>JAWHQI010000100.1:687500-3200000 GCA_033032865.1 Dactylorhiza incarnata
AAATATTACTTGGTGGACTCTGGGTATCCGCTACAAAGGGGATACTTGAAACCATATCCAGAGACACGTTATCATCTCCCAGACTTTGCTCGTGGCGGGCGTGCACCGGAAGGACGCCGAGAGATATTCAATCACACGCACTCATCCCTTAGAAGTGTCATTGAAAGATCGTTTGGGATTTGGAAGAAAAAGTGGGCCATATTGCGTGATATGCCGAGCTACAGCTTCACCAAACAAACCGATATTGTGATGGCGACAATGGCACTGCATAATTTTATTCGGAGGCACCCGTCGCGGAGGGATATTGATTTCAATGAGTTCGAGCAGGGAGGTGGTGATGAGGGGGTGAGCACACAAGGGCATCAAGTAGTTTGTCCTGATACAGCAGGCGGGGTAGATGAGATGATCACGTTGCGTGAAAATATAGCGCAACAGTTGTACACTTCTAGATCTTAGATGGTGAGATGAATTATTGGTATTTATATCTATTATAGTCAGTATTATCAAGATTGTTTGTTTTATGGAACAACAATTTTTTTTTTCAAAAACTCCATTTAACCCAAACAAAATTTATAAAACTCCATTTCAATAAGCACTGAAAACTCCATTTCACCCAAACAGTTTTTTAACAAAACTCCATTTCTCAGAAACAGCTCTTTTTCAAAACTCCATTTCTGATCAGCAGCTTTTCATCAGCAACAGCCCAACCAAACGGACCCTAAGTCTATCATACCAAGCGCGGGGCGCTTGCTTTAAACCATAAAGCGTTTTTTTTTAATTTATAAACATGATTTGGAAATTTTTCGTTTATAAAATTGGGGGGTTGTTCTACGTAAACTTCTTCTTTTATAAACCCGTTTAAGAAAGCACTTTTAATATCCACTTGAAACAATTTTATCTTTTTAAAACTCGCAAATGCCAAAAATATTCGTATAGATTCTAAGCGAGCAACGAGTGCAAAAGTTTCTTCAAAATCTACCCCCTCGATTTGAGAAAAACCTTGAGCAACTAAGCGAGCTTTATTTCTTGTAATCTTATATTCACTATCTAATTTAGTTTTAAAAATCCATTTTACACCAACAACAAGATGATTAGATGGGTGTTCTACTAGGTTCCAAACTTTATTTCATTCAAATTGATCTAACTCTTCATTCATAGCCAAAAACCAAAATTCGTCATTTAGAGCGGTTGAAATGTTTTAGGTTCAATTTCGGAAACGAAGCAAATATTTGAAAACGTTTCATGAAGAGAGGATCGAGTTCTTACCCCAATAGATGGTTCCCCAATGACTAGCTCTTTTGGATGATTTTTTGAGAAGTTCAAGACACTTGGGGCACATATTCATCTTCATTGGCCTTCTCTTCCTCTTCTTTGGAAGGGTCATCTTCGTCGTGCTCCAAAGATGACAATGGTTCATCATTTGTACCTGTAGGAAGTATTTCTACACAAGGAATAAATTCATCAAATTTTACATTAATAGACTCTTCAACTTTACTTGTTCTTTTGTTAAATATTCTATATGCTTTACTAGTTGAAGAGTATCCAAGAAGTATTCCTTTATCACATTTTCATCAAATTTTCCTAAAGAATCTTTTGTATTTAGAATAAAACATTTACAACCAAATACTTTAAAATATGATACGTTAGGTTTCTTTTGATAATATAGTTCATATGGTGTGAGAATTAAAGATGGATGAAGCATGCCTCTATTCATTACATAACATGATGTGCTTACGACTTCGGCCCAAAAGGACTTAGGTAATTTATATTTAGAGAGCATAGTACGTGCTAGTTCTTGGATTGTCCTATTCTTTCTTTCTACAACACCGTTTTGTTGAGGTGTGCGTGGAGCGGAGAACTCATGCTTAATACCTAACATTTCACAAAAGGATTTAAAGTTTTCATTTTCAAATTCTCCTCCATGATCTGAGCGAATGCATTTTATTTTTAAATCTAGTTCATTTTGAATACGAGTACATAATTTTGAGAATTCACAAAATGCATCAGATTTGGAAGAGAGAAATAAAGTCCAGCAATATCTAGAGAAATCATCTATTAGAACGAAAGTATATTCTACCACCAAGACTTGCGGTGCTAACGGGACCAAAGAGACCCATATGAATTAATTGCAATAGTTTTGAAGTAGAGATTTCGTTTTTGTTTTTAAAAGATGATTTTGTAAATTTTCCTTTTTGACATGGAGAACATAGTGAAGACAAGTTTCCATTCAATTTAGGCAATCCTCTAATCAATTCCTTTTTGGCTAGTTTTAAAATGAGCTTTGTACTAGCGTGACCTAAACGTCTATGCCATAGTTCTAACTCATCATTTTTAGTTATAAAATATTTTATAGATGATTTGGAAAGATCATGAAACGAAACTATATAAACGTTGTGAATTCTAGGTGCAGTTAGTAAAACCTCTTTTGTGTTAGGATTAAATATTTTGCAAAGATTAGTGGATGATTCAAATAATACATCTAATCCTTTATCACACAATTGGCTTATAGATATTAATTTATGTTTTAATCTTTTACATAAAGAACATTTGAGATAAGAAAGGATTTGTTACCCACTGTACCTACTCTCATGATCCTTCCTTTACCGTTATCACCAAACGTTACGATCCCAACTTTCTTTCTTTTCTAGGCTAAGGAACTTTGCTTTGTTTCCCGTCATGTGCTTGAAGCAGCCTGAGTCCAAGTACCACACGTCCTCCATTTCCTTAGCATTCATGCAAATCTAGAAAGAAGATGAGAGTAAAGATCCGGATACCCAAAAGGTACCACTCACAGAGTAAGTGGATTTCTTAGGTACCCAGATTTGTTTTAACGATCGTTGTTTTATATTCCTGCAAGAGCTAGATGATGCGATAGTTTCGGCAAGTGCACCGGTCGCGCAAGTAATAATAATGGAGAAAATCCCCGAGTGTCGGTCTCTTGAGGAACACAGTAAGGTGGAGTTAGGTTTCGAGGAAGGACTTGAGATCGAAGTCCTTAGTCGATGCTACAATGAATGGGTGGTTTGGTTTGCAAGTAATTAAATAAAATACTATGCCTACTCCTATGCAATGCCGCTATGCAATGCTTCGATTGGCGGGATGGAGACTAGGCAGGCCTTGAGCGCGCTGCGTCGAAAGGGCGGATGGGCGAGAAGGCTGACGAATTGAGGGTCGCAAACACCTCTTCAACAAGCACGCCACTAGCAATTGCTAGTGCGGCACCGGACATGGTAATGGAGCGGAAAATCGATCGGGGCGCACCTCATTAACACAAATGAACAAAATGATTTCATAATCATGAAATAAGCAATCTTAAACATCATTCATAGCGTTCATCATCGATATAAAGAGAATACAACACTATAACCACATAAGTAGAGGGAAAAGGGCGAGAGATACGACCGAATCCGGAGTCTCGTTGTAGATTCACGGTAGGAAGCACCAGGTTGTCAATCCGCGTCCTAACTCGGTCCCAACTGCGTCCGGGGTAGAGGAGGGCTGTCATACCTCCCAATGAACCCGTCTTCTCCAGCGATTTACCATCCGGCCACGTCTCAAGCGAAGAACCTCTTCATTAGCGATCAAAGTGAGTGTAGGAACCCTTCTTTCAAGCCCTTGGATGATGGAGGAGGCCTAGGGGATGAAATCCCTCTGAAAACGGCGAAAACGGCGGACGGAACGGAGCCAAATTGCGTCTCCCCGACCTAATTCGCGATCAGGTCATTATATAGGCGCTGAATTAAACAGTGCGCACGGTCAGTGGCGCACGACCAGTGGTCGTGCGCACTAGCGTCGGTGGTCGTGCGCAATAGATGAAACAGAACTCATAAAATTACTGGTGCGTGCGCACGAGCAGTGACGCACGACCGGTGGTCGTGCGCACTGGAGACGATGATCGTGCGCACTACAGCAGACAGAACTCAAGAATTTAATGGTCAATGCGCACGAGCAGTGGCGCACGACCGATGGTCGTGCGCACTGGCATTGATGATCGTGCGCAATGCACCAGACAGAACTCGTGAAAAAGGGTTAAGTGCGCACGATCAGTGGCGCACGACCAGTGGTCGTGCGCAGTAGAACAAGTGATCGTGCGCAGTGTTCCTGTGCAGAATTGCAACGGGGACACTTGCACGACTCCTATTCCAGCGCAACCATAGATCTAGCCACTGAAAGTGGCACTTAACAAGCACATGAATACTACAAATGATAATAATAAAATAAAATAAAATAAAAACGAAATCACACCAAAGTGGACCCAAAAGTGCACCTAGCATGGATTATCAAATATAAGCTATAACAAGGCTAAAGTGCGGTGAATTTACTGAATAATGGCCCGGATGAGTCCATAAATGTGTATATGATCAGGACTCATCACACCCCCAGACTTAACTGTTTGCGCGTCCCGAGCAAACGAATCCGGTGGAATGTGAAAACGATAGCTAACATAGAGAATTACACAAGGGAGTACGGTGCGAAGTAACGTACGCATGCGAGTAGAAATTCTAGTAGAAGAAGATTCTAATTATGCTAACTAATTTACATAAGTATTAAAGCGTAAGTAGAGATTTAATTATACTCAGTTGGTAAATTATGACGAATTTGGCGATCATGCCCGGTATGAAAGCGACGAGACACTGAGGCGGGTGTTGCACAAGATCGGGGCTTAGGAATAACTCCGCTGAAATCCATCAACGTCGTGAACCATACGCTTGCCCGATCACACTCTCACCACGGCGCTAGCAAACTCACAAATCAAATCAGTAGGACTTATAGGATTAAAACGGGGCTTAGGTTACGGTATGATATTCAAAGTTAAACACGATGACTGCGCAACCCAAGTGAGCTATCGGAACGCTGCACCCCACAAACCACAAACTACGCTCGTGTGACACACCCCCAGACTTATCATGAAAACCAGGTGTGCACACGGCCTACTTCACAAACACCAACAGATTTTCTGTTTTTATCTCGGGAGGACTTTTTTTTTTTAAAAATACTCTTTTTTTTTCTTTTACATATTTCACTTCTTTTGTGTAACCCCCGGTTGGTTCAAAATCAGCGGATGGACATTATTTTCCCATCATAACACAACGATTCCACACTCCACACAAGTTTAGAATTATGAGCGCAGTTAAAAACGTTTTGGTTGCGGGAGTAGGATAGGCTCCAGGCTTTGGTGGATGAAGAGGAGCTGAACAAAGGATTGGTAGGCACAAAATTGGCTTGCAAAGGGAATGAAATGGACATGGAATAACAAAGCTCAAACTAGCCAAAGGGTGGCCTACATCATGCTTGACTCAACGAGTAGCTCTCACCCATGCTTCGAGAGTCGCTTGGGGCAAGTTCTTAGCCCACGAGAAAGATAAACCTTCCTTCCGACTCGAGCAACACACGACTAGCAATCGTGCACACACAATACCGGGTTATCGTCAATTTCATACAAATTCAGCATTTGAGTATACTAAATCTAAATTTACGCAGAAATACTAAATATAAATTAGATGCATAAAGAAAATCTAGTTCTACTCAAATTCTACCATAACATGCGACGTGACTAGTACACTACATGAGTCGACATCGTGCTCCAAATAATAATTCCTATGTTAACAAACTATTTCACATTCCAACCAAACTAATTTTAAACGGAACAACAAAAAGAAAAGCACGCACTCAAGTGGGTGAAGTGGTGTGTAAGGAATGCAACAATGATAATGATAATGAAAAATAAAAAGCAACCTTCTAGTATGCAATGCAGCTCGTGCACAGTGGATAATAACAACCGCTCCCCCAGACTTAAGCTAAACACGATATCTAGAAATTTGAAGCTGAAAGAGGGGAGGAAGTGTTACCCAATGCTCAGAAATGAGCATACCAGACGATTGGCGTTTAAGATCAAGAACAGTCCGCAACGTCCGCCATCATGAGAAACAAAGGCCACCTGAAAGTTATACACTAGAGCAACAAAAATAGTGAAAACTGAACTAAACATGTGAGAGCACAAAAAGAAAAAAAATCAAGAAATCTAAGTTATCACCCATGGGAGTGAACTTGTTCCTGCCATTAATATTGAGCACTCGCACACAAAATAAGGGAACAGAAAAAGCTGAATAAATAAACTATGCCCAGAAGAGCATTCCACAAGCAAAATGTTATTATTACAATTAATAAAAGATAAGGAGTTCAAACGACTCAACAAAAGAAACTAAACAGAAAACAAGGCTTAGAATATCTCGCATGCAGGGGGGAAGATCACTCGTCGTCGCTGTCGCTATCTAACACCACAACGGACGGCGACCGTCTGGAAGATGATGCGGCCCGACCCGGAGGTGGGGGAATATTTAGCCCTCCCCGCAATGCCTGCTGATAGACGAAATCCGTAAGCCAGTACTGGTTTGCCTCCAAATCGGAGAGGCGCCGATCGAAACTTGGCACCTCCGGTGCTCTAGAAGAACTGCCCTCTTCCTTGGCTCTCCGCTCCTGCTGAAATGAATGCCTTCGCGGCTGCAGAAAGGCTACCTCGCGGTGAGTATTTGGCGGCTCAGCCGGCTCTCCGTGCTCCTCGTCGCCTTGCCTCTCCCTAGGCGCATCTCCCGGCATGACGACCACAAAGTGTCTACTACTCTTCTTCCCCACGACCCGTAAATGTGGAAACTCACCATGGTGGCCCGCGTGATGAATGAGGGTGCAGTCACCTGCACCATCGGAGGCAGATGACTCCAGATCCCCAAGCTTTTGGCAATGCGGGTGATATAGTAGGCACCACCAATGGCGCCTGTGAGACCGTAGGTAGCCTCGTGATGGAAGAAGAAGGCCAACATGTAGCCGAGATGCAAGGGCTGCCGAAATTCCATACTATAGAGGGAGATCAGATCCTGCCACCCCACTACATTCTGACTAAGGGCACGGGCGACAAGAGAGTGGCTAAGGACGTGATGCAGGTATCGGAGAGCAGGCGCGACGATCCATGTGGATTTGCTTTTTCTGGCCACATATTCTTCATCACGACCCGTGAGGGCACACCACGCGGCACGCGGGGTAACACCATCAGGGAAGGAGACATCCAAATCCAGAAAAGGGATCGTCGTGGCCTCGGCTTCGGTGTAAAATCCAGCGTGCACCGCCAACTCGGATAAGGAGAGAGTGAAAACCTTGCCCAAAATTCGGAAAGAGCACTTTCCCGGACGTTGACCGGAGGGCAACACTTCCCACTCAAACGTAGCAAGAAATTCCAAGGTGAGCTCCCGGTAGCCGAGGTCATTGCACTCGAACACCCCGCTCCAATGATCGAAATAATAGCGCTGGCGGACGGCCTCCCCCAACTCCCCATTGTCGCCGATAGAGTTCAACTCGTTCCAATCCACGAGACGCTGTGATAGGAATGGCTTCTCCTTAAGAGAATTGAATCGCCGCGTATGCGAATCCTTAGAAAAAGTCGCCATCCTAGCGAGGATCTGAGCAGGAGAGGCGGAAGAGCGGCCGGAGCGTTGGTAGACCTTTTGACGATCTCTGGAGCTCATGGCGGCAGGAGGGCAAAGGAAGGAGGAGAAATAGGGAAAGGGCTCACCGGAAGGGAAGGAGGCGCACGATCGGCGGCAAGCAGGCAGAAACGGCGCACGGATGTCGGCGAATGAGAACCCTAGATCGTGCGCGAAAGGCTCGGGCGGACGGGCTTTTTATAAAAACCTGGGCCGATCGCACGACCAGTGGTCGTGCGCTATAAGTAGTGCGCACGATCAGTGATCGTGCGCTTTAGGAAATTTTCAGCGGCCAAAATTTTAGTAAAAACTCCATTCACCGTGCAGTTTACGCACAAACAGGAGTCAGCACACGCAGCGAGACATTCATAGCCTTAACAAAAACTCAACTAAACCAAACAAAATAAAGTTTCAGGAAAAATAAGGATAACTACTGGGGTTAATGTCATCCCAGCACGACTTATTCGAAAATATAAAAGTTCTAGCTAATGGGCCTATGGAAGGAGAAGTGCACAGGTAACTGTTCTAATATGCGTGTCGGTAACGAGTACCGATACGGTGATAGAACAGTCACCCCTCTACTTAAATAAAGATATCTGCTCCTCACAGGTAGAGGGTAGAGAACGTAAGAAAAGGAGGAGGCCTGGTCCTCGCTCATCTCACGAAACACATCCTTGCCTAGCAAGGTATCGTCAACAGGGAGGTAGCAGGAGGAAAAGGCAATGAATGGAGCTTCCTCTACGGAGGGGGAATAAACCTCCTCACATGAGAGGATGCTCTTATCATTGACTTGAGCAAACAGCTCCAAGTCCTCCTGAAGCACCTGTGAAGACTCAACCTGCACCGGCTCAGATGACGAAAGGGGGTCAGGAAATAAAAGAGACGAAAGACGTAAATGATCAAACATCGGGGGAGCGGTCCCGGTCTCACTCCCATCAGGTTGGGGAAGCAAAATAATGCTTGCATTGTCATCAATGCTACAAGGCTCGGCGGGATCAACGGTGGCCAAGCTTAGGATTTGGACTTCCTCCACCGGTGCTAAGGGAGACTCCTCTTCACCTAGAAGGTTGTCCTCCTCCATAGGAATAGGCACAACACTCTGATCAACCGCCTCCTCTTGTGACACCTCATCGACAATGTCGTCGGAGACGAGTGTAGTGTGCACAACAGCGGGAAGAATCGAATCCACTAGAAGTGGTGGATGCACTGGGAGAATAGACTCAGCAATGTCGGTGCCCAAATCAGCCACACAGCTGGTGACTGTGTCAACGCCATACCCTTCAAGATGTGAAGGTGGCAATGACACAAAACCGGATGTTGAAGGTGTGCCGCCAGAGTTAGGATTCGGGACGATCCGGATATCCGGCTCGTCATCTTCATCCAATTGGCGACGAAAAACAGCACAATCCTTCAGGGCATGATCTGTGCTCCGACAAAACTGGCACTGCCTAGCGGGCTTCTTTGGCACAGCGGGGGCTGGAGCCGAAAAGAAGTATGACGGTAAAGGCTCGGCAGAGTAGCCATAAGACTTACGCGCACCATATGAAGTACCAGATGAAGTCGGTGCTCCATATGCTGGGCTGCAGGAACTATGCCTACTATTCTCCGTAGGGCATTCATCACTAGAGTGAGAAGTATCTCTACACCAACGGCAACGAATATTGAGATGTGCCCACATAGTGTAAAAATAATACGATTCAAGATAAGAATGCTATTATGCAGACACTATACCAAACAGAAATTACTAAAGCAACCTAATATTAAATAAGAAAGCGGAATAAAAAGAACAGAAATAAAATTTAAAGGATGCAATTTACAAATGAAAGGGCTTCTCTCTCAGATTCTCCCTCTCCAGAAAACTCACACGACTGTGTTCCCCGGCAACGGCGCCAAAAACTTGATGCGATAGTTTCGGCAAGTGCACCGGTCGCGCAAGTAATAATAATGGGGAAAATCCCCGAGTGTCGGTCTCTTGAGGAACACAGTAAGGTGGAGTTAGGTTTCGAGGAAGGACTTGAGATCGAAGTCCTTAGTCGATGCTACAATGAATGGGTGGTTTGGTTTGCAAGTAATTAAATAAAATACTATGCCTACTCCTTTGCAATGCCGCTATGCAATGCTTCGATTGGCGGGATGGAGACTAGGCAGGCCTTGAGCGCGCTGCGTCGAAAGGGCGGATGGGCGAGAAGGCTGACGAATTGAGGGTCGCAAACACCTCTTCAACAAGCACGCCACTAGCAATTGCTAGTGCGGCACCGGACATGGTAATGGAGCGGAAAATCGATCGGGGCGCACCTCATTAACACAAATGAACAAAATGATTTCATAATCATGAAATAAGCAATCTTAAACATCATTCATAGCGTTCATCATCGATATAAAGAGAATACAACACTATAACCACATAAGTAGAGGGAAAAGGGCGAGAGATATGACCGAATCCGGAGTCTCGTTGTAGATTCACGGTAGGAAGCACCAGGTTGTCAATCCGCGTCCTAACTCGGTCCCAACTGCGTCCGGGGTAGAGGAGGGCTGTCACACCTCCCAATGAACCCGTCTTCTCCAGCGATTTACCATCCGGCCACGTCTCAAGCGAAGAACCTCTTCATTAGCGATCAAAGTGAGTGTAGGAACCCTTCTTTCAAGCCCTTGGATGATGGAGGAGGCCTAGGGGATGAAATCCCTCTGAAAACGGCGAAAACGGCGGACGGAACGGAGCCAAATTGCGTCTCCCCGACCTAATTCGCGATCAGGTCATTATATAGGCGCTGAATTAAACAGTGCGCACGGTCAGTGGCGCACGACCAGTGGTCGTGCGCACTAGCGTCGGTGGTCGTGCGCAATAGATGAAACAGAACTCATAAAATTACTGGTGCGTGCGCACGAGCAGTGACGCACGACCGGTGGTCGTGCGCACTGGAGACGATGATCGTGCGCACTACAGCAGACAGAACTCAAGAATTTAATGGTCAATGCGCACGAGCAGTGGCGCACGACCGATGGTCGTGCGCACTGGCATTGATGATCGTGCGCAATGCACCAGACAGAACTCGTGAAAAAGGGTTAAGTGCGCACGATCAGTGGCGCACGACCAGTGGTCGTGCGCAGTAGAACAAGTGATCGTGCGCAGTGTTCCTGTGCAGAATTGCAACGGGGACACTTGCACGACTCCTATTCCAGCGCAACCACAGATCTAGCCACTGAAAGTGGCACTTAACAAGCACATGAATACTACTGATGATAATAATAAAATAAAATAAAAAAAAACGAAATCACACCAAAGTGGACCCAAAAGTGCACCTAGCATGGATTATCAAATATAAGCTATAACAAGGCTAAAGTGCGGTGAATTTACTGAATAATGGCCCGGATGAGTCCATAAATGTGTATATGATCAGGACTCATCACTAGACATGTGTCCAAACTTAAGACAATTTGCACAGGAAATAAAGGGGGTTGAGACCCTTTTCTAAATTTCTACATTGCTCTTGCTGAATGATGTTTGAACTTTAGAAAAAACAGGAGATTTTTTAACTGTTGAGCTACCGTCGGCCTTAGTGGCTAGCGCCGAGCGGTAGGGCTCACTTTGATATCCGAGCCTAAACTTTTCAGAACCATAACATTGGTTTCCCAAAATCATATCCAGGGATTTTTGGCTTATTCCGAATTTTTTTTATGACCATATTGAGATCATGATTTTGTTTTGTAAGAGATGTAGGTAAAACAAAATAGCAAGAAAAAAATGCATAGCAGTCAGCAAATAGTCTAACAACTACCACAAAAAACTGTGGGCGTCAACATCCTGACACGAACCCACAGGAGCAACATGTATGTCTGAACAAAGGAAACCCAAAAGACCAACTCACCAACTCTAGCTGCCCAGACCGCTACTGCTCCGAGCCTGAGGCATTCAAAAGAAAAGAACGCCTCATCAACAATATATAAGTGGGAGAAAAGACCAAAATCAAATGATCAACGAGATAAAAGGGTTACCATCCCAAAACAGGTTAACTGAAAGAAATATAGATCTCAGCATCCCAATCACAATACCAAAAAGGTAAGAAGGAAACCACATAGGGTTAAATGTCTAAAACTTGCACCAAGAGCAATGAAGTTCTATGCTTTATCAATAATATGCATATAAATTTATAAGCAATTAAAGAGACCGATGAACTCAAACACGTGAATCATTAACCCTGGTAAAAGAAAAGGTGGTACTGAGGTGGTGACCACTTTGTCCATCACAATCCTCAGACCAAACACCTCAAAAAGGCACTGTGGTGGTGGCCGCATTCTCCAACACATCCCAACAGTCCATAAAACAACTACCAAGAATTGTGATTCACAAACAAACACGGAGGTGGTGGTCCTTTATCCACTGCCAACCCACAGGCCAAAAAGGTAATACACCAATATAACGATAACCAGAAGAATACCCAAGGTTGAACAAGGGAGGAAAAAGTCTAGAAATCTCTAAGCGAAAGCAAACCTACTCGACGAATTGACTAAACCACTCGACGAATTGACTAAACCACCCGACGAATAGACTAAACCACTCGACGAATTGACAAAACCACCTGGCGAATAGACTAAACCGCTCGACGAATTGACTAAACCACTCGACGAATTCCATTAAAACCGATCGTTGAAATCGATTAATCCACTCGACGAACAACATTCGACGAATTTGGCGAACTCGACGAATCCACTCGACGAATTTGTCTCGACTCCACGGGATGAATCGATGAAATTGACTTGCCCTCCAAATTCTCTCGACGAAAAGCAATTCAGGAACGAAAATTTTTAACAGAATGAAATCAGCAGTACTTATGACTAATTTAAAGGAGAAAAATAAGGGAGAACGAACTTGGTGAAAAACATGGCAAGGGGGAAGGAAGACAAACCACCACTTGCCTCGATTCTTTTACCCAAATTCGACCTCTGAAACACTCCACGCCGCAGAAAGATCCAACGAAGGCGCGGCAAGGCGAAACCTACAAAGATTCGGCCAAAACGGCATTTAGGGCCGAAAACCCTAACGCTAAAAAGTTCATGAAATGTAAAATACTTACCACGCATTCGAAGAGCACGGCGATAACTTTCCAGATCTGTGCTCCGACGAAGATTTCGTGCACCGGAGCTTCGGTGGCGACGATCTGAAGCTCTACGGAAAGACGCGCTCCTCTCTGGTTCGCAATAGGTCGGGGAAAAGAAAAAGGTTTCGATTTTCACGGGGAAGAAGTATATATATATACATATAATAATAATAATGATAATAATAATAGAGTCTTTATATTGGCAGCCCCTATTTGGCTATTAGCACACCAATTTCTATGAGTTATAACGCGCATTTTGAAAATATGCATTATATATACATGCATATTTAGGAAAAGTGTTCAACACGAAAATTGTAGATCACATCGAGATCTACAACTTTCGTGCTGAACACTTTTCCTAAAAATGCATGTACAAAGCGTATTTTCAAAAATTCGTCAAAAATTTGCTATAATTACGATCAGGGCGGCAATACGCCTTGTGCGTGCATCTTTAGGAAAAGTGTTCAACACTAAAGTTGTAGATCTCGACAAGATCTACAATTTTCGTGTTGAACAATTTTCATAAATATGCATGTATAATGCATATTTTCAAAAGGCGCGTTATAACTCATAGAAATTGGTGTGCCAATAGCCAAATGGGGGCTGCCAATATAAAGACCCTAATAAAAATAATAGTAATAGCTAGAAAGAGGGAACGGGAAATCAGTTCGTCGAATGAACTTAGCTTTCAACGAATGGTTAATTGAATTGATTAAGATGGTTTCGACGAAGGTTTTATAATATTCTAACTATAAGGATTAATCATTCGCCGAGAGCTCTCTCGTGAAATCCAACAAAATTATATATATTATAATAATAACAATAATTATAATTATAATAATAATAATATTATTATATTATTGCCAAAAACTAAACGAACGCCGAAACTGACGAAAATCGCACCATAGGCGAAAATCGGCGCTACGAATCCAACAACGAAGTCAAAACCAAAATCCAACGTGTCGTTCTCGAGATATGAATTTCCAAAGTTTACGACGAACGATAAATCTACAAATCTTTGAAAATTCACCGAGGCTTTAATATCGCTCGGATTGCCACGAAACTTTGACGACCTTTCTAAAATTAAATAATTTAATTTTCTAACGTAAATTTTTTCAATTCCGAGTAGTTTCACAACTTGGTCGACTCGACCAATCGGAAGCGAAAACGTGCAAACAACGACGCGACGTCAACGCTGCGTTAACGTAACGCCCTTCGTCATTAATAAGTTTTCAAATAATAGCCAAAAATTCAGGGGTGTTACAATCACTCCCCCTAAAAAAAGTTTCGTCCCGAAACTTTGACAAATAACTCGATTACAAAAGATAGAAGCGAGTAACCAAAAGCTAACAGATGAAAACACTCACCCGGGAGAACTAGGAGAAGAGATGAGGATGAGATTCCCTCATAACAGATTTCAGTTCCCAAGTTGCGCTCTCGACGTCTTGGTTTCGCCAAAGGACTTTGACCATAAGAATCATCTTCCTTCGCAACACTCGATCCTGAGTCTCCAGAATACGAATAGGCTCTTAGGCATAAGACAGATTTGGTTGCAACTAGGGTAGCGAGTCAAGGACATGACGATCACTAAACATGCACTTTCTCAACTGGCTCACATGAAACACATCATGAACACATGGGAAAGAAGCAGGCAAATCCAGCCTACAAGCTGACACTCCGATGCGCTCAACAACCTGGAAAGGTCCAACATACCGGAGATCCAACTTGTGGTTCCTTCCAAATCTCTTAACACTTGGCATCGGAGAAACTTTCAAGAACACCATGTCCCCAACTGCGAACTCCAGATCAACCCTTCTCCGATTAGCATACTTCTCATAACGCTCCTGAGCTACGCGAAGCTTCTCGCGGATATGCATCACGACAACACTCATTTCTTCCAAAGCTTTTGGACCCAACAGTGGTCTCTCACCAACCTCGGCCCAAAATAAGGGAGTTCGACAACGCCTCCCATACAAAGTCTTAAAGGGCGCCATCTGTAAATTCTCTTGATAACTATTATTATACGCAAACTCCATAAGTCCAAGACGCTTATCCCAGGCTCCACCATGGTCCATAATATAACATCTAATCATATCTTCCAAAATTTGATTCACTCTTTTCATTTGACCATTAGTCTGCGGATGATAAGCAGTAGAATATCTAAGGTCAATGCCCAAAACTCTCTGCAAGCTCCGCCAAAAATGAGACATATACCTAGAATCCCGATCTGACACAATACTCACCGACACACCATGCAATCTGATAACCTCATCCAAATAAAGCTCTGCTATTTTCTCCATAGAATAACCAATCTTAAAAGGCACAAAGTGAGCACACTTTGTCAATCGGTCAACTATGACCTACACCGAATCGTGTCCTCCGGGAGATCTCGGCAAACCGGTAATGAAATCCATCGAAATACTCTCCCACTTCCAGCTTGGAATATCCAAAGGGGTCAACTTACCTCCAGGCCTCTTATGATTCGCCTTAACATGCTGACAAGTATAACATTTCAAAACATACTTAGCGATATCATTTTTCATACCCAACCACCAAACAATCTGCTTCAGGTCTTTATACATTTTTGTAGATCCAGGGTGATAGGAAACACTTGATCCATGAGCTTCACTACAAATCCTTGCTCGAATATCCTCAACAGCGGGAATACAATACCAACCTCGATACTTCAAAGTATCTTTATCATGAATTGAAAAATCTGGTAATTCCCCTTTCTCAGTCCTATTTCGGAGATGCTGCAAATCAGGATCTTCCTTCTGATGTAGTCTTGTAAGGGTAATCCAAGAAGGCTCTTCAGCTTCTAAGCTCGAAGGTGCTGTACTACTACCAACTGAGATATCCATCAACATAAACTCCTCCACTAAGGACTGCACCGAGAGGTTGAAGACTTGCGCAGTTTTCCTACTCAAGGCATCAGCCACCACATTAGCCTTACCCGGATGATAAAAGATATCGACTTCATAATCCGCAACATACTCCAACCATCTGCGTTGGCGCAAATTTAACTCTTTCTAGGTAAAGACATACTTCAAACTCTTGTGATCCGTAATAATCTTGCATGACACTCCATAAGAAAGATGTCTCCAAAGCTTTAAGGCATAGATCACTACCGCAAACTCATACGGTAGTTCCTTTCATGAACTTTCAGTTGTATTAACCCATACGCAATTACCTTTCCTTCTTGCATCAAAACACACCCTAGTCCAACATGAGATGCGTCCACATAGACGGCATACTCTACTCCCTCGGTCGGCAAAGTTAGAACAGGAGCACTGCACAAATGCTTCTTTAATTACTGGAACGCCTGCTCACAGGAATCGCTCCAAACAAAGGTTGCATTCTTCTGGGTAAGCTTAGTCAGAGGTGCTGACAACACCGAAAATCCTTGCACAAACCTTCTATAGTAACCTGCCAACCCTAAGAAACTCCTTATCTCCTTAGGCGTCGTAGGCCTCTTCCAATCCAGAACAGCGAATATCTTCGCTGGGTCCACAAAAATTCCATCCTTGCCCACCACATGACCCAGGAAAGACACTTGCGATAACCAGAATTCGCACTTACTCAATTTCGCATACATCTTGTGCTTTCTCAGAGTATACAATACTAAGCACAAATGCGTAGCATGATCCCCATCACTTCTAGAATACACCAACACATCGTCGATGAAAACTACTACAAAATGGTCTAAAAAGTCTTTGAACACTCGGTTCATCATATCCATGAAAGCAGATGGTGCATTCGTCAAACCAAATGACATTATTAAGAACTCAAAATGTCCATAGCGGGAGCGAAAAGCAGTTCGAGGGACGTCCGACTCACGGATCCTCAACCGATGGTATCCTGAACGAAGGTCAATCTTTGAAAACACTGAACTACCACGCAACTGATCAAACAGATCATCGATTCACGACAACGAATATCTGTTCTTGATGGTTACCTTATTCATCTCCCTATAGTCTATGCACAACCTCATAGAACCATCATTCTTTTTCACAAACAAAACTGGATCACCCTAGGGCGAAGAACTTGGCCTAATAAATCCACACTGCAACAATTCATCTAGTTGGGTACGCAACTCTTCCAGCTCGCGCGGGGACATACGGTACGACGCCTTAGCAATAGGATGAGTACCAGGCTTAAGATCGATAATAAACTCCACATCTCTCTCAGGTGGAAGACCAGGAAGACTAACAGGGATAGCATCAGGGAACTCTCGCACCACAGGAAAATCCTCAATACACGGTTAACTACTAATAGTTTCTAACATAGAAACAAAGTAAGCAAAACAACCGGATTCTAAAAGTTTCCGAGCACATACCTCAGAAATAACCGAGGTATCCTAGCGCGGAAATCCATACACACTCATGGGTTGACCGTTGTACAACTTGAAGTCCAAACGCTTTACCTGGCATTGGATAACCGCATCATATCTGGACAACCAGTCCATGCCCAAAATCACATCGAAGTCTTCCAGGTCTAGGACCTTTAGATCAGCAAAAGCTAAGAATTTGCCTAAGAGGATAGGACAACTCTGGATACCCTGGTTCGACACCATGGAGTCGCAAGAGGGAAACTTAACACGAAACGAACCGCCAATCTGATCGAGGGTCAACTAGTGATGCTCTACAAAATTTCTAGCCATGAACGAGTGGGTAGCACCAGAATCGAAAAGGATGCGCGCTCAACGGTTCTTTACCTTAAATTCTCCTATAAAATTGGATGCGTAACTAGCTGAACAGAAATAAAAAACTAGAGATAAAAGCTGAGAGTTAGATTAAGGCCTAACCTGAAATCACCTGGGTGGAAGTCTGCGCTTCTTCTCTGGTCACCACATTCACCTTTCCATTTCCTCTATCCTGCTGCTATGGCTGCGACAGCGGTAAGGCCTGAAGTGGCACTGGCTGTAAAGGAAGCTGAAATCGCGAGCACTTAGACTTAACATGCCCCTTCTGTCCGCATTAGAAACATACCTTGTCCTTTGACCAACAATGGGCAACATCATGCCCCTTCTGCTTACAGGAAGCACATGTAAGATCTCCCCTGGGAGCGCTCTGAATTTCCAACACCTTCTGCTGTTTTTTAGCTCCTAACCTTTTGAAACATTTCTCGAACGGATGGCCAGGGAGACCACAAAATCTATAAACGTCGCTACTTCTCTTCTTTGGAGTAGGGCTAGATACTTTGGGGCTTTCCCCATCTTCAACCTTTCTCTTCTCTTTTCTCATTAACGCACCTCTGTTCTTGGCATTATCGATGGCCTCGACTTTCAACGCAGCTTCTACCACTTCCGTGTAGGTTTCCGACCTGTACGCGCTAGCCAACTGCTGAACATCACTATGAAACCTCCCAAAAATCGCTTCACCCTTCCTGCCTCAGAGGCTACTAAGTCTGGAGCAAATCTGCTCAACTTACTAAATTCGATCTCATACTCACTAACCGTGAGTTGCCTCTGCTTCAGTGCAGAAAATTGTTCATCAGACGGCTTGCTCGACTGACGGCGGGTACTTCTTCAGTAACATCACCTTGAATGACTCCCATGAACATCGGCCTGCGAGGCTCTCCCTCTCCCTGATCCACCAACTCTTAGCAAGTCCCTTCAGCTGGTAAGCAACAACCATCACCTTCTGGCCCGCAGAGATTCCTGAATACGAAAACATCTCTTCGATGGTAATTAGCCAATCGTCCAAAGCCATAAAATCAGCTCTTCCGTCATACGTAGGGGGTCCTAATCGCTGAAAGTGCGATATGAAATTCATCTCTGTTGGCAGCAGAACTGGAGGCACCAGAGGAGCAGGAGAAACATGTATAGTCTGACCCACTGCAGGGTCCTGCACCCCAGGCTGCTGCCCAGAGGAGGCAGTCAACAACGTCTGAATTTGTGATTGCATCGCAACCAACTGCCTTGACAGAGCCTCATTACTTTGTCACAGACCCTCAATCACGGCCTCACTCTGCGTACCGAAGACTCACCCTAAGATTGGGGAGTCGACCTTGTCGCAACACGCTTCAGCGCCATAACTATAAATACGAATAAACAACTCATCAAAACCCTAGCTTAGAACTAGAACTACTCAACCTAGTTCAGACCATATATGTATAGACACTTGCTCTTGCTGCTACATTGCTTTGGGATTTTCATGAATGATTCCATGCTTTAACTTAGGATGATATATTATCATCTTTTGACTCTTGTGCATATCACATGCATGCATGAATAGTTAAATCTTTATTTCAAATCATGTGTGTACGAGTGTCATCATATAAATCCTTAGCTTGACATATGTGCTTATGCAATGTTATCAGAGCAAGAGAAAATATGCGTCGTGATGCCACACTGTACAGGGGACAACTGCAGACGCTCAGACAAGAACCTTCATCTGTTACCTTTCATGAAAATCATATATTGATGTGATGAAAACATAGTTTAGGTTAAGATTTTGATAACCATGTCCCTCGGTTCAGTAGATCAACTAGTCCACGAGTAAAAATATATATGTACACAGCGGAAAAATGTTTTGTTTTGATTATTTATCAACCTATGTAAGTATGAAGACTCAACAACAAGCTTAATGATATGTCCATTTTAGATTTAGTATAAGTACAAGGAACTTTTATAATTCTTTAAAATAGGGTGATATTTGACTAAAAAGATGCTATGACTATGAGATGAGAATGTTGCTTTTTCTATGCTTGAAAATAACTAACATGCATCCTAACATAAAGCTTTTCCCAGAGAGCAAGTAGGTAAAACATAACAGCAAGAAAAAAAATGCATAGCAGTCAGCAAATAGTCTAACAACTACCACAAAACACTGTGGGCGTCAACATCCTGACACGAACCCACATGAGCAACATGTATGTCTGAACAAAGGAAAACCAAAAGACCAACTCACCAACTCTAGCTGCCCAGACCGCTGCTGCTCCGAGCCTGAAGCATTCAAAAGAAAAGAACGCCTCAGCAAGAATATACAAGTGGCAGAAAAGACCAAAATCAAATGATCAACGAGCTAAAAGGGTTACCATCCCAAAACAGGTTAACTGAAAGAAATATACATCTCAGCATCCCAATCACAATACCAAAAAGGTAAGAAGGAAACCACATAGGGCTAAATGTTTAAAACTTGCACCAAGAGTAATGAAGTTCTAGCTTTATCAATAATATGCATATAAATTTATAAGCAATTAAAGAGACTGATCGGCTCAAACACGTGAATCATTAACCCTGGTAAAAGAAAAGGTGATACTGAGGTGGTGGCCACTTTGTCTAACACAATCTTCAGACCAAACACCTAAAAAAGGCACTGTGGTGGTGACCGCATTATCCAACACAACCCAACAATCCATAAACAACTACCAGGAATTGTGACTCACAAACAGGCAAGGAGGTGGCGGTCCTTTATCCACTGCCAACCCACATGCCAAAAAGGTAATACAACAATATAACGATAACCAGAAGAATACCCAAGACTGAACAAGGGAGGAAAAAGTCTAGAAATCTCTAAGCGAAATCAAACCTACTCGACGAATTGACTAAACCACTCGACGAATAGACTAAACCACCCGACGAATAGACTGAACCACTCAACGGATTTACTAAAGCACTCGATGAATTGACTAAACCACTCGACGAATTCCATTAAAACCTCTAGTTGAAATCGATTAATCCACTTGACGAACAACATTCGACGAATTCAGCGAACCCGACGAATCCACACGACGAATTTGTCTCGACTCCAAGGGATGAATCGACGAAATTGACTTGCCCTCACAAATTCTCTCGACGAAAAGCAATTCAGGAACGAAAATTTTCAACAGAATGAAATCAACAACACTTTTGACTAATTTAAAGGAGAAAAATAAGGGAGAATGAATTTGGAGAAAAACATGGCATGGGGGAAGGAAGGCAAACCACCACTTGCCTCGATTCTTTAACCCAAATTCGACCTCTGAAACACTCCACGCCTCAGAAAGGTCCAAGCGAAGGCGCGACTATGCGAAACCTACGAAGATTCGGCCAAAACGGCATTTAAGGCCGAAACCCTAACGCTAAAAAGTTCATGAAATGTAAAATACTTACCACACACGTGAAGAGCATGGCGAGAGCTTTCCAGATCTGTGCTCCGGTGAAGATTTTGTGCACCGGAGCTCCGGTGACGGCGATCTTGTGAAATTTTTCCGAATCTTTATGGAGCGAGCAAGAGCTAGTCAACTTAGAGTTAAAAAACCAAACAACCAGAAGCAAGTGGAGGCAAACAACTGATCTTTATTGATAACAATCTTCAAAATTACAAGGCAAGGCATGCTTGACGAGACATGATTTCGCCAACACAAACACTAAAGGAAAGATACAAAGTTGAAGATAACTTGAGACAGCTCAGACCGCGCGACCTCCCTGCGATCTCAAAAAGCTGCCAGACCGTAGCAACTTGACGATCACAGAACACCACCAGCTCGCTGATCAAACCGCCCACTTCTTCAGACCTCCTGATTCTCCCGAACTCCAGCACCACAACTCCAAGCCGTAGACCGCCCGAACACTTTCAGAGGAAGAGGTGATCGCTGCTGTCCGCACTATCCGCAGAAGCTGCACAAGAGAAGTTCAATCAGGAGATCGCCCGGTCACATTAACTCAGACCGCAGGAAAGAAGAAAGTTTAGCTTACGCTTGGTGTGTCTAATTTGCTGCTACAGTGGCCTCCTATTTATAGGCGCGGGACCTGATCCAGTCACCACCCTATGAGATAGGATCACCACCCCCAGACCGCGCGACCTGACCGGTCACACTGCGCGATCAGCAACATTACTCCTGCTTCAATTTTGGTGAACCCGCCAGCTTCGATGTCGCCATGAGAGACCGCCACTCTCACAGCAGACCGCGACTCCACAAGGAGCTTGCCAGACCGCCCGAAGCTATTCACCACCTGTGTTCGCACGAGACCGCGAACACAGTCAGTTCGCCATCAGACCGCGAACTCCTGTTCGCATGCCGATCTCCTCCTGAGACCGCGAACAGCAACCAGCTCGCATACCGGTCTCCTCCTGAGACCGCGAACTGAGACCGCGCGACTAAGACCCTTAGTCCGCGAATACCCCCAGAAAGCCCGGTCAGCTACCAGACCGCATTCAGGAGAGAACCTGGATCAAACTGTGCGGTCACACCAGACCTGCACAGCCTTGAAGAGGACAGCACGTCACGTGGTCACGCACAGACCGCGCATGCCTGAAAACGAACAGCCTGCCACGCGGTCAGAGACAGACCGCGCGACCTCCATCTTCAGCCGCCTTGAACCCAAACCAGCGATCAAGCCAGGAGACCGCCGCTAGGCTTAGATCAGCCAGACCGCAGATGCAGACCGCCAGGTCGTGCGGTCACGTCAGACCGCCCGACCTCCTCCCAGACTGCCCAGGTCCAAAAACCCTCCAAACTTCCACTTCAACAATTTTAACACTCCCCCTTGAAGTGGGAAGTTGAAACTAGCCCTAGTAGGCTCCTTAGCCGTGTGAACGGCCCCTTTGCCAGCGCCTTTATGAAGATGTCCGCGATATTGTCCGCACTCCGCACATGCCCGACCGAAAGAGATCCCTCCAGCACCTTCTCCCGTATGAAGTGATGCTCGATCTCGATATGCTTGGTCCTCGCGTGACAAACTGGATTGGTTACCAGTTTGAGAGCACTCTCATTGTCACCGCGTAGCAGAGTCGACTCCCGAACCTCCTTGTGGACGTCTCCCACCAACCTCCTAATCCAGATGGCTTCCTGAGCTGCCAAGGCCGAAGCCTTGTATTCCGCTTCTGTGGTGGAGACCGACACGGAATCCTGCTTCTTGCTGCACCATGATATAGCTGTAGGGCCCGCCATGAAGACGAATCTAGACGTCGACTTCCGATCATCCGAATCTCCCCCGTAGTCAGCATCCATGTACCCGTGCACCTTGAAGCCCACATCTCTCCTATATAGGAGACCCATGTCCGAGGTCGCCTTGACATACTTCAGAATATTCTTGGCTGCTAGCAGATGAGGTACCCGTGGCTCCGCCATATACCGACTCACTCTGCCAACTGCATATGCAATATCCGGCCTCATAATCGTCAGATAAATCAAGCTCCCAACCAGAGCTCGGAACACCAACGGATCTTGCATAATCCTCCCCTCATCTTTCCGAAGCTTCATAGCCTTCTCCAGAGGTGTGGAAGTGCACTTCCCTTCCTTCATGCCGAACCGCTCCACGATCCGCTCCGCATATCCGGCTTGGGTCACCAGCACTCCATCTTCCTTCCTCTGCACCTCGAGTCCAAGGAAATGGTGAAGCTCACCTAAGTCCTTCATCTCGAACCTGATAGACAGCTCGGCCCGTAGCTGTGCTACTTCCTCCTTCGAGTTCCCCGTCACGATCATATCGTCGACGTACATCACGATGACTTGAAGCTCCCCGCTCTTCTTGACGAACAAGCTTGAGTCTGAGTCTGAAGCACAAAACCCACAGAATAGGAGATATTCTGCGATCTTCCCGTACCACGCCCTCGGCGCTTGCTTCAACCCATACAGGGCCTTCTTCAGCTTGCAGACATGCTCCGGAAAATCTTCAGACACAAAGCCAGGTGGCTGGACCATGAAGATGTCCTTGTCAATCTCGCCGTACAAGAAGGCGTTCTTGACGTCGAGCTGCCAAATCTCCCATCCACTAAACGCCGCCAAGGCAATGATGAACCGAACTGAAGTCATTTTTGCCACCGGACTGAAAGTCTCCTCGTAGTCTTCACCGTACTGTTGCGAGAACCCCCGAGCCACAAGGCGAGCCTTGTATTGCTCAATACTACCGTCAGCTTTCTTCTTGAGCTTGTAGACCCACTTGCATGTCACAGGAGTGATGCCCTCGGGCTTGGGCACAAGAGACCAGGTCTCATTCTTCTCGAGAGCTGCCATCTCTTCTTGCATAGCAATGTCCCACTCCTTCACACCTCTGGCCTTTTCAAAGCTCGACGGCTCCCTCTCATCCAAGGGACCAGCGAAGAAACATGAGACGAAGCTCACTGCGTTTCCTCCTGTATAGCGATCAGGGGCAACGATCGCTCGCTTCGATCTCCTCAGCTCCTTCCCCTGAACCGCATTATCTCCAGCTGCTTCTTCCCTAGCTCCTCTTCCAGACGTGCTAGGAGCATTGCTCCCCCTGCTCCCTGAACCAGAAGCCTCCATCTCAGAACTAGAAGGAGATGGTCCACCTGGTGACACAGGTAGCTCCACCTGAAGATCCTCCACAGCTTTTTCCGGCACCTCCACCCTGCTCTCTGGTAGCTCCACATCAGAGGACCCCTTGTAAGATGTCACCTCATCGAACACGACGTCGCGAGATACCACAAATCTCCGCGTCTCCGGGTCCATGCATTTCCATCCTTTCTTCCGCTCATCGTATCCCACGAAGACTAGCTTCCTTGCTTTCGCATCTAGCTTCGTCCGAAGAGCATCTGGAACATGCACGTAGCAGGTGGAACCAAACACCCTAAGGTGTGCCACGCTTGGCTTCTCTTTGAACATCATCTCATGCGGAGTCAACATGTTGATGGGACTCAAAGGCATCCGGTTGATGACGTAGGCAGCACAAGACATTCCCTCCGCCCAGAAGGACTTTGGGATACTCTTGACATGCAACCAACACTTGCAGGTCTCCGTCAGATGACGGATCATCCGCTCTGCAACTCCGTTCTGTTGTGGAGTATGTGCACAAGTGAGCTCCCTCCGGATGCCTGCCTTCCTGCAAAAACTAGAGAACTCACAAGAGGTGAACTCCCCTCCGTTGTCAGTTCTCAGCTTCTTCACCCGCAGGCCAAGCCGGCCCTCCACAAGCTCCTTGAACTCCACAAATTTGGCAAACGCCTCCGCCTTCTCCTTCAGGAAAAATACCCAGACATATCTGGTGTAATCATCGATCAACACCAGCATATATCTGCTCCCTCCGAGGCTTGGGGTAGCAGTAGGTCCCATCAAGTCACCGTGGATGCACTCCAACGGCACACTACTCCTCGTCTGCGACTTGTCAAACGGTAGCCGATGAGACTTTCCGAACTGACATCCCTCGCAAACATGACCTTCTCCGTAGGAGGATAGACTTGGCAGGCCCTTGACCAGACCTCTCACCGCCATTGCTTTCAGCTTGTCCATCCCTACGTGCCCCAACCTCTCATTCCATATAACAGCACCATCATTCGTCTTCATCTTGTCAACGTAGGAACTTGTCGATAAAACGAACAAGTCCTTTGCCCGTCTCCCGACATGGACGACCTCGGCCTTTACAGCCTCAAAGTTGCGTAGAAACTTCACTTCCGTTGGGCCGAACAGAACGTGATACCCAGCGTCTACAGCGTTGGTCACGGAGAAGAGATTTTTCCTCATACCGGGCACATGATAGACACTCTTCAAGGTAAGTGGCTGTAACACCCCAAAAATCGTGGTTCAGCGAAGTAGGCGGAGTGGTAGTGCTGCACTTGAAGCAGGCTAAATCTTCCCTTTCTGCTCTTAGCGCACGATTAGTGGCCTCTTCGCGCACGACCAGTGATCGTGCGCCAACGATCGTGCGTTAATTCAGGAGAGAATCGAGTTCTGTCTCGGACAGTGCGCACGACCATTTTCCTCTTCGCGCACGACCAGTGATCGTGCGCCAGCGATCGTGCGCCCTATTTATTCTGTTCCGCGATTTTGAGCGGAGAAGAAGATCGGACCGTCCAAATCTTTTGGAAATTGATCCAACGGCTAGGTTTAGTTGCGGGAGACCTTTAGGGCTGATGAGAGGGGGTTAAACCCTCATATTATCTAAGCCATTCTCTCTCCAAACCCTAGAGAAAGAAGGGGGAGCCAAGGAAGAAGAAGGTAGATCCCGCCATTGACGGAGCTCCGGAGCTCCGTTTCGCGAGCCGGTTCCAGATTTGGAGAGTGCAGCCCGGTGCGGTCGTTTCTCTCCGTGTAGAATCTCGGATCTATGGCGAAAAAGAACGCGTCTAGGGTAACGATTCTTCCTCCCGAACTTTGGACTTGTATTTGTCCTTTCATTCCTCTTTCTATGTTTGCATGAGGTATCCCTTTCACCAAATGGGTGAAGTGTAGGATTTCCTCAAGTTCTTCGGAACTCCGGGTAGATTGTGTCCGTCCCCGGCATTTTTGCAAGTAGAAAATCCGGTAGTCGCGCGGATTTAGGCATTTTGTGTGAAGCCTATTCGTGGCCGTGAGCCCGAATCGGTGATGCTTGATTTGCGACGTTGCATTTAGGTTAGGCCTAGAATGCGTGCCGGAGAATGACTCCGTGAACTCACCTATAGTATTGCGGGAACTCGTTGTAGGCGTCTTGGGAAGATCCTAACAAAAGCCCCATGCTTTGAGTTTTGGATGAAGGCAAACCTTCACCACGAAATTGATGCGGAGTGTATTGCACCTCCCTTGTTGAGTATTCGTGAAACCTAGATCCTGGTGAAGGGGTTAGGTGCGTAGCGTATATTTAGTGTAGCACTTGAAGGTGCTAAACCCTCACGGGCCGAGGCAAAGCCGTACCCGCGTCGTGCGATAGATCGCGATGATTAGAGCACGGGCAAAGCTAAACCGAACCTGTTTCCATGCAGATCGGTAAGAGGTCCCTTCCTCAGGAAAGCCGTGTGATCATGGGAGAGGTCGTGGAAGGTGTCATACCTAGACCGACCAAAAGCTCTTGTTTCCACCCAAGGTTGTGGCCCTTACGGTGGAGTGTTTTGTGAAATGGATGTTATGATTAGCCTCATGCGATTGCTTAGGCGGTTATGGGGAACCTTCGGGTGAACTCAACCAACATCATGTGCATACCTAGGTTCCCCTCTCTTTTGATGCTCAACCTAGAAGATTGATTGTGCTTGAAACCTCACCTTGTGTAGTTTGCACTTTCTTTATATTTAGTACTTGTGCTAGTATGGCTTGCTTGCAGGGTAGAAGCTCCGCCACCCCGGAAAAGGGGTGGGGTCGTTATAATTTGGTCAGCTGTGCTGACCGTTACTTTGTTTGCCACCGCTTGGTGGAATGTTCTTATGCAGGTGTAGGTGAGCCTAGCGGGAAATAGCGGGCGATGGCCCTTTGCATTGTTGGCCCTCGAAGGCCAGCCCTTTTTCTGTTATTCATGTATGGCCGGCCTGCGTGCCGATGTATGCTTGGAGTTTTGTGCATTGGATGAATGTAAGGCCTTAAGGCCGTAACTCTTATTCTGGATACATTCCTATGATAGTGGACAGTTCTATTTGAATGGTTTAATTAATGCTTCCGCTTACGTTTTGTACTCTCGTTTAGTTGTTGTTTTTCTGGTTATCACATTTTAACTCCTAGCTAGTGTGGTTTGTATGGCGTGGGGTCCCGGCCGGACCTGCTGTTATACTCTTCGTACTGGCCGGATGTTACAGTGGCCCTCTATCACTGCCCAAGGAAACAACCCCCACCTTCTCCACTGGATGTACAGTATTATCAGTAGTAATGATTGCATTGTTACCTGTATAGGGTTGTGCAGAAGAAAGCTTGGTCTCGTCTCCGGTGAGGTGATGACCACACCCCGAGTCCACGATCCAGTCCTCCAGATAGTTGATAGGAGCAGAAGCTCCAACAGAAGCCGAGAAGGCTCCTCCCCAACCTCTTTGAATGTGCCTGGCCTCAGCTTCCTCCTTCTCCGCAGCATGCCCAGCTTAGGTGACCACCTTGCAATCCTTCCTGATGTGGCCATACTTGCCACACTTGAAGCACTTCGGACCTTCACCCTTCTTCTTCCCGTCAGCCTTGGGAGCATACCCCCTTTCCTGCTGCCCAGAAGTTGAAGGCCCATAGCCTCCTCCAGCGGTTCTCTTCTTCTTATCCCACTTTTTCTTCTTTCCCGAGAAGAGCACTTCGCCATCTCCCCCAGCCACTGACACCCCCGCCATCTGCCTTGCCAAACTTTCTTGCGATGCAAGCAAGTTCTCCAGCTCCAACAGAGATGGCTGATTTGCCCATCCCTGCACCGACGTCACAAAGGCAACATATTCCTTCCGCAGGCCGCGGATGATGTGCCTCTTCAGCTTCGCCTCAGAGATAGGCTCATCAGGGTCCAGTGCTGAGATTTCAGCGCACAAGTTCTTCAGGTTCAGAAAGAAAGTGGAGATAGAAAGATCGCCCTGAGCCGACCTTGCCAGCTCATTCTCCAAGAACTGCAGCCTCGCTACATTCTTCTTGTTAAACAGCCCATCCAGGGCTCTCCAGATCTCCGCAGCTGATCCACACCCCAAGATGTGATCAAATAGGTCAGGTGAGATTGCCCTCTTCAGAGTGAACTCTGCCTTCGCATTCGTCCTCCTCCAAGTTCTCACCTCAGCCCCATTATCCCCTTCCGGGACGACTTCCTGCGTCTGATCTCCTCCACCAACTTCCCAGAGGTCCTCACCAACAAGATAGCTTTGCATACACGACTTCCACTTCTTGAAGTTAGTCGATGTAAGCACCTCAATCCCAAGACTCTTTGCAAATCCACCTTCCATTGCTCTTCCACTGGTTCCTTCTTCACAAAGGCGATGGCTACTCTAAGTTACTCACTACTCAACCACTCCAACCTCCCTCTGATACCATGTGAAATTTTTCCGAATCTTTATGGAGCGAGCAGGAGCTAGTCAACTTAGAGTTAAAAAACCAAACAACCAGAAGCAAGTGGAGGCAAACAACTGATCTTTATTGATAACAATCTTCAAAATTACAAGGCAAGGCATGCTTGACGAGACATGATTTCGCCAACACAAACACTAAAGGAAAGATACAAAGTTGAAGATAACTTGAGACCGCTCAGACCGCGCGACCTCCCTGCGATCTCAAAAAACTGCCAGACCGCAGCAACTTGACGATCACAGAACACCACCAGCTCGCTGATCAAACCGCCCACTTCTTCAGACCTCCTGATTCTCCCGAACTCCAGCACCACAACTCCAAGCCGCAGACCGCCCGAACACTTTCAGAGGAAGAGGTGATCGCAGCTGTCCGCACTATCCGCAGAAGCTGCACAAGAGAAGTTCAATCAGGAGATCGCCCGGTCACATAAACTCAGACCGCAGGAAAGAAGAAAGTTTAGCTTACGCTTGGTGTGTCTAATTTGCTGCTACAGTGGCCTCCTATTTATAGGCGCGGGACCTGATCCAGTCACCACCCTATGAGATAGGATCACCACCCCCAGACCGCGCGACCTGACCGGTCACACTGCGCGATCAGCAACATTACTTCTGCTTTAATTTTGGTGAACCCGCCAGCTTCGATGTCGCCATGAGAGACCGCCACTCTCACAGCAGACCGCGACTCCACAAGGAGCTCGCCAGACCGCCCGAAGCTATTCACCACCTGTGTTCGCACGAGACCGCGAACACAGTCAGTTCGCCATCAGACCGCGAACTCCTGTCCGCATGCCGATCTCCTCCTGAGACCGCAAACAGCAACCAGCTCGCATACCAGTCTCCTCCTGAGACCGCGAACTGAGACCGCGCGACTAAGACCCTTAGTCCGCGAATACCCCCAGAAAGCCCGGTCAGCTACCAGACCGCATTCAGGAGAGAACCTGGATCAAACTGTGCGGTCACACCAGACCGCCACAGCCTTGAAGAGGACAGCACGTCACGCGGTCACGCACAGACCGCGCATGCCTGAAAACGAACAGCCCGCCACGCGGTCAGAGACAGACCGCGCGACCTCCATCTTCAGCCGCCTTGAACCCAAACCAGTGATCAAGCCAGGAGACCGCAGCTAGGCTTGGATCAGCCAGACCGCAGATGCAGACCGCCAGGTCGTGCGGTCACGTCAGACCGCCCGACCTCCTCCCAGACCGCCCAGGTCCAAAAACCCTCCAAACTTCCACTTCAACAATTTTAACAGATCTGAAGCTCTACGGAAAGACGCACTCCTCTCTGGTTCGCAACAGGCCGGGGAAAAGAAAAAAGTTTCGGTTTTCACGGGGAAGAAGTATATATATACATATAACAATAATAATAATAATAATAATAATAATAATAATAGTAATAGCTGGAAAGAGGGAACGGAAAATCAGTTCGTCGAATGAACTTAGCTTTCGACGAATGGTTAATTGAATTGATTAAGATGGTTTCGACGAAGGTTGTATAATATTCTAACTATAAGGATTAATCATTCGCCTAGAGCTCTCTCGTGAAATCCAACGAAATTATATATATTATAATAATAACACTAATAATAATTATAATAATATTATATTATTGCTAAAAACTAAACGAACGCCGAAACTGACGAAAATCGCACCAAAGCCAAGCCCTGTGCAGGAAAACCGAAAACCGCACAAAACCGCAAAATCGCACCGCACCGCACCCCATTTCAAACCGAACCGATCGGGTGCGGTGCGGTTCAGTTTTAGGGGTTTGAAAACCGCACTATTTCGGTTCGGCTTGATTTAGGATTTTTAGAAACCGGCGGAACCGCACCGCACCGCAACCCTCTCGAAAATAAGATATTAAAAAATAAAACCGAACCAGCGAAGGGTGATTGGCGAACAGGTCTCGAAAAGTCGGACTCTCGGTCTCATAGTCGGCAGACTAATTTATATACTCAATAGTCATTTCTCAATTCTCATTAATTAAAACTTAAAAACTTAAAACCGCAGCAGACTTCCAGGCTCCAGCCTCCAGGGCGACGATCCGACGGGCCGACGGCGCAGAGACGGCGAGACGCAGAGTTAGGGCTCGCTGACTCGCTGAGTCGCTGCTGCGCTGCCACGATCTGGCAACTGCCGAGTGCCGACTGGTGATCTTTCACCGCTGCGCCGAAACCTAGCCTCCTGCCTCCAGCCTCCCTCGGTCTGGCGATCTTCCTCCGCTGCGGCGCTGCCACATTTTCTCTGACCGCGAGCGGCGTGCGACCACTCCAAGTCTCCAACTCCTACAATCCCCAGCGGCTTCAACCTCCAGCCCTCTAAGCCGGCGATCTAGGTTATAATTTTTGTGACTCACTGATTTAGGATTTTAGGTTATAAATTTATAATTTCTGTGAATCTGTCGACTGCCATTCACTGATTTAGTGATTTAGTTCAAATTTCTGCAAACTATCAATTTAGACCTTTACGGCTTTACCCGAGACGCGCGCTGCTGTTAAAGGATCAGAAAAACTGTAAAAAAACCGAAACCGCACCGCACAAATCGACGCCAAACCGCACCTAAACCAAACCGCACCGCACGGTTTCGGTGCGGTGCGGTTTTGGCCGGTCGAAAACCGCACCCCTGCGTTGCGGTTTCGGTTTGTCCCCAAACCGCACCGAACCGCACCGCTCGCAGGGCTCTCCGGTGAAGATTTTGTGCACCGGAGCTCCGGTGATGGCGATCTGAAGCTCTACGGAAAGACGCACTCCTCTCTGGTTCGCAACAGGCCGGGGAAAAGGAAAAAGTTTCGATTTTCACGGGGAAGAAGTATATATACATATAACAATAATAATAATAATAATAATAGTCGTAATAGCTGGAAAGAGGGAACGGAAAATAAGTTCGTCGAATGAACTTAGCTTTCGACGAATGGTTAATTGAATTGATTAAGATGGTTTCGACGAAGGTTGTATAATATTCTAACTATAAGGATTAATCATTCGCCGAGAGCTCTCTCGTGAAATCCAACGAAATTATATATATTATAATAATAACACTAATAATAATTATAATAATATTATATTATTGCCAAAAACTAAACGAATGCCGAAACTGACGAAAATCGCACCAAAGGCGAAAACCGGCGCTACGAATCCAACGACGAGGTCAAAACCAAAATATGACGTGCCGTTCTTGAGATATGAATTTCCAAAGTTTACGGCGAACGATAAATCTACAAATCTTTGAAAATTCACCGAGGCTCTAATATCGCTCGGATTGCCACAAAACTTTGACGACCTTTCTAAAATTAAATAATTTAATTTTCTAACGTAAAATTTTCTAATTTCTGATAGTTTCAAAACTTTGTCGACTCGATCAGTCGGAAGCAAAAACGCGCAAACGACGACGCGCCGTCAACTCTGCGTTAACGTAACGCCCTTCGTCATTACGACGTCATTAATAAGTTTTCAAATAATTGCTGAAAATTCAGGGGCGTTACAATCACTATCTGCTTCTTCAAACTTCTTAGGCTCATATTGTGAGAGGAAACACTGCAGGATTGTTTCATTTGTGATCTGGTTCCTAGTCTTCACTCCCACGGTTATATCTCCTATAACTTGAGTTGGAGGATGATCCTTGAGGGTCATCCTATTTCTTGTTAAGTTGTTCAGTGGATTGATATCCTCATGGATCTCCTCTTCTTCATTGATTGTGGGTACACCATTTTCATTTTCTAGAATAATTTTTATATCTGGCAGAGCAGGTGCCTGAATGTCAATATCATCTGAAGCAAAGTCTTCATCTGATTCATTATCTGTGGGCTGTTTGCCTTTGTCCTGGCAACCTGATGAATAATCTGTGATGCTGATCCTTTCAACTTGATCAGCCAGCTGGTCTTCTTCCTGCAAAATGACATTGGTGAAAGTTTCCTTCCCCTTGGTGAACATATTAGTCTCATCAAACATTACATGCATTGACTCCTCAATCTTGAGAGAGCTCTTATTATAACACATATAGGCCTTGCTTGATGATGAGTATCTCAAGAATATCCTATCATCAGCCTTCTTGTCAAATTTGGCAAGTTGTCTTTTTCCATTGTTCAGAATGAAGCAAGTACACCCAAAAATTCTAAATTATATGACTATAGGTGTCTTTTGCTTCAATAACTCATAATGAGTCTTTAATTTAGTTTTGTGGATGAGACTTCTATTCAGAACATAGTTAGTTGTATTCATTGCCTCAGCCTAGAAGGACTTTGACAAATTGGATTCAGCTAATAATGTCTTTCCTGATTCAATTAGAGTTCAATTTTTTCCTTTCAGCCACCCCATTTTGTTGGGGGGGGGGGGGTCTAGGAGCTGAAATTTTTTGTCTTATCCCTTCATCCTCACAGAATCTACAAATTAACTAGTTTTAAAACTCAGTACCATGATCACTTCTGATCACAGCAACCTGAGTATTAGATTAAGATTGAATCTGTCTAATGAATCTTGAGAGGATCTTGAAGGTTTCTGACTTAGCTCTTAGAAAGAACACCCAGCTGAATATAGAAAAGTCATCTACAATGACTAATGTATAAGACTTTGTTGGGAAAATGATTTCTCTTAACCCCTGAAAATGAGTCAAATATGAATTCCAAGAATGAAAAACAAAGCTAAGTAAATATGCGTCGAATAGTGTTCGACGCAACGTCGAAATGTAGTCGACGTCTCTTTCAGATTAAGTCGAAGTAACTCTAGGAAGATTTCGACGTATGTGTTGTCGACGTTACTCTGATTTCTAGTCGACGCAACTAGTGAAGTCGACGCACCTTAGTCGACGCACCTTCCTTATTCACCTCTCGACGTCCAGACAGGATGTACTCGACGCTTGCGTCGAATGACAATCGACGCACGTCGATTTATTTGACAGACTTAAATATGCGCCAGATCTCTTTCCTTCTTTCAGTAAATCTGATTTGTATGGAATAATGTTAATATTTTATAGCCGTTTTGAATCATTCTTTCCTTCTATTTGATTCTTGACTAATTTGATTAACTCTATTTTGGATATTATTTGAAATCAGAATTCATTCTTTCCTTCTACAGAAATAAACATTATGGAAACATTTTTTCTTTCTATTCTCTCTAACTGCTAATTGATTATCCTCCTATAGTATTATGTTGAATTAACAGAGCTATAAACAAAGAGGAGGTCGGCAGAAAATAAAGAAGAGTGTCTACCACACACATTTGAAATAGAGGAAAAGCTCCCAAGAGAAAAGAGAGAAATTGAGAAAAAGCTCTGCAGCAACATTCAAGCACTTCTTCTTCTTCTGCTTCTGAAGTCATACTGCTGCAAAATCTGATAGCTCTCACAAAGAGAGAAAGGCTGCAAATCTTCTTCTCTCTATAGAAGAAAGATTCAATTCACTTCTTGTGCTTCCAATCTTCTTGCTAGGAAGAAGATTCTTTCTTGTTTTTATTTCTTCTCCTTTCTTTCTTTCTCACTTAAACATTGTAAAAGAGTTTTTAGAATCTCTCTCCAAAAAATTCAGTGTACTGGTTCTAAGAGTCTACTTGTCAAAAGACTCAGTTGGTTCTAAGAGTCTCCTTGTCAAAAGACTCAAGGTGGTTCTAAGAGTCTCCTTATCAAAAGACTCAGTGCAAGATAGTGAATTCCTACCAAGGGGGTAGAAGAGTGGACTACCCAAAGTTTGGGGAACCACTATATTTTCTTGTGTTGTGCTGTGATTTATTTTCTTGCATTTACTTTATTTTCTTGCTTAATTCTTGTTGGTGTGTGGGAAGCTCTAATCTGTGATCATACACATATATATTAACTTTGCACAAAATAATTTTTAAATCTCTATTCACCCCCCCCCCCCCTCTAGAGAATTCTAGTGAGGTTAATTGTGCACTTTCAATTGGTATCAGAGCCAGGTTGATCTAAAAAGGATAACTCCTTGATCAAAAAGATCCTACCTCTCATATATATTTATTTTTCAAAACTATTTTATCATATGGCACAAATCAAAGATTATGCTTCCAGCAGACCACCAATTTGCAACCTGGAAAAGTTTGCACTTTGGAAAACAAGAATTAGAATTTATTTAAACTCTATTGATGATGAATTGTTTAATGTGATCTTGACAGGTCCCCCCAAGCCATTCAGGAAGGATTCAAGTGGAAAAGTGACTGAAACACTTGTTCCAAGAGCTGAATGGACAGAAGATGAGAAGAAAGCCCAAGGACATGATGCCAAGGCTATGAATATCCTAGTCTCAACTCTCTCAGATGAAATTTTGCAAAAGATTGCTGATTGTGAGTCAGCTAAGGAAGTATGGGAAGCTCTCACCAAAATGGTAGAGGGAAGTGCTGATGAGAAAAAGGATAGAAAGGCACTACTGATCTCCCAATATGAAAACTTCCAAAAGAAAGAAAGTGAAAGTGTTGCTGACATGTATTCAAGATTCAGCCTCATAGTCAATGAATTGAGAACACTTGAGAAGGACATATCTCTCACTGAGATAAATGATAAATTGCTGACTTGCTTTCCTAGCTTTTGGGACTCAAGAATCTGGCCAATCAAAGACTACAGAAGTCAAAAAGAAATATCAACAGATGTTCTGTTGGGTAAATTAAAATCCTATGAACAACTGTTGAAAACCAGAGCTGAGAAAGAAAAGGCATCTCCACTCTCAAAAGAAAAGAGTATTGCATTGAAAGTTGTTGAAGGTGAACCATCTACTAGTGATGAGGAACTAATCAGCTTCCTGGCTAGGAAGTTCAAGAGGTGGATCAAAACAGAAGAATCCAGAGGAAGAGATTCAAAAACCAGGTATAATAAAACACATACTAAAGAGATTATCTGTTACTCTTGCAGGAAACCTGGACATATTGCACCTGAATGTCCTAAGGAGAACAACACTAAGAAAGATCTGAAAAGAATAGATCTAAAGAAGAAAAAGAAAGAAAGAGGATTCATTGCTCAATCTTGGAGTGATTCAGAATCTGAAGGAAGTACCTCATCAGACAATGATCAGGAAGAGGTCAAGCAATAGGAAACCTGTCTGATGGCCACTGAGAAGCTTGATGATACATCTATGGTAAATATACTTGATGATATAGATTTCTCTTCTACTGATTTCAAACAAGATTTCAAAGAATTCTGTTTAGATCTAATCAAATCTGAAAAAGAAGTAAAAGAATTAAGAATTGAATTAAGAAATCTCAAACATGTGAATACACACTATGAAAACAATAAGCTCAATCAAGAGCTCTCAAAGAAGGAATTAGACAAAATCCATTCAGAAAATCTAACACGAAGGAAAGAGCTGGCAAAGGCTAAAGCCTTTGAGGACTCTCTGAATGGAAGAGGTCAAAAGCTCAAGAACATCTCTGAGAATCTCACTGATAGATTTAGACAACTAAAGCTGAATACTAATGAAGCATCTAAATCACAAACATTCAGCAAACCTGTCTGGAAACATCCCATTCAATTCACTAGGGAGAATCATCTAGCAGGAATTAGATCACAAGTAGGTCCAGAAACAACCACTGTATTTAATAAACCTAATCCCATTACAGATAAAGGAATCTTAGGAAAGTATCCTCACAAAAATTCTGAACATACGTCGAATTATTATCCACGTGCGTCGATTTCTAATCGACGCATACACCAAATCGCGTCGACCTCCACTCAACGTAATCTCTCACATGCTTCGACTAAAAGTAGACTCAGAATGAAGGAAGCGTCGACCTCATATCGACGCAACCAGAAACCTACGTCGAATTCATATCGACGCAACCATAAGTCTACGTCGAATCCCTATCGACGCAATAAATCAGACAGAAAATTTTCTGTTTCCAAACAGGTCCCTCAATCCATGTCCTTCTATTATGAACACTATTTCTGTGATATCATCCAAGAAGATTGGTATGATAAGCCAGTACCCCATAAGGAGGAAGGATATCCTGAAAAACCCACTTATTCTTTTATTAAATCTTTTACTAATGAGAGAAAGGGACCCCAGCTCAGCAGGGTCTAAACTAATGTTTAAACTTTTATGTGCAGATGTATCACATCTCCAGGATGGTGTGGTACTTGGACAGTGGATGCTCCATGCACATGACAGGTTGCAAAAACCTATTAATCAACTTTGAGGATAGACTTGGACCATCAGTAACCTTTGGAGACTCTAGCTGTGGCCAAACCAAGGGATTTGGAGATTTCAAAGAAGGGAAAGTCACCTTCAAGAATGTGGCAGTAGTCAAAGGACTAAAACACAATCTGATAAGTATAAGTCAGATATGTGAGAATGGTAAGTATGAGGTAAAATTCACTACACTATTCTGCCATATTATAGATATCAAGACTGTTGCTACAGTACTAAATGGAATTAGAAAAGTGAGAGTATATATAATGGACTTTAGCTCTTCACCCACAGAAGTTTGCTTATTCAACAATATTATTGATAAAAATGAATTATGGCATAGGAGACTAGGTCATCTAAACTACAAAACAATCAGTAAACTAGCTAAGAATAACCTAGTCAGAGGCTTACCAAAGGGTAGGTACTCTAAGGATTCTCCATGCAGACCTTGCCAACTAGGAAAGCAAACCAAATCATCCTTCAAACCCATTGGTAAGGATGACTCTCCCAGGTCTGTATACTTACTACACATGGATCTCTTTGGTCCCATATCCACTCAAAGCTTAGGTGGAAAATCCTATACCTTGGTCATTGTTGATGATTATTCTAGGTTTAGCTGGGTATTCTTTCTAGGAGTTAAATCTGAAACCCATAAAATTCTCTCAAAATTCATAAGACAGATTCAATCTGAGTTCAATACAAATGTTTCAATTATAAGAAGTGACCATGGGACTGAATTTGAGAATCAGATGATTTGTAGTTTCTGTGAGGAAGAAGGTATTAAACAAAGCTTCTCAGCACCTAGAACTCCCCAACAAAATGGAGTTGCTGAGAGGAAGAATAGAACCTTAATAGAATCAGGTAGAACCCTGCTTGCAGAGTCAGGATTACCAAAAACCTTTTGGGCTGAAGCAGTCAACACTGCAAACTATGTTCTAAATAGAAGCCTCATACACAAAACTAAATCAAAGACTCCATATGAGCTCCTGAAAAATAAAACACCCACTGTTAAATATTTTAAAATTTTTGGATGTGCTTGCTTTATTCTAAACAATGGGAAAGATCATCTTGCCAAATTTGACAAGAAGTCTGATGATGGAATATTTCTGGGATATTCATCATCCAGCAAAGCCTATAGGTGCTACAATAGAAGAACTCTTAAGATTGAAGAATCCATGCACATTGTATTTGATGAAACTAACATGCTGCTTAAGGGGGAGGAAACTCCCACCAGTTCTGTTCCACAGGAAAACAACAGCATAGAAACCCAGCTTGAGCAACTAGCTCTAGAGAACACAGAAAATGGAAAGGAAAACCAGTTAGAGGAACCAAGTTAGGAGTCTGAACAAGAAACCTCAGAAAAGAGCACTCAAGACCCTCTTCCACAAGAGGACATGGTCCAGGAAGAACAATTGAACAATGATCCCATTGAGAATGAAGTAGAAGAACAACTGACAAATTCAGGCAGAACAGGAATCAATTTGAAAGATCATCCACAAGCTCAAGTGATTGGAGATCCCAATGTAGGAGTAAGAACAAGACACCAAGTCTCCAATGGGATAATGCTCCAATGCTTCCTATCACAAGTTGAACCAAAGAAGTTTGAGGAAGCAAATTGTGATCCTCACTGGATTATGGCCATGCAAGAAGAACTAGGCCAATTTGAGAGAAACAAAGTATGGAACCTAGTTGAAAGACCAAGAAACTACCCTATAATTGGTACAAAATGGGTATACAGGAACAAACTAGATTCCACTGGAATAATTGTGAGAAACAAGGCAAGACTTGTAGCACAAGGATATAGACAAGAAGAAGGGATAGACTACAATCAGACCTTTGCTCCAGTAGCCAGATTATAGGCAATCAGGCTCTTTCTTGCCTATGCAGCCTTCATGAAGATGAAAGTCTACCAAATGGATGTCAAGAGTGCCTTTTTAAATGGAGATCTGCAAGAAGAGGTATATGTGGAGCAACCACCAGGTTTTGTTAATCCCTCTTCCCCTAACTTTGTTTATAGACTTAACAAAGCATTATATGGTCTTAAGCAAGCACCTAGAGCTTGGTATGAAACTCTCTCAAATTTTCTTTTAGAAAATTCCTTTGAAAGAGGAAAAGTAGACAAGACACTCTTTACTAGAACACATAAAAACCAACTCCTCCTTGTTCAAATATATGTAGATGACATTATCTTTAGCTCAACCCATCCTAAACTATGTAAAATATTTGCTAATCTTATGCAATCTAAATTTGAGATGAGTAGTATGGGTGAACTCTCCTACTTCCTAGGGCTACAAGTAAAACAAAGTAGTGAAGGAATCTTTATCTCACAATCAAAATATACCAAAGAACTAATCAAAAAGTTTGGTATGGAATCAGCATCTACCATGAAAACACCCATGGCAACCAATGCCATCATAGAAAAAGATGATAAAGGAAAATCAGTAGATCAAAAGACTTATAGGGCAATCATAGGATCCCTTCTATATCTAACAGCAAGCAGACCTGATATCATGTTTGCCACTTGCATATGTGCTAGATTTCAGGTTGAACCAAAGGAATCCCATCTCACCTCTGTAAAAAGGATTCTTAGATACCTAAAGGGAACCCCTGAACTAGGACTATGGTACTCAGCAGAAACCAACTTTGAATTAATAGGTTTCTCAGATGCAGATTATGCTGGATGTAGGGTTGATAGAAAAAGCACATCTGATACCTGCCAATTTCTAGGTGACAGATTGATCTCATGGTTTAGTAAGAAACAAACCTCAGTCTCAACTTCAACAGCTGAAGCTGAATACATAGCTGCTGGGAGCTGTTGTTCACAAATCCTGTGGATGCAAAATCAACTACTTGATTACAAATTGGAAATACACAACTCTAAGATCTATTGTGATAGCTCTAGTGCTATATCCATAGCATCCAACCCAGTCCTTCATAGTAGGACCAAACATATAGAAATCAGACATCACTTCCTTAGAGACAATGTTGAGAAGGGTAAAATAACCTTAGAATATATTCCCACAGACAATCAAAGAGCAGACATCTTCACAAAACCTTTAGATGAAACTAAGCATAACTATTTCATAAACACCTTGGGGATGCTTGATGGAAGCTTGTAAACCTCATTGTTAGGGAAATCTAAGGACATCAGAATATCTAAGAAAGTTTCCTGGAGATGCGTCGAATACATATCGACGTACCGTCGAGAAGACCTCGATGCTGGTTCTGATTTCTTTCAGTTAAAGTTACGTCGATCCACTATCAACGTATCATCGACTTCTTATCGACGCAAGTCTATGACCACGTCGACAAATCTTTAGACTGACAAAACCTTCACGGAACACCGACTACATATCGACGCATACGTTGACATCAATTCGACGTAACGTCGACTTCTGGTTAAAATTGGAATCAAATCCTTACTTCCTTTTCTTTTACGACTGGATTACCTTGATTTCTGTTTCCTTTCTCGGCATTTCATCTTCTTTAAATAGTACTTCTTATTTCATAACAAATACCTCTCTGGACCCGCCAAAACTGCGTCTTCTACCTCTCTCTCTTCCTGCATCAATGGCGCCTACTCCTGTTCAAACTGACCTTATCAAAGCAATGAACGATGCTCTGGAAAATCTTCTCAATGACTTCCAGACACGATTAACTAACTTCTTCAATGAATGTGCCAATATGATCACCTCCTGTGAAGCCAAATTGGCCACCCTGTCTGCCTCTCTTCCCGAGCTTCATCTTCTTCTTCAAGAGGAACCTCTGTCGCCACAAAGGTTTACATCCTTCCTGAAAGATATAAACCAGGGGGAGAGTTGCTCCAGAAACCCCTCTTGCCAGGTTTTTGATCTCAACTAAAAGCTCAGGTTTAAATCTCTTCTCTCCAACACTAAGTATTCTCTCTAACTCTCTTATAGGCTCCACTCCTCTCAAATCACTCTGACTACACTTTCATCAAACATTTTGGTGAATCCTCCTCTTACAACACTGAAGGGGAGCATGCTGTGGATTCAACATTCAGAATTGATGAACCTTATAACCAGGGGGAGATTCCTGTAGTAAAGGACCCAGTAATCCAGGGGGAGGAAGAAGCAGCCACCTCTGATGATTGGAATGGGCAGATATGGATTGATGCACCCTTATGTGAGGAAGAACTTCAACATCACTCTTCTGGCTTCTCTGCCAGTTACATCAAGCTGAAGACACCTCTACTTGAGAACATCCCTACAAAAGAGTCTGGAGGAGACATTCATCCCTCAGCAGAGATCACCCTACCAGAAATCACTCTGCCCTCTATTGCAGAACATCTAAGAACTCTTCTTGAAATAACTCCCTCTCCACCCAAAGAGAAAACTCCTCCTTCCTCTCTTCCTCTTCCTCCTCCTCAACTTCCTTCTCTACCTTCTTCTCTACCTCCTCTGCTACTTCTACCTCCACAAGCAGCAAGACTCCCTAAACAGATCATACCTAGGCAAAGTCCAGGAGGACAGATAAAGAGAAAAAGGGAAGTCACTCCCCACTGGCAAAATTTTTCTAAAGAAGAAAGGAAGGAGTTTGCAAAAGAAAAGAAGTATAGAAAAGCATGTGAGCAGATAAAAAGATTTGAAAAGATGCCTAGTATCTGTCCTAACAGTCCTGTCAAGGAGTACCATGATCCTGACATGGAAAAGAGGCATGAAGAGATAAGAGAAAGAGAACAGTATGAATATGAAGCAGCTAGGAAAGAAGTGGAAGATAAAAGGAGGGCCTGGATGGAGAAGATTAACAAGGGCATGACTAAGGAACAAATTCTTGCTGAATCTTCTATCAGAATTCCAAATAAGTTGTTTGATATTGAAGCATATCAAAAGAAAAATCCTCAGGCAGGGATTATCCTGGATAAGGGTCAAAAGGACAAGAAGGGTATAGGGTGTACAGAAGAAACCTACATTCCCTATAAGAAGCCTACAAGGCCTGCAAAGCTAGACAAATGGCTTAACTCACCATGGAAAGGGAAAGGAAAAGGAAAGATGTATGAAGTTCCTGAGAAACAGGAACCAGAAAAGAAGAAACTCTATAGGCCAAAGGTTGATAACAAAGGACCTCCTGAGCCCAAGCCTGCACAAAAAGAATCTCACAACATTACCATTGAGATGATTGATGAAAAGGCAGCAATCATCATCAGCAAAGGGTACTCCATAAATGACACTATTCCTGATGGTGATAAACTCTTGGAAAAACTGCATACAATCATCAGGAATGTCCAGGAAAGACCTGATAGAGCCAGGGGATACATTTTTGATGCCATTAATGACTTATCTAGGAAACTTTATTCTGCTTTTGTCAACTTCATGTACAAAAAGAAGTTTCTAGTTTAATTCTTGTGAAAGACAAATACTTGTCATGTGCTTTCTTTTCCTAATTCTTTCCTTTTACTCAATATATTTCTTATCTATACAAATACTATGCTGTGTTAATTATATGCTAATAAAATTTCTCTCTAAGAAGGGTTAAGACAAATAGGGGGAGATTGTTGGGAAAATGATTTCTCTTAACCCCTGAAAATGAGTCAAATATGAATTCCAAGAATGAAAAACAAAGCTAAGTAAATATGCGTCGAATAATGTTCGACGCAACGTCGAAATGTAGTCGACGTCTCTTTCAGATTAAGTCGAAGTAACTCTAGGAAGATTTCGACGTATGTGTTGTTGACGTTACTCTGATTTCTAGTCGATGCAACTAGTGAAGTCGACGCACCTTAGTCGACGCACCTTCCTTATTCACCTCTCGACGTCCAGACAGGATGTACTCGACGCTTGCGTCGAATGGCAATCGACGCACGTCGATTTATTTGACAGACTTAAATATGCGCCAGATCTCTTTCCTTCTTTCAGTAAATATGATTTGTATGGAATAATGTTAATATTTTATAGCCGTTCTGAATCATTCTTTCCTTCTATTTGATTCTTGGCTAATCTGATTAACTCTATTTTGGATATTATTTCAAATCAGAATTCATTCTTTCCTTCTACAGAAATAAACATTATGGAAACATTTTTTCTTTCTATTCTCTCTAACTGCTAATTGATTATCCTCCTATAGTATTATGTTGAATTAACAGAGCTATAAACAAAGAGGAGGTCGGCAGAAAATAAAGAAGAGTGATCTACCACACACATTTGAAATAGAGGAAAAGCTCCCAAGAGAAAAGAGAGAAATTGAGAAAAAGCTCTGCAGCAACATTCAAGCACTTCTTCTTCTTCTGCTTCTGAAGTCATACTGCTGCAAAATCTGATAGCTCTCACAAAGAGAGAAAGGCTGCAAATCTTCTTCTCTCTATAGAAGAAAGATTCAATTCACTTCTTGTGCTTCCAATCTTCTTGCTAGGAAGAAGATTCTTTCTTGTTTTTATTTCTTCTCCTTTCTTTCTTTCTCACTTAAACATTGTAAAAGAGTTTTTAGAATCTCTCTCCAAAAAATTCAGTGTACTGGTTCTAAGAGTCTCCTTGTCAAAAGACTCAGTTGGTTCTAAGAGTCTCCTTGCCAAAAGACTCAGGGTGGTTCTAAGAGTCTCCTTATCAAAAGACTCAGTGCAAGATAGTGAATTCCTACCAAGGGGGTAGAAGAGTGGACTACCCAAAGTTTGGGGAACCACTATATTTTCTTGTGTTGTGCTGTGATTTATTTTCTTGCATTTACTTTATTTTCTTGCTTAATTCTTGTTGGTGTGTGGGAAGCTCTAATCTGTGATCATACATATATATATTAACTTTGCACAAAATAATTTTTAATTCTCTATTCACCCCCCCTCTAGAGAATTCTAGTGAGGTTAATTGTGCACTTTCAGACTTGCCTACTAAGCTTTGGGTGGAGATAGAACCAGATAGATCCATGTGCAACAGGTAAAAGGTTTGTTGGGAATCCTGCTCACATGATTCCTGATTTAAAGAAGTCAACAAGTCAAGAATACTTCACTTTGTATTTGACATTCCATCTAGTTCATGCTTGCAGGAATCGACAATATGTCATGTACCTTAGTTATTTTACTAAGTACATATTATCGAAAAGAACAGGCGATATCGTCAACAATGCGTGCTTGTCGTCGTAATGACGGGCAGAGCAGAGAAGCAAAGTTGAAAGTGCACAGTTAACCTTACTAGAATTCTCTAGAGGGGAGGGTGGTGAATAGAGATTAAAAATACTTTGTGCAAAGTTAACAAATATATATAGATATGTGTAATAATCACAGATTTAAGCTTTCCACATACACCAACAAGAATTAAGCAAGTAAAGAAAGTAAAATAGCAAGAAGAAAATCACAGCACAACACAAAGAAATATAGTGGTTCCCCAAACTTTGGGTAGTCCACTCTTCTACCCCCTTGGTAGGAATTCACTAACTTGTACTGAGTCTTTTGATAAGCAGACTCTTAGAACCAACCTGAGTCTTTTGATAAGGAGACTCTTAGAACCAGTACAACTGAATTTTTTGAAGAGAGATTCTAAAAACTCTTTTACACAGTTTGAAAATGAAATGAGAATAAGAAGAAGAAGTAGTAGAGAAATAATAGAAGCATGAAAGAATCTTCTTCCTAGCAAGAAGATTAGAAGCACAAGTATAGTGAATGAAATCTCTTTTCTATTGTGAGAAGGAGATTGTAAGCCTTTCTCTTTATCAATGAGAGCTTTCAGAAATTGCAGCAGTATGGCTTCAGAAGAAGGAGAAGAAGAGAGCTTGTTGTTTGCTGCAGCACACTTTCACTTCTCTCAGATTTTCTCTCTTTTCTCTTGGGAGCTTTTCCTCTTTTTCAAATGGATGGAGTGGATCACTTTATTTCTTCTCTGCCGACTTCCCTCTTATTTATAGCTCTGTTTATTCAAAGAATACTATAGGAGAATAATCAATTAGCAGACAGAGAAATAGTAAGAGAGAAAAGATTCCATAATCAATATTTCTGTAGAAGGAAAGAGATCATTCTGATTTCAAATAATATCCATAATAAACTTAATCAATTTAGCCAAGAATCATTTAGAAAGAAAGACTGATTCAGAATGGCTATAAAAGAATAATATAATTCCATAAGAATCAGATCTACAGAAAGAAGGAAAGAAATCTGGCGTGTTTTGAATTTGACATAGAAATCGACGTACGTCGATTACTATCCGACGTAAGCGTCGATTTCAGACTGCATGGCTGGACGTCGAGAGGAGAATATGGAAGGTGCGTCGACTAAGATAAGTCGACTTCATTAGATACGTCGACTAGAAGTCAGAGTTACGTCGACATAGGTTACGTTGAATTCTGTCTGGAGTTACTTCGACTCATTCTGAGAGGAACGTCGACTACACTTCGACGTTGCGTCGAATACTATTCGATGCATATTTACTTAGACTAATTTTTCATTCTTAGAATTTATATTCTACTCATTTTTAGGGGTTAAGATAAATCATTTCCCCAACAATCCCCCCTATTTGTCTTAACCCTATTCAGGGAGAAATTGTACCAGCTTTTAATCAACACAGCAAGGCATTTATATAGAAAAGAAATATGTTAAGTGCTCAGAAAAAAATAGAATCATATACACAGACTTCATAAATAGTATTTAAGCATGGAGGAAAAAGTATAGAGTATATCAACATTGTTCATCACTCAGGAGGGGTAGGAGGAGTTTTTCTTTTCCTAGTGAATACTAGAGTTTTTAAAGAGGAGAGTTGCTCCTTCTCAGTAACAGGTGGTTCACTCAGCTCCCCCTGAGTCACAACAGTTTGCTCCCCCTAAGATGGAATATCCTTTGAGCCTTCTACTTCTGCCTCTTCAGTTTCTTTCTCAGCTCCAGCTTCAATTATGTCAGCATTTGGCTCCCCTTGAGCTTCAGCTTCTTCAACTTCAACATCAGTTTCCTTTTCAATTTCTGCTCTGCTAGCCTCCCCTTGAAGGACTACTTGTTGTGTAGCTTCTTTTGCTATAGAGAGTACATCTGGTATCTGGTCCTCAACATGTTGCTCTGGTACTAATTCATTCCCAATTGTCTTAAGCAGTGCAAGACTATCAGCTTTTGAAGTAGGAAGAGACTTGTGTGAGAGAGATTTATGACTTGAGAGCTGCTCTTCATCTAATTTCTCCCCCTTCTTGACCTTCTTAGCTAAGGAGGTTAAGAAAGACTTGGTCACTTTAGAGGAAGAGACAAAGGACTTCAAGCTTTGCACAGAGGCATTGACCCCATCTATTTGGGTTTTCATGTGCATGATGGAAGAGTGAAGTTGGGAGCAGTGTCCATCCAGCATTTCTTGAAATTTTTGGGCTGCTGACTGGATACACTGGGTGATGAGAGTTTGAGTGGATAGAGATGGTTCAAGATGTGTTGGAGTAGGAGATAATGGTGGAGGTGGAGGTGATGAAGGTGGAGAGAGAGCTGTATCATTGTGATGAGGTGAGTTTGATGGAGGAGGTGGAGGAATAGAAGCTATAGGTGTGGATGATGTTGGTAGAGAAGAGGTGTCTGTATGAAGAGGAGGAGGTGAGGATGGATGGCTAGGAGAGTTAGGAGGAGAGGGAGTCCTGTCAGGAATGGCACCAGGCTTGGGAATTTTCCTGGTCCATTTAGAGAAGAGGGCTATGGACATCCTTTTTCCAGGGGGAATGGGGATTCCTTTTGACCTACATAGGTCAGGGAAGGAGTGAAGGAGTACCTGGCTCATGATCCTCATATTGGCATTCTCTTTGTGAGAATATTTGTAGCCTATCATTTTTAGTAAGCAGCTGGCCCAGTCAACCTTCTTTATCAGCACAAGGGCCCCCATGATGTTTAGTTGTTGCTTGGGCACTGCATCATGGGCAGAGATCTTGCATAATAGAACTTTTCCTACTATGTCTGCCAATAGCCTATATTCCTCAGAAAAAACTATTTTCTTCAGGTGGATTGGTTTATCTTTGGAGAACTTCATGATGAGTAATAGATTCTTGGTTTCCTCAGGGGTGAGGTCCACAGGTTCATCACCTGGTAAGGGAATGTTGATGAAGATTGTTTTAGCTATTCTTAGAAAATAATTTGCTTTCCTTTTGATTTGAAATAGAATAGTGGTTGTTGTGTACCTGATGGAAGATCAAAGGTGTCCCTAAGATGTTCTGCTGAGATTAAGACAGGTGTCTCATAGAGTGTTCCTATGATTTCTCCTTGCTCAGATATCTGAACATGATTCATTAACTCAGCGAGTTCTGTCTTTAGGGTTCTGCATCTTGTGGAAATAAGTTTGTCCAAACCAGCTTCAGTGAAGAGATCTATGATGCTCTTATAGTTTTTGGCGACAGCTTGGAAGGATTCAAGATCAATGTCGAAACCAGAGTTGATCTTGGGAGCCATTTAGGTCAGTGAGAGAGAGGAAGAGATGGATGGACTGAGAAATGAGAAGGATGAGAGATGCAAAGAGCGTGCTGAATTTTAACTGAAGAGTCTTTTTAAGTCAGGTGAAACGTCGACACGAGACATAATTCGAGGTTTATTTGGTACACTAGAAGATGTGACTGAAAATATTTTGGTATTGCCGCTCACTTTCATGAAGTCAACGTTGCGTCGAGTGGAAGTCAATGTATGCGTCGGTATAGCCTGATAGGGTTTCCTATTGACGTATGCGTCAATATGATTTGACGCATACGTCGAGTTTATTAATCATTTTTAGTTATCGACGATGCGTCGATTAAGGAATCGACTTGATTTTTACTTTGTCTGAGAATTTCTGGTTTTTCTTGAGGGGTTATTTCTTCCTATTCCTAAGGTTTTCTAAGTCAGCTTTGGACTAATTTTATAGATGATTGGGTTTATTGTGCCAACATTGTTTGGCAATGTGGCCAATTTTATTACAGATATAACACCTAATTGTCTTTTGGTTAAGGAAATTTGAGTTTAGGGAGGGATATAGATGGTGATTAGGATAGAGTTGTTGATTAGGATGAAAGTTTTGATCAGGATAGTAATTTTGATTATGAAAAGAGTTTTGATTAGGATAGAGGTTTTGATCAGGATAAAAGTTTCCTGAATGGGGGTTAAGATAGAGAGTTTTTGAGGGATAGCTATGTCCTGTATTTAAGTTGCTCTGAGGTTTTATGCATTGATATCTATTCGACGTATGTTGAGAGTTGCGTCGATATGCATTCGGCGCTTTCTTTAGATTGCGTTGATCTGGAATCGATGCATAGAAGTATTTACGTCGATTGTAAGTCGACGTACTGTTATTCATGCGTCGATTTGAGGTCGAAGCATCTAAGTGATTGCGTCGAGTTGAATTCGACGTACTATCATTCATGCGTCGATATGAAGTCGACGCAATTTTATCTTCACATATTTTATTTTTCCCTTTTTCTGATTGGAGTTTTGTTTCTTTATAACTTGTTTCTTTTGACATAGTTGCTTTCTCAGAGGTAGTTTGAGAGTCTTCTTCTGAATGATATGATGATGATTCATTAAGGTGGTTTATCTCTTTGAAGGTGAGGTCTTCTGTATTTTGTGAGTCTTCTTCTATGTTTGTTGATTTAATGGGTTTAGTAAATTTAACAGGGCTCATCCAAGCAGGTTTGGTAGATGGTATTGAACTAGTTGAAGGATCAGCTCCTAACCCCAGATTCTTATGTCTGATTATTTATTTTTCAGTGATTTCTTTAAGTGTTTGGCTTCTGACTTTTATAGATTCTTCAAAAGCTTTTTCCCGGGATACCTTATTCTTAAGAAATTGATTTTCTATTTTAGCACTATTTATTTCCTTTTCTGTTTTATAGATTTTACACCTAAGTTCATAATTTTTGGAACATGTATCTTCTATTTTTCTCATATTAATTTGTTCTTTTAGATTCTTAATTTCTTGTTTAGCTTTTAGTTGATCTAAACAGAGTCTTTCAAAATCATTTTTAAAATCTTCACAGAGAAAATCTATTTCATCAAAAATGCTTACATCTCCCTTATCCTCAGATTCCTCTATGAGAATAAGGCTATTTGCTGTTGAGGAGATGCTTCCTTCTGATCCTGTTTCACTCCATGATTCAGCAATACATTCTTCCTCTGTGCTTCCAAGAGCCATTAAGCATAGATCTTCTTGCTTAGACTCTTCATTGTCACTTTTGGATGAAGTGCTGTCTTCAGAATCTGTCTCACTCCAAGCTTCTGCAATGAAGCCACTTTCTTTCTTCTTCCCCTTTTTCTTGAGATCTTTCTTTTTCAGATCTTTCTTTTTCTCAACATTCTCTGGACATTCTGGAGCAATATGTCCAGTTTTCCTGCAGGAATAACAAATAATTTCTTTAGTAGGAGTCTTATCATACCTTGGTTTTAACTCTCTCCTTCTAGATCCATCTTTCCTGACCCATCTCTTGAATCTTCTAGCCAGGAGGCTGAATAACTCTTCTTCAGTAACAGAAGTTTCCTCTTCTGTTGCTTTTAATGCAATGTTTCTATCTTTTGAGGAGGTTGGTGTGTTTTCCCTTCTTTCCTTTTCTTCTCTGGTTTTAAGTAGTTGCTCATAGGGTTTGAGTTTTCCTAAGAGGGCATCTGTTGATTTCCTTTTGTCCTCTAGTATCCCTTATTGCCCATATTCTTGAGTCCCATGAACTTGGGAGACTCATTAGCAATTTGTCATTTATCTCTGTGAGAGAGATCTCTCTATCCAAGCTCCTTAGTTGATTGATGATCAGACTGAATCTGTCATACATCTTAGATATGCTTTCTTCATGCTTCTTTTGAAAGTTCTCATATTGGGAGATCAATAGAGCCTTTCTATCTTTCCTTTCATCAACACTTCCTTCTACTATCTTTGTAAGAGCCTCCCAGATTTCTTTGGCTGATTCACAGTCAACAACCTTTTGAAAGATTTCATCTGAGAGGGTTGAGACAAGAATGTTCACAGTTTTTGCATCACTTGTTCCTGCCTTCTTTTCTTCAACTGTCCACTCAGCCCTTGGGACAAGTGTTTGAGTTACTTTACCACTTGAGTCCTTTCTATAGGGCTTAGGAGGACATGTCAAAATAACATTGAACAAATCTTCATCAATAGAATTCATATAGATCCTAATCCTTGTTTTCCAAAGTGCAAACTTTTCAAGGTTACAAATTGGTGGTCTGGTAGAAGCATAATCTTTGATTTGTGCCATGTGAAAAAGAAATAGTTTTCAGAAATATATATATATATATATGAGGTAGGATCTTTTTGATCAAGGAGTTACCCTTTCTAGATCAACCTCCCTCTGATACCAATTTAAAGTGCACAATTAACCTCACTAGAATTCTCTAGAGGGGTGGGGGGGGGGGGGGGGGGGGGGGGGGGGGGGGGGGTGGGGGGGGGGGTGGGGGGGGGGGTGAATAGAGATTAAAAATACTTTGTGCAAAGTTAACAAATATATATATATGTGTAATAATCACAGATTTAAGCTTTCCACATACACCAACAAGAATTAAGCAAGTAAAGAATGTAAAATAGCAAGAAGAAAATCACAGCACAACACAAAGAAATATAGTGGTTACCCAAACTTTGGGTAGTCCACTCTTCTACCCCCTTGGTAGGAATTCACTAACTTGTACTGAGTCTTTTGATAAGGAGACTCTTAGAACCAGCCTGAGTCTTTTGATAAGGAGACTCTTAGAACGAGTACAACTGAATTTTTTGAAGAGAGATTCTAAAAACTCTTTTACACAGTTTGAAAATGAAATGAGAATAATAAGAAGAAGTAGTAGAGAAACAATAGAAGCATGAAAGAATCTTCTTCCTAGCAAGAAGATTAGAAGCACAAGTATAGTGAATGAAATCTCCCTTCTATTGTGAGAAGGAGATTGTAAGCCTTTCTCTTTATCAATGAGAGCTTTCGGAAATTGTAGCAGTATGGCTTCAGAAGAAGGAGAAGAAGAGAGCTTGTTGTTTGCTGCAGCACACTTTCACTTCTCTCAGATTTTCTCTCTTTTCTCTTGGGAGCTTTTCCTCTTTTTCAAATGGATGGAGTGGATCACTTTATTTCTTCTCTGCCGACTTCCCTCTTATTTATAGCTCTGTTTATTCAAAGAATACTATAGGAGAATAATCAATTAGCAGACAGAGAAATAGTAAGAGAGAAAAGATTCCATAATCAATATTTCTGTAGAAGGAAAGAGATCATTCTGATTTCAAATAATATCCATAATAAACTTAATCAATTTAGCCAAGAATCATTTAGAAAGAAAGACTGATTCAGAACGGCTATAAACGAATAATATAATTCCATAAGAATCAGATCTACAGAAAGAAGGAAAGAAATCTGGCGTGTTTTGAATTTGACATAGAAATCGACGTACGTCGATTACTATCCGACGTAAGCGTCGATTTCAGACTGGCTGGACGTCGAGAGGAGAATATGGAAGGTGCGTCGACTAAGATACGTCGACTTCATTAGATACGTCGACTAGAAGTCAGAGTTACGTCGACATAGGTTATGTCGAATTCTGTCTGGAGTTACTTTGACTCATTCTGAGAGGAACGTCGACTACACTTCGACGTTGCGTCGAATACTATTCGACGCATATTTACTTAGACTAATTTTTCATTCATAGAATTTATATTCTACTCATTTTTAGGTGTTAAGATAAATCATTTCCCCAACAAAAGTATTTGTCTCGTCGACCGCTGAGACGTGGCGAGATCGTCGAACAAAGAATGGCGATCGTCGAACAAAGGATGGCAAGTTCGTCAATCGCAGAATGCTGTTCGTCGAACGCAGAGAAGACACAGGACATCGTCGTGTGTAACTCATGTCGTCGAGAGAATACATGATCACGACGACATGATGCAAGAAGGAAGCTCACGACGACACTGTCAGAAAAAGAAGATCGTCGTATATACAGAATCGCCAGGATATCTTGTATCGTCGAGATACCAGCATCAGGGGCAGAGGCAAGAAGATTTGAAGGACTGCTAAAGCTCAAGGCATGAAGATGTACATATCATCGAGTCAGAATTCAAACGTCGCAGCGCGCTGTCTGCATTTAATACCGCCGCCTGATTGTCCAATTAACGCGTGCACCTAAGGAACAGAGCTATGATGGTGTGCTCTCTTGAATTGGGCGTCTGACAGAAAAGGACATTGATTATGACCGTTAAGCAGTGTTCTCTGTTCTATAAAAAGGAACGAAGGGTGCCCTAGGAACTCTCTCGAATAGAAGAGCTAAAAAGCATCCCGCCGCTTCACTTGAACAATCTTTCTTCGGAGAAGAAGAGGAACAAGGAGAGAATAATAATCAAGTGTTCTCTAAAGAATCAGTCATCTTCATCGACTGATAAGAAGCCGTTTATCATTCGGCTAAGAGAGGGGAGTGAAGAAGGAGTCGTGCTGCAAAGATCGGGTCTGAAGCATCCTCTTCAACTCAAGAAGCCGATCTCCATCAGGCTAAGAAGCCGATCTCCATCAGGCTAAGTTGCCGATCAACATCAGGCAGAAGAAACAGTGCATATATGTAATCTCTTGTATGGCTTGCGGGCCAAACCGTCTAGCTTGAGGGCTGGAGAGCTGTGAGGCTTGAGGGCCAGGGCAGTGCACTTGCGGGTGCATCTTGTCGATCTTGCGGGCTCGGGACAGTAGGGGCTTGCGGGTCTAGGCTGTTGGGACTTGTGGGTCCGTGTGGTAGGGCTTGAGGGCCTGAGTGTCGAGCTTGCAGGCTCGGGGGCAGTAGGGGCTTGAGGGCCTAGGCTGTTGGGACTTGCGGGTCCGTGTGGTAGGGCTTGAGGGCCTGAGTGTCGAGCTTGCGGGCTCGGGGGCAGTAGGGGCTTGAGGGCCTAGGCTGTTGGGACTTGCGGGTCCAAGTTTTAGGGCTTGAGGGCCTGAGTATCGAGCTTGCAGGCTCGGGGGCAGTAGGGGCTTGCGGGCCTAGGCTGTTGGGACTTGCGGCTCCGAGGTGTAAGGCTTTAGGGCCTGAAGTTTTTGGCGGCGTTTGCCTAGCCTAGCACGCTGCTGGGTAGGCGGAGAGGGAAAGATGACTACTCAAGACACCCGGTCTTGTGGAACCTCTATAGATAGTTGCCTGCTTTCTGTGGTTTGCTCTTTATTTCTTAGATCTATTAATTAAACAGGTAGCAAGAAAATCCTAAAGGGGCTTTTATAAAAAGAAAATCCTATTCACCCCCCTTTAGGTTATTAAAGTAGACACCCCATAAACAACAGGATTCTAGGAGAATCATTCTCACCAATTGATTTGGATGATTATTTGGTTTGTTTTCCTAGTTGGCAGGCTCTACATGGATGGTCTTTCTTAAACTTACCAATTGGTAAGCCTCTTACTAAATTATGTTTGGATAGTTTAGTTATTGTTTTAAAGTTTAAGTGGTTGAGTCTTCTATGCCATACTCATTATTTTCTAAGTTTGATTTAAATAGACATATTTCAGATTTAGTGTATTCAAAGTCTACTACATATACCTTACCTTTTCTAAGTCTTGTTAGTACTATTTGATTAGTTGTAGAATTAACTATATGACATAAAGACTTAGTGAATATAACTTTGTATTCACCATCACATAATTGACTAATACTAATTAGATTATGTAGAAGTCCTTCAACATAAGATACCTTAGAAAAAGTGATTTCTCCAACTCTGAGCACACCATATCCTCTGGTCTGTCTAGAGTGGGAGTTACCAAAGATTACCTTAGGGCCTTCCTTGGCCTTGTAGTTTTCTAGCACCTCTTTACTCCAATCATATGCATGGAGCATTCACTGTCCAAATACCACTGCTGGTTTGTGGTGGAAAAACCTCCTTTCTGCACATAAATTTAAACATTAGTATAGACCCTCACTTGCTGGGGTCCCTTCCTTCTAGCATCATATGGCATCATGAAAGTAGCATCATATGGCGTCATGAAAGAATAGGTTGGTCTTTCAGGATACCCAATAAGTTGTAGAAGTGCTGATTTATTATTCCAGCAGTGATTGGCCTTATGCTCAAATTTGGAATAGTGAAAGCATCTTGAATTATAATTAGAAGTAGGAGAAAGAGGTTATGTGGTTTATAACTGCTTGCTGGAAACATTTTTCGAGATGAATTCGATGCATTTCTAGAGTTGCGTCGAGTGTAATTCGACGTGTCTGCATAGTTACGCCAATAATAAGTCGATGAAGAGTAGTAGTTGCGTCGAGTATAATTCAACGCACCTTCATACCTGCTTTGAATCGATGTTGAAGTATATATAGAGCTCCGTTGAGTTGTATTTGATGCATCTTTAAAAGTGCGTCGAGTTCTATTCGACGCATAATCCCTTTTATTAGTAATTTGATAATCTTTGATTGCGTTTTCTGAGGGGTGCTTACCTAGAATTTCTTTTTGATCAGTACCAATTACCTCATTGAATACAGTGATCTTATTAGGGTTGTTATTAGATTCTTTACTAAATTCTAAGTGATTATTAGATTGTTTCTCACTAGATCTAGTGAACACTACATGATTTTCCCAGGCAGGTTTGCTAGGGATTACTATGCTGGTGGATGGATCTGCTCCTAAACCAGGGTACTTGAACCTCATAGAAAGATTTTGTGTAAAATATCTTTGAGCTTTTGACTCCTCCCATTGAGTGAGTCCTCAAAGGATTTTGCCTTTGCAAGCTCTTCTTTTAAAGTTGAATTTTCATTAGTTAGCTCAGTTAGTTCTATTTCCTTTTTATAAATCTGATTCCTTAAATCATAATTAGCTGAATACAAATCATTTTTCTTAAAGTCTTCTAATTCTTCCCTAGCTATTTCTATTTCTTTTTGAACTTTAAGATAATCATTGCAAAATTCTTTAAAACAATTTTTAAATTCTTCTAAAGTAAAATCAAAGTCATCAAAGAGTGACACCTGATCTTCCTCAGAAGAGTCTTCCAAAGCCATTAAGCAGGCTTCTTCTGTAATAATTTCTTCATCACTTTCAGATGAAGAGGAGCTTGACTCAGTTTTTGAGTCACTCCATATTTCAGCAATGAAACTTTTTCCCTTCTTCTTATCCTTCTTCCTAAAGGACTTCTTCTCGTGCACCTTTTTATTGCTGCTTTTGTCCCTTTGCTCTTCAGGACACTGAGGGGCAATGTGCCCTGGCTTTCTACAGGCAAAGCAGATCACTTCCTTCTTTGGAGTCTTATCAAACCTTGGTTTGTTTGAGCTCATATCCTTCCTTCTGGAGTCTTCTGATTTAACCCATCTTCTGAATCTTCTAGTTAAGAGATTGAACATCTCTTCTTCAAATTTGGAAGGCTCTCCTTCAACAACCTTCAGAGTAATGGTCCTTTCTTTAGGGGCTGAGACTTTCTCCTTAGCTTCTGTCTCAGCCCTGCTCTTTAGTAGTAGCTTATAGGACTTGAGCTTTTATAGAAGAGCATCAGTGGAGATTTCTCTATGACATATGGACTCTCTAATAGCCCAGATCCTTGAATCTCATGTGCTTGAGAAGCACCTGAGGAGTTTATCATTGATCTTTGTTAGAGAAATCTCCTTATACAGTCCTTTCAACTCATTTATAATGATGCTGAATCTCTCATACATCTCAGCAACATTCTCTTCAGTCTTCTTTTGAAAGTTCTCATATTGGATATGAGAAGGGACTTTCTGTCCTTCCTTTCATCTGAGCTTCCCTCAACCAATCTGGAAAGTGATTCCCAGATTTCTTTTGATGAATTGCAGCCAACCACCTTTTGGAAAATGTCATCTGACATAGTAGAGACCAGAATGTTCATGGCCTTGACATCACATGCCTTCTGCTTCTTTTCAGCATCACTCCATTCAGCTCTAGGCATAATTTATTGTGTCACAGATCCACTAACATCTTTTCTGACTAGTGCTGGAGGACCTGAGATAATGACATCAAAAATGTCTTCATCAATAAAGTTCATATATAATTTTATTCTGGCCTTCTAGAGTGTAAAATTATTCAGGTTACACACTGGTGGTATTACGGATGCATAGTCCTTAGAACTCATTTTCTAAAAATAATTTTAGAATATAAAATTTAAAGTGAGAGGATCTTTTGATCAGGGGGTTAACCCTTTATATAATCTACCTAGCTCTAATACCAATTAAAAGTGCACAATGAGTTCTCTGAGTATTCTCTAGAGGAGGGGGGATAAAGTTTAAAAACTTTTCTTCAAATATTCCAAAATAATAAATTAATCTAACAACTATGCATTCAGATTACCAATCCAGAATAAAACAAACACAACAATATAGAAATAAAAATAGTTGACAACACAGAAAATCACTGCACAATGAGACGAGAGCTATATTGGTTCCCCAAAATTTATGTGTACATCCACTCTTCTACCACCTTGGTTGGAATACACTATTCAATGCCTGAGTCTTTTGGTAAGAAGACTCTTAGAACCAACTACCGAGTCTTTTGATAAGGAGACTCTTAGAACCACTGAATCTTTTGGTAAGGAGACTCTTAGAACCACACTAGATTTTTTGGTAAGGAGATCTTGAACCAACTGAATCCTTAGTAGAGGGATTCTTAGGAATCTTTTATTAGATTACAATGAATATAGCGAGAATATAAGAGAGAAGAAGAAGTGAAGAATGTTCTTCTGATTGAATCCTCCTTCAGCAACCACTAAGGATTCAGACACTTAGTTTTCTGTAGGCTTCTTGTTGTGAGAGCAGATGAAGAGGAAGCTGAAGCCTTTATGTTGATGTTTCCTGTACAAAGATTTCTTACTGTATCTATCTTTTTCAGAGAGGGAGAGAGAAGAGCTTGAGGAAGGAGAAGAAGAAGATTGATTCAAAATTGTTTTAATCTCCCTCAATCCCCTTATTTTTCTGTCGACCAGAATTCAAATTCATTTCCTTTTCTGTTGTATCCATAATAGGAAAGTCTACAGGATAAATACGTTTTCTTTCAATTTTGATGATCCGTCTGATCCTTTAGAATAACTTCCAGAAAAATCATAATTGTCTCTCTGTAGTCCTTCTTTCCATTCTTGAATACAATCGACCTGTTAGAGATCCATACTATTCCATGTATAACCTCTGGATCTTCTTTTAGAAAAGAATAAGGGAGAAATTCTAATTCTGTCTGTATTCGACGTAGTGTCGAATACATTTTTCTTCTTATTGACGCACCTCTGATTTATACTGGAAGCTGCGTCGAAATCCTCCTCAGCTTAGCAATGATCTCTGCAGTTGACGTTGCGTCGAATAGTTATCGACGTGTCTGTCGAGATGAAATCCTGAGCTCAGAGATTCTTCATTCTGCGTCGATTATAAGTCCAAGTTGCGTCGACTTCAAATACTACTTCGACTGACTCTGTCTTCTGCGTCGAGTACATCTCGGCATTGCGTCGACTTCAACTTATATATCGACTTCAGTCCGAGTTAATGTTACTTCTATTCAAAGTTTCTTCGACTTGTAGTCGAAGCTGCGTCGACTTCTATTCGACGCAGATTTAACTCAACTGAATTTTGGACTTTTTTTGGACTGATCTTTGATACTCTAATGAGAGTGTGACATCCTCAGACACATAATGACCAAATTACCCTTTCTATACAACATGAGTAATACATCTTAGATAATGAAATCACTTGTATATAATTTGTGAGATAAATCAAAGGTTGTTTTCCCAACAATGATTTTCTTGTGTTGACGTTCAATCAAATAATGACAGAATTTTGATAAACACGATAAAAATGACTATATTTTTTGCAAAAAATGTTTAAATTTGTACATTTTAATGAACAAAATAAGATTGCTTACTTGCTTATAATATTCATCTTCGATGCTTCATATTCTGAAAGCATTTCATGTTATTTTTTTGTCGATGGTAGATAATACATCTTTTTCATGTATGTCACTAGACAAACTTTCATCCAATCATCTCTCATCCAATTGCGTAATGATGTTTTGATATTCTTCATCGCAGAGAAGCCCTTTCTACACTTGTAGTTGCAACATCTAAAAGTTGTGCCAATTTCATAAGCAAATACACCAACGAGTAAATAACATCTTTCTTCAATTCTACTAACTTTTGAGCAAATCCTCCAAGCCCTTTCACATCTCAGAATTATCTGCTCGAGCGAACGTATAAAATGTAACTTTCAAGTTGATATCAAGTTCCACTAGGTTAATTGGAGAAAATTCCAATGAATAATGTTCTGCAAACCAAATTTATTTTTGCTTATCAAATGCTGAAAAGTCATTACATGGATCTAAACATGACATACATTCATAGAAGAAATTCTATGTTCGCCTCATCAAATCGACTATTTAGCTTAATAAGTTGTAGATCAATGACTCCATAAAATAATTCAACACGATGCAAGTGAATGTTCGTAATGTTTTCGTATTTGCATCTTGATCTTCCTTGAGCACAAATTTGTCTTCCATGTTTAGAACAATAATATCATTTTTTTGCAAAACATGGTTATTTCATTTAATATTGAATCTCATTCATTGTCCCTCATTACTTGTAGTCATTTCTTGGAAACTTTAACAAGAGTCATATCATTTACAAGATTTTGATCGTTCCTTTATAATGCTTGTAGTAGCTCATTGGTAATCCCTAAAATGGTTTTCATTAAGTGAGTCAAAACAGAATTTCAAAATATTGCATAACATCACACAAATCACTTACTTCAGCTTCATGCTCCGAAAGGTTGCCATCATCTTCAATGACTTCGTGCACATCAATCACCGAGGAGAACAAACAAATTAAATTCAAGAGAGTTCTATAGCGAGAGTTCCACCTTGTGTCCCTGCCTTTGTGAGTGTTATTTATCGATTCAAGCCACTTCCTGTTACAACTTTGCAAGTGTAGAGTTATTCAAAATCTTTTGCAAACTGCTTCTCTCGGAGAATGTTTATACGCTTACATGATGCTCCAACAACATTTGTTATATGTGTTACCAAACTAAAAAAATGAGCAAACTTTGATGTATTTTGGTGTGCGAGCGCAACAAGTGTAATTAAAATTGATGAGTAAAGAAATGAACATGGAATGCAGATGAATTTTCAGTCATAATCAATTTTTAAGTTCATTGAATTCACCTTGTATGTTACTTGTCCCATCGTACCCTTGACCCCACAAGTTATTTGAAATCTGGAAATCGAACATAATGTTGAAAACGAACCTGTAAGATTTATTTGAAATATGAAATATGAAAATCGAAACTCTAAAAGGCTGGAATGCACGAACCTGGAATACGGGAGGAGTGATCTGAAACCGAAGAGGAAGATTGATCAAAATTTAAATATGCAATCAAAATCGAATCTCGCAAATCCGCCTGAAGCTACTAATTGGCAATCAAAATTAAATTCGTGTATCTAAATCGCCAACTGATTCATCTTATTTCAATAAACCTGCAAATCGGAAGTCGAAATCGAAGAGGAATGGAGGATGACCTAGAGGCGAAGCCGTATGAACCCTGGAAGAGTTGAGATCATCGAAAATGGGAAGACAAGAAGAGTTTGACAATGGTATTTGCACCGAACTGGAAGCCTAGAAATTGCCTGGAAGACGGAAGCTGGAACTTGAAAGTCGAAAGCTAGAATTCGAAAGCTTGTCGCTTGTGAGTTGCGCCAAAAACTAGATGACCTAGAGGAGATGGGTTGCGGTCTGCGGGAGAATATGTATAAAAATAAAGCAAGTTTTTTATTTGGACTCTAAATATACTAATTAAACTTTTTTTAGTGCGGGCGGCCGCCCACACTCGGCCTTTGTTAGGCCCCCCCTACGCATGCGGCCCGACACGACAATACATTTTTCGTTCTTCATTCTCTTGAAACTTTGTCATGACGAATAAAAAACTCAATAAAAAATTGATGGGATGAAGACAAACTTTTAAGATTAAATAAAAACATACAAATTAACCCACTTATCAATAGTTAGAAATTTAGTAAAAAAAGCAAAATTAGAAAGATGAATGTTTCACCAAAATGTGTCTTTCCCTTGTGTATAATGTGTGTGTGTGTGTGTGTGTGTCTGTGTGTGTATACACATGGGTGACAACGCACATGGGGCTCCCGTGCAGCCAACGACAGTACCCCGATGACGACATTTGAGGGGCGACAACATTCTAGGGGGGATATTGGGCGGCAACATTCGACGAGCGACATAATTCGGCAGGTGGCAACATTCGGTGGGCAAATTACACATGTTCCTATGCTGAATTGCGAACGTGACATGGCTCCACCCATATGATCTCAAAGAACAGGTGGGTCTTCATAGCTATCCTAACTACAGTCGTGTCAGGGCTTTACCGCTACCCTAATTGCGGTCGTGTCGGGGGTAAGTCCATATCCCTCATTGCAACATTGAAGTCTTCCATTACTGCAATTGAGGCATCTATTTGGCTCATCCAAGATCCCAATTGCTTCGTCTCTATGATGAGTGAATAGGCTCGGGGCCTCACCTCTATGTTGACTGAATAGACACGGGGCTCCACCCCTATGCTCTCGGAGAATAGGAATAGGGCTTCACCCCTATCCTAACAACAGTCATGACAGGGCTTCGCTCATATCCTAACTATCGTCATGATGGGGCTCCGCCTCTATTCCTCATTGTGGTTGTGACAGATTTTTGCACAGGGTTTCACCGCTATCCTAAATGCAGCGGTGATGGGGCTTCGCCCCTATCGTAAATGTGGTCATGACGAGGCTCCAACCCTATCCCTAATTGTGGTGATAGTGTAATAAAATGAGAAGCCAAAATTGGTGCACTACGTAATTCAAACCATGGCAAAGTATATATTAATTCAACATAAACAACATGGAAGTGTTGATCTCCTAGCTTAATTCAATATCAAATGGTGGTACAAATAACTTGGTAAAAGTGGCAAGAAGAGGATATGTACTAACCTGATCTTTGGAGTATGCTGCTTCTCTGCTTGCAAGAATAGATAGCTTGTAAGTTTAATATGTACCAAAACTTAATTGCACATCTTCATATGTACCGAAATTCAAAGGAAGCACTTAATTCAGTATATCACCAAGATTAGGTGGATCAAAAACTCTGTTTTACCTAGTTCAGCTGCACATTACTCTATTTAATTTGGAGAATATCCCAACGCAACCATGAAAACACTAACAATTGTCGTGTAATTGCTTCTCAGCTCTGCATCAAATCAACACCATTTATCTACAATCACATCAATTAAATAATTAAGATAGGAAAATTGAACGTAGTTCATAATTTACTTCTTGAAATAAACCTAAGTTTAGAAAAAGTCGCATGTGCCTCCAAGTTGAACTTAAAAAGAACACTGAAACCTCCTCATAAGATGCCTTACTAATCTCTAGTAATGAAGAAAATAACCACTACAAAATAGCTTAAAAGATAATAGCAAACAATATTAAAATGAAAGTTTAATTTCAAAATGCTTTAGATTAGAATTCAAACAGAAAATATGCTCATAAGCAGTAATTAATCTTTTGGTTTGGATCTGCTCTTCTAATAATGTTGCACAATGATTATTTTAGACATATAAATATATGTATTACCAAGAGCTCGTTCGCCAATATAAATCTACAAATGACCTCATATTCAAACTTTTTCGGTTATACATCCAACATTAAACAATTTATTCAAAACTATCCAATTAATTAAATAAATGCACATAGGTTTTATTTATATGAATGTACGAATATCGGGCTATGCACCGAGCTTACAATTAATTTATTGAGAAATATTAAGAACATGCATGGGAATTTCAAGTATATTTCATGAATGATAAATTAAGCATAGAGAAAGAAGAATTTGTGTACCTCGATCCATAGTTGACACCAATCAGGCTCATGCTCATAAATGTATCAAAAATATATGACATTCAAGTGAAACAAAATAACTGCCAAAGATTAAACCATATCCTCTCCACCGAATATTTCAAGTTGGACTTTTGACTTTTGGGTCTTGAGAGGTGTTTGCATTGCTTAAAGACACCTGGAGAAAATTTAGCCGAGTAAAGTCGTATACACATACATAGATTTGTTTAGATCAGAGCAATATTCATTCGTAAATCGTCTATTTTTTTATTGTGAAGACACATAAAGATGGCTAGATAACCATAACAAAAGAACAGAAATCATTATAACCAATGTTGGAATATGCATTCCGCGTCTCCTGATTTGAGAATAACAAATACTGTTATGTATTTGATCTATCCTTTTGTGTGTTTATAGTGTGCAAGAATTAAAAAGTATGACAAACTGAAGCGACGAATTGAACGGACCGTCGCATTAGACAAAACTCTAATCTTTGGGTCCTACCACGAAGCAGTAACACCTACCGCTGACGGTAGTGTTCAATTTGGGGATAAGCGCCAAAATATACTCAAATGAGAACATAGGGGGGAGCACAGGAGCAATTGTGGAAAGAAGCAACCGCGACATTGTACCTTAGCGTGACGCGGTATGCTATGCCTAAAATGAATGTTGCCTAAAATGCAGAAAATCACATACCATGTCTGTTCGATCCGGCGCATCAAAATGTTTCCTTAAGCGCTATCGCGGGGCGGTAGATCCTACCATATGCGCTAGCTCTTAGTGCTATAAATAAGATTGATTCGCTCCTTCTTTCACATCGATCATTGAGAAGTGAATATTGCACCACCACTCTGAATTTCCAGAACCTTGTCTCATATCTCCGTAGTAAATCCCTTGGGCTATCTTGAAGATCAAACAGAGAAATTGAAGGGGGAAGAGCATCAACGATAATTCTATGCGAAGGTCGCGCAATAATACGACAATTTCGCTTGTGCCTTCGACATTACCTTCAGAAGTTCTTCATAGGGAGTTCTACATCAGATTTTAGAGATTATTGAAGATCACATCTTTCGTTCTTGTTAGAGATTATTTGGGAATCAACATTTGTGGATCGCGATCTTTTATCTTTGAAGAACTTAAAAGCTCGAGATCGCAATGTGACAAGCAGTCTCATACAGTTGGTGTTATCATGAAACTTGCACAAAATTCCGTCATGCTTCAGGTGGTTTAACAACTACGAGACCGCTACTATTGATTGTCAAATTCTTCAACTATTATGCAACATTCTCTTATATGATTGTTTATTCGAGCTCAACAAGACCTAAAAGCATTGAGATCGAATGTTATTTTCAATCTCATAAAATCTAGACCGCTGAGATGGGGATTATTGATGAAAATTATCGCTAGGGTGAAAGTTATTCAATAAAGACCGCAAATGATGAAAGTTAGTTCGCTCGCAGAAAGAAAGTGATCGACATAAACATAGGTAAATATAAGCATTCATCCACAAAAAAGAGGTATATCAAAATTCTATTTATATATCAATCATGGTTGTTACACTGTTCGTCCGGTCTCAATACCCGTGATCGAAAAAGTACAATAAACAATTACAAAAGAAATTCTACTTGCTCCTTGATGTTTTTGGAGACCGCTCATCTGATGAAGAAGAACCGGTCTCGTCTGAAGATTCTTCTGAATTTCCGGGAGAAATTTTAGACCCGGAACTTGAGTCCGCGGTAGAACTTGTATCATTACCTGCGACGTACTAGCTTCCGCTCAATTCATCAGCATTTTATTTAATATCCACATTTTCTTCCTCTTCTTCTTCTCCTTCAGCAACGATCTCACCAGTCGTGATCGACTGTTCGTCTATTACCCTTGTCGCATCCGGGAAAAGATCAGCGAACATAACATCTGTATACTCATCAATGAAAGCACCGTGGGCATGAAGCTCAGAGATCGTCTGCTCCGCGGTCTCCTTTACATGGTACATCAGAGCATTCTGGAAGTCTTGATTATCTGGATCATATGGCATTCTCTTTGCTTGCTGCAAGAAAAAGAATAGTCAGATCGCGCGGTCACGATAAAAGAAAGAGATGGAAATCTCAGGTAAAGGGCTTTACTTTTAACTCTTCCTGCAGGTGTTCATTCTCCCTCAGGGCACCTCGAAGAGATCGCCCCATATGATGATTCAAGACAGTGCTCTTGGCGGCCGCTTGCGCGCAGATGTCAGGGAGCATATCGGTCTCAATACTATAGGCTTCTTTGGCATTACTTTTTTCGTAAAGGGCAGAAGTGACCACGAAGGCATGGCGCGTTAGCTTCTTGCCCCAGAGGGGGAGATCGGTGGGTTCCTTTATGTTCTTGCCCTTTGCGCTCCACTTGAGAAGGGGGTTTCCTTTAGTATCTTTCATTTTCTTTGAGAAGCCGACCAGAGGAAAGGGTTCGTTAGCGGTCTCAGATCCACCACCAAAACCCGTGATCTCGCGCTCGCGGTTTCTTTTCTTCCTCTGCTCTCTCTGAGTAAACACTTCAGCTGGTGCCACAGGGTCGTTCGCAGGAACAACAAAGGCCGTTGAAGAGAAAACAGTTAGAAGAAATAAGAGAGAAATTATGATGAGATCGCAGTAGGCCGCGAATAGAAATACATCTCAAGCTCGCCTTCTGTAAAAAACTTCAATTTTCTGAAAACTTTTTCTGCTTGCGGAGAGGGTTGGCTGCTGAGACCGCCAAGATCGCCTTCAAAGACTAAATATCTCTCCATCAAAAAAGGAATCTTATTAGGGAGATTCAAAACTTTTATTCCATTGCAAGAAAAATATACTAATCCTTTAAATTCGTCCTTTTTTCTGCCCTTCTTTCAGCGACTTCACGGTGAAGGTCGCGCAGAAAAGAGCCATAGAGAACTTTATCTTTTCAGATCTCAAATAATTTACAAAAACGTTCATAAGATCGATTGAGTTGGGAGGCAACTGGGCGAGCACAAAACCATAGTATTCCATCACTTCCAGGATTTCCCAGGGAAGAGAGAATTTCAGACCGTATTCAAAATGAGTGATAGGGATTATATACTTATTCTCTTCTCAAAAGCTTAATCCTTCACCCTCTGTTGGCGGTCTCACCACGATCTAGCTCTGTATCATATGCTTCGCTAGAAAAGACAAATATTCATCCTTTGAAAGCTTTACAGACTTGTGATCGGCAGTTAAGAAAGTTTCAGCTGAAGAAGCTCGGAAGGACACCTTTATGAGAGACCGCTGAGATCGGTGTTTTGGTCGCATTCAAGAAAGCATAAAATGAAGAAGTTAAAGCTAGCTATTTATAAGAAAGGAAGGGTGATATCATAATCATTACAATTTTACGAGACCGCCCAGGAAGCGCATCAGTCCGCTGAACCTGCTGAAGAAATAAATCGCAACATACAATAGCTCCGATCTCAAAAAGAAGAGATCGCAATAATCATCTAATAAGCAGCACAGAAATAAGCAATGTAAAGAGATCGACATCACATCAATTAAAGAGATTGCATCAAATCAAGGCCAAATTGTCACAAATATATTACACAATCAAATTGTTCAGAATTATCATTTCAAGACCGCTTGGAATAAAAAATGAGTATCTATCTCCTCGGCTGACGCTTTCTTCCTATAAAGGCCGCGACGTCCTGCATCTCATTAACAATGGACAGAGCGATCGCTAAGCTTTGGTTTGCTGACATTGCAGCACGGTGGATCTTAGCGACCTCCCTATCTACCTGCTCCATGGGGATGACCATGATCTCTGTGGTCGGTCTTTCTTCTGGATGCCGCCAGAAGTCCCTGACTTCATCACCATGGGAGCAAAGCCAACTCTAAGAGACGCGACCTCAGTGGTCAATGCAGCGAACTTCCCTTTATAATAATCAACATCTCTTTCCACCCTGCGGAGAGCCGTGGTAAGGTCGCCAATCTTCAGCTCGCTTTCCTCACGGACTTGTTTTTCTTTGGCTCGCAGCTTCTCTTCAAAATTAGTGGTCAATACCCGAAGCTGATCCTCGAGAGCCTGCTCCCGAGCTCGCATAATTCCGACATCCTCGAACATGGGTTTGAGGACATTGGCGAACTGAGGAGGAAAAATCAACGTTTGCTGCTGAATTTCTCCCTCTTCAGGAGTCATGTCGGTCTCATCAGCATCTGCGGTCTGAAGCGAAGAACAGTTAGTTTAGCCTCAAATAAATCAAAAATGAAAGAGCTCGCGCAAGGAGAAATACTCGAAAAGAAATCAAGACCATTGTTGCGTAAGTTATTTTCAATATCTTTTGTGATCGCAGGGTCCGCGGTCAGCAAAAGGCGGTCTGACCCCCTAAAGTGCTCAAGGTTCATTCTCTCCAATCCCTCTTTTGCGACCTCTCTCCCTCTTTTCGCCTTCTTTTTAATTCGGCATTGCTAACGAGGATGTCATCTGTTTCAATAATGACGATCTCACGCCGCTTTTTTGGAGATTTAGGTCGAGGAGAAGGTAATGGAAAGAATTCAAGCGGTCTCACGACTGACTCTGTCTTACCAGTTCGCAGGGCGGTGACCATTGTAGCGCGGTCTACCGCTGCTTTATTAATTTGACCATCCAGATTGGCAGAGGTATTCGTCAGACCGCTAGCTAGCGCGACCTTCTATTTTTTAATCTGCTGGATCCGTTCTGTCTCCTCTCCTTCCCCATCGATGGCCTTCTTCTTATTCTTCTTCTCCTTTTCTTTTTCTTTGGCGACCTGCACCGCTTTTTCTTCTTCTCTTTTCTTATCAGCGGCGATCTGAGCTGCTTTCACCTCTTCTTCCTTCTTCTTCTCAGCAGCAATTTGTGATGCCTTCAACTCTTCCTCCAGCTTCTCGGTAGCGATTTGCATTGCTTTCTCCTCCTCCTCTTTCTTCTCCCTCTCTTCCCTCTCTTTCCTCTCCACCTCAGTTCTTTCAATGATCGCCTCTTCCGCGATCTTCCAGTTTAACTCCTCGGCGGCCTCTCGAAGGCTCTCTATTTCAAAAGGATCGATTACCTGGGAGATCGGGTGTACAAGGCCATTAGAAGAATCACAATCAAAATAAGCAACTAATTCTGGGTCCGCTTCCCCAGAAGAAAGAGAGACCGCAAAAGAAAAGGGAAGATCGGTCTGCCTTCTTACCTTCTCAGGAGCCGTTGTAAGAAGTGTCAGATTCACACTTTCAGGGAGTAAGACCGCCCCCTTAGCGGTCACATCTTTATTCTCCTCACTTTTCTTTTCTTAGTAACTTTGCTGGAAGGGCTTGTGTTTTTTCTTTTTGTCCCAGCCACAACTTCATGTTTGTCCGCGATCTGCTGCCTCAATTTTCCAGCCGAGGCTGCCTGTTCTTGCAGATGAGTTTTAATAACTTTAGCAGACGCGGTCTCTCTGGTCTGTTCAATGGCCTGCTTGAGAGATTCCTCAGATTTATGACAATCAAAAGTGATAGTCATATCTGTAAGATCAAGCACAGGAGGTCCAGAAGAAGTGGCTGGCAAGTCTGCAATTTTTGATACCGGCAAGACCACATTCCCCGGTAGTGCAATTTGTTTTTCAGGAGCATTGGCGATCTCCTTCGCCGCTTCCACCTTGGCAGTATCTCTTGGAGACTTGAATGCTAGCGTTTTCTTAGAGCTAGCAGTCTCCTTCTTCCCTTTCAGAGAATAAGCCTTGGGAGACTGCTTGGAGATCCAATCCAGCACGCTCACCATATTCGATCTCGTTTCGGACTCAAAAGTAGTGACCGCTTAAATAGCTAGCTCGCCTTTCTTTTCAGAAGCTTCTGAACTCTGGAGCCCCCAAGTCGTATTTATAGTTTCCCTCGCATTTATGGCGGTCGCGGTCTCAGCGGTCAAAGTAAACATTTCCGAAGTTCCAGCAAAACTTGAAAATGTGCGGGGATCATGTTTGCCCGGAAATCCGCGACCTTTCCTCTCCAGCCAGAAGGACCCTTCCCAACCGTCTCATCTTTTGGAGACCGCCCAGATCGCCAGCCTCCGCTCTGAATTTCTCGTCTAAGGCCCAAGCGGTCAAGATCTTGGAAACCGCCAAACCGGGCGATCTGATCTTTTTTCCTCTTATCTCTGCCCTGGCTCTCCTGTATCCCAGGCAGCCCATAATTTTTGGATCTGCCTGTTTGGGCAACCTCCGCGTCGATAAATAGGGGGGTAGGGGTACTTGAAAAGTGACTTTTGCTTCGAGACTCCAGTTTACAACCTGTGTAAGCGGTCTCGAATTCTGCCACTTTTCTACCTTTTCCTCTGACCTGTTTTGGACTTTCATCTTGTAACCTCTCTTGAGAATAATTGAAATAGTTTTTCTCGTCAGAGGTCTCTCCTCTGGCATCTTCTGTCTCAAGTAACTTGCACTTCACAATTTTCTCCATCCCTTCTCTAGTGTGAGTTTTGGAGGTAGATTTTTTGTGCCAACAACTAGGATACTACAAGTTGAATGGGACACTGATCTAGGACAAGATGAAAAGTGACCACTAACACGTGACGTTAGCTCTACCACTGTTGTTAGCGTCTAGAAGATATTGTCCCCATGTCAGATGCTGGTCTAGTCGACATGGAGTCTTCCTAACGGTATACATCTCGACAATAAATCCACTAACGCTGAGCGTTATCCCTAATGCCAGGCATTAGCCTTAGAGTATGTAAGCCTGCCAAAATGAATTTCAAGGAAAGATCTCTGGCGGGAAGATGGATGAACATAGGGAAGGATACTACTGCTGGGCGGTATCTCTAATGTCGGGCGTTTGTATTGCCTAAAATTAAATGTTTCCTAAAGCGCAGAATCTCCTTCCCGGATTGAAGATTATGTCGCTTAAAATATTGCCTTAAGTGTTACCGTCAGGCGTTATCAATACCGACGACGATATGGGTCTTAATATATTAAAATGAAATTTTTGATGATCTTTTTGTACTCTATAAGGGACCTTATTTCAAACGTTTGAGAGCACTCTCATATACAACTTCAAGATCAAAAGGAGTATTTATGAAGGAGGATTCATCACGCTTATTCAATGCGAAGAGCGAACACACCGACAACGTTGACCTCCTGTGTTCCTTTGCCATCTCCTTCAGAAATCCCTATATGGAGTTTTTATTTTATCTTGTATTAGTTTCTTTCTCTTTATTATTTTTGTGTGAGGTGAAGAATTCTCCGTGGTTGTTGGCGACTAGGTTCTTGTGTGACTTAGGGAGAATTCATCGCGAGTGTTGGTGACTAGGTCTGGGGCTTAGATCCAGGGGCAGCTCGTGGCATTATCTGGGGAGAGATAGGCTAGAGCCAACCGGTCCTTGGGAGAAGGGTCAATATAGAAAACGAAAAGGATTTTTCATTGTTGCCTTGATTTCTAGCATCATAGGAATCAAACCTTTTGTAATCTATGTTTTATGAAATAAAACCATGTCTCTGTTTGTTGTTCACTAACTGGATTTTATTTCTTATTCATAAATGTTTTAAATAATATTTTCTATCGAAGTTTAAACTCAAAATATATTGCAATGTTCATTAGTGTTCTATAACTCAAGGAATTCAATCTCCCTGAGCTAGCGCGTGGCGGTAGCACTTACCGCCGACAGTATCAAAGAAAGTTTAAATTCCTCCTTTTCTAAAAAGTAACCTTCGATATAATCTTTTCTACAAAGTTAGAATAAGGTTTTCTATTAAATATCCCGAAACTACTTTATTTATCGAGAATATTCTTATTCAGTTTTAAAATCTTAAGAACCCTAATTCCCCCCCCCCCCCCCCCCCCCCCCCTTAAAGGCACCAGTAGATCCAACAAATAGTACCCCATAACACCTCAGAAAGGGAGACCCACCCCTAGAGCTCGCGCCTACTGAGTTTTTTTCTCCGTGTCGTCCGAGGTGCTTAGCTCAACTTTTGGTTTAGGGAGGGGAAGTTGAAAAGTGAACTTCTTGGTGTGTGGTGGGACCTCCCCATTGTAGCTCGTGGGTATGCAAGTAAACTTTCCAACTTTTAATCGATGAGGGTTAGTTCTAGGATTGGCATACTCAACCTTTGGAGTCCGACTATGTGTCAAGTAACTCAAGCTACTCCCTCTTGGTTTGAAATCAGTTGAACCAGTATCTGGGTTTCAACATTATTGATGTGGGAGCATGGACTGTAGCATATTAATAAAATCTCGCATGACGATCCCATGGATGATCATGGAGAGCATGGGATTGACCAGAGGAATTTATACCTGTCAGGCGAGTTCATGATGCGAAGAAATTTTGCGGAGTTCAAAAGGTCATTGAAGGACACTTTGCGAGCCCTGATCGTGCCTTACAACGTAATAACGGAGCCATCACCACCAGTCACCATCTTGTTGGGTGTGGCAGAACTGCAAAGATGACCCGAAAAGGAAGTCTACCCATGAGGAAGAGGACAAAACTCTGCATGCGTGAGTTCTATTCGTGAGCCCGACCGGAACTCGCTACTCTGAGGGTGAGTTCAAGCGAGTTCACACAGCTTGCCAGGTTGGACCGACAAGCCTGTTCTACGAATTGATTCTATCTTCCCCAGTTCTGGATGGGTCCAGAGAGCCAGCGATGAGCTACTACTAAGGGGAATGATGATCCTGTCCAACACTAGCAGTGGTTCGAGGATGTTGTCTCGATGTGACAGATGATAGATGCCTTAAAGTGTATGTTGTTCACCATCTCCTTTAAGGGGAAGGTCAGGGATTGGTTATACCAGTTGCCTCTAAGTTCAATATATATCTTTGAAAACATGTGCAGAAGTTTCCTACTGCATTTTGCAACCTCGAAGAAAAGGAAGAATGGGTTGGAGACTCTTTTCCTCATCAAAAAAGGACCTCAGGAGTTGCTGGGGGATTACGTCGACCATTTTCAAGAGGAAGTCATCACCGTCTAGGAGGTGTCGGTGCACAATTGCTGCTAGCTCTCACGATTAAGCTGCAAGAGGGCCTCTTCAAGATGGAGATAGCTCGTGACATGCCATTACCATTTGAAGACTTGATCGACCATGTAAGGTGGTATATCGAGAGCTAGACCGCGAACTGTGGTTGAAAGAGATGGTAATCACTTGAGAAATACTCTATAGGGGGGGGGGGTGAATATAATAATTAAACTTTTAGAGGATTTATTTAACTATTTAGCATAGTTTCACGGGATTCAGGTTATATCACAATCATAATAATTTAATAATAAAAGAAGTGCGAAAAATTAAAGCACGAAGAAGAGACAATCATTCACAGACGACACATGAAATTTTATAGTAGTTCTCCAATAAAACTAGGTACGTCTACTCTTCTGCTCACAAGCAGGATTGCACTATCACAATATGGGGATTTCGATAAGGATCCCTTAGAACCGTGGAGTTGTTGATAAGGTCTCTCCAAACCGAGTGAGCGGTTGATAAGGAAGCTTAACCAGAAGTTATTGACAAGGTCTCTCCAAAACCAATAGTGTTTTCTAAGGGAGACTCGATGAACCATGAGTTGTTGATATGGTCTCTCCAAAATAGTTAGAATCTTTTAAAGATAGATTCAAGAACTCTTTCAGCTGGTTGAATTTGCGTTTCTACAATGTGTCCTTCAACAACAGATCTCTGAAGGAACTAATTCATTTAGCACTGTGTGGATTATGACAAGAGTGAATAGTAACTTCTTCTTATTAACTAAGATTCTAGAGGAGAAGGAGGAATCTTGATCTTTAACAATGACCCTTAAGAAAAGGGCTTCTATATTTGAATCTTCAAAAAGAGGAGAAGATTCTTCTTGATCATCAGTTGGAGTTTCCGAGAGGAATCCACCTTTAGTGGTTGTTCACCATATGTAGAGAGGGTTGATCTTCCTTTTGTTAATGATCAACTCTTATCAACATGATCTATCTACTACTTTTTTTTGTCCGATGATTACTCTTATATATGTCTTTTATTTTGAATTCATTCCAAAAGCATCAGCATTAATTGCTCTGGATGCTACGTCCATAGGTATGGATATCTTGCCAAAAATAGAAGTTCAACGGCTGTATTCTATACATGCTTTCTATCTTGGCAAATTTAGAGAGATGATCATTGGAGGCTTTTTAAGAATGTCGATGCTAGTTGTCCTTCAAGGAATTTTCGACGTATACTCTAAATAGTGGTAGAGGAAACATCAGAGTTGCTGGTGGGGTCAGCTACACTTTCGTGATTTCAATGCTACTCTGGCAGATTTCGATGCTACGTTGTTTGGAGATTTCGACGCTGCTTTGGGAGATTTATTGCCGCTTAGATATTTCGACGCTTCTCAGGCAGATTCAGCGCTGTTTGGAGAATTCGATGCTGCTGTGATGAATTCAGTGTTATTTGTCTATTTCAATGCTGTTTTGAGAAGAAGTAGTCTTAGCTCTGAGTTCGAAAATACTTGAGAGCATTTTCTGGCATTGCGTCGATTACCCTCAACGTCGCGTTGAATATCTTTTGATGCTACTTTGAATAGCCTTTTCCCGCTTCTTATTTCGACATTATGGATACTAAGTTCTTATGACACAAATTACCGTTCTATACAACATGGGTAATATCTTAATTAATCACTCTTAAAACTGTATATCAAATCAAGAAGTGGAGGTTTCCCAACAATCTCCCCCTATTTAGTATACCAGTTTTTACAAGAATTTTAGTGATTTTCAGAGGAAGAAAAGATTACGGCAATCAATACATTTCTCATATTTTACATTGCACAGATAAAATGCATTTGCCGGATCAACTTTTACACAAATAAGATTCATTTCTCAGATCAACCATTGCACAGATAAGAGAAGAAATTAATGCAATAGAAAAGCATAACAAAAATGTTTGAGCATGATCCAGTTATGAGGAATTTTTATATTATGTAGGAAAGTTTCTCTTAGTAAATATTTTTCTTCACTTACGAATATTAATAAACCCTAAACTGATAGGATTTAGACAAGTCCTAATTATCTTTCATACAGAGAAAGAGATGAAAGGGAGAGAGAAAGAGACTTGGGAGAGAGACTGTGCTCTGTCCAACTCATGTTTGAGGTTAGGACATTACAATCCCAATTGCCTCTCACTCCCCCTATACTGATGCCGCCTTCTCCAAGCATCTTCAGAGTTGTTGCCACCTTTGTTGGTTGCAATCTCTTTTTGAATAGAGGGCTCCTGAAAGGGAGTCGAGGAGAGATCTTGGGAGATGCTTCTCAATCCTTGATATCTCCTCCCCCTGGGTAAGAGACCAACATACCTCACTGGCATCCAATGAGCATATATGTCATTTCTAGTTATTGCAAGAGGTTGCTTAGTATCAACCTCATGTAGGAGACTGGCCACCAATGTCCATATATGGCATTGCATATTTCATGGTTCACGCTAGGATACACTATTCTCCCCCTTATTGATTCTATAGAAGATAGATATCAAGACCATCCTAGGAGGGAACGAGTTAGAGGAGTTGGAGATGTTTCTTGAAGAAGACTGAGTGCTTCAAGAGTTGGAGAAGGTGAATGAGAAGAGAAGAACCGAGATAGGCGGAGACGAGAATGAAATACTCATTTGGAGCAGCCTTTAAATAGGCAAGAAATCTGGATTGTCTAACTTAGAATGAATATTCAGTTATTTTGACTGAAATGGATGGAGGAAATAAAGGCGTGACTGCTAACCTCTTGAGTTTTCAAGAGACGTGACGATCTCTTGGTGTCGAGGAGATGAAAAGTTCTCTTATCATTTATCACATGCAGTTCCAACACAAGCGATTAGCCTCTAGACTCTAGGACCTAAACTCACATTAGTTAAGAAGTGTGTCTACTTGTGTGTTTAATTTTTGAGATTTATGCACTAAGGTCTTCTTTACTGACTAATTACAACAGTTAAGTATTTTTAGTTAAGTATCCATTTCACATCTAGTTTGTGGTGAGACTGGGTTCTTACCTGCAGTAAGAGTAAAAAATGGATCCCGGTTTTCAATGGGTCATGATCTTCCTGTATAGTAGTTAATGTGAGAATGGAGAGGAGTTCTCACAAAATTCCCAGGGTGAGAAATTGCTGATAAATTGTACCAGCAGTCTTTCATGAAGTGTCCTATCTTATGGCAGCAATGCCACTCATAGTTATTATATTTTGTTTTTCTTTTTAAATGAATGTTATGAGAGAGAGGATGAGAAATTCTCGAATTCATTTTATCACATCTGTTATAGAGAGAGGCAACAACATGTAAGTCAAGATTAGGTCTAATAGTTTTCAACACATAAGAACTGTGTCGAGTAACATTTGATGAAACATGATAGTTGCGTTGAATAGTATTCGTTGTGGCTATAGGGTTGCGTCGATTTGTTTTAGACGTGACACATTCACGCTGATTAATGTTCGACGCATATTTGGAGTTGCGTCGAGTAGTATTCAACGCATTCTCAGAACACTTAAGATTTTTGTTAAGATTTATTTTTCTTGAGTTAATTTTCTTGGAGCTTTTCCAATGATTCCTTCCTGAGATAAAAAGATCAGAAGGTTTTCATTATTATGATTACTATTGCTACATTTTGATGTTAGAGGAACATCTTCTGAAGACATTAGAGCTTTTCCTTTGACAAATGCCACTAGACTCTTCCAAGCAGGAATATTTGAAGGGCCCTTTGGCATGGTTGGATCAACTCATAATCCAAGATTCTTAAACCTTATTTTAAGGTTTTCAGAGATGTCTTTCAGTTTGTTGCTTCTACGATTTAAGGAATTTTCAAATTCCTTTGCTTCGGCAATTTGATAATCTAATTCAACAAATTCATTTTTAGGGAATTAATTTACTTTTCAAATTTAGAGTTTTTACTTTAAGAGCCCAGTTTTCAATTTCAGTGGCATCACTAATCATTGTTTGTTTTAGGGATGCCAGCTCTTCCTTGAGATCTTTGATCTCCTTCACTACCTTGTGATGATCATGGCGAAGGACTTAAAAGTCTCTTCTTGATTCAGGTGAAATGAAATTAATAGAGTTAGAGTATTGTACCTCTTCTACCCGATTACCTTTTTCAAGGTCTGAGTCATTGAGAGCCATGTTGTTGATCTCAAATTTCTTAGCCTCTTCCTCACCATATGAGCTAAGGGAGCTTTCTTCACGTTGGCTCCAGGTTTCATCAATGATGTCTTTATCCTTCTTGGCTTTGTCCCTTGTGTCCCTAGTGCACTCAGTGGAGCCTTCTACTAATCTGGTGAGGGATTCCCAGATTTCTCTTGCTGAAAGACAGTCAGTTACTTTCTAAAAAATGTCATTAGACATTGTTGATATCAGGATGTTCATGGCCTCAGTATCACATGATTTGGCCTTCTTATCATCTTTTAACTATTCAGCTTTGGCAATTGGCACAACTTTCCCATGATCATTTGTCCTTGTGGGAGATACAAAACATGTTAACACATATTCAAATATCTTCATCGATGGAGTTTATATATATTTTAATTCTAGATTTCCATAAAGAAAGATTATTTAGATTGCACACTAGAGGTAATGTGATTACATAATCTCTGGCTAGAGATGTGCTCATGTTTGTGATATAAACTTTCTCAAGTGATTAATCCTATGAGGATCTTGCTGATCTAGATGTTAACCATTTTTTGATCAACCTCCCTTTGGTACCAATTAAAAGTGACAATAATCACTTGAGAAAAACTCTAGGGGGGGGGGGGGGGTGAATAGATTAATTAAACTTTTAAAGGATTTATTTAACTATTTAGCACAATTTTACGGAATTCAAGTTATATCATAATCACAACAATTTAATAATACAAGACGTGCGAAAAATGAAAGCACGGAGAAGAGGCAATAAATCACATATGACACATGAAATTTTATAGTAGTTCCCCAATAAAACTAGGTACACCAACTATTCTGCTTGCAAGCGGGATTTCACTATCACAGTGTGGGGATTTTGATAAGGATCCCTTAGAACTGTGGAGTTGTTGATAAGGTCTCTCCAAACCATGTGAGTTGTTGATAAGGAAGCTCAACCATGAGTTGTTGATAAGGTCTCTCCAAACCGAGTAAGCTGATGATAAGGAATCTCAACCACGAGTTGTTGACAAGGTCTCTCAAAAACCAAGAGTCTTTTCTAAGAGATATTCAATGAACCAGGAGTTATTGATAAGGTCTCTCCAATCTAGTTAGAATCTTTTAAAGGGAGATTCATGAACTATTTCAGCTGGTTGAATTTGCATTTCCATAATGTGCCATTTAGTAGCAGATCTCCGAAGGAACTAATTCATTTAGCACTATGTAGATTCTGACAATAGTGAACAATGACTTCTTCTTATTAACCAAGATTCAGGAGGAGAAGGAGGAATCATAATCTTCAGCAATGATCCTTAAGATAAGGGCTTCTCCGTTTGAATATTCAAAAGGAGAAGAAGATTCTACTTGATTATCTGTTGGAGTTTCCAAGAGGAATCCTCCTTCAATGGCTGTGCACCACACACATAGAGGGTTGATCTTCCTTTTGCTAATGATCAACTCTTATCAAATTGCTCGATCTACTACTCTTCTTTTTACTTGCCCGATGATTACTCTTATATACATCCTTTGTTTTGAATTCATTCCAAAAGCATCATCAATAATTTCTCTGGATGCTACTTCCATAGGCATGGATACCTTGCCAAAAAAAAAGAATTTCAACGGCTGTATTTTGTCCACGCTTTCTATCGTAGGACCTTAAGAGAGATGACCATTGGAGGATTTTTAAGAATGTTGACGTTAGTTGCCCTTCATGGACTTTTTGATGTATACTCTGAATAGAGGTAGAGGAGACATCAGAGTTGTTGGAGGAGTCAGTTACACTTTTGCGATTGACACTACTCTGGCAGATTCAGTGTTGTTTGGAGATTTTGATGCTGCTTTGGGAGATTTATTACCGCATTGATATTTCAATGCTTCTCAGGTTGATTCAACATTGTTTTGAGATTTCGATGTTGTTATGATGAGTACATCATTGTTTGACAATTTTGACACTGCTTTGAGAAGAAGAAGTCGTAGATCTCAGTTCAAAAACACATAAGAGCTTTTTCTGACATTGCATCGGTTACCCTCAACGTTGCGTCGAATATCTTTTGATGTATTTTTGAATAGCCTTTGCATGCTTCTTATTCTGACGTTATGGATAGTAAGTTCTTATGACACAAATTACCATTCTATGCAACATGGGTAATATCTTATTTAATCACTCATAAAACTATATATCAAATAAAGGCGTGGGTTTTCCCACCAGTGGTTTTGTGGCCAAGTTGACAAAGCTGGCTGGAGGAGAAGAGAAGTTGGTGGTGGATAGTATGCATCCATAGTTTAGGAGAAAGGAAGAGCAGAGTAGGTGGGAAGGTAGAAGGCCTTTTGGGGTCAGGAGCAGCGGGAGCAGGAGAGGTGGTTTCAGGTCCCTGCCAACAGGCCGGTGTAGAGGCCCGCAAGAGGGCTTCACTTGGTATGGCTAGGAAGAAGGTTTTCTCCCGAGCGTCAGGCTTGTTTCAACTCGCCCGAGCGGAGGCAGACCCACGGAGATAGAACCAATCACCCACACGAGAGAAAAATATGATTAGTCGAGCCCAAGTTTGGGGGGGGGGGGGGGGGCGGGAGGAAGAGCCTGACATCCGAGGCAAGTAGTGGATTAGAGAGTGATACCCTACTACAACATCCACCAGGTGGAAGGTCATACAATAATGACGTGTTTGGAATTCTTGGAGTTGAGGAGAGAAGCTGGAGGAAGAGCCCGAAAGGGGAAGCAGGATCCGAGTAGAGAAGAGGAGGTGAGGATGAATGTGTTGGGACTCAGAGCCTGAGGAGGTACGAAGACCAAGTAGATATGGGGACTATTGGGTATTGTAGCCACAATAACCTTAATTTGTAGAAGTGTCCCTTGAACTAAGATGAATTGATATTGTATTTGATACTATTTTCCAGTTATATGTATGCAGGATGCTCATTGCTAAGTACAAACCAAGGTCAGGTTTCAGTGAGTCATAAATACAGGCCTACGCAATGTAATCCCTCATTGTGTAGACCAAGGTGTTGACTCATATGAAATCTCTCTCTTGTAATGTACTTTACACTCAAGTACTAAGGAAAAGCTTAAAGTTAAAGGTTGCTGAAATCAGAAGTAGAAGAACTCTGTTTAAGTATTTTCATTGAATAAGCCTAAGAATATTCGACGAATTCATCGAGACATTAGCAGGTCTCGACGATAGCACTCGAACAGATATCCAGTTAGATTGCTTATTTTCATCGACGAATGCCTAAGATTAGTCGACGAAGTCGTCGAGGAAAATCTTTCATTCGACGAAATCGTCGAGAACAAGCGTGCCTGTCGACGAAATGTATAATCTCCTCTTCTCTCAATCTTTAAGATATCTCTAGTATTGTCGTCAAATAATTTCTTCCTTTCGACGAATTCGTCGAATCAATGGGTTCTCTCGACGAATGACGACAGAGCGCGATTTCCGTCCATCTGTCTATTTAGGGCTTTCTTCCACGTGGTCATCTATCCTTAAGCCTCGCTTATAGCCGTTGAGGGAGAAGTCTATAAATACACAAGAGATGATTTCTTCTAACCTTAATCGTGCAAATCATTCATTCCAAAAAGAATCCCGTCGGCTCGTGCGCTCGTACTCGTAAAAGACGATCTACAGTCGCAGATCAGTTTTGTGCTCAATTCCCTTGCAAGTTCTCACTTAACAAGATCTCTGTGCTTGGATTGATTCGATACTCCTCTAGATCTTGTTGGGTGATTAAGAGTTCAGATCAAAGCTTTCAAGAAACAAGGTGTTCCTCTTCCTTTCTCAAGTTCTAAAATTCATTTCTCAAGGAAGAAGAAGATCCACTGATTCAAATCTGAAGAAGTAGAATCTATAGGAGATTCTCAAAGATTGGATTCTATAATCCAAGTTGTTTATATTATCTTGTACAAACACTTGTAGAAAGTTTATCTTTCGAGTTTGTGTAGATCCTAGGTTAAAAGGACCGAGTGTGTAGGAGAGCTTGTTCTCCGAGTTTGTAGGAGTTGTTTGCTCCGAGCTTGTAGGAGTTATGAACTCCGAGTTATAAGATTTGTATAATCTGAGATTGGTGAAGTAGCTGAATCTAGACTTGGAGTGCTAGATAGGCGAGGCGGGAAAGTGGACTACCCACATCGGGGAACCACTATAAAACTCTTGTGTTGTGCTGTGTTTGCTTTTCTGTGCGCTTTTATTTAAAATTTAAATTCCGCTTAAAAGCCATAGAATTCACCTATTCACCCCCTCTAGGTGATTTATGTAGCAACTAGATACTTTTAATTGGTATCAGAGGTAGGTTGTTCGGATAAAGGTTAACACCTTGAATAAGATCTCCTCATCTAGTTGCAAGAGCAAGTATGTCTGGAATGAAAAGATCCACGGATTCCTCCATCAAGTTGCCCGTGTGCACCATGGAAAACTTCCCCATGTAGAAGGTGAGAGCAGAGATGTTCATGGAAGCTATAGATCCCAGTTTGTTTTTAGTTATTCAAGAAGGACCATGTGTTCCCATGAAAGCCTCCATTGGCTGCCCTTCCAAGCTTGTGCCCAAGAAAATTTCTGAAATGACTGAAGATGAGATTGTCTTAGTCAGCCTGGACAAGGAAGCTAAGAGCATTCTAGCTAATGCAATTGATGGTTCTACATTCAAGCAACTTATTCACTACACAACGGCCAGGGAAATGTGGGACTCTCTAATAGCTCTTATGGAAGAATCAAAGGAAGAACGAGACACTGTAGCTGAGAAAAAGATGAGGACCTTGAGTGACAGTGATTCAAGCTGTTCAGATCTAGAAGAGGAAACACTTCTTGGACTGACTGCCCTATCTGAGTCAGAAGGGGAAATACAGGATGAAACCTATCATTAATAGGTATGCATAAGGACACCTCTATATGTCACAGACTCTGAAGCTGAGACACGCTCATCAGAAAATGATGACATGTCTAATCTGGTGAATCAGTATGATGCTCTCTTAGTATCTCTTGAAAAGAGCAAGAAGTTGATTAAATCTCAGGCTGAGGAAATTAGAATCCTTAAGCCCTTCGAATCACAAGTAAATGAGAAAACCAAGGAGGTGATTAGTTTATTCAATGAGCTCATTCTACTTCGGATGAAGTCTGAAGCTCAGGAAAGAACAATCAAGTCTCTAGAGAAGAAGCTTTATATGGAAAGAAAGCCAGTGGCTCAATTCCCTAAACCTAAATCAATTGATTCTGGGAATAAAGGGAAAAGCACAGCTAAAGCTCGGCCTCATACCACCTCTCAAAAGGTGTTGACTGCCTCTAACAGGTCTGATCAGGAAAGTATCCATGATCACTAGAAGATTGGAAGTTGCTATAGTAGGGAGAATATTCCTAACTATGCTAGAAGAAAGGGAATGGTAATGAGCACCCCGAAATCTCCCCATGAAGAAATCCAAATGGCCAATCCTGGACCATTTGTGTTTTGTGCTCCAGCTCCTACACTCAAGTATAAGGAAGCATCATCTTGCAAATCTTTTTCAGCAAGGAAGCAAGCTGGGTGCAACATCGTAACCAACCCTCACTTGAATATATCTGATGCCATCAACACCATAAGAGCTTCAAAGCTATCATCTATTGCTGTCAAACAGATAAAGTCAAGTAGGAATGATTATGATAGAGTACCCAATCTGTCCTTTGCTGTGAAAGATAGGAAGAATGTTGTCGCATTCTCAACTGAAAATAAGCATTATGATGCTACTTGCAAATCAAGAAATGCACGGAAGAGAAGGTACAACATCCATGATTTTTGGTGCTGTGGTAAAGTGGGACACTTTGCTATCGACTGTTGGCATAACCCTTGTGTGCCTAATGCAAAGAAGAGCCTTTCTGCTAGAGCTGTAGTAGGTAGAAATACTTATTATTATGCTAACAGGAACCTAAGACCCAAATCGGTTTCGGTTCCTAAGGGCAATTGATTGTTGATTTCAGGTATGTCCAAAGGCCAATACAAATCCTATATGGTACTTGGACAGTGGATGTTCACGGCACATGGCCGGAACAAGAAGCCAATTACAAGATTATACCCCAGTTAAAGATGGTCCAAAAGTCATCTTTGGCGGATCTGATCGGGGAGTTACTAAAGGCTACGGTATGATTACAAATGGTATAGTTTCCTTCACAGACGTGGCTTATGTTAAAGGATTACAACATAATCTCATTAGCATAAGTCAACTATGTGACAAAGGTTATATGGTAGAATTCTACAAGGACAAGTGCTTGATAAAGTCGTCTGACACATCAGAAATGATTTTAACAGGCACTCGCGGTAGAAATATTTTCTACTTAATTTTTCTTTGTTTAGATTCATCTACACCAGTATGCTTGTTGGCAAAAGATAGTGCATCTCTCTGTGATCAATGGCATAAGAGATTAGCACATATAAATTGCAAAACTATAAACATGTTATTTTCTCACAACTTGGTTTGTAATGCCCCTGATGTTAAGTGCATTAAAGATAGACCTTGTCATGCATGCCAGATGGGCAAGCAGACTCGAGCTAACTTTAAACAATGATTCTTCCAGATGTTTATATCTGCTCCATATGGATCTATTTGGTCCCATGCCAGTTAGAAGCTTAGGAGGTAAAGCTTAAACATTGGTTATTGTTGATGACTACTCACGTTTTGCTTGGGTATTCTTTCTAAAACATAAGTCAGATACCTTTGACTTTTTCACCAATTTTGTCAAGCAAATTCAGAATGAATTAAACTGCTCCGTAGTCAAAATCAAAAGTGATAACGGGACAGAATTCAAATATGGGGCTATGACTGAATTTTGTGAAAACCTAGGTATCTTTCATGAGTTTTCCTCTCATCGTACTCCACAACAAAATGGAGTTGCTGAGAGAAAGAATAGAACACTCATAGAGGCAAGCGGAACAATGCTGAATGATTCTTCTCTCCCAGAATACTTCTGGGCAGAAGCAGTCAACATTGCCTGTCACGTGCAAAATCGAGCATTAATCAACAAGAATCATCATAAGACCCTTATGAACTTCTAAAAGACAGGCGACCAAATATATTATATTTTATAATCTTTGGCAGTAAATGCTACGTTCTGAACAACGAGAAGTATTACAAAACTAAGTTTAGTGAAAAATATTTTGAAGGTACTTTCGTAGGCTATAGTAGCCATAGTAAGACATATAGGATTTTCAACAAGAAAACACTGGTTGTAGAAGAATCAATTAATGTTGTTTTTGATGAGACGAGTATGCTTCACAGCAACTCCTCTAGTGTTTATGTTGAAGATGCAGATGCTAGTATGAAACTAAAAGAACTGAACTTGGAATAAGACATTGAGGAAGATGTCCCAGGAACAATTTCTGTTGGCAATACTATAACTCCTGAAGAAGAAGAGCTCCAAGAAGTGGAAGATGTACCACAAGCAGATGTAACTATTGTCAATGGACATGGAAGAATCCTGGTGACTAGACATCGAAGGGATCATCCCATTGATCAAATCATCCGAGAAACGCATATTAGGGTTAGAACCAGAAAAGGTACTGTTAATCAAGTTTTACACATGAGTTTTCTCTCTCAAGCTGAACCAAAGAAATTTGATGAAGCCAAAGAGGATGCGCCATGGATCATCGCAATGCAAGAGGAGCTCAATCAGTTCAAACGATGCAAAGTCTGGAAGTTGGTGCCAAGACCCAAAGGCCAGAACGTGATCAGAACTAAATGGGTTTACAGAAACAAGCTGGATGAAGACGGAGTAATCATTAAAAACAAAGCCAGACTTATAGCCCAAGGTTACCGACAAGAAGAAGGGATCGACTACGATAAAACCTATGCCCCAGTAGCAAGGCTCGAGGCAATCAGGTTGTTTCTAGCGTATGCGGCTCACAAAGGATTTAAAGTCTATTAAATGGACGTAAAGTCAGCCTTCCTTAATGGTAACTTAAAGGAAGAAGTATACGTAGAACAACCCCCAGGTTTTGTTGACTCCTCTCTACCTGATTATGTTTACTTCCTTCGTAAAGCATTATATGGTCTCAAACAAGCTCCCCGGGCTTGGAATGAGACGCTCTCTACCTTTCTTCTTGAGAACAAGTTCACAAGAGGAAAGATAGATAAGACATTATTTCTTAGGGAAGTAAAAGGCAAGATTTTGCTAGTGCAAATTTATGTCGATGACATTATTTTCGGTTCTACGAATGATAACCTTTAGAAAAAGTTTTCTAACTTAATGCAGGGGAAATTTGAAATGAGTAGTATGAGTGAGCCGAAATATTTCTTAGGACTTCAGGTGAAGCAATCTGAAGATGGAATTTTCATCTCTCAGACGAAGTTCACCAAAGAGTTAATTAAGAAATTCGGAATGGAGAATGCAACCTCGATGAGGACTCCAATGGGCTCAAGTATGAATCTGGACAAGGATGAGAAAGGGAAACCTTTTGATGAAACCAAATATAGAAGCATAATTGGGTCCTTGCTCTACCTCACTGCTAGTAGACCAGATATAATGTTTTCCACATGCGTTTGTGCTAGATTTTAAGTGAACTCTAAGGAATCTCAATACTCCGCTGCAAAGAGGATTTTGAGATATCTTAAAGGCACACCAAATCTTGGTCTATGGTACCTAAGAAGTAATGACTTCGAGCTAACAGGTTTTTCAGATGCTGACTTTGCAGGTAGCAGGGATGACAGGAAGAACACTTCTGGGACATGCCAATTCCTTGGAAAGAGACTTGTCTCGTGGAGTAGTAAGAAACAGAATTGTATAGCAATCTCAATGGCTGAATCAGAGTACATCTCCACAGACAGTTGCTGTGCACAACTTCTGTGGATCAGGAATCAGCTTGAAGACTACAACTTGAAGCTGAAGGAGATTCCAATGTTCTGTGACTCATCAAGTGCAATTGCAATAGCCAATAATCCAGTATCTCACAGCCGGACAAAGCACATAGAAATCCGTTATCATTTCATCCGGGAGCATGTGGAGAACATGGACATCAACCTTTGTTATGTCCCAACAGACAAACAAATTGCAGACATCTTCACAAAGCCGCTTGATGAATCCAAGTTCAACTACTTCAAGCTAGAACTTGGCATGTTGAACAAAGAATATTGATTAAGGCAGCATAATCAAAGACAACATGACATCTACCAAATTCACTTAAGAAGTCAAGAATTCACTCGACGAATTTGTCGAATACAGACTCATCTTCCGACGAAAATGACTTTTCGTCGACTCATCTCAACGAATCGGAGCTTCAGCACAAACTGTTTCGTCGACTGTCTATTCACAGACCACTTTATAAATCTTCTTATTGGATCCGAAGAATCGTCTCTATGCAAAAGGTACATTTATATTATTTTAATTCAAATCAAAACATTAACATATATATATATATATATGAATAAAAGATTTCAAAGGTCATGCTTTCTCTCCCTCGCCGAACATCCCGACGGTTCGTCTCCTCCCTTCGACTCGATTTCTCCCGATGATTTGCCTCGACCTTCCAACTCCATCCCCTCCGTCGACTCCTCCTTTCGACTTGCATTGATCAACCTCCATCCATCGTCGACTTCAATCACTGACCTCAATCGCCAATTCATTCCATCCGACAACTGCAATGTCTCACAAGAGTTCAGGGCTGCTGCAGGTAGGGGGAGAGTTAGTGCGCACTGGATTTTTCGACGCTCCAGATGAGTTTCGAAACATCATTCTATATCTAGAGGAAGTCGGCCTATCCTTCGTGCTTGAACATCCATGTCGTGTTCTTGAGAGGGATGTGTTAAGAATTTTTCAAGCATGCTAGTATCCGACGAAGTGGAGAGGTAATCAAGTCCAAAGTCAGAAATCAAACGATCAAATTAAAGCCATCAAAATTGACAAGATTCCTTCAACTGCCAGTCATTGAAGAAGAGGACCCCCTTCATGATGAAGATTATACAAGAGCTTTATTATTCTGTGGTTTGCTTAGGGGAACAACTTCAATTAGGCGCAAGAATATGAATGGAGAAGGAAAGCTCCTCTCTGACATCTTGGGTAAGGTATTGCTTTGCAAGACAGACTCACATGACTACATGTCTAGTGAAATGTTCCAATTAGCAGTAGCTATACTCTGCAGAAAAAGAGTTGATTGGGTTCAAGTTCTGTTTGACAAAATAAAAGCAAGCTTGGTGGCCCCAAATTTGGGTAGAATTATCAGTCTCTACTTGAATCAGATGGATGGTGATCAGTTTGATATGAGGTCTGGTTATCCCATTCACCACCTCAAGAAGATAGATTATTCTATCATGGACAGATGGGAAAGGGTGATTATAAGGCCCGGTCTCAAGCAACATGTTGCTCCCGAACCTCCTCAAGGTGATCAAGTCAAAACTCCACCTCCAGCAAATACTCCACCACCAGTCAATACTCCACCACCAGTCAACACTCCACCACCAGTCAGTACTCCACCTCATGTCAGTACTCCACCTCCAGTCATCACTCCTCCTCCCCAGCTAGAGATCACCACAGTGCCAGCCCATGTAGTCCCATCTACTGAGAAGGAAATCTCCCAGTCACCTGCAATACCCATTCAACAAGGACCACATTCATCAGTATCAGTTCAATCAATCATACAAACCTAGTTTGCTGCTTGTGTCTCAGGTATCGAGAAGAGTCTCAACCTGATCCCTAGCCATTACTTAGAAAAGATTCTTCCCAGAGATCAAGAACAGTTGCTTAAGGTTGATGACAATGATGATGTTGATGACAATGATGATGTTGATGACAATGGTGATGATGATGACAATGATGATGCTCCAGATCCAGAGGGGGCTAGACTTAAATCTACACCAGAAAGGTTCTCCCCGGAAGGTTCTGAGGGGGAGATATTCAGAAAAAACATAAAATCTATAGCGGATAAAACTAAAGGACTGCCTTCTTCCCAAGCAAAAGAAGGTGCGCAGGCAAGAGATGAGTTACCTGACCAAGGGGGAGCTCAATCAAACGAGTTTATTTTCAATGATGAAAACTCTGGCACTCCTCCTCAAAGTGTGCATGTGCATGTGCCATCTACTTCCAACAGTGAGCTGGTACAGACCATGGAGGCACTGCTCAAGTCTCAAGCGGAACACTTTGAATTTTCTTTAAATTAGGTTTTCAAGAAAGTAAAAGAAGTTGAGAAAGACGTGAATGATGACATGGCAGCAATAAACCATAATATGTCTAAAATGAAAACTGATTTAGACAAGTTCTTCTCAACTGGAGCTGATGTGGTGAAAACCACCAATGAAGGACTGCAGGCTGTCCAAGAAAATTCCAATTATCTGTTGACAGGCCAGGGCAAAATCTATGAACTGAGTGATAGCATTTGAGATGATATCATCTAAGACATATTCAAATTCAAGAATGCAGATCTCCATGTTGGACATGTGTGTCACATACCTTTGTTTAAGAATAACAAATCCCAAATTGTATTTGATCTTGCTTGTCGTGTGCTTAGAGTGTGCAGGAACTATAGGTGCAATACTCCACAGGTAGAAAATAGATTGGAGATGACTCTATGGAAAGTTTGCTAACGCTCGCGTTAGTTGTTAACGCCCTGCGTTAACAACCGCTGAGAAGGAAACCGCTGAGAAGGAAACCGTTGAGAAGGAATCCGTCGAGAAGAAATGTCGTCGAGAACGAATCCGTTGAGAAGCCAGAGATAACGCCAGGCATTAGGTCTTAACGTTGGTCGCTAGCCGTTCGACGAAACTGCGTTCGACGAAAATGCCGTTCGACGAAATGAGAAGGCCGCTCAACGAAAATGCTGTCCGACGAAATGAGAAGGCCGCTCGACAAAACTGTGTTCGACGAAAAGGCCGTTCGATGAACTTTGAAGGGGAACAAAACTCAACGCCAGCGTTGACTCTTAACGCCCGCGTTGAATCCACAAACTGCCACGATCTTGATGGTTGCGCGATTTCAGCCACGACAGTGCACGTTCACTAATGCTGGCGTTAACCCTTAACGCTACGCGTTAGCTCCCATGGTTATTTAAAGACCTAATTTCGTTTTGCGCAGGATGTGGATTATTTGAAGCCTTTATTCCAGAGATCTAAGAGAGCTTCCGGAGAGAATACTTGTGCCAAAACTCCATTGTTGTTATGCTGCCGAAGATGGATCTCCCATAAAAAGCTTAAGGAGAATTCTGGAGGAGGACTAGGTCACGCTACATCCGAAGGACGATCGCTTTGACGTCGCTCATACTACAACGATCAACTTCAGAAAATCTCATATAGGGAGTTTTTATAGTTGTTATCATTATTTACATTTCATTCCATTTTGTAACCGTATAGATAATTCGCCTTGTGTTGGCGACTAGGTTCTTGCGCGGCTTAGGGGGTAATTCGCCGCGTGAGTTGGCGACTAGGTCTAGGAGATTAGATCTAGGGGGTGCTCGAGGCCATATCCGAGGAAGGATTGGCTAGAGCGGCTTGAGGCAATATCCAGGGAAGGATAGGCTAAAGCCAACCGATTTGTGGGGATACAAGTCGGTATAGAAAAGGAAAAATTGTTTTACTTTGTACGCCTCCGATTTCTAGCGATATTGAAATCAAATTTATGTAAACACATTTTTTATATAATATAATCATGTCTCGTTTTGTGTTTACTTGATTTCTATCATTTGGCATAAGTTATAAAATTGCAAATTACAATTGTTTCTTCCTTTAAATTAAATTGCTATTTTGTTCTAATTTAATAGAATTTCTGCATGTACTACTGCATATGAAATTTAGAATCATTTGGAAGTTACTCATGAAGGTACATCGCAGGTTAAAGATTCAAAGCTTTTCCAACTTGAGTCGGAATATGAAAAATTTCGGATGGATGAAAGTGAAGATGTTGATGCCACGCTTCACCAAGATCGTCAATGCCTCCAAAGTTCTTGGAAAGACCTTCTCCAACGACGACTTGGTCTGAAAGATTCTTCGTTCCCTTCCGCCAAAATTCAACCCGAAGGTGACGGCCATTTCAGAATCGCACAATCTAAGAACGCACCAAGTTGAGAGCCTCATTGGATATCTCAAAACCCATGAGGTAGAACTCAAAATCCAATATGATGAATACAACAAGGAGCCAAAGAAGAAGGCATTGGCACTAAAATCAAAGAAGGAGTGCCAAGAGAATGAGGATGAAGATGAAGAAAGCCTTTTGGTGAAGAACTTCGGAAAGTTCATGCGAAATCCGGAAAGGAGAAACACTTTTCGGAAATTTATCCAAAAGGATGCAAGATGGAAAGGGTCATCCTCAAAGAAGGAAAAGGAGAGCGACGATGAAGAAGAGAGACCTCCATCAGAATGCTTTCATTGTAGGAAGACCGGGCACATATAGAGCCAGTGCCCAAAGTTCTTGAAGGAGAATAAGGAAAAGCGGCACAAAGGGAAGGAGAAGAGGAAGGTGCTAAAATCTAGAACATGGGATGACTCCTCCTCCTCCTCCGAAGAATCAAGTGGGTCTTCATCAAGCGAAGATGAGGAAGCAAACATGTGCCTCATGGGACATGGAAACGACGACGCGACACCAGTGTTCTTAGCGATACTGAGGTAACTCCTCCCACTTATGATGAACTCTTTAATGAATTCCTTGAAACTTGCAAAGCTTTTGATAAAAATATGAAAGATAGTATTTTATTGAATCGTGAAAATGAATCTCTTATTAAAGAAAATCAAAAGCTTTCCAAAAAATTAATTGTTTTAGAAAAGAGAAAGGTTTCTTGCAAAGAGTGTGATCACTCCACTAAATTGGCAAAAGATATTGAAGAGTCACTTTCTAAAGCCCTCTCTCATGCCAAAACTGTTACAAAAGAGAAGAGGGAATTAGAAAGGAAATTAGAAGCCTCTCTTTTGCAAATCAAAAATAATAAAAAAGGTTTTGAAAATATGTGTGTCATGCTTGTGAAAGAAAATTCTTCACTTAAAACACAAGTTCATGATCTCACCATGGACATTAAAAAATTTGGAATATGCCAAAAATCACTGGAAATGATTTTAGGGAACCAGTGCCATGGTTCTGGAAAATTTGGGCTCGGATATCGAGGTGAGGGCTACCGCCCGGCGCTAGCCACTAACGTCGGCGCTAGCACCTCATACAAGAAGCCTGAATTTTCTTTTTCAAAATGTTTTTCTTCTGTAAATCCAATTTCTTCCAGCGAGAAAATATTCCAAAAAAAGGTCTCAACCCCCTTTATTTCGTGTGCAAACTATTATAGGTTAGGTCACACATCTAGTTCTTGCAGGAAAATAAAACAAAATACTTTAAAACAAATCTGGGTACCTAAGGCTTCCACTTATTCTATGGGTGGTTCCACTTGGGTATCCAGATCTTTACTCTCATCTTCTTTCTAGATGTGCAGGCAGGCTAAGGACAATGAAGACGTGTGGTACTTGGATTCAGGATGCTCCAAGCACATGACGGGCAATAAAGCAAAGTTCCTTAGCCTAGAAAAGAAGAAGGGAGGGATCATGACGTTTGGTGACAATGGAAAAGGAAGGATCATGGGAATTGGTACAGTTGGTAACAAATCCTTTACTATATCTAATGTTCTTTATGTGAAAGGATTAAAACACAATTTAATTTCTATTAGCCAATTATGTGATAAAGGATTAGATGTGTTATTTGAATCTTCCACTAATCTATGCAAAATATCTAATCCTACTACAAAAAGATATTTTACTAACTGCACCAAGAATACATAATGTTTATCTAGTTTCTTTTCATGATCTTTCTAAATCATCTATAAAATATTTTATCACTAAAAATGATGACTTAGAACTTTGGCATAGAAGACTAGGGCATGCTAGCACAAAGCTCATTGTAAAACTTGTCAAAAGTAATTTAATTAGAGGATTGCCTAGGTTAAATGGAACTTTACCTTCACTTTGTTCACCATGTCAAAAAGGTAAATTTTCTAGATCCTCTTTCAAAAGTAAAAATTTCATTTCTACTACAAGACCCTTGCAAATAATTCATATGGATCTTTTTGGTCCCGTTAGCATTGCAAGTCTTGGTGGTAGATTATATACATATATTTTAATAGATGATTTTTCAAGATATTGTTGGACATTATTTCTCTCTTCCAAATCCGATGCGTTTTGTGAATTTGCAAAATTATGTACTCATATTCAAAATGAAAGTGATTTAAAAATTAAATGCATTCGCTCGGATCATGGAGGAGAATTTGAAAATGAAAAATTACATCCTTTTCTGATATGTTAGGCATTAAACATGAGTTCTCTGCACCACGCACACCACAACAAAATGGTGTTGTAGAAAGAAAAAATAGGACACTTCAAGAACTAGCACGCACTATGTTATGTGAATATAAATTACCTAAGTCCTTTTGGGCCGAAGCCGTAAATACATCATGTTATGTTATGAATAGAATCATGCTTCGTCCATCTCTTAATCTCACACCATATGAACTCTATTTTCAAAAGAAGCCTAATGTATCTTATAACAAAGTTTTTGGTTGTAAATATTTTATTTTGAATACAAAAGATTGCTTGGGAAAGTTTGATGAAAAATGTGATGAAGGAGCTTTTCTTGGTTACTCTTCAACTAGTAAAGCTTATAGAATTTTTAATAAAAGAACTAGTAGAGTTGAAGAGTCAATAAATGTAAAATTTGATGAGTTTGTTCCTTGTGTAGAAAAACTTTCCGCAGGCAACGAGGATGATCTCTTACAACCTTTGGAGCATGGTGATGAGGAATCTTCCAAAGAAGAAGAAGAGGAGGCCAAGGAAGATGAATATGTACCTCCAAGTGCCTTGAAATTCACAAAGGATCATCCACAGGAATTAATAATTGGTGAACCATCCATCGGGGTAAGAACTCGCTCTTCTCTTCATGAATCATATTCAAATATCTGTTTTGTTTTTGAAATTGAACCAAAAACCGTTTCTACCGCTTTAAATGATGAATTTTGGTTTTTGGCTATGAATGAAGAGTTAGAACAATTTGAGCTACATAATGTTTGGAAATTAGTAGAAAGACCATCTAATCACCCAGCTGTAGGTGTAAAATGGATTTTTAAAAATAAATTAGATGGTGTGTCTAGAATCACTAGGAATAAGGCACGCTTAGTAGCACAAGGATATTCATAAATCGAGGGGATGGATTTTGATGAAACTTTTGCACCCGTTGCTAGGTTGGAATCCATTAGAATTTTTCTAGCATTTGCAAGCTTTAAAAGAATAAAACTATTTCAAATGGATGTAAGAAGTGCTTTTCTCAACGGGTTTGTAAAAGAAGAAGTTTATGTTGAACAAACCCTCGGTTTTATTAATGAAAAATTTCCCAATTATGCTTATAAACTAGAAAAAGCGCTTTATGGTTTAAAACAAGCGTCACGTGCATGGTATGAATGACTTACATCATTTTTATTAAAGCACAGTTATATTATGGGAAGTGCCGATAATACTCTCTTCATTAAACATAATAATGATGATTTAAATATTTTGCAAATATATGTTGATGATATAATATTTGGATCTACTAATGAAGAGTTGTGTAATGAAGTTATTAAAGTGATGAAAAATGAATTTGAAATGAGTCTAGTAGGAGAACTTTCTTATTTTCTTGGTTTTCAAATATCACAAAGAAATGATGGTATTTTTATATGTCAAACCAAATATGTCTATGATATGCTTAAGCGTTTTGGATTTGAAAACCTTAAACATGCTTCTACACAAATGAGTGCATCACTTAAATTAAGAAAAGATGAATCGAGAATTTTAATTGATCAAACCTTATATAGAGGTATTATAGGATCCCTACTTTATCTTAGTGCAACTAGACCCGATATTATGTTTGTCGTATGCTTATGTGCTCGATTTCAAGCCAATCCAAAAGAATCTCATTTAAAAGCGGTAAAACAAATTTTTAGATATCTTATTGGGTCATCTAGATTAGGATTATGGTACCCGCACAATAATTCATTTACACTTCACGACTACTCCGATTTGTACTATGCTGGTTGTTCACTTGATAGAAAAAGCATTAGTGGTACTTGTCATTTTCTAGGACCTTCATTAGTTGCATGGTCTAGTAGGAAACAAAATTCGGTTGCACTCTCCACTACGGAGGCTGAATACATTGCATTAGGGAGTTATTGTGCACAAGCTCTATGGATGAGCCAAACTTTAGAGGACTTTGGTTTTCATCTAAAACTTATAGAATTAAAATGTGACAACAAAAGTGCTATTGATCTCACAAATAATCCGGTACACCACTCTAGATCCAAACATATAGATGTGCATCATCATTTCATAAGGGATCACATTAAAAAGGAAAATGTTAGGATAAGTTTCATTGGCACGGACTCTCAACTTGCTGATACATTTACTAAACCTCTTCCAGATGCAAGGTTTCAAATGTTAAGGTTGGAATTAGGAGTCTTAGACATCTTAGGATGAATAACATGTAAAATGCTAATGTTTTATGCAATTTGAGCAATCAAGACATCTCCAAAAATTACAAATTTATGCATAAAACTACTCTAAGGACACTTAATAAATATCAAAAATCAGATTTTCCAAATTCTCAAAAAATCGTGTACTATTTCCAGCGCTAACCCTAACGCCGGCGTTAGCGTGGGTATTGGAATTTACTGATTTTTAAATTTCTAAAAATCCTTAAAAAATATGTTAGTTTATATTTACTAATGTGTTTTTGAATTTCTGACATTTATTATTTTTGTTTTAATTTATATTTTAGAAAATCAAATACAAAAATTCAAAATTCGAAAATACAAAAATATACTTTTGTGATTTTTCTGTTTTTATTTCATTAAAATTTTTCAAAACAACAAAAAAACCGTATGATCTTTATTGCTAATATCAAGCATGAATGAATTCCATTATTTAGAATTATTTACAATGTTAACATTTATTCCTTCAAATTATTATGAACATTGTTTTGTTTATCATGCTTTGATATATCTATTTAAAGTGCATCAATTGTATTGAAAAATATGTGTAGAACCAAGCTTTGCATGCCTCTAAGTATGAGTAAATGTATTATGATTGATAATGATACATTTCACTCACTTATTTTGGTAATCAACATGTGTGTTTTAATCTAAAATATGCTTGTTTGTGTATAGTATTTATACAATAAATTAAAACTTGCATAAGTTTATTACCTACACTACATTTGAATTGCACTTATGAAATTTTGAAAAGTGGTTAAGTTTCAAAAATTTTGAGTTTGCAAAACAAGTGTATTCGGAGAATGTTGTCGCATAAATGTGAACAAAAAATTATATATGTATACAAATATAACTCCACAAAGCACTACTTGAACCTCCTGATAAGTCTTCATAAGCATTGTGAGGTTGAGCACCTTGGAAAGAATAGTAAAGTGTCTTGTGCAACACTTGATTAATACACCACTTTTTATAAAATAGTGTGCATTAAAGTGTGTGAAAGTTAATTTACTTGGGTTTTATTGTGCACTTTACTTTACATATGTCTTGTATTTTGTGATTTAAATCAATTGTTAACATTACCCAAAATACACTTATGTGCACATCATTATCTTTCATAACACTTCTTCTCATGAGTATTGGATTCTAATGCTTTATCTATACTACTCTTTATATAACAAATGCACTAGATAACCTAGCATGATCTCTACAATATTTTGGTATCTCTTGAACTTAAAATTATGTAACATTGTAGTATATTCCTTTTTGATATGTTCATTTTCATGCTTGGTATCTTTATGTAAAATGATGAGATTTCAAAAAGGTTAAAACATCTTTACATTTTGAACTTAAAACTCGTATTTTTACTTATGTTTTTCATGCTTACAAAAAGATGTTTCTTATAATCTTCCGCTTGCTTACAACTCTTATATTTTTATTTGAAATCTCTTATATATACTATGCTTAAAATCTTTATCATTATCTATATTACAAAAGCTCGATCATGCTTTATCATTTATAAGAAATGTCTCCTTACTGCCCTCAACCTACCTTCTTTTGAAAATACCAAAAGGGGGAGATTAATTGAAGAAATCTATATAGGAGAAATATAGAAGAATATGGGGAGACTAATTCATATAATCAATCATTTAGGGGAGTAAAACATAAATTGCATTTATGTAGGGGAAGCATTAAGATGGGGGAGTATGCACATTATCACGCATATCAAATACTATAGTTGCACTATTATCTCGCTTATCATATTCTATAATCACCTTTAATGATTTCATGCTAAGAGGATTTGTTATTATCAAAAGGGGGAGATTGTTGGACATGTGCGTCACATCCCTTTGTTTGAGAATAACAAATCCCAAATTGTATTTGATCTTGCTTGTCGTGTGTTTAGAGTGTGCAGGAACTATAGGTGCAATACTCCACAGGTAGAAAATAGATTGGAGACGACTCTCTGGAAAGTGTGCTAACGCTGCGTTAGTTGTTAACGCCCCGCGTTAACAACCGCTGAGAAGGAAATCGCTGAGAAGGAAACCGTTGAGAAGGAATCCGTCGAGAAGAAATGTCATCGAGAATGAATCCGTTGAGAAGCCAGAGATAACACCAGGCATTAGGTCTTAACGCTGGTCGCTAGCCGTTCGACGAAACTGCGTTCGACGAAAATGTCATTCGACCAAATGAGAAGGCCGCTCGACGAAAATGTCGTTCGACGAAATGAGAAGGCCGCTTGATGAAACTGCGTTCGACGAAAAGGTCGTTCGATGAACTTTGAAGGGGAACAAAACTCAATGCCAGCGTTGACTCATAACGCCCGCGTTGAATCCACAAACTGCCACGATCTTGACAGTTGCGCGATTTCAGCCACGACAGTGCACGTTCACTAACGCTGGCATTAACCCTTAACGCCACGTGTTAGCTCTCGTGGTTATTTAAAGACTTGATTTCGTTTTTCTCAGGATGTGGATTATTTGAAGCCTTTATTCCAGAGATCTGAGAGAGCTTCCAGAGAGAATACTTGTGCCAAAACTTCATTGTTGTTATGCTGCCAAAGATGGATCTCCCACAAAAAGCTTAAGGAGAATTCTGGAGGAGGACTACGTCACGCTACATCCGAAGGACGATCGCTTCAAAGATGAAGTTCTTCAAACTATAACTGAAGAAGTCAGAAAGGGGGGGGGGGGGGAGAGAGAATACTAGTTCAACTACATGATCAGCACAGAGAAATGGAAAGTAAGTTCACAGAGGCAAATATTGAACGTCATCAAGGCCTAAACTGGCTTTATGAAACATTTATAAGTGGTCCTCAGCCATCCTCAGATAAGTTCCCATCCTCCGATCAGTTTCAGCAAGCTGTAGGTTCATATGAAGAATTTCCTGTCAACCCTCCATCTCAATATACTCAGCTGTGGTCTGATGCTGAAGATGTTCCTGAGCCTTCTGTGCCTGCTCCCAAGAAAAGAAAATTAGATGAAGGAAAATCCTCTCGCAGAGCTGTAAATTCTCCATGCAGAAATCCAAATATAGTGATCAGAGAGCCTGTAGCTGAAAGAAGGGCTAGTCAAGAAGTCTGGAGTCCAATTTCCAAAGCCATTATCCTGGACAGCTACAATCTTCTGGAGATTGGAAATATCAAACCTCACTAATACTACAGCCAGGAAGAGTATAATATGTATAAAGCTGCCAAGCTCAAAAGAAAAATCCAATTCAGAATTAACGGTTACAACAATCCAACAACACCTCCCCCTCCTCCCAGATATTACCCAAAGACAAAGGAATATTTTGCTAGGCAAACTCAGAAGTCTAAGAAAGAAAAGGCTAAAATGCCTTAGTGTGTGTTGTGATCCTTTGAAATCTAAAAACATTTATATATATACATTTTAATGTCTTGATGTTCTGATATTTCATTTCATCTCACTTATCATGTCATACCTTGCTGTACTTTCTTTCACATTTATTGTCTGTGCAATTCATCTTAGTATATAGGGTTTTGACTCCTTCAAATAGGGGGAGATTGTTGGGTATTGTAGCCACAATAACCATAATTTGAAGAAGTGTCCCTTGAACTAAGATAAATTGATATTGTATTTGATACTATTTTCCAGTTATATGTATGCAGGATGTTCATTGCTAAGTACAAACCAAGGTCAGGTTTTAGTGAGTCATAAACACAGGCCTACACAATGTAATCCCTCATTGTGTAGACCAAGGTGTTGACTCATATGAAATCTCTCTCTTGGAATGTACTTTACACTCAAGTACTAAGGAAAAGCTTAAAGTCAAAGGTTGCTGAAATCAGAAGTAGAAGAACTCTGTCTAAGTATTTTCGTCGAATAAGCCTAAGATTATTCGACGAATTCGTTGAGACATTAGCAGGTCTCGACGATAGCACTCGAACAGATATTCGGTTAGATTGCTTATTTTCGTCGACGAATGCCTAAGATTAGTCGACGAAGTCATCGAGGAAAATCTTTCATTCGACGAAATCGTCGAGAACAAGCGTGCATGTCGACGAAATGTATAATATCCTCTTCTCTCAATCTTCAAGTTATCTCTAAGTATTGTTGTCGAATAATTTCTTCCTTTCGACGAATTCGTTGAATCAATGGGTTCTCTCGAGGAATGCCGACAGAGCGATATTTCCGTCCATCTGTCTGTTTAGGGCTTTCTTCCACGTGGTAATCTATCCTTAAGCCTCGCTTATAGCCGTTGAGGGAGAAGTCTATAAATACATAAGAGATGATTTCTTCTAACCCTAATCGTGCAAATCATTCATTCCAAAAAGAATCCCGTCGGCTCGTGCGCTCATTCTCGTAAAAGATGATCTACAGTCGCCGATCAGTTTTGTGCTCGATTCCCTTGGAAGTTATCACTTAACAAGATCTCTGTGCTTGGATTGATTCGATACTCCTCTAGATCTTGTTGGGTGATTAAGATTTCAGATCAAAGCTTTCAAGAAACAAGGTGTTCCTCTTCCTTTCTCAAGTTCTGAAATTCATTTCTCAAGGAAGAAGAAGATCCACTGATTCAGATCTGAAGAAGTAGAATCTATAGGAGATTCTCAAAGATTGGATTCTATAATCCATGTTGTTTATATTATCTTTTACAAACACTTGTAGGAAGTTTATCTTCCGAGTTTGTGTAGATCATAGGTTAAAAGGATCGAGTGTGTAGTAGAGCTTGTTCTCCGAGTTTGTAGGAGTTGTTTGCTCAGATCTTGTAGGAGTTGTGAACTCCGAGTTGTAAGATTTGTATAATCTGAGATTGGTGAAGTAGCTGAATCTAGCCTTGGAGTGCTAGATAGGCGAGGCGGGAAAGTGGACTACCCACATCGGGGAACCACTAATAAACTCTTGTGTTGTGCTGTGTTTGCTTTTCTGTGCGCTTTTACTTAAAATTTCAATTCCGCTTAAAAGCCATAGAATTCACCTATTCACCCCCCCCCCCCCCCCCCTCTAGGTGATTTAGGTAACAACTAGATACTTTTAATTGGTCTCGGAGGTAGGTTGTTCGGATAAAGGTTAACACCTTGAACAAGATCTCCTCATCTAGTTGCAAGAGCAAGTATGTCTGGAATGGAAAGATCCACGGATTCCTCCGTAAAGTTGCCCGTGTGCACCAAGGAAAACTTCCCCATGTGGAAGGTGAGAGCAGAGATGTTCATGGAAGCTATAGATCCCAGATTGTTTCTAGTTATTCAAGAAGGACCATGTGTTCCCATGACAGCCTCCATTGGCTGCCCTTCCAAGCTTGTGCCCAAGAAAATTTTTGAAATGACTGAAGATGAGTTTGTCTTAGTCAACCTGGACAAAGAAGCTAAGAGCATTCTAGCTAATGCAATTGATGGTTCTACATTCAAGCAACTTGTTCACTACACAATGACCAAGGAAATGTGGGACTCTCTAATAGCTCTTATGGAAGAATCAAAGGAAGAACGAGACACTGTAGCTGAGAAAAAGATCAGGACCTTGAGTGACAGTGATTCAAGCTGTTCAGATCTAAAAAATGAAACACTTCTTGGACTGACTACCCTATCTGAGTCAGAAGGGGAAATTCAGGATGAAACCTATCCTAAACAGGTATGCATAAGGGCACCTCTGTCTATCATAGACTATGAAGCTGAGACAAGCTCATCAGAAAATGATGACATGTCTAATCTGGTGAATCAGTATGATGCTCTCTTAGTAGCTCTTGAAAAGAGCAAGAAGTTGATTAAATCTCATGCTGAGGAAATTAGAATCCTTAAGCCCTTCGAATTACAAGTAAATGAGAAAACCAAGGAGGTGATTAGTTTATTCAATGAGCTCATTCTACTTCGGATGAAGTCTGAAGCTCAGGAAAGAACAATCAAGTCTCTAGAGAAGAAGCTTTATATGGAAAAAAAGCCAGTGGCTCAATTCCCTAAACCTAAATCAATTGATTCTGGGAATAAAGCGAAAAGCACAGCTAAAGCTCAGCCTCATACCACCTCTCAAATGGTGTTGACTCCCTCTAATAGGTATGATCAGGACAGTAGCAATGATCACTGGAAGACTGGAAGTTGCTATAGTAGGGAGAATATTCCTAACTATGCTAGAAGAAAGGGAATGGTAATGAGCGCCCCAAAATCTCCCCATGAAGAAATCCAAATAGCCCATCCTGGACCATTTGTGTTTTGTGCTCCAGCTCCTACACTCAAGGATAAGGAAGCATCATCTTCCAAATCTTTTTCAGCAAGGAAGCAAGCTGGGTGCAACATCGTAACCAACCCTCACTTGAACATATCTGATGCCATCAACACCATAAGAGCTTCAAAACTATCATCTACTGCTGTCAAACAGATAAAGTCAAGTAGGAATGATTATGATAGAGTACCCAATCTGTCCTTTGCTGTGAAAGATAGGAAGAATGCAGCTGCCTTCTCAACTAAAAACAAGCATTATGATGCTACTTGCAAATCAAGAAATGCTCGGAAGAGAAGGTACAACATCCATGAATGTTGGTATTGTGGTAAAGAGGGACACTTTGCTATCGAATGTTGGCATAACCCTTGTATGCCTAATGCAAAGAAGAGCCTTTCTGCTAGAGCTGTAGTAGGTAGAAATACTTATTATTATGCTAACAGGAACCTAGGACCCAAATCGGTTTGGGTTCCTAAGGGAAATTGATTGTTGATTGCAGGTATGTCCAAAGGCCAATACAAATCCTATATGGTACTTGGACAGTGGATGTTCACGGCCATGACTGGAACAAGAAGCCAATTACAAGATTATACCCCAGTGAAAGATGGTCCAAAAGTCATCTTTGGCGGATCTGATCGAGGAGTTACTAAAGGCTACGGTATGATTACAAATGGTATAGTTTCCTTCACAGATGTGGCTTATGTTAAAGGATTACAACATAATCTCATTAGCATAAGTCAACTATGTGACAAAGGCTATATGGTAGAATTCTACAAGGACAAGTGCTTGATAAAGTCGTCTGACACGTCAGAAACGATTTTAACAGACACTCGGAGTAGAAATATTTTCTGCTTAAATTTTCATTGTTTAGATTCATCTACACCAATATGCTTGTTGGCAAAAGATAGTGCATCTCTCTGGGATCAATGACATAAGAGATTAGCACATATAAATTTCAAAACTATAAATATGTTATTTTCTCACAACTTGGTTCGTAACGCCCCTGATGTTAAGTGCATTAAAGAGAGACTTTGTCATGCATGCCAGATGGGCAAGCAGACTCGGACTAACTTTAAGATCATTATTGGCAACGATTCTTCCAGATGTTTATATCTGCTCCATATGGATCTATTTGGTCCCATGCCAGTTAGAAGCTTAGGAGGTAAAGCTTATACATTGGTTATTGTTGATGACTTCTCAAGTTTTGCTTGGGTATTCTTTCTAAAACATAAGTCAGATACCTTTGACTCTTTCACCAATTTTGTCAAGCAAATTCAAAATGAATTAAACTGCTCCGTAGTCAAAATTAGAAGTGATAACGGGACAGAATTCAAATCTGGGGCTATGACTGAATTTTGTGAAAGCCTAGGTATCTTTCATGAGTTTTCCTCTCCTCGTACTCCACAACAAAATGGAGTTGCTAAGAGAAATAATAGAACACTCATAGAGGCAAGCAGAACAATGCTGAATGATTCTTCTTTCCCAGAATACTTCTGGGCAGAAGCAGTCAACACTGCCTGTCACGTGCAAAATCGAGCATTAATCAACAAGAATCATCATAAGACCCCTTATGAACTTCTAAAAGACAGGCAACCAAATATATCATATTTTAGAATCTTTGTCTGTAAATGCTACGTTCTGAATAACGGGAAGTATTACAAAACTATGTTTAGTGAAAAATGTTTTGAAGGTACTTTCGTAGGCTATAGTAGCCATAGTAAGGCATATAGGATTTTCAACAAGAAAACACTGGTTGTAGAAGAATCAATTAATGTTGTTTTTGATGAGACGAGTATGCTTCACAGCAACTCCTCTAGTGTTTATGTTGAAGATGCAGATGCTAGTATGAAACTAAAAGAACTGAACTTGGAAAAAGACATTGAGGAAGATGTCCTAGGAACAATTTCTGTTGGCGATACTATCACTCCTGAAGAAGAAGAGCTCCAAGAAGTGTAAGATGTACCACAAGCAGATTTACCTATTGTCAATGGACATGGAAGAAACCTGGTGAGTAGACATCAAAGGGATCATCCCATTGATCAAATAATCAGAGAAACACATGTTGGGGTTAGAACCAGAAAAGGTACTGCTAATCAAGTTGTGCACATGAGTTTTCTCTCTCAGGTTGAACCAATAGCAAGGCTCGAGGCAATCAGGTTGTTTCTAGCATATGCGGCTCACAAAGGATTTAAAGTCTATCAAATGGACGTAAAGTCAGTCTTACTTAATGGTAACTTAAAGGAAGAAGTATACGTAGAACAACCCCCAGGTTTTGTTGACTCCTCTCTACCTGATTATGTTTACTTCCTTCGTAAAGCATTATATGGTCTCAAACAAGCTCCCCGAGCTTGGTATGAGACGCTCTCTACCAGTAGCTTCTCCTTGTAAAAGGTTGGGCTTCAGATGTCTTGCCCTTGACTCACTCCTTACCAAATCCTACACCACCTATGAATGGTGCAGAGAATTGGTCAAGGATGGGAAGGACAGTCTTGGGCATTGAGAAGTGGGCAACGATTTTCTTCTCAGCCAATAACATTTCCTCAAGGTCCTTAATGACCTTGTTCTTCTTACCCAACTCAGCATTTTGGAGTATTGTGACATCCTTGAGTTTGTCCATTTCTTTGCTCATAACAATCAGCTTCTCAGCTGCCTCTGGGAGCTCAGATTGGATAGATTTCAGGGATGCTAACTCCTTAGATTGAGCTCTAAGAAGCTTCTCTCTTATATTCAAAGTAATCCACAAGGCTTCATTATGCTGCACTAGGTTAGATTCAACCTCATGTGGAGATCTTGAGGATATGCTATTGCAAGCAGATTCATACTCACTATCATGCACAGAAACTGTCGTTGATTCAGAATCAGAGACAGATAAGGGGGCTCTAATAAGTACCTTCCTAGGAGAGGTGCAGCCATCCTGGATTTCTTCAGTTATGGCCATAAGGCCAATGAGAACTTCCTCCTTATATTCTGATTAATCTGAGTCAGAATCACTGAGTGTTCTGATTTTCTTGGACATGTGTTCTTTCTTAGATTCCTTCTTGTCATTTGGACTTCTTCTATCATCACTCTTCTTGGATTCTTTCTTCTTAGAGGAGCAGACATCAATCATGTGACATGTCTTCTTGCAGTGACAACACACTAGGTTAGCCAAATCAGATTCATTGAGTTTAGAGTCATACCTTTCCTCCTTTGAATATTTATCCTGGTCATGTTGACTAGGTCTTCTGGAGTTTAAGGAGGATGTTTTATGTTTGTTTATTCTTTTTTGGACATCTTTCTTTTGGGCTGCTTGGTGACGAGTACTGACTCTTTAACAATGTCATCATATTTTGATGAGCTTGCATCAGAAGCTTCTGTGTTCTCAAATATATTTTGAATTGTCAGAGGATTGTCTTTGGTACTCCTCAAGCTTTCACCCTCAAGATTCATGATCCTTTCTCTGGTGTTCCCCTTTGAATTTTCTTCTTCAGTCTCCTTCATGTAGATTTCCAAAGAATCCCACATATCTCTTTCTGTTTTGCAATGACTTAAGTGTTGAGATTTGGAATCATCAATTGCATTTTTAAGAATGTGTTTTGCTCTCTTATCCACAGTTATTAGATCTTCATCTTCATAGGTGAACTGTGAAAAGATGTTAGGGACTTAAGCTCCCTCTTCAACAACTATGAATAATCTGGGATCAGATGCTTCCATGAATAACTTTACTCTTAACTTCCATATGGCAAAGTTCTCTTTGGTGCAGATGGGCAGCCTCATTAATCTCACCTCTTGATGATGCTCACAGGCCATTGAAAGATCACAACACAATCAAAAACTATAGATCTTGTTCTAAGTAGTTAAGCTTTTGAACTTAACCACGCTCTGATACCAATTGAAAGATATGGGTTGTCAATGATCTACACCTAGAGGGGGTGATTAGGTGTTTTCAATTTATTTTCAATTTAATAGTTTATCAATCACAGCATGCAAGCAACACAGAAAATACACAATGATTTATAGTGGTTCCCTACAAGACAAGGTGTCTAGAGGTAGTCCATTGTCCCTCCCACCTATCTAGCAGGGTGCTAGACTAGGAAACTTCAATTCTCAAAAACTAAGATCTTTTCACTATACAGCAGATCTTACAACTAAAATCACAAAGGATCCTACCTCGGCCCTTCACACAGAAAATCTTACACTCAGGTTGTACAAACCTTACAATGGCTTTCTCAGACTTTACAAGTCCTACCAAACTCAGGTCTGTACCAAGATCCTACCAAAACTCAGATCTATACCAAGATCCTACCAAAACTCAGGTTCACACAGAACCGTACCACTCAGATCTGGTACAAGATCCTACTGTTGGAGCATGCGTTCCGCACTCATCCGGTTTGAGAATAACAAATCCCGAATGTATTTGATCCTATTTTTGATTAATGGTGTGCAGATAACAAGTGCAAGAATAACATGTTTTCAATTGGAGCAAAATATCAATTTTCCAGTTTTTGGAGCTATCGGATTTCCGACAGCGTGTTTATTTGATCTCTGCGCAACGGTTAAGAGCTATCGGATTTCCGATATCGCTATCGGATTTACGACAACCCACGATCTTTCGATAACGCCAGGACGTGCAGCAGTTACCTTAGCTAACGGATATCCGACAGTACTATCGGATATCCGACAGCCCACGTCTCAACCACGACCTCAACACCACGCAGAAACTTCATTTTAGTGGGACACGTGGCAGCCTCTGGAGATATCGGATTCCGGCGACAGTAGCTATCGGATGGCGACAGCTCCTTTTTATTAAAAGAGCTCAAAAGTTCGTGGAATTCAGTTCTTGAGATTTCCAGACCTTCTTCCAGAGTGCATTCGAACCAGAAAGCTCCAAAACTCCATCAACTCCCATTTGTGCTAGAAGGATTGAGATTGAAGACGAGATCGGACACGTTTCTACATCAACGATCATCTCGAGGCTTCAACCCTCCTTTCAGAGATCTGATTTTCTAGGGAGTTCTTCACTTGAATTTGTATTTTCATTCATTTACATTCAACTTTGTATTGGTAGAGAAATCGTCATCTTGCGTGCGGCGTCTAAGTCCTTGCGCGGCTTAGGGGAAAATTGCTTTCTTGTGCGGAGCGTCCAAGTCCTTGCGTGGCTTGGTAGGAAATCGTGGCCTTGTGTGCTACGTCTAGATCTTGGGAAGATCTAGAGGGTAGGCTTGGGCTTGATCTAGGGAGAGACAAGTGATAGCCATCCGATCCTTGGGAGAAGGATTGGTAAAATCAAAATTAGTGAAATTTATATTATCATTTTTGTGCATTGATCTTAAGCATTGTTAAGATCATTTTATTGATTGTAAATTTCATGATTAATATAATTATGCTTCTTTTATTAATTGCAAATTTGGTTGCTTAATCTTTAACTTAGAAATTTGTGTTTGGTTTAAAACAAAAATTACATTGGTTTGAAATTGTTTATAAGTAATTTTTTGGAAAAGTAAAATCTGTTTAAAAATTATTAAGTAAAAATTATATTTTAAACACACCCTTATTCACCCCCCCCCCCCCCTCTAAGGGCGTCACACGATCCAACAAGTGGTATCAGAGGGAGGTTACTCCAAAATGGTTTTACCACCGGGAGTAATGGCGCACAACAATCATGCGTTCGTTGAGGGGCAAGGCATAAGTAGACCACCTTTATTCACAGGCATAGACTATAATTATTGGAAAATACGTATGCGTTGTTTTCTAATTGCGCTAGATATAGAAGTCTGGAATATGGTAGAATCTAGTTACACTTCTCCAACATTTGTTGTAGGAGATGTAACTATGGATAAGCCCAAAGACAAGTGGGATGACAATGATAAATTAAAATGTAAGAACAATGCAAAAGCCATGAATGCTTTATTTTGCGCACTAGATCGCACTGAATTTAATAGAGTTTGTGCTTGTAATACTGCATTTGAAATTTGGAATCTGTTAGAAATCACTCATGAAGGTACTTCGCAGGTAAAGGATTCAAAGCTATTTCAATTGGAGTCTGAATTTGAAAGGTTCAAAATGGAGGTAGATGAAGAGATTGATACGATGCACACACGATTCACAAAAATCGTGAACGACTCAAAGGTGCTAGGAAAGGTGTTCTCAAATGGAGACTTAGTAAGGAAAATCTTAAGATCACTTCCCCCGAAGTTCAATCTTAAAGTGACTGCAATTTCCGAGTCACATGATCTTAAGACCTTACAATTGGAGAGCCTCATTGGGAACTTGAAAACTCATGAAGTTGAATTGAAAATTCAACAACAAGAGTATATGGAGCCAAGGAAGAAGGGATTGGCTCTAAGATCTAAGAAGGAAGAAACTAGTGATTCTGAGGAGGAAGAAGAAGATGAGGAAAGTTTATTTGTTAGAAAATTTAGAAAATTTATGAAAAATCCAGAGAGAAGGAATTCGTTTAAGAAGTATTTTAAGAAGGAGACGTTTAGGAAGAAAAAAGGAAAGGAAGACGATGAGGAGGAAGAGAGACCGCCACCGGAGTGCTATCACTGCAAGAAGTTAGGACACATCCGAAGCAAGTGTCCAAAGTACTTAAAAGAACTTAAAGAAAAGAAGCACAAAGGGTCGAAGAAGGTGTTGAAGGCAGAAACATGGGATGATACTACTTCTGAGGATGCAAGCAGTTCAAGCTCAAGTAAAGAAAAGGAGGCCAACATGTGCTTAATGGGAAAGAGCGTCATATCTGATGACGAATGCAGTGTCCAAAGTGACACTGAGGTAACTCCTCCAACCTACGATGAATTATTTTCTGAATTTTTAAAGACTTGCAAATTTTTTGAAAAGAGTTTAAAAGATAATGATCTTCTTAAATCTGAAAATGAAATTTTGCTTAAAGAAAACAAAAAATTGTTAAATGAAATTAAGACTATTGGAAAAAGAGATATTTCCTGCCAAGAGTGTGATCACTATTTGGGAAGAATAATTAAAGAACTTGAAGAATCGCTTTCCAAATCTCATTCTACAATAAAAATTCTTACTAAAAAGAATGAGATTTTAGAGAGAGATCTGAAATCTTCAATCTCCAAAGTCCATGAGGGAAAGAAATCTTTTGAACGTAGATGCGTAAATCTAGTATCCGAGAATACAGAAATGAGAAACCAGATTCATGACTTAACACTAGCCATGAAAAAATTTGGAATGGGCCGAAGATCACTGGATATGATCTTAGGATACCAACGCCATGGATCTGGAAGGGTTGGACTCGGATACACGCCAGGAAGCTATCGCCCAGCGACAACCACTATCGCCGGCGACAGTGAAAAGTCCAGAAAATCTGTTTTTACAAATTCTGAAGTTAATAAACTGTCTAATAAAGCATCCTCATCCAGTAAGAGTCCAGAAAAATTATACTATTCTCAATACATTACTTGTGCCAAATGCAATAGATTTGGTCACACAACAGTCTCTTACTGGAGGAAAGGAAAAAGTAAAATTAAACAAATCTGGGTGCCTAAGGCTTCTACCTATACTATGGGTGGAACCACTTGGGTAACCAGATCTTTACTCACCTCTTCTTTCTAGGTGTGCTGGCAGGCTAAGGACAAAGAAGACGTGTGGTACTTGGACTCGGGTTGTTCAAAGCACATGACGGGCAATAAAGAGAAGTTCCTTAGCCTGGAGATGAAGAAAGGAGGAGTTGTTACATTCGGAGACAATGGAAAAGGAAAAATCATCGGCATCGGAGTTGTGGGTAACGAAAATTTTTCAATTTCAAATGTTCTATTTGTAGAAGGATTAAAGCATAATTTGATTTCTATTAGTCAATTATGTGATAAGGGTTTAAATGTTTTATTTGAATCTTCTACAAATTTGTGCAAAATTATTAATTCTAAAACAATTGAAATTATTTTTACCGCACCTAGATGTCATAATGTATATATGATTAAATTTCTTGATTTTTTAAATTCTACTTTAAAATGTTTTTTATCAAAAAATGATGAATTAGATTTATGGCATAGGCGACTTGGACATACTAGTGTCAAGTTAATTACAAAACTTTCAAAAGATAAATTAATTAAAGGTTTACCATTGTTAAGTGGAAATTTATCTTCTTCACTATGTGTGCCTTGCCAAAAAGGAAAATTTTCAAAATCATCTTTCAAAAGTAAAAATATTATTTCTACCACTAGGCCACTTCAATTAATACATATGGATTTATTTGGGCCAATTGGAATTCCTAGCTTAGGAGGTAGAAAATACACATTTGTATTGATTGATGATTATTCTCGTTTTTGTTGGACTTTATTTCTAACCTCAAAATCCGATGCATTTTCAGAATTTTCAAAATTATGTTTGCGTATTCAAAATGAATTTGAGTTAAACATTAAACGCATACGATCGGATCATGGAGGAGAATTTGAAAATGAAAAGTTTATTACTTTTTGTACGGAGTTAGGAATTAAACACGAATTTTCCGCTCCACGCACACCACAATAAAATGGTATAGTGGAGAGGAAAAATAGAACCCTTCAAGAGTTAGCCCGTACAATACTATCTGAGTTTAAATTACCAAAATCTTTTTGGGCTGAAGCGGTTAGTACGGCATGTTATGTAATTGATAGAGTAATGCTTCGCCCTATTTTAAAATTAACTCCTTATGAATTAATTTTTAGTAAAAAACCAAATGTTTCTTATTTCAAAGTTTTTGGGTGTAAATGTTTTATTTTGAATTCTAAAGATTCCTTAGGAAAATTTGATGAAAAAATGTGATGAAGGTATTTTTATTGGCTATTCTTCAACTAGTAAAGCTTATAGGATTTTCAATAAAAGAACAAAAATAGTTGAAGAATCTATTCATGTTAGATTTGATGAGTTTGCTTCATGTGTAGAAAAGAAAATTACAGGAAAAGAAGATGAACCCCTTCCTTGGGTGGAGAATGATGATGAAGAACTTGGAGAAAATGAAGAAGAAAAAGAAGAAGAAAGAGAAGGAGAAAGAGAAGAAGAAGATAGAGAAGAAGAAGAAAGAGAAGAATATGTGCCTCCAAGTGAATTGAAATTTACAAAGGATCATCCAAAGGAGCTTATCATTGGAGATCCGCAAAAAGGGGTTAGTACTCGTTCATCGTTACATGTTTTATTATCAAACCTTTGTTTTGTCTCTGAAATAGAACCAAAAGATGTTTCCACCGCTTTAAATGATGAATTTTGGTTTTTAGCTATGAATGAAGAACTTAATCAATTTGAACGTAATAAGGTTTGGAATCTTGTAGAACGACCCAAAAATCATCCTATCGTTGGAGTTAAGTGGATTTTCAAAAATAAATTGGATAGTGAATCTAGAATTATTAGAAATAAAGCCAGATTAGTTGCAAAAGGTTATGCACAAATTGAAGGGGTGGATTTTGATGAAACTTTTGCACCCGTAGCAAGATTAGAAGCGGTTAGGATATTTCTTGCATTTGCTTGTTTTAAAAGATTTAAATTATTTCAAATGGATGTCAAAACCGCATTTTTAAACGGGTATATAAAAGAAGAGGTTTATGTCGAACAACCCCCTGGTTTTATAAATGAGAAATATCCAAATTATGTTTATAAATTAGATAAAGCACTTTATGGATTAAAACAAGCGCCTCGTGCTTGGTATGATCGACTAACTCAATATTTGTTAAAGCATGATTATAAAATAGGAAGTGTCGATTCTACACTCTTCATTAAGCAAATTGATCATGATTTAGTTATTTTGCAAATTTATGTTGATGATATTATTTTTGGAGCCACTAATGAAGAGTTGTGTAATGAAATAGTTCAAATTATGAAAAATGAATTTGAAATGAGCATGGTAGGAGAACTTTCATATTTTCTAGGTTTTCAAATTACACAAAAAGATGATGGTATCTTTATATGTCAATCCAAATATATTCATGATATGTTAAAAAGATTTGGATTTGAAAATCTTAAGCATGCAAACACTCCTATGAGTACTTCACTAAAATTAGGAAAAGATAAAAGTGGTGTTTCAATTGAGCAAACCCTTTATAGAAGTATGATAGGATCTTTATTGTATTTAACCGCCTCTAGACCTGACATTATGTTTGCCGTTTGTTTATGTGCTAGATTTCAGGCTAATCCTAAATAGTCACATTTAAAAGCGGTGAAACGCATCTTTAGATATCTTATAGGAACATCTAAATTAGGATTATGGTATCCTCATAATGATTCCTTTATTTTACATGGTTTTTCGGATTCCGATTATGCGGGATGTTCTTTAGATAGGAAAAGCACTAGTGACACTTGTCATTTTATCGACCCTTCACTTATTTCATGGTCGAGTAGGAAACAGAATTCTGTTGCCCTCTCAACTACCGAGGCCAAATATATTGCACTAGATAGTTTTTCTATGCTTAGGCTAGAATTGGGAATCCTAGATATTTCACAATGATTATATCCCTATTTATAACCTATAAAAATTAAAAACATCACCATATTCTTACATTTTAAAAAACAAACAAAACAAAAAATTCTTAACATAAACATTCATCACATCAATCATTTCCAAATCTTAAAAATTATTACAGAATTTTTAATAAAAGGGTACTTAAAAAGTCTCAAAATAGCAGTTCTCAAAATTAGGAAGATATATGGGCTGGGCAGCTATCGGATGGCGACAGTGAGCTGTCGGATGGCGATATCTCCCAGAACTCCGTTTCAATCCGACTCCTCCTCATTCCGACTACCTGCTCCACTGCTTTCAGGAATATCAAAATCTGATCTCCTTACTACTGTCTTCCTCCGTCGACCATGACTGACCGATTGACGACGAGGCTCCTCCTCTGTAGGCATTTCCCATTCCGCGGCTTCAGCAGGAGTAGGCTTTAATTTAAGTCCCTTAACAAGGAACTTCATAAATTTCTGCATCCGCGTCCGATCCTTTTTCACCTCCACCTTGTGTTCTTCAAATGACCTTCTATGCTCTTGGAAGTCATCTATATGTTTATCCAACTTAGTTTGGAACGAGTCGAGTGCCTCCCGCATAGACCCTCCACGTCCAATAGGAGGCTCTCTCATTTCCATAGTCGGCGGCTTTCGTTGACTTTTCTTACCTTTAATATCCGACGTCTGATATATCTCCGGAATAATCTCCAAGATTAAAGTTTTGATCTATCCATGCATATTTCTTGAATAGAATACGCTGAATAATCGCACCTAAAGGGAGGATATGTGCCTTTTTCCACTCCGGGTTTTTGAGGCGATATGTATAACGAATCATAGATAACAGAAGATCGACCACATCAAATAACTCCTTCTCCACTATATAATAAGTCACAAGACTAAGTTGAGCCGTAATACTATGCGTATCATCGGACTTCAACATAATCGTGTGCCTTAGTATATCTTGTACAAGACGAGCATCGTCTGTCATTGTCGTCATAGTGGATATGAGGTTTTTTGTGGAATTTCCATGCAAAGACATGTTCATAAACGTCCAATTTCTCTCAAGTCTATAGTTTTCCACTATATCCAAGATATTCTCACTTTCCATTAGACCAAACTCACTTCTTAAATCAAATGGGGTGATCTCCACATATTGCCCTTGAATTTTGGATCTCACTCCTCCATTCAAATCGGTATATGCAGGATCCTCCAGATGATTATAAAATTCTCAGACTAAAAATGAGGAGAAAATATCTTGGATAATAACAGAGAGTATACCTGCCTCCGCAAGCATAAAATATACTCGTTCATGTGTTGGGAGATCGAATTCTACAACCTTTGAAATTCCAATTTGTGCTCTTTTTATGGCCGAGAAACTTTGATAAGAGGAATGCGCATCTCCTGACTCACCCCTTCTCGATCTCCAACTAGAAGACATATCTGCATAAGAAATTAGGAAAAAAATTTAAAAAAAAAAAACAAAGAAAATTCTGGCACTGTCGGATTTCCGATACCACCTATCGGATATCCGATAGCTAAAAATTTTTTGCTTCCGAAAATTTTAATTTCACAAAAATCTTCCTATCCCAAATCTAAAAAATTTTCACACAGCAAAAATTCTTCAACATCTCTAATATTTTTGAAAAATCAAAACTTTACTGCAAAACACTATTCATCATCTTCTTCCTATAACACTTCAAATTTTTTTAATTCATCATCTTTTTCCTAAATCTGATAACTATGAACTTCTAGATCTACACAAAAACAACAAGAAAGAAAGGAAACTCATGTTTCAAAACATAAACTAACAAAAATTTCTAATTTCTCTTACAAAAAACAAGATCTACATCTCTTATACAACCCAAGATCTAAAATATCTAGATCTACTAATCCTTCTACATTTTATCTTCAAAAAACTCCATGAAAATCAAGAGGAATATGAGAATCACAAAACTATTGGAGAAATTTTAACCAAAACTTGAAAAACCAACAAATTTCACCTTAGATCTGAAGTTTTCTGGCACCTGGAGCTCTAGATCTCAAAATTTCTCCTCAAACTGAAGTGAAGTGTCGGTCAAAAGACGAAACACATCTTTTTATCCTTTCTGAGCTGTCGGATGGCGACAGCTAGCTATCAGAAATCCGACAGCTCTCAAAAAAAAAAAAAATTTATCTGTATAATTTTCTGAAAATTTTGGTATCTTGCATAAAGGATTCTTCTTGTGTTATTATTCCAAAAAAAACTTACCACATGATTATGATGTTCAATCTTAACTTATCATTGTGATGACACATTCATCTAGTAATTACGAATTGTTTTCGCATGCCTCTAAGTATAAGAAATCTATTATCTATGACAATGAGCAATCACAAACACTTACTTTGGTAATACATGTTTATGAAATTTATTTTATACATACATCATGATTGATCGAACATAACAAAATACATTTCATAAATGTCACCTTCACCTTTGATACTTTGCACTTATTCAAATTTTACCATTTATGGCATACAAGTGAATTCAGAGATCCTTCACATCTATGAATCCTCAAAACAAAAAAAAGGAGGAAAATTCAAATACAAAACATTCATTTTGCCAAAAATGTTGAAAGACATAAAAAATTTGAAAAGGATCCTCCACCAAGCACTACTTAGCCTCCTGATAAGTCTTAATGAGCATTGTGAGGTTAAGCACCTTGGAAAGAATTGTAAAGTGTCTTGCACAAACAAAATGGCCCTTTTATGTATATTTGCAAGGTTTCTGGTTCAAAAGTATGTGTTTTATGTATATTTATGTTATGTTTACCAATTCCATGGTCATGTATATTTTAAATATATTGATATGTATTCTTTCTCAAAGTATCACTACTACACTTCATTGTTATTTATAAAATTTCTTCTTATGAGAATTGGACCGAAACGATTCAATATTCTATATCCTCCTGTGTCTCTCTCTGATAATTGAAATTGAATCTCATCATGGTTAAGTATATTTGCTTCTATACATTATAACACATTACTAGAATGCTTAGCCTCATCTCTATGATTACCTATCTCAACATCATACTACTTACAAAGCTTCCGCTAGTGTACTCAAACTATTCCTTCAATTCTTACTCCTTTTCTACCATATCTCCTTAATACTCTATCCTTGTCTCTATTCCCTATATTCATTACTTTTGATAATATCAAAGGGGGAGAAGATAATAAGAGAAATCACTTAAATAACTAAAAACACTTAACTAATTAAGTGAGCATTCATCATGTAGGGGGAGTTTATAAGTCGGGGGAGAATAATTTTAGAAGGAGCTAATATTAAGGGGGAGATCATATTAAGGGGGAGAACATGAAGATCATAAGTTCACAATTGTACACACATAATGTAATGGTCACTATCTCTATAGGATTTATTCGATTTCTTTTTATAAGGATTTGTTATTATCAAAAGGGGGAGATTATTGGAGCATGCGTTCCGCACTCGTCCGGTTTGAGAATAACAAATCCTGAATGTATTTGATCCTATTTTTGATTAATGGTGTGCAGATAATAGGTGCAAGAATAACATGTTTTCAATTGGAGCAAAATATCAATTTTCCAGTTTTTGGAGCTATCGGATTTCCGACAGCCCTATCGGATTTCCGACAGCGTGTTTATTTGATCTCTGCGCAACGGTTAAGAGCTATCGGATTTCCGATATCGCTATCGGATTTCCGACAGCCCATGATCTTCTGATAACGCCAGGACGTGCAGCAATTACCTTAGCTAACGGATATCCGACAGTACTATAAGATATCCGACAGCCCACGTCTCAACCACGACCTCAACACCATGCAGAAACTTCAGTTTAATGGGACACGTGGCAGCCTCTGGAGATATCGGATTCCGGCGATAGTAGCTATCGGATGGCGACAGCTCCTTTTTATTAAAAGAGCTAAAAACTTCGTGGAATTCAGTTCTTGAGATTTCCAGACCTTCTTCCAGAGTGCATTCAAACCAGAAAGCTCCAGAACTCCATCAACTCCCATTTGTGCTAGAAGGATTGAGATTGAAGATGAGATCGAACGCGTTTCTACATCAACGATCATCTCGAGGCTTCAACCCTCCTTTCAGAGATCTGATTTTCTAGGGAGTTCTTCACTTGACTTTGTATTTTCATTCATTTACATTAAACTTTGTATTGATAGAGAAATCATCGTCTTGCATGCGGCGTCTAAGTCCTTGCGCGGCTTAGGGGAAAATCGCTTCCTTGTGCGGAGCGTCCAAGTCCTTGCGTGGCTTGGTAGGAAATCGTGGCCTTGTGTACTACGTCTAGATCTTGGGAAGATCTAGAGGGTAGGCTTGGGCTTGATCTTGGGAGAGACAAGTGATAGCCTTCCGATCCTTGGGAGAAGGATTGGTAAAATCAAAATTAGTGAAATTTATATTATCATTTTTGTGCATTGATCTTAAGCATTGTTAAGATCATTTTATTGATTGTAAATTTCATGATTAATATAATTATGCTTCTTTTATTAATTGCAAATTTGGTTGCTTAATCTTTAACTTAGAAATTTGTGTTTGGTTTAAAACAAAAATTACATTGGTTTGAAATTGTTTATAAGTAATTTTTTAGAAATGTAAAATCGGTTTAAAAATTATTAAGTAAAAATTATATTTTAAACACACCCTTATTCACCCCCCCCCCCCCCCCCCTCTGAGGGCGTCACACGATCCAACACCTACAATCTCAGGTTCACAAAGAACCCTATAGAAAAGTATGAATATGTTTGTTGTTGTAGAAGAAAAGTCTTCAAGATGGATGTTTTGAATAGCAGACTTCTTCTTGAGCTCAGTGATCTTGAGGATTACTGAGCCTTACTTCCGTGTCTTCTCCTTTGATGATAGATGCACTTCTAGTGTAGGAGAAAAATTCTTTCTTGTCTTCTCAGCCAAGTGATGAAGATTTTCTTCTTGTTCTTCTTCTATTCTTTTATTGATCAGATTTTGTATGCAGTTGGAAGAAGTTCTTTGAAATTGAAAATTTCTTGCTTTTATATTCTTCTATAACTTTTCATAATTGTCCTTTTTGGAATGCCTCCATAAATTGCCTGATAGAATATTTGAAAGAACCGACAGAATTGATTATAATAAATATCTTGTCGTTCTTGGAACTTGTAGAATATAGAAGTAATAAAATTCTCCCTTAAACATTGTGCAATGGCTATATTCTGTACAGAGAATATTATTTATTACTCCTTGATTGGTGCGCAAGATGGGCGGCGTGCATCTTCCCTAGATGTCAATTTCCAAGAGAGTCGGCGCATTAAATGCTGCCCTGCAACTGTCAAGACGATATTGTTCCTTCAAGACGATATCGTCTTGATCAACAGATATTCTTCACGACGATGTCGTCGATATACTTTCTACTTCAGCACTTGACTTGTTATCTCAATAAGATTGCTTCTTCTTGATAATATCGTCGAGATACTTCCTTATATGCAATTGGCCTTCAATCTTCAAGGTAGTATGCTTCCATTAAGACGATGTCGTCGAAATGCATCCTTCTTCAAGGCTTTATGTAATATTAGAACGATATCACTTCTTCCAGACGACATCTTCGAGATATCACTTTCAGTAGAACTTAAGACTTATTCTTCAAGCTGATTGTCTTTCTTTAAGATGACACCGTCTTGATCTTCTAGACGATATAAGGTCTTCAAACCGATGTTTATCGATATGATCCTTTCTTTATGAATTAAGGAGTTATATCTTTTAGCCTACAAGGTTAAACTTTTTCTTCAAGAAGATATCATAGAGATATCTTAGCTTTATCCACGTCAAGCTTTCTTTAAGACGATATCGTCGATATCTGAACTTAGCTTTATCCACGATAAGCTTTCTACAATCTTCAAGACGATGTGTCTTCATCAAGATGATATCGTCGAAACTATTTCGACGATATGATACTTTTCTCCGCGATTTTTCTACTGAGTCTTGAGACAATATTTTACTTAGTCTATACACTAGTGATGTAGTTTTGATGCTTTCTCAACTATATGCACAGTCCTAGATAATTTTAGACTTAAAAAATTTCCTGATATATGATTTATCTTCTGCAGTCATGAATAAGTTGTATCATCAAATACATAATACATTTATCATTGATCTGCGCACTTCTTCAAATAAGGAACATTGTTGGCATAGTTCCCAACAGTTCCCAACACACAACCAGTGGTTTCCTCAATGAAATTGGGCCCAAACACCCAGGGGAAGCTACACAGAGCTTGTACATGCATGAAGAACCTCCAAAACACTCAGAAATACACATCCACACAGCCATACATCATTTAACAATATAAAAAATTAAATGAGAAGGATAGGAAGTCTCGTTCATGCATGGAATGAATGCAAATCACTCATTCCTGCATTAATGCGCTCACATGATGATTATTGCAAATATGAATGAAATAACATGTAAATATACTAAATGGTGAGCCAGATGCTATGAAAACCATGCTAGATGAGCATCTAAAACACTATATGAAATACGCCCATTAGTAATGACATTTCTCCTCCTAGTCTTAGGATGGGCGCTTTGTATTCGTTATATTCATGGTTTATTTTATGCATTTTGGCACTCGATTCCTCAAATAAGAGGGATTGGAGTCGCCATGGTTCAATGAGAACCACCAGGTCAATTGAGTCTATCCCCGACATGATTGCATTAGAAATATGTGTTCGTTAATGGATTAGGCATGGTGGTTGAAGCTGAACTCGTGGTCGGTGGCCCGATTCAGTGATGAATGTTTGACGTGCATTTAGGGCATTTGCTAGACATGCGATTGCGGAGAAGACGCCATTGTAATGTCCATTAGGATAACGATTGTTGAGTTTGGGGTGAGAAATATGTCTGGTGATTGCTTGTGTGGATTGGTATGCGAAGGCGTGGTTTCATCTCTGTGATCGGTTGACTAACCCCGTGATATGGAAATTCATGTGTGGAGGGCGTCCCGACAAGATAAGTCCATTTATGTGAAACTGACGAGAGCCGTTATGTTGATGGACAAGCCCGATGGTGTGAGTATCCATGTGTTGGTGGGTCTAAGCTAGATTCTTATAATTGGTTGTTGTGGAATTGGTGAAACTGATGAGAACGTCTATGCTGATGGACAAGACCGGTGGTGTGAGTATCTATGTGTGAGTGAGGCCTAAGCTAGGATTCTTAGAATCAGTTGGTGTGCCTTTAGGGGTGTGAGTACCCCGATGATATTGTGATATGGTTATGTATTGATGTTGTGCTAGTCTCATACATGCGTTAGGGAGCCTTGGGTGAAACCCAGGTTTCCTATATGTTGCATTGTTAGGCCTCCCCTACTTTTTGCTCAACATAGAGAACATGTTTGATGCTTATGACATATAGATTATAGATTGACATGCTTATTTTATGTTTTGTTCATATTGCATATGAAGTGTTTCCTTGCAGGGTGATGAGGTTCTCCTGGGTCCAATAAGGCGGCCGGGAGGAGGGGTGTTGTTACATAGTTGTGGTCAGCCCTTGCTGACCCTAGTGTACCACTTCTTTTGTGTTGGTTTCAGGGCAATGATTGCAAGCTAGAGCTAGCTTGCTGGCCAAAAAGGCCTAAGCCTCATGAAGTGTTCGACTCACTCTTTATTGCTATCATTAGTTGTTGTTCCAACTTGCATGTCGAGGTAGCTTAGGAGTTTTGTAATATTTGATCTCATATGATGTATGTTGATTTGGACTCATGTTTTGCAAGTCCATAAGTTCGACGGATCTCTCCTTAGTAGATGTTGACAACTTTTAGGTGTTTAGCTTAGTGTTTTCGCAGCGTTTACTTGATGTTTTTCTTGGGTTACTTCATATATCATTTTATAATACTGATTCTGTAGTGACTCTATGTCGTCGGGTCCTGATCGGACCCATACTATATGGTTGTTGTTGGGGATGTATTACATAGGTCCATTGGAGAGACATGGGGGAATGATGTTCTCGCTTGATCTCAGAAGGTAGCAAACCCTTATTGACCGGAGAACGATATGTCATTTGAATAGTAGCACGAGCTTTGTTTGAAGAGCAGTGCTCCTTTTTGAGTTGATTGAGGGAGTGCGAAGGCGTACACGAATGTGATGTAGAGTTGTGCACTCGCGATCATGATGAGAGATTGTCACCTTAATTGTGAGCTTACTGCATGGTGTAGGCACCAAAGGTAATTTCTGTATTTGTCGGCGTGCTTCCCATAGGTAGTTGTTGTAATTTTTATCATGTTACCCAGTGTTGGTACCGAAGGTAGCTGCTGTAGCAGTTAGCGCACTACCTGGTGTTGGTATCGGAGATAGCTATTGTAATAGTTAGCACGCTACCTGGTGTTGGTACCAGAGATAGTTATTATAGCAGTTAGCATGCTACTTGGTGTTGGTATCGGAGGTAGATGTTGCAATAGTTAGTGTGCTACTTGGTGTTGGTACCATAGGTAGATGTTGTAGCAGTTGTAATTGTTGGCACTAGAGGTAGCTGATGTAATTGTTAGCGCACTACCCGATGTTGGTACTGGAGGTAGCTACTATAGCAGTTTTAGCGCACTACATGGTGTTGGTACCGGAGGTAGCTACTGTAATAGTTATAATTGTCAGCGCGCTACCCAGTCTTGGTGTCAGAGGTAACTACTATAGTAGTTAGCGCGCTACCTAGGTTGGTGCCGGAGGTAGCTGTTGTGGTAGTTATAATTGTCAGCGCGCTACTTGGTGTTGGTATTAGAGGTAGTTGTTGTAATTGTTAGTGTACTACCTGGTGTTGGTACTATAGGTAGATGTTGTAATTGTTAGTGCGCTACTCGGTGTTGGTACCATAGGTAGCTATTGTAATAGTTAGCGTGCTACCCAGTGTTGGTACCGGAGGTAGCTGCTATAACGTGTTAGCACACTACCTGGTGTTGGTTCTAGAGGTAGATGATGTAGCAATTGGGATTGTTAGCGCACTACCCGGTGTTGGTACCAGAGGTAGATGGTGTAATTGTTAGCGCGCTACCTAGTGTTGGTGTCGATGGTAGCTGTTGTAATAATTAGCGTGCAACCTGGTGTTAGTATTAGAGGTAACTGTTGTAGTAGATGTAATTGCTAGCGCGCTACCCGGTGTTGGTACCATAGGTAAGTGATGTAATAGATAACGCACTACCTGGTGTTGGTACCGGTGGTAGCTGTTGTAGTGTTTGTAATATTTAGTGCATTATCAGGTGTTGGTACCATGGGTAGTTATAGTAGCAGTTGTAATTGTTAGTGTGCTACCCAGTGTTGGTACCAGAGATAGCTACTATAATAGTTAGCATGCTACCTGGTTGTAACACCCCATTTGTTTTTTTTTCCATGATTCAGAATTATAAGTGCCAGGACAAGTGATCGCTGGGAGTTAATGCCAGTGGTAGGAGTTACCGCAGGCGGTAGCCCTTTTTCTTGTCCACTCGACATATGTTATGTCGTTGAGAGAATGGTTTGTCATCGAGATAATGTTGACTAAAGATAGCTTGGTGTGGTATTTTCTATCATCTCATGGTAGCCATCTAGTCGACATGACCTTGTCGACGAGAAGGGTTGAGGATCATCTTGTCGATGAGACGGGTTGAGGATTGACTTATCGATGAGAAGGATAGCGTCGAGCGGTCGCGATAATGTTGGTGGTAGGCCTATCGACTAGACACGGGTCTTGTCGACGAGAAGCTTGTCGGCATGAAGCATGTCGATGAGAGGTAGCACCGAGTGGTAGCGATGCCGCTGGTGGTAGGATTATCAACAAGACGAGGGCCTTGACGATGAGATGAGTAGTCAACATGGAGAAGGGAGTATTACAGCGCTAGATCTAGCGCGGTGCGGTAGCTAAGCTACCACCGTGTTGGGAAAAGCGCCTTTTGATTTAACTTAACAAATTAACAATAAGTGATTTTACTTCTTAGGTTTATTACCAACATTGTATAGTAAGGGTAATCTGGTCATTAGATGTCTTAGGATGTCACACTCAAACTTAGAGTGTCAAGACTAAGTCAAGATAAGCTTAAAATCAGTTAAGTTAAGACTTGTGTCGAACACAAGTCGATGCAACTTTGACTTGATATCAACGCAACTCTGAGTTGATGTCGAAGCAGATCATTCGGCCTGTCAAAGTATAAGTCAAGTCGACAAAACGTCGAAAGGAACTGGACGCAAAAGATAAAGCTTGTCGAAAGCCACCTAACAAGTCAACGCAACATCGACTACAATTTGATGCAGAAGTTAAGAGATCAAGTCCAATGCTTCAACTCGGCGGGTACGTCAATAAGATATCGATGTAACGTCGACATCTGAGTTCCTCCAAAGCTAAGAAGAAATTCAAAGCAACGTCGATAAGAACGAGGTGCGTCGACATGAAGGTTGATGAAGTCGACGCAGCGTCGAATACAGTCAGAAAATGGAAGCTTTTCCAGCTGTGTTTTTGGGACCTTTTCAGAAGGACCACCAGGCTAGAGCCAGTTCTCCAATGGCTCGTTTGTTGCCAAGAATAGAATGAAGCATTCCAGGACGCAACAAAATACTTTTGGAAGCTATTCAAAATGGATTGACGGGTCGAGAACAAAAGAGGAAAGGAAATTAGGTGAATTCCTTTCTAGGACAAGCCAAAAGGAGAAAGACTTTTGAAAATTCATTCATACACAATAAGTATGCAAAAAGAGTAGAAGAGAACTAGAGAATAATAATTACAGTCATCTGGTTGTTCATTAGGGTCGCTTCTTCTTCTTCCTCCTTCAACCCTAAGTGACACATACAGAAATCAAGTGTTCTCTCTACACAGGAAAGATACAGGGCTGCTTCTTCTTCTACATCCCACATCAGACAGATTACAAGAAGCTTTCAGAGAAAAGGATCTGATAAACATAACCCTTGCAAATCATCACAATTATAAGCAAGGGTTCATCATCAACAGATCCAGTGAAAGAAAACAGAAGTTGAACTTGAGAAAAGCTTCTCAGAATTCTTTATCTTCTACTTCCTTCTTTCTTCTTACTCTATTCTACTCCTGTAACAGAGTTTTAAGAATCCCTCTTCCAAAGGATTCAGTTGTTCAAGATCTCCTTGTCAAAAGATCTGAGTGGTTCAAGATCTCCTTATCAAAAGATCTGAGTGTTTCAAGATCTCTTTATCAAAAGATCTGAGTGGTTCAAGATCTCTTTATCAAAAGATCTTTGGTTCTAAGAGTCTCCTTAGCAAAGGACTCATGCACATGTTGTGCAATCATACCAGGGAGGTAGAAGAGAGGACTACCTACATTTTGGGGAAACCTCTATAAAAATCTTGTGTCTTCTGTGTTGTTCCTTTTCTGTGTTGTCCCTTTTATAGCTTATTATTTTCTGCTTTATATTTACAACATTTATTTATTCTGTGCCAGTTTTGTTTAGTGCATAATATCTTAGTATTTTATTGTATGCATAGTTAGGGTAAATATATTTTAAATCTCTATTCACCTCCCCCTTCTAGAGAATTCTCAGAGGCACACTAAAAGGGAGTTTAGTTCTTAATTATCTTATTAAAAGATCTTGTTTAAGGTTTTCTTTCAAGATAAATGATATATATAAATATATGTGTTTGCTGATTAATAAAAATAAACAGTTAAAATGCAAAGTAATAAACAGCAAATAAGAAATAAAACAAACAAGCAAACCACACAACTAGATGACATAAGAAATATAGTAATTCCCCTCAATTGGGTACATCTACTCTTCTACCCACTGGTAGGAATCCACTGAGGTTGTTGATAAGGTGCCCTCACACCAAGGGATTTTTGATAAGGTGTCCACACACCAATGGAGGTTTGATCAGGTGCCCAATTCACCTATAAGCTTTTGATCAGGTGCTTATAAACTAAGATGCAGGTTTTTTCTAAGGTGCCCTGTCACCGGTAAACTTTTGAAGGGAGTTTTAACCATGTACAAGATGAAAGAAATAAAGAAAACAAAAACAGATGTTGTTCTTCTCTTTCAAGATGAGAAGACACTTGATGAAGATGATATTGAAGAAAGCTCCCCCTGTCTGATTTAGAATAGATGACAGCTTGTGGAGGCTTCTTCTCTTAATTGCAAATACTCTTCTTCTTCTTGCAGTTTTGATTCCTGAGCAAATGATATTGATTTGGTGTCTCAGGTTGTATTTGATCTGCAAAGAAGAAGTTAGGCAAAAAGAAGATGTAATATAAATTTGATCTGCTTCTTTTTGCTCCTCTGTTTCTCTTCTTCTTCTTCTTCTTCCTGTACAGAAAATATGATATGTATATGCTCTTGTCTATATAAAATCTGTACAACAACATATATATGTGTGTATGTAATCTGTCGAGAGAGAACAACTGGTTATATCTTATATATAATCTTCTGTAATATATTCTGATGTATAAAGAAATGCTTCCTGCTGTCGTGTAAAAGAGTTGTTGTCTTCTTTCGGCTAATTTGAATCCTTGCTGACCAAAGAGGAAAGATGTAAAGTCTCTTTTATTTCCCAGATCCTCGAGCAGATAACTTGCCGTGTTTGACTTGCTGCAACGGCTACATCATTTATTATTTTTGCCAACAACTATATTAATTAATGCTTGCACGATGTAAGTGTTGGAACATGGTCTTCCGCATCTCCTAGGTTTGAGAATAACAAATCCCATGTATTTGATCTTGTGTGTTCAAGTGTGCAGGTTATCTAGGTCCACATGACTCAAGGAGGACACATGAAGACTGCCCCCGAATTTGAGGCAAAAATTCGAAAGAGCTCACTATCGCCGGCGGTAGCGATAACGCCCGGCGATAGCGGTGATTAACACGATTCCGGCTGTATTTTTAGAAAGAGCTAACGCCCGGCGGTAGCTGATAGCGCTGGCGCTAGCATGGCGCATATGAGGCATAAAGCAAAAGGTTGCCTCGGATTGAAGATCCTGCCGCGTAATTTGTTTCTTAATCCGGGCTAGCGCCGGCGGTAGAGCTAGCGCCGGCGGTAGCACTTGGGCTATAAAAGGACCCCCTCTCCTCTTGGTTTCGACACCACCCATCACATACACCTTAGAGAGAGAGTACTAGAGTTCCAGAGGCTTATCTTAGCCGAAACTTGAGGTCCCAGCGAAGCCCTGCAAATTTCTGAAGGAGAATTCCACCTCGCCGAATCCAGACGAAGTCCGCTTCAACGAACGCTGATTCTACAACGGATCTTCATCTCCTACTTCAGAAGTTCATCTTAAGGGAGGTTTTGTTATCTTGTTATTTTATTTCTCTTTTATCATTGTAAACGGTAGTGAAATCGCCTCGTGTTGGCGACTAGGTCTGGGATAGACTTAGGGCTGAAATTCGCCTCATGTTGGCGACTAGATCTAGGCTAGTTATAGGGGGGCTCAAGGCCACATCCAGGGAGGGATTGGCTAAAGCGGCTTGAGGCCGAATCCGGGGAGGATAAGGCTAGGGCCACCGGTTCGTGGGGAAGCGAGTCGGGATAGAAAACAAAAAGAGATTTTTATTATTCGCCTCCGATCTCTAGCGTCATCGAGATCAAGTTTTGTAAAACTTATTTATCATTAATAAAGCTTGTTTCCTTTTTGTTTTACTTTGCTTATTTCATGTTCTTAAACTTGCAATAATTCAAAGTTTATAAAATATAATATAAAGTTTTTAAAACCCTTATTCACCCCCCCTCTAAGGGCGCCGACCGATCCAACAAGTGGTATCAGAGCGGTTTTGTTCCAATCGGCTTAACAACCGGGAACAATGACGTCTCATGATCTCCCTTTTCCTGAGGGTCAAGGGGTTAGTCGACCACCTCTCTTTACTGGGTCAGATTTTAACTACTGGAAAAATCGAATGATGTGTTTTCTTATGACCATGAATGTAGAAGTATGGAACATGGTAGAAGTGCGGTACTCTCCGCCTACAACTGTAGTAGGAGAGGCGACATTAGCAAAACCTAAGGATAAATGGGATGACAACGATAAACTAAAGTGTAAAAATAATGCTAAAGCAATGAACGCTTTATATTGCGCTTTAAATAGGACTGAGTTTAATAGAATTTCTGCATGCACAACTGCTTATGATATTTGGAATCAATTGGAAGTTACTCACGAAGGTACATCGCAGGTGAAAGATGCCAAGCTGTTTCAACTGGAATCTGAATACGAAAAATTCAGGATGGACACGGAAGAAGACATCAACTCAATGTACACTCGCTTCACAAAGATTGTCAACGCATCAAAGGCACTTGGAAAGACCTACTCCGACGGGGACTTGGTGAGGAAAATTCTTCGTTCCTTACCTCCAAGGTTCAATCCGAAGGTGACAGCCATCTCAGAGTCGCACAACTTAAGAACGCTCCAGATCGAGAATCTCATTGGGAATCTCAAAACCCATGAGGTAGAATTACAAATTCAACATGACGAATACAACAAAGAGCCGAAGAAAAAGGCGTTGGCGCTGACATCAAAAAGGGAGTGCATCGAAGAGGACGGTGATGATGAAGAAGGACTCCTGGTAAAGAACTTCAAGAAGTTCATCAGAAATCCAGAGAGAAGAAACACATTCCGAAAATTCTTCCAAAAAGATACTCGACGAAAGGGATCCTCCTCTTCATCGAAGAAAGAAAAAGGAAGCGATGACGAAGAAGAAAGGCCGCCTCCAGAATGCTATCACTGCAGAAAAACCGGGCACATTCGGAGCCAGTGCCCAAAATACCAAAAGGAACGGAAAGAACAAATGAAAGCAAAAGAAAAGAAGAAAGTGCTGAAGGCCGCTACTTGGGATGACTCTTCCTCTGAAGAGTCAAACAGTTCTGAGTCGAGTAGTGAGGAGGAAGCAAACTTGTGCTTGATGGCCAAAAGCAACGACGACGACACCAGTGTTCTTAGCGACACTGAGGTATATCCTCCTACCTTTGAAGAACTTTATGATAAATTTGTTTTATTAAATCATGAAAATGAATCTATTATAAAAGAAAATCGTAGGCTCACAAAAAATTTAGTCTATCTTGAAAAAAGAAAAGTTTCATGTCAAGAATGTGAGCACTCTTTATTTGTGATAAAAGAACTTGAAGTTTCTCTCTCTAAAGCCCTTTCACAAAACAAAATCATTGCAAAAGAAAAAGGGGACTTAGAGAGAAAATTGAAAACTTCTATATTTCAAATTGAAAAGAACAAAAAAGGTTTTGAAAACAAATGTGTTATGATTGTTCAAGAAAATACATCTCTTAAAAGACATAATCAAAATCTCAATTTAGCCATAACCAAATTCGGGATTGGTCAAAAATCCCTGGATATGCTTCTGGCTAATCAATGTTTTGGGTCTGGAAAAATCGGACTCGGATATAAAAGTGAACACTACCGCCCGACGGTAACTACTAATGCAGGCGGTAGCTCTAAAGTTAAAAATTCTTCTAGTCTTTCTTATACACAAACACCATCCAGCAAGGGCAACATAGAAACTCAGAAAAGGGTCTCAACCCCCTTTATTTTGTGTGCTAATTGTCTTAAATTTGGACACACGTCTGGCTCTTGCGGGAATATAATAAATCAACAGTCATTAAAACAAATCTGGGTACCTAAGAAATCCACTTACTCTATGGGTGGTACCTCTTGGGTATCTGGGTCTTTACTCTCATCCTCTTTCTAGATTTGCAGGAAGGCTAAGGAAACTGAAGACGTGTGGTATTTGGACTCAGGCTGCTCCAAACACATGACGGGCAATAAAGAAAAATTCCTTAGCCTAGAAAAGAAGAAAGGAGGAATAGTAACGTTTGGCGACAACGGCAAAGGAAGGATCATGGGCGTTGGTACAGTGGGTAACGCATCTTTTCTTATATCAAATGTGCTTTATGTGAAAGGATTAAAACATAACCTAATATCTATAAGTCAATTGTGTGATAAAGGTTTAGACGTACTTTTTGAATCTTCCACTAACCTTTGCAAGATTGTTAATCCTAAAACAAAAGATGTGTTATTAACTGCACCTAGAATTCATAATGTTTACATAGTTTCATTTCATGATCTTTCTAAATCTTCTATAAAATGTTTTATAACAAAAAATGATGAATTAGAATTATGGCATAGACGCTTAGGCCACGCTAGTACAAAGCTCATCTTAAAACTAGCAAAAAGAGAATTGATTAGAGGATTGCTTAAGTTGAATGGAAATTTATCTTCATTATGCTCTCCATGCCAGAAAGGCAAAATTACTAAGACATCTTTTAAAAGTAAAAATGAAATTTCTACATCAAAACCTCTGCAATTAATTCATATGGATCTTTTTGGCCCCGTTAACACTGCGAGTCTTGGTGGTAGATTATACACGTATGTTCTCATAGATGACTATTCTAGATATTGTTGGACTTTATTTCTCTCCTCCAAATCTGATGCGTTTTGCGAATTTTCAAAATTATGTACTCGCATTCAAAATGAATTAGATTTAAAAATAAAATGCATTCGCTCAGATCATGGAGGTGAATTTGAAAATGAAAATTTTAAATCTTTTTGTGACATGTTAGGTATTAAGCATGAATTCTCTGCTCCACGCACACCTCAACAAAACGGTGTTGTAGAACGGAAAAATAGGACAATACAAGAACTTGCACGCACAATGCTATCTGAATATAAACTACCTAAGTATTTTTGGGCAGAAGCCGTAAGCACTGCATGCTATGTAATGAATAGAGTTATGCTTCGCCCATCATTATCTCTCACACCATATGAACTCTACTATCAAAAGAAACCTAACATATCGTATTTTAGAGTTTTTGGATGTAAATGCTTCATTCTTAATACAAAAGACTCTCTAGGAAAATTTGACGAAAAATGCGATGAAGGAATATTTCTTGGTTATTCTTCAACTAGTAAAGCATATAGAATATTTAATAAAAGATCAAGCAAGGTTGAAGAGTCAATTAATGTCAGATTTGATGAGTTTGTTCCATGTGCAGAAAAGCTCCCTACAGGTACCGATGATGAACCTTTGCCACCCTTGGAGCACGACGAGGAAGAACCATCCAAAGAGGAGGAGGAGAAGTCAAAAGAAGATGAATATGTACCTCCAAGCATTCTAAACTTCTCCAAAAATCATCCAAAGGAGCTAATCATTGGGGAACCTTCTACTGGGGTAAGAACTCGATCCTCTCTTCATGAAACATTTTCAAATATTTGCTTTGTATCTGAAATTGAACCTAAAAACGTCTCCACCGCTTTAAATGACGAATTTTGGTTTTTGGCAATGAATGAAGAGTTAGGACAATTTGAAAGAAATAAAGTTTGGAATTTAGTAGAAAGACCATCAATCATCCAATTATTGGCGTAAAATGGATTTTTAAAAATAAACTAGATGGTGAATCTAGGATTGTAAGAAATAAAGCACGCTTAGTTGCTCAAGGCTATTCACAAATCGAGGGGGTAGATTTTGAAGAAACTTTTGCACCCGTAGCTCGCTTAGAATCTATACGAATATTTTTGGCATTTGCGAGTTTTAAAAGAGTAAAATTATTTCAAATGGATGTTAAAAGTGCTTTTTTAAACGAGTTTATCAAAGAAGAAGTTTATGTAGAACAACCCCCCAGTTTCATAAATGAAAGATTTCCAAATCATGTTTACAAATTAGAAAAAGCGCTTTATGGTTTAAAACAAGCGCCCCGTGCCTGGTATGATCGTCTTACATCGTTTTTGTTAGAGCACGATTATGTTATGGGAAGTGCAGACAACACACTCTTCATTAAGCATAAAAATAACGAATTAACTATTCTACAAATATATGTTGATGACATAATTTTTGGAGCCACAAATGAAGAGTTGTGTAATGAAGTAGTTTTAATAATGAAAAATGAATTTGAAATGAGTCTTGTAGGAGAACTATCATATTTTCTTGGTTTTCAAATTTCACAAAGAACTGATGGTATTTTTCTGTGTCAATCAAAATATGTTCACGATATGCTTAAACGATTTGGTTTTGAAAATCTTAAACAAGCTTCTACTCCTACGAGTGCTTCTTTAAAACTAGGAAAAGATGACTCTGGAATTTCTATTGATGAAACGCTATATAGAGGAATGATAGGTTCTCTTCTTTATTTAAGTGCATCTAGACCAGATATAATGTTTGTCGTATGTTTATGTGCTCGCTTTCAAGCCAATCCAAAAGAATCTCATTTAAAAGCGGTAAAACGTATTTTTTGTTATCTAATTGGGTCATCTAAACTAGGATTATGGTACCCACATAATGACTCTTTCACACTCCACGGCTATTCCGATTCGGACTACGCCGGGTGCTCACTAGATAGGAAAAGCACTAGCGGTACGTGTCACTTTTTAGGACCCTCTTTAGTTGCTTGGTCTAGTAGAAAACAATCTTCGGTTGCACTCTCCACCACGGAGGCCGAATATATCGCACTTGGTAGTTGTTGTGCACAAGCGTTATGGATGAGCCAAACACTAGAGGACTTTGGTTTTCATCTCAAAAACATAGATCTTAAATGTGACAACAAAAGTGCAATAGACCTCACATATAATCCTGTACACCATTCTAGATCCAAACACATCGACGTTCGTCATCATTTCATTAGGGATCACATTAAGAAAGAAAATGTAAAAGTAAGCTTCATTGGGACAGACTCTCAACTTGCTGACATATTCACTAAACCTCTTCCCGATGCACGATTTCGTTTATTACGACTTGAGTTAGGTGTGCTAGATCTTACAAGCTAAAACATGCTCACTAATACAAACTGCTTCACTTTTAACCATCAAAAACATCTCCTAAAAATCTGACTTTCAGCATGAAACTACAATTGGGACACCTAATCACAATCAACAATCAAAATTTTCATAACCCTCAAAAATGACTTACTGCTTCCCGCGCTAGCGCTAGCGCCGGCGCTAGCGTCGAGGTTCGAATTTTTGTGTTTTTAAAATTTCTAAAAATTCCTAAAAATATTTTGATCTATATGTACTATTTAGTTTTTGCACATCTGTCTTGCTTTCTTTTTCAAAAATCAAATACAAAAATAGAAAACCAAATTACAAAAAAAAACAATGTTTTTCGTTTTTGCTTTTGTTTGTCATTTCTTTTCTGCAAAAATCAAATACAAAACTATAAAACAAGACAAATTACAAAAATATGCTTTTCCTTTGTTTGCTTTTGTTTAAACGCTCATCTTTATGCAAAAATTAAATATAAAATTTACAAAAGCAAAAATTATAAAAATATGCTTTTATTTGCTAAAATCAAAAACGAAAATATAAAACTTTCAAACCTATCAAAAAAAACTCTATGATTTTTTTTGAATCAAGCATGATTTAATCTACTATTTAGAAATTCTACAATGTTACAATTTCTCTCTTCAAACTACTTTGAACATTGTCTTTCTTCATGCTTTGCTATATCTATTCCAATGTACATCAATCATAGTTTAAAAGTTGTGTAGAATTAGCTTAGCATGCCTCTAAGTATGAGAAATGCTTTATGTTTGATAATGATCTTTATTCACTCACCTTTTTTTGGCAGTGTCTACATATGCATTTAATCTAAGGATGCTTGTGTATGTTTTGTATTAGTACAAATATATTAAAATTGCACAAGTATCTTACATACACTCCTTCTTTTGCACTCTTAAAAATTAAGAAAAGTGGTTATATTTTTTTTCATAAAATCTCTTGATTTGCAAAAACAAGTGTATTCGGAGAACTTTGTACAAAAACAAATTTATAAAATAAATGACAAAGATAACTCCACCAAGCACTACTTGAACCTCCTGATAAGTCTTAATGAGCATTGTGAGGTTGAGCACCTTGGAAAGAATAATAAAGTGTCTTGTGCAAATCAAATCTTTCTTTCAACAATAAGAAAAACCACTTTCTCTTAAGTACACCGGATCACTAATCTCACAATTCAAAATAAAATATGTGATCCCCCAAGCACTACTTTGCACCCTGATAAGTCTTGATGAGCATTGTGTGTGCAAAGCACCTTGGTAGTTGTACGTTTTTTGTGCATTAAAGTGTGTGGAAGTAATCTTATTTGTGTTTTATTGTGCTTCTTACTTTACATATTACTTGTATTTTTGATTAAAACATTTGTTTACTCTCCTCAAAATTACACTTATGTGCACATCATTATCTTCCATAACACTTCTTCTCATGAGTATTGGATCCTAATGCAAAATTCTATAATACTTGTTATTTATGAAATGCACTAGATAACCTAGCATGTGTTCTACAATGTTTTGTATGTTTTTGAAATAAAGAATTAAAGTAACATTGTGGTCATTTTTTTTATCAACATTATTTCATGCTTGGTTATTCTACAAATTAAAACTGCAACCTGATTTCCACAAGAAAAATCTTTTTGTTTTTTTTGGATTATCATTTGCTATAAGTCTTCCGCATCTTACCATATAAGTGTGTTTCCCTTGCGCTTTCATGCTTACTTCATATCTTGTATTCTGTGCTTCATCACTTATTCTTACAAACTCCTATCTTTCCTTAAGTGATCGATTTCCTTGGAACACTCTTTATTGGTTACTTCTCACATAGAAATCCTTTATGATAACAACTCTGAATATTTTGTAATGCTTATAACTCTGATCTACTTTACTGAAAAACAATTCTACAATAACCTCCTTATCATTTACTTCAATAGCTCGATCATGCCTTCTACTTTAGGTACCCTTTTTTGTGCATTATTTCCCTACCCTCTTTTGCTAATAACAAAGGGGAAGAACTAACATGATAAATCCAGATAATAGCTTACATATTAGGGGAGCACTCACTTAGGGGGAGCACGTATTTAGGGGGAGCAAGTCTAACATGCTAGAATCAATTATTATCCTAAGTAATCACTCTCACACACACACAAGTATAGTTTCATCATGCTTATCTATTAATGCTTTGATTTATCATTAATGTATTTGTTATTATCAAAAGGGGGAGTTTGTTGGAACATGGTCTTCCGCATCTCCTAGGTTTGAGAATAACAAATCCCATGTATTTGATCTTGTGTGTTCAAGTGTGTAGGTTATCTAGGTTCACATGACTCAAGGAGGACACATGAAGACTGCCCCCGAATTTGAGGCAAAAATTCGAAAGAGCTCACTATCGCCGGCGGTAGCGATAACGCCTGGCGATAGCGGTGATTAACACGATTCCGGCTGTATTTTTAGAAAGAGCTAACGCCCGGCGGTAGCTGATAGCGCTGGCGCTAGCATGGCGCATATGAGGCATAAAGCAAAAGGTTGCCTCGGATTGAAGATCCTGTCGTGTAATTTGTTTCTTAATCCGGGCTAGCGCCGGCGGTAGCGCTAGCGCCGGCGGTAGCACTTGGGCTATAAAAGGACCCCCTCTCCTCTTGGTTTCGACACCACCCATCACATACACCTCAGAGAGAGAGTACTAGAGTTCCAGAGGCTTATCTTAGCCGAAACTTGAGGTCCCAGCGAAGCCCTGCAAATTTCTGAAGGAGAATTCCACCTCGCCGAATCCAGACGAAGTCCGCTTCAACGAACGCTGATTCTACAGCGGATCTTCATCTCCTACTTCAGAAGTTCATCTTAAGGGAGGTTTTGTTATCTTGTTATTTTATTTCTCTTTTATCATTGTAAACGGTAGTGAAATCGCCTCGTGTTGGCGACTAGGTCTGGGGTAGACTTAGGGCTGAAATTTGCCTCGTGTTAGCGACTAGATCTAGGCTAGTTCTAGGGGGGCTCAAGGCCACATCCAGGGAGGGATTGGCTAGAGCGGCTTGAGGCCGAATCCGGGGAGGATAAGGCTAGGGCCACCGGTTCGTGGGGAAGTGAGTCGGGATAGAAAACAAAAAGAGATTTTTATTATTCGCCTCCGATCTCTAGCGTCATCGAGATCAAGTTTTGTAAAACTTATTTATCATTAATAAAGGTTGTTTCCTTTTTGTTTTACTTTGCTTATTTCATGTTCTTAAACTTGCAATAATTCAAAGTTTATAAAATATAATATAAAGTTTTTAAAACCCTTATTCACCCCCCCCCCCCCCGCTAAGGGCGCCAACCGGTCCAACAGTAAGGTCAGATTAACAATATATATATAGCAATATATAAATAGGATAAATAAAATATTGCTTAGAATATTAGTCGAGCTGAGATAGAAGGAATATAATTGTTGTTAACAATTTCGTCGAGCTCAGCTTCACTTTCGTCGACCTGAGAATTATGTTCGTCGACCGCTGTTGTATTGATGTTCGTCGACCGCTGAGATCTTTGGATTTCGTCGAACGCAGCCTTGAGTTCGTCGAACAGAACTTTTTATTGACCGCTGAGACTAGATGATTTCGTCGACCGATGGGCCACTGTTCTTCGACCGCTGAGATGGCTGGATTTCATCGAACGCCGAGCGCCGTTCGTCGAACGCAGATCGCCGTTCGTCGAACGCAGAGAATATGTGTTAGTTTTATTTCTTCTCTTATTATTCAGCCAATTAAATATATATATTTATATTTCTTAGTATATTATTTATATATATATATTCTTAGTATATTATATATATTATTGTATATTTCTTATTATATATATATTATTTATATTATTGTATATTTCTTTTCAGCCTTCTACCTTAATAGGATTTAATCTAAGTTATATAATATGTTATGATGTAAACTTAGATACTAAAGGTGGATCCTAACTCAAATCAAAACTAAGGTTCCAACAATCTCCCCCTATTTGAGTTGGGATCCTAATCCAAATTAAGACTAGGTTCTAACAATCTCCCCCTATTTGGTTTAGGATTCCTAAGCATAAAAAGTTTTTAAAGCTTAAGGGTTAGAGATTATTTTCTTTCTTTTGAAAATCATTTAAACAATTCTAATTTCCTAAATTTTGATTTAAATAGGATTTTAATATTATGAATTGCTAGCTGTTAATGGATTCTAAGAATTTTTAAAATAAAAAAGACATAGCCTGATAGCTTTTTTCTATAGAATCCCCTTAATCAGAAGAGACTCACACTTAGTGCTTTGATCATTTCTGATCTATGCAATCTGAGTAGAATGCTCAACTTGATTTTAGGAGAAAATCTGGAAGAATATGAAGTCTATCTGACTTTGTTTTTGAGACAGAAAATTCAACAGAATCATATAACTGCTTATTTAGTTATAAATTTTTTTAAAGAAAATGTTTTATAATTAGATATTTTTGGCCTTTTTATCTCATTAAAATACAAATTTGAAAGTTTATTTTGATGTTGTTGAATATAAAAAATTTCTTTTTCTTTAAAGGTTTGTTTAAAATTTTCAGCCTTAACTAACTCATTTTCTAAACTGGTGTTTTGTTCTGCTGATATTTTAAAGTTTTCTTTAGGTTTGTTATATTCAGAAATCAAATTAGTTATTTTTAACTCTTTTCTAATTTCAGTTTCAGAATTTATCATATTTGTATATATTAACTCAAAATCTGATATGTGATTTTTAGAGGTGGAGTTGGGAGTTGAAATTACTTTTTCTGATTCTGATTCAGAATTTTTTAAACCTGCACAAGGTGATGTTAGAACAGATCTGAATGGATCAGACGTAAAGTTAGGAATAGAATTTATCTCAGTTACCTTTTCTGTTTCAGATTCAACATCTGATTTGGATTCTATTTGGTAGTTTGAGCCATATATTGCCATAATACAGAAGTTTTTGGCTTTTTGTTCTTCCTTGTCTTCTTCTTCAGTTAGAGTTGAAGATGGTTCTGCATCAAAAATGATGTTAGTGGAAGAAGAAGATGGTTCATTTACCATCCTTGAGAGGGAGTTCCAGATGCTCCTTGCTGAAGTGCAATCAACCACTTTTTGAAGAATGTCATTTGACATTGATTTGGCCAATATGTTCATGGCCATGGCATCAGCACTTTTCAGCCTTTCCTGATCATCTGTTGAAGAGATTGAAGATTGAGTTCCTGTCAAAATGGAATTAAAAATTTCTTCATCTATTGCATTCATATATAATCTGATTCTAACTTGCCATAAATCAAATCTATCCAAATTGCATAAAGGTGGATCTGAACAAGTAAAATCTGCTAGTGCCATCAAATTTTTGACAAACCTGTTTACAACAAAACAAAATAAGAACTAAGGTGATCTTTGTGATTTCAGGTGTTAGCCTGTGTGAAAAATCAACTTCCTCTGATACCAATTGAAAGTGAGTTCAATTGAGTATCAGGTGCAAGAAAATGAAGTGATAAAATCAACCTCCTCTGATACCAATTGAAAGTGGTTCAATTGAGTATCAGGTGCAAGAAAATGAAGTGATAAATTCAACCTCCTCTGATACCAATTGAAAGGGACAATTGATATGCTCTGATGAGGGTGATTGATAAAATCAACCTACTTTGATACCAATTGAAAGGGAGTTTAGTTCTTAATTATCTTATTAAAAGATCTTGTTTAAGGTTTTCTTTCAAAATAAATGATATATATAAATATATGTGTTTGCTAATTAATAAAAACAAACAGTTAAAATGCAAAGTAATAAACAACAAATAAGAAATAAAACAAACAAGCAAACCACACAACCAGATGACACAAGAAATATATTAGTTCCCCTTGACTGGGTACATCTACTCTTCTACCCACTGGTAGGAATCCACTGGAGGTTGTTGATAAGGTGCCCTCACACCAAGGGATTTTTGATAAGGTGTCCACACACCAATGGAGGTTTGATCAGGTGCCCAATTCAGCTATAAGCTTTTGATCAGGTGCTTATAAACCAAGATGCAGGTTTTTGCTAAGGTGCCCGGTCACCGGGAGTAAACTTTTGAAGGGAGTTTTAACCCTGTACAAGATGGGAGAAATAAAGAAAAAAAATAGATGTTGTTCTTCTCTTTCAAGATGAGAAGACACTTGATGTAGATGATGTTGAAGAAAGCTCCACCTGTCTGATTTAGAATAGATGACAGCTTGTGGAGGCTTCTTCTCTTGATTGCAAATACTCTTCTTCTTCTTGCAGTTTTGATTCCTGAGCAAATGATATTGATTTGGTGTCTCAGGTTGTATATGATCTGCAAAGAAGAAGTTAGGCAAAAAGAAGATGTAATATAAATGTGATCTGCTTCTTTTTGCTCCTATGTTTCTCTTCTTCTTCTTCCTGTACAACAAATATGATATGTATATGCTCTTGTCTATATAAAATCTGTACAGCAATATATATATGTATGTAATCTGTCGAGAGAGAACAGCTGGTTATATCTTATATATAATCTACTGTAATATATTCTGCTGTATAAAGAAATGCTTTCTGCTGTCGTGTCAAAGAGCTGTTGTCTTCTTTCGGTTAATTTGAATCCTTGCTGACCAAAGAGGAAAGATGTAAAGTCTCTTTTATTTCCCAGATCCTCGAGCAGATAACTTGCCGTGTTTGGCTTGCTGCAATGGCTACATCATTTATTATTTCTGCCAATGGCTATATTAATTAATGCTTGCACGCTGTAAGGTCAGATCAACAATATATATATAGCAATATATAAATACGATAAGTAAAATATTGCTTAGAATATTAGTCGAGCTGAGATAGAAGGAATATAATTGCTGTTAACAATTTCGTCGAGCTCAGCTTCACTTTCGTCGACCGTTGTTGTATTGATGTTCGTCGACCGCTGAGATCTTTGGATTTCGTCGAACGCAACCTTGAGTTCGTCGAACGAAACTTTTCATCGACTGCTGAGACGGGATGATTTCGTCGACCACTGAGCCGCTGTTCTTCGACCGCTGAGATGGCTGGATTTCGTCGAACGCCAAGCGTCGTTCGTCGAACGCAGATCGCCATTCGTCGAACGCAGAGAATATGTGTTATTTTTATTTCTTCTCTTATTATTCAGCCAATTAAATATATATATTTATATTTCTTAGTATATTATTTATATATATATTCTTAGTATATTATATGTATTATTGTATATTTCTTATTATATATATATTATTTATATTATTGTATATTTCTTTTCAGCCTTCTACCTTAATAGGATTTAATCAAAGTTATATAATATGTTATGATGTAAACTTAGATACTAAAGGTGGATCCTAACTCAAATCAAAACTAAGTTTCCAACACACACTGTGCACTTTCACACTGGGTGGTAGTTGACGGGACCTATTCCGTAAGTAGATATTTTCTGGCCACCTGATCTCTTTGGGATTTGATCCACTGGCCAGATCTGTTCTCCCGTGAACCCTAAATAGGGCAGAGGAATTGTTTCCTTTTATTTTCAAGGCTTACGTGCTTTTAAGGCTAGGGTGAGCGAGAGAAAGCAGAGGAGGAAGACAACTTATTTCCTCAATTAGTGGAGCTTCGGAGCTCTGTTCGGCGATCCAAGACCGGCAGCGCAGAGAGGACATGAATCCACACATTTTTCATCTGTGTTATTCAAGACTTCCATGGCGAGGAAGAGAACCAAAAGGTAACATCATCTTTCCTCCCGGTCTTAGGATGTGTGCATGACATCTGAAAGGGAGGTTAGATCTTAAAGTTACTCTAGAGGGGGGTGAATAGAGTATTAAAAACTAAATAAAGAAAACAAAGCACACAGCACAGTACACAGAAAATCATAACACAGAGGAAACAAAGATTTTATAGTAGTTCCCCAATAAACCTGGGTACGTCTACTCTTCTACCACACTTAGTAGGATCCACTAGGTTTTTGGTCAGGTGCCCTATCACCAATGGGGTTTTGATCAGGTGCCCAAAATACCAAGGAGCTTTTGATCCGGTGCTCTAACCAAACCACAGGTTTTTGTTCAGGTGCCCTGCCACCAAGGGGTTAACTTTTGAAGGGAGTTAGAACCCTGTTCAAGATGGAATAAAGGGGTTAAGAAGTTCTTCTCTGTCAACAATCTGAGAGAAGACTCTAGTGGATTGATGGTGTAAAGCTCCCCCTGTCTGATTGAAATTCTTGACAGTATAAGGATGGAGCTTTCACTTGAAGAAGATATCTTCCTTGATAAGCTGATGAATCTGAGAGACAGAAGTTCCTCAGATTATTGTTGCTCTATTTAAGATTTGAACTTGCAGCAGAAAACTGAGAGATTGATCTTGAAGATGTTGTTCTCAGAGAGTGAGATGTGCTGCTTGAGGAAGATGATCTTTCTTTTTCTTTCTGTATATTTCTCTCTCGACTGATACTCTGATATTTTCTATCTCTGTTACTGTTCTCTTTCTTCTGGTATCCTATTTCCTTAGAGAGAATGATAACTGATTTGAAATTCAAATCTCTGAATAGGAATAGAATAATCTGCATTAATTATTTCCTTGGAACTTCAACTGATTCAGCAAATCTTAATTCCTTTCCTTTTCAATAAATGATATCCTTTTCCAATAAGCCAAACGGCTACTTTTCTCGAGAGAAGGAAATGGAAAGGGAATAAAATAAAGGAAGGATAAAACTTGTCTTGTCTGGAAGAATAACTCCAGATGAAGAATAGAACTGAATCTGATAGTTGAACTAATTTCTGAGAAATAAAATAACTGATCTGAATAGACTGAGAGTAAATTCGTCGAGCTGAGATAAGAATTCGTCGACCTGAAGGATGAGTTCGTCGAACGAAAGGTTGAGTTCGTCGAACGAAAGGTTGAGTTCGTCGATCTGAACATCTGATAAGGATTCGTCGACCGCAGACTGGAGTTCGTCAACCTCAAGTAGGAGTTCGTCGAACTGAAGAATTAACTGCTGGACTCTGGCTGGGAGATCTGAGTTCATCGAGCTGAGAAGCCTTTTTTGTCGAACGCAGAAGGGAGTTCGTCGAACTCAAGTAGGAGTTCGTCGAACGCAGAAACTTAGAGAGTTTTCTAAGTTATTGCTATCTTAACAGCCTAAAACTATGACCCTTTAGACTATACATTGGGGGTCAACTTAGTCCTAGTCAACACATAGTAATCCTAGCCCAAATCAGTAATAGGGTTGTTCCAACAATCTCCCCATATTTGGGTTAGGATACTATTTGACAAATTTCAAATAATAAACAACAGAAAAACAACAGAGCATATATATATCTGACAGAATGTAAAACCATTTCAGCAGATAAAATAAGTATAATGCTCTGAGTTTAACAATATTACAATGAAATGGAAATATAACAAAAATAAATAGGTCTGAACCTTTTACTTAGAAGGAGGCTTGAATATTATCTGTCTGTTGAGATTTTCTGATTCTTTCTTGCTCATGTAAAGATCCTGTGCTCCCAGAATAGTTTGAGATTTGACTTGAGGAACTACTGCTTCTGGGTGCTTCTCTAAATACTCTTTAGCATTGAACACATTCTTGGATTTGTATTTTTCAAATTCTTATCTTCTGAATTCTGACATGGTAGAGTATTGGGAGAAATCTCTGCCTTCAGCTTTTGCTTTATTAATCTGAGTTGTTGCTACAGATTCTTTGAACCTGGCCATCTAAACAATTCTTTCTGCTTCAGGATTGGGAGAAGGAGGCCTATACTCAACATCACTGCCTTGAACTGAAGAATTTGCTTAAGGATTTTTATCTCTGTGAGAGGATTCATCAGAAATATGATGCTTATACCCTGAAGAAATTGATATGGAGGAACCTGAAGGAGTTCTTGATGACCTTGAGCTCTGAGAACCACTAGAACTAGTTGGTCTCTTGGGTTGCTGAGGATATCTTTGAGAGGAAGAAGAGAACTTTGCTGAGCCAGCTGCACCTGCTGCTGGAGGAGGAGGATGGTTATACTTGACAGGCTTGTCAGAGTAGTTACCAGTCTTCTTCATCTTCTTTCTTCTGTTGGCTTCATTTCTTAAAATTCTCATCCAGTCTGGGGAATCCCTGGTGAGTGTGATATTGTGCAAGATGTAGTAGGGAATATCATTATTTGGATTTGGAGGCTTAAGAGCAGCCTTTGACTTTGACTTAGCCTTTCTTTTCTTTGATGATTTGTCATCTAAGTCATCATCATTACTTTCATCATCATTATCATCATAGGATTGAGGATTATCATAAAGATCATCAATAAGTTTCAGGGCTTCAGAAAAGTCTTTCTCAGCATTAACATTTTCAACATTAACATTCTGATCTTGAACTGGGGCTGGAATTTCTTCAACAACTGAAACTGAAATTGGTACTTCAAAACTTTTGAGAATTTCTTTCAATATAGCTTTATTTACAGGAGCAATATAAGGAATAATTGCTTTTGAACAAACTTGATACTCTGGTAAATTGCTGAAAGCTGTATTGAACTTAGAAAGCAAAGAAATAATATCTACAGATGGATTAATAGATATATTCTTTATTTCTTCTGTAGCTGGAATAACTGCATCTGTTGTTGGATCTGTCATCTCTGAATCTGCTTGAAATGCAATTTCTTCAATCACAACTGCATCTGCACTGAGAACTGCAATACCTAGAGCTTCTTCATCAGACATCTCCCCCTGCCTAGTTTCAGGAATCCCTGAAGCTAGGCCCCTTGAAGAAGGGACAGAATAAGAGGATGAAAGGAAAGAAGCTAGTTTAACAGAAAGAGCTTGAAGAACTGGAGCAAGTTTTGCATCCAGAAGAGCTTCTAAGTTTGGAGCAATATGATTAAAGATCTGATCAGCAGTGGAGGAGAAATCAACATAGAAAAAATCTTGGGAATGGTGAGAAGATGATGGGATGGAGTATGGAAAAGAAATGTTAGTGGCATGTGCTATGGGTGGATTGAAATGTTCATGAATAGGACAGTGAGGGTGGATAGGTGAGTGTGGATGAATAGGTGATTGAGGAGGAATAGGGGACTGGGGTAAGGAGGGTGATTGAGGGTCAATGTGGATGGGGGACTGAGTATCAGTTGGAGTAGGAGAATGGGGAGGAGAATTGATGGGGGGGAAGGGTTGAATGATGGAATGTCATCAAGAGGGGTGATGAGATCTTCTTGGATAGATGCTGGGGACTCTGCAGATTGATGGGTCTGAGCAATAAGAGAAGATGGTAATGAGGGAGAAAGGTTTATTGGAGAATTTGGAGGAGGGATATATGACTTCAGAGGAGACAAGGGGTGGAGATGGGAGAGGAGGAGAAGAAACAACAGGAGGAGCTTCTGGAAGGGTTGAGGGAGTGACCTGCACAGTCCTTGTGCCTTCTGAAGCTGGCCTAGGGGCATCAGCCCTTGGACTCTTCTTAGGAATTACCCTTTCCCATTTTCCAAACAAGGCTGATGTTAGCCTCTTACTTGCATTGATAAAGACCTTAGGAGAGACCAGAAGGTTTGGATGCTTCTCTTGAAGAAATATTCCCAATATTCTTCCATAACCAACACTTACCTTGCTGATTTTTTTCTTTAATGATTCAAAGATAATCATTCCCCAGTTAATCTTCTTCTTTTCAACCAAGGCCACCATCACCAGAAATTGGTGCCTTATAATGTAGTCATGGGCTGAGGTTTTGCCAAGCAACACTTTGCCCACTACATCAGCTAAGAACTTATATTGAATAGATAAATTTTTCTTTAATAAATAGTTAGGGTTTCCATTGGAGTGACCCATTTTAATCAAAGCCTCATCAAAATCAACAGAAGATATATCCACATCTTCATTTCCATTCACAAAACCAAAAACATCTGATAAAATTTCAAGAGTTAGAAGAACCTGGTGTCCTGAAATGCTTCCAAATAAAATGTCATTCTCTGACTTGACTGTATAAGCCCATTCTTTGATTTCAGCCACTAGTAACTTGATTCTTGTTGTCATCATCTTCCTTAACTGTTGTTCTTCAAATAAACCGAGGATGTCCTGGAAAACCTGGTCTGAGTGTGCAAATGATTCCATGTCAATATCAAAACCATCATCGAATTTCATTGAGGACAAGATCGCTGGAGAAATCGCCATAGATCCTGCAAAAAAGAATACGATCAGTGCAAAAGGGGAACTAGAGGGAAAAGCGAGTTCTGTAGGCGCAAAGATAAAATAAGATGAAAGATTTGATTATATAGAGAGATCGGAGAAGGGGGCACACTTTCGTAGAACAGGGTTTGGCTAAACCTAATAGAATCAGAAGTCGAAAAGACTTAGGGCTTCGTCTGACTGCGTTCGACCAAAAGTTAATTTTCATCGATCTCCGTTCGACGATCGCGCTTGTCTTTGTCGATCCTGAACTAATAAGTATCGTCGATCTCCGTTCGACGAACGATAGCATTTCGTCGTTCTCCGTTCGACGAAATGAGGGGATAAATAGAAAAATTAATTTTTATCAGATTGAATCTACATCTATCATTCCTAGCTGATTTATAAAGAAAATATGTTTCTTTTCATCCAATGGCTTGGTGAAAATATCAGCTCTTTGTAAGTCAGTAGGAATAAATTGTAGGCAAATTTTATTTTTATCCACATTATCTCTGATAAAGTGGTGCCTAATTTCTATGTGTTTAGTCCTACTATGGAGAACTGGATTTTGTGCTATAGATATTGCACTAGTATTGTCACAAAATATAATTGAATTATTTAGATTGATACCATAGTCTAGGAGCTGATTTTGTATCCACAATATCTGTGAGCAGCAACTATCTGCAGCTATATATTCAGCTTCAGCTGTTGATGTAGACACAGATGTTTGTTTCTTACAAAACCAAGACACAAGCCTATCACCAAGAAACTGAAAAGTTCCTAATGTGCTTTTCCTGTCTACTCTACATCCAGCATAATCAGAATCTGAGAATCCAGTTAATTCAAATTCTAATGTTGTTGGATACTAGAGTCCTAGATTTGGACAACCCTTTATATATCTCAAAATTCTTTTTAATAAAATTAGGTGAGATTCTTTGGGGTTAACTTGATACCTAGCACAAATACAGGTAGCAAACATTATATCAGGCCTACTTGCTGTTAAATAAAGTAATGAGCCAGCAATTGCTCTATATACTTTCTGATCAACAGGTTTCCCTAATTCATCAGTATCAACAACAGCATTTGAGGGCATGGGTGTTTTCATGGTGGAAGCATCAGACATACCAAACCTTTACACTAATTCCTTAGCATACTTGGATTGTGATATGAATATGCCATTTGGAGTTTGCTTCACTTGAAGACCGAGGAAGTAAGATAACTCACCCATACTACTCATTTCAAATTTAGATTGCATCAGGTCAGAAAACCTTTTGCATAGATTTGAATCTGTAGAGCCAAAAATAATATCATATACATATATTTGAACTAGTAAAGTTTGATTTTTATGTATCCTGAAAAATAGGGTTTTATCAACTATGCCTCTACAGAACTTGTTTTCCAAAAGAAAACTAGCTAAGGTCTCATACCATGCTCTGGGAGCTTGCTTGAGACCATAGAGAGCTTTATTAAGATTAAATACATAAGAGGAGTGAGTTGGAGAGATGAAACCTTGTGGTTGTTCTACATAGACTTCTTCTTTGATGTGTCCATTAAGAAATACACTCTTCACATCCATTTGATATACCTTGAATTTCTTGAATGCAGCAAAGGCCAGAAAGATCCTTATAGCTTCAAGTCTTGCAACAGGAGCAAAGGTCTGGTCATAGTCAATTCCTTCTTCCTGTGAATATCCTTGGGCTACCAATCTTGCTTTGTTTCTGACTATGTTGCCTTGATCATCAAGCTTGTTCCTGAAGACCCACTTGGTGCCAATAACTGGATGGCCTTTTGGTCTTGGAACCAAATCCCATACCTTGTTTCTTTCAAATTGATTGAGCTCCTCTTGCATTGCAAGAATCCAATTTGGATCTTGTTCTGCATCTTTTATGGCTTGAGGTTCAATCTGGGATAGGAAACAAGTGTGCATCTGATTTTGGTGTAGTTGAGGCCTTGTTTGAACACCTGCTGAAATATTACCAATGACTTGAGATATTGGATGATCTCTAACTATGATGTGATCAACAGTTGGAGTGGGTTCAGCAATAGTATCCACTTGGGGAATATGATCAGCTGTCATTTGATTTGAATTGTCAGCAAGATCATCTGAATGATCTTCTTCTTCACTGTCTTCAAGATTTTGATTTGATGGAAGTGGAGAATTTTCTTTCTGTAGATTTAGTCCATTGAGCTCTTCACATAGAGTTTGTGCCTGCAAAGTAATTTTGGTAGAGGTGGTATTCCTCTCCTCATTTAACATGTTAGTCTCATCAAAAGATACATGCATGGACTCTTCTATCTTAAGAGTAAATTTGTTGTAAACTCTGTATGCCTTACTAGAAAGAGAATATCCAAGGAATATGCCTTCAGCCACTTTTGCTTCAAACTTCCTGAGATACTTCTTATCATTGTTGTGCACATAGTATTTACAGCCAAATACCTTAAAATAGTTAACCTTAGGCTTTTTATTCTTAAGTAATTCATAGGGAGTTTTGCCCTTAAGTTTATGTATCAGGCTTCTGTTCAACACATAATTTGTTGTGTTCACTGCCTCTGCCCAAAAAGAGAGTGGCAAGTTTGCATCAGCAAGTAATGTAGTTGTTGATTCAATTAGGGTTCTATTTTTCCTTTCAGCTACCCCATTTTGTTGAGGAGTTCTAGGAGCAGAGAAACACTGCCTGATCCCTTCTTTTCCACAGAATTCTCTCATCAGAAGAGATTGAAACTCAGTGCCATGATCACTTCTGATCAATGCAACTAGAGTAGAGTACTCAATCTTGATGGACCTGAGAAAGTCTGTCAGAACACTGAAGGTGTCAGACTTGTTCCTAAGAAAGAACACCCAAGTGAATCTTGAGAAGTCATCTACAATCACTAGATAGTAATGCTTCCCTCCTAGACTTTGTATTGTAGTAGGTCCAAAAAGGTCCAAATGCAGTAAATACAAAATCCTCGGTGAATCACTCTTGGATAAAGATTTAAAATTACTTCTAGTTTGCTTACCTAATTGACAAGCCCTGCAGAGTCCTTCCTTCTTGTATGAACCAGAAGGTAGTCCTCTAACAAGATTGTCCTTAGAAAGCTTAGAGATAGTTCTAAGGTTAATATGTCCAAGCCTTTTATGTCATAATTCATTTGTTTTACTTATTGAATTGAATATGCAAATGTCAGAATTGGCAGAGTCAAAGTTGACTAAATAAATATTTCCATGTCTAATACCAGATAACACATTAATGTTTTTATTATTGGTAATAAGACATAAGGAATGGTTAAAAGTTACCTGATAACCTTCATCACATAACTGGCTGATGCTGATGAGGTTGTGCTTCAGACCCTTGACATAAGCTACCTCCTTGAAGGTAACTGCTACAACTTTGATCTTCCCATATCCTTTGGTTTGTCCACAGTTGGAGTCTCCAAATATCGCCTTGGGTCCAAGCTTTGCCTTGTAGTTGCTCAGGTTGGCCTTGTTTCCTGTCATGTGTTTTGAACAGCCACTATCTAAATACCATTGTTCATTCTTGCTTGGATAGCTGTGTACCTGCAAAACAGAAAACATTCTAGTTGTTCTTGACCCAGACTACCTTGGGTCCTTTTGTCTTTCCACAAAAATCAGAAATATAAGACATTTCAGGCTGATCCTTGTAGCCTTGTGGATGATATTTCCTAGGAGGAATTATCCACTCAGTGAAAGGATTCTTAGTATATTTAGGATGAGAATTCTTCATATTTTCTGTACATTTTTCGTTCGACGAACTCGGTTGAGTTCGTCGATCGTCGTTCGACGAAGTGATGTGCTTTCGTCGAGCGCCATTCGATGGATATATATACTGAAACTCTGAGTTCAGCTTTCGTCGATCTGAGTTCAATGAATTCAAGTGATTTCGTCGAGCTCCATTCGACGAATTCTGCTGAATTCCTTTATTCTTAATATTCTTGCTTGAATTATTCTTACTAACATCTACAACCTCTATGCTCTTAGCAGAAATGAATTTTATTGGTGCAGAAAGTATTTTTTTCTTAATAAGAGGTGGCTCACTTGATGATGCACCTAAGCTCAGTTTGCCATTTAGCCTGGCATTCACTGTGCTTGTGATGTTCATCAGTTTGATACTTCTCCCATTTAGGGATTCTTCAAATTTCTTAGCCTCAGATAGTTTATTCTCAATGAGAATAATATGTTCTCTGGAGGCAGCCAAATCTTTCTTAAGATTAGCATTTTCTTCACTAAGTTGGTTCATTTCAGCCAGCTTATTTCTGAGAGAGATTATTTCCTTCTCAGATTTGATTAAGTCTAAGCAAAGAACTTTGAATTCATCTTTGAATTCAATTAAATTAAAATCAAAATTAGATATTACCTGATCAGTATCATTGTCAGCTTCTGATTCTTCTGAATTACTTCCTGAGGCATTGATAGCCATCATGCAGAAGTTCCTTTCTTCTTCATCATCACTGGAGCTGGATGATGATGCATATTCTGACTCACTGTTTGAGTCATATATTGCCATCAAACATTGGTCCTTGTCATCTGATTTTTCTTCATCTTCAGATGAACTTGATGAAGACTCTGAATCAGTTTCACTCCAAGTTTCAGCTACAAATCCTCTTCCCTTGTGTTTGTGTTTGTGGGAGGAAGACTTGATGGAGTGCCTCTTTTCTTCTTTATCTTTTCTCTTCTCTTTCTTCTGGTTGTCTGGACATTCAGGTAGAATATGTCCAGGTTTCCTGCAGCCATAACAAATTATTTCTTTAGAACTTGATTTGTCATACCTTGGTTTTTCTCTGGATCTGGAGTCCTTCTTTCTGAAGTCCTTCTTAGCCATCTTGTAGAACCTTTTGTCTAGAAGGCTCATGAACTCCTCATCTCTTGGAGCCTTTTCTTCCTCTTCAGCTTGAAAAGCTATGCTTCTCTCCTTCTTGGATGCTGGAGATGAAGTGGATTGCTCAGCTTCTCTGGTTTTGATAAGCTGCTCATAGGATTTGAGTTTGCCTAACAAGCTCTCAGTGGAGATCTCATTAAGGCTTCTAGCTTCCTTGATTGGCCAGATCCTAGAGTCTCATGTGTTGGGGAAGCACATAAGGATCTTATCATTGACCTCAGTGATGGAGATCACTTTGTCCAAGGTCTTCAGCTCATTGATTATGAGGCTGAGCCTGTTATACATATCAGCAACTATCTTAGATTCTCCTTTCTTGAAATTTTCATACTAGGAGATTAGATGAGATCTTCTATCCTTTCTTTCATCTGCTGATCCTTCAACCATGTTGTTGAGAGGGATCCAGATTTCTCTTGCTGAAGTGCATTCCACAACTTTTTGGAAAATGTCATCAGACATTGTTTGTTCCAGAATGTTCATAGCTTTGGCATCTGCACTTCTCTACTTCTTCCGTGCATCTGTCCACTCAGATGGTGGAACAACATTGTTGTTAGTTGTGTTTTCAGCACTAGTTGTTGTTATGGGAGCAGGAGGTCCTGTCAAAATTACATTAAATATTTCTTCGTCAATAGAATTCATGTATAACCCGATCCTTGCCTTCCATAGTGCAAACTTATTGAGATTGCACATATGAGGTCTTGTGCTAGAATATTCTTTGTTCTGTGCCATGAGTTTTTAGAAAAAAAATAAAAGTATAAAATAAATTTAAGATCTAATTGATCTTTATGATTCGGGTGTTAGCCTATAAATAATCAACAGCCCACTGATACCAATTGAAAGGGAGGTTAGATCTTAAAGTTACTCTAGAGGGGGGGTGAATAGAGTATTAAAAAGTTTTTCACTTAATTTTATAGCAGAATTAAAATAGTGATATATATATGTGTATAGCAGAGTGATTTATAAAAACTAAATAATGAAAACAAAGCACACAGCACAGTACACAGAAAATCACAACACAGAGTACACAAGGATTTTATAGTAGTTCCCCAATAAACCTGGGTACGTCTACTCTTCTACCACACTTGGTAGGATCCACTAGTTTTTTGATCAGGTGCCCTATCACCAATGGGGTTTTGATCAGGTGCCCAAAACACCAAGGAGCTTTTGATCAGATGCTCTAACCAAACCACAGGTTTTTGTTCAGGTGCCCTGCCACCAAGGGGTTAACTTTTGAAGGGAGTTAGAACCATGTACAAGATGGAATAAAGGGGTTAAGAAGTTCTTCTCTGTCAACAATCTAAGAGAAGACTCTAGTGGATTGATGGTGTAAAGCTCCCCCTGTCTGATTGAAATTCTTGACAGTATGAGGATGGAGCATTCACTTGAAGAAGATATCTTCCTTGATAAGCTGATGAATCTGAGAGACAGAAGTTCCTCAGATTATTGTTGCTCTATTGAAGATTTAAACTTGCAGCAGAAAACTGAGAGATTGATCTTGAAGATGTTGTTCTCAGAGAGTGAGATGTGCTGCTTGAGGAAGATGATCTTTCATTTTCTTTTTGTATACTTCTCTCTCGACTGATACTCTGATATTTTCTATCTCTGTTACTGTTCTTTTTCTTCTGGTATCCTATTTCCTTAGAGAGAATGATAACTGATTTGAAATTCAAATCTCTGAATTGGAATAGAATAATCTGCATTAATTATTTCCTTGGAACTTCAACCGATTCAGCAAATCTTAATTCCTTTCCTTTTCAATAAATGATATCCTTTTCCAATAAGCCAAACGGCTACTTTTCTCGAGAGAAGGAAATGGAAAGGGAATAAAATAAAGGAAGGATAAAACTTGTCTTTTCTGGAAGAATAACTCCAAATGAAGAATAGAATTGAATCTGATAGTTGAACTGAGTTCAGAGAAATAAAATAACTGATCTGAATAGACTGAAAGTAAATTCGTCGAGCTAAGATAAGAATTCGTCGACTTGAAGTATGAGTTCGTCGAACGGAACGTTGAGTTCGTCGAACGGAAGGTTGAGTTCGTCGAACTGAACATCTGATAAGGATTCGTCGACCGCAGGCTGGAGTTCGTCGACCTCAAGTAGGAGTTCGTTGAACTGAAGAATTAACTGCTGGACTCTGGCTGGGAGATCTGAGTTTGTCGAGCTGAGAAGCCTTTTTCGTCGAACGCGGAAGGGAGTTCGTTGAACTCAAGTAGGAGTTCATCGAACGCAGAAACTTAGAGAATTTTCTAAGTTCTAGCTATCTTAACAGCCTACAACTATGACCCTTTAGACTATACATTGGGGTTCAACTTAGTCCGAGTCAACACATAGTAATCCTAGCCCAAATCAGTAATAGGGTTGTTCCAACAACATCTTTCACTCTTTCTGAAATTTCTTGGCACTGAAACTCTCAAATGAGAGGAATTCGGGTTGCCTTCATTCAAGATGAACCTCCGGGTTGATTGAGTCTGTCCCCGACATATTTTGCATTAGAGATCCACTCTGTTAGTGGATTAGGCATGGTGGGTGAAGCCAAATTTGTCGTAAGTGGTCCGATTCAGTGATGTTGTTTGACGTGCATTTAGGGCTTGTGCTAGAAATGCGATTGCGGCGAAGACGTCATTGTGATGCCCTTAGTTTTTGTGTGAGAACGAATGACGATTTAGGCTGCAAAATGTGCATGGTGAATGTTTGTCTAGACTGTGGTGTCCACTTGGTTGTTAAGGCGTGGCTTTGTCTTTGTGGTGGGCTGGCTAGCCCCGTGATGTTATGGTTCACGTGTGGAGGGGTGTCCCGGAAAGATAAGTTCCCTTTGAGAAACTAACGAGAATTGTTGTGCTTATGGACAATCCTGATGGTCTTGTGAGCCATGTGCGGGTGGGGTCTACCAAGAGTTCTTAGAATCAGTTGTGTTGGCTTATGTGGAACTGACGAGACAGCAGTGCTTATGGACAAGCCCGATGAAATAGTGATCCATATGTAGGTGGGGTATAAGCAATACTTCTCAGAATCGGTTGGCGTGCCTTTGGGGAAATGAGAGTACCCATGTGGTGGTGGTTTCTTGAAATGAGAGTACCCATTTCGTGATGTTGTGATGATGTGTGATGATGTTTTAGAAACATACACGTGATATGGTGCCTTGGGTGAAACCCGGGTTGCATACATGCTGCATTGATAGGCCCCTTTTACATCTTGCCCAATGTAGAAACATGTTTGATGCATGTGACACATGCATTGTTGTCTTTCTATATTGTTTACATGTTTTATTACATTTGCATACTAAATGCTGACTTGTAGGGTGATGCAGTTCCCCGAGGTCCGCTAGGACGGCCGGGAGGAGGGGTATTGTTATATATTTGTGGTCATCCCTGGATGGCCCTTGTTATATCACTTTTTCTGTGATGGTTTCAGGGCAAGGATCACAAGTTGGAACTAGCACGCCGGCCAAAAAGGCCTAAGCTTCATGAAGTGTACATCCTCCTATTTACCACATTCCTTACTCTCCTGTTTTATTCTGGCTTGCATGCTGAGGTAGCGTAGGAGTGTTGCTACTCTATTTTGTTATGTTATATTGATGACTTGAACTGTTGTGATGTAAGGCCTTAAGGTCGGACCTCTCGTATGTAGATGTGGACAACTCTTGAGTTGTTTTGTATGTTTCCACTATGTGTTCTCTTTTGTTGTTGGGAAGCTTCTTGTATCATCTTTTAATGCTAAAGCTATGCTGACTTTTATATTGTAGGGTCCCGGTCGGACACATATTATATGGTTGTTGCGGGGGAGGTGTTACAATTTGGTATCAGAGGGAGGTTTTAGGGTTCTAGTCTGGTGATGATCGATTTAGCGTAATCGGGTCGTGTAAAGGAGTTGTCCACGTATGACTGCTCAATAGGACCATGAGTGTCCTTGTGTTTGAGTCTTGCAAATAGAACATGATTCGTTTGTTGCCTTACTTTTGTCAGGGTTGTAGCGACAATGTAGGAACATCAAGGTGGCGAGAGGACCCTTCGGCCAGTAGTGCTACTTCCCTGGACCTTTTTAATATGGGTGTGTCCCTAGTGGACTTTTATCACATGCAAGCAGATGCAATGGTGGCGGCTCAAGCTACAACGGAGCCACAGGTTACGACACTGATTGCGCAGGTTGCGATGCCTATTACCACGATCACAATGTTTGTCATGCCAAAAGTAGCACCAAGGTGGGCAGAGTCGTTAGCCGAGCGTGCGTTGGGGCAAGGGGATCATCAAATGAATTATTTTTTGAGTTTCCATCCTCTGACATTCAAGGGAGTCGGCACGCCGACAGATGTCGAGGATTGGTTGATGAGGATTTAGGAACTCCTGAAAGTGTCTGAGACCCATGAAGATAAGCAGTCCCAGTTTGTGGCCTTCATGTTGGAAGGTGCCGCAAAGTTGTGGTGGGTGACTCATAGTGGTCGTCAGTACCCTAGACGCACCCCGTCCATGACAGATTTGGGGAGCGCTTTCCTGAAGTGTTATATCCCGTCCTCGGTTAGGTTAGCCCTTCAGAGGCAGTTTTGCATCTAGCGCAGCGTGAGATGTCAGCAGACGAGTATCTGTAATCATTTACTAGATTGGGTCGGTATGCGGGAACGACCATGGCTAATGATGAGAGGGACAACCTCTTCTATGGTGGTTTGAGAGAAAACCTGAGGCATCCACTCATAGCCATCAAGAACGCAGGTTTTAGTGAGTTAGTTGAGGCTGCTCAAACTTTGGAAATAAATATGGAGCGAACCAAATGTTGGAAAGGTTTGGAGGCGAAACAAGGGGAAGGGAAACCTTATCAATCACAATAAAAGTCAAAGGGGAACTGGTGGAATAAAAATCCTCGTCCCTTTAAGCCTAGTGAGAGAAGCAGTGTAGTTTCGGGGGGTCCGCTCCAAGGAACCTCCGACGTGTTATAAGTGTGGCAAGGTGGGTCACATAATTCATTTTTGTCCCGAGGGTCGAGCTGAGCCAGAGCAAAGGCAAGGGCAGTTGGTGCGTTCAGGTCTAGCTGCAGAAAAGGGGAAGGCGGCGAAGTCAAGCGCTTCATATTTTCCTCTGGTGTAGCCCAGAGCTTACAACCTTTGGCAGCAGGAAGCGATTCGTCAACCCGATGTGGCGACAGGTACGATAAAGTTAAGTTTGATTTGATAACTTAATTTGGTTTTGACCTCTTTTCGTGCTTGATGTATGCATGTTTAGGCTTCATGCTGGTTTTCTGCAATCCCACCAGGGTATTGTTTGATACAGGGGTGTCACGCTCTTTTCTTGTGGAGAGTTTAATTTGGATGCTGAGTGTTGATCCCTTTGAGGCAGAGGTGGTGCTGAGTGTGTGAATTCCAAACGGGTATTTCAAGATAACCGAAAAGAAAGGGCATATTTTGTTTTCAATAGGTGAAGTTGACTTCGAGTTGGTAACGGCAATACTACCACTAGTGGAGTTCGATGTAATCTTGGGAATGGATTGGCTTGAACCTTAAGAAGCGAAGGCAGAGAGGAGGTCAAATTTGAGGGCCTAAGTGGAGTGGCTTGCTCCCTAATTTCTGTCATGCAAATTGTGCGTGCGGTGAGCCAAGGAGGCGAGACATTTGTAGCTTTGTTGGAGACTCACTCCACAAAGTTGTCAATTAGAGATGTGCTAGTGGTTGCAGAGTTTGAAGATGTGTTCCCCGATGAGCTTTCGGGAGCACCCCCTTAATGTGAGATCAATTTGACGATTGAGTTGGTACCAGGTGCGAAATCGGTGGCACGTCCTCCATTTAGGATGGCACCAAAGGAACTGGCCGAGCTAAAGGTTCAACTGCAGGAGTTGTTAGAGCAGGGGTATATTAGGCCCAACTCTTCACTGTGGAGCGGGCCAGTTTTATTCGTAAAGAAAAAGGACGGTAGTATGTGGTTGTGTATAGATTACCGAGAGTTGAATAAGTTAACTATCAAGAATAAGTATCCAATTCTGTTGATCGATGGTCTATTCGACCAGTTGGTAGGTCAGTGGTGTACTCCAAGTTATACTTGAAGTCGAGGTATTACCAGCTAAGGATTCGAGAAGAGGACATTCCAAAGATTTTCCTTTGGGATGATATACAGACACTTTGAGTTCTCGGTGATGTCGTTCGGTTTGACAAACGTGCCTTCTGTGTTCATGGATGTGATGAATTAGGTCTTTTGGTAATACCCAAACTTGTTCGTGGTGGTATTCATTGATAACATCCTAGTGTGGTCTTGCAGAATTTGAGGGAGAACCGGCTTTATGCCAAGTTCTCGAAGTGCAAGTTCTGGATTGAGAGGGTGGTGTTCTTGGGCCACTTGATTAGTGGTGATGGGGTGGCAGTAGATCCGACGAAGATTGAAGTCATCAGAGATTGGCCTGTTTTGAGAATCGTGGCGGAAGTTAGGAGTTTCCTTGGACTAGACGGTTATTACAGAAGGTTCGTTGAGAACTTTTCGCAGATAGCTTTGCCCCTGACCTCTCCCACTCGCAAAGATCAAAAGTTTGTTTGGACGTTGGAGTGCGCCCGAGCGTTTGAATCCTTGAAAGAAAGGTTGATGTCTGCTCCAATTTTAAGTCCTCTAAGTGGGACTGAAGGATTTCAAATCTTTAGTGATGCATCAGGTTACGGTTTGGGTTGTGTGCTCGTGCAGCACGCCAACGTGATTGCTTATGGATCTAGGCAGTTAAAGCCTCATGAGAGGAATTATCTCGTCCATGATTTGGACTTGGCGGCGGTATTCTTTGCGCTGAAATTGTGGAGTCATTGTGTGTACGATGTGAAAGTTGAGATCTTCACTGGCCACAAGATTCTGAAATATCTCTTAGACCAGAAGGATCTGAACATGCGGGAGCGTAGATGGGTCGAGTTCCTTGGGGACTACGCCATAGAGATTTAATATACGTCGGGCAAGGCCAATGTTGTGGCCGATCTTTGAGTATAAAGTATTCCGGGCAGGGAAATTTGATTGAAGCCCACGATGGGCAGTTGGTGCGAGATTTGAGTCTTTTGGCATTGCTTGCATTATTATGGGGCGAGACTAGTGTAGCATGTTTGAACTGGATCGAGGTGCAATGTGATTTAGCTAATCGAATGCGAGAGGCAACCAACGTAGATGATGAGTTTCAACTGTTGGTATTGGAAGCCCCGTAAGGTGAGGGCAGTGTTTTGGAGATTATCAGTAGACACTTAAAGAAGATTGGGAGGGTGTGTGTCCCGCGCTTTGGCAAGCTCCATGAGGAGTTGATGTTTGAGGCTCATTTTACGAAGTACTCCATTCACCAAGTAAGTACAAAGATGTACAAAGATTTGAAGAATCCTTTTGATGGACTGGGATGAAGCGGGACGCAGCTTTGTATGTAAGTTGATGTCAGACTTGTGCTTTAGTGAAAGCGGAATGCCAAAGACCGGGTGGGTTCTTAAAGCCCCTTCCAATCCCCGAGTAGAAGTTTGACGACATCTCCATGAGCGCATGAAAGTTGCTCAAGATCGGCAAGCAAAGTATTTCAATTCGCGGCGCATGAATGCGGAGTTTGCGGTGGGCGACATGGTCTACTTAAAGATCAATCCGTTCAAAGGTGTTTCGAGAATTCGGCGACTCAAAAAGTTGAGTCCAAGGTATTTGGGACCGATCGAGATTACAGAGAGCATAAGCAAAGCAGCGTATCGGTTGGTATTATCTGTAGAGTTGAGTGGACTGCATGATGTTTTCCACATCCCGGTGTTGAGAAAAGCTCTATTGGAGCTAAGTGAGGTGATTGAGTCGGCATCAGTGTCGGTAGCTGAAGATTTGAGAACAACAGTTCGTCTGGTGTGCGTGGAGGATTCGGAAGTCCGACGGTTGCGAAATAAAGAAGTCAAGCTCGTGAAAGTACGTTGGAACAATTATGGGTGAGACGAATTCTCATGGGAACGCAAGCAAATGATGCAGGAAGACTTCCCGAAACTTTTTGCATCATGTATGTGTAACTCGTTAGATAATCTAATTTCGGGATGAAATTCTTTTAAGGGGGGTAAAGTTGTAGCACACCATTTGTTTTTTTCCTTGTTTCAGAATTATAAGTGTCAGGACAAGTGATCGCTGGGAGTTAACGCCAGCGGTAGGAGTTACCGCCAACGGTAGCCCTTTTTCTTGTCCAGTCGAAATAGGCTATGTCGTCGAGAGAAAGGTTTGTCGTCGAGATAATGTTGACTAGAGATATCGCAGCGCAGTATTAGCTACCGCTGCATGGTAGCCATCTAGTCGACATGCCCTTGTCGATGAGAATGGTTGAGGGTTATCTTGTCAACGAGAAGGGCTGAAGATTGACTTGTCGATGAGAAGGATAGCGTCGAGCGATGGAGATAATGCTGGTGGTAGGCTTATCGACTAGACAAGGGTATTGTCGACAAGAAGCTTGTCGGCATGAAGTGTGTCGACGCGAGGTAGCGCTGAGCGGTAGCTATACTGCTGGCGCGGGCTTATCAACCAGACGAGGGCCTTATCGACAAGATGAGAAGTCGACGTGGAGCCGAGAGTTTTCCAGTGCTGGAGCTAGCGCGGCTCGGTAACTAAGCTACCGCCGGGCAGTAATTGATGGGACCTACTCTGTAAGTAGACATTTTCTGGCCACCCGATCTCTTTGTCATTTGATCCAATGGCCAGATATGTTCGCCCGCGAACCCTACAATGGGCAGAGGACTTGTTTCCTTTTATTTTCCAAGGCTTGTGTGCTGTTACGGCTAGGGTGAGCGAGAGAAAACGGAGGAGGAAGACAACCTATTTCCGCCATTATAGGAGCTTCGTAGCTCCGTTCGGCGATCTGTCACTGACAGCGCGGAGAGGACTTGAAGGCACACATTTTCATTCGTGATATTCAAGCCTTCCATGCGAGGAAGAGATCCAAAAAAAGGTAACAATATCTTTCATCCTGGTCTTAGGATGCGTGTGTAGCATCTTTTATTTTATTTTTTGAAATTTCTTGGCACCGAAACTCACAAATGACTGCGATTTAGGCTGCCTTGGTTCAAGATGAACCTACGGGTCAATTGAGTCCATCCCCAACATATTTTTCATTAGAGATCCCTCCATTAGCAGATTAGGCATGGTGGATGAAGTTGAAATTGTGGTCGGTGGTTCGATTCGGTGATGTTGTTTAACGTGCATTTAGGGCTTGTGCTAGAAATGCGATTATGGCAAAGTTGTCATTGTGATGCCCTTAATTTTCGTGTGAGAACGAATGATGACTTAGGCCAAAAAATACGTGTGGTAAATGTTTGTGTGGATTGTGGTGTCAACTTGGTTGTTAAGGCGTGTTTTGTCTTTGTGGTCAGCTGGCTAGCCCCGTGATGTTATGGTTCACGTGTGGAGGGTGTCCTGGCAAGACAAGTCCCCTTTGTGAAACTGATGAGAACAGCTATGTTTATGGACAAGCCTGATGGTCTTGTGAGCCATGTGCGGGTGGGGTATAAGCAAGAGTTTTTAGAATCAGTTGTGTTGGCTTATATGGAACTAACGAGGTGGTTGTGCTTATGGACAAGCCCGATGGAATTGTGATCCATGTGCAGGTGGCTTCTAAGCGAGAGTCATCAGAATCAGTTCGCATGCCTTTGGGGAAATTAGAGTACCCATGTGGTGGTGCTTGCTTGGGGAAATGAGAGTACCCATTTTGTGAAGTTGTGATGATGTGTGATGGTGTTATAATCATATATGCGACAAGGTGCTTTGGGTGAAACCCAGATTGCATACATGCTGCATTGATAGGCCTCTTTTTACTTCTTGCCCAATATAGAAACATGTTTGATGTCTGTGACACAGACACTTGTTGCTTTCTATGTTGACATGTTTTATTACATTTACATATGAAGTGCTGACATGTAGGGTGATGTGGTTCCCTGGGGCCCGCTGGGACGGCCGAGAGGAGGGGTGTTATTATGTAGTTGTGGTCAGCCCTGGCTGACCCTTGTTATACTATTTTTTATGTGATGGTTTCAGGACAAGGATCGCAAGCTGGAACCAGCACGCCGACCAAAAAATCCTAAGCTTCATGAAGTGTACCTTCTCCTATTTACTGCATTCTTTACTCTTCTGTTTTACTACGGCTTACACGTCGGGGTAGTGTAGGAGTGTTGCTACTCTGCTTTGTTATGTTATATTGATGACTTGAATTGTTGTGATGTAAGGCCTTAAGTTCGGACCTCTCCTATGTAGATGTGGACAACTCTGAGCTTGTTTTGTATGTTTTTGCTGTGTGGGCTCTTCTGTTGTTGGGAAGCTTCTTGTATCATCTTTTAATGCTAAAGCTGTGGTGACTTTATGCTGTGAGGTCCCGACCGGACCCATATTATATGGTTGTTGCAGGGGAGGTGTTACACTGGTGTTGGTGCTAGAGGTAGTTATTGTAGTTGTGAGCTCACTGCTCGGCGTAAGAACCGGAGATCATCGATCGGTTTGTGAACTCGATGCTCAACATTAGCAAAGGAGGTCGTCGCTTGGTTTGTAACATAAAAGGGGCATTTCCCTTCCTTACCGGAGATTGGTGAGCTCGCTACTCGGTGTCGTCACCGGACATCGTCGCTCGATTTCTGGCGTTAGAGGGACTTTCCCCTTCCTTACCGAAGGTTGGTGAACTCGCTACTCGGTGTCTGTACCGGAGGTCGTCGCTCGGCTTGGAGGGCTCTTGTAACATCCCCCAAACGACTAGAACCCTAGGACGGTTTTGTCATGACTAGGTCATGACAAAACCCTAGGATGCGCAAAGAGAACATAAGAGCTTAGGTTTGAGGTGAAAATCTCCATGGTCTGTAGATAGTGATTTCTAGTTACCAAGCCTAAGGTTGGCCTTAGGGCATCGTCGTGACCAATGACCCCACCATGACGTGTCTAACCCAGTAAAGGGATCCCCTCGTACTACCTCAATTACCCAACCGTAGAAAGAAAGGGGCATGTTGAATATGGCGCTAGCGCCGGCGCTAGTGGCTAGCACTGGCGGTAGTGATGGTTTAGGTGAACCGCTGAGACGAATACTGAACCGCTGAGATGAACCAAATACCATCGAAACGCTAGCGCAGGTGTTGAAACAGATTTCTCGGTCTCTGTGGAGTTCGGGGCCCCCAACAAGTTGAGGGGTGGCAAACTCTTACTCCCCCCAAGGGAGAGCTCTAGGTTGAAGGTGTTGGAACTATGAACTGGACCAAGGGCTCGGCTGGGAGGTCCCACCACATACCCGGAAGATCTTTAGAGCGCTTCCCCTCCCAAGCCAAGGTCGGGCTTGGGCACCACTGGAGGCTCTCCTCACCCCACTAAAGAGACTTGGGGAGGGAGAGGGAGAGGGAGAGAGCTAGCCTAGAATAAGCTTGTCTCCAAATGGTGCCCCCTTGGTCCTATTTATAGGAATTTTGGATTTGGGCTACGAACAACCAAAAATTGCTCCCTGGAATTACCAAAATACCCTCGGAAATGATTGCGGATAGCCAAATCCCGTTGTTTGAACAAGCTAGACGCAGACTGACCCCTCCCCCCGGAATTGGGCGAGAGGGGGTACTTTGCGGGGCTCGGCGAGCCCCCCTAACTGGGATGGGGCGAGACCCGGGGGGTCGGCCCCCTGCTGGTCTCGCCCCCCTGTTGGGGCGGGGGTGAGGGGAGGGGGGGGGGGGGGCGGAGGCCTCCTCCCCTCTCCCCCCTGCTGGGGCTGGGCGGGACCCAGCCAGGGTCGGCCCACTGCTGGTCTCGCCTCCTCCTACTTGGGGCGCGGGGGCGAGTGGAGCTCGCCCCCTGGCTTGGGGCGGGGCGAGAGGAGCTCGTCCCCCCTGGGTTGGGGCGGGGCGAGAGGAGCTCGCCCCCCCCCCCCACCCTGGGGTCTCGCCCCCTACTGCTGGGGCGCGGGGGCGAGTGGAGCTCGCCCCCTGGATTGGGGCGAGAGGAGCTCGCCCCTCCTGGGTTGGGGCGGGGCGAGAGGAGCTCGCCCCCCTGGGGTCTCGCCCCCCTGCTGCTTGGGGCGCAGGGGCGAGTGGAGCTCTCCCCCTGGCTTGGGGCGGGGAGAGAGGAGCTCGCCCCTCCTGGGTTGGGGCGGGGCGAGAGGAGATCGCCCCCCCCCCCCCCCCCCTGTGGTCTTGCCCTCCTGCTGCTGGGGGCGCGGGGGCGAGTGGAACTCGCCCCCCTGTCTTGGGGCGGGGCGAGAGGAGCTCGCCCCTCCTGGGTTGGGGCGGGGCGAGAGGAGCTCGCCCCCCCTGGGGTCTCGCCCCCTGCTGCTGGGGGCGCGGGGGCGAGTGGAGCTCGCCCCCATGGCTTGGGGCGGGGCGAGAGGAGCTCGCCCCTCCTGGGTTGGGCCGGGGCGAGAGGAGCTCGCCCCCCCCCCCCCCGCCCTAGGGTCTCGCCCCCTACTGCTGGGGGCGAGTGGCGCTCGCCCCCCTGGTTTGGGGCGGGGCGAGAGGAGATCGCTCCTCCTGGGTTGGGGCGGGGCGAGAGGAGCTCGCCCCCCCCCCCTGGGGTCTCACCCCCTGCTGCTGGGGGCGAGTGGAGCTCGCCCCCCTGGGTTGGGGCGGGGCGAGAGGAGCTCGCCCCCCCCCCCCTGGGGTCTCGCCCCCTGCTGCTGGGGGCGCGAGGGCGAGTGGAGCTCGCCCCCTGGTTTGGGGCGGGGCGAGAGGAACTCGCCCCTCCTGGGTTGGGGCGGGGCGAGAGGAGCTCGCCCCCCTGCTACTGGGGGCGCGGGGGTGAGTGGAGCTCGCCCCCCTGGCTTGGGGCGGGGCGAGAGGAGCTCGCCCCTCCTGGGTGAGGGCGGGGGCGAGAGGAGCTCGCCCCCCCTTACATCGGTTGGGCGAGCGGGAGGTCTCTACCTCCACCGCTCGCCCTCCTCTCTCCCTACCCAGTATCATACTGAGAAATGGTGTTCTGAAACACTTCTTGTCTCGAGAACCTACTCGGAGAATACAGGGTTGTACACAATCCCCGCTCTTTTCGAGCGAGGTACACACTCGGAAAGAAACGTCCAACCCCGCATATTCGACGAGTGTCGCTGGGAATCCGGCTAACGGTGCTACCTCGGAAAAAACATATAGCCTCCCCGAGAGTTCCTCCAACCCTGCCGGTTAGCGAGAGTCCGGCTAGCAAGACCATCTCGGGGGGAAAAAGACTTTGCCTCCCTAGGAGTTCATCCTGCCCTGCCGGCTGGAGAGAGCACGGTCGGCGCAATGATCCGAGGGGAAAATCACTTGTTCTCCATGGGAGGTCAACTTGGCCTGCCGGCTAGTGAGAGCCCGGTCAGCGGAACCATCCGAGGGGAAAATCACTTGTCCTCCCTGGGAGGTCAACCTGGCCTGTCAGCTAGTGAGAGCCCGGTCAGCGGAACCATCCGAGGGGAAAATCACTTGTCCTTCCTGGGAGGTCAACCTGGCCTTCCAGCTAGTGAGAGCCCGGTCAGCGGAACCATCCGAGGGGGAAATCACTTGTCCTCCCTGGGAGGTCAACCTGGCCTGCCGGCTAGTGAGAGCCCGGTCAGCGGAACCATCCGATGGGAAAATCACTTGTCCTCCCTGGGAGGTCAACCTGGCCTGTCGGCAAGTGAGAGCCCGGTCAGCGGAACCATCCGAGGGGGAAATCACTTGTCCTCCCTGGGAGGTCAACCTGGCCTGCCGGCTAGTGAGAGCCCGATCAGCAGAACCATCCGAGGGGAAAATCACTTATCCTCCCTAGGAGGTCAACCTGGCCTGCCAGCTAGTGAGAGCCCGGTCAGCGGAACCATCCGAGAGAAAAATCACTTGTCCTCCCTGGGAGGTCAACCTGGCCTGCCGGCTAGTGAGAGCCAGGTCAGCGGAACCATCCGAGGGGAAAATCACTTGTCCTCCCTGGGAGGTCAACCTGGCCTGCCGGCTAGTGAGAGCCCGGTCAGCGGAACCATCCGAGGGGAAAATCACTTATCCTCCCTGGGAGGTCAACCTGGCCTGCCGGCTAGTGAGAGCCCGGTCAGCGGAACCATCCGAGGGGAAAATCACTTGTCCTCCCTGGGAGGTCAACTTGGCCTGCCGGCTAGTGAGAGCCCGGTCAGCGGAACCATCCGAGGGGAAAATCACTTGTCCTTCCTGGGAGGTCAACCTGGCCTGCCGGCTAGTGAGAGCCCGGTCAGCGGAACCATCCGAGGGGAAAATCACTTGTTCTCCCTGGGAGGTCAACCTGGCCTACCGTCTAGTGAGAGCCTGGTCAGCGGAACCATCCGAGGGAAAAATCACTTATCCTCCCTGGGAGGTCAACCTGGCCTGCCGACTAGTGAAAGCCCGATCAGCGGAACCATCCGAGGGGAAAATCCTTGTCCTCCCTGGGAGGTCAACCTGGCCTGCCGGCTAGTGAGAGCCCGGTCAGCGGAACCATCCTAGGGGAAAATCACTTGTCCTCCCTGGGAGGTCAACCTGGCCTGCCGGTTAGTGAGAGCCCAGTCAGCGAAACCATCCGAGGGGAAAATCACTTTGAAAAGAACTTTTATTACATTAGTCATCCAGTTACACGCAAGAAAAACTAAGTATGGAAACACACCGTCATACTACATGGACTTAAAGAAAAAACCAAGCGCGGAGACCGGGACTCGGATTTCTTCTCCCAGGCATGGTCCTCCTTGACCTCCTATGGTTGTTGACGTTGCGGCTTCGGACCCCTCGACTCCTTCATTTCCAAGAACTCGGGGCAGGCGAATGTCGCGTGACCCTCCTCATCGTGGAAGTCACAGTAAGGTATCTCCACCCGGACGCCCCCTCTTCCTCCCGTGCGGTTTCTTCTTCTTCTATGGCCGATCACCATGGCTTGTTGGGGTGGTGGAGAGGGTGCCCTCGCTCCATGCCTCCTCTCTGGGAGGTCGGGCCTCTCTTCCTGGAAGTTGTCATCCTCTTGGTCGAACTTCCTCTTGGGGGCCCCTACCCTTCACCCCTGCTGCCTTGCCTCCGGCTCACTCAGCTTGGCCAACCTTCTCGCAAACTCCGGGTTGGCCTCCTCACTCTGAACTTCTTCTACCACCCTTTCCATCAACTCCTCAAAGGACAAAGGAGCTCTCCTCTTGAGGTCCATTTTGAAGAAGCCCTCCCGCAGCCCCAATATGAAGGCAAGCTTGAGGGTGTACCCGGGCACTTCTTGGACGAGGAGAACCTCCTCCCTGAACCGCTCCAGATAGTGAGCCAGCAACTCCCCTGACTCTTGCTTGATCTGGAAAAGTGCTTCAGCATGTTTCTTCCTCTTCCTTGATGTTGAGAAGCGTAGCAGGAAGCCTTGATGCAAGTCTTCGAAGGCATAGATGGATCTCATAGGGAGCTGGTGGAACCAATCTCTAGCCCTCTCCTTCAGGGTTATCGCGAAGAGTCGACATTTGAAAGTGTCCGACATGGGCATGATGGAGACCATGTCCTCAAACCACTGCAGGTGCAGGACTGGATCATTCCTGCCGGAGTAGTGGGATGTCTCCGCCCCCCTGAACCCCTCTGGAACCGGGGCCGAGAGGATCTGCTCACAAAAAGGACTTCCCTTGCTCGCCACCCTTTGGGGCTGGGCGAGTGGGGGTTGGCCGCCTCCCCACTCGCGTCCTTGGGGCTGGGCGAGTGGGGGGCATGGGACATCCCCACTCCCACTTTGGGTCTCGGCGAGTGGGGGTCTGAGACCTCCCCACTCGCCCCCTTGGGTCCCGGCGAGTGGGGGTGTGGGATTTTTTTTAAATGCACAAATAAAAAACTCACGAGCCGACTCACGAGCTGATGAATAACATTATGTGAGCTCATTCTCAATTCGTAATCGAACTCAAGCTCCATAGACTTAAACTCGAGTCAAGTTTTTTTCGAGCCGCCTCATCGAGCTTACAAGCCAGCTTTGCTCAACTTGCACCCTCAGGGGGGCTGCCCGCGAAGTGTGCGATGCCCGCCTCTAGTTTGATGTTTCCATTAGTGAGCCTGAGCTGAAGTAGAGATGTCATGAATAACACATTGACGACCACATCGTCGTCAATCAATATCTGATTTATCTTAATGGGTGGCTCTATGATGATTGCACTGATGTATAGAGGGCCGAGGTGAGGAGCATTCATCCCCAAGGGGTCTGGATTTCTTTCGACGTTGCAGGATCAACAAGTGTCTTTTTCCCTAACCTGCCCCCCTAGCGGGCTTATTCGGATCGGCTGCTCCCGCGTATGTGCTCGCAGAAATTTTCACTGGAGCCTCACGTGAACAAATCGTTCAATTTATTCCTTCAGGAACAGACAATTTTGCATGTCATGCCCGTGACCTCGATGAAAATCGCAGAACTTGGACTAATCGCCTGCGTTCGGGGCGACCGGCCTAGGTCTCTGGAGAGCGGGGTGGTCACGGATGACGAGTAAGACCTCTATTCGAGAGGTATTGAGGGGATTGTAGCTCTGACACTCTTCTTGTCATAGCATAGGTTGCATGCCTGCAGGTAAGGGCACTGTTGCAGAGCCTGATGCTATGTTCTTTTGTTAAAGGAATCCCTCCATCTCTTTTTTCAATGTCTTACAATCCTTCGTTTTATGCCTGATTTTTTGGTGGAATCTGCAGTATTAGGACTATTTACCCCCGCCTGGCTTTTAATCATGTGGCTTCTTACATTTTTTTTGGGACGTCCGGGGCTATTTATCTGGGACGAGACTGCTTTTATTTTCTCAGCCTTTCTCGGACTTCAAAGCAGTGAAGTGGTGACCCGAGCTCAATGTGTCAGAGAGCGTATGGTTCTTGTCATGAGCTACTCATCCTGGGGGCTGCAAAGGGATGGACTTTTGGTGGTAGGAGGAGGACTTGTCACTGATGCGCGGTCGTTCCTGAGGTCTCGTACCTTTGGGCAAGGTGTGTTTCAGAATCATTGGCGGTTGATCGTCTGGTGTGGAGATTGGAATAGGGGAGCGAGGTGTTGGACATGTGTGTCACATCCCTTTGTTTGAGAATAACAAATCCCATATTGTATTTGATATTGCTTGTAGTGTGTTTATAGTGTGCAGGAACTATAGGTGCAATACTCCACTGGTAGAAAGCAGCTTGGAACAACCTTTTGAAAGGAGGAGCGCTACCGCCAGCGCTATCGCTAGCGCCAGTGCTACCGCTACCGCCAGCACTACCGCCAGGCGCTATCTCGAATTCGTGCACGCCGCTACCGCTACCGCCAGCGCTATCTCCCGCTACCGCTAGGCGCTATCTCCAGTTCGTGCACACCGCCACACTGCCGACGGTTGCTCAACCGCTCTACACGAACGATACCGCCGACGTTATCCACTACCGCAGGCGCTAGCTCCAAGGTCTATAAATTGAAGTGTTCTCTCTCGTTTTGGTTAGACCTTCCAGAGATATTACTTGTGCCCAAACTCTCGTGCTGCTACTCTACCAAATCATCATCATCTCCCGCTCAAAGCCAAAGAAGAAATTCTGGAGAAGGAAGCCATCACGCTGCATCCGAAGAACGATCACTTCGACCTCGCTTGTGCTTCAGCGATTCATCCTCATCTCCAGAAATCTCAAGAGGGAGTTTTGCTTGTTATTTAATTATTTCCATTCCACACTTTTTGTATCCGTTGTAGTGAAATCGCCTTGTTTTTGGCGACTAGGTCATTGCGCGGCTTAGGGGGAATTTGCCGCGTGAGTTGGCGACTAGGTCTTGGGGATTAGATCTAGGGGGTGCTCAAGGCCATATCCGGGGAAGGATTGGCTAGAGCGGCTTGAGGCCATATCCGGGGAAGGATTGGCTAAAGCCAACCGGTTCGTGGGGATACGAGTCGGTATAGAAAAGGAAAAGAAAATCATTTTTGTACACTTCCGATTTCTAGCGTTATAGAAATCAAATTTTATGTAAACACTTTTTCACATAATATAATCATGTCTCTTTTGTGTTTACTTTGATTTCTATCATTTGGCGTAATCTTTATTATTTTGTGTTTCTAAGTTTTCAATTCTAAATCTAAATTATTTATTTCTAATTTGTCATCATTATTTCCTATTAATCAAAACAACTTAGTAATTTTCTCAAAAATTATACAAAGAATTTTATTCCCTTATTCACCCCTCCCCCCTCTAAGGGCGCCGTAAGATCCAACAAGTGGTATCAGAGCGCAGGTTATTCCAAACGGTTTAAAAACCAGTAATAAAGGAATAATGGCGTCTTATGATCTCGCTTTTTCCGAGGGTCAGGGAATTAGTAGACCTCCACTATTTACTGGGTCGGATTATAATTATTGGAAAAATAGGATGCGTTGTTTTCTAATGACCCTAGATATTGAGATTTGGAACATGGTAGAAGAAGAATACACTCCTCCTACATTTGTAGTTGGAGAGGTTATGTTAGAAAAACCCAAAGATAAATGGGATGATCGGGATAAACTCAAATGTAAAAATAACGCAAAAGCCATGAATGCTCTATTTTATGCGTTAGATAGAAATGAATTTAATAGAATTTCTGCTTGTACTACTGCATATGAAATTTGGAATCATTTGGAAGTTACTCATGAAGGTACATCGCAGGTTAAAGATTCCAAGCTTTTCCAACTGGAGTCGGAATATGAAAAATTCTGAATGGATGAAAGCGAAGATGTTGATGGTATGTACACGCGCTTCACCAAGATCGTCAATGCCTCAAAAGCTCTTGGAAAGACCTTCTCAAATGGCGACTTGATCCGTAAGATCCTTCGTTCTCTTCCTCCAAAATTCAACCCGAAGGTGACGGCTATTTCGGAGTCGCACAACTTAAGGACGCTCCAAGTTGAGAGCCTCATTGGGAATCTCAAAACCCATGAGGTAGAACTCAAAATCCAACATGATGAATACAACAAGGAGCCAAAGAAGAAGGCGTTGGCATTAAAATCAAAGAAGGAGTGTCAAGAGGATGAGGATGAAGATGAAGAGAGTCTTTTGGTAAAGAACTTCTGAAAGTTCATGCGCAATCCGGAAAGGAGAAACACCTTTCGAAAATATTTCCAAAAGGGTGAAAGATGGAAAGGGTCATCTTCAAAGAAGGAAAAAGAGAGCGACAATGAAGAAGAGAGACCTCCACCGGAATGCTATCATTGTAGGAAGACGGGGCACATTCGGAGCCAGTGCCCAAAGTTCTTGAAGGAGAAGAAAGAAAAACGGCACAAAGGGAAGGAGAAGAAGAAAGTACTAAAAGCTAGAACATGGGATGAATCTTCCTCCTCCTCCTCCGAAGAATCAAGTGGGTCTTCATCAAGCGAAGATGAGGAAGCAAACATGTGCCTCATGGGACATGAAAACGACGGCGACGACACCAGTGTTCCTAGTGACACTGAGGTAACTCCTCCCACTTATGATGAATTGTATAATGAATTTCTTGAAACTTGCAAAGCTTTTGATAAACATATGAAAGATAGTATTTTATTAAATCATGAAAATGAATCTCTTATTAAAGAAAATCAAAAGCTTTCCAAAAAGGTGATTGTTTTAGAAAAGAGAAAGATTTCTTGCCAAGAATGTGATCACTCCACAAAATTGGCAAAAGATATAGAAGAGTCACTTTCTAAAGCCCTCTCTCATGCCAAAACTCTTACAAAAGAGAAGGGGGAATTAGAAAGGAAATTGGAAGCCTCTCTTTTGCAAATCAAAAATAATAAGAAAGGTTTTGAAAATAGGTGTGTCATGCTTGTGAAAGAAAATTCTTCATTTAAAGCACAAGTTCATGATCTCACCATTGCCATTAAAAAATTTGGTATAGGCCAAAAATCACTGGAAATGATTCTAGGGTACCAGTGCCATGGATCTGGAAAGTTTGGGCTCGGATATCGAGGAGAGGGCTACCGCCCGGCGCTAGCCACTAACGCCGGCGCTAGCACCTCATATCAGAAACCAAAAATTTCTTTTTCAAAATGCTATCCTTCTATAAATCAAGTTTATTCCAGCAAGAAAATTTTCCAGAAAAGGGTCTCAACCCCCTTTATTTCGTGTGCAAACTATTATAGGTTGGGTCACACAACTAGTTCTTGCAGGAAAATAAAACAAAATACTTTAAAGCAAATCTGGCTACCTAAGGCTTCCACTTATTCTATGGGAGGATCCTCTTGGGTATCCGGATCTTTACTCTAATCTTCTTTCAAGATGTGTAGGCAGGCTAAGGACAATGAAGACGTGTGGTACTTGGATTCAGGATGCTCCAAGCACATGACGGGCAATAAAGCTAAGTTCCTTAGCCTAGAAAAGAAGAAGGGAGGGATCGTGACGTTTGGCGACAACGAAAAAGGAAGAATCATGGGAATTGGTACAGTTGGTAACGAATCCTTCACTATATCAAATGTTCTTTATGTAAAAGGGCTAAAACATAATCTGATTTCAATTAGCCAATTATGTGATAAAGGATTAGATATTTTATTTGAATCTTCTACTAATCTATGCAAAATATCTAATCCTATTACATACAATATTTTACTAACTGCACCAAGAATACACAATGTTTATATTGTTTCATTTCATGATCTTTCAAAATCATCTTCAAAATGTTTTATTACCAAAAATGATGAACTTGAACTTTGGCATAGAAAGCTAGGACATGCTAGCACAAAGCTAATTGTACAACTTGCCAAAAGAGATTTAATTAGAGGATTGCCTAGATTAAATGGAAATTTACCTTCACTTTGTTCACCATGTCAAAAAGGTAAAATTACTAAATCCTCTTTCAAAAGTAAAAATGTTATTTCTACTACAAGACCTTTGCAATTAATTCATATGGATCTCATTGGTCCCGTTAGTACCGCAAGTCTTGGTGGTAGATTGTATACATATGTTTTAATAGATGATTTTTCTAGATATTGTTGGACAATATTTCTCTCATCCAAATCCGAAGCGTTTTGTGAATTTTCAAAATTATGTACTCGTATTCAAAATGAAAGTGATTTAAAAATTAAATGCATTCGCTCGGATCATGGAGGAGAATTTGAAAATGAAAAATTTACATCTTATTGTGATATGTTAGGCATAAAGCATGAGTTCTCCGCACCACGCACACCACAACAAAATGGTGTTGTAGAAAGAAAGAATAGGACACTTCAAGAGCTAGCACGCACTATGTTATGTGAATATAAATTACCTAAGTCCTTTTGGGCTGAAGCCGTAAACACATCATGTTATGTTATAAATAGAATCATGCTTCACCCATCTTTAAATCTCACACCATATGAACTTTATTTTCAAAAGAAGCCTAATGTATCTTACTTCAAAGTTTTTGGTTGTAAATGCTTCATTTTAAATACAAAAGATAGCTTGGGAAAGTTTGATGAAAAATGTGATGAAGGAACATTTCTTGGATACTCTTCAACTAGTAAAGCTTATAGAGTTTTTAATAAAAATAACTAGAAAAGTTGAAGAGTCAATTAATGTGAAATTTGATGAGCTTGTTCCTTGTATAGAAAGACTTTCCGCGGGTAAAGAGGATGATCTATTACCTCCTTTGGAGCATGGTGATGAAGAACCTTCCAAAGAAGAAGAAGAGGAGGCCAAGAAAGATGAATATGTACCTCCAAGCGTCTTAAAATTCACAAAGGATCATCCACGGGAACTTATAATTGGTGAACCATCCATCGGGGTAAGAACTCGCTCTTCTCTTCATGAATCTTATTCAAATATTTGCTTTGTTTCCGAAATTGAACCAAAAAATGTTACAACCGCTTTAAATGATGAATTTTGGTTTTTGGCTATGAATGAAGAGTTAGAACAATTTGAGCGACATAATGTTTGGAAATTAGTAGAAAGACCATCTAATCACCCGGTTGTAGGTGTAAAATGGATTTTTAAAAATAAATTAGATGGTGAGTCTAGAATATCTAGAAATAAAGCACGTTTAGTAGCACAAGGATATTCTCAAATCGAGGGGATAGATTTTGATGAATCTTTTGCACCCGTTGCTAGATTGGAGTCTATAAGAATTTTTCTAGCATTTGCAAGCTTTACAAGAATAAAACTATTTCAAATGGATGTGAAAAGTGCTTTTCTAAACGGGTTTGTACAAGAAGAAGTTTATGTTGAACAACTCCCCGGTTTTATTAATGAAAAATTTCCAAATCATGTTTATAAACTAGAAAAAGCGTTTTATGGTTTAAAACAAGCGCCCCGTGCATGGTATGAAAGACTTACATCATTTTTACTAAAGCACGGTTATATTATGGGAAGTGCGGATAATACTCTCTTCATTAAGCACAATAATGATGATATAATTATTTTACAAATATATGTTGATGATATTATTTTTGGATCTACTAATGAAGAGATGTGTAAAGAAGTTATTTTAGTGATGAAAAATGAATTTGAAATGAGTCTTGTAGGAGAACTTTCTTATTTCCTTGGTTTTCAAATATCACAAAGAATTGACGGTATCTTTGTATGTCAAACTAAATATGTTCATGATATGCTTAAACGTTTTGGATTTGAAAACCTTAAACATGCTTCTACACCAATGAGTGCATCACTAAAATTAGGAAAAGATGAATCAGGAGTTTCTATAGATCAAACTTTATATAGATCAAACTTTATATCTTAGTGCAACTAGACCCGATATTATGTTTGACGTATGCTTATGTGCTAGATTTCAAGCCAATCCAAAAGAATCTCATTTAAAAGCAGTAAAACAAATTTTTAGATATCTCATTGGGTCATCTAGATTAGTATTATGGTACCCACATAATGATTCATTTACATTGCATGGCTATTCCGATTCGGATTATGCCGGTTGCTCACTTGATAGAAAAAGCACTAGTCGTACTTGTCATTTTCTAGGACCTTCATTAGTTGCATGGTCTAGTAGGAAACAAAATTCGGTTGCACTCTCCACCACGGAGGCCGAATACATTGCATTAGGGAGTTGTTGTGCACAAGCACTATGGATGAGCCAAACTTTAGAGGACTTTGGTTTTCATCTAAGAAATATTGAACTAAAATGTGACAACAAAAGTGCCATTGATCTCACAAATAATCCGGTACACCACTCTAGATCCAAACATATAGATGTGCGTCATCATTTCATAAGGGATCACATTAAAAAGGAAAATGTGAGGATTAGTTTCATTGGCACGGACTCTCAACTTGCTGATATATTCACTAAACCTCTTCCCGATGCAAGGTTTCAAATGTTAAGGTTGGAATTAGGAGTCTTAGACATCTTAGGATGAAAAACATATAAAATGCTAATGTTTTATGCAATTTGAGCAATCAAGACATCTCTGATAATTACAAAACTTCTGCATAAGACTACTCTTAAGACCCCTAACCAATATCAAAAATCAAAAATTTAAAATTCCTAAGAAATCGAGTACTGTTTCCGGCGCTAGCGCTAGCGCCGGCGCTAGCATGAGTGTTCAAATTTTCTATTTTTTAAATTTTCTAAAAATCAAGAAAAATATGTTAGTGTATTTGTACTACTTTGATTTGTAGTTCTGACATTTTTTATTTTTTGTTTATTTTATGAAAAATCAACTACAAAAATTCAAAATTCAAAAATTACAAAAATATGTTTTTGTTTTCACTAAAAATTTTCAAAACAACTAAAAACTGTATGATCTTTATTGCCAATATCAAGCATGTAGGAATTCTATTATTTAGAATTATTTACAATGTTAAAATTTATTTCTTGAAATTTCTATGAACATTGTTTTAATTATCATGCTTTGATACATCTATTTAAGTGCATCAATTGTATTGAAAAATGTGTAGAACCAAGCTTAGCATGCCTCTAAGTATGAGTAAATGTTTTATGATTGATAATGATATATTTCACTCACTTATTTTGGTAATCAAGATGTGTGTCTAAATCCAAAATGCTTGCTTGTGTATTGTATTTGTACAATGAATTAAAACTTGCATAAGTTTTTTACCTACACTACATTTGAATTGCACTTATGAAATTTAGAAAAGTGGTTAAAAGTTAAAAAAAATTGGGTTTGCAAAACAAGTGTATTCGGAGAATGTTGTCTCACAACTGTGAACAAAAAATATATATGTAGACAAATATAACTCCACCAAGCACTACTTGAACCTCCTGATAAGTCTTCATAAGCATTGTGAGGTTGAGCACCTTGGAAAGAATAGTAAAGTTACTTGTGCAAACCTTGGTTATTACACCACTTTGTTAAAAACTATGTGCATTAAAAAGTGTGTGAAAGTAATTTACTTGTGTTTTATTGTGCACTTTACTTTACATATGTCTTGTATTTTGATGATTTAAATCTATTGTTAACATTGCTCAAAATACACTTATGTGCATATCATTATCTTTCATAACACTTCTTCTCATGAGTATTGGATTCTAATGCTTTATCTATACTACTCCTTATATAAAAATGCACTAGATAACCTAGCATGATCTCTACAATGTTTTGGTATTTCTTGAACTTAGAATTAAGTAACATTGTAGCTTAATTTATCTTTGATTTGTTCATTTCATGCTTGGTATGTTTATGAAAAACTTTGAGATTTCAAGAAGATTAAAACATCTTTCAAATTTGAACTAAAACTCATATTTCTACTTATGTTTTTCATGCTTACAAAAAGATGTTTATTATAATCTTCCGCTTGCTTACAACTCTTATCTTTATATTTGAAATCTCGTATGTATGCTATGCTTAAACTATTTATCATTATTTATATTTCAAAAAGCTCGATCATGATATATTAATGTCTCCTTACTACCCTCACCCCACCTTCTTTTGATAATACCAAAAGGGGGAGATTAATTGAAGAAATCTATATAGAAGAAATATAGAAGATTAAGGGGAGAATAAATTCATAAAATCTATCTTTTAGGGGGAGTAACACATAAATTGCATTTATGTAGGGGGAGCATTAAGATAGGGGGAGTATGCACATTATCGTGCATATCATATACTATAGTTGCACTTTTATCTTGCTTATCTTATCTATAAACACTATTGTTGATTTCTTGCTTAGAGGATTTGTTATTATCAAAAGGGGGAGATTGTTGGACATGTGTGTCACATCCCTTTGTTTGAGAATAACAAATCCCATATTATATTTGATATTGCTTGTAGTGTGTATATAGTGTGCAGGAACTATATGTGCAATACTCCACTAGTAGAAAGCAGCTTGGAACAACCTTTTGAAAGAAGGAGCGCTACCGCCAGCGCTATCGCTAGCGCCAACGCTACCGCTACCGCCAGCACTACCGCCAGGTGCTATCTCGAATTCGTGCACGCCGCTACCGCTACCGCTACCGCCAGCGCTATCTCCCGCTACCGCCAGCGCTAGCACTACCGCCAGGCGCTATCTCCAGTTCGTGCACACCGCCACGCCGCCGACGGTTGCGCAACCGCTCTACACGAACGATACCGCCGACGCTATCCACCACCGCAGGCGCTAGCTCCAAGGTCTATAAATTGAAGTGTTCTCTCTCGTTTTGGTTAGACCTTCCAAAGATATTACTTGTGCCCAAACTCTCGTGCTGCTACTCTACCAAATCATCATCATCTCCCACTCAAAGCCAAAGAAGAAATTCTGGAGAAGGAAGCCATCACGCTGCATCCGAAGAACGATCGCTTCGACCTCGCTTGTGCTTCAGCGATCCTTCATCCTCATCTCCAGAAATCTCAAGAGGGAGTTTTGCTTGTTATTTAATTATTTCCATTCCACACTTTTTGTATCCGTTGTAGTGAAATCGCCTTGTGTTTGGCGACTAGGTCCTTGCGCGGCTTAGGGGGAATTCGCCGCGTGAGTTGGCGACTAGGTCTTGGGGATTAGATCTAGGGGGTGCTCAAGGCCATATCCGGGGAAGGATTGGCTAGAGCGGCTTGAGGCCATATCCGGGGAAGGATTGGCTAAAGCCAACCGGTTCGTGGGGATACGAGTCGGTATAGAAAAGGAAAAGAAAATCATTTTTGTACGCTTCCGATTTCTAGCGTTATAGAAATCAAATTTTATGTAAACACTTTTTCACATAATATAATCATGTCTCTTTTGTGTTTACTTTGATTTCTATCATTTGGCGTAATCTTTATTATTTTGTGTTTCTAAGTTTTCAATTCTAAATCTAAATTATTTATTTCTAATTTGTCATCATTATTTCCTATTAATCAAAACAACTTAGTAATTTTCTCAAAAATTATAAAAAGAATTTTATTCCCTTATTCACCCCCCTCTAAGGGCGCCGTAAGATCCAACACGAGGGGCCTCTAAATTCCTCAGCATTGTAAGCATTTCGGCTTGACAATTTTCTATTTAGCGCACGCGCCCTTCCATAGATGTTGCGGGCGTGACTGGAGCTTCTTCGGGAAGCGATATATTGATGGCCGGAGGATTAGTTGGAGTTTGATTAGCACGTCGCTCGAGGACTGCCCCATCGGTTGCTTGTGAGCTTTTCTCTGCCATTGTTATCGGTCGGGAGCACTTGCACAAAAACTAGTACTAACTTCATTATCACTTCAAAGAGTTAGGAACACCTTCCCACAAACGGCGCCAAACAGTTGTGGGTCGCTTAGCGCTCTCACAGACTAGATGAAACAGACCATCTTAACTCGAGAGTGAGTCAAGCGGCAAACAGTCAAAGAGAGAACTGACAACAGAAGACAACAAGATGTTTTATGTGGAAAACCTGAAAAGGGAAAAAAACACGGGGTTAGGCCCAGTTATAACAAAATTCACTATTTATAGTCGGTTACAGAAGTTAGAGTTTTTAGGAGGGTGACAGACCACCACTCCCTTTTACAAGTAACTTGTGGAAAAAAACTAATTCTTCATCAGCGCTCACATAAGTAGTCTCTGAAGCAGAAACATCACAAATGGAGCGAACGTTGAGTGGAAGGAGGATGAACAGAGAGTCAAGCCTTCGCCGAAAAACCTTAGATCCATGTCTTTTCCTTTTTTTTCTCCATCCCTTAAAATAGAGATCTGAGTGCCTTTTTATAGTTTTTCTAGGGGGCGCACTGGTAATTGCTCCCTTCTGGATGTTGAACGTGTGGATAGGAACGCCTGATTCTGGCTCATAGATTACCAATTTCTAGAATATGACGACCTTGAGCCCCAAACGGTTCAACGGCTTGGGTAAGGCTATCGACGACGGTGATGGTGGTGACGGGGGATGGAGCGCGCTCGGAGGCATGCATGATGGCGTGCGCGGAGGCACGCACAAGAAGGGTCGCTCAGAGTCGTGCATGGAGGCGCGCGTACGAAGGGTCGCCCAGAGGTGTGTGCGCGAAGGGTCACTCAGAGGTGCACACGTGGAGGATCTTGCGGAGGCGCATGCATGGAAGATTATGCGGAGGTGCGTGCACGGGGGGATCTTTTGGTGCCGCGCGTGCGGAGGCAGAGGTGCACGCGCTGCTTCCCATCAGCGTCCAACTTGGGCGCTCATTTATTTTAACACCAAACTTGGGCGCTGACTAACTCAACGCCCAATGTGGGCGCCGAAATGAATCAGCGCCCCCTGGGTCTTAGGGTACCGCGCAAGGCACATGCACGCCGTGTGCGTGCAGCGCCTGCATGGTACATGCGTGCATGACATTTGTGTTGGCGCACGCAAAGTGCTCTCATCGAAGCATGTGCGCGCGAGGCTTTGTTGGGGCACAGCCCCTGCGCAGGCGCATGTGGTCTTACGCACATGCTCATTCGGTGCGCCCGCACGCTCCGTCGTCCATTTGGGATATCAAACTGACTCAGAATTGCGCGAGAAAAAGGATGTTGGAATTGTATTGGCGAGCCAGCTAAGGCCGCGTGCAGAGCAGAAACTCCGAATTGATTACTTGGATTTTAGGGAAACCCTATCCAGCCTGAAGATTTTTGTTGTAAGTTGAAAGCAAACACCCAACTACTGAAACTACTAAATCAACAGTCTCTGGAGTGCGCTGTGGATGTGCATCGTGATAGAGAGAGAGAGAGAGAACATGGATCGTGATTTGGAGGGTGTGTTGTCGGTGGCATGACAGATTAGAATGTAGAGAGAGATAACGACAAAGCAGAAGCCCACCTTAGTGGCAGGTCGATCATGGATAAAGCCGCTCTGTCGATCCTGGATGCTAGAGGACGAAAATTGTGATCTCTTTGATGTCGGAGGAAGAGAGCGTGCAATTGTGAATTGTGGGGAGAAGAGCGAAGGCGGGATGCCCTAGTTGGGTGATAATTTGTTTTGGAAGGAAGTTAATAAAGATGAAGTGCGCGTACACCTACAAATTATCATGTTTTCTTTTATGTGGATTATGTGAAGAGAAGAAAGAATAAGAGGAATTGAGGAACTTACCATTGGTTATCCGATGAGAGCAACATACCATTTGTACGTAGGCTATATATATATATAGCCTTAGTTTGAAATAGCTCTATAAATTTTTAATTTCTCACATATATCAAAAATATTTTCTCTTCTACATCACTCATCCCCTCTCTCCTATATGCCTTTACTATTTAGTAGCTTTAAGAAATTGAAAAATATTTTCTACACCATCACTCACTCTCTCCTCCACATCTCTCTCTTGTAACGATCGAATGACCCATATGCATTTGATGGTCTAATATTTAATGTTTTCTTTTAATATACTGTATATATACATATAGATTGTGATATAGATGACATATCTTTTGCATTAGTGCCTTAATTTTAAGTCATAATTATGACTTTTTTTGTTTATAGCGCGCTTATTCACAACAATAATTGTTCCAAACTATTATTTATATAAGTAATGATCAGTGCCCTGACATTGTTTAAGAAATGATCGGTGTCCTCTTCATCATTATTTATATAAGTAATATTTGTGTTCGCCAGAGCCCAGGAGCAACATTTAAATGTCAGCACAAACTTTCTTATTTATATATTATTAAAATGCTCGATTTCTTTTTTAAATAGGATGGAAATATAAAATTAATGAGAATCTTGGTATGCACCCACAAAGTTATAAGGAGCTCCAAGGAGTGCGATTATCAAAAGCCCCACCATGGGAAAGCGGAGGCAATGAAGCCAAGTTCAACTCCATAAAAAGGGAATATGGGTGAGAGTAAGAACCCGCCTCGCGGCATCGCCCGCACGGGTAGCAACAAGGACAAACTCGTCGTCGTCGGATACGATCGTAGCCACACCCCACTAAGTTCGTGTGGATAGACGCACACCCCACTAAGGGAGTGCGGGCAGCACCCCGCTTCGACCAAAGCCGCACACCATGGGGGCGGCCAAGGCCGCACCCCCCATGGGATGCGTCCATGGCCGCACCCCCCATGGGGTGCCGCCCTGGTCGCACCCCCCCCCCCCCCCATGGGGTGCCGCCCTGGACGCACCCCCCACTGGGTGCGGCCTTGGACGCCCCCCACCCCCCATCGGCCCTGAACGTTGTACAATGCTTAAAATGCTCGATTAGCAAAAGCCCTGAGCGCTCAGAATGCGCCCGCGTTCATGGCGCGCTCAGAACACTTGCGCGTTCGCGACGCGAGCGGCAGTTAACCTTTCTTAATTTTCTAGATTGCAGGTCATGTTCGCTGCGCTCAAATCAGCAAGCGTGATTCGCCCGGAGGAAAGACGGGAATATCCAAAAAATAGCGATTTGTGTGCTCCAAATCAGCAAGCGTGATTCGCCCGTCAGGTGGTTACGTTTGTTACAACGATGAAATTACTGGGCTACCCCTGCCCAAGGCTATAAAATGAGCTCAGAGCCTTCATTTCAAGGGACCTTATCTTCTGCACCCGAGAGAGCTCCGTTGAAAATTCCTCAGAGTTCTCTTTTGGCGCTTGAATATTTCCTCCAAGTCTTCAAAGATCTCCTTCAAGTTTTCGAAGATCTCCTTCAAGTCTTCGAAGATCTCCTTCGAGTTGAAGATCTCCTTCGCTTTCGAAGACATTCATCCTAAGTGATTCAGAGATCCTCCGGGCACCAAAAGGCGACCAGAAAATCTCACTTTCATTCCCACAGAAAAGTACTTAGTTTCCTGAGAGGTGTCATGTCACCCCCGAAGATTTCTATTTGTAATCATTGTAACAAGCGCTGGTCTGTCTCCCTAGAATTCTCAATTTTGCTTGTAAGAAACAGACATATAGTGGAATTTGGCTGGCACAGTTCCGGTCGCGTGGTTTTTTACCCTTTCCGGTTTTCCACGTAAAAACATTCTTGGGTTATCCACCAGTTCTCTCATTGACTATTTGCGCGCTCGACTCGCTCTCTAGCTAAGGTGGTTCAATTCGACCGGTCTGCCAGAGCGTCGAGTGACGCGCAATAGTTTGGCGTCGTTTGTGGGAACGTGTTCCCAAAATTATGCAAATGACATCAGATATTTCCTCAAGACAACATCTATCAATGGCAAGAAGGAGTGCTCGCACCACTGAAGGAACAATCCCTGGGGAGCGCGTCGATCCGTCTCCCTCGCACTCACTCATAAACGCGCCTCTCACGGATGAAGCAGGAAATGCTCCCATAGTAGCGCTGGAAGAGCGCATGCGACAAATAGAAGAACATCAAACCGAGTTGCTAACTCTCCTAAGAAATCTCGAGGTTCCTCGAGCTCCCACTCCACCTCCAGTACCAAATGTTCCGCTCCCCCAGCCCCAAATCATGCTCTGGTTGAGGAGGCCGTTCAGGAGGGGGATGTCTCAGAAGAACGTTTGGATGCAGCAAGCTCCGCTCATCCTGCCCAGCCGGCTAGGGGACCAGAAGGCGACCACCATCACCAACGCCAAGGAAGAATCAACCATAGACAAGTGATAGGGAGGACCACTCGAGAAGAAATACGCGACGTGATAGTAGAGGAGTACGGTCAGGTTGGGCGACGTACTGATTTTACTCGTCGTTCCCTGCATTACGGCTCTCCATTGTCGCCTTAGGTCCTGGCTCACCCAGTTCTGCATGGCTTCAAACTCCCCAACATTGAAACATTCGACGGGACAGACGACCCATGGAGCATGTCAGCCATTTCACTACCATCATGAGAATTTACAACGCTTTAGACCATCGACTCTGTTAGGTATTTCTGACAACTTTGAACAGCCAAGCGCACACTTGGTTCCATTCTCTGCGAGATGGAGTCATAGATAGCTTCGCAGAAATGGCACGGCAGTTCACCGACCAGTTCATCGCCAACCGCAGGACCGTTCGAGACCCCTCCCATCTGTCAGGAATCCACCAGAATGACGGTGAGACTCTTAAATATTTTTTCCACCTCTTCACTGCAGAGGCCCGACAAATCCCAGGGGTCGATCTCGAGCTTCAACGAGGCATTTTCCTTGGGGGTCTCCGATCAAGCGGCTATTACTCATCTCTAATGAGAGAGACAGTGTCGAGCTATCTCAATCTCATTCATCGGGTAGAAGCTCAAATTGCAGCCGATGAGGCTATCGAGGCGCATCGACAACAGTTCGAAGGCAGCCAAAGGAGGAAAAGGGGGTTGGAGCAAGCCCCTGAAAGATCGGAAGAGCGGCGTAATGAAGAACGTCGCACTGACGAACGTCGTCGCAACCACCAAAGAGATCCGGATCCGCGACCGCCCAGAGTTTACACCCCGTTGAATACCAGCAGAACCAACGTACTCTACGCCATCCAGAACAACCCGGAGCTTCACAGACCAAGGATTCCTCTCCCAAATCCGAGAAGAAACCAATCAAAGTACTGTGAGTTTCACCGAGGAACTGGTCACACCACTGAAGAATCTTCCAGATTAAATGAAGAAATTGAACATCTCATCCGCCAAGGACTCCTCGAAAGATTCATGTAGGGCCAAGTACCCAATAAGCCCCAGACGCCTACGAAGGTAAGGGGGAAACCTCCCACTCCCCAAGGAGTGGCAGGAGGAAGGACAATGGTTGGGGAGATCGAGACCATCGTCGGACCTCCCACACTCGTCGCGCAGGTCCTCTCAATCGTCAAACCCCCAAGGGACCACGAAGATAAGAAGTTTAGACAAGACATCACTATCAATTTCGGGGAATGGATCTGCAAGGGCTAGGAATACCGCATCAGGATCCACTAGTAATCAACAGAGGGATTGGGGACCCTTTCTTCAACGTTAAGAGAATATTGGTCGACAATGGAAGCTCATTCGACGTCATGTTCTTGTCCACTCTGCAGTGCATGAAACTTACAGAGGAGCAGCTCAGCCTCGCGACCGGACCTGTCTACGGCTTCAACAACTGACATGTTCCAGTTCAGGACATGATCACCCTCCCTATCACATTGGGTGAATTCCCAAGACAATCAACGCACGACGTCCAATTCGTAGTTGTAGAATCCTCCTCCGCCAATAATGCCATCTTTGGAAGACCACTTCAATCCATCTTTGGAGCAGTTCCGTCCATCCCCCATCTAACCATGAAGTTCCCAACCGCCGCGGGAATAAGGGTCGTAAGAGGAAACCAAGAAGCAGCGCGAACATGTTATCTGAAACAGGCTCGACCGGCGGAGGCCACCGCTCTCAACATCGACAACTTTGACTTATGGGATGAGGCCACTTTGCAACGCGGAGCACCTGTTGAAGGGCTCGTAGAAATACCATTATCCCAGCAGGATTCGACCCGGGCCGTTCATGTCAGATCCCTCTTGTCCAAAGAAGAGCGAGAAAAATACACTCTCTTCCTTCGCGCTAATGAGGATTGTTGGATCGATTGGCGCCCTTAGAGGGGGCGGGGGTGAATAAGGGAATAAAATACTTTGTAAATTTTTACTAAATTGTTTAGAGAAAATTAGAATAAAATAACAATTTAACTTAAAGGAGGAAACAATTGTAATTTACAATTCTATAAATTATGCCAAATGATAGAAATCAAGTAAACACAAAAAGAGACATGATTATATTATATAAAAAAGTGTTTACATAAATTTAATTTCAATATCGCTAGAAATCGGAGGCGTACAAAGTAAAACAAGTTTTCTTTTTCTATACCGACTTGTATCCCCACAAACCGGTTGACTTTAGCCTATCCTTCCCCGAATATGGCCTCAAGCCGCTCTAGCCAATCCTTCCCCGGATATGGCCTCGAGCACCCCCTAGATCTAATCACCTAGAACTAGTCGCCAACACAAGGCGAATTCCTCCCTAAGTCCTACCCAGACCTAGTCGCCAACACAAAGCGAATTCTCTAAACGGTTACAAAAATATATGGAATGAAAATAAAGATAACAATAATTAAAACTCCCTATATGAGATCTCTGAAGATGAGGATGAAGGATCGATGTAGCATAAGCGAGGTTGAAGTGATCGTTCTTCGGATGCAGCGTGGTGGCTTCCTTCTCCAGAAATCCTCTTTGGCTTTAAGTGGGAGATGAACTTTCGGCAGAGTAACAGCTCTGGAAATTTGGCACAGGTAATCTCTCTGGAAGCACTACCTCAAAACGAGAGAGAGCTCATCAATTTATAGAACTTGAAGATAGCGCCTGCGGTAGCTCCTAGCGCCTGCGGTAGCGTTCGTGTGGAGCGGTTGCGAAATCGTCGGCGTCGTGGCGCTGTGCACAAACTTGAGCTAGAGCCTGGCGGTAGCGCTAAGGAACTGCTGAGATGAAACTAAACCGCTGAGACGAAGCCGCTGAGACGGAACCGTTGAGACAAAACTAAACCGCTGAGATAGAACCTGAGCTAGCGCCTGGCGATAGCACTAACGCTGACGGTAGTGCATTTTTCCAGATGTTTGAATTCAGCTGCTTTCTACCTGTGGAGCATTGCACCTATAGTTCCTGCACACTATAAACACACGACAAGCAAGATCAAATACAATTTGGGATTTGTTATTCTCAAGCAAATTGATGTGACACACATGTCCAACAATCTCCTCCTTTTGATAATAACAAATCCTCTTAGCAAGAAATCAACAATAGTGTTTATAGTATATGATAAGCAAGATGATAGTGCAACTATAATATATGATAAGCATGATAATGTGCATACTCCCCCTATCTTAATGCTCCCCTATATAAATGTAATTTATGTTTTACTCCCCCTAAATGATAGATTACATGAATTATTCTCCCCTTAATCTTCTATATTTTGCCTATATAGATTTCTTTAATTAATCTCCCCCTTTTGGTATTATCAAAAGAAGGTAGGGTGAGGGTAGTAAGGAGGCATTCTTTAGTCTAGTTATAAATCATGATCGAGCTTTTGTAATGTATGAAATGATAAAGATTTTAAGTGTAATATTTAAGAAATTTCAAATAAATAAATAAGAGTTTTAAGCAAGCGGAAGATTATAATAAACATCTTTTTGTAAGCATAAAAAGCATAAGTAAAAATATGAGTTTTAATTCAAAATTGAAAGATGTTTTAACCTTTTTGAAATCTCAATGTTTTTCATAAAGATACCAAGCATGAAATGAACATATGAAAAATGAAATATACTACAAGGTTACTTAAATTTAAGTTACCAAAAACATTGTAGAGATCATGCTAGGTTATCTAGTGCATTTTTTATATAAAGAGTAGTATAGATAAAGCATTAGAATCCAATACTCATGAGAAGAAGTGTTATGAAAGATAATGATGTGCACATAAGTGTATTTTGAGCAATGTTAACAATTGATTTAAATCACAAAATACAAGACATATGTAGAGTAAAGTGCACAATAAAACATAAGTATATCAACTTTCACACACTTTTAATGCACATAATTTTTAACAAAGTGGTGTAGTAACCAAGGTTTGCACAAGACACTTTACTATTCTTTCCAAGGTGCTCAACCTCACTATAACACCCCCATCCGTTCGGGAGCATATAACAGAGGGTTCGGCCGGGGCCCCACGTCATATACTACAAAACAAACGGGAACGTCACTTAATTGAAATATCGAACGACGCAATACAACGAAGCCTAACTCAGAGCATTCTATGCGGAAGCTGAAAAGAGACAAGATAAACCCCAAAACCCGTACCCAGGTATGTCCACTTTTACTAAATAGGAATAAATGTTTTACAACACAAAAATTAGGCACTACGGCCTTACAAATGACCAACATCGGCGCGCAGGCCGGCCATACATGAAAACAAGAGAACATCAAAAAGGCCTTCAAGGGCCGCAGCAGCGTAGGGGCTTCAGCCCGCTATGTTCCCGCTCGGCCCAGCACCTGTACAACAAGCCCACCAAAAATGGTGGCAAAACAGGGCAACGGTCAGCTACGGCTGACCAAATTATAACGACCCCACCCCTTCGAGGGGGTGGCAGTTTCCGGTCCCTGCAAGAGCATCACAGCATATATATATATATAACAGAATGAAGCGGCTGACACGGACCACAACAAATCATACATATGCATCAATCACAAACGTGGGAATGGCCTCCACGTTTCGTGCTCTCAGGCACTCTTTGGTGTACTCCGCCTTCCACCACCATCCACTCTTGATGGCTTTGCCCTTCGAAGCTAAAGTCGGTGGCCCGAATACCAGGGCTCTCCCATGCTTTAATTGTGAACATCCCGTAGCCCGAAGACTCTTTCTCATTGCTTCTCGACATGCTGTACGAGACTCACTAATCAGGTGCTGCAATGGTGCGGTTTCAAGTTCGCCAAATGCCCGTTGTTCACAGCTCTCGTTGTACAACACGAAGAGCGGGTATGGCGTCCCCTCAGCCCAGGTATTCTCAATTAGCCGGCTCTACGAGCCGCTAAGTCATCCACCAGGACCCCCTCACAGGTCGGGCACACAGGCCTCAGGTCCTCTCAACAGGTGGGCACAACAACATCACCAGAACTCAGTCTGGGAGCTATCGCCGGCGTTAACGCTAACGCCTGGCGATAGCGCACAGAAACCCTATTTTGGCTTCTAGCTGTGGGTGCTTCCCGGGGCACACCCCCAGGCATTACTGCACATGCAGTAGCACTCCCACTTCCTCAGAACGCACAAAATCACCAGAACCAAGTCTGGGAGCTACCGCCCGGCGATAACGCTAACGCCGGCGGTTGTGAACAGAAACTCCATTTCTATTTCTAACTTCGGGTGCTCCCCGGGGCACACCCCTAGGCGTTGCTACGCATGCAGTAGCACCCTCTAGTCCTACGAAGCAGGATATCAACACGGAGTTTTCCTCCGGCACGCATAATATCAAAAAGCATCACCAATCCAGACGAACCGTCTCGGATGGGCTTCACACAGCGCGCCTACGTCCATTTCACGCATGGACTCTACATGTATGCAAGATCTGACGGGGATAACACGAATCCACCCGTCGGAGGTCACGACCTCACCCTTTTGGGTAGGGACCTCAAAGATGCCCGGAAATGGACTAACACATGTCCAAAAGAGGGTAGAAAGGATCGTTACCCTTAAAGTGCGCTTCTGAACCATGGAGCACGTTCAAGATGGTTGTCCTCTTTGCAGATCCAGCCTCCGCTAGACGCTTCGAGTCGCTAAACGACGCTCCAAGCTTACGCTGCGGCTTGCGGTCTCCCTTTGTAGCATCCCTAGACAGAGATGGGCGGAGAGGGCTCGAGCGGCTCCTCCTTGCCAATGAGAGAGAGGGAGAAGGAGAGGGTTTAAGATCTCCTTGCTTCAGGCCGACGAGGAGGAGGGACGAGAGAGCTCGGGGTTCTCCTTGTCGACGGGAGGAAAGGAGAGGAAGAGGGGGACGGGGTTGTCCTTGCCCTAGGCGTCGACGGGAAGAGAGGGAGGAGGAAGCTTGGGGCGACTCCTCCTTGGTCCAGGCCGACGGGGAGAAAGTGAGGAGGAGGCTCGGGCTTCCCTGCTCCATGCGACGGCGGGAGAGAGGGAGATCGGGAGGAGCGATCGAGAGGGAGATCGGGAGGGGGGGGGGGGGTTTGCGGCTGCTCCAAAAAGAACGAGAAAGAGGGAGGTCGGGGAGGGAGATCAGGAATGAGAGGGAGGGGTTTGGGGTTTTAACAAAACCCTAGCCCAAGACTATCTGCAGACCACTCCTATCCGCACCCCAAACACCGCTAAACGCACCCCAAATTCATTTTATTGAAATTAAGGCGTTACAAATCTCTCCCCCTTAAAGAAATTTCGTCCCGAAATTTAAAGCACAAAACAACGAAATAAAATTCGTCATACCTGAGTAAACAGATCAGGGTACTCCTCGCGCATGATCTCTTCTGGCTCCCAAGAGAGCTCCTCACGGCCACAGTTGTCCCAACGGACTCTCACCATTTTGATGGCCTTTCTCTGCAACTGCCGAATATCAGCATTAATAATGCAAACCGGAGTCACCTTGGTAGTTAGGCTACTCTCCACTGGCACACTAACGGCCTCCAACACAGAATCAGGCTCTCGCACCGCCTTCCTCAACACAGAGATATGGAAGACATCATGCAGCCCACTCAGCTCCGTCGACAAAGCAAGTCGGTAAGCTGCTTGGTCGATGCGCTCGGTGATCTTGAATGGCCCTACATACCTCGGACTCAGCTTCTTCAAGCGTCGGATCCTCGACACTCCTTTGAAAGGCTTTATCTTCAAGTATACCCAATCGCCAACGGCGAACTGGACGTCGCGGTGCTTCGCATTATAGTACTTCGCCTGCCTATCCTGCGCAACCAAAAGCCTCTCCCGGATCATACGTACCGTTGAAGTCGCCTCTTCGACGTCTTTCCTCTTGAAGAGCTTCGTCTCGCCCGTTTCCGCCCAAGCTAAGGGAGTGCGGCACTTCCTGCCATAGAGGGCCTCGAAAGGCGCCATCTGAATACTCGCCTGGTAGTTGTTGTTGTATGCGAACTCAACAAGAAAGAGGTGATCTTCCCACCCCTTGCCGAAATCCAGGACGCACATCCGGAGCATGTCCTCCATCGTCCTATTGGTACGCTCAGTTTGGCCATCCGTCTGAGGATGAAAGGTCGTGCTAAACTGCAGCTTCGTACCCAATAGCTGGTTGACTAGCCTCCAGTCGCTCGAAGTAAAGCGTCCATCTCGATCACTGACGATGCTACGGGGCACACCGTGCAATCGTACTATTGTATCAACATATAGCTTCACCAACTTCTCCACTGAGTCATCCCTCCGGTTGGGGATAAAGTGCGCCACCTTCGTCAGCCGGTCTACGACTACCCAGATGGCATCGTTCCCACGCTGCGATCTCGGCAGCCCATGCACGAAATCCATGGAAACGTCATCGAATTTCCACTCTGGAACCGGTAATGACGTCAAAAAGCCACCGGGCTTCTGACATTCTTCCTTCACTAGCGCACAAGTGTGGCACTTGGCCATGTAGTGAGCGATGTCCCTCTTCATACCCGACCACCAGAAAAGGACCTTCATGTCCTTGTACATCTTCGTGCTCCCCGGATGAACTGAATACCTGGTACGATGCGCCTCGTACATCAACTCATCGCGCAGCTCACCCACCTTGGGGAGGCACAAACGGTCGCCTCTCCACAGCAACCCGTCACGCACCTGAAACTGGGCATCCGGCCCACCACCAGCCTCCTCCGCGTAGCGCTTTAAACTCGGATCGAGTTCTAAAGCCTGGCGGACTCTATCTGCGAGGTCGTACTGCAACTCAGTCCAGCTCAAACAGGCACCGGCACTGCTTCTCTTCTCCACACAAGAAATATCCAAGGCCCTCCAGGTCACGTATTAGGTGCTCATCATGCATCTGAATCCAGTTGGCCTGCGCTGGAGCCCTGCGACTGAGTGCATCTGCGACAATATTCCCCTTCCCGGGAGTGTAGTGGATCTCGAAGGTGTAGTCCCCAAGGAACTCCATCCACCTCTGTTGTCGCATATTCAGCCCCTTCTGCGTCAGAAGGTACTTCAGGCTCTTATGGTCCGTGAAGATGTTGATCTTCACGCCATACACATAATGCCGACAAAGCTTCAGGGCAAATATCACGGCCGCCAACTCTAAGTCGTGGACCGGATAGTTTCGTTCGTGCACCTTCAGCTGGCGAGAGTCGTACGCTACTACATTGCCATGCTGCTGCAGAACACAGCCAAGGCCGCTCCCAGAAACGTTGGTGTAGATCTCATAGCCCTCTGTGCCGCAAGGAAAACATAAGATCGGAGCCGTGGTAAGCTGCCACTTCAACTCCTCGAAAGCCTGCGCACACGCGGGCGTCCAAATAAACTCCTGCATCTTCCGTGTCAGCGTCGTAAGAGGCAGCACGATCCGTGAGAAGTTCTCCACGAAGTGCCTGTAATAGCCGGCCAGCCCGAGAAAGCTACGGACCTCCGCTACAGTAGAAAGAACAGGCCACTCCCTGATGGCCGCAACCTTCACCGGATCTACCGCCACACCCGCTCCACTAACCACATGGCCTAAGAACGCCACGGAAGGTAGCCAGAACTCGCACTTCGAGAACTTGGCATACAGCTGGTTCCTCCTCAGAACCTCCAAGACTACTCACAGGTGATCACCGTGCTCCTCCTCGGACTGAGAGTACACCAGTATGTCGTCAAGGAAGACGACCACAAACCGGTCGAGGTACACTCGGAAAGTCCGGTGCATCAAGTCCATAAACACCGAAGGCGCATTAGACAGCCCAAATGGCATCACGGTGAACTCATACTGCCCGTACCTTGTACTGAAGGCAGTCTTCGGGATGTCGCACTCCCTGATCCGCACCTGATAATAGCCGGACTTCAAGTCCAACTTCGACTATATTGTCGACCCAACGAGCTGGTCGAACAAGTCGTCTATCCTCGGAAGAGGATACTTGTTCTTCTCGGTCAGCTTGTTCAGCTCCCGATAATCGATGCAAAGCCGCAGGCTACCGTCCTTCTTTTTGACAAAGAGGACCGGTGCACTCCAAGGTGAGGAACTCAGACGCACGTAGCCCTGCTCAAGCAGCTCCTGCAACTGCAGCTTCAACTCCGCCAACTCCTTCGGAGCCATACGATACGGCGAGCGGGCCTGATGAGTAATTTATTTACTCATCTTTTAGTTTAGGTTTATTATGTTTTTTTATATAAAATTATGATATTTTTAGGAATTTTATCATATAAATCCTTCCATTGTTATTTCATAAGCTAACTTAAGTTTGTTTTGTGTTTTCAGGTTTTCTGGGCTGTTTCGAGCAAAAAGTTAAAATTACACGCCCCAGGTCACGGGCGTGACCATGAGCGTGTAACCTACGAAATACTCCAGACCTGCTTCTGCCACTCCGGGGACGCTCCGTGAAGTTTTCGCCAAGTACACGCCCCAGGTCACGGGCGTGACAAAGGGCGTGACCCAATGTCACGACCACGACCCGCCACAAGCATCCGGAGCACGCCGCCACGTCAATTAAAATTACACGCCCTCGGTCACGGGCGTGACCAAGGGCGTGACATCCAGCACACGGGCGTGACTTTTCCCGCACCAATTTCCCGCCGAAGCTTCCCGCCAGCAGCACTTAATTGAGATTACACGCCCTAGGTCATGGGCGTGACCTAGGGCGTGACACGTCCGTAACGCCTGCATTGAAGCCAGACGGCGCCTTCTCCGCTCACAGCAAATCACGCCCCTTACACGCCCTTGGTCACGGGCGTGACCAAGGGCGTGTAACACCAAAAATTCAGCTATTTAAAGGGAGCTTTTCCAGATGTTTGGGGATGAAAGTTTTGGAGTTCCAGCCTATTTTCTTGCACTAATTTTAATCTTGTATGTCCTTTTCTTCTTGCACTTTCATTTCAAAAGCTTGTAACTCTAAATTTTCTAGTTGTAATTTCTTTTGCTAAGTAATAAAATAGTTCTTTCCCTCTTACTTGTCTTCTTTTTCATTATGCACTTCTTCAATCTCATCATTTCCTCCATCTCTATGAGTAGCTAAACTCTATTAGTACTCGGCCGAGATGATCCAAGGGAAATATAATTCTTGATCTAAATTTTAGCTTCTCTTTCTTCCGTAGAATAATCTTGATTTATTCTTGAACTATTTTTGGATTGAGATTATATTATCGATATATAATTCTCATCTTTGTTTTCGTAATCTTATAACCGAGAGGTTTCGATTCGAATCGATCATTTCAAGAATAAGAGAGTTGAATGCACCCCTCAAGCGAGGATGACATAATTCTCCCGGATTGGAGTCAAATTACGATAAGGCGAGTTTTAGATCTTGATTCTAGAACGAAAGTTCGTTGATCAACTAAACTCAGTTGAGCGTATCCTCGAGAGAGGTGCGTTCATAGATCGGGAACCTCCACGGTCAAGTATTTTCATGAGAGATTTAGAAGTTGTTCTTTTTTATATTTTATTTTCCCGAGGTGATTCAAGGTTGAGTACTAACCTTTAACTCATTAATTTAATTAAGCTATTTCTCTTCCTCGCAACCAACCAACCACAAGTTTTATTCGATAAAATAATAGAGATTTTCCGAAGTAAGAGTATTCAACCACCCCGAGTCTAATACGACCTTGTTTTAACAACCTATACTACATTCGATACGGTACACTTGCCGTTATCGTTTGCAAGCATAGTTTTGTCCATCAGGGCCACAGGCTTAGCGCCTGGCACCAACTCAATCGTGAAATCTATCTCCCGCTGCGGTGGAGCACCGGGGAGATCACTCGGGAACACATCGGGGAACTCTGAAACTACCGGAACATCCACTAGGCGGGGCCTTGGCGTTGAAGCCTCCACTAGAGCAAAGAATAACTCTGCTCCCTATCGCACTGCCTTGGACACCTGGAGAGCAGACATCAGCATCTTGCTCGATCCACGCATGCCCGCAAAGACCGTCTCACGATCGGCACACTGCCCAAACCTCACCTCCTTGGTGGTGCAATCGATGCACGCACGCTGTTCCGACAGCCAGTCCATGCCGAAGATTACATCGAACTCAACCAGGGGGAGTAACGATGCTTTCAGGTCATACTCCTGGCTTCCAACTAGGACCTTCACGTAGCAACTCCTCTCCACACGCATCGAATATCCATTCGGCAGTATGACCTCCAGTCCATCTGCAAAAGCAATCGACGGCGCACCAATACGTTGGACGAAGTCCGACGACAAGAAGGAGTGCAAAGCTCCAGTATCGAAAAGCGCTCTCGCAGGAACGCCTAAAACATTTACAAAGCCTACGCCGCCAAACAAGGTTAGCATGAACACTAAAACAGGTATATAAAACAGTAAGGACTGTATCTTAAATTATACATGTCACGACGTCCTTGGCTTTGATAGCCTCCTGCTGACCAAGACTGAAGACTCTGGGCTGCGGGGGACCATACGGGAGGCAATGGACTCAGCCGCCTTCCCCTTCTCAGAATAAGATGGCCCAGTCTTCTTCTCTAACCTTGGAAGCCCACTGCGGCAATCCCGAGAGAAATGTCCAGGCTTGCCACAAGTAAAACAAATAAGAGGGCCACGTCCAGACGACGCGCCCGAAGCAGAGGGAGCTGGCCCAGATAATCGAGCCTTCTTCCAGCGATTCAACCTCCGCAACTTCGCCGCACTCGACGCCTTGCCCTCCGGCACTGCCTCGACCACAACCACCTTGCCCTTCTCCCTAAGCATGTCCTGCTCAAGCGCTCGGGCTGAACTAACGAGGGTCGTGAAACCCTGCGTCAACGGCCCTGTCAGAAGGTACCGCAACTCACTACGCAAGCCTCCGTAGAACCTGTTCACCCTTCTCCCCTCGTTATCGAAAGAAGTTCCAGCGTAATGCCCGAGGCGGGTGAACTCATACAGGTAGTCATCGACCAGTCTATCACCCTGCGTCAGAGCCAGGAACTGGCTCTCCATCGCGATCTGCTGCAACGGAGGCACATACCTTGCCAGGAAGATTCTCGAGAACTCTTCCATCGGCACATCAACCAGTCGCCTTCCCGCAAACTGGCGCCTCTCTACCTCATCCCACCACCGCCTGGCTTCCTTTTCCAACAAGAAAGTAGCGAAGGTCACTTTCTGTGCTTCATCCGACTGTGTCGCTGTCAGAATTTGCTCCATATGCGACAGCCAATCCTCGGCCTCAGCTGGGGATTCAACCCCGGTAAACGGAGGAGGTCGAAATCCCAGGAAGTGCTTCAGCTGTTGCTCAGCAGCACACCTCATGGGGACTTGCTCCACTCTTAGTGGCTCTGGGGCCACTTCCTGCACCGGCGGTTGACCTTGCCTTCCAGGCTGGCCATTCAACGCAGCTAGAACGGCTTCTGTAACTAGCCGAACCATCTCAGCAGACGGAGGTGTAGGAGCCTCAGCAGACCCGCTACTCTCAACCACGCCACGGGGACGCGACGGTCCCGCTGCACTTCGAGTGCCCTACACGAGTGCATCACACAGTTAGGCGACAGTACAGTCGCAACTAACAACAAAAGGAACACTCAGGTTCCAAAATCATGCAATAATTGTTGGTTTGTTGTTACATTTTATTCCTAAGTGGACATTTTTGGGTTTATTTTACGTCTCGATGGTAGCGCACACACGTGCTCACCACCCCTTAAAAGAATTCGTCGACGAATTCCTTAGAAGGACATGGAACCCTAGAAGTTGATACCAATTTGTAACACCCCCATCCGTTCGGGAGCATATAACAGAGGGTCCGGCCGGGGCCCCACGCCATATACTACAAAACAAACGGGAACGTCACTTAATTGAAATATCGAACGACGTTATACAACGAAGCCTAACTCAGAGCATTATATGCGGAAGCTAAAAAGAGACAAGATAAACCCCAAAACCCGTACCCGGGTATGTCCACTTTTACTAAATAGGAATAAATGTTTTACAACACAAAAATTAGGCACTACGGCCTTACAAATTACCAACATCGGCGCAGGCCGGCCATACATGAAAACAAGAGAACATCAAAAAGGCCTTCAAGGGCCGCAGCAGCGCAGGGGCTTCAGCCCGCTATGTTCCTGCTCGGTCCAGCACCTGTACAACAAGCCCACCAAAAACGGTGGCAAAACAGGGCAACGGTCAGCTACGGCTGACCAAATTATAACTACCCCACCCCTTCGAGGGGGTGGCAGTTTCTCGTCCCTGCAAGAGCATCACAGCATATATATATAACAGAATGAAGCGGCTGACACGGACCACAACAAATCATACATATGCATCAATCACAAACGTGGGAATGGCCTCCACGTCTCGTGCTCTCAGGCACTCTTTGGTGTACTCCGCCTTCCACCACCATCCACTCTTGATGGCTTTGCCCTTCGAGGCTAAAGTCGGTGGCCCGAATATCAGGGCTCTCCCGTGCTTTAATTGTGAACATCCCGTAGCCCGAAGACTCTTTCCCATTGCTTCCCGACATGCTGTACGAGACTCACTAATCAGGTGCTGCAATGGTGCGGTTTCAAGTTCGCCAAATGCCCGTTGTTCACAGCTCTCGTTGTACAACACGAAGAGCGGGTATGGCGTCCCCTCAGCCCGGGTATTCTCAATTAGCCGGCTCTACGGGCCATTAAGTCATCCACCAGGACCCCCTCACAGGTCGGGCACACAGGCCTCAGGTCCTCTCAACAGGTGGGCACAACAACATCACCAGAACTCAGTCTGGGAGCTCCCCGGGGCACACCCCCAGGCGTTGCTGTGCATGCAGTAGCACCCTCTAGTCCTACGAAGCAGGATATCAACACGGAGTTTTCCCCCGGCATGCACAATATCAAAAAGCATCACCAATCCGGACAAACCGTCTCGGATAGGCTTCACACAGCGCACATACGTCCATTTCACGCATGGACTCTACATGTATGCAAGATCTGACGGGGATAACACGAATCCACCCGTCGGAGGTCACGACCTCACCCTTTTGGGTAGGGACCTCAAAGATGCCCGGAAATGTACTAACACATGTCCAAAAGAGGGTAGAAAGGATCGTTACCCTTAAAGTGCGCTTCTGAACCATGGAGCACGTTCAAGATGGCTGTCCTCTTTGTAGATCCGGCCTCCACTCGACGCTTCGAGTCGCTAAACGACGCTCCAAGCTTACGCTGCGGCTTGCGGTCTCCCTTTGTAGCATCCCTAGACAGAGATGGGCGGAGAGGGCTCGAGCGGCTCCTCCTTGCCAATGAGAGAGAGGGAGAAGGAGAGGGTTTAAGATCTCCTTGCTTCAGGCCGACGAGGAGGAGGGACGAGAGAGCTCGGGGTTCTCCTTGTCGACGGGAGGAAAGGAGAGGAAGAGGGGGACGGGGCTCTCCTTGCCCTAGGCGACGACGGGAAGAGAGGGAGGAGGAAGCTTGGGGTGACTCCTCCTTGGTCCAGGCTGACGGGGAGAAAGTGAGGAGGAGGCTCGGGCTTCCCTGCTCCAGGCGACGACGGGAGAGAGGGAGATCGGGAGGGGGAGGAGCGATCGAGAGGGAGATCGGGAGGGGGGGTTTTGCGGCTGCTCCAAAAAGAACGAGAAAGAGGGAGGTCAGGGAGGGAGATCAGGAATGAGAGGGAGGGGTTTGGGGTTTTAACAAAACCCTAGCCCAAGACTATCCGCAGACCACTCCTATCCGCACCCCAAACACGGCTAAACGCACCCCAAATTCATTTTATTGAAATTAAGGCGTTACACTCACAATGCTTATTAAGACTTATCAGGAGGTTCAAGTAGTGCTTGGTGGAGTTATATTTGTCTATATATAATTTTTTGTTCACAATTATGAGACAACATTCTCTGAATACACTTGTTTTGCAAACCCAAATTTTTTAACTTAACCACTTTTCTAAATTTCATAAGTGCAATTCAAATGTAGTGTAGGCAATAAAATTATGCAAGTTTTAATTCATTGTACAAATACAATACACAAGCAAACATTTTAGATTTAAACACACATGTTGAAAAATAAGTGAGTGAAATGTATCATTATCAATCATAAAACATTTACTCATACTTAGAGGCATGCTAAGCTTGGTTCTACACATATTTTCCAAATACAATTGATGCACTTTAAATAGATATATCAAAGCATGATAAATAAAACAATGTTCATAGTAATTTCAAGGAATAAATTTTAACATTGTAAATAATTCTAAATAATAGAATTCATTTATGCTTGATATTAGCAATAAAGATCATACATTTTTTTTTTGTCGTTTTGAAATTTTTTAATGAAATAAAAACAGAAAAATCACACAAACTTATTTTTGTATTTTTGAATTTTGAATTTTTGTAGTTGATTTTTCAACAAAAAAAAATTAGTACAAAATAAAAATTGTCAGAAACACAAAAATAAATTAGTACATATAAACTAACATATTTTTAAGGATTTTTAGAAATGTTGAAAATCACAAAATCCAAACATTCACGCTAGCGTCGGCGCTAACGCTAGCGCTGGAATTAGTACACGATTTTGTAAGAAATTTAAAAATCTGATTTTTGATATTGATTAGGGGTCTTAAGAGTAGTCTTATGCAGAAATTTTGTAATTTTCAGAGATGTCTTGATTGCTCAAATTGCATAAAACATTAGCATTTTACATGTTAATCATCCTAAGATTTCTAAGACTCCTAATTCCAACCTTAACATTTGAAAGCTTGCATCGGGAAGAGGTTTAGTGAATATATCAGCAAGTTGAGAGTCCGTGCCAATGAAACTTATTCTAACATTCTTTTTTTAATATGATCCCTTATGAAATGATGACGTACATCTATATGTTTGGATCTAGAATGGTGTACCAGATTATTTGTGAGATCAATGGCACTTTTGTTGTCACATTTTAGTTCAAAAAGTTTTAGATGAAAACCAAAATCCTCTAAAGTTTGGCTCATCCATAGTGCTTGTGCACAACAACTCCCTAATGCAATGTATTCGGCCTCCGTGGTGGAGAGAGCAACCGAATTTTGTTTCCTACTAGACCATGCAACTAATGAAGGTCCTAGAAAATGACAAGTACCACTAGTGCTTTTTCTATCAAGTGAACAACCGGCGTAGTCCGAATTGGAGTAACCGTGAAGTGTAAATGAATTATTGTAAGGGTACCATAATCCTAATCTAGATGACCCAATGAGATATCTAAAAATTTGTTTTGCCGCTTTTAAATGAGATTCTTTTGGATTAGCTTGAAATCGAGCACATAAGCATACGACAAACATAATATCGGGTCTAGTTGCACTTAGATAAAGTAGAGATCCTATCATACCTCTATATAAAGTTTGATCTATAGAAATTCCTGATTCATCTTTTCCTAATTTTAGTGATGCACTCATTGGTGTAGAAGCATGTTTAAGGTATTCAAATCCAAAACGTTTAAGCATATCATGGACATATTTAGTTTGACATACAAAGATACCATCAATTCTTTGTGATATTTGAAAACCAAGGAAATAAGAAAGTTCTCCTACAAGACTCATTTCAAATTCATTTTTCATCACTAAAATAACTTCTTTACACATCTCTTCATTAGTAGATCCAAAAATAATATCATCAACATATATTTGTAAAATAATCATATCATCATTGTTGTGCTTGATGAAGAGAGTATTATCCGCACTTCCCATAATATAACAGTGCTTTAATAAAAATGATGTAAGTCTTTCATACCATGCACGGGGCGCTTGTTTTAAACCATAAAGCGCTTTCTCTAGTTTATAAACATGATTTGGAAATTTTTCATTAATAAAACTGGGGGGTTGTTCAACATAAACTTCTTCTTTTACAAACCCGTTTAGAAAAGCACTTTTCACATCCATTTGAAATTATTTTATTCTCTTAAAGCTTGCAAGCGCTAGAAAAATTCTTATAGATTCTAATCTAGCAACGGGTGCAAAAGATTCATCAAAATCTATCCCCTCGATTTGAGAATATCCTTGTTCTACTAATCGTGCTTTATTTCTAGAGATTCTTGACTCACCATCTAATTTATTTTTAAAAATCCATTTTACACCTACAACTGGGTGATTAGATGGTCTTTCAACTAATTTCCAATCATTATGTCGCTCAAATTGTTCTAACTCTTCATTCATAGACAAAAGCCCAAATTCATCATTTAAAGCTGTAGAAACGGTTTTTGGTTCTATTTCGGAAACAAAACAAATATTTGAAAAGATTCATGAAGAGAAGAGCGAGTTCTTACCCCGATGGATGGTTCACCAATTATCAATTCCTGTGGATGATCCTTTGTGAATTTTAAGGTACTTAGAGGTACATATAAATCTTCTTTGGCCTCCTCTTCTTCTTCTTTGGAAGGTTCTTTGTCACCATGCTCCAAAGGTGGTAATTGATCATCCTCGTTGCCTGCGGAAAGTTTTTCTACACAAGGAACAAACTCATCAAATTTTAAATTTATTGACTCTTCAACTCTACTAGTTCTTTATTAAAAATTCTATAAGCTTTACTAGTTGAAGAGTACCCAAGAAAAGTTCCTTCATCACATTTTTCATCAAACTTTCCCAAGCTATCTTGTGTATTCAAAATAAAACATTTACAACCAAAAACTTTGAAATAAGATACATTAGGCTTCTTTTGAAAATAGAGTTCATATGGTGTGAGATTAAGAGATGGTGAAGCATGATTCTATTCATAACATAGCATGATGTATTTACTGCTTCAGCCCAAAAGGACTTAGGTAATTTATATTCACATAACATAGTGTGTGCTAGTTCTTAAAGTGTCCTATTCTTTCTTTCTACAACACCATTTTGTTGTGGTGTGCGTGGTGCAGAGAACTCATGTTTAATGCCTAACATATCACAAAAGGATGTAAATTTTTCATTTTCAAATTCTCCTCCATGATCCGAGCGAATGCATTTAATTTTTAAATCACTTTCATTTTGAATACGAGTACATAATTTTGCAAATTCACAAAATGCATCGGATTTGGAAGAGAGAAATAATGTCCAACAATATCTTGAAAAATCATCTATTAAAACATATGTATATAATCTACCACCAAGACTTGGAGTGCTAACGGGACCAAAAAGATCCATATGAATTATTTGCAAAGGTCTTGTAGTAGAAATGAAATTTTTACTTTTGAAAGAGGATCTAGAAAATTTACCTTTTTGACATGATGAATAAAGTGAAGGTAAAGTTCCATTTAACATAGGCAATCCTCTAATTAAATTACTTTTGGCAAGTTTTACAATGAGCTTTGAGCTAGCATGCCCTAGTCTTCTATGCCAAAGTTCTAATTCATCATTTTTAGTGATAAAATATTTTATAGATGATTTAGAAAGATCATGAAAAGAAACTATATAAACATTATGTATTCTTGGTGCAGTTAGTAAAATATCTTTTGTAGTAGGATTAGATATTTTGCATAGATTAGTGGAAGATTCAAATAACACATCTAATCCTTTATCACATAATTGGCTAATAGAAATTAAGTTGTGTTTTAATCCTTTCACATAAAGAACATTAGATATAGTAAAGGACTTGTTACCAACTGTACCAATTCCCATGATCCTTCCTTTTCCGTTATCACCAAACGTCACGATCCCTCCCTTCTTCTTTTCTAGGCTAAGGAACTTTGCTTTATTGCCCGTCATGTGCTTGGAGCATCCTGAATCCAAGTACCACACGTCTTCATTGTCCTTAGCCTGCCTGCACATCTAGAAAGAAGATGAGAGTAAAGATCCGGATACCCAAGTGGAACCACCCATAGAATAAGTGGAAGCCTTAGGTACCCAGATTTGCTTTAAAGTATTTTGTTTTATTTTCCTGCAAGAACTAGATGTGTGACCTAACCTATAACAGTTTGCACACGAAATAAAAGGGGTTGAAACCCATTTATGGAATATTTTCTTGCTGGAAGAAATTGGATTTACAGAAGAAAAACATTTTGAGAAAGAAAATCCATGCTTATTATAAGAGGTGCTAGCGCCGGCGTTAGTGGCTAGCGCCGGGCGGTAGCCCTCACCTCGATATCCGAGCCCAAATTTTCCAGAACCATGGCACTGGTTCCCTAAAATCATTTTCAGTGATTTTTTGCCTATTCCAAATTTTTTACTGGCCATGGTGAGATCATGAACTTGTGATTTAAGTGAAAAAATTTCTTTCGCAAGCATGACACACCTATTTTCAAAACCTTTTTTATTATTTTTTATTTGCAAAAGAGAGGCTTCTAATTTCCTTTCTAATTCCACCTTCTCTTTTGTAAGAGTTTTGGTATGAGAGAGGGCTTTAGAAAGTGACTCTTCAATATCTCTTGCCAATTTAGTGGAGTGATCACACTCTTAGCAAGAAACCTTTCTCTTTTCTAAAACATTTACCTTTTTGGCAAGCTTTAAATTTACTTTAATAAGAGATTCATTTTCACAATTCAATAAAATACTATCTTTCATATTTTTATCAAAAGCTTTGCAAGTTTCAAGGAATTCATTAAAGAGTTCATCATAAGTGGGAGAAGTTACCTCAGTGTCGCTAAGAACACTGGTGTCGTCGCCGTCGTTTCCATGTCCCATGAGGCACATGTTTGCTTCCTCATCTTCGCTTGATGAAGACCCGCTTGATTCTTCGGAGGAGGAGTAGGAGGAGTCATCCCATGTTCTAGCTTTTAGCACTTTCTTCTTCTCCTTCCCTTTGTGCCGCTTTTCTTTCTTCTCCTTCAAGAACTTTGGGCACTGGCTCCGAATGTGCCCGGTCTTCCTACAATGAAAGCATTCCGGTGGAGGTCTTTCTTCTTCATCGTCGCTCTCCTTTTCCTTCTTTGAGGACGACCCTCTCCATATTGTATCCTTTTGGATAAATTTCCGGAAAGTGTTTCGCCTTTCTGGATTTCGCATGAACTTTCGGAAGTTCTTCACCAAAAGACTTTCTTCATCTTCATCCTCATCCTCTTGGCACTCCTTCTTTGATTTTAATGCCAACGCCTTCTTCTTTGGCTCCTTGTTGTATTCATCATGTTGGATTTTGAGTTCTACCTCATGGGTTTTGAGATTCCCAATGAGGCTCTCAACTTGGAGCGTCCTTAGATTGTGTGATTCTGAAATGGCTGTCACCTACGGGTTGAATTTTGGTGGAAGGCAACTGTTGAAACCGAGATTTGCGAACAAGACTTAGTCTCTGTGGAGTTCGGGGCCCTCAGCTAGCCGAGGGGCGACCAATCCTTACTCCTCCCAAGGGAGAGCTCTAGGTTGAAGGTGTTGGAACTAGGAACTGGACCAAGGGCTTAGTGGGGAGGTCCCGCCACATACCCGGAAGCCCCTTAGGAACTTCCCCTCCCAAGCCACTACTAAGCTTGGGCACCACTGGAAGCTCTCCTCACCCCACTGGAGAGATTTGGGGAGGGAGAGAGAGGGAGAGAGAGCTAGTCTAAAAACCGGATCCCCCAAATGGTGCCCCCTTGGTCCTATTTATAGGAATTTCGGATCTGGACTGCGAATAGCCAAAACTGGACTGCGAATAGCCAAATCCCGCTGTTCTGAGGTGCTAAACGCAGACCACCTCCTACTACAGAGCTGGGCGAGCCGGAGGCCTCCAGGCCTCCCCGGCTCGACCCCACAAGGCTCTGAGCGAGCCGGAGGCCTCCCGGCCTCCCCGGCTCGCCCCCACAAGGCTCGGGGCGAGCCGGAGGCCTCCCAGCAATCCCAGCTCGCCCCCACAAGTCTCTGGGCGAGCCGGAGGCCTCCCGGCCCTCCCAGCTCGCCCCCACAAGGCTCTGGGCGAGCCGGAGGCCTCCCGGCCCTCCCAGCTCGCCCTCACAAGGCTCTGGGCGAGCCGGAGGCCTCCCGGCCCTCCCAGCTCGCCCCCACAAGGCTCTGGGCGAGCCGGAGGCCTCCGGGCCCTCCCAACTCGCCCCCACAAGGCTCTGGGCGAGCCGGAGGCCTCCCGGCCCTCCTAGCTCGCTCCCACAAGGCTCTAGGCGAGCCGGAGGCCTCCCGGCCCTCCCAGCTCGCCCCACAAGGCTCTGGGCGAGCCGGAGGCCTCCCGGCCCTCCCAGCTCGCCCCCACAAGTCTCTGGGCGAGCCGGAGGCCTCCCGGCCCTCCCAGCTCGCCCCCACAATGCTCTGGGCGAGCCGAAGGCCTCCCGGCCCTCCCAGCTCGCCCCGACAAGTCTCTGGGCGAGCCGGAGGCCTCCCGGCCCTCCCAGCTCGCCCCCACAAGGCTCTGGGCGAGCCGGAGGCCTCCCGGCCCTCCCAGCCCTCCCAGCTCGCCCCCACAAGGCTCTGGGCAAGCCGGAGGCCTCCCGGCCCTCCCAGCTCGCCCCCATAAGGTTCTGGGCGAGCCGGAGGCCTCCCGGCCCTCCCCAGCTCGCCCTCACAAGGGAACAGTCCTGGGATGCGCCCCTCAGACTCGACTCCCTCCAAACGCTCACCCCTCTTCCTCCCGGGGTCGCGCCCTTTGGAAATATTGGGCCTAAAAATATCTTGGGCCTCGGGGGCCCACTCGGCGAATGCAGGGTTGTACACAATCCCCGCTCTTTTCGAGCATGGCTCACGCTCGGAAAGAAATGTCCAACCCTGCATATTCGACGAGTGTCGCTGGGAATCCGGTTATCGGTGCCATCTCGGAAAAAACACAGTGCCTCCTCGAGAGGTCCTCCAACCCTGACGGCCAGTGAGAGCCCAGTTAGCGGGACCACCTTGGGGGAAAAATACATAGCCTCCCCGAGAGGTCTTCCAACTCTGCTGGCTCGTGAGAGCCCGGCTAGCGAGATCACCTCGGGGGAAAAATACATAGCCTCCCCGAGAGGTCTTCCAACTCTGCCGGCTAGTGAGAGCCCGGCTAGCGAGATCACCTCTGGGGAAAAATACATAGCCTCCCCGAGAGGTCTTCCAACTCCGTCGGCTAGTGAGAGCCCAGCTAGCGAGACCACCTCGGGGGAAAAATACATAGCCTCCCCGAGAGGTCTTCCAACTCTGCCGGCTAGTGAGAGCCCGGCTAGCGAGACCACCTCGGGGGAAAAATACATAGCCTCCCCGAGAGGTCTTCCAACTCTGCCGGCTAGTGAGAGCCCGGCTAGCGAGACCACATCGGGGGAAAAATACATAGCCTCCCCGAGAGGTCTTCCAACTCTGCCAGCTAGTGAGATCCCGGCTAGCGAGACCACCTCGGGGGAAAAACACTTAGCCTCCCCGAGAGGCCTTCCTACCCTGCCGGCTAGTGAGAGCCCGGCTAGCGGAGCCGCCTCGGGGGAAAAATACTTAAGAGAATTTTCGGCCACTGAGCGGTTCCTAACCCTGCCCGCTAGGTGGGAGCCTGGTCAGCGGGTCAGCATGGGGACTAAGTACTTGGGACTTTCCTGCCACCGAGCGATCCTCGGACCTGCCAGCTTGATGGGAGCCTGGTCAGCGGGCCAGCATCGGGACTAAGTACTTGGGACTTTCCTGCCACCGAGCGATCCTCGGACCTGCCAGCTTGATGGGAGCCTGGTCAGCGGGCCAGCATCGGGACTAAGTACTTGGGACTTTCCTGCCACCGAGCGATCCTCGGACCTGCCAGCTTGATGGGAGCCTGGTCAGCGGGCCAGCATCGGGACTAAGTACTTGGGACTTTCCTGCCACCGAGCGATCCTCGGACCTGCCAGCTTGATGGGAGCCTGGTTAGTGGGCCAGCATCGGGACTAAGTACTTGGAACTTTCCTGCCACCGAGCGATCCTCGGACCTGCCAGCTTGATGGGAGCCTGGTCAGCGGGCCAGCATCGGGACTAAGTACTTGGGACTTTCCTGCCACCGAGCGATCCTCAGACCTGCCAGCTTGATGGGAGCCTGGTCAGCGGGCCAGCGTCGGGGCTAAGTACCTTGAGACTCTCCTTCCCCCGAGCGATCCTCGGACCTGCCAGCTTGATGGGAGCCTAGTCAGCGGGCCAGCATCGGGACTAAGTACTTGGGACTTTCCTGCCACCGAGCGATCCTCGGACCTGCCAGCTTGATGGGAGCCTGGTCAGCGGGCCAGCATCGGGACTAATAATTGGGACTTTCCTGCCACCGAGTGATCCTCGGACCTGCCAGCTTGATGGGAGCCTGGTCAGCGGGCCAGCATCGGGACTAAGTACTTGGGACTTTCCTGCCACCGAGCGATCCTCGGACCTGCCAGCTTGATGGGAGCCTGGTCAGCGGGCCAGCGTCGGGGCTAAGTACCTTGAGACTCTCCTTCCCCCGAGCGATCCTCGGACCTGCCAGCTTGATGGGAGCCTGGTCAGCGGGCCAGCGTCGGGGCTAAGTACCTTGAGACTCTCTTTCCCCCGAGCGATCCTCGGACCTGCCAGCTTGATGGGAGTCTGGTCAGCGGGTCAGCATCGGGACTAAGTATTTGAAAACTTTCACTACATTAATCATCACATTACATGCAAGAAAAAACTAAGTAAACAACCACGCTACATGAACTTAAGGGTGGAGAGAAGAAACTAAGCACTTAGACAAACTTGGTCTCCTACTGCTGAGGGTGATCTCCCTCGTTCCTATTTGGTTGTTGTTGCTGCACCAAACCCCTTGCTTCCTTCAATTCCAAGAACTCAGGGCAGGTGGTCGTCGCGTGGCCTTCCTCATCGTGGAGGTCACAATAGGGTAACTCCACCCTACCCCCTCTTCCTCTTCTTCCTGCTTTTCTGACTCTCCTCCTTTTTTCCCAGCCAATCGCCATGGTCTGTTGAGGCGGTGGAGGGGATGCCCTTGGCCTCTGCCCCCACCTAGGGAGGTCAACCCCCTCTTCCTGGAAGTTGTCTTCCTCTAGGTCGAACTTTCTCTTGGGAGCCCCTACTCTTCCCCCCTGCTGCCTTGCCTCTGGCTCACTCAGCTTGGCCAGCCTTCTCGCGAACTCCGGGTTGGCCTCCTCACTCTCGACTTCTTCTTCCACCCTTTCCATCAACTCTTCAAAGGACAAAGGAGCTCTTCTCTTGAGGTCCATCTTGAAGAAACCCTCCCGCAGCCCCAACGTGAAGGCAAGCTTGAGGGTGTACCCGGGCACCTCTTGGACGAGGAGAACCTCCTCCCTGAACCGTTCCAGATAGTGAGCCAGTGACTCCTCTGGCTCTTGCTTGATCTTGAAAAGTGCCTCCGCATCTTTCTTCCTCTTCCTTGACGTCGAGAAGCGTAGCAGGAAAACTCGGCGCAAGTCTTCGAAGGCATAGATGGATCCCGCAGGGAGCTGGTGGAACCAATCTCTAGCCTTCTCTTTCAGAGTTGTCGCGAAGAGTCGACACTTGAAAGCGTCCGACATGGGCATGATGGAGACCATGTCCTCAAACCACTGCAGGTGCAAGACGGGGTCATCCTTGCCGAAGTAGTGAGACATCTCCGCCCCCTTGAACCCCTCCGAAATCGGGGCTGAGAGGATCACCTCACAAAAAGGACTTCCTACGCTCGCCCCCCTTTGGGGCTGGGCGAGTGGGGGCATGGCGCCTCCCCTCTCGCCCACTTGGGTCTCGGCGAGTGGGGGTCGAGGACCTCCCCACTCGCCCACTTGGGTCTCGGCGAGTGGGGGTCGAGGACCTCCCCACTCGCCCCCTTCCAGCACCTCTTTCCCGGATGCCTGGCCGAGGATGCTCTCGCCCACCTTTTGAGGTGAGGCCTCCGGACCACTTTCTCTGCTGTCTTTGATTATCGAGGCGAAAGCTACCTGCAGGGTCTGCATGACCTCCTGCCTGAGATTCTCAAACATCTCCAACGTCAATCCAGCCACCGGGGGTTGCGAGTGACCTGGGTCGGATCTTCCTCCACCTCCGTCCATGGAACTCATCTTGAGAGTTTCTTGAATCAGTCACACTCCACGCTCACCGCACCATGTGTTGAAACCGAGACTTGCGAACAAGACTTAGTCTCTGTGGAGTTTGGGGCCCTCAGCTAGCCGAGGGGCGACCAATCCTTACTCCTCCCAAGGGAGAGCTCTAGGTTGAAGGTGTTGGAACTAGGAACTAGACCAAGGGCTTAGTGGGGAGGTCCCGCCACATACCCGGAAGCCCATTAGGAACTTCCCCTCCCAAGCCACTACTAAGCTTGGGCACCACTGGAAGCTCTCCTTACCCCACTGGAGAGATTTGGGGAGGGAGAGAGAGGGAGAGAGAGCTAGTCTAAAAACTGGATCCCCCAAATGGTGCCCCCTTGGTCCTATTTATAGGAATTTCGGATCTGGACTGCGAATAGCCAAAACTGGACTGCGAATAGCCAAATCCCGCTGTTCTGAGGTGCTAAACGCAGACCACCTCCTACTACGGAGCTGGGCAAGCCGGAGGCCTCCAGGCCTCCCCGGCTCGACCCCACAAGGCTCTGGGCGAGCCGGAGGCCTCCCGGCCTCCCCGGCTCGCCCCCACAAGGCTCTGGGCGAGCCGGAGGCCTCCGGCAATCCCAGCTCGCCCCCACAAGTCTCTGGGCGAGCCGGAGGCCTCCCGGCCCTCCAAGCTCGCCCCCACAAGGCTCTGGGCGAGCCGGAGGCCTCCCGGCCCTCCCAGCTCGCTCCCACAAGGCTCTGGGTGAGCCGGAGGCCTCCCGGCCCTCCTAGCTCGCCCCCACAAGGCTCTGGGCGAGCCGGAGGCCTCCCGGACCTCCCAGCTCGCCCCCACAAGGCTCTGGGCAAGCCGGAGGCCTCCCGACCCTCCCAGCTCGCCCCACAAGGCTCTGGGAGAGCCGGAGGCCTCCCGGCCCTCCCAGCTCGCCCCCACAAGGCTCTGGGCGAGCCGGAGGCCTCCCAGCCCTCCCAGCTCGCCCCCACAAGGCTCTGGGCGAGCCGGAGGCCTCCCGGCCCTCCCAGCACGCCCCCACAAGTCTCTGGGCGAGCCGGAGGCCTCCCGGCCCTCCCAACTCGCCCCCACAAGGCTCTGGGCGAGCCGGAGGCCTCCCGGCCCTCCCAGCTCGCCCCCACAAGTCTCTGGGCGAGCCGGAGGCCTCCCGGCCCTCCCAGCTCGCCCCCACAAGGCTCTGGGCGAGCCGGAGGCCACCCGACCCTCCCAGCTCGCCCCCACAAGGCTCTGGGCGAGCCGGAGGCTTCCCGGCCCTCCCAGCTCGCCCCCACAAGGTTCTGGGCGAGCCGGAGGCCTCCCGGCCCTCCCCAGCTCACCCTCACAAGGGAACAGTCCTGGGATGCGCCCCTCAGACTCGACTCCCTACAAACGCTCACCCCTCTTCCTCCCGGGGTCGCGCCCTTTGGAAATATTGGGCCTAAAAATATCTTGGGCCTCGGGGGCCCACTCGGCGAATGCAGGGTTGTACAGCAATGAAGGATCTTTCAGACCAAGTCGCCGTTGGATAAGGTCTTTCCTAGTGCTTTGGAGGCATTGACGATCTTGGTGAAGCGCGTGTACATGGCATCAACATCTTCACTTTCATCCATCCGGAATTTTTCATATTCCGACTCAAGTTGGAAAAGCTTTGAATCTTTACCCTGCGATGTACCTTCGTGAGTAACTTCCAAATGATTCCAAATTTCATAAGCAGTAGTACATGCAGAAATTCTATTAAATTCATTTCTATCTAACGCACAAAATAAAGCATTCATGGTCTTGGCGTTGTTTTTGCATTTTAGCTTATCCCTATCATCCCATTTATCTTTTGGTTTCTCTATTGTTATCTCTCCAACTACACATGTAGGAGGAGAGTATTCCTCTTCGACCATATTTCATACCTCAATATCTAGGGTCATAAGAAAACAACGCATCCTATTTTTCCAATAATTATAATCTGACCCGGTAAAGAGTGGAGGTCTACTAATTCCCTGGCCCTCGGGAAAAGCGAGATCATAAGACGCCATTATTCCTGGTTTTTAAACCGTTTGGAATAACCTATCCTCTGATACCACTTATTGGATCGATTGGCGCCCTTAGAGGGGGTGAATAAGGGAATAAATTACTTTGTAAACTTTTACTAAATTGTTTAGAGAAAATTAGAATAAAATAACAATTTAACTTAAAGGAGGAAACAATTGTAATTTGCAATTCTATAAATTATGCCAAATGATAGAAATCAAGTAAACACAAAAAGAGACATGATTATATTATATAAAAAAGTGTTTACATAAATTTGATTTCAATATCGCTAGAAATCGGAGGCGTACAAAGTAAAACAAGTTTTCCTTTTCTATACCGACTTGTATCCCCACAAACCGGTTGGCCTTAGCCTATCCTTCCCCGGATATGTCCTCAAGCCGCTCTAGCCAATCCTTCCCCGGATATGGCCTCGAACACTCCCTAGATCTAATCACCTAGAACTAGTCGCCAACACAAAGCGAATTCCTCCCTAAGTCCTACCCAGACCTAGTCGCCAACACAAGGCGAATTCTCTAAACGGTTACAAAAATATATGGAATGAAAATAAAGATAACAATAATTAAAACTCCTTATATGAGATCTCTGAAGATGAGGATGAAGGATCGCTGTAGCATAAGCGAGGTTGAAGCGATCATTCTTCGGATGCAGCGTGGTGGCTTCCTTCTCCAGAAATCCACTTTGGTTTTGAGTGGGAGATGAACTTTCAGCAGAGTAACAACTCTGGAAATTTAGCACGGGTAATCTCTCTGGAAGCACTACCTCAAAACGAGAGAGAGCTCATCAATTTATAGAACTTGAAGATAGCGCCTGCGGTAGCTCCTAGCGCCTGCGGTAGCGTTCGTGTGGAGAGATTGCGAAACCGTCGACGTCGTGGCGCTGTGCACGAACTTGAGCTAGCGCCTGGCGGTAGCGCTAGCGCTGGCGGTAGCGCTAAGGAACCGCTGAGACAAAACTAAACCGCTGAGACGAAGCCGCTGAGACGGAACCGCTGAGACGAAACTTAACCACTAAGACGAAGCCGCTGAGACGGAACCTGAGCTAGCGCCTGGCGGTAGCACTAACGCTGGCGGTAGTGCATTCTTCCATATGTTTGAATTCAGCTGCTTTCTACCTGTGGAGTATTGCACCTATAGTTCCTGCACACTATAAACACACGACAAGCAAGATCAAATACAATTTGGAATTTGTTATTCTCAAATAAAGGGATGTGACACACATGTCCAACAAGGATGTCTTCACATGGAGTCCGGAAGAGATGTCCGGGGTGGATCCATAAGTCATCTTTCATTCTTTAAACATTAACTCTGCATGCAGGCCAATAATACAGAAGAAGCAGAATTTCTCTCCCGAGTGGCTCAAGGCGATCGAAGAGGAGGTAAGGCCTTAGGGAAGTGGCGGGTGTGCGTCGACTACAGTAACCTGAATCAAGCATGCCCAAAAGACAGCTTCCCCCTTCCAAGGATCGATCAGCTGGTTGATGCAATGGTCGGACATGAACTCATCAGCTTCATGGATGCTTACTCAGGCAACAACCAGATCAGGATGAACCCGGCGGACGAGGAGCAAATCGTATTCCGAATAGATAAGGGGGTATATTGTTACAAAGTCGTCGTTCGGTCCCAAAAACGTCGGAGCAACTTACCAGAGATTGATGAACAAAGTATTCAAAGACCTCATCGGCAAGACAATGGAAGTATACGTGGATGATATGCTGGTAAAGAGCGTCCACCGCCGCGACCACTTGGAAGATCTGGAAAGATGTTTTCAACTCCTTCGCTGCTTCCAAATGCGGCTCAACCCCAGCAAATACGCATTTGGCGTGACAACAGGGAAGTTTCTAGGTTTCATGGTAACCTACCGGGGAATCGAGGCAAACCCTGAGAAGATCAAGGCACTGGGAGACATGTCGCCACCCCGCTCCGTTAAGAAGGTACAATGCTTAAATGGAAGCACTACCGCTCTCTCACGGTTCCTAGCATGGACATGAGATAAATATCTCCCCTTCTTCAAAATTCTTCGGGGGGGGGCACGTAATTCGGGATTTTAGTGGACGGACGAGTGTCAGACGTCTTTCGAACTTGTCAAACAATACCTGGCCTCGCCACCGCTCCTGTCAAAGCCTATCCCTGGAGAAGTCATGTACCTTTACCTAACAATATCCGCAACGGCCGTTAGCTCGGTATTGGTTAAAGACGAAGGGGGAATCCAATAACTCATCTACTATCTCAGCAAGGTCCTCACCGACACCGAAACCAGATACCCGACGGCTGACAAAACGACATTCGCTCTTGTCTTTTCCATAAGAAAGCTTCGACCTTACTTCTAGGCCCACACGATAAAAGTGTTGACCCAATTATCATTATGACCATCCTCCAAAAGCCAGAAGTATCCGGAAGGTTGGTAAAGTGGGCAGTCAAGTTAGGCGAGTTCGATATCCACTTCATACCATGGCCAGACATCAAATCTCAAGTACTCACCGATTTCATCATGGAAAACACCCTCCCGCCAAAGGTCATCCCTGTTAAAGACACCTTCGCCGCTCGATGTACTCTCTACGTCGATGGTGCCTCTGCGGCCGAAGGAGCGGGAGCAAGGTTTCTCCTAGTCACCCCAGAGGAGATCACTTTGGAGTATGACCTCAGGTTGAAGTTCCCAATGACTAACAACATCGCCGAATACGAGGCCGTGATCGTTGGCCTCCGACTTGCCATCGACCTTAAAGAAGAGAACCTGACAATCTACACTGATTCACAATTGGTGGTCTCGCAAATCAAGGAGGATTACGAGGCAAGGAGTGACCAGATGACGCAATATCTCACATTTGTGAAGTCCCTCCTCCAAAAGATACTCTCGTACCAAATCATTCACATCCCAAGGGAGCAGAACTCAAGGGCTAACGCACTCTCCAAACTCGCGACTTCTCCTTCCAACTATCATTCCCGATGATGCCGGGTTGAAGACATCGCGACCCCCAACATTCAAGGGACATGGGAGATCACCGAAATCATCAAAGAAGAATTATCTTAGATGACCCCCCCCCCCCTTCGGGCCTATATTGAACGTGGAGACCTGCCTGATGACCGCATAGAAGCACGACGGCTACGAATGTGAGCCGCCTCATTCATCGTCATCGAAGGGGAGCTCTACCGACAGGCATTCTCTGGACCCAACCTAAAATGTCTCTCAGAAACAGAAACATAATACGCACTAAGGGAGGTTCATAGTGGTATCTGCGGGGAACACCTAAGCACAAGAGCTCTGGATAGAAAGATCTTGTGTCAGGGTTTTTATTGGCCAACGATGAAGAGGGACGCGACCGAGCTCGTCCAAAAGTGTAAGAGTTGTCATCTCCACGTGAACATCCCTCATCAACCCCCAGTTTCTCTCACAGCACTCCAAGGCACCTAACCATTTGCTCAATGGGGGGTCGATCTGCTTGATCACCTCCCTATGGTATCTGGCTAAAGGAAATTCATTATCATTGCTTTGACTACTTCACCAAGTGGGTAGAAGCTGAACCCCTCGCCAAAATCACCGAAGAAAATGCCAAGCAATTCGTATGGAAGAACATCGTTTGCCTCTTCGGAATCCCAGCAGTAATCGTCGCCGATAATGACACTCAATTCATAGGGAAGTCATTCACAAAAATGTGCGAGGATCTGAAAATCAACCTCCGTCATACGGTCGTAGCTCATCCACAAACTGACGGTCAGATCGAAGTGACAAACCGCACCATCCTTAAATGACTCAATACTCGCCTGCAGGAGGCAGGGGGCAGGGGGTAGACGCACTTCCGAATGTACTATGTGCATACCGCACCACAAAAAGGACTCCGACGGGAGAAACACCGTACAATCTCTGCTACGACACGGAAGCAGTCATTCCCGTCGACATCGGCGTTCCCAGTATCCAGGTAATGACTTTCAACCCCGAAAAGAATGACGAGCTGCTCCGTGAAAATCTTGACTTAGTCCCCAAAGTCAGGGGCACGGCTGCCGAGCGCATCACCGTCTACCAGAGGTGTGTAGCCCGGCTCTACGATCGCATGGTAAAACCAAGGCCAATAAATGTTTGAGATCTCGTCCTGCGCAACATCGAAGCAGCAGGTAAAGGCCCGCAAAAAGACAAACTCTCACCAGCCTGGGAGGGACCATACGTTGTCGCTACAATCGTGAAGCCCGAGGCATACAAGCTCAGAACGGCAAAAGGAAAGACCCTACCACGTATTTCGAATGCACAAAACCTGCGTCGTTTTTATCAGTAAATTTATTTTTGCTATGTAAAAGTCGCGAGCCCCCACTCGTGCAAGATAACTTTATGAAATAAAGCTATTTTTTAACAAACAACACTTATGTTTAAGCAAAAAATGTCACATGTTTTCACTGTCACAAAAGAACATAGTGCCGTAAGGGCCAGCCCCTCGCACGGACGTCAACGGTTTGAAGGCAAACGCTCTTCACCATCAACTTCGGGGCCCGTTCCCCCCTGTAACCGTAAAGGGCATGTCCCTCTCGCGGTTACCAATGGTTTGAAGACTAACGTTCTTCACCGTCAACTCCGGATCTTGTTCTCCCCTGTAATCGTAAGGGTCTGTCCCTCTCGCGGTTACCAATGGTTTGAATACTAACGCTCTTCACCGTCAACTCCGGAGCTTGTTCTCCCCTGTAATCGTAAGGGTCTGTCCCTCTCGCGGTTACCAATGGTTTGAAGACTAATGCTCTTCACCGTCAACTCCAGGGCTCATTCCCCTATAACAGTAAGGGCCTGTCCCTCTTGTGGTTACCAACAATTTAAAGACTAACGCTCTTCATCGTCAACTCCGGGGGCATCTCCCCCTATAACCGTAAGGGCATGTCCCTCTCGCGGTTACCAGCGGTTTGAATACTAACGCTCTTCACCATCAACTCCAGGGCCAGCTCCCCCTGCAACCGTAAGGGTGTGTCCCTCTCACGATTACCAACGGTTTGAAGTCTAAAGCTCTTCACCGTCAAAACTTGGAGCCAGCCCCCCTAGAAAATAGCTAAAACAATGGATTAACAAGATCAACACAACGAAATGCAAAGGTAAACCCTCGGCAATGTCAAAATGATCCTCCTCCCAGAGTTCTTCAGATCCAAGGCACCGCAAAGAAGGTGGTGAAATCTTTGAACTCCCCCCAACCAACAATATGGACTTCAAAGGTTTGTGGGGTAATTGATATGCACTCATAAAGTTATAAGGAGCTCCAAAGGGTGTGATTAGCAAAGACTTGCCATGGGAAAGCGGAGGCAATGGAGCCAAGTTTAACTCCATAAAAAGGGAATATGTGTGTGATAGTTTATAGATAGAGGTAGTCTAACTCACCTAGAGCGGGGGGAGGGGGTGAATAGGTGTCTTGGTTTTTATTTGGTGTTTTTCGTATTTCAACTATTTAGAAACGTAAAGCAAGCACCCAACAAACTCAATGAGATGTATAGTGGTTCCCCAAGGTCTGGGTACATCCACTTTACCTCTACACCTATCTAGCAATGTGCTAGACTAGACAACCTTCTTCAAAACTCAGCTCAAGAGAGGTTACAACACAAATCCCTCGGGATTTCTCAGGTCTTCACCTAGACGCTACCTCAGGATCACAGGCCCTACACTCTGAGTACTCCAACTATTACAGCTCAGAAACCCTTCAGGTTTCCTACCTCAGACTTATCACTAAGTCCTACACTCAGACTTATACAAAAGTCCTGCAGCTCAGGCTGGGAGTTCAGCCCTACAACTCAGGCACAGATGCCCTACAACTCAGATCAACAATTTGATCCTACAGTTGAGGTAATGAAATTGATTACAACAGAAATCTAGTTGTAGATAGACCTTGAATAAATAAGATCTTCTGTTGTTCTTGTTTGATAGCAAGATCTGGAGCAGGTCCCTGTACTGAGTGAAACAGGTTAGGGCTTGCTCCCCCTTTGTCTTCTTCTTCTTGCAGACGGAAGAAGATCAATCTTGAGTCAAATTGCCGACTCAGCTTGTTCTTTTTTGTTAACCTTTAGTAGGAACAATCTTTCTTCTCTTTTAGCACCGCTGAGCTCTTTTGGAGTTTAGGTTGTGTTACTTCACTGTTCCATTGCCATCACAGTTCTTCTTTATAACTCTTTGACGACCTCCAACGGCCTCTTGAAATGTCTTGTCATTAACATGGATAGGAATATAATAACTTATCTTTGCTTTCGATGTCACCGCTAATTTTGACTTTCGCTGTGCAGAGCGGGATTCAACGGTAATATTTCGATATACTTCACGGTACAGCTGAGTGTTGTATTCATCCTCAGCGGTACGAGTCTTGCTACAGTGACCTATATCTTACTGTGGTTGTAATTGAGTCTTTTCAATGGTACCGCTGAGTAGATCCTTCAGTCTCAGCAGTATGAGCTTTGATTGTTGAAGCCAAGAAAATCTTGACTCCAAAATTTGGACCAATGCAGTCGGAGGCTACTCGCCTAGCAGTCAAATGAGAAAGCCTGACTGGCAACGACGAAGAACTAGAAGAGCAACAACAACAGGACCCCAGGCGCTGCGGCAGGGAGGTCCCACCACGTACCCAGAAGCTCAAAAGAAACTTCCCCTCCACAACCAAAGATGGCCGAGCATGGTACGAAGAAGGCACCGACTTGGCTAAATACCGGGAGTAGTGGCCAAGGATGACGGGTCCAAGAGTTCAAAAATGGGGGTCTTATCTATAACCCACCCAGCTCGGCAACCGACGACTTAAGGTGAGGTCGCTTGGGAAATAGGCGAGTATCACCTATGGTCGCTCACCTCTTGGCAAGTATAGGGATTACTCGCGCGAGCTCACCCATACTCGCTCAGGCCTCCTTCTGCTCCTGCTGGTTGAGCTGTCTTGTGTCTTGGACTATTGGCTTCTATGTTATCCTCTTTGACCTTAACTTCTGCCTACGTGGTTTTGAATGGGCATACCCTCGGAGAATCAGGGTTGTACACAATCCCCGCTCTTTGCGAGTAACAGAGATACTCGGAAAGAATCATCCAACCCTTATTCGACGAGCTGTCTTTCTGGAGAGTATCGGTATATAGTGTCATCTCGCTGGCCGACGCCCTGACTCTATATATAGAGGGGGAGGGGCCACTGATGGCAAGATTTTCTAATCTCGCTCAAGATCTCGCGCAGTATTGCCGAAGAAGTTGTCACTGACATGGCCGACCTTCTGGGCTTACTTCCGCCTGTTCGAACTCCTGCTCGCGTAGGCGCCGAGCTTGAAGACTTCTTCGCTTCCAGGAAGAGGAAGCGTCTTGATAAGAAGAAAAAGAAGAGGAACAAGAAGAAAACCGATGTTGCGGAGAATGTCGTTGATTCTCTAGTCGGCCATCGTCAGCAATTGCTAGACGATCTGGGTCTCTCTCACGAGGGAGACTCACCAACTACCGATCCTCCTGCGCCGAATGTCGCTCCAGAGGCGAGTACGATCGGGGCCTCGACTCAGGCTCAACCTGAAGTCGCCTCTGTGCAAGGTGAGAGCTACCTATTCAACACCTTTGGATCAGCTTCGCTAAACTGTCTATGCTTGACGGGGTTCTAACATCCTTTCTACTACTCACAGATCTGTCGTCCACTAATGCTCAGGAGGATCCTTTGTCCATACCTCCCTTGCGATCATCTCCGATGATCTCGCCTAGAGTAGGGGAGGGATCTCATGCTAGTCATTCGGTGCGGGTCCTTCACAGTTCTTTCCTGGAGAAGCGGCCTTCGGGCGAGCATAGGGCTTCTTTGGCGAGCAGCGCGTCTCCACCGCCACCGCCTCTACAACATCCGGAGCTGGCGAGCAGCTCGCAGCTGCCAGCGGGTGGGCTTCCGCCACCTCCTCCGTTCCCGCCTTCTGTCGACGTCCCGGGCGATCAGCACCCCTTGTCTTCTACGGCTCCCTCAACCCATCTGGGAGAGTCCTCGCGCCGAGGCAGGGTTGGGGGGTCTTCGGAGTTCTTCACCCCAAGGGGGGAGTTCAGTGGATGGTCGCGGTTGGGGGAACGCGCCTCCTGGCCGGGAGCAAACCGGAGGGACTCACTCTGGACGGCGAGGTGCTGGCCATCATAGCGCCTCCCCGCATCGAGGAAGTGGTTCTCCTCATCGGTGATCTCATATCCCTCCTTGCGGTGCGAGGAATGAAGCTCATCGCCCTGGTAACGTAGTTGTTGCCTTGTTGAGTTCGCTGGGTTAACACTTTTTGATACTCGCCACTAAAGCTTCATGTTCCCTTGTCTCTTTTATAGCTCGCGCTCAAACTCCCATGGGAGCTTTGATTGATGGAGTCGGGCTTCCTTCTCGTGAGTACCAGGAGGGGGCTACTCGCACCATGGATCTGGAGGCGAAGATAGAGCGCTTGGCGATCAGCGAGCCCACCGTCGTCTGACCGAAATGGAGGCGCGGGTCGAGCGCTTGGTTTGTTGGTGTTTCCATGGTGATCTGGAAGTAATCAAGCATCTAGTCTCACTGCCAACGCGATATGAGCCTATGGGGTCACACACAAGAGTGTTTGGAGAAGTTGGAGGAAGAATTGTGTTGGCTTTACTCATATTGGGTGTGAGCGAAGGACCAATCCTAAGACTTATTGGAGTTGGGTCGAGTCAACTGATTGCTCCACAGGTATTTTGAATATTGTATGGAGCATGTTGACAAGTCTTCGAGACGAGTCGACGAGAATGTATCGACGACTCTTACCTCAGTTGATCAAATATATGAATCCATGTTGAATCGACGAATCCATGATTGACTCGACGAATTAAAAGTTGATTCGATGAATCCATGATTGACTCGATGAATCCGGCAAACTCATGTACTCGATGAATTGACTTGTACTCGACGAGAAGTGAAAAGTTCACTCGACGAATTGAATTATACTCGACGAATTCTTCAGTGAAAGGTTCACTCGACGAATTATGTTTTACTCGACGAATTCTGTTTTACTCCAATATATGACGTGGGTGTGCGGATAGCATCTCTCTAGCCTGGGTATAAATAGAATGTGATTCTACGACCTAAACATGTGATCCTTTTTTGCGAATCAGAGAGCGACGGAAGAGTTCCGCGATAGCTTCCGACGGAAGAGTTCCGACAGGTCGATCCCGCCGCCGCCACCACCTCTCCCTGTCATCGGACTTAGCAGTCTGTGGTAGACATTGAGGGCTCTTCTTCTCCGACCTAGTTCTTGTGCGATAAGGCCTAGGGTTCTCCTCCCGCTCGGGTGGACTTCCGTAGAGGCGCTGATCCATTTTAGTGTTTGGGACTCAACGCCCGTTCTCCGGATTTCAATTGTGGAGCACCTCGGTTGAGTATTTGCTCAATCCCCTTCAGGTATTGCAATGTGTTGCTTTCCTTATTTCTTGATTCATGAAATCGCAAGATCCGAAACTCTTTTGGGTTGTTCTTGTTTTGTTTCTTCCGCTGCGCACATTTGATGTGCCATTATCATTATGAATGGTATGTAGAAAACCCAACAGTGGTATCAAAGCGCGGTTCGCGATCTAATGCGTGTAAATCAGAAATTTAGAAGTGTTCTAAATGTCTGGATTTCTTCCTGGGTGTTCGGATTCCGATGAAGTGTTCTAAATTGGAACCCCGCTAGGAACGCATATGATTGCGTTGTGATTTCATTGTTTCAGAAATTGTTTCTCCTTTGCAGTAATCGTCCCTCAAAATAATTTGTGAAATCAAATGTCTTAGATTTTGAATCTGACATTGAGAGACGAGCTTGTATACTGCATAAGTGGAGTTATTTTGCCGTTGTCCAATGCATGTAAATCTAGAGATTTAGAAGTGTTCTAAGTATTCAGATTTAGCCCCTCTAATCAAGTATTGATAATTTTATTTTGTGCACATTGGGGATGTATTTGGTTTGTGAATGTTGTATTTCTATTTTGTGAATGTGCATTGTGATTAAATGTTAATCACGATGAAATGTTCATCGATTGAATAATAAAATCCCTTATCCAATATTAAGTATGTGGATGCCTTCCGATGGATGACACTCTTCCTGCCTCGATCGATGAAGTGTGGGCATGCCAAAGCAAGGTGCATTAATCTATCTTGGTAAGGGTGCGAGCGGAAAATTGTGATATCCCACTGTCGACATGGGGTCTATCTTAACTAGCTGACCTCAAAGGTTGAGTGTCTAGAGGCATAGGGTTGGCATGCTCCATATGATGGATGCGAATAAAGAGTTATTCCCCAACCATACAAGAGTTGCATAGTGATGCAATTGACAAGTGTTGTCTACCTAAATAACCGCATTAGGAAAGGAACGCCAAAGCGGACTCATTGTGTTGGTGAAATACGGATCTTGTCCACTAAGAGAGTAGCTCGCATAAACTCTCTGAATCGAAATTAAGGGTTGTCGATTTGATTAAAATAGTGAGAGGTTTTAATAAAAGTTCTGATTAATATAAAATGTATTTTGAAATATAGTACTAAAAGTTTTGCAAAATTCCTTGTAGAATTTCCATGGCAAGTGGATCTCACTCCACCTTGTCCCTGAGAGCCATCCTTGAGAAGAACAAGCTCAATGGGATGAACTTCCTTGACTGGTACAGAAACCTGAGAATTGTTCTCAGGCAGGAGCGCAAGCTCTATGTCTTGGAAGGGGAAGCCCCTACAGAGCCGACCGGGAATGCTTCGCGAGCAGACAAAGATGCTTACAAGAAGTATCAGGATGATACCTTGGATGTGTAATGCCTCATGCATGCTACCATGTCCTATGAGCTTCATAAGCAACACGAGAGCATGTGTGGCTATGAGATAATCGAGCACCTCAAGAAAATGTTCGAGGGGCAAGCTCGGCAAAAGAGGTTTGACATATCCAAGGCATTATTTCAGTGCAAAATGGGAGCTCGAGACACAGTATGGACTCACGTACTCAAGATGATTGGGTATATAGAGAACCTTGAAAGGCTGGGTTTTCCCTTGGGCCAAGAGTTGGCCACAGATCTGATCCTGCAATCGATGCCGGACAGTTATGAGCAGTTCGTCTTGAACTATAACATGAATGAAATAGACAAGACACTGCCCGAGCTCCTAGGCATGTTGAGAACTACCGAAAACAATATGAAGAAGGTCAAGCCTGCTAGCCCCATACTGATGGTGCATAAAGGCAAGGGCAAGGCCAAGGTATTGAAGAAGATAAAGATAGGATCTAAGTCTAATCTTGATCCCAAATCTTCTACACTGAAAAGGAAAGGTCTGGCGAAGGAAGGAAAATGCCACCACTGCGGTAAGGCAGGGCATTGGAGGCGGAACTGTCCTCTCTATATTGAGGATCTGCAAAAGAAGAAGGGAAGTGTGACTTCCACTTCAGGTATTTATGTTATAGAGATAAACCTTTCTGCTCCTTCATCTTGGGTATTGGATACCGGATGCGGTTCTTACATTTATACAAATGTGCAGGAACTGAAAAGAAGAAGAATGCTGGGTAAAGGGGAGGTAGACCTGCGCGTCGGAAATGGAGCAAGAGTTGTTGTCATTGTCGTTGGTGTCTATTGTCTTTCTTTGCCCACTGGGCTTGTAATAGAATTAGATAATTGTTATTTTGTTCCAGCCATAACTAGAAACATTATATCCATTTCATGTCTTGGCATGAAAGGTTTTTCGTTTATAATTAAGAACAATTGTTGTTCGATTTTTATGAATGATGTTTGTTATGGTGTAGCCCAATTGTTTAATGTTTGTATGTTTTGAACTTAGACCATCCGATCTATAATGTAGAAAATACTAAAAGACTAAAAACAAATGACTCAAATCCTACGTACCTTTGGCATTGTCGTTTAGGCCATATAAACGAGAAACGCATATCCAATCTCCATGGAGATGGACTACTGGACTCATTTGATTATGAATCATTTGAGAGATGCGAGTCATGTTTATTAAGCAAGATGACGAAAGCTCCTTTCATTAGTTGTAGTGAGAGGGCTGGTGATCTCTTGGGTATAATACATAGTGATGTATGCGAGCCCATGAGTTCTATGGCTAGAGGTGGGTTCTACTACTTCGCTACATTTACTGATGATTTCAGTAGATACGGATACGTGTTTCTTATGAAGAACAAATCTGAGACCTTTGAAAAGTTCAAAGTGTTTAGGAATGAAGTAGAAAACCAACTGGGAAAGAGGATAAAAGCACTCTGATCTGATCGAGGTGGCGAATATCTAAGTCATAAGTTTCGTGATCACCTGAGAGAGTATGGTATTGTATCGCAGCTCACTCCGCCCGGAACACCTCAACATAATGGTGTTTCCGAGAGGAGGAATCATACCTTGTTAGACATGGTGTGATCGATGATGAGTCATGCAGATCTTCCCGTTTCCTTTTGGGGTTTTGCTCTAGAGGCTGCTGCTTTCACACTGAATCGAGTTCCAACAAAAATGGTTCAAAAGACACCGTATGAGATTTGGGGCTGTGAAGCATACGTACGACTTCAAATGTATGACAAGCTGGAACCCAAATTGGATAAATGTTATCTAGTGGGGTATCCTAGGGAGACCTAAGGGTACTACTTTTACCTGTCGTCTGAGGGCAAAATGTTTGTCGCAAGGACTGGTGTCTTTTTGGAGAAAGAGTTCTTATCCAGAAAGACTACAAAGGTAGAACTTGAAGAAGTTCAAGAACCACAAACAATGAACGAACCGGAATTGGAACCTAAGCAAGGACTACAAGAAGTTGTAGTTGGAGATCCTGCTCAAGAAACACAAGTCCTACGTAGATCTGGTAGACCAAGATTTGTGCCTGAGATATATGGATTTCTCGTGTCTCAAATAGGTAATGTGTTGCTTATAGATCATGATGATGAGCCTGCAACCTACCAAGAGGCTATGAATTGACCTAACTCCGAGATGTGGCTTGAGGCCATGAAATCTGAAATGGATCCATGTATACAAACCAAGTTTGGACCTTGGTGGAACCACCTGAAGGGGTACGACCCATAGGGTGCAAGTGGGTCTTCAAGAAGAAGACCGACATGGATGGGAATGTACAGACATTCAAAGACCGGCTGGTGGCTAAGGGTTTCAGGCAAATTCATGGTATTAACTATGATGAGACCTTTTCCCCTATGGCCATGGTCAAGTCCATCCGAATTCTACTTGTTATTGCTACGAATTATGACTACGAGATCTGGCAAATGGATGTCAAAACGACTTTCCTTAATGGAAACCTCCTTGAGGAAGTGTATATGACACAACCCGAGGGTTTTGTATCTCCAAGTGAAGCCACTAAAATATGCAAGTTGAATCGATCCATTTATGGATTGAAACGAGCTTCTCGAAGTTGGAATCTGCGTTTTGATGAGAAAATCAAAGAGTTTGGTTTCATTAAGAACGAGGATGAGCCTTGTGTTTACAAGAGGATTAGTGGGAGCATTGTCGTTTTCCTGATATTGTATGTAGATGACATACTGCTGATCGGGAATGATATTCCGACCCTGCAAGCTGTTAAGAACAGGTTAGGGGACTGCTTTTATATGAAGGACTTGGGTGAAACGACTTATATACTTGGTATTAAGATCTATAGATATAGATCGAAGAAGTTGCTGGGTTTGACCCAGAGTACATACATTGAGAAGGTGTTGAAAAGGTTCAACTTGCTTGAGTCCAAGAAGGGATTCTTACCCATGTCACATGGTGTGAGTCTCTCTAAGGACCAGTGTCCTAAATCTTTGGAAGATATGGACTGCATGAAGTTGATTCCATATACTTTGGCAATTGGATCAATCATGTATGCAATGTTGTGTACTCGACCTGATGTCTCATATGCTTTGAGCATGACGAGCAGGTATCAGTCTGATCCTGGTGATGGTCACTGGATAACTGTCACAAATATCCTAAAGTACTTGAGAAGGACGAAGGATGTATTCTTGGTGTATGGTGGAGAGGAAGAGCTCGTTGTAAAGGGTTACACGGATGCTAGCTTCCAGACTGATAGGGATGACTCAAAGTCCCAATCAGGTTTTGTTTTTTGCCTTAATAAAGGAGCTGTAAGCTGGAAGAGTTCCAAGGAAGAGACAGTTGCCGATTCTATGACTGAGGCCGAGTATATCGCTGCTGCAAATGCAACGAAGGAGGCTGTGTGGATTAGGAAATTCATCAGCGAGCTTGGTGTAGTTCCTAGCATTGTTCGTCACGTAGTTCTCTATTGTGACAACAATGGTGCAATAGCCCAAGCTAAGGAACCTAGATCTCATCAGCGCTCCAAGAACATACTTCGGCGGTTCCATCTTATTCGAGAGATTGTCGATCAAGGAGATTTGAACATTTGCAGAGTACCGACTGAAGAAAACACAGCGGATCCACTGACAAAGCCTCTTGCGCAAACGAAACATGATGTTCATGTTAGATCAATGGGTATTAGATACCTGAATGATCGTCTTTAGTGGGAGCCTTGTGAATTGTATGTTTGTTGGTTGTTTATTCATTTGATGAATTGTGATATGTACTGTGTTTTTCATTTTACATTTATGGCAAGTTCTTATTGTTACGTCAATTGTTTCTATTTGATAGATTAATTAACATAATAAATGCCCTTATAATGTTTGCTTCCATAGGAATTCAAGTACGTGACTTAAATGTGAGAGCCTATATATAGCAAGAAGCTTCATTCTTAAATGGTCCCTAGTCGGAGTATCATCTTAGAAGTCGAAGGGCAATGATGATACATTAAGACTAGCATGTGCGTTGACTGATGATCGGTTCTCATAGGTCCTGATATTGTGATATCAAGTCATCACATGGGTACTTGTTAGTGAAAAAGTTGTACTGGACAGACCCACCTTTGAGACTACTTTGTGGATTGTTATATGAACGTGTCACAAGTAGGTCTCAACTGATAATGGTGTTTGTAGTTCTTTGACCTGAATTCACAGCATTCATCAAGTGAGGAAAAACATACTTTGATGTCATCTGAAGTCTTCCTTGAGAAAGGTTAATGATAAGGGTGGTTATTGGGTATGTTATGATTCATTTGGGTATTTGTGTGTGGACAGATATGAGATTTGTCCTCCTTTATGACATGAGTTACATCCATGGGCCCCTTGATGGAATGAGACTGAGAAATGCATGACCATGCTGGGTTGAGCCAATATGTGATATTGAGCTTACCACTCTCTTAAGGTCTATTTTAGATCAGGAAACTAGGATTGAACAATTATGAGAGTGACATGGTCCATGCCTCTAGTTCTATCCGAATGTAAGGGAGAAAGGAACATGACAACACTGATACATTGGTCAAGATTGGCTTGTTGAGTTATGAGCTCTTATTGCTTGGGTAGCAATGATGTATTGCTAGATGCCCCTCATTGATTGTTAGACTTTTGTTTGATACGTCCAAGATCAAGTGGGAGACTATCGATGTTTTCATGGTGATCTGGAAGTGATCAAGCATCTAGTCTCACTGCCAACGCGATATGAGCCTATGGGGTCACACATAAGAGTGTTTGGAGAAGTTGGAGGAAGAATTGTGTTGGCTTTACTCATATTGGATATGAGTGAAGGACCAATCCTAAGACTTATTGGAGTTGGGTCGAGTCAACTGATTGCTCCACAGGTATTGTGAATATTGTATGGAGCATGTTGGCAAGTCTTCGAGAAGAGTCGACGAGAATGTTTCGACGACTCTTACCTCAGTTCATCAAATATATGAATCCATGTTGAATCGACGAATCCATGATTGACTCGACGAATTAAAAGTTGATTCGACGAATCCATGATTGACTCGACGAATCCGGCAAGCTCATGTACTCGATGAATTGACTTATACTCGATGAGAAGTGAAAAGTTCACTCGACGAATTGAATTATACTTGATGAATTCTTCAGTGAAAGGTTCACTCGACGAAACTCGACGAATTCAATTTGTTACTCGACGAATTCTTCAGTGAAAGGTTCACTCGACGAATTCTGTTTTACTCCAATATATGACGTGGGTGTGCGGATAGCATCTCTCTCGCCTGGGTATAAATAGAATGTGATTCTACGACCTAAACATGTGATCCCCTTTTTGCAAATCAGAGAGCGACGTAAGAGTTCCGCGATAGATTCCGACGGAAGAGTTCCGACCGGTCGATCCCGCCGCCGCCGCCGCCTCTCCCTGTCGTCGGGCCTAGCAGTCTGTGGGAGACGTTGAGGGCTCTTCTTCTCCAACCTAGTTCTTGTGCGACAAGGCCTAGGGTTCTCCTTCCGCTCATGTAAACCTCCGTAAAGGTGCCGATCCATTTCAGTGTTTGGGACTCAATGCCCGTTCTCCGGATTTCAATTGTGGATCACCTCGGTTGAGTATTTGCTCAATCCCCTTCAGGTATTGCAATGCATTGCTTTCCTTATTTCTTGATTCATGAAATCGGAAGATCCGAAACTCTTTTGGGTTGTTCTTGTTTTGTTTCTTCCGCTGCGCACATTTGATGTGTCATTATCATTATGAATGGTATGTAGAAAACCCAACATGGCAGTTATCGAGCCACATCGTCGTTTGACTGAGCTGGAGGTGCGAGTCTCCCAGTTGGAAGAGTTTGATACTCGGCTGGCTGGTGTAGAATCTCGCCTTCAATTTGTCAACGACTTGGAGCGCCGGTTCGCCAGGATGGAGCATCGTCAACAGCTGCATCATGACGAGCTTGTGGGGATGCGTGCGAGCATGGGCTTGGTTGGTCGGCTGGAGAGGATCGAGGACCAGCTTCGGCAAGGCGAGGATGCTATGACCCTGGCCTTCGAGCACTTCAAGCGAGCTCGCAGCATGGGCTGGGTTGGGCGACTTCCGCAACCTCCTGATTCCCAGGCGAACCTCCAGGGCCTCCTTAGATTCTGTTTTTCTTCTTTTTCATTGTCGCTAAGACGCCATTCGGCGGATGTTTGTAATTTGAACATCTATTTATGTAATTTGATTTGGCGAGTATTCAAATTTCGCCTTTTATTTCTTGCCTGCTTGCTGTGATGTCTGAATTTTTCTATCTTCTTCCTTGCTTCTCTTGTGAGTAGTGGTTGAATGTCGCGCCTATCTGGCGAGCTTCCTTGTGTTCTGATGCAGGTACTCGCGCGTTGGATGTTGATGATTTGACGTGGGTTGTAGTTTTGGCGTCTTTCCTTAATACTCGCCACCCCTTACTCATACTCGCGGCGGCGTACGCGACAAGCCAAGTATCCTCGACATCTATAAATAGGGGGTGGGTACGTAATTATTACGCTTCTGGCGATCTTTTTTCGTTCATAGCGAGTATCTCCCGATTGCTCTCTTTCTCGCCATTTTGATACTCGCTCCTTCTTTTCTCTTACTTCCAGAATGGCTGACGAGGAGGCTATTCGGCGTGCGAATTACGCCAAGAACTTTGAGGTGACCTCCTTCAAGAAGCCGATTACTCGGTCGCAGGACTTGAAGGAGTTTTCTATTAAGTACTTGTGGCCAGGCTATGTCGCCAAGCTTCCTCGCGAGGATGAGCGTTTGAACACCTTCACGTCCACCGAGATGGTGTTCCCAATCCACCACTTCGAAGTCGGCTTGCGACTACCATTGTGGAAGAGTTCTGTCAGATCCTCCGCTACTTTGGGATAGTCCCAGCCCAGATCAATCCGAACGGCGTGGCGATGATCATCGGGTTCCTTTGCTTCTTGTGAGAAGAGAGGATCACATTTGATCTCTCTGTCTTCTGGCGAGTATTCCACTTCAACGCGACCGGCGAGGGCGTCGTCTTTCTGTGCAGTCACGTCTGCACGCTGGTCGGCACGACGAATAAGAACCATCGTTGGGGCGAGCGACTAGTCGTCATCAAAGGCAACTTTGGGACCATCCCGAGCTCGTCCTTCCAGCCGGCGGAAAGCACCTTCGTCGTTCCTTACCTGGAGGAGAGGAAGGAGAAGCTACTCGACTGCTTCCGTAATCGCCGCCTGGATGTGGTTTTGAGGAAGTGAGTAGATGAACTCACCGAGGTGTTCCCGGGAGAAGGTAGTCTTCTGAGCGAGTATTGGTTATACTCGCCTCTTCTTCTTTAGCGGGGACTAACGTTCCACTGTCCTGTGTTTTGCAGCTACTCGCTCTTTGCCTGGCGAGCCTCTTCCGATGGCGGCGAAGGCGACGACTTCCACTCCGATTGACTTGTCGTCGAGCGGTGATGCGCCAGAGGTCGTAGGCGATGATGCTAGTCCTTCCAAGAAGCGGAAGGCCAAGGCCAAGTCCCAGGAACCTGCGAGGAAGAAGAAGGAGTTTGTGAGGTGGGACCTGAACGCGAAAGCGGGTCCTTCAGAGGGTGGCGAGCCACACAGTCACCCGCTCTTCAACGAGGGCACTCGTGGCGAGGATGCCTATGGTCGCCCTCTGGTGAGCTGGGCGGAGCGTTCCCACGAAGTAACCCTGAGCACCAATCTTACCGCCTGGTCGGAGGATTGGGAAGACAACGGCGAGGCATTCGACGTGATGTTCGCCCTGTATGGTCACGCGGATGCTGAGGCTCTGCAAGAGGTCTCGGCCAAGTATCTGGCTCACCAGAGCTCGCGCTCATACCTGCGAGCAACCGAGCTTGGCCATGCAACGGCGAGGCAGCTGCTCAAATACGAGCAGATGATCAAGGTGCAGAGCCAGAAGCTGATCGCCTTGGGGCTACAGGCCGCCAAGTGCAAAGATTTTGAGGTACTCGCTCATTGTCCTTAAGGTTTTTGGAATACTTGCCTTTGTGTCGATTAGTTCGCTAACTGTTGTCTTCATATCTGTGCAGGCCGTCGAGATCGAGATGGCGAATAATGTATCTCAGCTGGAGAAGGAGCTGGAGGATACTCGGCAGACCTTAGAGGCTGCCCAAGTTTGCATTGCGGAGCTGGAAACTCGGCCTGCCGAGCTACAGCCTTCTGAGGCGGGTCCCTCCAGGGTCGGCAAGCAAATCAGGATGCATGGCGAAGAGATGTCGCACATCCGTCAAGAGATCGCGCGGGCGACCGGGAAAGTCGTCCTGAGCAGGTTGAAAGCTGAAGGTTTCTTGAAGCCGGAGGCAATGGATCTGACCGTGGTGGACCTCATCCCGGTGCTGCTCGCCGAGGAGTCTACCTCTCCTAGGCGAGTTCCTTCACCGTCTTCCAGTGATGCCGAGGACGAAGACTCCGAGAATGGCGACGGTGAGGGGGACGTCGATATTGATGGCGAGGACGAGGACGATGATGAAGGCGATGATGATGCATAGTCGTCGGGGCCCTTTTTTGACAGTTCAAAGATAGATGTACAACATTTTTTAGTTTTTCGAATATGTACTTCAAAATCGTATGAAAGAAATGAATACAAAATTTTTGGCTCGCCTTTTGTTATCATTCTTGCTTCTATGTTTGTATGCCAGGTAGGCTCTTAGGCTCGAGGCGAGGTTGAGTGCTCGCTAGGCTCCTAGGCATGCGCGAGTTTGGATGCTGCGGTCGACGATCATACCTTACTCGCATGTTAGCTACTCGCTCGCTCATACTCGTACATGCATACTCGCCCCACCATACTCGCACCTGCATACTCGCCTTTCTCAAGAATCCTTGGTGTAGTTGATCTGTGAAGGGCACTTGGGGAGGGTCCTGAGGGACATATGTTTCCAAGGCTTTCCTTCGTACCCGATAAAGAATTGCCAGGACATTTGCAATAGTAATGAACTCCAAGATAAAAGAAGTAGAAAAAGACCATCGGACTGGTCCTAGGGGACACACCGTCCCGAGGTCTCCATCCGATTGTGATGTTGATGCTGACGAAGAGATCGACACGTAGGGAATGACAGTTGGGGAGGTCCAAAGACACACCATCCCGAGGTCTTCATCCAACTGTGATGTTGATGCTGATGAAGAGATCGACACGTAGGGAATGACAGTCGGGGAGGTCCGAAGACACACCATACTGAGGTCTCCATCCTACTGTGATGTTGATGCTGACGAAATGAAATCTTTCCTGATAACTCGACAATCAGAGAGGATTAAGCACACCAACTCAAATGATTGGAATAAATGAAATAATCGGAAACGAAATGCTATGCTACGAGCTTTCAGCTCTCGAGGGCCCACGACGCCTTTATTCAAGGGTCCCCTGATAGGTTAAGTCGATCATCCCTTCGTCGAATTGGGAGGTCGGCGTACAGACTTCTTCCTGATAATCTCTCCAGTCGGATGAGAAATGTAATCGGGGGGTCACTCAGCCAACATGCAAGGGGGAGCTGATCTCGATCGTCAATGCAGAGGCTTGGACTCAGGAGAACTCGCTATCCCGAGGCACTACCCCATCATCCGTTCTGGGTTTTACGAGAATCAAGTCGGAGGCCCATTTCTCAACCTAGTGTGGAAATCAGCTTCGCCTGCTTTTCTTCCTTTAAAAACATTTTTTATTTGAGGTAAATGTAAGAACCCTTTGCTACCCCATATTTCAGGGGGATGAAGAATTTATTTATAAGTGATAAATTTACAGGGGAGGGATGTACATACTCCCGCTCAGGGGGGAAACCTTTTTAGGTTGTCGCCGCTCCAGGTATTCCCCAACAGTTCCCCTTCGTGGTTCTGTAGGCGATAACCTCATATTGTAAGCGGTTCGTGGATGATGAAAGGTCCCTCCCAATTTGGGTTGAGCTTCCCAACGGTCGCTGACCTTCCCGCTGCGTCTACTTTATTTAGGACTAGATCGCCGGCTTGGAAGTGCTTGAGGCGGACATGCTTGTCGAAGTGCCTCGCCATTCAACGCTTGATCTCCTCTTGTCGAGCTAAGGCTAAATCGCGGAGTTCTTCGATGTAGCCAAGAGATAGGTTTTGAGCTTCCTCGTTCTCCAGCCACCATGCTTCATCTCCGTCTTCGGTCGCGATCACTCTTAAACTTCTGACCTCGAACTCCACTGGAATGAGAGCTTCGGACCCATGAGAGAGTTTGAACGGGGTTTCCCCTGTGGCTGAGCTAGGAGTGGTCCTCAAAGCCCACAAAACCGAGGGGAGCTGCTCTGCCCAATTACCTCTTAGGTTCTCGACTTTCTTCTTCAGGAGGTTGATGATCAGCTTATTGGCAGCCTCCACTTGCCCGTTGCTCCTAGGATGATGCACTGAAGCGAACCGAAGACCAGTTCCTAGCTGCTGCAAAAATCTTCCAGCTCCAAGCTGGCAAATTGTGGACCGTTGTCAGTGACAACGGCGAGAGGGATCCCGAATCTGCAGACGATTTCCCGCCAAATGAAGATCTTCACGACTTGAGAGGTAGTCTTGGCCAGAGCTTTGGCCTCGATCCACTTGGAGAAGTAGTCGATCATGACGAGAACGAACTTCCTCTGACCACAGGCCGCTGGAAAGGGACCTATCAAGTCCATTCCCCAGATAGCGAACGGCCACGAGGCGGTGACCGAACGAAGTTGTTGGGCCGGCTGCAACTGAAGGGGGGCGAATAGCTGACACTTCTTCGAGAAGACCTCCGCATCCTTCCGGATAGTAGGCCAGAAGTAACCATGCCTTAGGATCCTCTGCTCCAAAGTGCGAGTCCCAGAATGACTTCTGCACTCTCCTGAGTGGATCTCTTCTAACACTCGAGGTACTTCGTCTTCAGAGACACATCTAGCCAGGGGCCCCGAGATGGTCTTGCGATATAGCTCCCCGTCCTGCAATAAGTAATACGCCGCCTTGTATTGAAACTTTCTTTGGTCACCATTATCCGCAGGGAGCTGTCCGGAATTCAGAAATGCCACGAACGGATCCATCCAGGAAGGGCGTTGTTCGATCTCCATCATCTCCCCTGCTTCGATGGATGGTCGAAATAATTCAGTGATGGTCCCGCCGGCCCTTGGCCCATACTTGGCCAGGCAATCTGCTGCTGAGATCTCCTCTATCGGTACATGTTCGATGAAGAAGGATTGAAAGCCTCCAATCAATCATTTTACCTTGGCAAGATACCTCTGCAGAATGGTGTCGCGCACTTCGAACTCTCCTCTAATCTGCGACGCAACCACCATTGAATTAGTGAAGCCCCTGATGTCTTGGATGCCCAACTCCTTTGCGAGACGCAAGCCTGCTACTATGACCTCGTACTCTGCTTGGTTGTTCATGACGGGGAAGAGGATCTTGACTGCTTGTTCAATCCTAGTTTCCTGTGGGTTGACAAGAACGATGCCTACTTCCACATAGCTCTTACCTGAAGCCCCGTCCACGAACATCTTCTAGGGGATTGGATTAGAAAATTCCTCCCCCGGCTCTGCTTCTACCGAGAAGTCGGCTAAAAAGTCCGCCATTGCCTGCGCTTTGATCGCCACCCGGGGAAAGAAGGAAATGTCGAACTCACTGAGTTCTACCGATCATTTCGCCGGAGCTTTCGCGCCGACACCACCAAGGAGAGGGCAAGCTTCTCCAGGATAGGATACCTCAGCTCTGCCTTTTTCAGCACCTGACTAACATAATAGATGGGGAGCTGCTTCTTCCCTTCTTCTCAGATTAGCTAGTACTGAACTCGCTGCTTCTACCCCTAATCCCAGGTAGATGAGTAGGTCTTCGCCTTATTTCGGACTTTGAAAGAGAGGTGTCTGGGTCAACTGCTCCTTCAGCCTATCGAACGCCTTTTCGCATTCTTCGGACCACTCAAAATTTTTGCACTTTCGGAGTGTATTGAAGAATGGAGAACACTTCTCTCCGGCCTTTGACAGGAAGCGGCTAAGACCTGCCAGCCTTCCTGTCAACCTTTGGACTTCTTTCATCGTCTTTGGTGAAGTCATCTCCAGGATTGCCTTAACCTTGTCAGGGTTCGGCTCTACCCCTTCCGGGGTGATGAGATGCCCCAAAAACTTTCCCCTTCCAGCTTCGAACACACACTTTGCTGGATTGAGCCTCATCTTGAACTTCCTCAGCGCTGTGAAGGTCTCCACCAGATCTGTTATTTGCTCTTGGACGCTCTTGCTTTTGATCAAGAGATCGTCCACATACACTTTCAGGTTCCTCCCCTTATGCTCTTTGAAGACATGGTCCATCATCCGCTGGTAAGTCGCACCTGCGTTCTTTAGCCCAAAAGGCATCATCTTGTAGTTGTAGCATCCATCGCCAGTGATGAAGGAGACATCACGACAGTCGGGGGGATGCATCCGGATCTAGTGGTATCCTGAAAATGCATTGAGAAAGCTCATCACAGAAAAACCGACGGCTGAATCAACCAGCGCGTAGATTCGAGGCAAGAGATAACAATCCTTCGGGCATCTTTTCTTCATCAAAGAAAAATCAACACACATTCTCCAGCTGCCCCCATCCATTTTTACCATTACAACATTCGAGACTCAGCTTGGGTACTGGATCTCTGACACAAAGCCTGCCTCAAGCAGCTTCTTTACTTCCTCGCGGATAGGTACAACCAACATGGTGGCACTTGACCTCTTCTTCTGGAGGATGGGCTTGACCGCTGGGTCGAGATTGAGGCGATGGAAGGCAACCTCAGGATCAATCCCTGGCATCTCAGCAGCACTCCAGGAGAAGATGTCGACGTTCTCTTGCAAACACGCCGCCATCTCCATCTTTTCGCTGATCTTCAACGATCCTCTGATCTTCAGCAATCTAGGTACCCCTGCCTCGGAGAGTACCTCAATCTCTTCCACTTCCTCGGCTACTTCCAGTGAAACGCCCTGGCCCAATGGGCTTTCACTAGGTGTACCAGCACAGTACGTTACCGGACTGCATCCCAAACGCCCCAACCCATCTGCGCACCTGTTTCTCGGCCGCGCCGGGTTGTTGACGCTAGGGTTTGAACCCGCAACCTCCTTGATAAGGAGCCTTCAAACCACTCCTCATCACCAATTGAGCTAAATTGATGATGAGAAGTGAAAGAACTATATGGTTAAGCGTGCTCGGGCTGGAGTAGTACTGGGATGGGTGACCTCCTGGAAAGGCCCCGTAGAGGCGCTTAACTGGATCACTTCTCACCAAAGGGAGGCTGTGGCCACCAACAACCTGCCTGTGGGCTGGAGAGGGGTTGGGGTGCTTGGGCTGCAGCCCGATAACGGTCGCCAGGTGAGGCAGTCGGTGGACGTTGTCCCGATGGTAAGTCCAGGGCCTTGGGACATTAGCTCAGTTGGTGATGATGAGTGGTTTGAAGACTCCTTATCAAGGAGGTTGCGGGTTCAAACCCCAGCGTCAACAACCTGGCGCGGCCGAGAAACAGGCGCGCAGAGCTGGTTGGGGTGTTTGGGCTGTAGCCCGGTAATGTACTGTGCTTCGGGCACACCTGATGAAAGCCCATGGGGCCGGGGCATTATATCCAGCCTGGACATGCTCCCCAACACTCTTTCGAATTCCTCGGCGTCCGCCATCCACCTGATGGTGCTAACCGCGCTGAGATAGCACTCACGGGAGGCTCTTGGATCGCTCCTGATCCTCACCTGGACGTCCCCTTGACAGTACTTGAGGCACTGATGGTAGGAAGACGGAACGGCCATGAAGGTGTTGAGAAGTGGCCTTCTGAAGATGGCCTTGTAGCAGCTCGACGCGTCGACGATGACGAAGCGGCAGTTGAGGGAGGTGCCACCGAGCGTTACAAGGAGATCTACTCCTCCTTCCACCTCCATCTTCTCTCCTGAGAAGCCAAAGAGGGGACCATCCGACACCCAGCCCGCCGAACGTCTCCTTGAAGACGACGTTCACGGAACTACCGTTATCGATAAGAATTCGATCAACGATGAAGTCCTCCACTGCAACTTGGATTACGAGGGAATTATGGAAGGGATTCTCATTCCCCAACATGTCCTCCTCTGAGAAGGTGATTTCCTCCAACGGGGGCGGTGCCTGCGAAGTCGAAGCGACACTCCTTCGAAAAATTTGATGGAGACTGCCCTTGCGGGAAGCTCCCAGCCCTGCTCCCCCGTGGATCACCCTACTCCCCTGCCTCCCTGGGCGATGTCTCCTCGACCTCCATGGTCGACCCGGTCATCATTCCTCTTTCGACCGACGGCTTGTATGGCCGGCGGCTCGACAAGGGCTTCTATCCTCCGCTGCTCCCCTCCTACTTCTTCTGCCACCAACCTCCTCCTGGCTTCCCAAAAATTTGTGCAAACCATAGTCTCGTGCCCCTCTACTTGATACAGATCACAGTAGAGGGGGATCTCCTTCGCCTGCGGCCTTCTTTGCCGATTCTTCCGACCTTGCCGGTTGCCACGCCGGGCAACCGCCATTGCTTCTTCCCTTCTTCTTTCCTGATGCCTCTCTGGTCGGTCGAAGCGTCTTTGCTCCGGAGATCTCCTTCCCCGATCCTGACGTTGAGGACCTCTTGCCGGTCTCCAAGGTGGCCAGTTCACGGGACCTTGATAGCGTCTCTCCTCCTCCCGACTCTCCGGAGCCACGATGAGTCTCCTCTCATCGTTCCTTCTTGGCTCCTTTTTCCTGGGCTCCTCCCGCTTCCTCTCTTCCCTTAACCTCTCCTCTGGCCTCCTCTTCTTCTCCCTCATGGGCTTCTCTCTCTTCCTTCTCTCTGGGGTCTTCTCTTCCTCTTCCTCATCCTCCCTGGTCACCCTGGTGAGCCAGGCTAAGAAGCCACAGTTAGAAGCCTCCCTTTGAACGAACTTATTGTCTCTCTCGATGAAGTTGTCGTAAGAATAGGGAGGGTTCCTGCCGAGATCCAACTTGAAGAGGCCTTCACGAAGGTCGAACGTCAGGGCTAGCTGCAAGGTGGGGTCGTCCACCTCCTGGATGTCCAACACCTCCTCCTGGAAACGATCGATATAGTGCCCCAATGTTTCCTTTGCTCCCTGCACCAGATGGAAGAGGATCGTTGCCACCTTCTTCGTCTTCTTGTCCGTGGCGAACTGCATCGTCAGCCCCCGACATAGATCCTCGAAGCAGTAGATCGAACCTGCTGGCAACTGGTGGAACCAGTCCCTGGCCTTCCCTCTGAAGGTGATAGCGAAGAACCTGCACTTAAAGGCATTCGACATGGTTCGGATGGAGGCTACATCCTCGAACCATTGGATGTGTCGGATAGGATCATCCCTCCCTGAGTAGTAATTCATCACGGGATCTCTGAACCCTTCCGGCACGGGCACGACAATGATCTCTTCACAGAATGGGCTCCTCCCACCCACTTGACGACAATCCTCTGCCTAGAGAGTATCACCTCCATACTCTCTGAATGGGCGAGTACCGTAGTACCTCGCCTGCTCTTCCTGCTCATGGAATCAGATCCCGCCAGCTCCCTGCGAGGCCTACGGGCAGAACTGCAACTTCCTTGGTCGCTCGGGTTCCTCCTCATGCTCTTTTCCTGCTCGCTAAAGGTAGGCACCCTCCCCAGTCAGAATCGGGCGATGAGGCGAGGTCGTCGTTCCTTCTGTGTGAGGTTGGAGAGTTGCTCGCACGGTTCCCTCGAGTCGCCGCGCGAACTCTTCGAAGACAGCCAACGTCACAAACTCGCCTCCGCCAACCGAGTTGCCGACTACTTCCTCATGGTCGCCAACTACTACCATCTCGCCCTTCTACCAGACTTTCTCCCTCTGACTACGATCCACACTCACCGCACCAAAGTGTTGAAGCCAAGAAAATGCTGACTCCAAAATTCGGACCAATGCAGCCGGAGGCTACTCGCCTAGCAGTCCAACGAGAAGGCCTGACTGGCAACGACGAAGAACTAGAAGAGCAACAACAACAGGACCCCAGGCGCTGCGGCAGGGAGGTCCCACCACGTACCCAGAAGCTCAAAAGAGACTTCCCCTCCACAACCAAAGATGGCTGAGCAGGGTACAGGGAAGACACTGACTTGGCTAAATATCGGGAGTAGTGGCCAAGGATGACGGGTCCAAGAGTTCGAAAACGGGGTTCCAGAAGCTCAAGATCAGGTGTCAATCCAAGTACCCCTGAGGTCCTATTTATAGGAAAATCAAAGAGGGGGGGGGGGGGGGGTCTTATTTATACGCCACCCAGCTCGGCGGCCGACGACATTGAGGCGACCTCGCTTGGGAAATAGGCGAGTATCACCTATGGTCGCCCACCTCTTGGCGAGTATCGGGGTTACTCGCGCGAGCTCACCCATACTCGTCTAGGCCTCCTTCTGCTCCTGCTGGCTGAGCTGTCTTGTGTCTTGGACTATTGGCTTCTGTGCTGGCCTCTTTGACTTTGACTTCTGCCTACGTGGATTTGAATGGGCCTACCCTCGGAGAATCAGGGTTGTACATTGATGTTGAGATCTGCTGCTTTTAGTGTCGTCTCCACGATATCGTCGAGAGAAGTATTCATTCTCGATGATATGTCATCATGTGTCATCTTCTTACACATCAACTTAGCTGTGTTCTTCTCAGCTTTACACAATGTTTTTGGATTTGGCTGCTGATTCAGCTTTATTACTGCTAATCACAACGATGTTGTTGTTTGTGTGTTTAGTTCATAAACCAATATCGACGTGTTCCGCTTGTTTGTTCAAAACTATATTTGTTCAGACATGTTGTAATCGTTCCATCGACATCGTCGAGTATATTTATGGTCTTTTCTGATCATTCCTGATTAACTTTCCAACAGAGGTAGTTTGTCATGAGTTCTTGTTGAACCTATATGTACTTAGCAAATTATCATTAAAAATATTATGTTCTTATCATTGATTCAAGGACATCTTCAAATCTTGGAACATTAAGGGCAATATTCCCAACATGGTAAGAGTAAGAACCCGCCTCGCGGCATCGCCCACACGGGTAGCAATAAGGCCCAAACCCACTGTTGCCAGATACGATCGTAGCCACACCCCACTAAGTGGGTGCGCATAGACGTGCACCGCACTAGGGAGTGCGGGCCGCACCCCGCTTAGGGGGCGCTACCAAAGTCGCACCCCCAATGAGGGGCGGCCAGAGCCGCACCCCCCTGGGGTGCGACCGAAAAGCGCACCCCTTTGGGGGGGGGGGGGGGGTGTCCGGAGCCTCGACACCCTCCCTTTCTCAGGGGGTGCGACTTCCCATTTTGGGAGGCGCGATCTTTGAGAGGCACGCCCTCACCCTTACGAACGCACCCCTCCCTCTTGCAGCACACAATCACATTCTTGGTTTCCGTCCACAAAGCGAGTCAAGCTAGCGCTTCCGCGTTCATCGCTCGATCATAATGCGTCCGCGTTCATCGCACGCTCAGAACGCCTGCGCGTTCGCGACGCGCACGCGTAGTTAACCTTTCTTAATTTTCTAGATTGCAGGTCCTGTTCGCTGCTCAACGCCATCAACAAAGCTGCCCGAACTGACCAAACTGCCCAGGGGGCAAGACGGGAATATCGAAAAAATGGCGATCCGTGTGCTCCAAATCGACAATCGTGATTCGCCCGTTAGGTGGTTACAGTGGTTACAACGACGAAATTACCGGGCTACCTCCCCAAGGCTATAAAAGAAGCCCAGAGCTTTCATTTCAAGGGACCTTGTCTTCTGCACCCGAGAGAGCTCCGTTGAAGATTCCTCAGAGATCTCTTTCGACACTTGAAGATTTTCTCCAAGTCTTCGAAGAATTCCTCCAAGTCTTCAAAGATCTCCTTCAATGCTTCGAAGATCTCCTTCAAGTCTTTGAAGATCTCCTTCGAGTCTTTGAAGATCTCCTTCGCTTTCGAAGACATTCTTCCTAAGTGACTCAGAGATCCTCCGGGCACCAAAAGGCGACCAGAACATCTCACTTTCATTCCCACGGAAAAATACTTAGTTTCCCGAGAGGTGACTTGTCACCCTCAGAGATTTCTATTTGTAATCATTGTAACGAGCGGTGGTCTGTTGCCCTCGAATTCTCAGTTTTGCTTGTAAGAAACATACATATAGTGAAATTTGGCTGGCACAGTTCCGTCCGCGTGGTTTTTTACCCTTTCTGGGTTTTCCACGTTAAAAATGTTCTTGCGTTATCCACTAGTTCTCTCATTGACTGTTTGCACACTCGGCTCGCTCTCGAGCTAAGGTGGTTCAATTCGACCAGTCGTCCGCCAAAGCGTCGAGTGACCCGCAACAAACCCTGTTCAGAAAAAAAAACTTAATTTAAAGTTCTATTATGGGCACTTTTAATTAATCTAAAATTTTCCTTTTATATCATAATTTTTTTAATAAAATTTATGTTCATACAAATAAATAACCATAATAGCTTAAATAGACCGTATAACTTCATTTAAAATTTGTTCTTAAAAATTTAATTTTTTTATTTAACAAAATACCTATATTAGTCATCTAATTTTGAGACTAGTCTCAAATATGCCATTTGATTTTTATTTGCTTAGCAGATTAAGAATTTATTCCACTCCTTCCCGTATTTCTCCTCAATAGAAGTTGGGCTCGATCCCGCTATCACCAACCCGGAATCCATCATTCTCTCCGTCGAAGATTAAGTCTTCTCCTCCGTCGATATCTCAATTGTGTGCTAACTTTTATAATTCTTAATTTATTGTTATTTATTTCTAAATTTCCGTAGAAAAATATAAATTTAGAATATGTTTGGACGAAGTAATAAGAAAAATTACAAATTCAAAAAATTAATAAATCTTTATTAGATAATTATAATAAATTATTTTTTTGCCACATAATTTATTTGTCAAACACCACATAAATATTTTGAAATAAAATATAAAGTGAATTTATTTGAAATAAAATATTAAATTAAAGAATCTAATTAAAGTAAATAAAAAATAAAATAATTATTTAAAATTAGACTTTAATTTAAAAGACCAACGTAGATATTTTGCCTTTTATTTTCAATGATTTACAATTTATCTATATATATTTTAAGAAGTTTACGTCTAATGTGAGCCAGGCTTATATAAATTATTATTTATTTATTCCAGCAATCATGGTCTTTAACATGATTGCGCCCCGACGAATTAATTTTCTCAAGTGGGGAACTATCAGTGCGCAATCAATACTCGCCATATAAATAAAATAAATAATTATATAGTTAACAAAAAAATAAAAATAAATAAATAAATAAATATATATCTAGAGATTTTTCATGGCACGCAGGCAGAACCCAAAAAAATAAAATAAAAGAAACGGGAGGGAGAGAGAGAGAAGGGAGAAATGCAGCAGACCTCGTCCTCTCCCCTTCTTCTCCCATCGGTTCATCTTCATGGGTAAATGATTTCTCTCAGTGCTTACCATGCTTGTTCGATTTATAGATCCCTTCTCTGTTCTTAGCACTCGTTTTTTTGCAATCGATGGGCGCTAGGATGTTTCTCAAGAAGTTGCTCCTTTGATCCGCGCTTTCGTAGAGCGCCGCGAGTTGGTTTTCTCTCAGCGGTTTCTTCAATGGATTGATTGTGGGTATTTTTGTGACGAATCTCGAGATCCCATCGGTGATTGACTGCGGGATCTTAGAATTTCATATGGGATTAGGAAATATATCTAGGTTTTCTGTTCTTAATTTATCTACCTCCTCCTTACTCTTCGATGACAGTAGGCGTGAAATTACTCAGACTGTATAGTTGCAATCCTATTCTTCTTCCTCGTTGCAGTGTAGTTTCGACAGGGGAAATGAAAAGTTTCATGCTAAATGATGATGAAAACTCCTCCTTATTCTGAAGCTTCTCCTCAAATCCTTGTAGCACATAGAAACGATCAATTGCATATCGAAATAGGGAATCCAAAGCATGCCTCAATTTCCTAGACTCAAAGCCTCCATATTTGTATGTAGCCTGAGCAATTTCACGTGGATCGCCCATATCATCCATTGTTATAGAAATAATTCCCAAGTTCTTAAATTTACCATAATGTCACCCAATTATTGGAGGCACCACATTATCATGCAAATAATGGAGGCTAATTCTGTAAATAAAGAAATTTTTGGTGGCACACACATAAATCCTCATAATCACAAGGAACCAATTTCAATTTCATATATTTTGGACCAATCTCGGCCAATTAACCTACTTAAAATTTGAGCACTCTTCAGGTTTCTTGATCCTTTACTGTTGGAACAGTGTAATGTTGTTTGGTGTAGCATGGGGATTTCTTCATGGATTCTTATGATATGAAGTGTGTCTTGATTGATTCAGGATTCATAGTCTTTACTATTTTTGACAGGTATGGAGTGTGTTGATGAGGTGAAAATATCATGTTGCAGTGCCTAGAGGGGTTCAAACATTTGTTCGCTGTGTTATTAAAGTGCTGTGATCTTGATCTATACAAGCAGCCAAAGGGCCTTAAAGACCCAGAACTTTTAGCAAGAGAGACAGTTTGTATGTTGCTGTTAGGTCCCAATTTACTTACGAAATCATGAAAACAAAGAAGTAGAAATAGACATTTCTTCTTTTGTTATGACTGGTATGCACCATGACCATTGACCTTGATTTTTTTTAATTATGCTTGCAGTTAGCGTTAGCGAGATCGAAGCACTGTATGAGCTCTTTAAAAAAATTAGCAGTGCTGTGATTGATGACGGGTTGATAAACAAAGTAAGTATCTTAGTTATAATCCCAAATTATCATGGCATACTATTATTATGCAGTATGGTAAAATTTTTGTTGCTAAATATTATAATTTATTACATACTAATTTTGCATAGCACATGAATATGATCTGGGCATGTATAATGAAGGATTGAAGCTGCACTAGGTAGATAGAGTTAGTGTTAATTATTAGGTAGATGAGCGATAGATCTAATGCAATATGGATGAAAGTGGTCAAAGATGATTTATGTAGTCTAGGTTTAACACCTTATGAAAGAACAAATGCAAAATGATTATTTCCACTTGACAAGAACAAACGGAAAACGATGATTTCCATTCGCTCAACAACAATGAATGAAAAATGATGATTCATAAAGGCGACACATTCGAGTTGTGATAAGGTTTTTGTTGATTATGTGTTTGATAAAAATACAAATTGTGGAAAGTCAATTTTGGTATTTATTTAATATCAATGGTGGAGAGAAAAATGACACATTTATCCTTGTTTGACGATGAGATTTAGCAATTAGCGATAGGGAGATCGAAGCACTATATGATCTCTTTAAAAAACCGGCAATGCTGTGATTGATGACGGGTGAATAAACAAGGTAAGTATCTTATTTATAATCCCAAATTTTCATGCTAGACTATTATTATGCAACCTGGTAAAAATTTTCATTGGTATATATTATAATTTATTACATAATAATTTTGCATAGCACATGAATATGATCTGGGCATGCATAATGAAGGATAGAAGTTGCACCAGTTAGAATAGTAGGTAGAGTTGGTGCTAATTATTAGGTAGGCAAGGGATAGACCCAATGCAATATGGATGAAAGCAGTCTAAAATGATTTATGTGACTAGGTGCTGGGGAGCAGCCTGCCCGACCCGTTTGGGTCTACTCATGACGACAGCCTGCCCGACCCGTTTGAGTCTACTGACGACGACAGACCGTCTGACCCGTTCGGGTCTACTCACGATGACCTCGGGCAAAGTGATGATTGGGGCCGCTCATCTTGAGCGGATCGCCGATCATAACATTAGTTGTTCTTTTTCATTTTTTATTTCGAGTTGTATTTCTATTTATTTTGGAGTCGCAACGATTGGCCAATCATAGCCGTCTGTTGTCCCCTTAGTGTCTATATATTGAGGGTGAGTGCTCTCATTTTGGGTATTGAAGGATTGAGTGTTGAAGACAATCCCTTGGTCAATTCGGTGCCGAAGCCGACCCCGGGTGTGAAGTCTGGGATTTCCCCATTCCCCTTGGCCGTCCATAGCAGCCCCCCTACCTCCACCTTTCAGTTTTCCCCTACTAGCCCACTGCCGCTCATCCTCCCTCCCTCCAACACTTCTCCCATAGCAGTCCCTACCTCCACCTTTCAATTTTCTCCTACCAGCACACTGCCTCCCATCCTTCCTCCCTCCAACACCTCTCCCATATCAGCCGACCTCTTCTCCCTCCCAACCATCCCACCGCCGCCCCCAATTCCCCCTCATATCCACCTCCGACGATCACCGGAGAACGTATCCGGCCGGTGATCCATCACCATTTCTCCTTCGTTTTCCATCATTTTAGTTTTCCGTAGATCGCCGAAAAACTTCTCCGGCCACCTCCACCACCACCGGAAACTACCTCCGTCCATCCTCCGGCCAGCCACCTCCACCACCCCTAACCACCCCTAACCACCACTAACCCCACTACTACCCAACTTCCTAAAATTTAGGAACTACTTCCTAAATTTCAGCCACTACTCACCCCACTCCCCATAACAGCCATCCCCCCTAGCTCTCACTATTCTTCACGTGGAGCCCCCATTCCCTCCCCAACCGAACCTCACCTCCCTCTCATTCAGCCGACCAACTTCCACTCCCTTAATTCACCCCAAAGCACTCAACCTCCCATTACTTCATTCCCCTCTCCCAGCCGGCCTCCCTCTTTCCAACCTTGAAATCCACATGGATCCACCCCTCCTCCCCACTTCACCTCCAACAGGGCTCACCCACGTCCACCTTCCAGCAGTCTCACCCTCCCAACCGGCTACTCTTGCGGTAAAAAAAATTCCTGGTAGCAGCCAGCCCCTCCCAGCAGCTGTCCCGACCTCAAAAACTGTTACTAGCCAGCCCCTAGATGCTCGGACTGCCAGTTATCACTTCAGAGAGGACTGAATCCAGCCTCAGGAGGCTTTCCCGGGCACTACAAAGCTCTCCAAAATCACCCCATCCCCCCCCTTTCAGTATTATGCGAGTTCGAGGTGTGTTGTTACTTCTTTACAGTTGGGTCTTGTGTTTATTCTCCACTTGCGGAGGTATTTGTTCGTAAGTCTTGTTTTCAGTTATTTGTGTCATGTATTTTTCTCATTTAAATAGCTATTTGATTTCACGCACTCTCGCGCTTGTACCCCTTATTTGTTTCCTTATTTTAAATACTTAATTCTCTGGTGGCAAATTAACGAACGTGACTCTAAAATGCCTTATTGCAAACTAACCTTCGTTGGAAATTGTATCTGCATCTAGCCGTAGTTTCCTTAGGGTCTTACCCTGCGTCTGTTTTGTATCAGAGACAGGTTTGGGCCATATTGCATGTTACCGTGTTATATAGCGGTAAGGCATTTAGAGTTTTAGACATACGATGTCAAGGTCAACCCCTCAAAATAGACAAGCCACTACCAATGCCAACACTGATGTTTCCATGTCCAACCTCCAAATTTTTTTTAATATCGATTCGATCAAATGAGCGCACAATTACACGACCTTAGGGAGCAGTTCGAAAACCTCTCCGTTAGAGTAGAAGATCTAGAGCCCAGTAGGTCTCCCAGTCCACTAGAAGCCGTTAGGCCACAAGTTGTCCAACGAGAGGATCGTCGTGAAAGGGAGAGATCTCCTAATCATGTTTACACCCAAGATCGCATATTCAACAACCCACTTTCATAGGCTCCTCCGCCATCCAAGAGGGCCAGGGGTTAACCAACGAGCGTTATAGGAACCCCATTGGTGGTAGGAATCCTTCCCCACCGGAGGGACGACCTCAACCTCAATCTCAATATCCACCGCATGGAGGTCGTCACGTTCAAGACACACAATACGATTACGAGCGAGATGACTATGTGGGTTACTATGAGGCCCCTAGAGGTTATGGAGGTGAGTATGACATTACTTGTCGTATTCGAATCGATGCTCCATCCTACGATGGGAAAATTAGATCTTAAGGTGTTTAGTGATTAGTTATTGGACATGGATAACTACTTCGATTGGTATGAGATGACTAACGAGAGGCGAGTGAGGTTTGTCAGGATGAAGTTAGTTGAGCAAGACAAAATTTATTGGACAAGTTTGGAGCGCTCCCTAGATAGAGAGGGCCACGACCCCATCACCTGATGGGACAATATAAAAAAAGCTTAAAAAAAGCATCTCCCTGCTTCATACCGAAATCAACTCCTAGATCAGCTTCTAGCTCTACGACAAGGCACACTTTCCATAGCCGAGTACATGACTCGTTTCGAAGAGCTTGTTGTGAGGAGTGATGTCACTGAGGAGCATATCATGATGGCCTCCTGCTTTAGGGCCGGATTGCGGGCAGACATCCGTAGGGAGCTCATTCTCCATCACCTAGAGACAGCCGAGCAGATCTTCCAGCTCACATTAGAATACGAGCAGTACTTGTGCACTGCAAGTCCGAGTTGACCTACTTCACAGTCTGATAGCTCTGCCCCTAGGAGGTCCCCTCAGCCTCAATCTCAATATACGAGGGCCTCCCCCACTGCCACCAGGCCCCCGAAGCCCGGAATCCAGTGTTATCGTTGTCAGGGCAGAGGACATGTGGCGGCGCAATGCCCCACACAGAATCTACTTATTGAGGAGGATCCTGACCTTGTATCTGATCCTGTAGAACCACCCGAGGAGGAGATCATCGTGGTCGTAGAAGAAGGTTGGGAAGACGAGGCCGACCGAGCACTTGAGATGGGCGTTAGCCGCCGCTTACTGCACACTTTCCGTACTGATGAGGATTGGAAGCGGACCGCTATATTTTACACTTATTTTTCGAGTGCAGGCGGTCCCTGCAAGCTCGATATTGATAGTGGCAGCTGCGTGAACATCATTAGCCCCAAAGGGGCTTGACCGTATGAAGATTAAGGTCGAGCCCCATCCACACCCATATCAAGTCGTTTGGGCAGACATGACAACAATCTAGGTCACCCAAAGGTGTCAGGTACCTATTTAGCTAGCCTCTTTCGAGGATAGAGTTTGGTGTGACGTCATTCTCATGGGCGTCGCACATGTATTACTAGGCATGCCCTGACTTTACGATAGGGATGTGACTTACTTATTGTGTACGGTCCAACACTTGCGTATTCTTTGATAAGGGCCGCTAGATCACATTATCCCCGACTCAACCCAAAGATTCCCCAAAGGGGATGGTCGAGCCTTCAGTTACTACGGGTGTCCCGACCTATCCATATCCTACGACGTAGTGAGTTCACTCGGGAGAGTCACGATATCGGCATCATTTATGTCATTGCTGCTTCTCAGACTACGAAGGACATTATGGACTTAGAGTCCATCCACCCTGATGTTTAACACCTCCTAGATGAGTACAGTGACATCCTGCCAGAGGAACTCCCTAATGAACTACCCTCACTACGGGATATACAACATGCGATTGATTTCATACCAGGGTCATCTCTGCAGAATCTTCCACACTACCAGATGAACCCCAACGAGCACGAGGAGCTCCAGGCTCAGATTGCCGACCTCCTACGAAAGCAATTTATAAGAGAGAGCTTGAGCCCCTGTGTCGTACAACCCGTACCTGCCCTTCTTACTTTTAAGAAGGATGGTAGCTGGCGAATGTGCGTAGATAGCAGGACCATCAATAAGATCACGATCAAATATCAGTGTCTCATTCCTCGACTCGATGACCTCCTTGATACCATGTCAGGTGCCCAGATATTTTCCAAGCTTGATCTACGGAGCGGGTACCAACAGATCAGGGTAAGAGAGGGTGATGAATGGAAGACCGCATTTAAGACGAAGAACGGGTTATATGAGTGGTTGGTTATGCATTTTGGGTTATCCAACGCCCCTAGTACATTCATGCGCGTGATAACTCAGGTCTTGCGCCCATATATCGGTGTCTCATTCCTCGACTCGATGATCTCCTTGATACCATGTCAGGTGCTCAGATATTTTCCAAGCTTGATCTACGGCGAGGGTACCACCAGATCAGGGTCAGAGAGGGTGATGAATGGAAGACCGCATTTAAGACGAAGGACGGGTTATATGAGTGGTTGGTTATGCATTTTGGGTTATCCAACACCCCTAGTACATTCATGCGCGTGATAACTCAGGTCTTGCGCCCATATATAGGCAAATTCCTCGTAGTCTATTTTGACGATATCTTAGTTTTCAGTCAGACTCATGGAGAGCACCTCACACACCTATAACTGCTCTTCGACACCCTCCGAAAGGAGCACTTTTATATCCATCTGAAAAAGTGCACCTTTCTATTTGAGTCTGTACATTTTTTAGGGTTCGTCATCTCTGCCTCTGGCGTGTCTGTAGATCCCGATAAAGTCAAGTCTATTCGAGATTTGCTAATCCCCACCAATATCCATGAAGCTCGAAGCTTCAATGGGTTGGCCACATTTTATAGACGCTTTGTCAGAGAATTCAACACCATCATGACTCCCTACACGAGCTGCCTTCGTAAGGGAGATTTTCGGTGGACACCCGCCGCCACTCAGACATTCGAGGACATTAAGGCAGAATTGACCATGAACCTAGTACTCCGATTACCTAATTTCAGCCGAGCCTTCGAGGTAGCTTGCGACGCCTCCGTCGTAGGCATATGAGTACTCAGTCAGGAGGGTCACCCAGTTTCTTACTTTAGTGAGAAACTGAACGACGCCCGATAGAGATATTCCAACTACAACCGGGAGTTTTACGTGATAATACAGTCATTGAGATATTGGAGACACTACCTCCTCCCTCGTGAGTTTGTATTATACTCGGATCACCAGGCCTTACGTTACTTGGACTCCCAGAAGAAGTTGAGTCACCGTCATGCAAAATGGATAAAATATATGCAGGATTTTCATTATGTTCTTAAACATCGAGCTGGTGTTGAGAACAAACCAACCGTCACGCTTAGCCGCCGAGTGGGCCTACTTCACACCATTACCACTGAGATCACGCGATTCAAGCATCTGGTCACAAAGTATCCGACATGTCCAGACTTTGCGGATATATACTCTGTACTATCTCAGGACCCACCTGAGGTCATCCCGCACTACTCGATCACAGACAGATATTTATTTCGTGACACACTCCTATGCATCCCCAGGACCTCCCTCCGAGATCATCTGGTTTGGGAGATGCATGCCGATGGTGCAGCTGGTCACTTTGGTAGGGATAAAACCACCGCACTTGTAGAAGATCGTTTCTGTTGGCCCACACTCAAAAGGGACGTTGCTTGAGTCGTCCGATATTTTTACATCTGCCAAACGGCTAAATGGTCGCGACATAACACAAGTCTATATACACCACTTCCAGTACTACGCCAGCCTTGGGTGGACATCCGTATGGACTTTGTACTTCGGTTACCTCACATCCTGCGCAAGCACGACTCTATTCTTGTTGTAGTCGATCGGTTTTCCAAAATGATTCACTTCATCGCATGTAGCAAAACTGCTGATGCATCCCTCGTCGCATCAATATTCATTCAAGACATCTTTAGACTTCACAATCTTCCTAAGACCATCGTCTCCGATTGAGATGTCAGATTCATGAGCTATTTTTTGAAAAACCCTATGGAAGAAGACTGACACTACACTACAATTCTCATCCTTCTACCATCCGCAGACGGATGGACAGACAGAGGTAGTAAACATGAGTTTAAGAAATCTTTTGTGATGCCTTGTTGGTGACCATACCACATCTTGTGATTCTGTGTTACCCATGACCGAGTTTGCATTTAATAGTTCGGTGAATAGGACAACAGGGTTGAGTCCATTTCAGGTAGCTTAGGTTATGAGCCTAGGAAACCCATAAATCTCATTCCCCTTCCCATAGAGTCTCGTCCTAGCGAGTCTGCTGAGTCTTTTGTTAGGCACCTACATAGCATGCATGAGTCGGTCCGACGAAGGATTTCTTGCAATAATGATATTTGTAAATCATATGCTAATAGCCACAGGAGAATGCAAAACTTTAATGAAGGAGAACAAGTTGGTTTGTATATGCGCTGAGAGGTTCCCAAAGGGAACTACTCGAAAATTAAATGCTAAGCGAATGAGTCCTTACACTGTGCTTAAATTTTTTGGAACAAATGCTTATGAGCTGGATATCCCGCAGAGTATGAGAATTTCACCTGTATTCAACGTTGAAGATCTGACACCATTCTTTGAGCCGCATGACTACATGTACCCTTCGCCCTCTACCACTACTTCTCCTCAGCCTCTGCTTTCATCCGCCACTCCACCACAGTCCCAGTTGTCACAACTTTCCCCTTCCGCTTCAGTGCATCAACATCAACCTTCGTCTACCACCCAACTTCCAGCTCAGCCTGAGTTCTCGGCACCGATTGATCATTCGGCTTCTCGTGTTTCTGCACCACATTCGTCATTACCAGTTCCACCGTCCTCAGCCGCCAGCCTGTTTGACATCATTACAGAGATTGTGGCCCATGAGCTTGTACCCGCTCCAAACAGAGTCCGCTACTTGGTCCATTGGCAGGACGCCAGGACCACCCTTTTACTGATGATACATGGATTTCAGCAGTAGAGCTTGAGAGACTCGCCCCCTCCCTACGACGACACTATGATCATCTTCATTCTACGAAGATGAATGATTCTGAGACGGGGGAGTTGATGGGGAGCAGCCCGCCCGACCCGTTTGGGTCTACTCATGAAGATAGCCCGCCCGACCCATTCATGTCTACTCACGACGACAGCCCGCCCGACCCGTTCGGGTCTACTCACGACGATCTCGGGCACAGTGACGATCGGGACCACTCTTCTTGAGCGGATCACCGATCGTAGCATTAGTTGTTCTTTTCATTTTTTATTTCGAGTTGTATTTCTATTTATTTTGGGCTTGCAACATCGGCCAATCATAGCCGTCCGTTGTTCCCCCTAGTGTCTATATTGAGGATGAGGGCTCATATTTTGGGTATTGAAGGACTGAGTGTTGAAGCCAATCCCTTGGTCAATTCGGCGTCGAAGCCGACCCCACGTGTGAAGCCTGGGATTTCCCCATTCCCCTTGGCCGGCCATAGCAGCCCCCCTACCTTCACCTTTCAGTTTTTCCCCAACCAGCCCACTGCCACTCATCCTTCCTCCCTCCAACACTTCTCCCATAGCAGCCCCTACCTCCACCTTTCAGTTTTCTCCTACCAGCACACTGCCGCCCATCCTTCCTCCCTCCAACACCTCTCACATAGCAGCCGACCTCTTACCCCTCCCCACCATCCCACTGCCGCCCCCAATTCCCCATCATATCCATCTCCGACGATCACCGGAGAACATCTCTGGCTCCGGTGATCCACCGCCATTCCCCTTCTTTTTCCATCATTTTAGTTTTCCGGCGATCGCCGGAAAACTTCTTCGGCAACCTCCACCACAACCGGCAACCACCTCTGGCCAGCCACCACCCCCCTAACCGCCCACCACCCCACTTCCTAAAAAATTTAGGAAATACTTCCTAAATTTCATCCACTACTCATCCCACTCCCCATAACAGCCCCCTGCCCCCACTGTTCTTCACGTGGAGCCCATATTCCCTCCCCAACCGAACCCCACCTCCCTCTCATTCAGCCGGCCAACTCCCACTCCCTTTATTCACTCCCAGCCACTCAACATCCCATTACTTCATTCCCCTCTCCCAGCCGCCTCTCTCTCTCCAACCTTGAAGTCCACGTGGATCCACCCCTCCTCACTTCACCTCCAACAGGGCTCTCCCAGCAGTCTCACCCTCCCAGCAGTCTCACGGTCTCACCCTCCCAACCGGCTACTCTCGCTGTAGAAAATTTCCTGGCAGCAGTTTTCAACCCTCTACCCCTCCCAGCAGCTTGTCCCGGCCTCAGAAACTGCTACCAGCCAGCCCCTAGATGCTCGGACAGCCAGTTATCACATCAGAGAGGACTGAATCCAGCCTCGGGAGGTTCTCCCGACCACTACACAGCTCTCCAAAATCACCCTCAGAAACTGCTACCAACCAGCCCATAGATGCTCGGACAGCCAGTTATCACTTCAGAGAGGACTGAATCCAGCCTCGGGAGGTTCTCCCGGCCACTACACAGCTCTCCAAAATAACCCCAGCCACCCCCCCTCAGTATTGTGCGAGTTCAAGGTGTGTTGTTACTTCTTTATAGTTGGGTCTTGTGTTTAATTGTTTATTCTCCACTTGAGGAGGTACTAGTTCGTAAGTCTTGTTTTCAGTTATTTGAGTCCTGTATTTTCTCATTTAAATAGCTATTTGATATCGCGTACTCTCGTGCTTGTGTCCCTCATTTGTTTCCTTATTTTAAATGCTTAATTCTTTGGTGCCAAATTAACAAACGTGATCCTAAAATGCGTTATTGCAAATTAATCTTCGTTGGAAATTGCATCTGCAATTCTGCATCTAGTCGTAGTTTCCTTAGGGCCTTACCCTGTGTCACTAGGTTTAACACCTTGTGCAAAAACGAATGGAAAATAATGATTTCCATTTACTTGACAAGAACAAATGGAAAATGATGATTTCCATTCGCTCAACAAATACAAATTAAAAATGATGATTCATAAAGGCACCTATGAGTTGTGATAAGGTTTTGTTGATTATGATCATGTGCTTGATAAAAATACAAATTTCCGAAAGTAAATTTTGGTATTTATTTAATATCAGCGCCAGAGAGGAAAAATTGGTACATTTATCCTTCTTTGGCGATAAGATCTAAGGCTAACTTCTACTGAAGAAAATAATTTGAAGTTTTCTACCGCCACTTAAACTCAACGGATGAAACTATCTCTATATGCCCATACTCCTTATTAATTAGGTTTTGTTACTTATGAGACAAGAAAGAGTTATATTTCAACTACAGAACTTTATTTTTAACATTCATATTGCTGTGAGCCTGTGATTAAGAAAAAGTTATATTTCAGCTATAAGAACTTTATTTTTAACATTCATATTACTATGATTATTATTCATGACTTCTATATTTAGACATACTCAGTGTTTCTATTCGATATATGTACAGGTAGGTCACAATGTTTTTTCCCCTTTTTATAGTTAACATCTGTTTGAGCTGCTAAATTCTGATGCTCCTATTTCTGCTGTTGGCATTATTTCCTGCAGGAAGAGTTCCAACTGGCCCTTTTTAAAACTAACAAAAAGGAGAGCTTGTTTGCTGACCGGGTACTTTTCATATAATTGTGGTTTGCTACTACTAGCATATGTCACGAGCTTAATTAATTTTTTGGAATTTCTTTGCATAAAACTTTTGCATTTCTTGCTAGAGTCATAGTTTTGATACTTTGTGCCTTGGATTTTACCTTCCTCCAATTGTGAGCTTCATTTGGCTTGTCGATGTGGCTTGGTTAGAGACCATATCTGATGCTTGAGTTAGACTTTGAACTTTACTTTGGTTGTTGGTTCCTCGTGTGACTATCCTTACCCATAATATTAAAAAGCTAGTATATTTATTAGTTTTCAAAATCTATTATTTGATTATGTTGTATATTTCTATATCTTGCCACTAATTATTATCTTGTATGTTGTTTATTGCTGGTCCTAATCAAATGAGGAAGGTTGAGAGCTAATATCATGTTAACAATGTTAGTAAAACTCACTCCAAAATGTATCAAAATTAAATTTCACTAGTGGTAGGGCATTCTCTTGACATGACATGCGACCATCTAATTCGTTGTGGTGAGAGGTAGACAAGATAATGCTTGGATAGTAGGATGTCATCATTAGATACTGACCATAACTTAACTTAGTTATGGTGAAACTGAATAAGGGTTGGCTTAGGTATGACTCTTAAGTGGAACTCCACAAATTAACTCTTATGCTGAAAAATAAGCATTATCTAGGTTTAGTATTAAAATTAGATTTGATAGATATAATTCGTGGACTTTGAATGACAAGATAAGCAAATTGGTGGGAACCTGATTAATAGAAGAGTAAATATTTCTAATTTCAAGAGTTTATGTGAAAAGTAGGAATTGAAGGTTAATAATATGATGGTGATTAAAGTACTTAAAGAAAAACTTTTGAGGTGAATAAAATTGGTGTGACTGATTACTATCACAAAGTATCTTTTGGTGAGGACCATTATAAATGTTGTCAGTGCTTATGCTCTGCAAATTTGGTTAAATGATAAACTTAGGATGAATTTTGGGAAGAAATTGATGCATTATTACATGGTATACTTGGGACAGAAATGGTATTTATTTGTGATCTCTAAACATGTTCATATAGATCCTAAGTAGAATGACAATGATAATTTTTTTTATTGAACCAAATTTGATGGGGGTATAGTTAGCTAGTTTCATTAATATAATGTCTCATATATTTAAAGGAAATTTAGAAATAGATCATTTACTAATTAAATATATGGTGGAATGGAGAGGTACAAGTATGTTGTTGAGAAAAATGAATGTGCTTTTAAAGAATGGAAAATTGATACAAATTGAGGCTCATATTGATTATATGAAAATTAAAATCCTTGTTAATAATGTAGTTGACAAAGAGAAGTTGCATTTTTGTAATGATCTGCATTATATGATTAATGCTATTGGGAAGTGAGATATATAAAATATATAGTGCAAGAGATAAAAAAATCTGAAGATTTTGATGAATTTGATGCATTAAAGGTGAATATAATAGAATCTTAGTTAAAAATGAAGATATAGTTGAAAATTGAAAATAAAAAATTATTAAATGAGAGTTTTAATGAAGAGAATATTTTGGAGAGCACTGTGAACAAAAAAAAGGTACATTATATATTGATTAAAAAAAGATAAAATAGAATTAATTTTGATGAAGATACATAAAGATAAGACATTAGTTTACATTATATACCCATCAATTTTTGGGGGGTTATTGGGCTTGTTTAGTTGACAAATATTTTTTCGTGTGGCAACCGTCCTTTTGATTGTATATGAAAATCAATATGCAAATACCCGTTAATCTCCTGAAGTTGGTGAATATATACCATATAGCTAATCCCGGGACATCTAGCTTCTTTTGTCATAAGATCCACCCGTTGGTTGTGTGAACTAATGAAAGATGAATCTCTTTGTACTCTCCATTTTGTTAAATAAAGTGGTATTCAATCTCATATGTTTTGTTCTTTCATGAAATATAAGATTTGATGCAATATATATCAAGACATGATTATCACACACGAGCTTCATAGGTTCTTTCTAAGGGAAGTCAAGTGCAATGAGAAGTTGCTTAAGCCATTTCAACGCACATGTAGTACAGTCGTAGCTCTATATTTAGCCTCAAGGCCCTCAACACTCGATGTTCACAACTGTCTGTCTGAGGTAGATTGTTTGATTGAAGGAGAGCTTACTAAATTTGCATTTGTATATCTAACATTTGTTAATGTCCTTGATTCTAAAACATTAGTTCTTGGCCTAAGGAAAAATCATTATACATGTTTGAAAATTTAAAGCCTTTGCTACTGAGTTTTGGAATTTTTCTTGGATTCATCTGACATCTGTGCTTGTAGGAGTAGAAGAACAATTTGTTAGCAATTATACATCCGTGCTTGTAGGAGCAGAAGAACAATTTGTTGGCAATTATATTCCTTCAAACTGTTAGACTCGAACTTGATTCATTTAAATCTTAGATCTTAGAAGCTTCCATCCCGATTTTTTATGAAGTTTATTCCCTAGTGATTTTTGCTGCTTTATGACCACTGCCACAACTGACATGACTGGTCCAAATCATGTTGTTGCTTGCTTTGCATTGGTTATTTGTAGGGGTGCAACTCTGATCAGTTCCACTTAAAACCAAGAACCAATCAATATATGTTCGGTTCCTTTTTTCGGAACCAAAACCGACCCATGTGCTCAAGTGTTATGCCCCCGGACGACACGTGCTTTCGAGGATTCAAGTACGCCAGACGACCGAAAGGAGCGCCGAGAAAAGACCGGGCTGAACCATCCGGTTCAGCCCGCAATTAATTAAATAAGAGAAGGAGGGCTGAACCGAACCGGTTCAGCCCTCACTTGGGGCCGACCTAGGGGGAGAGGGTCCACATAAATACCCATCTCCCCCCTCTTCTGGCTCTCATGCTAAATCTTATTCAGGTATTCTCTTTTCCTAGAAACCCTAGCCGTCTTCTTCCTTTGCTTTCCGTTTTATAGCTTTTTCCGTTGTAGTTTCCTATCATTTGGTATCAGAGCCTCTTTCCTGCGACCATGGTGACACGCACGGAGGCGGAGATGGCACGTTTGGCCGCGATCGAAGAAAATTACGTCGTGTTGGCGGATTCGGTGGCGGCGTTCGAAGAATCCATGAAAAATTCTCAAAAAAATATGGAAGAGCGTTTCGATTCGAAGATGGAGGAGTTGAAATCCCTCCTTGTTCAAAATCTGAAAGGGAAGGGGACTTCCGGCGACGGATCCGACGTCGACGCGTCAAACAACCCGCACGGAGAAGGAATTGGAAGGGAAAACGCCGGAGGAGAGGAACCGGCGGAAGAGATGACAGCCGGAACCCTAAATCCGGGGGTGCGGCTAGGCGGCGGCCGGATAGAAGGCTGGGGGACCACGGGATGGGGCCCAGACGGCCAGTCGGGGCCGCACGGGATGCACGCGGGCTCGAGCAGGGCGGCGGAAGGCTGGAATGGCGGCGTCGGCTCCTACTCAGCGACGGGACAGGCCGGCGGCTTCTATTCAGCGCCTGGAGGAGTCGCAGCGGCCTTTGCGGGAGTCGGAGGGGCTCTCGCCGGTGGCTGGGGTGCCGATCCGCCTCTACCAGGGTTGGCAGGGCTGCTGCGGCCAAGTGGAGGAGCGGCAGCCCCTTGGGGGCCAATTCCGCATGCTTAGGGGGCGGCGGGGCTTCAGCGGCAAGGGGGAGGTGTCGGACAAGGAGGGGGAGCCCAATGGGGGCCCGGCCAGCACTCGGGACAGCCTTGGAGGCCGCAACATCAGGGTTTCGGGCTGTTTCGCCCCACGGGAGCGAATGCTGTCCCCCTCGGGGGCACGACAGGAGTTGTTCCTCCACTTCATGGGGGTACAGCTGGAGTTCTACATCCTCAGCCCGCACCAACTCCCAACTTGGGTTACGGCAACGCATATATGGGAGGAGTGAGACCTCAGATGGCGAACCAAGGACAAGGGAGACCCCCGGTGTGGAATCCAGGGGTGCAGCAAGGAGGTCCGGAGCAACTGGGGCAGATGGCCCAAGAGGGAGGTGGATTTGGCGGAGCACATCAGCGCCCCTATATGCAACCGAAGTTGACCCGGATGAACTTCCCTAAATTCAAGGGTGGCGACGCGCTCGAGTGGATTCAGAAGGCGGAACTGTTCTTCAAATACCAGGAGGTTCCCGAGGCTCAGTGGGTGCAGTTGGCGGCCTTCCATCTGGAGGAGGACGCGTATCAGTGGATGACATGGTTCCTCAGGGGTCGCACCACGACTCCCTGGGAGGAATTCACGGAGGCTTTCTCGGGCCGGTTTGGGCCACTGGAGTATGAAGATGTAGAGGCGACTCTGCAGAAGCTGCGGCAAAGGGGTACAGTTACGGAGTACCGGACAGAGTTCGAGAGGTTGGCGAACCGGGTGACCTGGGGTGAGCAGACACTGCTGAGCTGCTTCATCTCAGGGCTGAAGGACCACTTGCGCGACGAGGTTCATGCTTACATCCCACGCAGTCTGAGCCATGCCATTAGCATTGCTCGGATACAGGAGGAGCGTTTCAACAGACAGAAGAGTCGGACAGCTACTAAGCCGCTGGCGGCTCCAACAGGAGGACGAAGAGACCCACCTACCGCCATACGGCCCACGGTGACGAAACTGACATGGCCAGAGATGCAGGCCCAAAAGGAGAAAGGACTGTGCTTCAATTGTGATGAGAAGTATACCCGAGGACACGCTTGCCAGAAGGTCCAGGTGTTTATGCTGCGAGAGGAGGATGGAGAGGAGGATCCACTTGTGGATGTCGAGGTGGAGGACCTGGATTTAGCAGAGTTCGGGATCTCCATGCAGGCCATGGAGGGGTGTGCGGCCCCTTTGACACTACGCTTTACAGGCCGGGTGGGCAAGGAGCGAGTGACCATTTTGGTGGACAGTGGGAGTACCCATAATTTCATCAACCCCGCCGTGGCTTCGAAGGTAGGATAGGCGATTGACAAGGAGGCGGCATTCCAGGTAATGGTAGCAGATGGAAGCAAGCTGAAGTGCGAAGGGGTGATGAAGGGGGTGGAAATCCGCGTGCAGAGCTACTTGTGTCACACGGACATGTATTTGTTACCGATCAGAGGCTCGGACGTGGTGTTGGGGGTTCAGTGGTTGCGGCTCTTGCAGAGGGTGACTACTGATTGGGTGCGGCTGACGATGGAGTTCACCCAGCAGGGGACGGACTACTGCCTGCAAGGCATTCGGTCTTCTCCTCTGAAGGAGATTTCGGTGCGGAGCTTACAGCTGTTGGAGGAGCAGGGCTCTCCCATGGCCATGGTGGTGGGGGTGGAGGCGTCGGGCCAAACCCCTCCAGACATTCCAGAGGAGATACAGACACTGCTGTCTCAGTTCGAGGATGTGTTCCGGGAGCCTAAGGGCCTTCCCCCGCCCAGATTTAGGGATCACGGCATACAGATGAAAGAGGGGGCTGCTCCCCCAAACGTCAGACCCTACCGGTACCCATACATCCAGAAGGCCGAGATCGAGAGGAGTGTGAATGAGATGTTGGCGACCGGCATCATACGACCGAGCACCAGCGCCTTCTCTTCCTCTATCATCTTGGTAAAGAAGAAGGACGGTTCATGGCGTTTCTGCGTGGATTACCGCAACTTGAATGACTCCACGATCAAGGATAAGTTCCCGATTCCGATGATAGAGGAGCTTTTGGACGAGTTGCATGGGGCGAGCTTGTTTACTAAGCTGGACCTTCGGTCCGGCTATCACCAGATACGGATGAAGACGGAAGACGTCCACAAGACCGCTTTTCGCACACACGATGGGCATTATGAGTTTTTGGTGATGCCTTTTGGGCTCTCCAATGCCCCGTCGATCTTCCAGGCGGTGATGAATGAGACCTTTCGGCCTCTACTTCGGCGTTCGGTGCTCATCTTCTTCGATGATATCCTGATCTACAGTCGGACGTGGGAGGAGCACATCGAGCACGTGGCACAGGTTCTTACCATCCTGCGGCAGCATCAGCTCTACGCCAAGCTGTCGAAGTGCTCGTTTGGGCAACCAGAGGTGGAGTACTTGGGCCATCTGGTTTCGGCCCAGGGGGTCAGGGCGGACCCAAAGAAGATCGAGAGCATGGTGGAGTGGCCACGGCCCACTACGGTGCGGGCACTACGGGGCTTTCTGGGCCTGACTGGATACTACCGGAGGTTTGTGAAGGACTATGGTAAATTGGCACGCCCTCTTACCCAGCTCCTCCACAAGGAGTCCTTTACCTGACATGATGAAGCTGAGCGGGCCTTCTCCGCCCTCAAGGAGGCTATGACGACCACGCCGGTGCTCGCCCTACCGGATTTCACCAAGGAGTTCATCCTGGAGACGGACGCCTCCGGAGTTGGCATTGGGGCGGTATTGATGCAGGAGGGGAGGCCGTTGGCTTATTTCAGCAAAGCTTTGGCGCCTCGGACCCTGGGCCTCTCCACGTACGAGAAAGAGATGCTGGCAATCTTACATGCCGTGACGCTGTGGCGCCCATACCTGCTGGGCCACCATTTTAAAGTTCGCACTGATCACCAGAGCCTGAAGCATTTCTTGGATCAGAGGCTGGCATCCCCTCTCCAACAAAAGTGGCTGACCAAGCTGTTGGGGTATGATTATGAGATCGTGTACAAGCAGGGCAAGGAGAACTTGGTGGCCGACGCTCTGTCCCGCTTACCGGAGAGTACCATCTTCCATCTGTCGGGGCCGCTAATTGAGTCACTGGATGACATTCAGAGGGAGGTCGCCGCGGATCCAGAGCTTCAGCCGATTGTGGAGGCCTTGTCCCAGGGCCACCCCACTCCTCCGGGTTACCAGCTGGTTGGGGGGCACTTATACTACCACGGGAGGGTGGTCATTCCCGCATCGTCTACCTGGAAGGAGATTATGTTACAGGAGTTCCACTCCTCCCCGACTGGCGGCCATGCGGGGGTGCTCCGCACCCTACAACGACTACGGGCCAATGTTTTTTGGAAGGGATTACGACGGGATGCTCAGCGTTTCGTACATCAGTGTGACGTGTGCCAGCGACAGAAATACGAGACGACCTCACCCGCGGGGCTGCTAACGCCTTTGGAGATTCCTCAGCACATTTGGGAGACGGTCTCGATGGACTTCATCGACGGGTTACCCCGCTCTCAGTGCAAGTCCGTGATCTTGGTCGTAGTGGACAAACTGTCCAAATACGGCCACTTTCTCGCCCTCAGCCACCCGTACTCCGCGGAGACAGTTGCCGATCTTTTTGCCCGGGAGGTGGTGCGTCTACATGGTCTTCCGAGTTCGATCATCTCCGATCGCGACCCGGTTTTCATTAGCAATTTCTGGCAGGAGCTGTTTCGGCTACAGGGGACCCGGTTGCGCATGAGCACAGCGCATCACCCGCAGACAGATGGCCAGACCGAGGTCCTAAATCGGGGGGTAGAGACATACCTCCGCTGTTTCGTCATGGATGAGCCCCGTTCTTGGACACGATGGTTACATTGGGCGGAGTATTGCTACAATACTTCGTTTCACACCGCCAGCAGGATCACTCCGTTCGAGGTTGTCTACCGGCGACCACCACCCTCTCTTCGGTCCTACGAGCCGGGTAGCACTGCTCTTCCTGCCGTGGATCGCGCTCTACGGAACAGAGATCAGACCTTGGTCCTCCTGCGGGACAATCTTCGTTCCGCTCAGAACCGGATGAAGTTACAGGCTGACAAGCACCGGACGGAGCGGACGTTTCAGGTGGGGGACGAGGTCTTTCTCCGTCTCCAGCCCTACAGACAGCTTTCCGTTGCTCGCCGGGCCAATCAGAAGTTAGCTCCCCGATTCTATGGGCCGTTCCGCATCACTCACCGGGTGGGCCCGGTTGCTTACACTCTCGCTCTTCCTGAAGGGTCCAGAATTCATCCCACGTTCCATGTATCGCTGCTGAAGAAGAAGCTGGGAGCGGCGGTCACTGTGACCCCCCTTCCTCCCCGAGGCTACTACGGCTGGCGAGCTACGCCCCAGTCCCGAGGATGTACTGCTGTTACGCTGGAAGAAACATGGCACGGAATACCGTTCCGAGGTTCTGGTCAAGTGGAACGATCTGTCCGAGGCCCACAACACATGGGTGGATTTACTAGAGTTCAGGGAGTTCTTTCCGGACTTTCAGCTTGAGGACAAGCTGCCTCTTGAAGGGGAGGGGAGTGTTATGCCCCCGAACGACACACGCTTTCGAGGATTCAAGTACGCCAGACAACCGAAAGGAGCGCCGGGAAAAGACCGGGCTGAACCATCCGGTTCAGCCCGCAATTAATTAAATAAGAGAAGGAGGGCTGAACCGAACCGGTTCAGCCCTCACTTGGGGCCGGCTGGCCCTAGGGGGAGAGGGTCCACATAAATACCCACTCCCCCCTCTTCTGGCTCTCATACTAAATCTTATTCAGGTATTCTCTTTTCCTAGAAACCCTAGCCGTCTTCTTCCTTTGCTTTCCGTTTTCTAGCTTTTTCCGTTGTAGTTTCCTATCATCAAGATATAGAACCAGATCCAAAATGAAAAGCTCGGTTCAATTCTCGGTTTTGCCCATGCCTCATAATTTTTCACATATATGTTATATCAGATACCAAAGATGTAGAGCGTGACATATATAAAATTGCTCGAGCTAGAGAGAGGAAGACAAGAGATTTAAGCTAAGTTAAATGCATGAAGGATGAAACAGATACAGTTTTGACGGATGATGTGGCTATTAAAGAGCGACGAAAAAGATATTTTTATCAATTCTATAATAAAACAAAAGAAAATGAACTGAACTTGGAAGAGTTAAGTAAATCGGAGGAGTATAAGAACATAAGGTTTTATCGTAAAATTCAAGTATCAGAGTTAAATGATGCTCTAAAGAAGATGAAAAATGGAAAGGCGGTTGGGTCAAACGATATACCCATTGAAGTATGAAAATATCTGGGGAAAGAAGGAATTTTGTGGCTTATGTTTCTTTAATAAGATACTGAAGTCAAAGAGGATGTCAGACCAATGGAGAGAAAGTATCTTCGTACCTTTATATAAAACAAATGTGATATACAAAATTGTGTTAATTACATAAGAATTAAATTAATGAGTCATACCATGAAACTATGAGAACTTGTAATAGAAAAAAGAGTAAGACGAGAGAGTAACATCTCGGAGAATCAATTTGGATTCATGTCAGAATGGTCGACCATGAAAGCTATACATCTCTTGAGGAGACTCATTGACAAATATCGAGAAAGAAAACAAGATTTGCGTATGTTGTTTATCGATCTTGAGTAGGCTTATGATAGGAGTCCAATAGAGATCTTATGGAGAGTCTTAGAAAAGAAAGGTGTAAATGTATCATACATTGACATAATCAAAGATATGTATATAAATTCAGTGACGATGGTGAGGACATCTGGAGGATTAACACAAGAATTCCCTATCACTTTGGCTTACATCTAGGTTCTTTAAGCCCTTATCTCTTTACCCTTATCTTAGTTGAGCTCACCATACATATCCAATAAGCAATACCTTGGTGTTTATTGTTTGCGGATGATATCGTTTTGGTCGATGAGACGTGCGAGGGTGTAAACGCGAAACTTGAATCTTGGCGAGACACTTTAGAAAAGAAGGGTTTTAGGTTGAGCAGGGCAATGACGGGGTATATGGAGCTTAAATTTAGCAGTGCAAGAAGGACGGATGATTTCGTTATTAAGTTGGGTGAGCAAGATATTTTCCGCAGTGAGTGCTTTAAATATCTTGGATCGATAGTTCAAAAAGATGGAGGTGTTGATAAAGATGTGATACATAGAATCCATGCAGGTTGGTTGAAGTGGAGAGGCGCGTCAAGGATCTTATGTGATAGTAAAGTACCATTAAAATTTAATTGTAAGTTTTACCGTACTGCAATTAGACCAGCGATGCTCTATGGTTCTGAGTGTTGGGCAGTGAATTGTGCATATGAGCAAAAAATGGGAGTTGTGGAGATGAGAATGCTTAGGTGGATGTGTGGACAAACGAGACTGGATAAAATTAGGAATGAATGTATCATGGATAAGACAGAAGTGACACCAATTGCAGTGAAGATGCGAGTAGCTCGACTAAGACGGTTTGGGCACATACAAAGGAGACCATTAGAAGCACCTATTAGGCGTTGTGAGAGTTTAGTCACTAGGCATGTTAAACGGGGGAGGGGTAAACCAATAAAGACTTGGAATGAAACTATAAGGAAAGACATGATGTACTTAGGCATTAGTGGTATTATAACTAAAGATAGGGCACAATGGCGACAAAGGATCCATATAGCCGACCCCACTATAGTGGGATAAAGGCTTGAGTGTTGTTGTATATTGTTATATCAGTAACTCTTCCTAACTATCAAGTAGAAATTTTTTGTTGAATCATATATTTCATCTCAATGAAAAAATTTAAATGTATATAGTTGCATAGGACTTCAATCACTACAAAAATATTCTCATACTTGACATCTTATTTTCTACATTATATAAAGTTAAAACGGTTGAGGTGTTACAGTGTGACCTTGAGGTCACGGGTTCGAGTCCTGGAAGCAGCCTTTTGCAAAAATGCAGGGTAAGGTCTGCCTACATTTCACCCTTGTGGCGGGACCCTTCCCCGGGTCCTCACTGCTCGGGGATGCTTTGCGCATCGGGCTGCCTTTTTTATTACTTCAGGTCAATCTATATGTCTTTATATTGGCTGGGCTAGCCTCTTTCAGCCTGATGAGATTTCTGGAAACTATACAAACCTATTTTCAATTTTTGTAGTGAATCTGATTTATATTGATGACTGAAGTGAGATTAGAAGAGAATTATGTTTTTCAATGAACACCGGAGACTTTAGTTAATGGATCAACACGGCTTTGGTAGTCCTGTGCTGTACCTCATTTGTGCATAACATTTTCATTCATTATGTCACATTTACCCCATTATCTTTTAGAGTACATAATGTAGAGAAATGGAAGGAGTCAGAGAAACATCGTTGGATCCACAAACAGGGGTGGTAGCGCCATTGGAAACAATGATAAATTTTGGGGCAGCAGTATTTGTGTACCGAGAAGGTTGCTGTAGAGTAATGTGATTTATGGCCCGTGAGTTCACTATCCAGGAGGAGCTATGAGAAAAAACAAGATATACCTTCATGGTAAGAAGAGGCAACAAAGCTAGGAGTTTGAGTAACTAGCCCCCGTAGTTGCCGAAGTTCCTCCCGCAGGGTGTCAAGGTTACTGTGGGACGTGCTGGGAGCATCCGCTGTGGGAGAGGCATGGGGAGGTAACAGTTGCGTGAACCCATCTTTCCGGTAACAGGTAGATTCAGTATGATTGGCCTGACCACAATAGGTACGCAGATGAGCGCTCTATCCCTTGGACCGAATGCGGCCATCACTCCCACCAACACAAGACCCATTTTTACCTCCACGAGACCCAGTAAATGGAGGGCGGGCTTCAACAGAGTGGTGGAGCAAGGCAGGAGAGGGAGCCATGGAGACCTCAGTGGGCGGAATCACCTTCAAGATCATGGAACAAACATCAGAGAGAGTAGGAATAGTGGGGGAAGATAAGATGTTGGCTCGGACACTGTAGAGATGTGGTGGTAACGTGACCATCATTAGCGCAATACCTACGATTTCCTTTTGAGCCCGTTGGGTCGCAAAATCCAAAGTTGGAGGTTGGTGTTGAATCCAAACTTCGACAGTAGTCTTGTATTGTGCAACGAATGAGGTTAGGTCACCGTCTGGACCGGGTTCCACAGTTTGAAGGTCTCGAAAGAGATCAAACAAGTGTTGTAGGCTATCTTGTCCAGAGTAAAGGGACTTCAGTTCATCCCACATGGTCTTGTCCGTCTCGTGGTGCATAGTCATTCGATATGGTTCACTCTCCATGGAGTTTAAAATCCATGGCTGAACGCGCCGATTATCCCAGAGCCATTATTCAGTAGTCTCAACAGGTGGATTGCGAGTGAGATGATGAAGAAGCCCTTTGGTCTGGAGGACTCGGCGCACCGAGTGGACCCGCTCAACAATTTTTTTCTTACCTGTGAGGGAGATAGCGGTGATGCGCAATTCATCACGGGTGTCAGGAAGTGGAGCCGGAGCGAGGGACGAAAGAGTAGAGGAGGCAAATGTAAGATTCGTCCCCATGTATCAGGAAAGCAGAGTTTGACGACCTCTAAAAGGGAGGAGCGGCGAGAGCTGAAAAAATAAGGGTTGGCGAGTACTCAAATTTGCAGGAGGATGATCCTGGTGAATTCTGGGAGCGACACCAGTCGAGGTAACGACGAGCACAACATCTGCGGGTCCAGGAGGTATCAGTTCTGTGAGTACGCAATTATGAGGGAAGTCGTGAGCTTGAACAGAAGGCACGAGTCCATCTTGCAGAGGCAACGACGGGTCCAAGGGGTTATCGGTTTTGCGAGTACATAGTAAGCGGGTAGCCGCGAGCTTGAGCAGAAGGTAGCGAGGAGCTGGAAGCGCACTCGTTTGCGAATACAGAAGAGGAAGCAGGCGCAGAGTCTGCAGCAGGGGGTGGCAACGAATACGCCTGGTGAGGCATCAAATACATGTGGTAATGTGCGTGCTTATAAGAGGCAGGCAAGGGGTGCTGAGGCCGACAGAAACTGGAGCAAAGGAGCTCGACGAGCGCAACAGGGGGGGGGGGGGTCTGTGAGTACCCTAAAAAACCAGCCGAAATTAAAGACTCAATAGGCGAGAGCAGTCGCTCAACCGTCGCGAGGTTGACGTGAGTTTTCGCGTCGCTTTGATACCATGTGGAAGATTAGAGTTCAAAATTCAAAAGTTAAATAATTGTTATTACTTTTCTCATATATCTATACAAGTCATGTACACACATATGTATAAATGGGAGGAGTGACACCCTAATTCCAAACCACGGTGTGAGACTAACTTATACAAGAGAGAGAACTACTTAATGAGTTAAATAAGTAGGCATTTTGTTACCCAAGGAAGAAAACACTTGCAATACGAATTAAACTGGGTTACAATTACGAGGTATACTTGTGCCAAACTTCAGGAGGCTGGTTCCTCCTAGAAGCCCCTCTCCAAATGAAAGATAAAACCTAACTCCCAAGCCACCTCCTTATATAGGGGGGGGGGGGGCTCTCACATATCACTTACCTAAAACCATACAATTTAACAAATAGAAAATACAACAATGATACGCGCGCGCGCGTAACAATACATCCCGTCAGAAAATCGACCTTGACCCCAAGGTCGAAGTGTCGCCCGCCATCTAGTAGTGATATGCCCACTGGTGGGCTGCCGCAGAGGTGCTCCGAGCTCCGTCCGTGATCATAAGGGCGTCAAAGTCAGCCGTGTTGATCTCGTCCATGTCATCCCCGATGAGGAACCGAAACTCCTTCACAGGACAATCATGAGTAGGCGAGTAAGGTTGCTTGCAACGGTAGCACAGACCCTTGCTCCGTAAGTCATTGTACTCCTGGTTGGAAAAACAGTGAGTAGGGGTATGACGGTTGTTGCATGGGCCCATAATGGTTGGGCGAGGTAGAGGTGGTGGCGGTGGTGGATGTTTAGAAGGGGGAGAAAATATGGTTGGTAGGGAGATTGGAGGGAGGAGATGGGGAAGGAAGATACTCTGATGTCACTAGGAATTGGGCCTCCACTTGGTTGACAGGTAATGGCTGGAGGGTGCAGATGCGAGCTCAGATATGGGGTTGTAAGCCGTGCATGAAGTAGCTCAAGTAATGGTCGGGTGGAATACCTGGAACATGTGTGACCAATTCGATGAATGCATCAATGTACGTGTCATTGGAGCCGGTCTGGTGGACCCCGCAAAGGCGCTCAATCATGGAGTCGGAGTAGCGATGATCATATCGCTGAATGAGGGCCTCTGTGAGAGTTCTCCAGGTGAGGCCGGAAGAGGACTGGCGGAGCCAGCAGACCCAATGGAGGGCAGACCCTTCCATGCCGATAATTGTTGTGGAGACCTGCTGCATCTGAGGAGTCTGGTGAATGTCAAAAAACTGTTTGGCGCGGGTAATCCAATCGAGGAGGTCAGTCCCGTTGAATGTGGGGATGTCGAGGCGTGGGAGTTGCGGAGGAAGCGATCCCGTCAATGCAGGTTCTTTGTGGACAATGTGCTGGGGGATCCCAAGGCAGAGGCCACAGTAGTCCCAGAGTTTTGGCCGGGTTGCAACTTATAGAGCATGACCATAATCGAAGTGAACTGCTCAGCTTGGGTCTCGAGACGAGAGTTGATAGTGGTGAGGGAGTGTTCGAGGGCCTCCACACGTGATTCCTTCGAATGACGGCCCTTTGGCATAAGAGGAAGAGGGCACAAGAGCTGGAGGGTCGAGAGAAATCGCTGGAGCTGGTTGGATCTGGCTGCGAGGAGAGCCGGGAAGAAGAAAGTTGGTCGACGCAGACGGCGCAGGCGTTGGCGAGCTATGGATCCTGCGGCGAAGTCAAGCGATGTAGGCGTGCGGTCGACGAAATGTTGGAGCTAGCGGACGACGAGATCGGGAGGGAGGTTACGTTTGGATGTGTTGCTGGCGGGCGGTGCAGACGTCGCAGACGTCGGCGATGTTTGGATCCGGCGGCGAGGGCACGCGATGCAGGCGTGCTGGATGGAGAGGACGACGCAATCGGGGAGGAAGCGGTCGATCGCTGCGGAACGAGCTGGATGAGTTGCTGTCGGGCGAAATCGAATCCATGGAAGGAGTTGATCTGGTCGGGCAGACGAGCACTGCGGAGGAAGCTGCTGGATCTGGCGATGACGACGAAGAGACGACTGCGTAATGAAACCAGGTGGCTCATGATGCAGGTTGGGAGGCTAGGTCGGACCAATGTTACCCAAGGGAGAAAACACTTGCAATACGAAATAAGCTGGGATACAATCACGAGGTATACTCGTGCCAAACTTCAGGAGGTTGGTTCCTCATAGAATCCCCTCTCCAAATGAGTGATCTCAAACCTAAAGCATGAAAGATAAAACCTAACTCCCAAGCCACTTCCTTATATAGGGAGGGGGGGGGGGGGGGGGGGGGGGGGTGGGGGGGGGGGGGGCTCAAATATCACTTACCTAAAATCATACAATTTAAGAAATAGAAAATACAACAATGATACGCCCGCGCACGTAACACATTTACATATTCTTCTACAATAATAATGACTTGAAAGTGTTTTTAATATTTTATTGTAAAGGATGGTGATAGGGATTATTTGGGACAGCTAAGGAAATTGCCATATAGGGAAGCTGCCATGTACAACCATACTTTTTATCACTGCCCACCTGCATCTGCTCGGAAAGCAGCAAAATATGCTTATGAAGTTTATTAGATCAATATATTTTTTGTCTACAGTTTCTGGTAATTCAGCAAAATATGGTTATTACTTTTCTCCTCAATTTTTCAGGTCTTCGACTTGTTTGATACAAAACACAATGGCATTCTAGGATTCGAAGAATTTGCTCGAGCTCTCTCCGTATTTCATCCTAATGCTCCTATTGATGCTAAGATCGAATGTGAGTTTAGTAATATTTATTATGAACTTGTACGTGTCATAACAGTTTTGTGAAGTTTTGATCTATCGGCTGATAGCAGAGTTTATTATTTCAGTTATAAATCTACCAATTAAGGTTTTGTTTGGCTCTCCGGCGGCCTTCCGTTCCGTTCCCCCAATTAAGGTTTTGTTTGGCTCTCCGGCGGCCTTCCGTTCCGTTCCCCCTAAACGCACCGCCGCCGGCCTCGAGCCGTTTGTTTTTCCGCCTTCCGGTCTTTGTTTGCACCGCCGAGCAGGTTTTCAACGTGCAAAAAGGCGAAATAGCGCCGTCTCCGAACCGAGCCCCCTACCTCCAGTTGGCCATCGCGGTGGTGTTCCGACCCTTTCTACACCGCACCGGAAGCCCGCCGGAGAGCCAAACAGAGCCTAAATTGTTCAATATCATGCGAGTTTATTCTCATATGTGATACACCTTGCATTCATTCCATTCTGGCATTTTGTATCAGTCCAAGGTAGTGAATTTTTTTGTTAAGTTTTCAGCAGAGCTAAGGAACCACACAGGTGTATTGATGTTGATATACCTAGTATTCAATTGAAAGTGTCTTAGTGATATGGTTGAGTGTTAATTCCATTCTATGATTTATGGTTGAGTGTTAATCAGAATTTATATACGGGATCATATCATGAAGGAACAATAACAAATCATAAATTTTTTTGTTTATCTATCTCTTTTACGCCGACCCCACTATGGTGGGATAAAGGCTTGAGTGTTGTTGTTGTATCTATCTCTTTTACATTCAAAATGTAATAATATCTGATTTCATTGTGAAATGAATTCTAATTAGGATATAATTGTTGGCTTATTAACTTTTGTAATGTTAAATTGCAGTCTCTTTCCAGCTTTATGATCTCAAGCAGCAAGGCTTCATAGAGAGACAAGAGGTGCTTTCTTACATACTGTTCAAATACTACTTGTTAGATTATATTTCTGAATTAAACTGTTTTATTATGCTAGTTATTCAGTTCGAGCTCCTCATTGTTTGTAAATAGAAATAGATGAGGGAAAATGTTTTTAATTCATAGTCACCTTCTTGCTCTCTCTATAGTAGTAAGACAATTCATTTGAACAAGAAATGAAAGACTAAGCTAATAATTTATTAGAAAAATATCTGACAGTTACATCATGATATTCCTATTTTCTATTTATCACTCCCTTCAAGTTGGGCCATAAAAATTAGTCAACTCTAAATTATTACATAGTTTACAGAAAGATCACAGCTCTAAAACTTTGATAAGGATGTTGCAAGCTGAGCTAAGCTAGAGACATGAAAAGTGATAATCTTCTTCAGTGAGAACAGCATCTCAGATAAAATGGCAGTCAAACTTTGTATATTTGGTCCTTTCATGGAGCAAAATATTATTGACCATGTAGACAACTCTATCACAAAATAAAGTCATAAATTGAGTAGTAGGTAAACCTGACTCTTCTAAGAAGGTTTTCACCCACATCAATTCACAAACATAATGAGGCATATCATTATATTCAACTTCAACACTAGGCCGAGCTACACTGTTACTTTTTACTCTTTCATGTGATCAAATTGCCTCAGTAAAGATGCAATATCCTAATGTTATTATGACATGATTGGCTAGGGCGACAAGTTGCGATGAGGAGAAAAGGGAAGATACATGGTTACGAAAATGGGAGACTTCGAGAGAACATGGTTACGAAAATGAGAGACTTAGAGAGAACTTGATTTCGCACTAAAGCATCAGGGAGAACTTTCAGCATAACCAATCCATTACAAGTACACGTATTATATATAGAGGTTTATAAAAGGAAAATAATTACATAAGCCTAAAATGAAATAAAGGACTAGTAGTAAAAAAGGAAGCTACTATGGCCGGATGACCGAATGTCGGACCTGCTCAAGTCGTCCGTCATCCGAAGTCATCCGTACGCTTCCTTGGTGAGGTTGATGTGCATGTACACATTAATACTCCCCGCTTGATAATATGCATTGCCCTCAAAGTAGAGTAAGGGAATTGTGCTTATATTGCTTTTGGAGTTGTCTTACCTGCCGAAATTGTGTGACTATCATCCTGCTCAAGTACTTCTAAATGAACTATGATAATGTATTCATTTTTGACAATGAGGTGCTTGCACATTTTTTTAATTTGGACATTCATGGGTAGGAGAGTAATATTGTGTGCAACGAAAATAGATGCCATGATGGCATAGCTCGATGTATTCTTGGTAGGATATGTGTTGGGATTGTGGTTTTGGTGAGGTTTGGTTGGAGAAGATGGGAGATTGGGTAAAGACATGAAGGTGTTGATGGGGGTTCATGTGAGGTTTGTGCAAGCTCCAAGGTGGAAAATGTGAGATGTGAGAGACATGTAAGTGCGAAGGATTCTGGGGGTGATATCAGGGTGGAGTCGTGCTCGTCACTTCGTAGAACTCCTGTTCCTTAAACATGCTGGCTCCATTGCTTTGGTCACAATGAAAGGGTTGTGCATGTGAAGGCGAGCATGGATGTGTGGTTGTAGACCATGAAGGGACTAGCCCAAGTATTGCGTAGTAGTAAGCCCCAAAATATGTGCAACGATCTCAATGTTGTGGATGTAGGCATTTACTAACTCAGATTGGTGGACCGTGCAAAGGTGTTTAAACACATTACCAGAGTAGCATATGCGCTCTTCCTTTAAAAATGTTCACGATAAGTATTGTTGGTTTGATGTCTCCAACGATTTAGTGGAGAGAAGAACCTTCCATGTAGATCGTAGAAGAAAGCACCCTCTGATTTTCTATAAGGCTTTGCGGCTCGATGCAAACAATTTGATTTAAGGGGTTGGTGTTTGAAAGTGCGGAAAGTCAAGAGAATATTAAAACATAACACTCTAAAGGCGTGTGGGTGGGTGAATCGAGTATTAAAAAGTTTACCCTTTAATCACACATCATAGCCATAGACTTTCAAAGAAAAGTGCAGTAAAATAAATACAAGAAAGTAAATCTAGCTATAGAGATAGACACAGAAATTTATAGAGGTTTCCCAAACTCGGGTACTCCTCTTCTTCTACCGCAGTATAAATCCACCGCCTATCCTCAGACCCGAGTCTTTTGATAAAGAGATTCTTAGAATCACCGAATCTTTGGGAGAGAGATTCTCAGAACTCTTTTTACAATGAGAAATAGAAGGTTATCAGCTTTTCCACAATGAAAACAATCTCAAGAAACGCCGAGATCACTTTGGGTGGATTCACTCAAACAATAATCTTTAGTTCTTCAGCTTTGAGGTAAAATGAGGAACGAGAGAGAAATCCTTGTATCTTGTATTCATATGCTTGTATCTGTGTCTAGGCCATGTTCGTAGGGAAAGAGAATAAGAGCTTTAAGTACTCTTATTCAAATTTCTTATCAGATAAGGACAAAAGAGAGGTTTCCTTTAATCTAATACCTAAGGAAAGAAAAATGAATTGTGTTAGACATATCCTTCCTTAAGTTTTCCTGAGCTTGTAACGGTCTTTAAAAGAAGGCTAATGACTCTATTGTTCTGAGAGAATAATTCTTTGTAGTCGAATATAAGTCCTTGAGATATATTTCTTATTCAGTTCTTACATATTAATCGAATTCCATTCGACTAACGACTTCTAAAGAATTCATCTGCATTCAAAGTATATACATGTTAGTCGAATATAAATCGACTAACGACTTATAACACAATTCGATGCATGACTCTGAATAAGGATTTGTTATGTGTAGCTTATTATTTTGTTATTAGCACTTCTGATTCTTCATTAGCTGAATAGAAATCGAATATCGCCTTCTGTCAGCTTTATGATGATAGTTTTTATTAAGTTAGGGACTACCCAAAATACCCCTGATAACTACCCCGTGGATCGAGATCAACGCCAACGTCGTCTTTGGGTTAGAATTCGAGGCATATAACTGACAGTTTCCTAGGAGTACATGGACTTTGATATGGATGGAGATACAACAAGTAAATTATTATTCTGTAGATTTTTGTTTATGTATTTTCCTTGTTGTATTCTGCCTTATTGCAGTATTGCACTTAGTGTATTGTTCCTGAGGGGCACTAATATATGATTGTAATACAATCTTCATTTGTAATTTAATATTAAACTTCTCAATAAATGAGTCGTTTGCTAGTGGATGAAAAGTTTTGTTGTGGTTCATTGCTAATTGTTAGATTATACATATAAATGTCTTATTGTAACTTTCAGATTATTTTCTCTCATATTTTCCTCTAGTCTTTCATTTCTTGTTTATACATATTGTACCTCTATTATATATAAATATTTATCTATCAAATAAATCACTTTTTCATTGTTGGCATTAATTCTAGTGTGTTGCTATGACGATAGTTTTATTTTGTGTCGTTTGCATTTAATAAACTAGATATTGCCTTTTTTTGCACCTCACGTGCATCAGGTGCGCGCCTACGCCTAGGATCCAGGACCCCTTTGCTACTTGGTGCGCCTTGTGCCTTTAATAACTTATATGACAAATCATAATGAAATGCCATGTGAGACAGAAAGACACATGGTGTTGTGAGGACAATCAACCATACTCTTCTTGAGAGAGTTGCAAAATCAGAGGAAGTATCAACATTTGTTCTGATGGCATGCTGAGTTGTGGATGTCTTGAGGCTGAGAACCTTACTTCAAAGTTCGGACTATAGTATGACCGAGGTTACTTGCCCACCAAAGTAGCGATCACAGATAAGAAAAAGCGAACATGAAAGAAAAAGAGATCTTATCGTTCGTGTGTAAAAGTTCAAAGTAGCTACAACTAGGAGGTCCCTCTGCACACCCAAGAGTGTATAGTAACTCACCTGCCAAAACCAAATGCTGAGCTTGGCTGAGGGGAGAAGCAAACTCAAATTGAGAACAGGCGAGCTCACGAGTTCTAGGCGAGGACTCTGATGAGCTGTTAACACTGCCTCTCCCCTCGACAATTAGTCATATTTATATATAGCGAAAGGGGGGTATACCCGCCAATCAGAGGTGGTCCCCACCCTTGTGTGGTGTTCTTCTGGTCACCGACGAGCTTTAGTGAGCTAGTCTTGTCATTCAAAGAGGTGATGATGTACCCCGCGAGGTGGTTGCAATGTAAACCACTACTCAAAAACTTTATAATTAAATTTGAAAAATAAAATAGAGATCAAATTAAAGTGAGGAGCGCGCTCAAATCGATGTGTAAATAAATTAGGTGATTAATCTAGGCTCAACATGGCACTCTCAAATAATCAGCATTTGTGCGACGGTCATCACGATAATTAGAATCCACAGGCAAAGTAAAGAAAGAGAAGAAGCTATAATATTTTAATTAGCGGCAAACAGGCGGCACGAGAGTCAGAGGAAGCTCTGAAATTATAAAAATCAATTAAACATAGCATAATTTTACTCTAACATGATGTGAGCGGGAGACTCGGTGAGGGGTATACCTGCGGGCGACGAGTGCAACATTGGAAGCAATCCAAGAAAGGAAAAAAAGGACTGGTTGTATGTAAATGACAAGTCTGACATGAGAAATGAGATTCAGCTAGACTGAGATGCATAACCAAAAAGGACTAGTCGTTTCCGTGAGGAACACAAACGATGAGATCGCTGGAGGCTCGCAACGTGGTTGGTGGATGCACGAAGAGGACTGGAGGAGGTCGGAGGGGGACCGTTGATTCCCTGAGCCGAGTGCAAGTTCCGACGCAGGACTCGTCGGTGACAGCGACAAAGAGGCGGAGGTGGATCGCCAACACTTGTAACAGGGATGGAGGGAGGCGACGAGCTATGGGATTAACTTTCTGCCGGTTGGAGAAGGAGGGAGAGGAGTGAGTGTTGTCGGTTAGGGCTATCGGGCTTGACTTGGAAAAAACTGAGAGGAGACTGTTTCCTTTTTCCTGTTTCCAAGTTGCCGCAAAACAAAAAGGTAATGAGTTTTTGAAGTAAAAAAGGTGGCTTATTGGGGCTGTCGAAAGAGAGAAATCATGGGTTCTTTGAAAAGGTAATAAACTAATAATGCAATAACTTTACGAGGGGAAAGATTTATTTTTGAACCAAAATGTATATTAATTACTCATTGTAGAGATATTAATGTTCTCCTCATTAAATATTTTCTAAAAATTAAAGATTTGATGTTTATTGGGTATTTCTTTAATTTTAGGATAATATTTTAATAATATTTTTATTTTTTTTATTTAATGCTTGCCCAAACTAATGCTAGGATTAATTTGACAGACTATTTTATTCAAGATTTTATTAGCCGGCCATGCCAATAAGTCGTAATAACGAGCGTAAATGAAATGCTTGAAATAAACATGGTTACATAAGCACGCCTAGCGTGCATAGACAACAAATATAAAAAAGTGCGAAGACATGCGTTGCATAAAATTTAAATTGCATAAATTATATTGAAGATACAAGTTGAGTTGCATCAGGTTGTGAGCTGTCTGCGAGCTCTTCCTTGTGGGGGCCTTTCGATAATTATCTCTTGTTTGACTATCTTCTCCTAGTCTCGACGAGTGCGAGTCTTGCAAAATTCCTGCTCTTTTGTCGGAAAAACTATGCGAGGGCCTAGACTCGGTAAGTTGGCCGATCCTCTATAAATAGTCCTCAGGGCCTCTTGCATTTTGTGCCTCTCGAGCTCACTGAAAATAAGTACCGAACGCCTTCACCATGTTTTGAACCTATTCTCCATGACCTCATGTGGTGAGACCCAAAGAGAGACAAAAAGAAAAAGTACAAATCTCCTCGAGGGGGAACCTCTGAGAAGCGACCCGCTCCGGAGTTGGCGAGATGACGATGAAGTGACTGTCTTGGCAATCCATCCCTATACCCGGTCGATTAGCGACGCCTCGAAGAGCGCGACCAAGGAGGCCATCCATGGTCATGTATCTTCTTGAGTGCTGAATTCTTATGAATCAGTCTTTTACCAATATGCGAGGTTCTTCTCAGGATTTGAAGCAGGCTGGATTGGACGAGGTCCTTGACGTGGATGAGCCGAGCCTGTTGCTTGGCTAGGAGACGATGTCCCGTGATGCGCTGACGACTTCGTCACCGGTTAAATGGGGTGGAGTCATTATCAAGGCTTCATTTTTACGGGCTAATTGTTCCTTCTTTGTTGTCGATGTGAGCTCTCGGAAGAGGGTCGAACCATCGACACCTCGTGAGTCCGACTCGGTTAAAATGATGTTGAAGAAGGCGAAGGCCGTCTTGTTTGGCGGGACCTCAACTTATCGCCCTTCCGTCAGTCCTTCCAAGTCCTCGCAAGGCGAGGCGACTCCTTCAGTGACTCCTTGCGATAAGGGTCCCCTGCAGTTGTCCAAGGGAAAGGAAGCGGTCGGTGGAACTCCTCCCGGCTCGTGTACTCCTGCTGAGCTTTCTGGGCGTTTGGATGATATCTGCGCTGTGATTCACACTAATTGCGTTGTCTCGCAAGTATTCTTTTTGGCGACTTACTGACGAGCGAGTCACGATCTTAGGAACTGCTGCCATTGCCGCCATTTGGCAAGTGGCTGTATGATCACGTGACCACCATCTCTGTCCCGATCAGTGGTACGACTGCTGCTGGCGATCTCTAGAGTCGTCTATCCGCCTCCGTTACTGACATGGAGGCGAGGTTGCGAGTTGTCGAGTTTTCCAACCTCTCGAGTTGTGTCACCTTCCCTAGGGGCTCAGATGGCCCCGGTCGAGGGCTACAAGCCTCGTCTGCAAGTTGCGGAAGAGCGCTTCTTCTAGATCGCCCATATGGTGGTCCAGATCAATGAAATGTGGCGTCAAGCCAATCATCTTGTCGCTGACTTCGCGGGGGTCATGAGCTTCGCTAGGATGTCTTTGGAGCAGTGACGTGTGTTGGAGCTTGCCCCTCAGGGCGAACAACACCTCACGCCGGTCGCGATGCATTTCCAAATTGCCACCGACCTGGGCTCATGACTCACCATGCTCCCAACCCTTGATGACCTCCTTTTCTCTAGTTTCTCTTATCGTGCTATTCTTCGTTTGTAATAATGAAACTTTATTCGTGAAGTTCGTTGAAACCTAGCATTATTTTTATTCGAACTGAATGAATGTGGTTGTCTGATTTGTGAGCTGTCTATTTGAGCCCAGATTGCTTTCCATCAATTTTTCTTCCTAACAGGCGTCAACGACCTTGATTCTACCTCCCCCGAAAATAAGTTGACATGAAAATTTTTAACTGACCTTTAGCGATGTGCTCGACGTTCCGACTTCCCACCTCTCCTTATAAATAGGGGGGCGCTTAGCTGAAACCACACCCCTTCTTCCTAATCGCCCTCTCCAACGAGCTCTTCCTCGTATTGCGATAGGCACCGAGCAGACTCGCTGTCAGTTCGTCGTGCTTTTCTCGGCATGCCAGACCTTCCCATCTCCCACTGTTGATTTTTGCGAGCTAGCCCTGTTCAGGGAGAGATTTCTCTCTCCTGGGTTCACGACGAGGTTTCTGATTGCCTGTGAGTGTCCGAACGAAAGCTGCAAAGGGGAGCTCGCCTTCTCCTTGGAGAACTGCAACTTCCTCTCTGGCCCGAGGTGAAGGAAATTCTTCGCCATTTCGGGATGGTGCCCGTCCAGGTCAACCCGAACAAGATCATAGTCGTGATCTCGTTCATGACCTTCCTGCGTGAATCATGAGTCCCCTGGGACTTCAAAGGTTTCTGTAACCTTTTCGTGATCAAGGGGACCAAGGGGTCGCCTTCATTTCAGCTTGGTGCATTAAGCTGAAAAATTCTTCGAACGAGGTCCATCGGTGGATTGAGAAAGTTATGTTTGTTCGAGGCGGCTTCGACAAGGTTCCCACAATCCCGATGTTGTGGGAGCCCTCAGCCTTCTAGGTCCCCGAGGTCGTTGGGTATAACTCGACCTTATTTCAGTTTTTCCTGAACAAGGTCTTCGACGCGTTGTATTATCGACACTGCGTCGATCAGGCCGCCCAAGTGGCCCCAGACGAAGAGGGTAAGTTCTCTTTTATGCTTTTCTTACTGGCGAGTCGAAAGCTTTTCTGATCTGTTCTTCCCGCAGGAAACCGCGTCGTTCCGAAATGACCTGTTGAGGTCGGGCCAAGGGTGGACCGCGTGGACAAGGGCAAGGAGCCCGCCACTGCTCGGTCTGGGGTTTCCCAATAGGGGAAGAAGAGACCTCACAATACCGTCGTCCACAAGGAGGGAGACGTCGCAGCCTGTCGTGCCTCCCTACGAGGATAATCCCATGTTGCACCCACGTTTTGGATCGGGTGGCAAAGCCTATGACATCTTCGGGGCACCGTTGGTGTTCTGGCCTGAAGGAGAGCATCGGTCTCCCTGAGCTCGCGGTTACCGTGATCGATAGAAGACGACGAGCCAAATAGCGACGCCTTCAACATATGTTTTGCATTGTATGGTCAGGATGATGCTGAGGCTCTCAAGATGCTTACCCGTAGGAGATCACCTTCCATGCGTCTCGCGTTGCCCTCCACAATGCTGAGATGGCACATGCATCAAGCAGATCTATTCTTTTCTATTTGAGAAAGAATACGACTGCTCTCGAGCGTGTCGCGGTAGCTGTTCCTCGGGACTTTTTTTTTTCGCGATCCAATTCGTTTACTATTTGTAGGAAGCTGAGTGTGCTCTGGCGGACTCGAAGGCGAAGTTCGATGTGCTTCGGAAAGACTTCGCCTGCCAAAATATATGTGATAATAGGGCCGCTATTTGCATCGCCCATATTCCAGTTCAACACGATCGGACTAAACATATTGAAGTTGATCGATACTTTATTAAGGAAAACGTTGAGAACTGAATCATCTGTACTCCATTTGTTCCCTTCGAAGAACAACTTAATGATGTTCTCACCAAGGGTTTTAGTGGAAATGCTTTTGGGAAAATATTGGCAAGTTCGCATGAACAACATTATCAACCCAACTTGAGTGGGAGTGTTAGAATGTTTTGCATTTAATGTTACGCATTTACACATTTTACCTTTCTACCCTTTTATGTATCTCTCCTATATATGGGAGATGGTTCCTTATTTTTGAGTAATAGTATAATTTCTCCTTCTAACACTATTAAAAGATAGATTAATGGATACTTATATTGAAGGAACAATGAGAATGACATCTATTGAATCCAAAACAATATAAAATAGGCTCAAGTAGTTTGAGTATGAATAAAGATTAGAAAATGCATCAATTAAGAGAATAAATTGAGTTAGTTCAAATGATTAGATAAAAGGGAAACGGTTTACCCAATTTGACATCGATGAAAGTTGTTAAAAATTGTTTACTTAGTTTATCTTTACACTTCATGCAGCATCCAACTGGAATAATTGAAAAATAAGGTTTATAAATCCAACCACAAATAGTTGATACTTGATACTATGTTGTTGATGTTGATGGTGGCAAAAATGTTCTATTCAATAGAGAAATCACTTATAATAATAGATGTACATTCCCTGTGAAGAAGAGATGGAAGGGCTAAGATAATCTGGGAGAAATTAATCCGACGGTTACAATGTCTTTCCTATTTTCTATTGAACAATAGTTGCTCTCTTACTTTTATACCATATGTTAGATATGAGGTGATTGAACCCTATTTCAAATGAAACTTCACATGGATTACAGACTTCTAGCCCCTTGATTTGGGAATACTATCATTATATATACGGATCTGATGGATGATTGAACATGTTTGAAGCACTTGTGGTGCTGTCAGAATAGTATTTTATGTGGTTCTAAAAGATTGAATTTTTTCAATGCACAGGTGAAGCAAATGGTAGTGGCTACTCTTGCAGAGTCGGGGATGAATCTTTCTGACGAAGTTATAGAAAGCATCATTGATAAGGTTCATGCTCAAAAATTTCATTTATGGCAGTATTTCTGCTAAATTATCTCGATGTGTATGCTCTTAATTTTGCTTGTTGTATTATTTTGAATCCATTTTTAACATTTGGGGCATTTCGGCAACTCTTTCTAAAAACTCTTTATATTAGCATAATCCCAGGGAAACCTCTTCCAATCAGATTAGTGCATAACATGATTTACTACTATTGCTTTCAAGGTGATTGAATGTTTTAGTGTATCAAATGCGAACTGAAACAAATGAATGTGTTTAGGTTTCAGCATTTCTAATGTATTCTGGCGTACACAGTAATTTCATTCCGCTAAATTTTATGCAGAGATGTTGATATTTTCCTGAATACGTGCAGAGCAGTAACCATTTTGGAATACAAATATTTACAATTGCCTTAAGTATTGTATCCGAAACGTTTAACAGCCGGTGAACTTCCGGAAATCCGTCCTCAAAATGGAAGTTTTTTTTAAAATTTTAATAAAAAAACCTTTCCGAATACCCTTGAGTATGCTAGAAAATACTAAAATCTTTTTTATGTATTGTGATGATGATATGGAGAAAGACCTGTGAAAGAAAGTCTCGGTGATTCACTGCTCTATATGATATGATTTGTGGCACAAATAAACTATTTTTATTTAATATATTAAATGTGAGATATAACGATTGAGAAAATAAAGATGTCTTGAATTTAACACATGTTTTCATATTAATTTGTATCTATATTTAGATAATTAAAATTTAAGAAGTGAATCCCACATCATAGTTTTTTTTAAATCATAAATTCCGCATTTGTATCGTATCTCGTATCTCATTCTCATTACCGCGCAACATAGGATATATATCATATTGCACTATACGGAAAGCCTACAAGATGCTAAGTTTTCTAGAGTTAATGAAATCATATTGCCCTGGGTTTATTTTTTTGGCTTTTGTTTTGATATATTATTGATGCTGATTAGATGACCCTAATTTTATGGTGTTAAACGCACATTAAGCTCTTAATTAATAATGAAGTTTTCTTATATTGTTATAGACTTTTGAGGAAGCGGACACAAAGCATGATGGCAAGATTGACAAGGAGGAGTGGCGCAGTCTTGTGTTGCGACATCCCTCACTACTCAAGAACATGACCCTTCAATACCTCAAGTAAAATATTCATTTTATTTCTTTCGTTTTGTACCTCTATAGAATTACTAATGCTTCAACCTATTTTTTTTGTTTTCTTAACTATATATTATAGTGTTGAAAATCACCAAATAGTATAAGAGACCATAGTTGTGACTTATTTGAGCAACTTGTGCTAAACAATCTCTTTGCCTTTTGCTTTTATTTTAGATCCTTTATTTCAATTATCATCATTGTTGTGTTGTGATTATTGTTTGATTGAAAAAAATCTTATTGTTAGAACCTATGTACTAATCCAAAAATTAATTGATTATAGATCTACAAGAATAATGTCGAAAAACTACCTTGCGACTTTGCATAATTACATGAATTTCCAAACTACTTTTTAGAATTACCAAGATGTCCCCTCTAAGTTTACATTGTTAACATATTTGGACATAAATTCTCTGGAGTGAGATTTTGGTAATTTAAAAACTTATAAGGGTAGATCCCTATAATTATGCAAAGTTGGTGGAGTGCTGAGTGCACAAGACTGCATGAGTTACCCGACGTGAGACTATATTCTCAACATGCCCCATCACTTGTAATGTCTTTGACTTCTAGCACGTGATTTTTTGTAACTGAGTGATGTGAGAGTAGACCATTGGGCCTGACTCACTCTGATACGTGTTAGAACCAATGTATCTAGCTTAAAACCAATTGGTTACAGATGATGGGCCCAAGATCTATACTAAGTGCACATGACTATGAGTTTTCTGATGTAGGATTATCTTTTCAACCGTTATAAATAAATAAGACAAACTGTTGGTCAAATTGTTGCATGCTAAGAATTTGTTTTAGAGTCTACTGAGCTACATTAATGCTAGTGTATCTGAGAGCAAGTTAGTCCACTTATGTTTTGAAGGGATCTGAGCTCATTATTTCTCTTGAAAGCTTAAAATGTGTTGTCTTAGCCATGGGTACCCTCAAACTGAGCTGACATGTATAAGTTATGGATTTGTGATTTAAACTTTGTTTGGCTTTTCTTACTGAAATTTATACCTTGCAAAGTGTGATTGTTGTTTTATTTATACTATTTTGATTGCCTTTATTAAGACTGTTTAGACTTGTCTAGAGAGGGAAAAAATCAACCTTTATAGATCGAAAAAGAAAGCATGTTTAGAAAACTAGAATTTTACAAAAAATCACTTAAACTAGTTATAAACTCCGGTAACAGTCAACATAATATGTTTAGCTCATCATGAAAATTCATAATTCTTGTCTATCCAAAGTTCTGCAACCTCTTTTTTCTCGGGAAAAAAAGCGGCCTAAACAAGAACATGGACGAGTGCTCGCACGCACTTAACTGGTTCTCGTGGGAGCTCGCCAAACGTCCTTCCCGACAGGCCTTGTAACCAAAATTCCATATCATCGCGAGTACTCGCGAACTCTCCCATGGTGCTCGCCAGATCTTGCAGTGACTCCGCAGTATTTGCGAGCTCCATACATCTTCACGTCAACGTTCCGTCCCGTCGACGGCTAGTCTCTTTTATATTTTTGTAGCTTCTCTTTCTATAACCTATCTGTTTTCTCCTTAGCCGGGCAACATTTTTGTGTAGTCTGCCTGCAAGGGAGGATCCCAAGTAGTATAAATAGAGATGAACAGTACAATGATGGGACACCCAAGTCAAGACTTAGAAACCGCTGGGTGCGCACATCTCTTTGTGTACTCACATCTTTTTTGAGTTGTGCTCATGTGCTCCTATACTCTTGCAAGAACCCTTAGTGAATGTAATCTAATGTATCCTGAATTTTAGTCAATAAAATCACGCATGACTAATATTTTGCATTGTGCGAAACCTAATCTCGTTGATCCTGACTTTTCTCTTCTCGTTGAACTACTTGTGAACCAAAGTATTCTTTCATCAGACTCCCCCTACCCATTTAGAGTATTCGAGTAAGGGTTCCAACACTTTTAGCCCCAACAATCAATCCTAAACTGTATCTTTTATATAAATACTAATGATGATGATGACGGTAACTTTTAGAGTATTCGAGTAAGGGTTCCAACACTTTTAGCTCCAACAATCCTAAACTGTATCTTTTATATAAATACTAATGATGATGATGACGGTGCCTTTTAGGGTCTGTTTGACGCGATTGTGGCGATCATGAACGCAACGTTCATGAACTGTGATTTGTATTGCCCAATCTCGTTGCTGGAACTACATCCGAGTTTAGAAATAAATGGCTGCTATGTTTTTGTCGGAACACACCAAAGAACGCCGCGCCAAACTGACCCTAAGTTTCGGAGGGCCCAAGTTATAACAAGATTGAGTATTTTTTTTTCTTTTCTTATGCCAAGCAGGAAACTTGATAGAAATTCTAGTTGAGTTCATGCTTGAAAGCACATGTTATGTGCTTCTTTTGGTGGTTTGTCGGATGGAAGCGCGAATGGAGATGGCAGTGGGGATACTAGGGGCCAGCCTTAGAACGGTGGAGGAGATGAGAGAAGAAGAAGCTTGGGGAAGGGGGAAAGAGGAAACCCTAGAGGGAAGAGGGCTTGAGGGAGAGGAATTTGAGAGAGAAAGAAACATTTATTAATTCATTGCTTGATCCCATTACACGTGACTCTAAGGGTCTTTATATAAGGCTCGAATGACATAACCGTAAATTATACCAAATTATAAAGAAATGCGTAAAAATACTAAAATACCTAGAATACACTAACTATGACTCGACTCATACGACTCTATACAACTCGACTCGATACAATGACTCGACTAAACATATATAATAGTATTATAATAAAAAGATAACTGACGGCTCGAACCGTCTCGAATAATTTGATCCATTGGCTCTTTGATTTCCCGCCAAAACAGTTTCTGGTAGCGCATTGCGGTGGCCGGGGCGGTGGTGAGTAGCGATTGCGGCGACAGAGAAAGGGGTGGCGAAAAGAAGGAATCCGGCGGAGCGGCGACGAATAGCGGTGGTAAGACGGTCGGGGGAACAATGGCCGGTGGGAGGAACAGAACTAGAGGGGCCCACAGAGTAGGTGGCCGTAGAAGAGGCGGTGAGGTGGTTGGCGGGGCTGGCAGAGCAGGGGACGTCATAGCAGTGATGTGATGATCGCATGGACTGGTGGAAGAAGAGTCGGCGATGTCGGTGGAGGTGGAAGCTGCGTCGCGAGGCGACTGGATGAGTCTGACAGTGGTAAGGGCTGTCGAGGCCCAATGGGTAGACCCAATGGAGAAACCGGAGCCGGTGGTGGAACCGGCCAAGTTGCGATGGAAGGGGCAGAGACAGGTGCTGGCTGGGAGGGCGGCTTCGCTGGTCGTGGCGGGACCCCAAAGTGTCCCGAAGTCACCAATTGGTCGATTTTGGCGTTGAGACGAAATATGGGTTCCTGAAATGACTCCGGCATCTTCAGCAGTATCGAACAAAGGTCGGCCTCATCCGCGGCACTTATCATCATGCCGAAAGAATTAATCAATTAATAATTGACTTGAGAGTGTCTGCCTTGGTAATGAAGAGATACATGCATAGGTCTCGAGGAACGAAAAGATCTGAACATGGCTTGAGATGAGTAAATGGCTAGTGGTCGGCTCAACCCAAGTGAAAACAGAGGGCGCAGGAGGCTCAAACAAAAAGAGGGCGTGGGTAGCGTGCTGGCCTTTGTCGATCAGAGCGGGGGGAAGGCGACCACAGTGAGGAGCGTCGATAAGGTCTCGTCGAGGTTCGACGTCGAGCTTTGGGGGGGGGGGGGAGATGATTCCGCAGGAGGATCGATCGGAGGAGGGAGATGATCCCGCTGGAGTCTGGGCGAGGGCTTGGACAGGCGGTGCGTGACGACGAAGGAGTTGAAGAGGATCGAAGGTGCAGTCGGCCTGCTCGCAAGGAGGAAATGTTGTAGCTGCTGGAGAGGCGTGGTGTTATGGATGAAGTTGACGTGCAGCGTGCTATTGAAATTGGGCTTCCTTCCCGTCATAGTGTCGGCGCAGGGCAAGGATGTTTCCTGCGACAGGGACGACGACCACCCGTTGCTGATTGTCGGGTGCGTGCGGCGTCGAGAAGCGGCGGCTGACGGAATGATGTCGCGACTGAAACTTGGACGAGGTCGTGATTCGCAGCGGAAGAAGAGGAGCAAGGGGAGGAAGGAGTGGCTCTGCTACCAAATATGTTGTGTGCTTCTTTTGGTGGTTTGTCGGATGGCAACGCAAATGGAGATGACAACGGGGATACAAGGGGCTAGCTCTAGAACGGTGGAGGAGATGACAGAAGAAGCTCTGGGAATGGGGAAAGAGGAAACCCTAGAGGGAAGAGGGCTTGAGGTATATGGAGAGGAATTAGAGAGAAAAAGAAACTTTTATTAATTCATTGCTTGATCCCATTACATGACTCTCAAGGGTCTCTATATAAGGCCCAAATGACATAACCGTAAATTACACCCGATTATAAAGAAATGCGTAAAAATACTAAAATACACTAACTATGACTCGACTTATACGACTCTATACAATGACTCACTAAAAATATATAGCACTATTATAATAATATAATAAGATAATTGATGGCTGAGCATATAATAGCACATGGCATGAAATAGTCAGCCAATTCAATGCCTGAAAAGATCATTATCATCAATAATTTTATCCCAAATATTTATAGCCGGTGATATGATGATACAAACCTTTTGGGGATGTCATCATTGTCATCAATAATTTTATCCCAAATATTTATAGCCGGTGATATGAATCATCATTTCATATTCTCTCTTATTGAGCACCACCCAAGTTGTCTTAGGTGTGCTTTTTTCGGCATTAACTCTATCTACTCGTCTAATCTTGCGCATTTTCTAGCATTCATTGTTCTCGTTTATTCTGGGCATGTCACACATCAAAAGAATTTTTTTTTTTTTTGAAATTTGTCGCTATGCTAAATTGATTATTGTCTTACTGTGAGCAGGGATATAACCACAACATTCCCAAGCTTTGTCTTCCACTCTCAAGTCGATGATACCTGATCGCCGACGAAGTTTCGGAGCGAAGTAATTGTTTATTAAACTTTAAAAAAATTAGTTGATAATGTTGCTGGGCAAGAAGTATGTAATGTGGAATTATTTGCTTAGGAGACAACTGTGCAAGCATTGATTGTAATGCAATAATCAAAACACTAATTTTGTTTTCTTTATGCACAACTTTTATTTATGAAATTCATTTTTATTTTGTTTTATGTATGAATTTTGCTGTGCAAAAAAAAAAATTCTAAAAAATCAACTGAGCTCATTGGAATTCTTTGAAATGTTCGGATCTTTGATCTATTGAGGCCTGATTTCTGTTTGGAATGGTTGTGGTGGTGGTAAAAGCTCTATTCCTATCTCCACCGCCTTTTTTTAGGTTGCTTAGAAGAGGAATTTTTTTTTTCAAAACAGTTTTTACAAGAAAGGTGTTTTGGGCGCTTTTTGAGTAGCCGATTTAACATGGTTTTCTAAAAATTGTTCTCTACTTTTAACTTTTTCTCTTTTATTCGAAGGTTTGCATCTCTCATTCTTGATTTTTCATCCATTCATGATCTTTGTTTCTTGTAGATACCTTTTTTTTTAATTTGCTTATTTATGATTTATATAATATTTACTTATATATGTGATAAATGATTATCATAAAATATATTTTTATTATTAATAAGTTCTTCAAAATAGAAAAATGTCGACATATTTTTCAAAAGCACTTGAATGGAGAATTTTCAATCCACCGCCAATGCCGCCCTAAACAGAGCCTTGATTTGAAGTTCAATTAAAATATTGAGGGTTGTTTTTAAACATAGTACTCTCTTTCTTTTTATTCTTCATATAAGAAGTAAATAAGATTCTGTGTAGAGGGAAATTAGTTTATGTTCATCACAACCGTCCTTTTTCATTTACATTTTTATCTTACTTTTTTATTTATTAATCTATTTAGGCACGCTTTATATCCTTTCACTTTGAGTATATTATTATTATATCCTTCTTTTCTTTGTTGTCTTTTGCTCTTTGAATGCATGTCTTGTTCTTATTTGTAATATGAATACAATCAAGACTCAAGAGGATATTATTTGACATATAAAATGCTCTTACTGTCTTTTTCACACATGGTATCTGAGCGAAATTTTAATTCCGGAGTTTTCTATCGTTGTGGTTTAGGTTCATTGGATATACTAGAATCTTAGGCCCTGATTTCTTTATGACTAAGAAAAATTGGGTTGGAAAATCAATGGTCGGATTAGAGCAATCAAAAACATTGGTAGGGAAAACATTAGGAGAAGATAAATGTTTATCTATGGGAAGAAAAACATAAAAATGCCGAAAGTATCTTTTTGTTTTCCCGAGTGGTCGGATTAGAGAAATCAGAAAATAGTGTTAGGGAAAGCATTAGGAGAATAAGATAAATGTTTATCTATGGGAAGAAAAACATAAGAAATGCTGAAAGCATCCTTTTTTTAATGGGAGAGTTCACTGCTTTCAAAAAAGTTTTAAAAACATTTTTTTTTTGCACAAGCTCTTTTCCATCAGTGTGAAATCAAACGTCTCTAAAACAGTGCTTATCGTGGGAATAGATTTTTCCCACCACCATCACCGTCCCAAATATAGCCTTAGTGCATCTTGCGGTGAACGTCCTAATATGACAAAATTGTTGTTATGTTTGAGCCTTGGACATATGGGTCATCGTAACGAACACTTTTTTGGTGCGCATGTGAACACAGAGGTGTGTGCCCAGCAGCGCGCACCATCTGATCTTAGATTCAAAGGCCGAGGAAAAAGAAACCCTTAAGAAAAAGTAAAAAAGAAAAAAGAAAACGTGATCCAAAGGTTGTGATTGCGTCCGGCGCACACAGCTCGTGTGCGTCGGACGCACAAATTTTTTTTTTCTTGCATGATAACCGTGCATACTCCTCTATTGAAATTCAAACTCAATGTGATCATGTTCTCATCAGCTTGTAGAGTTGTGTTAAAATACATATTTATGCTTGTCAAATTTCCTTTCCTGAGGTCCTCATCACAACTTCCCTGCACGGACACTACTACTTTTATGTATTCATGCATATTTAGTACTCTTTATTATATAAAATCACAAAATTTGATGACTATTTTGTGTTTGAAGTAGGGCGCAATGCGATTCAAAATGGTTTTTGCCCGAGCAAAACAACACCGCACCGAAAATTGCGGCGCGGCTTCGGCATGGTGTTGTTTTTTGCACTGCGGTGTGATTTTTTATGATAATTAATAGATATCGGATGATATAAGTGATGAAATTATACATTCTTTCTATATAACATGTATATTAGATAGGATAAGTAATGATATGGTGATGAAGAAATGTAAAACACATGAAAATCTAACTAATATTGTTTTTTTTTCTTTCCTTTATAAAAGATGACTGCTTTGAAGCAGTGTAGTCACATTGTTGGAATCAGTATCTGGCCCAACGAGGAGTTCAGACTCCTATAAAGGGGGGCAGCTAACACCTACTGATCCCAAAGGGGAACCTGACCGGAGACTTAGAGCTAGACACAGACCTTTTGCTACAACGCGGAGGTCCCACCACACACCCGGAAGATCTTTAGAGCGCTTCCTCTCCCAAGCCAAAGCTGAAGCTGGGCACCCTTGAAGAGCCTGAGGAGCTAACCAAAGAACCTAGGGAGGAAGAAGCCAAAAATTTGAATTGGAATCTTCTCCAAAGGTGCCCTTCAAGGCCTATATATAGCTTTTCTCTTCTGGTCTGTTAATAGCGTAAATCCGTATTTTGGTTTTACTAACCGCACCCCAAAATGGTCTACTAACAACCAAACTTCAATGTTCTAAGAGGCTATGGGCAGACCACCAAGGGTATCCAAATAATTTAACCATCAGATCCCCCTGGGCGAGTGGTCCGTGAAGGCACCACTCGCCTGACCTCTCGCACCCACGGGCGAGTGGTCCGTGAGGACACCACTCGCCGGGTCTTCGGTCTTCGGGGCGAGTGGGGTCCCACCCTTCACTCGCCCGACTACTGGTACATCCGCCCTTTTACCATGCGAGTGCCCCGCGAGTGGGGTCGCACTCGCCCCAAAACTCTCCTGCCCCCTCCTGATCTGGGCGAAAGCCCTCCTTGCTTGATCCTTTGCCCATCATAAGTCTGGGGGCCCACTCGACAAATACGGGGTTGTACACAATCCCCGCTCTTTGCAAGTGAGGTACTCGCTCGGAAAGAAAGTCCAACCCCGCATATTTGGTGAGCTCATGCTGACATGGAGGGAATCTTTTGGTGGGGCCCTCCACTTTGCTATATATATCTCACGCGCGTAGAGCTTGCAATGCATATTCCCTCCACTCTTTTCTATCCTCCTTCTTGAGCTTTCGCAGCAAATGGCTTTCATTAGGCCATCGCCGAAACCACTCTCCCAGGAAATGTCGGACCGTCTCGCTGCGGTGCGAGAGAAGGACTCTTTCCACACTGCGAAGTATGCCCCCTGGCTCTCGTCCAAGAGGGACCCTACCTCTTCCTACCGGCCAAGACAAACCAAGATGGTTAGGAGGGGCCTGATGAATAATGAGCCTGCATCGAAGACACCCCCCCTCTTCTCGTGACCTTCCCGACAACTTACCCAAGGTAATCCGTTTCTTCTTGCCTTGCTGATACAGTGGCCGGTGCGATATCTCACGGACTGACACCCCGCAGGAGATGCTGACGACGGTGGGAGCCCCCCGAGACCATCCATGCGAGTGCCGACGTGTTCCCTCCTCCAACTGAGGATATCCCGCTGGTTCCGGAGTCCCGCCCTCCGACCACCCCTGGCAGGATCCTCCCCGAACCAGGTAAGACGTCGATGTTTTCTCACATCATTCGACCTTTCACTGACTTGTGTATCTCACTTCCTCCTTGCAGCCTCCACCTTTAGGACTACAGGACTTCCCCCCACACTGTGTGGTCCTCCTCTGACATCGCGAGATCCTCCTCTGACACTGCGCGTCTCCACCGCTCCCGAGACAACTGTTCTCATTGTGCTAGAGCAGGAGCGCCCAGACGAGAGGGTGGCTGGCCACAACCCCCCGGGTGCTGACCACGCTACCACCTCTGTCGCCACCTAGGCACCGCACCGCCCCGGGATAGGGAAATCACTTCATCCCCCTAGCCAACCATTCGCAGGGAAACCTAGCCCCTCTCGTCGACGTCAAGACAAAGAACCTGCGCCAGGGTAGTAACTTTACTCGCTGTAACTTTCTTTTACCGAGATCACTACACCATGCTTATTTAGCGCTTGCTCTCGCAGTCTTCCGCGAGGCCTCGCCGATGGACCCTCAATACCAGGATGGAGAAGGAATGTTCTCGCCCCTCCCTCTCCTGGCGATCTTTTGGATTTCCTGGGCGACCCTGCTGATCCCGGGATGATGAAGGCGCGAATGACGGAGGTTCTCGGCAAGCTCATTTGAATACATTGAGATCTTGCCAACCAGATCGATGGGCAACGAGCAACCTTTGAGCGTCGGCTGAGCGTCCTCGAGCGAGACTATACACACCTTATCAGGGAGATAGAGCGCCAGGGGGGAGGGTGCGAGGAGAGTTCTCCTGGGAGGCACATCGCGCGGGCCCGAGACCAAATGTGCCTGGTTAGCCAAGAGCTTACAACAGTAAGCACATATTACTACCTGCGAGTGCCTCTGAGGATAGGGAGGCGAGGCCGGGGTCGATGGCATTGGGTACAGTACTAAACCTACCGGATCTCGCTCCTTGTATTCTCTCGCACCCTTGCTATTTCTTTTCTTTTCTTTCATGCACTGAACAAGTCGGGACCTGCTGCATATCACGAACAATTTACCTGTTTGAATGTATTTATTCTGTGACTTCTATCACTTTGCCGAATGCTATCCTGCGGTTGCTTTAACTTTCGTTGTGCTTTAGTTTGCCTTTGCCTGGAGAGTCTCGCGCGTCGCTTTTGCCACTGCTGACGACTGGGGTGTAGGCGGGCTGGATCGAATTCCGAGGCGCCAGGGTAGTGCGGCCGCTATCCGCACCCCGCGCCTAGAGAATTTCCCCAATTTTCTATTTTTCTTATAAATAGTCAACCCATCCACCGCCTTTATTATGCTTTAATCTCTTTCCTCCCTCGCTCTCGCGCCGACATTTGCCCTTCTCTCTAGAATTCTTGCGAGACCTCCCCCCTTTCAAACTCTGTAATGTCGAAAGAAGCTGATGGTAGGGGAAAGTGCGCTCAGCTTTTCGCCCGCCATGACTTCGAGACCTGTGGTTTGTCAGAAGATGAATTCACAATGGAAATTGCTGACTATGTTCCGCCCGTATTCGTTGCACGATGCCCGGGGAACCGCGACCGCATCAATCAGTTCTCGCCGGAGACTCTCGCCATCCCCTCGAACACTTCGAGGTGGGATTCCGCCTCCCTCTTTGGCCCTAGGTCCGCCAGACCCTGCGCTACTTTGGCGTCGTCCCCGCGCAGCTCAACCCCAACTCGATCGCCATGTTGGTGGCATTCACGTGCTACCTGCGCGAGGAGGGGATAAAGTTCTCGCTCCCCGTCTTTCGCAAACTATTCAACTTTCGGGCGAAAGGCAGGGTAGCCTTCTTCTCCGACCAGAACCCCTACAAGTCATCGACATAGTCAACAAGAACCATGACTGGGTCTGGCGATTTATCTTCGTTACCAGGAACTTTGACAACATCCCTCTCGCGCCCGTGCAAGAGGATGAGTCGACCTAACGACCACCATCACTGGGGGGTTACGAAGCCAAGCTCCATGCATACATTGAGGAGCATGGCATGGACGTCGTCTTCCTGTGGAAGCACGTCAATTTGCTTCCTCCCGCCCTGTTGGGAGAGGGTAAGGCAAACCGATCCTACTTTTCCTTCCGCTTACCTTTTCTACATATCCTTCTCTTAACAATTATGATGCATGTGTGCAAGACCTCCCTCTCCATCCGCCACACGGGGTTGTGGAGATCCCTGACGCTTCCTTGGCTCTCGCAAAGTTTGCCGCCGAGGCTTGCCGCAAAGATCCCTTTCTCTCCATGTTTAGCGCCCAGAAGCGGAAGCCCGACGCGGCTCCCGGTTCTTCTTCCTCCAAGCGGCCGAAGCCCTCAACCGCCAAGGGCAAGGGGGTAGCCGCCGAGACCCCTGAGACGAGTGCCCTAATCATGAGGGAGACGGTGGACACCGCCACGAAATTGGTGGCTGGGACTTCCAGCGCACCAGCCGGGTCTTCCACGAGAACCCTCCCAAGAGATCATCGCAACTTTTCCATGGGCGAGAAGTATGTGAATGAGGCAGGTGAACCTCTGGTGCTGTGGGATCGAAAGGCCAATCAGATCTCCATCTCCTCGCTCTTGCCTTCCTGGCTCGAGCAGGACAGCACCAGTGGCGAGGCGTATGCCCTCGCCTTCACGCTCTATGGTCGGGAGGACGCCTCCATCTATGATATCGAGTCCACCGGACCCTCGCGCATGAGGCCGCGCGTGCTCAGCTGCGCGCCTTGGAGCTGGTGCATACGTCCTCGCGTCGCAGCATCACTCTCGCGCGAAACCTCGCCGAGGTGGAGAGGACGCGGGCCGAAACTTCTGTGGAGTTCGTGATCCTGAAGAAGCAACTGGATGCCTCCCAGACCCTTCTCGCCGACCGCCCTGTTCAAGTGGTGAGTGCTGTCGCAAGTACTTGCGCTTTCGCGCCCTTTCCTCTCGCTTTCTTTCCCTAACCTCGTCCTTTCCCCTTCCTTTCAGAGCACCGCCAACGTTGATATCCTGACCGCACGAGCCAACATACTAGATGATTAGAACAAAGAGTTGCGGGCTGAGGTTCAGCGTTTGTGAGACGAAGCTGTCTCACCGCCTCCTGGAGAGTCGCACACTCAACATCGATACACAAATTATGAGATCGGGGTCATGATGCAGGAGACAGCCCAGGGAGAGGCAAGGCACGCGATAGAGAGGTCGCGCCATGCCAGGATGCTGAAGGAAGGGAGCGAGGGGGTCACCGCTCGCGCGTTCTGCCTGAGCTCTTCATTCCGGTGGAGGTCCCGGAGGGCGAAGCCGATCTGCAGCGAGGGGATGACGTCGTCCATCCAACAGGCGAGATCATTGTATCCACAACGAGAAGTCCGACGACCTTCCTTGAAGAACATGTAGCTTCTTTTCGTTTTTTTCTCTTTATTGATTGTAACATGTTTGGGGCGAGACCCCCTTCTGTAAACGGAACCTCTGGAAAATGTAATGAAATGAACTTACACATTTGTCTGAGTCTCTTGTGATTTTGTGTTTCTGCTTCTCATTCGCTAATTATTTGCTAACCATTCGCATACTCACCAACGATGTGTACTTATTGATTGCTTGTGCATTCACACGCTTGCTTGTGCACTCGTGTATCACTGGTCCCGGGTCACGACTTAGGACGTTGCCGCTCCATAGGTGTGCCATGCGATTGTGGCCCACCCGCGCGCTTCCATTTCACTTGGGGCTTAGGTGGTCGCGTTGATTTTGTCGAGAGGGCGACCCCGCCGAGAGCGCGTCTCCTACTGAATGATCCCCATGCCCTTCCTTCAGATGAGCGGGTGCTTCAGGTGCACTCGTCGAGAGAATGCCGCCTCTGTTGGGGACCACTCGCACATTCCGACCCTTAGGATTTTCTCTTCTCATCTTTTTCTTGTCTCCTTGCCACCGTGAGTCAGTTGCCCTGTCAGCCGGGTGAAAGCCTGGCCGCGTTACTCCTCGAGCCCAGCATAACCTTTACCTAGCCAGCCTCTCTGCGAGTTCGACATGTCCCACCGACTAGTGAGAGCCCGACATCGGGATCGTCCAGGGCAATCCAACATTAGACTTTCCTTGCCAACCTCTCCCGAGATCGACCTGACCCATCGGCTAGTGAGAGCCCGACAGCGGGATCGTCCGGGGCAATCAACCATAAAACTTTCCTTGCCAGCCTCTCCGCGAGATCGGCCTGACCCACCGGCTAGTGAGAGCCCAGCAGCGGGATCATCCGGGGCAATCCAACATAAGACTTTCCTTGCCAGCCTCTCCGCGAGATCGACCTGACCCACCGACTAGTGAGAGCCAGACAGCGGGATCTTCAGGGAAATCCAGCATAAAACTTTCCTTGCCAGCCTCTCCGTGAGATTGACCTGACCCACCGGCTAGTGAGAGCCTGACAGCGGGATTGTCCGGGGCAATCCAACATAAAAATTTCCTTGTCAGCCTCTCAGCGAGATCGACCTGACCCACCAGCTAGTGAGAGCCCGACAGCGGGATCGTCCGGGGCAATCCAGCATAAGACTTTCCTTGCCAGCCTCTCTGCGAGATCGACTTGACCTACCGGCTAGTGAGAGCCCTACAGCGGGATCGTCTGGGGCAATCCAGCATAAAACTTTCCTTGCCAGTCTCTCCGCGAGATCGACCTGACCCACCGGCTAGTGAGAGCCCGTCAGAGGTATCATCTGGGGAAATCCAGCATAAAACTTTCCTTGCCATCCTCTCTGTGAGATCAACCTGATCCACTGACTAGTGAGAGCCCGACAGCGAGATCGTCCGGGGCAATCCAACACAAACACATCATACGGACCTGAGATTAGGAGAGATCAATATAAGCTTATAACAAATTCATATAAAAGTTTTAAGGGTAGAAACATTTTAGGTCATCCCCGCTCCAAGATCGGCTGAGGGGTATCCCTTCCACATCCCGGAGGTGGTACCCTCCCGACTTGAGCACTACATCTACAATATAGGGCCCCTCCTAGTTAGGATGGAGCTTTCCCACTGCGGCTCCACTGCCGGCCGCGTCGACCTTTTTCAGGACCAAGTCCCCTTTCTCAAATTGTTTCACCCTAATGTGTTTGTCGAAATACCAAGCAATTCGTCGTTTGACCTCCTCCTAGCGGATGGCTGTCAGGTCTCGTGGAGTTCTTCTATCAGGTCCAACGACAACCTTTGCTCTTCTTCATTTTCCAGTCTCCACTCTTCGTCTCCTTCATCTGCGGCGATCACCCTAGGCGACTTTACCTCGATTTCTATTGGGAGGACGACCTCAGATCCGTGGGGGAGCTTGAACGGAGTCTTCCCTGTGGCCATATTTGGGGTGGTCCTCAAGGCCCAAAGGACCAAGGGTAGCTATTCTACCCAGTTTCCCCTTAGGTTCTCGACCTTCTTCTTCAGCAAATTCCCAACTATTTTATTCGCCGCCTCCACTTGCCCATTGCTCCTTGGGTGGTGGACCAACACGAACCAAAGATCTACGCCTAGCTGGGTGCAGAAGCTGACAAACTCGTTGCTCACAAATTGTGGCCCATTGTCTGTGACGATGGCTAGTGTAAGCCCATGCTGACAAATTATTTCCCCCCATATAAATTTTCTTACTACCTGAGAGGTTACCTTAGCCACGCTTTCACCTCCAGCCACTTTGAGAAGTAGTAAATCATCACGAGCAGAAACTTCCTTTATCTGCTAGCTTGAGGGAAAGGGCCCACCAGGTCCAGCCCCCATATTGCGAATGGCCATGACGTTGTGATGGTCCGGAGCCTCTGGGAGGGTAGGAGCTAGAGAGGAGCATACGACTGGCACTTAGAGCACTTCCTTGCGAACTCTGCCACATCCTTACTGAGGGTTGGTCAGAAGTAGCCTTGCCTCAACACCCTTCCCTCCAGGGTCCTGCTCCCTGAGTGGCTGCCGCACTCCCCCGAATGGATCTCCTCCAGGACCCTTAGAGCTTCCTCCTCCGAAACACATCGGGCTAGGAGACCCGAGAGGGTTTTCCGGTACAGTCCACTTACATGTAAGGAGTAGTACGTCGACTTATATCTGAGCCGCCGCTTGTCCACATCCCCTTCTGGGAACTCCCCCGAGGTCAGGAAAGTGATGAAGGGGTCCATCCACGATGCCCGTCAATCTATCTCCATCAATTCCCCTTCCTCGATGGATGGTCAGAAGAGCTCCGACATCGTCCCTCCTACCCTGGGGCCGAACTTAGCTAGGAGGTCTGCCGGGATGCTCTCCTCCCTCAGCACATGCTGGATAGAGAAGGTGCGGAACTGTCCGATCAGTCCCTTGACCTTCTCCAGATACCGCTGGAGAGTTGGTTCTTTTGCCTCAAATTCCCCCTTGACTTGGAAAGCCACCACCATGGAGTCCGTTGAGACCTCCATGTCTTGAACACCCAATTCTCGATCCAGACGCAGGCCTACTATTACCGCCTCGTACTCGGCTTGGTTGTTGGTGAGTGGGAAATGGATACTAATTGCTTGTTCGATCTTCATTCCCCGGGGGCTTACCAGGATGACTCCTCCTCCAAAGGAGTGCTTCCCTGATGCACCGTCGACTAACATCTTCCACGCCATCAGACGGGGTGGTTCATGCTCCTCCACTTCAGTTACAAAGTCCGCCAAGAAGTCTGTCACTGCTTGCGCCTTTATTGACTGCCTGGGCACAAATGAGACGTCAAACTCGCTCGGCTCCATGGACCATTTGGCCAGCCTTCCAAAGTGCTCCACCCCCTCCATGATGTTGCGAAGGGGGTGGTCGGTCACCACCTTGATAGAATGCGCTTGAAAGTAAGGCCGGAGCCTCTGGGCTGACACCACTAGGGCAAAAGCCAACTTTGTTGAATTTTTGAAGTGGTGTGGAGGAGACCGGGCGGTCTGGTTTGGGAGACCGCGGTGATCGCGCGGCTTGTATAGGTTATCTGCCGGTCTGGCTCTGCCGGGTTGTTCTGGCGGTCTGCTGGTTGTTCCGGTCTGTTCTTGCTAGCTGCGGTTTGTTCCCGAGTAGGTCTGCTAGTTTGCCTGGCTTCCTTGTTGGAAGACCGGGCGGGTTGTTCCTATATGACTGTCTACCCGGGCGGTCTATATTGGTGATCTGGCGACTTGGTTGAAGTCGGCCAGATGGTTCTAGCTTGCTCTTGCTGATCTAAGGAAAGAGTGTTGTTGAGACCGCACGACTTGTGCGCGGTCTCGTGTTCGCGCGGCCTGTGCGCGATCTTGTCTGCTGATCTGCGTCTTAGTCGGGTGATCGACCAAGAGGTCTGTTCGCGCGGTTTGTCTTTTAAGACCCTTCGCGATCTGATGGGTGGTGACTGTATCCCGGTTTGTGCGGTGACGACATCCGTCCACCCGCCTATAAATAAGGGTGCATGGCCCGTCATTCCTAACTAGAACTGTAAGAACCAGAGCCCGGATTGTTTTTTGCGGTCTCAAGTTTGAGTTCGCGCGACTTGGATGCGAGTTAACATTTGTTGTGTTCGCAGGTTTGCGGTCAGCAGGGTGCGGTCTCCTTCCTTGGTGATTTCCGGTAGCTTGAATAAACAGTTCATCTGCGGTCTATCAGCGAACTGGGTTATTGTGTTCTTATGCTGTTCGCAGCGAGCTCAGTGATCAGGCGACCTTCAGCGGTTAGGCGGTCTGAGTTGCGGTCTGGCGACAGCTTCAGTTCTTTGTTCCAATAAGCTCCAGTTCGTGCGGTCTGAGGTGCGGTCTTGCAGTGCTGGCAGTCTGTCCGGTTTCTGTTCGTGCGATCTCAGGGCAAGCCGAGCGAGTTCTGGAGTGGTGCGACTTGTGCGGTCTGAGCTTGTCTAGCCGCCAGCTTTGTTTTTTTGGTGTGTTTTGTTCTTCTCGTCTCCGTGATTCTGATGAATCATGTCTCGCCATGTATACCTCGCATTATAAAGCAGTTCAGTTTCAATAAAGATTTCTTGTGTTGCTGTTTTGGCATTGTGGTTGTTTGGCTATAACTCTTGTTGATACAACTCCTGCTTACTCCTAAACGGGCCAATCAAAAATTTTAACATGGTATCAGAGGGAGGTTTCTGGAGTGGATAAGCAGTGATCAACTAGAGTTGCCATCGTCTTTGTGAAGAAGAGACCACATAGATTGCCATGGAAGGTGGATACGCAAGAGGTCTTGGTATTGAACTCCTCACATCGACTAACTTTAAAAAGTGGAAGTCGTGTATGGAGAGTTACTTGCTTGGCGAGGATCTTTGGGAGGTAGTTGGCGGAGAAGACACACAAGAGGTGTTTCCAGCAGGAGATAATATGTCAGAGGTGAGACTTTGGAGGAGGACGAATGCTAAGGCAGAGTTCACTCTCAAGAGGGCTATCTCACCGGAGCTGTTTGATCACATCATTGGATGTAAATCTGCTGCTGAGATTTGGACATCCTTGGATGAGTTGTTCAATAAGAAGAATGTAGCGAGGCTACAGTATCTTGAAAATGAGTTGGCGAAAGCCTCTCAAGGTGATCTTTCTGTTTCTACCTTCTTCCTCAAGATGAAGAACCTCACGACAGAGATTTCTGCATTGGACCCTGATGAGCCTATCTCTAAAGCAAAACTGAAGAGGCATATCATCCGCGGGTTGCGGAAGGAGTATCTTGCTTTTGTGACTTCAGTTCAGGGTTGGGCAAATCAACCGTCGTTGTTGGAGCTGGAGAACCTTCTTGCTTCGCAAGAAAGTTTAGCAAGACAGATGGCGGTGGTTTCAATCTCCGGGGGAGAAAGTGATGTGATGTTCTCTGGGAAGAAGAAGAAGAAATGAGAGAAGAAGAAGCCGGGTCATGATGGACCCTCCACTTCAGGTCAGCAAGATAAGGGCTATGCTCCTAAGTCTGATGGGAAGAAGAAAGGAGAGGGACCGAGGTGCTTTAGATGCAACAAGACCGGGCACTTCAAGAAAGATTGCCGGGTGAATCTTCAGCCGGGACATGCAGTGGAGAAGGAGATGTCAAAGTCTGGTGAAGTTGGATGGGGAGGAGCCTTTGCGTCTAATATAACGGCGATGCCCGTTAAGGCCTTGGCTTCCATCAACTATGATGAGGACTGGATTGTTGATTCAGGGTGTGGGCATCATCTCACCGGGGATGGATCAAAGTTCTCTTCTTTGGCGCCTTACTCAGGTAACAATGATATCATTACGGCTGATAATTCTATTAATCCAGTAGAGCACGAAGGAGTCGTCTCTCTGAGCAGTGATAAGGGTCCACTCACATTGAGGAGTGTTTATCACGTGCCTGGTATGAAGAAAAATCTCTTCTCTGTGACCAATGCGGTCGATGCCGGTTATCACGTTCTGTTTGGCCCAACAGAAGTGAAGTTTCTCAAAACTCAACCGGAGATAAAGGGAGATGTTATTCATGTCGGCAAACGGGTGAAGGACTTGTTCGTTTTATCGACAAGTACCTATGTTGATAAGATGAGGACCAATGATGGCGCGACCATCTGACATGAAAGGTTGGGGCATGTAGGCATGGACAAATTGAAGGCTATGGCGGTAAGGGGCCTTGTCAATGGCTTGCCTAGCTTGTCCTCCTATGGAGACGGTCATGTCTGCGAAGGATGTCAGTTTGGTAAGTCTCATCGACTTCCATTTGACAAATCGCAAACAAGGTGCAAAGTGCCGTTGGAGTGCATCCACGGTGATTTGATGGGACCGACCGCCACCCCAAGCCTTGGAGACAATAAATATATGTTGGTGTTGATTGACGATTACACCAGATATGTCTGGGTGTATTTCTTGAAAGAGAAGTCAGAAGCCTTTGCAAAATTTGTGGAGTTCAAGGAGCTGGTGGAAGGTCGTCTAGGCATGCGGGTGAAGAAATTGAGAACTGACAATGGTGGGGAGTTCACCTCTGGTGAGTTCTCAAGTTTTTGCAGGAAACACGGCGTTCGGAGTGAGCTCACTTGTGCCCATACTCCACAGCAGAATGGCGTTGCCGAGAGGAAGATCCGTCATCTGACGGAAACTTGCAAATGCTGGCTTCATGCCAAGAGTATCCCAAAGTCCTTCTGGGCGGAGGGAATGTCTTGTGCAGCTTATGTCATCAACAGATTGCCTCTGAGTCCTATCAACATGAAGACCCCTCACGAATTGATGTTCAAGGAGAAGCCGAGTGTTGCACACCTTCGGGTGTTCGGGTCAACCTGCTATGTGCATATTCCTGATGCTCTTCGGACAAAGCTAGATGCGAAAGCAAGGAAGCTAGTCTTTGTTGGGTATGATGAGCGGAAGAAGGGATGGAGATGCATGGATCCTGAGACACGGAGGTCAATTGTTTCTCGGGATGTGGTGTTCGATGAAGTGACTTCTTACAAGGGGAGTTCGGGAGTTGAGCTACCAGAGAGCAGGGTTGATGAAGGAGGAAAAGCTGCGGGAAGTCTTCAAGTGGAGTTGCCTGTTTCACCAAGAGCTCCAGTTGTGTCAAGCTCTGAGATGGAGGCTTCAGGTTCTGGAAGCAGGGGGAGCGATGCTCCAAGTTCATCTGGAAGAGGAGCTTGCACAGAAGAAGCAGCTGAGGAGGTGGTTAGTCAGGAGCAACCTCTTAGGAGGTCGAAGAGGACTATTCAACCACCAGATCGATACACAGGAGGAAACATGGTGAACTTTGTTTCATGTTTCTTTGCTGGTCCCTTGGATGAAAGAGAGCCGTCGAGCTTTGAGAAGGCCAGAGGCATGAAGGAGTGGGACATTGTTATGCAAGAAGAGTTGGCAGCTCTCGAGAAGAATGAGACCTAGTCTCTTGTGCCCAAGCCCAAGGGCACCACTCCTGTGACATGCAAATGGGTCTTCAAGCTGAAGAAGAAAGCTGACGGTAGTATCGAGCGGTACAAGGCCCGCCTTGTAGCTCGCGGGTTCTCACAACAGTACGGAGAAGATTATGATGAGACGTTTAGTCCAGTGGCAAAGATGACTTCGGTTCGATTTGTTATTGCCTTGGCAGCTTCGAGTGGTTGGGAGATTTGGCAAATCGACGTGAAGAATGCCTTCTTATATGGTGAGATTGACAAGGATATCTTCATGATCCAACCGCAAGGCTTCATCTCGAAGGAGTATCCGGACTACGTTTGTAAGCTGAAGAAGGCCTTGTATGGGTTGTAGCAAGCGCCTCGGGCGTGGTACGGGAAGATTGCAGAGTATCTCTTATTCAGCGGATTCGTTGCTTCAGACTCTGATTCTAGCTTGTTCATCAAGAAGGAGGGGATGCTTCGGGTGATTGTGCTGCTGTACGTGGATGACATGATTATCACCGGGAATTCGAAGGAAGCTGTTGCAAGACTCAAGGCTGAGCTTGCTATCAGATTCGAGATGAAGGATCTGGGGGAGCTCCACCATTTCCTTGGACTCGAGGTCCAGAGGCGGGAGAGCGGAGTGCTCATTTCTCAGGCTGGCTATGCGGAGCGGATTGTTCAGCGATTCGGCATGGAGGAAGGGAAGAGCAGCTCTATACCTCTGGAGCAACATCATAAACTTCGGAAGGATGAGGGGAGAGTCTTATCTGAACCGTTGGTTTTTCGAGCTCTGGTTGGGAGCTTGATCTACTTGACGATCACAAGGCCAGATATTGCTTATGCAGTAGGCAAGGTGAGTCGGTACATGGCGAAACCACGGAAGCCTCATCTTCTGGCGGCAAAAGGCATCTTGAAGTATGTGAAGTCGACCTCTGATTTGGGTCTCCTATATAGGAGAGGGTCAAGCTTGGAGTTGCATGGTTTCATGGATGCTGATTATGGGGGAGACGTGGATGATCGGAGATCAACGTCTGGTTATGTATTTATGACGGGCCCCACAGCTATTTCTTGGTGCAGCAAGAAGCAAGACTCGGTGTCTGTATCTACCACGGAAGCGGAGTACAAGGCTTCGGCCTTGGCTGCTCAGGAAGCCGTTTGGCTCAGGAGGTTGGTAGATGACATTCATCAGGAGGTTCGAGGTCCCACTATGCTACGCGGGGACAATGAGAGTGCTCTCAAGCTGGTCAACAATCCAGTCTGTCACGCGAGGACCAAGCATATAGAGATTGAGCACCATTTCATTCGTGAAAAGGTGTTGGGAGGATCTCTTATGGTCGAGCATGTTCGGAGTGCGGACAATGTCGCAGACATCTTCACAAAGCCGCTGACGAAGGGACCATTTACACGGTTGCGGAATTTACTCGGGCTAGTCTCCACTTCCCACTTCAAGGGGGAGTGTTGAATTTTTGAAGTGGTGTGGAGGAGACCGGGCGGTCTGGTTTGGGAGACCGCGGTGATCGCGCGGCTTGTATAGGTTATCTGCCGGTCTGGCTCTGCCGGGTTGTTCTGGCGGTCTGCTGGTTGTTCCGGTCTGTTCTTGCTAGCTGCGGTTTGTTCCTGAGTAGGTCTGCTAGTTTGCCTGGCTTCCTTGTTGGAAGACCGGGCGGGTTGTTCCTATATGACTGTCTACCCGGGCGGTCTATATTGGTGATCTGGCGACTTGGTTGAAGTCGGCCAGATGGTTCTAGCTTGCTCCTGCTGATCTAAGGAAAGAGTGTTGTTGAGACCGTACGACTTGTGCGCGGTCTCGTGTTCGCGCGGCCTGTGAGCGATCTTGTCTGCTGATCTGCGTCTTAGTCGGGTGATCGACCAAGAGGTCTGTTCGCGCGGTCTGTCTTTTAAGACCGTTCACGATCTGATGGGTGGTGACTGTATCCCGGTTTGTGCGGTGATGACATCCGTCCACCCGCCTATAAATAGGGGTGCATGGCCCGTCATTCCTAACTAGAACTGTAAGAACCAGAGCCCGGATTGTTTTTTGCGGTCTCAAGTTTGAGTTCGCGCGACTTGGATGCGAGTTAACCTTTGTTGTGTTCGCAGGTTTGCGGTCAGCAGGGTGCGGTCTCCTTCCTTGGTGATTTCCGGTAGCTTGAATAAACAGTTCATCTGCGGTCTGTCAGCGAACTAGGTTATTGTGTTCTTATGCTGTTCGCAGCGAGCTCAGTGATCAGGCGACCTTCAGCGGTTAGGCGGTCTGAGTTGCGGTCTGGCGACAGCTTCAGTTCTTTGTTCCAATAAGCTCCAGTTCGTGCAGTCTGAGGTGCGGTCTTGCAGTGCTGGCAGTCTGTCCGGTTTCTGTTCGTGCGATCTCAGGGCAAGCCGGGCGAGTTCTGGAGTGGTGCGGCTTGTGCGGTCTGAGCTTGTCTAGCCGCCAGCTTTGTTTTTTTTTGGTGTGTTTTGTTCTTCTCGTCTCCGTGATTCTGATGAATCATGTCTCGCCATTTATACCTCGCATTGTAAAGCAGTTCAGTTTCAATAAAGATTTCTTGTGTTGCTGTTTTGGCATTGTGATTGTTTGGCTATAACTCTTGTTGATACAACTCCTGCTTACTCCTAAACGGTCCAATCAAAAATTTTAACAAACTTCTCTAGGATGGGGTACCTGAGCTCCGCCTTCCTCAGTATTCGGCTAACGTAATAAATTGAGAGTTGCCTTTTCCCTTCTTCCCATGCCAGCACGAAGCTTATTTCCTCGGACCCTACCCCCAGGTACAGGGATAGATCCTCTCCTTGCCTTGGTCCCTGGAGCAACGGAGCCTGAGTTAGTTGCCTCTTCAACACTTGGAAAGCCTCCTCACACTCCTAGGTCCACTCAAACTTTTGGTTCCCCCGTAGCACCTTGAAGAAGGATGCACACTTCTCTCCCGCCCTGGAAAGAAACCTACTTAGCCCGACCAACTTCCCGGTGAGGCACTGGATCTCCTTCGCGTTCCTTGGTGATCCTAACTCCAAGACCGCCTTCAATTTTTCAGGGTTAGGCTCCACCCAGGCCGGGGTGAGCAAGTGGCCTAAGAATTTTTCCCGGTTTGCCTCGAAGACACACTTTTGGGGGTTGAGCTTCATCTTAAATTTTCTCAAGGTCCCAAAAGTTTCTTCGAGGTCCCGAAGGTGGGACTCGAAGTCCCGACTTTTTATCATGAGATCATCCACATATACTTCAAGGTTCCTTCCCTTCTGCTATCTGAAGACCCTATCCATCATCTGCTGATATGTTGCCCCTGCATTTTTCAGCCCGAAGGGCATCATCTTGTAGCACTAACACCCATCCCCAGTGACGAAGGAGAAGTCCTTGATGTCGGGGTGGTGGTGGGGATGGGGGGGTGGGGAGGGGGGGGGGGGGGGTGCATGCAGATCTGGTGGTAACCTGAAAAAGCATCTAAAAAACTCATTAGAGAGAAGCCGACGACTGAGTCAACCAGCACGTCAATTCGAGGCAGGGGATAACAATCCTTAGGGCATGATTTATTGAGCAAAAAAAAATCTACACACATCCTCCACCTTTCATCCCATTTCTTTACCATTACCACATTGGAGACTCAGCCTAGATACTGGATCTCCGATACAAAACCTGTCTTGAGGATCTTGTTCACCTCCTCCCGGATGGGTCCTTCCTGCTTGTCCGCGATGGACCTCTTCTTCTGACGGATGGGGCGGTGCCGGGGTCGAGGTTGAGGCGATGACATGCCACATCCGCGTCGATCCCGGGCATCTCTGCCGCACTCCCGGCGAAGACGTCCACATTCTCCTGGATGCAGGACAGGATCTTCCTTTGCTCCTCGGGGCTGAGCTCCCCGCTGATCTTCACCTTTTCTACCGCTCCTGCCCGGGAGGTGACCTCTAGCTCCACGACCTCCTCCACGACCTCCAGCCTAGCTTGCTCCCCCCAATCACCTTCTTTCTTCTCACCGCAAGTGAGTGCTTCGATTTCTTCTATCTCCACCTTCTCCTCCCACACTTCCAGCAACTCCGCCCCTTCTACCTGGGCTTGGCCTTCCCCTCTCCCGCCTTCTCCCATCTCTTCCACCTTGGGCCCCCAGCGACCCCTTCCATTTCCTCTTGCCTTTCCATCTCCTGGTCCATCCCCTCCGCCTCGGCTTGCCAGGTGGTGTTGACCGCAGTGACGTAGCATTGCCTTGCTACCTTCGGATCACCCCTCACCCGGACCTGGACTTCGACTACGTTGAGCTTGAGACACTGGTGGAAAGTGGAGGGGACGCATCAGAACATGATGATGAGGGGTCGTCCGAAGATCGCTCTGTTGCTGCTCGGAGCGTCCACGATGATGAACCGGCGGTTACGGGACTGCCCCCATAAGACGACATGGAGCCCCACTCCTCCTTCCACTTCCTCTCTCCCGAGAATGCGAACAAAGAGCCATCCGAGACCAGCACTCTCCTCGCCTCGACCTTCATCTCATCGAATGATTTCTTGAAGATTGCATTGACCGAGCTCCCATTGTCCACGAGGATCTGGGAGATGGTGATAACCTGCGCATCGCAGAACGGGTCCTCATGACCCGACATATCCTTCTGAGAGAAGGTGATTTTTCCGCTGGGGGTGGGGCTTGGGATGTCGAAGCCACGCTCTGTCGGTACATGGCATGGAGGCTCGCCTTTCGGGTTTCCTTGATCCCCACTCCCCCATGGATCACTCTGATCCCTCCTCGGGTCCCCACATCGACCCAGTCTTCACACCTTTCTTCCTCCTCCTCTCGGGGTAGGACCTCCTCGATTCTCACCGACAACTGCTGCTGCGTCGGACCTGTCGCCCCCCTTATCTCCAAGAACTCTGGGAAGGTGGTCGTCGTGTGACCTTCCTCCTGGAGGAAGTCACAATAGAGCAACGCCACCCCCTCCTTTCGGCCTTCACACCCCTGTTCCTCCTCCTGGGGTCGGCTCCTGCTCCCGCTCCTCCTCTTCCTCTTACTCTCCGTCCTCTTCCCCGCCCAATCGCCATCGCTTGCTAAGGCGGGGGATTGGGCGGCCTTGGGCCTTATCTCCACCCTAGCTGGTGGGGTCTTCCTTCTCCTCCTTGGAAGTTGACCCCTCCTTGGGGAAAGCCCCTTCCTGGGTCCTGCATCCCCCTCTTTGCTGCCTCCACCCCAACTCTGGGGCTCTCGACTCTTCTCTTCTCCTATTTTTCGGCTGTCAGACTTCCGGCTCGCTCAGCCTTGCCAACCTTCTCGTGAACTCCGGGTTGGCTGCCTCGCTCTCAATTTCCCCCGCCACCCTCTCCATCAACTCTTCTAAGGACAAGAGGGCCTTTCACTTCAAACTCATCTTGAAGAACCCTTCCCGCATCCCCACTGTGAAGGCGAGCTGGAGGGTAAATCCTGGTACCTCCTGGATGAGGAGGACCTCCTCCTAGAAATGGTCCACATAGTGGGCCAACGAATCCCCTGACCCCTGACTGATCTTGAAGAGCGCATCGACATCCTTCTTCCTTTTCTTTGAGGTCAAGAAGCGGAGCAGGAAGCTATGACGCAGATCTTCAAATGCATAGATCGACCCTCTCGGGAGCTGGTGAAACTAGTCCCTTGCCTTTTCCTTCAAGGTGGTTGCAAAGAGTCGGCAATTGAAGGCGTCCAACATGGGTCTGAGGGAGACCATATCCTCGAACCACTGCAGGTGCTGGACGGGGTCATCCTTGCCGGTGTAGTACATCATGTTCGGCTCCATGAACCCCTCTAGGAGTGGCGCAGAGAGCACCAACTCGCAGAACGGGCTTCCTCCACTCGCCGTTCTTGCCTGCTCAATCCTTCCTACAAGATCCCTGACTTGACCTGCACTCGTCGGGCCCTCACTCGCCGGGCCCGCACTCGCCTGGATCCCATTTGCCGGAATCCCACTCGCCTGGTGGAACTCGCCGGGCTGGGAAAGAGCTCCCGCCCAGAGAGATCAAGCCCTGGCGCCTCGGCAGCTGCCTCCTGGCATGCCCTCTGCCCCGAGCGTTCTCGCAGACTCCTGATGGCGGAACCGCCTGGGGAGCTGGGGTTGCGAAACTGCCCCGCACCGATGCGAATGCGAAATTGATGGTCTCGTGCAACTTCCTTCGGAGGTCTGCCAGCATCTCTGCCGTAACTGGCAGTGGCAGGCCGCTATGGCCGACATCTCGCTCATCCTCTACCTCCATGTCACTTCCTTGAGAATTTCCTGTACTAGCTGCGTTACATGCTCACCGCACAAAAAATATTGGAACCAGTATCTGGCCCAACGAGGAGTTCGGACCCCTGTAAAGGGGAGCAGCTAACACCTACTGATCCCAAAGGGGAACCTGACCTGAGACTTAGAGCTAGACACAGACCTTTGACTACATCGCGGAGCTCCCACCACACACCCGAAAGATCTTTAGAGAGCTTCCCCTCACAAGCCAAAGCTCAAGCTGGGCACCCTTGGAGAGCCTAAGGAGCTAACCAAAGAACCCAGGGAGGAAGAAACCAAGCATTGGAATTGGAATCTTCTCCAAAGGTGCCCTTCAAGGCCTATATATAGTTTTTCTCTTCTGGTCTGCTAATAGCGTAAATCTGCCTTTTGGTTTTACTAACCGCACACAAAAATGGTCTACTAACAACCAAACTCCACTGTTCTAAGAGGCTATGGGCAGACCACCAAGGGTGTCCAGGTAATTTCACCCTCGGATCCCCCTGGGCGAGTGGTCCGTGAAGGCACCACTCGCCTGACCTCTCCCACCCACAGACGAGTGGTCCGTGAGGACACCACTCGCCGGGTCTTCGGGTCCAGTGGGGTCCCGCCCTTCACTCGCCCGGCTACTGGTACATCCGCCCTTTTACCATGCGAGTGCCCCGCGAGTGGGGTCATACTCGCCCCAAAACTCCCCTGCCGCCTCCTGATCTGGGTAAAAGCCCCCCTTGCTTGATCCTTTGCCCGTCGTAAGCCTGGGGGCCCACTCGAAAATACGGGTTTGTACACACATGACAATATTTTCTCTTCTATACTTATAACTTGTGTATTTTTCTCCTTGCCTTTATTAATTTCACAACTTCAATGTGCAATTGTTTCCCTGTGCCTCTAATATTTTGTATTGCGAATATCGGTTCTCGATCTGTAGCCTAAGTGAAATCACAATTCACAACGACTTATTTAAATAATGATAAATGATGTTATAGACTAGTCACCTGACTGAAATCACAATTCAAGACTTATTGAATCATTTAAATTGCACTTCATATTTGTTTTAATTTCACATGTAACCTCACAACATTACACAAACAAAAGCTCTGTTTGTGACAGCTCTAGCGGATGAAAAATATGTTGATCGAATAGAGTTTTTAGAATAGAGCTTTCATAAAAACTCTGATGAGAGAGCTGCAGACTGTTTGGAGATTCTTTGCATAGGTGCTGATCGAATATAGCTTTTTCATTTAAGCTGTTCGGTAGAATAACAGTTTGAAAATTGCTTTTTTAAACAAAAATATTGAAACATAATAGTTGTGAAAACTTGCGCCCAGTCAAACACGCGCGTCCGGGCAAAAAATTGTCGCTCGGGTGAAAAACAGCCGCCCGGGCAACAAACGGACGACCGGATGAAAAGCGGCCGACCGGTTGAAAAACGGTCGCTCTTGCAAAAAATGGCCACATGGGCGAAAAAACGGGCGTCCGGGTGAAAAACGTGCACCTGGGCGAAAAAATGTGCCCCGGGAAAAGACGACCGCCCGAGAGAAGAATAGCCGCATGGGCGAAAAACGCGCGTCCGGGCGAAAAACGCGCGTCCGGGCGAAAAATGCGCACCCGGGCGAAAAATGGCCATTAGGGCGAAAAACGGGCGCAAGTGGGAAAACGCGCGCACGGGCGAAAAAGCGCCGTGCGGGCGAAAAACGTCCACCCGGGGAAAAAAACGGCCTCCCGGGCGAAAAACAGTCGCACGAGCAAAAAATGGCCGCACGGGCGAAAAAACGGCCGCCCGGGCAAAAAACCCTCGCTCGGGCGAAAAAAAGCGCGCCCGAGCGAAAAATGGCCTCCCGCGCGAAAAACGGCCGCCTAGGCGAAATTGTACGCCCGAGCGAAAAATGGCCGGCCGAGAGAAAAACGCGCACCTGAGAAAAAAAACGGCCGCCGGGCGAAAAATGCGCGCCCCGGGCGAAAAAATGGCAGCCCAGACGAAAAATTGCCGATTAGGTGAAAATCTGGCGCCCTGGCGAAAAATGCACGTCCAAGCGAAAAATGACTGCCCCGACGAAAAATTCGCGCCCGGGCGAAAATAACGAGATTCCGGGCGAAAAATGGCGCTCCGAAAAATGAGTGTCCGGCCGAAAACGAGTTCCAACTGAAAATGCGCGCTCAGATGAAAATGCTGGAGTGGTATGCAACGAGGTGGAGTTAATAAAAAAGAAAAGGCTAAAAATAGAAAAAAACGGTTTTTAGAAAGCTATGTTGGACTGACTTCTCAAAGAGCCTCTAAAACAGCTTATTTGAAGAAGCTCTTTTCAAGAAGCTGGACTAGAGAGCTGTCCCAAACAGTTAAAAAACAGCTCTGACGGTTGAAAAATAGATTTTTCATCCGCCAGAGCTGTCCCAAACAGAGCCTAAACTTGGTTGAAGGTGGGGATTGAGGAGCATATTCGAAGCAATGAAGCAAGAACAAAAAGCCACCGCTAGCACACTTCCAACTGGAAGTAAGTATATCAATAAATTGAATCTCACGTTCAAATTTGAGGGAAAATCGATGATCATAAATAATAATTTAATTCTCATAATATCATATCAGAGGCATGCACCTATAATCAAGTATTGTTTCTATTATGAAATCCGTAGTTAAGTAAGTTCTACGTGTGAGTAATTTTGAGATGGATGAACTCCAAAAATTACTCATATGTCCCCTCAATAAATGATAGACATGAGTTTCAACTTGATATGCACTCATGTATTTATACAACTCCCCGGGAGTGCGTTTAGCCGTGTTCCCATCATAAGAGTGGAGTTAGTGGAGTCATGCTAAGCCCCATGACAATAAGAGTGGGGAAGGAACCGCCGCAGCCGTCGCACGCATATGTGACAATTAGGCCGCATCCAGCCATCGCCGGACGCGACCGAAGTCGCATAGTCACACCCCATCAAGAGGGGTGCGGCTAAGCCCGATCCCCGCTAAGGGGGCACGACCCACACCCCGCTCAGGGAGTGCGGTCGAGGCCGCACCCCGCATAGTGGGGTGCGGCCAAGACTGCACCCCCCTTAGTGGGGAGCGGCGAAGGCCGCACCCCGCGTAGTGGGGAGCGGCCAAGGCCTCACCCCGCGTAGTGGGGAGCGGCCAAGACCGCACCCCTCATGGGGGAGCGGCCGACACCGTTGTTGGAAAAATACCCTTGATTTATCTGAACAAATTATATACAAGTGATTTCATGTATTAGGAAATGTTACATATGTTGTATAGTAAGTGTACTTTGGTCATTAGAGGCCTTAGGATGTCACACTCATCTTAGAGTGCCAAGACTAAGTCAGGTCAATCAAAATCTGAGTTGAACTAATACTTGCGTTGAATATAAGTCGACGCAACTTCGACTTGGTGTCAACACTACTCAGACTAGAAGTCCAAGCAACTCAATCCTTCTGTCAAAGTATATCAAGTCGACGCTACGTCAAATAAGAGTCGATGTAGATAAAGGAGCATGTCGAAGTTAGTTTAGAAGTCGACGCAACATCAACTTCAACTCAACGCAGAAGGAAATGTCTGTCAAAGCCATTTGAAGTCGACGCAACGTCGACTAAATTCGACGCAGACAATGTGGTTCAAAACAAGTCTCCAACTCGACGGATACGTCGATAAGTAATCGACGTAATGTCGACATCAGAGTTCAACCAGAGCTTGAAGGATTTCGAAGCTGCTCTTACAAGAACTCGAAGGTGCGTCGATAAGAAGAGAGAATGAAGTCGACGCAGCATCGAATACAGTCTGAAAAGGAAACCTTTTCAGCTGTTTCTTTTGCACTCTCTCTGAGGGTCCACAACACTAAAGACCGTTTTACAACGGCTTGTTTTATTGCCTAGAATGGAGAAGAGCATTCAAGAAGACAGAAAAAGCTTTCTTGGAAAGGATTCATACAAAAAGAAGTTCATTGTATTACAGGAGGGTGCGCCTTCCCGTCTTGGGGGGCACGGTCTCAAGCAGGCGCACCCTCCCACTTGTCGTGCATGATCACATCCTTGGCTTTCCGCCCTCAAGGCAAGCTAAGTGCTTTCGCATTCATCATGCGCTCATAACGCTCCCGCGTTCGTCGCGCGCTAAGACAATTTTCGTGTTCGCGACGCGCGCGGCAGTTAACTATTCCTAATTTCATCGATTGCAGGTCTTATTCGCTGCGCTCAACGCCATCAACGAAGCTGCCCAAACTGCCTGAACTGGTACTGACCGAAGAGCCCGATAGGCAAGACGGGAATATCCTAAAAGTGGCGATCTGTGTACTCCAAATCGACAAACGTGATTCGCCCTTCAGGTGGTTACGGTGGTTACAAAGGCGAAATTACCGGGCTACCCCTACCCAAGGCTATAAAAGGAGTCCAGGACCTTCATTTCAAGATACCTTGTCTTCTACGCCTGAGAGATCTCATTTGAAGATTTCCTCTGATTCTCCTTCGGTGCTTGAAGATCTTCTTCGATCTTCTTCGAACCTTCGAAGATCTTCTTCGAGCCTTCAAATGTCTCCTTCAAGCCTTTGAAGATTTCCTTGGCTTCGGAAGACAATCTTCTTAAGCGAGTTGTGAATCCTTCGGGCACCGAAAGGCGACTCGATAAGTACTTAGTCTATCGAGAGGTGGTCTGTCACCCTCAAAGTTTTCTCTCTACAACAATTGTAATGAGCAGCGACCTGTCGCGCTCGAGTTCTCAGCTTTCAATTGTAACGAACCAACAGATAGTGTAATTTGGTCGGCACAGCTCCGACCGCGTGGTTTTTCACCCTTTTCGGGTTTTCCAAGATAAAAAGTCTTCTTGTAATTTATTCATTCTCTCATTGACTGTTTGCACGTTCGGCTCGCTCTCGAGCTAAGATGATTCAATTTGACCAGTCTACCAGAGCGTCAAGTGACCCGCAACACAACTTATTATGAATAGGGTTGAAGGCTTGAAGCAATGTGAATAATATCTCAAATATTTGTATATGTTTAATTAGTTGTTACATAATGTCTCTTTCAATTTAAATTATATTAAGTCTCTCTCTCTCTCTCTCTCTCTCTCTCTCTCTCTCTCTCTCTCTCTCTCTCTCTCTCTCTCTCTCTCTCTCTCTCTCTCTCTCTCTCTCTCTCTCTCTCTCTCTCTCTCTCTCTCTCTCTCTCTCTCTCTCTCTCTCTCTCTCTCTCTCTCTCTCTCTCTCTCTCTCTCTCTCTCTCTCTATATATATATATATATATAAAGAGCATAATCACAATTTTAGTATTTTAATATATATAAAGAGCATAATCACAATTTTAGTATTTTAATATCAGTATCGTTCCATTGAATATCTTGGGGTTTTCTCATGATTTATGTTTTGATCCATGTATTCTTGATCATGGATTAAGGTTATATCTATAACTTCTTATTTGGGAACTTCTCTATGAACAGTGAATTGTCGATGTGCACACGCTTCTTCCGCTGAGTTTTTTAGTCAATGAACAGTGAACCAAAAATGGATATCCGCACATCATTAATAACAGCAAACCATACTTTTTGAAAATTACTCGGTGCAAACAAATTTGTTAACGAAAACCGATATTGAACATCAAATCAAATCTAAAATTAGAAAATTTGACATTTTTCCAAACATTAAGAGGGTTTTGAGGATAGTTGCTAATCAAAGTGTCTGAAAGGAAAAAAGAAAGAAAGTAAATTGTGAGTTCTTATTTCTATAAAGACATAAAAGGTTGTTCATCTAGTTTAGCTTTTTGAATAACCAAGGTCTGATTCAGAAAGCAATGAAAATTCTAATTTCAAAATTCATGTTTTAACTACGGAAGTTAAATGACAATCTCAATTTATGCATTAGTAAAGTATGATCACCAAATTTTCTACACAATTATTATTTTTATTTTCTGATATTGTAGTCTCAAGAGCCTTTTGTTATGTTATATTACCCTTTGGAAATTTCTGAAAGATAAGAAGATGATTATATATATCTTATTGCATTTTTTTTGTCGATTAACATTTATTGTGCATGCACATACTGAATAAACAAATCATTATAGAATGCGAGAAGGTTTCGGCTAAGTGCGAGAGGGAATCAGGGTAGGTTTTTGGCGCTGACGTGCGGCTTATGGTTTGCCCGTAGAAAATTTCTGAACTAATTTTAGATGAGAATTTTAAGTTATGTTGGTGTGCGGATAACCGTTTTTGGTTTGCCCGTAAAAAAACCGTAACTAATTTTAAATGAGGATTTTAAGTTATGTTGGTGTGCGGATAGCCATTTTTGGTTTGCCTTTAACAATGCCATTTATTAATTTAAATTCAAATTAAACACAAGCTAGGTGCAACGGGTAGGTAGTTCCACATAGACCACCGCCCGGGATGCTTCGAGCGACCTAACAAATAAATTCTATATGAACTAAATCGTTTATAAAACAATAAAATTATGTATGTTTATACGAGTGACAGTGCACGGAGAGCCCCGTGCCCGACCGACAGTAACCCGGCAACGACATTGCCCCGGCGCGACGGCGCTCCCACTACAACAATTGTGTTTTACGACAACGTTTATTTTGCGACGTTTTATAAAACGTAGCTATTGTAATTATTATCCACGACATTTTTACATAAAAAACGTGGCTAATACATTCCCCTCACTCCTTCGGCGGCAAACCCAGATAGGCGGGAGTGGGAAAAAACTTGGGCAGGTTTTTGCGACATTAAATGGAGAAAATAGTATGCGGAAAAAATATATTGTCTATACAATATTAAGTTATATACACATATATTAAGAAGAAAATACATATTTGGTGTTTGCACATTGATATCTATATGCACAAAAATATAAATTACTACATATTAGACTATAGCTATACGCAAAGTTATCAAAATACATCATCAATAGTGAATCATGAGCCCATTGACAAATACAATTCTTAGTTTAAGAAAGACTTGTATATTTGAAGTTCTAGATAAAAATCCCAATGAAGAATTAAGAAATTAATAATACAAGAAGTAAATTTGAGAAAGTAAAGCTTCCCTAACTAAATAATGCAAGCCTGCACAAGATAAATGACAAACTTAAATAAGATCCAGAATACTTCTACCATTGGAACATAGTTAAAAATTGGAGGAAAAGATTAAAACCTGGGGAGAAAAGGCCCTTGCTAGATCCTTCCGCAGATTCATAACATCATAACCCCAACAAAAATTATAGCAGAAATTTGACCACACTGTTACTTCTCAAGTACGTACTATTTTCAATACATGATAAGTTAGAGATTATCTGACTTTAATACCATGTGCAAAAATTCTAAATTAGAAGCCCAATAAAAAAATATAATAGTCAAAATATGATAAATAGAACTTCGTAGAATTTGATGGCAGCCCCTGTGAAATGGACTCTGAGAAACATGTATGATCACAATAATCAAAAACTCCATTTTTCTCTCCTTATGTTTGATATTGACTATTATAGTCCAACTTAATTTTGATGACTGATGCAGTCCAACTTAATTTTGATGACTGATGCAATGAAATCTATACAAAAATACTCTGGAATTACTGATTGTCGCAAATACATTCGTGCACCTGCAATTCAGTATCAGCTAAACTACAGTTCAGATGTTGAACTGTAGCTGGGCTGCAGTTAAAGATCAGTTGGACTTTTGTCGATGTTGTGATACAACCCAACTACAGTTTAGCATAGGCAGAACTGCAACTCTACTACCTTTCAGGTGAATTCCATGATCATATTTTTAACAAGACCAGAGAACATTTTTAAAATCCTGCAACTCCTAATCACTTTAGACCTATTAACCATTCCAATGTCACTTTCAAAATTTTCTCCAAGATAATTGCTAACCACCTTAATTGCTTGTGGTTGAACCAGATTGGTATCAGTAAATTGCCAGACAAAAGTAATATAGTACATTAACTATGATTGATCTCTATGCTTATTAATTATACTCATGTGAACATTCCTTTTGTGTTCTCTATGCTTATTAATTATTTGTCTTCAAATGCTAAATTTCATCTTTATATATCTTCTTCAAATATAATTACTTCATGTAAGAAGATCAAATACTATTTCTTCATCACTTGAGTATTCTAATATTTTGTCTTATTGCATTATTTTGGTCATGGACTTAACTTAATAGATAATTTTGAATCCAAGACATATTCAACATTGTTATTATTGTCTCTATATGTATAGGTGCACATCCAAATAATTTAGCAATGGATAAAAAATGGATGAGAGAGCCACGACATTCAAAGGCTTATGTAGAAGGAATGAAATATTTGCTAGATTTATTCTACACATGTACACCAGTTGGGGGGAAATGTTCATGTTCTTGTTAAAAATGTGTAAATATAAAGCCATGGGATCGAGATGAGGTTAGAGGGACATCTTGTATGGAATGGTATTATGGAAAACTACACTGAATGGATTTATCATGATGGACGACTATCTAGTAATGGGGCCCGGCCTAGTTTTACGACAAACTCAATTTACACTAATGACAACTTGTTGATCACATGGATGAATTGTTGCGTGCAGTTATTCCTAACACGACACATGAGGAGAACATGGATGAACACGAATTATTGAATGATCATCATGGTGAAGATGAAATATTTGACTGTCCTCATGATCCTGTTAATATGAATGCAGTCAAAATGATGGTGGTGATGAATACAGAGGGAGGGGATCCAAGATCAACGGCATGCGCAAGTGGCGGCGGCATGATATTGAAAGAGGTACTCAAAGGAGTAGTTTTATTCAATGCATATCTTATACTGGGTTGGGTATTGTTGGGTGGAATTGATTGGATACTGCTGCGAGGATGACCACCGAGTTCTCATATATAGGTTCATGGCTGGAGGCAGTGTGGAAGCTAGCCTTTTTTCAAGTAATTCTTCTCATACAACTCCACATAGATTTCTACCAATTATTGTATATAATGGCTTCCAATCTATCAGAAAATATTTGTATTAGGCTCGGTTTGGGGTGGCGTTTTTGCTCCGGCGAGTTTGGACAAAAACGCTACCGTCATGGAATGCATGTTTGACAAGACAGTGGTTATGACCGCCACCAAGAAAAGAAAACTAGTTTTGAACATAAAAGTGGATGAAGTTCCTTAGGTGAGGTTGAGCGTTCACGAACGACGGTTAACCGCCGCGTTCACGACCGCCACCGCCGTGCCAAACGGAGCCTTAATCTGCTTTTCTTTAGAGCTTCTTTTTGTGATTTCAGCGGAACCCCCATTTTAATGATTTAGGGTGTGTTTGTAGAGTTCAAAAATCATTAGAGTCCGTTTGTTGACGGAATTGGGGCCCTGTATTTAAAAGTGAGGAACCAATTCCAATAAAAATGAACCTCAAATTCTATCCAAAGGCCTCGATTCCATCCAAACAAATGGACCCTCACAATTTACAAAGTTTAACCAATCAGCAGAATGTAGTAACCTTACAGTTTTTTAAACAGAAATTTCAAGCAAGGATGTATATCTTTATTGCTCCCGGAAATATGGATGAAGATGCAGTCATGATTCGGTTGCATGTCTTCAAAATGTTACATATGTTTTTTTGCTTACAAATGTGAAATTTAGAAGATAGCATAATTTTTTTGAGCTATATATTTGATAAGTGAATATGAAAATATTGTTTCCGAGCTCTAGTGTTTGCGGCAAGAAATAATGCCAAAATATTGATCACCCAATGTTTCTCTCTGGCCACTGAGGATCTGAATGTGCACTCAGCCAGCTGAAGTACATAACTTGGGTAGGATTTTGTCTCCTTTCAGTTTTGGTCTCTATTCCTTCCATGAGAAAGCATGAAATTATCTTTATTTCAATACAATTTTCACATGTTTGTTTACCCCTCTTCATTTATTACTTACTTTTATATGTGATCAAATGCAGAAGCATGTTTTCCCAACGGTATAAAGAGCACAACATGATACTCCAGCTACAGAAACATACATCTTGTTGGATATTTTTTTTTGTATTTTTATGGCGGACCATTTTGTAATCTTATTGTAAAATGAAACAAGGTTAATATAAAATGTAGATTTTAATGTTGATTGTTATTATCTTAATATAATTGAAATAGTCTTGATATTGTAGCTCTCAAAAAGTACATGTTTTTCCAGCTTGATGTTGCATCATATGTTCAACGTGATGTACCATGTACAAAAATTTATTAGTTTTATTATAAAATACTATTCGAGGTGGCAAAATCCGACAGCGTTTTTTAAAAAACGTGGTTAAATCTTGCCACGTTTCCTACAACAATGATTGCACACTAATAAATCTGGGGCGGGGGAAGCCCGCTAATCGAGGCCGGGTACTGTCGCGCGGGGCACGGGAGGCCCCCCGTGCACTGTCACTCGTGTGTAATCAAGAACTAATTCCTTTCATGTTGATCACTTTTTGATTTGGAGCTGTTTTGACCCTCGATTTGGGGTTCGAAAAGTGGGGCGGCGAGAGTGCTACAGCAGAGCTACGAATTTTCGATTTTCAGGCTCAGATTTGGGGGTCAAGATGGTTCCAAATCGAAAAGTGATCAGCATGAAAGTTGTAGATCTCGGGGAATTTTATCAGCCGTTGAAATGATTACGACCGTTGAATCTGACATGATAATTTATCAGCAGTCGGATCAAACCGTTCCCTCTCTCTCCACTTTTTCATAGGTCTCCTAAACTTACTATGGGGTGACCTAAAACTATGATGGTGTAGAGTACCTTATAACATGAAATTACAATTTTACCCATAAATTTATTGAAAAATGAGTGTCAAATGACCCATTTTTTAATCTAAAATTTTTTGTCAATTGTGAGAATTGAACCCAGGTCTCCACTATGTCAACCAAAGATGACAACCATCACACATATGGTTTTTGTTGAACAAAATTAAATTAAGTTATATATATACTGATATAAATATAGATCGCCTCCGCAGAAAGTCGTCACACCGCAGAATGTCGTCGCCCTGCCGAATATTGCCCCGCCGAATGTCGCCGCCCATGCCGAATGTCGCCCCCGCCGAATGTCGCAGCCACTGCCGAATGTCGCTGCCAGCACGGGGGCCCCGGTGTCGGGTCGGGTACTGTCGTGCGGGGCACGGGAGGCCCCCCGTGCACTGTCATGACGTTTTTGGCGTGGCGTGGCGTTTGGACAAAAACACCATCGTAATAGAATTGATGTTTGGCATGCCAATGGTTAAGATCACAATCAAGAAAATAAAACTAGTTTTTTTTTTTACTTTTGAACATAAAAGTGGATGAAATTTCTAAGATAAGATCGGGCATTCAAGAATGACGGTTCATAACCACCGTATTCATGACCACCACCGCCGTGCCAAACAGAATCTAAATTTTATTTGAAGGATAGATGTGTGTATATATATTACAAATATATCATCTACTTTAATTTTTAAAACACATTTAATTTGTTAATATAATAATATATCTAAAAAATTTTAGAACCTCGCCCGGTTCCCGGCCCACCTGTCTGCCCGCCCGGTTCCGCGGTTCTTAAGTGGTCCGCGCATTGAGCGATTTTCTTACCTGGGCCGGGCCGGCTGGTTGTCCGGTCCGCTGTCCAACCGGTCCGACCGGCCGGTCCGGTCCGATTTTTAAAAGCTTGATAAGATCTTTCAATTAAAAAAGAAGAAAAATATAGAAAAAGACGTTTGTAAATTGTAGACGTCTTTTAATATTTTCTTTTTGAATTTTTATGATTTTCTTTTTTTATAAAATTGTGAAGGAAAAGGGAGAGATTTTTCTTGGTGCATGATGTTGTGAGATAATCTCTCTCTCTGTCTATATATATATATATATATATATATATATATATATATATATATATATATATTCTAATTGAATAACATAAAAATACCTAATTTACAAAGAATAATAATTAAAATATACTCTAGAAATTCTAAAAATGTATGTCTACAATAAAGAATATGTAAAATATCTAAATTGGTCCCTAAGGTTCGGGGGGCATTTGAAATAGGCTCTTAAAGTTACAAACCTTTAAAATAGGTCCTAAAGTTTCTAACTTTATCTAAATCAGTCCCAAGTTACTTTTCTGTCCATTTTACTAACGGAAAAATGCTGAGATCGGTGTACTCTTCGTCTTCCTTGTCTCCGGACAAAGCCAAATACGCTAGCGGCCATATGCTGCTATGAATCATCACATCCTCAGATCCTCCACCGGCGGTATAATGTCCAACCCGTCCAAATGCAACATCTTCGTCGGCAGCGGCGCTGTTTCTTCGTCTATGCCGATCGAGTAGCCCGGTTCAACTGCTCCCAGAGTTATTTCCCCTCGAATCCAAATCGTCATTACCTCTTTAATTTAGATCCGATGCTAGTTTTCTAATGAAAAGAAATTGGTATTTCTTTTGAGTTATTCTGCCATTAGCGGAAGCAGACACCAATTGTCAAAGTTTTATATGTGACGGAGAGAAGCTTCGTATTTAGAGCAGATGTACCGAGGATGTTGGTAGGGGTCTGGGAAGAACAGAGGAGCAGAAAAAGAGCCGTCCTCAACATTTTCCTTCATGAGGAAGAAAGGTCTGGCGAGAGAGTGATGAAGCCACATTCCTTGGCTGCCTCAAAATCCGCCAGAGACAAGGAAGACGAAGAGTACACCGACCTTAGCATTTTCCGTTATTAAAATGGATGGAAAAGTATCTTGGGACTGATTTTGATAAAGTTAGAAACTTTAGGGATCTATTTCAAACGTTTGAAACTTTAAGGACTTATTTTAAATACCTCCCAAACCTTAGGGACCGATTTAAATATTTTGCCATATTTTATAGATATGGATATACTAATTATCCATACATAGCATATTCCACGTGCTTCTTTATGCATGCAAATCTGTGCACATGAATGCATGCTTTATTAGTCTAAAAAAGATAATTTTTTTTTAACATTTCCAATATGTTGCGAAATTATTACAATGATATCACTGCACATATTAGAGTAATATTCTTACTATATCTTGGTAATATAAAGCATAGTAAGAGAATTAGGATCCTCTGCCTTTGGATGGATATCATCCATTTCGTAGGGAAAATTTATTTTTGCCTCATCCAACGAGTTTAGAAATCCCGTCTTTTTTTATTTTAGTTAAGCCAAATATTTCACACTCTTGGATAAATGAAAATCAATTCGGTCCATTAAATGGACCCTCCATTTGGTCTCGAATGGAGATGATCTCAATCCTTAGTAATAAAACTATTTATTTACTTGTATATTTGTAATATCTATGCATGCATCTTTATTTTCATATGAAAATAATAAGAATATATATAAGATCATCATATATATATATATATATATATATATTTTAGAACATACAAGCACCAAGTCAAATGAATCAAAATCTAAATTAATTAATAGGAAATAAGCCATTTTTATTTATTCCCTTCCACTAAAATGTTGCTACTGCATTATTCAAGTACCTAAACAATGTATGTTTTCTCTCCTAAAACAAATGCATGAAGGCATTATCCGTGATATCATTAGGGTTGTAGGCCTGCACATATTTTTGCTCTCTGAGCTCTAAGCTGCTCAATTTCAACCTGGATGTTCAGTGCATCCAATCCATCATCTGCACAAAAATCTCTTAACAAGTTGGAGATTCTTCTATCTATGCTTTTGATCTGTTCAGTTGTTAACATAAGCGGATTAAGAAGAACTTGTTAAATATTATAGAATCATGTAACATAGGAAGATACGACCTTTCGATGAGGCCATCGAGGCATCCCATGCTTTCGACAAATCTTCTTGAGTGCAGTCGAGCAAATGTGAAGCTCTTTTGCAGCTTCAGATATAGGAAGGTGAAAGTAATCAGACAAATCCTTTATGTGCAACTTCCCGGTTCTTTCTCTCTGCAACAAAGACAATATTATATTATAATATGCAAATTTTATGATAATTAATTTGCTCTTTTGTTTGATTAATTTAAGGTTTAAGATCTAGAGTTTTGAGTGTAAGGTTTCTCATAAAAGAACGAGAAAAACAAATCCCAAATATGCAAAAAATGTATAGGATTATTTGGCTAACTTTAAGCCATTGGAGATAAATACACAATATACCCCTTTTGGCTATTGGCACACCAAATCACCCTTTAAGTAGAGACAAGCAAAGGGAATTACCCTACATGCAGAGGTCCAATTATTGATCTCAAATTTTAACCATGGACTAATCTTGCCTAAATAAGGGTGACACCCAAATTTGGGGCCAGTTAGAGCTATACAACTTCAAAAATGTCACTTATTTGATTTACCATATTTTGAATAAAACCTTAGGAAAATTATCTCCTAAAAATATGATTTTTGGACGCAAGCTAGATACAGGGTACATGCATGCATGGCCAAAATTTGAAGTCCATCAGATCTATAGTTTAGAATATATACACAAAATAATTTCTGGCCTCTAGTTGGACCAGCCTCACTAAAATAGATGTTGAGGGTTCTACACTGCCCCAAATGGGTTGATTTAACTTTCTAATTAAAATAGACATGAAGATCTACAACAACTATCTCAGGTCACTTTTCATGAAAAGGCCTATAAGGGCCTCAAAATCCAGCATGAACATGCATGATAAAGTGTGACATTTATTTCATTTAATTATAAGTGGTCTGCGATTATCATCACATCTGAAATCAAGGGCCAGGATTTTGCCTCCTACCTCTATCCAACGACCTGGATTTTCCCGACCTGGGCCAACTTCCACCATGATTTCCTGGCCATCCACGACCCACCATTGCCGGCCACCACCTCCACCACCTTCCTTGAGGTGGTGGCTACCGCCAGGCGGCGACACGGCCACCGGAGATGGCCTCTTCGGCGAACCCGAGCTTGGACAAAAGCTCTAGAAAACTCCCTCAATCTCACATGGGATCAGGCTCAATTGAGCCTGATTTCTCTCCTAATTGGACCTAGATGCTAGCACAGAGGGAGAGGGGGAGAAACCAACCTGAATGGTAGCTTGGAATCGTGTAATGCATCGGGGAGGCATGGCGGCGGCTGTTTCCGGTGAGCTTGCTCAAATCTTTGTTCCAGCACCGTTTGCCATGCTCCAGTACACTGGCTCGACTGCTTAGACCCTTCTGAAGCTGTTGGTGTGTTCAAATGGGGAGGAGGAGGATTCTAGGTGTATGTTCCATTAAGGCATGGTTCGGCCATGCATTGTTTGTTCCTCCTAGACACCAAGTGGCACCCATTCAGCCTAAATCCAGCTGGGCATTTACTGGGAAAGATCAGGCATGGCCTTGGGCAGAAGAACGGAGTGCCAAATGGTCTCCATTCCCAAACTCCTCCCATTCTTTAATGGAAATTGGGGAAACGTCCCTTCTACCCCCTTGCATGTCACTCCAATCAAACCTCAGGGGGAAAGCAAGGTAAATGTGCACTTGGGCTGCTGAGTGGGCTTTGGTTGAGGCCTTAGCCCAATTGAATTTGGTCTGAGCTCTTAATTTCTTCATTTTGGCCTAAGGTTGACCTTGATGTTAACTTGGTCAATTGGGTGGGTTGACTGGTCCAAGATGTTGAACTTGGGTCCCTTAACACCCCGCAATGTTAATTGGGTCATGGTGATGCCCCAATTGGGCCAATTTAACCAATATGTGTGATTTTGACCAAAATTGGGGAAAAGTTGACTTTGGTCAATTTGGTCAAATTCATGATCTCATGATGGGGCTTTTGAGTCAATTGGGTCCCCCATGATATTCTAAGACTAAGGGTGAAGTCAATTTCATGTTTTGGGGGTCAATTGAACCTATTGGGGAAGGATTGGCTTATGTTGACCTAAGTTTGACTTTGGTCAAATTGGACTAATTGGAGACCTTATGATGGGGCTTTTGGGTCCAAGGGACTCCTTTAGAGATTTACCAACTAGTGGTAGGGTCAATTTGTCCGTTTCAGTCTGAATTGAACCTTATTGAGTTGAATTGGGCTATTTTGACCTAAATTTGAATTAGGTCAATTTGGTTAAATTGGTTGACAAGATGATGTGGTTTTTGATCAATCATGCCTCCTTTAGGGTTAGGGACATGGTGGTGGGTTAACTCACATGTGTAGGTTAAATGCGATCTAGTTTGGTTTGAAATGACTTGCCTCCTATAGTGACTCACACTTGAGTTCTCTCAAGTCAAGATGATCCAAGGTCACTACCTAGTCCAAACTCACCTTAGTCACCACATGTCCTTCCCTGATTGAAGACAAAGGGTCTAGTAGGAAAGGGGATGTTACACCTTGCTGAATTAACAAGCGTGCCATAACATCACTCTTCTTCTCATTTGTTGTTTTCTAAAGCTGGGTAGAGTTGGATCCTTCTTTAGATGAGGAGGTATCCTTGAGGGATGAAACGGGACTTGGTCCTTCTTGAATGAGATCCCAAAGCCCTTGTGACTTGAAGTAGGTTCTCACTTGAATGTTCCAATATTTGTGGCCTTCTCCTTCAAAAATCGGTATGGCGAATTAGGACTAATTTTAGTTAGTAGGACATTGTGACGTCATACGATGATTCCCTTTTTAATAATAAATTGAGGCAAGAACAAGGGGGAGAATTTGATGGCGAATGTGTGTTGCACTATTACCACTATTTGCAGGAATTGAGAAAAAGGCAAATATATTTACTTGAATGAAGTTTTCATTTCTTTACATAAATCGGATACATAGCCTTGTATTTATATATTATATATGAATAATTAATTTAGATATTACATTAAATGCAATTTGGTAATTACATATAATTTTGATATTTGGATTCATTTCAACTAGTGAATCACTTATATTTTAACTAAGTACTTTCTAAATTGAAAAATATGGCTAAATATCAATTAGTAATAGCAATTTTTGTGAAAAACTGATTAAAATACTATATTAATTATGATTATGATAAAATATTAGGGGAAATGATTATAGAAATGTTACCTGAGCAGCAATTCCAATCTTTGAAATTCTGGAAACACCATCATTGATAATGGAAGGTCTGTGCTGACATAATCCTACTATCATGCAACGCAAAAAAGTCGTTTGCTAATGAGATTAAAAAGAAAAGAAACAAATGATTATAGAAACAATTATGATTTAAAATTTGGACATGTAATTAAAAATCGAATGAGATTTAAGAACAAAGAAAATGGAGAATTGAGTTGATTAAGATGTAGAAAATTAACCCGTCTCAGGCGGAAAATGGAAATCGCTGAAGCTCATTCTCACACATAAGGCGTCAAAGAAGGCGGAAACTGAATCCTGCACCATGACATATTTATCTCGCAGACGGAGGAGACCATAATCGATGAGGAATTGCTTCACCCACTCGAAGCTTTGCTCACGAAGACTGCTTCCGATGGAGATGACAAAATTGAAAATAAAAATTAACAGTTTCATATCACACAGATAGATGTTTCCTATGTAAACAAAGAAAGAATGCATGTTTTATAAAAAAATTAGTATGTTTTAGTGATTTTATAGGTGAAGTGAAACAATGCTTAAAGTGTGGAATATTTTAACACTACTTTTAAATTCTATTTATAAAACTACCAATAATTTTATCTAATTTTAATTGATAAAACCTATACATATTCAAACAGTCACGCACGTGGTTCCCGGTGCCTAGGTAGCGATAGTAAATCAGCCGTTTGTTGTTCATGTGAAAGTTTTTATTTTGCGGAATACAAAGCTTAATATAAAATGAAGGGATGATGACATATTTTTTAAGATAAACTAAAAGATACACAAATTAAGCTACTTAATTTTTTTTTAATGATTCTCAAGTACATTGTGTTGGTGACAATATTTGACCATCACTCGAAAGAGGATTTAAAAACTCTTGTATTTTGTTCAATCAATGGGATTGAAAGTAAACTCAGATTCATTTGATGATCCTATTTTAGTGTCATTGTCATCCAGCATGAGTTCGAAATTCCAATAAATAATATAGACCATCAGATTTGTCTCAGTAATTCAACCACCGTCGGATTTAAACGTTTTAATCTGCACGCTACCTCTCCAAATTTCCATAGGTCTCCTAAACCTAGAGTAGTAATGTGCCCTAAACCTATATTTTTCGTAGGGCTCCTACCCTACAATGGGAAATTACCATTTTACTCTTCTGTTTTTGAAAAAATCTGTCCAGGTGAAACCTGGTCTGCATATAAAATATGCACACCAGGTCTGCATATATCGCCAGCCCAGCCTGCATACAGGCCCGCCCTCTCTACATAGCCTGCCCCATTTCAAATTTCAAATAAGCACTCATATCCTGCTACTTAAACACGAAAAATATTTTTATTCTCATTGTAGTTATTCGCAGACCAACATATTTATTCTCAGTTTTCTTGATTTTTGAGCCCTAATGTATTTTATTTGAAAAAGTGATCAACATCAAAGTTGTAGATCTCATCGAGATCTACAATTTTCATGTTGATCACTTTTTGATTTCAAGTCGTTTAGGCTCCCGATTTAGGCCCCGAAAAAAGTTGACGTGACTTTATGCGGGGTCCAAATCGTGCCCCTAAACGGCTTCAAATCGAAAATGGATCAACATGAATATCGCCGACTACTGTAGAGTTTAGGGTACGGGGAGGAGTTAATGCACCAATGTCGCCTCCCTCACATCAATGTCGCCGCCCTCGCACCATTATCGCCGCCCTCACACCAATATCGCCGCTCTCCCCCCAATGTCGCCGCCCTCGCACCAATGTCGCCGCACACGACCAATGTCGCCCCCACGACCAATGTCGCCCCCTACGAAAATGTCGCCCGCACGACAAATGTCTCCCCCCACGACAAATGTCTCCCCCCACGACAAATGTCTCAACCACGACAAATGCCACCCCCACAACAAATGTCGCCCGCACGACAAATGTCGCCCGCACGACAAATATCGCCCCCACGACAAATGTCTCCCCCCACGACAAATGTCCCACCCACGACAAATGTCACCCCCGCGACAAATGTCGCCTCTCACGACAAATGTCGCCCCTCACGATAAATGTCGCCCCCATGATAAATGTCGTCTTGAATCGGGCCGGAGGCCGCTACATGAGTTTCCCAATGTGTAAATATATTTCACGTCCCTTCATGTGTAGGGCCAATGACATTTAACATGTGACTTCTTTTAGCGAGTGACATGGAAATTGGTCAATAGACCAACTCTATATATCATGTTAGAACATGTGTACCAAATTTGAAATCAAATGGTCAACGCAGAGACTCAAGATCTATGCAAAATAACAAGACTACATGAGATTATAATATATGACTATACACGCTCAACATTCATGGTGTGCAAGCATTGAGATTGACACACTTTTTTACCCTCATTATTTTTACTTATTTTAGTTGTTTACATAGACATTTGATTAGTTTTTTGTTCTTATGTTGATGAAATAGTGATGTATGTCTTATGGCTATTTTATTATGTTAGAGACAAAGTTATTGATTATACCATGGTTCTTTTATGTAAGAAAAAAGAAAGAATTGGTTGTAATAAATGTTTCCACCATAATAAAGGCTTATCATTCTACCCTAAAGATGATCTTTGAGAGAGCGGTGGTGCCGTGGCGGTTGTGCATGTGTTCATGAAAACGTTTTCAGGTTTTGTTAGTCATGCAGGCGCGGTAAAGCTTTAGCAATCATGAACGTCAACACCTCAAAAATTGAAATTTGAGCAGAAAAAATTGTGACGAAGTTTCCAAATGCTTATATACAACTATCACTAAGTTTACTAAAACCCTATTTGAGTGGCAGAGTCCTCGGTGTCGCTGATCCGGTGGACCGTTGCCGCGGCTTATGTTTCACCGGCCACGTACGTGAAATTCGTGCGAATCACGAATTTTGCACAGGTTTTGGTCGCAGTTAAGCTCTGTGCACCCCACTACTATTCCAATTAGAATCTAAGAGGTAGAAACGTGGACCAGGAAAAAAAAGTCTCAGGAGAACTTACTCAATGTAATAATGCTCCATAGTAGAAGAGTAGCCGTCCACATAATAGCTGACATCCAGCATCGCATGATAGAATCGGCCAACGGTCCCATGAATACTCAGTCGCATACTCTTCGACCCTGCAAATCAACAAATCAATCGATTTAAGAACATGTTAAAATTTTAAAAAAATACACCTTCCCTGCTCAAGCTACAACTCGACGAACCATTCGAATGTACAACCTCCCTCAGAACTACACAATCTCTGCAGTCCAGCCCCAACTTCGGCGGCACAAAGCCACCGGCGCCGTCCGCTGGCGGCGCCGGTTCTAGCGTTGTCGACCTCTCGATGGCCGTTCGTCAGCAAAATCCCAGAAGGTGGGGTCTGGCATTGAGAGTTCTGCATCAATGAGTTCGTTTTCTAGTGGTGGCGGCAACGGCGGCGGCGGGAGGGGTGGTGGGGAGAGGTCCAGGAATTGGAGGACATCATCTTCATAATCATTGTCGCAGCCATCTGAAAGGAGTGGGAGATTGGAATGTTAGAAATTAAGTCACAAATAAATAAAATAAAGGGTAGAAAACAGAAATTGCGCACCACTTTTGGATTCGGCCTCGTGTCTTATAGCGGCAGACATACTCAATACTAAGGAAATACTTTAATATTTGACTGAATAAAACCAAGTACAGATTCTTGATTCTCCTCTGTCCCCGGCACCAGCGAAGAAGAGATGCGCCACTCTGATCTTGGCTAGGGCTTGCGGCTTGGAGACGATGACCAGTTAAGGCAGAAATCGTATGGGAGTAGAGGGCCAACGAGGCGGTTCTGCAGTTCCCCTGTCTCCGACGGGATTCCTCTTTCCTGGACTAAAGATGGGGATGAAGAAGAAGAGGCTGCTATCGGGAGTAGAAGGAGAGAGGAGGAACGCCACAGTGAGGAAAGAGTGGGAAATGGCGAGAGGGGGAGCAAATGCGGAGAAGACGGCGATAGAAGGGAGACGAGGAAGTGGTTACAAGCCGATCGTTGCTTTCAAACGATGCAAGTTGGGGTCGTTGTTTCGAATGTAGGCTTGTGTATTATCGGTTGGTTGTTTGGCATTTTATGCGCTTGATCAGGTATGTCTGGGATTTAGGTTTCTTTTGATTTTGATGGAGTTACAATAAAGTTTTAATAGACTTTTTTCCTTGTATTTTTTCTACAATATGCTCAGTGCATGATACTTCATTCATATGGTCATGAAATGTTGGATAACACGCTTCATTAATGTGATTCAACTTATTTTTATCGGTTCTCATTGATATATAACACCCAATTTTTTAATGTTTGAAGGCAAGATTTCTGTAGCAAAAAGTTAACGCCCAGCGATAAGTACTTGTTGGGTTTTCTATACCCCTAACGGGATGACATATCGAATATGCGCAGCGGAAATAGAAACAAGAACAATCCAAAAGAGATTAACGGATCTTGCGGTTTCCATGATTCAAGAGAATAAACAAATCGAAATACAAAGTACCTTTGCGGGATTGAGTCAACACTCAACGAAGGTGCTCCAAAGAGATATCCAAAATCTGCCTTTGAGTTCTTCAAGAATCGAAATGGATCGATCCCTCTACAGAAGTCCACACAAGCAAAGGAGAACCATAGCTTCTTGTCGTACAAGAACTAGGTCAGAGAAGGAGGCTCTCAACGTCCCCACAGACTGCTAGATCCGATCCAGGGGAGGCGGCGACTGACGACGGCGACTAATGGCGGCAGAAAATGATTGGCGGACGGGAAGAACGAGATGCCCTCGCGCGGAACAGTTGCGGTCGGCAGTTCTCGTCTAAATCGCAAAATGATTAAGTCCCTTCCATCTCACACTCGAAGACCTAATCGCGTGCCCTTTTATACTAAAACGCATAAATCAGGCTATCCGCAGACCGGAGGGAAAAGCAGAATATCTGTCCAGATTTACATTCGCCGAATTCGACTAATCAGTATAACCGACTTCGACTCAGATTCAGCGAAACCATTTCGCCGAATTCGTCTATATAAATTCGGCTATATCAATTCGTCGAAACCATTTCGTCGAACTGACATGATTCGGCTAAACCCTTTAGTCGAATCCGTTACAATTTCGATTAATCACATTAGCCGAATTTGATTAGTCGAATCAAGCTAATTCGGTTAAACCCCTTAGCCGAATTTGACGCAGTTCGGTTAAACCCTTTAGCCGAATTTGTCAAGTAAATACTCATTCGTTTAAACCCTTTAAACGATTTCCCGTTGAAACATTCTCAACTTAATTCCAAGCAGTCACAGGATTGGTCCTCCACTCATATCCAATATGAGTAAGGCCAACACAATCCTTTCTCCAACTTCTCCAAATGCTTTTATGTGCGACCCTATAAGCTCATATTGCGTTGGCAGTAAGACTAACTGTTGATTGCTTTGAGATCACCTCAAAAACTCCAACAGTCTCCCACTTGATCACAAAGTATCAACAAAAGGCTCACAAACAATGAGCGGCATCTAGCAATGCATCATTGCTACCCAAGCAATAAGAGTTCATAACTCAACAAGCCTGTCATGACCAATGTATCAGTGTTGTCATGTCCCTTTTGTCCTTTACATCCGGATAGAACTAGAGGCATGGACCGTGTCACCCTCATAATTGTTCAATCCCAATTTCCTGATCTAGAATAGACTGTCTGAAAATGGTGAGCTCAATATCATATATTAACTCAACCAAGCATGACCATGCATTTCTCAGTCTCATTCCATCAAGGGGCCCATGGATGTAACTCCTGTCATAAAGGAGGACAAATCCCATATCTGTCCACACATAAACACCCAAATGAATCGTAACATACCCAATAACCACCCTTATCATCAACCTTTCTCAAGGAAGACTTTAGATGGCATCAAAGTACGCTCTTCCTCACTTGATGAATACTGTGACCTCAGGTCAAAGAACTACAAACACCATTGTCAGATGAGAACTACTTGTGACACGTTCATATAACTACCCACAAAGTAGTCTCATGGGGGGTCTGTCCAGTACAACTTGTTCTCAACAAGTACCCATGTGATGACTTGATATCACAATATCATGACCTGTGAGAACCGGTCATCAGTCAACGCACATGTTGGTCTTATGGTCTCATCCTCGCCCCGAATTTCTAGGATGATACCTCGACCATGGACAATTTAAGAATGAAGCTTCATTTAAGCATAGATCCTCACATTCAAGTCACGTACCTGAATTCCTATGGAAGCAAACACTCTAAGGGCATTTATTATGCTAATTAATCTTATCAGACAGATATAAATGACATAATAAAAGAACTTGCCATAAATATAAAATGAAATACATAGTATATTTTACAATTCATCCAATGAACAAACAACCAACAAATATGCAATCCACAAGGCTCCCACTAAAGATAATCATTCAGGTATCTAATACCCATTGATCTAACATGACCATCATGCTTCTTTTGCGCAAAAGGCTTTGTCAGTGGATCCGCAATATTTTCTTCAGTCGGTACTCTGCATATGCTCACATCTCCTCGATCGACAATCTCTCGAATGAGATGGAAGCGCCGAAGTATGTGCTTGGAGCGCTGATGAGATCTAGGTTCCTTAGCTTGTGCAATTGCACCGTTGTTGTCACAGTAGAGAACTACGGGATCAACAATGCAAGGAACTACATCAAGCTCGCTGATGAATTTCCTAATCCACACAACCTCCTTCGCCGCATTCGCTGCAGCGATATACTCGGCCTAAGTCGTAGAATCAGCAACTGTCTCTTGCTTGGAACTCTTCCAGCTTCCAGCTCCTCCATTAAGGCAAAATACAAAACCTGACTGTGACTTTGAGTCATCTCTGTCAGTCTGGAAGCTTGCATCCGTGTAACCCTTTACAACGAGCTCTTCCTCTCCACCAAACACCAAGAATGTATCCTTAGTCCTTCTCAAGTACTTTAGGATATTCTTGACAGCTATCCAGTGACCATCACCGGGATCAGACTGATACCTGCTAGTCATGCTTAAAGCATATGAGACATCGGGTCGAGTACATAACATTGCATACATGATTGATCCAATTGCCGAAGCATATGGAATCAATTTCATGCGGTCCTTATCTTCCAAAGATTTTGGACATTGGTCCTTAGAGAGACTCACTCCATGAGACATGGGTAAGAATCCCTTCTTGGACTCAAGCATGTTGAACCATTTCAACACCTTCTCAATGTATGTACTTTGGGTCAAACTCAGCAACTTCTTCGATCTATCTCTATAGATGTTAATACCAAGTATATAAGTCGCTTCGCCCAAGTCTTTCATAGAAAAGCACTTCCCTAGGTTGTTCTTAACAACTTGCAGGGTCGGAATGTCATTCCCGATAAACAGTATGTCATCTACACACAATATTAGGAAGACAATAATGCTCCCACTAATCTTCTTGTAAACACAAGGCTCATCTTCGTTCTTGATGAAACCAAACTCTTTGATTTTCTCATCAAAACGTAAATTCCAACTTCGAGAAGCCTGTTTCAATTCATAAATGGATCGATTTAACTTGCATATTTTAGTGGCTTCATCTGGAGGTACAAAACCCTCGGGTTGTGTCAAATACACTTCCTCAAGGAGGTTTCCATTAAGGAAAGCCGTTTTGACATCCATTTGCCAGATCTCATAGTCATAATACGCAGCAATAACAAGTAGAATTCTGATGGACTTGATCATGGCCACAGGGGAAAAGGTCTCATCATAGTCAACACCATGAATTTGCCTGAAACCTTTAGCCACCAGCCGGCCTTTGAATGTCTGTACATTCCCATCTATGTCGGTCTTCTTCTTGAAGACCCACTTGCACCCTATGGGTTGTACCCCTTCAGGCGGTTCCACCAAGGTCCAAACTTGGTTTGTGTACATGGAGTCCATTTCATATTTCATGGCCTCAAGCCACTTCTCGGAGTTTGGTCCATTCATAGCCTCTTGGTAGGTTGCAGGCTCATCATCATGATCCATAAGCAACACATTACCTATTTGAGTCATGAGAAATCCATATCTCTCAGGCACAAATCTTGGTCTACCAGATCTACGTAGGACTTGTTTTCTTGAGCAGGCTCTCCAGCTACAACTTCTTGTAGTCCTTGCTTAGGTTCAAATTCTGGTTCGTTCATTGTTTGTGGCTCTTGAACTTCTTCAAGTTCTACCTTTGCAGTCTTTCTGGATAAGAACTCTTTCTCCAAAAAGACGCCAGTCCTTGCGACAAACACTTTGCCCTCAGACGGCAAGTAGAAGTAGTATCCTTTGGTTTCCCTAGGATACCCCATGAGATAACATTTATCCGATTTGGGTTCCATCTTGTCAGGCATTTGACATCGCACGTATGCCTTACAGCCCCAAATCTTGATGAACGACATACTAGGATGCTTCCCAGTCCATATCTCATATGGTGTCTTTAGAACCGTTTTCATTGGAACTCGATTTAGTGTGAAAGCAGCAGTCTCTAAAGCAAAACCCCAAAAGGAAATGGGCAAATCTGCATGACTCATCATCGATCGCACCATGTCTAACAAGGTACGATTCCTTCTCTCAGAAACACCATTATGTTGAGGTGTTCCGGGCGGAGTGAGCTGTGATACAATACCACACTCTTTCAGATGATCACGAAACTCATGACTCAGATATTCGCCACCTCGATCAGATCGGAGTGCTTTTATCCTTTTTCCCAGTTGGTTCTCCACTTCATTTTTAAACACTTTGAACTTTTCAAAGGTCTCGGATTTGTTCTTTATAAGAAACACGTATCCGTATCTACTGAAATCATCAGTAAATGTAACGAAGTAGTAGAACCCACCTCTAGCTATAGAACTCATGGGTCCGCATACATCACTATGTATTATACCCAAGAGATCATTAGCCCTCTCATTACAACTAGTGAAAGGAGCTTTCGTCATCTTGCCCAACAAACATGACTCGCATCTCTCAAATGATTCATAATCAAATGAGTCCAGTAGTCCATCTTTATGGAGCTTGGATATGCGTTTCTCGTTTATATGGCCTAAACGACAATGCCAAAGGTACATAGGATTCGAATCATTTGTTTTTAGTCTTTTAGTATTTTCTATGTTATAGATCGGATGGTCTAAGTTCAAAACATATAAACCATTAAACATTTGGGCAACGCCATAACAAACATCATTCTTATAAATAGAACAACAATTGTTCTTAATTACGAAAGAAAAACTAATCATGTACAAACATGAAATAGAAATAATGTTTCTAGTTATGGCCGGAACATAATAACAATTATCTAGTTCTATTACAATCCCTGTGGGCAAAGAAAGACGATACAATCCTACGGCAATGACAACAACTCTTGCTCCATTTCCAACGCGCAGGTCTACATCTCCTTTACCCAGCATTCTTCTCCTTGTCAGTTCCTGCACATTTAACAAATGTGAGAACCACATCCGGTATCCAATACCCAGGATGAAGAAGCAGAATGGTTTATTTCTATAACGAAAATACCTGAAGTGGAAGTCATACTTCCCTTCTTCTTCTGCAGATCTTCTAGATACTGAGGACAGTTCCTCCTCCAGTGCCCTGCCTTACCACAATGGTGGCACTTCCCTTCCTTAGCCAAACCTTTCCTTTTCAGTGTAGAAGACTTGGGATCAAGAGGAGACTTAGATCCAATCTTCGTCTTCTTAGATCCCTTGGCCTTGCCCTTGCTTTTATGCACCATCAATATGGGGCTGGCAGGCTTGACCTTCTTCATGTTATTCTCGGCAGTTCTCAACATGCCAAGGAGCTCGGGCAGTGTCTTTTCTATTTCATTCATGTTATAGTTTAAGACGAACTGCTCATAATTGTTCGGCAACGATTGCAGGATCAGATCCGTGGCCAACTCTTGGCCCATGGGAAAACCCAGTTTTTCAAGGTTCTCTATATACCCAATCATCTTGAGTACGTGAGTCCCTACTGAGTCTCGAGCTCCCATTTTGCACTGAAACAATGCCTTGGATATGTCAAACCTCTCTTGCCGGGCTTGCCCCTCGAACATTTTCTTGAGGTGCCCGATTATCTCATAACCACACATGCTTTCATGTTGCTTCTGAAGCTCAGAGGACATGGTAGCAAGCATGAGGCATTCCACATCCAAGGTATCATCTTGATACTTCTTGTAAGCATCTCTATCTGCTCTCGAAGCATTTCCGGTCGGCTCTGTGGGGGCTTCACCTTCCAAGACATAGAGCTTGCGATCTTGCCTGAGAACAATTCTCAGGTTTCTGTACCAGTCAAGGAAGTTCGTCCCGTTGAGCTTGTCCTTCTCAAGAATAGCTCTCAGGGACAGGGTGGAGTGAGATCCACTTGCCATGGATATTCTACAAGGAATTTTGCAAAGTAAAATTTTAGTACTATATTTCAAAATACATTTTATATAATTTTAATAAGGACTTTTATTAAAGAGCTCCCACTATTTTAATCAAATCAACAACCCTTGATATCGATTCAGAGAGTTTATGCGAGCTACTCTCTTAGTGGACAAGATCCGTATTTCACCAACACTACGAGTCTGCTTTGGCGTTCCTCTCATAATGCGGTTATTTAGGTAGACAACATTTGTCAATTGCATCACTATGCAACTCTTATATGGTTGGTGAATAACTCTTTATTCGCATCCATCATATGGAGCATGCCAACCCTATGCCTCTAGGCACTCAACCTTTGAGGTCACCTAGTTAAGTTAGTCCCGATGTCGACAACGGGATATCACAATTATTCGCTCGCACCCTTACCAAGATAGATTAATGCACCTTGCTTTGGCAAGCCCACACTTCATCGATCGAGGCAGGAAGAGTGTCATCCATCGGAAGGCATCCGAATACTTAATATTAGATAAGGGATTTTTATTTCAAGTGATTAACATTTTAATCGTGATTAACATTTAATCACAGTGCACAATTAGAAAATAAAATTACAACATTCACATTCCAAATACATCCCAGATGTGCACAAAACAGTCTATCAACACTTTGACAAAAAAGGGCTAAATCTGAGCATTTAGAACACTTCTAAATCTCTAGATTTACATGCATTGGACATATAAACAACAACTCCACTTGTGCAGTAGACAAGCTCGTCTCTCATGTCAGATTCAATAATCTAAACATTTGGTTTCACAAACCATTTTAAGGGACGGTTACTGCAGAGGAGAAACAACCTCTGAATCATGAAAATCGCAACGCAATCACATGCGTTCCTGGCGGGGTTCCAAGGGGCCGCGCCCCTGGCGGGGTCTTAGGGAGATCCAAAATCACATCAAATGTGATATTCCAAGAAGAAATTAGGGCATTTAGAACACTTCTAAATGTCCCAATTTACACGCATTTGACCGCAACCTGACTCTGATACCACTGTTGGGTTTTCTATACCCATAACGGGATGACATATCAAATATGCGCAGCGGAAATAGAAACAAGAACAACCCAAAAGAGATTAACGGATCTTGCGGTTTCCATGATTCAAGAGAATAAATAAATCAAAATACAAAGTACCTTTGCGGGATTGAGTCAACACTCAACCAAGGTGCTCCAAAGAGAGATCCAAAATCTGCCTTTGAGTTCTTCAAGAATCGAAATGGATCGATCCCTCTACAGAAGTCCGCACAAGCAAAGGAGAACCTTATCTTCTTGTCGTACAAGAACTAGGTCGGAGAAGGGGGCTCTCAACGTCCCCATGGACTGCTAGATCCGATCCAGGGGAGGCGGCGACTGACGACGGCGACTAGCAGCGGCGGAAAACGATCGGCGGACGGGAAGAACGAGATGCCCTCGCGCGGAACAGTTCCGGTCGGCAGTTCTCGTCTAAATCGCAAAAAGATTAAGTCCCTTCCGTCTCACACTCGAAGACCTAATCGCGTGCCCCTTTATACTAAAACGCATAAATCAGGCTATCCGCAGACCAGAGAGAAAAACAGAATATCTGTCCAGATTTACATTCGCCGAATTCGACTAATCAGTATAACCGAATTCGACTCAGATTCGGCGAAACCATTTCGCCGAATTCGTCTATATAAATTCGGCTATATCAATTCGTCGAAACCATTTCGTCGAACTGACATGATTCGGCTAAACCCTTTAGTCGAATCCGTTACAATTTCGGTTAATCACATTAGCCGAATTTGATTAGTCGAATCAAGCTAATTCGGTTAAACCCTTTAGCCGAATTTGACGCAGTTCGGTTAAACCCTTTAGCCGAATTTGTCAAGTAAATACTCCTTCGTTTAAACCCTTTAAACGATTTCCCGTTGAGACATTCTCAACTTAATTCCAAGCAGTCACAGGATTGGTCCTCCACTCATATCCAATATGAGTAAGTTCAACACAATCCTTTCTCCAACTTCTCCAAATGCTTTTATGTGCGACCCTATAGGCTCATATTGCGTTGACAGTAAGACTAACTGTTGATTGCTTTGAGATCACCTCAAAAAATCCAACAGTACTACCGCTGGCGGTAGCGACTGCAAGCTCCAGTTTGTCAGCCTGGAACTCACTCTGGTTCTAACGTCGGGCGGTAGGTGCAACCGCTGGCGGTAGCTGTATCATTTAAATGAGTCATGTATCGTTTAGATAAGCCTGTATCAACTAGAGAGGCTCGTATCGTCAGTAGCTTCTACCGCCGGCTGGTAGCGCTACCTGCGGGCGGTAGCTGACGGAACAAATCTGCGAAATAACGATCGTGGCCGTCAAATCTTTGAGGCTTTGATCCGACGTCTGAGTGCTGTTCTAGATAGTATTAGGGCTTGTCCAGAGGAAGTTTATCCGCATTCTTACAAGTCCTTTCTCTCTCTAAGATTGAGAAAGAGGGGAGTCAAGGAAGAAGAAGAAAACTCTTTCCACCATTGATGGAGCTCTGATGCTCCGAATCGCGAGTCGTTTCCAGATCCATGAAGAGCAACCTGGTGCGGTTCTTTTCATCCGACTGAAATCTCGGATCCATGGCGCTAATGAGACTGATATGGGTAACGATCCTTCCTCCAGATCTTAGGACGTGTTTTGGTCCTTTCATCCTTTTTCTATGATTGCATATGGTTCTCTTTCACTAATTAGTGAAGTGTATGACTCCTTTTAATTCTTTGGAACTTCGGGTCAATTGTGTACGTCCCCGACATTTATTGCATGTAGAAATCCGGTACTCGTACATATTTAGGCATTTTATGTGAAGCCTACTCAAGGTCGTGAGCCCGGATCGGTGATGATTGATTGTGACTTTGCATTTAGGTTAAGCCTATATTGCGTGCCGGAGAATGACTCCGTGATATATGTCATCATATTGCATGACTTGAGTTTTAAATGTCTTTTGGAGAGCCTAACAAAAGCCCCATGCTTGTGTGTGGTTGAACGCAATCCTTCACCACAAATTTTTATTGGAGTGATCTTGTACCTCCTTCGTTGATTGTGATAGCGAAGCCTAGGTCCACTTGTATGGATTAGGTGCGTAACTTGTTATTTGTTAGCACTTGTAGGTGTTACGATGTGAACGAGTCAAGGTAAAGCTACACCCGCATCGTGCCCTCTATCGCGATGATTTAAGCAACAGACAAAAGTTGAACCAAACCCACACCATACAGTTCAGCTTGAGGTTGACACTCATCAGTGTTGCCAAGATCATGGGAGAGACCGGCTTCGGGAGAGTTTTCTCCGATCGGTAAATGCTCAAGTGAATTCTAAGCTTCTTAGCTTAGTCTGGTGGTGGTACTCGTGGAAGAGTACACTGAATACATGTCTTGTGTGCATGAAGCGTGTGGTCGTGAGTACCCACGTTGGTGATGTCTTGATTTGATGTTATGTTAGCCTCATGCGGTTGCTTTGGCGATTGTGGGGATCCTCCGGGCGAACCCAACTAACATTATGTGCATACATATGATCCCCTTCACTTGATGCTCAACCTAAAAGATTGATTGTGCTTGAAACCTCACCTTGTGTTGAGTAGATGCACTTCCTTTATATTATTACATGTTGCGTGTACGACTTGCTTGCAGGTTAGCGTTGCCCCGCCCCTGAGCCGGCTAGAATGGCCTGAGGGTGGGATCATTACACGATTTATTGTTAGCTCATAGCTGACCCTCATTTACCTCATATTTGTGAATGGTGCATGTGTTGGTGAGCTGAGCGGGAAATAGCGGGCCGAAGCCCATTGCTGTGTTGGCCCTTGAAGGCCAACCTATTTTACTGCTTTACATGTATTGCCAGCCTGCGTGCCGAAGTATGTTTTCGAGTTAGTTACATTTGTTGAATATAAGGCTTTAAGACCATAACTATATTGTGACATTCCTGAGATGGTGGACATTCTGAAATTAATGTTTAATAAAAGCTTTCGCTTACACTTTGTTTATACTCTGATGCAGTTCTTTTCTGTTTATCATCTTTTTAACGTCTAGCTAGTGTGTTCAATATGACGTGGGGTCCCGGCCAGACCTATTGTTATATTGTTTGTATTTGCAGGGTGTTACAATTTGGTATCGAACTTTACGAGTCGATTCGTAGTATAACGAATTCGAGGCCAAATTCCTTTTATGGGGTGGAGTGCACATGATGTGCGTTCACCTAAAAATGATAAAATCTAATAAGAATTCCACTTAGGAATGAAAATATGCTTGTTTGCGGAACCTGAGCGTTCCTTGATTGCTGTTTTGTAATGTTTTCAGTCACTAAATTGTGTGATGCACGATTATAAGTAACTATGGGTGGAGCGTGTAACACCCCGCTAGTACAAATAATATAACAGTAAGTCCGGTTGGGACCCCACACCATATTAAACACACTAGCTGAACGTTAATAAGTTGATAGCAGAAAAAGAACTACACGAGAGTACACAATGCGTAAGCGGAAGCATTTAATTAAAATATTACTTCCAGAACTGTCCACTATCCAAGGCTCTTTCCAACGATGGGATGCTAGAACTGAATGAGAGTGAATATAATACCTTATGACCCGGGGACCATAACCTATTTATAACTAAACCCTAATGCGGTCATTTACATTTAAGCCCATCATATAAATGTAAATGACGTCTGGTATCCACACATTATTTAAACCGTCCATACAATATGAAATGTAATCGACCAAATTAATTAGATCACCTAAATTGGGCCGATGTTAATGACAGCTCATTAACGCGCATAATTAACATATATGGCCCACATAATTATTATTTCTAACTGTTGTTTATTGGGTGTTAACTTATCACCTAGAGGGGGGGGGGGGAATAGGTTTTTCAAATTATTTTATCCCCTTTAGGTGTTCTTGATTTCTGTTTATTAGATCTATAAATTATAAAGCACAACACAGAAAAGCACACAATGATCTATAGAGGTTCCTCAAGACCGGGTGTCTTGAGTAGTCCTCTTTCCCTCTGCGCCTACCTAGCAGTGTGCTAGGCTCGGGAAACTCCGCCAAATCTTCAGGCCCGCAAGCCTTACACCACGGACCCGCAAGTCCTACAGCCTAGGCCCGCAAGCCCCTACTGCACTCGAGCCCGCAAGCTCGACACTCAGGCCCTCAAGCCCTACACAACACAGACCCGCAAGTCCCGTGCCTACAGCCTAAGCCCGCAAGCCCTTACTGCACCCAAGCCCTCAAGCTCGACAAGATCGGACCCGCAAGTCCACTTCCCTGACCCTCAAGCCTCACAGCTCTCCAGCCCTCAAGCTAGACGGTGTCGGACCTGCAAGTCTACTGCCCTGGCCCTCAAGCCTCACAACTCTCCAGCCCTCAAGTTAGACGGTTTCGAACCCGCAAGTCCACTGCCCTGGCCCTCAATCCTCACAGCTCTCCAGCGCTCAAGCTAGACAAATAGGCCCGCAAGCCTTACAAGAAATTACAGTGATGACAACTGCTTCTTCTGCCTGATGGAGATCGGCAACTTAGCCTGATGGAGATCGACTTCTTGAGGTTGAAAAAGATGTTTCTGATTCAGATCTTGAAAGCACGGTTCTTCTTCAATCTATTTTCTTAGCCTGATGATGATCGACTTCTTATCAGTCAAAGGAGATGACTGATTCTCCTGAGAACACTTGATTCTTGTTCTCTACTTTTTCTTCTTCTTCTCCGCAGCAACGACATGATTCTTTTTTTCCTCTCCTCTTCTTTTTAGGGCAACCTCTTATCTCTTTTATAAGACTGCGAGGCTCCCAATTGTCTCATATGATGTCCTTTAATGTAAGACACCCATTCCTTAAGAGCACGCACTGATTGGACAATCAGGCGGCGGCATTAAATGCTGACAGCGCGTCCGCAATATTTGAATTCTGTCTCGACGATATTTCCATAGTTACGACGATACGAATAATTTCTCAATGACAAGACTTTGTCGATGTCTTAGACCTTGGTAGATCTTCAAGTCTTCCAGCTTCTGTCTCTGTCATTGATATCTCGACGACACAAGAACTTCTGGCATTTCTGCATATACGACGATATGCTATCTTTGACTGTGTCATCGTGATCTTCTTTCTTGTAGTCTGTCGTCGTGCTTTCGACGACATGAGCGATATCATGTCGACAGACTATGCCTTAGTAACTGCTTGTCTTCAGCTGTCCTTCTTCAGTCTTCTAGACGACATGCCTTCTTTACAACGATGTCTGTTCTTCTCGACGACAAGGTTACTCTGTCGATGTCGACGATACTGCATCTTTTCGACGAAATCCCTTCCTTTGATATCTTCATGTCTTCTCTGCGTTTGACGAACTTCATTCTGCGTTCGATGAACTGCATTCTTCGTTCGAGGAACTCCATTCTTCGTTCGATGAACACGCCAAGTCTTTGCGTTCGACGAACTTCGTTCTTCGTTCGACGAACTTCATTCTACGTTCGATGAACTCACCAAGTCTTTGCGTTCGATGAACTTCGTTCTTCGTTCGACGAACTTCATTCTTCATTCGACGAACTCGCCAAGTCTTTGCGTTTGCTTTGCTCATCATCATGACGACAAGCATACTTAGTCGACGACATATTCTATTCTTCTCGACGATATAGTACTTAGTGAAATAACTAAAGTACTTGACATATTGTCGATCTCTACAAGCATGAACTAGATGGAACATTAAATAGAACTTGCACTTATCAGTGAGCTGAGCACTTCTTCAAATCAGGAACATTGCTGGGCACTGTTCCCAACAATCTCCCCCTATTTTAAGAAGTCATAACCCACTCAATGATAAATACCACTCAAATAAAAGATTTAATATTTTAGGCAAACAAGTATATAATGATGACATTGCAGCTATAATTAAGTGAACACAGAATTTTGACAAGTGTTACTTCATTTATAAATAGTGCCAAATATTTTCAAAAGTTTTGACATTTCTACATTTAGCCCCCTAAAGATTTAGCCATCTATATCTCTGGTGCCCTCATAGCATCTTCACCCTTTGCTTTCTTGACACTGGCTTCCTATTCCTTTTCTGCTTGTCTGATGAAGTACTCAAACGGTTTAGGATGATACTTTAGAGGTTCAGGAGTGTCAGCTGGAATTCTTCCTGCTTGCTTATCCCTTCTGTACTCTCTCCTTACTTCTTCTTGATCTTCATGCTTAGCCCATTCTTGAGGGCTGTATACATTGTATATTTCACCTTTATTAGCTTTCACTTGCTCCCATGCTTTTAGAATGATGGTCCTGAATATGGGACTCCATCTTTCATAATCATCCTTTTTCTCCATCTCCTCCCTGTACTTTCTCTTTCTCATTTTTATTTCTTCATCCTCCTGTGATTCCTTTTCTTTACCCTTATCAGTATCAGGAATATCTGTATGTTGCTCTTCAGCAGGCTCATCATAATGTAGAGGAGGGAGATTCATTGCTTCCCTGATGGTGTTTGTGGTCCAGATGGCATGATCACCACTGGCCTTTATCATTGATCTCTCCCCCTTTATGACTTCTTCAGATATCCCCCTTTAGAGATTCTCCTCGGAGACCAATATCTTCTTTTTGAGCATATGGATTCCTGCTTCCAAGTGATTCTTGGTCTCAAGCAGATGACTGTCTAGGTCTTTATTGTGGTGATCTAGACTTTCTTGAAGATCAGTTTTGTGTTCAACCATCTTCTTGGTAGATGCAATGTAGGCCTTTTCTATGCTGCTGACAATCAGTATCTGTTTAACCCCTAGGTTAGATATAACCTTGTGGGTACGGGCAGTGTATTCTTGTAGATTCTTCACATCATTTCTCAAGCTCTTTGTTTCAACAGATAGTTCCCTTTTCAGTTCATCGATAGCAGAGGTGACATAGCTTTCAATTTTTAATCTTTGCTCTTCCAGGAGCATCTTTATCTGAGAAAACAGTGAGAGCTCCACTGGTCTATTCTCTGGAGGTGAATTATCTTGTTCCTCTTCTTCATCCCCTTCAATTATTGGAGATAGAGATTTTCTTATGGGTGAATGGTTTGGCTCATTTTCTTTTTCAAGACTTTGCTGATCTTTGCTAGTCTCATCAGCAGGGTTCTCTTGATTGTCCTCTTGCATTGCTGGGTCAGAATGACCAGCATCCTCAGTCCCTATGATCTTACTGATCTCTTCTTCCACTTGAGCAAGGAGCTCACTGTTCTTCTCCCCCTCAACTTCAGCATCCTCTTGCTCTGTTCCTGTTGTTACCATTGTCCTGGATCCCAGACTTAGAGCAGAGGTTTGGAGGGATATAATCCTTGTTTCCACAGGTACCTCAGAGTCAGATGAAGGTGAGTTGTTGACTGACTCACTTCCTTCAGACGAGGTTTCTCCCTTCCTCTTCACATCTTTTGCTGTCTTCAACTTCTTGGGAGGTTTAGTCAGAACTTTTTCCCACCTTTCCAGTATTCTGATATCCATCCTTCTCATATGATGAATTTTTACTCCATACTTTTTGTTAAAACTTTCAGGGTAGGATAACAAAAGGTATAGTGATAGAATTCTTCCCAGATTTGGAGCTTGAAAGCTTTCTTGTATCCTCTTGAAAATTTGCTGACCACAATTGGTCTTTTTTACTTAGGATTATCCTTGCCATTGTCTCGAACATGGGCCCGGATATCCTGTCATGCGACCCTACCTTGTAGAGGAGGTCTTTTCCCACAATGTCTGCCATCACCTTTCCTTGTTGATTGAAGCTTTTCCTTTCTAGAGACCCATAGGTCCTGCTCGAATGCCCGCACCAAGCCAGAGCCTTGTCAAGGTCTTCTTGGGTGATCTTTTCATCTCCCCCCTTGGCAAAGGCCGACAATTGAAGAACCCTGTTCAATCTCTTGGGATTCACCTTGACTTTTATCCCTTTGATTACGCTCTTCACAGACGTTCCCTTCGAGCCACCCTTGGCATTTGAGTAGAAATCCAACACTTCTCTTTTTAATATTACTGTCAGCTCAGAGAGGGCGAACTCCAGGCCGATGGCCTCGAGCGGCTTAATGGTGCTCTGGATTTCTTCTGATCCTTCTGAGAATCCATTCCTCACAACTTCACTTCCTTCGTACAGAAAATCTTCCTTCTTTGGCGCCATCTTTTGCTGGATCCAGGAGGATTTCAGCACTGTCGACTCATTCACTCTTAGAAGGCGTGGAGAACACGATGGCTTTTTAGAGCTAATGTATAGAGTGTTTTAACCTTAAGACATTTGACCTTATTTATAGTGTCCGAGTTGGAAGTTGAAGTGTTATTTGTTAAATATCTGATTAACTCGAGTTTAGCTGTAATGATTGATTAAGCACAGGTTTATTTAAGCGTCTGCTGATGATTGGATATCGTCGTGATGCAGATTCGATGTCGAGGAGTCATTTCGACGATACCAATCATCATTTCGACGACATGATTTAGGTTCACTCTTGGTTTTCTTAATTGATGCATGTAGTAAAGATGTGTGAGTGATGCATACCTGATCATGATGAGATTCATCATGATTTTCTTCATCTGATAGAGCTATAAACCCACAGACTTCCTCATCCTCAGAGTCACAGTCTGTGAGAGTCAAGGGTGCTCTTATTCTTTCTCCTGCTCCAGAGCATTCTTCATCGTCTGATTCATTGTCTGAAGTAGTCAGCGGTGCTCTGATGCATACCTCTTCATGAGGGGTTTCTTCTTCAAAATCTTCCTTTGACCCTTCCATGAGGACTTCTAAGGAGTCCGACATGTCCTTTGCTGTTGTGCAATGACTCAGCTTCTGGTGTGTTGGCATATCTACTGCACCAGCTAGAATACTTCTTGCTTCTTTGTCCAAGATGGCTAGAAGAGTCTCATCTTTTAACATTGTCATGGAGGGTCCTTTTTGAACAATCAAAAACATTCTTGGATCCACTGCCTCCATGTATATTTTATCTCTTACTTTCCAAGGGAAAAAGTTCTCTCTAGAACAAACAACTATCCTTGATTCCATAGCTGTGATGAATGGACACCCACGGGCAGATCTGTTTAAGCTGTTAAGATTTTCTTTGAACAACCTCCCTCTGATACCACTTGCTGTTTATTGGGTGTCAACTTATCACCTAGGGGGGGGGGGGGGGTGAATAGGTTTTTCAAATTATTTTATTCCCTTGAGGTGTTCTTGATTTTTGTTTATTAGATCTATGAATTATAAAGAACAACACAGAAAAGCACACAATGATCTATAGAGGTTCCTCAAGACTGGGTGTCTTGAGTAGTCCTCTTTCCCTCTACACATACCTAGCAGTGTGCTAGGCTCGGGAAACTCCGCCAAATCTTCAGGCCCGCAAGCCTTACACCACAGACCCATAAGTCCTACAGCCTAGGCCCGCAAGCCCCTACTACACTCGAGCCCGCAAGCTCGACACTCAGGCCCTCAAGCCCTACACAACACAGACCCGCAAGTCCTGTGCCTACAGCCTAAGCCCGCAAGCCCTTACTGTACCCAAGCCCTCAAGCTCGACAAGATCGTACCCGCATGTCCACTGCCCTGGCCCTCAAGCCTCACAGCTCTCCATCCCTCAAGCTAGACGGTGTCGGACCCGCAAGTCCACTGCCCTGGCCCTCAAGCCTCACAACTCTCCAGCCCTCAAGCTAGACGGTGTCGGACCCGCAAGTCCACTGCCCTGGCCCTCAATCCTCAAAACTCTCCAGCCCTCAAGCTAGACACATAGGCCCGCAAGCCTTACAAGAAATTACAGTGATGACAACTGCTTCTTCTGCCTGATGGAGATCGGCAACTTAGCCTGATGGAGATCGGCTTCTTGAGGTTGAAAAAGATGTTTCTGATTCAGATCTTGAAAGCACGGTTCTTCTTCAATCTCTTTTCTTAGCCTGATGATGATCGGCTTCTTATCAGTCAAAGGAGATGACTGATTCTCCTGAGAACACTTGATTCTTGTTCTCTACTTTTTCTTCTTCTTTTCCGCAGCAACGACGGGATTCTTTTTTTTCTCTCCTCTTCTTTTTAGGGCAACCTCTTATCTCTTTTATAAGACTGCGAGGCTCCCAATGGTCTCATATAATGTCCTTTAATGTAAGACACCCATTCCTTAAGAGCACGCACTGATTGGACAATCAGGCGACGGCATTAAATGCTGACAGCGCGTCCGCAATATTTGAATTCTGTCTCGACAATATTTCCATAGTTATGACAATACGGATAATATCTCGACGACAAGATTTTGTTGATGCCTTAGACCTTGGTAGATCTTCAAGTCTTCCAGCTTCTGCCTCTGTCATTGATATCTCGACGACATAAGAACTTCTGGCGTTTCTGCATATACGACGATATGCTATCTCTGACTGTGTCGTCGTGATCTTCTTTCTTGTAGTCTGTCGTCGTGCTTTCTACGACATGAGCGATATCATGTCGACAGACTATGCCTTAGTAACTGCTTGTCTTCAGCTGTCCTTCTTCAGTATTCTAGACGACACGCCTTCTTTACGACGATGTCTGTTCTTCTCGACGACAAGGTTACTCTGTCGATGTCGATGATACTGCATCTTTTTGACGAAATCCCTTCCTTTGATATCTTCATGTCTTCTCTGTGTTTGACGAAGTTCATTCTGCGTTCGATGAACTGCATTCTTCATTCGACGAACTCCATTCTTTGTTCGATGAACATGCCAAGTCTTTGCGTTCGACGAACTTCGTTCTTCGTTCGACGAACTTCGTTCTTCGTTCGACGAACTTCATTCTACGTTCAATGAACTCGCCAAGTCTTTGCGTTCGATGAACTTCGTTCTTTGTTCGACGAACTTCATTCTTCGTTCGACGAACTCGCCAAGTCTTTGCGTTTGCTTTGCTCATCATCATGACGACAAGCATACTTAGTCGACGACATCTTCTATTCTTCTCGACGATATAGTACTTAGTGAAATAACTAAAGTACTTGACATATTGTCGATCTCTACAAGCATGAACTAGATGGAACATTAAATAGAACTTGCACTTATCATTGAGCTGAGCACTTCTTCAAATTAGGAACATTGCTGGGCACTGTTCCCAACAATCTCCCCCTATTTTAAGAAGTCATAACCCACTCAATGATAAATACCACTCAAATAAAAGATTTAATATTTTAGGCAAACAAGTATATAATGATGACATTGCAGCTATAATTGAGTGAACACAGAATTTTGACAAGTGTTACTTCATTTATAAATAGTGCCAAATGTTTTCAAAAGTTTTGACATTTCTACATTTAGCCCCCCTAAGATTTAGCCATCTATATCTCTGGTGCCCTCATAGCATCTTCACCCTTTGCTTTCTTGGCACTGGCTTCCTGTTCCTTTTCAGCTTGTCTGATGAAGTACCCAAACGGTTTAGGATGATACTTTAGAGGTTCAGGAGTGTCAGCTGGAATTCTTCCTGCTTGCTTATCCCTTCTGTACTCTCTCCTTACTTCTTCTTGATCTTCATGCTTAGCCCATTCTTGAGGACTGTATACATTTTATATTTCACCTTTATTAGCTTTCACTTGCTCCCATGCTTTTAGAATGATGGTCCTGAATATGGGACTCCATCTTTCATAGTCATCCTTTTTCTCCATCTCCTCCCTGTACTTTCTCTTTTTCATTTTTATTTCTTCATCCTCCTGTGATTCCTTTTCTTTACCCTTACCAGTATCAGGAATATCTGTATGTTGCTCTTCAGCAGGCTCGTCATAATGTAGAGGAGGGAGATTCATTGCTTCCCTGATGGTGTTTGTGGTACAGATGGCATGATCACCTCTGGCATTTATCATTGATCTCTCCCCCTTTATGACTTCTTCAGATATCCCCCTTTAGAGATTCTCCTCAGAGACCAATATCTTGTTTTTGAGCATGTGGATTCCTGCTTCCAATTGATTCTTGGTCTCAAGCCGATGACTGTCTAGGTCTTTATTGTGGTGATCTAGACTTTCTTGGAGACCAGTTTTGTGTTCAGCCATCTTCTTGGTGGATGCAATGTAGGCCTTTTCTATGCTGCTGACAATCAGTGTCTGTTTAACCCCTAGGTTAGATATACCCTTGTGGGTACGGGCAGTGTATTCTTGTAGATTCTTCACATCATTTCTCAAGGTCTTTGTTTCAACAGATAGTTCCCTTTTCAGTTCATCGATAGCAGAGGTGACATAGCTTTCAATTTTTAGTCTTTGCTCTTCCAGGAGCATCTTTATCTGAGACAACAGTGAGAACTCCACAGGTCTATTCTCTGGAGGTGAATTATCTTGTTCCTCTTCTTCATCCCCTTCAATTATTGGAGATAGAGATTTTCTTATGGGTGAATGGTTTGGCTCATTTTCATTTTCAAGACTTTGCTGATCTTTGCTAGTCTCATCAGCAGGGTTCTCTTGATTGTACTCTTGCATTGCTGGGTCAGAATGACCAGCATCCTCAGTCCCTTTGATCTTACTGATCTCTTCTTCCACTTGAGCAAGGAGCTCACTGTTCTTCTCCCCCTCAACTTCAGCATCCTCTTGCTCTGTTCCTGTTGTTATCATTGTCCCGGATCCCAGACTTAGAGCAGAGGTCTGGAGGGCTATAATCCTTGTTTCCACAGGTACCTCAGAGTCAGATGAAGGTGAGTTGTTGCCTGACTCACTTCCTTCAGACGAGCTTTCTCCCTTCCTTTTCACATCTTTTGCTGTCTTCAACTTCTTGGGAGGTTTAGTCAGAACTTTTTCCCACCTTTCCAGTATTCTGATATCCATCCTTCTCATATGATGAATTTTTACTCCATACTTTTTGTGAAAACTTTCAGGGTAGGATAACAAAAGGTATAGTGATAGAATTCTTCCCAGATTTGGAGCTTGAAAGCTTTCTTGTATCCTCTTGAAAATTTACTGGCCCTAGTTGGTCTTTTTACTTAGGATTATCCTTGCCATTGTCTCGAACATGGGCCCGGATATCCTATCATGCGACCCTACCTTGTAGAGGAGGGCTTTTCCCACAATGTCTGCCATCACCTTTCCTTGTTGATTGAAGCTTTTCCTTTCCATAGACCCATATGTCCTGCTCAAATGCCCGCACCAAGCCAGAGCCTTGTCAAGGTCTTCTTGGGTGATCTTTTCATCTCCCCCCTTGGCAAAGGCCGGCAATTGAAGAGCCCTGTTCAATCTCTTGGGATTCACCTTGACTTTTATCCCGTTGATTACGCTCTTCACAGACGTTCCCTTCGAGCCACCCTTGGCATTTGAGTAGAACTCCAACACTTCTCTTTTTAATATTACTGTCAGCTCAGAGAGGGCGAACTCCAGGCCGATGGCCTCGAGCGGCTTAATGGTGCTCTGGATTTCTTCCGATCCTTCTGAGAATCCATTCCTCACCACTTCACTTCCTTTGTACAGAAAATCTTCCTTCTTTGGCGCCATCTTTTGCTTGATCCAGGAGGATTTCAGCACTGTCGACTCGTTCACTCTTAGAAGGCGTGGAGAACACAACGACTTTTTAGGGCTAATGTATAGAGTGTTTTAACCTTAAGACATTTGACCTTATTTATAGTGTCCGAGTTGGAAGTTGAAGTGTCATTTGTTAAATATTTGATTAACTCGAGTTTAGCTGTAATGATTGATTAAGCACAGGTTTATTTAAGCGTCTGCTGATGATTGGATATCATCGTGATGCAGATTCGATGTCGAGGAGTCATTTCGATGATACCAATCATCATTTCGACGACATGATTTTGGTTCACTCTTGGTTTTCTTAATTGATGCATGTAGTAAAGATGTGTGAGTGATGCATACCTGATCATGATGAGATTCATGATGATTTTCTTCATCTGATAGAGCCATAAACCCACAAACTTCCTCATCCTCAGAGTCACAGTCTGTGAGAGTCAAGGGTGCTCTTATTCTTTCTCCTGCTCCAGAGCATTCTTCATCGTCTGATTCACTGTCTGAAGTAGTTAGTGGTGCTCTGATGCATACCTCTTCATGAGGGGTTTCTTCTTCAAAATCTTCCTTTGACCCTTCCATGAGGACTTCTAAGGAGCCCGACATGTCCTTTGCTGTTGTGCAATGACTCAGCTTCTGGTGTGTTGGCAGATCTACTTCACCAGCTAGAATACTTCTTGCTTCTTTGTCTAAGCTGGCTAGAAGAGTCTCATCTTTTAACATTGTCATGGAGGGTCCTTTTTGAACAATCAAAAACATTCTTGGATCCACTGCCTCCATGTATATTTTAGCTCTTACTTTCCAAAGGAAAAAGTTCTCTCTAGAACAAACAGCTATCCTTGATTCCATAGCTGTGATGAATGGACACCCACGGGCAGATCTGTTTAAGCTGTTAAGCTTTTCTTTGAACAACCTCCCTCTGATACCACTTGTTGTTTATTGGGTGTCAACTTATCACCTAGAGGGGGGGGGGGGGGGGTGATTAGGTTTTTCAAATTATTTTATTCCCTTGAGGTGTTCTTGATTTCTGTTTATTAGATCTATGAATTATAAAGCACAACACAGAAAAACACACAATGATCTATAGAGGTTCCTCAAGACCGGGTGTCTTGATTAGTCCTTTTTCCCTCTGCACCTACCTAGCAGTGTGCTAGGCTCGGGAAACTCCGCCAAATCTTCAGGCCCGCAAGCCTTACACCACGGACCCGCAAGTCCTACATCCTAGGCCCGCAAGCCCCTACTGCACTCGAGCCCGCAAGCTCGACACTCAGGCCCTCAAGCCCTACACAACACAGACCCGCAAGTCCTGTGCCTACATCCTAAGCCCGCAAGCCCTTACTGCACCAAAGCCCTCAAGCTCGACAAGATCGAACCTGCAAGTCCACTGCCCTGGACCTCAAGCTTCACATTTCTCCACCCCTCAAGCTAGACTGTGTCAGACCAGCAAGTCCACTGCCCTGGCCCTTAAGCCTCACAGCTCTCCAGCCCTCAAGCTAGACGGTGTTGGACCCGCAAGTCCACTGCCCTGGCCCTCAAGCCTCACAGCACTCCAGCCCTCAAGCTAGACACATAGGCACGCAAGCCTTATAAGAAATTACAGTGATGACAACTGCTTCTTTTGCCTGATGGAGATCAACAACTTAGCCTGATGGAGATCGGCTTCTTGAGGTTGAAAAAGATGTTTCTGATTCAGATCTTGAAAGCACAGTGCTTCTTCAATCTCTTTTCTTAGCTTCATGATGATCGGCTTCTTATCAGTCAAAGGAGATGACTGGTTCTCCTGAGAACACTTGATTCTTGTTCTCTACTTTTTCTTCTTCTTCTCCGCAGCAACGACAGGATTCTTTTTTTTCTCTCCTCTTCTTTTTAAGGCAACCTCTTATCTTTTTTATAAGACTGCGAGGCTCGCAACGGTCTCATATGATGTCCTTTAATGTAAGACGCCCATTCCTTAAGAGCACGCGCTGATTGGACAATCAGGCGGCGACATTAAATGTTGACATTGCGTCCGCAATATTTGAATTCTGTCTCGATGATATTTCCATAGTTACGACGATACGGATAATACTCGACGATAAGACTTTGTCGATACCTTAGACCTTGGTAGATCTTCAAGTCTTCCAGCTTCTGCCTCTGTCATTGATATCTCGACGACACAAGAACTTCTGGTGTTTCTGCATATACGATGATATGCTATATCTGACTGTGTCATCGTGATCTTATTTCTTGTAGTCTGTCGTCGTAATCACTTTGTTCTTTCGATGACATGAGCGATATCATGTCGACAGACTATGCCTTAGCAACTGCTTGTCTTCAGCTGCCCTTCTTCAGTCTTCTAGACGACACGCCTTCTTTATGACGATGTCTGTTCTTCTCGACGACAAGGCTACTCTGTTGATGTCGACGATACTTCATCTTTTCGACGACATCCCTTCCTTTGATATCTTCATGTCTTCTCTGTATTTGACGAACTTCATTCTGCGTTGCGATGAACTGCGTTCTTCGTTCGACAAACTCCATTCTTCGTTCGACGAACATGCCAAGTCTTTGTGTTCGACGAACTTCGTTCTTCGTTCGACGAACTTCATTCTTCGTTCGACGAACTTTATTCTTCGTTCGACGAACTTCATTCTTCGTTCGACGAACTCACCAAGTCTTTGCGTTCGACAAACTTCGTTCTTCGTTCAACGAACTTCATTCTTCATTCAAAGAACTCGCCAAGTCTTTGCGTTTGCTTTGCTCATCATCATGACGACAAGCATACTTAGTCGACGACATCTTTTATTCTTCTCGACGATATAGTACTTAGTGGAATAACTAAAGTACTTGACATATTGTCGATCTCTGCAAGCATGAACTATATGGAACATTAAATACAACTTGCCCTTATCATTGAGCTGGGCACTTCTTCAAATCAAGAACATTGCTGGGCACTGTTCCCAACACTAACAATCTCCCACTTGGGCCAACATTTGTTAAATTCTTAACTGCGCATTATATGATAACCTTATGAGCTCAAAAATTGCTGTCATTTCCGAAAATGTTTCCATCCAATCTGGTCCATGACTGTACTAACATAGGATCAAAGAGATCTTCACTACTATAATCGTAGATAGACCCATCAATGGTCACATATGTGTGCATAATCAATGACATAGATCAAGTATGGATGCGTGACATGAAAATTACATGTAATGTGATCTTGACATGCCTATTTTCAATTGATCCTATTTTAACTTTAATGAGATCAAAATAATTAAATTCAGAGTGCAATAATGAATATTTTATTCTGCAGAATAATAATCATAAAATGTCATACAACAAATAATCATCAAAATACAAACTCCCACTAATACATCATATCCTATAATAGAATGACACCCATATGAGCAGTGTGCTCGTGAAAGACCTTTGGTGTCAAACCCTTCGTAAGTGGATCTGCTAATATGAAGTTTGTCCCAATATGCTCTATGGACATCTGTCCACTCTGAACTCTCTCTTTAACAACCAGGACCTTAATCTCCATGTGCTTAGATTTAGAGCTATTCCTGTTGTTATTCGAATACATTACTATAAACTTATTGTCACAAAATAACTTGAGTGGTCTTTCAAAACCATCCAAAATGCGCAGCCCTGTGACAAAATTTTGCAGCCATATTCCATGATTGGATGCCTCATAACATGCTATGAATTCTGCCGCCATGGTCGAGGAAGCTATAAGTGTCTGCTTGGCACTTTTCCATGATATAGCTCCTCCATCCAAAACATATACATAGCCTGAAGTGGATCTCCCGCTGTCTTAACATCCAGCAAATTTTGAATCAGAATACCCAATGATCTCAAGCTGATCAGACCTTCTATAGGTGAGCATGAAAGCCTTTGTCCTTTTCAGGTATCGCATGACCCGTTTGGCTACTTTCCAATGATCCAGTCCTGGATTACTCAGATATCTGCCCAACATTCCAACTATGAACGCAATATCCGGACGCGTACATACTTGAGCATACATGAGACTTCATATAGCCGATGCATAAGGAAGATTTTGCATCTCTAATTCCTCAGCTTTAGTTTTGGGGCATTGTTTGAGACAGAATTTGTCTCCCTTAGCCACAGGGATATCTCCTGGCTTACAATCCTGCATGCCAAATCTTTTGAGAACCTTATAGATATAGCTTTCCTGCGATAACCCAAGTATACCCCGAGTGCGATCTTGGTGTATCTGTATGCCTTGTATAAAAGAGGCGTCACCAAGATCTTTCATTTCAAATTTCTTTGAAAGAAGTTTCTTGGTCTCATGCAGTATATCTATATCATTGCTGGCAAGCAAGATGTCATCCACGTATAAGATCAGGAAGATATATTTACTCCCACTAAAACTATGGTATATGCAATCATCTGCAACATTCATCTCAAAATCGAAGGAGATGACTACTCGATGAAATTTGAAATACCACTATCGAGACGCTTGTTTGAGTCCATAGATGGATTTCTTTAATTTGCAAACCTTTTGCTTTGGGTCTCCAGACTCAAAGTAATTTGGTTGCACCATGTAGATCGTCTTATCAATGTCTCCATTGAGAAACACAGTCTTAACATCCATCAAATGTAGCTCAAGATCAAAATGTGCTACTAATGCCATAATAGTTCTAAAAGAGTCTTTCGATGAAACCAGAGAGAAAGTCTCTTTATAGTCAATGCCTTCCTTTTGAGTAAATTCTTTAGCGACAATACGTGCATTATATCTTTCAATATTACCCTTTGAATCCCTTTTGGTTTTAAATATCCATTTACAACCAATGGGTTTCACACCTTCGGGTAATGTGACAAGATCCCAGACGTCATTGTCCTTCATGGACTTCATCTCTTCCTTCATGGCATCAATCCACTGTTGAGAATTAGAACTATGAATAGCCTGATTAAGATTGATTGGATCATCATCTAACATCCCTTGGCCATCCTCATGTTCTTGGAGAAAGATGATATAATCATCTGGCACCGCCCTTCTCCTTTCTCTAGTGGATCTCCTTAATGACAATGGTTCTTGAGGTTGGTGAGTTTGTTCATTTGGAACTATTTAAGGAAGCTCTTCAACAATGTCTTGATCTGGATTTGTTACTGGAGCGATATCAGGAATAAAATCCTGAGTATTGTTTGTAACAACTGTAGGAAGAGAAATAAATTCCTCTTCAAAGACAAAGTCTCTAACCATATCTTCCCTTACAAACTCAACATCTTCAAAGAACCGAGCATTACCAGTCTCGAAGGAAACCTTAGTAGTAGGTTCATAAAATTTATATCCCCTGGACTTTTCAGAATACCCAACAAAGTAGCAGCTCACCGTTCTAGAGTCTAGTTTTTTTTCATTTGGACTATAAGGCCTGGCCTCAGCTGGACAACCCCAAACCTGAAGATTCTTTAGGCTGGGCTTTCGACCAGTCCAAAGCTCATAAGGGGTTTTTGGTACTGCTTTAGTTGGGGATCTGTTGAGGATATAGGCTGCAATCTTGAGTGCTAGCTTCACCCCAGAGGGATTGAGGTAAAGAAGAATGAGCAATCATACTTCTCACCATATCTTTAAGCGTTCTATTTCGCCTCTCAGCAACGCCATTCATGGTAGGGGTACCAGGCATGGTGCACTGAGGGACAACACCACACTCCTCTAGGAATTTAGCAAAAGGGCCTGGACGTTATTCTCCCGATCCGTCATCTCTACCGTAGTATTCACCACCACGAATAGATCTGACTGCTTTAATCCGTTTGCCGAGTTGGTTTTCCACCTCAGCTTTATAGGCTTTAAATATGTCCAGTGACTGTGACTCATGAAAAAGATAGATGTATCCATAATGAGAGTAATCGTCTATGAACATGATATAATATTATTGACCATTCCAAGAGGCCGTAGGGAAAGGTCCACAAATATCAGTGTGTATCAGTTTTAAGACTTTCGTAGCTCTACTGGCACCTATCTTCCTTATGATCGCTTGTTTCCCTTTTATACAGTCTATGCAAACCTTAAAGTCTATAAAATCAAGGGAATCAAGAATTCCGTCTGACACAAGTCTCTTAATTCTCCATTTGGAGATGCGCCCTAATTTACGTTTAGTACCTCTTGAATTAACATGCAATGTTTCATTATATGAAGCTATTGTATTAAGCAAATATAAGTTATCATTATTAGATAAATAACCAGTACCAATGAGATTTGAATTCAGAAGGAGACTAAATTTATTATTTCCAAAAGAACAAAGGTAACCAAATTTGTCTAATATAGAAATAGAAATCAAATTCCATCTAAAAGACGGTACAATAAAAGTCTCAAACAAATCTAGATAATGACCAGTCTCTAATAATAAACGAAAAGTGCATATAGCTTCAACTTCAACTGATTTACCATCACCCACAAAGATGTATCTTTTGTTGAAAATGTTGAAGTGGAAGTTAGAGGGCTTTTGGACCTGGGCGGTCTGGGAGAAGGTCGGGCGGACTGGTGAGGTCGCGCGACCTGGCGGGTTGTCCGGGCAGTCTGGCTGGTATCAGCCTAGCTGCGGTCTCCTGGAATGACTGCTGGTATCTGGTCCAAGGCGGCAAGGTGGAGCCGCGCGGTCTGCCTCTGACCGCGTGGCGGGTTGTCCTCTTCTAGGCTGTGGTGGTCTGGTGTGACCGCACAGGGTAGTCCAGGTTCTCTGATAGTATTCGCGGACTAAGGAAATTAGTCGCGCGGTCTCAGTGCGCAGTCTCAGGAGGAGGCTGGTATGCGAGCTGATTGCTGTTCGCGGTCTCAGGAGGAGATCGGCATGCGGACAGGAGTTCGCGATCTGATGGCGAACTGCCTGTGTTCGCGGTCTCGGGCGAACACAGGTGGTGAACAGCTTCGGGCGGTCTGGCGAGCTCCTTGTGGAGTCGCGGTCTGCTGTGAGAGTGGCGGTCTCTCATGGTCGATGTTGAAGCTGGCGTGTTCACCAAAATGAAGCAGGAGTCCTGTTGCTGATCGCGCGGGTTGACCGGTCTGGTCACGCGGTCTGGAGGGTGGTGATCCTATCTCATAGGGTGGTGACTAGATCAGGTCCCGCGCCTATAAATAGGAGCCACTATAGCAGCATAACGAGAGAGACACCAAGTGTAAGCTGAGTCCGGCTTGTTCCTGCGGTCTGTTTTATTCTGACCGTGCGGTCTGCTGATTGAATTCCTTTTGTGCAGCTTCTGCGGATAGTGCGGGCAGCAGCGTTCACCTCTTCCTCTGAAAGTGTTCGGGCGGTCTACGGCTTGGAGTTGTGGTGCTGGAGTTCGGGAGAATCAGGAGGTCGGAAGAAGTGGGCGTCTTGATCACCGAGTTGGTGGGGTTCTGTGATCGTCAAGTCGCTGCGGTCTGGCAGTGTGTTGAAGTCGCAGGGAGGTCGCGCGGTCTGGAGCGGTCTCAGTTATCTGCATTTCCTTGTATTTCCCTTTTTTGGTGTTTGTGCTGGCGAAATCATGTCTCGCCAAGCATGTCTTGCCCTGTAATGAAGTTTTATGCTATCAATAAAGATCACATATTTTCCTGAAGATTGTTTCTGGTTGCTTTGGCTAGTATCTCTTAGTTGCATAATCGATTCCTGCTTGCTCTCACAAGGTCCTTAGAGAAATTTTCACATGGTATCAGAGGGAGGTTGGAGTGGATAGAGCAGGTTGCAACTTAGAGTAGCCAGCGCCTTTGTGAAGGAGGAACCAGTGGAGAGCAATGGAAGGTGGATATTCAAGAGGTCTTGGTATTGAGATGCTTACATCGACTAACTTCAAAAAGTGGAAGTCGTGTATGCAGAGCTATCTTCTGGGTGAGGACCTATGGGAAGTTGTTGGAGGAAATGAGACAGAAGAGGTGAAGGCAACAGAAGCTGGTGATAACGGTCCGGCTGTAAGGGCATGGAGGAAGACCAATGCCAAGGCCGAGTTCACCTTGAAGCGTGCTATTTCACCTGATCTCTTTGATCACATCTTGGGGTGTGGATCGGCTGCAGAGATCTGGAGAGCCCTGGATGGGCTGCTTAACAAGAAGAATGTAGCAAGACTACAGTTCTTGGAGAATGAGCTGGCAAGGTCGGCTCAGGGTGATCTATCTATCTCAAACTTCTTTCTGAAGATGAAGAACTTGTGTGCTGAAATCTCAGCACTGGATCCTGATGAGCCTATCTCTGAGGCGAAGCTGAAGAGGCACATCATCCGCGGCTTGAGGAAGGAATATGTTGCCTTTGTAACGTCGGTACAGGGATGGGCAAATCAGCCGTCTCTGTTGGAGCTGGAGAACTTGCTTGCTTCGCAAGAAAGCTTGGCAAGACAGATGGCGGGGTTATTAGTGACTGGGGGAGATGGCGAAGTGCTCTTCTCGGGGAAGAAGAAAAAGTGGGATAAGAAGAAGAAGACCACCGGAGGTTTTGGGCCTTCAACTTCTGGGCAGCAGGAAAGGGGATATGCTCCCAAGGCTGACGGGAAGAAGAAGGGAGAAGGTCCGAAGTGCTACAAGTGTGGCAAGTTTGGCCACATCAGGAAAGATTGCAGAGTGGTTACTCAAGCAGGGCATGCTGCGGAGAAGGAGGAAGCTGAGGTCAGACATATAGATGGAGGATGGGGAGGAGCCTTCTCGGCTTCTGTTGGAGCTTCGGCTCCTATCAACTATCTGGAGGACTGGATCGTGGACTCGGGGTGTGGTCATCACCTCACCGGAGACGGGACCAAGCTTTCTTCTGCACAGCCCTACACAGGTAACAATGCTATCATTACTGCTGATAATACTGTGCATCCAGTAGAGAAGGTGGGGGTTGTTTCTTTGGGCAGTGATAGAGGGCCACTTACTTTGAAGAGTGTCTATCATGTGCCCGGAATGAAGAAAAACCTCTTCTCCGTGACTAATGCTGTAGACGCTGGGTATCACATTCTGTTCGGCCCAACAGAAGTGAAGTTTCTACGTAATGTTGAGGCCGTGAAGGCCGAGGTCGTTCATGTCGGGAGACGGGCAAAGGACTTGTTCGTTTTATCGACAAGCTCCTACGTCGACAAGATGAAGACGAATGATGGTGCCGTTATATGGCATGAGAGGTTGGGGCATGTAGGGATGGACAAACTAAAAGCTATGGCGGTGAGAGGTCTGGTCAAGGGCCTGCCAAGTCTATCTTCCTACGGAGAAGGTCATGTTTGCGCGGGATGTCAGTTCGGCAAGTCTTATCGACTACCGTTTGACAAGTCGCAGACAAGGTGTAGTGTGCCGTTGGAGTGCATCCACGGTGACTTAATGGGACCGACTGCTACCCCAAGCCTCGGAGGCAGCAGGTATATGCTGGTGTTGATCGACGATTACACCAGATATGTCTGGGTTTATTTTCTAAAGGAGAAGGCGGAGGCGTTCGCCAAGTTTGTGGAGTTCAAGGAGCTCGCGGAAGGTCAGCTGGGACTGCGGGTGAAGAAGCTGAGGACTGACAATGGAGGGGAGTTCACCTCTAGTGAGTTCTCTAGTTTCTGCAGGAAGGCGGGCATCCGGAGGGAGCTTACTTGTGCGCATACTCCACAACAGAACGGAGTTGCGGAACGGAAGATCCGTCATCTGACGGAGACCTGCAAGTGTTGGCTGCATGCCAAGAGTATCCCAAAGTCCTTCTGGGCGGAGGGAATGTCTTGTGCTGCTTACGTCATCAACCGGATGCCTCTTAGTCCCATCAACATGTTAACTCCGCATGAGATGATTTTCAAGGAGAAGCCAAGCGTGGCACACCTTAGAGTGTTTGGTTCCACCTGCTATGTGCATGTTCCAGATGCTCTTCGGACGAAGCTAGATGCGAATGCAAGGAAGCTAGTCTTCGTGGGATACGATGAGCGGAAGAAAAGATGGAAGTGCATGGACCCGGAGACGCGGAGATTTGTTGTATCTCGCGACGTTGTATTTGATGAGGTGACATCTTACAAGGGGTCTTCTGGAGTGGAACTACCAGAGAGCAGGGTGGAGGAGCCGGAGCAAGCAGTGGAAGATCTTCAGGTGGAGCTACCTGTATCACCAGGTGGTCCATCTCCTTCTAGTTCCGAGACGGGGGCTTCTGGTTCAGGGAGCAGGGGGAGCATTGCTCCTAGCACGTCTGGAAGGGGAGCTAGGGAAGAAGCAGCTGAAGACAATGCGGTTCAGGGGAAGGAGCTGAGGAGGTCGAAGCGATCGATCGTTGCCCCTGATCGCTATACAGGAGGAAACGCAGTGAGCTTCGTCTCATGTTTCTTCGCTGGTCCCTTGGATGAGAGGGAGCCGTCGATCTTTGAGAAGGCCAAAGGCGTGAAGGAGTGGGACGTTGCGATGCAAGAAGAGATGGCAGCTCTCGAGAAGAATGAGACCTGGTCTCTTGTGCCCAAGCCCAAGGGCACCACTCCTGTGACATGCAAGTGGGTCTACAAGCTGAAGAAGAAAGCTGATGGCAGTATCGAGCGGTACAAGGCTCGTCTTGTAGCTCGGGGGTTTTCGCAGCAATACGGTGAAGACTACGATGAGACATTCAGTCCGATGGCAAAAATGACTTCAGTTCGATTCATCATTGCCTTGGCGGCGTTCAGTGGATGGAAGATCTGGCAGCTCGACGTCAAGAATGCCTTCTTGTACGGCGAGATTGACAAGGACATCTTCATGGCTCAGCCACCAGGTTTCGTGTCTGAAGATTTTCCGGAGCATGTCTGCAAGCTGAGGAAGGCCCTGTATGGGTTGAAGCAAGCGCCGAGGGCGTGGTACGGGAAGATCACAGAGTATCTCTTATTCTGTGGATTTGTTGCTTCAGACTCGGACTCAAGCTTGTTCGTCAAGAAGAGCGGGGAGCTTCAGGTCATCGTGCTGCTGTACGTCGACGATATGATCGTGACGGGGAACTCAAAGGTGGAGGTAGCTAGGCTTCGGGCTGAGCTATCTATCAGGTTCGAGATGAAGGATCTGGGGGAGCTTCACCATTTCCTTGGACTTGAGGTGCAGAGGAAGGAAGGTGGAGTGCTGGTGACCCAGGCCGGGTATGCGGAGCGGATCGTGGATCGATTCGGCATGAAGGAAGGGAAGTGCACCTCCACACCTCTGGAGAAGGCTATGAAGCTTCGGAAGGATGAGGGGAGGATTATGCAAGATCCGTTGGTGTTCCGAGCTCTGGTTGGGAGCTTGATCTATCTGACGATCACAAGGCCGGATATTGCATATGCGGTAGGCAGAGTGAGTCGGTATATGGCGGAGCCACGGGTACCTCATCTGCTAGCGGCCAAGAACATTTTGAAGTATGTCAAGGCGACCTCGGACTTGGGTCTCCTGTACAGGAGGGATGCGGGCTTCGAGGTGCATGGATACATGGATGCTGATTACGGGGGAGATTCGGATGATCGGAAGTCGACATCTGGATTCGTCTTCATGGCGGGCCCTACGGCTATATCATGGTGCAGCAAGAAGCAGGATTCCGTATCGGTCTCCACCACAGAAGCGGAATACAAGGCTTCGGCCTTGGCAGCTCAGGAAGCCATCTGGCTTAGGAGGTTGGTGGGAGACGTCCACAAGGATGTTCGGGAGCCGACTCTGCTACGCGGTCACAACGAGAGTGCTCTCAAACTGGTAACCAATCCAGTTTGTCACGCGAGGACCAAGCATATCGAGATCGAGCACCACTTCATACGGGAGAAGGTGCTGGAGGGATCTCTTTCGGTCGGGCATGTGCGGAGTGCAGACAATGTCGCAGACATCTTCACAAAGGCGCTGGCAAAGGGGCCGTTCACACGGCTAAGGGAGTTACTTGGACTGGTTTCAACTTCCCACTTCAAGGGGGAGTGTTGAAAATGTTGAAGTGGAAGTTAGAGGGCTTTTGGACCTGGGCGGTCTGGGAGAAGGTCGGGCGGACTGGCGAGGTCGCGCGACCTGGCGGGTTGTCCGGGCGGTCTGGCTGGTATCAGCCTAGCTGCGGTCTCCTGGAATGACTGCTGGTATCTGGTCCAAGGCGACAAGGTGGAGCCGCGCGGTCTGCCTCTGACCGCGTGGCGGGTTGTCCTCTTCTAGGCTGTGGCGGTCTGGTGTGACCGCACAGGGTAGTCCAGGTTCTCTGATAGTATTCGCGGACTAAGGAAATTAGTCGCGCGGTCTCAGTGCGCAGTCTCAGGAGGAGGCTGGTATGCGAGCTGATTGCTGTTCGCGGTCTCAGGAGGAGATCGGCATGCGGACAGGAGTTCGCGATCTGATGGCGAACTGCCTGTGTTCGCGGTCTCGGGTGAACACAGGTGGTGAACAGCTTCGGGCGGTCTGGCGAGCTCCTTGTGGAGTCGCGGTCTGCTGTGAGAGTGGCGGTCTCTCATGGTCAATGTTGAAGCTGGCGTGTTCACCAAAATGAAGCAGGAGTCCTGTTGCTGATCGCGCAGGTTGACCGGTCTGGTCGCGCGGTCTGGAGGGTGGTGATCCTATCTCATAGGGTGGTGACTGGATCAGGTCCCGCGCCTATAAATAGGAGCCACTGTAGCAGCATAACGAGAGAGACACCAAGTGTAAGCTGAGTCCGGCTTGTTCCTGCGGTCTGTTTTATTCTGACCGTGCGGTCTGCTGATTGAATTCCTTTTGTACAGCTTCTGCGGATAGTGCGGGCAGCAGCGTTCACCTCTTCCTCTGAAAGTGTTCGGGCGGTCTACGGCTTGGAGTTGTGGTGCTGGAGTTCGGGAGAATCAGGAGGTCGGAAGAAGTGGGCGGCTTGATCAGCGAGTTGGTGGGGTTCTGTGATCGTCAAGTCGCTGCGGTCTGGCAGTGTGTTGAAGTCGCAGGGAGGTCGCGCGGTCTGGAGCGGTCTCAGTTATCTGCATTTCCTTGTATTTCCCTTTTTTGGTGTTTGTGCTGGCGAAATCATGTCTCGCCAAGCATGTCTTGCCCTGTAATGAAGTTTTATGCTATCAATAAAGATCACATATTTGCCTGAAGATTGTTTCTGGTTGCTTTGGCTAGTATCTCTTAGTTGCATAATCGATTCCTGCTTGCTCTCACAAGGTCCTTAGAGAAATTTTCACATCTTTCACCATCACTTGGTTTTCGGCAGCTCAGGCAACCCTGTATAGACACACTTATGTGAGTAGTAGCACCAGAATCTATCCACCAAGTGTGTTTAGGTACATAAGTTAAATTAATTTCAGAACAAACTAAAGTGAGAAGTGTACCCTTCTTAGCACGCCAAGCGTGGTATTTGGCACAGTCTTTCTTCACATCTCCACCACCCCGACAAAACAAACAGGTGGAACCTTTATCCTGTTCCTTTTGTGGCTTCCTTTGTGGAGGTGCACTTGCAGCTTGCTTTCCTTTCTTCCCTTTCTGGCCTTTGTTAGAGGGACCCACTGCCATATGAGCACTTTCAGTCCTTTCTTGCTTCAATCTATCCTCCTCTTGCACATAATATGAAATAATGAGCTCATTAAGAGACCATTTCTCCTTTTGGCAGTTATAACTGACCTTGGATTAACTGAATTGTGCAAGAAGAGAAATCAAAACTAAATGCACGAGCAGGTCTTCCGACAGCTCTAACTTTAGTGCTTTTAGTTTTGAAGCAAGTAGGGATAATTCCATAATGTACTCATGTACATTCCCTTTACCCTTGTACCTCACGTAAACAAGTTTCGCAAGAAGCGTGCTTATCTCCGCCTTATCGTTTTGTTCAAAGCGTTTTTCACGGGTGTCAAGGAATTCTAAGGCAGGGGTGCCATCATCAGTGCCCCTGAAGGCTTCTGGAACGCCCCGCTCATGATCATTAGGCACATGCGATCTGAACGCTCCCACCATTCATAAATCCGTTTCAACTCAGCGGAACTATCATCTGAAGGAAGTGTGTGAGATTCAGTCCTAAGCGCAAGATCTAAGTCCATACAACCAAGCACGATCATGATGCTTTCTTTATAGTCTTTAAAATTAGTTCCATTAAGCATCGTAATTGAATTAATGTTGGCAGAAATCGTTGTAATGGAGTTATGAGCTGAAAAGAAAAATTATATAAATTAATTTGCATACCAACAGAAAATAAATTACACATCGCAATGCACAAATTAAATTCATTAAATAATGGTGGGGCCCATCACAGGAGACCTAGCGGACACCGACATTTAGTCTTTGGACAGAAATATCGATTCCAAGTGATCCTCTTGGTGTAGTAATCAAATACTGACAATAATTTTTGTCAAACAGAAGGCCTTTCTTTGGACCGACATACTGCTCACATGGAGAATAAAATAATTGTCAAATATTTATTACCACATGTGAGCGCACAATTTGACCAAATATTAATCTTCCTTTGGGCCGATCAATATTCGCATAAATTACGCACACATTATAATCTTAATAATGCTAAATTAAATTAATCTGCACGAGAGAGCCCACTTTGGCGGGATGTCATTTCAATTAATTTATTTGGCAAAATTAGATATTTAATAATTACTTTATCACCATTTAATGAATTTAATTTTAAAGTTCAAATTTAATTAATCGGTGCAGAGCGGGCACATGATTACAAAATTGACCCGACGATTAAATAGTAAATTTGACTATTTCATAATAAGCACGGGCATAAATGTGCGCGAGTGTAATTTCCCAAAAAGAGCCTTATTAATTTTAATGAAAATAATATTTTAAGTATTCTAATAAAATATTATTTATCCGAATATTAAAATTAATTTGCTTGCAAAATTAGATCGAGCATAATATATTAATTGCTAAATAATAATTACATTATTATTTTATAATTAGCGATTACCAATTTTACGTCGATCTAATAGCCAAATTATGCCTGAAATGATGAAATTCAAGTCGGGTTAAAGATTTAATTGAGTTACATATTTAGATCCTCAATTTTATTAATTTAATATAATCCATGATTTAAATGAGAATCATGGAATCACTTAATATTTATTACCAAAATAATAATATCATTATTATTTTATAACAAAATATGTTTATATTGATATAATTCCTCAAAGCACATGCCAAAAATAAAGGGCCCATAAGAAGCAAGAGGAATAATAAAACATCCAAAGATAGCCGAAAATCGGCTCCAAAAGGCAGTCCAAATATGATTTAAATTGACACAAATTTGGATTGCCAAAAATAACCCATAAGAGGTAATTAAGGCATGAAATATTTCAACAAAACACACAAATATGAGAAATAAGGCTGCAGGAAATACTCAAAATTTCTTGCCAAAATAGCCCCAATATTTTGCTGATTTAGGTAACAAATTTTGAGTATTTTTGGCACAATTATTATTATAAGTTAATAAAATATGCCTAAATAGTAATTGCCAAAAAATATGTCATGTCATAACTACACTGAAAAGATCCCCAAAATACTTTTAATTTTGGTAACAGATTCAAAATTGCCAAAATCAAAATTAAATTTGAAATCTTTCAAAAGAGCCTAAATTGGGCTTTACAAAAATAAAAAAACTATCTCTACCGCCGAAAAGGGGTAGGAAACCGCCGGCATATGCCGGATCCGGCCACCCTAGCCATGATTTAGCCGTCAAGAGGGCAGTGGTGGCACCACCGACCACCAATCGCAGTGGATTCCCGTGATCATGAGATCTTTGGTCACTATGATTCACTACCGATTATCGGTGGTGGCGCTAGATCCGAAGATGAAGCCAAGCGAAAAAAAAAATTGCTGAAAAATACCAAAGTCCGCCAAATGAGAGAAAAGAAATCCGAGAACCGCCGAAAAATCCCGATGAATCGACATAGAGTAGCTCTGATACCACTTATTGGGGTGAATCCGTCTAAAACCATGATGGAGACGGATTCGCTCTACTCGAAACATTGAAACGGGGAAAACAAGAGCGGAAGCATACCTGAATCCATTTAGATGGATTATTGCGGTCACGGATCTGCCAAGTCTACAAGGTCCTGAAGAAGAAGACGACTCCTCTTCCTCCTTAGGCTCTCTCCAGCGATGGGATGCTAGAACTGAATGAGAGTGAATATCATACCTTATGACTAGGGGACCATAACCTATTTATAACTAAACCCTAATACGGTCATTTACATTTAAGCCCATCATATAAATGTAAATGACGCCCGATATCCACACATTATTTAAATCGTCCATACAATATGAAACATAATCGACCAAATTAATTAGATCACCTAAATTGGGTCAATGTTAATGACAGCTCATTAACGCGCATAATTAATATATATGGCCCACATAATTATTATTTCTAACAGGTTGTCCTTCGAGGGCCAACCCAGCAAAGGGGCACCGCCCGCTATTTCCCGCTTGGCTCACCAGCACCCACAACCAACATCCAATAAGAGGTAAATGAGAGTCAGCTATGAGATGATCACAAACCGCATAACGATCCCATCCCTCGGCCATCTAGCCGGCTCAGGGGCATGTTGTTGGATCGTGAGGCGCCTTAGAGGTGGGGGGGGGGGGGTGAATAAGGGTTTTTAAATCTTTATTATTTAATATAAAAACCTTTGTTGTTTTTCTTTAAATCAACTTGAATCAAAATTAAAGAGGAGTGAATCAATTAAAACAAACTAGAAAGAACATGATTTTCATTATAATTTATGATTACAAAAATGTGATTTCTATAACGCTAGAAATCGTAGGTGAAATATGAAACTTCTTTTTGTTTTCTATACCGACTCTTCTCACCAAGAACCAGTTGGCTTTAGCCGATCTTTCCCAGATCCAGCCTCAAGCCGCTCTAGCCTTTCTATCCCCAGAAAAGTCCTCGAGCACCCCCTAGATCTTCTTCCTAGACCTAGTCGCTAACACGAGGTGAGTTACACCCTAAGTCCTACCCAGACCTAGTCGCCAACATGAGGCAAATTTACTTCCATGAAAATTAATAAAAAGGTTACAAATAAATATTTGAATACAAATTTAAAAACTCGATATGAAGAATTCTGGAGATGGCGAAGGCCACTGAAAGTTCTTGAAGTCAAAGCGTGCGCTCTTCGCGTTGAGGAAGCGTTGATCCAGTCCTCCTTAAATTCTTCGCTCGAATGTGTGCGGGAGATAAATGACTGGAAAATATAGCCCTGATTGAGTTTCTGGAGTGCTGGAGTAGGGCTCAAATCAATTTGTGGTTGGAGAAGACAAAATCATCCAATTTATAGAACTTGAGCTAACGTCGGCATTAAGGCTAATGACGGGCGTTGACCCAGTATAGTAATATTTTGATGGCTCAGATCTTTAAAACAGGAAGGAGATTATGCACTTTAGGAATTGTTTATTTTAGGCAATGCTAACGCTGGTGTTGATGCTAACGCTGGCGTTAGGTCAGATCATTCCTAAAGTGCTCCTTCAATCACGGCTGCATTCCTCCTTGCCATAATAATCGATCGTTAACACCAACGTTAAGTCCTAACGCATGGCGTTAAACTTCTTTTTTCAGCCAACAAGCCATCCCGTCGATCAGCAAGCCATCCCGTCGATCGGTAGACCATCCCATCGATCGTTAACGCCCAACGTTAAGTCCTAATGCCTGGCGTTAGACATCTTTCATTCATTTTGCTTGTGGATAGTACCAGACCAATATTGCAGCAACCTGGTGTCATATTTGTTCAAACCTGCTTGCTAAAAACACAATGGCAAACAAGATCAAATACAAGTGGGATTTGTTATTCTCAAAATCAGAGGGATGCGGAAAACCATGTTCCAATAATCTTCCCCTTTTGATAATAACAAATCCAATAGAGATAAATCATATTCATATATAAGATATGTGTTTTCTGAAGGATATATGACACTAAGCAATCATAGAGATATTAATAAGAGTTATAGTTCATTTAAAATTATGCATCCCCTAATTAACTGCTCCCCCTTAGTGTATGCACCCATATACTAGATTCATGCTCCCCCTTAATCTAGTGAATCCTACTCCTTGTGATTTATCATTTTATTCTCCCCCTTTTGTTATTAGCAAAAGTGGGTGGAGTGTAAAAAAAGAGAGGGCAAAAGGTAGAACATAACTAAGAGAGGAAGTAAGAGTTTTGTTTTAACATAAGGTAAGTCATGATCGAGCTAAGGAAGAGAGTGGAACAACAGAAAAATAGATGATAAGCGTGAAAGAATAACATTCTATGATTTTACCAAAGGAATTCTACCACTTGCTTTTCAAATTTAAGTAGAATATTACTTGTTGAAAGAAATGCAATATTGTTTGACAAGTACAAGTGAAAGACAAATCCTTAGAAATAAGCATGAGAACACATGGTAAAAACAACATAGTCAAATAGGAATGCAGAAAGATAAAACAAAGTTATTAAGATTTATATTTTTGTAATAGTTTGACCATTTCGACAATATATCTAGACTCTTCACATTTGAGCATTTTAACTTTGAAAATTTTCATAACAAATAGGCAAACATGAATCAACATATTCAAAAAGATAATAACTACAATGTAACCAATTCGTATTTCAAGTAAAGAAAATATTGTAGAAATCATGCATTGCAATCTAGTGCTTGTACTTAAGTTTTTAGAGAATTATGTAATTTTGCATTACAATCCAATTCTTATGAGTAGAAGCTTTATGAAAATCAATGATGTGTGCATAAGGTGTTTTGATAAAAGTATACAAGTGAAATAATCAGAACACATGACATATGTAATGAAATAGTAACAACAACATTAAGAATGTAATCTTATAATTACTTTCACACATCATATTTAGAATACAATTTCAAAGCAGAAAACATAAGTACAGCTACCAAGGTGCTTCACCCACACAATGTTCATTAAGACTTATCAGGGAGCGAAGTATTGCTTGGGGGATCACATAAGCATTTGTATAAAAATTTTATTTTTAGTGATCCAGTGTGCAAATAGAAGTGATAAAAAGAAATATGTTTGCACATGATACTTTACAATTCTTTCCAATGTGCTTAACCTCACAATGCTCATTAAGACTTATCAGGAGGGTGAGTAGTGCTTGGTGGAGTTATCTTTGGCATTTTATTTCAGATTTTTGTTTTGGGCCAAAAGGTCTCCGAATTCACTTGTTGTTGCAAACATTAATATTATTGAAATAACACTTCTATGTGTGCATAAAATTTATTTTTGAAAGATAGTGTAGGTAATTTAGACATACAGCTTAATGTGTTAAAACAATTACACTACACATTCATGCAAGACTAAGATTATGAGCACATGTAGATTACCAAAGTAGTGAGTGTATGAATCATTGATTAGCATACAACATTACTCATACTTAGAGGCATGCTAGGCAATCATACACAATTTTATATAGACTATTTCATTGCACATAATCAGATTAAGGTCAAGGCATGACAAGATAAAACAATGTTTAGGAAATTTGAAATAAAAATTAGACATTGAAGACAATCTTTAAGTGTATGCCTAAAATCAATTTTGACCATTTGAAACAAATATGACTAAGATGTTTGCTCTTGTGAAGTCTTATAGTCAAATCATAATTTTGTAAAATTTTTAAAGCAAAACAAATAACAAAAACATATTTTTGATCATTTTGAATTATTTGAATTTTTTGTATTTTGGAATAAAATAATCAAATTAATAACAAAATAATTTCAAATCTAAGAAAATAAATAGAGAAAAATCATTAGAAAAATATCAGAAATAGTGTAGAGAAAGCAGAATTTTGATCTGGGAAAACGGCTAACGCCTGACGTTAACTAGTTAACGCCGAAACAGTATGCTGTTTTTGAAAAACAATTTCGTTGGAATAGGGAGTATGTACATAGACCTTCTTATGGTAGAAATTCTAGAGAAAGTGGAAATGTTTAGAAGGCTTATTTAAGCATATTTTGGTGGTTTAAAAATATTTTTATCGTTTATATTTGAATTTTTGATTTTTCTTTATGAGAGGAGACATAGCATGTGGTGAGTTTCAATTTTTTAAATCTAAGACTCCTAATTCTAGTCTAAGTAGAGCAAATCGTGAATCGGGTAGAGGCTTGGTAAAGATGTCCGCAAGTTGATATTCAGTTCCAATAAAGTTCACATGAACATGTTCTTTCTTTATGTGATCCCTAATGAAGTGATGTCTGACATCTATGTGTTTGGATCTTGAGTGATGAACGGGGTTGTTGGTTAAATCAATAGCACTCTTTTTGTCACACTTTAGTTCAATATTTGTTAGATGAACTCCGAAGTCTTCTAAGATTTTAGTCATCCATAATGCTTGGGCACAACAACTTCCTAATGCAATATATTCCGCCTCGGTGGTGGAGAGGGCAACGAAATTTCATTTTCTACCTTACCATGCAACTAGAGAAGGACATAAGAAATGACATGTGCCACTAGTGCTTTTTCTATCTAAAGAACAACCCGCATAATCGGAATCGGAATACCCATGTAATTGAAAGAAATCATTAGTTGGATACCAAAGTCCTAATTTAGATGTGCCATTTAGATATCTAAAAATTCGTTTTACTGCTTTTAAATGAGATTCTTTTAGATTTGCTTGAAATCTAGCGCATAAACATATGATAAACATAATATCGGGTCTAGATGCACTAAGGTACAATAAGGATCCAATCATCCCTCTATATAAAGTTTGGTCAATTGAAATTCTGGATTCATATTTTCCTAACTTTAACGATGCGCTCATTGGAGTACTAGCTTATTTTAAATTTTCAAATCCAAAGTGTTTTAGCATATCATGTACATTTTAGATTGACATATAAAGATTCCATCATTTCTTTGGGTTATTTGAAAGCCTAAAAAATATGTTAATTCACCAACTCGACTCATCTCAAATTCGTTTTGCATCACTAGTACTACTTCATTACACAACTCTTTATTAGTGGCTCCAAAAATAATATCATCAACGTATATTTGTACAATAATCAAATCATTATCAATATGCTTAATGAAGAGAGTTTTATCGGCACTACCCATTTTATAATCGTGTTTTAGTAAGAAAGATGTTAGCCGTTCATACCAAGCACGGGGCGCTTGTTTTAGACCATAAAGCACTTTTTTTAATCTACAGACATGATTTAGACATTTTCATCTACAAAACCGGGTGGGGGGGGGGGGGGTGTTCTACATAGACTTCTTCTTTAATTATTCCGTTTACACTTCTTACATCCATTTGAAATAGTTTAAACTTCTTATAACTCGCAAATGCAAGAAAGATTCTAATCGATTCAAGGCGAGCTACGGGAGCAAATGTTTCATCAAAGTCTACCCCCTCAATTTGAGAATAACCTTGTGCTACTAATCTAGCTTTGTTCCTAGTGATTCTAGAATCTCCATCTAATTTAGTTTTAAATATCCATTTTACACCTATAACCGGGTGATTAGATGGTCTTTCTACAAGCTTCAAAACCATATTGCGTTCAAATTGATTTAATTCTTCATTCATAGCAATAAACCAAAACTCATCATTTAAAGCGGTAGAAACATTTTTGGGTTTAATTTCGGAAACAAAGCATAAATTGGAAAAAGATTCATTAAAGGAAGAGCGTGTCGTTACCCCTCTTGATGGTTCTCCAATGATAAGCTCCATTGGATGATCTCTTGTGAATCTAAGCACGCTTGGAGGCATGAATTCTTCTTGTACTGGCTCTACTTCTTTGTCCTCTCCAAGTGGTTCATCATCATCAAGTTCCAAAGGTGAGGGGGGTTCATCTTCTTTTCCTGCACTATTTGTAGCTACACAAGGCACAAGTTCATCAAACTTCACATGAATAGACTCTTCAACCTCTTTAGATTTTTTATTATATATCCTATATGCTTTGCTAGTTGAAGAGTAACCAAGAAAAATACATTCATCGCATTTTCATCAAATTTAGCTAATGCATCTTTGGTGTTTAAGATAAAACATTTACATCCAAAAACATGAAAGTATGATACATTAGGTTTCTTTTGGTAATATAATTCATATGGAGTTAATTTCAAAATAGGGCGAAGCATGATACGATTTATAACATAACAAGATGTACTTACCGCTTCGGCCCAAAAAGATCTAGGCAACCCATACTCGGATAACATAGTGCGTGCGAGTTCCTGAAGGGTTCTATTTTTCCTCTCCACCACACCATTTTGTTGCGGGGTGCGTGGAGCGGAAAATTCATGCTTAATACCTAGATTATTGCAGAAAGTGGTGAAGCTATCATTTTCAAATTCCCCTCCATGATCAGACCTTATGCATTTAATTTTTAAGTCTAATTCATTTTGAATGCGATTGCAAAGTTTTGAAAATTCAGAAAACTCATCGGATTTGGAGGTAAGAAATAAAGTCCACGTGAATCTGTAAAAATCGTCAATCAATACAAAAGTGTACTTTTTACCACCAAGACTACAAGTGCTAATTGGCCCAAAAAGGTCCATGTGAATTAGTTGCAATGGTCTTGTGGTGGATATTTCACTTTTACTTTTAAATGATGTTATTGAAAATTTTCCTTTTTGGCATGGCGAACATAAATAAGATAGATTTCCATTTAGTATTGGCAACCCTTTAATAATTTTATTTTTTGACAATTTTAAAATCAGCTTGGTGCTAGAGTGACCAAGACGCCTATGCCACAATTCAAGTTCTTCATTTTTTTGAAATAAGATATTTAAGTGATGCTCGTGATAGATCGTGAAAAGCAATTAAATAAACATTATGAGTTCTTGGTGCAGTGAGTATAATATTATTAGACTTAGGATCAATAATTTTGCACAAAATAGTAGAGGACTCAAATAACACATCAAGACCTTTATCGCATAGTTGACTAATAGAAATTAAGTTGTGTTTTATGCCTTCTACAAATAAGACATTTGTAAGAGAGAAAGAATCATTACCCACTGTATCAGTGCCTAATATTCTTCCTTTTCCATTGTCACCAAACGTCACGGTTCCTCCTTTTTTCTTAGTGAGGCTAAGGAACTTTGCTTTATCGCCCGTCATGTGCTTGGAGCAACCTGAGTCTAAGTACCACATGTATTCTTTGTCTTTAGCCTGCCAACATACCTAAGAAGAAAATGTTAGTTAAGATCCGGATACCCATGAGGTTCCTCCCATAATATAGGTGGAGACCTTAGGTACCCAAATTTGCTTTAAAGTGCGCTTTCCCTTTTTCCTGCAAGAGTCCGTGGTGTGCCCAAAAAATAAACAATTGACACAAGCAACAAAAGGGGTTGAGACCTTTTTCAGAGACTGTTGTTGACCCTTGCTGGTATACACAGAGGTAGAGGGAGTGAGGGAATTATTTTTATGAAAAGATTTTTGATTTCTGGAAACAGAGCTAACGCTAGCGTTAGTAGTCAACGCTGGGTGGTAGGTTTTGGAACTGTATCCCAGCCCAAACTTAGCAGACCCATGGCACTGGTTGCCAAAAATCATGTCCAGTGATTTTTGGCCAACCCCAAATTTGTTTATTGCCACATTAAGATCATTTATTCGGGCTTTTAAGGCGAAGTTTTCACTTACTAAATTTCCACATCTCTTTGCAAAATTTTCCTTTTCATTTTCAATTTGTGAAGAAATATTTTCAACCTTCTTTCTAAGTCTCCCTTTTCTTTCATGAGCGATTCGATATTGGAGAGAGCCTTAGAAAGATCATTTTCAAGTTGCTTTGCCTTTGTCAAATGATTGTCATTCTTTTGGCATGACATCATTTCTTTATTTAATTTTTGATTTTTTTTAAAGAGGATTTTAGTCTCGGTTTTAAGAAGATCAAGATCTTTTAAATTTCTACTAAACGATTTGCATGTTTTTAAGTATTCAACATAAAGATCATCATAAGTAGAAGGGATTACATCAATGTCGCTTTGGACACTGCACTCGTCATCAGTTGATTCTTGGTTCCTCCCCATGATGCACAAGTTTGCCTCATCATCCTCGCTTGAACTTGATTCGTTTGAGCATCCAGATGAAGAATCATCCCATGTTGCCGCCTTTAAGACCTTCTTCTTCTCCTTTCCTTTATGCCTCTTTTCTTTTTGCTCCTTCAGGTATTTTGGGCATTGTCTTCTTATAGTGGAAGCACTCGGGTGGAGGTCGCTCTTCATCGTCGTCGCTTGATTTTTCCTTTTCTCCTTTTTGGAAGATGATCCTTTTCGAAAGTACTTATGGAAGGTATTCCTTCTTTCTGGATTCTTCATGAACATTGTGAAGTTTTTCACAAAGAGACTCTCCTCGTCATCTTCCTCATCGTCATCCTCTTTTCTTAACTGTAGTGCCAAGGCTTTCTTCGTTGGCTCCTTATTGTATTCTTCATCTTGAATGTTGACTCTCGATCTAGAGCCGACTTAGATCATGCGATTCGGAAATTTTAGTCACCTTTGGATTGAACTTTGGAGGAAGAGACCGAAGGATCTTTCTCACCAAGTCATCGTTTTATAATGTTTTTCCAAGGATCTTTGAGGCATTGACAATCTTGGTGAAGCGAGTATACATTGAGTCGACGTTGTCATTTGGATCCATCCTGAACCTTTCAAACTCCGATTCCAGTTGGAATAGCTTTGAGTCTTTGACCTGCGAGGTACCTTCATGAGTTATTTCAAGCAAATTCCAAATATCATAAGCAGTTTCACAGGTACAAACTCTATTAAATTCAGTCCTATCTAAGGCGCAAAATAAAACATTCACGGCTTTAGCGTTATTTTTATATTTATTTTTATCTCCATCATCCCACCTATCTTTAGGCTTTTCTATGGTTACTTCTCCAACAATATAAGTAGGAGTCGTATGCGGTGTTTCAACACTAGCCTAGACGTCCAGATCTAAATTAATTAGAAAATAACGCATCCGCGTTCTCCAATAAATGTAGTCAGTTACGGTGAAAAGTGGAGGTCTACTTATTCCTTGCCCTTCATGAAAAGCGAGATCACGAGACGCCATTATTACTGGTTGTTAGACCATTTTGGAATAGCCTAGCTCTGATACCACTTGTTGGATCGTGAGGCACCCTTAGAGGGGGGGGGGGGGGGGGTGAATAAGGGTTTTTAAAACTTTATTATTTAATATAAAAACCTTTGTTGTTTTTCTTTAAATCAACTTGAATCAAAATTAAAGAGGAGTGAATCAATTAAAACAAACTAGAAAGAACATGATTTTCATTATAATTTATGGTTACAAAAATGTGATTTCTATAACGCTAGAAATCGTAGGTGAAATATGAATTTTTTTTTGTTTTCTATAATGATTCTTCTCACCAAGAACCGGTTGGCTTTAGCCATCTTTCACAGATCCGGCCTCAAGCCGCTCTAGCCTTTCTATCCCCAGAAAAGGCCTCGAGCACCCCCTAGATCTTCTTCCTAAACCTAGTCGCCAACACGAGGCGAGTTACCCCCTAAGTCCTACCCAAACCTAGTCGCCAACATGAAACGAATTTACTTCCATGAAAATTAATAAAATGTTACAAATAAATATTCAAACACAAATCTAAAAACTCTCTATGAAGAATTCTAGAGATGGCGAAGGGCGCTGAAAGTTCTTGAAGTCGAGCGTGCGTTCTTCGCGTTGAGGAAGCGTTGATCCGGACCTCCTTGAATTCTTCACTCGAATGTGTGCGGGAGATGAACGACTGGAAAATACGGCCCCGATTGAGTTTTTGGAGTGCTTGAGTAGGGCTCAAATCAATCAGGGGTTGGAGAAGATGATATCATCCAATTTATAGAACTTGAGCTAACGCCGACGTTAAGGCTAACGTCGGGCGTTGACCCAGTATAGTAATGTTTTGATGGCTCGGATCTTTAAAACAGGAAGGAGATTCTGCACTTTAAGAATTATTTATTTTTTGAAATCCTAACGCTAGCGTTGATGCTAACGTTGGTGTTAGGTCAGATCATTCCTAAAGTGCTCCTTCAATCACGGCTGCATTCCTCCTTACCATAATCATCGATCGTTAACGCCAACGTTAAGTCCTAACGCCCGACGTTAAACTACTTTCTCTTTTTTTTTTCAGTCAGCAAGCCATCCCGTCGATCAGCAAGCCATCCCGTCGATCGGCAAACCATCCCGTCGATCGTTAATGCCCATCGTTAAGTCCTAACGCCTGGCATTAGACATCTTTCATTCATTCTGCTTGTGGATAGTACCAGACCAATATTGCAGCAACCCGGTGTCATATCTGTTCAAACCTGCATTTTAAAAACACAATGGCAAATAAGATCAAATACACGTGGGATTTGTTATTCTCAAATCAGATGGATGCGGAAAACCATGTTCCAACACGTGTCACCACTAATCATGCAAGCAAGCCGTACATGCAACATGTAATCATAAAAGAAAGTGCAACTACCACTACACAGGGTGAGGTTTCAAGCACAATCAATCTTCTAGGTTGAGCATCAAAGTAAAGGGATCCTATGCATGCACATGATGTTAGTTGGGTTCACTCGAAGGTTCCCCACAACTGCCTAAGCAATCCCATGAGGCTAACATAACATCAATTCAAATCATCACAACGTGGGTACAAACGACCACACATTCCATGCTCAGAAGGCATGCATCAAAGGTACTCCTTTGCGAGCACCAACGCCAACCTAAGTTCGGAAACCTTAGGTGGGAAAGAGCTTCTGGCCCGTCTAGATGAACACCTTCGGCGACCTCTTCCATGATCGTACAACGTCCAAGAGGTGCTACCTTGTGCCGACTCGCCTGGAAACGTGTTCGGTTTAGCCATTTCCCATGCTCTCGCCGTCGTTATCGAACGCACGACGCAGGTACGACTTTGCCTCGGCCCGTAAGGGTGTAGCACTACAAGTGCCCAAAAAATTAAGTTACGCACCCAATCCTTTCGCAAGGACTTAGGCTTCACAAATAACAACCAAGAAGGAGGTACAAGACCACTCCACTTCAAAACTCATGGTGAAGGTTTGCTTTCAACCACAACCCAAGATGGGACTTCCATTAGGCTCCCAAAAAACACCTAAAACTCAAGTCCGCAATGTGATGGAAAATCTCTCGGAGTCATTCGCCGGCACGCATTCTAGGCTTAACCTAAATGCAACGTCACAATTCAAGCATCACCGATCTGGGCTCACATCCACGTATAGGCTATACACAAAATGCCTAAATCCACACGAATACCAGATTTCTACATGCAATATGTCGGGGATGGACACAATTAACCCGGAGTTCCGAAGAACTTAAGGAAATTCTACACTTCACCCATTTGGTGAAAGGGATACCTTATGCAAGCATAGAAAAAGGAATGAGAGGACAAAAACACGTCCTAAGACCGGGGGTAAGAATCGTTACCCTTGGAGCACGCTTCAGCGCCATGGAACAAAATTTGTTCGGTTGGAAATGACCGCAATGGACTCCTCTCCACGAATTCGGTCTCGGCTTGCGAATCCGAGCTTCGGAGCTCCTTCAATGGGGGAAAAGGGCTCCTCCTTCTCTCTAGGTTCTTCAAGGAAAGAGAGAGAATGGGGTGGGTGAAATGTGGTTCTAAACCCTCATTTCCCGACCATAAGCCGCCAGGAAACATTTCCCACCATCGGATCTCCTCACAACTCAATGGATAGCTCAGATTTAATCTTGAACCGGACTGGAAAAACCCTTAAATGGCTTGGCACACGGCCGTGTGCCAGGCCATGTGAACTCACAGGAAAAACTGGAGCTAGACAAGCTCCCTACAAACGGCCATGTCTATGGCCGTGACCTTTACTGCCAAAAATTTGACACTTAAACTCACAGGCATGGCCTTGCACACGGTCGTGACGCAAGCCATGTCAAAATTCAGCTTCTCTAAAAAGCTTCTTAAACACCCCCAAACATACCCAAAACTCTATGGGACTCCTCTAGTGCTCTTAGGGTCTTCATGGAAAGCAATTATATTAATTTTGGGGTGTTACATCTCTCCACCCCTTAAAAGAATTTCGTCCCAAAATTTCTAACATAAAAGCAATCAAACTTAAGCTGTACCTGAGAGAAATAGCTCGGAGGTACTCTGCAAGCATCGTTTGCTCTCTCTCCCAAGAGAGCTCCTCTCGCACGCAATTGTCCCAACGGACCTTGACCATTTTGATCGCCTTGCTCCGCAGCCGTCGGACTTCAGCGTCTTCAATGCGTATGGGCTTGACTTTCGTCAAAAACCCACCATCAACCTGCAATTTGCCGACCGCAAGTATATGAGTAGGCTCTTGCACCGCCTTCCTCAATACTAAAATATGTAATATGTTGTGTAGACCGGTCAGCTTTGCGAATAATGCAAGATGATATGTCGCATCACCAACACACTCCACGATCTCAAACGGCCCCAAGTACCTCGGACTGAGCTTCTTCAAGCGTCGGATCCTTGATACTCCTTTGAACGGTTTGATCTTCAAGTAAACCCAGTCGCCAATGAAGAACTCCAGGTTCCTATGCTTGGCATTGTAATACTTTGCTTGCCTATCCTGGGCAATCAATAGCCTTTCACGTATAGCTCTGATCGTTGAATTTGCTTCATCAATGTCCTTTCGCTTCAATAGCTTAGTATCGCCCGCTTCCGCCCAAGACAACGACGTACGACACTTCCTACCATATAGGGCCTCGAAGGGCGCCATCTGTATACTGGCTTGGTAGCTATTATTGTAGGCAAACTCGATCATATAAAGATGATCTTCTCACTTCTTTTCAAAATCTAGAGCGCACATTCGGAGCATTTCCTCCATAATCCCGTTGGTCCTCTCAGTCTGTCCATCCGTTTGCGAGTTAAAGGTCGTGCTGAACCTCAGCTTAGTGCCCAACAGTTCATGGATAAGCCTCCAATCTTTCGATGTGAAATGCCTGTCACGATCCCTGACGATGCTACGAGGAACACCGTGCAACCGCACAATACTATCAACATATAACTTTGCTAGCTTTTCCACGGAATCATCTTTCCAGTTTGAAATAAAGTGCGATACTTTCGTTAAACGATCTACGTTCACCCAAATGGCATCGTTTCCATGCTGCGATCTCGGCAATCCGTGCACGAAATCCATCGAGATATCGTCGAACTTCCATTCCGGGATCGGCAAAGACTTTAGAAACCCACCAAGTCTTTGACATTTAGCCTTCACCAATGCGCAAGTATGGCACTTGGCCACGTAGAGAGCAATGTATTTCTTCATTCCTGGCCACCAGAAGAGTTTATTCATATCCATGTACATCTTTGTGCTCCCTGGGTGGACCGAGTACTTGGTAAAGTGAGCCTCATACATCAACTCCGCCCGTAATGTACCAACATTTAGGACACATAACCTAGCATCCTTCCACATAAGACCATCTTCGAAGGAGAAATCAGCGTTTGACCCATCAACTGTCTCTGATTTGTAACGCTTCATGCTTTCATTTAGCTCCAAAGCATGTCGAACTCGGTCGGCAAGGTCGTATTGAACCTCCATCCTGTTCAAGCATGCTGAAGTGGACGCTCTCCTTTCGAAACAAGTGATCCCCATGGATTTAAGATCACAGATTAGACGCTCATCATGCATCAAAATCCAATTTGCATGCGCAGGAGCCCGACGACTCAATGCGTCTGCAACAACGTTTACCTTTCCAGGAGTGTAATGTATGTCGAAGGTGTAGTCCCCGAGGAACTCCATCCACCTTCTCTATCGCATATTCAACTCCTTTTGATCCAACAGGTACTTGAGGCTTTTGTGGTCCATAAAGATGTCGATCTTCAAGCCATATAGGTAGTGCATCCACAGTTTAAGAGCGAAGACCACGGCCGCTAACTCCAAGTCATGGACAGGGTAGTTCTTCTCATGTACCTTCAATTGTCGGAAACCATAGGCAATTACCTTTCCAAATTGCACTAGGACGCAACCTAAGCCACACCCCAAGGCATCGCTATATATTTCGTAGCATTTCGTTCCACTTGGCGAGCATAGAATGAGCGTCGTGGTCAAATGACTCTTCAGTTCCTCAAAAGCTCGTGCGCACTCGGGCGACCAAACGAACTTCTGATCATTCCTAGTCAGTTTAGTGAGAGGAAGTGCAATCCTGGAGAAGTTCTCCACAAAGCGCCTATAATAGCCAGCAAGTCCTAAGAAACTTCGGACTTCCGCTATATTTTTCAACACAGGCCACGCTCGGATCGCCTCTATCTTCGACGAATCGATTGTGATTCCTTCACCACTAATAACATGACCCAGGAATGCTACCGACGATAACCAAAACTCGCACTTGGAGTACTTGGCATATAGTTGATTCCTCCTCAAGGTGGTCAAAATTGCGTGTAGATGCTCTGCATGCTCCTCTTCCGACTGAGAGTATACAAATATGTTGTCGATGAAAATGATCACAAATTGGTCCAAGTACTCTCGGAACATTCGATTCATTAAGTCCATGAATACCGACAGTGCGTTGGAGAGACCGAACGGCATAACCGTGAACTCATAGTGTCCAAAATAGATACTTAACGTCGTCTTTGGAATATCACATTCCATTATACGAAGCTGATAGTAGCCTGACTTTAAGTCTAGCTTAGAGTATACCGTCGACCCAACCAGTTGGTCGAATAAGTCATTGATTCTTGGAATCGGATAACGGTTCTTCTCGGTCAGCTTATTCAGCTCTCGATAATCAATACATAGGCACAAGCTCCCATCCTTCTTTTTCACAAAGAGGTTCAGTGCACTCCAAGGTGATAAACTTGGACGTACTTAGCCTTGCTCTAGTAGCTCTTGCAACTGAACCTTCAGTTCTGCCAATTTCTTTGGCGCTATCCGGAACGGTGAGCGTGACACAGGCTTGGCACCTGGCAACAACTCAATACAGAAATCGATCTCTCGCTGAGGTGGAGCCCCAGGGAGTTCGTCAGGGAACACATCAACGTACTCTGCCACTATCGGGACATCACCTATACTTGGCTTAGGCATCGAAGCCTCCAACAAAGTGAAGAACAGCTCCGCGCCCTTTCTCACCACCTTAACCACCTGGAGAGCATACATCAGCGACTTGCTCGCTCCTCGCATACCCGCAAATGTGGTTTCGTCTCCGATGTTTTTCCCAAAAGTAATCTCCTTCGAATTTCAATCTATGCATGCCCGCTGCTCCGAGAGCCAATCCATGCCAAAGATCACGTCGAATTCAGCTAGCGGTAATAACGACGCTTCCAAGTCAAAATACTGATTTTCAATCCGTACCTTTACACAACCTTTCTATCCGCACTCATTCTAGATCCATTGGGCAGCTCTACCTCCAATCTATCTTCTACCAAGGTAGACGACACTCCGATTCGCACCAGGAAGTCCTTAGACTGAAAGGAGTGTGATGCTCCCATATCGAAGAGAGCTCTCGCCGGATAGTTTAGAATTAGGACAAAGCCTAATTGTACACAAATAAACATAAAGTCGCACAAAGTATAAAACACATATAGCTGTAAAAGCTAAATTTCTATTTCATACATGTAACGACATCACTTTGTCGGATGGATTCTTGCTGGCCAAGCGAGTAAACTCTCGGCTGGGTCAGAATATGTTGGGAAGAAAAATACTCCGCAGCTTTGCCCTTTTCCGCATGACCCACAACACGAGCATAGTCCACCACTTGGTTTTCTAGTCTCGGGGGACCACTTAGACACACACGTGCTATGTGTCCCACCTTTCCGCAAGTGAAACATGTTGTACAGCTCCGTGAGGTAGTTGATCCTGATACGATAGAGGGAGTTGGTTCCTTGGGGGGACCACTTCGATACACTCGGGCTTTGTGTCCCACCTTTCCACAAGTGAAACACGTTATAGGACCCTGTGCGGTTGTAGCTCCTGACACGAAAGAGGGAGTTGGTTTCGCATACTTAAACTTCCTCTTGACTCTCCTGAACTCAGGCTTTGACTGCTGGTCACACGCTCTTCCCACAACTACATTTTCAACTCTATGTTCCACCCTGGGCTCTACCGCGGGTTCCATTCTCAACTCCACTACAGCACCAGGCACCGGAGCCACATCAGGAGTAGGTGTAGTATGCTGTGTAACACGACCAGGCTGAGTGTTGATCATCGAGAATACCGCTTCAGCGACTAATCTGATCATCTCAGTAGAAGGAGTGGTCGCTGGCCCTCCAGCGAACACACTACTTTCAACGGTGTTACAGGGTTGAGACTGCCCCACACCACTCCTAGTCACCTATAATCGTGTAATACACAATTTAGTAACCAAAAACATAGCAAATAACAATCAATGAACGCTCAGGTTCTGCAAACAAGTATGTTTTTCATTCCTAAGTGGACATTCTTATTAGTTTTTTATCATTTTAGATGAACGCACAACCCGTGCACACCACCCCTTAAAAGGAATTCAACCTCGAATTCTCTAAACTACGGATTGACTCCTAAGTCTGATACCAAATTTTAACACCTGCCAGCAGTACAAATAATATAACAGTAGGTCCGGCCAGGACCCCACGCCATATTAAACACACTAGCTAGACATTAATAAGTTGATAGCTGAAAAAGAACTACACGAGAGTACACAATGCGTAAGCGAAAGCATTTAATTAAAATATTATTTTCAGAACTGTCCACTATCCCAGGAACGAAACATATGAGGGTTATGGCCTTAAGGCCTTACATTTCAACCAAATGTACTAAACTCAAAACATACATCGGCACGCAAGCCGACAATACATGAAAAGCAGAAAAAGAGGTTGGCCTTCAAGGGCCAACTCAACAAATGGGCACCGCCCACTATTTCCCGCTTGGCTCACCAGCACCTGCAACCAATATCCAATAAGAGGTAAACGAGGGTCAGCTATGAGCTGACCACAAACCGCGTAACGATCCCCCCAATCTAGTCGGCTCAGGGGAGTGTCACCGCTAATCCTGCAAGCAAGCCGTACATGCAACATGTAATCATAAAAGAAAGTGTAACTACCACTACACATGGTGAGGTTTCAAGCACAATCAATCTTCTAGGTTGAGCATCAAAGTAAAGGGAATCTAGGTATGCACATGATGTTAGTTGGGTTCACCCGAAGGTTCCCCACAACAGCCTAAGCAATCGCATGAGGCTAACATAACATCAATTCAAATCATCACAATGTGGGTACGAACGACCACACATTCCATCCTCACAAGGCATGCATCAAAGGTACTCCTTCACGAGCACTAACGCTATCCTAAGTTCAGAAACCTTAGGTGGGAACAGAGCTTCTGGCCCGTCTAGGTGAACACCTTCCGCGGCCTCTTCCATGATCGTACGACATCCAAGAGGTGCTACCTCGCGCTGACTCACCTTGAAACGGGTTCGGTTCAGCCATTTCCCATGCTCTCGCCGTCGTGATTGAACTCACGATGCGGGTACGGCTTCGCCTCAGCCCATATGGGTTTAGCACAACAAGTGCCCACAAAATTAAGTTATGCATCCAATCCTTTTGCAAGGAATTAGGCTTCACAAATAACAACCAAGAAGGAGGTACAAGACCACTCAACTTCAAAAATCTTGGTGAAGGTTTGCTTTCAACCACAACCCAATATGGGACTTCCGTTAGGCTCTCCGAAAAACACCTAAAACTCAAGTCCGCAATGTGATGGCAAATCTCTCGGAGTCATTCTTTGGCATGTATTCTAGGCTTAACCTAAATGCAACGTCATAATTCAAGCATCACCGATCCGGGTTCAAGACCATAAATGTGCTTCACACAAAATGCCTAAATCCGCACGACTACCAGATTTGTACATGCAATATGCCGGGGACGGACAAAATTAACCCGGAGTTCCGAAGAACTTAAGGAAATTCTACACTTCACCCATTTGGTGAAAGGGATACCTTATGCAAGCATAGAAAAAGGAATGAGAGGACAAAACTAGTCCTAATACCGGGAGGAAAGATCGTTACCCTTGGAGCATGCTTCGACGCCATGGAACAAAATTTGTTCGGTTGCAAACGACCGCAATGGACTCCTCTCCTCAAATCCAATCTCGGATTGCGAATCTGAGATTCAGAGCTCCTTGAATGGGGTAAAAGGGCACCTCCTTCTCTCTAGGTTCTTCAAGGAAAGAGAGAGAATGTGGTGGGTGAAATGAGGTTCTAAGCCCTCATTTTTCAACCATTAGCCGACATGAAACATTTCCCACCATCGGATCTCCTCACAACTCAACAGATAGCTCAGATTTAATCTTGAACCTGGCTAGAAAAACCCGTACACGGCTTGGCACACGGTCGTGTGCCAGGCCGTGTGAACTCACAGGAAAAACTAGAGCTAGACACGATCCCTGCACACGGCCATGTCTATGGATGTGTGGATCTACACAGTTAGGGACATGGACGTTTGTCTGGCCGTGGCCTTTACTGCAAAAAATTTGACACTTGAACTCACAGACACGGCCTTGCACATGGCTGTGTCGCAAGCCATGTCAAACTTCAGCTTCTCTAAAAAGCTTCCTAAACACCCCCAAATAGGCTCAAAACTCTACAGGACTCCTCTAGTTATCTTAGGGTCTTCATGGAAAGCAATTATATGAATTTTGAGGTGTTACAGAGCAGGGCAGACCCAACCTCATAATACTATGGTGAGTAGTGTAAGACCCCATTTGTTTCGCTACAAAACTGAGTATTATGCCCAGAACCGCCGCTTTGCGGTAACACCAACTCTCTGGAAGGTTGCCACTACAAAGCGTTGATCCTGCCGGTCATATCGATCACAGAAGAAGAAAAGTACATTTGAACCAAAATAAGTTCAAGTCCACATCACACAATATATAAATCTTATTGAAAAGATGTCCACAGGTAATAACTGAAATAAAAGGTAGCAATATAAAGGGCTCATGCCTAGTACATCATGTCCTCAGTACAGATCCCTCGTGGAAGCAAATTTACTGATAGACACTCATAGATCCTAAAATTGGTGCTCCCATGCTAGACTGGCCCACCTCCATCTGCACCAGCCTCTAGTGGTGCTGCATCTCCTCGGTACCCTAAAATGATATGGTCCACCGACCGTTAGTCAAAAAGACTAAGCCTCATTTCCCACCATCCATCCCCAGTGGCCCTAGGCACTGAGCGGGAGGATAAGGCGGAGGGCGACAATATGTATAAAACAAAGCAGGTGACATGGCCTAGCTACATGAGTACATAACACTACACAGATGGTATTAATATATAGAGTACAGTAAGTAAAGCAGGGTAAAGAACAAGTAAAGCAAGTAAGTAAAGACAAGTATATAATTGAAAAGTAACCATTGATTTATAGGAATGTTCATACAAACCTATAGTCCAAGGGGTCGTTTAGCAAGACCTATCATATAAAAAGTCCCATAACCAATTTACACGATGGGGGTAGGGGTTGAAATGCAATGCTTATGCTATGACATGTAGAGTTATGCTGAGTAATGTTATGATCACACAAGTGCAACTCACACATTTCGACTTTATGCGCACAAACTTTTAGTTCCCCCTTTTTGGAGCTAGCAAAACTCCTAGGATACCCCCCGTAGTGGCAAACAGAAGTGTTGGGTTGGGCCTCGCCCACATCTAGGTTGGTATTCACACTATCTAACCTAGACCTATCGTATGCCTCAATGCAAAACCGCGGAGCGCCTGCGTACTCTTACTGGTTGGACCACCAGACTTTCTTGGCTAGGTGCAAATCCACACATGCCGAGTCAGTGTATCGACATCTGTGATGACTGTCAATACCAAAGACCCACCACCTTTATGCACATGCAATTATGATTATCATCTATCTCTGAGCCATAAGCTCCCCGGGATAACCTGTTCGTGCCTACAACCACCGAGCCTACCACTCAAAAAGCCAAACTAGCTAACCACCCATAGCAACGGGATGCGAGTGAGTGTATTATTAAGTTAATCTTGTTCATCAACTTATTCTTACAATTTAGGGTTAATCTTGGACTTCCCGAGGTCTACCCTGTGAGGGGCTCGCAGCGGTACTAGGAGGTACGATAGGATGATAGCCCAAACTGCCCTTTCCAAGACACTTACTATTATTGATTTCTATCCTTGACATGACCATTAGTAATGTTACTCTCACTAACACTAAGTGTGTTTTACCCCACACCAAGGGAATGACGATCTTTCGTCGATCCTAAACACACTTTTGCCTCCTAGTCAAGTAGACATCTTACTCCTACTTTCTTTTGGTGACCCCTCCCAAATCCAATCAGTCTGGGTGCACCAACTTCCATAACTCCCCATGTAAGACCTACATATTTACCCTTATTCACTGTTTTCACTATATGCATACCACTTGAACTATATGATGTATAAAAAGAGAAAGACTCCCAATGCTCATACAAATGACCCAAGATTATTATGGGGATGTGTTATGACATTTTAAGGCTATCTCCAGAAATTCATAATTTTCCTAATTTATTTTGCATTTATCATAATTTCTTTAAAATCAGGGAAACTATGACTTTGGACATCAAGTATGGTTTTCTGACGAGCTATGGCATTGATAAAATTTTTACAACTATATATCATCAAAATGATAGCCACATATGAATCTCATAATTTTCCAGAAAGGTTTGACCTCTAATTAAAATATTGATTAATCTATCGCAATCAGGGATTTACAAAGGAAGTACCAAAAATCCTCATTCAAAAATTACAAGAAAATTATCAGAAGTCTAGGGTGATCAGAAAAGTTCACTGGATAAGTTTCGCAATTTTCTAGATTCATTTAATTATCTAAATCCTTTATTTAAGTAAACAAATCATAGGGCACTTTGTGAAGTGAACCATATAAAAACTCCTTCAAAAATTATACCAAAATTTACAGATCATATTCCTGCCATAAAGAGTGCTCTAACAAAGTGTCATGATTTTCCAGTGAGTATAAAATCCATAAATTAATTTTCTTACAACTAGGGTAAATATTGGGGATATGAATAAAGTACTATATATATCAATCCATAGTTCATAACAAAATTATCAGAGAGTGATATCACCCATATAAATTTACTGACAAAATTTCATGAGCATCCAAAGAATTATGATTACGTAAATTCTTAATATAAGAAAATGGCCTAATGGGTTCTTAACTAATTCAGAGGGGATAAATATTCCTAAAAATTCCAGAGAAATTATGTAGGGCTTATTTCTACCCCATGAAACTCTCTACTAAGTTCCAAGACAATCTGACAACATATGACCATATATCCTTCAATAAGTTCAATATACAACCCTACGATTTGAACCAGGGTTCTAGGGCACATCCACCCCAAACCACCCAAAAACCACTTGTGGGGGTATTTTATGTGACATCAAGTCAGTGGTCAAACTTTTACAACATTTGGATGAGGGTTGATCTCCCAAATCCATCAAGTGCACTTTTGATCTAATATACCATAGTTTGACCAATTTTGGGATACTCAATTACTCAACCAAATCAATCCCAAATGGGATGAAATTTTTACCAGAGTCGTGTCATGACCCTAAGGACCACCCACCAAAATTTGGTAGGGTTTGGATATAATTAGCCCCTATAATTAATTCTTACATGAATTATTAAATTCCTACAAAAACTATAGAACAAGTTTCTCCAAAAATTCCCATTTTTGGATATGTTGAGGGTAAGGGTAAATCTAGCCTATTTTCCAAATGTTAAAGAATTTGGATGTCCGGATTAGAAGGGGCACTCAAATCAATCTATGGTCAACCATCTGTATAGGTTGCACTATTTTGAGTGCTGCAGTCAAACCAGTGGGCCAAAACAACACAAATTAATTTTAAAATAGACTAGACACAAAGATCTACAATTTTTGTCTCTGGCTATATTTTCTAAAATGGCCTCTAAGGGGGTCAATTTTTCAGTTTCAAAAACGAGTATTTCCAGGAATAATTATGACAAATAATCACAAAATTGTATAAAATAAAATGGAGGGCATCAGTTCATCTTCTCCAATCAGCCAACGACCACGATTGGCCCATCCTGTACCAAGTTGGAAGGTGATTTCCTGGCCACCTAGATGCTCTCCCGGTCAGCCAATGCCACCATCACCTCCGCTGAGGTGGCGGCCGACGATGTACAGTGGTTGGTCGGCCAGAGGCAGCCAAAATTGGGGATTTGAACTAGCAAATAAAAGCTTGAACACAAGCATTCAGCCATGCCGATCTAAGAACAATTGGCCCCAAATCTAGCGGCCAAAATTTTGAGATCTACCCACTAAGAAATAGATGAGAGGAGAGGACCTGAGTGATGGCTAGTAGCCGTGTCGATCGCCGGCCCGCCATGGATGCTTTAGAAGCTTTGGGGGCCATGACAATCTCCTGCTAGGGAGCACGAAATCCTCTTGGATAGTTGGTGGTTTCACTTCCCTCAAGCCTCTTAAGGTGATAAAGGGCTCAATTGAGGGAGAGGGGGTTACAAAGTTCAATGCCATTAATGGTCATTAGTTGTTAATTTTGGCCATGTGAAACTCCCATGAAATTCACCTCCCCCTGGCATGAAATCATCAAAAAACTCCTCATAACTGATAGAGGGAATGAATCCTCATCAATTGGGAGAGAATGGAGGGTCAATTTGCTTGAATGCCATGAATTCACCTTTAATGACCACTTTCTCTCTCCTCAAATTGGGGAAAACTCCCAATTTCTCTCTCCTAGTCACCCCCTCTAGAAATTGGATGGCATTTCATGTAATTTCAATGGTGACTAATCATTTGGGCCATTGAAATTGGGCTTAGCCCAAAGGGATTGAGCTTTGGGCTTAATTAACCCAATTTGGGCAATATTGACCACGTGTTGACTTTGGTCAACTTGGTGAAATTAATTAGGCCCAATGGATTAATGTTGACCCATTAGACTCCCTTAGTGATTAGGGGAACTTGGGGAAATTCAATTGGTCCAATTGAACCCTAATTGACCCTAAATAGGGTGGTTTGACTTATTTGAAGCTAGAGTTGACTTTGGTCAAATTGATCAATTGGGTTGACCCCAATGGGTTCTTTGTGACCCAAGGGGCTCCTTAAAGAGTTAAGGGTGTCATGGTAGGGTTAGGTGATCAGCTTGATACCTAGAAATCCAACCCTAGGTTAGGTAACTGGAATTTACTATTTGCAGACCGTGGTGATTTTCGCCTCGAGCCTAAGCTCTCTTGATCTCTTCGCGCATCCTAGGGTTTTGTCATGACATAGTCATGCCAAAACCAACCTAGGGGTCTAGTCATTTGGGGGATGTTACAAATCCCAATAAACAAAAATAATAATTTCGTCTCCGAAATTTAGGTTAGGCTTGTGGGGTTTTCACCGAGAGTGAACGTAACATCCCCTAAGAATTGAAGTTATACCTAACACAGAGAGCACCGGCTATCTTTGCTGCATCAGTTTTTGTGTCTCCCTGATAAGCTTCCCTTGTCCATGATTTCTCCATAGGACCTTGACCAGCGGGACCTTCTTATCGTAAGACCCGCATCTCCGTGTCGTCTATCCTAACCGGCTCCACGCGAACTGATCGGTCAGAAGCTACTGTCCCATCTGTAATAAATATCTACTGCTCCGTCCATAGTATAGCTCTCCTAAGGGAGGAGCCGTGGAAGACATTATGCAAACCCGCTACCTCCGGCGGTTGCTCCAGTCTATAAGCCAACATGCCGATCCAATCCAGGATCTTGTAGAGCCCCGTTTATCTCGAACTGAGCTTCTTCCGCCCGCGTACCCGCGAGACTTCATGCATCAGACGTATCTTCAGGAATACCTGGTCTCCAACCTGGAACTCTATCTGACGATGCCACGCATCGCAATACTTGGCATGTCTGCTCTGGGCCTCCAGCATCCTAACTCGAATCAGTCGCACCTGTGCATCTGCGTCCTCCAAAAATTCCAATCCGAGTGCCTTTAAATCCTCATCCTGGTTCCAAGATAGTGGAGTCCTGCGCCCACATCCCTCTGAGGGTGGAAAGCTGTGCTGAACATCAACCAAGAGCCCAGATAAGCCTGAACTGATCTTCATTTCTTGGACGTAAGCCGTCCATCCTGATCCGGCTTGATCGTCCTGGGCACACCACGATAATGGACAAACTGCTCAACAACTCCCATCAAACACCAACGGGAGCATCCTTCCAGCCCGGGGTGACCCTAACTATCTTGGTCAATCTATCCTCGATGTTCCAAATAAACTTGTGCCCAGAGTGGGGATGTGGTAACCTGTGTATGAAATCCATAATTATATCCTCACACTTCCACTCTAATACGGGCAGTGACTGTGGTAGTTCCCAAAGACTCTCACACTTGGCCTTCACTAGTCGACAGACCTCCCCGTGCATCACAGAACCTGTGACGTCTTTCTTTATTCCGGGGAAATACACTCTCCAGAATACACCATTTTTCCAGTGACTAAAGCTCTTGTTTATATGGGTAGACAACGCCTCTATAAAGTTTTCTCTACACGTTCAGATTCTTATTCCTTCACGTACGTCCGAGTAATCAATCAATTCAACTCTACAACTTATCCACTTCTTACCATTGATGGAACTGATCAGATCGTCAAGCATCCCAATAATCCTCAAAATTCAAGGGGGGTGTACTGGTGAACTTTTATGAGTATATGCTAACCAATCATTATTATTGTGGTTAAAATTTTCTACCATGACTGGGCGTGATTTTTAACAATTCATAAGTTAATCACTTCCGAATGCTCCAAATCACAAGAAATTCCAATTATAACTATAGCTTGCAAGCCCTAATTTCAGTTCCCAACTTCCCGAATGGCATCTGCATCCCTGAGTGGTTAATCCTGACAACTTTACATTTCCCATGATTTAACTAAGGTCAAGTCGTTTGTTCAATCAACGATGTCTATCCATTGTCCTGGCAGTACTACATGTCACCATTCCAAATGTGCTTTCATAGAATCCCATCTTTGCCCAAGTAACATCGAATAAGATCGACTTCAAAATCACTATGTTCACGACGCAACACTCTCTAAATTAGGTCTAAGGGAAACCCAAGTCGGTAACTAATTTGCCCAATAAACAAAAGGTAATCCCCAATAAATAAAAGATAAGCCAATATCTATTTTGGGCTAAGTATCTTCGATATCATCATGTTATATTCATCCCAAGTATGCAAACAATCCTCAGGACACACAACCTTAGACTTGGGGTTCTATCTTGAGACTTGTTGGTATACTCCACACTTTAAACTCTTCAAGGTACCCCCTATGACAACCTTGTCAGGATCAACATGTGATCCAATCCCAAATGGGTCTCTTCTGAACTTGAATTCTTATCTGACCCTCAGTGTTTGTCATGGTGGTTGTCTCATTGTAATCATGTCACTGGTATGAAGGTTGAGTCTAAAAGTCCCCTACCATTCTGCTTATGTGTCAATCTCCATAAGGAGGTCCTATCAGTTTGGATAATCCTTGGTATGTGATGTAGGGACATCAGAGTTTCTGGCTTAGGTGGTCACTCTCATATTAAGCTCCTTATTTAATCTCTTTGTGGTATCCTCGTACCTTAATCAAATTTACACCTACGGTCTATTTCAGACTAGGGCATGGTATAAATTGTCCTGGTAAGTCATGTGTCCTAGTGGGGTTGAGTCTAACTCATTGATTAAAGGACTACCTAATGTGATCTTTGCAGCTGGAGGTATTCTCTGCTGGGGGGCAGGGTTCGTCGCAGGCTACAAAAGAAAACTTGACACTCGTAAGGGGATTTGGGTAAAACGATTCAGTTAAAAGTGGACTCTTTCATGTGATTCCCCATATGGGCACACCATTGCTTCCGCTGCTTAGTTTGTCCTCAAAATAAACTCGCGCGGGGTGTCCCAGAGTTTGTGGACTTCTTTTCTTCTGATCGAGGTTTCGTTTTGATACCAATTTATAAAACCTCATTTTTTTCGCTACAAAACCGGGTCTTATGCCCAGAGCCGCCGCTTTGCGGTGACACCAACACTCAGGAAGGTCGCCAACACAAAACACCAATCCTGCCGACCATATTGATCACAGAAGAAGAAAAGTACATTTGAACCAAAATAAGTTTAAGTCCACATCACAAAATATATAAATCTTAATGAAAAGATGTCCACAGGTAATAACTGAAATAAAAGGTAGCAATATAAAGGGCTCATGCCCAGTACATCACACTACAGATCCCTCGCGGAAGCAAATCTACTAATAAACACTCACAAATCCTGAAATTGGTGCTCCCGTGCTAGACTGGTCCACCTCCATCTGCACCGGCCTCTAGTGGTGCTGCATCTCCTCGGTCCCCTAAAATGATATGGTTCACTGACCGTTAGTCAAAAAAACTAAGCCTCATTTCTGTAACGGCCCATCAACCACTACGGCTAGGCTACCGTTAGGGACTGCAGCCCGGTCTCCCCCAACGCATCTCTGGCCCTATTTTTCAGGCCAGCGCGTTCTTGACGACAGGTCTCGAACCCGCGCCCTTGATAAGAGACCCTTTCAACAGTCCTCATCACCAACTCGGATTAAGAGAAAATACGGGTTGTGGCAGTTTCCCCCCATCCATCCCCTAGTGGCCCTAAGCACTGAGTGGGAGGATGAAGCGGAGGATAACAAGGGGTATAAAACAAAGCAGGTGACATGACCTAGCTACAGGAGTATATAACACTACACATGTGGTATAAGTATATTGAGTACAGTAAGTAAAGCATGGTAAAGAAAAAGTAAAGCAAGTAAGTAAAGACAAGTATTGAATATAAAAGTAACCCTTGATTTATAGAAATGCCCATACAAACCTATAGACCAAGGGGTCGTTTAGCAAGGCCTATCGAATAAAAAGTCCCATAACCAATTTATACGATAGGGGTAGGGGTTGAAATGCAATGCTTATGCTATGACATGTAGAGTTATGCTAGTTAATGTTATGATCACACAAGTGCAACTCACACACTTTGACTCTATGCGCACAGACCTTTTGTTCCCCCTTTTTGGAGCTAGCAAAACTCCCAGGATACTCCCGTAGTGGCAAACGAAAGTGGTGGGTTGTGCATCGCCCACCTCTAGGTTGGTATTCACATTACCTAACCTAGACCTATCGTACGCCTCAACATTAAACCGCGGAGTGCCTACGTACTCTTACTGGCTGAACCACCAGACTTTCTTGGCTAAGTGCAAATCCAGACTTGTCGAGTCAGCGTATCGACGTCGGTGTGAATGACCGTCAATACCGAAGACCCACCACCTTTATGCACATGCAATTATGATTATCATCAATCTCTGAGCCATAAGAACCTCGGGCTAACCCTCCCGTCACCATAACCTTCTGAGCCACTGGCTCACCGGACCAATCCATCCGTGCCTACAACCACCCAGCCTACTGCTCGTAAAGCTAAACCAGCTAACCACCCATAACAACGAGATGTGAGTGAGTGTATTATTAAGTTAATCTTGTACATCAACTTATTCTTACAATTTAGGGTTAATCTTGGACTTCCCAAGGTCTACCCTGTGAGGGGCTCGCAGCGGTACTAGGAGGTATGATGGGATGATAGCCCAAACCACCCTTTCTAAGACACTTAATATTATTGATTTCTATCCTTGACAGGACCATTATTAATGTTACTCTCACTAACACTAAGTGTGTTTTACCCCACACCAAGGGAATGACGATCTTTCATCGATCCCAAGCACACTCTTGTCTCCTAGTCAACCAGACATCTTACTCCTACTTTCTTTTGGTGACCCCTCCCAAATCCAACCAGTCTGGGTGCACCAACTTCCATAACTCCCCATGTAAAGACCTACATATTTACCTTTATTCAGTGTTTTCACTATACGCATACCACTTGAACTATATGATGTATAAAAAGAGAAAGACTCCCAATGCTCATCCAAATGACCCAAGATTATTATTGGGGATGTGTTATGACATTTTAAGGCTATCTCCAGAAATTCATAATTTTCCTAATTTATTTGGCATTTATCATAATTTCTTTAAAATCAGGGAAACAATGACTTTGAACATCAAGTATGGTTTTCTGACGAGATATGACTTTGATAAAATATTTACAACTATATATCATCAAAATAACATCCACATATGAAACTCATAATTTTCCAGAAAGGTTTTGACCTCTAATTAAAATATTGATTAATCTATCGCAATGAGGGATTTATAAAGGAAGTACCAAAAATCCTCATTCAAAAATTACAAGAAAATTAACAGAAGTCTAAAGTGATCAGAGAAGTTAGCTGGTTGAGTTTCATAATTTTCTAGATTCATTTAACCATATAAATCCTTTATTTAAATAAACAAATCATAGGGCAATTTGTGTAGTGAACCATATAAAAACTCCTTCAAAAATTATATCAAAATTTACAGATTATAGGCTTGCCCTAAAACGTGCTCTGACCAAGTGTCATGATTTCACAGTGAGTATAAAATCCATAAATTAATTTTCTTACAACTAGGGTAAATATTGGGGATATGAATGAAGTACTATATATATCAATCCAAAATTCATACCAAAATTATCAGAGAGTGATATCACCCATATAAACTTACTGACTAAATTTCATGAGCATCCAAGGTATTATGTTTACGTAAACTCTTAATATATGAACATAGCCTAATTGGTTCTTAACTAATTCAGAAAGGATAAATGTTCCTAAAAATTCCAAATAAATTGTTTAGAGCTTATTTCCACCCCATGAAACTCTCTACCAAGTTGCAAGTCAATCCGACGACATATGACCCTATGTCCTTCAATAGGTTCAATATACAACCCTACGGTTTGAACCGGGGTTCTAGGGCACATCCACCCCAAACCACCCAAAAACTACTTGCGGGGGTATTTTATATGACATCAAGTCAGTGGTCAAAGTTTCACAATATTTGAATGAGGGTTGATCTCCCAAATCCATCAAGTGCACTTTTGATCTAATATACCATAATTTGACCAATTTTGGGTTTCTCAATTACTCAACCAAATCAACCCCAAATGGGATGAAATTTTTACCAGAGTCGTGTCACGACCCTAAGGACCACCCACAAAAATTTGGTAGGGTTTGGATGGCATTAGTCCCTACAATTAATTCTTACATGAATTATTAAATTCCTACAAAAACTATAGAACAAGTTTCTTCAAAAATTCCCATTTCTTGATATGTTGCGTGTAAGGGTAATTCTAGACTATTCTACAAATTTCAAAGCATTTAGTTGTCCGGAATAGTGGGGGCACTCAAATCAATCTATGGTCAAACCTATGTACAGGTTACACCATTTTGAGTGCTGCAGTCAAACTTGTGGGACAAAACGGCCCAAATTAATTTTAAAATAGACTAGACACAGAGGTCTACAACTTTTGTCCTTGGCTATTTTTCCTAAAACAGCCTCTAAGAGGCTAAATTTTTTAGTTTCAAAAACGAGTATTTCCAGGAATAATTATGACGTAAATAATCACAAAATTGTATAAAATAAAATGGAGGGCATCGGTTCATCTTATCCAATCTGCCAACGACCATGATTGGACCATCCTGTACCAACTTGGGAGGTGATTTCTCGGCCACCTAGAAGCTCTCCCGATCGGCCAATGCCACCACCACCTCAGTGGAGGTGGCGACTGGCGATATACGGTGGTTGGCCGGCTGGAGGCGGCCGAAATTGGGGATTTGAACAAGCAAAGAAAAGCTTGAACACAAGCTTTCGGCCATGCCGATACAAGACCTATTGACCCCAAATCTAGCGGCCAAAATGATGAGATCTACCCACTAAGAAAAAGATGAGAGGAGAGGACCTGAGTGGTGGCTTGTAGCCGTGCCGATCGCCGGTCCGCTATGGATGCTTGAGAAGCTTTGGGGGCCATGACAATCTCCTGCTAGGGAGCTCGAAATCCTCTTGGAAAGATGGTGGTTTCACTTCCCTCAAACCTCTTAAGGTGATAAAGGGCTCAATTGAGGGAGAGGGGGGTTACAAAGTTGAATGCCATTAATGGCCATTAGTTGCAAATTTTGGCCATGTGAAACTCCCATGAAATTCACCTCCCCTTGGCATGAAATCATTAAAAAACTCCTCATAACTTATAGAGGGAATGAATCCTCATCAATTGGGAGAGAATGGACGGTCAATTTGCTTGAATGCCATGAATTCACCTTGAATGACCACTTTCTCTCTCCTCAAATTGGGGAAAACTCTCAATTTCTCTCTCCTATTCACCCCTCCAGAAATTGGATGACATTTAATGTAATTTCAATGATGACTAATTATTTGGGCCATTGAAATTGGGCTTAGCCCAAAGGGATTGAGCCTTGGGCTTAATTAACCCAATTTGGGCAATATTGACCAAGTGTTGACTTTGGTCAAATTAGTGAACTTAATTAGTCCCAATGGGTCAATGTTGACCCATTGGCATCCCTTAGTGATTAGGGGAACTTGGGGAAATTCAATTGGTCCAATTGAACCCTAATTGACCCTAAATAGGGTGGTTTGAATTATTTGAAGCTAGGGTTGACTTTGGTCAAATTGACCAATTGGGTTGAACCCAATGGGTCCTTTGTGACCCAAGCGGCTCCCTAATGGGTTAGGGGTGTCATGGTATGGTTAGGTGATCAACTTGATACCTAGAACTCCAACCCTAGGTTAGGTAACTAGAATTTACTATTTACAGACCTTGGTGATTTTCGCCTCGAGCCTAAGCTCTCATTATCTCTTCGCGCATCCTAGGGTTTTGTCATGACCTAGTCATGACAAAACCAACCTAGGGGTCTAGTCATTTGGGAGATGTATACAAGTAGTGTGTCTGCCGATGCACGTGCAACCCCTCCTTTTGTTGAAATAATTTGAGTGATCGTAGAAGTCGTCCTGGCGGCACTAAATGCCCAACCAGGAAGGCTAGTACAACCTCCCATTCCTGATGTGACCCCAATTCTGATAGTGGCAGTCGAGCCAGAAGCTGATCCGTAATTGCATTGTCAGCAGTTGAAACACTTTATGAGTCTCAACCCTTCATCTTTCTCGGGGACCGAATCCCCAATGGGAGCCGCTGAGTGGTTGTCAGAAATAAGGAGGACTTTAACATCAATAGTTATAACTGAAGATATGTTGGTCACCTTGGCCACCTTCCTACTTATTAGGGAGGAAAGACTTTGTTGGGAAGAAGAGGTTGTGCACAAATATGGCGGGAGACAACTTGCTAAAATCTCTTGGGAAATTTTCCATGAGTCATTCCTTTTAAGTACACGCCCTCAATAGAGCATTTTGCACTGCAAAACTAGTGTTTAAACCTGGAGTAGGGAGAGTACACAGTGGATGAGTACCTGATTGAGGTCATTAGTTTGGGCTGTTATGAGGGGTCTATGTGTGAAGATGAGGAGACCATGATCAACAAGCTCTACAACCATCTGTGAGATGACATAAAGCTATTACTTGTGGGTTCGATGTTACATGGCTTCCACGTCTTAGTGAAATTGCCTAGGGGTACATTTCAAGAGGGGATTCAATGCAATGATGTCAGAGTTTCACGTGCCGACCTCTCAGTCAAAGTCTGAGTTCAGAAAGAACAAGAGGAAGTTTAGGTTCACGAAACCGTCTCCCTATAATATATCAGGAGCAACTATTGCACGCTGCCCCTTAACGTGTTTCACTAGCGGAAAGTTGGGACATAAAGCCCGAGTGTGTCAAAGTGGTCCCCCGAAGGCATAAAATCGAGCAGTGTAACACTCATGTTTCTCAATGCTTGAAGGTAAGATTTCTGTAGCAGAAAGCTAACGCCCAGCGGTAAGTACTACCGTTGGCGGCATCGACTACAAGCTCCAGTTTGTCAGCCTAAAACTCACTTTGTTGCTAATGTCGGGCGATAGGTTCTACCGCTGGCGGTAGCTGTATCATTTAAATGAGCCCTATATTGTTTAGATAAGCCTGTATTGGCTAGAGAGGCTCAACTCGTTGAGACGCTAACGTCGGGCGGTATCTTCTACTGCTAGTGGTAGCTATATTGTCGGGAAACTTAACTATGTCGTCGAGAAGGTGTCGTAGAGAATGTGTTGTTGAGAGGATATCGACTGGAGGCTAGCGCTATAGCCAATGGTAGATCTTCAAGTTGATATGAGGCGCATCATCTTTGAAAGATCGAGATGATATGCTGAAGGATAAGATCAAACACTAGCATTGCCCGATAGCGTTACTGCCGGACGTAGCTGAAAGTGCACAGTGTGCCTCTGAGTATTCTCTAGAGGGGGGTGAATAGAGTTTTATATATTTTCTACCCTAAATGTGCACACACAATAAAATTACTAAGAGGTATGCAATCAACACTACCAAAACAGAATAAAGTAAATGCAGGAATGATAAATACAGAAAACATTAAAGAGGGACAACACAGAAAATTCAATCCAGAAGACACATGACTTTTATAGAGGTTCCCCAAAATGTGGGTAGTCCACTCTTCTACCTCCATGGTATGATTGCACTAACTGTGCCTGAGTCTTTTGATAAGGAGACTCTCAGAACCACTGAGTCTTTTGATAAGGAGACTCTTAGAACCACTGAGTCTTTTGATAAGGAGACTCTTAGAACCACTGAATCCTTTGAAAGATGGATTAATAAAACTCTTTTACAGTCGGTGAACAAAGAAGAAGGAAGAGAGAAGTGGGAGAATAGAATCTTGCTTTTAGAATTCTTCAGAAGCAATTTCTTTTAAACTGCTTCTTCTGTTATCACTAGATCTGAATATAATTAACCCTTGCTTATGATTGTGATGATTGCAAGGGTTATTGGCTTGATCCTGATTCTTTGAGCACTATTATAAACTTGTTGTTGTGTGATGATGAAGAAGAAGTGTTGGGAAAAACCCCTTTGATTTAACTTCAAATTACCTAAAAGTGATTTTATCTCTTAGGATTGAATTACCCATTGTATAGTGAGGGTAATCTGGTCATTAGATGTCTTAGGGTGTCACACTCAACCTATGGTGTCAAGACTAAATCAAGAGAAGCAAAATTTGGGCAAAGTTAACATTTGCGTCGAATAGAATTCGACGCAACGTCAAGTTATTGTCGACGCTACTCTAACTAGAAGTCCAAGTGGTTCACCATTCTGTCGAAGTAATTCAAGTCGACGCTATGTCGAATCGATATCGACATAGAGACCATGGACCTATCGAAGTACTTTGGGAAGTCGACGCAACTTCTACTTCAACTTAGCGCAGAAGGAAGTATCTATCGAAGGAACCTAAAGTCGACGCAAAGTCGACTTCATCACGACGCAGATAATGAAGTTCAGAGGCAATCCATCAACTCGACGTTTACATCGATTGGGTATCGACGCAACGTCGACTAGCAGAGTTCAGTCAGAGCAAGGATGAATTCGAAGCTGCTCCTACAAGAACTCGAAGGTGCGTCGATAAGAGAGGAAGTGAACTCGACACTACGTCGAATACAGTCTGAAAAGGGAAACCTTTTCAGCTGTCATTTTGGACCCTCTCTCATGGCCCACCTCACTCAATATCGTTCACCAACGACTCATTAATTGCCTCAAATAGAAAGAAGAACTATAAGAGGACAAAAAGCTTTCTTGGAAACATGCTTAATGTTGGTGGACGGGTCGGGAATTAAATAAGGAAAGAAAGAGAAATTGTCTTATGCAGAATACCTTTTCAGCTTACCAGAAAGGGAATGAAATTCAAATCTGTTGAGGGACAATAAAAGAGAAAGATACAAAGAAAAAAAAAGAGATAACATCAATCGGGATCGGCTACACTGTTCCATTAGGGTTCTATTTCTTCTTCCTCCTCAGGAACCCTAATAGAGCATAAACAGAGAAGAAAAAGAACAACTGCTCTTCATCACAATCATATAGCAGGCTGATCTCAATCCAAAAGAAAGAATAAGGATCTAACAACTAGAGCTCCTACAATTCATCACTATTATAAGCAGGAGTTAATCAAGAGCAGATCCAGTGAAACATTCAAGAGGCTGTTCTGCATACAGCCTTCATAAGAATTTTGAGAACAGAATTCCTACACCCTTTCTCTTATTCCTTCTCTTTCTTATTCAATTCTGTAAAAGAGTTTTATTAATCTCTCTTCAAAGGATTCAGTGGTTCAAGATATCCTTATCAAAAGATCTGGTGGTTCAAGATCTCCTTATCAAAAGATCTGGTGGTTCATGATCTCCTTGTCAAAAGATCAGTGGTTCAAAGAGTCTCCTTGTCAAAAGACTCAGGCATAGTTGGTGCAATCCTACCATGTGGTAGAAGAGAGGACTACCCACATATTGGGGAACCTCTATAAAAATCTATGTGTCCTCTGGATTGTTCATTTTCTGTGCTGTCCTATTTCATTTACTACCTTTTCTTTGTTTACTCAACAACATGTGTTTATTCTGAGAGCTATCTTGCTGAAGCATAATACTTAGGTTTATTGTATTTGCACAAATAGAATAGGACTAATTTTTAAATCTCTATTCACCCCATCTCTAGAGGACTCTCAGAGGCACACTGTGCACTTTCAATTGGTATCAGAGGTAGGTTGATCATTAAAAGGTTAACACCTTGATCAAAAAGACCTCCTACTCTTATTTCATTATTACAAATATTCTCTAAGAAAATGAGTACTAAGGATTATGCTTCTACGAGACCCCCGATGTGTAACTTGAATAAGTTCACACTCTGGAAGGCTAGAATAAGACTTTACATGAACTCCATTGATGAAGACATCTATAATGTTCTTCTCACAGGTCCTCCAACTCCAGTCAGACAAAAGACAGGAGAATCCTCAACAACAGAGGCTGTCCCAAGAAAGGAATGGACAAAGGCTGAAAAGAAGGTCAAGGCATGTGATGCCAAGGCCATGAATATTCTTGTGTCAATAATGTCAGATGACATTTTCTAGAAGGTTGCTGAATGCCAATCTGCAAAAGAAATCTGGGACTCACTCACCACAATGGTGGAAGGAAGTGCTGATAAAAGAAAGGACAGAAAGTCCCTTCTCATATCCCAGTATGAGAACTTTCAAAAGAAAGCTGAAGAATCTATTGCTGATATGTATGATAGATTCAACATTATCATTAATGAGCTCAGAGGCTTTGACAAGGAGATATCCTTGACTGTAATTAATGATAAAATTCTCATGTGCTTCCCTAGCTCATGGGATTCTAGAATCTGGGCAATCAGAGAGTCCAGGTGCCACAGAGAGATCTCAACTGAAGCTTTGCTAGGAAAGTTTAAGTCTTATGAAATGCTGCTGAAGAATAGGGCTGAATCTGAAGAAAGGGAAATTACTCCAGCTCCTATCCAAAGGAGTATTGGTCTGAAAGCTACTGAAGGAGAGCCCTCTACTCCTGAAGATGAGATGTTCAATCTCCTAGAAAGGAGATTCAAGAAACGGGTCAAGACAGAAGACTCAAGGAGGAGAGAAAGAAATTCAAGGCCCAGGTAAGACAAAACTCCAAAGAAGGAGATTATTTGCTATACATGCAGCAAACCAGGGCACATTGCTCCAGAGTGTCCACAAGAGCAAAGGGAAAGAAGCAGCAACAAAGAGGAGAAGAAGAAGAAGTCCTTCAGAGGAAAGGGCAAGAAGAAAGCCATGAGCTTTATTGCTGAAACATGCAGTGATTCTGAAGCAGAATTAAGCTCCTCATCATCTGAAAGTGATGATGAAGCAGCAGCAGAAGCAGCCTGCATGATGGCACTAGGGATGTCATCAGATGATGAAGATGATCAGGTATCTGTTTTTGATGAATTTGATTTTAGTTTTGATGATTTTAAATCTTGTTTTAAGGATTTCTGCATCGATTATCTTATGGTAGAAAAGGAATTAGACATAGCTAGGACTGAATTAGAGAACCTTAAGAAAGATGAACTGCACCTAATAAATCAAAACCTAACAAATGAAATTAATAATAAAAAGTTAGAATTGATTAAACTAAGAGAAGAAAACATAAAATTGAAAGAAGAGCTAGCAAAGGCAAAGGGCTTTGAGGACTCACTCAATGAGAGGAGTCAGAAGCTCAAAGACATCACAGAAAATCTCTCTATGAGATTTAATCACCTAGGGTTAGGAGCAGAACCCTCCACTATCACAGATGCACCTAGGAAACCAGCCTGGAAAAATCTAGTGTCATTTGTGAGACCTAGTGAGTACCAACCAAATGAGAAATACATCACCTAATAAAATATATGAGAATACGAGAGAAAAATCTTTAGGAAAGAGCAATGTAGAGAAGTTTAATAACAACAACCAAAAGGCAAAACCAAAACCTAGGATAATAAATTACTCAGCTGATCTGTTATATCTAGATACATTCTATACCCATTTCAAGTATCAGAGTAACAAACATAGGTTTGGGAAACCCATTCCTTATCATCCTAAAGGGTATCATGAAAGACCTTTCTATTCTTTCATTGAACCATACAATGGTAAAAGCAAAGGGCCCAAGGTAACCCGTGTTCCTTCTAATGTTTGAATTAATTGTGCAGGGTTAGGTAGGTTCAGGAGAAGATGGAGGGGGAAGGAAGATGTAGATCAAGGATAAGGAACAAACTTCACCAATGGAGTGATTTCTGCCTTGATTTTTTCCTTACAACTTATAAAATTAATATTATAATCCATTTTCAATAAATATAATTGTTGGGAAAAACAGCAAGCATTTTGTTGGAACCTTAGTTTTGATTTGAGTTAGGATCCACCTTTAATGTCTAAGTTTCTATCATAACACATCTTATAACTTAGATCAAATCCCATTAAGATAGAAGGCTGAAAATATATATAATTAATAGGCTGAGAAAATAAGAGAAAGATAAAAATTATACGTGTTCTCTGCGTTCGACGAATGGCTATCTGCGTTTGATGAACAACACTCTACGCTTGACGAATGATATTCATTCTGCGCTCGACGAAATCCAACCGGTTCAGCGATCGACGAAGAGACCCTGTCTCAGCGGTCGACGAACATACCCCGGTTCAGTGGTCGACAAACAGATTGTTTCAGCGGTCGATGAACAGATTGTCTGAGCGGTCGATGAACAGACCCCATCTCAGCGGTCGACGAAAAGCTGTGTTCGACGAACTCAAGTCCGTGTTTGACGAACAACTCAATATTCAACGCTCGACGATCCAGCCCGTCTCTGCGTTCGACGAAAAGATGCGTTCGACAAACTCAAGACTGCGTTCGACGAATATTCAACAGAAGCTCAGAACGATGAATCAAATGATCAGGTCGACGAACTTGAAGCTGAGCTCGATGAAATATCTTCAGCATTATTTTAATATCATTCTCAGTTCGACTAAAATTATATATATGCTGTCAGATTTAATAAAACAATATTTTATTATTTCTATTTATATATTGCTGCCTTTCCTTTATTTGAATTAGCCGTTGCAGAACATTAAATATTATAGCCGTTGCAGCAAAGCTAAAGATGTCAATTTATGTTCTCGAGGATCCAGGAAATAAAAGAGACATTATCTCTTTCCTCTCTTGTCGGCAAGAATTCAAATTGGCCGAATAGCTCTCCAGATTAAATATACAGAGAGAAGATCAGAGAAGAACAAGACAAGAGAATACGAAGAACCAGGAAGAGAAAAACAGAGGAGCAAAAAGAAGAAGCAGAATATTATTTATCTTCTTTTTGCTAACTCCTCTCTGCAGATTATCTTTATCCTGAGACACTTAAACAAGATCATTTGCTCAGGATCTCTACTGCAGAAGAAGAAGAAAAAGAGTTACCACATTCAAAAGAAGAAGCTTACTCAAACTGTCATCTAATCTCAATCAGACAGTGGGAGCTCTTCAACATCATCATCAAGATCCAAACTCAACAACCCATCAGGATCATCAAGAGTCTTCTCAGCAAAGAGAAGAACACTTTAACCTTTTTGTTTTCTTTATTCGTTCCCATCTTGTACAGGGTTATAACTCCCTTCAAAAGTTAACTCTCGGTGACAGGGCACCTTAGCAAAAACCTGCAACTTGATTTTGAGCACCTGATAAAAGCTCTGTGGTGTGTGGACACCTGAACAAAAACCCCTTGGTGTGAGGGCACCTGATCAAAAATCCTAGTGGATTCCTACCAGTGGGTAGAAGAGTAGATGTACCCAGGTTGATTAGGGAACTACTATATATCTTGTGTCTTCTGGTTGCTTGTTTGTTTTATGCTTTATTTTCTTGCTGTGTTGCTGTGCCTACTTTGTGTTTGTTGTTATTACACACTCAGCACTATATTTATATATATCATTATTTTGAAATAAACTTAAACAAAGAGCTTTAATTTAAGAACTAAACCTCCTTTCAATTGGTATCAGTGGTAGGTTGATTATTTATACAGGCTAACACCTGAATCATAAAGATCACTTAGTTCTTAAGATTTTTCAAAAATCTAATGACACAAGTAGAATTTTCAAATCCACCAATCTGTAATTTGGATAGATTTACTTTATGGCAAGCTAGAATTAAATTATATATGAATGCCATAAATGATGATGTTTACAATTCCATTTTGACAGGACCTCCATCTTCAACTTCTTCATCAGATGATCAAGAGAAGTTGATTAGTGCTGATGCAAAGGCCATAAACATATTGGCTCAATCAATGTCAAAAGACATTCTTCAAAAAGTTGCTGACTGCACTTCAGCAAGAGCAATCTGGAACTCCCTCACAAGGATGGTAACTGAACCCTCTTTCACTAACTGTATTTTTGATGCAGAACCATCAGCTAGTCTAAGTGAAGAAGAAGAAGAAGAAGAACAAAAAGCTAGAGATTTCTGCATGTTGGCCATATATGGCTCAAACCACATCTCAGATGCAGAAAAGGTAAATGAGGTAACTTCAAATCTCAACTCCACCTCTGAAAATCACTAATCAGATTTTAAGTTAACATATATAGATTTAATAAGATCTGACAAAGAAATAAAGGAATTAACAAAAATAAATAATTTAACTCCTGAAAATAATAAACTTAAAGAAAATTTGGAAATATCAGAAAAGAAAAATATTTCTTTGAAAAATAAATTAATTAATGCTGATAAATTTGAACAATCTTTTAAAGAAAAAGAAATTATTTATGTTCAACAAAATCAGAATAATTTTTCAAAATTATATTTTAATGAGATAAAAAGTCCAATATATATAATTATAAGGCATTTGTTTTTATCTATTTTAAAAGTTTTATAATTAAACAGTAATTATATGATTCATTGGAATTTTTTTTATCTTAAAAACAAAGTCAGATAACTTCACATTCTTACAGATTTTCTCCAAAATCAAGTTGAGCATTCTACTCAGATTGCATAGATCAGAAATGATCAGAGCACTGAGTATGAGTCTCTTCTGATTAAGGGGATTCTATAGAAAGAAGGTATCAGGCAATGTTTTTCTGATCTTAAAATTCCTTAGAATCTATTAACAGCTAGCAATTCATAATATTAAAATCCTATTTAAATCAAAATCTAGGAATCAGAATTGCCCAAATGTATTTTAAAAGAAGAAGAAATAATATAATTTATAGTTAAAATAATCTCTGACCCTTAAGCCTTAAGTTATTCAAGACTTTTTTATGCTTAGGTATCCTAAACCAAATAGGGGGAGATTGTTAGAACCTAGTCTTAATTTGGATTAGGATCCAAACTCAAATAGGGGGAGATTATTGGAACCTTAGTTTTGATTTGAGTTAGGATCCACCTTTAATATCTAAGTTTCTATCATAACACATCTTATAACTTAGATCAAATCCCATTAAGATAGAAGGCTGAAAATATATATAATTAATAGGCTGAGAAAATAAGAGAAAGATAAAAATTATACAAGTTCTCTGCGTTCGACGAACGGCTATCTACGTTCGACGAACGACACTCTGCGCTTGACGATTTGTATTCATTCTGCGCTCGATGAAATCCAACTGGTTCAGCGGTCGACGAACAGACCCCGTCTCAGCAGTCGACGAAAAGACCCCGGTTCAGCGGTCGACGAACAGATTGTCTCAGCGGTCGGCGAGCAGATTGTCTCAGCGGTCGACGAACAGACCCCGTCTCAGCGATCGATGAAAAGCTGCGTTCGACGAACTCAAGTCTGTGTTCGACGAACAACTCAATATTCAGCGCTCGATGATCCAGCCCGTCTCTACGTTCGACGAAAAGATGCGTTCGACGAACTCAAGTCTGCGTTCGACGAATATTCAGCAGAAGCTCAGAACGACGAATCAAATGATCAGGTCGACGAACATGAAGCCGAGCTCGACGAAATATCTTCATCATTATTTTAATATCATTCTCAGTTCGACTAAAATTGTATATATACTGTCAGATTTAATAAAGCAATATTTTATTATTTCTATTTATATATTGCTGCCTTTCCTTTATTTGAATTAGCCGTTGTAGAACATTAAATATTATAGCCGTTGCAGCAAAGCTAAAGACGGCAATTTATGTTCTCGAGGATCCTGGAAATAAAAGAGACATTATCTCTTTCCTCTCTTGTCAGCAAGAATTCAAATTAGCCGAACAGCTCTCCAGATTAAATATACAGAGAGAAGATCAGAGAAGAACAAGACAAGAGAATAGGAAGAACCAGGAAGAGAAAAACAGAGGAGCAAAAAGAAGAAACAAAATATTATTTATCTTCTTTTTGCTAACTCCTCTCTGCAGATTATCTTTATCCTGAGACACTTAAACAAGATCATTTGCTCAGGATCTCTACTGTAGAAGAAGAAAAAAAAGAGTTACCACATTCAAAAGAAGAAGCTTACTCAAACTGTCATCTAATCTCAATCAAACAGGGAGCTCTTAAACATCATCATCAAGATCCAAACTCAACAACCCATCAAGATCATCAAGAGTCTTCTCAGCAAAGAGAAGAACACTTTAACCTTTTTGTTTTCTTTATTCCTTTCCATCTTGTACAAGGTTATAACTCCCTTCAAAAGTTAACTCTCGGTGACAGGGCACCTTAGCAAAAACCTGCAACTTGGTTTTGAGCACCGGATCAAAAGCTCTGTGGTGTGTGGACACCTGAACAAAAAACCCTTGGTGTGAGGGCACCTGATCAAAAATCCTAGTGGATTCCTACCAGTGGGTAGAAGAGTAGATGTACCCAGGTTGATTGGGGAACTACTATATATCTTGTGTCTTCTGGTTGCTTGTTTGTTTTATGCTTTATTTTCTTGCTGTGTTGCTGTGCCTACTTTGTGTTTGTTGTTATTACACACTCAACACTATATTTATATATATCATTATTTTGAAATAAACTTAAACAAAGAGCTTTAATTTAAGAACTAAACATCCTTTCACATTTTCTAAAGAAAATAGATCTATTCATTTAGAGGTGCGTCGAATAGAAATCGACGTGCCATCGATTTCTACTCGACGCCAGCGTCAAGAAGCACTAAGAGTGGACAATTTGAATAACATTCGACGCAGCGTCAAGTTCATATCGACACATACGTCAACTTATTGAATGCTGAATAAATTCGAAGTTATGTCGATTGCAAATCGACGTAACGTCGACAGAACTACGCCAACTTAAGGTCTGCTGAACAGTCTCGAAGTTACGCCGAGTACTAGTCGACGCAACGTCGATATAACAGCGCGCAGAATTGCTTCTAGAAGGCAATCTCGGTATAGCTTTCCGCGCCAAATAATAAGTTTTATCGACGGTGCGTCGACCTAAACCCTAAGTTGCGGCGATTCATTTGCTTTTAAGCAATTACTGCGTCGAAACATTTACGCTTTCAAATTCTCCTCCTCTTGCTTTTGTTGGGAAAACCCCCTTTGATTTAACTTAACAAATTCACTAAAAGTGATTTTATCTCTTATGATTGAATTACCTAGTGTATAGTGGGGGTAATATGGTCATTAGATGTCTTAGGATATCTCTCTCAAACTAGGTTGTCAAGACCAAGTCAAGAGAAACAAAATTTAGGCAAAGTTAACATTTGCGTCGACTAGAATACGACGCAACGTCAAGTTATTGTCAATGCTATTCTGACAAGAAGTCCAAGTAGTTCACCCTTCTGTCGAAGTAATCCAAGTCGACATTACGTCGAATAGATATCGACGCAAAGACCATGGACTTGTCGGAGTACTTGAAGAAGTCGACGCAGCTTCTACTTCAACTCGGCACAGAAGGAAGTATCTGTCGGAGTAATCTAAAGTCGACGCAAAATCGACTTCAACTCGACGCAGATAATGAAGTTCAGAGTTAAGCAATCAACTCGACGGGTTACGTCGATTGGGTATCGACGCAACGTCGACTAACAGAGTTCAGTCAGAGCAAGGATGAATTTGAAGCTGCTTCTACAAGAACTCGAAGGTGCGTCGATAAGAGAGGAAGAGAACTCGACGTTACGTCGAATATAGTCTGAAAAGGGAAACCTTTTCAGCTATTTTTTGGACCCTCTTTCATGGCCCACCTCTCTCAAGACCGTTCTCCAACGACTCCTTAATTACCTCAAATGGTATTAAGAATTAAAAGAGGATAGAGAAAAGATTTCTTGGAAATAAGCTTTATGTTGGTGGACGGGTCGAGAATTAAAGAAGGAAAGAAGGATGTAAATGTTCATACCAAAGTACCTTTTCAGAGTTTACCAAAAAGGGAAATAAAATTCAAAATTAAAGGCAGACAATAGAAGGGCAGAGAAGAAGGAGACAAATGACAACATTCATCACAATTAGCTAATATCTTCTCTCCAGGATTTTACACTTCTTCTTCATCCCTCAGGAACCCTAACTGAGTAGACAGAGAGAAGATAAGAATAGCTGCTTATCATCATAATCAGAAGAAAAAGACAAAGGATCTAAAAGCTGTTCTTCATCACCATCTCATAACAGCCAGATCTCAAGTAAGCAGAATCACAAAGGATCTGACAATCAAAGCTCCTGCAAAACATCACTATTATAAGCAGGAGTTAATCAAGAGCAGATCCAGTGATAGAGACAAGAAGCTGTGTATCATACAGCCTTCATTAGAATTTTGAGAATAGAATTCCTACACCATTTCTCTTCCTCCTTCTCATTCTAATTCCATTCTATAAAAGAGTTTTGTTAATCCCTCTTCAAAGGATTCAGTGGTTCAAGATCTCCTTATCAAAAGATCTGGTGGTTCAAGATCTCCTTATCAAAAGATCTGGTGGTTCATGATCTCCTTGTCAAAAGATCAGTGGTTCTAAGAGTCTCTTTATCAAAATACTCAGGCATAGTGGTGCATCCCTACCAGGTGGTAGAAGAGGGGAGTATCCACATTTTTGGGAACCTCTATAAAAATATGTGTGACTTCTGGTTTGCTAATTTTCTATGATGTCCCTCATAGCTTGTTTACATTACTGTTTTCTTCTTTATATTTCAGCACTATTTTATTCTACCTGAGATCTTGATTGAGCATAAATCCTTAGATTATTTTATTGTATTCACAGGTAGAATAGGAATAATTTTTAAATCTCTATTCACCCCCTCTAGAGGATTCTCAGAGGCACACAATGCACTTTTAATTGGTATCAGAGGGAGGTTGATCAATAAAAGGTTAACACCGTGATCAAAAAGTCCTCCTATACTTTTTCTTTATTTCAAATATATTTTAAAAGGAAAATGAGTTCTAAGGATTATGCCTCTACAAGACCTCTAGTGTGTAATATGAATAAGTTTACACTCTGGAAGGACATAATAAAACTATATATGAATTCTATTAATGAGGAGATTTTCAATGTCATCCTCACAGGTCCTCCAGCCCCAATAAGGAAAGACTCCACTATGAAGGTCATACAAACCTCAGTCCCCAGAGCTGAATGGGCTGAGGATGAGAAGAAGGTCAAGGCATGTGATGCCAAGGCCATGAACATACCGGCCTCAACTATGTCTGATGACATATTCCAGAAAGTTGCTGATTGGAACTCTGCAAAAGAGATCTGGGAATCTCTCTCCAGATTAGTTGAAGGAAGTTTTGACGAGAGGAAAGACAAAAAGGTTCTTCTCATATCTCAATATGAGAATTTCAAGAAAAAGGATGATGAAAGCATTACAGGAATGTATGATAGATTCAACCTCATCATAAATAAGCTGAGAGGGCTTGACAAGGAAATCTCTCTGACAGAGATTAATGACAAGCTCCTCATGTGCTTCCCTAGCACATGGGACTCTAGAATCTGGGCTATCAGAGACTCTAGATTCCTCAGGGAGATATCAACTGATGCTCTCCTAAGAAAGCTCAAATCCTATGAGCTCCTACTAAAAAGCAGGGCTGAGTCAGAAGCCCAAGAAAGGACACCTACTTCTAAAGAGTGGACTTTTGCATTAAAAGGTGCAGAAGCAGAGTCCTCCACTACTGAAGAAGAAATGTTTAATCTCTTGTCTAAGAGATTCAAGAAGTGGGCCAGGACAGAAGATTCTAGAAGGAGATAGAGGAGCTCAAGCAAGCCAAGGTATGACAAAACTCCTAAACAGGAGATAATCTATTTTCTTTGTAGAAATCCAGGACAAATTTCTACTGAATGTCCTGAGGAAGACAAGAACAAGAAAAACAAGCAGATGAAGGAGCACAGGAAGAAATCCTTCATGAGAAAGGAGAAGAAAGGAGAGACAGGTCTCTTAGCTGAGACCTGGAGTGATTCAGATTCAGAATTAAGTTCCTCCTCATCTGATGATGATGAAGATGGTGGACCAGAAGAAGCCTGCTTAATGGCTTTTGAAGATTCAACTAATGAAATTGAGGTATGCATCTTTGAAGACCTAGATTTTTCTTCAAAAGATTTTAAAGGATGTGTTAAAGAGTTCTGTCAAGATTACATCAACAATCAAAAAGAATTTGAAACAATCAAATCTGAAATAAAAGCTCTTAGTAAATATCCTTCATTCTCAGTTAACAATGATCTGAAATGTGAACTGCTTAAGAAAGAATAAAAAATAGATCTCTTAGATAATGAAAATTCAGATCTAAGGAAAGAACTCTCAAAGGCAAAATCCTTTGAAGACTCCCTTAATGGAAGGAGCCAAAAAATCAAAGAGATCTCATAAAATCTCGCCAAGAGATTTAACCATCTTAATGAAGAATCATAATCACTCACTAGCAAACTTGCTTGTGATAGACCAGTAACATCTTCTAGGTCTAGGCCTAATAATTTATCAGAATCATGTGAAGAACATGAGAAAGATAACCCTAATAAACTCACCACATTTAATAGGTTAGACACTAGTGATGAACCAGGAATCCTAGGCAAACAACCCTTGGAAAATTTAGATATGAAGAATGAGTGTGCTACATGCAGAAGTTATAGAATTGAAATAGAAGAGATGGATGAAACTTTTGAGGAATATAGAAATGATTATCAAGCTCATATTGACTCTGTCATTTCCACTCTTAAAAACAGCACAAATGCCTACAATAAAGCTAGACATGATTTAATGATCAAAAATGATAAATTAAGGACAGAAATCATCTTGCTTAAGAAAACTATAAATTCAAATTCACAAACACTGAATGATATGAATCATACGTCGAATAGAACTCGACACAATTTTAGGAATGCGTTGAATGCATCTCGACGGACTCCAGCATATGCGTCAACATTATCTCGAAGCAACTATGTGGGTGCGTCAAACTATTCTCGACGCAACCAATATCATACTTCGAATAATTATCGACGGGACTATGCAGGTACGTCGAATTGCCCTCGATGCAACTCTAAAACTACGTCGATTTCTTCTCGACGCATATTTCCTGCACAAAATCACCATACATCAAAACCTTCTTTTACTTCTTTCCCAAGATGTTCTTGCTGCTCCAAGCAAGGACATAATGCCAAATATTGCTAGCATAACAATGCAACACTTCTTCACCTAAGGGAGAACAATAGAAGACCACCTCATTCTTTCATATCTCCATATGATGATAGAAGGAAGAGACCCCAACATGAGAGGGTCTTTATTAATGTTTAATTTACATGTGCAGAGGGAAGACTGTTCAACCACAAACCAGCAGTGATATCTGGATAGTGGATGCTCCATGCATATGACTGGAGCAAAAGATTTGCTGGAAAATTTCAAGGCCAAGGAAGGGCCCAAGGTAATTTTTGGGAACTCCCACTCTGGTCAAACCAAAGGATATGGTTTGCTCAGGATTGGAGAAATCTCCTTCTCTAAAGTAGCTTATGTTGAAGGACTTCAACATAATCTGATCAACATTAGTCAGCTGTGTGATGGTGAATACAAATTGGTATTCACCAAGTACTTGTGTTTTCTAGTTAGCTCTAAGACTGATCAAACAATTTTGACTGGTCTCATAAAAGGTAAGGTAGTATATGTTGTAGACTTTGAGTACACAAAGTCTGAGATCTGCTTGTTTAACTCCTAGTTAGAAAATAGTGAGCTGTGGCATAGGAGACTTAGTCATCTTAACCTTTAGACCATAGCTAAACTCTCCAAACTCAACCTAGTCAGGGGTTTACCAACTGGTAAATTTAATAAAGACCACCCTATAGAGCCTGCCAATTAGGTAAGCAGATCAAAGCTTCATTCAAACCAATTGGCAAGAATGATTCTCCTAGAATCCTTTTCCTGTTGCACATGGACCTGTTTGGCCCTATCTCCACTCAAAGCTTAGCAGGAAAGTCCTACACATTAGTCATTGTTGATGATTTCTCTAGGTTCAGCTGGGTGTTCTTTCTAACAGGTAAGTCGGACACCTTCAAGATCCTCTCAAGTTTCATTAGACAGATTCAATCTGAACTCAACACACAGGTTGCTGTGATCAGAAGTGATCATGACACTGAGTTTGAGAATCAATTAATGTGTAGATTCCATGAGGATGAAGGTATCAGGCAAAGATTTTCAGCTCCTAGAACCCGCCAATAGAATGGGGTGGCTGAAAGGAAAAATAGAACCCTAATTGAATCAGGAAGGACATTATTAGCTGAATCTAACTTGCCAAAGTCCTTCTGGGCTGAGGCAGTAAATACTGCAAATTATGTTCTGAATAGGAGTCTCATTCACAAGACTAAATAGAAGACTCCCAATGAGTTGTTGAAGGGAAAGGAACCTATAGTCACTTATTTTAGAATCTTTGGGTGTACTTGCTTTATCCTCAACAATGGGAAAAGCCATCTTGCCAAATTTGACAAGAAGACTGATGATGGGATATTCTTAGGATATTCCTCATCAGCAAGGCCTATAGGTGCTTCGATAAAAGCTCTCTCAAAATTGATGAGTCTATGCATGTGGTCTTTGATGAAACTAACATGGTTTATAAGGGGAAGGAAACTTCCACCAGTTCTATCCTGCAGGAAGAAGATCAACTAGCAGAGCAAGTTGAAAGGATGAGCATAGTGGATCATCCAACTATGTGTCAGGAAAAAGGACAACGGGATATTGACACTGACTCTGGTGAGGATTATGGAGCAGATGAAAAGGAAACAGCAGCACTTGGTTTACCAGCCACAGACATTATTCCAGCACATGAGGATGAAGATCCCACTGTCATTGAGCAAGTGATAGCTCAGGGAGAAGAGAAAATCCTAGATCACTCAACAAGATCCAGGATGACTCAAAAAGATCATCCTCCAACTCAAGTAATAGGAAACTTGACAGCAGCAGTCAAAACAAGGAACCAACTCACGAGTGAGACAATGCTGCAGAGCTTCCTGTCACAAAATGAACCAAAGAAATTTGAAGAAGCAGACAGTGACCCTCACTGGATATCTGCTATGCAAGAGGAACTGACCCAGTTTGAAAGGAACAGGGTCTGGACATTGGTTGAGAGACCAAAGAATTACCCAGTGATTGGCACTACGTGGGTGTTCAAGAATAAAATGGACTCAACTGGGGTCATAATCAGTGAAAGGAGTGATTTAGTTCTTAAATATATTAAAAGATCTTGTTTAAGTTTATTTCAAAATAATGATATATATATATAAGTGTTTGTTGAGTAATAAAATCAAACAGTAAGAGTGCATAAAAATCACAGCACACAAATAAGAAATAAAACAAAAACAAAGCACATCCAGATGACACAAGAATATATAGTAGTCCCCCTCAACTAGGTACATCTACTCTTCTACCCACTGGTAGGAGTCCACTGGAGGTTGTTGATAAGGTGCCCTCACACCAAGGTGTTTTTGTTCAGTGCCCACACACCAATGGAGGTTTGATCAGGTGCCCAAATCACCTATAAGCTTTTGATAAGGTGCTTATAAACCAAGATGCAGGTTTTTGCTAAGGTGTCCTGTCACCGGGAGTTAACTTTGAAGGGAGTTATAACCCTGTACAAGATGGGAAGGAATAAAAGAAAACAGAAAAAGGTTATGTTGTTCTTCTCTTTGCTGAGAAAACACTTGATGAAGATGTTGAATAGAGCTCCCCCTGTCTGATTTAGTTTGATGATAGCTTGTGGATGGAGCTCCTTCTCTAGATTGCAATACTCCTCTTTTCTTCTTGCAGTTTAGATACCTAAGCAAATGATATTGATTTGGTGTCTCAGGTTGTATAGAAGATCTGCAAGAAAGAGTTAGGCAAAAAGAAGATATAATACATTTTGAATCTGCTTCTTCTTTTTGCTCTGTTCTTCTTTTTCTCTTTTTCCTATTTCGCATGCTAGCTGTTCTATGTTATCTGCTGCTTTTAGTTCTTTGATCTTCCTCTGTATATTTAACTGGAAGCTTTCGACTGATTTGAATCCTTGCCGACAGAAGAGGAAAGAAATAATATATCTTTTATTTCCCAGATCCTCGAGAGCATAACTTGCCATCTTTAACTTGCTGCAACGACTACAACATTTATTGTTTCTGCCAACGGCTATAGCATTTAATGCTTCAACATCTATAATGTTAAATCGGCAATATATATATAGAAATATATAAATAGAAATAATAAATATTGCTTTAAATAAATCTGACAGCATATTAGTCGAACTGAGAATGATATAAAATAATGCTGCAGATATTTCGTCGAGCTGAGCTTCAAGTTCGTCGAGCTCATCATTTGATTCGTCGACATGAACATTTGATTCACTGTTCTAAACTTCTGCTGAATATTCGTCGAACGCAGACTTGAGTTCGTCGAACGGAAGGATTCATCGACCGCTGAGCCTAGATGATTTCGTCGACCACTGAAGTATTGAGCTGTTCGTCGAACGCAGACTTGAGTTTGTCGAACGCAAGATTTCGTCGACCGCTGAGTCGGGGTCTATTCGTCGACCGCTGAGCTTGAGTAAAAGCGTTGACCGCTGAGCCTGAGTAAAAGCGTCGAGCGCTGAGCCTGAGTAAAAGCGTCGAGCGCTGAACTGCTGAGACGGGAGAGTCGAGCGCTGAGATAGGCATTCTTCATCGACCGCTGAGATGGCTGGATTTTGTCGAGCGCAGAATAAATACCATTCGTCGAGCGCAGGGCGCCGTTCGTCGAACGCAGGTAGCCGTTCGTCGAACGCAGAGAACTTATGTAAATTTTATTCTTCTCTTATTTTCAGCCTATTAAATATATCTCTTTTTAGCCTTCTTTCTTAATGGGATTTGATCTAAGTTATAAGATATGTTATGATAGAAACTTAGACAATAAAGGTGGATCCTAACTCAAATCAAAACTAAGGTTCCAACAATCTCCCCCTATTTGAGTTGGGATCCTAATCCAAATTAAGACTAGGTTCTAATAATCTCCCCCTATTTGGTTTAGGATACCTAAGCATAAAAAGTCTTTTAATAACTTAAGGCTTAGGGGTCAGAGATTATTTCTTTTAAAAACCAAGCAATTTCTAATTCCTAGATTTTATTTTTAAATAGGATTTTAATGAAATGAATTGCTAGCTATTATTGGATTCTCAGAATTTTAAAATCAGAAAGACAAAGCCTGATACCTTCTTTCTATAGAATCCCCTTAATCAGAAGAGACTCACACTTAGTGCTTTGATTATTTCTGATCTATGCAATCTGAGTAGAATGCTCAACTTGATTTTTGGAGAAAATCTGGAAGAATGTGAAGGTTATCTAACTTTGTTTTAAGATAGAAAAATTCAAGAGAATCATTTAAATGCTGTTTAATTTAATTATAATTTAAGTAAAGATATTAAACAGTTAAAACAAAATTGCCTTATAGATAGATATGTTGGCCTTTTTTATTTCATTGAAATATAAATTTGAAAATTTATTTTGGTTTTGCTGAACATAATTTTTTTTAAAAAGATTGTTTAAAGTGTTCAGCCTTAACTAACTTATTTTTTACACAAATAATGTGTTCTGCTGATATTTTAAAATTTTCTTTAGGTTTGTTATATTCAGAAGTTAAAATATTTATGTTTGTTAACTCCTTTTTAATTTCCTTCTCAAATATTAAATCTGTATATGTTATTTTAAAATTTGATTGGTAATTTTAGATTTTATTAAATTTGTACCCGATGATGTGAAAACAGATTTAAAATCAGAGGTAAAATTAGGAATTGAAGTTACCTCTACCTTAGTTACCATTTCACTTCAGATTCTGCATCTGATATGTGATATTAGCCATATATTGCCAACATGTAGAAGGTTCTGGCTTTTTGTTCTTCTTCTTCTTCTTCTTCTTCTTCAGTTAGACAAAATGATGGTTCTGCATCAAAAGTGTAGTTAGTGGAAGAAGTAAAGGTGGATTCATTTACCATCCTTGAGAGGGAGTTCCAGATGCTTCTTGCTGAAGTGCAATTAGCCACTTTTTGAAGAATGTCTTTTGACATTGATTTAGCCAATATGTTCATGGCCATGACATCAACACTTTTCATTTTTTCTTGATCATCTGTTGAAGAAATTGAGGATGGAGGTCCTGTCAAAATAGATTTGTAAATATCTTCATCTATGACATTCATATATAACTTAATTCTAGCTTGCCATAAAGTAAATCTATCCAAATAACAAATTGGTGGATCTGAAAATGAAAAATCTGCTTGTGCCATTAGATACCAAAAAAGTATTTTCAAGAACTAAGTGATCTTTGTGATTTCAGGTGTTAGTCTGTGTGAAAAATCAACTTCCTCTGATACCAATTGAAAGGAGTGTTTTAGTTCTTAAATATATTAAAAGATATTGTTTATGTTTAATTCAAAATAATGATATATATATATATATATATATATATGTTGGTGCCAAAAATGGTACCTCCAAAATTCACACTAAAAAGGGGATGGGAGAAAACTGCAAAGTGCAGGTTACTAAGACAGAAGATGCTGGAACAAAAGGAAATCGATCACGAAATGGCGATCACGAAGAAATGAGACCGCTTACACAGGTTGTAAGCTGGAGCCTCGGAGCAAAAGGTCCTTTTCTGGTACCCCTACCCCTCTATTTATAGACGAGGGGGCTGCCCAAACGGGCAGAACTGAAAACTACGGGCTGCCCGGGGTACAGGAGAGCCGGGGCAGGGAAATGGGGTACAAATAACAAAAATAAGGAAAATGATCAGACCGCTTAAGCTGGCGATCTCACACTTCCCTGACCGCTTGGTACTTAGAAAATTCCGGTTGAGGAGGCAGCTGGCGATCTGGACGGTCACCGAAACTGAGACCGCTGAGACCGAAAAATTTTACAAGCAAGAGGAGGTCGCGGGCTTTCCGGACAAACATAATCCCCGCACATTTTTAAGTTGCACCTGGAACTTCGAAAATGTAAGCTTTGACCGCTGAGACCGCGACCGTCATAAATGCGGCTTGGTCTATAAATACCGGCTGAAATCTTCATCCTGCAAGACATTGAGAAATTCCAATCCTTGAGCGGTCTTTGATAGTTAGACAGGTGCGATCTTCTTGCAAAGATGACTATGCTCGATCTCTTAAAAGCTCTTCCATCGAAAGCGAACTCTCCTGGGAAAAAGGAAAGTGTCAGCTCAAAGAAAGGAAAGAAGGTGCCAAAGATTTTAACGAAAGCGAGCGCTTCAAAGGGGACCGCCCGATCTCCGTTAAAAGAAACTGAGCTTCCTGAGGGTTCAATTGTCCCGGTCTCTGTTGCTTCTGAACCATCAAACACTTCTTCAGACCTTGTATGGAAATTGCCTGACTTTTCCATTTCTTTTAATTGTCAGAAATCTCTGGAGGCGCTGGACCAAACAACTTCCAAACTTCCTGAGACCGCCTCTACCGAAGTCATTCTGGCTGGGCTGCGTCAGAAGAGGACCGAGGCCGAAGCCTTGAGGCAGAAGATCGCTGAACAGGAGGTCGCTGCGAAGGGCAGGAAAAGAAAAAATTCAAGTCCATCTAGCTTGACTTATAAGAGAAGCAGAAAAAATGAGGAAGAAAAAGACGTGACCGCCATAGGGACGACCACATTTCCTGAATCTGTCGACCTGGAAGACTCCGCGGAGTTTCAGAAGGTGAATGCTAAGGGCGATCTCCCCTTCCTTCCTGCGTTCTCAACCTTACCAAGAGAGGATGATTCTGGATTAATCGCCTACCTTGACGAGGTCTCTTCTAATAATTCATCTTTTTCATCGTTGCAGGTATTGGATCCCCTAGAGGCTTCATCTCTCAGAAATGCCGTCGTTGATAAAGAGACCGCGGATAGGGAGAAGGAGATCGCTGATAAAATAATCAAAGAAAAAGAGGAAAAGAGAAAAGAGATGGAAGAGGCGATGAGGAAGAAGGAGGCAGAAGAGAAGAGAGAAAAAGAGGAGAAAGAAAAGAAAGAGAGAGAAGAGAAGAAGAAGAAAAGAGATGATGAGAAGAAAAGGAAGGACAGGGAGGAGCGGGAGAAAAGAGAGAAAAAGGAGAAAGAGGAGGAAAAGAAAAAAGAAGCGGCTAAGACCGTCGAGGAGGAGAAGAAGAAGGAGGCGGTCAGAATTGCTGAGGAGAAAGCGGCTCTGATCGCCGAGGAGGAAAGGAAAAAAGAGGCGGTCAGGGCCGCCGAGGCGAAGGCGGCTCTAATCGCTGAGGAGGAAAGGAAGAAAGAAGCGGTCAGGGCCGCCGAGGCGAAGGCGGCTCTAATCGCTGAGGAGGAGAAGAGGAAAGAAGCGGCCAGGATCGCTGAGGAAAAGGCGGCCCTGATCGCGGAAGAGAGGAAAAAGGATGCGGTCTTGCAGACCGCGGAGAATAAAAAGATTGAGGAGGAGATCGCGGAGAGGTCACAGATTGCTAAGGAGAAAGCTGCGCTTTCTAGCGCTCTCCCAAGTGATTCTCTTCAGGAAGATCGTTCGAGCAAAGCCGCAACAGATCGCGCGGCGGTGGTCTCAGCTTTGCGAGCTGGTAAGAGCAAAAAGATTCTTCAATCAGTTGAGTTCCTTCCTTTACCTATGGTTCGACCTGTTTCTCCAGAAAGAAAACGTGAGATTGTCTTTATTGAGACCGACGATATCCTTTTGAGTAATGAAGAATTAAAAAGAAGAAGAAAGGAGGGAGAAAAGTCGCAGAAAAGAGATTTGGAAAGAATGGATCTGGAGCGTTTAAGGGGATCAGATCGCCTTTCACTGACCGCAGATCCCGTGGTCACTAAAGATGTCGAAAGAGCTTTACGTGACTGCGGTCTCAACTTCTTTCCAAGTATTCTTTCTGCTCATCAAAAATTTTATCTGATCGCTTGTGAATGATTGAAAAAATTCTCTCTTTTGACCTCAGGTGATGATAATGCTGAGATCGAAGAAGGGGAACTTCCTCAGCACATTGCGATCTCCCCTCAGCTAACCAACATTCTTAACCCAATGTTCGAGGATGTTCGCTCTATGCTGATGAGGGAGCGAACTCAGAATGATCAGATCCGCGATCTTGAGGAGAAACTACGTACTAACGAGAAGAGGATAAGAGAAGAATGCGATCTGAGGGTTGCAGAGATCGCGCGAGCTCTTAAGAAGGCCGAAAAGGAGGCTGAGTACTACAAGGGGAAGGCTGCGGCGCTATCTGCGGAGAATGAAAGGCTGAGGGGCGGTCACGCGAAGATGCTGATGAGACCGGGTACCTCCAGCGATCAACCAGCGGCGAGACCGCAGCCTGAAATTGTGCTGATCCCTATGGAGCAGGTGGACAAGGAAATGTCCAAGATTCACCGATCTGCGATGCTCGCCAATCATAGTTTGGTGTCGGTTATGGCTGCAGTGAATGATATGCAGGATGTCGCAGCTCATGTAGGGAGAAACAGGCCTTCTAGGAGATGAACATTTAATTTGAGACCGGGCGGTCTCCGGATTTAAACAATATGTTTTATAATATTGTTATTAATGTTCCATCTATTTCTTGTGGTCTTTTTTAATTCTATGTTTTGTGCGGTCCTGATTTCTTATAATTTCGATCTCTTTATGCCTGGATTGCCTGTTATTGCTGTTGTGTTTTATTTATTGAGATCGATCAACATAGAACGCTTTCATATAACCTTGCTTAGGTCGAGTGGTCTACGAATTTTTGCTGGGCGATCAGTAAAAAGTAATGATTACGAAATGACCCTTCAACTTCTATAAATAGCTGCCTTCATAACTTTTATTTCATGCTTTCTTGAATGCGCCCAAAGCACCGATCTCAGCGATCGCTCAAAATGGTGTCCGCTCGTGCCTCTTCTGCCAACATTTTCCTGAACGCCGATCACAAGCAAGGTCGCCTATCAAAGGATGAATATATTGATTTCATAAAAAAGTATATGATTCAGACTCAGATAGTTGTTAGACCGCCAGCCGATCATGAAAGGTTGAACTTTGGGGAGCAGAAAAAGTTTATCATCCCCATCGGTCACTTCGATAACGGGTTGAGGATTCCACTCCCTTGGGAATGGCTAGAGATATTGGAATACTACGGCTTCGTGCTTGCCCAGTTGGCTCCGAACTCCATCGGTCTGGTCAATGTCTTCATCAATTACCTGAGATCGAAAAAAGTGAAGTTCACAATGAATCTGTTCCGCGCAACCTTTACCGCGAAGATTTTGAAGGAAGGCAGGAAGAAGGAAGAGTTTAAAGGATTGATGTACTTTTCAGCAGATGGAATAAAAATCCTGAATCTTCCTAATAAGATCTCTTTCTGGACAGAGAGATTTCTTGTCTTCGAAGGTGACCTTGGCGGTCTCAGGAGCTCACCCTCTCCGCGACCTGATAGCATCTTTAAGAAGATAAAGGCGGTCTCAGATGAAGAGTTGAAAATTTTGACTTTCTTGGCGGGCAAGAGGATCGATCTCGTTCATTATCTAGCGATCTGGCCCGAGATCGCCGAGATCATCCCAGCTGAAAGTAAGTTTTTCTTGCGGTCTCGAATAATTTCCTTTCATGTTTTTGTGTGTTTTTCCTAACTTTTTCCCAACTTTTAGCGACCTTCGCGATCCCCGCAAAAGATCCTATCTCCCCAGCAGCGAAAGTTCTTACTCAGAGGGAGAGGAGGCTGAAGCTCGAGGCCGACGTGTTCGGCACTACCTCTGAGACCGTCGAGCGAGATTTTCCCTTGATCGGTTTTAAAAGAAGAATGAAGGATATCAAGGGAAAACCCCTCCTCAAATGGGCGGTCAAAGGAAGATCTGTGAAGGTGTCCACTGATCTTCCCTTATGGAGCGGGAAAGTGACACGTCACGCATACGCGGTCACCTCAGCTTTGTATGGGCGAAAGAATACAAATGAAATATTAAATATTGAGATCGATGCGCTCCCCGACCTCTGTGCTCAAGTGACCGCCAGAAGCACAATCTTAAACCACCATATGGGGCGGTCTCTTCGCAGCGCTCTAGATGAAATAACTGCCTTGCAAGAAGAAAGAAAAGTGAGAATTTTACTTACATCTTATGAACACGTTACTTACGATCGCGCGGTCTAACATATATTTCTTTGGCAGCAATTCGAAAAAGCAGCCTATGACCCTGAGAATCCAGCTTTTCAGAGGGCTATGATGCATCACATAAAAGAGACCGCCGACCAGGTGCTGGATGAAGTTCGAGGTCGAGGTGGATTTATTGAAGAGTATAAAGACATTACGTTTGCCGATCTCTTTCCTGACGCGACGCAGAGGATTGAAGAGCAATCTGCGACTGCTGAAGAGACCGCGGATATTGCTGATGTGACCGCAGGTCAAGATGAAGATGTCGTGATCGAAGATGAAGAAAGTGGAAGCCGCTATACCCTGGGTCTGGATTCCAGTTCAAGCTCAAGCTCTGGATCTAGAATTCCAGGGAATAGTCTAGAAGAATCTTCTGCAGAGACTGATACTTCCTCTTCGAGCGAGCGGTCTTCTAAGAGATCAAAGAGAGAATGAATTGTAATAATATTTTTCCTTTTTCCTTTTTGGAGACCGAGCGGTCTCATTGTAGTGAACATTTCAAAATATATATAAAAATTGGATTTCTGTTAGATTTTATCTGAGTGAGTGAACTTGTTTTTGATGCATATGCTTATTTGTTCTTCTGAGTTAAGATCGGCATTCGATCTCAATGCCTTAGATTTACCACAATTTTCTTTCAACATTAAAGAACTTCAGGTGGCGATCTCTTGGAAAAGACACTAAAGACTTTGAAGGAAAGAAAAACTGAAACTATACATAAACAAGACTACTTTGCGATCTCGAGATAATCAGATCGCTAAAAGAAAATCAGCAACTCAACTGTGATCAGAAAGTAACCAACTTATCCACAACAGTTACGCGGTCTCATATTACACAGGTCGCCATATAAGGAAATTATAGCTTGAAGACGATTCGAACTCATCATACTTTGGATGATCGGCTCCCAAATAATTTTCAGGAAGCCAGTTTGATGATCCCTTGATAGCCAAGATCATTACTTGAAAAGGAAAATAATTCCTCATGAACTTCCAGTTCAGTGATCACATTATACTCAGACCGCCATTTTGAAGAAAAAACCCAACTTCTACTTGGTGAGGAATAGAAAGCCATGATTATTCCCTGTTGCTTTGAATAACAGGAAATAGTGGAATCTCAAATTTACCGAGACCGGGCCGACCTCTATCAAGCTGACATAAGAGATTTCTGAACAGCGACCTCAATTATCCTGAAAAAGTTATATCCGGCGATCGTAAATGACTCAAATCGCTCTTTGGAGAGAGTAGGAAAGAAGAACATGCGGTCTCAAAAAGTGCTGACCGCCCGATCCCAGTACAAAGGGATGAATAGGATTTTTTTTATAATAAGAAGATGGGAAAAAGGGATCTCAAAAATGATCCAAAAGGATGGTGTGGTCATGCCGCGGAGGCTATACCGACATTGCCTTTTTAAAAGGATTATCGAGTTTACTGCAAACATGCCAATCTAAGGTTCAGGCGACGGTCATGGATGTTTCTGACCGCCCCTTACCTAACCACGCTTCAACGAGTATTCGAGAGTTACATACCAAAATGATCGGTAGGGCAGGTGTGGTCATGCCGCGGAGGCTATACCGACATTGCTTTCCCTGAAAGATCATTAAGATCGTAACAATGTCCTTCCTAATGCATGACAGAGCTGAGCCAGCCACCTAGACCCCCTTGAAATGCTGAGGTGTGCCAGATGTCAGCAAGGACCCGGTATCCTAAACTCCCACCGCTCGAGCTTGGCGAGCTACTGCTACACAGATTCGAAATCTCCCCAACATCTGTGGTCCCGACAGAATTACACGTCGAGCTAACAAGTCGAGGGGGAAGATAGTAGGATCCGTCGATGTCTCACTTGACAGGTTTTTGGCTTTTCAAAAAATAACTTATTCTTAAAACTTATCACCCATCACTCGTATTGCGAATGCTTTGATAATACCTGCGTGATGTTTGAGAGAAGAAAAGTGAGAAAAAGAATGAGTGAATCGGATACGAACATTTAAGAAAAGAAGAGTTTGAGATCATCTCCGCTCCATGAATGAGACAATTCTTTTCCTTCATAAGTTTGGAGATGGCAAGCACCATTTTTAAGCACGCTCTTCACCACAAACGGCCCCGCCCAGTTTGGGTTAAGCTTTCCAACTGAACCATCTCTTGCTGCTGTATCTATTTTCTTCAGGACTAGATCCCCAACAGCGAACTCTTTGGTTCTTACATTTTTATTGAATAGCCTCGCCATTCTTCTCTTCACCTCTTCTTGCCTGATGATTGCCGTATCTCTCAACTCCTCAATTAAATCAAGGCTGCATTTTATCTCCTCATCATTTCCTTCCATCCAGTCAATTTGATTCTGTTGCGCCAATAATACTCTTGGGCTTTTTACTTCAAATTCCACCGGAATAAGGGCTTCGGAACCGTGTGATAATTTGAATGGAGTCTCTCCAGTAGCAGAACTTGGAGTTGTCCTCAAGGCCCATAAGACGGAAGGTAGTTGTTCTGCCCAGTTGCCCCTGACATTTTCTACCTTCTTTTTCAAGAGATTTATGATGAGTTTGTTGGCGGCCTCTACCTGCCCATTTCTTCTTGGATGATGCACAGAAGCGAAACGTAGCTCAACGCCAATTTGCTTACAGAAATTAATAAGAGTTGAATTGTTGAACTGAGAACCGTTATCCGTGATGATTGCCATTGGGATTCCGTGCCGACATACAATCTCTCCCCAAATAAAATTTTTCACGGCTTGAGTCGTAATTTTGGCCAATGCTTTTGCCTCTATCCATTTGCTGAAATAGTCAATCATGACTATAATATATCGACGTTGCCCACTTGCCATAGGGAAAGGCCCAATCAAATCCATTCCCCAAACTGCAAACGGCCATGGAGTTGCTATCGACTTGAGTTGTTGAGCCGACTGATTTTGGAGAGGAGCAAACTTCTGGCACTTTACACATTTCTTAGCAAATTTTTCTGCATCTTTCCTCATTTGAGGCCAGAAATAGCCTTGCCTCAGAATTCTTTTCTCCAAAGTTCTAGCTCCAGAGTGACTTCCACATTCTCCAGAATGGACCTCCTGAATGACCGCTGGAATCTCCTCCTCCGAAACACACCGTGCTAACGGTGAAAGGAAAGTTCTTCTATAAAGCACTCCTGCAACAAGATAATAGTTAGCCGCTTTTCGTTTAAACCTTTTCCTATCCTTTATTGATGAATGGAGCTCTCCAGTTGAAAGATAGAGAACAAATGAATCCATCCAAGACGGACGCTGATCAATCTCCATGACCTCTCCTTCTTCAATTGCTGGGCGAAATAATTCCGAAGTTGTTCCCCCCGAGAGAAGTCCAAATTTTGCCAGCTTATCTGCTTCCACGTTCTCACCCCTTGGAATATGGTCGATGGTAAAGCTTTTGAACTTCCCTACCTCGATTTTTACCAGAATTAGATACCACTTTAGAATACTATCTCTAGTTTCGAAAGTTCCGTTTACTTGAGAAGCCATCACCAAAGAATCTGTGAAGACTTTGACATCATCAATCCCCAGCTCTCTAGCAAACTTAAGACCGGCTAGCAAAGCCTCATATTCCGCCTGATTGTTTGTTACTTGAAAATAGAACTTCAGCGTTTGATCCAGCCTTACTCCGTTTGGGTTGATTAAGACAACTCCCGACCGGAAGAATTTTTTCCTGAGGCTCCATCCACGAAGATTTTCCAGGCAAGGGGCACTCCGACCCCCTTCTGCGACTCAACTTCTTTGGCATCCACCATGAAGTGTGCTAAAACTTGAGCTTTGATCGCCACCCTTGGAACATAAGATATGTCAAACTCACTGAGCTCTATTGCCCACTTTGCCAACCTGCCGGAATGCTCTGGCTTCTCCAAGACATTCTTTAATGGAAGATCAGTAACGACTAGAATCGAATGTGCTTGAAAATATGGTCTTAATCTTCTTGCTGAAGTTATAAGCATTAAGGCCAACTTTTCGAGAATAGGATAACGAGTCTCTGCATTTTTCAGGATTCGACTCATGTAATAGACTGGGAATTGCTTCTTTTTCTCCTCTCGGACCAAAACAGAGCTTATGGCATCGGCTCCGACCCCCATATACAGAAATAGATTTTCTCCCTCTCGCGGGCTTTGGAGCAAAGGGGTTGATGTCAATTGCTTTTTAAGCTGAGTGAAAGCATCATCACATTCCTTTGTCCACTCGAACTTACTCCCTCCCCGGAGGGTTTTAAAGAAGGGTGAACTCTTATCCCCTGACCGGTAGATAAAGCGACTTAAGCCTGCCATCCTTCCTCCCAGCTGCTGAATTTCTTTTGGGGACTTGGGAGGTGGCATTTCCAGAATAGCTTTTACTTTGTCAGGATTGGGTTCCAGCCCTTCTGGAGTAAGGAGGTGACCCAGGAATTTTCCTTTACTTGCCCCGAAAACACACTTCAACGGATTCAACCTCATATTAAAAGTTCGAAGGGTTGCAAAAGTTTCCGAGAGGTCTCTAAGATGAGAAGAGAATAATTTGCTTTTTACCAAGAGGTCATCAACGTATACCTCAAGGTTTCTGTTGGAACACGGTCTTCTACATCTCCTAGGTTTGAGAATAACAAATCCTATGTGTGTATTTAATCTTGTGTGATCTAAGTGTGCAGGATAATAGGTCAAAATGACTCAAGGTTTACATATGGTGGTTGCCCCCGAAATTGAGCCATCAACTCCAAACTGATCACTAGCGCAGGCGATAGTGGATAGCGCCGGCGCTAGATCGATGCACAGAAGGCATGCTGGAATTGTTGCCTCGAATTGAAGATTCTGCCGCGCAAAAAGTCTCCTAATATGAGATAGCGCAGGCGATAGTGGATAGCGCCGGCGCTAGCTCGATGCACAGAAGGCATGGTGGAATTGTTGCCTCGGATTGAAGATTCTGCCGCGCAAAAAGTCTCCTAATATGAGATAGCGCCGACGGTAGTGGCTAGCGCTAGTCTATAAAAAGGACCCAAGTCCTCTCGTTTCACAGAGGAACATCAGAGAGATATATTGAGTGCCAGAATTCTAGAGGCTATCTTGACCGAAAGTTGATGTGCTAGCGAAGCTCTGCAAAACATCTGAAGGAGAATCTCGTCACGCCGGATCAGATCGAAGTCCGCTTCTACAACGCTTATTCAACGACGGATCTTCGTCTCCAACTTCAGAAGTCCATCTTGAGGGAGTTCTTATTTCTTTATTGTTATTTCATATTCCTCTTTGTAAACGATTAGTGAAATCGCCTCGTGTTGGCGACTAGGTCTGGGTAGGACTTAGGGGGAAAATTGCCTCGTGTTGGCGACTAGATCTAGGCTAGGTCTAGGGGGGCTCGAGGCCACATCCGGGGAGGGATTGGCTAGAGCGGCTTGAGGCCGAATCCGGAGAGGATAAGGCTAGGGCCACCGGTTCGTGGGGAAGCGAGTCGGGATAGAAAACCAAAAGGTTTCTTTTCTATTTAGCTTTGATTTCTAGCTTTCATAAGAGATCAAATTTTGTAATCATGTTTCTCAAGTTAATAAAATCATGTCTCTATTTTTACTTTATTTGATTAGTCTTGATCTTCTTTATTATCATATTCAAAGCTTTTTTAAAATACTCAAAATAATTATAAAATCTTTAAAACCCTTATTAACCCCCCCCCCCCCCCCCTCTAAGGGCGCCTACCGATCCAACAAGTGGTATCAGAGCGAGGTTATTCCAATCGGATTAACAACCGGGAATAATGGCGTCTCATGATCTCGCTTTTCCTGAGGGTCAAGGGGTTACTCGACCACCTCTCTTTACTGGGTCAGATTTTAATTACTGGAAAAATCGAATGATGTGTTTTCTTATGACAATGGATGTAGAAGTATGGAACATGGTAGAAGTACGGTACTCTCCGCCTACAACTGTAGTAGGAGATGCGACATTAGCAAAACCTAAGGATAAATGGGATGACAACGATAAACTAAGGTGTAAAAATAATGCTAAAGCAATGAATGCCTTATATTGCGCTTTAAACAGAACTGAGTTTAATAGAATTTCTGCATGCACTACTGCTTATGACATTTGGAATCAATTAGAAGTAACTCACGAAGGTACATCACAGGTGAAAGATGCATAGCTGTTTCAACTGGAATCTGAATATGAGAAATTCAGGATGGACACGAAAGAGGACATCAACTCCATGTACACTCGCTTCACAAAGATTGTCAACGCATCAAAGGCACTTGGAAAGACCTACTCCGACGGGGACTTGGTGAGGAAAATCCTTCGTTCCTTACCCCCAAGGTTCAACCCGAAGGTGACAGCCATCTCGGAGTCGCACAACTTGAGGACACTCCAGATCGAGAACCTTATTGGGAATCTAAAAACCCATGAGGTTGAACTCCAAATTCAACACGATGAATACAATAAAGAGCCAAAGAAAAAGGCGCTTGCACTAAAGTCAAAAAAGGAGAACGTCGAAGATGATGATGAAGATGAAGAAGGTCTCCTGGTGAAAAACATCAGGAAGTTCATCAGGAATCCGGAAAGAAGGAACACTTTCCGCAAATACTTCCAAAAGGATACCCGACGAAAGGCATCTTCCTCTTCATCAAGGAAAGAAAAAGGAAGCGAAGATGAAGAAGAAAGACCACCACCCGAGTGCTACCACTGCAGAAAGACCGGACACATTTGGAGCCAGTGCCCAAAGTATCAAAAGGAGCAAAAAGAACAATACAAAGCAAAAGAGAAAAAGAAAGTACTGAAAGCCGCAACTTGGGATGACACTTCCTCTGGAGAATCAAGCAAATCTGAATCAAGCGACGAGGAAGAAGCAAACCTGTGCTTAATGGCAAAGAGCAACGATGACGACACCAGTGTTCTTAGCGACACTGAGGTAACTCCTCCCTCTTTTGAAGAACTTTTTGATGAATTTGTTCAAACCTGCAAAGCCTACAATAAAAGTGTAAAAGATAATATTATCTTAAATCGTGAAAATGAATCAATTATGGAAGAAAATCATAAACTAACAAAGAAATTAATCTCTCTTGAAAAGAAAAAGGTTTCCTGTGAAGAGTGTGAGCTCTCTTTGTACAAAACAAAAGAACTTGAAAGCTCTCTTTCTAAAGCCCTCCTACAAGTTAAAACTATTGCAAAAGAAAAGGGGAAATTAGAAAGAAAGCTAATCTCCTCTCTCCTACAAATTAAAAATAATCAGAAGGGATTTGAAAACAAATGCGTTACGATAGTTCAAGAAAACACCTTTCTTAAAAAACAAAATAACGACCTCAATGTAGCCATAAAAAAATTTGGGATAGGCCAAAAATCCCTGGATATGCTTTTGGGATACCAATGTTATGACTCTACAAAATCTGGGCTCGGTTTTCAATGTGAGCCCTACCGCCCGACGCTAGCCTCTAACGCCGGCGGTAGCTCAACTCTAAAAAATTCTTCTGTTGTTCAAACATCGTCTAGCAAGGGCAAGAAAGAAATTCAGAGAAGGGTCTCAACCCCCTTTATTGCTTGTGTAAACTGCCTTTTGTTTGGACACACTTCTAGCACATGTAGAAATGCAAAATAGCGCTTTTTAAAACAAATCTGGGTACCTAAGAAATCCACTTACTCTATTGGTGGTAACTCTTGGGTATCCGGATCTTTACTCTCATCTTCTTTCTAGATTTGCAGGAAGGCTAAGGAAACAGAGGACGTGTGGTACTTGGACTCAGGTTGCTCCAAGCACATGACAGTCAATAAAGCTAAATTCCTTAGCCTAGAAAAGAAGAAAGGAGGGATCGTAACATTTGGAGATAACGGTAAAGGAAGGATCATGGGCGTAGGCACAGTGGGTAACGAATCGTTTCTTATCTCAAATGTTCTTTATGTAAAAGGATTAAAACATAACTTAATATCTATAAGTCAACTGTGCGATAAAGGATTAGACGTACTATTTGAATCATCCACTAATCTTTGCAAAATTGTTAATCCTAAATCAAAAGATGTATTACTCACTGCACCTAGAATTCATAATGTTTACATAGTTTCGTTTCATGATCTTTCCAAATCATCTATAAAATGTTTTATAACAAAAAATGATGAATTAGAACTTTGGCATAGACGTTTAGGTCATGCTAGTACAAAGCTTATTTTAAAACTAGCAAAAAGAAATTTGATTAGAGGACTACTTAAGCTAAATGGCAATCTATCTTCATTATGTTCTCCATGCCAAATGGGAAAATTCACAAAATCATCCTTTAAAAGCAAAAACGAAATTTCTACATCAAAACCTATACAATTAATTCATATGGATCTTTTTGGTCCCGTTAACACTGCGAGTCTTGGTGGTAGATTATACACTTATGTTCTCATAGATGACTATTCTAGATATTGTTGGACTATATTTCTCTCCTCTAAATCTGATGCGTTTTGCGAATTTTCAAAATTATGCACTCGCATTCAAAATGAATTAGACTTAAAAATAAAATGCATTCGTTCAGATCATGGAGGCGAATTTGAAAATGAAAATTTTAAATCTTTTTGTGACATGTTAGGTATTAAGCATGAGTTCTCTGCTCCACACACACCTCAACAAAACGGTGTTGTAGAACAGAAAAATAGGACAATACAAGAACTTGCACGCACAATGCTATCTGAATATAAATTACCTAAGTATTTATGGGCAGAAGCCGTTAGCACTGCATGCTATGTAATGAATAGAGTTATACTTCGCCCATCTTTATCTCTCACACCATATGAACTCTACTATCAAAAGAAACCTAACGTTTCATATTTTAGAGTTTTTGGGTGTAAATGCTTCATTCTTAATACAAAAGACTCCTTAGGAAAATTTGACGAAAAATGCGATGAAAGAATATTTCTTGGTTATTCTTCAACTAGTAAAGCATATAGAATATTTAATAAAAGATCAAGCAAGGTTGAAGAGTCAATTAATGTCAGATTTGATGAGTTTGTTCCATGTGCAGAAAAGCTCCCTACAGGTACCGATGATGAACCTTTGCCATCCTTGGAGCACGACGAAGAAGTACCATCCAAAGAAGAGGAGGAGAAGTCAAAAGAAGATGAATATGTACCTCCAAGCGTTTTCTACTTCTCCAAAAATCATCCAAAGGAGCTAATCATTGGGGAACCTTCTACTGGGGTAAGAACTCGCTCCTCCCTTCATGAAACATTTTCAAATATTTGCTTTGTTTCGGAAATAGAACCTAAAAACGTTTCCACCGCTCTAAATGACGATTTTTGGTTCATGGCTATAAATGAAGAGTTAGGACAATTTGAAAGAAATAAAGTTTAGAATCTAGTAGAAAGACCATCTAATCATCCGATCATAGGTGTTAAATGGATCTTTAAAAATAAACTAGATGGTGAATCTAGAATTATAAGAAATAAAGCACGCCTAGTCGCCCAAGGATATTCTCAAATCGAGGGGGTAGATTTCGAAGAAACTTTTGCACCCGTTGCTCGCCTAGAATCTATACAAATATTTTTGGCATTTGTGAGTTTTAAAAGAATAAAATTATTTCAAATGGATGTTAAAAGTGCCCTTTTAAACGGGTTTATAAAAGAAGAAGTCTATGTAGAACAACCCCCCGGTTTCATAAATGAAAAATTTTCTAATCATGTTTACAAACTAGAAAAAGTGCTTTATGGATTAAAACAAGCGCCCCGTGCATGGTATGATAGACTTACATCGTTTTTGTTAAAGGACGGTTATGTTATGGGAAGTGCCGACAACACACTCTTCATTAAGCATAATAATAACGATCTAATTATTTTACAAATCTATGTTGATGATATCATTTTTGGAGCCACTAATGAAGAGTTGTGTAATGAAGTAGTACTAAAAATGAAAAAAGAATTTGAAATGAGTCTTGTAGGAGAATTGTCTTATTTTCTTGGTTTTCAAATCTCACAACAAAGTGATGGTATATTTATTTGCCAAACAAAATATGTTCACGACATGCTTAAACGATTTGGATTTGAAAATCTTAAACAAGCTTCTACTCCTATGAGTGCTTCTTTAAAACTAGGAAAAGATGAATCCGAAATTTCAATTGATCAAACGTTATATAGAGGAATGATAGGATCTCTTCTTTATTTAAGTGCATCTAGACCAGATATAATGTTTGCCATATGTTTATGTGCTCGCTTTCAAGCCGATCCAAAAGAATCTCATTTAAAAGCGGTAAAACGTATTTTTCGTTATCTAATAGGGTCATCTAAACTAGGATTATGGTACCCACATAATGACTCCTTCACACTCCACGGCTATTCCGATTCGGACTACGCCGGGTGCTCACTAGATAGAAAAAGCACTAGCGGTATGTGTCACTTTTTAGGACCCTCTTTAGTTGCTTGGTCTAGTAGAAAACAATCTTCGGTTGCACTCTCCACCACGGAGGCCGAATATATCGCACTTGGTAGTTGTTGTGCACAAGCGTTATGGATGAGCCAAACACTAGAGGACTTTGGATTTCATCTAAAAAACATAGATCTTAACTGTGACAACAAAAGTGCACTAGACCTCACATATAATCCTGTACACCATTCTAGATCCAAACACATCGACGTTCGACATCATTTCATTAGGGATCACATTAAGAAAGAAAATGTAAAAGTAAGCTTCATTGGGACAGACTCTCAACTCGCTGACATATTCACTAAACCTCTTCCCGATGCACGATTTCGTTTATTACGACTTGAGTTAGGTGTGCTAGATCTTACAAGTTAAAACATGCTCACAAATACAAACTTCTTCATGTTTAACCATCAAAAACATCTCCTAAAAATCTGCACTTTCAGCATGAAACTACTATTGGGACACCTAATCAGGATCAACATTCAAAAATTTTAAACTCCTCGAAAATCGTGTACTGTATTCCGTGCTAGCGCTAGCGCCGGCGCTAGCGTGACTTTCTGATTTTCTGCATTTTTAAAATTTTGAAAAATTCCAAAAATTATGTTACTAGATATGTACTATTTGTTTTTGCACCACTAATTTTATTTAAATTTTGAAAAATAAAAAACAAACCTATAAAAGACAAAATTCCCAAAATATGTTTTGCTCTTGTTTAAAGCCTTTGTCATTTACCAAAATCAAATATAAAATTACAAAAGACAAAAACCAAAAAATATGTTTTTTTTTGCTTTTATTTAAAGTTTTTTTTTAAAATCAAAATACAAAAACATAAAACTTGAAAACAAATCCAAAATTTTGTATGTTTTTTTATGAACATCAAGCATGATTTAAATCTATTCTTTAGAGTCTCTATAATGTTACAATTAATTTTTTCAAACTTCTTTAACATTGCTTTTATCATGCTTTGATCTATCTATTAATATGTGCATCAATAATAATTAGAAAAGTTTGTGTAGGACTAAGCTTAGCATGCCTCTAAGTATGAGTAAATGTTTTATGTTTGATAATGATATTATTTCACTCACCTTTTGGCTTAGTCTACTTGTGCTTCTTAATCTAAGAATGCTTGCTAATATATAGTAATTGTACATAAAATTAAAATTGCACAGGTATCTTACCTACACAACATTTATTTGCCCTATTAAATATTAAGAAGAGTGGTTAAAATTTCTTCTTTAAAGTGTTTGCAAAGCAAGTGTAATCGGAGAACTTTGTTCAAATCAAAACTCATCATAACCTTGACAAAGTCACCTCCACCAAGCACTACTTGAACCTCCTGATAAGTCTTAATAAGCATTGTGGGGTTGAGCACCTTGGATAGATTAGTAAAGTGTCTTGTGCGAACTCTTCATTTTAAAAATAAAACCACTTCTTCTTAAGTACACAGGATCACAAAAAAAAAAAATCAACCTTGATAAATTAACTTGTGTGATCCCCCAAGCACTACTTTGCACCCTGATAAGTCTTCATAAGCATTGTGTGTGCAAAGCACCTTGGTTGTTGTACATTTTAATTTGTGCTTAAAAGTGTGTGGAAGTAAAATTATTTGTGTTTTATTGTGCACTTTACTCTATATTTGTCTTGTATTTTTTTTGGTTAACACACTTGTTCACTTTATTCAAAATACACTTGTGCACATCATTATCTTCCATAATACTTCTTCTCATGAGTATTGGATCCTAATGCTAATTCTATTTACTCTTTATTTATAAAATGCACTAGATAACCTAGCATGATTTCTACAATGTTTAGTTTGTTTTTGAAATTATGAATTACCATAATATTGTAGTACTCTCTCTTGTGATAATATTTATTCATGCTTGGTTTCTTCATTGGTGAAATTAAACTCTTGTTTAACCTTTGATGTACAAAACATCTTCTTTATGAAATTAAAACTTCAATATTTTTTGAATTATCACTTATTATACAAGATGTTTTCTTTTAAGTCTTCCGCACCTTTGCATTATGCTACAAAACTATGATTTATGAAAATACAGATACTCAAACTCTAATCTAATTCAATGAAAAGAATTCTACAACTCCTTATCATTTCCTTCTCTCAAAGCTCGATCATGCCTATTAAACTTATTACAACAGCTTGAAGTGGTGTCTCCCTACCCGCTTTTGCTAATAACAAAGGGGGAGAACTAACATGATAAAATGCAAAAGGGGGAGAACTAACATGATAACATATCTAACATGCTTAATTCAGTTAAGAACATATTAGGAGAGCATTCACTTAGGGGGAGCATGTATTTAGGTATTTAGGGGGAGCAATACTAAAATGCTATAATCATTATTTATCCTAAGTCATCCTTGTCACACACACACAAATATGCTTCTTCATGCTTATTTAGATTAATGCTCTGATTTATCATTAATGGATTTGTTATTATCAAAAGGGGGAGTTTGTTGGAACACGGTCTTCCGCATCTCCTAGGTTTGAGAATAACAAATCCTATGTGTGTATTTAATCTTGTGTGATCTAAGTGTGCAGGATAACAGGTCAAAATGACTCAAGGTTTACATATGGTGGTTGCCCCCGAAATTGAGCCATCAACTCCAAACTGATCACTAGCGCAGGCGATAGTGGATAGCGCCGACGCTAGATCGATGCACAGAAGGCATGCTGGAATTGTTGCCTCGGATTGAAGATTCTACCGCGCAAAAAGTCTCCTAATATGAGATAGCGCAGGCGATAGTGGATAGCGCCGACGCTAGCTCGATGCACAGAAGGCATGGTGGAATTGTTGCCTCGGATTGAAGATTCTGCCGCGCAAAAAGTCTCCTGATATGAGATAGCGCCGGCGGTAGTGGCTAGCGCAGGCGCTAGCGCTAGTCTATAAAAAGGACCCAAGTCCTCTCGTTTCACAGAGGGACATCAGAGAGATATATTGAGTGCCAGAATTCTAGAGGCTATCTTGACCGAATGTTGATGTGCTAGCGAAGCTCTGCAAAACTTCTGAAGGAGAATCTCGTCACGCCGGATCAGATCGAAGTCCGCTTCTACAACGCTTATTCAACGGCGGATCTTCGTCTCCAACTTCAGAAGTCCATCTTGAGGGAGTTCTTATTTCTTTATTGTTATTTCATATTCCTCTTTGTAAACGATTAGTGAAATCGCCTCGTGTTGGCGACTAGGTCTGGGTAGGACTTAGGGGGAAAATTGCCTCGTGTTGGCGACTAGATCTAGGCTAGGTCTAGGGGGGCTCGAGGCCACATCCGGGGAGGGATTGGCTAGAGCGGCTTGAGGCCGAATCCGGGGAGGATAAGGCTAGGGCCACCGGTTCGTGGGGAAGCGAGTTGGGATAGAAAACCAAAAGGTTTCTTTTCTATTTAGCTTTGATTTCTAGCTTTCATAAGAGATCAAATTTTGTAATCATGTTTCTCAAGTTAATAAAATCATGTCTCTATTTTTACTTTATTTGATTAGTCTTGATCTTCTTTATTATCATATTCAAAGCTTTTTCTAAAATACTCAAAATAATTATAAAATCTTTAAAACCCTTATTCACCCCCCCTCCAAGGGCGCCTACCGATCCAACAGTTTCTTCCTTTTTGACTCCTGAAGACTGTATCCATCATTTTCTGATAGGTTGCTCCAGCATTCTTTAGCCCAAAAGGCATTACGAGATAACAGAAGCAACCATCATTTGTGATAAATGAAGTATGAGGTATATCTGGTTTATGCATTCTGATTTGATGGTAACCTGAAAAAGCATCTAAAAAACTCATAAAAGAATAACCTACCGCAGAATCTACTAAAGAATCTATCCGAGGCAAGGGGTAGCAATCCTTGGGGCAAGCTTTATTGAGTTTAATAAAGTCGACACACATCCTCCACTTCCCACCTGACTTCTTTACCATTACAACGTTTGACACCCATTCTGGGTATTGGATTGGTTGGATGAACTTTGCCTTCAGGAGCTTCCCTACCTCTTCACGGATGGGCTGTGCTAGAGTAGTTGCAACAGACCTCTTCTTCTGCTGGATCGGGATGAAGTTTGGGTCAAGATTGAGATGGTGGCAAGCAACATTCGGATCCACTCCAGGCATATCATCTCCCGACCAAGCGAAGATATCTAGATTTTGCAGAATGCAAGAGATGAGCTGACTCTTGTCAGCTTCAGATAATTCAGCGTTGATGGAGAGGCACTTGCTCTCATCTTCCTCGCTGATCCGAACCTCTTGAGTTGCTTGGGCAGGTTCCAAGCGAACTCCATCTCTTGAACCCTCCTCAATTTCCTCTGCAGCTTTGATTTGTTCAGGAACTTCAATTGATTCAGCCATCATGACTTCTTGGGGAGAAGAGGACACGATCATGTTGACCGTCTTTACGTAGCATTCTCTAGCTTTCCTTGGGTCTCTCCTGATTCGGTGTTGTTTGCCGTTCAAGGCGAACTTCACCGCTTGATGATAGGTGGAGACAATGGCTTGATATGCATTCAAGAAGGGTCTTCCAAAGATGGCGTTGTAGCTACTGGGAGCATCAACGACTATAAATTTGACAAGCTTCATTATCCCTCCCAGAATCACAGAAAGAGTGACGAGCCCTTCTACTTCTTTCTTCTCTCCTGAAAAACCATAAAGGGGGCCTTCAGTTGAAAGGAGGGGTTTACCTGTCTTCAACGCCTCGAAGGCAGGTTTGAAGAGCACGTTGACTGAGCTTCCCGTGTCTATCAGAATCTTCTCTACTGTATAATTTTCAATTACAGCTTTGATGACGACCGCGTCGTCAAAGGGATTCGCGGTCTGAGGAAGGTCTTCATCACCGAAAGTGACCGTTCCCCGGACCGGGGCTGAAGAGGTGGCAGCAACCTCTGATTGATAAACCCTCTTCAGACTCACCTTCCTTGAAGATTCCGGACCTGCGCCTCCGTGGATGCAGAAGAGATTGCCCAAGGCGCCTTCATCATCAGCATCCACACATTCATTGGGAAAGCCGATATTGTCGAGATGGCCAATATCGTCCACTTCTTCGCATGCCCAATGGACTTCCGCTACTTCCTTAGCCTTGGAGGTTGAGGCTTTCGCAGAATCATTCTTCTGAATGAGATCTCGAAGCTTACCCTCCTTCAGAAGCTTCTCTAAGAACAGGCGGAGAGCTCAACAATCCTCTGTCAAATGTCCCCTATCTCTATGGTACTCACAGTAGAGAGTAGGATTTCTGGTCTTTGGATCCGAGTTTAGCGGGGCTGGCTTCTTGGAAAAGGGCTGCTTTTGAAGGATTTGGAGCACTTCACTCATAGAAACACCAAAGTCTGTAAAAGACTCTTGGGATTCATTGTAGAGCGAAGGAATGGGCAGAAGAGGAGGTTGGGCGTACTGGATCTGGTGGACTGGGGTGACTTGCGGAGCAGGGGTAGCAGGGGTTTGAAGAAATGAACCTTGAGGTGGGAAAGAATGGTTACCTCGATTGAAGCGGCTGTTGCGATAGTTCTTACCTCTCGGAGCCAGAGGTGGGAGCTCTTGTCGAGGCTTTGAGGAAGACGGAGCCGGATAAAATCCCGCAGAGCCTTTCTGAGTGTCCCTGTTTGTCAAATTGCTCACATAGGTGGGGTTGTTGATCTCCCCTTCTATGTAGCGATTGGCAATGCTGATCAGCTCCTGATAGGAGCTAGGCTCCTTGGTTGTGACTTTGAACTTCAGAGGACCCTCCTGCAGGCCACTGATCAAAGCTACCATATAGAGCTCGGGATCCATATCCCTGATTCCCAAGATCTCTTTCTGAAAACGGTCAACGAAATGCGCCGCAGTTTCGTTGTCGCCTTGCTTAATCTTGAAGAGGGTCGCAGGACCACTATTCCTTTTCTTCGCGGTGGCAAACCTTAGAAGGAGCTCTTGCCTCAGGGCAGCAAAGCTCGAGATAGATTGACAAGGCAGCTTATAGAACCATTCCATGGCCGACCCATCAAAGGAGGTGACCATCAGCTTGCACCTTACTCCATCTGAAATGGTCCTGAGGGCAACAGCAGACTCGAAGGCTTGAAGATGACACATTGGGTCGGTTTCTCCTGTATACACTGGAAGGCGAGGTTCTCTGAATCCATGAGGAATCGGATCCCGACGAATCTCATCGGTAAAGGGGGAAGGCTCCCCAAAAACAGAAGGTCCTGGAGGAGGAAGAAAAGGTGCAGGAGGATCTTGAGGGTAAGCAAACCCTTCTTCAAAATTTAGGGTCTGAGCCGGAGGCCCCTGGGCTGCGGCTCAGAAAGAATTACGGCAGGCGGCGAACTCCTCATGCTGAGATCGCTGAGGAGCTGCGGGCTGGAAGACGGGGTGATCGCTCGGGTGACCGCCTGCCATGCGGTCAGGAGTAGCGATCTGAGAGGTTTGAGGAAGGATCTTCTGGGAGATCGCGGCTAGAACCTGGTTCATAGCCTCAATCTGCTTCGCAGACTCCTGCTGAGTCCGGACGACTTCTTGCCGATCTCGAGCGGCCTCTTGCTGAGACCGCGCGATCTCCTGCTGAACAGAGGCGGCGTCCTGCCTAGCTCCGGCGGCCTCACGGAGAGCTTGTTCAACACGAAGCTCGAAGCGGCGCTCAAGCGCTTCTAACGGGTTGTGATCGGAAGGGGGAACGCTGGGAGATCGCAAGGGACGACCTCTACGGCGATCAGCCATCTTGAAAGTCTATGGATTTCACCTGACACTTCGAATCTGAAGGTCGCGTGTTCGTTCTGTTGGTGCCAAAAATGGTACCTCCAAAATTCACACTAAAAAGGGGATGGGAGAAAACTGCGAAGTGCAGGTTACTAAGACAGAAGATGCTGGAACAAAAGGAAATCGATCACGAAATGGCGATCACGAAGAAATGAGACGGCTTACACAGGTTGTAAGCTGGAGCCTCGGAGCAAAAGGTCCCTTTTCTGGTACCCCTACCCCTCTATTTATAGACGAGGGGGCTGCCCAAACGGGCAGAACTGAAAACTACGGGCTGCCCGGGGTACAGGAGATCCGGGGCAGGGAAATGGGGTACAAATAACAAAAATAAGGAAAATGATCATACCGCTTAAGCTGGCGATCTCACACTTCCCTGACCGCTTGGTACTTAGAAAATTCCGGTTGAGGAGGCAACTGGCGATCTGGACGGTCACCGAAACTGAGACCGCTGAGACCGAAAAATTTTACCAGCAAGAGGAGGTCGCGGGCTTTCCGGACAAACAATATAAGTGTTTGCTGAGTAATAAAATCAAACAGTAAGAGTGCATAAAAATCACAGCACACAAATAAGAAATAAAACAAAAACAAAGCACATCCAGATGACACAAGAATATATAGTAGTTCCCCTCAACTGGGTACATCTACTCTTCTACCCACTGGTTGGAATCCACTGGAGGTTGTTGATTAGGTGCCCTCACACCAAGATGTTTTTGTTCAGGTGCCCACACACCAATGGAGGTTTGATCAGGTGCCCAAATCACCTATAAGCTTTTGATTAGGTGCTTATAAACCAAGATGCAGGTTTTTGCTAAGGTGTCCTATCACCGGGAGTTAACTTTTGAAGGGAGTTATAACCCTGTACAAGATGGGAAGGAATAAAAGAAAACAGAAAAAGGTTATGCTGTTCTTCTCTTTGCTGAGAAAACACTTGATGAAGATGTTGAATAGAGCTCCCCCTGTCTGATTTAGTTTGATGACAGCTTGTGGATGGAGCTCCTTCTCTAGATTGCAATACTCCTCTTTTCTTCTTGCAGTTTAGATCCCTGATCAAATGATATTGATTTGGTGTCTCAGGTTGTATAGAAGATCTGCAAGAAATAGTTAGACAAAAAGAAGATATAATATATTTTGAATCTGCTTCTTCTTTTTGCTCTGTTCTTCTTTTTCACTTTTTCCTGTTTCGTCTGCTAGCTGTTCTATGTTATTTGCTGCTTTCAGTTCTTTGATCTTCTTCTGTATATTTAATATGGAAGCTTTCGGCTGATTTGAATCCTTGCCGGCAGAAGAGGAAAGAAATAATATATCTTTTATTTCCCAGATCCTCGAGAACAAAACTTGCCGCCTTTAGCTTGCTGCAACGGCTACAACATTTATTGTTTCTGCCAACGGCTATAGCATTTAATGCTTCCACAGCTGTAATGTTAAACCAGCAATATATATATAGAAATATATAAATAGAAATAATAAATATTGCTTTAAATAAATTTGACAGCATATTAGTCGAACTGAGAATGATATAAAATAATGTTGCAGATATTTCGTCGAGCTGAGAATGATATAAAATAATGTTGCAGATATTTCGTCGAGCTGAGCTTCAAGTTCGTTGAGCTCATCATTTGATTCGTCGACCTGAACATTTGATTCACTATTCTGAACTTCTGCTGAATATTCGTCAAACGCAGACTTGAGTTCGTCGAACGGAAGGATTCGTCGACCGCTGAGCCTGGATGATTTCGTCGACAGCTGAAGTATTGAGCTGTTCGTCGAACGCAGACTTGAGTTCGTCGAACGCAGGATTTCGTCGACCGCTGAGCCGGGGTCTGTTCGTCGACCGCTGAGCTTGAGTAAAATCATTGACCGCTGAGCCTGAGTAAAAGCGTCGAGCGTTGAGCCTGAGTAAAAGCGTCGAGCGCTGAACCGCTGAGACGGGAGCGTCGAGCGCTGAGATAGGTGTTCTTCGTCGACCGCTGAGATGGCTGGATTTCATCGAGCGGAGAATGAATACCATTCGTCGAGCGCAGGGCGCCATTCGTCGAATGCAGGTAGCCGTTCGTCGAACGCAGAAAACTTATGTAAATTTTATTCTTCTCTTATTTCCAGCCGATTAAATATATCTCTTTTCAGCCTTCTTTCTTAATGGGATTTGATCTAAGTTATAAGATATGTTATGATAGAAACTTAGACAATAAAGGTGGATCCTAACACAAATCAAAACTAAGGTTCCAACAATCAGAAATAAGGCTAGATTTGTGGCTCAAGGGTACAAGCAAGAGGAAGGCATTGACTTCAACAAGACATTTTCCCTAGTGGCAAGACTGGAGGCAATCAGAATGTTCCCGGAATATGCTGCCCACATGAAGATCAAGGTATACCAGATGGATGTCAAGAGTGCATTTCTCAATGGAAAACTATAAGAACAGGTGTATGTGGAGCAGCCACCAGGTTTTGTCAATCCAACTTTTCCCTCTTTTGTATATAGATTAGATAAAGCACTATATGCTCTAAAGCAAGCTCCAAGAGCTTGTTATGAGACCTTATCCACCTTTCTCCTGGAACACAACTTTGAAAGAGGAAAGGTGGATAAAACCCTTTTCACGAGAGCACATAAGAATCAACTACTACTTGTGCAAATATATGTAGATGATATTAGATTTGGATCCACAGATCAATCTTTATGCAATAGGTTTGCTTACCTGATGCAGTCAAGATTTAAGATGAGTAGCATGGGGGAATTATCCTATTTCCTTGGTCTCCAGGTTAGACAAAATCCAGATGGCATTTTCATATCCCAATCCAAATATACCAGAGAACTCATCAAAAGGTTTGGGATGGAGAATGCATCTGTTATGAAAACCCCCATGGATACTAATGCTGTTCTAGATAGAGATGAACAAGGTAAGTCATTTGATCAGAAGACTTACAGAGCAACCATTGGCTCTCATCTCTACCTAACAACTAGCAGACATGATATAATGTTTGCTACCTGTATTTGTGCAAGATTTCAGGTTGACCCAAAGGAATCCCACATGAGTTTTGTCAAAAGAATTCTCAGATATCTGAAGGGTACTCCTAAGCTTGGCTTATGATATCCAGCTGAATCTGGATTTGAATTGGCTGGATATTCAGATGCAGACTATGCTGGATGCAGACTTGATAGAAAAAGCACTTCAGGAACATATCAGTTTCTAGGTGCTAGACTGACATCATGGTTTAGCAAGAAGCAAACCACAGTCTCCACTTATACAGCTGAAGCTGAGTATATAGCTGCATGAAGCTGTTGTTCACAAATTTTGTGGATGCAAAATCAGTTGTTAGACTACAACTTTTCCCTTGCCAATTCCACAATCTATTTTGACAGCTCTAGTGCAATTTCAATTGCATCCAATCCTGTTCTCCACAGCAGAACTAAGCACATAGAGATAAGGAAACACTTTCTCAGAGACAATGTAGAGAAGGGTAAGATCAACCTTCAATACATATCTACTGACAATCAAAGGGATGACATCTTCACTAAGCCCCTTGATGAAAGTAAGCACAAGTTCTTCATCAATGCACTAGTGATGCTTGATGGAGCTTTGTAGGTCCCCTTTATATTATATATAAAGATCTATTTTCTATAGAAATTATTGTTGGAAAAAACAGCAAGAATTTTAAAGAAAATCGTAACTGGTTTAATCAAGGTTGCGTCGAATTTAAATCGATGTACCGTCGAATTCTTCTCGACATCAGCTTCGAGAGCTCTCTGGGATGAATCATTCGAATACCACTCGACGTAACGTCGAATACTTCTCGACGCTTATGTCGACATCATCATTGTTGACTATATTTCAAAGCCACGTTGACATCAACTCGATGCTCCGTTGATTTGATAGATCGCGCACATTGACATAGTTTGGCGCGATGAATGTCGCTCTTCTCCATGTTGCTTTGAATAAAACTCTAAGTTGCGACGATTCATCTACTCAAAGCAACTTCTGTGTTTAGTTCCATTGTGCTATTCAAATTCTCTCCCTCCTGCTCTCTTCCTTCTTCCCTTTCTTCGTCTCTTTTCTTTGTTTCAGTACAGGTTCTCGAAGCATTGCAATGGCATCCTTATCAAATCAGTAAGATATTATTGAGGCCATCAATCTTGCTCTTGAGACGGTGCTATCCAAGTTTGGCTCCCTCTATCATGACTTCTGAATGGATTGCTATCGCAAACTCCGTCGCCAGCACAAAAGGTTGCAGGACCTTACAACTGAACTCATGAATTTTGATAAGGAAGTATGATCGGCAGTCGTGCCGGCTGAAGGCTTATATCTTTTTTCAATGATATAAAGCAGGGGGAGATTTCTACCAGCAGGCAACAACCTCTTCAAGATTAGAAACCTCTTCAAGATTCTGTCTACACGACAACAATCCCTCTCTCCTTCACCATTGAAGGAGAGCCGGCTATATCATCCACACTTCAGCTTTCAGATGCAATAAATCAGGGGGAGGTAATCCCTATAAGGACCCTACCATTTGCTCAGGGGGAGCCATCAACTCAGGGCGAGGTCCCCTCAATCTCAGATGATCAGATGTACCTCAAGTCTCTATAAGAATTTCATGAGGACACTGAACCATCCATCCCTGATCCTCTCTCATGCAGAGTGTCCTCTGAAGATTCATCCAAAATACCCTCTCCAGCCAAGATAGCTGATCAAGATTATGTTTCAGCTGATCCAACACCAGCTCAACTAGTACCTCCAGTTCAGCTTCCTTCTCCACCTACTCCTATGTCTAAACCACTTCTTCCAACACCAGTCTTCAGAGGGAGACCTCCATATAGAGGTGGAAGTAGAGGTAGAGGAAGAGGAAGAGGAAGAGTACCTATCTGGGAGATGTATACAAAAGAACAAAGGAAGGAACACAGAAAAGATAAATCATATCACAAAAAGTATGCATGGATTGAAATTCCTGAGAACACAATGAAAACCTACACCAATCCAGAGCAGGATAAAACTTTAGAAGAGATTGCAGACAGGGAAAGATATGAATATGAGATAGCTCAAAGGGAGATTGAAAAGAAGAAAAGCAGATTTATTGATATTCTGCAAAGAGGAAAACTGGTGGTTGAACAAGAAGAACTAACAAAAGCAATCCCCATCAAGCCCTCCTTGTTTGATCCCACTGAGTATATTACAAGGAATCCTAAAGAGAAGATGTTGGAGGAAATAGACCAACTTCACAAAAGGGGCATTGGATGTGTTCAAGAGGAGCCTTCTCAGAAGAAAAAGAAAGGAAAACAACCTCCTGTGAAAAAGAAAAAGATATTGTTCAAGTCTGCCTCAAACACTGGTATACCCCAATCAATCTTTATTATACCCAATCCTGATGGGGACTCAGAATCAGATGATCTAGAGTTGGAAACCATAAACCTGTTGACAGCAAAAGTTCTTGGTCTGGGCTTCACTTAAAAGATGTTTGTCCTGAAACAGAAAGTAACATAGCAAAGCTGTTCAAAGGCCATGAGAAAATACAAAGGAATCCAGAGAAGGAAATCCTTTAAAATTTCAAGTATGTGGAAAGAAAGTTCAGAAGGATCTATGAGGATTTATCCAATTTTCTGAAAGGAAGAAAGTAGATGTATTCTTTGGTAATCTCTGATAAACTCTTGTGACAATTAATCAGATACATTTCTGCTTACTGGTTCAATCTAGTCAATTATTCTATGTCTTATTATCTTGTCTGTATTATTCTTGAGTATATAAGAAAAATGTGTAAAATCACTTTGAACAAACTGTAAAATTTGTTAAGATAAATAGGGGGAGATTGTTGGGAAAACCCCTTTGATTTAACTTAACAAATTCACTAAAAGTGATTTTATCTCTTAGGATTGAATTACCCAGTGTATAGTGTGGGTAATCTGGTCATTAGATGTCTTAGGATATCTCACTCAAACTAGGGTGTCAAGACCAAGTCAAAAGAAGCAAAATTTAGGCAAAGTTAACATTTGTGTCGACTAGAATTCGACGCAACATCAAGTTATATATTGTCGACGCTACTCTGACTAGAAGTCCAAGTAGTTCACCCTTCTGTCGAAGTAATCCAAGTTGACGTTACGTCGAATAGATATCGACGTAGAGGCCATGGACTTGTCGGAGTACTTGAAGAAGTCGACGCAGCTTCTACTTCAACTCGACGCAGAAGGAAGTATTTGTCAGAGTAATCTAAAGTCGACGCAACGTCGACTTCATCTCGACGCAGATAATGAAGTTCAGAGTCAAGCAATCAACTCAATGGGTTAAGTCGATTGGGTATCGACGCAACGTGGACTAATAGAGTTCAGTCAGAGCAAGAATGAATTCAAAGCTGCTTCTATAAGAAGTCGAAGGTGTGTCGATAAGAGAGGAAGAGAACTCAACGTTACGTCGAATACAATCTGAAAAGGGAAACCTTTTCAGCTGTCTTTTTGGACCCTCTTTCATGGCCCACCTCTCTCAAGACTGTTCTCCAATGGCTCCTTAATTACCTCAAATGGAATGGAGAATTAAAAGAGGACAAAGAAAAGATTTCTTGGAAATAAGCTTTATGTTGGTGGACGGGTCTAGAATTAAAGAAGGAAAGAAGGATGTAAATGTTCAGGCAAAAGTACCTTTTCAGAGTTTACCAGAAAGGGAAATAAAATTCAAAATTGAAGGCAGACAATATAAGGGCAGAGAAGAAGGACACAAACGACAACATTCATCACAATTAGCTGATATCTTCTCTCTAGGCTTCTGCTCTTCTTCTTCATCCCTCAGGAACCCTAACTGAGTAGACAGAGAGAAGATAAGAACAGCTGCTCATTATCATAATCAGAAGAAAAAGACAAAGGATCTAAAAGTTGTTCTTCATCACCATCTCATAACAGCCAGATCTCAAGCAAGCAGAATCACAAAGGATCTGACAATCAAAGCTCCTGCAAAACATCACCATTATAAGCAGAAGTTAATCAAGAGCAGATCCAGTGATAGAGACAAGAAGCTGTGTATCATACAACCTTCATAAGAATTCTGAGAACAGAATTCCTACACCATTTCTCTTCCTCCTTCTCCTTCTAATTCCCTTCTGTAAAAGAGTTTTGTTAATCCCTCTTCAAAGGATTCAGTGGTTCAAGATCTCCTTATCAAAAGATCTGGTGGTTCAAGATATCCTTATCAAAAGATCTGATGGTTCATGATCTCCTTGTCAAAAGATTAGTGATTCTTAGAGTCTCCTTATCAAAAGACTCAGGCACAGTGGTGCATCCCTACCAGGTGTTATAAGAGGGGAGTACCCACATTTTGGGGAACCTCTATAAAAAACTGTGTGTCTTCTGGTTTGCTAATTTTCCATGATGTACCTCATTGCTAGTTTACATTACTGTTTTCTGCTTTATATTTCAGCACTATGTTATTCTACCTGAGATCTTGATTGAGCATAAATCCTTAGATTATTTTATTGTAATCACATGTAGAATAGGAGTAATCTTTAAATCTCTATTCACCCCCTCTAGAGGATTCTCAGAGGCACACTGTGCACTTTCAACTTTCTTGCTCTCTTGTTCTCCAGCTCTTCGGTGCCCCTATCTCTCGTTTTCTTTGTGTTTGTAGGTACATCTAATCAAATCTCTCCACCAAAAGTAAACTCTGGATTTGATGTGGACATTGATTCATTCAGCACAGGTGCCAAAAGCTTCAAGGCCATTCTTGGCCTATTTCAAGATGCTGGCTTAACCAAGCTGATATCCATAAGATGCAAAATCCTAGATGTCGAGCTGACAGAATTTAAAGAGAATGTTCAGATAGGAGAAGATGGTTCTCTCAAGGGAAAGGTGTCTAACACAGATATACTGGTAACTGAGTAAACTTTGATCCAAACACATGATCTTATTCCTGGAAATGAGTCTGATGAATTATCAGGTGAAAAGACCAAGAGGGTCCTGGAGATTATACAGTTCAAAAAGGATAAGCCCATCAATCTAAAAAAGATTGATCTTGGGGAAGAATATAGGTTCCTTGCAGATATTGTAGGGAAGGTACATCTGTGTAAAATATCTACATATGATGCTATTCCTAAGCAATAACTTCAGATAATGGGAAATCTTGTTCTAAAGAAGAAGATAAATTGGGGGAGATGCCTTCTGAAGATGATGGGGCATAAGTACTCTCACAAGGAAAACACATATATGAGAATTATGAGCCATGTACTTCTACACCACTACCCAGCAGTATGCAAGTCCAAAGGAGTGCCCATTACTCCTGGGAAAAGGATTAACATTGGAATCTTTTCCAAGTGGACTAGGCAAATTATGAAGGCTGGTCAAGCTCCAGCTTCTCCTCCTCAATCTCCTCCTCCTCCTCAAGAGCCTGAAAGACAAATGCCAGATCCCCCAAGGGATAGAATTCCTCCTCTGGACACTGTTCCAGACCTCCATCAGGATGATGCTCCCGCTCAACATTCTCCTCAGCAACAACAACAGTAACAACAACAACACCAACAACAGCAACAAATATCTCATTCCATCCCATCCACTTCAGCCCCTGAGACATCTCCTCACATCAGCTGCCATCCACTTATGCTTCTCCTCCACCACCAATTCATGTCTCTCCAGCAATCTATCATGCTATCTCCCCTATCCAAGAAGAATTCCCGCCATCACCTCCTCCATCTACCTCTTATATTCCTACAATAGATATTGACCAAATCATCTCCAAGGCAGTTTGGATAGCTTCCTCCACATTTGCAGACCAGGTGGTCTCTCAGGCAAGAAGGTTTGATAGAAAGTATTCATGAATGGGGGCTGAGCTATTATATTTTTACAGATCTCTTCAGAGTCTCAAGGAATTTGTGTCTTCCTCAATGGTCACAAAGGAATTATTAACCTCTCTGACCAGTAAGGTTAAGAAGGGGGAGAACATCTTGGAGGAAGAGAGACCTATTCTAGACTTAAGTGAGCAGAGTACAGGTGATGCTCATGCTCCTGACAAAGTGACCACCTTCCAAGGTGCACAGATTCAGGGGGAGCCTGTAGTTCAGGGGGAGTTTCCACCAAAAAAACATAATGAGAAAGAAAGAGTAGAAGCAGGTTAGGGTGAGCTCCCAGATACTCAGTGGGAGCCGATTGACAAAGAGATGGAAGATGTAAATCAGTTTTTGACAGATGAGGGGGAGCTCCCAGAGAATTAGGGGGAGCCTGCTTTAAATATTTATAGAAATCTGGATGCTGAGATGGCAGCTGTGGGAACAGCAGCTGATCAGGAGAAACCTCAGAATGACAATCTGCTAGATTAGGTAGCTCAGATTGCTCAAGAAGCTGCCTAGGAGACTGAACAAAATGCACAAACTCAGGGGGAGATTCTCAAGGACAAAGATGATGCTGAAGAAGCAGATGATGATAATGAGACTCTTCAAGTGGCACAAAGAAAAATTCCAAAGGTCTTCACCAGGAAAAGAAAAACTTCTGAGAAGGATTCCTAAAGCTCGGGTACTCTGTGATTATTGCCCTCTGGAAAATAACACTATGGTGGGAAGAATAAATGCTATCTCTTAACAAATGAATGAGATTGTTTATGATTTCAAATATCTCTTATTCTGTGATCGTATTGTCTTGTATGCATTTTTTTTTGTTTTATACAAAGAAATGTGAAAAATCACTTTATTCAAAATGTAAAATTTGTTAAGATAAATATGGGGAGATTGTTGGGAAAAACCCCTTTGATTTAACTTAACAAATTACCTAAAAGTGATTTTATCTCTTAGGATTGAATTACCCATTGTATAGTGAGGGTAATCTGGCCATTAGATGTCTTAGGGTGGCACACTCAACCTAGGGTGTCATGACCAAATCAAGAGAAGCAAAATTTGGGCAAAGTTAACATTTGCATCGAATAGAATTCAACGCAATGCCAAATTATTATCGACGCTACTCTGACTAGAAGTCCAAGTGGTTCACCCTTCTGTCGAAGTAATTCAATTCGACGCTACATCGAATCGATATCAACGTAGAGACCATGGACCTATCGAAGTACTTTGGGAAGCCGACGCAACTTCTACTTCAACTCAGCGCAGAAGGAAGTATCTGTTGAAGGAACCTAAAGTCGACGCAACGTCAACTTCATCTCGACGCAGATAATGAAGTTCAGAGGCAAGCCATCAACTTGACGGTAATGTCAATTGGGTATCGATGCAACGTCGACTAGCATAGTTCAGTCAGAGCAAGGATGAATTCGATGCTGCTCCAACAAGAACTCGAAGGTGCGTCGATAAGAGAGGAAGTGAACTCGACGCTACGTCGAATACAGTCTGAAAAGAGAAACCTTTTCAGCTGTCATTTTGGACCCTCTCTCATGGCCCACCACACTCAAGAACGTTCACCAATGGCTCATTAATTGCCTCAAATAGAAAGAAGAACTATAAGAGGACAAAAAGCTTTCTTGGAAACATGCTTAATGTTGGTGGATGAGTCGGGAATTAAAGAAGGAAAGAAAGAGAATTTGTCTTATGCAGAATACCTTTTCAGCTTACCAGAAAGGGAATGAAATTCAAATCTGCTAAGGGACAATAAAAGAGAAGGATATAAAGAAAAAAAGAGATAACATCAATCAGAATCGGCTACACTATTCCATTAGGGTTTTATTCATCATCTTCCTCCTCAGGAACCCTAATAGAGCATAAACAGAGAAGAAAAAGAACAGCTGCTCTTCATCACAATCATATAGCAGGCTGATTTCAGTCCAAAAGAAAGAATAAGGATCTGACAACTAGAGCTCCTGCAATTTATCACTATTATAAGCAGGAGTTAATCAAGAGCAGATCCATTGAAACATTCAAGAGGTTGTTCTGTATACAACCTTCATAAGAATTCTGAGAACAGAATTCCTACACCCTTTCTCTTCTTCCTTCTCTTTCTCATTCCTTTTTGTAAAAGAGTTTTATTAATCCCTCTTCAAAGGATTCAGTGGTTCAAGATCTCCTTATCAAAAGATCTGGTGGTTCAAGATCTCCTTATTAAAATATCTGGTGGTTTATGATCTCCTTGTCAAAAGATCAGTGGTTCTAAGAGTTTCCTTGTCAAAAGATAAGTGGTTCTAAGAGTATCCTTATCAAAAGACTCAGGCGCAGTTGGTGCAATCCTACTAGGTGGTAGAAGAGAGGACTACCCATATTTTGGGAAACCTCTATAAAAATTTGTGTCCTCTGGATTGTTCATTTTCTATGCTGTCCCATTTCATTTACTACCTTTTCTTTCTTTACATAACATCAGGTATTTATTTTGAGAGCTATCTTGCTGAAGCATAATACTTAGGTTTATTGTATTTGCACAAATAGAATAAGAATAATTTTTAAATCTCTATTCACCCCCCTCCTCTAGAGGATTCTCAGAGGCACATTGTGCACTTTCAAGAAGAAGCTATGTTGTTTTACTGTGCAGAGAGATAACTTCTTTTCTGTCTTAGGGTTGAAGGTGGAAGAAGAGAAAGCCCTATTCGACAGATAGAAAATATGTGATCTGTAAGGTCTCTTTTTCCAAAACCCGCTCGGGTACTTGAAAACTCGAACCTCTCCCGTATCGCACGGTTGAGGTGGACCTTCGCCCAGAATCGCTGCCTTGCGGTGTCACCAACACTCGGGTTGACTAACACCGCTCAACACCAACCCTGTCGGCTATACGATCATAAGTAAAATATGCCAAAAAGTAAGTACAAAAAGGAGGCATGTCCACAATCACATCATCATATATAAATATAATGAAGACAGAATGTCCATAAGAGAAGTACAACTAAAGGGGGCTTATGCCCGATACATATCCAAAATAAAGTACTATCTCTCTCTCACTACAACATGCGGAAGACTACATCAAAACTCTCAAAAATGTGGAAGACTAGCTATCTAATTATCAACCTGTGGCATCGTGGTAGTGTGCTGCATCTGCTGCTCAGGTCCTGCCGTCTCGTCCTGCTGCGCGCGGGACAACTCTGTCTCCTCAGACTCCTGCGGTCACACCGACCATTAGCCATAAAGACTAAGCCGTTTTATCCTCGCCTCCCTCCATGACTCCTAGGCACCGAGCGGGAGGAAGAAGCGGAGGTCAAACAAGGGGTAAATAAGAAGGTGGTGACATGGCACTACTCTAACAGGTATAAGTAAAGTAGTAAATTCTAGCTAGCAGTATAGTGCAGGTATAAGGCAGTAAAGTAAAGCAATGAAGTAAGCAGTAAATAGAAAGGAAATGCAGTGCAGTAAGTAAATCTAAACTATCATCACAGATTCGTACCTTAACTTATATGAACGCCCATACGACATATAAGTTAAGATGTCCAGGTAACCCATCATATAAAAGAGCCCATACTAATTTATATGATGGGGGTATGCTATGTGTATGTTATGTTATGCTATGGTTATGATATTTTAAATGAATTTATGAAATGTGACTCACCCACACGACTCTATGCGCACAGACCTTTATAGTTCCCAATTTGTTTGAAAGGAATCCAACCTTTCGGGTACCGACCGTAGTGGCTCACGGTGGTAGTGGATCGGGCACTCCACATTTTAGGCGGGTATAGTCACTACCAAGCCTAGACCTCATGTACGCCTCAACGCTAAAAACACAACAGCGGAGCTCCTGCGTACTCTTGCTGGAATCCACCAGACTTTAAGGTCGGGGTGGGTTATTAGGGATCGTCGTCCAGACCGCGGTACTCAAACTTACCGGCCCTCTAAACCTCACCCTTACCAGAGTCAACGTACTACCGTCGGTGACACGACTAGCCTAGTACCGAAGACTCGCCACTATTTGAATAAGTAACAGGTGTTAACATGTCCACCCGAGCTTCCGGCTCAGGGACTAGCACACAAGCTGATCCAACCCATCTCCTTCCAGGAGGGGAACCATACCAGTTTGCATTCCCACTTAGGCTACTCTTGCCTACAACTTAGTTAGTGTTATATTTAGGGTGAATCTTGGACTTCCCGCGGCGTACTCCGTAAAGGGGCCCCTAACGGTACTACAGATCAATGGGCTCAACCCCACGATCCTCTTCAAGACAATTACTTTAGTTGGTGGATAACATTTGGTTCACCCTCATCATTTCATATGCTTAGTGTGATTTAGCTCCAGACCTGTCTGACCCTCCTTGAATCATGGTGTGATATAACTCATTTACTGAATGGATATAACTTCTAAACACTACTTAGGGATCTGAATTATCAAGAACTCAAAATTCTGTTTTTACTAAACGCAGACCACCAAATTGAACTATCCATCAATCCCACAAGTGAACCCTTCTAAAAACTCATCACCAGGGTCTGGAATAATTATCCTAGGCTCCCACTGACCTCAGTAAGCTATGTTACAATTTCCATAATTTTCCATATTAATTTGGTATTTATTATAATTTAATGTAGTTAAGGCCTTAAGCCAAATTACACATGAACTACCCTCAAAAAATTCATCATGCTACATGAGAATTACCAGTAAGGTAATATTCCATACAATGGTGGTTCACAGAGTATCAAGACCCTAGGATGTCATTTGGCCTACCATATCATCATAATTGTATAATTACCAAAATGCCACTATAATTAGGAAAAATAGTAATTCACTTATAAAAATTCCACAAAAATTACCAAGTGTTCCTATGTGTACCTAGAGGCCTCTGCCAAATTATTGTGTCAATACCATTTGATTTGATAGTTTAAAATGATTAAACATCCAAAGGTGGCAATTATCAATTTCTACATGAGGTACAAAGAATATAAATCTACAAGCTTCCAATCTATTATCATGGGCACATATTAACATAAAATGACAGATTCCCAAGTATCATAACATTGCCCTATGATTTGATATTTTAAAAGGATTAATTACTCTAGTGATGTAAATTTCACTTTCCACATGAAGTACAAGAAAAAGAATTCAACAAGGTTCCAAACATTTATCATGGGCTCATATTGACCTAAAATAACATATTACAAAGAATCATAGCAGTACCCTATGATTTGATATTTTAAAAGGATTAATTACTCTAGTGATGTAAATTTCACTTTCCACATGAAGTACAAGAAAAAGAATTCAAAAAGGTTCCAAACATTTATCATGGGCTCATATTGACCTAAAATTACAGATTCCAAAGTATCATAGCATTGCCCTATGATTTGATATTTTAAAAAGATTAAATACTCAAATGATGTAAATCTCAATTTCTACATGCAGTACATGAAATACAATTCCAATAGCTTCCAAACAATTATCATGGGTATATAAAAGCATTGAATGACAGTTAACCAAATATCACAATTTTGCCCCATGATTTGATATTTTTCAAAATTAAATTCCCTTAAGCTAGCAAGTACTTAAAATTTCCTACACAAGGGATAATACTTCAATAAATTATAACAAAATTACTATAGTACAATTTCATCCCTAATCAGCCACTGATGGAGTTTGAACACCATACAAGGTCCTATGACCATGCATTTCAATGTATTAAGGAAAGGGGTGGCTATTTCATTTATTAGGTAGAAAATACTTAAATGCCTCTAAAATTCCCATTTGAATTTCCTAAGACATTTTATGCCCTTAAAATCATATCCCCAAAGTTCAGAGCCAAGGCTAGAACATTTGGCCCTATGTCCTTCACAAATCTCACTTTGCACCCTTAAGGATTCACCCTTAGGGTTTCAGATCACACCACCCTAATGGCTCCAATTGGACCATTAGGGTGTGTCACATGCATTTGTATATCCATAACTACACAACCATCATGATGGGAGGAGGCTAACACACTCAACTCCTCAAAATGACCTAAACCCTATTTTGACCCTTAAAGGCCCTCATTAGGGTTTCCAAATTTCCATATCAAATCAACTCCAAATGGAGTAAAATTTTAGGTAGGCACTACTCATGTCCTAAAGAGTACGCCACCAAAGTTTGGTGTCATTTGGACATCAAATGCTCCAAAAATCAACCTAATTTAAATATCATAATTACCAGAAAAACCCTAAGTAAAAGAGTCCACCAAGGGCTGCCCTTTTGGAAGGGGGTGCCCCTAGGGTATACCTAGCCATGTTTTAAAGCACAACCCTTAATAATGAAGGGTTTGACCTAGGTAAGTTTTCTAATGGACTGACCTAGTGTAGGACCAGTCCTAGTAAAACAGCTCCCTAGGGATCTCTAGGTCACCAAATGACCTAAACTCAAAGTTGAATGAAAGTTAAGACCAAGGCCTACAACTTTCATGTTGGGCACTTTTTCTAAATCGGCCATTAGGAGGCCCTAATTTTTAATAGAAGATGACTGAAAAATAGAGCTAGAATTTCATATCCTTGAATTAATTAAATACAATAAAAACGAGATCTGCACAGATCTTGACGCAGATCCAACATCAACGCCATCGTCTTCCTCCTCCAGCCAACGATTGAGATTCAACCGCACTGGGCGATGTTTCGACCGAGATTCCCGGCGATCCAGCCACCACCACCGCCGGCCAACACCACCGACACCTTCGTGGTGGTCGGGGCTACCATCAGCCGGCGACTGGTGGCCGGAGGAGGCGGTTTCCGGCGATCCCAGCCTTCCCGATTCGAGCCAAAAACCAGGGATTTCAGAGGTAGATCCGGGCTCAATTGAGCCCGATCCTTCCTCGTTTTGTGATGGGAAGCTAGCACGAGGGGAGGGGAGGAGAAACGAACAGTTGTTGGTGCGTGGCGGCGGCTCCGGCGGCGGGTTGCCATGGAAGTGTGCAGCTCCGGCGATCCTGCTCCCGATCCCAATTCTCCACCAAAAGTTTAGCTCCAGGTATCGTTTCCATCTGCTCTCAGAGCTCTGAAGCTAATGAGATGACTGGAATGAAGTGAGGAGGGCTCCTTGGGCTGTTTTGAATTGGAGCCACCTCGGTTGTGCCCCTTGCTGCCACCCTCCTGCACCATATGGTCCCTTGCTTCCATCTGTGTCAAGCCCAGACCCACAGCAATCAGGGCTGGCCCCTAGGTTGATTGGAGATTGAGTGTGGAAGGGGGATTGCTTTTGCTTTAGCTTTATGCTTTTTGAACCCCTTTTTGTCCCCTTATCATTTGGCTAATCAAATCATGTTAGGGTTCAGACCTAGGGCTGATGGGCAAGGCCTAAGGTCCAAGTATAATGGTTAAATAAGGGGGGGCTAGGGTTCATTTAAATCTAGGCTTGAAAATTCACCTTTAATGGCCTATGTTGACCATGGTTGACTTTGGTCAACCATGGTGAGTGTGTTGACCCCACTTGGGGGTCATGGGTCCCTTAACCTCACACAACATAGGTTGGTCCATGGTGGGGATCCAATTGGGTTAATTTTGCCTTAAGGTGTGATTTTGACCTAAATTGAGCTAAAGTTGACTTTGGTCAAATTGGTCAAAAGGTTGACTAAGGGATGGGGCTTTTGGGTCCAATGCGTTCCTTAAAGTGTTTAGAGTGTGGTGGCAAGGTCAATTTGAACATTTGAGGGTCAATTGAACCCTAATTGACTTGGTTTGGTTAATGTTGACCGAATGTTGACTTTGGTCAATTTCATGCAATTGGGTCCCACCCAAGTGCAATTCTCATGGTAATGGTCTTCCTTAGTGGTTAGGGTGGCATGGGGGAGGTCAATTTGGTGAATTAAGGGTCAATTGGCCTAAGGGAGTGGTATTGGGCTATGTTGATTTTGTGCCCTTGGTGTGCACTTAGCACACTCCACTTTGCCCAAGGGCCCTAGTGGTCACTCTGCACACCACCCATGCCCTGACACCATCTAGGGGTCTAGAAGGATTGGGGATGTTACAAATCCCAATAAACAAAAGAATTATTTCGTCTTCGAAATTTAGGTTTGGGTCTACGGGTTGCAAGTACTTATAAGAGTAAAAGATTTCAAAGACGGTCAATTTGCACCTGAGGTGATGAGTTCCGGGAAACATTGTTGCAAGGAGTCCAAGGGCACCCAGCTATGCTCCTCTTGCCCATGATTGAACTGCAATAATCGGACAACAGAATCTCCTTCCACGAAAGAACTCGGACCTCTACTGTATGAAAACTTAAACTGAAGCAACATTCTTTACCAAGATTCCTCATTGCACTTTTACTATTCCTCGCTAAGATTGTCGGCGATGTTCCCACTAGGGGTTAATTGAAGGTTTACCCCGCCGCCCAGACCATCGTGCCATTAATCATAATGCGGGTTCTACTTGCTCCATCCCGGTAATAAATAGAAAATAGACACTTCAAAAATCAAAACAAGCTAACCAGGCGTGGGTGTTATCACAAACACTACCCTCCCTGAAGGAGGATCCACCTATACTACATAAGATCCTACCGAGTTAATTTATACTATCTTGTCGCGATAGATGGCACTGAAAACCTTCGTGTTCAACTTAACTTCATAAGGTTATAATCACGAACCATGCTTACTTAATACTCTGCTCATAAATCAATTAGCCAGGACATGACCATTTAACCAACCGTCGTTGTCTATGTTGATTCTTCACTATATGAATCCCTTACACGTAGGGGTTCAACACCATCTACACCAAGAGACCTTATCCCTTAACATATGAGGTCCCGACTGATAAACCGTTTCCGATTCCGCTGAAACAAGGTCGGGTTTATCAGCTACAAAGAAATAATATAACCTTTGACTACACTTGGTCAGAGTCTCTTATGTCCTACGAACGTTACATGGGGTTAACACTTCCTCACGATAAATAAAAGCAAATAACCCCCATGCTTTCCTTGAGGAACATGACGTATGCAGTTTAAAAAGATGTTCGTGAGATGGCACTCGTCTACTTTCCATATCCATTTAACTTACGAGGGTAAAACCCTTTTATATCATGACGTGATTTGACACAAATTGATTTCAACATGAATGGTGTCCCATTAAAATCCATTAATCCTCGAGAAGTTTCACCATTTATATCTGGAAGTCAAACCTGTCTCCCTTATTCTTGACTCTTCCTAACCGAGGTTATAAATTTTGGAGAACTTGTAAGTTCTGGTTCTTAAGATCGGAGGATTGTATATCTTCAATATATCATTCGTCAAATTCACTTTAGATTTCCAATAATGAGTGGACTAAACTTCCAAAGTCGGGTAGTCTTGTCTCACTTAAGCTATAGATTAAGAATTAACGGATTCATCATAACGACCCTTCTCTTAGTTATGTCATCCAAAAATTACGTCGCTACGTATCATCAAGTAAAATTAATAACCTTAAGCAGGAGTTGATAGTAACGGTACCTAATCAATCGTTTTAACTCCCCCTTCCTCAATATTTCAACACATGACGGTCGTTGACATATTTCCTGAGATCCAAACATAATAAGATTCTCCATCTTAGCCATAAATAGATTAAACCATCGTATTACAAGATCCAAAGAGTCACCTTCCTAAGCTCTCTGGTGGTGCATAAACCAACTCTAAGAGTAAAATGATCTTAACTAAAATTTCACCAAGGAGAGGGCTTGAATTTTAATTAAAAATACTATCTGAAAATTACCCTTGAAAGCCCTGGAGTGCAAGAAACTCCAGTTGTAATCCTTACTTGCGAAGACTTGACTCCAAACTTCAAAATTCCATGATGCGACATATTTATCCCAAGCTACTAAACCTGGCATTCTTTCTTGTTTTCAATACTTGACTAAATCGAGACATTTGTTCGGACGCCAATGATTACTAATTGCTTGGATAACTCTACGAATCGATGACTCGAGGTTAAGAATGTGTATCTACAACAATACACTTGCACGTTTGTTACGATAAGCTGATTATTTCTTATGGTCATGCGGACTTATAGCCCAGTCTAACTTCTATTCATTCTAAATCTTACTTGGTCTTGCACTGAATTCGCCGCTTATGACGTTCTTCCCTTGCGACCGGTAAGAGCTTGATGACCAAAAGTCCTTATAAGAGACAAGACCACATTGCTTGGATCCTGAAGTTAGAGAAATTCCCCAATTTCTTAACCTGACTTTATTGATTCCGAGAGTCTTATGCTCATACACTGGACAACCCTTTACGTATAATCAATTGATTAGCAAGTTGATCACTTTTTCCGACTTAGAGTCAGCCTTGGAGCAATAAGATGAGTATATGCTCACTCTTGAAGTGTACCATTCCCTTAACTTGCTCGTATAACTAAAGCGATCACAACTTGATATAAACACTCCCTGTTATTTTAGGTGAAGTAATTCTCCAAGGGTCTCAAACTTCTAAGGAGGGTTGGTCCACAAATCAAAAGTGTATGAATAAGATCTCGTCATCACCTGAGTTTCATTGAATACTCCAAAACTCGAGATTACTACGAAAATGTCAAAACCTTTTCAAAACAAAGTCTAAGGGGTAATCCAAGTCGGTATTTTATTGGCCCAATAAACAAAAGGATAAGCCCCTACCGATTTGGGCTAAGTCTCTTCAATACTTCTACGGTATATTCATCTTACATACATACATAAACCTTAGGGCATAAAATCTCTGACTTGGTGTTCCACCCTAAGACATAAAGTTATGATAAAACTTAGGCTCCTAATGTTATAAATTATGCTAACTTTTCCGAGTTCCCTATGTGATTAACTAGGAAAGGGGCCTTCTCAAAACAAAATATTCAAATTCCAATTCGACCTCTAGTAATTTATGGTGGTTGTCTCAACGTACTATAATGGGGAGTATCAAGTTATGGTAATGGGGTTATGCTTATGGATCTTCTATTACTCTAAAGAAGACTACAGACACCCGATCTCCTCGAGATCGTCCTACCACTTGATAGTAAAGCGTAACCCCCAACGTGAAATTCTCCACGTCAAGACTTATACTAACTTCTTCCCTTAGCTACGTTGGGTATCCTTAACCTTCAACAAAATCTAGACCCGAGGTCGCTCTTTAGACTAGGGTGCGTCACTAAATTGTCTAAGTAAGTCAAAATTTGACCTAACTTGCTGCTTAATGGACTGTTTTATGTGATTTCATACATGGGCACACCACAACTTCCGCTGCATAGTTTGTCCGCAAACTACACTCGAGCGGGGTGACCCAGTATGTTGTGGACTGTTCTCTTATAATCGTTCTCCCTCTGATACCATTTGTAAGGTCTCTTTTTCCAAAACCCGCTCGGGTACTTGAAAACTCGAACCTCTCCCGTATCGCACGGTTGAGGTGGACCTTCGCCCAGAATCGCTGCCTTGCGGTTTCACCAACACTCGGGTTGACTAACACCGCTCAACACCAACCCTGCCGGCTATACGATCATAAGTAAAATATGCCAAAAAGTAAGTACAAAAAGGAGGCATGTCCACAATCACATCATCATATATAAATATAATGAAGACAGAATGTCCATAAGAGATGTACAACTAAAGGGGGCTTATGTAACATCCCGTTTCGCGCTAGAGCCATCGGAGACATTTTGACTACCCGATTTTGGGCTTTCCAGTGCGAGCACGGTTTTGGATTAATTGGGGGAAAGGATTAACAAATTGTTGATATATATATTTCTGTGATTTCGTTCGACGAACGTCGAAGGAGAGCCTCGTTCGACGAACGTCGAAGGGCAGCTCCGTTCGACGAACGTCGAAGGGATAGAGGCGTTCGGCGAAGTAAAGGAGGTTGTGTTCGATGAAACATTGCTGCAGCCGCGATCGAAAAAGGCTGCCAGCGTTCGACGAAAGTTCGTCGAACGGCGTTCGACGAAAGTTTGTCGAACGGCGTTCGACGAAATATCGTCGAACGGCGTTCGACGAACGACGTTCGACTAATTTGTCGAACGGGAACCGTTCGACTATGTTATAATAGGAGCGCTCGACTAAGATATAGGCGTTCGACGAAAAGATCGTCGAACGGTGATCGACGGAAGTATTCCATTCGACGAAAGTCGAAGGAGCGGCGTTCGACGAAAATCCCAACGTTCGACTGAAATGACAGCGTTCGACAAAAGTTCCGTTCGACGAATTGTATTCCGGTCGACGAATTAAGAAGCGTTCAGCGGTAGACGAATCTTAGCGTTCGACGAAATAGATGTTTTCAGCGGTTGACTAATCTCAGCGTTCGACGAAAGTCGAAGGGTTCCGTTCGACGAACGTCGAAGGGGACAGCAGCGCTCGACGAATTCTGGGCCCTTTTCTTCCCGTTGCCTGATAAAGCTTGGGTGCTTATCTTCTTTATGATTATCTGGAGTTCCAATGCTTGCCATGGGGAGTGGGAGCATTTAATGCTAACCCTCTTTTTCCACTACTCTATCTCTCTCCTCTTAAACCAAAGGAGATGAGAGCATTCTCATCATTTCATCTCTCCCGAGCTATTCATCATCTTCTTCCCCTCCATTTTCTTCCTCTCCCTCTCCTTTCTCTCTCCTCATTTCCTCTCCCACCATAAGAGTTTGGCCAAGGATCCGTGAAGGGTTTTCTCTCCGTGGAGCTTGGAGGAGTGGAGCTTGGAGAAAAGATGGAGCTCGGTCGAACGTCGCCATGCCGCCGCAACGACGAGCTCGAACCGCGACCGAAAAATGAGGTGACTTCCGACCCCTCTCCCTTGGTGCTAGTATCCTAGATTACAATAGGAGAGATGATAGCTCAAGAGAGCTTCTCATGTGAGCTTTAATGGAGTTTTCTTAGATTGACCACGTGGAACTTCAGATTTAAGGCACCGCTTGCCGTGAAGTTCCTTGAAATCATTTCTTCTCACCAAGAGGTTGAGATAGGATCTTATTTGGTGCATAGCCGTGGTCTGGGGAGGGAGATCGATGAGAAAAAAATGCTAGGGCTTGATAAATGATTAAGGATTTTAGTTTCCCTGTTATGGGATTTTATATATATATGCTCATACTTATATATGATCAATTATAGTTCCCTGCTATGAGATTTCTTGTTGGGGTATAGCAGAATTTTAATTATATGGTTAGAAGGATAGATGAAGCTCTGTATATATGACTTAAATTATGAAATTTTGTTGGGGAAGATGAGGATTAATCCTCTGTTAATTGGGGTTGTTAATTATAAAATCGTGCGCAGCTGGGTTCGAGCGAATTTTTAGGCTTGACCCCACTGGAATTAGACTTTGGGCTCAACAAGGAAGTTGTAGCCCTCGGAAAGAGCTTTCCAACGATAGGTTACACGTTTTCTGGGGTGACCTGTAGCTCTCTAAAAGTCCAGTCGAGTGGACTGTCCAAAAAGCTGGTTTGGGTCCACTGCGTGCTGTTTTTGCTGTCCAGGTTTCTGCAGTGGACTTCAGGGCAGATTTTAGGTAGGACCAACTGGGATCTGGGTTTAGGACTCAACACGAATGTTGTATCCCTTGTTGTTAGCTTTCCAAAACGGGGTGGCACATAATTTGGGGTGGAGTAGAACTCCCAGAATCTCAGTTTTGTTAATCAGCGTCGTTGTAGTTTGAATTGCGATAAACTTGGGATATCTTTTATAATACTTGTCCGATGCTCTTAATAGTGGTAGAAATCGAATTGATGATATTGTGCTGACCCTTGTTGAATTTCATGAGTTGTGGGAGGGTACTTGTTGTGATTTCGCCAACCGTAGTTCGTTCTCGCTTCGCTCTGGGAATAACAACTAGGAATGCCGACGTGGCTATTGTTTGGAGAAAAATCTATATTCTCCAATTTAATGAGGAAATGAGTGCCCAGATTTACGCATCAATTGGGCGGAGCATGGGCGAATGGCATGATGTATGGAATGAGGCATTGCGATGAATAACCGAATAAAGACTTTGACGACATTTTTATAATAATGCGCACATCGATCGATCACCCAGCGAAGAGTGTGGTTTGGTGATAACCCCTCAAATGCGATAAACATCTCATTGTGATAGAGCGAGCCGTAAATTGAGTGCGAGAGGTGAATGTCGATGACATGTGAGATATGCTTGGAAATCCCGAACGTTATCTTGGGGACTCTTGGCGCATGTTTGAAAGACGTGCTTCTATGAATAATCGCCTCGCTAGATAAACAACGGGATGATGCGTATTGGTAGTAAACTCTCAAGAACGTGAATAGTTCAACTAGGTTGAACTTGTGGCGAACGGAGCCTATGGGCAGAACGTGTTAATATGATGAGTGCTTGTGAGCACCGGTTGTGAACGGAGTCTACGGGGAGAACGTGTTAATATGATGAGTGCTTGTGAGCACCGGTTGTGAACGGAGCCTACGGGCAGAACGTGTTAATATGATGAGTGCTTGTGAGCACTGGTTGTGAACGGAGCCTACGGGCAGAACGTGTTAATATGATGAGTGCTTGTGAGCACCGGTTGTGAACGGAGCCTATGGGCAGAACGTGTTAATATGATGAGTGCTTGTGAGCACCGGTTGTGAATGGGCCTACGGGCAGGACGTGATAATATGAATGTGCAGGTTTTCACACATGGTGGTGTAGTGATCCTCGGTAGAGGATAGTTGGTGGCGGGTCTACGGGCTCGCTAGTCGTGACACCGACGGGAGCTGGTAGTCAGACTCGGACTGGAAGGGCTCGTCTTCTTGGTGCTCATCTCCCAAAGCCCCCTTCCACTCCTGAAGACTCTGCAGAAATGCGAACAGTACGCAGGGCTCCGCTATGAACAAAGAGCGTTGAGGCATACAGAGGCCTAGGACTGGTAGTGTGCATACCTTCCTAGTAGTGGCGAGGCCCGTGCCACTGCCACCGTCTGGCCACGACGGGGGGCGCCTGAGTGGTTAGCTACCCTCGAAAAGTGGGAACTAAAGGTCTGTGTCGACATAGCAAATGCACTTGGAGAAGTCATCATATCATAATCATTGCACCGCATTCATATCATAATCATTGCACCGCATTCATATCATAATCATTGCACCGCATTCATATCATAATCATTGCACCGCATTCATATCATAATCATTGCATTGCACGGCAATGGATACTCATCATATAAACTTGTACAGGCATCTTTATATGATGAGGTACCTTTATATGCAGGCCCTTAACTTATAAGCTTGTATGAGCATCCTTATAAGTTAAGTTCAATTCAGCTTTTTAATACTCAGCTTATGTTTGATGTGCTTACACTTGGTTGGTTAGTCACTGCTGCTATATATATAACTATGAACATGCTAGTTAGGAATATTGCAAGTACTTGGGTACTTATACAACCGACACATATGAACAACCCTTCCTGTCACCTGTTTTGTATACTATTGCTAATATTGCAGCTTTCTTTCAATTCTACCGCCCGGTGCCTTGGAGTCGCCGGGGGAGCGGATGTGAAGCCACTTAGTCTTTATGACTAACGGTTGCTACGTCCCTCTTTTTAGGAGTGCGCCCTGGAGCCGCAGCGCACGGCGCAGGAGGAGGACAGTCAGGTCAGGACGACAGGGCCGGAGACAGCGATACCCTCAGTACCGGCAGTGGCTGACGTGAGTAGTAGTTTTGAGATGTAGCCCCTTTGGGCATCTTTTGTGATACTCTGATATATTTTACAGGAGCTCGTGGAGCTACCTTTTTGTATAATTATGGACTCTACTTATGCGAATTTTATATATCTATTTGTGGCTTCTTGTTTTAGTTTATTGATGGGTTGGCGCTGTTGAGTTGGTTTAGCCGGCGGGATAGGCGTCTTGTGGAGGTGGCTAGCCCGTGAGCTGGCGCTTCCGCAAGGCGGCTGTCCTGGGCATAAGACTCCCCTCGGCCGTGTTTTGTGTTCCGGGAGGGGGGTTTAACAGCTTATGCCCGATACAAATACAAAATAAAGTACTATCTCTCTCTCACTACAACATGGGGAAGACTACATCAAAACTCTCAAAAATGTGGAAGACTAACTATCTAATTATCAACCTGTGGCGTCATGGTAGTGTGCTGCATCTGCTGCTCAGGTCCTGTCGTCTCGTCCTGCTGCGCGCGGGACAACTCCGTCTCCTCGGACTCCTGCGGTCACACCGACCGTTAGTCATAAAGACTAAGCCTTTTTGTCCTCGCCTCCCTCCACGACTCCTAGGCACCGAGCGGGAGGAAGAAGTGGAGGACAAACAAGGGGTAAACAAGAAGGTGGGGACATGACACTACTCCAACAGGTATAAGTAAAGCAGTAAAATCTAGCTAGCAGTATAGTGCATGTATAAGGCAGTAAAGTAAAGCAATGAAGTAAGTAGTAAATAGAAAGGAAATGCAGTGCAGTAAGTAAATCTAAACTATCATCACAGATTCGTACCTTAACTTATATGAACGCCCATACGACATATAAGTTAAGATGTCCAGGTAATCCATCATATAAAAGAGCCCATACTAATTTATATGATGGGGGTATGCTATGTGTATGTTATGTTAAGCTATGGTTATGATGTTTTAAATGAATTTATGAAATGTGACTCACCCACACGACTCTATGCGCACAGACCTTTATAGTTCCCAATTTGTTTGAAAGGAAGCCAACCTTTCGGGTACCGACCGTAGTGGCTCACGGTGGTAGTGGATCGGGCACTCCACATTCTAGGCGGGTATAGTCACTACCAAGCCTAGACCTCATGTACGCCTCAATGCTAAAAACACAACAGCGGAGCTCCTGCGTACTCTTGCTGGAATCCACCAGACTTTAAGGTCGGGGTGGGTTATTAGGGATTGTCCTCCAGACCGCGGTACTCAAACTTACCGGCCCTCTAAACCTCACCCTTACCTGAGTCAACGTACTACCGTCGGTGACACGACTAGCCTAGTACCGAAGACTCGCCACTATTTGAATAAGTAACAAGTATTAACATGTCCACCCGAGCTTCCGGCTCAGGGACTAACACACAAGCTGATCCAACCAATCTCCTTCCCGGAGGGGAACCATACCAGTTTGCATTCCCACTTAGGCTACTCTTGCCCACAACTTAGTTAGTGTTATATTTAGGGTGAATCTTGGACTTCCCGCGGCGTACTCCGTAAATGGGCCCCTAATGGTACTACAGATCAATGGGCACAACCCCACGATCCTCTTCAAGACAATTACTTTAGTTGGTGGATAACATTTGGTTCACCCTCATCATTTCATATGCTTAGTGTGATTTAGCTCCAGACCCGTCTGACCCTCCTTGATTCATGGTGTGATATAACTCATTTACTGAATGGATATAACTTCTAAACACTACTTAGGGATCTGAATTATCAAGAACTCAAAATTCTGTTTTTACTAAACGCAGACCACCAAATTGAACTATCCATCAATCCCACAAGTGAACCCTTCTAAAAACTCATCACCAGGGTCTGGCATATTTATCCTAGGCTCCCACAGACCTCAGTAAGCTATGTTACAATTTCCATAATTTTCCATATTAATTTGGTATTTATTATAATTTAATGTAGTTAAGGCCTTAAGCCAAATTACACATGAACTACCCACAAAAAGATTCATCATGCTACATGAGAATTATCAGTAAGGTAATATTCTATAAAATGGTGGTTCACTGAGTATCACGACCCTAGGATGTCATTTGGCCTACCATATCATCATAATTGTTTAATTACCAAAATGCAACTATAATTAGGAAAAATAGTAATTCACTTCTGAAAATTCCACAAAATTACCAAGTGTTCCTATGGGTACCTAGAGGCCTCTGCCAACCTATTGTGTCAATAACATGTGATTTGATATTTTAAAATGATTAAACATCCAAAGGTGGCAATTATCAATTTCTACATGAGGTATAAGGAATATAAATCTACAAGCTTCCAATCTGTTATCATGGGCACATATTAACATAAAATGACAGATTCCCAAGTATCATAACATTGCACTATGATTTGATATTTTAAAAGGATTAATTACTCTAGAGATGTAAATTTCACTTTCCACATGAAGTACAAGAAAAAGAATTCAACAAGCTTCCAAACATTTATCATGGGCTCATATTGACCTAAAATGACAGATTCCAAAGTATCATAGCATTGCCCTATGATTTGATATTTTAAAAGGATTAATTACTCTAGTGATGTAAATTTCACTTTCCACATGAAGTACAAGAAAAAGAATTCAACAAGGTTCCAAACATTTGTCATGGGCTCATATTGACCTAAAATGACAGATTCCAAAGTATCATAGCATTATAATATGATTTGATATTTTAAAAAGATTAAATGCTCAAATGATGTAAATCTCAATTTATACATGCAGTAAATGAAATACATTCCAATAGCTTCCAAACAATTATCATGGGTATATAAAAGCATTGAATGACAGTTAACCAAATATCACAATTTTGCCCCATGATTTGATATTTTTCAAAATTAAATTCCCTTAAGCTAGCAAGTACTTAAAATTTCCTACACAAGGGATAATACTTCAATAAATTATAACAAAATTACTATAGTACAATTTCATCCCTAATCAGACACTGATGGAGTTTCAACACCATACAAGGTCCTATGACCATGCATTTCAATGTATTAAGGAAAGGGGTGGCTATTTCATTTATTAGGTAGAAAATACTTAAATGCCTCTAAAATTCCCATTTGAAATTCCTAAGACATTTTATGCTCTTAAAATCATATCCCCAAAGTTCAGAGCCAAGGCTAGAACATTTGGCACTATGTCCTTCACAAATCTCACTTTGCACCCTTAAGGATTCACCCTTAGGGTTTCAGATCACACCACCCTAATGGCTCCAATTGGACCATTAGGGTGTGTCACATGCATTTGTATATCCATACCTACACAATCATCATGATGGGAGGAGGCTAACACACTCAACTCCTCAAAATGACCTAAACCCTATTTTGACCCTTAAAGGCCCTCATTAGGGTTTCCAAATTTCCATATCAAATCAACTCCAAATGGAGTGAAATTTTAGGTAGGCACTACTCATGTCTTAAAGAGTAAGCCACCAAAGTTTGGTGTCATTTGGACATCAAATGCTCCAAAACTCAACCTAATTTAAATATCATAATTACCACAAAATACCTAAGTAAAAGAGTCCACCAAGGGCTTCCCTTTTGGCAGGGGGTGCCCCTAGGGTATACCTAGCCATGGTTAAAAGCACATCCTTTAATAATGAAGGGTTTGACCTAGGTAATATTTCTAATGGACTGACCTAGTGTAGGACCAGTCCTAGTAAAACAGCTCCCTAGGGAGCTGTATGTCACCAAATGACCTAAACTCACGGCCAAATGAAAGTTAAGACCAAGGCTTACAACTTTTATGTTGGGCACTTTTTCTAAATCGACAATTAAGAGGCCCTAATTTTTAATAGAAGATGACTGAAAAATAGAGCCAAAATTTCATATCCTTGAATTAATTAAATACAATAAAAACGAGATCTGCACAGATCTTGACGCAGATCCAATAGCAGCGCCATCGTCTTCCTCCTCCAGCCAATGGTTGAGATTCAACAGCGCTGGGCGATGTTTCGACCGAGATTCCTGGCGATCCAGCCACCACCACCGCCGGCCAACACCACCGACACCTTCGTGGTGGTCGGGGCGACCATCAGCCGACGACTGGTGGCTGGAGGAGGCGGTTTCCGGCGATCCCAGCCTTCCCGATTCGAGCCAAAAACCAGGGATTTCAAAGGTAGATCCGGGCTCAATTGAGCCCGATCCTTCCTCGTTTTGTGATGGGAAGCCAGCACGAGGGGAGGGGAGGAGAAACGAACAGTTGTTGGTGCGTGGCGGCGGCTCCGGCGGCGGTTTGCCATGGAAGTGTGTAGCTCCGGCGATCCTGCTCCCGATCCCAATTCTCCACCAAAAGTTTAGCTCCAGGTATCGTTTCCATCTGCTCTCAGAGCTCTGAAGCTAATGGGATGGCTGGAATGAAGTGAGGAGGGCTCCTTGGGCTGTTTTGAATTGGAGCCACCTCAGTTGTGCCCCTTGATGCCACCCTCCTGCACCAGCTGGTCCCTTGCTTCCATCTGGGTCAAGCCCAGACCCACAGCAATCAGGGCTGGCCCCTAGGTTGATTGGAGATTGAGTGTGGAAGGGGGGATTGCTTTTGCTTTAGCTTTATGCTTTTTGAACCCCTTTTTGTCCCCTTATCATTTGGCTAATCAAATCATGTTAGGGTTCAGACCTAGGGCTGATGGGCAAGGCCTAAGGTCCAAGTATAATGGTTAAATAAGGGGGGCTAGGGTTCATTTAAATCTAGGCTTGAAAATGCACCTTTAATGGCCTATGTTGACCATGGTTGACTTTGGTCAACCATGGTGAGTGGGTTGACCCCACTTGGGGGTCATGGGTCCCTTAACCTCACACAACATAGGTTGGTCCATGGTGGGGCTCCAATTGGGTTAATTTTGCCTTAAGGTGTGATTTTGACCTAAATTGAGCTAAAGTTGACTTTGGTCAAATTGGTCAAAAGGTTGACTAAGGGATGGGGCTTTTGGGCCCAATGAGCTCCTTAAAGTGTTTAGAGTGTGGTGGCAAGGTCAATTTGAACATTTGAGGGTCAATTGAACCCTAATTGACTTGGTTTGGTTAATGTTGACCTAATGCTGACTTTGGTCAATTTCATGCAATTGGGTCCCACCCAAGTGCAATTCTCATGGTAATGGTCTTCCTTAGTGGTTAGGGTGGCATGGGGGAGGTCAATTTGGTGAATTAAGGGTCAATTGGCCTAAGGGAGTGGTATTGGGCTATGTTGATTTTGTGCCCTTGGTGTGCACTTAGCACACTCCACTTGGCCCAAGGGCCCTAGTGGTCACTCTGCACACCACCCATGCCCTGACACCATCTAGGGGTCTAGAAGGTTTGAGGATGTTACATGATCAATGCTTGTTCTTTTCTTCTCCTCTCAACATACTTATTCTCTATGATTGGAGTTTGGATTTCTTTCTTCTTTTGGGTTGTCCTCAAGAGGAATTCCTATTTGACAGTTGATTTTCCTTTCTTCTTTTGTTCCAGACCCGTCCATCAGATTTGAATACATTCCAAAAATGTTTTTGCTATATCCTGGAATACTCCATTCCATTCTTGGCAATAAACGAGCCGTTGGAGAGCAGTCTTCAGCATTGTGGACCTTCTAAAAAGGTATTAAAAAGGACAGCAGAAAAAGCTTCTATTTCAAACTGTATTCGACGCTTCATCGACTTCATCATTCTTCATATCGACGCACCTCTGAGTTCTTATAAGAGTAGCTTCGAATTCCTTCTTAACTCTGGCTGAACTCAGATGTCAACATTTTGCCGATTACTTATCGACGTACCCATCGAGTTGAAGACTTGGACTTTGAACTTTATCTTCCGCGTCAAATTGAAGTCGAAGTTGCGTCGACTTCTAAGATAACTTCGACAGGCTCTTCCTTCTGCATCGAGTTCCTTTCGATATTGCGTCGACTTTACTTATACTTTGACATGCTGATTGAGTTGCTTCGACTTTCAGTCAGAGTTACGTCGACATCTAGTTGAAGTTGCGTTGACTTCTATTCGATGCAAGTTTTAACTCAACTGAATTTTTGCTTATTTAGACTTGGTCTTGACACTCTAAGGTGAGTGTGACATCCTAGAACATCTAATGACCATTTCACTCTATACAATGTGGGTAATATAACACAACTGATGAAATCACTTTAAGTAATTTGTTAGATAAATCATAATAAATTTTACAAAAGAAAGTATGTGATTTCAAACATGCTTTGACATCAACTCAAATACTAACAAGATATACATAGATAATAAAGACATTAATGAATGGAATCATAGACCATTTTGTACATTGTCAAGTGATCATATTGTTCTTAACAACTATGTCCTCCAGATGCTATAATGTAAAGTGTTCATAATTACAGAATACCTGGACTTCACTGTTATTTGCTAGAAGTTTTCCTCTTCCTTGAGAAGACCAGAGGTTTCACCTTTCTTGAAGCAAATACAACAGACTCATTTTCTTGTTCAGGATACCTGTCAACTTATTGATGGGTTTCATTCTCTTTGGGAGGATCCCCCCTGAGATTGTGCATCTTGTTCAACTTTCAGAGCAGCCTCCTTAGCAATCATTGCAACCTCATCCAATAGTTTTCATCTTCTAGGAGCTCCCCCTGAGTTGATGGAAGATCCTCCTGGGTTACTATAGGGATTTCTACAGCTGGCTCCCCCTAGATTGATATAAGTATCTCCCCAAGCTCCCCCTGATTTAGTGCAAGCTTTTCTGGAGGATTTGTAAGAGGCTCCTCTTGGATTGTTCCTATTTGAAAATAGTGAGCTTGTTTGAGTCATAAACCTTAGTACCTGGGACACTTGGGGCATCTCTTCTTGTGCACTCTTGTCCTTCTCCTGCACATTTACAATTCCCTGATTAAGCATCTCCTTCTCCTGGATCTTCTCCCCCTTCTGAACCTTATTGACAAGGGAGGTTAAGAACTCTTTAGTTACCATGGAGGATGATACAATTGATTTCAGTGCCAGGAGGGACTCTTGTGATCTTTGCAGTTCTGACTCCATCTAGGAGTACCTTTTATTGAGCTTCCTTGCTTGAGTGGCCAGAAGATCATCAAAAGTACTAGTAGCTAGTCTTACTGCTTTTGAAATCACTTGCTCAAAGTCAAAGCAAGGCGTAAGTGTGGTGGAGACAGGAGGTGTTGCTGTGAAGTTCTCATTGAATTCTAGAATATCTTGGTAGACAGGGGAGTGGGATTGATACACTTCTAGAGAGACGTGATATTGTGGTAGGGGAGTAGACTGATTGTCTATAATTATAGTGGATGGATGTTGTTGTGGTTGGAGAGGAATCTGAGGTGCAGGTTCTGGTGCAGGAATGGATGGAATGGTCTGGTTGAACTAGGTTGAATCAACATCTGGGTTAGTATTTTGCGTTGGATCGGTAGGCGCCCTTAGAGGGGGGGGGGGGGGTGAATAAGGGTTTTAAAAACTTATATTATATTTTGATATATTTGAAATTATAAGAGATTAAAATAAGAAATCAAGCAAATCAATTGAAATAACATTGAGACATCATTTTATTAATATGAAAAGAAGAGTTACAAAACTTGATTTTTAATAACGCTAGAAATTGAAGATGAATAATAAAAAGACTTTTTCATTTTCTATCCCGACTCGTATCCCCACGAACCGGTGGCTTTAGCCTATCCTTCCAGGATAATGCCTCAAGCCGCTCTAGCCAATCCTTCCCCAGATATGGTCTCGAGCACCCCTAGATCTACACCCTAGATCTAGTCGCCAACATGAGGCGAATATCTGCCCTAAGTCCTACCCAGACCTAGTCACCAACACGAGGCAAATTTACTCAATTGAAAAGAGATGAAGAAATGAAATAACAACAATAATATAAAAACTCCCTATATGAATCTCTTGGAGAAGTAGACGAAGACCCACAGAGTATGATCGTAGTCGATGCGGTCTTTCATCATGGTGATGAAGCGTGTTGAAATCTTCTCCAATGATCTCCTTAACCCTTCATGGATTTGTGGGAGTCTCTCTCTGAATCTTCCTCTATATGTTGTGGCACGAAGCTCTGGAATTTTGGATCATAAGAGGATGAAGAAGATGGATCCAAGGGGTCCTTTTTATAGCCTTGGATCTAGAGCCTATTCTATAAATACCGCCGGTGCTATCCCGGTTTAGGAAATATTCTCCGCGTGAGAATCCTTCATTTTAAGCAAGTTGTCCGCCTTCCTCTATTACTTTGCGCTACCGCCTGTGCTAGTAGATACCACCCATGCTATCTGCTACATCCCGCGTTAGATGCTATCGCCAGGTGCTAGCACCATCTATAACTGCTCCCGAAATGTTCTCTAATCAGAGCTAGCGCCGGCTCTAGTGGGCATGTTGGAATTTTGGCTTCAAATTTGGGTGCAACCTTCTTATGTTATCCTTAAGTCATGTTGACTTGTTTTCCTGCATACTTAAACACACAAGATCAAATACATATACGATTTGATATTCTCAAACCTAGGAGATGCGGAAGACCATGTTCCAACAAACTCCCCCTTTTGATAATAACAAATTCATTAATGATAAATCAGAGCATTAATATATAAGCATGATGAAACCTACTTGTGTGCGTGTGAGAGAGATGACTTAGGATAATTATCAAATTTGGTATTTAGAATTGCTCCCCCTAAATACATGCTCCCCCTATGTGAATGCTCCCCTAATATGTAAGATATCATCTTACTCATTAGCCATGTTAGTTTTCCCATTTAATAGCGATTATTATTTATCATGTTAGTTCTCCCCCTTTTGTTATTAGCAAAAGTGGCCAAGTAAGCAATAGACATAAAAGAGGATTTTTTATAAAAAGGATAAGACATGATCGAGCTTTTTAGAGGAAATGAAATGATAAGGAGTTTTACGCATAATAAGGTAATGATTTCCAAGTAACCGATCTACCCCGACAATATGTCTACACCCTAGCCCTGTACTAAGTGACGGATGGTCATGAGGAGTTGCATACATATCGTAGGTTGGGGTGTTATTCCCATATGCAAACACTAGAAAATACTCAACCTAACACTCTTTCCCCCAAGTGCCTCGCAAGGCCCCACTGGAACCCTCCCCGGTTAAGGACAAGACATGACTTAAAGGTTAGGATATCTAATGTCTACAACCCTACGCCCCCGCTATGGTGAGATATGTAATCATGGGATAATAATCATTGGAAACATTAAGCATTTGAATCTAATGATAAGTTCATAGCCTATGAATTTATATTTTTGTTTGAAATTATGAAAAACTCATATAGCTATTTTGAAATCCATTAATGAATCAGAGTTTTTAGCATAAAAATGATATTCGTGTTAGAACAACCAATATAAATTCTACCAAGCAAGTCTACCACTTGTTGAAAAAGGAATTTTGAGATTTAAGACTTTGATATAAGCATGAAAGCGCAAGGTAAAAAATATATGGTGATGATGTGGAATACTTATAGAAATACAAGAAACATCTTTTTATAATCATGTTTATTCATAAGAAGATATATGAGTTAAATTCCAAAAAGGAAGATATTTTTGTAAATCATTTTTCATTTAAAATCTGTAAGTAATAAAGTAACCAAGCATGAAAGAAGGATATCAAAGATAAACTACTACAATGTTATTATAATTCACAAATTCAAAACATACCAAACAAAGCATACTAGGTTATCTAGTGCATTTATAAATAAAGAGGATTATAGAATTTAGCATTAGGATCCAATACTCATGAGAAGAAGTGTTATGGAAGATAATGATGTGCACATAAGTGTATTTTGAATAGAGTAAACAAATGATTTAGTCAAAAATACAAGTCATATGTAGAGTAAAGTGCACAATAAAACACAAATAATTTTACTTCCACACACTTCAATGCACATAAAGAATGTACAACTACGAAGATGCTTTACACACATAATGCTCTTTAAGACATATCAGGGTGCAAAGTAGTGCTTGGGGGATCACACACATTATTTTTCAATATATATATTTTTTTGTGATCCGGTGTACCTAAGAATAAGTGGTGTAAAAATGAAGGTTTGCACAAGACACTTTACTATTCTTTCCAAGGTGCTCAACCTCACAACGCTTATTAAGACTTATCAGGAGGTTCAAGTAGTGCTTGGTGGAGTTATCATTGTCAATTTATTTCATGATTATTTTTTGTACAAAGTTCTCCGAATACACTTGTTTTGCAAACCAATGTAATTTTGAAAGCACAACCACTTTTCTTAATTTTTAAGAATGCAAATAAATGTAGTGTAGGTAAGATACTTGTGCAAATTTAATTCGTTGTCGAATTTCACTACACAAGCACGCATTCTTAGATTAAAAGCACATGTAAACTTTGCCAAAATAAGTGAGTGAATAAATATCCTTATCAATCATAAAACATTTACTCATACTTAGAGGCATGCTAAGCTTGGTTCTACACAACCTTTTTATTATAATTGCTGCACATATGAGTAGATATATCAAAGCATGATAAAAACAATGTTCAAATTAGTTTGAAAAGATGAATTGTAACATTGTAAAAGGTCTAAATGATGGATTAAATCATGCTTGATTTTCACAATAAAGTCCATACAGTATTTTTGATATTTTGAAAAATAAATTTGATTTAAAGTTTGAACTCTTAAAATTGATTTTGGACTTCCTGAGGTCTACCATATGAGGGGTTTGCACCGGTACTAGGAGATGTGATGGGGTGACATCTCAAATCTCCCTTTCAAAAGATACATGTAAATAGAAAAGTTAGGTTCAAAAAATAATTTTTGATGTTTTATATTTATGTATTTGATTTTTGCATATAGAAATAGAAATCAAACAAATAACCAAAGAAAGGAAGTAAGAAAAATATTTTTTGTCATTTGGCTTTTGTAAATTTGTATTTTAATTTTTCAAAACTTAATTATAGGCAGAAGTGCAAAAGTGAGCAGTACATATAAAATAATATTTATTTAGTGATTTTTTAGAATTTTAAAATTACAGAAAATTGGGCACTAGAGCTAGCACCGGCGCTAGCGCTGTTGGAGCATGCATTCCGCACTCGTCCGGTTTGAGAATAACAAATCCCGAATGTATTTGATCCTATTTTTGATTACAGGTGTGCAGATAACAGGTGCAAGAATAACATGTTTTCAATTGGAGCAAAATATCAATTTTCCAGATTTTGGAGCTATCGGATTTCCGACAGCCCTATCGGATTTCCGACAGCGCGTTTCTCCGCTCTCTGCTCAACCGTTAAGAGCTGTCGGATTTCCGATATCGCTAACGGATTTCTGATAGCCCACGATCTTCCAATAACGCCAGGACGTGCATCAGTTACCTTAGCTAACGGATATCCGAAAGCCCACGTCTCAACCACGACCTCAACTTCACGCAAAAACTTCGTTTTAGTGGGACACATGGCAGCTTCTGGAGATATCGGATTCCGGCGATAGTAGCTATCGGATGGCGACAGTTCTTTTTCTTAAAAGAGTTCAAAACTTCATGGAATTCAGTTCTTGAGATTTCCAGGGCATTCTTCCAGAGTGCATACGAACCAGAAAGCTCAAGAACACCATCAACTCCCATTTGTGCAAAGAAGGATTGAGATTGAAGACGAGATCAGACGCACTTCTACATCAACGATCATCTCGAGGCTTCAACCTTCCTTTCAGAGATCTGAATTTCTAGGGAGTTGTTCTTTTCATTTTGTATCACATTTACTTTTCACTTTGTAATCGTTGTAGAAATTGTCGTCTTGCGTGCGACGTCTAAGTTCTTACGCGGCTTAGGGGAAAATCGCTTCCTTGTGCAGAGCGTCCAAGTCCTTGCATGGCTTGGTAGGAAATCGTGGCCTTGTGTGCTACGTTTAGATCTTGGGAAGATCTAGAGGGTAGGCTTGGGCTTTATCTAGGGAGAGACAAGTGATAGCCTTCCGATCCTTGGGAGAAGGATTGGTAAAATCAAAATTATTGAAATTTATATTATCATATTTGTGCATTGATCTTAAGCATTGTTAAGATCATTTTATTGTATGTAAATTTCATGATTAATATAATTACGCTTCTTTCATTAATTGCAAATTTGGTTGCTTAATCTTTAACTTAGAAATTTGTGTTTGGTTTAATACAAAAATTACATTGGTTTGAAATTGTTTATAAGTAATTTTTTTTGAAAAGTAAAATCTGTTTAAAAAATTATTAAGTAAAAATTATATTTTAAACACACCCTTATTCCCCCCCCCCCCCTCTAAGAACGTCACACGATCCAACAAGTGGTATCAGATCTAGGTTACTCCAAAATGGTTTTACCACCGGGAGTAATGGCGCACAACGATCATGCGTTCGTTGAGGGGCAAGGCATAAGTAGACCACCTTTATTCACGGGCACAGACTATAATTATTGGAAAACACGTATGCGTTGTTTTCTAATTGCGCTGGATATAGAAGTCTGGAATATGGTAGAATCTAGTTACACTTCTCCAACATTTGTTGTAGGAGATGTAACTATGGATAAACCCAAAGACAAGTGGGATGACAATGATAAATTAAAATGTAAGAATAATGCAAAAGCCATGAATGCTTTATTTTGCGCACTAGATCGCACTGAATTTAATAGAGTTTGTGCTTGTCATACTGCTTTTGATATTTGGAATCTTTTAGAAATTACTCATGAAGGTACTTCGCAGGTAAAGGATTCAAAGTTATTTCAACTGGAGTCTGAATTTGAAAGGTTCAAAATGGAGGTAGATGAAGAGATTGATACAATGTACACACGATTCACAAAAATTGTGAACGACTCAAAGGTGCTAGGAATGGTGTTCTCAAATGGAGACTTAGTAAGGAAAATCTTAAGATCACTTCCCCCAAAGTTCAATCCTAAAGTGACTGCTCTGAGTCACATGATCTTAAGACCTTACAATTGGAGAGCCTCATTGGGAACTTGAAAACTCATGAAGTTGAATTGAAAATTCAACAACAAGAGTATATGGAGCCAAGGAAGAAGGGATTGGCTCTAAGATCTAAGAAGGAAGAAACTAGTGATTCTGAGGAGGAAGAAGAAGATGAGGAAAGTTTATTTGTTAGAAAATTTATGAAAAATCCAGAGAGGAGGAATTCGTTTAAGAAGTATTTTAAGAAGGAGACGTTTAGGAAGAAAAAAGGAAAGGAAGGCGATGAGGAGGAAGAGAGACAGCCACCGGAGTGCTATCACTACAAGAAGTTAGGACACATCCGAAGCAAGTGTCCAAAGTACTTAAAAGAACTTAAAGAAAAGAAGCCCAAAGGGTCGAAGAAGGTGTTGAAGGCGGAAACATGGGATGATACTACTTCTGAGGATGCAAGCAGTTCAAGCTCAAGTAAAGAAGAGGAGGCCAACATGTGCTTAATGGGAAAGAGCGTCATATTTGATGACGAATGCAGTGTCCAAAGTGACACTGAGGTAACTCCTCCAACCTACGATGAATTATTTTCTGAATTTTTAAAGACTTGCAAATTTTTTGAAAAGAGTTTAAAAGATAATGATCTTCTTAAATCTGAAAATGAAATTTTGCTTAAAGAAAACAAAAAATTGTTTAATGAAATTAAGACTATTGGAAAAAGAGAAATTTCTTGCCAAGAGTGTGATCACTTTTTGGGAAGAATTAAAGAACTTGAAGAATCTCTTTCCAAATCTCATTCTACAATAAAAATTCTTACCAAAAAGAATGAGATTTAAGAGAGAGATCTGAAATCTTCAATTTCCAAAGTCCATGAGGGAAAGAAATCTTTTGAATGTAGATGTGTAAATCTAGTATCCGAAAATACAGAAATGAGAAACCAGATTCATGACTTAACGCTAGCCATGAAAAAATTTGGAATGGGACAAAGATCACTGGATATGATCTTAGGATACCAATGCCATGGATCTGGAAGGTTTGCACTCGGATACACGTCAGGAAGCTATCGCCCGGCGACAGCCACTGTCGCCGGCGACAGCAAAAAGTCCAGAAATTCTGTTTTTAAAAATTTTGAAGTTAGTAAATTGTCTAATACTGCATCCTCATCCAGCAAAAGTCCAGAAAAGTTATACTCTTCTTAATACATTACATGTGCCAAATGCAATAGATTTGGTCACACTACAGACTCTTGCTGGAGGAAAGGTAAAAGTAAAATTAAACAAATCTGGGTGCCTAAGGCTTCTACCTATACTATGGGTGGAACCACTTGGGTAACCAGATCTTTACTCACCTCTTCTTTCTAGGTGTGTTGGCAGGCTAAGGACAAAGAAGACATGTGGTACTTGGACTCGGGTTGTTCAAAGCACATGACGGGTAATAATGAGAAGTTCCTTAGCCTGTAGATGAAGAAAGGAGGAGTTGTTACATTCGGAGATGATGGAAAAGGAAAAATCATCGGCATCGGAGTTGTGGGTAACATAAATTTTTCAATTTCAAATGTTTTATTTGTAGAAGGATTAAAGCATAATTTGATTTCTATTAGTCAATTATGTGATAAGGGTTTAGATGTTTTATTTGAGTCTTCTACAAATTTGTGCAAAATTATTAATTCTAAAACAAAAGAAATTGTTTTTACCGCACCTAGATGTCATAATGTATATATGATTAAATTTCTTGATTTTTCAAATTCTACTTTAAAATGTTTTTTTATCAAAAAATGATGAATTAGAATTATGGCATAGGCGACTTGGACATACTAGTGCCAAGTTAATTACAAAACTTTCAAAAGATAAATTAATTAAAGGTTTACCATTATTAAATGGAAATTTATCTTCTTCATTATGTGTGCCTTGCCAAAAAGGAAAATTTTCAAAATCATCTTTCAAAAGTAAAAATATCATTTCTACCACTAGGCCACTTCAATTAATACATATGGATTTATTTGGGCCAATTGGAATTTCTAGCTTAGGAAATAGAAAATATACATTTGTTTTGATTGATGATTATTCTCGTTTTTGTTGGACTTTATTTCTAACCTCCAAATCCGATGCATTTTTAGAATTTTCAAAATTATGTTTGCGTATTCAAAATGAATTTGACTTAAAAATTAAACGCATACGATCGGATCATGGAGGAGAATTTGAAAATGAAAAGTTTATTTCTTTTTGTACGAAGTTAGGAATTAAACATGAATTTTCCGCTCCACGCACACCACAACAAAATGGTGTAGTGGAGAGGAAAAATAGAACTCTTCAAGAGTTAGCCCGTACGATGCTATCTGAATTTAAATTACCAAAATCTTTTTGGGCTGAAGCGGTTAGTACGGCATGTTATGTAATTAATAGTGTAATGCTTCGCCCTATTTTAAAATTAACTCCTTATGAATTAATTTTTAGTAAAAAACCAAATGTTTCTTATTTCAAAGTTTTTGGGTGTAAATGTTTTATTTTGAATTCTAAAGATTCCTTAGGAAAATTTGATGAAAAATGTGATGAAGGTATTTTTATTGGCTATTCTTCAACTAGTAAAGCTTATAGAATTTTTAATAAAAGAACAAAAATAGTTGAAGAATCTATTCATGTTAGGTTTGATGAGTTTGTTTCATGTGTAGAAAAGAAAATCACAGGAAAAGAAGATGAACCCCTTCCTTCGGTGGAGAATGATGATGAAGAACTTGGAGAAAATGAAGAAGAAAAAGAAGAAGTGAGAGAAGGAGAAAGAGAAGAAGATAGAGAAGGAGAAGAAAGAGAAGAATATTTGCCTCCCAGTGAATTGAGATTTTCAAAGGATCATCCAAAGGAGCTTATCATTGGAGATCCGCAAAAAGGGGTTAGTACTCGTTCATCGTTACATGTTTTATTTTCAAACCTTTATTTTGTCTCTGAAATAGAACCAAAAGATGTTTCCACCGCTTTAAATGATGAATTTTGGTTTTTAGCTATGAATGAAGAACTTAATCAATTTGAACGTAATAAGGTTTGGAATCTTGTAGAACGACCCAAAAATCATCCTGTCGTTGGAGTTAAGTGGATTTTCAAAAATAAATTGGATAGTGAATCTAGAATTATTAGAAATAAAGGCAGATTAGTTGCAAAAGGTTATGCACAAATTGAAGGGGTGGATTTTGATGAAACTTTTGCACCCGTAGCAAGATTAGAAGCGGTTAGGATATTTCTTGCATTTGCTTGTTTTAAAAGATTTAAATTATTTCAAATGGATGTAAAAACCGCATTTTTAAACGGGTATATAAAAGAAGAGGTTTATGTAGAACAACCCCCTGGTTTTATAAATGAGAAATATCCAAATTATGTTTATAAATTATATAAAGCGCTTTATGGATTAAAACAAGCGCCTCGTGCTTGGTATGATCGATTAACTCAATATTTGTTAAAGCATGATTATAAAATAGGAAGTGCTGATTCTACACTCTTCATTAAGCAAATTGATCATGATTTAGTTATTTTGCAAATTTATGTTGATGATATTATTTTTGGAGCCACTAATGAAGAGTTGTGTAATGAAATAGTTCAAATTATGAAAAATGAATTTGAAATGAGCATGGTAGGAGAACTTTCATATTTTCTAGGTTTTCAAATTACACAAAAACATGATGGTATCTTTATATGTCAATCCAAATATATTCATGATATGTTAAAAAGATTTGGATTTGAAAATCTTAAGCATGCAAACACTCCTATGAGTACGTCACTAAAATTAGGAAAAGATGAAAGTGGTGTTTCAATTGAGCAAACCCTTTATAGAAGTATGATAGGATCTTTATTGTATTTAACCGCCTCTAGACCTGACATTATGTTTGTCGTTTGTTTATGTGCTAGATTTCATGCTAATCCTAAAGAGTCACATTAAAAAGCGGTGAAACGCATCTTTCGATATCTTATAGGAACATCTAAATTAGGATTATGATATCCTCATAATGATTCCTTTATTTTACATGGCTTTTCAGATTCAGATTATGCGGGATGTTCTTTAGATAGGAAAAGCACTAGTGGCACTTGTCATTTTATCGGCCCTTCACTTATTTCATGGTCGAGTAGGAAACAGAATTCTGTTGCCCTCTCTACTACCGAGGCCGAATATATTGCACTAGATAGTTTTTATGCCCAAGCTCTTTGGATGTCACAAACATTAGAAGACTTTGGCATGCAACAAAGTCGTGTAGAATTAAAGTGTGATAATAAAAGTGCTATAGACTTAACTAATAATCCCGTATTACACTCTAGATCTAAGCATATAGATGTCCGACATCATTTTATAAGGAATCATATTAAGAAGGGTAATATAAAAATCAACTTTATATGCACGGAAAATCAACTAGCGGATATATTCACTAAACCGTTACCGGATTCCCATTTTTCTATGCTTAGGCTAGAATTGGGAATCCTAGACATTTCACAATGATTATATCACTACTTAAAACCTATAGAAAATTGAAAACATCACAATAGCCTTACATTTTAAAAAGAAAAACTAAATGTTAACATAAACATTCACCACATCAATCATGTCCAAATCTTAAAAATTATTACAGAATTTTAATAAAAGGGTACTTAAAAAGTCTCAAAATAGAAGTTCACAAAATTAGGAAGAGATCTGGGCTGGGCAGCTGTCGGATGGCGACAGTGAGCTGTCGGATGGCGATATCCCCCAGAACTCTGTTTCAATCCGACTCCTCCTCATTCCGACTACCTGCTCCACTGCTTTCAGGAATATCAAAATCTGATCTCCTTACTACTGTCTTCCTCCGTCGACCCTGACTGACTGATTGGCGACGAGGCTCCTCCTCTGTAGGCATTTCCCATTCTGCGGCTTCAGCAGGTGTAGGCTTTAATTTAAGTCCCTTAACAAGGAACTTTAGAAATTTCTGCATCCGCGTCCGATCTTTCTTCACCTCCACCTTGTGTTCTTCAAATGACCTTCTATGCTCTTGGAAGTCATCTATATGTTTATCCAACTTAGTTTGGAATGAGTCGAGTGCCTCCCGCATAGACCCTCCACGTCCAATAGGAGGCTCTCTCATTTCCATAGTAGGCGGCTTCCGTGGATTTTTCTTACCTATAGCCGTCGTTTGATATATCTCCGGGAAACAATCTCCAAGATAAAAATTTTGATCTATCCAAGCATATTTCTTGAATAGGATATGCTGGATAATCGCACCCAAAGGGAGAGTGTGTGCCTTTTTCCACTCCAGATTTTTGAGGTGATATGTATAACGAATCATAGATAAAAGAAGATCGACCACATCAAATAACTCCTCCTCCACTATAAAATAAGTCACAAGACTAAGTTGAGCGGTAATACTATGAGTATCACCGAACTTCAACATAATCGTGTGCCTTAGTATATCTTGAACAAGACGAGCATCGTCTGTCAATGTCGTCATAGTGTATATAAGGTTTTTTGTGGAATTTCCATGCAAAGACATGTTCATTAACGTCCAATCTCTCTCAAGTCTATAGTTTTCCACTATGTCCAAGACATTCTCACTTTCCATTAAACCAAATTCACTTCTTAAATCAAATGGAGTGATCTCCACACATTGCCCTTGAATTTTGGATCTCACTCCTCCATTCAAATCGGTATATGACGGATCCTCAAGATGATTATAAAATTCACGGACTAAAAATGAGGAGAAAATGTCTTGGATAATAACCGAGAGTATACCTGCCTCAGCAAGCATATAATAGACTCGTTCATGTCTTGGGAGATCAAATTCTACAACCTTTGAAACTCCAATTTGGGCCTTTTCTATGCCCGGGAAACTTTGATAAGAAGAATAAGCGTCTCCCGACTCACCCCTTCTCGATCTCCAACTGGAAGACATATCTGCATAAGAAGTAAAGAAAATTTAAAAAAAAAATCACTGGCACTACCAGATTTCCGATACCCCCTATCGGATATCCGATAGCTGCAAATTATGGATCCGACTAGTTTTTTCACAAATATTCTTCCTATCACAAATCCACACAGTTTTCTCAAAAAAAAAAATTTCTTCAACATTTATATTATTTTTGAAAACTCAAAATACACGATTCATCATCTTCTTCCTATACCACTTCAAATTTTTTTTTGGTCATCATCTTTTTTTTTTTTCCTAAATCTGATAACTATAAACATCTAGATCTACACAAAAACAACACGAAAGAAAGGAAAATCATGTTTAAAAAAAAACACAACAAAAATTTCTACTTTTCTTAAGAAAACACAAGATCTAACATCTCTTATACAACCCAAGATCTAAAATGTCTAGATCTTCTACAACTTCTACATTTTATCTTCACAAAACTCCATGAAAAATCTAGAGGAATATGAAACTAACAAAACTAGTGGAGAAATTTTAACCAAAACTTGAAAACACCACATATCTCACCTTAGATCTGAAGTTTTCCGGCACCTGGAGCTCTAGATCTCGAAAACTCTCCTAAAAATGAAGTGAAGTGTCGGTCAAAAAACGAAATGCGTCTTTTTATCCTTTCTGAGCTGTCGGATGGCGACAGCTACCTATCGGAAATCCGACAGCTTCCAAAAAAAAAAATAATACTTAATTAAAATTCTGTTTTACACTAGTTTGTTCAATACCTGATTCTATAAATGTTCATATGAGATTTTTTGTATCTTGCATAAAGGATTCTTCTTGTGTTATTATTCAAAACAATAGCTTACCACATGATTATGCTGTTCAATCTTAACTTATCATTGTGATGACACTTTCATATAGTAATTACGAATTGTTTTCGCATGCCTCTAAGTATAAGAAATCTTTTATCTATGACAATGAGCAATCACAAACACTTACTTTGGTAATACATGTTAATGAAATTTATTTTATACATACATCATGATTGATCGAACATAACAAAATACATTTCATAAATGTCACCTTCACCTTTGATACTTTGCACTTATTCAAATTTTACCATTTATGGCATGCAAGTGAATTCGGAGATCCTTCACATCTATGAATCCTCATAACAAAAAAAAGGAGGAAAATTCAAATGCAAAACATTCATTTTGCCAAAAATGTTGAAAGACATAAAAAAACATTGAAAAGGATCCTCCACCAAGCACTACTTAGCCTCCTGATAAGTCTTAATGAGCATTGTGAGGTTGAGCACCTTGGAAAGAATTGTAAAGTGTCTTGCAAAAACAAAATGGTCCTTTTATGTATATTTGCAAAGTTTCTGGTTCAAAAGTATGGGCTTTATGTATATTTATGTTATGTTTACCAATTCCATGGTCATGTATATTTTAAATATATTTATATGTATTCTTTCTCAAAGTATCACTACTACACTTCATTGTTATTTATAAAATTTCTTCTTATGAGAATTGGACCGAAATGATTCAATATTCTATATCCTCCAGTGCCTCTCTCTGATAATTGAAATTGAATCTCATCATGGTTAAGTATATTTGCTTCTATACATTATAACATATTACTAAAATGCTTAGCCTCATCTCTATGATTACTTATCTCAATATTCTATCACTTACAAAGCTTCCGCCAGTATACTCTAACTCTCCCTATATTCTTTCTTATTTTCTAAAAGATCTCTATAATCCTCTTTCCTCGTCTCTATTAACATCTTTTGCTAATATCAAAGGGGGAGAAGATAATAAGAACTCAATTAAATCACTTAAAATACTAAATTAATTAAGTAAGCATACATGTAGGGGGGGGGTTATATGTAGGGGGAGAATATTTTTAGAAGGAGCTAATATTAAGGGGGAGATCATATTAAGGGGGAGATCTTAAGCCCACACTTGTACACACACAATGTACTTTTCACTATCTCAATAGGATTTATTCGATTTCTTTTTATAAGGATTTGTTATTATCAAAAGGGGGAGATTATTGGAGCATGCGTTCCGCACTCGTCCGGTTTGAGAATAACAAATCCCGAATGTATTTGATCCTATTTTTGATTAATGGTGTGCAGATAACAAGTGCAAGAATAACATGTTTTCAATTGGAGCAAAATATCAATTTTCCATATTTTGGAGCTATCGGATTTCCGACAGCGCATTTCTCCGATCTCTGCTCAACGGTTAAGAGCTGTCGGATTTCCGATATCGCTAACGGATTTCTGACAGCCCACGATCTTCCAATGACGCTAGGACGTGCAACAGTTACCTTAGCTAACGGATATCCGACAGTGCTATCGGATATCCGACAGCCCACGCCTCAACCACGACCTCAACTTCATCCAAAAACTTCGTTTTAGTGGGACACGTGGCAGCTTTTGGAGATATTGGATTCCGGCGACAGTAGCTATCGGATGGCAACAGCTCTTTTCTTAAAAGAGTTCAAAACTTCGTGGAATTCAGTTCTAGAGATTTCCAGGGCTTTCTTCCAGAGTGCATACGAACCAGAAAGCTCAAGAACACCATCAACTCCCATTTGTGCAAAGAAGGATTGAGATTGAAGACGAGATCGAACGCACTTTTACATCAACGATCATCTCGAGGCTTCAACCTTCCTTTCAGAGATCTAAATTTCTAGGGAGTTGTTCTTTTCATTTTGTATCACATTTACTTTTCACTTTGTAATCATTGTAGAAATCGTCGTCTTGCGTGCGGCGTCTAAGTCCTTGCGCGACTTAGGGGAAAATCGCTTCCTTGTGCGGAGCGTCCAAGTCCTTGCATGGCTTGGTAGGAAATCGTGGCCTTGTGTGCTACGTCTAGATCTTGGTAAGATCTAGAGGGTAGGCTTGGGCTTGATCTAGGGAGAGACAAGTGATAGCCTTCTGATCCTTGGGAGAAGGATTGGTAAAATCAAAATTATTGAAATTTATATTATCATATTTGTGCATTGATCTTAAGCATTGTTAAGATCATTTTATTGTATGTAAATTTCATGATTAATATAATTATGCTTCTTTCATTAATTGCAAATTTGGTTGCTTAATCTTTAACTTAGAAATTTGTGTTTGGTTTAATACAAAAATTACATTGGTTTGAAATTGTTTATAAGTAATTTTTTTTTTGAAAAGTAAAATCTGTTTAAAAAATTATTAAGTAAAAATTATATTTTAAACACACCCTTATTCACCCCCCTCTAAGGGCGTCACACGATCCAACAAGCGCCAGCGCGACAAACAATACACTATTTTCAAGATTTTGGAAATTCTGATTATTGATCTTGAATAAGTGTCTCAAGAGTAGTTTCATGCAGAAATTTCAGAATTTTTGGAGATGTCTAGATAGTGCAAATTGCATGAAACATTGGCGATTTTGTATATGACTTTACCAAATAAACATTGCATGAGATATATTTTATTATAGCTTCATTTTGACTTTTCTAAAGGCTTGTGTTTATCAAAATAATATAACTTGAAAAAGATAGGAAATGAAGACACATGATATCATGTTCAAATAATCCAAATAAACATGATTTAAATAATTTTAATGTGAAATGATGTTCATGCATAAAAATAGGTTTAAGAATGATTTATGAACTATGGTCATCCCTCAAAATTTTTGAAACAGAAAAAGTGAAGTTCATGATTTTACTAATTTAGATAAATATCTTATAACAAATTTAGAGTTTGATTTATATGGATAATATAAGATATTTATAGGCAATAAATATAAGAAAGATAGATAGGTTATCAATATAAAATATGATTTTGAATTTTGATCAATTTGATTAATAAACTCATTAAGTTTTAAGAGATAAAATCATATTTCCAATAATATATAAGATGACCATAACATGATAGCTTAAAAAAATAAGAAAACAAAAAGGAAAAATTAAAGCATATCATGAAGTAGAAATTTGTATATTTCATTTTGAAAATATTCTACTTCATGCATTTGGTGATACATAATGAATAAGAGATTTAGGCATCCAAAGGGGACCAAGTATGGTGTCCTTTGGGTACCCAAATATAACGTGTAGGTTTGTGGGTAGATAGTGATGAATGGGTCCTATCATGTGAAGTTAATGTTTCATTTTTAATTTTTGGTCTCCATTCAAACCTTGGTTTAATGCTATTCATATGCATCAAATTTCCATTGTGATAATCTCTATATTGAAGATTATGATTGAAATGATTATTGAAAGTATTGTTCATAGGAAATTTGTGTAATTTTAATTTTAAGTTGGAAGAAACATGATTTTGTAAATAAAGGTGATTTTGACTTTGATTTACAAATACTTTGTGTTTCTTACTCCCATTATTGGGCTTAGTTAAGATATTCATATTCATATTCAACATGATTTTAGATATTTCTTGATATTGTGAATTTTTATTTATAATTTTTATAAGCAAGTTGATTTTTTTATTTTAATTCATCATTCTTGATCTTTAGATTATGCCTAGTTTTATTATAAGCTATTGTGCTATTTTTAAGAGTGGAAACAATAGAGTCAATATGATTTTGATAATCATTTCTAAATTCCTCAAATGTTTCGTCCATCTCCTTGATTTCAATTTTATAATTTTGGCACGTAGCACAATCACTTTTCAAAGATGAATTTTCTAAAGATAATTTTTCATCATGTTCTTTTACAAAAATAAGTTCTTTTTCAAGTTCCTTGAATTTTTCTTTAATATCATTACAATCAAAACAAGGTTTTGTATTTTCAATTGAAGAGACATGAGTAAAACTAGATAAATCAGAATTTGATTCTACTTTAACTTTTGCTTTTAAATCTTTATTTTCTAAGCGCAATTGGCAATTCGCAATTTTCAATTTCTTAATTTTGCGCTTTGTTATTTGTAGCAATTGTAAAGTAGAAATGGAATTGCAAACAATGAGAGAATTTGATTTCCTTACAGTGCTTTTGGATGCGGTGAGATTTAAGCATAGAAATTCTTCGTTATCTTCATCTTTTTGGCACACCTCTTCCAAAGATAAGATTTCTTCTTTTCCACTTCATGTACACACCATTGATCCATCATGAGGGAAGCTTTTTTGACCATTTGTGCAAGCTTGTATATTCTCCACTTCTTGTGTTTGTTCCATATCTGTGAGAGGACAATTATACATTTCTTCAAGAAATTTCCATACTTTGTATGCACTTGAAAAATAATATATTAATTTAAAAATTTCTTGAGATAAAGCACAAAAGATACTACTCAAAGCCTTTGCATTTAGGTGACGTTCCTTTTTATTTGTTTCATCCGCTGGTCTTACAATTGCTATATTCCATGCTTCGATATCTAAATTTTTAATAAACTTTTCCAATAAAAATTTCCACCCTTTATAATTTCTTCCTTCAAATAAAGGTGGTGCTAGATATTTTCCTTCTTCATAAAAAATTCCCCCACTAATAGAAGCGAGATCATGAGATGACATTATTCCCGGTTGTTAAGATGATTTGGAATAACCTTTCTCTGATACCACTTGGTGGATCGGTAGGCGCCCTTAGAGGGCGAGGGGGGGGGGGGGGGGGGGGTGAATAAAGGTTTTAAAAACTTATATTATATTTTGATATATTTGAAATTATAAGAGATTAAAATAAGAAATCAAGCAAATCAATTGAAATAACATTGAGACATCATTTTATTAATATGAAAAGAAGAGTTATAAAACTTGATTTCTTATAACGCTAGAAATCAAAGGCGAATAATAAAAAGACTTTTTAGTTTTCTATCCCGACTCGTATCCCCACGAACCGGTGGCTTTAGCCTATCCTTCCCCGGATAAGGCCTCAAGCCACTCTAGCCAATCCTTCCCCGGATATGGCCTCGAGCACCCCCTAGATCTACACCCTAGACCTAGTCACCAACACGAGGCGAATTTCTGCCCTAAGTCCTACCCAGACCTAGTCGCCAACACAAGGCGAATTTACTACACAATTGAAAAGAGATGAAGAAATGAAATAAAAACAATATAAAACTCCCTATATGGATCTCTTGGAGAAGTAGATGAGGACCCGCAGAGTATGATCGTAGTCGATGCGGTCTTTCATCACGGCGATGAAGCGTATTGAAATCTTCTCCAATGATCTCCTTAAGCCTTCATGGAGTTGTGGGAGTCTCTCTCCGAATCTTCCTCTATATATTGTGGAATGAAGCTCTGGAATTTAGGATCATAAAAGGATGAAGAAGATGGATCCAAGGGGTCCTTTTTATAGCCTTGGAGCTAGCGCCCGCGCTATCGCTATCGCCGACGCAATCCCAGTTTAGGAAATATTATCCGCGTGAGAATCCTTCATTTTAAGCAAGTCGTATGCCTTCCTCTATTGCTTTGCGCTACCACCTGCACTAGCAGATACTGCCAGCGCTAGCTATTACCGCCTGCGTTAGATGATATCGCCAGGCGCTAGTACCTTTTATAACTGCTCCCGAAATTTTCTCTAATCAGAGCTAGCGTCGGCGCTAGCGCTAGCGCCGGCTCTAGTGGGCATGTTGGAATTTTGGCCTCAAATTTGGGAGCAACCTTCTTATGTTATCCTTGAGTCATGTGGAGTTGTTTTCCTGCACACTTAAACACACAAGATCAAATACATATAGGATTTGTTTTTCTCAAACCTAGGAGATGCGGAAGACCATGTTCCAACATTTTGTTGAGATGCTAGAGTGTCCCGTGGTAGATAGTTATCCCTTGGAGGATCTGGTAGATTTGTCTCTGTCCTATGGAGTTGGAGAAGTAGGAGGTGAAGAAGCAGCTTGCCCATGCTTTAGGATCTGCATGGTCCACTTGGAGAAGATTCCTATGTTTATTCTTTTTCCTGGAGGAATTGACACTCCTTTAGACTTGCACACCATTGGATAGTGGTGGAACAGTGCCTGGCTCATGATTCTCATATATGCATTCTCCTTATGTGAGGATTTATGGCATATCATTTTCAGAAGGAACCTCCCCCAATTGATCTTCTTATTTAGAACCAAGGCTCCCATAATATGGAGCTGCTGCTTGGGGATGACATTGTAAGACCCCCCTCCCGCATACTAGGAGGGTTACCCAGGTCTTATGCCCAGAACCTTCGCCTTACGGATGACAACAACACACGGGTTTGTCCCCACCGCAAGATGTCGATTCTGCCGGCTATTACGATCATTTACTTTAAGGCTAATAGAGAAAAGAAAGACAAAAGAAGTAAAACAAGTCCACATCACAGATTTCATAAATGAAGGAAGATAGTCCAGCAATGAGTACAAAAGAGAGAAGGGCTTATGCCCGATACATATCCAAAAGAGTACAATAAATAACACTCTCTCTCACTGTACACTACATGCAGAAGCTAAACACTCATAACACTCAGCACCTGTCTCGTAGTGGTAGTAATGCGCGACATCTGCTCCTCAGGTCCTGCCTCCTCCTCTAACTGGAGCTCCATCACCTCGGGCACCTACGGTCACAACCGACTGTTAGTCATAAAGACTAAGCCGATTTTGTCCACGCCTCCCCCCGCGACTCCTAGGCACCGAGCGGAAGGAAGAAGCGGAGGACAACAAGTGGAGTAATCAAAAGCAGGTGACAGGGAAGATCTATACTAGCCGGGAAATATATGTATGGCAAGTACTACTCTAGCAGTATAAACAGGTAAGCAGTAAAGAGCAGTAAAAGAAGTAAGTAGTAAAGTAGTGCGCGCAAGTATAGTAAACAAGTAAAGCATTCTACCATACTTAAGCATCTTAACTTATATGAATGCACATACAAACTTATAAGTTAAGATATCCTGAATTATAACTTATCAGAGCCCATACTAGTTTATATGATAAGGGTCTACATTCAGTGTTCTATGGATTATGTATGTATGATATGCATGTTAAGATATGAGTCACACAAGTGCAACACACCCACACGACTCTGTGATCACAGACCTTTAGTTCCCAATTTTTGGAGCTAGCTACACTCTTTGATACCACCATTGTGGCTACGACAGCAGTGGAGCGGGCAACTCCACTTCCTAGGCGGGTATACAGACTACCAGGCCTAGACCCTTCGTACGCCTCTGTACACATCCTAGGTGCACTCTAGAGTCTTGCGTACTCTTTGCTGATATCCATCAGTCTTTGAGGTCGAGTGTGCGTCTTTAGGGATAGTCCTCCAAACTGCAGTATTAATAACATACTGGCCCCTCAAACCCTCACACCCGCCTAAGTCAACGTACTGCCATCAGTGTGGCGACCGGTCAAGTACCGAAAACCCGCCACTAAATTATTCTTATGCACATGCAAGTCATCACACCCGAGCCTTCAGCTTGTAGGACTATTCCATCCTGATATACTATTCCCATCCCCTAGCTAAGGATGGATTTCACCATGTCTCTGTTCATTTAGTTGGACTACTCTTGTCTACTTATTAATATACTAGAGTCTTAGGGTAAATCCTAAACTTCCCATAGACTACTCGGTTAAGGCCTCACAGCGGTACTAGGGAATACACTGGTGGTTGAAACCCAAATTCCCTTTTCCAGGATATTTACTTTTATTGATGACTACCCTTTACATGTCTCGCTCTCTTTATTACTCTATAAGCCTTATATGCCTTACGACTTATCTCTCATCCTAAGTGGTGTACCCTTGTATATTATTATATACCAAACCCCACTAAATTCCTAAGTGATCTCACCGATTAAATCATCATATTAAGTTCTTACTACCCGCAGACCAAGATGAGATTGAACTAGGTTTGATTCCTAAGACACAACCTTGACCATATCATGTCCATATGGGTTCTATTTTTACCACAGGCCCATAATGGATAACTTAGGGGTTGTCCACAAAATTGGTACATTTCATATTGATTTGACCTTTAATTAAAATTCCTAAATCAATTGGCATCTTCTAAAATGTGAAGGAGGTACCAAGTCAATAAGTTCAATCTTACTAAATAATTTTCCAGAGTTAACTTATGACATAAAAATAGAGATTCCAAAATCCCATAATTTTCCAGTAGCTTTATAATCATAATTTCTATTTATCAAGAAAAGGGTGACAAGATAACTTTACACATCAAGTACTCAGTTTTGACTTCCAAAAATTCTGAGAAAATTACAGTGACACTATGATGTCATAAAAACACTAATTCCATAATTTCATAATTTTCCAGCAGAATTATATTCATAAATTCTATTTTTTTATAAAAAGGGTAACAAAGTGACTTTACACATCAAGTACAAGATTTTAACTTCCAAAAATTCAGAGAAAATTATATTGGCACTATGATGACATACAAACACTAAATCCAGAATTTCATAATTTTCCAGCAGAATTATTTCCATAATTTCTATTTACCATAAAAGGGTAACAAGGTGACTTTACACATCAAGTACAAGATTTTGACTTTCCAAAATTCTGAGAAAATTACAGTGGCACTATAATGAACAGGAAACATTAAATCCAAAATCTCATAATTTTACAGGAAGGTGTTATCATAGATATTTCACAACTTAAGATTGGTGACAAACTGACTAATTGAAATCTTTTCATAAATAACATTTCCAAAAATTCAAATAAAAATCACAGAGATTCATAATGGGATTCTTAACTATTTTCCAGAGTTTCCACAATTTATCTCCAAATACTAACAATGAACATTTCATATATACAAAATTGTGACATAGGCCAAATTGATCATATTCACAATATTCTTGATCCTAGAGATCCCACGATTTCTAAGGTGGTGTATTATATCAAAAGGAGGTGTGTGCAAAGTTTCAGAAGCTAACTCTAAGCCATTTGACCAAAATACACAAAATACTTATTTGGCTATTGGCACACCATTTCCCTCTCTTATGTAGGGACATGCAAAGGAAATTACCCTACATGCTGAGGTCCAATAAACCTCAAATTTTAACCATGGGCCAATATTGTCTAAATGAGGGTGAACCCTAAATTTGGGGTCAGTTGGAGCTATATACTTCCAAAATGTCACTTATTTGATTTTACATATTTTAGATAAAACCTTAGAAAAATCATCACCTAAAAATCTAATTTTTGGGTGCATGCAAGATAAAGGTCATATGCATGCATGAGCAAAATTTCAAGTCCATCAGACTTATTGTTTAGAATATATACACTAAATAATTTTTGGCCTCTAGTTGGACCAGCCTCATCAATTTGGATGCTGAGGGTTCTACAATTCCCCAAATGGGCTGATTTTAGTTTATAATAAAAATAGACATCAAGCTCTACAACAGATATCTCAGGCAACCTTTCCTAAAAAGGCCTCTAAGGGCCTCAAAATCCAGCATGAACATGTATAAGAAAATGTGACAATTATTTCATTTAATTAAGAAGTGGTCTGCAGATAGCTATCAAATGAAATCAATGGCTATGATTTCATCTCCTTCCTCCAGCCAATGGTTGTGATTTCCCCGACCTGGACCATCTTCAACCTTGATTTCTCGGCCATCCACGGCCCACCACTATCGGCCACCACCTCCACCACCTTCCTTGAGGTGGTGGCTACCGCCAGGCGGTGACACAGCCGTCGGAGATGACTTCTCCAGTGAACCCGAGCTGGAGCAAAAGCTCGGCAATTCTCCCTTGATCTCACATGGGATCGGTCTCAATTGAGCCTGATTTCTCTCCTAATTGGATCTAGATGCTAGCACAAAGGGAGAGGGGGAGAAACCAACCTGTGGGAGGGCTTGAGATCATGTTATACAGCGGGGAGGCATGGCGTCAAATCTTTCTGGCGACCCTGCTCAATTCCTCGATCCTCCAGCAAAAGCTTCACTCCAGGCGGCTATTCCGACTGCTTGGACCTCTTTGAAGGTGATGGAAGTGCTGGATTGAGCTGAGGAGGGCTGGCTATATGGTTTTGAACTTGGGGGATTCGGCCAAGCCTTGTTTTCTTTTCCCAGCTTCCAAATGGCAGCAATGGGCAGAGGAATGGGGAGCCAAGTGGCCTCCATTCCTCAAAATCCTCTTTTGTCTTACTAGATTTTGGGGAAATCTCAAGTTTACCCCCATGCATGTCCTTGCATGTTGGAACCAGGGGGCATGGATGGTAATTAGGCACTTGGGCTTCAGAATGGGCCTCTATGAAGGGACTTAACCCATGTAGATTTGATTTAATTTCATTTAAGCCCAATTTAGGCCTATTTGACCAAATGTTGACTTTTGATGTTGACTTGGTCAATTGGGTGGGTTGACTGGTCCAATGTGTTGGTCTTGAGTCCTTTAACATCCCTCAATGTTAATTGGGTCATGGTGGTGCCCCAATTGGGCCAATTTAACCAATAAGTGTGATTTTCACCAAAATTGGGGGAAAGTTGACTTTGGTTAATTTGGTTAAATTAGTGATCCCATGATGGGGCTTTTGAGTCAATTAGGTCCCTCGTGATGTTCTAAGAATAGGGGTGAAGTCAATTTCATGCTTTGGGGTTCAATTGAACCTATTGGGGAAGGATTGGCTTATGTTGACCTAAGTTTGACTTTGGTCAATTTGGACTAATTGAAGACCCAATGATGGGTTTTTTGGTCTACTATGCCTCCTTTGGGGTTAGGAACATGGTGGTTAGGTTAATTCACATGTGTAGGTTCAATTTGAGCTAAATTGGTCTAAAATGGCTTGTCCAATATAGGGGCTCACACTTGAGTTCTCTCAACTCAAGGTGGGCTAAGGTTACTCCCTAGCTTAAACTCACCTCACTCACCACATGTCCTATCCTAGTTGAAGTTAAGGGTTCTAGTAGGAAATGGGATGTCACAAATCCCAATAAACAAAAGAATAATTTCGTCCTCGAAATTTAAGTTCGGGTCTACGGGGTTTCTTATGCAACGTAAGATAAGTAAATCTTGAGTAAGGTTAGGGTGTACCTGAAGAGAAAAGTTCCGGATATTGTTGCTGCATGAGATCCCAGGCTCCCATTTGTGTTCTTCCTGTCCATGGTTGGACCACAGCACCTTGACCAAAGGAACCTTCTTCTTCCGCAGGACTCGGACTGCTGTATCGTCAATCCGGACTTGCTCCAAACGGACTGATCTGTCAGACTCCACCAGGCCCGAGGGGGAAGTGATAAGATACTCCGGCCTAAGTAGAGCTCTCCGTAGTGAAGAGACATGAAAGACGTCATGCAAATTTGCCAACTTAAATGGCAGCTCTAGCCTATAATCCAAGGGGCCGATCCATTCCAGGATCCTGTAAGGCCCCATAAATCGAGGGATGAGCTTCTTGTGTCCACGCACCCGTGAGACACCATGCACTGGAAGTATCTTCATATAAACCTTGTCTCATACTTGGAACTCCACTTTTCGATGCCTCGCATCATAATACATGGTCTGCCTACTCTGAGCCTCGAGCATTCGGATCCTGATCATCGAACTGTAGCGTCCGTGTCCTCAACGAATTCCGACCCGATTGTCTTCTGATCGGAATCCTGGACCCAGGAAAGTGGTGTCCGACACTTTCTACCGTATAAGGCCTCGTACGGTGTCATCATGATGCTTGCCTGGTGGCTGTTATTGTATGAAAACTCGATCGTGGGTAACAACCTCTCTCAGGGCTTTCCCATTTCTAGAATGCACAAGCGTAGCATACCCTCTAAGGTTTGGATAGTCCGCTCTGTTTGCCCGTCGGTCTGTGGATGGAAAGCGGTGCTGAACGTAAGCTGAGACCCCAGGTATGCCTACACCGCTCTCCACTCCCTAGAAGTGAACCGTCTGTCACGATGTGAGACAATCGTCCTAGGCACGCTGTGGTACCTGATGAACTGTTCAACAAATAATCTTACCAGAATTGCAACTGAGTTGGCCTTCCTGACCGGTATGAACCGTGCTACCTTGGTCAATCTGTCTACTATTACCCAAATAGAATCATTCCCAGAGCGGGAGCGAGGCAATCCGTGTACAAAATCCATAGCTATGTCCTCGAACTTCCACTCCGGCACTGGCAGTGGCTGTAGTAGTCCTGCTGGGCTCTTGCATTCTACTTTCACTAGCTGGCAAGTCTCGCAGCGTGAGACAAAGGATACGATCTCCTTCTTCATTCCGGGCCAAGACATGTCTCTCCGTAGGTCCGCTGTCATCTTGGAGATCCCAGGGTGTACTGAGTACCTAGTGCAATGTGCCTCTCTGATAATCTCTTCCTGGATCCCACCTCCTGTGGGAATGTAGACACGACCCCGAAAATGAATGATGTCATCATGCAGCGAATAATCCTCCGCCTTGCCGCCTTCTAAGGTTATGAATATAGGCTCTAAGGCTGAATCCTGACGTTGTTGTGCCCTGATGTGGTCCTGTATATCACATGTGATGCTCAGAGATGCAAGGTACTCTCTGTGGGCTTCGGGCTCCGCCTTAGAAACCAAGGTAATATGCATATCTTCTAACATCTTTACTAGTTCCATGGCCATCATCTGGGGCTCCGATCCTGAAGTGCCGGCTCTCCGGTTGAAGGCATCTGCTACAGTGTTTGCCTTCCCCTGATGATAGTGCATGGTATAGTCATAGTCGCATAAGAACTCTAGCCATCTTCGCTGGCGTAGATTCAAATCCTTCTTGGTGTCGATGTACTTGAGATTCTTGTGATCGGAGAAGATCACACAATGAACCCCATACAAATAATGCCTCCATAATTTCAAGGCGAAGACCACCGCTTCGAGATCTAGGTCGTGTACCGGATAATTTTGTTCGTGCTTCTTTAGCTGCCTCAAAGCATGTGCAATCACATGATCGTGCTGCATGAGAACTGCACCCATCCCCTGATAGGATGCGTAGGTGTAGATCTGGAATCCCTCCGTCCTAGATGGGAGGGCAAGGATGGGGGATGTGGTGAGTCGGTTCTTCATCTCCTGGAAAGCTGCCTCACACTTATCTGTCCAAGTAAAAATAGTGTCTTTCTTTGTCAATGACGTGAGGGGAAGTGCAATCTTTGAGAATCCCCGCACGAACTTGTGATAATATCTTGCTAATTCCAGGAAGCTACGAACATCCGAGACCAATTTCGGTTGTGGCCAGTCTCTCACCGCTCGCTCTTTGGTCGGTTCTACTGCCAACCCAGCCCCGCTGATGACGTGTCCCAGAAATGCCACTTCCTGTATCCAAAATTGACATTTCGAGAACTTCGCGTACATCTGGTGTTGCCGCAGCTTGCCCAAGACTTAAGCCAAGTGATGGGTGTGCTCCTCCTTCGTCTTGGAATATATTAAGATGTCGTCAATGAATACTATGATGAATATGTCCATGTAGGGCTCGAATATACAGCTCATCAAGCTCATGAATGCAGAGGGAGCATTCGTGAGCCTGAAGGGCATCACCGTGAATTTATATAGCCAGTAGCGGGAACTAAAGGCCGTTTTCGGGATGTCCTCTTCTTGAATTCGCAACTGATAATATCCGGATTTCAGATCGAGCTTGGAGAACCAGAAGGCTCCCCGCAGCTGGTCAAATAATTCGTCAATTCTGGGTAACGGATACGTGTTTCGCACTATTAATTGGTTTAACTCTCGATAGTCTATGCAGAGTCATAGCGACCCATCCTTCTTCTTCACTTATAATACTGGTGCTCCCCATGGCGTTGAACTTGTCCGAACAAATCCTGAGTCGACCAGCTCCTGAAGTTGGGTCCTAAACTCCGCTAGATCTTTCGGTGCCACCCTATACGGTGCTCGAGACACCGGCCTTGCTCCTGGCACCAACTGGATCCAGAAATCCAGATCTCTGGATGGTGGTAGCCCGGGTAATTTATCTGAAAAAACATCTGAGAAGTCCCTAACTACTGGAATATTTGTTATAGATACTTCTGTCTCCGCCATCTCCAAATAAATTAGGTACACTTCATCTCCTTGCTCATGGGCTTTGACAACCTGTGGAGATGATAATAAAAGATGGGAGGTGGGTTTAGTACCTTCGATCACTACTTCCGAATCTTCATGTCGTAGACAATTTTCTTTGCCTGACGGTCAATCTTGGCATGGTTCCAGTATAGCCAGTTCACGCCCAAGATCAGATCGTAAGCCTTCATCTTCAAACACGTCGTCGGCGCTTCGAACATCTTTCCTTCAATTTCTATATTCATGTTGCATTTGGCACACGTTTCTATCTCTGATCCATCAGCAAGTCGCACCTTCCTTTTGATGCCCTCGAAGTGTTGTACTTGGTCTAAGTCATCTACGAATTCATCTGAGATGAATGAGTGGGAGGCACCCATATCGAATAGGGTGTATGCGTGCTTTTTGCAGACTAGTACTATTCTTGGGTGGTTTGTTGTTTGGGCCATAAGTTAAAGTGCGACTAAAGTTGAAAGGTAATAAGTAAATGTAATAGAAATCAAACAATAAAGTACCTGTAAAGACTTCTTCGGGGTTCCGGGGTTCTGCGAGATACATGACATAAATCTGCTTTGGCGAGAAGTCCTCGACACCCTTGGGTTCGCGGTCGCAGCGCTACGTAGCGAGCTCGCGACCCCAGCGGCTCAAGCATCCCATCCTCCGGCAGCGGTTGGCGAGGGTGCCTCGGGAGGAAGGGCTGGAAAGGAGGTGGCCGGAGGGTCAGTGCCGGACCTGGAGGGGCGTGTTGGATCGGTAGGCGCCCTTAGAGGGGGGGTGAATAAGGGTTTTAAAAACTTTAGTATATTTTGAATAACTTTGAAAAAGCTTTGATTATTAAACTAGAGAAGATCAAGACAAATCAAGTGAAGTAAAAGTAAAGACATGATTTTATTAACTTGAGAAGCATGATTACAAAACTTGATCTCTTATCGAAGTTAGAAATCAAAGCTAATAGAAAGACTCCTTTTGTTTTCTATACCGACTCGTATCCCCACGAACCGGTTGGCTTTAGCCGATCCTTCCCCGGATACGGCCTCAAGCCGCTCTAGCCAACCCTTCCCCGGATTTGGCCTCGAGCACCCCCTAGACCTACTCCCGAGACCTAGTCGCCAACACGAGGCGAATTTCAGCCCTAAGTCCTACCCAGACCTTGTCGCCAACACGAGGCGAATTCACTAACGATTACAAGAATAAAGATGTGAAAATAAAAACATCAATAATAAAAACTCCCTCTATGTGGATCTTTTGGAGAAGTAGACGAAGACGCAGAGTATGATCGTAGTCGATGTGGTCTTTTGTCACGATGATGAAGCGTGTTGAAATCTTCTCCACGGATCTCCTTTAGTCTTTATGGATTTGTGGGAGTATCTCTCTGAAATTTCCTCTCTATGTTGTGGCACGAAGCTCTGGAATTCTGGATCTCTAGAGACTTGAGAAGTCAGATCCAAGGGGTCCTTTTTATAGCCTTGGAGCTAGCGCCTGCGCTATCGCTACCGCTGGCGCTATCCCAGTTTAGGAAATATTCTCCACGTGAGAATCCTTCATTTTAAGCAAGCCGACCGCCTTCCTCTATTGCTTTGTGCTATCGCCGACGCTATCAGCTACCGCCGGCGCTATCCCAAATTAGGACATGTTTTGCGCGGCAGAATCTTCAATCGGAGGAAACAATTCTCCCTTGCCTTCTGTGTGCGTCGCTACCGCCTGCGCTATCGGCTACCGCCAGGCGTTATCTCCTTCCATATGTGCTCCCGAAATTGCGCTATCATCGCTAGCGCCAGGCGCTAAGTGCTACCACCGGCGCTAGTGGGAGTACTGTCTTCTATTTTCATTCGTCGGAATTCGTCGGGAGTTCTCGAGAACATTCGACGAATTGACTTAGCCGCACAATTTCCTTCACAAGTCTACCTTTTTGACTTCTGTCTGCGTTCGTCGATATTTGTCGGGAGTTCACGAGAACATTCGACGAATAGACTTAGCCGCTAACAGTTCGTCGAATGTCAGCTAGCGCCTGCGCTAGTGCTACCGCCAGCGCTAGTGGAAGATTTGGATTCGATGGCTCAACTTTGGGGGCAACCTTCTTATGTAATCCTTGAGTCATGTGGACTTTGTTATCCTGCACACTTAAACACACAAGATCAAATACACATAGGTTTTGTTATTCTCAAACCTAGGAGATGCGGAAGACCATGTTCCAACAAACTCCCCCTTTTGATAATAACAAAACTATTAATGATAAATCAGAGCATTAATATATATAAGCATGAAGAAACATACTTGTGTGTGCGTGAGAGTGATGACTTAGGATAATGAACGATTTTAGCATTTAGAATTGCTCCCCCTAAATACATGCTCCCCCTAAGTGAATGCTCTCCTAATATGTAAGCTATCATCTTAATTAAGCATTATAGTTTGATAGTGGATTAATATTTATCATGTTAGTTCTCCCCCTTTTGTTATTAGCAAAAGTGGGTAAGGAGACATCACTAAAAAGTTGATAAGAGGATAAAAGCACGATCGAGCTTGTAGAGAAGGAAATGATAAGGAGTTTTAGAATACTTTTCATTTAAATAGATCAGAGTTTGAGTATCTCAACATTTTCATAAATCATAGTTTGTAGCATAAACAAAATGTAATGATTTCCAAGTAACTAAACTACCCAGACAATATGTCTACACCCTAGCCCCGTACTAAGTGACGGATGGGCATGAGGAGCTGCATACATGCCGTAGGTTGGGGTGTTAGTCCCATATGCAAACACTAGACAAAACTCAACCTAACACTCTTTCCCCCCAGTGCCTCGCAAGGCCCCACTGGAACCCTCCCCGGTTAAGGACAAGACATGACTAGAGATAAGGTTATCTAATATCTACAACCCTACGCCCCCACTATGGTGAGATATGAAGTCATGGATAATAATTATTGGAGACATTTAAGCGTTTTAAATCTAATGACATAGCCTATGGATTTATATTTTTATTTGAATTTATGAAACCACTCACATAGCTATTTTGATATCCATTCATAAATCAGAATTTTTAGCGTAATAATATTTTTATAGAAATAAATCAGAGTTTTTAAAAAAGAAAATATTCATGTGTAGAGTAACCAATATAAAATCTACCAAGCAAGTCTACCATTTGTTGAAAGAAAGGAATTTTGGTATTTAAGACTTTGATATAAGCATGAGAGCGCAAGGTAGAAATATATGGTGATGATGCGGAAGGCTTATAGAAATACAAGAAACATCTTATTGTAATGATGATCCATAAAAAGATATATGAGTTAAATTTCATAAAGAAGATGTTTTTGTAAATCATTGTTCAATTAAAATCTTCAATAATATAACCAAGCATGAAATAATGTTATCAAAAAGAGATTACAACAATGCTACTTTAATTCATAATTTCAAAACATACCAAACATTGTAGATGCTAGGTTATCTAGTGCATTTCATAAGAAAAGAGTAGTATAAAATTTGCATTAGGATCCAATACTCATGAGAAGAAGTGTTATGGAAGATAATGATGTGCACATAAGTGTATTTTGAATAGAGTAAACAAATGTTTTAATCAAAAATACAAGAAATATGTAAAGTAAAGATCACAATAAAACACAAATAATTTTACTTCCACACACTTCAAAGCACAAAAAAATGTACAACTACCAAGGTGCTTTGCACACACAATGCTCATTAAGACTTATCAGGGTGCAAAGTAGTGCTTGGGGGATCAGATAATTTTATTCTTCAATATTGATTTTTTTATTGTGATCCGGTGTACTTAAGAATAAGTGGTTTTTATTTTGAAAGAAAGTTATGGTTTGCACAAGATACTTTACTATTCTTTCCAAGGTGCTCAACCTCACAATGCTTATTAAGACTTATCAGGAGGTTCAAGTAGTGCTTGGTGGAGTTATCTTTGTCACTTTATTTTATGATTTTGTTTTGTACAAAGTTCTCCGAATACACTTGTTTTGCAAACCAATATAATTTATAAGAAAGATAACCACTTTTCTTAACTTTTAAAAGTGCAAATAAAGGAATGTAGGTAAGATACTTGTGCAATTTTAATTCATTGTACTATTACAAAATATACACAAGCATTCTTAGATTAAACACAAATGTAGACATGCCAAAATAAGTGAGTGAATAAAGATCATTATCAAACATAAAACATTTACTCGTACTTAGAGGCATGCTACGCTTAGTTCTACACAACTTTTTCAATATAATTGATGCACATATTAATAGATATATCAAGGCATGATGAAAGCAATGTTCAAAGTAGTTTGAAAAGATAAATTGCAACATTATAGAAGTTCTAAATAATAGATTAATTCATGCTTGATTTTTAATGAAGTCCATACAATATTTTTGATATTTTTAAAGAATAATTTTTATTCAAATTTTGAACTCATAAAATTGATCTTGGACTTCCTGAGGACTACCTTGTGAGAGGTTCGCCTGGTACTAGGTGATATGATGGGATGATAGCCCAAATCACCCTTTCGCAAGATACAAGTAAAAAGTTAAGTTCAAAAAATAACAATTTTTAATAATTTTTTGTTTTATATTTTTGTATTTCATTTTTGCTTTTAGAAATAGAATTTAAACAAATGACAAAAAAAAAGCAAAACATATTTTTTGTAATTTGGCTTTTATATTTTTGTATTTGATTTTTCAAAAATGTAATAAAAGGAAAAGTGCAGAAATGAATAGTACACATAGATTAAAATATTTTTAGAGATTTTTCAAAATTTTAAAAATACAGAAAAACACATAGTTGCGCTAGCGCCGGTGTTAGCGCTAGCGCGGGAAACAGTACCCAATTTTTGATGATATTGAAATTTTTAATTGTTGATCTTGATTAAGTGTCATAATAGCAGTTTCATGCTGAAATTTCAGATTTTTAGTAAATGTCTAGATAGTGTAAATTTTATGAAACATTAGCGATTTTGTATATGACTTTACCAACTAAACTTTGTAAGTGATATATTTTATTATATCTCCATTTTAATATTTTTAAGGTTTATATTTACCAATGTAGTTTGAAAATGATATGAAATGTAAGCATGAGAGGTCATGAATGAACAAATCAAATATGCATGATTTTAGAGATTAGCAATAATGTTCATGCACAATCATACCATGGATAAGCCCTAGATGAGAATACCCAGCCTGTATATCTTGGTAAACAAATAAAGCCTAACATAGACACAAATATTCTTTAGGTGGCAATGTTAGACTGATAAGTTTGAGATTAATGTTATACCACGATTTGATAGTGTTTCAACTTATAGACCTAGAATGGAGTGACGATTCTATTTGATTTGATATAAAGATGATTCAAAGGTCTAAACTAGAAATAAATCACAATACACACATAATACACCAACCATGGTAAAAAAAAATTATAATATCAATTGTCATCATATAATTCATATGGATGTTATAGAAATAGTTGTTTTTAGAAGATATTTGATGTGAGTTTATGATATATGATTTTAGAGAATTTTAGCAACGGACATCAATAGATCATGGTGGTGTGAGTGACATCAATATGAAGATAAATTCTTTCAATATTTTAGTGATTTTCTTTTAATTAAGAATTTTGAATATGTGATTTTTGATAGGTAAATAATAGTGATGGTTTAGATCATGTTTGCCATCAAGGAGTGAACACAATATAATTGTTTGTTGTGAACAAAGACAACCATATTGAAAGTTGAGCTTTTATTTAGATCTTGAACTTTCTTGTAGATTATGTTATTTCTCTAAACCACTTGTTGGTGAAGGCTAAAAAGCTTAATAGCCTAATGACTTGATTTAATTTTAAAATATCTTATAGCAAATTTTGAATTTGATTTATATGAATAATAAAAGATATTTATAGATAATGAATATGAGAGAGATGGATAGGTCGTCAAAATTAGATATGACTTTTGAATTTTGATCGATCTGATTTTATAAACATTTTAAGCTTTTAAGAGATAGGAACATATTTTCAATACTATATAGGATGACCATGACATGATAGTTCAAAAGGAAAATAACAAGAAAAATAAAAAGAACATTAAAGCACATCATGAAGTAGAAATTTGTATATCTTATTTTGAAAAGTTTCTACTTCATGCATTTGATGATACCTAACGAATAAAAGTTTTAGGTATCCAAAGGGGACCATATGGGATGGTTCCTTTGGGTACCCAAATATAGCGAGATGGCTTTTGGGGAGACAAGGATGGATGGACCCTTTCTTTTGACATTAGTGCGTCATTCTTAAGTATGGGTCTCCATTCATACCTTGGACAAATACTATTTTTATTTTTCAAATTTACATAGTCCTTTTCTTGTATGTTTGGATAAAAATGACTTTTGAATTTATCATTTAAAGGAAATTTGTTTGCGTTTAATTTTAAGTTTGGAGAAGATTGATATTGTAAATGATGATGATGATAATGTTTTGAAATTTCATTTACAATCTTCTGATGTTTTTTATTTCCATAGTTTAGCTTATTCAAGTTTTGAGAAATCATATTCAACTTGCTTTTGAATTTTGCTTTATATTGAGAGTGTATGTTTTGAGAATTTTTCTTTATGATTTCCTTAAGCAAGTTGATTTTAGCTTCTAATTCATTATTCTTAATTTTAAAATTATGTCTAGCTTTATTATAAGCGATTGTGCTATTTTTAAGAGTGGAAACAATTGAATCTATATGATCTTGATAGTTATTTCTATATTCATCAAATGTTTCATCCATCTCTTTAATTTCAATTTTATAACTTTTGCATGTAGCACAATCACCTTTTAAAGATGAATTTTCTAAAGATAATTTTTCATTATGTTCTTTTATACAAAAAATTTCTTTTTCAAGTTCCTTAAGTTTTTCCTTAAAATTATCACAATCAAAACAAGGTTTTGTGTTTTCAAGTAAAGGACAAGATGGTGAAACCACATCACAATTTGATTCTAAATTAACATTAGCTTTTGATCTCTTATTTTCTAAACGTAAATTTTTATTAGTAATTTTTAATTTCTTGATCTCACGTTTAGCAGTTTTTAGTATATTGAAACTAGAAATGGAAGTTATCACACAAGAAGAAGATTTTGACTTTCTTACAGCGCTTTTGGTAGAGGCAAAATGTGTGCATGAAGTTCCTTCGTTATCTTTTGGGCCTTCCTCCATCATAGATGAATTTTCATCTTCTTTTTCTTTTGATGTATTGCTCTCTTTTTCCAAGTTAGTTTCCATGATTTCCATGGCTTTGCTACGAGAGAGATCTTCTTGAATAGTAGTGGATGCTTGTATGTTCTTCTCCTCTTGTGTTTGATCTACACATGCGAGAGGAAAATCATACATTTCTTCAAGAAATTTCCAAAATTTGTATGCACTAGAAAAACAATATATTAATTTGAAAATTTCATTTGATAGAGCACAAAATAAATAATGTTTGGCTCTTGCATTTAGTTGACGTTCTTTTTTATTTAATTCATCCGCAGGCCTTACAATGGCTAAATTCCATACTTCGATATCTAAAGTCTTAATAAATTTTTCAATTAAAATTTTCCATCCTTAATAATTTCTCCCTTCGAATAACGGTGGTTTAGGAGATTTTTCTTCTTCATAAAAATTTACCCCACTAGTAGAAGCGAGATCAAGAGACGCCATTATTCCCGGTTGTTAAGCCGATTTGGAATAACCTGTCTCTGATACCACTTATTGGATCGGTAGGCGCCCTTAGAGGGGGGGGGGGGGGGTGAATAAGGGTTTTAAAAACTTTGAAAAAGCATTGATTATTAAACTAGAGAAGATCAAGACAAATCAAGTGAAGTAAAAGTAAATACATGATTTTATTAACTTGAGAAGCATGATTACAAAACTTGATCTCTTATCGAAGCTAGAAATCAAAGCTAATAGAAAGACTCTTTTTGTTTTCTATACCGACTCGTATCCCCACGAACCGGTTGGCTTTAGCCGATCCTTCCCCGGATACGGTCTCAAGCTGCTCTAGCCAACCCTTCCCCGGATATGGCCTCGAGCACCCCCTAGACCTACTCCCGAGACCTAGTCGCCAACACGAGGCGAATTTCAGCCCTAAGTCCTACCCAGGCCTAGTCGCCAACACGAGGCGAATTCACTAACGATTACAAGAATAAAGATGTGAAAATAAAAATATCAATAATAAAAACTCCCTCTATGTGGATCTTTTGGAGAAGTAGACGAAGACGCAGAGTATGATCGTAGTCGATGCGGTCTTTTGTCACGATGATGAAGCGTTTTGAAATCTTCTCCACGGATCTCCTTTAGTCTTTATGGATTTGTGGGAGTATCTCTCTGAAACTTCCTCTCTATGTTATGGCACGAAGCTCTGGAATTCTGGATCTCTAGAGACTTGAGAAGACGGATCCAAGGGGTCCTTTTTATAGCCTTGGAGCTAGCGCCTGCGCTTTCGCTACCACCGGCGCTATCCCAGTTTAGGAAATTTTCTCCACGTGAGAATCCTTCATTTTAAGCAAGCCGGTCGCCTTCCTCTATTGCTTTGTGCTATCGCCGACGCTATCAGCTACCGCCGGCGCTATCCCAAATTAGGACATGTTTTACGCGGCAGAATCTTCAATCCGAGGAAACAATTCTCCCTTGCCTTCTATGTGCGTCGCTACCGCCTGCGCTATCGGCTACCGCCAGGCGTTATCTCCTTCCATATGTGCTCCCGGAATTGCGCTATCATCGCTAGCGCCAGGCGCTAAGTGCTACCGTCGGCGCTAGTGGGAGTACTATCTTCTGTTTTCATTCGTCAGAATTCGTCCGGAGTTCTCGAGAACATTCGACGAATTGACTTAGCCGCACAATTTCCTTCACAAGTCTGCCTTTTTGACTTATGTCTGCGTTCGTCGATATTCGTCCGGAGTTCATGAGAACATTCGACGAATAGACTTAGCCGCTAATAGTTCGTCGAACGACAGCTAGCGCCTGCGCTAGTGCTACCGCCAGCGCTAGTGAAAGATTTGGATTCGATGGCTCAACTTTGGGGGCAACCTTCTTATGTAATCCTTGAGTCATGTGGACTTTGTTATCCTGCACACTTAAACACACAAGATCAAATACACATAGGTTTTCTTATTCTCAAACCTAGGAGATGCGGAAGACCATGTTCCAACAGGGCGAGTGTTGTTCGCCAGTCCGACGACCTCGGTGCCAGCGAGCACGGCGCAGGCGAGTGCGACACAGGCGAGTGCGGGGCAGGTGGGTGCGGCATAGGTGAGTGAGATCCTGGCGGACGTGGCGCCCGTAGGAGCGGCTTCGGCGACTATGGCTCTCGTGAGCAGTGCCCCAACGAGCTCAAACCAGGTGAGGGAGCTCGGGGGGGGGGGGGGGGGGGGCGAGTGGAGCAGGAGAAGACAGCAGGTAGGGGAAGCCCCTTTTGCGAGTTGGTGCTTTCTACACCCATTCCGGGAGGGTTCGGGGAGTGGGACAGGGTCTACTACCATGGTCGGGACGACCCAGTCCAGCACCTGCAGTCGTTCGAGGACTCGGTCTCTATCAGGCCGATGTCGTACACCTTCAAGTGTCGGCTCTTCGCCATCACCCTGAAGGAGAAAGCTCGGGAGTGGTTCCACCAACTTCCCGTCGGATCAATCTATGCATTCAAGGATTTGCGTAGAAGTTTCTTGTTGCGATTTTCAACTTCGAAGAAGAGGAAGAAGGACGTCGAGTCCCTCTTCAAGGTGAAACAGGAGCCCAAGGAATCGTTGGCTCATTATGCAGATTGGTTTCAAGAGGAAGTTCTGCTCACCCAGGAGATGCCCGGGTTTGCTCTTCAGCTCGCCTTCACGTTGGGGCTGAAGGACAGTTTCTTCAAGATGGATTTGAAGAGGAAAGCCCCCGTCTCCTACGAGGAGTTGATGGAGAGGGTGGTGGAGGAGGTCGAGAGGGAAGAGGCCAATCCAGAGCTCACCAAGAGGCTAGCAAAGCTCAGTGAGCTGGAGGTCAAGCAGCAGGATGTAAGGAGAAGGGAAGAGCCCCGGGACTCAGAGGGGGATGGAGGCAACATGGCGGGGGGATGCAAGGTTAGTGGAGAGGCTACGCTCCAAGAGGGGGTAACTTCTATGGGGGGCAAGGAAGACCCCAACAGTTAGGATGGAGGCAGGGTCTGAGGCAGATACCTCCCCCGCCTCAGCAGGCTATGGCGATCAGACGAGGAAGTGGAGGAAGAGGAAGGACAGAAGGAGTGGGAGCGGGAGCAGGAAGGAGAAGAGTAAATAGGGCGGCAGAGGCCGATAGGGGAGAGGTGGCGTTGTCGTACTGTGACTTCCATTATGAGGAAGGTTACGTAAAGGCCACCTGCCCCGAATTCTTAGAGACAAAAATGTTGGATCTTGTGGCGCCCTTAGAGGGGGGGGGGGGGGTGAATAAGGGCCTTTTTAAAATATGATTTTTTTACTTAAGAATTTTCAAAACAAATTTTGCTTTTCTAAAAAACACTTATAAAAATTTTCAAACTATGAAAATTTTAAATTAATTCAAACACAAATTTCTAAGTTAAAGATTAATCAACCAAATTTGCAATTAAAGAAAAAGTCATAATTTTTAATCATGAAATTCACATACAATAAAAATGATCTTAACAATGCTTAAGATCAAGGCACAAATATGATAATAAACTTTTAACAATTTGAGTTTACCAATCCTACTCCCAAGGATAGGAAGGCTATCACTTGTCTCTCCCTAGACCAAGCCCAAGTCTATCCTCTAGATCTTCCCAAGATCTAGACGTAGCACACAAGACCACGATTTCCTACCAAGCCACGCAAGGACTTGGACGCTCCGCACAAGGAAGCGATTTTCCCCTAAGCCACGCAAGGACTTAGACGTCACGCACGAGGAGACGATTTCCCTACCAATACAAAGTGAAATGTATATAAATGAAAATATAAAATCAAATGAAGAACTCCCTAGAAATTCAGATCTCTGAAAGGAAGGTTGAAGCCTCGAGATGATCATTGATGTAGAAGCGTGTCCGATCTCGTCTTCAATCTCAAACCTTCTAAGCACAAATGGGAGTTGATGAGGTTCTGGAGCTCTCTGGTTCGTATGCACTCAGGAAAGAACTTAGAATTTTCAAAGATTAGAATGCACGAACAAAACAAACCAATTTATAGTTTTTCACTGTCGCCTGGGCGACATCGCTGTCGGATTCCGACAGCGCCAAAATACTGCTCGTCGTGCTGTCGTGCGGGCTGCTGCTGTAACTTCTGTCCTGTCTCCTGGGCGACATCGCTGTCGGAATTCCGACAGCGCCAAACTACTGCTCATCGTGCTGTCGTGCGGGCTGTTGTTGTAACTTCTGTCCTGTCGCCTGGGCGACAATAGATGTCAGAAAATTCCGACATCGAAATTTTCCATATAGTTTAATTGAGCTCCAATCAGAATTGTGAACATCTCATACCTGTTACCTGCACACCATCAATAAAAATAGAATCAAATATAAACGGGATTTTGTTATTATCAAACCGGAAGAGTGCGAAACGCATGCTCCAACAATCTCCCCCTTTTGATAATAACAAATCCGTATAAAAAGAAATCATGTCTATTTAGGTTGTTGTTTTTAACATATGGTGTGTGCACAAAAATAACATGATATATTCCTCTTAAATGTAAGCGCCCCCTAGATGAATGCTCCACCTAAATGAATGCTCACCCTAAATGTTATAGTAAATTGAACTGATGTATTGTTTAGGTGGAAGATTTAGGTGGAATTGTTCTTATTGTTCTTTGATTTCTTGAATATACTTATAATTCTACCCCTTTTGGTATTAGCAAAAGTTAATTTGAAATGAATGAGTAGTTCTTAAGGGAAGAGATAGGATGTAGAAAATAAGAGTAGGCAGAAGCACTTGTGTTGAAAATGATTGAAAGTCTTGAAATAATAGTAATATGTCATAGTATTGAATAAACTCATGAATAGATGGTATAGCCATATGAAGTAGTAGAATAAAAAAAATAACTTAAACATGATTAATGTCATTTTAAAGTATTATAGAAAGACACAATTGTGTATAGAAATTTGGAATCTTTTCGGTCCAATTCTCATGAGATGAAGGTTTATATAACATAATGATGTGTACAAGTGTTGCTTTGATCAAACACATGAAATTATTTAATTTACATAATCATTGGAATAAAAAACATAACATAAGCATAAAAAAACTTTGACCTTGAAGATATAGCACAATAAGAATAGAATACCATCTTTTATTTTGCACAAGACACTTTACAATTCTTTCCAAGGTGCTCAACCTCACAATGCTTATTAAGACTTCTCAGGAGGGTAAGTAGTGCTTGGTGGAGTATCCTTGTCCTCAATTTAAACTTTTTGTTGATCACATATTTTGTGATATCTTAACTTTGTAGTTTGTATAGATTTTATATATAGTTTTATTTTTAATTGATCAAGGATCTCTGAATTCACTTGAATCGCAAAAGATGGTGTATATTTGGTTGTGCTAACAAATCAAGCTTGAAAGTAGTATTTATGAAATGCTATTGTATTATGTTAAAGCAAACATTATTCATGTATATATTAAATAGAAAGACATATGTATGGATCAAAAGAAGTGAACGTGATAGCTCATTATTATATATAAACAATTTCTCATACTTAGAGGCATGCGAAAACAATTTCCAATAGTCTAAACCACTTAGATAGAGTGGAAATGAAATCATATAATCATGTAAATAGCCATTTTTAAAAAAAGCACATGGTTTGGCATCAATTCATGAGTTGTGGCATTAATAATGACATACAACTAGTGTAGAGTATCAGAGAGACCAAAATTGAAGAGTATATTTCAGGCATGACTGTGTTTCTCAATCGGTTAGGCGGACTCGACATGGAAAGGCTGTAAGACGTGGATCTTCAGAAGACTGTCCAGAAAGTAGCGGGGCTGGATATGATGATTCTGAGTAGTTTCCAGCAGGTTGCTGCTTCTGACTGATGTCGGAATTTTCCGACACTCACTGTCGCCTGGGCGACAGTGAACTTACCCAGATTTCATTTTCTATTTACTGAACTTAATCTTATGTTTATTTCTACTGTTTTTCTGGAAAAATTTGTATGAATTATTAATGATATGAGTCATTCAAATTCTATGTTTTGATTTAAAATGATGTTTTTCCATTGTTTTTTACTTATTAAACTTGATTTGTCATATTGGATATGCTTAGTTTGAAATATCTAGGATTCCTAATTCAAGCCTTAGCATTGAAAACTGGGAATCCGGCAATGGTTTTGTGAATATATCGGCTAGTTGATTATCCGTTCCTATGAAGGAAATTTTAATCTGATTATTTTTAATGTGGTCTCTTATAAAGTGATGCATAACGTCAATATGTTTAGACCTAGAGTGATGAACCGGGTTGTAAGTTAAATCAATTGCACTTTTGTTATCGCAACATAGCTCTATAGTTTGTTGTTTAATGTTAAAGTCTTCAAAAGTTTATTTTATCCAAAGAGCTTGTGCACAACAACTACCAAGTGCGATGTATTCGACCTCGGTGGTTGAGAGGGCAACAGAATTCTGTTTCCTACTCGACCATGAAATGAGTGAAGGGCCTAAAAAGTGATAAGTGCCACTAGTGCTTTTCCTATCTAGTGAACAACCGGCATAATCAGAATCAGAATAGCCAAAAAGAGTGAAATCATCGATATGCGGATACCACAAAGCAAGTTTAGATGTGCCAATTAAATATCTAAAAATTCTTTTTACTGCTTTTAAATGTGATTCTTTGGGATTGGCTTGAAATCTAGCACATAAACAAACTGAAAACATAATATCTGGTCTAGAAGCGGTTAAGTATAAAAGTGAACCTATCATGCCTCTATATAAAGTTTGATCTTTGGATATTCCACTTTCATCTTTTCCTAATTTTAAAGAGACACTCATAGGAGTACTAGCTTGTTTAAGATTTTCAAATCCAAATCTTTTCAAAACATCATGTATATATTTTGATTGGTTTATAAAAATTTCATCATGTTTTTGAGTAATTTGAAATCATAAGAAATATTTTAATTCTCCTACCATACTCATCTCAAATTCACTTTCCATCATTTTTACAATATAATTACACAACTCTTCATTAGTGGCTCCAAAAATAATACCATCAACATAAATTTGTAAAACAATTAAATTATCATCAACTTGCTTAATGAAGAGTGTACAATCAACACCACCCATTTTAAAACCATTTTGTAATAAATATAAAGTCAATCTATCATACCATGCTCGTGGTGCTTGTTTTAAAACATACAAAGCTTTTAGCAATCTATATACGCGATTAGGAAATTTTTCATTTATAAATCCTAGGGGTTGTTCAACATAAACTTCTTCTTTAATCAACCCGTTTAAAAATGCAGTTTTAATATCCATTTGCAACAATTTGAATCTTTTATGACTAGCAAATGCAACAAAAATTCTAACTGCTTCCAATCGTGCTACGGGTGCAAATGTTTCATCAAAATCTATCCCTTCAATTTGATTATATCCTTTCGCTACAAGCCTAGCTTTGTTTCTAGTGTCCCTAGAGTCACTATCTAATTTATTTTTGAAAACCCATTTGACTCCAACCACTGGATGATCACTAGGTCTATCAACAAGAGTCCAAACTTTATTTCTTTCAAATTGGTTAAGTTCTTCATTCATAGCTAAAAACCAAGATTCATCATTTAAAGCGGTGGGAACATCTTTTGGTTCTATATTAGAGACAAAACATAAATTTGAAAAACTTTCATGTAAACTAGAACGTGTACGTACCCCACTTGATGGTTCTCCTAACAAGTTCTTGTGGATGATCTTTTGAGAACCTTAGCTCGGTTGGAGGTACATATCCTTGTTCTTCTTCTTCTTCACCATCTTTTTCATCTTCTTTCTCTACTTTTTCTTCATCATCATCATCATCATTTTTCCTCAGATTTTGTTCCACATCTTCTTCATTTTTCTCATTACCTGCAACTTTAGTATTTTCTACACAAGAAATGTTTTCATCAAATTTTACATGAATAGTTTCTTCAACCACTTTAGTACATTTATTATAAACTCTATAGGCCTTGCTAGTTGAAGAATAACCAATGAAAATTCCTTCATCACATTTTTCATCAAATTTACCTAAGTTATCTTTTGTATTCAAAATAAAGCATTTACAACCAAAAACTTTAAAGTAAGATACATTTGGTTTTCTTTGAAAATAAATTTCATAAGGAGTTAATTGTAATGTAGGACGAATCATGACAAGATTAATAATATAGCATGCAGTACTAACCGTTTCGGCCCAAAAATATTTTGGCAATTTAAATTCACAAAGCATAGTACGTCCTAATTCTTGAAGTGTTCTATTTTTCCTCTCCACTACACCATTTTGTTGTGGTGTGCGAGGAGCGGAAAATTTGTGTTTTATCCCAAATTCATTACAATATGAAATAAATTTTTCATTATCAAACTCTCCTCCATGATCTGATCTAATGCATTTTACTTTTAAATCAAGTTCATTTTGAATACGTGAAATTAGTTTTACAAATTCATCAAAAGCATCAGATTTTGAATTTAAAAACAATGTCCAACAAAATCTAGAATAATCATCAATAATAACAAATGTATATTTTCTACCTCCTAGACTTTGTATAGTAATTGGACCTAACAAGTCCATATGTAATAATTGTAAAGGTCTAGTAGTAGAAATAACATTTTTGCTTTTAAAAGATGATTTTGTAAACTTTTCTTTTTGGCATGGTGAACATAATGAAGAAAGCTTTCCATTCAAATTTGGTAAACCTTTTATTATTTTATTTTTAGAAAGCTTTACTATGCGTTTAACACTAGAATGTCCTAGTCTCCTATGCCATAATTTAAGTTCATCATTCTTTGAAATAAAACATTTAAGTGTAGAATGAGATAAATCATGAAAAGTTATTGTATAGACATTGTTTATTCTTGGTGCAGTAAGTACAATTTCATTTGTTTTGGAATCAATAATTTTGCAAAGGTTTGAGCTAGAGTCAAATAAAACATTTAGATTTTTATCACATAGTTGACTAATAGAGATTAGATTATGTTTCAAACCTTTAACATATAAAACATTTGAAATTTTAAACTCTTCGTTACCTACTACTCCAATGCCTTTGACTTTACCCTTGCCATTATCTCCAAAGGTCACTGTTCCTCCTTTTTTCATCTCCAGGCTTAGGAACTTTGATTTATCGCCCGTCATGTGTTTTGAACAGTCAGAGTCCAAATACCACATGCCTTCCTTGTTCCTAGCCTGCACGCACACCTAAAAAGATGATGAGAGTAAAGATCTGGTTATCCAAGTGGTCCCTCCCATGGTATAGGTGGACGCCTTAGGTACCCAGATTTGTTTAACGTGAACTTTTCCTTTCTTCCAACATGAGCCTGAGATGTGACCAAATCGATGACATTTGACACATACAATGAATAGTGAGGAACCATTTTTCAATGGTTTCTCTGGACTCTTGCTGGAGGAAACATCTTTATATGTGCACTTAGAAGAATTTTTATTTTGAGAAACATGTTTTCTGAACCTGGAGCAGTCGCTGGTTCCGACATCAGCTGCTGGAAATTTCCGATAGCTTCCAGAAACATATCCTAGCCCAAATTTTGCTGTCTCATGGCATTGGTTGGCTAAAATCATATCCAGAGATTTTTTTCCAACACCAAATTTTCCAATTGCCATGTTCAACTCATTTACTTTGGACTTTAAAATTGAATTTTCTTTTACTATCATGCCACATCGATTTGCAACATTTTTCTTGTAATTCTCTAATTGAGAATGAGAAGTTTTGACAACCTTTTCTAAGTCCTTTTTCTCTTTTAGAAGTTGATCAATTTTTCGATCAGACTTAGAAATAGTGTTTTCAAGTTCTTTTATCCTTGTCGAAGAGTGATCACACTCTTGACAAATTACCTTCTCGTTCCCAATAGATTTCAACTCATTTGATAACTTTTTATTTACTTTCAAAAGATCTTTATTTTCACACTTTAAAAAATCGATTTCCTTTAGGCTTTTATCCAAAAATTTGCAAGTTTTCATAAATTTAGAATATAAATCATCATAAGATGGAGGAGTTGTAACACCCTGCCAGTACAAATAATATAACAGTAGGTTCGGCTGGGACCCCACGCTATACTAACCACACTAGCTAGGCGTTAAAAGGAGATATACAGAAAAGAACTACACTAGAGTATACTAAACATAAGCGGAAGCATAAAGATTTAACATTTCTTTCAGAATAGTCCACTATCACACGAATGAAACAAAAAAGTGTAGAGTTACGGCCTTAAGGCCTTACATTCCAAAACGTACAAAACTCCCTAAACATACTTCAGCACGCAGGTCGGCAATACATGAAAAGCAGAAAAGAGGCTGGCCTTCGAGGGCCAACACAGCAAAAGGGCCACCGCCCGCTAATTCCCGCTAGGACCACCGGCACCTGCATAAGAAGATTCCACCAAGAGGTGGCAAACAAAGCAACGGTCAGCACAACTGACCAAATTATAACGACCCCACCCCTTTCTCGGGGTGGCGGAGCTTCTTCCCTGCGTACAAGCCGTACTAGCAACATGTACTAGTATAAGGAAGGTGCAAACTACACAAGGTGAGGTTTCAAACACAATCAATCTTCTAGGTGTAGCATCAAATAAAGTTGATCCTAGGAATGCACATGATGTTGGTTGGGTTCACCCGGAGGTTCCCCACAACCGCCTAAACAACCGCATGAGGCTAACACGTCATCATTTCAAAACATCACAAACGCGGGTACTCACGACCATACGCCCCATGCTTACATGACATGAATCCAAGGTACTCTTTTGAGAGCACCAGCTCCACTCTAAGTTCGGAAAACTTAGGTGGTTAAAGAGCTTCTGGCCCGTCTAGGTGAACACCTTCCGCGACCTCTCCCATGATCGTACGACGTCCAAGAGGTGCTACCTCGTGCCGATTTCGTATGGAAACAGGGTTCGGCTCAGCTTTGCCCGTGCTCTCGCCGTCGTGTCGCTCGCACAACGCGGGTACAGTTTCGCCTAGTTCCCGTAAGGTTTTCGCACATGCAAGTGCTACACAAAACATAAGTTACAACACCCAACCATTCACAAGGACATAGGCTTTACAAGCAACCAAGAAGGAGGTATACAACGACTCACTTCAATTTCGTGGTGAAGGTTTGCCTTCAACCACTCGCAAAGCATGGGGCTTTCGTTAGGATCTTCACAAGACATTTACGCTTAAATCCCGCAATGCTATAGATGATCTCACGGAGTCATTCTCCGGCACGCATTCTAGGCTTAACCTAAATGCAACGTCGCAATCCAAGCATCACCAATCCGGGCTCATGACCACGAATAGGCTTCACACACAATGCCTAAATCTGTTCGACTACCAGATTTCTATATGCAAATATGCTGGGGACGGACACAATCAACCTGGAGTTCCGAAGAACTAGAGGAAATCCTACACTTCACCCATTTGGTGAAAGGGAGTCCTCATGCAAGCATAGAAAAAGGAATGAGAGGACAAAGAACACGTCCTAAGACCGGGAGGGAGAATCGTTACCCTTGGAGCTTTCTTCCCCGCCATAGATCCGAGATTTCAATCGGAGGGAAAGAACCGCACCGGGCTGCACTCTCCAGATCTGGAAACGGCTCGCGAAACGGAGCTCTGGAGCTCCGTCATTGGCGGGATCTCTCCTTTTTCTTCCTTGCCTCCTTCTTTCTCTAGCCTTGGAGAGAGAAAGGCCTTGAATTAATGAGGGATTAACCCCTCTCCAAAGACCTAAGACCCCCCAACATCTAATCACAGCCGTCGGATCGAATTTCAACTTTTTCGATCGGTCGGATCGTCTTCTCCGCTCATAATCGCGGAGCAGAATAAACAGGGCGCACGAGCATTGACGCACGGTCAGTGGTCATGCGCGAAGCACTTCCCCTGATCGTGCGCGCTTACCACAACAGAACTCTGATTTCTTGCGAATTAACGCACGATCAATGGCGCACGATCACTGGTCGTGCGCGAAGAGGAACACTGGTCGTGCGCGAAGAGCTGCTATGAAATTTTTAGCCTATCCCGAGCGCAGCACTAACACTCCGCCTAACTCGCTGAACTACGCTTTTTGGGGTGTTACAACTCCACCCCCCTTAAAAGAATTTTGTCCCGAAATTTCGAAAACAGTATTAGCAGAAAATACAGTTATAATTACCTGAGAGAAATAGCTCGGGGTACTCCGCAAGCATCGACTGCTCTCTTTCCCAAGAGAGTTCCTCTCGCCCGCAATTATTCCAACGGACTTTCACAATCTGAATGGACTTGTTCTGCAACTGCTTCACTTCAGTGTCTTCAATGCAAATGGGTTTGACTTTCGTCGCTAGCCCACCATCTACCGACACTTCGCTGACCGCAGCAACAAGATTTGGCTCCTTTACAGCCTTCCGCAACACAGAGATATGGAATACATCATGCAACCCGCTCAGCTCCGAAGATAGAGCAAGCCGGTAGGCAGCTTCACCAATGCGCTCCAAGATCTCAAACGGTCCTAAGTACCTCGGACTTAGATTTTTCAAGCGTCGGATCCTCGATACTCCTTTGAACGATTTGATCTTAAGATAAACCCAGTCGCCAACGGCGAACTCGACATTCTGATGATTTGCATTGTAGTATTTTGCCTGCTGATCTTGGGCAATGAGCAATCGCTCCCGAATAGCCCGAATCGATGTATTTGCCTCCTCCACATCCTTGGGTTTTCAACAACTTAGTGTCGCCCGTTTCAGCCCAAGATAACGGTGTGCGACATTTCCTACCATAAAGATCCTCGAAAGGGGCCATCTTTATACTTGCTTGGTAGCTGTTGTTGTAAGCAAATTCGATCATATAGAGATGGTCCTCCCATCTCTTTCCGAAATCCAGGGTGCACATCCTCAGCATGTCTTCCATCGTCCTATTGGTCCTTTCGGTCTGTCCATCCGTTTGCGGGTGGAAGGCCGTGCTAAACTTCAGCTTGGTACCCAATAATTGATGAATCAGCCTCCAATCATTCGGTGTGAACCGCCCATCGCGATCACTGACAATGCTACGGGGAATCCCGTGCAACCGTACGATGTTATTGACGTACAACTTTGCCAGCTTCTCCACAGAATCATCCTTCTGGTTCGGAATAAAGTGTGATACCTTCGTCAATCGGTCCACGATCACCAAGATGGTGTCGTTTCCATGTTGCGATCTCGGCAATCCATGCACGAAATCCATCGAAATATCATCGAACTTCCATTCCGAAATCGGCAATGACTTCAGAAACCCACCGGGACGTTGACATTCCACCTTCACCAACGCGCAAATATGACACTTGGCCACGTAGAGGGCAATATCTTTCTTCATACCCGGCCACCAGAAGAGTTTCTTCATATCCATGTACATTTTCGTGCTCCCAGGGTGGATCGAGTACTTGGTATGATGAGCCTCGTACATCAACTCCACCCGTAATGTACCAACACTTGGGACGCACAATCTGCCATTCTTCCACATAAGGCCATCTTCGAAAGAGAAATCATCGTTTGACCCATCAACGGTCTCCGCATTATAGCATTTCATGATCTAATCCAGCTCCAATGCTTGTCGAACTCGGTCGGCGAGGTCGTATTGAACCTCCAACCAGTTCAAGCATGCTGAAGGAGACGCTCTTCTAGCGACGCAAAAGATCTCCATTACTTCTAGCTCACGGATTAGACGCTCATCATGCATCAAAGTCCAATTTGCTTGAGCAGGAACCCAACGACTCAACGCGTCCGCAACTACAATTCCCTTACCAGTAGTATATTTGATGTCGAAGGTGTAGTCCCCAAGGAACTCCATCCACCTCCTATGATGCATATTCAACTCCCTTTGATCCAGCAGGTACTTGAGGTTCTTGTGGTCAGTAAAGATATCGATCTTCACACCATACAAGTAATGCCTCCAAAGCTTGAGGGCGAAAACCACGGCCGCTAGCTCCAAATCATGGACCGGGTAGTTCCTTTCATGAACCTTCAGTTGTCGGGAGCCGTAGGCAATTACCTTTCTGAACTGCACTAGGACGCAACCCAAACCACTCCTCGAGGCGTCACTATAAATTTCGTAGCCTTCAGTACCACATGGCGAGCATAGAATGGGCGCCGTGGTCAGACGACTCTTCAGTTCTTCAAAAGCTCGAGCGCACTCGGGCGACCAGTCAAACTTGTGATCTTTCCTAGTCAGTTTAGTGAGGGGGAGTGCGACCCTCGAGAAGTTCTCCACAAAGCGCCTATAATAGCCGGCAAGTCCTAAGAAACTTCGGACTTCCGCTACATTTTTCAACACAGGCCACGCTCTGATCGCTTCTATTTTCGACGGATCAACCGCAATTCCATCCCCACTAACAACATGACCCATGTATGCTACTGACGATAGCCAAAACTCGCACTTGGAGAACTTGGCATATAATTGACTCCTCCTCAGGGTGCTCAAAACTGCGTGCGGATGCTCTGCATGCTCCTCCTACGACTAAGAGTATACCAAAATGTCATCGATGAAGACGATCACAAATTGATCCAAATACTCTCGGAATGTTCTATTCATTAAGTCCATAAATATCGACGGTGCTTTAGAAAGACCGAACGGCATAACCGTGAACTCATAGTGCCCAAAGCGGGTACTGAACATTGTCTTTGGAATATCACATTCCCTTACGAAGCTGATAATAGCTGGACCTTAAGTCAAGCTTAGAGTATACCGTCGACCCAACCGGTTGGTCGAATAAGTCGTCGATTCTCGGAATCGGATAACTGTTCTTCTCGGTCAGCTTGGTCCGCTATTACTAGGACAACGCCAAAGCTGGGCTTAGGCCCCGAATCCTTCAACAAGGTGAAGAACATCTTCGCGCCTTTTCACAGCTTCTCCTATCCGCGCTCACTCAAGATCAATTGGTCAGCATTACCTCCAATGTATCCTTGACTAAGGTAAACGACACTCCGATTCATAACATGAAGTCCTTAGACAGATAAGAGAGCAATGCTCCCGCACCAACAGAGCTCTCATCGAATAGTCGATAATTAGGACAAGGCCTAATTGCACACAAATACAATACGTAAAATTTCGCTGACATCGAATACGGTGGCCATACTGCTATCTCTATCCACACACGGGGTAGAAATCACAATATGAGATGATCATCCGTAACTGTGGCAACATCGCATTGTTGAAAGTCCTCTTGCTGGCCATAGGAGTAGACTCTCGGTTGGGTTAGAGAATGCTGGGAAGTCGAAGACTCCACCGCCTTGCCTTTTTCCATAAAAGCTGAACCCATCACACGAGCATAGTCCACTTCTCCGCTTTTTGCCTTTGGGGGACCACTTCGACACACTCGGTCTTTGTGTCCCACCTTTCCGCAAGTGAAACAAATTAAGGAACACTGTGCAGTCCTAGCTTCAACAGAGTTAAACTTTCTCTTAACTCTTCTTAACTCAGACTTGGACTGAGAGACCGACGCATGAAACTCTGACTTCTTTACATTGAAGTCTTTCGCGCGCTACATACTCTCCATATCCATTACCAGAGATTTTGCTGCTTTCACTAAGACGTTGAAGCCAAGTAACATTGGACCCACAAACATTAGTCTTAGGTCATCTCGCAGACCATTGTAGAACTTGCTGACCTTGGTATCCTCATCTTCCCACATAGACCTCTCATAGCGGCCCAGACTGATGAACTTATTCAGGTACTCGTCCACTGAGTGCGCTCCCTGCTCCAGGTGTAAACACTGGTTCTGTAGTGCCAAATGCTCTGTTGAGAGCATGTACCTCAGAAGGAATGACTCATGGAAGTTTTCCCAAGAGATTTCGGTAAGTTGTCTCCCACCAAACTTGTGCACCAACTCTTCTTCCCACCAAAGTCTTGCTTCTCTTATAAGTAGGAAGGTGGCTAAGGCTACCAACCTCTCTTTGCTTATAAGCATTGACATTAAAGTCCTTTTTATTTCTGACAACCACTCCGCCGCTCTCTTAGGGGATTCGGTTCCCGAGAATGTTGGAGGGTTAAAGCTCAGGAAGTGCTTTAATTGCTGGTCACGAGCTCGTCCCACAACTACTTGCTCAACTTGACGTTACACCCTCGGCTCTACCGCAGGTTCCACTGCAGCAACAGTTACAGGGGCCACATCCGGAGTCGGAGTAGTAGGCTGTGCAAGCCGCCCAGACTGAGTGTTGATCATCGCGAAGACCGCTTCAGCGACTAACCTGATCATCTCAACAAAAGGAGTGATCGCTGGTACCTTAACAAACGCACTACTTTCAGCAGTGTTACGAGGTTGAAACTGCCCCGCGCCACTCCTAGTCACCTATAATCGTGGAAGACACAATTTAGTGACTGAAAACAAGGCGAACAACAATCATGGAACGCTCAGGTTCCGCAAACAAGTATGTTTTTTCCATTCCTAAGTGGACATTCTTATTAGTTTTTAACGTTTTGGGTGAGCGCACATCCCGTGCACACCACCCCTTAAAAGGAATTCGTCCCGAATTCGCTAAACTACGGATCGACGCCCTAAGTCCGATACCAAATTGTAACACCCTGCCAGTACAAATAATATAACAGTAGGTCCGGCCGGGACCCCACGCTATACTAACCACACTAACTAGGCGTTAAAAGGAGATATACAGAAAAGAACTACAACAGAGTATACTAAACATAAGCGGAAGCATAAATATTTAACATTTCTTTCAGAATAGTCCAGTATCACAGGAATGAAACAAAAAAGTGCAGAGTTACGGCCTTAAGGCGTTACATTCCAAAACGTACAAAACTCCCTAAACATACTTCGGCACGCAGGCCAGCAATACATGAAAAGCAGAAAAGAGGCTGGCCTTCGAGGGCCAACACAGCAAAAGGGCCACCGCCCGCTAATTCCCGCTAGGCCCACCTGCACCTGTATAAGAAGATTCCACCAAGAGGTGGCAAACAAAGCAACGGTCAGCACAGCTGACCAAATTATAACGACCCCACCCATTTCTTGGGGTGGCGGAGCTTCTTCCCTGCGTACAAGCCGTACTAGCAACATGTACTAGTATAAGGAAGGTGCAAACTACACAAGGTGAGGTTTCAAACACAATCAATCTTCTAGGTGTAGCATCAAATAAAGTTGATCCTAGGAATGCACATGATGTTGGTTGGGTTCACCCGGAGGTTCCCCACAACCGCCTAAACAACCGCATGAGACTAACACATCATCATTTCAAAACATCACAAATGCGGGTACTCACGACCACACGCTCCATGCTCACATGGCATGAATCCAAGGTACTCTTTTGAGAGCACCAGCTCCACTCTAGGTTCGGAAACATTAGGTGGTTAAAGAGCTTCTGGCCCGTCTAGGTGAACACCTTCCGCGGCCTCTCCCATGATCGTACGACGTCCAAGAGGTGCTACCTCGCGCCGATTTCGCATGGAAACAGGGTTCGGCTCAGCTTTGCACGTGCTCTCACCGTCGTGTCGCTCGCACGACGCGGGTACGGCTTCGCCTAGTTCCCGTAAGGTTTTAGCACATGCAAGTGCTACACAAAACATAAGTTATAACACCCAACCATTCACAAGGACATAGGCTTTACAAGCAACCAAGAAGGAGGTATACAACGACTTACTTCAATTTTGTGGTGAAGGTTTGCCTTCAACCACTCGCAAAGCATGGGGCTTTCGTTAGGATCTTCACAAGACGCCTACGCTTAAATCCCGCAATGCTATAGATGATCTCACGGAGTCATTCTCGGGCACGCATTCTAGGCTTACCCTAAATGCAACGTCGCAATCCAAGCATCACCGATCCGGGCTCACGGCCACGAATAGGCTTCACACACAATGTCTAAATCCGTTCGACTACCGGATTTCTATATGCAAATATGCCGGAGACGGACACAATCAACCCGGAGTTCCGAAGAACTAGAGGAAATCCTACACTTCATCCATTTGGTGAAAGGGAGTCCTCATGCATGCATAGAAAAGGAATGAGAGGACAAAGAACACGTCCTAAGACCGGGAGGGAGAATCGTTACTCTTGGAGCTCTCTTCCCCGCCATAGATCTGAGATTTCAATCGGAGGGAAAGAACCGCACCGGGCTGCGCTCTCCAGATCTGGAAACGGCTTGCGAAACGGAGCTCCGGAGGTCCGTCAATGGCGGGATCTCTCCTTCTTCTTCCTTGCCTCCTTCTTCTTTCTCTAGCCTTGGAGAGAAATAGGCCTTGAATTAATAAGGGATTAACCCCTCTCCAAATACCTAAGACCCCCCAGCATCTAATCACAGCCGTCGGATCGAATTCCAACTTTTTCGATCGGTCAGATCGTCTTCTCCGCTCATAATCGCGGAGCAGAATAAACAGGGTGCACGAGCATCGGCGCACGGTCAGTGGTCATGCGCGAAGCACTTCCCCTGATCGTGTGCGCTTACCGCAACAGAACTCCAATTTCTTGTGAATTAACGCACGATCAATGGCGCACGATCACTGGTCGTGCGCGAAGAGGAACACTGGTCGTGCGCGAAGAGCTGCTATGGAATTTTTTGCCTATCCCGAGCGCAGCACTAACACTCCGCCTAACTCGCTAAACTACAATTTTTGGGGTGTTACAGGAGTTACCTCAGTGTCGCTTTGGACACTACTATCGTCGTCAGATGACGCATTTTCTTTCCCCATCAAGCATACATTTGTTTCTTCTTTATCTTCATCGCTTGCTTCACTTGAGCCTTCAGAAGTTGTGTCATCCCAAGTCTCCACCTTCAGAACCTTCTTTTTGAACTTCTTATCGTGCCTCTTCTCTTTCTGCTCTCTCAGATATTTTGGGCACTTGCATCTTATATGTCCAATCTATTTGCAATGATAGCATTCCGGTAGTGGGCGTTCTTCTTCATCATCCATTTTTCCTTTGCCTTTGTTGTAGGAAAAATCATTCTTTTTGAAAAATTTTCTAAATGAGTTTCTCCTCTCAGGATTTCTCATAAACTTCTTAAAGTTCCTCACAAACAGTCCTTCTTCATCTTCCTCACTTTCTTCAGTCTCACTTTCAATTTTCTTTTTAGATTTCAATGCCAAGCTCTTCTTTTTGGGCTCCAAATTGTACTATTGGCTTTGAATCTTCAACTCCACTTCATGGGTTTTTAGATTCCCAATGAGGCTCTCCAATTGTAAGGTCTTAAGATCATGTGACTCAGAAATTGCAGTCACTTTAGGATTGAACTTCGGGGGAAGTGATCTTAAGATTTTCCTTACTAAATCTCCATTGGAGAAAACCTTACCCAGCACATTTGAATCGTTCACGATTTTAGTGAATCGTGTGTACATTGTATCAATTTCATCATCCACCTCCATTTTGAATCTTTTGAACTCTGACTCCAGTTGAAATAGCTTTGAATCCTTTACCTGTGAAGTACCTTCATGAGTAATTTCTAAAAGATTCCAAATTTCAAATGCACAAACTCTATTAAATTCAGTGCGATCTAGTGCGAAAAATAAAGCATTCATGGCTTTTGTATTGTTCTTACATTTTAATTTATCATCGACATCCCACTTGTCTTTGGATTTGTCCATAGTTACATTTCCTACAAAAATTATTGGGGAACTATAACTCGTCTCGACCATATTCCAAACTTCCATGTCGATAGCTATTAGAAAACACCGCATTCGGGTTTTCCAATAGTTATAGTCTGTGCCCGTAAAAAGTGGTGGCCTACTAATTCCTTGCCCCTCAAAGAACGCGTGCTCGTTGTACGCCATTACTCCCGGTGGTAAAACCATTTTGGAGTAACCTAGCTCTGATACCACGTGTTGGATCTTGTGGCGCCCTTAGAGGGGGGTGAATATCTCATACCTGTTACCTGCACACCATACAGTTAAATTGAGCTCCAATCAGAATTGTGAACATCTCATACCTATTACCTGCACACCATCAATAAAAATAGAATCAAATACAAACGGGATTTTGTTATTATCAAACCGGAAGAGTGCGAAACGCATGCTCCAACAAAAAAGAGCTAGAATGCCGGCGCCGCGGCAGCAGCAACAGGTGAGGATCGAGGAGGTCCTACCTCGGGAGGATGAGGAGGAGAGGTGCGAAGATCGGGACGATGTGGAGACTCGAGGAGGGATCAGGGTGATCCACGGGGGAGTAGGGGTAGAGGCAATCCGCAAGGCGAGCCTTCACACCATCTACCGTCGGAGCGTGGCTTCGACGTCTACGGCTCCACCCCAAGTAGAAAAGATTACTTTCTCCCAAAGGGATATGTCGGGTCATGAGGACCCTTTCTGTGACGCATTGGTCATCCAAACCGCCATCGAGAACTTCACGGTGTCCCGAATTCTCGTGGACAACGGGATCTCGGTTAACGTCATCTTCAAGAAGGCGTTCGACGAGATGAAGGTGGAGGCCAGAAGGGTGTTGGCTTTAGATTGCCCTCTGTTTGGGTTCTCAGGAGAGAGGAAGGAAGTGGAAGGCGGAGTGGGACTCCATGTGACCTTGGGGGGGCCATCCCGGAACTGCCGCTTTGTGATAGTTGATGCCCCTAGCAGCTATAGTGCCATCTTCGGACGGCCTCTCATCAGCGCATTTCGATGCGTCCCGTCCACCTTCCACCAGTGCCTCAAGTTCAGTACAGGTGGAATCCAGATCCGGGTCCGGGGAGACCCCAAGGTGGCGAGGCAATGCTATGTGACTACCGTCAACACCATCTCTTGGATGGAAGAAGCAGAGGAGTGGGATAAGGTGATGGAAGAGGTGGCCGAGGTCGAAGAGGAGGAGAGGTTGGAAGGTAGGATGGATGAAGGAGTAGTTCATGCCCGGGAAGGGGTCATTGAGGGGCCCAGGGCGGAGGAGGGGAAAGAGGGAGAGAAAGAAGAAGAGGCCAAGGGAGGAGTGGCGGAAGAGGGGGCAGAGGAGTTGATGGTGGTGGAAGAGGAAGAGATGGGGGAAGGAGCCAGAGCGCTCGCTTTTGGCGGAGAGGAGGACAGTGCCTGGGGGGAGCAATCCAGGTTGGAAGCTGTGGAGGAAGTGGTAGAGGTGGAGGTGACCACCAAGGCCGGAACAATTGAGAAGATCAGGATCAGTGGGGAGCTCAGCCCGGAGGATCGGAGGAAGGTCTCGGATTGCGTCCAAGACAACGTGGATGTCTTCGCATGGAGTGCTTCGGAGATGCCGGGGATCGACGCGGATGTGGCGTGCCATCGCCTTAACCTCGATCCCGGCAGTCACCCCATTCGCCAAAATAAGAGGTCCACTGCTGACAAGCTGGAGGCACCTATTCGGGAGGAGGTGAACAAGATCATCAAGGCCGGATTTGTATCGGAGATCCAGTACCCAGGCTGGGTCTCCAACGTAGTGATGGTGAAGAAAGGGGATGATAAGTGGAGAATGTGTGTTGATTTTTCCTTACTTAATAAATCATGCCCCAAGGATTGTTACCCATTGCCTAGAATCGACGCGCTAGTTGACTCAGCCATCGGTTTCTCTGTGATGTCTTTTTTAGATGCTTTTTCAGGTTATCACCAAATTCACATGCACCCTCCTGACATCAAGGATGTATCCTTCATCACCGGGGATGGGTGTTATTGTTATAAAATGATGTCGTTCGGCTTGAAGAACGCAGGGGCAACATACCAGCGATTGATGGATAGAGTGTTTCACGAACAAAAAGGCAGGAACCTGGAAGTCTATGTAGACGACCCGATGATCAAAAGTAGGGACCTTGAGTCCCACCTCAGGGACCTCGAGGAAACCTTTGGGACATTGAGAAAATGTAAAATGAAGCTTAACCCCTTAAAATGTGTCTTCGGAGCCAGTCGAGGGAAATTCTTGGGTCATTTGCTCACCCCCCTCGGGGTAGACCCTAACCCGGACAAGGTGAGGGCGATCCTTGAGTTGGGATCTCCAAGGAATGTGAAGGAGATTCAACGTCTGACAGGGAAGCTTGCCGGGTTAAGTAGGTTCCTTTCCAAGGCAGGAGAAAAATGTTCTTCTTTCTTCAGGGTATTGAGGGGCAACCAGAAGTTCGAGTGAACCCCCGAGTGCGAAAAGGCCTTTCAAGCACTAAAGGAACAACTGACCCAGACCCCACTGCTGCAAGGGCCAAGACAAGGGGAGCACCTATACCTGTACTTGGGGATAGGGTCGGAAGCGGTCAGCTTGGTGTTGGTTCGAGAAGAAGGGAAGAAACAACTCCCCATCTACTATGTTAGCAGGGTATTGAGGAAGGCCGAGCTCAGATACCCTATCTTGGAGAAGTTAGCATTTACCTTGGTGGTGTCGGGTAGGAAGCTCCGGCCCTACTTCCAGGCACACTCAATCAAAGTAGTGACCAACCACCCCCTTCGCGGCATCATGGAAGGGGTGGAGCACTCCGAGAGATTGGCCAAGTGGTCAGTAGAGCTGAGTGAATTCAATATCTCCTATGTGCCCAGGGTATCCATAAAGGCACAAGCGGTGGCGGATTTCATGGCTAATTATGTGACTGAGTTAGAAGAGTCCGAACTGCCCCACCCAGTGGCCTAGAAGATGCTAGTGGATGGCGCGTCAGGAAAGCACTCCTTCGGGGGAGGGGTGGTATTGGTAAGTCCCTAGGGCACCAGGATCGAGCAAGCCATCAACATTCATTTCCCCCTCACCAACAACCAGGCAGAGTATGAGGCAGTGATAGCAGGCCTCCGCTTAGCTCGGGAGATGGGAGTGCAGGACGTGGAGGTCTCAACGGACTCCATGGTAGTGGCTTGCCAGATCAAGGGGGAATTTGAGGTCAAACAGCCGACTCTCCAATGGTACCTAGAAAAGGTCAAGGGGGTCGTCGGGCAATTTCGCACTTTCTCCATCAAGCACGTCCCAAGAGAGGAGAGCACCCAGGCAGACCTCTTGGCCAAGTTCGGTCCCCGGGCAGGAGGGATAGTGTCGGAACTCTTCCAGTCTTCCATTGAAGAGGGGGAGCTGATGGAGGTGGATCAGCGAACATCGTGGATGGATCCCTTCATCACCTTCCTGGCATCGGGAAAGTTCCCCGAAGGAGATGTTGACAAGCGGCGGCTCAGGTACAAATTGACATATTACTCCTTACATGTTGGGCTGCTATATCGCAAAACACTCTCGGGGCTCCTGGCTCGTTGCGTGTCTGAGGAGGAGGTCCCAAGAGTCCTCGAAGAAATCCACTCGGGGGAATGTGGCAGTCACTCCGGGAGCCGGACTTTGGAGGGGAGAGTGCTGAGGCAAGGCTACTTATGGCCTACCCTCAGCAAGGATGCAGCAAAATTCGCGAGGAAGTGTTCAAATTGCCAGCTCTATGCTCCACTCCAACTCCTCCCAGCCAAAAGGCTCCAGACCATCACAGCTCTATGGCCCTTCGCTATATGGGGATTGGATTTGGTGGGACCCTTCCCCCGAGCAAGCGGCCAAAGGAAGTTCCTACTGGTGATGATAGACTACTTTTCCAAATGGGTCGAGGTGAAGGCGCTGGCCAAGGTAACATCCCAGGTATTGAGAAACTTTGTTTGGGGTGAAATAATTTGCAGGCATGGGCTCCCTCTAGCCATCGTGACGGATAATGGACCCCAATTTGCCAGCAAAGAATTTGTTAGTTTTTGCACTCAACTCGGTATAGATCTCACGTTCGCGTCGGTCCACCACCCGAGGAGCAACGGTCAGGTGGAAGCAGCGAACAAGATAATTGTCAACCTGTTAAAGAAGAAGGTAGAGAATCTCAAAGGTAATTGGGTAGAGCAGCTACCCTCGGTCCTATGGGCCTTGAGGACTACTCCAAAGACGGCCACAGGAGAAACCCCCTTCAAACTGTCTCATGGGTCTGAGGTCGTCCTCCCGATAGAGTTTGAAGTCAAAACCTCCAGGGTGATCACCGCGGGCGAAGGAGATGGAGAATGGTTAATAGAAAATGATGCAGAGCAAAGGTTGTCCCTGGACCTGGTAGAAGAGCTCCGAGACCTCGCTACTGTCCGACGGGAGGAATTCAAGAGGCGGATGGATCGGTACTTTGATCAACATATAGGGATAAAGCAATATGAGAAAGGAGATTAGGTCCTGAAGAAGGTAGATGCGGTCGGAAGAGGAGCCGTTGCGGGTAAGTTAGAGCCCAATTGGGAAGGGCCTTACATTGTAAGTGAAGTGCTTAAGTCAGGAGAATGCCACCTCCAAGATGTGGAAGGGGTACCTCTCGGCCTAGCCAGGAGTGGGGATGATTTGAAGAGATTTTATCCTTAGCAATTTTTGTAACTAACTTTTGAATATTTCCTACTCAATACATATATTTTGGAGTAATTCTTGGGCAAGTTTCAAGTGGTTTGGTGCTGGAATGCCCCAGATCGATTCCGCTGTCGGGATCTCATAGACGGTGGGTCAGGTTGATCTCTGGAGAGGGAAGCAAGTTTCAAGTGGTTTGGTGCTGGAATGCCCCAAATCAAATCCGCTGTCGGGCTCTCATAGACGGTGGGTCAGGTTGATCTCTGGAGAGGCTGGCAAGTTTCAAGTGGTTTTGTGCTGGAATGCCCCAGATCGATTCCACTGCCGGGATCTCATAGACGGTGGGTAAGGTTGATCTCTGGAGAGTCTGGCAAGTTTCAAGTGGTTTGGTGCTGGAATGCCCCAAATCGAATCCGCTGTTGTGCTCTCATAGACGGTGGGTCAGGTTGATCTCTGGAGAGGCTGGCAAGTTTCAAGTGGTTTGGTGTTGGAATGCCCCAGATCGATTCTGCTGTCGGGCTCTCATAGACGGTTGGTCAGGTTGATCTCTGGAGAGGTTGGCAAGTTTCAAGTGGTTTGGTGCTAGAATGCCCCAGATCGATTCTGATGCTGGGCTCCCATAGACGGTGGGTCAGGTTGATCTCTGGAGAGGCTGGCAAGTTTCAAGTGGTTTGGTGCTGGAATGCCCCAGATCGATTCTGCTGTCGGGCTCTCATAGACGGTGGGGGTCAGGTTGATCGCTAGAGAGGCTGTCATGTTTCAAGTGGTTTGGTGCTAGAATTCCCCGGATTGATTCCGCTGCCGGGCTCTCATAGACGGTGGTTCAGGATGATCTCTAGAGAGGCTGGCAAGTTTCAAGTGGTTTGGTGCTGGAATGCCTCAGATCGATTCCGCTGCTGGGCTCTCATAGACAGTGGGTCAGGTTGATCTCTATAGAGGCTGGCAAGTTTTAAGTGGTTTGGTGCTGGAATGCCACAGATTGATTCCGCTGCCGAGCTCCCATAGACGGTGGGTCAGCTTGATCTCTGGAGAGGCTGACAAGTTTCAGGTGGTTTGGTGCTGGAACGCCCCAGATCGATTCCTCTAAAGGGCTCTCAGAGACGGTGGGTCAGGTTGATCTCTGGAGAGGCTGGCAAGTTTCAATTGGTTTGGTGCTGGAATGCCCCAGATCGATTCCGTTGCCGGGCTCTCATAGACGGTGGGTCAGGTTGATCTCTGGAGAGGCTGACAAGTTTCAAGTGGTTTGGTGCTGGAATGCCCCAGATCGATTTCGCTGCCGAGCTCTCATAGATGGTGGGTCAGGTTGATCTCTGGAGAGGCTGGCAAGTTTCAAGTGGTTTGGTGCTAGAATGCCCTAGATCGATTCCGCTGCCTGGCTCTCATAGACGGTGGGTCAGGTTGATCTCTGGAGAGGCTGGCAAGTTTCAAATGGTTTGGTGCTGGAATGCCTCAGATCGATTCCGCTGCCAGGCTCTCGTAGACGGTGGGTCAGGTTGATCTCTGGAGAGGCTGGCAAGTTTCAAGTGGTTTGGTGCTGGAATGCCCCAGATCGATTCCGCTGCCAGGCTCTCATAGACGGTGGGTCAGGTTGATCTGTGGAGAGGCTGTCAAGTTTCAAGTGGTTTGATGCTGGAATGCCCCAGATCGATTCCGCTGCCGGGCTCTCATAGACGTTGGGTCAGGTTGATCTCTGGAGAGGCCGACAATGTTTCAAGTTGTTTGGTGCCAGAATGTCCTAGATCGGTTCCGCTGCCGGGCTCTCGTAGACGGTGGGTCAGGATGGTCTCTGGAAGGGCTGAAAAGTAGATGACTCCTAGTAGGAGACCTGGCTCGCAAACAACTTCAAGGCCCTGGCGAGGCGAGACAAGGAGCCCGCTCGCATAAGAAAATAGCTCGCGACAGAGCGACTGAGCCTGTGGTTCGCAAGGCGCGCCGAGCCAGGCCTGAGTTCGCAAGTTTCGCTAATAAAACTTCGATAACGTGAATAAAAGCGGCAAACCAGGAAGGGTTCGCTTTCGCGATAGCCCATGAGAAGTAGTGGAAGCTCGCGAGAGGCGAGAGCGAGTGAGATGAGGTAAGGAGAACCCCGCTTGCAATGTTTCCCTACAGGGTATCGCCTAAACAAAGATGGAGTTCTAAATGGTGATAGCCTTATCGTCGCCGCGGGAGAAAAAGGCGCGGGAGCGACCTAGATACAACATTGAAATGGGCGAATCATTAGGCAAGGGAAGGCGAACGCGAGTGCCAAAATGAAGACATTAAGGCACGAGTGCAGGGAAAGCAAAAGCTTACAAAGTCGGAACCGTGCGAGCATGAATGAATGTGCGAGTGAAATATAAAAAAGAAATTGTACTTGAAAGATGGACAAAATGTTTCTTCCATTGCTCAAAGATATTTACAATCAACGGCGAATTCACCAGTCAAAAACATAAATCTTACATTGGGCAAAAGAATGCAAACATCAAAACAGCCCGTCAGAGAAGTCTTCAGTCGCTCTCGCGATCCTCCATCTCAGAGACCGGAACGAACAGATCAGGAACGACTTCCTCCGCGGTGAGTTCCATGGCGTCAGGAACGATCAGATCCGCCCCCTTGAGGGTGTCGAAGACGAGCTCGGCGATGTCCATCGATTTCTTGCGGGCGGCCTCCTTTTTGTCTCGCGACTGGCCGCGAGCTCCAGCTCACAGAGGGGGAGGGGGAAGCACGGCCAGTGTTAAGTCGCGAACCTGGGCTTTGAGGTGAGTGTTCTCCTTCTCCAGGTCGGAGATCCTCGCGGTTAGTTTGCACACGCCCTCGGCATCCTACAGAACGAAAGTTAGCAAAGGCAAGATGAAGCGAGACAGTAAGAGATTTTTGCAGATGTTGCTTACCAGGTTGCCCTGAAGGCTGGCGATGAGGCCCTCAAACAAAGCCTCCTTCCCTTTAAGCTCCGCGACCTCATCCGCGAACTTCCGGAGCTCAACGTTGAGCTCTTTGATCTCCTTGTCCGCGGTGAAGTATCGGCGGCCCACCATGTGGTAAGCTCCGTCGCCCGGAACTGGGCTCGCATGGCTTCATATACGAGCCCTTTCTGTGTGAAGGCCCGGAAGAGGGAGGCATCCTCGCGACCGTAGAGCACGAAGGCGAGGGCGAACGCCTCACCTCCAATTTTGTCGTCCTCCACCCAGGAAGGGGGGAGGGAGGAGCAGATGATATTATTCTGCTCGGGGTCCCACGCGAGCACCGACTCGCCAACTGCGTCCGAAAGCTTCGCGCCGAGCCCAAAATTCGTATGGCTCGTCGGCTTGGGCTTGTCGGTCGCCTCCTTTGGCTCGCCACCCTCAATAACGGGCTCCTGATTCGCTGAAGGAGAGGGGGGATGTCTGGTTCGGAGAGATCCACGACATCCTTCTCCTTAAGGGCGGAGGGGACTTTCTTGGTCTTTTTCGCCAACCCCTGCGAGGCAGGCCGGCGTGGAGGAAGGGACCATTTCTTTCCCGATGAAGAGCTCGGGACGTCGTTGAAAGCGAAGCGCGAGAGCAGAAGAAGAGAAACGCGAAAGAAGAATAGTAAATGCAGTGGTTAGAAAGTAATGAGATCGGCTATTTATAGGAATGAGAAGGGCGGGAAGAAGTCGAAGCGCCGGTGTCTGCAGATAGCGGATCCGCGCGGTATTTTTCTGCCTCCAGGGATCCTATCCGTTCTCCAGCGAGTTGGCATCTCGTCAATGTCTGTCCCATTAGTCATCGGCGAGCTAGCGCTGAATAAGGAAAAAAAAGCAAAGCGCGAGAGCAGGTCGCGATCGCGAGTGATAAAGGTATAATAAGCGACAGCAGTAATCAATGAGCGAGCAAGCCAAGCATGGCGAAAGAAAATATAATAAAAACTTAAAGCACGGGCTCGCAGGCGAGTCAGAAATATCATTATTATAGACTATTGAATTGTTTGTGAACCCTCCCTACGAAGGGGAGGGGAAGTAAAAATAAAAGAAAAACTGCAGAGAAAGAGTTTTCAATAACGCAGCCATTTCCAGCGACCGCGACCCCGCACACCAGAACAAGGGGGGGAGGGATTCGTGGGTAGTGATACTCGCGAAGCGATTGGCCCGCTTGGGCCGTCAGCCACGCGTAATCTTCAATCCGAGCAATGTACACCCCAGGGGAGGTCACCTCGCCATGGTCGGCCGGCCGCACCTCAGTGGAATATCTCGGTGACTCGCCTCTTCATTTGCTCTGGATCACTGGCGTCCCCCAAAAAATCTGCGACCTGACTCGGCGAGGGGGGTGGAGACATCACCAACGCTCCAGGCTCTGACTCGGTGAGCGGGGTCAGGGGATCACCTGCGAGGTAGAAATCAGCGAGAGAGAGCAGAAAATGGCATTCGGCAAGGGTGATCTAACCTGGTGAGAGAATTTGGGTACTGGGCCGCTGGCGAGATGTGCCTGGCTGGCTCTTGAACGCTTCGGCGAAGGCGGGGGTAACGACTTTCCCCAGGCCGGGGGAGAGCGTGGCTCTGACAACGATTCCGGACTCGCCCAGTAGTGTCCCTCCAGGGATCCTTTGTCCCATAACACCGAATCCGGGAGTGATGATAGTCTGATTTGGCGGGGCCGGCGGGTCCGCGGGAGGAGGAACTCGTCCCTCCAGGTTTGCGAGAGGGGAAACTGCATAAGGAATAAGGGTGATTTAGCGAGTAAAGAAGTATGAAGGAAGACAAGACAAACCGCTCACCTCGTCGCGAAGGCGAATCCCGCAGGTCGATGACCTTCGCATCTGAAAGAAGAGTATCGACCCCGCCGGCGGGAGAAGTATGGGTGTCCGCGACTGTTTTCCCCAGTGTATTCTCTTCCGGGGAAGCATTCTGCGAGTGAAGAAGCAATGTCGAAAGAAAAAGACATCAAATCGGTGAACTTGACAATAGTACCTGCGAGGCGAGCCCGTCATGGGAGGAGGGTGTTGGGAATATTTCCCTCAATATTATCTTGATTTGAAGAGGCATCACTCTCAATGCTAAGGACATATTGTATTTGATTAAGCTATACTTGTGTAGGATATACATGCACGGGTGACTCAAAAGGAAGGGCCAAACATGCCCTTAGATGAGGAGAAATCATCTCCTAGGAGATGAAGTTTTGTCTCAGCAGAACCGCTGAGACGAAGGGTCAAAACTGCTGAAATGAGCCCACTGTCTCAGCGGAACCGTTGAGACCAGAGAAGGAGCTGCTGTGAAGGCACAAAGGGCGTGTTCGTCGAACGCAGAATGGAGATCGTCGAACTCAGAAGGAAGATCGACGGCCGCTGAGATTTGGCGTGTTCGTCGAACGCAGAGAGCCGATCGTCGAACTCAGGAGGAAGATCGTCGACCGCTGAGACTTGGCGTGTTCATCGAACGAAAAAGGAAGATCGTCGAACTCAGAAGGAAGATCGTCGACCGCTGAGACTCGGCAAGATCGTCGAACACAGAGAAGACGCAGTATCGTCGACTTCATCAAAGTGGCCTTGACGTCGAGAAAGAACAGATATCTTCGTGAAGTAGCCTTGTCGCTGAGAAGGCTAAGTATGACTGATGTTGTTGGACATCGTCATAAAGAAGGCATGTCAACTGAAGAAAGACAAGCTGAAGACAAGCAGTTGCTGAAGCGTCGACATGACATCACTCATGTCGTCAAGAGAACAACATGATTACAACGACACAGTCAGAGAAAGCTTATCATCGTATATGCAGAATCGCCAGGATATCTTGTATCGTCGAGATACCACCATCAGTGATAGAAGTAAGAGGACTTGAAGGTCTACTAAGGCTCTGTTTGGCTCAGCTTCTGCGACTGGAGAAGCAGTGGTGGGAAGCAGTGGTGGAATAATCAGCTATTTTGTAGAGTGGTGGCAGAATCTGTGAAACTGTTTGGAAGAATAGCGTTTGAAGTGCTGTTTCAATCGGAGAAAAATCCATTTTTTAAAATTTTTAAAGGAAAATAATAATAACGTAAAACATGCTAATTTGATTTGCTGAAATACCACCATCTTTTGATTTGCTACAAATCATTTGATCACATCATTAAACTAGGCACCATTTTCAGGCTTCATGGTTACCTAATCCAAGAAATACAAAAAAATTGTAGGGAATCACAGGCAATACATATATACAACATACAAAGTAGCAGCACATATTTGTTTTGATCACAAGCAATACACAAACATCAATTTATAATCACAGGAAATACATATATATATATCATCCAAAGTAGCAATCTTAGCTATAAACTGAAAAATATTTCTCATTTGATTTGAGATCTAAAACCTAAATAGGATTCCACATTTATATCACCAATCAAGGAGGTTGCCGGCAGGGTTTCACTGACCATGAGAGGGATCTGGAAGGAGACAAGATCTGGAAAGAGACAAGATCTTATGCAGGATCTGGAAGGAACAAGATCTAATGCAGGATCTCTCTTTCTATCATTCTCTGATCAGTTCATCGACAGGCCTGGAAGAAAAAAGCAACGCCCAGCCTCCGGCGGAAGAAGAAACAGGGAGAACGGGGCTCCTCCGGCAGATCTGAAAGGAAAAAGCAACACCCAACCTCTGGTGGAAGAAGAAACAAGGAGAACGAGGCTCCTCCGACGGATTTGGAAGGAGAAAGCAACGCCCAGCCCTGGCGCGCAGAAACTCGCAAAAGTGAGAGAAGAAACGCCATCTCCGCAATTTTCCGCGATTTTGGATACGTGAAATTATTTCGCGACTCCAAATCGCTAAAATTTTCACGATTTGGCGCAGTGGCTGTTTGCACTGCTGCCCGGGAAATCTTTGTTTGGCGGGGCGGTGTAGTAAATAGCGGTGTGCCGCTCTGAAAACGCTCCGCCAAACAAAGCCTAAAGCCCAAAGCATCGACAAAGTCTTGTCATCGAGATATTGTCCATATCGTCGAGATACTGTCGATATCAGCTTGAAGGTGGAAATATCATCGAGACAGAATTCAAACGTTGCAGACGCGCTGTCAACATTTAATTCCGCCGCCTGATTGTCCAATCAGCACGTGCTCTTATGAAATGGGCGTCTAACATTAACGGACATCACATGTTACCATTATGTGGCTCATCTGTCCTATAAAAGGGAACATTGATGCCCTAAAAAAAGTAGTTGTGAAGAAAGAGAAAAAGAACGAGAAAGTATCTCGCCGCTACACTTCAATAGAACAGTATTCTCGGCGGAGAAAAAGAAGATCAAGTAGAGAGCAAGCATCAAGTGCTCTCTGAAGAATCAGTCATCATCATCGACTGAAAAGTAGACGATCAACACCAGGCAAAAGAAGTGAAGGCTGAAGAAGATCCAGTGCTGAATCTCCAAATCAAGAAGCATTCTTCTTCAATCTAAAGAAGCCAATCTTCATCAGGCTAAAGGTGCCAATCTTCATACGGCAGAAGAAACAGTTATTTATACTGTAATCTCTTGTAAAGGCTTGCGGGCCTATTTGTCTAGCTTGAGGGCTGGAGAGCTGTGAGGCTTGAGGGCCAGGGCAGTGGACTTGAGGGTCCGACACCGTCTAGATTGCGGGCTGGAGAGCTGTGAGGCTTGAGGGCCAGGGCAGTGCACTTGCGGGTGCAATTTGTCGAGCTTGCGGGCTCGGGGGCAGTAGGGGCTTGCGGCCTAGGCTGTTGGGACTTGCGGGTCCGTGTTGTATGGCTTGAGGGCCTGGGTGTCGAGCTTGCAGGCTCAGGGGCAGTAGGGGCTTGCGGGCCTAGACTGTTGGGACTTGCAGGTCCGAGTTGTAGGCTTGAGGGCCTGAAAATTTGGCAGAGTTTGTCGAGCCTAGCACACTGCTGGGTAGACGCAGAGGGACAGAGGACTACTCAAGACACCCGGTCTTGAGGAACCTCTATAGATCATTGTGTGTTTTCTGCGTTGTGCTTTCTACTTTTAGATCTACTAACCAGAAATCAAGAACACCTAAAAGGGGATAATATAATTTGAAAAACCTATTCACCCCCCCCCCCCCTCTAGGTGATAAAGTAGACACCCCATAAACAACAAGTGGTATCAGAGCTAGGTTGTTCAAAGAAAAGCTTAACAGCTTGAACAGATCTGTCAGTGGGTGTCTAAACATCATAAGTATGGAATCAAGAATATTTACCTGTTCTAGAGAGAACTTTGCCCTTTGGAAAGTTAGAGCAAGAATTTACATGGAGGCTATGGATCCCAGGATGTTTCAAGTCACTCAAGAAGGGCCATATGTTCCCAAGACCACATCCAAGACAATGACTGAGGATGAGATTACCCTAGTCAACTTGGACAAGAAAGCCAGAAACATCATAGCTGATGCAGTTGATACTCTTATACGCCAAAAGTTGATCCCCTGCACAACATCTAAGGAGATGTGGAACTCTCTGACAGTCCTCATGGAAGGATCGTCTGAAGTTAGAAGTACTGCGGCTGAGGGGAAGAATAAAACCCTGAGTGATAGCGACTCAAGCAACTCAGACGCAGAGGAGGAAGCTCAGTTTGGACTAACTGTCCTATCTGAATCAGAGGAAGAAATTCAGGATGAAACAACACCAGAACAGGTAGGCATAAGGGCTCCATTATCTAATACCGATTCAGATTCCAAAATATGTCCCTCAGAAACTTATGAGGATCTTCTTAAAGAACTCAGAAGGAGCAAGGAGATCTGCAGGAAGCAAGCTGATGAGATCTTAAATCTCCAAGCCAGAAACTCCGATCTCTTAGAAAAGGCTGATCGGCTGACTATGGAGAACACAGATTTCTGTCATCTCAAAAGAGATTATAATGCTTGCTCAAACATGGATTTGATAACCAAGTTTGGGAAAACCATGAAAGCTTTGGTTGACAACAGAGAACTATGCTTTGTACTTCTAAAGAAGGACAGGGATATGGCTGGACCATCGAAATTCAGGGTCAATCAAATTACTGGCATGAAGAACAAATCCCCCTCAAAAGGAAGGACAGGAGACAAACTCAAGGAAGGAAGCAAAGATTCTTCAGAGAAAATAGTTCCAATCCACTCTGTGAGACAAAGGCTAACCTGAGGAAGATCACTTCACCCTTCAATAAGGGCATGAGGGGACCGTTTCCTGGGTACCATATGGATGGAACTTCCACAGGGGAGAGAAAGAAGTTACGCACTACCTCCAAAGTATATCATAAAATAAGGATCACAGGGGAACAGGAGCTCAGTAGGTCCAGGAGTATGAAGGAACCCTTGCAAAGAACTAACTTCACGAAAAGAATTGTGAACAGGAAGAGTTATATCTCTAACCAATATAATTCTATCTCCTACAGGTACTCTTCCAACTGTCCACAGAAGAATCACACACCTACCAACTGCAAAAGGACAAGATACAACAAGTTTGATGGCAAAACAGACCACTTTGCAGTTGATTGTTGGTACAATCCAATTGCTCCAAGGGTAACGTTTGCTAAACCTTCAAATTGCCTTGCTCATTATTACTGCGCTTATCCGAAAGTAATTAAATACAGTATGCCTTTTAAAGATAACAATGTGCTAGGACCCAAAACTACTTGGGTTCCTAAGGGTCTGTAATCTCAATTCACAGATAGTCCAAGTGCCCATAAATCTGGGGCCTTGGACAAGGCAGCTGTTCTAGCCCATAGGTTGGAACAGCAAAATTAGCTCACTAACCATCTTAGTACAGGTTGATACCAAAGGGTAACTTCTAAGCGGGGTGGAAGAATGCCTTAGGCAGACATGTAAGGAAGAATTTTATAATCGATACAATAAGATGTCACTATGACAAACGAACTAGACAAGAAGGATGCATATCCTAGATGTGCTTTAACGACAAAAGTATCGTCAGAACAGTGTTTAAATATTTTAAATATTGTTAAATTTGGTAAATCAGAGCCGCTCGATGCGGCAGTCATCGATTCCTCGATAAACTCAAAAAGGTATGCGCATCTTCACCTACTCCCACTATAAAAAGAGTGAATGTCTAGGAAGGAAATTACGCTCTCATTTTCCCTAAGACATTCCTTCAACAAACCACCTCTTCGTCTCCAACCCTTCGTCCTTCCAGGAAAAATGTCAACAGAAAAATGTACCGGTGAGATGCCCCCCATTGTGACGCTCACCGCCCTGTGGGAGCGAATAGAAACCCTCGTAGAAAAGGCCATAAACAAAATGAAGGATGAGATGAAGGATGAGGTGAAGTCAATAAAGGATGACATCTCTCAACTTCAAGCTCTACATGCGCAGTCCACAGCTCTCATCCTGAATAGAATCACCAACCAGGAGCAAACCCTAGACGCTCATCTCCAGGAAGTAAGAAATGTCACAGAAGTCGGAGATCAGGAAATTCTAGAGCAGATATTTGAACTAAAGGAGTCAGTAAAAGAAGTAATCCAAGACAGGGAAAGGAGAATTGAAGAAGAAATCCGGGAAGAGATCAAGGGAAGCGTAGCTGCTTGCTCGCATCAAGCAAAATGGGTAAGTAATCAAGTAAAGCAAGCGCTTCAAGTAACCCCCTCTGAATACATACCCATTGAACCCTCCACCAGCTCCGACTCTGAAACCGAATCGGGTGAATCCGCAACAACTAGAAAGAAAAGGAAAACCTCCTGCGAAAAGTACAGGAAGAAAAGAGTAAATGAGGTCCAACAGGACCCAGAATCTAGCCGGTGGAGTCCTTGCTCGAACGAAATCATCACTGAATCTTGGATAGCATTTGGAAATGGTCAGAAAGACTATGAGAGAGTGTACTCCTCTATCGAATGGAATCATCACGTGAAAAATCTGGAAGAAAGAACAAGACATAAGATGGTTTTTCCCCATGGTCCTCCTCCTCCAAAGAAAATCCCGAAGCCAATGAATCTATAGGCGAAAGAAAAAGAAGGAAGCAAAGGAAGCCAGCTCCAGCAAGGCACAAGAAGACGTCCTGTTTAAAAACGATTGAAAGACATTTATTTCTTAAGTTCATATTACATTAAGAACAATTGGTCCAGTTATATGACTAATCTTGTATATGAACAATTCTAGTATAAGAACATTTATATATGAACTTATAAGGCATATGCCTGTGATGTTATTGCGGCATGGTATTCATAAAAATGCAATTACTGCTATATCTAGTTATTGCCTGCTGATAATGTGCCACGCACCTTATGTACTTAGCTGGCAAAATGTCATAAAACCTACATGGGTCTATGCTAGACATCAGTTGCAGGTGATACAGGTTATGCAGGATGCAAGGAAGACAGGAAGATTACATCAGAAACAGGTCAATTCCTTGGTGGAAGACTGATCTCTTGGAGCAGTAAGAAGCATACCAGTGTGGCCATATCCACAGCTGAGTCAGAATTCATTGCTGCAGATTTATCCACATATGTATGCCCTAAGTGAGGGGGAGCATTGCTCTCTCTGTGGAGAAGAAGATGGGTGTGCTAGTGAGGGGGAGCGCAGCCCAGATGCTGGAAGAGCAAAAGCTCAGAGTGGAGAAAGTGATGGCCACAGCTGTTGTGCACAACCATTGTGAACTCAATATCAATTGAGGACTACCTCCTCAAGGTAAGTATCTCTACTCCTATTGATTTTAAAGAAAGATGATCAGCTGAATCAGAAAAATTTGGATCAGTTGAGTCTTAGATCTCCCCTAATCCACAAGATCAATAGATATGCTCCAAATGAGGGGGGAGCTAAAATGGGTTGTTCAAATTGAACAAGATCAGCTATTATAGAAAATAGCTATCTAATTAAGGGGGAGCAAAATCCCTGCTCAGGTTGAGGGAGAGATGGCAAATGCTAAGAGTGTATAAGTTGACCTATTAGTTGATCCAAAGGGATCTATAGATGTTGCCTCCCAATCCATAGAGGCAATGCCTAGGGTGTTAGGGCCCATGCTAGATAGGGCCAATGCCTAGGGTGTTAGGGCCCATACTAAATAGATCATTATTGTGATATGTTTTTGTTGGTCATGTACCTTAGCATTGGGAATGTTCTGCCTTCTTCAAATAGGAGGAGATTGTTGGGAATATTGCGCTCAATATTATCTTGATTTGAAGAGGCATCACTCTCAATGCTAAGGACATATTGTATTTGATAAAGCTATACTTGTGTAGGATATACAGGCACAAGTGACTCAAAAGGAAGGGCGAAACATGCCCTTAGATGAGGAGAAATCATCTCCTAGGAGATGAAGTTTTGTCTTAGCAGAACCGCTGAGACGAAGGGTCAAAACCACTGAAACAAGCCCACTGTCTCAGCGGAACCGCTGAGACCAGAGAAGGAGCCGTTGAGAAGGCACAAAGGGCATGTTCGTCGAACGCAGAATGGAGATCGTCGAACTCAGAAGGAAGATCGACGACCGCTGATATTTGGCATGTTCGTCGAACGCAGTGAGCCGATCATCAAACTCAGAAGGAAGATCATCGACCGATGAGACTTGGCATGTTCGTCGAACGAAAAAGGAAGATCGTCGAACTCAGAAGGAAGATCATCGACCGCTGAGACTTGGCAAGATCGTAGAACGCAGAGAAGACGCAGTATCGTCGACTTCATCAAAGTGGCCTTGACGTCGAGAAAGAACAGATATCTTCGTGAAGTAGCCTTGTCGCTGAGAAGGCTAAGTATGACAGATGTTGTTGGACATCGTCGTAAAGAAGGCATGTCAACTGAAGAAAGACAAGCTGAAGACAAGCAACGGCTGAAGCGTCGACATGACATCACTCATGTCGTCAAGAGAACAACATGATTACAACGAGACAGTCAGAGAAAGCTTATCGTCGTATATGCAGAATCGCCAGGATATCATGTATCGTCGAGATACCACCATCAGTGGTAGAAGTAAGAAGACTTGAAGGTCTACTAAAGCCCAAGGCATAGACAAAGTCTTGTCATCGAGATATTGTCCATATCGTCGAGATACTGTCGATATCAGCTTGAAGGTGGAAATATTATCGAGACAGAATTCAAATATTGCAGACGCGCTGTCAGCATTTAATTCCGCCGCCTGATTGTCCAAACAACACGTGCTCTTATGGAATGGGCGTCTGACATTAAAGGACATCACATGTTACCGTTATGCGGCTCATCTGTCCTATAAAAGGGAACAGTGATGCCCTAGAAAAAGTAGTTGTGAAGAAAGAGATAAAGAACGAGATAGTATCCCGCCGCTACACTTCAATAGAACAGTATTCTCGGCGGAGAAGAAGAAAATCAAGTAGAGAGCAAGCATCAAGTGCTCTCTGAAGAATCAGTCATCATCATTGACTGAAAAGTAGCCGATCAACACCAGGCAAAAGAAGTGAAGGCTGAAGAAGATCCAGTGCTGAATCTCCAGATCAAGAAGCATCTTCTTCAATCTAAAGAAGCCCATCTTCATCAGGCTAAAGTTGCCAATCTTCATCTGGTAGAAGAAACAGTTATTTCTATTGTAATCTCTTATAAAGGCTTGCGGGCCTATTTGTCTAGTTTGAGGGCTGGAGAGTTGTGAGGCTTGAGGGCCAGGGCAGTGGACTTGAGGGTCCGACACCGTCTAGCTTGCGGGCTGGAGAGCTGTGAGGCTTGAGGGCCAGGGCAGTGCACTTGCGGGTGCGATTTGTCGAGCTTGCGGGCTCGGGGGTAGTAGGGGCTTGTGAGCCTAGGATGTTGGGACTTGCGGGTCTGTGTTGTAGGGCTTGACGGCCTGAGTGTCGAGCTTGCGGGCTCGGGGGCAGTAGAGGCTTGCGGGACTAGGCTGTTGGGACTTGCGGGTCCGAGTTGTAAGGCTTGAGGGCCTAAAAATTTGGCGGAGTTTGCAGAGCCTAGCACACTGCTGGGTAGGCGCAGAGGGACAGAGGACTACTCAAGACATCCGGTCTTGAGGAACCTCTATAGATCATTGTGTGTTTTCTGCGTTGTGCTTTCTACTTTTAGATCTACTAACCAGAAATTAAGAACACCTAAAAGGGGATAATATAATTTGAAAAACCTATTCACCCCCCCCCCCCCCCCCCCCCTCTAGGTGATAAAGTAGACACCCCATAAACAACAGAGGGAGACAAAAAAGAGGACCCATCCTCGCCAGACGAGCGTCGAACGGCCTTTGCCGTTTTGCTGGAAGGCGGAGGCGGGGTACGCTACGGAGAAGCCCAAGAAGCGATAGCAGCGGCCTTCCCTTTCTGGGCCGCTTGCGAGGCCTTCAGGCGAGCCAATATTTTGTCTTTCTTAGACCTCACGTTGGGGCTCGCGGTGAGTAAGAAAAGGATAAAAAAGTTTGAACGCCGGCCGGAAAGGGGGGTATTTATAGTGGTGGGCATGGGCCCCACCAAAATATTCGCGCCACGTAGTCGAAAGGATGGTGAATATCCGAGGTTGGATGATTCTTCGCAATCCCAGAGAGCCTCGCGAAGAGCGGGGATTGTGTACAACCCCGATATTCGCCAGGATGTAGGAAAAGATGCAGGAAATCAGTCGTAGACCCGCAAGGAAGCGGGCGAGCCGAAGAGGGCGAGCCAGGTAATCGCGGGCTACTCATAGGAGGACAGGCGAGCCAGATCTTCACAATCGACGAACTCGTCATTCAGTTTGACGAGCTCCCATTAAGATCGACGAACTTCAATTTGAGTTCGACAAAATCCGTTCGACGAACATCCTTTCTCGGTTCGACGAACTTGCTTCTTAGTTCGACGATTTGGTTTCTCAGCTCGGCGAACTCGATCGTCCCACCAGTTCAGCAGATTTACATAAGACCAAGGGGAGCTCGCAGGAAGGTACGCGAGTCGTGTCCCTGCGAGCCCAAGTCCCAAGGTCAGCTCACAAGAAGGTGGGCAAGCCGGGTACTCGCCGATCGCTCAAAGGAAGGTGGAGCTCCCACCCACATTCGACAAACTCAGCTCAGGGTTCGACAAAATCCATTCTGCATTCGACGAACGGGGCCTCTGCAGAGTGCTCACCTATAAGGAGTTTTTTGCAAGCCATCCTCGCGAGGAGACTCGCGGGAGCTCTCACGAATGGCATTCTCATAGGCCACTAACCCATAGGCTAAAGAGGTGAAATTACCCCTCTACCCCTGGTGGTCTGCAGGTAGCCCCTCCAAACAGCGGAGTTTGGCTGTTAGCAGACCAAATTGGGGTGCGCTTAGTAAAACCGAAAGGCAGAATCCCGCTATTGACAGACCATGAGCAAGAAAACTATAAATAGACCTTGTAGGGCACCTTGGGAGAGGATTCCAATCTCAGTTCTCTGAGCTTCTTCTTCCCTCAGTTACTTTGGTTCAGCTCTCTAGCTCTCCAAGGTGCCCAAGTCTCAGCTTTGGCTTGGGAGGGGAAGCGCTCAACGATCTTCCGGGTTTGTGGTGGGACCTCCTCGCTGCGACTAAGGTCTTAGTCTGCTTCCGAGTCCCCGGTCTGCTCCTTTCGAGGGATTAGTAAGGGCAAGCTGCCCCTCAACTTGTTGAGGGCCCGAGCTTCACAAGAGACCGAGAAATCGGTTTCAACTGCGGGGACTACAAAAAAGTAAGGTTGTATTAGGATTGGCCTAACTCAACGCCTAAATGGACTGTTTTCTGTGATTTTTACACATGGGCACACCATAGCTTCCGCTGCTCGGTTTTCCCGAAAACTAAAGCTCGAGCAGGGTAGCCCAGTATTGTGGACTTCTTTCTCTTATGATCGTTTGTTCAAGTGATACCAGTTTGTAAAACTCCCCTACCCCTTACTAGGAGGGTTACCCTGGTCTTATTCCCAGAATAGCCGCCTTACGGATGACACCAACACACGGGTTTGTCGCCACCGCAAGACGCCGATTCTGCCGGCTATTACGATCATTTACTTTAAGGCCAATAGAGAAAAGAAAGACAAAAGAAGTAAAACAAGTCCACATCACAGATTTCATAAATGAAGGAAGATAGTCCAGTAATGAGTACAAAAGAGAGAAGGGCTGATGCCCGATACATATCCAAAAGAGTACAATAAATAACATTCTCCCTCACTCTACACTACATGTGGAAGCTAAACACTCATAACACTCAGCACCTGCCTCATAGTGGTAGTAATGCGCAACATCTGCTCCTCAGGTCCTGCCTCCTCCTCTAACTGTGGCTCCATCACCTCGGGCACCTACGGTCACAGCCGACCATTTGTCATAAAGACTAAGCTGATTTTGTCCCCGCCTCCCCCCGCGACTCCTAGGCACTGAGCAGAAGGAATAAGCAGAGGACAACAAGTGGAGTAATCAAAAGCAGGTGACAGGGAAGATCTATATTAGCCAGGATATATATGTATGACAAGTACTACCCTAGCAATATAAACAGGTAAGCAGTAAAGAGCAGTAAAAGAAGTAAGTAGTAAAGTAGTGCGCGCAAGTATAGTAAACAAGTAAAGCGTTCTACCATACGTAAGCATCTTAACTTATATGAATGCCCATACAAACTTATAAGTTAAGATATCCGGAATTATAACTTATCATATAAAAGAGCCCATACTAGTTTATATGATAAGGGACTACATTCAGTGTTCTATGGATTATGTATGTATGATATGCATGTTAAGATATGAGTCACACAAGTGCAACACACCCACAAGACTCTGTGATCACAGACCTTTAGTTCCTAATTTTTGGAGTTAGCTACACTCTTTGGTACCACCGTTGTGGCTATGACAGCAGTGGAGCGGGCAACTCCACTTCCTATGCGGGTATACACACTACTAGGCCTAGACCCTTCATACGCCTTTGTACATGTCCTAGGTGGACTCTAGAGTCTTGCGTACTCTTTGCTGATATCCATCAGTCTTTGAGGTCGAGTGTGCGTCTTTGGGGATAGTCCTCCAGACCGTAGTATTAATAACCTACTGGCCCCTCAAACCCTCACACCCGCCTAAGTCAACGTACTGCCGTCGATGTGATGACCGGTCCAGTACCGAAGACGCGCCACTAAATTATTCTTATGCTCATGCAAGTCATCACACCCGAGCCTTCAGCTCGCAGGACTATGCCATCCTGATATACAATTCTGATCCCCTAGCTAAGGATGGATTTCACTATGTCTCTGTTCATTTAGTTGGCCTACTCTTGTCTACTTATTAATATATTAGGGTTTTAGGGTAAATCCTAAACTTCTCGTGGACAACCCGGTGAAGGGCTCGCAGCGGTACTAGGGAATACACTGGTGGTTGAAACCCAAATTCCCTTTTCCAGGATATTTACTTTTATTGATGACTACCCTTTACAGGTCCCGCTCTCTTTATTACTCTATAAGCCTTATATGCCTTACGACTTATCTCTCATCCTAAGTGGTGTACCCTTGTATATTATTATATACCCAACCCCACTAAATTCCTAAATGATCTCACCGATCAAATCATCATATTAAGTTTTTATTACCGGCAGAACAAGATGAGATTGAACTAGGTTTGATTTCTAAGACGCAACCTTGATAATATCATGTCCATATGGGTTCTATTTTTTACCACAGGCTCATAATGGATAACTTAGGGTTTGTCCACAAAATTGGTATATTTCATATTGATTTGACCTTTAATTAAAATTCCTAAATCAATTGGCATCTTCTAAAATGTGAAGGAGGTACCAAGTCAATAAGTTCAATCTTGCTAAATAATTTTCCAGAGTTAACTTATGACATAAAAATAGGGATTCCAAAATCCCATAATTTTCCAGTAGCTTTATAATCATAATTTCTATTTATCAAGGACAAGATAACTTTACACATCAAGTACTAGGTTTTGACTTCCACAAATTCTGAGAAAATTACAGTGACACTGTGATGTCATAAAAACACTAATTCTAGAATTTCATAATTTTTCAGCATAATTATATCCATAAATTCTATTTTTCATAAAAAGGGTAACAAAATGACTTTACACATCAAGTACAAGATCTTGACTTCCAAAAATTCTGAGAAAATTACAGTGGCATTATGAGGACATAAAAATACTAAATCCAGAATTTCATAATTTTTCAGCATAATTATATCCATAATTTCTATTTATCATAAAAAGGGTGACAAGGTGACTTTACACATCAAGTACAAGATTTTGACTTCCCCAAATTCTGAGAAAATTACAATGGCATTATAATGGACAGGAAACATTAAATCCAAAATCTCATAATTTTACAGGAAGGTGTTATCATAGATATTGCACAACTTAAGATTGGTGACAAACTGACTAATTGAAATCTTTCCATAAATAACATTTATAAAAATTCAAATAAAAATCACAAAGATTCATAATGGGATTCTTAACTATTTTCCAGAGTTTCAACAATTTAGCTCCAAATACCAACAATGAACATTTCATATATACAAAATTGTGACATAGGTCAATTTGATCATATTCACAATATTCCTGCTCCTAGAGATCCCAAGATTTCTAAGGTGGTGTATTATATCATAAAGGAGGTGTGTGCAAAGTTTCAGAAGCTAACTCTAAGCCATTTGACCTAAATACACAAAATACTTATTTGGCTATTGCACACCATATCCCTCTCTTAAGTAGGGACATGCAAAGGAATTTACCCTACATGATGGAGTCCAATGGACCTCAAATTTTAACCATGGGCCTATATTGTCTAAATGAGGGCGACCCTTAAATTTGGGGTCAGTTGGAGCTATATACTTCCAAAAATGTCACTTATTTGATTTTACATATTTTAGATAAAACCTTAGAGAAATCATCACCTAAAAATCCGTTTTTTGGTTGCAAGCTAGATACAGGTCTTATGCATGCATGGCCAAACTTATAAATAGGCTGATTTTAGTTTATAATAAAAATAGACATCAAGCTCTACAACGGCTATCTCAGGCCACTTTTCCTAAAAAGGCCTCTAAGGGCCTCAAAATCCAGCATGAACATGTATAAGGAAATGTGACAATTATTTTATTTAATTAAGAAGTGGTCTGCAGACAGCTATCAAATGAAATCAATGGCTATGATTTCATCTCCTTCCTCCATCCAATGGATGTGATTTGCCCAACCTGGACCATCTTCAACCTTGATTTCTCGGCCATCCACGACCCACCACTGCCGGCCACCACCTTCACCACCTTCCTTGAGGTGGTGGCTACCGCCAGGCGGTGACACAGCCGCCAGAGATGACTTCTCCGATGAACCCGAGCTGGAGAAAAAGCTCGGCAATTCTCCCTTGATCTCACATGGGATTGGTCTCAATTGAGCCTGATTTCTCTCCTAATTGGATCTAGATGCTAGAACAGAGAGAGGGGGGAGAAACCAACCTGTGGGAGGACTTGAGATCGTGTTATACGGCGGGGAGGCATGGCAGATCAATTCCTCAATCCTCCAGCAAAAGCTTCACTCTAGTTGGCTATTCCAACTCCTTGGACCTCTCTGAAGGTGATGGAATGGCTGGACTGAGCTGAGGAGGGCTGGCTATAAGGTTTTGAACTTCAGGGGGGGTGGGGGGGGGGGGGGGGGGGGGGGGGGTCGGCCAAGCCTTGTTTGCTCCTCCCAGCTGCCAAATGGCAGCAATGCACTTCAATTCTTGTTGGGAATTTACTAAGGGGCCAGTGGAGGATTTGGGTAGAGGAATGGAGAGCTAAGTGGCCTCCATTCCTCAAAATCCTCTTGTCTTAATGGATTTTGGGGACATCTCAAGTTTACCCCCTTGCATGTCCTTGCATGTTGGAACCAGGGGGCATGGCTGGTAATTAGGCACTTGGGCTTCAGAATAGGCCTCTATGAAGGGCCTTAACCCATGGAGATTTGATTTAATTTCATTTAAGCCCAATTTAGGCCTATTTGACCAAATGTTGACTTTTCATGTTGACTTGGTCAATTGAGTGGGTTGACTGGTCCAATGTGTTGGTATTGAGTCTTTTAACATCCCTCAATGTTAATTGGGTCATCGTGGTGCCCCAATTGGGCCAATTTAACCAATAAGTGTGATTTTGACCATAATTTGTGGAAAGTTGACTTTGGTCAATTTGGTCAAATTGGTGATCCCATGATGGAGCTTTTGAGTCAATTAGGTCCCCCATGATGTTCTAAGACTAGGGGTGAAGTCAATTTCATGCTTTGGGGTTCAATTGAACCTATTGGGGAAGGATTGGCTTATGTTGACCTAAGTTTGACTTTGGTCAATTTGGACTAATTGAAGACCCAATGATGGGGCTTTTGGTCTATTATGCCTCCTTTGGAGTTAGGAACATGGTGGTGGGGTTAATTCACATGTCTAGGTTCAATTTGAGCTAAATTGGTCTAAAATGGCTTGTCCAATATAGGGGCTCACACTTGAGTTCTCTCAACTCAAGGGGGGCTAAGGTTACTCCCTAACTCAAACTCACCTCACTCACCACATGTCCTACCCTAGTTGAAGTTAAGGGGTCTAGTAGGAAATGGGATGTTTGATGATAAAAATTTAATCGTCGCAGGAAAAGCTTTTGTTGATGAGGATAGAATTCGGCAGGCGCTTTCGAGGCGTCTCGCGAGTACTCCTACTTTGAGAAACTAACAATTATCCTACTTCGATGAATAGAAGTAATGGTCTTTCCTTGTTTCGGAATATCGATGATTACGCCGCGGCGGCGGCGCCGAAAACTTTATAAAGAAAAGGAAAATAAGAAAATGGTGAGGAAAAGCTTCCTGCGGAGTTTTTGTAAGAATTTTTCCAAACTACTCATTCGATAAAGGCAAGTATACCTTATCGCGTATAGTATAGGATAATTGTTAGAAAATTATCAAGGTCGTATTAAACTCGGGGCTGTCGAGTACTTGTACTTCGAAAAAACTAACTATTATTTTATCGTAGAACAAATTAGAGAGAGGTAATTAAAACTAATTAAAAAGCGAACAAAAAAACAAGACTAAATTAAGAGGAAGAAAGAGATTTTGCAAAACTTAAAGGAAGCTTAAATTTTCATTACATAAAAAAGGGAGATACATGAAATTAAACTAAGTTACATTGCTTTGAATTAAAACTAGGCTAATTGCATGAAATGAAAATAAATCTAAACTAGCTTGCATGGAAAGAAATTACATGAAATTAAAAACTAGCTAAAACATGAAAAATAAGAAAAACTATACAAGAACAGCCCAAATGGGCAGGGGGGAGGGAGACGAGAGTGCTGGAGTGGATCCTCTGAATTTATAGGAAAATTTTCAAGCTACACGCCCTTGTAACTTGGGTCACGGGCGTGTACTTGGACGACTCATTTAATGCCGCGTGGGTCTTCTTTGCGGCGCAGCGGTGTGCAGGGATCACGTGGAAAAAGTCACGGATGCGACTTTGGATGGCTTCATTAAATGCAGCATGGGCTGGCTGGCAGAGCGCGTTCGTCGAACTCAGCGACAGGGCGCGTTCGTCGAACTCAGCGGCAAAGAGCGTTCGTCGAACTCAGGGGCAGAGCGCGTTTGTCGAACTCAGCGGTAGAGAGCATTCATCGAACTCAGGGGCAGAGCGCGTCCGTCGAACTCAAGGGCAGAGCGTGATCGTCGAACTCAGGGGAAGAGCGCTTTCGTCGAACTCGGCTCGGGTTTCGTCGAACTCAGGGGCAGAGCGCAATCGTCAAACTCAGGGGCAGAGCGCGTTCGTCGAACTCAGCTTGGGTTTCGTCGGACTCAGGGGCAGAGCGCATTCGTCGAACTCAGCTCCAGTTTCGTCGAACGCAGGGGCAAAGAGCTTTCGTCGAACTCAGCTCCAGTTTCGTCGAACGCAGGGGCAGAGAGCTTTCGTCGAACTCAGCTCCAGTTTCGTCGAACGCAGGAGTAGAGAGCTTTCGTCGAACTCAGCTCCAGTTTCGTCGAACGCAGGGGCAGAGAGCTTTCGTCGAACTCAGCTCCAGTTTCATCGAACGCAGGGGTAGAGAGCTTGACTTGTAATTTTCTCCAATTTTTCCCAAAATTCTGCAAAAATTAAAATTAAGCTAAGTTAGAAACAAAATCACAAAATAACTACTTATGACCTAAAATTGACATGAAAAAGAAAAATACCTATTAAATATTTAAAAAAATTTCTATTAAAAAGTTATATAAAAACTACTTGTCAAATACCACCATACTTGAGGTTTTGCTATTCCAGAGCAAAAGTGTGAGACATAATTTATAAGATATCCTCAAAAATTTTAATTTCAAACTAAAATTTCATTTAAACCAAAAGTTAAGTTAAGAATAAATTCTAGGAGGAGTTAAGTCCTAAATTATGATGATGATTTGAAAAGAAAGAAAATTGTTTAGGCAAGGACTTCTCAAGATAATTAATTAGTTTACCAAAATTGTAGAAATTATAAAACTATATTAAATTAAAATTATAAGAACTCTATCTTAAAAGAAACTTAAGGAAAAGTAACCTACTAAAAATTGCTCTCTCCATAACTTAAGTTAAACCTAGATCAGAGATATTGGCTAAGGGGGTTTACAAAGCTTGGCATAAGAAGAGATTTTTTATTTGAGGTGATGAATTTTATCCTCTCACCTCAATAAATATTTTTTTTGGTAAATTCTCTTCTAATAAAAACCCAAAATGTATATGTTTAGGAGTAATGAATTTTATCCTCTTACTCCATGCCATATAATCTTTTAAATGATTTTGGGTGCATATGTTTAGGGAATAATGAATTTTATCCTCTTATTCCCATGCATATGATCTTTTAAAATACTTTTTATGCCATCAAAAGTGGTAGGGTAGGAAAGATTTCTAGTTTATAAATTAAATTATATTTAGAGCAAATTCTAGTAAATTTAAATTTCCTAAGATCTAAAAAACTAGAAGAAAATATAATTGAAATCTAAAGAGGTTTAGCAAATTCACTACAAAATGAAGTCATTTAAAAATAAAAAGAGAAGTCATGCTAACAAAAAATCTCTAATCAAACTCAAATCATAAGATGGTTCTTAAAACAAGATTACATAAAATTTAAAATTAACAAACTATGATAAACAAAATTTTAGCCAATTAAAAACCTAAAAATGCTTATAAACATTCTCAACTAGATTTCTAAGAAATCACAAAACAACAAGTAACATGGGTATAAGAAAATTTTTTGGAATTTTTGATATTATCTTTTTTTTTCGAATATTATCTTTTTTTTTTAATTTTGAATATTATCTCATTTTTGAATTTTTGATAAGAAATAAACAATAAAAATGCTGAACAAAAACTAAAAAGCCTAAAATTTTTTTGTTAATTCTTGGACTTCCCGAGGTATACCCCGTGAAGGGTTCTCAACGGTACTAGGAGGTGTGATGGGGTGAGGTCCCAAACATCCCTTTCTAAGAAATTAATTTTCTATTTTCTAATTTTTTGAATATTTTGGGTTTTCTAATTTTTTTTGAAAATGCGACTTTTTCTTTTGTAAAAGACAATAAAAAAGAAATAAACTATGTACAAAAAGAAAATAACTATGTACAAACAAAATATTTTTGGATTTTTAGGATTTTTAATTTTTTTGGAAATTTTCTACGATTTTATAATTTAAAAGAAAGAGAAATACACCCCCATACTTAAAATTCAACATTGTCCCCAATGTTGAAAACTAAGTATGAAGAACAAATAAAATATAAACACAATATTATGAAAGAAAAAGAACAAGGAGGGGGAAAGAAGCACGTCCCTGATTTGAAGACGGACGATTACCACGCTCACCTGCAAAATTATTTTTAAAATAAAACAAAACACAAAATAAAAGTAAAACATAAAAGTAAAAAAAAATTGAATTTTTGATAAAAGTAATAGCGCTTTCTCTTTTCAAAATATCGACAAAATATCCCCGGCAACGGCGCCAAAAACATGATGATAAAAATTTAATCGCCACAGGAAAAGCTTTTGTTGATGAGGATAGAATTGGCGGGCGCTTTCGAATCGTCTCGCGAGTACTCATACTTTGAGAAACTAACCATTATCCTACTTCGATGAATAGAAGTAATGGTCTTTCCTTGTTTCGGAATATCGATGATTACGCCGCGGCGGCGGCGCCGAAAACTTTATAAAGAAAAGGAAAATAAGAAAATGGAGAGGAAAAGCTTCCTGCGGAGTTTTTGTAAGAATTTTTCCAAACTACTCATTCGATAAAGGCAAGCATACCTTATCGCGTATAGTATAGGATAATTTTTAGAAAATTATCAAGGTCGTATTAAACTCGGGGTTATCGAGTACTTATACTTCGAAAAAGCTAACTATTATTTTATCGGAGATCAAATTAGAGAGAGGTAATTAAAACTAACTAAAAAGCGAACAAAAAAATAAAATAAAGAAAACAAGACTAAATTAAGAGGAAGAAAGAGATTTTGCAAAAAATAAAGGAAGCTTAAATTTTCATTACATAAAAAGAGAGATACATGAAATTAAACTAAGTTACATTGCATTGAATTAAAACTAGGCTACTTGCATGAAATGAAAATAAATCTAAACTAGCTTGCATGGAAAGAAATTACATGAAATTAAAAACTAACTAAAACATGAAAAATAAGAAAAACTATACAAGAACATCCCAAATGGGCAGGGGGAGGGAGACGAGAGTGCTCGAGTGGATCCTCTGAATTTATAGAAAAATTTTCAAGCTACACACCCTTGTAACTTGGGTCACGGGCGTGTACTTGGACGGCTCATTTAATGCGTCGTGGGTCTTCTTTGCGGCGCAGCGGTGTGCAGGGATCACGTGGAAAAAGTCACAGGCGCGACTTTGGACGACTTCATTAAATGTAGCATGGGCTGGCTGGCAGAGCGCGTTCGTCGAGATCAGCGATAGGGCGCGTTCGTCGAACTCAGCGGCAGAGAGCATTCGTCGAACTCAGGGTCAGAGCGCATTCGTTGAACTCAGTGGCAGAGAGCGTTCGTCAAACTCAGGGGCAGAGCGCGTCCGTCGATCTCAAGGGCAGAGCGCGATCGTCGAACTCAGGGGCAGAGCGCGTTCGTCGAACTCAGCTTGGGTTTCGTCGAACTCAGGGGCAGAGCACGTCCGTCGAACTCAAGGGCAGAGCGCGATCGTCGAACTCAGGGGCAGAGCGCGTTGATCAAACTCAGCTCGGGTTTCGTCGAACTCAGGGGCAGAGCGCGTTTGTCGAACTCAGCTCCAGTTTTGTCAAACGCAGGGGCAGAGAGCTTTCGTCGAACTCAACTCCAGTTTCGTCGAACGCAGGGGCATAGAGCTTTCGTCAAACTTAGCTCCAGTTTCGGCGAACGCAGGGGTAGAGAGCTTTCGTCGAACTCAGCTCCAGTTTCGTCGAACGCAGGGGCAGAGAGCTTGACTTATAATTTTCACCAATTTTTCCCAAAATTCTGCAAAAATTGAAATTAAGCTAAGTTAGAAACAAAATCACAAAATAACTACTTATGACCTAAAATTGTCATGAAAAAGAAAAATACCTATTAAATATTTACAAATTTTCTATTAAAAAGTTATATAAAAACTACTTATCAATGTTACAGACATCATGAGCTGAGATTTTGCATAGGAGCACCTTCCCTACTATATCAGCACGGAATCTGTATTCTTCTGTAGGATCAATCTTCTTCAGATTGATGGCCTTCTCTTTCTTGAACTGCATGATTTCTAAGAATTTCTTGTCTCTTCCCCTGTCAGTTCATCTAGATCACTACCAGTTATAAGATCAATTGTTTGACTGAACAATTCCTCTGTGATATTTATATTAGTCTCAGAGATTCTCCCATTAAAGGATCCATCCTCTCTTATGTCAAGATTGTCTTTAAACTCTGCCAGTTCAACTTCAAGGATTTTGCACCTTTTAGAGACCAGCTTTGTCAGGTCGGCAACATGAAATAGGCTGAGGATGGCTGTAAAGTTATCTGATGCTGCGTTGAAGGAGTTTATATCAACATCGAAGCCAGAGTTTATGTTTGGATGATCCATTGATTCTGAAGTGAAGTACCTGCAAAGAGAAGAGAGAAAGAAAGAGAGAGAGAGAGGAAAGGATGCAAGAGAGCTGAAAAGAAAGAGAGCACGAGAGCAAAGAGAGAGAATTCAAAAGCATAATGAATTCGACGTCTATGTTGCTTAAAATATGACGATTCGCCTCAACTTAGGGTTTTATTTGAAGCACCATCGACAATAATTAATAGTCAGCGCGCCAAAATGGCTCGAAGCAGCTTCTAGAAGTGAAACTGTGCGCTTATTGTGTCGATGTTGCGTCGATTAGAACTCGATGCACCTTCTAATTTGGCGAGCAACAATTAAATCGACGGTTGCATCAATATGAAGTCCACGCTGCGTCAAATACTTATTCGAATTATGATTCAGCGGACTTTCGAAGCTGGTGTCGAATAAAATTAGACGGTACGTCGAATTTCTATTCGACGCAACTTGAATTACCTATTGTATATTGCTTTCGAAGCAAGCGTCGAGTATAATTGGACGGTACGTCGAATTCTATTCGGCGCAACTCTGAATAAATATTTCTATTTTCTTAGAAAGTTCTTGCTGTTTTTCCCAGTAGTGAATTTTTATTGAAAATAGTATTTATACTATTATTTTTATGAACTATAAAACTCAACAAAAGATTTTTAAAGTAGAGATTACTCCTTTTGATATTTGTAGTTTATCATCGATCATCTACTTCCTTCTTTTCCCTTCACTTTCTCTGGGAAAAGAACTCTAAATTCCCTGCACATGTAACTCAAACATTAGAAGGTACCCAGGTTACCTTGGGCCCTTTGCTTTTACCATTATATGGTGTTATGAAAGAGTAGAAGGGTCTTTCATGATACCCTTTTGGATGGAAGAAAATAGGTCTATTTAACCAATTTTTATTATCTTGATATTTGAAATTTGCATAAAATACATCTTGATATAGTAGATCTGTAGTGTGCCTAATGATTTTGTTCTAGTTTTAGCTCTTTGATTGAGATTCATTATTTTTCCTAAATTGTTTTTCCCTAGAGTTTTCTTTTCATGAGTTGGATTCACTTTATTGAATGTAGTGATTTTATTAGGATGATTGTTGATTATGGATTTTTCTACAAGATGTTTGCTTAGTATTCCTTGTTGATTATTAATGTTCACCCTATTGAATATTGTAACTTTATCAGGATGATCATGTAATTCTTCACAAATTTCACTATTTTCATTTACTTGATTCTCACTAGATCCAACAAAAATTAATGGATTTTTCTAGGTAGGTCTCCCATTGACTTCTGTGCTAGTGGATGGGTCTGCTCCTAAACCAAGATGTTTAAATCTCATGGAGAGATTTTGTGTGATGTCTTTGAGTTTTTGACTCCTCCCATTGAGTGAGTCTTTAAAGGTTTTTCCCTTTGTAAGCTCTTCCTTCAGTGTAAGATTTTCATCATTTATTTCATCCATTTGTTTTCTTAGCTCTCCTACCTCAATCCTGAGTTGATTATCATAGTGATGATTTTCATATATCCTTTTACTTTTCAGTTCTTTTAACTCTTTCCTAAGTATTTTTATTTGATTTTCTGCCTCTAATTGATCTTAGCAGAACTCTTTAAAGCAAGCTTTAAATTCATTGGAAGAGAAACCGAAATTATCAAAATATGATACCTGATCTTCTTCATTATTTGAGGAGGCCTCCAAAGCCATCATATAGGCATCTTCAGCAGCACCTTCTTGCTCACTTACAGATGAGGAACATGACTCAGATTCTGAGTCACACCAGGTTTCAGTTATGAGACTTCTTCCATTCTTCTGTTCCTTCCTATCATCAGAAATTTCTTCAACTAAACTGATCATTGTATCCCATATTTCTTTTGCATACTAGCATTCAGCCACTTCCTGAAATATGTCATCTAACATAGTGGATACTAGTATATTCATAGACTTAGCATAACAGGCTTTTGTATTCTTTTTTACATATGTCCATTCAGCCCTAGGGACTAGTTCATGTGTAACAGTCCCACTTGCATCTTTCTTGAATGGAACCGGGGGGCCTGAAATAATGACATTGAAAATCTCTTCATCAATGAAGTTCATATAAAGCTTTATTTTGGCCTTCCAGAGTGTAAACTTTATTCAAGTTACACACTGGTGGTCTTGTTGATTCATAGTCCTTAAAGCTCATTTTTCTTTATAAAATGGATTTGGTTATTTTGAGATAAAGAAATAAGAGTGAAGAGATCTTTTGATCAAGGTGTTAACCTTTTAATGATCAACCTCCCTCTAATACCAATTGAAAGTGCACAGTGTGCCTCTGAGTATTCTTTAAGGGGGGGGGTGAATAGAGTTTTAAATATTTTCTACCCTAAATATACACACACAATAAAGCTACTAAGAGGTATGCAATCAACACTACCAAAATAGAATAAAGTAAATGCAGGAATGATAAATACAGAAAATAGTAAAGAGGGACAACACAGAAAATTCAATCTAGAAGACACATGATTTTTATTGAGGTTCCCCAAAATGTTGGTAGTCCACTCTTCTACCTCCATGGTAGGATTGCACTAACTCTGCCTGAGTCTTTTGATAAGGAGACTCTCAGAACCACTGAGTCTTTTGATAAGGAGACTCTTAGAACCACTGAGCCTTTTGAAAAGAAGACTCTTAGACCACTTAATCCTTTGAAAAAAGGGATTAATAAAACTATTTTACAGTAGGTGAACAAAGAAGAAGGAAGAGAGAAGTGGGAGAATAAAATTCTGCTTTCAGAATTCTTCAGAAGCAATTTCTTTTAAACTGATGCTTCTGTTTATCACAAGATCTGAATATAATGAACCCTTTCTTATGATTGTGATGATTGCAAGGGTTATTGTCTTGATCCTGATTCTTTGAGCGCTCTTACAAACTCGCTGCTATGTGATGAAGAAGAAGAAACAGCTATGTTGTTTTCTTGTGCAGAGAGATAACTTCTTTTTGTCTTAGGGTTGAAGGAGGAAGAAGGGAAAGCCCTATTCGATAGATAGAAAATATGTGATCAATGTTTGTTCTTTTCTTCTCCTCTTAGCATACCTATTCTCTATGATTGGAGTTTGAATTTCTTTCTTCTTTTGGGCTGTCCTCCAAAGAAATTCCTATTGGACAGTTGATTTCCCCTTATTCTTTTGTTCCCGACCCATCCATCAGATTTGAATACATTCCAAGAATGTTTTTGCAGTATCCTGGAATACTCCATTCCATTCTTGGCAATAAACGAGCCGTTGGAGAGCCGTCTTCAACATTGTGGACCTTCTGAAAAGGTATTAAAAAGGACAACAGAAAAAGCTTCTATTTTTGACTGTATTCAACGCTGCGCCGACTTCATCATTCTTCATATCGACGCACCTCTGAGTTCTTATAGGAGTAGCTTCGAATTCCTTCTTAGCTCGGGCTGAACTCAGATGTTGACATTGCATCGATTACTTATCGACGTACCCGTCGAGTTGAAGACTTGGACTTTGAACTTTAGCTTCCGTGGTGAATTGAAGTCGAAGTTGCGTCGACTTCTAAGATGGCTTCGACAGGCTTTTCCTTCTGCGTCGAGTTCCTTTCGACGTTACGTCAACTTGACTTATACTTTGACAAGTTGATTGAGTTGCTTCAACTTTCGGTCAGAGTTACGTCGACATCTACTCAAAGTTGCATTGACTTCTATTCATCGCAAGTTTTAACTCAACTAATTTTTTTCTTATTTTGACCTGGTCTTGACACTCTAAGGTAAGTGTGACATCCTAGGACATCTAATGACCATTTTACCCTTTCTATACAATGTGGGTAATATAACCTAACTGATGAAATCACTTTAAGTAATTTTTAGATAAATCACAAGGGTTTTTGCCAACAGTAGCTGGCAGAACAAATCTGCGAAATAATGATCGTGGCGGTCAAATCTTTAAGGCTTTGATCCGACAGCTGGGAGCTATTTCAGATAGTATTAGGGCTTGACCATAGGAATTTTATCCTCATTCTTACAAGTCCTTTCTCTCTCCAAGCTTGAGAAAGAGGAGAGACAAGGAGGAAGAACAAGACTCTTTCCGCCATTGACAGAGCTCTGAAGCTCCGAACTGCGAGCCATTTTCAGATCCACAGAGAGAAACCCTGTGCGGTTCTTTCCATTTGACTGGAATCTCGGACCTATGGCGCCAAAGAGACTGACAAGGGCAACGATCCTTCCGCCCGATCATAGGATGTGTTGTCTTTTTCACTAATTAATGAAGTGCAGGATTTCCTTTAGTTCTTGGGAACACCGGGTCAATTGTGTCTGTCCCCGACATTTAATGCATGTAGAAATCCGATAGTTATATTGATTTAGGCATTTTGTGTGAAACCTACCCGTGTCCGGGAGCTCGGATCGGTGATGCTTGATTTTGACTTTGCATTTAGGTTAAGCCTAGATTGCGTTCCAGAGAATGACTCCTTGAAATATGTCATCGTATTGTAGGACTTGAGTTTTAGGGGTCTTTTGGAGTGCCTAACGGAAGCCACATGCTTGTGTGTGGTTGAACGCAAACCTTCGCCATAAATTCTTATTGGAGTGGTCTTGTACCTCCTTCGTTGATTGTGATAGTGAATCCTAGGTCCACTTGTATGGATCATGTGTGTAGCGTGTTATTTGTTAGCACTTGTAGGTGTTACGATGTGAACGGGTCAAGGTAAAGTTGCACCAAACCCGCACCATGCAGTTCAGCACGAGGTTGACCCTCATCAGTATTGCCAAGATTATGGGAAAGACTAGATTCAGGAGAGTTTTTGTAACATCCCTAGACCTACTAGACCCATATGGTGACTGTACAACCCCGATGTTCGCCAGGAAGGGTCCCTGGTTCGCACAACCTAAGGAGCGAGCTAAGGAGCGGTTCGGCAGGCGAGCCCTAGAGGCAGGCGAGCCAGCCGGTCGGAGGAGCTCGCTAGGCAGGTCCGGGACCTTGGGGTACAAATAGCCATTTCTGGGGTACAGTTAGCCATTTTGGCGAGCTTGGCCCGCTAAGGAGCGGTTCGGCAGGCGAGCCCTAGAGGCAGGCCAGCCAGTCGGTCGGAGGAGCTCGCTAGGCAGGTCCGGGACCTTGGGGTACAAATAGCCATTTCTGGGGTACAGTTAGCCATTTTGGCGAGCTCGGCCCGCTAAGGAGCGGTTCGGCAGGCGAGCCGTAGAGACAGGCGAGCCCTAGAGGCAGGCGAGCCAGTCGGTCGGAGGAGCTCGCTAGGCAGCTCCGGGACCTTGGGGTACAAATAGCCATTTCTGGGGTACAGTTAGTCATTTTGGCGAGCTCGGCCCGCTAAGGAGCGGTTCGGCAGGCGAGCCGTAGAGGCAAGCGAGCCAGCCGGTCGGAGGAGTTCGCTAGGCAGCTTTGGCGAGCCAGCCAGATCTTTTGGCGAGCCCCGTGTTCGCCGAACAGGTCAGGGGTCTCTGGTTCGCCGGCGCCTGGAGTGGTCCTTTACCAAAAAAACCCTGGTGGTCTACGGGTAGCCCCTCCGAACAGCGGAGTTTGGCTGTTAGCAGACCAATTTGGGGTGCGGATAGTAAGAAGGGACAGCGGGTGTTGGCTATTGACATACCACAAAACCAAAATCTATAAATAGACCTTAAGGGGCACCTTGGAAGAGGAACGGTCTCAGAATCTTTGAGCCTTCTTCTCTCCATAGGTCGCTTTGGTTTGGGCTCTCTAGCTCTCCAAGGTGCCCGAGTCTTAGCTTTGGCTTGGGAGGGGAAGCGCTCAACGATCTTCCGGGTTAGTGGAGGGACCTCCTTGCTGAGACCAGGGTCTTTGTTCTTTGTCCGGGTTATCTGCTTATCTCTTCCGAGGGGCCGGTAAGGGCTAGTCGCCCCTCAATTCGTTGAGGGCCCCGAGCTCCACAAGAGACCGAGAAATCAGTTTCAACATTTTGGTGCGGTGAGCGTGGAGCATGGCCGGTTCAAGAAAGTTCCAGAGAAGGGTTATGGCGGGAGATGAGGAGCAGGACGAGGAGTTCGGCGAGACTCCTCATGAGGCGATGGCCAGGATGCTCGCGGATTTCAGAAAGGAGGTGCTCGACACCTTGGGGTTCACGGTCACAGCTCTGCGAAGTGAGTTTGCGACCCCAGCACCTCAGGCGACCCCTCCTACAACAGCAGTCGGCGAGAAGTCACCAGGGGGAAGGGCTGGAAAGGAAGTTGCCGTTGGTTTAGGTCAGAGCCAGGAAGGGCGAGTGTTGTTCGCCAGTCCGGCGAGTTCCGTGCCTGCAAGCTCAGTGCTGGCGAGCTCCGTCCCAGCGATCGCGACGCAGGAGAGTGCGCGCCAAGAGGAAGCGACGATTGTCGGGGTGGTTCAGGCGAGCACCGCCCTCGCGAGCACAGTCCCAGCGAGCTCAAGTTTGGCGAGCGATCTCGGGCAACGAGTGGAGCCAGGAAGAGTGACAGGAGGGGGAAGCCCCTTTTGCGAGCTGGTGCTTTCCGCACCCGTCCCTGGGGGATTTGGAGAATGGGACCGGGTGTACTACAACGGTAGAGATGACCCTGTCCAGCACCTACAGAGTTTCGAAGACTCGGTCTCCATCAGGCCGATGTCAGATTCCTTCAAGTGTCGGCTCTTTGCCGTCACCCTCAAGGAGAAGGCCAGGGACTGGTTCCATCATCTCCCTGCAGGGTCAATCTACTCGTTCGAGGATTTGCGCCGAAGTTTTTTGCTGAGGTTCTCGACCTCAAAAAAGAGGAAGAAGGACGCTGATTCTCTCTTCGCAGTGAAGCAGGGACCCAGGGAGTCACTGGCTCAGTATGCCGATCGGTTCCAGGAGGAAGTACAGCTCACTCAGGAGATGCCTGGGTTTGCACTCCAACTCGCCTTCACGGTCGTGTTGAAAGAGAGTTTCTTCAAGATGGCGTTGAAGAGAAAAGCCCCCGTCTCCTTTGAAGAGCTGATGGAGAGGGTGTCGGAGGAAGTCGCGAGTGAGGAAGCCAATCCGAAGCTCACCAAGAGGCTAGCAAAGCTCAGTGAGCCGGAGGTGAGGCAGCAGGAGGTCAGGAGAAGGGAAGAGCCCCGGGCCCCGGAGGGGGAATGGAGGCCGCAAGGTGGAGGAATGCAAGGGCAGGGAAGGGGTTACGGCCCAGGAAGGGGTAACCATGTCGGAGGTCAATGGAGGCCCCCCAGTTAGGGTGGACGCAAGGTCCGATGCAAATGCCTCCCCTCCCCAACAGGCTATGGCGATTGGAAGAGGAAGAGGAAGAGGGAGGGGAAGGGGAGGAGAGGCGGAAACGGCAGCCGCTAGGAGGAGAAGGAATAGGGTGGCAGAGGCCGAGGCAAGGGAAGTGGCGTTGCCATATTGTATCTTCCATGATGTGGAAGGTCACTCGACGGACACCTGTCCGGAGTTCCTAGAAGTGAAGAGGGGCAGAGCGCCCGCGCCACCACAGCAGCAGCCAGTAAGGATCGTGGAGGTTGAACCTCGAGAGGAGGATGAGGAAAGGTGTGAGGATAGAACCGATATGGGAAGTAGAGGAGGGATCGGGGTGATCCATGGGGGGGTAGGGGTGGAGGCGACCCGCAAGGCTAGCCTCCATACCATCTACCGCCGAAGCGTGGCTTCGACATCCACCGCTCCGCCCCCGGCCGAAAAAATCGTTTTCACCCAGAAAGACATGCCGGGCTATGAGGACCCGTTCTGCGACGCGTTGGTTATTCAGACGGCGATCGAGAACTTCACCGTCTCCCGGATCCTAGTGGACAACGGAAGTTTGGTCAACGTCATCTTCAAGACGGCGTTCGATAAGATGGAGGTGGAGCCCAGGAGGGTGTTGGCCTCAGATGGCCCTCTGTTCGGATTCTCGGGGGAGAGGAAGGAAGTAGAAGGGGGAGTAGGGCTTCATGTGACCTTGGGTGGGCAGTCCCGGAACTGTCGTTTTGTCATAGTGGACGCCCCTAGCAGTTACAGCGCTATCTGAAAGACTTAATTTAAGGGTAGCTAATCACCTAGAGCGGGGGGGGGGGGGGGGGGGTGAATAGGTTATATAAATTTATTACAGTTCTTGAACATAACCTAGATAAATCTGATCAGAGCTTTCAAGAAAAATAACACCACAGAAAAGAACACACAGATTTTTATAGTGGTTCCCCTTATCTTGGGTAATCCACTTTCCCCCTCCTACCCTTCTAGCAGTGTACTAGATAGGGTTTATAACTCCTCCAGATCTCAGACCACAAATAGGTCTTACAGCTCAGATCGCCAAAGGATCTTACAATCTCAGATCACACAGATCCTACCTCAGCCTTTATAACTAGGCTTACAACTCAGATTCACCCCTGAATCCTACAACTCAGATCACACCTGATCTTACAACTCAGATCCTTGACAGATCCTACACTCAGATCTGACAACTCAGATCCTACAGGAATTTAGAAAGAAAGTAACAAATACTTAGACTCAGGTTTGCAATTGTTGAGCCTTCTTGATCTGCCTGAATGATCAGACAGAAACCTTCAATAGAACAGCAGCAGCAAATGATCTTCTTGATTCGACAGGCTGTGATGACTGTTCTTCTTCTTAGGAAGACAGATTCTTCCTTCTTGACCTCCTCCTTTCAGAAAAAGATATCAGCACCAGATTGCTGAATGAATTCTTCAAATCAGAATGGTTCTGAAAGGGAAGATGACTTCTCAGAAATCTTTCTCAAACTTTTACTCGAAAACGATAATAGCTTTTAAAACTTTTCTTCACTGCTTTAATGCTTAGCTACATAACCCTTAGGTCATGCCTTCTATTTATAGCCCGCCATCTGCAATTACAGTTACGATCCTCCACATCAGCATGACGTTATGTTTTCAACGGTCTTTATCAGAAACAAAAGCTCAGCCAGCTGTAGAAGAAATTCCTCAGTTCAGACTATCTGTAGAGGAGGCGTTGAGCGCTTACTGTCTTTGTCAACACTTTCTCAATTAGGCGTCGAGCAACACTCGACGCATACTCCTTAGACTGAAGCTCTCGGCTCCTCCTTCTCAGGCGATGAGTAATCATCACTCAGTCGACGCCTTTTAACTCTGTTTTCATATCTCTACACTTCTGGATGATGCTGGGCAGATAAGAGTTAAGTCAACACTTCTCATTCCAAGACGTCGAGCAATATAACTTGGCTCGACGCTTTCTAACTTGAACTCAGAACTTCTAGTTGGCGCTGAGCTGACTGAAGTTAAGTCGACACTTCTCTTTCCAAGGCGTCGAGCAATGCACCTCGGCTCGACGCTTCCGAACTTGGTCTCAGAACTTCAGCGGCGACCTTGTCTATTTGAGTAGTAGACATGCGTCAACGCTTCTGGGTCACAGGCGTCGAGCGATGTATTATGTCTCGACGCTTCTGAACTTGAATTAATTCCATGAACATTTTGCCTGACCTGATCTCCTGCACATTGATTCTAGAGAGTATATCAAATACATTCTGAGATATATCTTTGACTTAGAAATGGACTACTCCAAATCTAGGACATTGTGAGCAATGATCCCAACAATCTCCCCCTATTTGAAGAAGTCATAACCTCAGTCAATGATATATCTCTCTTTAAAAAAAAACAATGTGTACAAATTTCTATATAGATAATCAAAAGAAGGAGTATCATACTATATAGAATCAAATTACCAACACATTCTATCCACAGACATTCTCTCAGACATAACATCTCATAAAAGCATAATAACATAAGCAATTCAGAATAAGATATGTCATGAAGAGAACTATAATCACATCACAGGCATATATATATATATGTAATCATGAAAAATAGATCACACCAGAAATTCACCAGGATTGTTCAAAAGTATATTAATTACATTCATCAGAAAGAAACAGTAAAGATTAAAGTTCTAAGAATGCCCAGGATCCTTGAATTCAATTTCTCTTTTGGCTCTTTTGGCGAGTGCTGCAGCAACTTCCTTTCTCCTTTCGAAATAACCAAATGGCTTTGGGAAGTACCTGATCGGCTCCAATTCTCCTGCCTGGACTTTCCCAGCCATTTTATCAGCCTTGAATTTGATCTTTAGATCTTCTTGAGCCCTATGCTTTAACCACTCAGCTTCAGAGTACCACTTTTCTCGTTGATCTGGATTATTTTTCACAGCTTTCCATGCTGATAGAATCAATTCTCTGGAAGATGGAGACCAATGTTCAAAATCAGCTCTTGATTGAACCTCTTCTCTGTACTTTCTTTTGCTTGATTCTTCTTGCTCACTAGGAAAATGTTCTCTTGTACCTTTATCCTTAGGACTATACATTTGAGCAATCTTCTTTTGAACCTCAGTGAGAGAGATTGGCCCTGTCCCAGAGACTTGATCATTCCCATAGTCTATGGTAGGATATCCAAGAGTTTCTCTTATAGAGTTTGAGGTCCACATAGCATGTTCAGAACTAGCTTGAATCATTGACCTCTCCCCCTTTAGGACTTCTTCAACAATATGATCTCTTATAATATTTTTCTGAAATCTGACTTGACCTTCCAAATGAAGAACTCCACTGTCAATGTTTTTCTTTACTTTAAGAAGATGATCATCTAAGGTGTCTACATGCATCTTTACTTGGTCTTTTAAAATTGTGGAGCTCTCACCAATGTTGGCCAAAATATCAGCATTATGCTGTTGTAATCTTGCTTCAATTTTATTTGTACCTGTGAGAATTTGTGCTACTTGTTCTTCATACAAAACTTGCATGTTGTTACTCAGTATTCCTTGGTTTGTCTGAACATCATCCACTGTTTTAGTAATTCCGGCTTGTGATTCTTTAATAGTCTTGGATGCTTCTTTGATGGCATCAAGCTGTTCAGTTGAATAATCGACTGAAGCACCAGCTCTCTTAAAGAAATTTACCATCTCCTTCCTTAAAGCAGACATCTGATGATTGACTTCAAATCTAACCAACTTCATTTGAAAATCCACTTCCTTTTTCATTTTATCATTATTCTCCTCAATATATTATTCTAACATTCTCCTTTGATTATTCAGTAACACCTCCAGCCGAGGTAGAAGAGGACTAAGGTCCACATGGATTTCCCTTTCCATGTCAACACCTTTGCTACTTACTTCCCTGAGAAAAGAATCATTTCTTTGGCTCATATGAGAGCTAGAGGACTCTATCTTAATAACTTTCTCAGCAGATTTCTTTGTTGCTTCAGGCTCTACTTCCACCTCCATTGCCTCAATGACAGGATTTACTTTATCAGGGATCTCAGCCTGAGACTCCCCCTCAATCAAATCAATTTTATCCTGAGCAGGGATCTCATCCTGAGACTCCCCCTCAATTGCTGCTTTGCTTAGTTCGGAATCGTGCTGAACAGGTATCTCATCTTGAGTCTCTTTTTCATTTGGCAGAACCCCTTCAAATCTAGCTGGGGATAATGGAAGACTTCCTCTTTCTTCTTCCCCTTTTTCATTTGCATCCTTAGAAGTAACAGGAGAACTATCCCTTTCATTGTTCTTTTCTACATCTTCAGATGTTGTAAGATTTGGATCATGAATTGGTGAAGATGTAGATTTTCTCTTGGAGGAGGATGTACTAGAAGAACTAGAAGAAACCTTAGTCTTCTTTTGCTTCTTTGCTTTCTTCTGCTTGGGAGAAGAATCTGCTGGAGGAGGGTTAGATAAGATTCTATCCCATCTCTCTATCATTCTCATATCCATTTTCTTCATATGATTTATCTTTGATCCAAGTTTATTATTCAAAATGTCAGGGGACACTTTTACTAAATACAGAGACAGTATCCTACCCATGTTGGGTACCTGGATACACTCAACTATTCTGTCAAACACAACTCTTCCCCAATCTGTTCTTAGAGAATGAATGATCCTTGTCAGAAGAATAAACATTTTTCTGGATATTTTGCCATGCGATCCAGTCTTGCATAACAATCCCTTTCCTATCACATCTGTTATCAGTTTGCCTTTCGGATTCATTTCTTTTCTTAGAATACTTCCAGGGATTTCTCTTGACGTGTCAATTCCGCACCAAATTTGTGCTAGTCTAATCTGCTCAGAGGACACCTCTTCCTCTTCTTCGTCTATTTTTAACCTAGGCAGTTTCAGTGCCTTAGCGAGTCTAGATGGAGTTATCTTAATCTTCTTGCCATTCACACTAGTCTTAATCTTTGAATTTACGGAGTCAATTACTATGTTAGAATATAGCTCTAATACCTTGATGAGTCCCAATTATATACATATTTTCGGACTCATTTGGGCCGATTTTCTAGTCTTTTCACTACACTTTAGGCATGTTTTCATGCATATTTGACATTCCATGTTATGTGCACTTCTAGGCCCGTTTCGGTGTATTTTCATGTCTATCTTACTCATGCTTTATGTTGCAATTTAATTTCTATATTTGAGAATGTGTGGAATGCCCATTTCAGTGGCCCGATGATCTTTCATGTTGACACGGGGGTTGTGCGAGTGTTCCGGGGCGCAAAAACTGCACAGGAACACTGCGCACGACCACTGGACATAGTGCGCACGACCACTGGTCGTGCGCTAGTGATCGTGCATTAATTCCCACCTAAAAAGTGGCCTGACTGGCTTAACGCACGACCACTGGACATAGTGCGCACGACCACTGGTCGTGCGCCACTGATCATGCGCATTGAAAACCTGCACCTGTCTATAAATAGCTGCTCCGCGAAAACAGCCGGAACTTCTTCGTTTCTAGGTCTTTTTGAGCGCCATTTTTTGCGTTTTTTCATTCTAAGCCTCCTCTATTCATCTAGGGACTTCAAGGAAGAGATTGGATCTTACTTTCATCATCAAGGAAGGTTTAAAGAGCATTTGGACATCGCCGGGTCGTGACACGAAGAAGACGGGCCATTGGGAGGAAGTGGCAGCCCTCCTTTACCCCGGACGCAGTTGAGGACCGAGCTTGGACGCGGATTGACAACCCAGCGATTCCAACCGTGAATCCCAGCAAGGCTTCGGAGTCGGTCGGATCTCTTACTCTTTATTCTTTTGAAATGATGTTTGTATGCTAAACTCTCTATTTTTTGGATGAAGAGCTTGATAAATCCATATATGTAACTTTTATTTCATGTTTATGAAATTACTTTTGATTTATTCAAGTGTATGAGGTGCGCTATTGTCATTCATCTTCCATCCCCCATTACCCTCCATTCCATTCAGCTTAACTTCTCTTCCACTACGTGAGCCTACTCTTCCATTCGCCAAGCTAAGCGGTGCTAACGGCCCGTGTAATCCACTTCATTTCCGCTAGTGCGAACCACCTCATCCGCTTGCCTACTCGCCCATCCGCCTACCGAAGCAGTGCATCACAGCCTGCATAGTTTCCGTCCGCCCGGCGAAGCAGCGCATAGCGGCCTGCATAGGAGTAGTGATTTAGTTGTTTTATTTTGTTTTCCGCAAATCAAACCAACCCTAGCCTTTCGCATCCATCCGACTTAAGGACTTCAATCTCAAGTCCTCCTCAATAGTCAACTCCACCTTACTGTGTTCCTTCCGAGATCGATACTCGGGGATTTACTCCTTGTTTTATATTACTTGAACGATCGGTACACTGCTGTGTCGTGCCGCAGTCTAGCCACCATCTATAGTGGTGTGTAGGATTTGCGCGTCAAGTTTTTGGCGCCGTTGCCAGGGAACACAGTCGTGTGAGTTTTCTGGAGAGGGAAAACCTGAGAGAGAAGCCCTTCCTTTTGTAATTGCATTTTTTTTGTTTTATTTCTTTTTATTCCATTTTCCTGTTTTAATTAGGTTGCTTTAGTAATTTTTGTTAGGTGTGGTATTTCGCACAATAGTGTTTTTTTATTTGAATCGTTTTATCTTCGCACTATGTGGGCACATCTTAATTTCCGTTGCCGTTGGTGTGGAGCTACCTCCCACTCTAGTGATGAATGCCCTACGGAGAATAGTAGGCATAATTCTTATAGCCCAGCATATGGAGCACCGACTTCGTCTGATACTTCATATGGTGCGCGTAAGTCTTATGGCTACTCTGCTGATCCTTTACCGTCTTACTTCTTTTCGGCTTCAGCCCCCGCTGTGCCAAAGAAGCCCGCAAGGCAGTGCTGGTTTTGTCGGAGCACTGATCATGTCTTGAAGGACTGTGTCGAGTATCTTCGCCAATTGGACGAGGATGACGAGCCGGATATCCAGATCGTCCCAACTCCTAACTCTGGCGGCACACCTTCAACATCCGATTATGTGTCTTTGTCACCTTCACATCTTGAAGGGAATGGCATGGATACGGTCACTGGATGTGCGGCTGATCTATACACCGACATTGCTGAGCCTATTCTCCATTTGCATCCACCACCTCTAGTGGATTCGATTCTTTGTGAGGAATCGGTGCTCGACTTTTATCCGAGCACTATTCTTCCCCCTGTTGTGCATACTACATTCGTCTCTGACGACATTGTCGATGATGTGTCACAAGAGGAGGCGGTTGATCTTAGTATTATGCCTACTCCTATGGAGGAGGACAACCTTCTAGGTGCGGAGGAGTTTTCCTCAGCACCGGTGGAGGAAGTCCAAATCTTATGCATGGCCACTGTTGATCCCGCCGAACCTTGTAGCATTGATGACAATGCAAACATTATTTTACTTACCCAACCTGATGGGAGTGAGACCGGGATCACTCCCCCGATTGATTTTTATTCATGTTCTTCTTCTTTTTTATTTCTTGATCCCCTTTCTCTATCTGAGCCTGTACAGGTTGAGTCTTCACAGGTACCTCAGGAGGACTTGGAACATGATGCTCAAGTCAATGATGAGAGCATCCTCTTATGTGAGGAGGTTGATTCCCCCTCCGTAGAGGAAGCTCCACTCATTTCCTTCTCCTCCTGCTGCCTCCCTGGAGATGATACCTTGCTGGGCAAGGATAGTTTTGGTGAGTTGAGTGAGGATTCCCCCTCTTCTTATTTTTTATTCCCTCTACCTGTGACGAGCAGGTATTATTTATATTCGGGTAGAGGCGTGACTGTTCTGTTGCCGTATCGGTACCCGCTACCGACACGCATATTAGAACAGTTACCTGTGCACTTCTCTTTTCATAGACCCATTAGCTAGAACTGTTTTCAATTTGAATAAGTCGTGCTGGGAGGACAATAACCCCAGTAGTTATCTTATTTTTCCTGCATTTTTATTTCTTCTAATCATGTTTAGTTAGCTGTAGTTTATTTTAGTTTGTCTTTTTCTTTTGTTTTTGTGGAGCTCACCCCTGCAGGTACTCATTGCAAATTCTGAATGGCGGGTTTGCTTCAGATTTCCACGCACCTTCTGGTATGCTCACTTGCTGAGCATTGGGTAACTTCTTCCCTAGCTTTCGATTTTGATTTTCACTGTCATATCATTATGTTGTATTGTTTAGATTAAGTCTGGGGGAGAGCCGTTATATATTACCCACTGCACGTGCACATCTCATTTGCATACTAGAAGTATTTTAATTTCAGTTATTTAGTATTGTTCATCTTCATTGTACACCACTGCACCCACTTTAGCGCGCACTTGCTTGTTTGTATGCTTCCGTATATTCAATTCTTGGATGTGATGTAGGAAGTGCTGTATTAGCCAAAATAATTGCAAGATGGAGTGGAATGTTGACTCTTGTAGTGCTCTAGTTGAATACTCGTGTTTGCATAGGGATTTGAGTAGAATTAGTTTTTGTTTATGCTTCTAATTTATAATTTGTAGATTTGCGTAGATTTTAATTTATTTTACTCAAAATGGTGAATGTGGTTGAATCTTGCGGTAGCGTGGTATTGTGTGTAGGCGAATGTGAGGTTCGTGTTGCTCGAGTCGGGAGGAAGGATTACCTTTCTCGGGGGTTAAGAACTTGCCCCAAGCGACTCTCGAAGCATGGGTGCGAATGACTTGCAAGTTGAGCGTGACATAGGCCATCTATTTGGCAAGCTTAGCTTTGTTTTACCACTCCTATACACTAACCGTTGCTAGCCTATTTTGTGCCTACCCGATCTTTTGATTCAGCCCCACCATACTTCACCAAGGCCTAAAAGCTAATCCTATTATCGCAACCAAAAATTAAGCTAAGAGCATTTATGAATTGTAATTTTTCAATGTGGTGCGGTGATGCGTAACTTCAGTGTTGATGTGGAAGTTTTAAAAAAAAAACGTCTTCGTGCTGAGAATTGTGCTAATTAATTTGGGGATAAAAAGAAAAGAAAAAGAAAAAGAAAAAGAAAAAATAATATATATATATTTATCCCTAGCGCTTTAATTGAAGCATATTTTGGTATTGATTGTTGTAGGCCGTGTGCACACCCGGTTTCAAAGTCATGTCTGGGGGTGTGTTACACGTGTATTATTGGGGATGCTATGATTTAGCACTTTTGTGTGCTCATTTGGGTTGCGATTAGCCTTCACGTTTATCTTTGCATTCCAAACCGTAACCCAAGCCTCATGTATACCTAAAGTCCTATCGATTCGTCTTGTGAGTTCACTAGCGTCGTGGAGAGAGTGTGACCGGGCGAGCATATGGTTCTCGACGTTGATGGATTTCAACGGAGATAATTCCGAGTTCCGGTCTTGGGTAACATTCACCTGCACGTCTAGCTTACTTTCGTACTACGCGAGACCACGAGATTCACCAACATTCCATTTTTGAGTAAAAATAAATTCTTTTTTATGCATTTACACTTTTATAAAGTAGCTAGCATATGTAAAAACTTCTTCTAATGAACTTCTATGCACACTAGAAGGAAACTTCGCATTCTATTCCATGTTTGCAATTTTTTTGGTTAGCTATGCTTTTCCTACTCCGCCGGATATGTTTGCTCGGGACGCGCAAACAGGTAAGTCTGGGGGTGTGATGAGTCCCAATTATATACATATTTTCGGACTCATTTGGGCCGATTTTCTAGTCTTTTCACTACACTTTAGGCATGTTTTCATGCATATTTGACATTCCATGTTATGTGCACTTCTAGGCCCGTTTCGGTGTATTTTCATGTCTATCTTACTCATGCTTTATGTTGCAATTTAATTTCTATATTTGAGAATGTGTGGAATGCCCATTTCAGTGGCCCGATGATCTTTCATGTTGACACGGGGGTTGTGCGAGTGTTCCGGGGCGCAAAAACTGCACAGGAACACTGCGCACGACCACTGGACATAGTGCGCACGACCACTGGTCGTGCGCTAGTGATCGTGCATTAATTCCCACCTAAAAAGTGGCCTGACTGGCTTAACGCACGACCACTGGACATAGTGCGCACGACCACTGGTCGTGCGCCACTGATCATGCGCATTGAAAACCTGCACCTGTCTATAAATAGCTGCTCCGCGAAAACAGCCGGAACTTCTTCGTTTCTAGGTCTTTTTGAGCGCCATTTTTTGCGTTTTTTCGTTCTAAGCCTCCTCTATTCATCTAGGGACTTCAAGGAAGAGATTGGATCTTACTTTCATCATCAAGGAAGGTTTAAAGAGCATTTGGACATCGCCGGGTCGTGACACGAAGAAGACGGGCCATTGGGAGGAAGTGACAGCCCTCCTTTACCCCGGACGCAGTTGAGGACCGAGCTTGGACGCGGATTGACAACCCAGCGATTCCAACCGTGAATCCCAGCAAGGCTTCGGAGTCGGTCGGATCTCTTACTCTTTATTCTTTTGAAATGATGTTTGTATGCTAAACTCTCTATTTTTTGGATGAAGAGCTTGATAAATCCATATATGTAACTTTTATTTCATGTTTATGAAATTACTTTTGATTTATTCAAGTGTATGAGGTGCGCTATTGTCATTCATCTTCCATCCCCCATTACCCTCCATTCCATTCAGCTTAACTTCTCTTCCACTACGTGAGCCTACTCTTCCATTCGCCAAGCTAAGCGGTGCTAACGGCCCGTGTAATCCACTTCATTTCCGCTAGTGCGAACCACCTCATCCGCTTGCCTACTCGCCCATCCGCCTACCGAAGCAGTGCATCGCAGCCTGCATAGTTTCCGTCCGCCCGGCGAAGCAGCGCATAGCGGCCTGCATAGGAGTAGTGATTTAGTTGTTTTATTTTGTTTTCCGCAAATCAAACCAACCCTAGCCTTTCGCATCCATCCGACTTAAGGACTTCAATCTCAAGTCCTCCTCAATAGTCAACTCCACCTTACTGTGTTCCTTCCGAGATCGATACTCGGGGATTTACTCCTTGTTTTATATTACTTGAACGATCGGTACACTGCTGTGTCGTGCCGCAGTCTAGCCACCATCTATAGTGGTGTGTAGGATTTGCGCGTCAAGTTTTTGGCGCCGTTGCCAGGGAACACAGTCGTGTGAGTTTTCTGGAGAGGGAAAACCTGAGAGAGAAGCCCTTCCTTTTGTAATTGCATTTTTTTGTTTTATTTCTTTTTATTCCATTTTCCTGTTTTAATTAGGTTGCTTTAGTAATTTTTGTTAGGTGTGGTATTTCGCACAATAGTGTTTTTTTATTTGAATCGTTTTATCTTCGCACTATGTGGGCACATCTTAATTTCCGTTGCCGTTGGTGTGGAGCTACCTCCCACTCTAGTGATGAATGCCCTACGGAGAATAGTAGGCATAATTCTTATAGCCCAGCATATGGAGCACCGACTTCGTCTGATACTTCATATGGTGCGCGTAAGTCTTATGGCTACTCTGCTGAGCCTTTACCGTCTTACTTCTTTTCGGCTTCAGCCCCCGCTGTACCAAAGAAGCCCGCAAGGCAGTGCTGGTTTTGTCGGAGCACTGATCATGTCTTGAAGGACTGTGCCGAGTATCTTCGCCAATTGGACGAGGATGACGAGCCGGATATCCGGATCGTACCAACTCCTAACTCTGGCGGCACACCTTCAACATCCGGTTATGTGTCTTTGTCACCTTCACATCTTGAAGGGAATGGCATAGATACGGTCACTGGATGTGCGGCTGATCTATGCACCGACATTGCTGAGCCTATTCTCCATTTGCATCCACCACCTCTAGTGGATTCGATTCTTTGTGAGGAATCAGTGCTCGACTTTTATCCGAGCACTATTCTTCCCCCTGTTGTGCATACTACATTCGTCTCTGACGACATTGTCGATGATGTGTCACAAGAGTAGGCGGTTGATCTTAGTATTATGCCTACTCCTATGGAGGAGGACAACCTTCTAGGTGCGGAGGAGTTTTCCTCAGCACCGGTGGAGGAAGTCCAAATCTTAGGCATGGCCACTGTTGATCCCGCCGAACCTTGTAGCATTGATGACAATGCAAACATTATTTTACTTACCCAACCTGATGGGAGTGAGACCGGGATCACTCCCCCGATTGATTTTTATTCATGTTCTTCTTCTTTTTTATTTCTTGATCCCCTTTCTCTATCTGAGCATGTACAGGTTGAGTCTTCACAGGTACCTCAGGAGGACTTGGAACATGATGCTCAAGTCAATGATGAGAGCATCCTCTTATGTGAGGAGGTTGATTCCCCCTCCGTAGAGGAAGCTCCACTCATTTCCTTCTCCTCCTGCTGCCTCCCTGGAGATGATACCTTGCTGGACAAGGATAGTTTTGGTGAGTTGAGTGAGGATTCCCCCTCTTCTAATTTTTTATTCCCTCTACCTGTGACGAGCAGGTATTATTTATATTCGGGTAGAGGCGTGACTGTTCTGTTGCCGTATCGGTACCCGCTACCGACACGCATATTAGAACAGTTACCTGTGCACTTCTCTTTTCATAGACCCATTAGCTAGAACTGTTTTCAATTTGAATAAGTCGTGCTGGGAGGACAATAACCCCAGTAGTTATCTTATTTTTCCTGCATTTTTATTTCTTCTAATCATGTTTAGTTAGCTGTAGTTTATTTTAGTTTGTCTTTTTCTTTTGTTTTTGTGGAGCTCACCCCTGCAGGTACTCATTGCAAATTCTGAATGGCGGGTTTGCTTCAGATTTCCACGCACCTTCTGGTATGCTCACTTGCTGAGCATTGGGTAACTTCTTCCCTAGCTTTCGATTTTGATTTTCACTGTCATATCATTATGTTGTATTGTTTAGATTAAGTCTGGGGGAGAGCCGTTATATATTACCCACTGCACGTGCACATCTCATTTGCATACTAGAAGTATTTTAATTTCAGTTATTTAGTATTGTTCATCTTCATTGTACACCACTGCACCCACTTTAGCGCGCACTCGCTTGTTTGTATGCTTCCGTATATTCAATTCTTGTATGTGATGTAGGAAGTGCTGTATTAGCCAAAATAATTGCAAGATGGAGTGGAATGTTGACTCTTGTAGTGCTCTAGTTGAATACTCGTGTTTGCATAGGGATTTGAGTAGAATTAGTTTTTGTTTATGCTTCTAATTTATAATTTGTAGATTTGCGTAGATTTTAATTTATTTTACTCAAAATGGTGAATGTGGTTGAATCTTGCGGTAGCGTGGTATTGTGTGTAGGCGAATGTGAGGTTCGTGTTGCTCGAGTCGGGAGGAAGGATTACCTTTCTCGGGGGTTAAGAACTTGCCCCAAGCGACTCTCGAAGCATGGGTGCGAATGAATTGCAAGTTGAGCGTGACATAGGCCATCTATTTGGCAAGCTTGAGCTTTGTTTTACCACTCCTATACACTAACCGTTGCTAGCCTATTTTGTGCCTACCCGATCTTTTGATTCAGCCCCACCATACTTCACCAAGGCCTAAAAGCTAATCCTATTATCGCAACCAAAAATTAAGCTAAGAGCATTTATGAATTGTAATTTTTCAATGCGGTGCGGTGATGCGTAACTTCAGTGTTGATGTGGAAGTTTTAAAAAAAAACGTCTTCGTGCTGAGAATTGTGCTAATTAATTTGGGGATAAAAAGAAAAGAAAAAGAAAAAGAAAAAGAAAAAATAATATATATATATTTATCCCTAGCGCTTTAATTGAAGCATATTTTGGTATTGATTGTTGTAGGCCGTGTGCACACCCGGTTTCAAAGTCATGTCTGGGGGTGTGTTACACGTGTATTATTGGGGATGCTATGATTTAGCACTTTTGTGTGCTCATTTGGGTTGCGATTAGCCTTCACGTTTATCTTTGCATTCCAAACCGTAACCCAAGCCTCATGTATACCTAAAGTCCTATCGATTCGTCTTGTGAGTTCACTAGCGTCGTGGAGAGAGTGTGACCGGGCGAGCATATGGTTCTCGACGTTGATGGATTTCAACGGAGATAATTCCGAGTTCCGGTCTTGGGTAACATTCACCTGCACGTCTAGCTTACTTTCGTACTACGCGAGACCACGAGATTCACCAACATTCCATTTTTGAGTAAAAATAAATTCTTTTTTACGCATTTACACTTTTATAAAGTAGCTAGCATATGTAAAAACTTCTTCTAATGAACTTCTATGCACACTAGAAGGAAACTTCGCATTCTATTCCATGTTTGCAATTTTTTTGGTTAGCTATGCTTTTCCTACTCTGCCGGATATGTTTGCTCGGGACGTGCAAACAGGTAAGTCTGGGGGTGTGATGAGTCCCAATTATATACATATTTTCGGACTCATTTGGGCCGATTTTCTAGTCTTTTCACTACACTTTAGGCATGTTTTCATGCATATTTGACATTCCATGTTATGTGCACTTCTAGGCCCGTTTCGGTGTATTTTCATGTCTATCTTACTCATGCTTTATGTTGCAATTTAATTTCTATATTTGAGAATGTGTGGAATGCCCATTTCAGTGGCCCGATGATCTTTCATGTTGACACGGGGGTTGTGCGAGTGTTCCGGGGCGCAAAAACTGCACAGGAACACTGCGCACGACCACTGGACATAGTGCGCACGACCACTGGTCGTGCGCTAGTGATCGTGCATTAATTCCCACCTAAAAAGTGGCCTGACTGGCTTAACGCACGACCACTGGACATAGTGCGCACGACCACTGGTCGTGCGCCACTGATCATGCGCATTGAAAACCTGCACCTGTCTATAAATAGCTGCTCCGCGAAAACAGCCGGAACTTCTTCGTTTCTAGGTCTTTTTGAGCGCCATTTTTTGCGTTTTTTCGTTCTAAGCCTCCTCTATTCATCTAGGGACTTCAAGGAAGAGATTGGATCTTACTTTCATCATCAAGGAAGGTTTAAAGAGCATTTGGACATCGCCGGGTCGTGACACGAAGAAGACGGGCCATTGGGAGGAAGTGACAGCCCTCCTTTACCCCGGACGCAGTTGAGGACCGAGCTTGGACGCGGATTGACAACCCAGCGATTCCAACCGTGAATCCCAGCAAGGCTTCGGAGTCGGTCGGATCTCTTACTCTTTATTCTTTTGAAATGATGTTTGTATGCTAAACTCTCTATTTTTTGGATGAAGAGCTTGATAAATCCATATATGTAACTTTTATTTCATGTTTATGAAATTACTTTTGATTTATTCAAGTGTATGAGGTGCGCTATTGTCATTCATCTTCCATCCCCCATTACCCTCCATTCCATTCAGCTTAACTTCTCTTCCACTACGTGAGCCTACTCTTCCATTCGCCAAGCTAAGCGGTGCTAACGGCCCGTGTAATCCACTTCATTTCCGCTAGTGCGAACCACCTCATCCGCTTGCCTACTCGCCCATCCGCCTACCGAAGCAGTGCATCGCAGCCTGCATAGTTTCCGTCCGCCCGGCGAAGCAGCGCATAGCGGCCTGCATAGGAGTAGTGATTTAGTTGTTTTATTTTGTTTTCCGCAAATCAAACCAACCCTAGCCTTTCGCATCCATCCGACTTAAGGACTTCAATCTCAAGTCCTCCTCAATAGTCAACTCCACCTTACTGTGTTCCTTCCGAGATCGATACTCGGGGATTTACTCCTTGTTTTATATTACTTGAACGATCGGTACACTGCTGTGTCGTGCCGCAGTCTAGCCACCATCTATAGTGGTGTGTAGGATTTGCGCGTCAAGTTTTTGGCGCCGTTGCCAGGGAACACAGTCGTGTGAGTTTTCTGGAGAGGGAAAACCTGAGAGAGAATCCCTTCCTTTTGTAATTGCATTTTTTTGTTTTATTTCTTTTTATTCCATTTTCCTGTTTTAATTAGGTTGCTTTAGTAATTTTTGTTAGGTGTGGTATTTCGCACAATAGTGTTTTTTTATTTGAATCGTTTTATCTTCGCACTATGTGGGCACATCTTAATTTTCGTTGCCGTTGGTGTGGAGCTACCTCCCACTCTAGTGATGAATGCCCTACGGAGAATAGTAGGCATAATTCTTATAGCCCAGCATATGGAGCACCGACTTCGTCTGATACTTCATATGGTGCGCGTAAGTCTTATGGCTACTCTGCTGAGCCTTTACCGTCTTACTTCTTTTCGGCTTCAGCCCCCGCTGTACCAAAGAAGCCCGCAAGGCAGTGCTGGTTTTGTCGGAGCACTGATCATGTCTTGAAGGACTGTGCCGAGTATCTTCGCCAATTGGACGAGGATGACGAGCCGGATATCCGGATCGTCCCAACTCCTAACTCTGGCGGCACACCTTCAACATCCGGTTATGTGTCTTTGTCACCTTCACATCTTGAAGGGAATGGCATGGATACGGTCACTGGATGTGCGGCTGATCTATGCACCGACATTGCTGAGCCTATTCTCCATTTGCATCCACCACCTCTAGTGGATTCGATTCTTTGTGAGGAATCAGTGCTCGACTTTTATCCGAGCACTATTCTTCCCCCTGTTGTGCATACTACATTCGTCTCTGACGACATTGTCGATGATGTGTCACAAGAGTAGGCGGTTGATCTTAGTATTATGCCTACTCCTATGGAGGAGGACAACCTTCTAGGTGCGGAGGAGTTTTCCTCAGCACCGGTGGAGGAAGTCCAAATCTTAGGCATGGCCACTGTTGATCCCGCCGAACCTTGTAGCATTGATGACAATGCAAACATTATTTTACTTACCCAACCTGATGGGAGTGAGACCGGGATCACTCCCCCGATTGATTTTTATTCATGTTCTTCTTCTTTTTTATTTCTTGATCCCCTTTCTCTATCTGAGCATGTACAGGTTGAGTCTTCACAGGTACCTCAGGAGGACTTGGAACATGATGCTCAAGTCAATGATGAGAGCATCCTCTTATGTGAGGAGGTTGATTCCCCCTCCGTAGAGGAAGCTCCACTCATTTCCTTCTCCTCCTGCTGCCTCCCTGGAGATGATACCTTGCTGGACAAGGATAGTTTTGGTGAGTTGAGTGAGGATTCCCCCTCTTCTAATTTTTTATTCCCTCTACCTGTGACGAGCAGGTATTATTTATATTCGGGTAGAGGCGTGACTGTTCTGTTGCCGTATCGGTACCCGCTACCGACACGCATATTAGAACAGTTACCTGTGCACTTCTCTTTTCATAGACCCATTAGCTAGAACTGTTTTCAATTTGAATAAGTCGTGCTGGGAGGACAATAACCCCAGTAGTTATCTTATTTTTCCTGCATTTTTATTTCTTCTAATCATGTTTAGTTAGCTGTAGTTTATTTTAGTTTGTCTTTTTCTTTTGTTTTTGTGGAGCTCACCCCTGCAGGTACTCATTGCAAATTCTGAATGGCGGGTTTGCTTCAGATTTCCACGCACCTTCTGGTATGCTCACTTGCTGAGCATTGGGTAACTTCTTCCCTAGCTTTCGATTTTGATTTTCACTGTCATATCATTATGTTGTATTGTTTAGATTAAGTCTGGGGGAGAGCCGTTATATATTACCCACTGCACGTGCACATCTCATTTGCATACTAGAAGTATTTTAATTTCAGTTATTTAGTATTGTTCATCTTCATTGTACACCACTGCACCCACTTTAGCGCGCACTCGCTTGTTTGTATGCTTCCGTATATTCAATTCTTGGATGTGATGTAGGAAGTGCTGTATTAGCCAAAATAATTGCAAGATGGAGTGGAATGTTGACTCTTGTAGTGCTCTAGTTGAATACTCGTGTTTGCATAGGGATTTGAGTAGAATTAGTTTTTGTTTATGCTTCTAATTTATAATTTGTAGATTTGCGTAGATTTTAATTTATTTTACTCAAAATGGTGAATGTGGTTGAATCTTGCGGTAGCGTGGTATTGTGTGTAGGCGAATGTGAGGTTCGTGTTGCTCGAGTCGGGAGGAAGGATTACCTTTCTCGGGGGTTAAGAACTTGCCCCAAGCGACTCTCGAAGCATGGGTGCGAATGAATTGCAAGTTGAGCGTGACATAGGCCATCTATTTGGCAAGCTTGAGCTTTGTTTTACCACTCCTATACACTAACCGTTGCTAGCCTATTTTGTGCCTACCCGATCTTTTGATTCAGCCCCACCATACTTCACCAAGGCCTAAAAGCTAATCCTATTATCGCAACCAAAAATTAAGCTAAGAGCATTTATGAATTGTAATTTTTCAATGCGGTGCGGTGATGCGTAACTTCAGTGTTGATGTGGAAGTTTAAAAAAAAAAACGTCTTCGTGCTGAGAATTGTGCTAATTAATTTGGGGATAAAAAGAAAAGAAAAAGAAAAAGAAAAAATAATATATATATATTTATCCCTAGCGCTTTAATTAAAGCATATTTTGGTATTGATTGTTGTAGGCCGTGTGCACACCCGGTTTCAAAGTCATGTCTGGGGGTGTGTTACACGTGTATTATTGGGGATGCTATGATTTAGCACTTTTGTGTGCTCATTTGGGTTGCGATTAGCCTTCACGTTTATCTTTGCATTCCAAACCGTAACCCAAGCCTCATGTATACCTAAAGTCCTATCGATTCGTCTTGTGAGTTCACTAGCGTCGTGGAGAGAGTGTGACCGGGCGAGCATATGGTTCTCGACGTTGATGGATTTCAACGGAGATAATTCCGAGTTCCGGTCTTGGGTAACATTCACCTGCACGTCTAGCTTACTTTCGTACTACGCGAGACCACGAGATTCACCAACATTCCATTTTTGAGTAAAAATAAATTCTTTTTTACGCATTTACACTTTTATAAAGTAGCTAGCATATGTAAAAACTTCTTCTAATGAACTTCTATGCACACTAGTAGGAAACTTCGCATTCTATTCCATGTTTGCAATTTTTTTGGTTAGCTATGCTTTTCCTACTCCGCCGGATATGTTTGCTCGGGACGCGCAAACAGGTAAGTCTGGGGGTGTGATGAGTCCCAATTATATACATATTTTCGAACTCATTTGGGCCGATTTTCTAGTCTTTTCACTACACTTTAGGCATGTTTTCATGCATATTTGACATTCCATGTTATGTGCACTTCTAGGCCCGTTTCGGTGTATTTTCATGTCTATCTTACTCATGCTTTATGTTGCAATTTAATTTCTATATTTGAGAATGTGTGGAATGCCCATTTCAGTGGCCCGATGATCTTTCATGTTGACACGGGGGTTGTGCGAGTGTTCCGGGGCGCAAAAACTGCACAGGAACACTGCGCACGACCACTGGACATAGTGCGCACGACCACTGGTCGTGCGCTAGTGATCGTGCATTAATTCCCACCTAAAAAGTGGCCTGACTGGCTTAACGCACGACCACTGGACATAGTGCGCACGACCACTGGTCGTGCGCCACTGATCATGCGCATTGAAAACCTGCACCTGTCTATAAATAGCTGCTCCGCGAAAACAGCCGGAACTTCTTCGTTTCTAGGTCTTTTTGAGCGCCGTTTTTTGCGTTTTTTCGTTCTAAGCCTCCTCTATTCATCTAGGGAATTCAAGGAAGAGATTGGATCTTACTTTCATCATCAAGGAAGGTTTAAAGAGCATTTGGACATCGTCGGGTCGTGACGCAGCGCATAGCGGCTTGCATAGGAGTAGTGATTTAGTTGTTTTATTTTGTTTTCCGCAAATCAAACCAACCCTAGCCTTTCGCATCCATCCGACTTAAGGACTTCAATCTCAAGTCCTCCTCAATAGTCAACTCCACCTTACTGTGTTCCTTCCGAGATCGATACTCGGGGATTTACTCCTTGGTTTATATTACTTGAACGATCGGTACACTGCCGTGTCGTGCCGCAGTCTAGCCACCATCTATAGTGGTGCGTAGGATTTGCGCGTCATACCTCTCGTTTCCAAATGAGAGTTGATTCAGACAATACGAACTCTAGTCCTGCATTGTAGATTAACTCGATTGTTGATTTTATCTCCACAGAAGCTGATTGGAATCCATTTCGAACAAGCTCACTTCCTTCATAAAGATACTCACTGCTTTTGGGAGGCATTGTTTTTGATGATTGAGGAGAGAAGGAATTGATGAAGAGATTTTCTAGGGCAGCTTATTTCGAATTTAGAGAAATACAGCATATACGCTAACGAAGTGACTTCCTTATTTATAGGAGTTCTAATTCAAGAAGATGAGAAGCCGCGGGCTGAACTTGTTTGACAAGATTGATCTAATGGTTCAATTTTACCCTGTCGAGACGGCCTAGCTATGTTCGCATAGGCGTTGAGATCGCTTGACGTCATGTATCTTCAGTCGACGCCATGTGTCTTCTCGACGCCAAATAATTTCTCTCGACGCTAAATAATTTCTCTCGACGCCAAGATTTGTCTGTCGACGCCAGATGGCTTCTCCACTCACCTTATATGGCTTAATCAATATTTTCATTTATTTAATTTAAAATAACTTTAATCCATTTTTAACATACCTAATTCAATTTTAAAATTATTGAATTTGGTTTCATCCAAGGGTTTAGTAAATATGTCAGCAACTTGTTTGTCAGTGGGAACATATTCAATTGAGATGTCTCCATTTTCTGCATGTTCTCTAATGAAATGATATCTTATTTCTATGTGTTTAGTTCTGCTATGAGATACAGGATTGTTAGCTATAGCAATAGCACTAGTTGAATCACAAAATATAGGAGATTTACTTAGCTGAACTTTATAGTCTTGGAGTTGATGTTTAATCCATAGTAGCTGAGCACAGCAGTTTCCAGCTGAGATGTACTCAGATTCTGCTGTAGAAATAGCCACACTGGTCTGCTTCCTGCTACTCCAAGATATTAATCTTTTGCCAAGAAATTGACAGGTCCCAGATGTACTTTTTCTATCCTCCTTGCATCCTGCAAAATCTACATCTGAAAAACCAATTAGTTCAAAATCATTGCTTCTAGGATACCAAAGGCCAAGATTAAGAGTTCCCTTCAGATATCTCAGGATTCTTTTGACAGCAGTGTAGTGAGATTCTTTAGGGTTCACTTGATATCTAGCACACACACATGTTGAGAACATAATGTCTGGCCTGCTAGCAGTTAGGTATAGCAATGATCCAATGATGCCTCTGTACAAGGTTTCATCAATAGGTTTCCCTTTTTCATCCTTGTCCAGTGACATATTTGCTGCCATTGGTGTCTTCATGACAGAGGAATTTTCCATTCCAAACTTCTTAAGAATTTCTTTTGTGTACTTGGTCTGAGAAATGAAAATTCCTTCCTCAGACTGTTTCACTTGGAGTCCTAAGAAGTATTTAAGCTCACCCATGCTGCTCATTTCAAATTTTCCTTGCATAAGGTTTGCAAACCTCTTGCAAAGATTATTATCAGTAGAGCCAAATATTATATCATCTACATATATTTGTGCTAGAATAATGTGACCTTTAACTATCCTAAGAAACAATGTCTTATCTATCTTTCCTCTTGAGAATTTGTTCTCAATAAGAAATCTAGATAATGTCTCATACCAGGCTCTAGGTGCCTGTTTCAGACCATACAATGCTTTTAATAGAAGATAGACATGATTTGGATGAGTAGAGTCAATAAAACCTGGGGGTTGTTCAACATATACTTCCTCCAATATTGTTCCATTAAGAAATGCTGACTTCACATCCATTTGATAGACTATGAAACCAGTGTGAGCTGCAAATGCCAGGAATAACCTGATTGCCTCCAATCTTGCCACAGGAGAAAACACTTGATCAAAATCTATGCCTTCCTCCTGTCTGTATCCTTGAGCAACCAACCTAGCTTTGTTTTTGATGATCACACCATTCTCATCTAGCTTATTCCTGAATACCCATTTGGTTCCTATGACTTCATGTCTCTTTGGTCTTGGGACCAATATCCAGACTTTGCATCTTTCAAATTGATTTAACTCTTCCTGCATAGCTGATATCCATGAAGAGTCTTTATTTGCTTCATCAAACTTCTTAGGTTCTATTTTGGAAATAAAACTGTGATGCAAGGCCTCATGTATTGAGTTTCCTCTTCTGGTTTGCACACCATCATTTGGATTTCCTATGATCTGTTCCTTTGGATGATCCTTCAGATGTTTGGTTGCAATCCTCCACTTTTCATTTCTCCTTTGAGAATTTGGTGCATCTGTTTGAGTAGGTTCTTCTAGAGGTTCTGGATGAGGGGGTTCTTCAGCAGTAGTAGGTTCTTCATAATTGTCTTCTGCTTGAGGTTCATCCTCTCTAAATACAATTGTATTCTCAATTGATTCTTCATTATCCTCATTTTGTTGTTCATTGATATTCAGCTCCTTTAATTTCTGTGTTGAACCTGCACAACTAGATAGACTTCCCAAATCCTTATGAATAAGACTGGTTTCATCAAATACAACATGTATAGATTCATGTGGAGTAGATATAGACATCTAATGGAATCCTTCTCAGCAATTGGTTTGAATGAAAATTTGGTCTGCTTACCCATTTGACAAGCATGGCATGGACCCTCCTGCTCACACTTCCAATTAGGTCCACCTCTCACTAGGTCTTTTGAGATGAGCTTATTTATAGTCTTATAGTTTATGTGAGCTAATCTTTTATGCCATTGAACACTACTAGAAATCTTATTTTCTACTACTAAGCATATAGAATTAGTTAGATCAGAACATATGAAATTTAAGCAGTAAATATTGCCACTCCTAGTGCCTGAGAGAATTATCTCATTCTCTCTCTTAATCAAGCACTTATCCTTGTGGAATGAAATGTCATATCCAATATTACATAATTGGCTTATGCTGATGAGATTGTGTTGCAATCCATCAACATGAGCAACATTGGTGATGATGACAATTCCATTTGAGATATTGCCATAACCTTTAGTTTTACCTCTTTCAGATCCTCCAAAGATAACCTTTGGTCCATTCCTTATGGGAGAGTAATCATTCAGCAGACTTTTTGTTCCTGTCATGTGCATAGAGCACCCACTGTCCAAGTACCAGATTGGAAGCTGATTGGTCTTTGGACAATCCTGCAAAAAGAATTACTTTTTCTTAGGAGCCCACACTAAGTTGGGTCCTAGAACCTTGTTAGTATGAGCTGGAACATTTAGTTGTTGAATAATCCTTGGTGCTGTGAGATTTGCCATAGGTCTGAATACTGGTCTCCCAGAGTTGGATCTTGGAGCAGTTGGATTGAACCAACAGTCAAGAGCAAAATGCCCAATCCTACCACAGCACCAGCATTCATATCTATTATATCTCCTTGAAGGTCTTCTTATTTCTTTATGTTGATTCATATTTTGCCTACTTTCCTTATTCACAGGAGCTATGTAATTTGTCTTAGTGAATTTTACTGGTTCAGTTTTCTTTCTATTGTGTTTAGTATTAGCTTTGAATTCAAATAGAGGTTTGGCATTATTATTACTGGCTGAATTAAATCATCTTTACTATTAGAACATTCACCCTTATAAAACTATGCACACCTTTTTGATCATGCTTGTTTGTGATGGGCATGATTCTATTAAGCTTTAAAGGTTCTATAGATGCTTTGTCATTAATTTTGGGATTTTTATCTGCATCCCTATCATATCCTATGCCACATCTGTATTGAGCAGAGAATGTGTCTATTATAGGAAGAATAGTTTGAGGTTGTGAGAACTTACCACAAGTTTCCTTTCTGCAAGGAGTTTTGCTTCAAGTTCTCTTATTAATTTTTCTTTGGTGCTCAAAGTTTGTATGTGAATAATTGACATGACTTTTAATTTGCTAAGTTCTTTACTTGTCTGATTCAGCCTCTCAGCTGTCTCAGAGTTTTGAACATTGGTTTGCTTTAATTCAGATAATTCTTTTTGCAACCTTTTATTATTCCTTTTGCTCTTCTTGAGTGCTTTGAGAATTAATTGATATTTTTCAATAATCTCATCTACTTGAAGTTTAGATTGTGAGTCATTTTCATCTGAAGGGAATAAGTCTGTTTCAGATTCAGAATTAGAATCAGATAAAGGAGTTTTATTAAGTACCTTTATATCAGCAGTTTCCTCCTGATTCTCTTGATCACTCAATGCCATGAGTCCTGCGTTTTCTTCTTCATCTTCTTCACTACCAGACATTGATAGTGGGGCTTTTATCATAGGTCTATCATTTAGACTGTCTTCATTTTCATTGGCAGCCATCAGAGCTATGAGTGCCTCCTCACTATCTGAGTCAGATGATTGAGATTCACTATCACTCAGAGTGACCTTGCCCTTTTTGGCCATTAGACTCTTTTCATGTCTTTTGTCAGATCTATGCTTTCTTTCATCAGAGTTCTTGTTGTGCTTTCTCTTCGAAGGACAGTCAGCAATCATGTGTCCTGATTTCCTGCAACCAAAACACACGATTTCTTCTGAATTATTTTTATTGTGTTTAGAATTGTACCTGTCCTTATTGAAGTTTTGTTTGAATCCTTCTGAAGAATTTGAATGCTTCTTAGATCTGGAAGACTGAGATGGTCTAGTTTTCCAGTGTTGTTTTCTTCTCAATATCCCTTTTAGCTGTTTGGTAAAGAATGCCAATTCACCATCTGATATTTCAGAATCAGTATATTGGTTTCTGATTCTTCTGATTCAGATGGAATTCTGGGAGATAATGACAGCCTTTCTTTGTTTTTCTTAGAGCTCTCTGCTTTCAGAGCAATGGGGTTTTCCCTGCTATGTCCTTCCTCAGCTTTTCTGGTATTCAGATGAAGTTCATGGGACAAGAGTTTCCCATATAAATTCTGTGGCTGAATGTTTCCCAGATTTCCCATTTCTCTGATTGCACAGATCTTGATATCCCATTCTTTGTTCAGTGATCTTAAGAACTTGTCGTCCAGCTCATAATCTGAGAAAGTTCTTCCATAAGTTTTTAGACCATTTACAATCTTGAAGAATTTTTCATAGCAGGCTGCAATTGAATCTTTCTTGTCTTGTCTGAAGGCTTCATATTGCTGATTGAGAAGTGACTTCCTGTCATCTTTGACTTCTTCAGTCCCTTCCATATAAACGATAAGAGATTCCCACATTTCTTTGGCAGTTTTACAATGGATTAAATTTTGGAAGGTTGAATCTTCAATAGCACTAACAATGATGTTCTGAGCTCTCTTATCCAAGGAGGCCAGAATCACTTCATCTTTGGTCATCTCTGAATAGGCTTTTGGAGTTTTTATATTACCGTCTGTAAATGAAACTTTCATAGGAACAAAAGGTCCCTCCAGAACAGTTATGTAAATCCGAGGATCAAATGCTTCCATAAAAAGTCTGACCTTTTCTTTCCAAATTCCGAAGTTTTCCTTTCTGCAGATTGGAAGCTTCAAGGATGTAAATTCTTTGCTTCCCTCCGAATTAGCCATCACGACTTCAGAAATCTACCCTTAGAAGATCTTGTTCAGGCTGTTAAACCTTTTCTTGAACAACCTACCTCTGATACCACTTGAAAGACTTAATTTAAGGGTAGCCAATCACCTAGAGGGGGGGGGGGGTGAATAGGTTATATAAATTTATTGCAGTTCTTGAACATAACCTAGATAAATCTGATCAGAGCTTTCAAGAAAAATAACACCACAGAAAAGAACACACAGATTTTTATAGTGGTTCCCCTTATCTTGGGTAATCCACTTTCCCCCTCCTACCCTTCTAGCAGTGTACTAGATAGGGTTTATAACTCCTCCAGATCTCAGACCACAAACAGGTCTTACAGCTCAGATCGCCAAAGGATCTTACAATCTCAGATCACACAGATCCTACCTCAGCCTTTATAACTAGGCTTACAACTCAGATTCACCCCTGAATCCTACAACTCAGATCACACCTGATCTTACAACTCAGATCCTTGACAGATCCTACACTCAGATCTGACAACTCAGATCCTACAGGAATTTAGAAAGAAAGTAACAAATACTTAGACTCAGGTTTGCAATTGTTGAGCCTTCTTGATCTGCCTGAATGATCAGACAGAAACCTTCAATAGAATAGCAGCAGCAAATGATCTTCTTGATTCGACAGGCTGTGATGACTGTTCTTCTTCTTAGGAAGACAGATTCTTCCTTCTTGACCTCCTCCTTTCAGAAAAAGATATCAGCACCAGATTGCTGAATGAATTCTTCAAATCAGAATGGTTCTGAAAGGGAAGATGACTTCTCAGAAATCTTTCTCAAACTTTTACTCGAAAATGATAATCGCTTTTAAAACTTTTCTTCACTACTTTAATGCTTAGCTACATAACCCTTAGGTCATGCCTTCTATTTATAGCCCGCCATCTGTAATTACAGTTACGATCCTCCACGTCAGCATGACGTTATGTTTTCAACGGTCTTTATCAGAAACAAAAGCTCAGCCAGCTGTAGAAGAAATTCCTCAGTTCAGACTATCTGTAGAGGAGGCGTTGAGCGCTTACTGTCTTTGTCAACACTTTCTCAATTAGGCGTCGAGCAACACTCGACGCATACTCCTTAGACTGAAGCTCTCGGCTCCTCCTTCTCAGGCGATGAGTAATCATCACTCAGTCGATGCCTTTTAACTCTGTCTTCATATCTCTACACTTCTGGATGATGCTGGGCAGATAAGAGTTAAGTCAACACTTCTCATTCCAAGACGTCGAGCAATATAACTTGGCTCGACGCTTTCTAACTTGAACTCAGAACTTCTAGTTGGCGCTGAGCTGACTGAAGTTAAGTCGACACTTCTCTTTCCAAGGCGTCGAGCAATGCACCTCGGCTCGACGCTTCTGAACTTGGTCTCAGAACTTCAGCGGCGACCTTGTCTATTTGAGTAGTAGACATGAGTCAACGCTTCTGGGTCACAGGCGTCGAGCGATGTATTATGTCTCGACGCTTCTGAACTTGAATTAATTCCATGAACATTTTGCCTGACCTGATCTCCTGCACATTGATTCTAGAGAGTATATCAAATACATTCTGAGATATATCTTTGACTTAGAAATGGACTTCTCCAAATCTAGGACATTGTGAGCAATGATCCCAACACTATCTTCGGACGGCCACTCATCAGCGCGTTTCGCTGTGTCCCTTCCACCTTTCGTCAATGCCTTAAATTCAACGACGGAGGGGTTCAGGTGCGGATCAGGGGGGATCCCAAGGTGGTGAGACAGTGCTACGTAACGGCTGTCAACACCATCTCCTGGATGGGAGAAGCTGAGGAGTGGGATAGGATGATGGAGGAGGCGACCGAAGCCGGAAGTGTGGAGGTAGCCGAGGAGAAGATCGAGGGAGATGAAGTCCATGCCCAGGAATGGGTAGCTGAGGTACCCCGGGCAGAAGGAAAGGAAGGGGAAGAGAAGGCCCAGGAGGGAAGGGCGGAAGAGCTGATGGTGGTAGAGAAGGAAGTCGAGGAGGAAACCCAGGCTCCCACTTGTGCCGAAGAGGAGAGGGCTTGGGGAGAGCAATCCCAGTTGGAGGCTGTGGACGAGGTCGTAGAGCTCGAGGTCACCACCTGGCTGGGGGTGGTGGAAAAAGTCTGGGTCAGCGGAGAACTCAGCCCAGAAGATCAAGCAGAGATTCTGGCTTGCGTACAGAAGAATGTGGACGTCTTCGCTTGGAGCGCCGCGGAAATGCCCGGGATCGACGCGGATGTGGCTTGCCATCGCCTCAACCTCGACCCCGACGCCCGCCCCTTCCGCCAGAAGAGGAGGGTCATCGCAGACAAGCTGGAAGGGCCCATCCGCGAGGAGGTGGGCAAGCTCCTGCAGGCAGGCTTTGTATCAGAGATCCAGTATCCAGGCTGGGTCTCCAACGTCGTTATGGTGAAAAAAGGGGGAGGTAAGTGGAGGATGTGTATCGACTTTTCCTTGCTTAATAAATCATGCCCTAAGGATTGTTACCCCCTGCCTAGAATCGACGCGCTGGTTGACTCAGCCGTCGGTTTTCCTGTAATGTCTTTTTTAGATGCTTTTTCAGGTTACCATCAAATCCGCATGCATCCCCCAGACATCAAAGATGTCTCCTTCATCACGGGGGATAGATGCTAATGTTATAAAATGATGCCGTTCAGGCTCAAGAATGCAGGCGCCACATACCAAAGGATGATGGACAGAGTCTTCCGCGAGCAGAAGGGAAGAAACTTAGAGGTTTATGTAGATGACCTCATGGTGAAGAGCCGGGACCTCGGGTCTCACCTCCGAGACCTCGAAGAGACATTCAGGACCCTGCGGCGGTACAAGATGAAACTCAGCCCCTTGAAGTGTGTCTTTGGGGCGAGCCGGGGGAAGTTCCTGGGCCACTTGCTCACCCCCGCGGGAGTGGAACCTAACCAGGACAAAGTTAAGGCGGTGATGGAGTTGGGGTCGCCGAGAAATCCGAAGGAGGTTCAGAGCCTTACAGGGAAATTGGCTGGGCTCAGCAGGTTCCTCTCCAAGGCGGGAGAAAAGTGTGCGCCTTTCTTCAAGGTGCTGCGGGGAAACAAGAAGTTTGAATGGACCCCGGAGTGCGAGAAAGCCTTCCAGGCTCTGAAGGAACAACTCACCCAGACCCCTCTGCTCCAGGGACCGAGGCCAGGGGAAGACCTATCTCTGTACCTAGGGGTAGGATCCGAAGCAGTAAGTTCCGTGCTAATCCGGGAGGAGGGAAAGAAATAGTTCCCTATCTACTACGTCAGCCGAGTGCTGAAGAAGGCAGAGCTCCGGTACCCAATCCTAGAAAAGTTAGCCTTCGCATTGGTGGTGTCGGCCCGGAGGCTCCGACCTTACTTTCAAGCCCATTCAATCAAGGTAGTGACGGACCACCCGCTCCGAAAAATCATGGAAGGGGTGGAGCACTCGGGAAGGTTAGCAAAGTGGTCCGTGGAGTTAAGTGAATTCAATATCACGTTCGTGCCCAGGACGTCCGTCAGGGCTCAGGCGGTGGCTGACTTCATGGCCGACTATGCAGCCGAAGTGGGGGAGCACGAGCCACCTCCCCCAGAGGCATGGAAGATGTTGGTGGACGGAGCATCGGGAAAACACTCCTATGGAGGGGGAATGGTCCTGGAAAGTCCTCAGGGGACTCGGATTGAGCAAGCCTTGAACATCCGTTTCCCAATTACCAACAACCAGGCTGAGTACGAAGCGGTGATAGCGGGCCTTCGGCTGGCCCGAGAACTGGGAGTGCTGGACGTGGAGGTCTCCACGGACTCCATGGTGGTAGCATGCCAGATCAAGGGAGAGTTTGAAGCAAAGGACCCGACCCTCCTGCTATACCTGGAGAAGGTTAAGGGGGTCATCGGGCAGTTCTGCACCTTCTCCATCAAGCACGTGCCGAGGGAGGAGAGCACCCAGGCGGACCTCTTAGCCAAGTTTGGTCCTCGAGCGGGAGGGAATCCTTCGGAACTCTTCCAGCCCTCCATCGAGGAAGGAGAATTGATGGAGGTGGATCGACGAGCCTCGTGGATGGATCCGTTCATCACCTTCCTATCCTCCGGGCAGTTCCCTGGAGAGGACGTGGACAGGAGGCGCTTCAGGTATAAGTCCGCCTATTACTCCTTGCATGCAGGGGGGCTATATAGAAAGACCCTCTCGGGACTCCTGGCCCATTGTGTCTCCGAGGAGGAGGTCCCGAGAGTGCTGGAAGAAATCCACTCCGGGGAGTGCGGCAGTCACTCCGGAGTCGGACCCTAGAAGGGAGGGTGTTGAGGCAAGGCTACTTCTGGCCCAGTCTCAGCAAGGATGCGGCAGAGTTCGCAAGAAAGTGTCCGAAATGCCAGCTCTATGCTCTGCTCAAGCTCCTCCCAGCTCAAAGACTCCGGACCATCACGGCTCCCTGGCCCTTCGCCATATGGGGGCTGGACCTGGTCGGTCCCTTTCCCCAAGCCAGCGGCCAGAGGAAGTTCCTGCTGGTCATGATCGACTACTTCTCCAAGTGGGTAGAGGTGAAATCACTTGCTAAGGTAACCTCTCAGGTTGTAAGGAATTTTGTGTGGGGGGAAATAATTTGCAGGCATGGACTCCCTCTAGCTATAGTGACGGACAATGGGCCGCAGTTTGCAAGTGAAGAGTTTGTTGGCTTCTGCACTCAGCTCGGCATTGACCTCAGGTTCGCTTCGGTCCACCACCCGAGGAGCAATGGGCAGGTGGAGGCGGCGAACAAGATAATCGTTAACCTACTAAAAAAGAAAGTGGAGAACCTGCGAGGAAATTAGGTGGAACAGCTACCCTCCGTCCTCTGGGCCATGAGGACTACTCCGAATACCGCCACCGGGGAGACCCCATTCAAGCTCTCTCACAGGTCCGAGGCCGTTCTCCCCATAGAGTTCGAGGTAAAGACCCCCCGAGTGATCGCTGCGAGCGAGGGGGATGAAGAGTGGCTGGAGGATAACAATGCAGAGCAGAGGCTATCTTTGGACCTGGTGGAAGAACTCCGGGACTTGGCCACCATCAGGCAGGAAGAGGTCAAGCGGCGGATGGCTCGATATTTTGACAAACATATCCGGATAAAGCACTTTCAGAAAGGGGACCTGGTCCTAAAGAAGGTCGATGCGGCCGGCAGAGGGGCCGCGGTGGGTAAGCTTAACCCCAACTGGGAGGGTCCATACATTGTAAGCAGGGTGCTCAAGTCGGGGGGATATCACCTCCAGGATGTGGAGGGGGTGCCCCTCGACCGAGCCAGGAGTGGGGATTATTTGAAACGATTTTACCCTTAAAGGCTTTATTATATTGTTTACCGGATGTTTTACTCCCTTCTTTTTATATATGCTTATAACTACTACCAGGCCGACGTGACAAAGGTTGGAAACATTGGTGCTGGAATGCCCCAGATCGATTCCGCTCCCGGGCTCTCACCTAGACGGGGGGTTCAGGTTGATCTCTAGAGAGGCTGGCAAGGTTGGAAACATCGGTGCTGGAATGCCCCAGATCGATTCCGCTCCCGGGCTCTCACATAGACTGGGGGTTCAGGTTGATCTCTGGAGAGGCTGGCAAGGTTGGAAACATTGGTGCTGCAATGCCCCAGATCGATTCCGCTCCCGGGCTCTCACCTAGACGGGGGGTTCAGGTTGATCTCTGGAGAGGCTGGCAAGGTTGGAAACATTGGCGCAGGAATGCCCCAGATCGATTCCACTCCCGGGCTCTCACCTAGACGGGGGGTTCAGGTTGATCTCTGGAGAGGCTGGCAAGGTTGGAAATATTGGTGCTGGAATGCCCCAGATCGATTCCGCTCCCGGGCTCTCACCTTGACGGGGGGTTCAGGTTGATCTCTGGAGAGGCTGGCAAGGTTGGGAACATTGGCGCTGGAATGCCCCAAATCGATTCCGCTCCCGGGCTCTCACCTAGACAGGGGGTTCAAGTTGATCTCTGGAGAGGCGGGCAAGGTTGGAAACATTGGTGCTGTAATGCCCCAGATCGATTCCGCTCCCGGGCTCTCACATAGACGGGGGGTTCAGGTTGATCTCTGGAGAGGCTGGCAAGGTTGGAAACATTGGTGCTGGAATGCCCCAGATCGATTCCGCACCCGGGCTCTCACCTAGACGGGAGGTTCAGGTTGATCTCTGGAGAGGCTGGCAAGGTTGGAAACATCGGTGCGGGAATGCCCCAGATCGATTCCGCTCCCGGGCTCTCACCTAGACGGGGGGTTCAGGATGATCTCTGGAGAGGCTGGCAAGGTTGGAAACATTGGTGCTGGAATGCCCCAGATCGATTCCGCTCCCGGGCTCTCACCTAGACGGGGTTACAGGTTGATCTCTGAAGAGGCTGGCAAGGTTGGAAACATTGGTGCTGGAATGCCCCAGATCGATTCCGCTCTCGGGCTCTCTCCTAGACGGGGGGTTCAGGTTGATCTCTGGAGAGGCTGGCACGGTTGGAAACATTGGAGCTGGAATGCCCCTGATCGATTCCGCTCCCGAGCTCTCACCTAGACGGGGGGTTCAGGTTGATCTCTGGAGAGGCTGGTAATAGGGGTCAAGGTCCTAAGGTAACAGGTTGAGGTGTTAGAGCCAGAAGGGCTTGGTTCGCAAAATTGGAAATTTTGAGGCTGATGAGGCCTAAGGTAACAGGTTGAGGTGTTAGATCCAGAAGGGCTTGGTTCGCAAAATCGGAAAGGTTGAGGCTGATAAGGCCTAAGGTAACAGGTTGAGGTGTTAGAGCCAGAAGGGCTCGGTTCGCAAAATTGAAAGGGTCAAGGCTGATAAGGCCTAAGGTAGCAGGTTGAGATACTAAAGTCAGGAAGGTTTGGTTCGCGGGATGCCCATGTCTGAGTTCGCCAAGGTTGGGTTCGCCGGGCAGTATCCGCGGGCGACGACGGCCCGGGTTAGCGAAATCCATAAGAAGAGAACCTTGGCGAGGCGAGCCCAGACGCACGCATTTGCGAGCCCCCCCAGAAGCACTACCGCATAACAACTGGTCATGAGAATTCAAAAGAAAGAGCAAATGCGAGAGAAAAAAAGAAACGCGAGCATACGCATAAATACTAACGAAAAAATTATAACTATCATTCCCCAAGATTTTTCTATGTTCGGCGGCGATCTCGCCAGCCCAAAAAGAATAATATACATTCAAAATAATGAGAGAAGAGAGGCTAAGGGGGTTCATTCGGGGGGGGCCCTCGCCATTCTTGCGAGCCCCCAACCATGGCGCCAAGTCGAAGAGGTCCGGGCAGACGTCTTCGGCTGTAAACTCCATCGCATCTTCCGCAAGCAGACTCGCACCCTTAAGTGTCGTGAAGACGAGGTTAGCGACCTCCTGCGCATCTCGCTGCCTCTGTTCCTCGCTTTCGGCAGCCCTCTGTTGAGAACCGGCTCGCCCAGGAGAAGGAGGTAGCACGCTACGAACCAGCTCGTCCACCCGAGCCTTCAGCATGGTATTCTCCAACTCCAGCTCGCCGTTGCGAGCGAGGAGCTTGGTCGCTACGTCGGCATCCTGAGTTAGCGTCAAATGAGTTAGGCAAAGGTCGGAGGTCGCGAACAGCGAAGAAAAGAGGCCCAAGGGCCTCTTACCATCTTGCCCTGCATCCCGGCGAGGAGGCTTTCCGACGCTTCCTCTCTCTCCTTAAGGCCCTTGATCTCCTCGCGAGCCCTCTTAAGCTCCTCCCTGTATGCGCGGATGTCCCTATCCGCCTGCAGATAGCGGCGCCCCGCCATATGAGCGAGCTCCGTCGAGCGGAACTGGGCTCGCATTTCTTCATAGACCAGTTGCCTTGGCCCCATCTCTTTATAGGCGGCGGCATCCTCGCGGCCATATAAGCCGAAGGTGAGAGAGAACGCCTCCTCCCCGGCCTTACCCAGCTCCACCCAGGAGGGGTGAAGGGTGGAGCAAGAAATCTGATTGGCGTCGGGATCCCAAGCGAGCAGGGGCTCGCCAAAGATATCAGAAACCTTCTCACCCAGACCAAAGTTCTTGTGGCTCTTGGGTTGGGGGGTTGTGGAAGAGCTCCCGGTGCCCTGGCTCGCCAGCGGGTCCGGCTGTTTCGCAGGAGAAGGGGGCGAGCCGTCGGTCTCGCTCAGATCGACGACCGCTCTCTTGTCTTTGACGGCGAGGGTTTTCCCTCTCGACTTCTTAGAGGAGGGTTGTGAACCAGGCTGGCTCGCAGACGGAGGCCGCTTCTTGCCGGACCCGGTGATAGGAAGATCGCGGCAAGCCTCTGCCACCGCGGTCGCAAGAGTGTCCGCCGTGAGAGCGGTGCCTTGCGCATGCGGAGGATTAACGGGGATCTCGGGCTCGCCTGAAGAGTGAAAGCGTTACACAGCGAAGGAAAAGGAAAGGAGAGTGGGGCGAGAGCGAGCCCTACCTTCCCCTTGTGGAACGGTGAGTAACGAGTCAAGGTTGCGCCGCAGATAGGCGACTTCGAAGTTCTTTCCGGAGAGGTATTGGAAAAGTTTGGCGTCGGCACCGCTCAGCGAGCTCGGAGGGCGGTAAGTGGCGTCATCCCGCTGGAGGGGGGTGAAGTGGAGATTGCCGAAGGGCCCCTTCACCAGGAGGAATTTCTGGGTCCAGTAGTGACTCTTGTTCACCGTCTCGCAGACGGTGACGCGCTGACTCGCGAAGTAGGTGGTCCCATCTCGAAAGGCGCGGAAGGAAAACACTTTGCGGAAGACGAGGAGACTGAACTCGATCCTCTCCTCCCGCAGGTAACTAGCGAACGCGACAATGTCCGCGATCACATTCGGGGTCAACTGGCTCGGCAACACCCCATAATACCGCAGCACCTACAAAGAACAATGAGAAAGTTGCGACAGCGGACAGGGAGCGGCGAGAAGGCTAAGCGAAGTACCTGAAGAATTTCAGGCCATAAAGGGAGTCGCAACCCATTCTCGAAGTGCGCAATGGGGATCGCGAGCTCGTCAACCTCGGTCTCATTTAATGTAGATCTCTCGCTCGGACAGCGAGCCGAGTAACCCTCTGGGAGATAACGATCCACAGCATGTTTGTACTCCTCTGCCGTGATGTTCGCGCAGTAGAACTCATGGGCTTGAAACGCTGAGGCGCATCTCGACCGCCCCTCGCTCTCGCCATCCACCCCCACTAACTGATTTGTTCGCATCAAGTCGGGAAGAGGCAGCCTGCAAGCAGCGAACACGAGCACAAACTTGCGAGAACAGAGATGAGCGTAAACGCGAGAGGACTTGAGAAATAAATGCGACGGATGGAAAAGTGGATCCGAACTATTTATAGGAAAATCGGAGGGGCACGGGAATCGAAGCGTCGGGAGTGCGGATAGCAAAAATAAAGTAGATCTCTACTCGGTAGGGCTGCGGTCTTGCGAGCCCGGGCTCGCCGCTGCGCCGTAATTAAGCCCCGCCTAAGGCTGGCCCACGAGGAAAGGGGGTTTGGGCACAACGTCGCACAGAAGCTCGCGAGCGCTCCACGGGGGCGATCGTGTCCAACCCAGCGAACGAACTAAATGAACCACAGGCACACCACAGAAATGAATGGGAAAAATAAAAAACGATAAGAGCCGAGTCACGATGGACTCGCGAATATTACAACACCAGATATTGTTCAACAGAAGCGTCATGAAAGAAATAAAAGCAAGGGGATAGTAGAATTAAAAAACCACGGCAGTCTCAGGGGTAAGGAAGCCATTTCCAGCGACCCTGACCCCGCTTCCCCGCACGCGGCGGCACTCTCGGATAGTGGTATTCGCGAAGTGCTTTAAACTCGCGCAGGATTAGGTGTGCTTGATCCTCGCCCCGCGAGATGTGCACGCTGGGCGAGGTGACGTCTGCGCGAGTCACCGGCTCCGCCTTGGCAATCAAGCGCGCATTCGTGTCTTCCATCGCGGCGAATCTCTCGTCAAAGACAGCCCGGTCCGCGTCATATCGCTCCTCCAGCTCGCGTAGCATCATACCATGCTTCTGAAGCACCTCTGACACCCGTCTCTTCATTCGCTCGGGGTCGCCCGGGTCGCCCAAGAAGTCTTCCATCTGGCCCGGCGAGGGCGGCGGTGACATCTCCACCCTCCCATGCTCTGACTCAGGCGTAGCTTCCGAAATGTCTGCGAAGGATGAACTAGTAGGATCAGGGGGTGAGCGAAAAGGCGAGCCCGGACAAATGTACTAACCTTGGGAGGAGGACTTGCGACGTTGCTTGTGAGAAGACTCCGGTCGACCCTGGAAGTTTCCACGGAACCCCGGGACATGGGGCTTCCCCAGACCGGGGGGGTACACCACTCTCTCCGCGATCTGGGCACCATCGAGAAGCGAGCCGCCTGGATTTCGCCTGCCCACCAAACCGAAGTCGGGGGTCTCCAAGTTGACCTTAGGCGAAATCGGCGAGCGCGCCGGCGTAGAGCCTTTCTTCTTGGTGCTCGGCGGTGGAGTATCTGCATAAGCCACCAACGCATGGATATCGCATGGACTCAAGCGGACATAAAGGAGGATACGTATGACTTACGGGGTTGCGAGAGAGGCGCCTGTTGGGTCGAGGTCCCGGCCCCAGCGTCTAGCGATCCCAGCTTCGCGGGGGATGGAGCATGAGAAGAGGTCAGCGTGAGGCCCGCCATGCGTTCCTCAGGCGGAGGGTTCTGCGAGAAGAGAAGGGGTAAGTGGGTAGTCGGTATAAAAAGCCTAGACGAAGAATACCTGTTGGGCGAGCCCGGTATCTGGCGGCGGAGGCGAGGCAGGAGGTGATGACACGTCCTCCCCCTGCGACCTCCGAACCGTCTTGGCCTTTTTTGGCTGGGGGGAAGGAGGTGTGGCGGGGTTGAACATCCAGGCGTTGCGCTCGGCGGCCTGGGCCTTCGCCATCTCTCTGGAAGCTTTCAGTCGATCTCGCGCGCTCGGCTTGGAGGACATTCTGAGAGGTTGTTTTCTGCGAGGAAGAAGGGGAAGGAAAAGCTTGATCACTAGCCACGATGGGCGGTATTTATAGTTTTGGGCGCGTGGCCCACCACAAGATTCCTGCCACGTCCGCCGAATCGGCGAACACCAGAGGTTGGACGTTTCTTCGCGAGCTCGAAGCAACCTCGCGAAGAGCGGGGATTGTGTACAACCCCGATGTTCGCCAGGAAGGGTCCCTGGTTTGCACAACCTAAGGAGCGAGCTAAGGAGCGGTTCGGCAGGTGAGCCCTAGAGGCAGGCGAGCCAGCCGGTCGGAGGAGCTCGCTAGGCAGGTCCGGGACCTTGGGGTACAAATAGCCATTTCTGGGGTACAGTTAGCCATTTTGGCGAGCTCGGCCCGCTAAGGAGCGGTTCGGTAGGCGAGCCGTAGAGGCAGGCGAGCCCTAAAGGCAGGCGAGCCAGTCGGTCGGAGGAGCTCGCTAGGCAGGTCCGGGACCTTGGGGTACAAATAGCCATTTCTGGGGTACAGTTAGCCATTTTGGCGAGCTCGGCCCGCTAAGGAGCGGTTCGGCAGGCGAGCCGTAGAGGCAGGCGAGCCCTAGAGGCAGGCGAGCCAGTCGGTCGGAGGAGCTCTCTTGGCAGGTCCGGGACCTTGGGGTACAAATAGCCATTTCTGGGGTACAGTTAGCCATTTTGGCGAGCTCGACCCGCTAAGGAGCGGTTCGGCAGGCGAGCCGTAGAGGCAGGCGAGCCAGCCGGTCGGAGGAGTTCGCTAGGCAGCTTTGGCGAGCCAGCCAGATCTTTTGGCGAGCCCCGTGTTCGCCGAACAGGTTAGGGGTCTCTGGTTCGCCGGCGCCTGGAGTGGTCCTTTACCAAAAAACCCCTGGTGGTCTGCGGGTAGCCCCTCCGAACAGCGGAGTTTGGCTGTTAGCAGACCAATTTGGGGCGCGGATAGTAAGAAGCGACAGCGGGAGTTGGCTATTGACAGACCACAAAACCAAAATCTATAAATAGACCTTAAGGGGCACCTTGGAAGAGGACCGGTCTCAGACTCTTTGAGCCTTCTTCTCTCCATAGGTCGCTTTGGTTTGGGCTCTCTAGCTCTCCAAGGTGCCCGAGTCTTAACTTTGGCTTGGGAGGGGAAGCGCTCAACGATCTTCCGGGTTAGTGGAGGGACCTCCTTGCTGAGACCAGGGTCTTTGTTCTTTGTCCGGGTTATCTGCCTATCTCTTCCGAGGGGCCGGTAAGGGGTAGTCGCCCCTCAATTCGTTGAGGGCCCCGAGCTCCACAAGAGACCGAGAAATCGGTTTCAACAGTGACTCTTGTCATGACTAGAGTCATGAAATAGGCTTAAGTCAACCTAATTGGCCTTAGAAACCAAATAGTTAGGTAAAATGCTACTTGGGGTGCTAATAGCAATATTAAACACTAACCTAGGGATTAGCCAAAAGGGACCCAAATTGACAAATTGACCCCACCATCACTCCCCTAAACCCTTAGGGAGTCCCTTGGACCACTTAAGACCCAATGAGGTCAACCCAATTGGTCAAATTGACCAAAGTCAACCATACCCTAAATTGGTCAAATCTCCTTAATTTGGAGTCCCATAACCATCTAATGACCCAATTGACCTCAACCAACTCTTCCTAATACCCTAGAGAGCTCAAGGGTGTCACAAATAACCCAATGAGTGAAGTAAAATTTAGGGTTTGGGTCAAAATCATCATTTGACTCATTTAGCCCAATTTGACCTAAATAGGCCAAAAGGCCCCAAAGTGGGTTCACCAAACCATGATTCACCCCAAAGGGAGTCTATGGACCCAATGCCACCAATGTGGGTCAGGTACACTGCCTTTGTTGACCTAGGGTCAACCCTAACTCCATAAGCTCAAATTGGACCCATTTAGGTCAAGTGAGCCCAAACCCCAAATCCATTGGGTTTAGTCTAATGTTTGGGCCCCATCACTAAGCCCATAAGCCTATTCCTTGAATAATTTCAGATAATTGGAAAGGGGGTGAGGATTATGACTGAATTTAAATTAACTTTAAATTTAAAAGAGGCCAAAAGGAGGAAATTGGGGAATGAATGTCAAATGGCACTCAATTCCTCTTCTCAACCTCTCCTCTGAGATCAGGGAGTAAATTTCAACAATTCTCCAGCTTGTTTGTTATCCTGCCATTGGCTGAAGAGGGTGGTGGAGCATGGCCGAACCATACCTTAATGCCACTCAGAGACATAGCCTCCCCCACTCTCAATGAATTCCCCTACCGCTTTAGTGAGTCGAGAGAGGAAGAAGCCCCATCTCTAGAGAAGGATCCGGCCAGTGAAGAGAAGAACCACCATTGTCCTAAAGCTCCCAAGATCGACAATGGCACCTAAGAGATTCACCAGGAAAACGACCGTTAATCAGGCACGTTCCTTGCTTCCCCCTTAGTTCATAGATCCCCTTCTATCTAGAGGGTGATTTGAGCTCAATCGAGCTCAGATCATGTTCAATCATGGCCGTGAATCAGTCAGATTTTTCCCTACTAGAACTTCCCTCTCAATCCACCTCCGGCGACAAACCGCAACCAATCGAAAGCCACCACCTCGACACAGGTGGTGGCGGCGGCAGCCGGCCGGGATATGACTAAGGTGGCCAGGAAAGGAGGCTTCATGTTTGCCCAAGACGGGTTGCTGCCGACCATTGGCTGGAACTAGAAGACAAGTTGTTGGCCATCAGATCTGGCTTAAGGTCAATTTCCCTTTTTTTGCTCATTTTCTGGGTCTTACACCTAGAACTGCCCCCTTACGGTTACTCCAACACACGTGGAAAATGTCACCACGAGATGTCGATCCTGCCGGCAATTCAACATTCACAGGCCAACCATTCATCATAGAGTAAATAGAAGCGAATATAGATAAAACTCAGTCCACATCACATCATTTCATAAATAAAGACTAGGTCCACATATGAGATTAAATAAATAAGTGCGCAAAAGAGTAATGAGATAAATAAGGGCTTATGCCCTATACATCATATGTCTCACTATAAGAGTCTCTCACGAAAGTAAACTAAGCTACTGACGAGGAAATGTGTGAAATATGGCGTTTGAAAGATAGTATCTTGTCACACTCACAGCGGCTGCTCAAGATGATGCAGATACTCTGAGTCCCGGCCGTGCCACCACATCATGCTCTGTCCACTCTGTGTGCTACGACCGCTGCTCCTGGGGCTCCTGTTGTTATGTCACATCCGGCCGTTAGTCAAAAAGACTAAGCGATTTCTCCACTCCCTCCCTCGGTGACTCCTAGGTACCGACGGGAGGAAAGGAAAAAGGGGGACAACAAATCAGAAGGATCAAAACAGGTGACAGTGCTCTAACTCACATAGAAATAAACCAGTATCATAAGGTCGAGCTAATAAGAGATTTACTAGCAAGTACAATAAATCACTAACAATTCTACAAAGTAATAACTGGAGGTAAAAGACAATAATAAGAGCAGTAATAAAGGTAAAAGAAGTGCGGCTAACAATCATCACAGAAAGATAACCTTAACTTATAAGGAAAACCCATACAATCTTATAAGTTAAAGGGGCATTTTAGATAGACCCATCGTATAAATGAGCCCATACTAGATTATACGATGAGGTTTATGAGGTATGTTTATGATGTGTATGATGTGCAATGCAATGCAATGATTGTATTATTGGTTCACACACAAGCAACTCACCCACACGACTCTGCACGTACAGACCTTTAGTTCCCATATTTTGCAGGTAGCTAACATCTAGGGGGCACCTCCCTTCGTGGTCAAATGGTGGCAGAGGAGCGGGCATATCCTCACCTAGGTGGGTATAACACACTACCAAACTTAGGCCCTAACGTACGCTATGGCACCTATCCTCGATACTCATGAACTCCTGCGTACTCTTGTTGGACCCGTAGGGACCAGACCTTAGATAGGCTAAGTGTAGGGTTATTAGGGAATGAGACCTTTTGGTCGCGCAATAAAACATCCTGGCCCTCTGAATACCTACAACTTATTGAGTCATCGTACTTCCGTCGGTGTGTCGACTAGGCTAGTACCGAAGGTCCAACACATTTTATAAACCTACACTTGTGTTCCACCCGAGCTCAAGCTCGCAAGACCAACCCGTCCTTTATAATTACCGAGCCTATGACCCCATGGACCGGCTTGTTCATTCCACTCCATAAAGTGATGTTCACCTAAGTTTTGTGTGTATTATTCGTTCACATTCCTAAACAATCTAGTATTTTCTACTCTTTTGTTAGTCTTAAATGTTTATGATGCATCTTGGACTTCTCGACATCTACCCGATGAAGGGCTCGCTGCAGTACTAGGAGGTATGATGGAGTGAAATCCCAAATCTCCCTTTCTCAAGATAATTATTATTAGTGGCTACCCATACTTCCCACAATCTCTCTGATTGCTTTAGAGCCCTAAGATGAATTATATTTAATTAGGAGAGTGTTGATCTTCAATTGAACCTCGACGCTGCCCTCTATTTGTTGACTGACTACTTCTCTGCTCATCTCCACTTGGTCACAATCTAGGTCTAATCCCAAAAGCTTAATATTCCATATTATTACTGGTGGCTCATATCGTCTCATTCCTCTTTCTAGGCTTAATAAATTTAACATTAAGCATTTCTCTAACCGCGCACCAAACCTATCTGGGAATAGTACCAAAATGAATTGTCCTACCCACCATCCTATGTGGTACATGATAGTTCCAAGGTTATTGGATCTGTTTTGATGATCAAAAGATGTTCAATTCACTAAATGCAGTTTTGCTATCCGCAGACCAAATTGACTCTGAATGTAGTCTAAGGCCGTCATGAGATGTATATGAGTATCATGTTCAAAGGACTTCAAATTGATTCCTGAATCTCTACATGTCAAGTAGATTCTTCATAATCAACCTTGTTCATTTTCCATTAAGGGCCAAATTATTTAACCTTCCATAATTATTTATTGACTTCCAATTTCAACATGAGGTATTGTTTTCTGAAGGTTGTCTATGTTACAAATTTTTTTCTAGAGGTTCACCTAGGTTAAATATAAATATTTCCAGAATATGATAATTTTCTATTTTATCTTCTGCCAATAATAGTTTAATACAAAAATTGGGCCTAAAAACATTTACAAAGGATCACCATGTTTATTTCAACTAAAAATTGCAAGAAAATTCTCAGGGCTTAGAAATGATCCAAAATGAACCCCTGCATTTTTTATCATTTTCCAGACAGATATGATCACCTAAACAAATATTGCTAAATATAGCCATAAGCTCATTTTAAGAAGATCACCAAGTTTAAGACAACTAAAAATTACAAGAAAAGCCCAGGGCTTAATAATGATCTAAAATGAACACCTACAAAATGTTGTCATTTTCCTGACAGATATGACCACATAATCAAATTTTGCTAAATATATGCATAAGCTCTTTTTAAGAAGATCACCAAGTATAAAACAACTAAAATTTACAATAAAACTCACAGTGCTTAATAATGAACCAAAATGAACTTCTACAAAAATTTATCATTTTCCAGATAGATATGACAATATAATCAAATTTTGCTAAATATAGCCATAAGCTCATTTTAAGAAGATCACCAAGTTTAAACAACTAAAAATTACAAGAAAATTTCTAAGGCTTAATAATGATCCAAAATAATATCGTACAAAATTTTGTCATTTTCCAGACAGATATGATCACATAATCAAAATTTGCTAAATATAACCATAAGATCATTTTAAGAAGATCACAAAGTTTAAAACAACTAAAATTTCGAAGAAAATTCCCAGGGCTTAATAATGACCCAAAATGAACTCCTACAAAATTTCATCATTTTCCAGATAGATATGCCCACATAATCAAATTTTGCTAAATATAGTCATAGGCTCATTTTAAGAAAATCACCAAGTTTTAAACAACAAAAAATTACAAGAAAATTCCGAGGGCTTAATAATAACCCAAAATGAAATCCTAGAAAATTTTGTCATTTTCCTGAAAAATATGACCACATAATCAAATTTTGCTAAATATATCCATAAGCTCATTTCAAGAAGATCACCAAGTTTAAAACAACTAAAATTTACAAGAAAATTCTCAGGGCTTAATAATGACCCAAAATAAACTCCTACAAAATTTTAACATTTTCCAGACAAATATGTCTACATAATCAAATTTTGCGAAATATAGCCATAAGCTCATTTTAAGAAGATCACCAAGTTTAAAACAAATAAATATTACAAGAAAATTCTCAGGGCTTAATAATGATCCAAAATGAACTCCTACAAAAGTTTGTCATTTTCCTGACAAATACGACCACATAATCAAATTAATTCAGTAAAGTAACTGGTGATCAATAATTCCCAATTAAATTCCAGAGGTGTATTATGTCTTAACAATGCTTAGGGCAGAGTTGTGTATTTTTCCTAGGTGGTTTGGTCACTATTAATTTATATAATTAAAAATGTGACATATATAGAAATATTAAAATACCTAGGAATTATAAGTCCAAAAATTCCAACCTCTCCAAGGGTGATACATTTCCTCATATTACATGCATAGATAAAATCTCACTGCCTGTAGTAAGACACATGGGAGAAATTCACCAAATACACCTTTGGTGCTAAATGCACACCATTCTCCCATACACTACCTTTACATGCATGTGGAATACACCAATATGCAGAGGTCCAAATGACCTAAAATTTTTATCAATGACTATCTATGACCTAAATATCATGCCACCCAAGATTTGGGTCATTTTGAGTTGATCTAGACACATATATTTCAAAAATATGAAAAATCATATTTCTTTCAAAATCATAGAAAAATGTAATCCAAAAATTTTGGTTTTTGGATAATGGGTCCACCAAGTTACCACTCATGCATGGCAAAAATATTAGCTCAATTGAATGGGTGGTTTGATGGTGGCACTCAAAAGCGTGACTTGAACCACTTGTGTACACCCTACACTAATGTTGGAACCAGTATTTGGCCCAACGAGGAGTTCAGACCCCTGTGAAGAGGGGAAGCTAGCGCTTGCTGATCCCATAGAAGAACCTGACGGAGGACTTAGAACAAAAGACACAACCCTTGACAATAGTGTGGAGGTCCCACCACACATCCGGAAGATCTTTTGAGCGCTTCCCCTCCCAAGCCAAGACTGTAGACGGGCACCTTGGAGAGCTGAAGGAGCTAACCAAAGAGATCCTGAGGACAAGCAAAAATCTAGCATGCCCTCCCAAGGTGCCCCCAAAGGGTCTATTTAAAGCCTTTCTATACTGGTCTGCCAATAGTGGGATTCGACCTTTTGGTTTTGATATATGCACCCCAAATTAGTCTGCTAACAGCCAAACTTCGCTGTTCTGGAGGGCTATTGGCAGCCCACCAAGGGTATCAGGGTAAATTCACCTGTAGACCCCTACTGGGCGAGTGGCCCATGAAGGCGCCACTCGCCAGTCTCTCCGCGAGCTGGGCCCGTGATTGCTCCTCTCGCGAGTGGAGGCGAGTCCCCCTTTGTCTTGCCAATTCCTTATTGCGAGATCTCACCCAACTCGCTAAATCGGTACATGCTGCTCACAAGCGAGACGCCCTGGTCCGCCTCGCCTTGCCGTGGTCGGATGCTCGCTGCGAGTCGGCGAGAACTCCTTGGCCCTCCTGAGGTCGACGTCTTCATGAGTCGGTGAACACTGGGTTATACACAATTCCTCGCTCTTCGCGAGATCATACTGAGCTCGTGAAGAAACATCCAACCCTCCGTGTTCGCCGGACGAGGATGAGCTGGTACGAATCTTTGGTGTGCCCCATCCCTAGCACTATAAATACAAACATCTCTGGGCGATAGGGGACCCTTTCTTTCCTCCCTTTCCATCGCTACTCGTTATTGCATTTGCTGAAGATGCCTCTCTCCGCAGAATCTCAAGCCTGCCTGGCAGAGTCCCGCGTGAGGGAACACCTGGGCGAGAGAGAACAGCGAGTGGGGCTCTCACAGACCACTCGCGTATGGCGCCCCCGCGCGAGGGCGAGGGAGAAGTCCAGCTCGGTAGCAGTGCTTCAAGGACTACTCGCAGCGAAAGCCGCGCGAGCGTGAATGGGCCAGAGTCGCGAGTGGCACTGTACAACCCCGATGTTCGCCAGGAGATGGGCAAAGATGTAGAAGTCAACGGGCAAAACAAGTAACAAAGAAGGCGAGCCAGAGCCTCAAGGGCCGGTCGCAGGGAGACAGGCGAGCTGGGTGCTCGCCAACCGCTCGCGAGAAAGCAGACGAGCCAGATTCTCTCCAAAGTTTTCGTGTCCGACAAACTTCAATCGTCGTTCGACGAAATCACGTTCCCAGTTCGACGAACTTGCTTCTCAGCTCGACAAACTCAAATCTTCAGCAAGTTCAGCAGATTTACAAAGTGCCGAGGGTAGCTCGCAGGAAGGCATGCGAGACCTGGCCTCGGTAGATGTCGCCAGAAGAGGCACGAGCGGAGTCTCCGCAGAGCGCTCGCCTAAAAGGGGTTTTGATGCGCGTTCGGTAAGTGCACCGGTCGCTGTCAAGTAATAAATTTTGGAATAACTTCCCCGAATGTCGATCTCTTGAGGAATACAGGTTCTGGTGAACGAAACGTGTGGTGAGTCGATTGTTATACGAGCGAATAAAATAAAACAGGGGCTTTGTGATTGGTGTCCTAAGCTATTGCGGAAATGAGAGAAATGCGGGTCAAAAAGCACCGCTTCGCAAGGTGTGGGTGAGTGCAGCGGCCGTGATGAGTAGTATTTATGCGTATTTTTATTATAGTATTTAGTTTAGTTTTAATTTAAAATTTCAAATATTATTTATATTTTAGTTTAAAATCACTTCTTTTATAATTTCTGTTCTAAATATAGTTTACTTTTATTTTTGCAGAATTTTGGGGAAAATTGGAGAAAATCACAAGTCACGCCCTCAGTCACGCCTGTGACCAAGGGCGTGTAACCTAAAGATCTGCGTTCGACGGCCCTGCGTTCGACAAAATTGGAGATCCGTTCGACGAAAAAAAGCTCTGCTCCTGCGTTCGACGAAGCCTGAGCTGCGTTCGACGAAAGCTTTGCCCCTGCGTTCGACGAAGTCTGAGCTTCGTTCGACGAACACTTTCTGTCGCGCCGAATTCCAGCCCACACTGCATTAATTGAGGGCTCCCAGGTACACGCCCGTGACCCCAATGTCACGCCCGTGACTTTCCCACTTGATCCCTGCACGCCGCCGCCGCAATCCAGCCCACGCTGCATTTAATGAAGCCGTCCAAAGTCACGCCCGTGACCCAAGTTACACTGGCGTGTAATGTCCGAATTTATCCCGCCGCCACGCAAAGTCCACGCCACTGTCAGATCCAATGTCAGTAATGTTTACACGCCCTAGGTCACGCCCGTGACCGAGGGCATGTAACTTGAAATTTTTTGCTATAAATTCAGAGGCTCTCCTTGAGTCCAGGGTTCAGAATTTTGGAGTGAGGGAGGTGCTGCTAGAGCTGTTAGTGAAGTTTTTTTCAATGCTTGTTCATGTCTCTTTTAAGCTTTCATGTTCTCTTTTCCTTATCATGCAATGTACTAGTTTTTCTTCTTTCAATGCAATAGTTTAGTAAGCTTGTAATCTTTTCCTTCCTAGCCTTGTAATCTCTTCTTAAGCTTGTAATCATTTTGGTTTTCAATAAAATTAAGTCTGCTTCCTTTCATGTTCTCTTTCTCCTTAAGCACTCTTCCTTTCATGCAATGTTAATTTTTCTTTCCTTTTCCCCCTCCACTATGTTTGAGCATTAAGCCTTTTTATTTTCGTTTAATCTTTTCATTGCATTTTGTCTTTTTTTTAGTTAAGCAAAACAAACCTCAAATTTTTGTCGATAAGATAATGGTGACTTTCCTCGAAGTAGAAGTAATCAACGCGCCCCGTGGAATACGACCTTGATATTCCTAAATATCCTATACTATAGACGATAAGGTACACTTGCCTTAGTCGGATATAGTTTTGGAGAAAATCTTCAACCCTTCACTTAATTTCAAAACACGGAATTTCTATATCAGGCCGCGATGTCGCGCTTCGGTAAGCGGGTGGAGTGGCCACAGAGCGGGATTTTGTGAGGGTCGTATTCACCTCTTCGCCAACATCACCACTAGCTATTGCTAGATGGCTTCACACACAAACAACTTAGACTATCACAACAACAAGGAAAGCTATTCTCACCACCACAGCATCATTGGACATGAACAACAAGCAAGGATCTATAACATTAGTCTAACGAGCGTTCATTACAACAACACAAAGAGAAAGCACAAGCATCAAACTTTAGAAAGGACCAAAAAGAGGATGTCACCGCGTCTTGGGTTCTCGGCCAGAATGAGAGGTTGTCGGGCTCTCTCTGGGCTCGGACCTCAGATGGTGTGCGAACTCAAAGGAGGCTGTCACCGCTCCAACGATCTACATCATTTCTATGGCCTCCACGACGAAGAATGCTTGAACTAGTGGCGGAGAATACTTGCAAATGCTCCCGGATGGAAGAATGGTGAAGGAGATCGCCGGAAATGGCCTCCTCTCGTCTCCTCCGGTGGAAGGGACGAAAATGGCGGGATTCCTCGCTTTTCCAGCGAGGGGGATGGGGGCTCCGTTGACTGCAGCTTTTCCTGCTTTAAATACTAAACAGGCAGAGTTTTGGTCACGCACGGGCGAACGCACGATCGTGCGCTGCCCGTGCGTTATTTAATGATAAAAACAGGCTTGAAGACGAAGTTGCGCCGCCCGTGTGATTTACTCACGCACGGGTAAACCCGCACGTGCGTAAAACGCACGGGTAAATTTAGAAACGCTAAAGCAACAAGAAGAAACAGGCAACCGTGTGTTTTACTCAAGCACGAGTAAATCCGCCCGTGCGTAAAAACGCACGACTAAACTCAGATCGTCTGTTTTCTGCCAGATGAGAACGCACGACGGAAACCGTCCGTGCGTCAAGTAAACGCACGACCGTGCGTTGTGCACAATCATGAATTCTGGGGGAAAACTGGATGATCCGACCGCCTGCACAAAAGACAGAACAGCTGGGAAAACACCTCCAGCACCAAATAAACACAGGAAAAGGATTGGGGAGCACCATGTGCTTACCCCCAATAACAAGGAGCACAAATGCACACCGAAACGTGCCTAAGAGTGCACCTAGCAAGGAATAACAAATATGATCGAAAACATGCCTAAAGTGTAGTGCATCGACTAGAAATACAGCCCAGATGAGTCCATAAATGTGTATATAAATGGGACTCATCACACCCCCAGACTTAACCATTTGCACGTCCCGGGCAAACTACCCAGCTCTCCTGTCGGAACAATTGGATGTTAGATTGCGATTGAGTGGTGGAGACTCATGCGAAGTCGCATGCTCACATGCGTAAAAAACATTAGAATAGAATTAAACTCAAGATTATACTCTAACTATTTCTAGAACAGTAATTTGAAATCTACTTTACTTGGATGGTGAATCCCGGTGAATCTTTCGGTCGCGCACAAGGGAAAATAGCGTGACTAATGAGTAGAGTATTACTCGAATCAAAGATCAGGACAATCTCCTAAGAAATCCATCAAAGTCGGTGTCCATAGGCTTGCACGTTCGCACTCTCTCTATTGCATGAGACGACTCGTATCTAAAATCAATAGGACTTATAGGTTAAGATTTGGCTTAGGTTGAGTTTAGGCAAGATAAGTAGAAGGACGATGGGAATCACACTCAACAGAACCTGAGCACTCAAGAGAATAAAAATCACCAATACAACATTTTCAAGAACTACACAACACCCCCAGACTTCAACTGAACACTAGGTGCGTGCTAAGCCAATCATACTTTGTTTTTGTCGAGATAAAGTAATTGAAAGTTCTTTTTGTACCAATTTTTTTCTTTTTCTCTTCTCGACAAATAAATCGTTTATAAGCACTTTATAAACTTCTCTTTTAGCATTCTCAAAGCTACCATACACATCAAAGATAACACCAAACGTGATAGAAATATAAATCTCATTCAAACACATATGTTGGTGTGAATATAGGTTTGGCTGTATGGCTCTGGTGAAATTAAAGTGGAGCTAAGCAAGAAGGATAGGTAGGCTCAAGTGGGCTTGCAAAGGTGATTAAAATGGTTAGGATTTCAAAAGCATAGACGGATCAAGAGACGGCCTATATCACGCTTTATAACGAGCTATTCAACGCAATCGTTTCAAGAGTCGCCTAGTGCAAGTTCTAGCCATCGAGAAAGGTTATCCTTCCTTCTGACCCTAGTAATAAGCTACTACTAATCCAGCGACACTCGACCTTATGCTACCATTGGATTCACCGCTAGAGTAAAATAAATTGCAGCTACTATAATAGAAATAATTAAATTATAACATTGAATTTTATTCTACTCTATTTGAATTTCTAGGCGTGACGGGAGCACTCGACTAGAGCACTACTTGATGAGTCCTGATCATATACACATTTACGGACTCATCTGGGCCATTTATTCAGTCATTTCACCGCACTTTAGCCCTGTTATAGTTCATATTGATCAGTCTATGCTAAGTGCACTTCTAGGCCCATTTTGGTGTGTTTTCATGTTTATCTTCATTAGTAGTTTTCATGCACTGTTAGGTGCCACTTTCAGTAGCTGGATTCGTGGTTGTACGCTAGAACAGGAGTCGTGCAGGTGTTCCCGGTGCAATTCTGCACAGGAACACTGCGCACGATCACTGGTTCTATTGCGCACGACCACTGGTCGTGCGCCACTGATCGTGTGCACTTAAACCCTTTTTATGAGTTCTGTTTGGTGCAGTGCGCACGACCACCAACGCCAGTGCGCACGACCACCGGTCGTGCGCCACTGCTCGTGCGCACTTATCATTAAAATTCTGAGTTCTGTTTGCTGTATTGCGCACGACCATCAACTCCAGTGCGCACGACCACTGGTCGTGCGCCACTGGTCGTGCGAACATGTTATTTCATAATTTCTGTCTTTGCAGGTTCCGTCCAGGCAGAGCGCACGATCACCGAATGCTAGTGCGCACGACCACTGGTCGTGCGCCACTGACCGTGCGCACTGTTTAATTCCAGCGACTATAAATTCCCTGCTCGCGATTTAGGTCAGATCCCCCGCCCGACTCCGCCGTTTTCTGCTCCCGTCCGCCTGGTTTCGCCCCTCCATCGCCGCCCACCTTAGGGAGGATCTCCGGGCAAGCTTTCAACGCCAAATCTTCGCCGGAGTTTCCTCTCGGCCTCCTCCTTCATCCACGAGCTCCAAAGGTAGACCTAGCCGCCATTACCTTCAAGCAAGAGGAAGTGTTGCAACCTCTACCGGATCGTGACACGAAGAAGACGGGTCCATTGGAGAGTAGTGACAGCTCTCTCTACCCCGGACGTAGTTGTGGACCGAGCTTGGACGCGGATTGACAACCCGGCGATTCCAACCGTGAATCTTCAACGAGCCTTCGGATTCGGTCGATTTCTTGCCTTGTTCTCCTTTTATTGATGTATTTGCAACTAGATCTAACATTATGATGAAGTGTATTTTGATTAAATAGCATTTTTACTTGATTATGTCTATGTGATTGAGTATTTTTGTTTATATTATTGAGGTGCGCCCCATTCCATCCTCCATCCCACCATCGTGTCCGGTGCCGCACTAGCAATTGCTAGTGGCGTGCCTTTTGAAGAGGTGCTTGCGACCCTCATTCCGCTAGCCTACTCGCCCATCCGCGTACCGAAGCGTGGCATCGCGGCCCGTATTCCACTCGCCTAACGAAGCAGCGCGCTCAAGGCCTGCATAGTTCGATCCGCATGCCTACTCGTCCATCCGCCCTTATGAAGTAGCGCGCTCAAGGCCTACGTAGTCTTCCATCCCGCCGAGCGAAGCTTTGCATAGCGGCATTGCATAGGAGTAGTTGTAGCATTTTCTCTTTATTTTCCACAAACCAAACCAACCCCCGTTTCCGCAATCCATCCGACCCAAAGGACTTCGATCTCAAGTCCTTCCTTGAACGTTAACTCCACCTTACTGTGTTCCTCAAGAGACCGACACTCGGGGATTTTCCCCATTATTATTACTTGCGCGACCGGTGCACTTGCCGAATCATCGCATCAAGTTTTTGGCGCCGTTGCCGGGGAACACAGTCGTGTGAGTTTTCTGGAGAGGGAGAACCTGAGAGAAAAGCCCTTCCATTTGTAAATTGCATTTTCTGTTATTTTATTTCTGTTCTTTTTATTCCATTTTCTTGTTTTTATTAGGTTGCTTTAGTAATTTTTGTTAGGTGTAGTATTTTGCACAATAGCACTTTTATTTTGAATCGTATTATCTTCACACTATGTGGGCACATCTTAATTTCCGTTGCCGTTGGTGTGGAGCTACCTCCCACTCTAGTGATGAATGTCCTACGGAGAATAGTAGGCATAATTCTTATAGCCCAGCATATGGAGCACCGACTTCGTCTGGTACTCCATATGGTGCGCGTAAGTCTTATGGCTACTCTGCTGAGCCGTTACCGTCATACTTCTTTTCGGATCCAGCCCCCGCTGTGCCAAAGAAGCCCGCTAGGCAGTGCCAGTTTTGTCGGAGCACAGATCATGCCCTGAAGGATTGTGCTGCTTTTCGTCGCCAATTGGATGAGGATGATGAGCCGGATATCCGGATCGTCCCGAATCCTAACTCTGGCGGCACACCTTCAACATCCGGTTTTGTGTCTTTGCCACCTTCACATCTTGAAGGGTATGGCATTGACACAGTCACCAGATGCGTGGCTGATCTGGGCACCGATATTGCTGAGCCCATTCTCCCAGTGCATCCACCACCTCTAGTGGATTCGATTCTTTGTGAGGAATCGGTGCTCGACTTTTATCCGAGCACTATTCCTCTCCCTGTTGTGCATACTACACTCGTCTCAGACGACATTGTTGATGATGTGTCGCAGGAGGAGGCGGTTGATCTGAGTGTTGTGCCTATTCCTATGGAGGAGGACAACCTTCTAGGTGAAGAGGAATTTTCCTCAGCACCGGTGGAGGAAGTCCAAATCCTAAGCCTGGCCACCGTTGATCCCGCCGAATCTTGTAGCATTGATGACAATGCAAACATTATTTTACTTCCCCAACCTGATGGGAGTGAGACCGGGACCACTCCCCCGATTGATGTTTATTTATGTCCTTCGTCTTCTTTATTTCTTGACCCCCCTTCTTCATCCGAGCTTGTGCAGGTTGAGTCCTCACAGGTTCCCCAGGAGGACTTGGAGCTTCTTGCCCGAGTCAACGATGATTGCATCCTTATATGCGAGGAGGTTGACCCCTCCTCCATTAAGGAAGCCTCATTCGTTGCCTTCTCCTCCTGCGGACCTGCTGTGGACGATACCTTGCTAGGCAAGGATATTTTTGGTGAGTTGAGTGAGGACCAGGCCTCCTCCTCTTCTTACTTTCTTTTCCCTCTACCTGTGATGGGCAGGTTTTATCTTTATGCAGGTAGAGGGGTGACTGTTCTATCACCGTATCGGTACCCGCAACCGACACGGATATTAGGCCAGTTACCTGTCCACTTCTCCTTCCATAGGCCCATTAGCTAGAACCTTTAAGATTTTGAATAAGTCGTGCTGGGATGACAATAACCCCAGTAGTTATCTTCCTTTTCTGCATTTCTATTTTTATCTAATCATGTTTAGTTAGTAGTATTTTCTTTTCAATTTTCTTTTGTCTTTTGTTTTTGCGGAGCTGACCCTTGCAGGTATCTTATTCTGGATGGCGGACGCTGCAGCTTAGTCTTGGTTTAAACGCCAATCTTCTGGTGTGCTCATTTCTGAGCACTGGGTACTCTCTTTCCCTAGCCCTTCCTGATTTTCATGTCATTTATTCTGTGTATTGTTTAGTTTAAGTCTGGGGGGGGAGTGTACCGAGTGTTCACTACACGTGTACACGTTTTTGCATATCAGAAGTGTATTTTTATTATTGCATACACCATATCACCCACTTGAGCGCGTACTCATCTGTTTGCTTGCTCTGTTGTGAATTTAATTCTTTTGCTTATTTGGAAAAGTCTAGGTGATGGCTTAGGACTATGTAGCAGAGTAAAATGTTGACTCTAGTAGTGCTCCTAGTCGAGTGCTCGGTTGCATAAAAATTTGTGTAGATTAGACTTCTTTTTATACTATGGTTTTATATTTTTCTTATTAGTGTAAATGTTGTTTACTTTACTCAAATGGTGAATCTGGTGTGAATCAAACGGTAGCATAGGGATGTGTGTAAACGATCGCTAGATTCGTATTGCTTGAGTCGGGAGAAAGGAGAATCTTTCTCGGTGGCTAGAACTTGCCCCAAGCGATTCTTGAAGCATTGGCATAGGATAGTTCTAGTGCGTGAGAATGACGTAGGCCATTATTTTGGCCCGGTTGAACTTTTTATTTCATGCCTATCGTCTACCCTTGCTAGCCCCTTTGTGCCTACCCTTTCCTTGATGCAGCTCCACATGTTTCTCACCAAAGCCTAAAAGCCTAACCTAGTCGCACACCCAAATCTGAGCTTTAGTTGTAATTTCATTTACATTTTGGGGGGTGTTGATTGTGGTGTTTACTATGAGAACCTGTGGTTATGCTCCTTTGAAAATTTGCTGAAAGAAAACGACAAGGAAAAGAAGATTTAAAGAAAAAGAAAAAAAATTGAAAAGGAAAAAAGAGAAAAAGAAAGGCGAGTTTTATTGAAAATCATGTAGAAGAATTGTGTATTGGGAGTAGGCGGTGCACACACCTATGTTGCAAATGTCCAAGTCTGGGGGTGTGATGCACTTGCATTCGATTTTGGTGCGTGGGTAGTTATTTTTAAAGCTCATTTGGGTTATGTGTTTGAGCCATTTTGTGTATCCTTGTTTACCTCACCGTAACCCAAGCCCCATCTCTAACCTAAAGTCCTACCGACTCACGCTATGAACCAATCTAGTGTCGTGGAGAGAATGTGACCGGGCAAGCCTATGGTCACCGACACTGATGGATTTCAGTGGAGTTTTTCCCGCATCCCGATCTTGGGCAATGCTCGTCTCAGCGTTTAGTTTACTTTCTCCGTATGCACGACCGAATGATTCACCGTTGTTCACCATTTTGAGTAGTTGTAATATGCTTTTACTCTTTTAGAAATATATAAACTGTTTTTATAATCAGAAATCTTTTCTACTATTTTTCTTATGCACGTGAGCATGCGACTTCGCATGGTACTCTGTAGTGTAATCATTAAGCCATCTACTGTTCTTTCCCAGTTCGCTTAGAATTTGTTTGCTCGGGACGCGCAAACAGTTAAGTCTGGGGGTGTGATGAGTCCTGATCATATACACATTTACGGACTCATCTGGGCCATTTATTCAGTCATTTCACCGCACTTTAGCCCTGTTATAGTTCATATTGATCAGTCTATGCTAAGTGCACTTCTAGGCCCATTTTGGTGTGTTTTCATGTTTATCTTCATTAGTAGTTTTCATGCACTGTTAGGTGCCACTTTCAGTAGCTGGATTCGTGGTTGTACGCTAGAACAGGAGTCGTGCAGGTGTTCCCGGTGCAATTCTGCACAGGAACACTGCGCACGATCACTGGTTCTATTGCGCACGACCACTGGTCGTGCGCCACTGATCGTGTGCACTTAAACCCTTTTTATGAGTTCTGTTTGGTGCAGTGCGCACGACCACCAACGCCAGTGCGCACGACCACCGGTCGTGCGCCACTGCTCGTGCGCACTTATCATTAAAATTCTGAGTTCTGTTTGCTGTATTGCGCACGACCATCAACTCCAGTGCGCACGACCACTGGTCGTGCGCCACTGGTCGTGCGAACATGTTATTTCATAATTTCTGTCTTTGCAGGTTCCGTCCAGGCAGAGCGCACGATCACCGAATGCTAGTGCGCACGACCACTGGTCGTGCGCCACTGACCGTGCGCACTGTTTAATTCCAGCGACTATAAATTCCCTGCTCGCGATTTAGGTCAGATCCCCCGCCCGACTCCGCCGTTTTCTGCTCCCGTCCGCCTGGTTTCGCCCCTCCATCGCCGCCCACCTTAGGGAGGATCTCCGGGCAAGCTTTCAACGCCAAATCTTCGCCGGAGTTTCCTCTCGGCCTCCTCCTTCATCCACGAGCTCCAAAGGTAGACCTAGCCGCCATTACCTTCAAGCAAGAGGAAGTGTTGCAACCTCTACCGGATCGTGACACGAAGAAGACGGGTCCATTGGAGAGTAGTGACAGCTCTCTCTACCCCGGACGTAGTTGTGGACCGAGCTTGGACGCGGATTGACAACCCGGCGATTCCAACCGTGAATCTTCAACGAGCCTTCGGATTCGGTCGATTTCTTGCCTTGTTCTCCTTTTATTGATGTATTTGCAACTAGATCTAACATTATGATGAAGTGTATTTTGATTAAATAGCATTTTTACTTGATTATGTCTATGTGATTGAGTATTTTTGTTTATATTATTGAGGTGCGCCCCATTCCATCCTCCATCCCACCATCGTGTCCGGTGCCGCACTAGCAATTGCTAGTGGCGTGCCTTTTGAAGAGGTGCTTGCGACCCTCATTCCGCTAGCCTACTCGCCCATCCGCGTACCGAAGCGTGGCATCGCGGCCCGTATTCCACTCGCCTAACGAAGCAGCGCGCTCAAGGCCTGCATAGTTCGATCCGCATGCCTACTCGTCCATCCGCCCTTATGAAGTAGCGCGCTCAAGGCCTACGTAGTCTTCCATCCCGCCGAGCGAAGCTTTGCATAGCGGCATTGCATAGGAGTAGTTGTAGCATTTTCTCTTTATTTTCCACAAACCAAACCAACCCCCGTTTCCGCAATCCATCCGACCCAAAGGACTTCGATCTCAAGTCCTTCCTTGAACGTTAACTCCACCTTACTGTGTTCCTCAAGAGACCGACACTCGGGGATTTTCCCCATTATTATTACTTGCGCGACCGGTGCACTTGCCGAATCATCGCATCACTACTCAAGTCAACATTTTTCTCCACCCTTCACTCCTACACTAACAATCCAATTCTTACGAGCGGGGAACCTCGCATCAATACCCAATAAGCGTGTGTGATCAAGTACACGTGAACTAGGTGCAAGTGTATGCAATGTGTGCAACAAAATTAAAAATCCTAACTCAGCACATTCTAACATGCTATGCAAAGTGCGTGCATGTGCATAACCGGTCTCTCCCCCAGATTTGATCAACACCAAATAGAATAGAGAATTCATGAATAGAGATAAAAGGGGTAGAGTGGACCTATGCTCATGAATGAGCATGCCAGAAGTGCGGTCAAATCCATCTTTAAGGTTCTCCTTCCTCTCCCTCCAAGCGAGTTCATACCTGCATTGTTAGCATAAAAACAAACGAACAAAACATAATAGAGATTAAATAAGCACACGGAACCGGGTGGTTCTCATGGGTTGTCTCCCAAGAAGCCCTTTTGTTTAACGTCCTTAAAGGTGGACCGAATACCTGTATAAAGCAGTTTATAAAGTCTAGAAATAAGCAAAAGTCAATAAATCCTAATTATTATTACAAGCTCAAAACAAAATCAGCTATAATCTGATTTGAAGTAGTAACAATTGATGAAAGAAAAAGGTCCGAGGACCTGGTAGTAGGGGCGGAAATTAAGTAGGATGCTCAGCCTCCAACCCCAAATCTCCTCCTTTTTCGCTCTCTTCTTCTCCTCCAGTATTATGTCTTCAAAGAAAAACCGCTTGCCCCCCTGTAACCAATCCTCAAGGGGGAGCACCAACGACGATGAGGAAACAAGATGTTCCTTCACTGTACCTTCCTCATCCTGTTAGGCTTTCGGCTCCTCCGCATAAGGTCTGATCAACTGGAGGAGGGGCATCCTGCATCCTTGTACATAAAGAAAGGGGGTCAAGAAATAAATTGGAAGAAAAACTAAAAGAAATCTCATCTGAGGGGATAATCCCGCTTCATCCCCCATAGGGCGCGGCAATGACAAACTGATGATATCATCGAATATTTCACTAGACTCAACAGCGCACGTAATGGCCTCCTCTATAACTTGGACCTCCTCGCACTGGACCGAAATGGTTGCTTCAGCACAATCGAGACTATCCTCCTCCATGAGAGTGGGCACGACACTGCGCAGGTCTGCAACATCCTGCAAATTGACCTCAATGATAACATCAGAAATAGATGTAGTTTCGTGTGTAGTGGGAGAAGACGTGCTTCTTAAGAGTTCGGGCTCACTCTCCACACAAGGGCGCAAATCCACGCAAAGTGGTACATGAACCGAAGAGTTATGGGGGGTCGCATCAGAAACAGCGTCATGAGGGACACCGATGCACGTGTCGATTCCAGAGACTTCAAGAAGTGAAGGTGGAAGGGATACGTAACCAGAGGAAGGGGCTGTGCTCGTAGAATTTGAAGATGGGACGATCCGGATATCTGGCTCATCGTCATCCTCCAGTTGGCGAAGATAATCAGCACAGTCCTTCAAGGCATGCTCTCTACTTTTGCAAAATAAACACTGCTTCACCGGCTTCGCCGACACCCAAGGTGCGGCAGCCACGTAAAAGTGGGACAACAGAGGCGCAGTAGAGTTTCCAAAAGATTTATGGGCTCCGTACGGTTTCTGAACGACACCATACTCTTTGGGACACCTATCACTAGCGTGGGATGTGTCCCCACACCAACGACATCGGATATTCAAATGTGCCCACATGATACAGAAGAAGGAAATAGCATAATAATGAATAAATTGAAAAGAATAAAAGACTCAATCGAAAATAATCGATTCACAACCAAATCTCATCACGCCTGCATTCCCCGGCAACGGCGCCAAAAACTTGATGCGCGTTCGGCAAGTGCACCGGTCGCTGTCAAGTAATAAATTTGGGAATAGCTTCCTCAAATGTCGATCTCTTGAGGAATGCAGGTTCTGGTGAACGAAACGTGTGGTGAGTCAATTGTTACACGAGCGAATAAAATAAAATAGGGGCGTTGTGATTGGTGTCCTAAGCTATTGTGGAAATGAGAGAAATGCAGGTCGAAAAGCACAGCTTCGCAAGGTGTGGGTGAGTGCAGCGGCCGCGATGCCGCGCTTCAGTAAGCGGGTGGAGTGGCCACAGAGCGGGATTTTGTGAGGGTCGTATTCACCTCTTCGCCAACATCACCACTAGCTATTGCTAGATGGCTTCACACACAAACAACTTAGACTATCACAACAACAAGGAAAGCTATTCTCATCACCACAGCATCATTGCACATGAACAACAAGCAAGGATCTATAACATTATTCTAACGAGCGTTCATTACAACAACACAAAGAGAAAGCACAAGCATCAAAGTTTAGAAAGGACCAAAAAGAGGATGTCACCGCGTCTTGGGTTCTCGGTCGGAATGAGAGATTGTCGGGCTCTCTCCGGGCTCGGCCCTCAGATGGTGTGCAGACTCGAAGGAGGCTGTCACTGCTCCAACGATCTACAACATTTCTATGGCCTCCACGACGAATAATGCTTGAACTAGTGGCGGAGAATACTTGCAAATGCTCCCAGATGGAAGAATGGTGAAGGAGATTGTCGGAAATGGTCTCCTCTCGTCTCCTCCGGTGGAAGGGACAAAAATGGCGGAATTCCTCGCTTTTCCCGCGAGGGGGATCGGGGCTCCGTTGACTGCAGCTTTTCCTACTTTAAATACTAAACAGGCAGAGTTTTGGTCACGCACGGGCGAACGCACAATCATGCGTTCCCCGTGCGTTATTTAATGATAAAAACAGGCTTGAAGACGAAGCTGCGCCGCCCGTGCGATTTACTCACGCACGGGTAGACCCGCCCGTGCGTAAAATGCACGGGTAAATTCAGAAATGCTAAAACAACAAGAAGAAACAGGCAACCGTGTGTTTTACTCACGCACGAGTAAATCCGCCCGTGCGTAAAAACGCACGACTAAACTCAGATCGCCTATTTTCTGCCAAGATGAGAACGCACGACCGCAGCCGTCCGTGCGTCAAGGAAATGCATGACCGTGCGTTGTACACAATCATGAATTCTGGGGGAAAACTGGATGATCCGGCCGCCTGCACACAAGACAAAACAGCTGGGAAACACCTCCAGCACCAAATAAACACAGGAAAAGGATTGGGGAGCACCATGTGCTTACCCCCAATAACAAGGATTGCAAATGCACACCGAAACGGGCCTAAGAGTGCACCTAGCAGGGAATAACAAATATGATCGAAAACATGCCTAAAGTGTAGTGCATCGACTAGAAATACGGCCCAGATGAGTCCATAAATGTGTATATAAATGGGACTCATCAGGTTTCGCGAGGCATACTCGCGAGGCGACTCGCGGGAGCCCTCGCGAGGCGACTCGCGGGAGCCCTCGCGAGTAGCCTTCTCGCAGGTCATTTTCCCATAGGCTAAGGAGGAAAAATTACCCCTCTGCCCCAGGTGGTCTGTCGTTAGCCTTTCCGAACAGCGGAGTTTGGTTGTTAGCAGGCCAAATTGGGGAGTGTTTAGTAAAACCAAAAGGCGGAATTCCGCTATTGATAGACCACGAGCAAAAAACTATAAATAGACCTTAAAGGGCACCTTGGGAGAGGATTCCAATCTCAGTTCTCTGAGCTTTCTTCCTCCCTTGGTTACTTTGGTTTAGCTCTCTAGCTCTCCAAGGTGCCCAATTCTTGGCTTTGGCTTGGGAGGGGAAGCGCTCAACGATCTTCCGGGTTTGCGGTGGGACCTTCTCGCTGTGACTAAGGTCTTAGTCTTTTTTCTGAGTCCCCAGTCTGCTCCTTCTGAGGGACTAGTAAGGGATAGCTGGCCCTCAACTTGTTGAGGGCCCGAGCTTCACAAGAAACCGAGAAATCAGTTTCAACATTTTGGTGCGGTGAGCGTGGAGTGTGGCTAGTCCAGGAAAATTCCAAGGAAGGGACATGGCAGGAGATGAAGAGCAGGGCGAGGAGTTCTGCGGGTCACCCCCGGCGGTGACCCCAAGGATGTTCTTGGACTTCAGGAGGGAATTCCTCGACACCCTCGGCCTCGCAGTCGCAGCATTACGTAGCGAGTTCGCGACCCCGGCGGTCCAGGTGTTCCATCCTCCTGCAGCGGTTGGCGAGGATGCCCCAAGGGTAAGGGCTGGAAAAGAGGTAGCCGGGGGGTCAGTACAGGATCTGGAGGGGCAAGTGTTGTTCGTCAGTCCTGTGAGCACGGGGCAGGAGAGCATGGCGCAGGCGAGCGCGGTGCTGGTGGGTGCGGAGCAGGCTGGTGCGGCGCAGGCGAGCGCGAACCTGACTGGCGCGACGCCCGTAGGAGTGGCTTCGGCGAGTGTGGCTCTCGCGAGCGTGGCCCTAGCGAGCTCTAGCCTGGCGAGGGAGCTCGGGGGGCGAGTGGAGCAGGAAAGGATAGCAGGTGGAGGAAGCCCCTTCTGCAAGCTGGTGATTTCCGCACCCGTCCCGGAAGGGTTTAGGGAATGGGGCAGGGTCTATACCACTGCAGGGACGACCCAGTCCAGGACCTGCAGTCGTTCGAGAACTTGGTTTCTATCAGGCCGATGTCGGACGCCTTTAAGTGTCAGCTCTTCGCCATCACTCTAAAGGAGAAGTCCTGAGAGTGGTTCCACCAACTCCCTGTCGAATCAATCTATGCGTTTGAGGACTTGCGTAGGAGCTTCTTTTTGCGGTTTTCAACTTCGAAGAAGAGGAAGAGGGGCGTCGAGTCCCTCTTCAAGGTGAAGCAGGAGCCCAAGGAGTCGTTGGCTCATTATGCGGATCGGTTTCAGGAAGAAGTGTTGCTCACCCAGGAGATGCCCGGGTTTGCCCTTCAGCTCGCCTTCGCGTTGGTGCTGAAGGAGAGTTTCTTCAAGATGGGACTAAAAAGAAAGGCCCCCGTCTCCTATGAGGAGTTAATGGAGAGGGTGGCGGAGGAGGTCGAGAGTGAGGAGGCCAATCCGGAGCTCACCAAGAGGCTGGCAAAGCTCAGTGAGCCGGAGGTCAAGCAGGAGGATGTCCGGAGAAGGGAAGAGCCCCGAGCCCCGGAGTGGGGATGGAGGCAGCATGGCGGGGGGATGCAAGGTCAAGGAAGAGGTTATGCCCCCGAGAGGGGGTAACTTCTATGGAGGTCAGGGAAGACCCCACCGGTTGGGATGAAGGCAGGGTCCGAGGCAGATGTCTCCCCCACCTCAGCAGGCCATGGCGATCAGGAGAGGAAGAGGAGGAAGAGGAAGGAGAGAAGGAGCAGAAGCAGGGGCAGGAAGGAGAAGGGGAAATAGGGCGGCAGAGGCTGAGAGGGGAGAGGTGGCATTGCCATACTATGACTTCCATGATGAGGAAGGTCACGCGACGGCCACTTGCCCGGAGTTCCGGGAGACAAAGAGGGCTAGAATGTCAGCGCCACGGCAGCAGCAGTAGGTGAGGATCGAGGAGGTCCTGCCTCGGGAGGACGAGGAGAAGAGGTGTGAGGACCGGGCCGATGTGGGGACCCGAGGAGGGATCAGAGTGATCCACGGGGGAGTAGGGATAGAGGCAACCCGCAAGGCGAGCCTCCATACCATCTATCGCCGAAGCGTGGCTTCGACATCCACGGTCCAGCCCCCAGCAGAAAAAATCACTTTCTCCCAAAGGGACATGTCGGGTCATGAAGACCCTTTCTGCGATGCGTTGGTCATCCACACCGCCATTGAGAACTTCACGGTGTCTCGGATTCTCGTGGACAACGGAAGCTCCGTCAACGTCATCTTCAAGAAGGCGTTCGATGAGATGAAGGTGGAAGCCAAGAGGGTGTTGGCCTCGGATGGCCCGTTGTTCGGGTTCTCTGGAGAGAGGAAGGAGGTTGAGGGAGGAGTGGGGCTCCATGTGGTCCTGGGAGGGCAATCTCGGAATTGCCGCTTCGTCATAGTGGATGCCCCCAGCAGCTATAGTGCCATCTTCGGACGGCCGCTAATCAGTGTTTTCTGCTGCGTCCCCTCCACCTTCCACCAATGCCTCAAATTCAGCTCAAGGGGAGTCCAGATTCAGGTAAGAGGGGATCTGAAGGTAGCGAGGAAGTGCTACATAACGATGGTCAACACCATCTCCTGGATGACCTAGGCAGAGAAATGGGATCAGGTGATGGGTTAGCCGGCGAGACTCGGAGAACAAGGCGAGGAGGAGAAAGGGGAGGAAGGGTCGGAGGAGCCGATGGAGGAGGAGAAGGAAGAGGTAGAAGGTCGGGCCCAGGAGAGAGGGGCGGAAGAGGTGATGAAGGTTCGGGAGGGGGAAGGAGGAGAGAAGATTGAAGTGCCAACTTGCGACGAGGAGAAGGAAGAAGGTTAGGGAGAGAAGGCCCGGCTGGAAGCCGTGGAGGAGACCATGGAACTCGAGGTCACCACCTGGGCTGGGGTGGTGGAGAAGATCCGCATCAGCGGAGAGCTCGGCCTGAAGGGGCAGAAGCAGATCCTGGATTGTGTCCAAGAAAACGTGGATGTCATCGCTTGGAGAGCCGCAGAGATGCCCGGGATCGATGCAGATGTGGCTTGTCATCGCATCAACCTCGACCCAGGAACCTGCCCCATCTGTCAAAAGAAGAGGGCCACAGTAGATAAGTTGGAGGGGCCCATTCGAGAGGAGGTGGGTAAGCTCCTACAAGCGGGTTTTGTATCGGAGATCCAGTATCCAGGCTGGGTCTCCAACGTGGTGATGGTAAAAAAGGGAGGAGGTAACTGGAGGATGTGTATCGATTTTTCATTACTTAATAAATCATGCCCCAAGGATTGTTACGCCTTGCCTAGAATCGATGCGCTGGTTGATTCAGATGTGGGTTTGCCTGTAATGTCTTTTCTAGATGCTTTTTCAGTTTATCATCAGATCCGAATGCACCCCCCCCCCCCCCCCCCGACATCAAAGATGTCTCCTTCATCACAAGAGATGGGTGTTACTGTTATAAGATGATGCCATTTGGGCTCAAGAACACAGAGGCTACGTACCAACGAATGATGGACAGGGTCTTCCGAGAGCAAAAGGGAAGAAACCTGGAGGTCTATGTCGATGACCTTATGATAAAGAGTCGGGATCTCAAGTCTCACCTCCAAGACCTGGAAGAGACCTTTGGGACCTTGTGGAAGTACAAGATGAAACTCAACCCCCTGAAGTGTGTCTTCAGGGCTAGCAGGGGAAAGTTCCTGGGTCATTTGCTCACCCCAGCAGGGGTAGAGCCTAATCCAGATAAGGTTAAAGCCATCTTGGAGTTAGGGCTGCCAAGGAACGCGAAGGAGGTTCAGCGCCTCATGGCAAAATTGGCTGGACTCAGCAGGTTCCTCTCCAAGGCGGGTGAGAAGTGTGCACCTTTCTTCAAGGTATTACGGGGAAACAAGAAGTTTGAGTGGACCTCGGAATGTGTGGAAGCTTTTCAAGATTTGAAAGGGCAGCTCACTCAGACTCCCCTGCTCCAGGGGCCAAGGCAAGGGGAGGATCTATCCCTATACTTAGGGGTAGGATCTGAATTGGTAAGTTCAGTGTTGGTCTGGGAAGAAGGGAGGAGGCAGTTCCCTATCTACTATGTTAGCCGGGTGCTGAGGAAGGCGGAGCTCCGATACCCAATTTTGGAGAAGTTGGCTTTCACTTTGGTGGTATCGGCTCGAAAGCTCAGGCCATACTTCCAAGCACACTCAATCAAAGTGGTGACCGACCACCCGCTTCGCAAAGTCATGGAAGGGGTGGAGCATTCGGGGAAGCTAGCCAAATGTTTCGTGGAGCTAAGTGAGTTCGACATCGCGTTTGTGCCTAGGATGTCAATGAAGGCTCAAGCGGTGGAGGACTTCATGGCTGACTATGCAACTGAAGTGGGGGAGCATGAATCACCTCCCTCGGTGGCATGGAAGATGCTAGAGGATGGTGCGTCAGGGAAGCACTCCTATGGAGGAGGAATCATCCTAATAAGCCCCGAAGGGACAAAGATCGAGCAGGCCTTGAGCATCCATTTCCCGATTACCAACAACCAGGCCAAGTATGAGGCAGTGATAGTGGGCCTGCGGCTGGCTAGGGAGCTGGGAGTGCAGGATGTGGAGGTATCAACGGACTCCATGGTGGTGGCATGCCAAATCAGGGGAGAATTTGAAGCATGGGAGCCGACCCTCCAACGCTACCTGTAGAAGGTTAAGGGGGTCATCAGCCAATTTCGCATTTTCTCCATCACACATGTGCCGAGGGAGGAGAGCACCCCGACAAACCTCCTAGCCAAGTTTGGTCTTCGGGCTGGAGGGACAGTATCGGAACTCTTCCGACCTTCCATCGAAGAAGGGGAGCTGATGGAGGCGGATCAGCGAGCGACGTGGATGGATCCCTTCGTCACCTTCCAGGCATCGGGAAAGTTCCCCGAAGGGGACGTGGATAAACGGCATTTCAGGTACAAGTCGGCCTATTATTCCTTACATGCAGGAGGACTATAAAGAAAAACGCTCTCGGGGCTCCTGGCCCATTGCGTATCGGAGGATGAGGTCCCAAGAGTCCTCGAAGAGATCCACTCGGGGGAGTGTGGCAGTCACTCCGGAAGCCGGACCCTGGAGGGAAGAGTGCTGAGGCAGGGCTATTTTTGGCCTACCCTCAGCAAGGATGCAGCAGAATTCACAAGGAAGTGTTCAAAATGTTAGCTCTATGCTCCACTCCAACTTCTCCCAGCCCAAAGGCTCCGGACTATCACAGCTCCGTGGCCCTTCGCCATATGGGGTTTGGACCTGGTAGGTCCCTTCCCGCAAGCTAGTGGCCAAAGAAGGTTCCTATTGGTAATGATTGATTATTTCTCCAAGTGGGTAGAGGTGAAAGAGCTAGCCAAGGTAACGTCCCAAGTGGTAAGGAATTTTGTATGGGGTGAGATAATTTGCAGGCACGGGATGTCGTTGGCCATAGTGACGGACAACGGACCACAATTTGTCAGCAAAGAGTTCGTTAGTTTCTGCACCCAACTCGACATAGATCTCAGGTTCGCATCGGTCCACCACCCAAGGAGTAATGGTCAGGTGGAGGCCGCGAACAAAATAATCATCAACCTGCTGAAGAAGAAAGTGGAGAATCTCAGGGGAAACTGGGTAGAGCAGCAACCCTCGGTCCTGTGGGACTTGAGAACTACTCCAAACATGGCCACAGGGGAGACTCCCTTAAAACTATCTCATGGGTCCAAGGTCGTCCTCCCGATAGAATTCAAAGTAAAACCCCCAGGGTGATCACCGCGGGCGAAGGAGATGAAGAATGGCTAGTAGAAAATGATGCAGAGCAGAGGTTGTCCCTGGACCTAGTAGAAGAGCTCCGAGACCTCGCTACTGTTCGACAGGAAGAAGTCAAGAGGTGGATGGCCCGGTACTTTGATCAACACATCAGGATAAAATAATTCGAGAAAGGAAACTTGGTCCTGAAGAAGGTAGATGCGGTAGGGAGAGGAGCCGTTGTAGGTAAGTTAGAGCCCAATTGGGAGGGGCCTTACATTATAAGCGAAGTGCTCAAGTCTGGGGGGTACCACCTCTAGGATGTGGAAGGGGTACCTCTCGGCCGAGCCAGGAGTGGAGATTATTTGAAGAGATTCTACCCTTAGCAGTTTTTTGCAACAGACTTTTGTATTTTTCCTTCTCAATACAAATATTTTGGAGTAGTTTTGAGCAAGTAACAAGTCCTTTGGTGCTGGAATGCTCAGATCAATTTTGCTGCCGGGCTCTCATAGACGGTGGGTCAGGTTGATCTCTGGAGAGGTTGGCATGTAACAAGTCCTTTGGTGCTGGAATGCCCCAGATCGATTCTGCTGTCGGGCTCTCATATACGGTGGGTCAGGTTGATCTCTGGAGAGGCTGTCAAGTAACAAGTCCTTTTGTGCTGGAATGCCCCAGATCGATTCCGCTGTCGGACTCTCATAGACGGTGGGTCAGGTTGATCTCTGGAGAGGCTGGCAAGTAACAAGTCCTTTGGTGCTAGAATGCCCAAGATCGATTCCGCTGTCGGGCTCTCATAGACGGTGGGTCAGGTTGATCTCTTGAGAGGATGGCAAGTAACAAGTCCATTAGTGCTGGAATGCCCCAGATCGATTCCGTTGCCGGGCTCTCATAGACGGTGGGTCTGGTTGATCTCTGGAGAGGCTGGCAAGTAACAAGTCCTTTGGTGCTGGAATGCCCCAGATCGATTTCGATGCCGGTCTCTCATAGACGGTGGGTCAGGTTGATCTCTGGAGAGGTTGGCAAGTAACAAGTCCTTTGGTGCTGGAATGCCCCAGATCAATTCTACTGTCGGGCTCTCATAGACGGTGGGTCAGGTTGATCTCTGGAGAGGCTGGCAAGTAACAAGTCCTTTGGTGCTGGAATGCCCCAGATCGATTCCACTACCGGTCTCTCATAGACGGTGGCTCAGGTTGATCTCTGGAGAGGCTGGCAAGTTATTGTTTATTGGGTGTCAACTTATCACCTAGAGGGGGGGGGGGGGGGGGGTGAATAGGTTTTTCAAATTATTATCCCCTTTTTGGTGATCTTGATTTCTGGTTAATAGATCTATAAAGTAGAAAGCACAACACAGAAAAGCACACAAAGATGTATAGAGGTTCCTCAAGACCGGGTGTCTTGAGTAGTCCTCTTTCCCTTTGCGCCTACCTAGCAGTGTGCTAGGCTCGGCAAACGCCGCCAAAAACTTCAGGCCCTCAAGCCTTACAATATGGACCCGCAAGTCCTACAGCCTAGGCCCGCGGGCCTAGCCCCTACTGCACCCGAGCCTGCAAGCTCGAAACTTAGGCCCTCAAGCCCTACCTAGCCAGAACCACAAGTCTAGCCTCTGCCCTGGCCCTCAAGCCTCATAGGTCTCAAGCCCTCAAGCTTAACAATCAGGCCCGCAAGCCCTTCCTAGCCAGACCCTCAAGTCTAGCCTCTGCCCTGGCCCTCAAGCCTCACAGGTCTCAAGCCCTCAAGCTTGACAATCAGGCCCGCAAACCCTACCTAGCCAGAACCGCAAGTCTAGCCTCTGCCCCGACCCACAAGCCTCACAGGTTTCCAGCCCTCAAGTTAGACGGTGTCGGACCCGCAAGTCCACTGCCCTGGCCCTCAAGCCTCACAGCTCTCCAGCCCTCAAGCTAGACAAATAGGTCTGCAAGCCTTTACAAGAAATTACAGTAAAAAGACTGTTTCTTCTGTCGGATGAAGATCAGCAACTTTAGCCTGATGAAGATCAGCTTCTTTAGGTTGGAGAAGATGCTTCTTGATTTTTAGTTTCAGCACTGGATCTTCTTCAGCCTTCACTTCTTTTGCCTGGTGTTGATCGTCTACTTTTCAGTGGATGGAGATGACTGATTCTTCAGAGAACACTTGATGCTTGTTCTCTACTTCAACTTCTTCTTCTCCGCCAAGAAAATTGTTATATTGAATTGTAGCGGCGGGATTCTTTTTCGTTTTTCTTTTTTCACGATTTCTCACTTTTTCTAGGGCATCCTCTTATCTCTTTTATAAGAGTGCGAGGTCCCCAACGGTCTCTGAAAAAGTTCCTTAAGCGTCAGACGCCCATTCCATAAGAGCACGCGCTGATTGGACAATCAGGCGACGGCATTAAATGCTGACAGCGCGTCCGCAACATTTGAATTTGTCTCGATGATATTTCCATTGTTACAACGACATAGATGATATCTCGACGACAGGACTTTGTCGATGCCTTGAACTTGGTAGATCTTTCAATTCTTCTAGCTTCTACCTCTGATGCAGTTATCTCGACGATACGAGACATTCTGGCGCTTCTGCATATACTACGATATGTTATCTCTGACTGTGTCATCGAAATCACCTTGTTCTCTCGACGACATGCCTTCTTTGCGACTATGTTCGCCTCCATCAGTCATACTTAGCCTTTTCAGTGACAAGGCTTCTTCACGACGATGTATGTTCTTCTCGACGACAAGGCCACTTCGGTGAAGTCGACGATACTGTGTCTTCTTGACGACATTTCTTCCTTTTGTCTTCATTCTTCTCTGCGTTCGACGAATGACAACCTTTGTTCGACAAACAGCATTCTTCGTTCGATGAGCTTCATTCTTCTGTCCCGTCTCAGCGTTCAACGAACACCATTCTGCGTTCGACGAACAGCCTTCTTCGTTCGATGAGCTTCATTCTTCTGTCCCGTCTCAGCGGTCGATGATCTTCCTTCTGAGTTTGACGATCTTGCTTCTGCATTCGACAATCTTGCCAAGTCTCAACGTTCGACTAACTTGCCAAGTCTCAGCATTCGACGATCTTGCCAAGTCTTTAGCGTTCGACGATCTTCCTTTTCAGTTCGACGAACAGCATTCTGCGTTCGACGAACTTCCTTCTACTAACTTCCTGAGATTTATAAGCTAGAGAAGTGATCAAATACAAAGTGAAGTAGTCTTGACTTGGTGACTTCTTCAAATCAGGAATCATGTGGGCAAGATTCCAAACACAAGTAACAAGTCCTTTAGTACTGGAGTGCCCCAGATCGATTCCGCTGTCGGGCTCTCATAGACGGTGGGTCAGGTTGATCTCTGAAGAAGCTGGCAAGTAATAAGTCCTTTGGTGCTGGAATGCCCCAGATTGATTCCGCTGCCGGGCTCTCATAGACGGTGGGTCAGGTTGATCTCTGGAGAGGCTGGCAAGTAACAAGTCCTTTGGTGCTGGAATGCCCCAGATCGATTCCACTGCCGGGCTCTCATAGACGGTGGTTCAGGTTGATCTCTAGAGAGGCTGGCAAGTAACAAGTTCTTTGGTGCTGGAATGCCCCAGATCGATTCCGCTGTCGGGTTCTCATAGACGGTGGGTCAGGTTGATCTCTGGAGAGGCTGGCAAGTAACAAGTCCTTTAGTGCTGGAATGCCCCAGATCGATTACGCTGCCGGGCTCTCGTAGATGGTGGGTCAGGTTGATCTCTGGAGAGGCTGGCGAGTAACAAGTCCTTTGGTGCTGGAATGCCCCAGATCGATTCCGCTGTTGGGCTCTCATAGACGGTGGTTCAGGTTGATCTCTAGAGAGGCTGGCGAGTAACAAGTTCTTTGGTGCTAGAATGCCCCAGATCGATTCCGCTGCCGGGCTCTCATAGATGGTGGGTCAGGTTGATCTCTGGAGAGGCTGGCAAGTGACAAACGTTGGCGCCGGAGCGCCCCGAATGATTCCGCGGTCGGACCCTCACTATCCGGTGGAATAAATCGGTCACAAGGACCAACTAGCAAGTTATTCATATTAAGGGTCTCGGCTCGCAAAATCTCCCAAAGCATAGGCGAGGCGAGCCCAGAGGCTCTCTCGCGTAAAAACAAAAACCCGCGGCAGATGAAAAGCACCTAAGTCCAAAGGTAAAAGCGGGGTTGTGGAGTACGGTGGTTGCTAACCTCATAACCATCGTCGAAAAGAAATGTGCGAGCACGAGCCTGATTAAACGCAGAAATATGGAAACAAAGGCGTGGGCATGCGAGCATATTAGTGTAGGCATGACAAAATACGTCCGCGCGAGCATGAACACAGGTGTGAGTGCGAGTAATGAAATAAAAAGGAAAGACATTCAACAGATATACAAAATATTTCTTATCTTGGTCAAAAGGCGTTATCGTCAACGGCGAACTCGCCGACCAAAACAGAAATTTTACACTTGGAAAGATTAAGAGGTCAAAGTTGTCCGCTGCATAATCCTTCACTCGCTCTCGCGGTCTTCCGACCAGAACTCGCCTCATACACGAAAGATAGGCGAGAGCGAACATTACGAGCATCGTGCTAATAATGAAAGGAGCAAGAGAAATGAATAAAGTAAAATACACACAGAGACAGCAAGCGAGTAACAGGTGAAAATATACATCTTTTCTATTTTTGTCCAAAAGTTTTACAAAGTTCCGCGGCGTTCTCGCCGGCCAAAAAAGAAGAAGAAAATCAAAAAATTAAAAAATTCATAACTCATTCGCGGATTGCTCTCCCTCGCTCCCCTCGGAGGGTGTGGTAGGCAGGAACATCTCTGGGCTCAAGTCCTCCAAGCTGAGCTCCGCCTCCTCCGCCGTAAGCAAGCCAGACCGCTTGAGGGTGCAAAAGGCGAACGTCGCCGCGTGGAGCGCTCCCTCCCGCATCTCTGTCTTATGCTCCAGCCGCTTGGCCTTCAGCGCCCTGGGACTGGGCGGGAGAGCGGCCCGGACCAGGTCGTGGTTCAGGGTTTTCAACCCTTCTACTTGCTGCACCAGGGCGGTGTTGCGAGTAAGGAGCCCGCCAGCAGTCTCGGCATCCTGCAAGAAGAAGAATTAAGCACGAGTATGGATGGATAAGAAGAGGCAGGCGAATGACCGAGAAACTCATCATTCCACCCTGGAGGCTGGCGACGAGACCGTCTGAGACGTCTAGTCTTTCTTTGAGGTCGGCCACCTCCTCGGTCGCAGCCTTCAACTCTTCCCGAAGAGCCACGGAGCTCTTTTCCTCCCTCAGACGTGCGACCTCCTTCGCGGCAATCCTCAGCTCGCGCATGAGCTCCGCCGAGTTTCTCTCCAGCTGGAAGTTGCGCCGACCCAGCATATAGGCAAGCTCTAGAGAGCGGAGTTGGGACCGCGCGCTCTCATGAGCGAGTACCCGAGAGGTCATCGAGTTGAACTCTGTCGCGTCCTCCCACCCAAAAAGGCCGAAGGACAAGGCAAAAGCGTCGCCGCCAACCGTATTCTCCTCCACCCAGGAGGGGAGGAGAGTCGATATCGAGGCTCGGTTGGTCTTCTCGTCCCAGACTAGCAGAGGCGCGCCGGCCTCGTCCAGATGCTTGACCCATAAGCCATAGTTTCGGTGGCGTATCGGATCAGGCACCTTCGAGGTGTCGGACACCACCGTGGGGGTTCGCTGGGCACTTTCTCTTTGGGCCGAATCGCTGGGCAATCTCCCTTGGAGGGGCCTTAAGGACCTCCTACCCCTTAGTCGGAGGGAGCATCTTCGGCTTCTTTGAGGGGGGAGGTAGAGACTTCGACCCACGGCTCACAGGAGCGGGTCGCTTGAGAGAGGTCAGGGTCGAGGTGGGGGAAGGCTCTCGGCAGAGCTCGGTGGCAGCAGTGGCAAGCTGAAGGGTAGGCGGGATACTCCCCACTTTCATGTAGGGAGGGTTGAGCGGGAGGTCCCGCTCTCGTACGAGTAAGAAGCAATCTGAGTCAGAAGGAGAAGAAGCAATGCAAGAATTAACAGAGTGGGCACGAGCCAAACCTGCCCCTGGTGGCACGGGAAGAAGCGAGACGATGTTCCTCCTGAGGTAGACCACCTCGAAGTTGGTCGACATGTGCTTAAAGAGATCGGCCTCGTGGCCGCCGAGCGTCGAGGGGGGGGGGGCAGTAGGTGGCTTTGGAATGTTGGACGTGCGAGAAGGGCACATTGACGAAGGGACCCTTCACGATGACGAACTTTTGGGGCCAATAATGGCTCTTGTTGACCGTCTCCAGGACCTTGGCGTGGCTGCTCGCGAAAAAAGCAGTCTCGTCCTTGTTCGCCCTGAAGGAAAATAGCTTGCAGAAGATGGGTAGGCTGAACTCTACCCGTTCCTCTCGCAAGTAGCATGCGAAGGATACCATCATGGCGATGGCGTAGGGGGTCAGCTGACCCGGGATCACGCCAAAGTATTTGAGTATCTAATGAGTTCGCAGCGAATGGTCAAACGAAAATTTCACGCGAGTATGCAATGAGAAGGTAAAAGGGATGAGCGAGTACCTGGGTAATCTCCGGCCAGAAGGGCAATCGCAAGCCCGCCTCGAAATGAGCCACTGGGATGGCAAGCTCATCTGCGAAGGTGAAATGGATGGCATCCGCGTCCGTAGGCAGCCTGGCGACAAATCCTGGCGAAATATAGTTCGCCACGACCAGGTGATGCTCGTTCTCCGTGAGCGAGCAGTTCAGGAAAATGTGCTCGCGAAAAGTCCCCGCACACTTGGCCCAGCCTTCGGTGTCCTCATTATCGCCACCCATTGTTTTCCTGCAAATAGAGAGGCGAGCACAAAGAGAGAAGGTGGCGAGAGCGAGAAGGCAGAGAGGAGAAGGGAGAAGACGATCGGAGCGGTGGTTAGCCATAAATGCCAGCCCTATTTATAGAAAAGCCAAAGCGGTGGGGAGTTACCGAAGCGCCAGAGGGTGTAGATAGCAAAAGCGCGTCATGATGTACCTCGAAATGAGAGCCTCCCTCTCTCAGACTCGCTCGCGACAACTTGGAAATATCGACTCGCAAACAACAAAAACAACGCTGCGAGTACGGGGGGGGGGGGGCGAACCCTCGCAGGTTAGGCGAGCCCTTGCGGGTCACGTACTTGAACGATAAGAGGCAGAGAAAGACTAAGTAAGAAGCGCACATTGTCCGCTAGGCGAATACGTAGGCGCGGCAAGAGCAACATAAATATGAATAAAAAGAAAAGGCAAATACGGTGAGGTATAGCACAAACCCAAATAAGAAGAGCTCGCTAGTACGAGCGAGAGGTCTTCGGATCACCACTATAGGGCATAAATTGTCCAGGTACCATAAAACAAGAGAGGGAAATTATTGAGTAAAAAAGGAATGCGAGTGCGGGGGGAGGGGGGTCAATATTGTATCCATTTCCATCGGCCTCTTCGTCGCACCCCCAAGCTAGGCGGTCTCCTGGGTTAATGATACGCTTCGGCAGCGCGAGCCTCGTGTTAAATCAAGCGAGCATGGTCTATCACTCGCGTGAGGTGCACCCCCAGGGAAGTAACCTCCTCGGGAGAATCTTGCAGCAGTTCGGCTTGGAGCCGAGCGCATTCATCCCCCAGCGAGGCAATCTGCTCCTCAGCCGCCTCCCTATCTTTTTTCACCTGACTGTACAGGTTTTGCAGCATCTGCCCATGTTTCTGGAAAAGCTTAGAGGTTCGCCTCTTCATCATCACCAGATCCAGCGGGTCGCTGAGTCGGGCCGCCCCTGGAAGGAAGTTCCGTGGGGCAGGGTCACCAATTTACCTAAGCCTGAGAGGCGAAGTTCGGGGCCCTCACCCTGTATGGCGTTTAGAAGCGAATTCTCACGATTCGCTTGGTCCAGAAGAGTATACCCCGGGACAGAGATATTTGGATTTGGAGGAAGTTGTGGGATCGAGAGAGCGGCTCGTCCTTCGGGAGTCGCAAGAGGAGACTCTGCGAGAGATAAGGTCACAGGGTCAACACGGCGAGTTCATCAAAGAATTGTGCGAGAAGGCTTACGGTGCTGAGGCGAAGACGAGTGAAGGACGGGGACGCCCAAGTCCGGGATCTCCGCGCCGCCCCCCCCCCCCCCCCCCCTGAGGGGTAACAGGGCGAGCGTCCACTCAGATTTCATCCATCAGGTTCCCCGATATAAGCGAGGCCTGAAAGGAAAAAGATATATATCAGTAGGAAAAGGAGGAGGGTTAGCTTGCCGACCCGAGTACCTGGTTTGCGAGCTGAAGGTCAGGGAACGGATCTAGGGCCAGGGATCCATCTTTCCCGCTCTGGCGCCGGACCGATTTCGCTTTTAGCATTCTTGAGGAAGATGGCTTCGGGGCCCAAGGAGCAGGTATGGCGAGGGCCGCGTGCTCAAAAGCTCGCGCCGCATTGATGCGAGCCCTGGTCTCTTCAGAAATAGGCATCCTCAGACAGCTACCGTACGGAACAGCGAGAATTGGTGGAGGAGGAAGCAGGGAGCCCATCGTCTACGATCGACAATATTTATAACAGGAAGGCTTAAGACTCGCGAAGAGCGGGGATCGTGTACAACCTCAGGTTCGCCCCGAGCAAGAAGGCGGAAACAAGCTAGAGTCAGGCTTCAATCGGGAGAAGTCGAGCGCGGGGGGAAGCCAGGTACGACCCCACCTGGGCGAGAGCGAACAGCGAGTGGGGCTCTCACAGACCACTCGCGTATGGCGCCCCCGCATGAGGGCGATCAAGAAGTCTAGCTCAGAAGCAGTGCTTCAAGGACTACTCGCGGCGAAAGCCGCGCGAGCGTGAATGGGCCAGAGTCGCGAGTGGCACTGTACAACCCCGATGTTCGCCAGGAGATGGGCATAGATGGAGAAGTAAACAGGCAAAACAAGTAACGAAGAAGGCAATCCAGAGCCTCAAGGGCCGCTTGCAGGAAGACAGGCAAGCCGAGTGCTCGCCAACCGCTCGCGAGAAAGTAGATGAGCCAGATTCTCTCCAAAGTTTCTGTGTCCGACGAACTTCGATCGGCGTTCGACGAAATTACGTTCCCAGTTCGACGAACTTGCTTCTCAGCTCGACGAACTCAATTCTCCAGCAAGTTCAGCAGATTTTTCACAGGGCCGAGGGGAGCTCGCAAGAAGGCATGCGAGACCTGGCATCGGTGGATGTCGCCAGAAGAGGCATGAGCGGAGTCTCCGCAGAGCGCTCGCCTAAGAGGAGTTTCGCGAGCCATACTCGCGAGGCGACTCGCGGGAGCCCTCGCGAGTAGCCTTCTCGCAGGTCATTTGCCCATATGCTAAGGAGGAAAAATTACCCCTCTGCCCCTGGTGGTCTGCCGTTAGCCTTTCCGAACAACGGAGTTTGGCTGTTAGCAGGCCAAATTGGGGTGCGTTTAGTAAAACCAAAAAGCGGAATTCCGCTATTGACAGACCACGAGCAAAAAACTATAAATAGACCTTAAAGGGCACCTTGGGAGAGGATTCCAATCTTAGTTCTCTGAGCTTTCTTCCTCCCTTGGTTACTTTGGTTTAGCTCTCTAGCTCTCCAAGGTGCCCAAGTCTCAACTTTGGCTTGGGAGGGGAAGCGCTCAACAATATTTCGGATTGCGGTGGGACCTCCTCGCTGTGACTAAGGTCTTAGTCTTTTTTCCAAGTCCCCGGTCTGCTCCTTCTTAGGGACTAGTAAGGGCTAGCTGCCCCTCAACTTGTTGAGGGCCCGAGCTTCACAAGAAACCGAGAAATCGGTTTCAACAGAAACAATTTGGTGGTCGCCAACATAGACATCCTCGACCTGACTCCCTCATCGCGGTCTGGTGAAATTCCGGCATCACCTTTTTTGCCACTTCCGTAACTGGATTTTTCGTGCTCCTTGTAGAGGACCCCCTCGCAACGCCCGGGAGGTGCACCACTCCACCGGGTTCACCGACCCCTCTGGATTCGCTACATCCACCAGGCTCGCAGCCTCCACCAGGCTCGCAGCTTCCTCCAGGCTCGCAGCCTCCACAAGGCTCGCGGCCCCCACCGAACGTGATAGTCTCCATCCCTGGGTTTAAGCTTTTGGTCCATACGACCCCCCGATAGCTCGCTTCCCGCCGACATCCGCGTTGCAAGCAACGTCCCCCACATCCCGGGCCTGGGGAAATCCATCACGCTGAAATACTCTAAGGCCTTCCAGGGGCAGCCTAGTTCCTCCCGCCAGTGACCCGGTAAAGTGTCCTTGGCCCCGTCAGGCTGTTCGGTTATAATCAATAGATTGCTTCTCGCTTTCACCACTAATTCTCTTCTCGTAGGTGTCCAGGAGTCCTCCACCGAGGTGGAGCTTGGAGAGTAGGAGATGTCGCTCGTGCCTTCAATGGACAAGATTGCTGACTTCCTCAGTGATCCCCGGGACCCCGAAGTGATGAAGCGGTGAGTTATCGAGATGCTCCAGAAGTATGGGTACATGCTGCGAGACTTGTACAACCAGGCGCGTGAGGACAGAGATGCCTCCGAGGAGCGGTTCGCCGCGATCGATGATGAATTAGCGAGAGTTCTCGCCGAGCTGTAGACTGACGCACGCCACGAGGCCACCTCTCCCGGGGTGCACCTCTCGCAGGAGGAGGACAAGTCCGGCCACTGCAGCGCAATATCCGCGCGGTCCTCGCGTATCACTATCCACGCGTACTGCCGAGCTCGGGGGTGCGAGGACGAGGTCGATGGAGGTGGATCCACTATTGATCCTTCTCGTACTCGCCTGGCGATCTAGGAGAATAAAGCATTGTTTATTGTTATTATTATTTCACTGACAATCTGCGAACTAAGCCGCTAATTTGATGCCTCTTGAATAATCGCGGGATTTTCTTTTTTCATCATTACTCACTCTATGTTATTGTTGCATGTAGTATACCCGTTAATTCTTTTATTCAATGCCCTTTTCTTACGAATTGCTCGGGACTCACCTCGCCTGACAGCGATTCGCCCATTCCACATCGCTGCGAGTTCCCTGGAGTGGGCGGGTTCAAGTTCTGAGGCGTACCATACCGAAATTCAGCTATCCGCACCCCTGACGCCTCGATTCCCCCCCCCCCCCCCCCCCCCCCCCCGCCGACACCTTAATTTCTTATAAATAGGCCATGTCATCAATAGCCAACCACCACATTCAACTCTCTCGACCTCAGCTACCCTTGTCTTCGCGAGTCTCGCTTTCTCATTCTCGCATTCGCTTATTTCTCCATAGCTATGGGTGGGGATGGTGATACGGAATGCCGGGTGTGCGTTCACATTCCGCGACCATTTGTTCTACACCTAGTCTCTTACAGAGAGCGAGTACCATTCCACTGTGACGAACTACATCTCGCATGCATTCTTTGCTCGCCGCTCTGCGAAGATTGAGGCCAACAACGACCTCCACACAGATGAGCTCGCCATCTCCATGGCCCATTTCGAAGTGGGCCTACAGTTTCCTCTCTGGCCGGAGATCAGCCAGGTACTCGCTCGCTCCCTTTTCCTTTCTCGCATTCGCCTAGGATTTCTTTCTAATTGCTTTCAGCGAATCCTTCAGCTGCTGAAATATTACAGCGTGGTCCCATGCCAGATGACCCCCAAATCCATCGCGGTCATGGTGGGGTTCGCGTGCTACTTGCGAGAAAAGTGAATCGAGTTTAGCTTGTCGATCTTCCGCGCGCTGTTCTCTATCCGTGCGAATAAGGATGGAACAACCTTCTTCGCAAGTCAGCACGCAATGGTTCACGAGACGGTGAACAAGAGCCACTATTGGACATAGAAGTACGTGTTCGTCAAGGGACCCTTTGGCAACGTCCCCTTCTCGCCCCTCCAGCGGGACGAGCCTACCTACCGTCCCCCTAAGCTCTGCGGCCACAAGGCCGAACTCTTCTAGTACATGTCCACCCACTTTGAGGTCTCGTACCTCCGAAGACGTGTGGACTCGCTACTTCCCCGTGCTGCCCGGGGCAGGTTTGACTCGTGTTCGCTCCTGTCTCGCATTATACCCTCATTAATTTTTTCTAACCTGCCTTTTGTCATTCGCAGGGGAGCGAGATCTTCCACTCCAACCCCCTTATGCGAAGTCTGTAGCTATCACCTCGGGCCTCTAGCTCGCTTCCGCCGCTGTCGATGCCTGCCATGAGACCCCCATCACTTCCTCTGCCTCCAAGAAACGGCCCAAACCTGTGAGCCACGGTGTTAAAATTTTGAGAGGGTTGGAGGTGAAGCAAATTAAGCGGAATGCTTCGCAACTTTCCACAAGTGTAGCAACACAATGATAATGGGATGAAAGAATAATGCACTTGAAAATTTACTATAGTTTCCTCTTTACAATGCGAGGTATACATGGCGAGATATGATTCATAAGAATCACGAAGGAGAGAAGCACAAAACAACAAAAAATAACAAGTCCCGGCAAACTGCCAAATAGAAGCCGCCAGAGACCGCAGCACCACCAGACCGCATGGCGAACTCCTGAGACTGCGCTAACAGAAGCAGGCGTGATGACCTGCGAGCTGCCAGAATGCAAATCGAGACCGCACAGACTGCTGCTTTATTCCACTGCTGAAAACAGAACTTGTCCGTACTTCAGACCGCCAGACCAAGAGGTCGCCCGATCACTGAAGCTACCCATGAATAGAACCAAAAAATTGCTCTAGCTGTCGCCTACCTGCAACTTGAGATCACCTAACTGTTGAGGTCGCCTGATCACAAAACTTGTTGCGAACATTACAAGAACTATAACAATCCAGATCGCAGACGGAGACCGCTGACGAATTGATTATTCAAGCCGCTGGAAGGTCACCAAGGAAACAAACCGCTCGCTACTAGACCCAGACCTGCGAACACAACAAAAGGCAAACCGCTTCCAAGACCGCACGACCTCAAATTGAGATCAGCACAAATAATCCAGGCTCTAGTTCTTACAGTTCTCTCTGTTAGATATGATGGGCCCTGCACCCCTATTTATAGGCAAGAGGACAGATGTTGTCATCGCCGAAAGAGAGATGCAATAACCGCCCATCAAACCGCATGCGGTCTCGCAACAGACCGCCGAGTCTCACAAGCACTAAGACAACAATCGTCTAAGGCAAACCCGTCCAGAAGCATACCCGCAGACAAAGAGGACTCCACGATCATCTTTCCTCGGATTGGTCAGCACTAACAACAAGGAGACCGAAATAACTTGAGCATCCTGGCCGATCAGAACAGATCTCCAGAACAACCACGCAGACCGCACGGTCTCTGCGGTTATCAAACCGCAGACCGACCGACTTCCTTCTTCCACTTCAAAAATTCAACACTCCCCCCTTGAAGTGGGAAGTGGAAGTCAGCCCAAGTAAACTCCTCAACCGAGTAAATGGTCCCTTCGATAACGGCTTAGTAAAGATGTCCACGATGTTATCCTTGCTTTGCACATGCTCCACAATCAAAGATCCCTCCAACACCTTCTCACGAATGAAATGGTGATGAATCTCAATATGCTTGGTCCGAGCGTGACACACGGGATTGTTCACCAACTTGAGAGCACTCTCATTGTCACACTGAAGCAGAGTAGGAACTTGCACCTCTCCATGAATGTCCTCTACAAGCCTCCTAAGCAAGATGGCTTCCTGAGCTGCTAAAGTCGATGCTTTGTACTCCGCTTCGGTAGTAGAGACAGACACAGAATCACGCTTCTTACTGCACCACGATATCGCTGAAGGCCCGGCCATAAAAACGTATCCAGAAGTTGACTTTCAATCATCTGAATCTCCCCCATAATCAGCATCCGTGTACCCGTGTAAACAGAAGCCTGAGTTCTTCCTATAGAAGATACCCAAATCAGAGGTAGACATCACATACTTCAAAATGCTCCTTGCCGCCAACAGATGAGGTTTCTGCGGATCTGCCATATACCGACTCAACCGGCCCACCGCAAAAGCAATATCCAGGCTCGTGATCGTCAAGTATATCAGACTCCCGACCAAAGCCCGGAAAACCAAGGGATCAGGTAAAACCTTCCCTTCATCTCGTCGAAGATGTATCCCAACTTCTAATGGAGTAGAGCTGCTCTTCCTTCCTTCCATGCCAAATCATTTCACAATTCTCTCAGCATAATCCTTCTGGTAAACGAGCACACAGCTCTCTTTCCTCTCCACCTTGAGTCCAAGGAAATGGTGGGGCTCACTCAAATCCTTCATCTCAAATCTGATAGCTAGCTCAGCACAAAGCCTAGCTACCTCCACTTCAGAATTCCCCGTGATGATCATATTGTCAACGTATAACAGCACCAAGACCTGAATCTCCCCCGCCTTCTTTAAGAATAAGCTCGAATCAGAATTAGAAGCAAAGTATCCGCAGAACTGGTGGTATTCTGCGATCTTCCCATACCAATCCTAAGGCACCTGCTTCAAGCTGTAAAGAGCCTTCTTGAGCTTGCACATATGTCTTGGGTGATCTTTGGAGACATAACCAGGTGGCTGATCCATGAAGATATCCTTGTCAATCTCATCGTATAAGAAAGCATTCTTCACATCGAGTTGACAAATCTTCCATCCTTGGCAAGCTGTCAATGCGATCACCACCCGAACCGAAGTCATCTTGGCTACGGGGCTAAAGGTTTCTTCATAATCCTCCCTAATCTTCTGAGAGAAACCTCTAGCTACAAGGCGAGCCTTGTACGCTTAATACTTCCATCAGCCTTCTTCTTTAGCTTGAAAACACACTTGCAAGTCACCGGAGTAACACCCTCAACCTTAGACACCAAGTCCCAAGTCTCATTCTTCCTGAGGGCAGCCATCTCATCATCCATGGCTCTTTCCAACTCCTTGACTCCAACGGCATTTTCAAAACATGATGGCTCTCTCTCATCTAGAGGACCTGCGAAGAAACATGAGATGAAGCTCACCAAGTTTCCGCCTGTATACCGATCTGGTGGAATGATAGTCCTCTTAGACCTCCTCAGAGCTTTACTCTGATCCACCTCTTCAGCTACCTGTTCTGAACTAGCTCTCTTTTCAGGCACACTTGGAGCATCGCTCCCCCTGCTTCCTAAACCAGAAGCACCTGACCCAGAGCTAGAAGAATTTGGAGCACCTGGAGAAACATGCAACTCCACCATAACTTCCTCTATAGCTTCCCTTTGGCCACCATCCAACCTGCTCTCCTGTAGCTCCACAGATGAGCTACCCTGGTATGACGTCATCTCGTCAAATACCACATCCCTTGAGACCACAGCTCTCTGTGTCTCTGGATCCATGCATCTCCAACTCTTCTTCCGGTCATCATAACTGACGAAGACTAGCTTCCTTGCTTTCGCATCTATCTTCACTCTGAGGGCATCAGGATCATGCACATAATAGGTAGATCTGAACACTCGAAAGTGTTCCACAGAAGGCTTCTCCTTAAACATCAGCTCATGTGGAGTCTTTATGCTGATCGGACCAAGGGGCATCTTGTTGATGACAGAAGCTGCACAAGACATACCCTCCACCCAAAAGGACTTAGGAATATTCTTGGCATGAAACCATCACTTCACGGTCTCCGTAAAGTGATGGATCTTTCGCTCAGCAACTCTGTTCTGTTGTGGAGTGTGAGCACAAGTAAGCTCTCTCTAAATGCCATGCTTCCTGCAAAAGTTGAAGAAAGCACTTGAGATGAACTCCCCTGCATTGTCCGTTCTCAACTTCTTGATCCGCAGGTTAAGCCGGCCCTCCACTAGATCCTTGAACTCCACAAATTTTTTGAACGCTTCCGACTTCTCCTTCAGAAAGTATACCCATGTATACCTACTGAAATCATCAACCAAGATCAGCATATACATGCTACCCCCAAGACTGGCATTCATGGTTGGTCCACATAGATCACCATGGATGCACTCCAATGGCACTCCACATCTGCTTTGTGACTTATCAAATGGAAGACGATGAGATTTTCCATATTAACATCCAGCACAAACATGACCATCTCCCATGGATGAAAGACTAGGCAAGCCTCTCACCAGACCTCTCATCGTCATAGCCTTCAGCTTATCCATTCCGACATGCCCAAGTATTTCATGCCAGATAGCAACGCTATCATTTGTCCGCAGCTTATCAACATAGGAACTTGTTGTCAAAACAAACAAGTCCTTCACCCTTTTTCCAACATGAGTGACATCGGTCTTCACTCCTGATACATTCTGAAGGAACTTCACTTATATTGGCCCGAACAGAACGTGATAACCAGCATCTACAACATTAGTCACCGAGAAGAGGTTTTTCTTCATCCCCGGCACATGATAGACACTCCTGAATGTGAGTGGACCTCTATCAATACCCAAAGAAACTACACCCTCCTTCTCAACTGTATGTATAGTATCGTCAGCAGTAATGATAGCATTATTACCTGAGTATGCCTGCAATGAAGAGAACTTCGACTCGCCCCCGGTGAGGTGATGACCACATCCAGAGTCCACGATCCAATCAACCTTGTAGTTAATGGAGGCCATGGCCTGAACAAACGTTCCCGTCATGAAGGCTCCATCTTGTCAACTACAATCAGCATTAGAATCCATCTCTCCCTTTCCTGCAGCATGACCTGGTTGAAGATTAACCCTGCAGTCTCTTTTAAGTGACCAGACTGATTGCACCTGTAGCATCTTGGCCCTTCCTTCTTCTTCCCATTACGCTTAGGAGCCTTGCTCCTCTCTTGCTGATATGAAGTTGAAGGCCCGTCACTATCAGGCGACTTCTTCTTCTTATCCCATCTCTTCTTCTTCCAAAAAAAGAGAACCTCACTATCTCCTCCAGAGACAGTCATCCTAGCCATTTGTTTTGCTAAGCTCTCCTGTGAAGCAAGCAAGTTCTCCAGCTCAAGCAACGATAGCTGATTGGCCTAGCCTTGGACAGAAGTAACGAAGGCAACATATTCCCTCCGCAAGCCGCAGATTATGTGCCTCTTCAGCTTCGCTTCTGAGATAGGCTCATCCGGGTCCAATGCTGAAATTTCAGCACGTAGGTTCTTCATCTTCAAGAAGAAAGAAGAGATAGACAAATCTCCTTGAGTTGCTTTCGCCAACTCATTTTCCAAGAACTGTAGCCTTGCTACATTCTTCTTGTCGAACAAGCCATCCAAGGCTGTCCAAATTTCAACAGCTGGCCTACATCCGATGATGTGGTCGAACAACTCCGGAATGATAGCTCTCTTGAGAGTGAACTCTGTCTTAGCATTTGTTCTCTTCCAAGCCTTCACGAGCTCAGCATTCCCCTCACCAGGAACAACAGGTTGTCTTGCTTCTCCACCAACCACCTCCCAAATATCCTCGCCAAGAAGATAACTCTCCATGCAAGACTTCCACTTCTTACAGTTAGTCTACGCCAGGAGTTCAATTCCAAGACCTCTCGCATAACCTCCTTCCGTTGCTATCACACTGATTGCTAACCACCTTGAGGAACCCGAGTGAAGTAACAGCGACTACTACTTAGCAACCTAGCTCTGATACCATGTTACAATTTTGAGAGGGTATACATGGTGCTTGAAAATTGACTATAGTTTCTTCTTTACAATGTGAGGTATACATGGCGAGATATGATTCATAAGAATCACGGCGGAGAGAAGCACAAAGCAACAAAAAACAACAAGTCCCAGCGAACTGCCAAATAGAAGCCGCCAGAGACCACAACACCATCAGACCGCACGGCGAACACCTGATACCGCACGAACAGAAGCAGGCGTGATGACCTACGAGCTGCCAGACCACAAATCCAGACCGCACAGACTGCTGCTTTATTCCACTGCTGAAAACAAAACTTGTCTGCACTTCAGACTGCCAGACCAAGAGGTTGCCCGATCACTGAAGCTACCCGCGAATAGAACCAAAAAACTGCTCTAGCTTTCGCCTACCCGCAACTCGAGATCACCTAACCATTGAGGTCTCCTGATCACAGAGCTTGCTGCGAACAACACAAGAACTATAACAATCCAGATCGCAGACGGAGACCGCTGACGAACTGATTATTCAAGCCGCTGGAAAGTCACCAAGGAAACAAACCGCTCACTGCTGGCCGCAGACCTGCGAACACAACAAAAGGTCAAACTGCTTCCAAGACCGCACGACCTCAAATTAAGATCGGCACAAACAATCCAGGCTCTAGTTCTTACAATTCTCTCTGTTAGATATGACGGGCCCAACACCCCTATTTATAGGCATGGTCCGTAAAGATATCGATCTTCACGCCATATACATAGTGCCGCAAAAGTTTAAGAGCGAATATCTCGGCTGCTAGCTCCAAGTCATGGACCGGATAATTCCTCTAGTGCACTTTCAGTTGGCGAGAGCCATACGCAATAACATGACCATGCTGAAGAAGAAGAACACAGCCTTCGCCGCTCCCTGACGCATCACCATAGATTTCAAAGCCTTCTGTACCACACATTGAACATAGAATTGGCGTCGTTGTTAGACTACTCTTTAGCTCTTCAAAAGCTCATGCGCACTTTGGCGACCAAACGAACTTCTGATCTTTCCTAGTCAATGTCATGGGAGGCAGAGCTATCCTCAAGAATTTCTCTACTAAGCGCCTATAATAGCCGGAAAGTCCTAAGAAACTTCGGACTTCCGCCACTATAGTCAACACAAGCCACTCCCATATCAACACTATATTCGCAGGATCCACTGCAATGCCCTCTCTCACTTACCACATGACCTAGGAATGCCACAGAGGACATCCACAATCACACTTTGAGAACTTGTCATACAGCTGGCTTTGCCCCAGGGTATCCAATACAATGCGCATGTGAATCACATGTTCTTCTTCCGACTGAGAGTATACAAGAATATCATCTATGAAGACAATAACAAATCGGTCTAGACACTCTCAAAACATTCGGTTAATCAGATCCATGAATACTGATGGCGCATTCATCAAGCCAAACGACATCACTGTGAACTCAAAGTGCCTATAGAGGGTACTAAACGCCGTCTTGGGAATGTCACATTCCTGAATCCGCAACTGGTAGTAGACAGATTTTAAATCCAACCAGCTGATCGAACAAGTCATCGATTCGCGGAATCGGATACTTATTCATTTCTATCAGCTTGTTCAGTTCGCAGTAGTCAAGATATAGACGCAAGCTTCCATCCTCTTCTTCACAAAGAGGACCGGTGCACTCCAAGGGGATGAACTTGCACACATGAAGCCTTGCTTCAGTGACTCCAGCAATTGAACACAGCCTGAGACTCCGATACGACAGGAACGTCACTCAAACTGGGCGTAGACCTTGCAGCCTCCCCTAGCATGAAGCACAACTTTGTGCCCCTCCAAACTGCCTTGCCTTCATGGTGAGATCATGAACTTGTCATTTAAGTGATAAGTTTTCTTTCACAAGCATGACACACCTATTTTCAAAACCTTTTTTATTATTTTTGATTTGCAAAAGAGAGGCTTCTAATTTTCTTTCTAATTCCCCCTTCTCTTTTGTAAGAATTTTTGCATGGGAGAGGGCTTTAGAAAGAGAATCTTCAATATCCTTTGCCATCTTAATAGAATGATCACACTCTTGGCAAGAGACCTTTTTTTTCTATAACAATTAATTTTTTGGAAAGCTTTTGATTTTCTTTAATTAATGATTCATTTTCCCGATTTAATAAAATACTATCTTTCATATTTTCATCAAAAGCTTTGCAAATTTCAAGAAATTTATTGAAAAGTTCATCATAAGTGGGAGGAGTTACCTCAGTGTCGCTAAGAACACTGGCGTCATCGTCGTCGTTTCCATGTCCCATGAGGCACATGTTTGCTTCCTCATCTTCGCTTGATGAAGACCCGCTTGATTCTTCGGAGGTGGACGAGTCATCCCATGATTTTTCTTTTAGCACCTTCCTCTTTTCTTTCCCCTTGTGACATTTCTCCTTTTTCTCCTTCAATAATTTTGGGCACTGGCTCCGAATATGCCCGGTCTTCCTGCAATTATAGCATTCTGGTGGAGGTCTTTCTTCTTCATCATCGTTCTCCTTTTCCTTCTTTGAAGATGACCCTTTCCATCTTCCTTCCTTTTGGAAATATTTCCGGAAGGTGTTTCTCCTTTCCGGATTTCTCATGAACTTTCGGAAGTTCTTTACCAAAAGGCTTTCTTCATCTTCATCCTCATCCTCTTGGCACTCCTTTGATTTTAGTGACAACGCCTTCTTCTTTGGCTCCTTATTGTATTAATCGTGTTGGATCTTGAGTTCTACCTCATGGGTTTTGAGATTCCCAATGAGGCTCTCAACTTGGAGCGTTCTAAGATTGTGCAACTCGGAGATAGACGTTACCTTCGGATTGAATTTTGGAGGAAGGGATCGAAGAATCTTTCGGACCAAGTCGCCGTTGGAGAAAGACTTTCCAAGAGCATTGGACGCATTGACGATCTTGGTGAAGCGTGTGTACATTGCATCAATATCTTCGCTTTCATCCATCCAAAACTTTTCATATTCTGACTCCAGTTGGAAAAGTTTTGAATCTTTAACCTGCGATGTACCTTCATGACTAATCTCCAAATTAAATTCATGTACAATAGTACATGTGGAAATTCAATTAAATTCATTTCTATCTAACGCACAAACTAAAGCATTCATGGCCTTGGCGTTATTTTTGCATTTAAGTTTATCCTTATCATCCCATTTATCTTTTGGTTTTTTTAATGTTATCTCTCCAACTACACTTGTAGGAGGAGAGTATTCCTCTTCTACCATATTCCAAACCTCAATATCTAGGGTCATAAGAAAACATCTTATCCTATTTTTTCCAATAATTATAATCTGACCCAGTAAATAGTGGAGGTCTACTAATTCCATGTCCCTCTAAAAAAGCGAGATCATAAGATGCCATTATTCCTGGTTTTTAGACCGCTTAGAATAACCTAGCTCTGATACCACTTGTTGGATCGATAAGCGCCCTTAGAGGGAGGGGTGAATAAGGGAATAAAATTCTTTTTGTAATATTAAGCAATTTACTATATTGTTTTAAAGTTAACAAGAGAGCAAAATAACAATTTAGCAAAAAGTAATAGCAATAATAAAATATACGTCGAATGAGAGAAATCAAGTAAACACAAATAGAGACATGATTGTATTATATGAATAAGTGTTTACATAAATTTGATTTCAATATCGCTAGAAATCGGAGGCGTACAAATGTTAATAACTTTACCTTTTCTATACCGACTTGTATCCCTACAAACCGGTTGGCTTTAGCCTATCCTTCACCGGATATGGCCTTAAGCTGCTCTAGCCAATCCTTCCCCGAATATGGCCTCGAGCACCCCCTAGATCTAATCTCCTAGACCTAGTTGCCAACTCACACGGCGAATTACCCCCTAAGCCGCGCAAGGACCTAGTCGCCAACACAAGGCGATTTTACTACAAAAATTACAATAATGAAATAAAGTAAATAACAAGAACTCCCTCTATGAGATTTCTGAAGTTGAGGATGAAGGATCGATGTAGCATAAGCGAGGTTGAAGCGATCGTTCTTTGGATGCAGCGTGGGGGCTTCCTTCTCCAGAAATCTTGTTTGGCTTTGAGTGGGAGATGAACTTTCGGCAGAGTAACAGCTCTGGAATTTTGGCACAAGTAATCTCTCAGGAAGCACTTAACAAAATGAGAGAGAAGCCATCAATTTATTGACTTTGTCGTTAGCGCCTGCGGTAGCTCCTAACACCTGCGAAGAACTCCCTCTATGAGATTTCTGAAGTTGAGGATGAAGGATCGATGTATTATAAGCGAGGTTGAAGCGATCATTCTTTGGATGTAGCGTGGGGGCTTCCTTCTCCAGAAATCTTCTTTGGCTTTGAGTGGGAGATGAACTTTCGGCAGAGTAACAGCTCTGGAATTTTGGCACAAGTAATCTCTCTAGAAGCACTTAACAAAACGAGAGAGAAGCCATCAATTTATTGACTTTGTCGCTAGCGCCTGTGGTAGCTCCTAACACCTGCGGTAGCATTCGTGTGGAGGCGGTTCCAAAATTGTCGGCGACGTGGCATTGAGCTAGCACCAGGCGGTAGCGCTAGCGTTGGCAGTAGCGCTAGCGCCTGCGGTAACCCCTAGCGCTGGTGGTAGTGCTTTAGTTCAGTTTGTTGGTTCCAAGCTCCTTTCTACCTGTGGAGTATTGTACCTATAGTTCATGCACACTATAAACACACGACAAGCAAGATCAAATACAATTTGGGATTTGTTATTCTCAAACAAAGGGATGTGACACACATGTCCAACATAATACCTTCTACTATCACCTCGGAGTCATCATGCTTCAGTACGATCTTCTTTGTCAGGCAGTCGATCCTGGCATGGTTCTTATGTAGCCAGTTCATGCTCAGGATCAAATCAAAATCTGGCATCTTTAGGCGTGTCGTCGGTGCCTCAAATATCTTTCCTCCAATCTCCACCACCATGTTGCACTTTGGGCACGTCTCTATCTCTGAACCATGTGGTAGTCTCACCTTCCGGTGGATTCCCTCGAAGTGCTGGACTTGATCCAGATAGTGTACGAACTACTCCGAGACGAACGAGTGCGAAGCACCCGTGTCGAATAAAGTGTACGCGGGTTTGTCATAGACAAACACTATACCTGTGGTGGTTTTGTTGTTTGGATAATAAGTCTAATAAAACTACTATTTTGCAAGGTACTATGTAATTGTAAAGAAAAACATGGAAGTACCTGTGATGACTTCCTCGGGGTTCCTCTTCTGGGCTAAATCAAGAGCATACACTTGTTCCTGCCTTGGACCTCTATCGTGATGTCTCCGACCCCGACCTCGTCCTCTGCCCCGTCCCTTATGTGTTGGTGCTAGAGGGGCTGGTGGAGGGGGAGGAGGAGGAGGTGGACGGAATAGCTGGGGGCAATTGGCCCTGATGTGCCCTGGCTGATGGCATCCGAAGCATACTGTTGGAACAACCCTATTACTGATTTGGGCTAGGATCACTATATGTTGACTAGAATCAAGTTGACCCCATTGTATAGTTTAAGCGTCAAGTCTTTAGGCTGTGAGATTAGCTAGAACTTAAGAAAAATTCTAGTTCTCAGCGTTCGACAAATGGCTATCGGCGTTCGACAAATTCCAGCCAGCGTTCGACGAATGGCTATCGGCGTTCGATAAATTCCAGCCAGCGTTCAACGATTTTCAGCCAGTGCTCGACAAATTCTTTATTGAAGCTCAGATCGACAAATACAGTCCCCAGAGTATTTAATTCTTAAAGATAAGTTATTTGTCAGTACTCTGAACACAGATCGACGACTCTAACGGATATATTCAATATATTTGGACATATTCAAGTCAGTTAAGTAAGGATATTATATTCTTTGAATATATTCCTTTCTTTCCATTATTCCAAGGCAAAGATAGTCGTTGACAATTAATGCAAAGGAGTATTTCACGGCTAAGGAATTAAAGGACCTGCCAAAGTCGTTTTGTCTCTGTTACAGTTTCAAGAAAGAATTAAAGTCTGATTATTCTATTCCAAAAAGAGAATATATCAAAGACAGACTTTATTGTCTCATCATCTCGACAGAATTAAAAGACATTCTTACAGAATACAGAGAGTACAACAACAAGGATAGAGAAAGAAAAAGAAGAACACTCAGTCAAAAATTCTCAGTATTCTTCTTCCTCAAGCAGCAATCACCATTTCTCTGAGAACATCTTCTTCAAAGATCAATCTCTCAGATATCTGCTGCAAGTTCAAGTCTTCTAAAAGAGCAACAAAGAATCTGAAGAACTATTTCTTCCAGATCAATCTGCTACAGAAGATTTCTGTTTTCAAGAGAAAGCTTCTCAACCATCTGTCAATTACTTCAATCAGACAGGAGGAGCTTTACAATAAATCCACTAGAGTCTTCTCTCAGCATCTTGACAGAGAAGAACACTATAACCACTTTCTCACCTCTCTTGTACAGGGTTCAAACTCCCTTCAAAAGTTTACCCCATTGGTGGCAAGACACCTGATCAAAAAATTTAGTTGGTTTTGAGCACCTGAACAAAAGCTCTGTGGTGTGTGGACACCTGATCAAAATCTCTTTGGTGCTAGGGCACCTGATCAAAACTCCTAGTGGATTCCTACCAAGGGTGGTAGAAGAGTGGACTACCCAGATTTATTGGGGAACCACTATATTTCCTTGTGTCCTCTGTGTTTGTTTATTTCTCTGTGCTGTGTTGTGTGCTTTTACTTATTCAGTTTTTCTGTTTATATATATCTCACACTGCTTACACATATATATAACACTATTTTAATTCCGCTATAAAAACTAAGGAAAAGTTTTTAATACTCTATTCACCCCCCCCCCCTCTAGAGTAACTTAAGATCTAACCTCCACTTTCAATTGGTATCAGAGGAAGTTGATTTTTCACAGGCTAACACCTGAATCACAAAGATCAATTAGATCTTAAATTCTCTTAGAGTTCTTTTTCATTTTCTTTTTTTATAAACTCATGGCACAAAACAAAGAGTATTCCAGAACAAGACCTCCTATGTGCAATCTCAGTAAATTTGCACTGTGGAAAGCAAGGATTAGATTGTACATGAATTCTATTGATGATGAAATCTTCAATGTTATTTTGACAGGACCTCCTGCTCCCTCAGCATCTACAAGTACTGAAGCAACATCAGACAACCATGTTGTCCCACCTCCTGAATGGACAGAAGCACAGAAGTAACAAAGAATTGCAGATGCAAAAGTAATGAACATTCTGGCTCAAACTATGTCTGATGACATATTTCAGAAAGTGGTGGAATGCACCTCAGCAAGAGAAATATGGATTTCTATCAACAACATGGTTTAGGGATCTGCTGATGAAAGGAAAGACAGAAGATCACATCTCATTTCTCAGTATGAGAATTTTAAGAAAGGAGAAAATGAAACAGTAGCTGATATGTTCAATAGGATCAGCCTCATAATAAATGAGCTGAAAACCTTGGATAAAGTGATGTGATCTATATCACTGAGGTCAATGATAAGATCTTAATGTGCTTCCCCAGCACATAGGATTCTAGAATCTGGCTAATCAAGGAAGCCAGAAGCCTCAATGAGATTGCCACTGAAGCATTGTTGGGCAAGCTCAAATCCTATGAGCAGCTCATCAAATCCAGGGAAGCTGAATCATCCACTTCATCTCCAGCAACAAAGAAAGAAAAGAGCATAGCTTTCAAAGCAGCTGATGCAGAAGAAGAAAAGACTCCAAAAGATGAGGAGTTTATGAGTCTCATAGACAAGAGATTCTACAAAATGGCTAAGAAGGACTTCAGAAAGAAGGAGTCCAGATCAAGAGAAAAGCAAAGGTATGACAAATCAACTCCTAAAGAAGTTATTTGTTATGGTTGCAGGAAACCTGGACACTACCTGACAGAATGTCCAGAAAATCAAAAGAAAGAAAAGAAAAAGGATAAAGAAGAGAAAAGAAACTCTAACAAGTCTTCCTCCCACAAGCACAAAAAGAAGGGATGAGGATTTATATCAGAATATTGGAGTGAAACTGAATCTGAATCATCATCCAGCTCATCTGATGATGATGAAGAAAATTCAAAGGAAGATGAACAATGTCTGATGGCAATATATGACTCAGGCAGTGAGTCAGAATATGCTTCCTCATCCAGCTCCAATGATGATGAAGAAGAAAGAACCTTCTGCATGATGGCTATCAATGCCTCAGGACACAACTCTGAAGAAAAATCAGAATCAGAAGCAGAAGATGATGCTGATCAGGTATTATCAAACTTTGATTTTACTTCAGTTGAATTCAAAGCTGAATTCAAAGTTCTTTGCTTAGACTTAATAAAATCTGAGAAAGAAATAATCTCACTCAGAAGTAAGCTAGCTGAAATGAAAATTATAAGTGAAGAAAATATAAATCTTAAGAAAGATTTGGCAACCTCCAGGGAACACATTGTTCTCATTGAGAGCAAGTTGTCTGAAGCCAAGAAGTTTGAAGAATCCCTAAATGGGAGAAGCATCAAACTGATGGACATAACAAGCACAGTAAATGCTAGACTTAATAGCAAACTGGGCTTGGGTGCTTCATCAAGTGAGCCACCTCTAATTAAGAAGAACATACTTTCTACACCTATAAAATTTGTCTCTGCTAAAGGCAAAGAGGCTGTAGAAGCAAATAAAGTTATTTCAACCAAGTCTGTTAAGAATAAAAGAATTCAGAAGAATTCGTCGAACGGAGCTCGACAAAAAGACTTCAATTTGTCGAACGGAGATCGACGAAAACTGAAAACAGATTTTCAGTATAGTTATTACATTGACGGCGTTCGACGAAATTTACATTCGTCGAACGGCAATCGACGAACGTACCCAAATTCGTCGAACAGATATTATACAGAAAGTTTTAAGAATTCTAATTCTAAACACACTAAAAATCCTTTTACTAAGTGGACAATACCTCCAAGGAGATATCATCCACAAGGCTATAAGAATCAGCCTGAAATGTCCTTTATTTCTGAATATTGTGGTAAGACAAAAGGACCCAAGGTAGTCTGGGTCAAAAACAACTAGTTTATGTTTCTGTCTTTGCAGGTACACAGCTATCCAAAGGTAAAGGAATATTGGTACTTGGATAGTGGATGCTCAAAGCATATGACAGGAAACAAGGCCAACCTGAGCAACTACAAGGCAAAGCTTGGACCCAAAGTTGTCTTTGGAGACTCCAACTGTGGACAAACAAAAGGATATGGACAAGTCAAAGTTGGAGCAGTCACCTTCAAGGAAGTATCATATGTCAAAGGTCTCAAGCACAACCTCATCAGCATAAGTCAGTTATGTGGTGAAGGTTATCAGGTAACCTTTAACCCTTCCCAATGTCTTATTACCAATAATAATAACATAAATGTATTATCTGGTAGTAGACAAGGAAACATTTATTTAGTCAATTTTGACTCTGCCAATTCAGACATCTGTCTATTTAATTCAATAAGTAAGACAAGTGAATTATGGCATAAAAGGCTTGGACACATTAACCTTAGGACTATCTCTAGGCTTTCAAAGGACAATCTTGTCAGAGGACTGCCTTCTGGTTCATACAAGAAGGAGGGACTTTGCAGGGCTTGTCAGTTAGGTAAGCAAACTAGAAGTAGTTTCAAATCCTTATCCAAGAGTGATTCACCTAGGATTCTGTATTTGCTGCATTTAGATCTTTTTGGACCTACTGCTATACAGAGCTTAGGAGGGAAGCATTATTCTCTAGTTATTGTAGATGACTTCTCTAGATTCACTTGGGTGTTCTTTCTTAGGAACAAGTCTGACACCTTCAAAGTTCTAACAGACTTTCTCAGGTCCATCAAGACTGAGTACTCTACTGTAGTTGCATTGATCAGAAGTGATCATGGGACTGAGTTTGAGTCTCTTCTGATGAGAGAATTTGGTGGAAAATAAGGGATCAGGCAATGTTTCTCTGATCCTAGAAGCCCTCAACAAAATGGGGTAGCTGAAAGGAAAAATAGAACGCTAATTGAATCAGCAACTACATTGCTTGATGATGCTCATTTGCCACTCTCTTTTTGGGCAGAGGCAGTGAACACAGCAAACTATGTGTTGAATAGAAGCCTGATGCATAAACTTAAGGGTAAAACTCCATACGAACTACTCAAGAATAAGAAGCCTAAGGTTAGCTATTGTAAGATTTTTGGTTGTAAATGCTATGTGCACAACAATGATAAGAAATATCTAAGGAAGTTTGAAGCTAAGGAAGTTGAAGGCATATTCCTTGGATACTCTCTATCTAGTAAAGCATATAGAGTCTACAACAAATCTACTCTTAAGATAGAGGAGTCCATGCATGTTTCTTTTGATGAAACTAACTTGTTAAATGAGGAGAGGAATACCACCTCGACCATAAATACTTTGCAGGTACCAGACCTATATGAAGAGCTTAAAGAGTTGAATCTACAGAAGAGAGATTCTCTACCTCCATCAACTCAAGCACTTGAAGACAGTGAAGAAGAAAATCATCCAGACTTTGTTGACAGTTCAAATCAGATAACAGCAGAACATCTTCCACAGGATATCACAGCTGAACAAATTCCCCAAGTGGATACAATTGCTGAACAAACTCCAACTGTTGACCACATCACAGTTAGAGATCATCCAATTTCACACGTGATTGGAGATATTTCTGCAGGTGTTCAAACAAGGCATCAACTACACCAAAATCAGATGCATACTTGTTTCCTATCTCAAGTTGAACCTCAAACCATAACAGATGCAGAACAAGATCCAAATTGGATTCTTGCAATGCAAGAGGAACTCAACCAATTTGAAAGGAACAAGGTTTGGGATTTGGTTCTAAGACCAAAGGGTCATCCAGTCATTGACACTAAATGGGTCTTTAGGAACAAGCTAGATGAACAAGGCAACATTGTAAGAAATAAAGCAAGATTGGTAGGCCAAGGATATTCACAGGAAGAAGGCATTGATTATGATTAGACCTTTGCTCCTGTTGTAAGACTTGAAGCAATCCGAATCTTTCTTGCATTTGCTGCATATAAGAAGTTCAAAGTCTATCAAATGGATGTGAAAAGTGCATTTCTGAATGGAGAAATCAAAGAAGAAGTCTATGTGGAACAACCACCAGGTTTCATCTCTCCAACTCAACCCTCTTTTGTATTTAAGCTTAAGAAAGCTCTCTATGGTCTCAAACAAACTCCCAGAGCAAGGTATGAGACTTTAGCTAGTTTTCTTTTGGAAAACAATTTTTGTAGGGGCATAGTAGATAAAACCCTATTTTCCAGGATACATAAAAATAAAACATTGTTGGTTCAAATATATGTAGATGACATTATCTTTGGCTCTACTGATTCAAATTTGTGCAAAAGATTTTCTAATCTAATGCAATCTAAATTTGAAATGAGTAGTATGGGTGAGCTATCTTACTTCCTTGGTCTTCAAGTGACGCAAACTCCAAATGGAATCTTCATATCCCAATCTAAGTATGCTACGGAATTAGTGAAAAGATTTGGTATGTCTGATTCTTCCACCATGAAAACACCCATGCCCTCTAATGCTATTGTTGATAATGATGAATCAGGGAAACCTGTTGATTCAAAAGTATATAGAGCAATTGTTGTCTCTTTACTTTATTTAACATCTAGTAGGCCTGATATAATGTTTACTACATGCATTTGTGCTAGCTTTTAAGTTAACCCCAAAGAATCTCATCTAATTTTGCTAAAAAGGATTTTAAGATATATAAAGGGTTCCCCTAATCTAGGACTCTGGTATCCAACAGCATCTGAATTTGAATTAACTGGATTCTCAGATTCAGATTATGCACGATGCAGAGTAGACAGGAAAAGCACATCAGGAACTTGCCAGTTTCTTGGTGATAGGCTTGTGTCTTGGTTTTGTAAGAAACAAACATCTGTGTCTACATCAACAGCTGAAGCTGAATATATAGCTGCAGGCAGTTGCTGCTCACAGATGTTGTGGATACAAAATCAGCTCCTAGACTATGGTGTCAACTTAAATAATTCAATTATATTTTGTGACAATACTAGTGCAATATTTATAGCACAAAATGCAGTTCTCCATGGTAGGACTAAACACATAGAGATTAGGCACCACTTCCTTAGGGATAATGTGGATAAAAATAAAATTTGCCTACAATTTATTTCTATTGATTTACAAAGAGCTGACATTTTCACCAAGCCCTTGGATGAAAAGAAACATATCTTCTTTATAAATCAGATAGGAATGATAGATGGAGATTCAATATGTTAAAAAATTAAATTTCTATTTATCCCCTCAATTCGTCGAACGGAGGATGACGAATTTGAATCATTTGTCGAACGATGGTCGACGAAACCTTTTAACTTCAGAATCGATAAAGAAAATCTCACATGTCGAACGGTGGTCGACGAAAAAGATATTTTTGTCGAACGCTGTCTGACGGAGACCTAAAGTCTTTTCGACTTCTGCTTTTATTAGGTTTTTGTCGAACATCGCTCCACGAATGCGGCCCCTTTCTCCAATCTTTTTATTTAATCTCATTCTTATTTCTCTCTAAGCTTGCGCATACAGAAATCGCTTTCCCTCCAGTTCCCCTCTGCACTTGATCTTTTTCTCTCTTGCAGGTACTAATGGAAATTTCTCAAGCCGCTCTCTACTCCATGAAGTTCGACGCCGGATTCGACATAGATATGGAATCATTCGCTCAGTCTGACCAAGTTTTCAAAGATATTCTTCAACTTTTTGAAGAACAACAGATGAAGAAGTTTATGAGCACAAGGATAAAGTTGCATACCGCAGAAATAAAAGAATGGGTTTACACGGCTAAGCCAGAAGATGAAAGTTTAATTGGAACAATCTCAGGTCATCAGGTTTCTCTTACCCCAACCATTTTATCTGAAGTTTTTGGTCTCATCAATGGTGATGATGATTTGGAGCTAAGCTCTGTTGAATATGGTGAAGCTTTGATTAAAATGGGTCATTCTACTAGAAACCCTAATCTTTTGCTTAAGAAAAACTTGTCCTTGGAATACAAGTTTTTATCTAATATTGTTGGAAAGGTTTTGTTAGGCAAGACAACAGGCCATGTTTACATTAAAAGGCACCAATTTCTTTTGATGGTGGCCTTGATGGAAAAGAAGAAAGTAAATTGGGGATCAGTTCTATTTGAGTTAATTAAGAAGAAAGTTTCTAAAGATAATGTATCTTTTGGAAGAGATATTGGTATTGTTCTGCAAGAAAAGCATCAAGACCTTCTGGTCTCACCTAAAGTAACAATAAATGCTAGCAAGAGGCTGACCTCAGCTCTCTTTGCAAAGTGGGACAGGGTCATTCCCAAGAAGAACCTAGGAGCAGTTGCACCAAAGAAAGCTTCTGAAGGCACCAGGACTGATCCAGTCACTTCCCCAACCCTTCCAGAAGTTCCTCCTTCAATTCCTTCTCCTTCTCACCCATCTCCTACTCAACATATTTCCCCAGCACAATCTCCTACTCCAAATTCTCCAAATTCTCCAACACATGCAGATGACCTTCCCCCTCCTTCATTTACCCTTCTACCTCATCATACTTCTCCACCTCCATCTCCCATGCATGATGACCACCAGTCACCCATATACCATTCATGTCCTATCCATCAAAACACCCCTCAACAACATGACCATGCTGCAAACATTTTTGTACCTATCTCCATTCCATCCTCTTCTACATCCTCATCATCCAATCCATCTGAATTCATCTATATTAATTTCTCATCTGTGGCTGATCAAATATTTGATCATGTATTTCAAAAGATAGACACTCTCCTGGATGCAAAACTTGCTCCAGTTCTTGATATTTCTGCTAGGCTAGATACCATTATGGATGCAAAACTTGCTCCAGTTCTTAAAGCCATTTCTGATCTCTCTGCTCAAATGTCTTCATTCCCTTCCTCTTATTCTGTCCCTTCTTCTAGGGGCCTAGATTCAGGTTTCCCTGAAGCTAGGCAGGGGGAGATGCCTTATGAAGAAGCTCCAGAAGCTCCAGTTTTTGATTCAGAAATGTTTGACTTATCTACAGCTTCAGAAGTTGCAGTTATAAAAGAGACAAATAATATCTATATTCATCCTTCTTTAAATATTATTCATTTGTTGTCTAAGTTCAATTCAGTTAACTCAGTTTTGCCAAAATATCATGAGTATTCTAGAGCAAGTATTCCATACACTGCTCCCATAGATAAAATTCTGATGAAAGAGATTATCAAAAGTTTTGAAGTTCAGATTGTTGAACCAGTTACTATTTTAGTTCAAGTTCAAAGTCAAGCAGAAGTATCAATTGTTGTTTCAGAAGAAAGATTCAAAAGCTTTGATGTTCCAACCTTTGTTTTTGATGAATCCCCAATTCTTGATTTTGATGAAATATGGAAAGCAGAAGATGCAGCTTTTGAAGCTGAAGAGCAAAAGATTAAAGCTCTTAAATTGGTCAATGCTTTATATGATGAACCAATTCCATCTTCTGATTATGATGATGATGAAAGTGATTCTGATGATACATCATCAAAGAAGAGAAAGAAAAGAAAAGTTAAGTCAAAGACTGTCCCAAGCCTCCTAATCCTGATAATGATATTCCTTATTATATTCTTCATAACATCCCTCTTGACAAAGAAACCCCAGATTGGATGAAATTCTCAAGGAATGAAAATAAGAAAAGGAAGAAATTTAGGAAAACTGGTTATTATTCTGATAAGACAGTTAAGTATAATCCTCCTCCCCCTCCTCCTCCAGCAGGATCAGCAGGTTTAGCAGGATTATCTTCTTCCCAGAAGTTCAGTTCTCAGTTATTAAGGAGACCAGCTAGTTCAAGTGGTCCTCAGAGTTCAAGGTCTTCAAGACCTCCTTCAAGTTCCACCGGAAAGGTTTCTTCAGAATATAAATATTCTCTCTAAAGGCATCTCTCACAGAGATAGAAATCCTCAAGAAAGTTCTCTTAGTCAGGACAACAATGATGAATATAGGCCTCCTTCTCCCAATCGAGAAGAAGAAAGGATTTCTTACATGGCAAGATTCAGAGAATTCACTGCAACAGCTCAGATCAACAAAACAAAGGCTGAAGGAAAAGATTACTCTCATATTTCAACATTGTCAGAGTTCAGAAAGCTAGAATTTGAAAGGTATGGCTCTAAGCACCTTTTCAATGCTGAAGAATTCTTAAAGAAGCACCCAGCAACAGTGGTTATAGAAGGTAAATCTCAAACCATACTGGGAGCTGAAGATCTTTATATAAGCAAGAAGGAAGCTGAAAATCCAAACAGACAGATCATTTTCAAGCCCTCCTCCAAAAAGGAAAAGAGTTCTTAATTTCTTGATTTCATTATGACTGCAATGTTTCCAAACTCAGAGCACTTTATTTTTAATTTATCTGCTGAAGCATTTAAATTATGTTAGATATATTTTTTTTTTTGCTCTGCTGCTTGTCTTTCTATTGATTATTATTTGAATGATTGTCAAATAGTATCCTAACCCAAATAGTGGGAGATTGTTGGAACAACCCTATTACTGATTTGGGCTAGGATCACTATATGTTGACTAGGATCAAGTTGACCCCATTGTATAGTTTAAGGGTCAAGTCTTTAGGCTGTTAGATTAGCTAGAACTTAAGGAAAATTCTAGTTCTCAGCGTTCAACAAATGGCTATCGGCGTTCGACAAATTCCAGCCAGCGTTTGACGAATGGCTATCGGCGTTCGACAAATTCCAGCCAGCGTTCGACGAATTTCAGCCAGCGCTCGACAAATTCTTTATTGAAGCTCAGATCGACAAATACAGTCCCCAGAGTATTTAATTCTTAAAGATCAGTTATTTGTCAGTACTGTAAACACAGATTGACGACTCTAACAGATATATTCAATATATTTGGACGTATTCAAGTCAGTTAAGTAAGGATATTATATTCTTTGAATATATTCCTTTCTTTCCTTTATTCCAAGGCAAAGATAGCCGTTGACAATTAATGCAAAGGAGTGTTTCACGGCTAAGGAATTAAAGGACCTGCCAAAGTCGTTTTGTCTCTGTTACAGTTTCAAGAAAGAATTAAAGTCTGATTATTCTATTCCAAAAAGAGAATATATCAAAGACAGGCTTTATTGTCTCATCATCTCGACAGAATTAAAAGACATTCTTACAGAATACAGAGAGTACAATAACAAGGATAGAGAAAGAAAAAGAAGAACACTCAGTCAAATATTCTCAGTCTTCTTCTTTCTCAAGCAGCAATCACCATTTCTCTGAGAACATCTTCTTCAAAGATCAATCTCTCAGATATCTGCTGCAAGTTCAAGTTTTCTAAAAGAGCAACAAAGAATCTGAAGAACTATTTCTTCTAGATCAATCTGCTACAGAAGATTTCTGTTTTCAAGAGAAAGCTTCTCAACCATCTGTCAATTACTTCAATCAGACAGGGGGAGCTTTACAACAAATCCACTAGAGTCTTCTCTCAGCATCTTGACATAGAAGAACACTATAACCTCTTTCTCACCTCTCTTGTACAGGGTTCAAACTCCCTTCAAAAGTTTACCCCATTGGTGCAAGACACCTGATCAAAAAATATAGTTGGTTTTGAGCACCTGAACAAAAGCTCTGTGGTGTGTGGACACCTGATCAAAATCTCTTTGGTGCTAGGGCACCTGATCAAAACTCCTAGTGGATTCCTACCAAGGGTGGTAGAAGAGTGGACTACCCAGATTTATTGGGGAACCACTATATTTCCTTGTGTCCTATGTGTTTGTTTATTTCTTTGTGCTGTGTTGTGTGCTTTTACTTATTCAGTTTTTCTGTTTATATATATCACACACTGCTTACACATATATATAACACTATTTTAATTCCGCTATAAAAACTAAGGAAAAGTTTTTAATACTCTATTCACCCCCCCCCCCCCTCTAGAGTAACTTAAGATCTAACCTGCACGTTCACATACCACTGGGTGGAATACTCTATCATCGTGCCTCGATGGCTCCTGAATCTGCACTGGTGGAGGGACTGGCACTGTAGGAGGCTGCTATTGATCTGTCCTGAAGTTAGGACGAGGGTGTCCTCCGCCTCTCCTATGCCTCATAATACTTCCCCGCTGCAGTCCCCTGTTGCCCTCTCCAAAGTGTGTCCCATCCACTGGCCTCTTCCCGCTACTCTGCACCATTAGATGATCTGCCTCCAGCTTATTTGCCTTCTCTACGATCTTGGCTAAACTATCCTCGGCCAGGAACAATAGTGCCTGCCTCAGTGAATCTCTAAGTTCCTAGTAGAACCTCTTGGCATAACCTCTGTCATCCAATGAGTGCATCCCCGCAAATCTAGCCATATGGGAGAACTCCCTCTGGTACTATATCACCGACTGGCTCCCCTGTCTGAGGTTCAAAAACCTCTCCTCCAACTCGTCCCTGTCTGTCACTATCACGAAGTGCTCCAGAAAAGTGGTACTAAACTCCTCCCATGTATTCTCTAAGTAATCCCGGTCTGCATAAGTGGAATCCATCACGAACATCCACCATCTCTTGGCATGGGCATCCAAAGCAGTAGTTGCCAAAGAGACTGTCGTGCTGACCGGGCAGTTGATGTCTGCGATCATCTCCTGAATGGTGTCCAGCCACTCCTCCGTCTTGACCGCAATCTCTATCCTGTGATACATCGGAGGGGACAAGCTCTTGAACGCGCTCAACCATTTAGATCTCGGGTTTGGCTGAGAGGTCAGAACCTGTTGTGCCTCAAAGGCTTCCAGAATAGCTGTCAACGTATGACCGAGCTCTGACTGCTGGAAGGGAGTGGCAGCCGGAGGGAAAGGAGCAGTATCTGGCGGGCCGGTACTCCTTGGGGGCTACACAAATGGTGATACGCGAGTGGCATTTATTGACTACGGTGGCGGAAGTCAGGAGTTTCCTTGGACTTGCCTGCTACTATAGGCGCTTCGTAGAGAACTTTTCACGGATAGATCTTCCTCTCACAACTTTGACAAGGAAGGATCAGAAGTTCGTTTGGTCGCCAGCGTGCGTGCGAGCTTTTGAAGAGTTAAAGAGTCATCTGACCATGACGTCAATATTGTGTTCGCCATGTGGTACGGAAGGCTACGAGATATAAAATAACACGTTAGGGAGCGACTTAGGTTGTGTTCTTCTTCAAAATGGATAGGTTATTGCTTATGGCTCTCGCCAGCTAAAAGTGCATGAGAGGAACTATCTAGTCCATGACTTGGAGTTAGCGGTCATGATATTCGCTCTCAAACAATGGTGACATTACTTATATGGCTTGAAGATTAATATCTTTATAGACCATAAGAGGTTGAAGTATCTGTTAGACCAGAAGGACTTAAATATGCGACAAAGGAGGTGGATGGAGTTCCTTGGGGACTATACCTTCATGATACATTACACTCACGGGAAGGGAAATGTGGTCGCGGATGCTTTGAGTCGGAGGGCTTCTACGCAAGCCAGCTGGATTCAGATGCATGATGTGCATATAATCGGTGGCTTGGAGGCCTTGGAGATTTTCTGTGTGGATAAGAACTCTAGAACGAAGGCATGCTAGAACTGGACAGAGGTGCAATATGATCTCGCGGACAGAATAAGATAAGCCCTGGAGCTTGATTCAAGCATGAAGCGCTATATGGCGGAGACTATGGATGGGTATTCTGCCTAGTTTGTGTTTGACGATGGTCTTTTGTGGAAATACAGTTAGTTGTGCATCCCGAATGTTGGCAACCTGAGGGAGGAGTTGATGTACGAAGCACACTTCACAAAGAACGCAATCCACCCAGGGAGCACAAAGATATACTAGGACATGAAAATGTTGTTTTGGTGGCCATGTTTGAAGAAGGACATAGCCCTTTACGTGGCAAAATGCAAGACCTTCACACTTGTGAAGGCGGAATGTCAGAAACCTGGTGGGGTTCCTGAAGTCATTACTTGTTTCGGAGTGGAAGTTTGATGATATTTCTATGGATTTTGTGCATGGTTTGTCGAGATCGCATCACGGGAACGATGTCGTTGGGGTGATCGTGGACCGTTTAACAAAGGTATCAGATTTTATTCCAAACCGGAGGGACGATTCAGTGGAGAAATTGGCAAAGCTATATATTGATAATATTTTATATGTTGGGAGGTACGGCTTGCGGGCTATGGTTCAGCAATGCCTCCAGTGTTGCGGCACTAGTCGATACAGAAGGGCGTGTCCCCTGTGGGCCTAACTGGCCACCCCGTGGGTCCTTTCTTGGGATAGCCAGCTCTATAAAGGTTTGGTAGCACCTTCCCCAATAGTCCGGGCTTTTGGGAGAGTAGGTAGCACCGATTCCCTACAAGTGGTATCAGAGCGAGGTTGGTCAAGAAGGACTTAACATTCTGACCAGATCCTAAAAGGTTTAGGCAAATCATATCCCATGGCCTCCTCTGGACTGCAAAAGGAAATGAGGTGCATGAAGTTGCCCATATGCAACAAAGAGAATTTTGGCATATGGAAGCAAAGGATCAGGTTGTTTATGGAAGCATCTGATCCAAGGATCTTCATTACAGTTGAAGAAGGACCTTTCACGTTTCACACTGCATCCATTATAGATCCAACAAGAAGAGTGGCCAAACTATTCAAAGATCTGACCAAGGATGAACTTGAGTTGTTCACCATGGACAAGAGGGCCCAGAACATCTTTGTCAATGCTATTGATATTTCCACCTTTCAAAACTTGGTACATTGCACTTCTGCCAAGGAAATGTGGGATACTTTAATAGTATATATGGAAGGGACAGTTGAAGTTAGGGATGATAGGAAGTCACTCCTAAATTAAGAGTATGAAGTCTTTAGGCAACTGAACCAGGAATGCATAGTTGATTGCTATGAAAGATTTTTCAGGATAGTGAATGAGTTGAGGACCTATGAAAGGAACTTCACTCATTATGAGCTGAATGATAAGTTCCTTAGATCTCCCACAAGAGACTGGGACACAAAGATATGTGCCATCAGGGAAGTGGCCAAGGTAGGTGAGACCCCAACTCACACACTGTTTGGGAAGCTGCTCTCCTATGAGATGCAGTTGTATGCAAGGAAGGAAGAGGACACCTCTTCAAGGGTTCAAGCAAGGGAGAAATCTATTGCTCTCAAAGCTGACATCTCCAAGAAAAGCAAAAGCAGGATGGTGTCTCCTCCTAGGAGAAGTGATGAACCTGAATTCACCACCTCAGGATGCTCTTCCTCTGATGAGGAGTTTGCTGCCTTCACTAGACAGTTCAAGAAGATGATGAAGAGGAAGCAGTGGAAGAACATGCCCTCCTCATCATTACACAATAAAAAGGATAGCAGCAAATCAGAAAGACATCACCCAAAGGGTGACAGGTATGACTCTAAAATTAGTAAACATTCTTCTAACAATATAATCTGTTATAGCTGCAGCAAGCCTGGGCATATCATTGCTGACTGCCCAGTCAAATGGAAAGATAGAGGTGAAAAGAAGCCTCATCATAAGAAGGAGAGGAAGGGAGAACAATCCCTTCTAGCCAAGAAAAGCAAGAGCTGAAGTGAATCTGAATCTTCATCTTCAGATTCAGATGTAGAAGAGAAAGCCTACATAGGGTTGTTTGCTGCTCAGGAGGATGAAGACTATCCTGCTGCTTGAACAGGAATCAGGGCCCCTCTTTCACACTCAGATAGTGATGAAGAGGAGGATGAAGAAGACATTACTCAGCTAGGCCTTATGGCCTTCACTGATGAGGAAGGGAGTCGGAATGCTTCTGACAATGATCAGAAACTATCTCATTCCACTTCAATTTTTGATTGTGAGACTAGACCAGAATCTGATGCACCTCCATCAATTGATGGAAGGGGCATGGAAGCTGAGGAAGAACTCAATCAATTGATTGAAAAATATGGTGTTCTTTTGGAGGCTCTGAAGAAGAGCAAGAAGCTTGCCAAGAGGCAAGCCCAGGAAATTGTTTCCCTCAAAATGACTAAGGATGTCAACACTGAAACTACCACCCTGGTGGCTCAGAAGAGCAGACAAATTAGTCATTTACAGGGGTTAACTATGGTGCAAATAAGCACTATTTCCCTGAAGAACAAGGTCATCAAGGACCTTGAGGAAAAGCTTAAGAAGGAGAAGGGACTGGTGGCTCAATTCTCCAAGCCCAAATCTGTGCTTCCTATCATTGACACCTTCTCCTCTTAAACCAATAGGAGAGGACTAGGATTCAAGAAAATGGAAGTAGGAGAAGGGAGTGGAGTAAAGAGCAAGGAGAAGGCTAAGCCTCAACCCACCTTTCAAAAGGTGATTCTTCCCTCCAACAGGTATGACCATAAAAGCATTTATGGTCACTGGAAGAATGAGAGGTGCTATAGGAAGGAAAATGCTCCTTCACATAGTGGAAGAAAGGGAATGGGATTGAGTGCCATGAAGGCTCCCCGTGAGGAAATTCAAATGGCCCAACATGGACCATTTGTTTTTGGTACTTCAGCCACTTCATTCAAGGATGAGAAGGCAAGCCCTTCTAAGGTTGGATCAGTCAAGATCATGACTGCTGCCAATTCTGTAAACATGTCTGATTGCTCAGTGTCAGATGCCATCAAATATTATATGGCTGCCAAGTCATTGCAAGCTGATGTCATCAGGAAAAAGAACATCAAGATAGCACACAGAATGACATTCAGTCAAATCATTGCTGAGAGGAACAGGAAGAATGTTGTTGTATCTATTCCTGAACATGAGGACTGTGCTGCACAATCCTCAAGAAATGCTCAGAAGAGAAGATACAACATTCATGAATGTTGGTGCTGTGGTAAAGTGGGACACTTTGCCATAGTTTGTTGGTACAACCCCAATGTATCGAATGCAAAGAAGAGTCTTCCTGCCAAGGGTGCAGCTAGAGTAAGGCCTTTTGATTATGCTAACAAGAACCTAGGACCCAAGTGTTGGATCTTACGGCGCCCTTAGAGGGGGGGTGAATAAGGGAATAAAATTCTTTTTATAATTTTTAAGATAATTACTAAGTTGTTTTTGATTAATAGGAAATAAGATGACAATTTAGTAATAACAATTTTGCAATAATAAAATTTTACGTCAATTGAGAGAAATCAAATAAACACAAATATAATCATGATTGCATTATATAAAAAGAATGTTTACAAAATTTGATTTTAATATCGCTAGAAATCGGAGGCGTACAAAAGTGAATTTCTTTTCCTTTTCTATACCGACTTGTATCCCCACAAACCGGTTGGCTTTAGCCTATCCTTCCCCGGATAAAGCCTCAAGCCGCTCTAGCCAACCCAAACTCGGATATGGCCTTGAGCACCCCCTAGATCTAATCCCCTAGACCTAGTCGCCAACTCACGCGGCGAATTCCCCGTAAGCCGCGCAAGGACCTAGTCGCCAAAAACAAGGCGATTTCACTACAAGATACAAATAAAGAAGTGAAGTAAATAATAAGCAAACTCCCTCTTGAGATTTTTGGAGATGAGGATGAAGGATCGCGGAAGCACAAGCGAGGTCGAAGCGATCGTTCTTCGGATGCAGCGTGATGGTTTCCTTCTCCAGATTTTCTTCTTTGGTTTTGAGTGGGAGATGATGTTTCGGCAGAGTAGCAGCACGAGAGTTTGGCCACAAGTAATGTCTCTGGAAGTTCTAACCCAAAACGAGAGAGAACACATCGTTTTATAAATCTTGGAGCTAGCGCCTGCGGTAGCTGATAGTGCCTGCGGTAGCGTTCGTGTGGAGCTGTTGCGAAACCGTCGGCAGCGTGGTGCTGTGCACGATCTTGAGCTAGCGCATGCGGTATCGCTAGCGCTGGCGGTAGCGTTAAGGAACCGCTGAGACAGAACCGCTGAGATAAAACCGCTGAGATGATCTTGAGCTAGCACCTGGCGTTAGCGCTGGCGCTGGTGGTAGCGCTCCATTCATAAAGTTTGATTCCATGCTGCCTTCTACCTGTAGAGTATTGCACTTATAGTTCATGCACACTATAAACACACTACAAGCAATATCAAATACAATATGGGATTTGTTATTCTCAAACAAAGAGATGTGACACACATGTCCAACAATCTCCCCCTTTTGATAATAACAAATCCTCTAAGCAAGAAATCAGCAATAGTGTTTATAGATAAGATAAGCAAGATAAAAGTGCAACTATAGTAAATGATATGCATGATAATGTGCATACTCCCCCTATCTTAATGATCCCCCTACATAAATGCAATTTATGTGTTACTCCCCCTAAATGATAGATTTCATGAATTTATGTGTTACTCCCCTTATTTATCTATATTTCTCCTATATAGATTTCTTCAATTAATTATCTCCCCTTTTTGATATTATCAAAAGAAGGTGGGGTGAGGGTAGTAAGGAGGCATTTTAAAAAGATAAAGCATGATCGAGCTTTTGTAATATAGACAAAGATAAAGAATTTAAGTATAGTATTGAAGAGATTTCAAATAAATAGATAAGAGTTTTAGCATAGCGGAAGATTATAAGAAACATCTTTTTGTAAGCATGAAAAGCATAAGTAAAAATATGAGTTTTAGTTTAAAATTGAACGATGTTTTAACCTTTTGAAATCTCAATGTTTTTCATAAAGATACCAAGCATGAAATGAACATATCATAGAGAGATTATACTACAATGTTACTTAATTATAAATTCAAGAAATACAAAAACATTGTAGAGTGCTAGGTTATCTAGTGCATTTCTTATATAAAGAGTAGTATAAATAAAGCATTAGAATCCAATACTCATGAGAAGAAGTGTTATGAAAGATAATGATGTGCACATAAGCGTATTTTGGGCAATGTTAACAATGGATTTAAATCATCAAAATACAAGACAAATGTAAAGTAAAGTGCACAATAAAACACAAGTAAATTACTTTCACACACTTTTAATGCACATAATTTTTAACAAAGTGGTGTAATAACCAAAGTTTGCACAAGACATTTTACTATTCTTTCCAAGGTGCTCAACCTCACAATGCTTATGAAGACTTATCAGGAGGTTCAAGTAGTGCTTGGTGGAGTTATATTTGTCTACATATATAATTTTTTTGTTCATATTTGTGAGACAACATTCTCCGAATACACTTGTTTTGCAAACCCAATTTTTAACTTAACCACTTTTCTAAATTTCATAACTGCAATTCAAATATAGTATAGACAATAAACTTATGCAAGTTTTAATTCATTGTACAAATACAATACTCAAGCAAGCATTTTTAGATTTAGACACACATGTTGATTACCAAAATAAGTGAGTGAAATGTATCATTATCAATCATAAAACATTTACTCATACTTAGAGGCATGCTAAGCTTGGTTCTACACATTTTTCAATACAATTGATGCACTTTAAATAGATATATCAAAGCATGATAAGCAAAACAATGTTCATAGTAATTTGAAAGAATATGTTTTAACATTGTAAAAAATTCTAAATAATAGAATTCATACATGCTTGATATTGGCAATAAAGATCATACAGTTTTTTTTGTTTTGAAATTTTTTTTTTAATAAAAACAGAAAAATCACACAAACATATTTTTGTATTTTTGAATTTTGAATTTTTGTAGTTTATTTTTCATAATTCAAATAAAACAAAAATAAAATAGACAGAAACACAAAAATAAATTTGCACAAATAAACTAACATATTTTTGTTGATTTTTAGAAATTTTAAAAAACAGAAAAATCACACACCCACGCTAGCGCCGGCGCTATTGATAGCGCGGCAAACAGTACACGATTTTTTAGGAATTTTAAATTTTTGATAATGATTAGGGGTCTTAAGTGTAGTCTTATGCAGAAATTGTATAATATTCAGAGATGTTTTGATTGCTCAAATTGCATAAAACATTAGCGTTTTACATGTTATTCATCCTAAGATGTCTAAGACTCCTAATTCCAATCTTAACATTTGAAACCTTGCATCGGGAAGAGGTTTAGTAAATATATCAGCAAGTTGAGAGTCCGTGCCAATGAAACTAATCCTTACATTTTCCTTTTTAATGTGATCCCTTATGAAATGATGACGCACATCTATATGTTTGGATCTAGAGTGGTGAACCGGATTATTTGTGAGATCAATGGCACTTTTGTTGTCACATTTTAATTCAATAAGTTTTAGATGAAAACCAAAGTACTCTAAAGTTTGGCTCATCCATAGAGCTTGTGCACAACAACTCCCTAATGCAATGTATTCGGCCTCCGTGGTGGAGAGTGCAACCGAATTTTGTTTCCTACTAGACCATGCAACTAATGAGGGTCCTTGAAAATGACAAGTACCACTAGTGCTTTTTCTATCAAGTGAACAACCGGCATAATCCGAATCGGAATAGCCATGCAATGTAAATGAATCATTATGTGGGTACCATAATCCTAATCTAGATGACCCAATGAGATATCTAAAAATTCATTTTACCGCTTTTAAATGAGATTCTTTTGGATTGGCTTGAAATCGAGCACATAAGCATACGGCAAACATAATATCGGGTCTAGTTGCACTAAGATAAAGTAGGGATCCTATCATACCTCTATATAAGGTTTGATCAATTGAAATTCCCGATTCATCTTTTCCTAATTTAAGTGACGCACTCATTTGTGTAGAAGCATGTTTAAGGTTTTCAAATCCAAAACGTTTAAGCATATCATGGACATATTTAGTTTGACATACAAAAATACCATCAATTCTTTGTGATATTTGAAAACCAAGGAAATAAGAAAGTTCTCCTACTAGACTCATTTCAAATTCATTTTTCATCACTAAAATAACTTCTTTACACATCACTTCATTAGTAGATCCAAAAATAATATCATCAACATATATTTGTAAAATAATTATATCATCATTGTTGTGCTTAATGAAGAGAGTATTATCCGCACTTCCCATAATATAACCGTGCTTCAATAAAAATGATGTAAGTCTTTCATACCATGCACGGGGCGCTTGTTTTAAACCATAAAGCGCTTTTTCTAGTTTATAAACATGATTTGGAAATTTTTCATTAATAAAACTGGGGGGTTGTTCAACATAAACTTCTTCTTTTACAAACCCGTTTAGAAACGCACTTTTCACATCCATTTGAAATAGTTTTATTCTTTTAAAGCTTGCAAATGCTAGAAAAATTCTTATAGACTCCAATCTAGCAACGGGTGCAAAAGATTCATCAAAATCTATCCCCTCGATTTGTGAATATCCTTGTGCTACTATGCGTGCTTTATTTCTAGATATTCTAGACTCACCATCTAATTTATTTTTGAAAATCCATTTTACGCCTACAACCGGGTGATTAGATGGTCTTTCTACTAATTTCCAAACATTATGTCGCTCAAATTGTTCTAACTCTTCATTCATAGCCAAAAACCAAAATTCATCGTTTAAAGCCGTAGAAACCTTTTTTGGTTCTATTTCGGAAACAAAGCAAACATTTGAATAAGATTCATGAAGAGAAGAGCGAGTTCTTACACCGATGGATGGTTCACCAATTATAAGTTCTCGTGGATGATCCTTTGTGAATTTTAAGATGCTTGGAGGTACATATTCATCTTTCTTGGCCTCCTCTTCTTCTTCTTTGGAAGGTTCTTCATCACCATGCTCCAAAGGAGGTAATAGATCATCCTCTTTGCCTGCAGAAAGTCTTTCTATACAAGGAACAAGCTCATCAAATTTCACATTAATTGACTCTTCGACTTTTCTAGTTCTTTTATTAAAAACTCTATAAGCTTTACTAGTTGAAGAGTATCCAAGAAATGTTCCTTCATCACATTTTTCATCAAACTTTCCCAAGCTATCTTTTGTATTTAAAATAAAGCATTTACAACCGAAAACTTTGAAGTAAGATACATTAGGCTTCTTTTAAAAATAAAGTTCATATGGAGTGAGATTTATAGATGGGCGAAACATGATTCTATTTATAACATAACATGATGTGTTTACGGCTTCGGCCCAAAAGGACTTAGGTAATTTATATTCACATAACATAGTGTGTGCTAGCTCTTGAAATGTCCTATTCTTTCTTTCTACAACACCATTTTGTTGTGGTGTGCGTGGTGCGGAGAACTCATGTTTTATGCCTAACATATCACAATAAGATGTAAATTTTTCATTTTCAAATTCTCCTCCATGATCCGAGCGAATGCATTTAATTTTTAAATCACTTTCATGCTGAATACGAGTACATAATTTTGAAAATTCACAATACGCTTCGGATTTGGATGAGAGAAATATTGTCCAACAATATCTAGAAAAATCATCTATTAAAACATATGTATATAATCTACCACCAATACTTGCGGTGCTAACGGGACCAAAAAGATCCATATGAATTAATTTCAAAGGTCTTGTAGTAGAAATAACATTTTTACTTTTGAAAGAGGATCTAGTAATTTTACCTTTTTGACATGGTGAACAAAGTGAAGGTAAATTTCCATTTAATCTAGGCAATCCTCTAATTAAATCTCTTTTGGCAAGTTTTACAATAAGCTTTGTGCTAGCATGTCCTAGCCTTCTATGCCAAAGTTCAAGTTCATCATTTTTGGTAATAAAACATTTTAAATATGATTTTGAAAGATCATGAAATGAAACTATATAAACATTGTGTATTCTTGGTGCAGTTAGTAAAATATTGTTTGTAATAGGATTAGATATTTTGCATAGATTAGTAGAAGATTCAAATAAAACATATAATCATTTATCACATAATTGGCTAATTGAAATAAGATTATGTTTTAGCCCTTACATAAAGAACATTTGATATAGTGAAGGATTCATTACCAACTGTATCAATTCCCATGATCCTTCCTTTTCCGTTGTCACCAAATGTCACGATCCCTCCCTTCTTCTTTTCTAGGCTAAGGAACTTAGCTTTATTGCCCGTCATGTGCTTGGAGCATCCTGAATCCAAGTACCACACGTCTTCATTGTCCTTAGCCTGCCTGCAAATCTAGAAAGAAGATGAGAGTAAAGATCCGGATACCCAAGTAGAACCTCCCATATAATAAGTGGAAGCCTTAGGTACCCAGATTTGCTTTAAAGTATTTTGTTTTATTTTCCTGCAAGAACTAGTTGTGTGACCCAACCTATAACAGTTTGCACACGAAATAAAGGGGGTTGAGACCCTTTTCTGGAAAATTTTCTTGCTTGAATAAATTTGATTTATAGAAGGAAAGCATTTTGAAAAAGAAATTTCAGGTTTCTGGAATTAGGTGCTAGCACCGGCGTTAGTGGCTAGCGTCGGGCGGTATCCCTCACCTCGATATCCGAGCCCAAACTTTCCAGAACCATGGCACTGGTTCCCTAAAATCATGTCCAGTGATTTTTGTCCTATTCCTAATTTTTTAATAGGCATGGTGAGATCATGAACTTGTGCTTTAAGTAAAGAATTTTCTTTCACAAGCATGACACACCTATTTTCAAAACCTTTTTTATTATTTTTGATTTGCAAAATAGAGGCTTCTAATTTCCTTTCTAATTCCCCCTTCTCTTTTGTAAGAGTTTTGGCATGAGAGAGGGCTTTAGAGAGCGACTCTTCTATATCTTTTGCCAATTTAGTGGAGTGATCACATTCTTGGCAAGAAACCTTTCTCTTTTCTAAACTAATTACCTTTTTGGAAAGCTTTTGATTTTCTTTACATTTTCACGATTTAATAAAATAATATCGTTCATATTTTTATCAAAAGCTTCGCAAGTTTCAAGAAATTCATTAAACAATTCATCATAAGTGGGAGGAGTTACCTCTGTGTGACTAAGAACACTGGTGTCGTCGCCGTCGTTTCCACGTCCCATGAGGCACATGTTTGCTTCCTCATCTTCGCTTGATGAAGACCCGCTTGATTCTTCGGAGGAGGAGGAAGAGGAGTCATCCCATGTCTTTGCCTTTAGCACCTTACTCTTTTCTTTCCCTTTGTGTTGTTTCTCCTTTTTCTCCTTCAAGAATTTTAGGCATTGGCTCCTTATGTGCCCCGTCTTCCTATAATGATAGCATTCCGGTGGAGGTCTCTCTTCTTCATTGTCGCTCTCTTTTTCCTTCTTTGAAGATGACCCTTTCCATCTCTCACCTTTTTGGACAAATTTCCGGAAAGTGTTTCGCCTTTCTGGATTTCTCATGAACTTTCGGAAGTTCTTCACCAAAAGACTTTCTTCATCTTCATCCTCATCCTCTTGGCACTCCTTCTTTGATTTCAATGCCAACGCCTTCTTCTTTGGCTCCTTGTTGTATTCATCATGTTGGATTTTGAGTTCTACCTCATGGGTTTTGAGATTCCCAATGAAGCTCTCCACTTGGAGCGTCCTTAAGTTGTGCGACTCCGAAATAGCCGTCACCTTCGGGTTGAATTTTGGAGGAAGAGAACGAAGGATCTTACGGACCAAGTCGCCATTTGAGAAAGTCTTTCCAAGAGCTTTTGAGGCATTGATGATCTTGGTGAAGCGCGTGTACATACCATCAACATCTTCGCTTTCATCAATTCGGAATTTTTCATATTCCGACTCCAGTTGAAAAAGCTTGGATTCTTTAACATGCGATGTACCTTCATGAGTAACTTCCAAATGATTCCAAATTTCATAAGCAGTAGTACATGCAGAAATTCTTTTAAATTTATTTCTATCTAACGCACAAAATAGAGCATTAATGGCTTTTGCGTTATTTTTATATTTGAGTTTATCCCGATCATCCCATTTATCTTTGGGTTTTTCGAACACTAACCTCTCCAACTACAAATGTAGGAGGAGTGTATTCTTCTTCTACCATGTTCCAAACCTCAATATCTAGGGTCATTAGAAAACAATGCATCCTATTTTTCCAATAATTATAATCTGACCCAGTAAATAGTGGAGGTCTACTAATTCCCTGACCCTCGGAAAAAGCGAGATCATAAGACGCCATTATTCCTAGTTTTTTAACCGTTTGGAATAACCTACCTCTGATACCACTTGTTGGATATTACGGCGCCCTTAGAGGGGGGGTGAATAAGGGAATAAAATTCTTTTTATAATTTTTAAGATAATTACTAAGTTGTTTTTGATTAATAGGAAATAAGATGACAATTTAGTAATAACAATTTTGCAATAATGAAATTTTACGTCAATTGAGAGAAATCAAATAAACACAAATATAATCATGACTGCATTATATAAAAAGGGTGTTTACAAAATTTGATTTCAATAGCGCTAGAAATTGGAGGCGTACAAAAGTGAATTTCTTTTCCGTTTCTATACCGACTTGTATCCCCACAAACCGGTTGGCTTTAGTCTATCCTTCCCCGGATAAAGCCTCAAGCCGCTCTAGCCAACCCAAAATCGGATATGGCCTCGATCACCCCCTAGATCTAATCCCCTAGACCTAGTCGCCAACTCACGCGGCGAATTCCCCCTAAGCCGCGCAAGGACCTAGTCATCAAAAACAAGGCGATTTCACTACAAGATACAAATAAAGAAGTGAAGTAAATAACAAGCAAACTCCCTCTTGAGATTTCTGGAGATGAGGATGAAGGATCGCTGAAGCACAAGCGAGGTCGAAGCGATCGTTCTTCGGATGCAGCGCGATGGCTTCCTTCTCCAGATTTTCTTCTTTGGCTTTGAGTGGGAGATGATGTTTCGGCAGAGTAGAAGCACGAGAGTTTGGGCACAAGTAATGTCTCTGGAAGTTCAAACCCAAAACGAGAGAGAACACATCGTTTTATAAATCTTGGAGCTAGCGCCTGCGGTAGCGTTTGTGTGGAGCGATTGCGGAACTGTCGGCGGCGTGGTGTTGTGCACGATCTTGAGCTAGTGCCTGCGGTATCGCTAGCGCTGGCGGTAGCGTTAAGGAACCGCTGAGACAGAACCGCTGAGACAAAACTGCTGAGATGATCTTGATCTAGCGCCTGGCGTTAGCGCTAGCGCTGGCGGTAGCGCTCCATTCAGAAAGTTTGATTCCATGCTGCCTTCTGCCTATGGAGTATTGCACCTATAGTTCCTGCACACTATAAACACACTACAAGCAATATCAAATACATATGGGATTTGTTATTCTCAAACAAAGGGATGTGACACACATGTCCAACACCAAGTCATCTTGGGCTCCTAAGGAACATTAAACTCTGTTTTGCAGGATAGTTTAAGTACCAGCCTCATCATTATTTGGTACTTGGACAGTGTGTGCTTATGGCACATGAAAGGAAGAAGAGTGATATCATAAATTTGATATCAGATAGAGGAATAAATCCTCAAGGTAAGTATTTCTCCTCCCTATTGTGTATTTATCATCAAATGCTATCTATAATAGTGTTAAAGTAGGATCATTGAATTAACCAGTAAAATCTGCGTTCGTTAAGCTTCAAATTACGCTTAAAAAGTTGGGTTAAGTCTGGGTACGACGAATGTCGTGCTTAAGTTCGATGAACTTAGTTTTAAAACATTAGCTGTTCAACGAATTTAGCCCTAGGTTGAAACTTGAGATGAACCGTCTCAGCTGAACCGCTGAGTCGATTAGGTTAACACGCTGAACCGCTGAGTCGATTTGGTTAACAATCTGGCCCACTATATAAACTCTCGACGGCATTAAATGACTTTTCACATTATCTCGCACCACTCCAGCCACCGAGACGAAATATCTACTCTTCCGTCCCAGCATTTTCGTTTTTCTCATTCGACTAAGATGGCGCCCAAGATTGCGAAGGAATTGCAAGAGGGTTGTGAGTTGGTGAGGGATGGGTTTCTCCATGCCTCACCAGAGATTTTGAGCGTTATATCCTTAATTACTGATGTTGGACTAGACTTATTGTTGTCTAAACCCTCTCAGATCTTCAAGCAAGAAGTGCTAGAGTTCTTTGCAATTGCCAAGCAGTCGTCTTCTAAGGATGTCCTAACATCTAAGGTTGGAGAAATTAGGGTGAAACTGTCCCCTAAGAGACTGGAAAAAGTACTGCACCTTCCTAGAGTGGAAGAAGAGGAAATATCTGCAGAAGACAAGGAGCATGCCTTGAAGTGGTGTGAATACAGTGACCCCTAGACTTCATCACAGAAAAAGAAATTCTTCAATCAGAAAGGTAAGCTGCTGTGTGACATTGTGGGAAAGGCACTCCTGTGCAAGCCAGGCTCTCATGACACAATCTCTCAACCCATGTTTGAGCTGATTATAAGGATCATTTTAAAGAAAAGGACATGCTGGGGAAATGTCCTGTTCCTAAGGATCAAGCAGTGTCTGCAGGCTACAAATCTTGAAAGGATCTTATCTCTCTTCCTGCTGAAAGCTTATCCTAACTAGTTCTCCTCTTTCAAGGGTGTAAACATTCACTACTTGAAGAGAATAGATATCAAGACCTTGGACAGGTCTGCAAGGGTTCTCCTTATGGGCCAACCTTCTATGGTGGCTGAGATAAAGGAGAAGAAGAGAGCTATGGTGAATGAAGGAGAAGATGTCCCCGGGACTATTGGAGATGAGGAGCCCCAAGGAAGAGTTGAACCCAATCCTGAGCCAACTCAGATGAACACTGATCCAGCTGTTCCTCAAGCTGAAGATGAACTTCCCAATTCACCTATCCATGGTGTCTCTAGACAAAATTCCCCATCTATGGATGCCCCAAGTGAGGGGGAGCATAGTCCAGCCTATGAAGGAGGAGGTGGGTACGCTAGTGGGGGAGAACATCAACAGGAACCAATCCCACCATATCTTCAAGGTACACCTAATGCCCCATCTGAGGGGGAGCAGATCCCTGATGATGGAAGGGCCAATGCTCAGAGTGGAGCTGAAGAGGTGGTTGTAAAAGTAGTGACCCAGGAAAGGACAGTTGCTGTTCTAGACACATCTGACCTGCTAAACTCAATTCAATCCATAATTGAGGGTCAGATGTTGTCAGTAAAAGAACTTGTTGCTGAAAGAATACAAGGTGTTACTGCTCAAGTTAGGGATGAGCTGAATGCTACAAGAGCAGCTTTATCTCAAGAAATCCAAGCCATTGAGCAGAGGTTGGAGATAAGGGTGGATGCTGTGAGGGATAAGCTGAATACTCAAATCAAGACTGTCACTGTTGACTCTGATCATATCCTCCAACAAATGACCAGGTGGTTTGAGATGGCCAAAAACACTGTTGTTGCCCAGCACACAGTTCTGAAAAATATTGCAGTCCATCAAGGGATTCCACTAGAGACATTACATATGTAAAGAATCACCTGTACAGGAATCAAAATGTCTGGGAGAATGTTGTTACCAGGATGACACAAGTGGTCAACACATCAAGCAGCCAAGTCAAGTCCCACATTGACAAGGCAAAGGAAAACATTTTGGATGATGTGGACAGCACCTTCCAAACTCTCTCTCAATCCATAATGGATCAACACTCTGAGATAGAGAAAAAGGTAATGGACTATGGCAAAGAAGGAGAGGAGAAGCTTACCAAGCTAAATGCTAAGCTGAAAGGTGCTCATATAAAGCTGTATAACAGTATGGAGTCTGCCCACCAGCTGATACTCTCCAATCAGGCAGAAGCCAGCAAGCAAGTGGTGGAAGTGGTCAACAATGCTTCCAATGCTATTCAAGAAAATATCCTAACCATGGTCAAACAGGTTAATGAAACTCAGTGGGACTCAAGCTTAAAGGTACTGCAAGGAACAAGGATTGCTTTGAATCTTCCAATCTTGAATCCAAGCAGAAATGAAGACTTTGACTTCCAAAGTCAATCAAATCTGATTCAAGATGAGAGAGCGGCAAAGAGGAGAAGGGCAAAGGGCATTCAAACTGCTGAAGAATATATGGCCCAGAAAAGAATGGAAAAATTAGAGGATCCACTCCATGAAGATGACAATCTGGAGTTGGACACAATTGTTGTCAATACCTGGGTGAGCCATGGTAATCAAATGAAGGACAATGATCATGTCTATTCAGCTGCTGAATGGATCAAGCACCTTGAGAGGGAATCCTTAAGGGAAAGGATTCTCAAAGAGAACATGGTGAGAAGGGAAACTCCTTTAAGGATTTCCACAAGATATCTTCTCAAGCCACTTCTGTACTTCAAAGTAAAGGAGAAGATCAAGGCTGCTGCTGGAGCTAGGAAGAGAAAGTATGAAGATGGAGAAAGCTCATCCCAGGGACCATCTAAGAAGAACCTGCCTTGAAATGCTTTTTGAATTATTCCATGTACAATCACAAGTTGAATTGTGTGAAATGTCTGTATTAAACATTTAAATTGAAATGATATTTCAGATTCTGAAAATCATATTATGTTTGTTGGTATATGCACTATGTAATTTTACCTTTAGTATCCAGGAACTAGAATGGGTTATTCAAATTGAACAAGTTCTGCTATTTCAGAAAATTGCTCTCTATTTGAGGGGGGAGCAAATTCCCTGCTCAGGTTGAGGGGGAGATGGCAAATGCTAAGAATGTATAGGTTGTCATATAAGTTGATCTAAACGGATCAATAGATGTTGCCTCCCTATCCATAGAAGGTTAAAGGTTGAAGAAACCAGAAAGGGGGAGATAGGGCCAATGCTTAGGAAAGGCCAATGCTAGATAGGGCAAATGCCTAGGGTATTAGGGCCCATGCTACAGATCAATTTTTGTGATATGTTTTTGCTGTTAATGTACATTAGTATTGGGAATGTTCTGCCTTCTTCAAATAGGGGGAGATTGTTGGGTATATTGCCCTCAATATTACCTTGATTTGAAGAGGCATCACTCTCAATGCTAAGGACATATTGTATTTGATAAAGCTATACTTGTGTGTATATACAGGTACAGGTGACTCAAAAGAAAGGGTCAAACATGCCCTTAGTTGTGAAGAATCATCTACAAAGAGATGAAGATTTGTCTCAGCAGAACCGCTGAGACGAAGGGTCTAAATTGCTGAGACAAGGAGCCGTCTCAGCGGATCCGCTGAGAAGAAGGTGACTTCGCTGATAAGTTCTTCAAACGCTGAGAATCAGCGTGTTCGTCGAACGCTGAAGGCCGTTCGTCGAACGCAGGACTAAGTTCGTCGACCGCTGAGACGAGACCAAAGAAGGAGCCGCTGAGAATGCATAATTGGCGTGTTCGTCGAACGCAGAGTGTCGTTCGTCGAACACAGAACATTGTTCGTCGACCGCTGAGATGAGACCAAAGAAGAAGACGCTGAGAAGGCATAATTGGCATGTTCGTCGAACGCAGAGTGCCGTTCGTCGAACATAGAACACTGTTCGTCGACCGCTGAGACGAGATTGAAGAAACAGCTGAGAGTTGGCATGTCCGTCGAACTCAGAGTGCAGATCGTCGAACGAAGAGTTTGACAAGATCGTCGAACGCAAAGTTTGACAAGTTCGTCGAACGCAGAGTACAGTGCGTTCGTCGAGCGCAGTCCTTCTCTACGGAAAAGTAGGGCGGCGGAACCTGCGGCTAGGGCAAGTTGCAGACAAGCTGTGTGGGGTCCACCAGCTTCTCCCATACTTCTCAGAAGGACATCTAAGAGTCGTTGAAGATCAGAGATGTATAAAAGGAAATGCTAGGGCATATTTGAAGCTCTCCTCCGTCGCGTGCAAAAAGAAAATCAACTGTTTCATTGACGGCAGCTGCTCTCGACTTTCTTCCTGCTCCCTGAAAGAGAAGAAGAAACAGAGAGAAGAAGATAGCTCCTCCACCAGAAGGAGCAAGGTGATCTTCCATCACTCTATTGAAGAGGAAGATCAAGTTGTGGATGTATTCAACATCTTCAGCTACAGGAAGCACAGGCTGTGCAGGATATACAGGAGAGTAACTTTGCTGTAATAAATTTCTAAATCATTTTTCTGTAGGGCATCTTGCCTGAGTTGTAAGACCATTTGGTCTGAGTTTATAGGACCTAAGGGTTCTGAGTTGTAGGGCTGAAGGCCTGAGTGTAGGATCAGGAGCTGATCTGAGTTGTAGGGCTTCATTGCCAGAGCTGTAGGAGAAGGAATTCTCTGAGTTGTAGGACCTGCTGAGGTCTGAGCTGTAGGATCAGGAGCTGATCTGAGGTAGGGTTGTTTAGCCTGAGGTAAGACCAGGAGGTGGTCTGAGCTATAGAGGTGGATTCCTCTGAGTTTGTAGGGCTGCTGTGCCTGAGGTAGGAGCTGGTGATAGCTCTGAGTTGTAGGGACCTTTGTCCTGAGGTAGGATCATCCTTGATCTGAGAAGTTCTGAGGAACTTGTGCTGTAAGCTCTTTGAGCTGAGTTTGGAGGAGTTGTCCTTGTCTAACACATTGTTAGAAAGGTGAAGGGGGGAAAGAGGACTAGCATTTCCTTTATAGAGCCCGGACTGTTGGGGAAGGCACTACCAAACCTTTATAGAGCTGGCTATCCCAAGGCAGGACCCGCGGGGCAGCCAGTTAGGCCCACAGGGGACACGCCCTTCTGTATCGACTAGTGTCACAACACCGGGGGCATTGCTGGACCATAGCCCGCAAGTCGTACCTCCCAACAATCCCCCCCCCCCAGAAACGACCCCGGGGTTTTGATCCTGTGACCTCCTCTGATACCAGAATCGGCGCTACCAACTCTCCCAAAAGCCCAGACTGTTGGGAAAGGCGCTACCAAACCTTTATAGAGATGGTTATACCAAGGCAGGACCGACGGGGCAGCCAGTTAGGCCCACAGGGGACGCGCCCTTCTGTATCTACTAGTGCCCGGGGGCATTGCTGGACCATAGCCCGCAAACCGTACCTTCCAACAGTATACGATTGCACGGTGTGCTCCATAACATCGTTAGTGACCGAGATGGGCGCTCCACATCGAAAGATTGGAGGCTAATCCACCAACTATTCGGTACTGATGAGTACTATTTATGCGTATTTTAATTATAGTATTTAGTTTAGTTTTAATTTAAAATTGCAAATATTATTTATATTTTAGTTTAAAATCACTTCTTTTATAATTTCTGTTCTAAATATAGTTTTACTTTTATTTTTGCAAAATTTTGAGAAAAATTGGAGAAAATCACAAGTCACGCCCGTGACCAAGGGCGTGTGACCTAAAGATCTACGTTCGACAAAAACCGAGCTGAGTTCGACGAAATCTCTCTGCCCCTGCGTTCGACGAAATTGGAGCCGAGTTCGACGAAAGCTCTCTGCCCCTGCGTTCGACGAACGCTCTCTGCCACTGAGTTCGATGAGCGCTCTCTGCCCCTGTGATCGACGAAGCCTGAGCTGAGTTCGACGAATGTGCTCTGCCCCTGAGTTCGACGAGCGCTCTCTGCCCCTGCGTTCGACGAAGCCTGAGCTGAGTTCGATGAACGCGCTCTGCCCCTGAGTTCAACGAACGCTCTCTGTCGAGGAGTTGACCCAAGTCACGCCCGTAACCAAGGAGTCACGCCCGTGACTTCCCACATGATCCCTGCTCCCTGTCATCCTGAATTCAAGCCCATGTCGCGCCGAATTCAAGCTCATGCCGCATTGATGAAGCCGCCCAAGTACACGCCCGTAACCCACATTACACGGGCGTGTAATGTCCGAATTTCTCCCGTCGTCACGCAAAGTCCACGTCACTGTCAGATCCAATGTCAGTAATGTTTACACACCCTAGGTCACGCCCGAGACCCTAGGTCACGCCCGTGACCGAGGGCGTGTAACCTGGAAAATTTTCCTATAAATTCAGAACTCCACTCCAGCACTTCTGTCTCCCTTCCCCCTGCCCATTTGGGCTCTTCTTGTACAGATTTTTCTTATTTCCATGTTTATGCTTAGTTTTTAATTAATGCAATTTTCTTTGTTTAGTTTCTTGTAATTTCATTTTATGCAAGTTAGCTTAGTTTTATTTCAATGCAGTGTAACTTAGTTTAATTTCATGTATCTCTCTTTTTATGTAATGAAAATTTAAGCTTCCTTTAATTTTTGCAAATTCTCTTTCTTCCTCTTAATTTAGTCTTGTCTTCTTTATTTTATTTTTGTTGTTCTCTTTTTAGTTAGTTTTAATTACGCTTCCCTTATCAAATTTTATTTCCGATAAAATAATAGTTAGCTTTCTCGAAGTAGAAGTACTCGACAGCCCCGAGTTTAAATACGACCTTGATATTTTCTTTAAAATATCCTATGCTATATGCGATAAGGTACCCTTACCTTTTCGAATGAGTAGTTTGGATTATATACACAAAAACTTTCTCCTTTTCTTTTTAAATATTTAGAGAATTCGGCGCCGCCACCGCGGCATAAACGTCGATATTCCGAAAAAAGGAAAGACTATTACTTTTATCATCTCGATAGGTAGGATAATGGTTAATTCCTCAAAGTAGGATTACTCGCGAGACGCCTCGAACTCGCCCGTCGAATTCTTATCGCATCGCAGAAAGGATTTTGCAAAACTAAAAATTTTATCACCAAGTTTTTGGCGCCGTTGCCGGGGAACTTTTTTTTGTCGATATTTTGAAAAGAGAAAACGCTATTACTTTTATAAATAAAAATTTAATTAGTAACTTTTATGTTTTATTTCTTTTGATTTTGTGTTTTGTTTTGTGGTTTTTAAACATAATCTTGCAGGTGATCATGGTCTAATCGTGGTAGTCGACCGTCTCCAAATCAGGGACGTACTTCTTTCTCCCCTCCTTTTTTTCTTTTTCTTTTTCATAATATTGTGCTTCTATTTTATTTTCCATCTTCATACTTAGCTTTCAACATTGGGGACAATGTTGAATTTTAAGTATAGGGGTGTATTTTCCTTTCTTTTAAATTATAAAATCGTAGAAAATTTCCAAAAAAATTTAAAAAAAAACCCAAAATTCCAAGAAAAATTTGTTTGTACATAGTTATTTTCTTTTTGTGCATAGTGTATTTCCTATTTTGTTGTCTTTTACAAAAAGAAAAATTAGCATTTTCAAAACAAAATTTAGAAAACCCAAAATATTAAAAAAAATTAGAAAATCGAAAATTAATATCTTGGAAAGGGACATTTGGGACCTTACCCCATCTCACCATATTCCATATAATCGAATATTTTGTGCATAATATAAAAAATCCAAAAATAAAAAAGATAATTTCAAAATTCAAAAAAATATGAAAAACTTAAAATACAAAAAATATAAAAATCTTATACCTCTCCTATTTGTTGTTTTTGTGAGTTCTTAGAATTCTAGTTGAGGATGTTTATAAGCATGTTTAGGTTTTTAATTAGCTAAAATTTTGCTTATCATAGTTTGTTAATTTTAAATTTGAGGTAATTTTGCTTTAAGAATCATCTTATGATTTTAACTTGATTAGAGAATTTATTTAGCATGACTTCTCTTTTTATTTTTAAATGACTTCATTTTGTAGTGAATTTGCTAAACCTCTTTAAATTTCAATTTTATTTTCTTCTAACTTTTTTAGATCTTAGGAAATTTAATTTTACTAGAATTTGCTCTCAATATAATTTAAAGCTAGCTAGATTTATTTTCCTTCCCTACCCCCTTTGTTGGCATATAAAAAAATGAAGTTTAAAAGATTATATGTCATGGGAATAAGAGGATAAAATTCATTATTCTCTAAACATATGCACCCAAAATCATTTAAAAGATTATATGGCATGGAGTAAGAGGAAAAAATTCATTACTCCTAAACATATACATTTTGGGTTTTTATTAGAGGAAAAAAAATATTCATGATGAGGATAAATTCCATTACCTCCATTCAAAAAAATTCTCTTCTTTAGCCAAATTTTATGAAATCCCCCTTAGCCAATTATCATTGTTCTAGATTTAGTTTAAGATTATGGAGAGAGCAATATTTAGTAAGTTACTTTTCCTTAAATTTCTTTTAAGATAGAGTTCTTATAATTTTAATTTAATCTCGTTTTATAATTTCTACAATATTGTTAAACCAATTAATTTTCTTGAGAAGTCCTTGCCTAAACATTTTTCCCTCTTTTCAAATCATCATCATAATTTAGGACTTAACTCCTCCTTGAATTTACTCTTAACTTAACTTTTGGTTTAAATGAAATTTTAGTTTAAAATTAAAAATTTTAAGGATGTCTTATAAATTATGTCGCACACTTTTGCTCTGGAATAGCAAAATCTTAAGTATGGGGGTATTTGATGAGTAGTATTTATGCGTATTTTAATTATAGTATTTAGTTTAGTTTTAATTTAAAATTGCAAATATTATTTATATTTTAGTTTAAAATCACTTCTTTTATAATTTCTGTTCTAAATATAGTTTTACTTTTATTTTTGCAGAATTTTGGGAAAAATTGGAGAAAATCACAAGTCACGCCCTCAATCACGCCCGTGACCAAGGGCATGTGACATAAAGATCTGCATTTGACGAAAACCAAGCTGAGTTCACGAAATCTCTGCCCCAGCGTTCGACGAAATTGGATCTAAGTTCGACGAAAGCTCTCTACCCCTGCGTTCGACGAAATTGGAGCTGAGTTCGACGAAAGCTCTCTGCCCCTGCGTTCGACGAACGCGCTCTGCCCCTGAGTTTGACGAGCGCTCTCTGCCCCTGCGTTCGACGAAGCCTGAGCTGAGTTCGACGAATGCGCTCTGCCCCTGAGTTCGACGAGCGCTTTCTGCCCCTGCGTTCGACGAAGCCTGAGTTGAGTTCGACGAACACGCTCTAACCCTGAGTTCGACGAATGCTCTCTGTCGAGGAGTTGACCCAAGTCACGCCCGTGACCAAGGAGTCAAGCCCGTGACCAAGGAGTCACGCCTGTGACTTCCCGCGTGATCCCTGCTCCCTTCCGCGCCGAATTCAAGCCCATGCCACGCCGAATTCAAGCCCATGCCGCATTGATGAAGCCGCCCAAGTACACGCCCGTGACCTACATTACATGGGCGTGTAATGTCTGAATTTCTCCCGCCGTCACGCAAAGTCTACACCACTGTCAGATCCAATGTCAGCAATGTTTACACGCCCTAGGTCACGCCCGTGACCCTAGGTCACGCCCGTGACCGAAGGCATGTAACCTGTAAAATTTTCTTATAAATTCAGAACTCCACTCCAGCACTTCTGTCTCCCTTCCCCCTGCCCATTTGGGCTCTTCTTGAGCAGATTTTTCTTATTTCCATGTTTATGCTTAGTTTTTAATTAATGCAATTTTCTTTGTTTAGTTTCTTGTAATTTCATTTCATGCATGTTAGCCTAGTTTTATTTCAATGCAATGTAACTTAGTTTAATTTCATGTATCTCTCTTTTTATGTAATGAAAATTTAAGCTTCCTTTAATTTTTGCAAATTCTCTTTCTTCCTCTTAATTTAGTCTTGTCTTCTTTATTTTATTTTTGTTATTCTCTTTTTAGTTAGTTTTAATTACGCTTCCCTTATCAAATTTTATTTCCGATAAAATAATAGTTAGCTTTCTCGAAGTAGAAGTACTCGACAGCCCCGAGTTTAAATACGACCTTGATATTTGTCTTTAAAATATCTTATGCTATACGCGATAAGGTACACTTGCCTTTTCGAATGAGTAGTTTGGATTATATACACAAAAACTTGCAAAAACTTTCTCCTTTTCTTTTTAAATATTTAGAGAATTCGGCGCCGCCGCCGCGGCGTAAACGTCGATATTCCGAAAAAAGGAAAGACTATTACTTTTATCATCTCGATAGGTAGGATAATGGTTAATTCCTTGAAGTAGGATTACTCGCGAGACGCCTCAAACGCGCCCGTCGAATTCTTATCGCATCGCAGAAAGGATTTTGCAAAACTAAAATTTTTATCATCAGGTACCAAGTTGAAGTTTAGCACTGCCTTTCATCCTCAAATAGTTGGGCAGACTGAATGGACCAATAGGACGATGGAGGATATGCTCTGAATGTGTGCCTTGGATTTCAGTAAGAGATGGGAAGATCATCTCTTTATGATTGAGTTTGCTTACAATAACAACTATCAAACTAGTATTAAAATGACGCCCTTTGAGGACCTTTATGGTAGAAAGTGTCGAACTCCCTTAGCTTGGGCAGAGACGGGCGAGACTAAGATGTTTAAGCTAAAGGATGTCGAAGATGCTACTTTGACTATTCGAACAATCTAGGAGTGGTGGTTAATTGCGCAGGATAGGCAAGTGAAGTACTGCATCACCAAGCACAGAAACGTCAAGTTCGCCATGGGCAGCTAGGTTTGTCTCAAAATTAAACCTTTCAAGGGTGTATCAAGGATTCGATGCTTGAAAAAGCTGAGTCTGAGATACCTTGGTCCGTTTGAGATAGTGGAGCATGTTGGTGAAGCTGCCTATCGGCTCGCTCTTTCGACAGAGTTGAGCGATTTCCATGAAGTGTTTCATATCTCCGTGTTAAGGAAGGTTGTGCAAAAGCCTACTCAAGTGCTTATGGCTAATCAAGTGTCAGTTGATGATGAGCTAAAGATGAAAGTCAAGCTTATTTGCATCGAGGACAATGATGTCAAGCAATTATGGAATAAATTGATCATAATGGTCAAGGTCTGCTGGAACAATTGTGGTCGTGAGGAGCTTTCATGGGAGCGAGAGCAAACCATGCTAGAGCAGTTCCTCAAGCTGTTTCGTTAACGTACAAATTATGTTTTTGTATCTTTTCATGTTTTCTTACTTCTGGAATTTCGGGACGAAATTTCTTTAAGGGGAGGTGGTTTGTAACACCCCAGTTTTCCCAACTGAAGAAAGCAAAGCAATCGGATAGCAGGACCTACTGCCAGGCAAAAGTGCTAATACTGGTGGTAGGGATGTCGACTCAATGACTTTACCTTGTCAACGTGAAGGTCCTGCTGTCATCGAGAGGTCTCGACGATTGTCACGCTAACGCCAGGCGGTAGTCCTACCGCTGGCAATAGCTATATCGACGTGATGTCAAGATGATCTCTGTATCGACGTGATGAGTTTTATCGACGCGACGCTAATGCTACACGTTAGAGCTAACGCTGGCAGTAGCAATATCAATGGGATAAGTTGTATCATCGAGATGAATTAAACGGTGAGCGGATAAACTCCACTGCCTAAGTCACTATTACGAGGCGATAGTGCTACCGTCGGGCGGTAGCAGTCGGGATCAGATTTGTTGATTTATATCATGGTCATCCTTGGCATTTGGATTTGAGATCATGTGGCTGAGTTTAGGCCCAAAATCCTTAAGGGCTGAGAGGCTTTTGTGAGAAGTCATTTCTCATTTCTCTCTCTCTCTCTCTCTCTCTCTCTCTCTCTCTCTCTCTCTTCAAGGAAAAGGCTTAAGTAAAGAAAGGAAGAAGAAGAGGGCTGCATTGAAATCAGCATTTGAATTGTGAGGGCTCTTGAAGGCTTGTGTCAAGGTTGGATCAGCGCTGAGGAATGTGCTTTGAACGCTTCCATCTGATTCAACTACGATACGATGACACCAAAACGAGCTTCAAGGGTAACGACTCTCCTTCTGAATATCTGGACATGCTAGTCATTTGATTGGCATAAAGTAGGAAGATTTCCACTAATTAGTGGATAGGGTTCTTCCGATGGGTCTATATGGAATATCCCCATATAAATTGCATATAGAATCCAGATCGATGTACGGGCATAGGCATGCTGTGTGAAACCCACCCGGACAAGTTGGTCTGTATTGGTGATGCTTATATTATTTATTGCATTCTAGAGAAGACTCCGTATATATGTGATATGTTTTCGGGTTCTGAGTACTGTGGTGTACTGCAGGGAGCTCTGGAGGCAAACTCTAGAAGATACCCAAAAAAGGGGGCAGGATCGTTGCTTTGTCTCCAACCTCCCAGCGGTAGTGCTACCACTGGCGGTAGCTCCTGGTCGAAACTAGTGAGCCATTTATGATGGGTGTGAAGCCTAGTTCCTGGGGACTAGGTGCATAACACCAGGAAGCTATAGGCCAGCAATTGCTGAGCATCGCTGAGGGAAGAAGTGTGTTCTGTCAATAGCGCCAGGCGGTCATGCTACTGCTGACGGTAGCTCTAGTGAGTAGATTGCAAAGTAGAAGGGCCTGATGTGCCTAGCTTCATTGGCCTTGTGTGCCAACGGCGGGAACAAGGGGAAGCCATACCTGATTCGGGCAGTGTTGATCCTGACGATATGAGCACGGGCAAAGCTGAACCAAACCCGTCCCATAGCTAGTCAGTGAAGAGGTCGCCCCTCAGTGCACTGAAGGAATTTTGGGAAAGGAATGGTAAGGTATGATGACCTTGACGGTAAAGCTCATAGCCATCTACGTTAAGCAGGGCTCAGGATGGTGGTGTAACTCGGGGAGTACACCGAAAGAGTGTCATGAGTGCACAAAACATATGGCCGTGAGTGCCTACATTGACGATGAGTGTAGTGCCTAGACGCACTTTTGAGATATATGTTGATGATGCTTGCTTGCAGGGAAGGAGTACCGTTGCCCCGGGAATTGGGTGGGTCATTATAAGTCTTGGTCAGCTAAAGCTGACCAGTTACTTGTTTGCCACATTTTGGTGGAATGTGTTTCTACAGTTCCTGGCAAGCCGAGCGGGACATAGCGGGTTGGAGCCCAAGTTGCAGTGTTATGCTGGCCCAAGTGTGTGTTTACTTATTTTCATGTGTGGTCGGCCTGCGTGTCGTTGTTAGTAAACCACATGTTATTCTAAACATTGTAATTAAAGAACTTTTGATGTACTTTCATTCCAGTTGTAGTAAAGTGGACTTATAGAAATTCTTTTCTGACATGAAGAACTACTTTTGGGAGGATCCCTTCTTATTTCGTATCTACGTGGAACAAGTGATAAGAAGATGTGTTTCGAGCGAGGAAGGCTTGCAAATTTTGCGGCACTGCCATGAAGGACCAACTGACGGACATTACCAAGCAAACCGGACTGCAAGGAAACTGTTTGAGGTCGATTTTTACTGGCCCTCAATCTTTAAGGATGCTCACTCTTTTGTGAGTGGATGCGACAACTGTCAAATGTCAGGTAACATATCTCGTCGAGACGAAATGCCCCAAAACTCCTTTTTGGAGTGTGAAATTTTCCATCTATGGGGTATCGATTTCATAGGTCCTCTCCCTCCCTGATTTAAAAATAAATATATTCTCGTTGCGGTCGACTATATGTCAAAGTGGGCAGAAGCACAAGCTCTCCCCACAAACGATGCAAGATTCATCATCAAATTTCTATAGAAATTATTCTCTTGTTTTGGCACACCTCGCACTATAGTTATGATAAGGGCACACACTTCTGCAATAGTCAGTTTGCTAAAATTTTAGCAAAATATGGCGTTGCACACAAACTCTCCACCGCCTATCACCCACAAACTAGTGGCCAAGTGGAGGTGGTGAACCGAGAGCTCAAGCGGATTTTGGAAAAGACTGTCTCTTTTAATAGGAAGGACTGGTCATTGAAGCTTGATGATGCTCTATGGGCTTATCGGACAGCGTACAAGACCGACATCGGTTGTACCCCGTACCGGCTAGTCTATGGAAAGGCATGTCACCTACCCATTGAGTTAGAGCAGCGCGCTTATTGGGCGCTAAAATTCCTTAACCTTGATTCTAATTTGGCCTCCGAGCAAAGAAAATTCCAACTGAATGAACTAGATGAATGGCGTGCTAACGCCTATGAAAATAATAAATTTTATAAGGAGCGCTCAAAGTTTTATCATGATAAAAATATAAAGTTTCCTAAAAGCTTTGCACCGGGCGATCTCGTCCTTCTTTACAACTCACGCCTTCGTCTTTTTCCAGGTACTTTAAAGTCCCGATGGTCCTGCCCCTTTGTTGTGAAAGAGGTTTGGCCATACGGGACCGTTCTTATCTCCCACCCGGAACTCGGCTCCTTTAAAGTGAACAGCCAACGCTTAAAATTTAATTTTTCTAATGAGACTTTGGCCACCAATATTGAAACTCTCACCATATAATCTTTCATGCCAATTAGTCAAGCTACGCGACGGTAAACAAAGCGCTGTTGGGAGGCACCCCAGAGAAAAAAAAAATATCTTCCTACTATTTTGTTATTTTGTTTTAACATGTAGGTTTTCGTTATACCCTCCCTGACTTCGCCATCAGGGATGTCCTCTTTCCTCTCTTCTTCTCTTAATAACTTTTTAATACTTCATACTTAGTTTTAAACATTGGAGACAATGTTTAACTTTAAGTATGGGGGTATAGTACCTTAATCTAAAAAAATTAAAAAATCCAAAAATATCCAAAAAGATGCAATATTTTTCTCTTCTTTCCCTTGTCTTTATCATTTACAAAACAAAAATATAATCAAAAATATATATCGTATAAAATTCGTATAAAACTATTAATAATTTGAGTTAAAAAAAAAATTTGCTAATCAGTTAATACCCCATAACTTTGAATTTTCTTGTTTATATTCATTTATGTACTTGTTTAGTTAATATAAATTAGATTAACTTTCATATTGTATATGTTTCATGAGTAATATGTCGACTCATGTAGTGTTTCCAATTAAGGAACATATTATTTTTGAAAAAAAAACTCTTTTAAATATTTGCACTTTTTCATAGTCATTTTCTTTATGTTTTCACTGTTACAAAATCTACCTTTCATTGTTTTCCATGTTAAGAATCTTTGAAATGATTGATTAGTGTTAAGTATAGTAGATGTGAACCGATCTAGACGCTTATTATCTTCATTTTTCATGAAAAGTCAATTATCTTTATTTTCTATCAGGAATTTACTTCTCTTGAATTTCTCAATACTTTGCTTTAAGTAGACTAAAAAGCATGAATATGATCTAGGCATCCTTTTGATCAGTTTGAGTTTTTGTATTTCGAACCTTAAATTCATAATCATTGCTAGCCACGTTGTGCTTTTTCCATTTTCTTTATAAGCCCCACTTATTTCTCACCAAAGCCATATAGTTTACCCATTTTGCACACTTAAAACTTTTGAGCTTTATTTGTCACTTGTGTATACTACATTTTGTGAAAATGGTGGGGATTTGTATTATATCTTAATTGCTACAAAAGAGGAAAAAGAAAAAAATGGAAAAACTCAATTGTTTCGAAAGAGGGAAAAAGATATGATATATATATATGAAAAAAAATTATGAACGACATTTTAACCCCAACTTTATATTACAAAATTACTTGGGGTGTCAAAATTTTATTTTCTAGCAACAAGTTCTTTGCAAAGCTCTTCTTTTTGTTTTAAGTGTGTTTTACCCTTCATGTTTATCTTTTGAACTCCACACCCTTAAAACCTAAGCCAAAAAGTTACACCTAATGAAAGTCCTTTTGATTCATGCTTCCAAGGTTTATCTTTAGTAAGATAATGAGAAAGTAAATTGTGTAAGTTTTTAGGTAGTAGTATTGATCTTTGATTTAGATTGATATGATTATAAAATGTCTCTTAGATTTTAGTAGCAACTCAATATCCTTTTCATTCATCACATTACTCAATTTTTTATTTTGCTTAAAACATGAGATGATTTATTTTTATGCTAGTGAAAATTGTAAATTTTGTGTCAAGACTAAGTAAGAATGTTTAGGTTTATTTTCATAATTTTCCTGCCTTAATTTCGCATCGTACTTGTGTTTGGCATAGCCAATTTGTTTGGTTAGTCATTTTTATCTTTGCTAGCTCAAATGTCTTTGCTTGAGGAAAAGCAAAATAATAAGTTTGGGGGAATTTGATGATGCATAATTTGACCGAAGTTATTAATACAAAAATCTAAATATTCTAATATTAATATATAGATATTGTTAATTTTATCCGTTAAATCGCATCTTTTTATAATTCTATCCTAACCATGCCTATTTTACTATTTTGCAGGATTCCGGGACAGTTGTATTATCAATTCTAAAGAGCACGCCTTCAGTTAGGGCGTGCCAAACTAAATATCGAGTGCAGTCATGTTACCGTGTTACTGAACCATATTCAAGAAGAGCATGAAGCCCTAATGGTCCGATGAGATATTTTCTCCTAAGTATGAAAGAGGCTAGCCACCTTTGACTATGAATTCAGCATGCGTTCTTGAAGGAAGCTTCTTGGAAAGAGAGAACATGGCAAGTGTGAAAAGGAGTAGTCGTCATTGACCTTTAAACCAATATGTTTTTTTACCAAGGGAAGCTTAATGGAAGCTTCATCCTCAGGTCATCTACCACCTCTACCTCCTTGGTTTTGGCCTAATAAATAGGCATGAAGAAAGAGGGGTTTCATCATCCTTCCTCCTTCATTTGAGCCTTCTAGTGAGCTGTTGGGAGTTTATTTTTAGAGTATTTTAGCTTAATATTTTCATGCTTTAATGTTCTTGCAATCTTTTTTATCTTACTTGTAATCTCTTTGCAAACTCTCTTTATAATGTCTTTATGCCCTTTTGGTAACTCCTTTTGAATAAGAAATAAAATAGTTTGTTATTCCTTTTCTTTTTCTCTCTTTCTTATTATGCATATTCTTAACATGATTTTCATTTCCTACACTATTATGAGTAACTAGACTTTGTTTAGTGCTTGATCAAGATGATCCGAGGAATGAAATGGTCTTCTCTTCTTAATTTAATTTCTTTTTCTCGTTTAACAAATGCTTAGGATTTACCCTTGATTAATATTTAATGAGATCATATTGTCGATATATGATTTTCACTTTTGTTTCTGTATTCTAGTAGCCGAAAGGATCGTGTGTACGGATTGATCACTCACGGGTAAAGGGAGTTGAATGCAATCATTGAAAGAGGATGACATAAATCTCATGGATTAGAGTCAAATCCAATAGCAGGGTTCACCACGTAATGCGAGTTTTAGGGGTTTCGATTGGAGAACGAAAGTTCGGTCGATAAACCTAAACTTAGTTGGGTGTAGCCTTGAAAGAGGTGCATTCATGTTTCGGGAATCTCCACGGTCCAAGTATTTTCGTTAAAGTGATTTAGAAATTTATTTATTTTTATTTTGATCGTTTCATTCTGAGGTGAGTCGAGATCTAGTGCTAGTCTTTTTTATATAGTCTAAACCACCTCTTTTTAATCATAATCTCTCTTTTTGCAAAACCAACTCAAAATATATTTCATAGGATAATAACGAGTTCTTTGAAGTAGAAGTATTCGATGTGCTCTGGTTCTATTATGACCTTGATATTTCATATCCTATACTATAATCGATAAGGTACACTTGCCTTTATCAAGCATAGAATCAAAGAAAATCATATCTTTTATAAAATCAAACAAATTTCTCTATCACAGACAGAAAAGGAAGGGTTTCTGCTGTCCTTTTAGGTGTTATTCCAGATGATCTACAAGGCTGAAATCTGTTCTCTAACGGCTCATTTATTGTCAAGAATGGAATGGAGTATTTCAGAGATACAGTAAAGACATTCTTGGAAGTTATTCAAATCAGATGGACGGGTCAGGAACAGAAATAGAAGGAAACATTTAATGTCCAATGGACATTCCTTCTAAGGACAGTCCAGAAGAAGAAAGAAATTCAAACACAAATCAACAGAGAATAAGTATGCTCGGGATAGAAAGAAGAGACAACCATTATTCTCTTAGTGGAATTCTTTTGTCTTCTTCTTCCTCCTCTAGCCCTAAGACAAAACAGAATAACAACTTCTCTGCACAGGAAAAACATACAACAAGCCTGCTACTTCCTCTTCTACATTATATAGCAGCAAGCCAACAAAAGTGTCGAGGGCATCAAGATCAAAGATCATACCCCTTACAATCATCACTATCTTAAGCAAGTGGTCATTATATTCAAATCCTGGAGTATATAGAAGCAACAACATCCATAGAGATAACTGTTGGATCTGATGGCGCCCTTAGAGGGGGGTGAATAAGGGGTTTACTGTTTTTTTAAGATAAACTGACAGATTTTAAAGAAAAATAAACTTTTTAGCACTGATGCTAACGCCTGGCGTTGACTAGTTAACGCCTGGCGTTATCCCTCCAGAAAATATTTTGGCAGAAATAAACAAAGAGATTTTACTTGCACAATTTCAAATGAAATACAAATCCAAAAAAATAGATATACTGAAAAGAGAATTTTATATATCACAAAATGATTACAAGGATAATATTTCAATAACGCTTGAAATTGAGGCGACAAGTTGAAAATCTCTTTTTTGTTCCTTCACCGGTCCTTCTCCCAAGGACCGGTTGGCTATAGCCTATCTATCCCCAGATAAGGCCTCTAGCCACTCCCTAGATCTACCCTTGACCTAGTCGCCACGCACAAGGCGGCGAATTACCCCCCTAAGCCGCACAAGGACCTAGTCGCCACACGCAAGGCGGCGATTTCACTACGGTTATAAGTAAATGAAAAGATAAAGATACAAATTAGAATAAAAGACTCCCTATATTGAAGAGTGTTGAAGGAGATGTTGAAGACACGCTTTGATCATCATCGGAGTTGAAACGAGCGTCCTTCTTCAAATTGACCATTGAAAATCTCCTTCTCACTCTTGTTCCTCAATGGTGGTGTTGGGAGTTCTCTGAATTCGGGGATGAAATGCTCTCTCAAAGGATAGGAGTGAAGGCTTCCAGAAAAACTAACTTGAACACCGAACTCAGGTCTTTTATCTAGACATGGGAGCTAATGTCTGGCATTATGGTTAACGCCAGCGTTAAGCATCGTGTCTGGCAGTTGCTGAGACCGTGCAAAATGTCGGGATCGTGGCAGATCAAAATTTCGTCGAACGAAACAAAATTCGTCGAACGCCCCTTCGTCGAACGGAATTAACTTCAATTCGTCGATCGCAGATCCGTTCGTCGAACGCTCTAAATCGTCGACCACAGTTCAGTTCGTCGAGCGCAGGAATTCGTCGAGCGCGAATAATTTCGTCGAACGCAGACTCAGTTCGTTGAACGGAGATACTCATTCGTCGAACGCAGCTGGTCGAGCGCAAATTTGTCGAGCGCAGGAAATTTCATCGAACGGAGCTCCTCGTTCGTCGAACGCAGGTTCCATTCAGCAGACGCAGCTTCCTTCTCAGCGGTTTTCTTCTCAATGTAAGTTAACGTGGGGCGTTAACAGCTAAGGCGAGGTGTTAGCTCTCTTTCCAGAGAATCCTCAGCAAACAGCATCCTATACATAGGGTTATTTAAAAATTGTATCTGCACACTTATAAACACAAGCAAGATCAAATACATAGTGTAATTTGTTATTCTCAAACTAAGAGATGTGGAACACAAGCTCCAACAATCTCCCCATTTTGATAATAACAAATCCACTAATGTTTGTAAATATTCAATATATAACTCATCATAAGAAGTAGGGAGAGTTACCTCAGTGTCGCTTTGGACACTGCATTCATCTTGGGATATCTTGTTACTCTTTCCCATTAGGCACATGTTTGCCTCTTCTTCATCACTAGTGGATGAGCCGCTTGAAACCTCGGAGGAGGAGTCATCCCATGTAGCCGCTTTTAGGACCTTCTTCTTCTCATTTCCCTTGTGCCATTTTTCTTTACGCTCTTTCAGATATTTTGGGCACTTTCTCCGAATATGTCCGGTTTTTCTACAATGGTAGCACTCCTGTGGTGGTCGTTCATCATCGTCCTCGTCGCTCCCTCTCTCTTTCTTTGATGAAGATCCCTTTTTGATGAAATATTTTTGAAAGGTGTTTCTCCTTTCCGGATTCTTCATGAACCTTTTGAATTTCTTCACAAAAAGGCTCTCCTCGTCCTCTTCATCATCATCTTCATTTGCCTCCTTCTTTGACTTTAAGGCCAAGCTCTTCTTCTTTGGCTCCAAGTTGTACTCTTGTTGTTGAATTTTGAGTTCAACCTCATGGGTCTTGAGGTTCCCAATAAGGCTCTCAATTTGGAGCTTTTTCAAGTCGTGCGACTCCGAGATAGCCGTCACCTTTGGATTGAACTTTGGAGGGAGATACCTTAGAATTTTTCTTACCAAGTCGCCGTTGGAGAACACCTTTACAAGCACTTTTGAGTCATTGACGATTTTGGTGAACCTTGTGTACATAGAATCCACGTCTTCATCCGTCTCCATCCGGAATTTCTCATACTCGGATTCAAGTTGGAAGAGCTTTGAATCCTTCACCTGCGAAGTGCCTTCATGAGTAATTTCTAAAAGATTCCAAATATCATAAGTTGTTTCGCAAGCACAAGTTCTATTAAATTCCGTTCTATCCAAAGTACAAAATAATGCATTCATTGCTTTAGCGTTATTCTTACATCTCAACTTATCATTGTCCTCCCATCTATCTTTAGGTTTTTCCATAGTGACTTCTCCAACAACAAATGTTGGTGGAGAATAACTTTGTTCTACCATACCCCAAACGTCATTATCTAAAGCAGTTAAAAAACAACGCATTCTAGTTTTCCAATAATTATAATCGGTTCCAGTAAATAGTGGAGGTCTACTTATCCCTTAACCCTCCAAAAAGGCATGATCGCGATGCGCCATTATTTCCGGTTGTGAGACCGTTTTGGAATAACCTCCCTCTGATACCAAGTGTTGGATCTGATGGCGCCCTTAGAGGGGGGTGAATAAGGGGCTTACTATTTTTGTAAGATAAACTGACAGATTTTAAAGAAAAAGAAACTTTTTAGCACTGATGTTAACGTCTGGCGTTAACTAGTTAACGCCTGGCGTTATCCATCCAGAAAATATTTTGGCAGAAATAAACAAAGAGATTTTACTTGCACAATTTCAAATGAAATACAAATCCAGAAAAATAGATATACAGAAAAGAGAATTTTATATATCACAAAATGATTACAAGGATAATATTTCAATAACGCTTGAAATTGAGGCGACAAGTTGAAGATCTCTTTTTTGTTCCTTCACCGGTCCTTCTCCCAAGGACCGGTTGGATATAGCCTATCTATCCCCAGATAAGGCCTCTAGCCACACCCTAGATCTACCCTTGACCTAGTCGATACGCACAAGGCGGCGAATTACCCCCTAAGCCGCACAAGGACCTAGTCGCCACACGCAAGGTGGCGATTTCACTACGGTTATAAGTCAATGAAAAGATAAAGATACAAATTAGAATAAAAGAGTCCCTATATTGAAGAGTGCTGAAGGAGATGTTGATGACACGCTTTGATCATAATCGGAGTTGAAACGAGCGTCCTTCTTCAAATTGACCGTTGCAAATCTCCTTCTCCCTCTTGTTCCTCAATGGTGGTGTTGGGAGTTCTCTGAATTCGGGGATGAAATGCTTTCTCAAAGGATAGGAGTGAAGGCTTCCAGAAAAGCTAACTTGAACACCGAACTCAGGTATTTTATCTAGACACGGGAACTAACGCCTGGCGTTATGGTTAACGCCAGCGTTAAGCATCGTGTCTGGCAGTTGCTGAGACCGTGCAAAACATCGGGATCATGGCAGATCGAAATTTCGTCGAACGAAACAAAATTCGTCGAACGCGCCTTCGTCGAACGGAATTAACTTCAATTCATCGATCGCAGATTCGTTCGTCGAACGCTCCAAATCGTCGACCGTAGTTCAGTTCGTCGAACGCAATAAGCCGAGCGCAGTTATCTTGAAAGCGTCGAGCGTAGTTCAGTTCGTCGAGCGTAGGAATTCATCGAGCGCGGGGAATTTCGTTGAACGCAGACTCAGTTCGTCGAATGGAGATACTCGTTCGTCGAACGCAGCTTGTCGAGCGCAAATTCGTCGAGCGCAGGAAATTTCGTCGAGCGGAGCTCCTCGTTCATCGAATGCAGGTTCCATTCGTCGGACGCAGCTTCCTTCTCAGCAGTTTTCTTCTCAATGGAAGTTAACGCGGGGCGTTAACAGCTAACGCGGGGCATTAGCTCTCTTTCCAGAGAATCCTCAGCAAACAGCATCCTGTACATAGGGTTATTTAAAAACAGTACCTTCACACTTATAAACACAAGAAAGATCAAATACATAGTATGATTTGTTATTCTCAAACTAAGAGATGTGGAACACAAGCTCCAACAATAACTGCTGAAGGATTCTAACTGAAGAATCCTATTCACTTTTCATCCTCTTCTATTGTTCATATTCTGTAACTGTAAAAGAGTTTTAAGAATCCCTCTTCAAAGGATTCCATGGTTCTAAGAGTCTCCTTAGCAAAAGACTCAGTGGTTCTAAGAGTCTCCTTAGCAAAAGACTCAGTGGTTATACAAGTCTCCTTATCAAAAGACTCAGTGGTTCTGAGAGTTTCTTATCAAAAGACTCAGGCACAGTTAGTGCAATCCTACCAAGGTGGTAGAAGAGTGGAATACCCACATTTTGGGGAACCACTATAAAATTTATGTGTCTTCTGCATTGCTTTTCTGTGTTGTCCCAGTTTACTGCTTTCTGTTTTATATTTCTTGTGATTACTTTATTATGTTTTGGTATTGATGATTGCATAGTATTTAGTAGTTTTATTGTGTGTGCATATTTAGTGTAAAGATTTTTAAATCTCTATTCACCCCCCCCCCCCCCCTTTAGAGAATTCCTAGAGGCACACTGTGCACTTTCACATTCACATGCGTGATTACGGTTGTTGGGTATTGTAACAACAATAACCTTAATTTGAAAAAGTATCCCTTAAACTAAGGTGAATTGATATTGTATTTGATATAGCTTTTTAGTTATGTGTTTGCAGATTCTAAATTGCTAAGTACAACTCAATGTCAGGTTTCAATGAGTCATAAAACACAGGCATATGCAATGTAATTCCTCATTGTATAGACCAAGGTGTTGACTCATGTGAAATCTCTCTAGTGGGGTGTACTTCTTATTCAAACACAAAGGAGAAACTAAGAGGAAGATGTTGATGTTCTTAAGTTTTGGAAGAAAAATATTCATAAGTGTTTTCGTCGAGTAACAAGCATTTTCGTCGAATGATAAACATATTTTGTTGAGTAATGTTGTTCTACTCGTGAAATCTAAAATCATATTTCTTCCCGTCTAAACCTTAAGTCTCTAAGTGTTTTCATCGAAGAAGGATTCGTCGAAGAAGGATTCATCGAGTAACGTTCTGTATCCGACGAATTGGTTCTGCGCAGTTTCTATTTCGAATCACAGACGGCTTTCCTTCAAGGGTTCCGCCAGTACACGTGGAAAGTCTTCCCTAATTTGCATTTATAGCCATTGGAGAACAGTTCTATAAGTATCTTAGGGATATTTCAAAAAACCCTAATCGCTAATCGCGAATCAGATATTCAGTCTCTCGTCTTTTCTGTCGGTCGTATCTCTCGTTCTCGCTCGACCATCTCGTTGCCGATCAGAAATATTCTGCGATTCTTCTTCAAAAGTTAAAGTCGACAAGATCAACTGAATCAGATTTTCTCAATCAACATCTTGATTCTTTCGATTCTCAAAGTTCAAATCTAGTTCTCAAATCCACAGATTTCTTCTTCCTCTGCTCTCAACCTACTGAAGATCATTTTTAGAGAAGAAGACTTTTCTGTTTCAGATCTGAAGAAAGGGACTCTTCCTAGAGTTTCTAAGTTAGATTGAGTATCAATCATAAGTGTATTTATAAAAATCTCTTTATATACTTTTGTTGGAAGCTTGCTTCTGAGTTGTAGGAGAGAGTTGTTCTCCGAGATTGTGTAGGAATAGTTTGGTCCGAGTTGTAGGAGTTGTGACTCTGAGTTGTTGGATTTGGATAAATCCGAGTTTGGTGAAGTAGCTGAATCTAGCCTTGGAGTGCTAGATAGGCGAGGCGGGAAAGTGGACTAACCACATCGGGGAACCACTATAAAATCCTTGTGTCGTGTTGTGCTTGTGTTTCTGTGTGCTTTTATTCTTATATTTTTTAATTCCGCAAAAAGCCATAGAATCCACCTATTCACCCCCTCTAGGTGATTTAGGTTGTGACTAGATACTTTCAATTGGTATCAGAGATAGGTTGTTATCTAAAGTTTAACACCTTGAACAAGAACTCTAATCTAGTTGCAAAAGGCAATATGTCTAGAATGGAAAGATCCAAGGATTCCTCCGTCAAGTTGCATGTGCGCACTAAGGAAAACTTCCTCATGTGGAAGGAAAGAGTTAGATTCTACATGGAAACTGCAGATCCAAGAATTTTTCAAATAGTGGAAGAAGGTCCCCGTGTTCCGACAAAGTCATCTTCTATAAATTCAGCAATTATGATTCCTAAGATGATGTTGGAACTAACCAAAGATGAGATTGCACTTGTCGCCTTGGACAAGAAGGCAAAGAACATCATAGCTGGTGTAGTGGACGACTCTATGTTGCAAAATCTCATTCACTGCAAGTCAGCAAAGGAAATGTGGGACTCTCTGGTTGTTCTGATGGAAGGTCCAAAAGAGGTAAGGGATGATCGAAGATCTTTGCTGAATCAGGAATATGAAGCATTCAAGCAAGATCCGAGAGATTCCATTTCTGAGACTTATGAAAAATTCTTTAAGATACTAAACGGTCTAAGAAATTATGACCGCGAATTTTCTGTTGGTGAGCTGAATGATAAGTTCTTGAGATCCTTGACAAAAGAATGGGATACCAAGGCGATTGCAATCAGAGAATTTGGAAAGTTGGTTACCATGGAGCCACAAATATTGTTTGGAAAGCTCTTATCACATGAACTTAAGCTGAGCATAAGATGAGCCAAAGAGGAAGGGAGCAGGAATTCTGGAAGAGACAAGTCTGTTGCCCTCAAGGCAAAGAGTTCAAGAAAAATCAAGGCTATGTTACCTATAAGGAGACCACCATCAGGCGAAGATGAAGAACTGAAGCTTGCCCCTCAAGCTCTGATATGCCTGATGGAGAATTCTCCCTCCTCTCCAAGCAATTCAGAAGATTGCTCAATAAAAGAAGACAAAGACAGAATCGGTCTTCCTCCTATGATCACAGAAGATCAAGGCGTGATGATGATCATCGCAAGAAAAGCAACAGAAATGACAGGTATAATTCTAAACCGAATAAACAGATTTCTTCTGACATTATTTGTTACTGCTGCAACAAGCCAGGGCATGTCATTGTGGAGTGCACATACAAGAAGAAAGAAGGATCAAAGAAAGAAGAAAGGTGATCCTTCAAGAATAAGAAGAAAGCAGAGAAGAGCTTCATTACAAAGAAGCCAAAGACTCTCAGCGATAGTGACTCAGATGAGTCAAGCTCAGATGAGGAAGCCTACTTCGGGCTAATGGCCCAATCAGATGAAGACGTCTACAACACCCCAAATGAGGGGGAGGTAAACGTTCATACTTCTCTTTCTGCATCTGAAACTAAATCCAATGCAAATGAAGGATACTCCTCAGAGGAGGACTCAGAGTTAATGACTCAGTATAAAGGCCTTTTGAAGGGATTTGACAAATGCCGCAAGGTAGTCAGAATTCAGTCAAAACAAATTGAATCTCTCAAGACGTTGGAATCTAAACTGAAAGAGGAAATCGAAAGATTGACTCCTTTCAAAGATGAAGTCCAACTCCTGAAGGATGAATTAAAAAACTCCACTGAGTTATTAACCCTGAAGGAGAAATTTATAGATGAACTAGTAGAGAAGCTAGTGGTGGAAAGAAAACTTGTAGAAAGCTTCTCAAAGCCAAAAACTGTTCTTCCAATCAGCGATAAATTCTCTGCTCCTGCTAAGGGTAGTGGTCTTGGTCATGTGGCTGAGACAAGTAAGGATGCCAAGAGAAGAGGCGTTAAAGGCAAGGGCAAGGCTGATCAAAATCAACCCTCATTCAAAAAGGTAGTGTTTCCCACAAACACATATGATTTTGAATCCATGTACAGTCACTTTATGAGATCAACTCATGTTGAGTCAAGTAAGAGTAACCAAAGATGGAGCCATCCCCGAAGCCTTGGAACGACTGCTTTCAAGGAACCATATGAAGAAATAGTCCTTAAGGATTACGGTTCATTTATACATGGATCAGCAGCTAAGAAAGCACCAAAAGTTAAGATAGTTGTGACAAAATCTCATAAGGAGTCAGGTGTTTGCTGCAACCACGAGGCTTCTACTTCTAAGAAAGTTACTCCTATTAGACCTCCCGTTCAAAAAGTCAAACGGGAGGGCAAAAGAAGATACAACAGGTTTGACTGTTGGTGATGTGGCAAGATTGGTCACTTTGTCATAGATTGTTGGTTTAATCCGATAAATGTCAAGACTCCACGGGTTAACAATGCAAGAATGACCTCTCGCAAGGTTAACATTCCTAGTGGCGGTCATCTAACGAAGAGACAAGGACCCAAATCTGTTTGGGTTCCTAATGGCAATTGATTATTGACTGCAAGCATGTCCAAAGGCCAACAAAACTCCTATATGGTACTTGGATAGTGGATGCTCACGGCATATGGCCAGAACAAGAAACCTACGATAGGATTATACCCCAGTTGATGGAGGCAAGGACCCGCCAGATGGTTGTGATCGTGTTTGTGATTCCACGTCGACGCATTACTTTGATCGCGGCGGCAAATTTGAAGACTACGATGGAAGATGCCGCGAGATTATTGGAGCCGGCTTGATGGTCTATGTTCGAGTCGGCACGGTTCATGTTGGAGCACTTTTGGTCCATGACGATGGCGGATGACGGCGCCACTCCAACCATGGCGAGCGCCATCGCCGCTACAACTTCCAACCGTGGCGCAAGAATTAATAGTTATAACTATAATCACTCTATTATAATTAGTAATGTGTGTTATTTCATGTTTTGCATTTTATTTTGGATTTTGATTAAGCACTCTTGTTTATTTGGGCTGCATATAGCCTTTTCCTTTGTATGGCCTATATATATGGCCTCATGTATTAGTGAAGGCAGATTATTATTGATGATAAAAAAAAAAAAGAAACCCTAAGAATTTCCCTCTCTCTCTCTCTCGTTTTCTCTCTTCCAGCCGCCCAAGGTCCCTCCCCTCTCCTCTCCAAGTTCGGCCAGGTCGACCCCTTCTCCCTCCCTCTCCTTCCCCTCTCTTGGTCGACCTCTCCCCTCTCTAACCCCTCCTCCTCTCTCTTGGCCGACCACCTCTTCTCCTCCTCCCCTCTCTCGGCCTGCTTTCCCAAACCCGACCACCACCACCAGCCCCCCTTGGCCACCTCCTCCTCCCCTATCCTCCCCTCTCTCGGCCTGCTTGCCCAAAACTGACCACCACCACCAGCCCCCCTTTGCCGCCTCCTCCTCCAAGCCACCCCCTTCCTCCTTCACTCCACGGCCAGCCCTATCCTACCCGACCACCTCCATCCCTCCCCTCATCACAGCACTATTCCGGCCACCCCTCACTTCTTCTACAGCCACCACTCAACAGCCAACCTCCACGAAAAACAGCCCCGGATTTGGTCTTGCTCGTGGCGGCCGGATTTGAAGGAGACGGTGCTCTACGTCAAGTATTCTCCTCCGGTGACCACCACCGTGAACGGTCTAGGAATTTCTACAACCGGATATACGATTCCGGGAAGGGTAACGCTTCCTACTCCGTGTGAGATTTTCTCTCTAGTTAATTGTGGTGGTATAGATCTGTGACGGATTTTCTCGCCACTATTTGCTCGCGTTTATTTTCATTTGGTTAGTGGAACGCTCTAGGATTTATCGTTTATTCGACGAGGAGTGGTGATCCTCTTTTGCTCTTGTTGGGGAAGATCTTCCTATTTTCCGACGTCTTGCTTTCGGAGGATCTTCTTTGGTACAACACCATCGCTTGTCCGGACGCAAACATTCGTCCCTTTAGCTTGACGGATCCTGGCTTATCGCCGACGATTCGATCTTGTCACGGAGTTGCTATCCATACGCGTACGATAACTAATAACAAGTTTAGTCGAGGGCTGCGTTTAAGTTGTGTTTGGGAAGAGCGGAGCGTTGATAGTTGTTGTTCGTAGTCGCGTGAGAACGCCTCATTTCGGTGGCCTACATCAATTTGGTATCAAAGCGAGGTTGTGTTGATTTCTCAATCGACACCATCCTTACTTTTTCCGTAGGCCATTCGCCCTCACTTGGGTGTGCACCGTTTTGCCAAAATCTGAATTTTTTAGCATTGGTGTGCAAATAGCGATTTTCAAAATTTCGTCGGAATCAACAAACAAAATTCCTGTAGGTTCTTAGTCAAGATATAAGAATTAAAATAAAAAAAATATTTCAGTTTCATTAAGGTTTAGGTGGCTACAAAAATTAAACGCTCGTAATTTTTATACTGGACAGCACCTAATTTTTCACTAGTAATGACTACTAGGCTGAATCCGGGATATCCCCCGCCCCTTTCACGTATAACTACACCACGGGCCTGCTCTATGAAGATAATTAGGTTCAGTCGTGACCCAATGCACCAATTTAAATTAAATTTTAAACACGGTGAGAAGTGGTGCAGGCTTGTTGTCGATAGCGTCTGCCACACAAATGCTATCACGAAGAACGCGGTGTCTAGGATGTTGGTGACCACTGAACCACATCCTCACCCATATCGGCTCATATGCCCTGATGAGAGCGTTGTGTTAGTGTCCCGACGATGTTTGGTGCCCCTCACCATCAAAGCCTATTCTGAGCACGTGTGGTGCGATGTCCTTCCCATGAAGGACTTTCATGTACTGCTAGGACACCATTGGCTTGCTCATCATGATATTCTATACGATGATCGCGATGATACCTTAGACTTCATGCATCAAGGTCGGCTTATATCTCTTAGGTCCACTCCGCCCAGGAAGCCCACAGTCTCATCTGGAGACATTTGTGGCTCGGTTGAGTCGACACCACCCGGTATTGACACGCATGGGGATTTTGACACCGTTAGTCAAAGTCAGCCCATCGATTGTGTTAGCCACCCTGAGGTCAACACACCGAGCTTGATCATAACACCCGAGTCTGACCCTTTTAACCCCATCCTGCCTATTGATATTGTCCCTGTGGAGGCACCCACGTCTGATTTAGTGCCTGCGAGTGAGGTTGCCCTGATTAATCAACCTATGCACGTTCCCATCGTCCTTAGGGAGCCCTCGGTTGGACATCCCGGGGTCACTCAGGAGGTTGATGATCACGATGAGATTATGACTACTGAGTTTTCTGTGCCCCTTAGTGGGGAGGTCATACGGCCCACTTCTTTATTGATTGGTGGTACTTGTGTGAGTCTACATTCCGCACTTGTGGACTCTAGACTCGTGTTAGCTACCCCCTGGAACCACCATCCATTTAAGGCCGCCTGGAGCTCCCAAACTTCAGCCCCAACCTTGAGGTATGGCATGGAGCCCGTTACCCCCGCTGGGCGTGTTGAGTGGTTTTGTTTGGTTATCCTTCCTATGTTAGCTGACTCTACTATGCATGATCACCCTAGGCTTTGTGATCATGACACCACTCACGTTAGGAGAACTAGCATATCTGAAATAAATTTAGGTGACGAAGTCACGAATTGTTGGAGTCCTTTTCCACCCACTGACCCACCACCCCTTAGGACGATCATAGATTTAAGTTTATATTATGACTTATCATATGTTCCACGATGTCTTCACTCACCTGGACTTGATGTTACATTGCTAACCGACCCACTTGGGTCCAATTACTCTATTTTCACCGCACCCCATGGAGCATCCCGCTTTATGCTCGATTCGGTTTTAGTGGATCTTTCCCCTAGACTGTTGCCTCTTGGCAATTTAGAGAGCGATGTTAGTAGTTTCGGTACTTTGCGTCGAATATTTGGAATGCTAGAAACTTTCACTTTACCATCGAAAATTTTTGCTGAGCGGGGCCCCAACCCCATTTTTAGTGTTTCGAGATGTCTTTCACTTTTTCTAGAGCCACTACATTTAGCTTTCTTCTCGTTTCCCTCCACTAAAAATTCTGTTGGGTTGAGAGGTGAGCTGGGTAGCATGTCGTTCACGCTCATGGTGATCTCTGGAGGTATGATGTCTATTGATGTTTTAGCACTTTCCCCTTCTTTTTCCTTTGCTATGATCGAGGCCCTTGGGCACTACTTTTTGCATGACAGGTTGACACAGGTGGACATTTCTTTGGGGCCAAGCTGGGCCCGTTGCTGCTTCCTGCCACCCTGGCCGGATGGGCCACCCTCACGGCCCGCTCCCTCAGACGTACTTCTACAGGTTGCTGCTCTGCTACACCGGTTCCTTCACTCTCACTCATCGGTGATGAGTGTTTTTGAGTGGGGGAGGATTGATGGAGGCAAGGACCCGCCAGATGGTTGTGATCGTGTTTGTGATTCCACGTCGACGCATTACTTTGATCACTGCGGCAAATTTGAAGACTACGATGGAAGATGCCGCGAGATTATTGGAGCCGGCTTGATGGTCTATGTTCGAGTCGGCACGGTTAATGTTGGAGCACTTTTGGTCCATGACGATGGCGGATGATGGCGCCACTCCAACCATGGCGAGCGCCATCGCCGCTACAACTTCCAACCGTGGCGCAAGAATTAATAGTTATAACTATAATCACTCTATTATAATTAGTAATGTGTGTTATTTCATGTTTTGCATTTTATCTTGGATTTTGTTTAAGCACTCTTGTTTATTTGGGCTGCATATAGCCTTTTCCTTTGTATGGCCTATATATATGGCCTCATGTATTAGTGAAGGCAGATTATTATTGATGATAAAAAAAAGAAACCCTAAGAATTTCCCTCTCTCTCTCTCGTTTTCTCTCTTCCAGCCGCCCAAGGTCCCTCCCCTCTCCTCTCCAAGTTCGGCCAAGCCGACCCCTTCTCCCTCCCTCTCCTTCCCCTCTCTTGGTCGACCTCTCCCCTCTCTAACCCCTCCTCCTCTCTCTTGGCTGACCACCTCTTCTCCTCCTCCCCTCTCTCGGCCTGCTTGCCCAAACCCGACCACCACCAGCAGCCCCCCTTGGCCACCTCCTCCTCCCCTATCCTCCCCTCTCTCGGCCTGCTTGCCCAAAACCGACCACCACCACCAGCCCCCCTTTGCCGCCTCCTTCTCCAAGCCACCCCCTTCCTCCTTCACTCCACGGCCAGCCCTATCCTACCCGACCACCTCCATCCCTCCCCTCATCACAGCACTATTCTGGCCACCCCTCACTTCTTCTACAGCCACCACTCAACAGCCAACCTCCACGAAAAACAGCCCCGGATTTGGTCTTGCTCGTGGCGGCCGGATTTGAAGGCGACGGTGCTCTACGTCAAGGATTCTCCTCCGGCGACCACCACCGTGAACGGCCTAGGAATTTCTACAACCGGATCTACGATTCCGGGAAGGGTAACGCTTCCTACTCCGTGTGAGATTTTCTCTCTAGTTAATTGTGGTGGTATAGATCTGTGACGGATTTTCTCGCCGCTATTTGCTCGCATTTATTTTCATTTGGTTAGTGGAACACTCTAGGATTTATCGTTTATTCGACGAGGAGCGGCGATCCTCTTTTGCTCTTGTTGGGGAAGATCTTCCTATTTTCCGACGTCTTGCTTTCGGAGGATCTTCTTTGGTACAACACCATCGCTTGTCCGGACGCAAACATTCGTCCCTTTAGCTTGACGGATCCTGGCTTATCGCCGACGATTCGATCTTGCCACGGAGTTACTATCCGTACGCGTACGATAACTAATAACAAGTTTAGTCGAGGGCTGCGTTTAAGTTGTGTTTGGGAAGAGCGGAGCGTTGATAGTTGTTGTTCGTAGTCGCGTGAGAACGCCTCATTTCGGTGGCCTACATCACCAGTGAAAGATGGTCCAAAAGTCATCTTTAGCGGATCTGATCGGGGAATTACTAAAGGCTACGATATGATTACAAATGGTATAGTCTCTTTCACAGACGTGGCTTATGTTAAAAGATTACATCATAATCTCATTAGCATAAGTCAACTATGTGACAAAGGCTATATGGTAGAATTCTACAAGGACAAGTGCTTGATAAAGTTGTCTGATACGTCAGAAACGATTTTAACAGGCACTCGTAGTAGAAATATTTTCTGCTTAAATTTTCTATGTTTAGACTCTTCTACACCTGTGTGCTTTTTAACAAAAGATAGTGCATCTCTTTGTGACCAATGGCACAAGAGACTAGCACATATAAATTTCAAAACTATAAGTATGTTATTCTCTCACAATTTAGTTCGTGATGCACTTGATGTTAAGTGCATTAAAGAGAGACCTTGTCATGCATGCCAAATGGGCAAGCAGACTAGAGCCACCTTTAAGAGCATAATTGGCAAAGATTCTACCAGATGCTTATATCTGTTCCATATGGATCTATTTGGTCCCATGTCAATCAGAAGTTTAGGAGGTAAAGCTTATACTTTGGTTATTGTTGATGACTACTCACGCTTTGCTTGGGTATTATTTCTAAAACACAAGTCAGATACGTTTGATTCTTTCACTAATTTTGTCAAGCAAATACAAAATGAATTAAACTGCTCCGTAGTCAAAATCAGAAGTGACCACGGAATAGAATTCAAATCTGGTGCCATGACAGAGTTCTGTGAAAGCTTAGGTATCTTTCATGAGTTTTCATCTCCTCGTACTCCACAACAAAATGGAGTCGCCAAGAGAAAGAGTAGAACAATCATAGAGGCTTGCAGGACAATGTTGACTGACTCTTCACTACCTGAATATTTTTGGGCTGAAGGAATCAACACTGCTTGCCACGTGCAAAACTGAGCACTAATCAACAAAAATCATCATAGGACCCCTTATGAACATCTGAAAGGCAGGAAACCAACTTTATCTTATTTTAGGATCTTTGGCAGTAAATGCTTCGTGCTTAATAATGGGAAGTATTACAAAACTAAATTTAGTGAAAAATGTTTTGAAGGTATTTTCGTAGGCTATAGTAGCCATAGTAAGGCATATAGGATTTTCAACAAGAAAACCCTGATTGTAGAAGAAACTTACAATGTTATTTTTGATGAGACGGGCATGCTTCAAGGCAGCTCTTCTAGTGTATTTGTTGAAGATGTAGGTGCAAAATTCAAAGAACTTCACCTGGAAGAAGTACCAAAGGAAGATGCTCCAAAGTCTACATAAGTAAATGTTCCAATTCCACCTGAGGAAGATTCTCAATAAGAAGAAGAAGAAGAAGAAGAAACCCCAGAAGTGTAAGTACCTCCTTGTAATATGGATGATGGAAGAAACCTGATCATTAGACCCCAAAGAGAACATCTGATTGATCAAATCATCAGTGAAACCAATGCTGGAGTAAGAACAAGAAGAGGTACAACTAATCAAGTTTTGCACTTATGCTTTCTGTCACAGGTTGAGCCAAAGAAGTTCGATGAAGCAAAGAATGACTCCTCATGGATCATTGCAATGCAAGAGGATCTCAATCAGTTTCAGAGGTGCAAAGTTTGGAAGCTAGTGCCAAGACCCAAAGGACAAAATGTTATAGGAACAAAATGGTGTTGGGAACAGTGCCCAACAATGTTCCTGATTTGAAGAAGTGCTCAGCTCAATGATAAGTGCAAGTTGTATTTAATGTTCCATCTAGTTCATGATTGCATAGATCGACAATATGTCAAGTACTTTAGTTATTTCACTAAGTACTATATCGTCGAGAAGAATAGAAGATGTCGTCGACTAAGTATGCTTGTCGTCATGATGATGAGCAAAGCAAACGCAAAGACTTGGCGAGTTTGTCGAACGAAGAATGAAGTTCGTAGAACGAAGAACGAAGTTCATCGAACGCAAAGACTTGGCGTGTTCGTCGAACGAAGAATGGAGTTCATCGAACGAAGAATAAAGATCATCGAACGCGGAGACGGGAGAGAAAAATGAAGTTCGTTGAACGCAGAATGGTGTTCATCGAACGCAGAATGAAGCTCGTCGAATGCAGAGAAGACATGAAGATATAAAAGGAAGGGATGTTATCGAGAAGTTGCAGTATCGTCGACATCAACAGAGTAACCTTGTCATCGAGAAGAACAGACATCGTCGTAAAGAAGGCATGTCGTCTAGAAGACTAAAGAAGGAAAGCTGAAGACAAGCAATTGCTGAAGCAGAGTCTGTCGACATGATATTGCTCATGTCGTCGATAGAACAAAGTGATTACGACGACAGACTACAAGAAAGAAGATCACGACGACACAGTCAGAGATAGCATATCGCCGTATATGCAAAAATGCCAGAAGTTCTTATGTCATCGAGATATCAATGTCAGAGGCAGAAGCTGGAAGACTTGAAGATCTACCAAGGTCTAAGGCATCGACAAAGTTCTTTCGTCGAGATATTATCCATATCGTCGTAATAATAAAAATATCGTCGAGACGGAATTCAAATATTGCGGACGCGCTGTCAGCATTTAATGTCATCGTCTGATTGTCCAATCAGCACGTGCTCTTAAGGTATGGGGCGTCTGACACTTAAGGAACTATTTCAGAAGACCGTTGGGAGCCTCTCAGTCTTATAAAAGAGATAAGAGGATTCCCTAGAAAAAAAAAAGCAATCTTTGTGAGAAAAGAAAAATGTAAAAGAATCTCGTTGTTGCTGCGGAGAAGAAGAACAAGAAGTAGAGAACAAGAATCAAGAGTTCTCAGAATAATCAGTCATCTCCATTGACTGATTTCCTCATCAGGCTAAGAGAAGAGATTGAAGAAGAACTGCGCTTTCAAGATCTGAATCAGAAACATCTTCTTCAACCTCAAGAAGCCAATCTTCATCAGGCTAAGTTGCCAATCTTCATCAGGCAGAAGAAGCAGTTGTCATTACTGTAATTTCATTTTTGTAAGGCTTGCGGGCCTGAGTGTCTAGCTTAAGGGCTGGAGAGCTGTGAGGCTTGAGGGTCAGGGCAGTGGACTTGCGGGTCCGATTTCGTCAAGCTTGAGGGCTTGAGACCTGTGAGACTTACGGGCCAGGGCAGAGGCTAGACTTGCAGGTCTAAGCTAGGTAGGGCTTGAGGGCCTGATTGTAAAGCTTGAGGGCTTGAGACCTGTGAGGCTTGCGGGCCAGGGCAGAGGCTAGACTTGCGGGTCTGAGCTAGGTAGGGCTTGAGGGCCTGATTGTCGATCTTGCGGGCTCGGGTGCAGTAGGGGCTTGAGGGCTTAGGCTGTAGGACTTGCGGGTCTGTGTTGTAAGGCTTGCGGGCCTGAAGATTTGGCGGAGTTTACTGAGCCTAGCACACTGCTAGGTAGGCGCAGAGGGAAAGAGGACTACTCAAGACACCCTGTCTTGAGGAACCTCTATAGATCACTGTGTGCTTTTCTGTGTTGTGCTTTATAATTTATAGATCTATTAACCAGAAATCAAGAACACCTAAAGGGGATAAATTAATTTGAAAAACCTATTCACCCCCCCCCCCCCCCTCTAGGCGATAAGTTGACACCCAATAAACAACAAGTGGTATCAAAGCGAGGTTGTTCAAAGAAAAGCTTAACAGCTTGAACAGATCTGCCCTTGGGTGTTCATTCATCATAGCTATGGAATCGAAAATAGCTATTTTCTCTAAGGAGAACTTTGTCCTTTGGAAAGTTAGAGCAAGAATACACATGGAGGCTATGGACCCTAGAATATTTCAAATTGTTCAAGAAGGGTCATATGTCCCCAAGACTATGTCCAAGAAAATGACTGAAGATGAGATCATCCTAGTCAACTTGGACAAGGAAGCCAAAGACATTGTAGCTGGTGCAGTTGACTTCTCAACATTTCAGAAACTGGCTCACTGCATGACAGCAAAAGAGATGTGGGACTCTCTAATGGTTCTTATGGAAGGATCAAAAGAATAAAGAAGCAGCGCAGCTAAGGAGAAAGTCAGAACATTGAGTGACAGTGACTCAAGTTGTTCAGACTCAGAAGAGAAGACTCGGTTTGGGCTGACTGTCCTATCTGAGTCAGAGGAAGAAATCCAGGATGAAGTCTCACCTGAACAGGTATGCATAAGGGCTCCTCTATCTACCTCGGATTCAGAATCGGAGACAAGCTCATCTATAAATGATGACTGGTCCAAGTCATACAATGATCTCCTAGAAGATGTCAAGATGCTCAAGATGTTGTGCAAGGAGCAGGATTCGAAGATCTCCTATCTTCATGCAAGAAATCTTCATCTCTCAGAGAAAGCAGAAAAACTAAACTCTAGAGAATGCAGAGTTTTGTCAACTCAAAAAGGACTTCAAGGCAAGTTCCAACCTTGACTTGATAAGCAAATTTGGGAAGACTCTGAAGGCATTGATTGAGATCAAGGAGCTGTGCTGCTCACTAACCATAGAAGTGGTTCTTCTGAAGAAGGACAAAATTCAGTCCAAAGCCCTTAAATCTAAGAATGACAACATCATAAGGGTGAAGAATAAACTCCCCTTTGTAGTGAAGCCTGTGGCAAGCTCCTCCAAATCAGAGACCTCTCATCCACTGGTAAATGGTTGTTGCTCCACTCAAAGAAGGGAGCAGGGATGCTTCAAGGAAGACAAATCAAGCAGACCCCATGGGATGAAAGCTAGCTTGAGGAAGGTAATCTCACCCTCCAACAAGAATGCTGGGCAATCTAATCTTGGTTATCTCAAGAATGGGAGCTCCACAAGTGGAGCAAAGAACATGTCAAAAATCTCAAGGGTACCTCATGGGAGGATGGACACAAGGAGGCATGAAGTTAGTAGGTCTGCAGAAACAAGGAAATCTTTAAAGAAGAATGACTCTAGAAGGGAAACTGTGAGTGGTGACAGCAAACATCACATCTACCATCAGCACAGTTCACCTTCCTTGCTTCATTCATTTGTTCACACACAAAGAACCCCTGCTCACACAGTCAGTCAGAAAAGGAGATACAACAGATTTGAATGCTGGTGTTGTGGAAAGACTGGGCACTTTGCAATTGATTGTTGGTACAATCCAACTGCTCCAAGGGTAACGAATGTTAAACCTTCAAATCACCATGTTCATTATCACTATGCATACCCTGGAGTAGTTAAACCCAGTATGCCCATTAATGCTAACAATTTCCTAGGACCCAAATTTACTTGGGTACCTAAGGGCTTGTAATCTCATTTTGCAGGTAGTCCAAGAGCCCACCAGAAGAAAATCTGGGACTTGGAATTGGTGGCTGTTCTGACCCACAGGCAGAACAGCAAAGTCTATTTACTAACAAATTTAGTGCAGGTCATCCTACCAAAAAGGGGCCTAAAAAGCTGACGTTAGATGAATAAGTCTTGGAATCTATAATCATCGATATATTACGAGACACAATAGACGTTACGACGACAAAGGATCAAGTTGGGAGGATGCGTATCGTCAAAATACAATCGATCTATTTATCACGAGATTAGATCGGTCCATCGGAGTCATCTGATCGCTCTTTCCTTCAAAGGTACGTGCCTCTCACCTACCGACACTATAAATAGAGTGAATGCTCGAGAATAAAAACTACGCTATCATTTGCCCTAAGTTATTCTGTCAACAAACCCCCGCCTCATCTCCAACATACTGCCTTCTCTCTCACTCCGAATCAATGGCTCCCAAGAAAGAAGAGGTGATCTCCGGTTGTGAACTCCAGCGAGGTAGCTTCAATGCCTGCTCGGATGAGATAAGGTCAGTAATAGGGTTGCTGGAGGCATCAGGGCTGGAATATTTGCTATGCGAACCCTCAGTTCTTCTCCACTGTGAATTAGCAGAATTCTTCGCCGAAGCAAGAATCAACCATACTGAATCCTAGATCAAGTCCACGGTAGGAGGCAAGAAAGTTAAGATTTCTGCGAAAAGCCTAGGGAAAGCGCTGCATCTGCCAAGAATCCAAGGGGGGAGGAAGAAGAAGAGCTGACCTCGGAGAATGTGTTCGCAAGCTATACCTGGTGCGGCCACACAGGGAAGACCTACAGGTTCATTAAGAGAGCGAAATTCAATCAAAAGGGGAAGTTGATGTCCGACATCGTTGGCAAAGTTCTCCTATGCAAACCTGGGTCCCATGACCGAATCTCAAAAGACATGTTCGTTGTCATGGCCCGGATAATTCACTCTAAGAAGACCAACTGGAGTGAGTTCCTCTTCCAGAGAATGAAGAACACCCTGAAGTCCCCCCTCCTACGGAAGAATACTATCCCTCTACCTGCTAAACACCTAGGGTGAAGTACTAAATAAGAAAATGGGAGTTTCTCTACACTACTCCAAGCGACTGGATGCAAAAATGCTAGATCGATGGGATAGGCCTATCCCTAAACCATCATCTAATGTCCAACCTGCTCCCACATAGGTTATTGAAGAAAGTAGAAACCCCAACTTGGGGAGTGTTCCCGCTGAGGGGGAGTCCCAACTTGGGAGCTCAGCCCAAGACACAGAGATGATAGATGGGGAGCTCCCGGCAGGAGGCTCAGCCCAAGGAAATGCACAAGTTGAGGGGGATACCCAACTGGGGTACTCTGCCCTAGAAGATCAAGGAAATGAGCCCATGGAAGACATCACTATCTCAGACTGCCGAGAGTTAGTAGCAGCAAGTAAGATTGTGCTTACATGCCCTGGCGAGACAGTACCAGAAAATATCAAGGGGAAGGCCAAGGTAACAGCACATATCAGTGAAGAATCATCTGCAAATAGCTCTGAAGAAATTCCACAAGAAAGAGAAGAGGAAGATGAACAAGCTGCTGAGCCATCTTCGGCTCAGTCAGGTTCTCTTTTCCACATGATGTCAGCTCTACTAACAACTCAGCGCAAACAACTGGAACAGTTTATAGTAAAAACTGTGGATAATTTAAGAAAAGAGGTGAAGGGGGAGATCCAGGAAATGAAGAGAGACATACTCCATCTCAGCACTCAGTGCGCTCACTTCTACACTTTGGCAGCTCCGGCCATAGAGAAGATGAGCGAGGAAATCAACAAAGTGGGACATCAAACCCACACAATCCTGAAAGAGCAAGAAACATTCTCACACTATGTGTATAATGGTTTTGGGCAGATAGAGACAGATGCTGCAAATAACAAAAATCAAATTCTGAATAAGTTCAATGAGAATGCTCATACCTTAGATACCCATTTGCTTGAAATAAACAACAATTTGGATGTGACTGAACAACACCTGCATGAAAAGCTGAACCTAGTCAGAGAAGGACTTGAGGAAAGGGTGATGGAACAAGATGGGGGGAATGAAATAATAAACGCCAGTTCACATCAAGCAATGTGGATAACAAATCAAATAAAGCAGACAATGTAAAAAAACCATCATTATATGAGGCTGCTAATCCTTCTGCAAGCACTGAATCAGCTGAGTACGGAATAAAATTCGGAGAATCAGCAACCTCCAGGAAAAGAAAGAGAATTCAGAGCAGCCAGTATCGACAAAAAAGACTGAGGGAAATTGAGCTGGATCCACAATCAGGAAGGTGGAGTCCTGTCTCAAGAGAAATAATAACTGAATCATGGATTCATTTTGGATATCCTTTGGAGGACTATCTGAGGGCATACCAGTCAGCGGAATGGCAGAAACATCTGAAGCAGCTGGAGAGGAGGAAGAATCACAAGCTAGCATTCCCACAAGGTCCTCCTCCCTCTCCTAAAAAGATTCCCTTGCCCATCAACTACCATCAGAGGCAAAGGCAGAAAACCAAAGGGGCAAGCAGCAGCAGATGCTGATGGGGCACCAAATTAAAATCTTAAAATCTTAATTATTCTGCTGGGGCAAATGAATGCTAATGTTTATTCATGAACATCTATTCTAGTTATATGCTTGCCATTTATTGTGAATAACATTTAATCTATTTTATGTGATTGCTGCTTTATGTGTGATATTATCATCTGAAATATCTTTTCATGAGTGGCATTTATCATTGAGGTAAGTTAGGGATTCTTCAAATAGGGGGAGATTGTTGGGAACAGTGCCCAGCAATATTCCTGATTTGAAGAAGTGCTCGGCTCAATGATAAGTGCAAATTGTATTTAATGTTCCATCTAGTTCATGATTGCAGAGATCGACAATATGTCAAGTACTTTAGTTATTTCACTAAGTACTATATCGTCGAGAAGAATAGAAGATGTCGTCGACTAAGTTTGCTTGTCGTCATGATGATGAGCAAAGCAAAGGCAAAGACTTGGTGAGTTAGTCGAACGAAGAATGAATTTCGTCGAACGAAGAACGAAGTTCGTCGAACGCAAAGACTTGGCATGTCCGTCGAACGATGAATGGAGTTCGTCAAACGAAGAATAAAGATCGTCGAACGCAGAGACGGGAGAGAAGAATGAAGTTCTTCGAACGCAGAATGGTGTTCATCGAACACAGAATAAAGCTCGTCGAACGCAGAATAAAGCTCGTCGAACGCAGAGAAGACATGAAGATATCAAAGGAAGGGATGTCATTGAGAAGATGCAGTATCGTCGACATCAACAGAGTAGCCTTGTCGTCGAGAAGAATAGACATCATCGTAAAGAAGGTGTGTCGTCTAGAATACTGAAGAAGGAAAGCTGAAGACAAGCAGTTGCTGAAGCAGAGTCTGTCGACAAGATATCGCTCATGTCGTCGATAGAACAAAGTGATCACGACGACAGAATACAAGAAATAAGATCATGAAGACACAGTCAGAGATAACATATCGTCGTATATGCAAAAATGCCAGAAGTTCTTGTGTCGTTGAGATATCAATGTCAGAGGCAGAAGCTAGAAGACTTGAAGATCTACCAAGGTCTAAGGCATCGACAAAGTTCTGTCGTCGAGATATTATCCATATCGTCGTAACAATAGAAATATCATCGAGACGGAATTCAAATATTGCGGACGCACTGTCAGCATTTAATGCCTCCATCTAATTGTCCAATCAGCATATGCTCTTAAGGTATGGGGCGTCTGACACTTAAGGAACTTTTTCAGAAGACCGTTGGGAGCCTCGCAGTCTTATAAAAGAGATAAGAGGATGCCCTAGAAAAAAAAAAGCAATCTTTGTGAGAAAAGAAAAACGTAAAAGAATCTCCTCGTTGCTGCGGAGAAGAAGAACAAAAAGTAGAGAACAAGAATCAAGAGTTCTCAGAAGAATCAGTCATCTCCATTGACTGATAAGAAGTTGTTCCTCATCAGGCTAAGAGAGAAATTGAAGAAGAACTGCGCTTTCAAGATCTGAATCAGAAACATCTTCTTCAACCTCAAGAAGTCGATCTCCGTTAGGCTAAGTTGCCAATCTTCATCAGGCAGAAGAAGCAGTTGTCATTACTGTAATTTCATTTTTGTAAGGCTTGCGGGCCTGAGTGCCTAGCTTGAGGGCTGGAGAGCTGTGAGGCTTGAGGGCCAGGGCAGTGGACTTGCGGGTTCGATTTCGTCAAACTTGAGGGCTTGAGACCTGTGAGGCTTGCGGGCCAAGGCAGAGGCTAGACTTGCGAGTCTGAGTTAGCTAGGGCTTGAGGGCTTGAGACCTGTGAGGCTTGCGGGCTAGGGCAGAGCCTAGACTTGCGGTTCTGAGCTAGGTAGGGCTTGATGGCCTAATTGTCGAGCTTGAGGGCTCGGGTGCAGTAGGGGCTTGAGGGCCTAGGATGTAGGACTTGCGGGTCCGTGTTGTAAGGCTTGCGGGCCTGAAGATTTGGCGGAGTTTGTTGAGCCTATCACACTGCTAGGTAGGCGCAGAGGGAAAGAGGACTACTCAAGACACCCTATCTTGAGGAACCTCTATAGATCACTGTGTGCTTTTCTGTGTTGTGCTTTATAATTTATAGATTTATTAACCAGAAATCAAGAACACCTAAAGGGGATAAATTAATTTGAAAAACTTATTCACCCCCCCCCCCCCCTCTAGGTGATAAGTTGACACCCAATAAACAACAAATGGGTTTTCAGAAACAAGCTGGATGAAGATGGAATAATTATCAAGAACAAGGCCAGACTTGTAGCATAAGGCTATAGACAAGAAGAAGGGATCGACTTCAATCAAACTTTTGCCCTCGTGGCAAGACTCGAAGCAATCAGGTTGTTTCTAGCGTATGCTGCTCATAAAGGATTCAAAGTCTACCAAATGGACGTGAAGTCAGCCTTCCTAAATGGTAATCCAAATGGACGTGAAGTCAGCCTTCCCCTAGGTTTTGTTGACTCCTCTCTACCTGATCATGTTTATTATTTACGTAAAGCATTATATGGTCTCAAACAAGCCCCTCGAGCTTGGTATGAGACATTATCTAGCTTTCTTCTTGAGAACAAGTTCACAAGAGGAAAGATAGATAAGACATTATTTCTTAGGGAAGTAAAAGGCAAGATTTTTCTAGTGCAATTCTATGTCGATGACATTATCTTTGGATCTACGGACGATAACCTTTGCAAAAAGTTCTCTAACATAATGCAAGGGAAATTTGAAATGAGTAGTATGGGTGAGCTGAAGTATTTCTTAGGACTTCAGGTGAAGCAATCTGAAGATGGAATTTTCATCTCTCAGACGAAGTTCACCAAAGAGTTAATTAAGAAATTCGGAATGATGAATGCAACCTCTATGAGGACTCCAATGGGTACAGCTATGTCTCTGGACAAGGATGAGAAAGGGAAACCTTTTGATGAAACCAAGTACAGAAGCATAATTGGATCCTTGCTCTACCTCACTGCAAGCAGACCAGATATAATGTTCTCTACAGGTGTATGTGCTAGATTTCAGGTGAACTCTAAGGAATCTCATTATGCTACTGCAAAGAGGATCTTGAGATATCTTAAGGGCGCACCAAATCTTGGCTTATGGTACCCAAGAAGTAATGACTTCGAGCTAACAGGCTTTTCAGATGCTGACTTTGCAGGTAGCAAGGATGACAGGAAAAGCACTTCCGGGACGTGCCAATTCCTTGGAAAGAGGCTTGTCTCATGGAGTAGCAAGAAGCAGAATTGTGTGGCAATCTCAACTGCTGAATCGGAATATATCTCCATCGGCAGTTGCTGTGCACAACTTCTGTGGATCAGGAATCAGCTCGAAGACTACAACTTGAAGATGAAGGAGATTCCGATGTTCTGCGACTCATCAAGTACTATTGCAATTGTAAACAATCCAGTATCCCACAGCCGGACAAAGCATATAGAGATCCACTATCACTTCATCCGGGAGTTCCGACAGATAAGCAAATTGCAGATATTTTTACAAAGCTACTTGATGAGGCCAAGTTCAATTTCTTCAAGCTAGAACTTGGTATGCTGAACAAAGAATCTTGAAGAGAAGACAAAGAATTCAGACACTCTCACTTATTCAAGAAAAGACAAGTCAATTTCACGAGTACTTCTACATTCCGTCGGGTAAAATCCTTCTACTCGACGAAATTATTTTTTGTCGAGTGACATTATGGCCTTCGACGAATTGCTCCTTCCTTGCAAAATTTCGTCGAGTCGGAATTTCTTTCTCTATTCTAAACCTATTGGATCTGAAGAGTCATATCTACTGAAATAAGGTACGCATCTCTTTTCTCTTGAAATTTTCAAATCTATATAAAAGGGCTTAAGGTTTTCACGCGTCACAATACTTGCACCGTCGCCGAACCCTCGATAGCTCCGATGATTTGTCTCCCGTCATCTGCTCTCGCCGCAAGTGTTCATCATGTCTCAGAAAATCCATGGTTTTCTCGATGTAGGGGGGGAGCTCGTACGCGCAGGATTCGCCTCTGCTTTGGATGAGTTCAGGAATGTGGTTATCTGCTTGGAAGAGGCTGGTTTGTCCTTCATTCTCGATCATCCTTGCCGAGTTATCGAGAAGCAGGTGATCGGGTTTTTCAGAAATGCGTATGTTCTTCATTCTGGGAGAGTTATCAACTCTTCTGTCAAAGGAAAGATTATCAAGATGAAGCCCTCTCGCTTAACAAAATTTCTGAGGCTACCGGTGGTAGATGAAGAAGATTGTCTGTTTGAAAATGACCATGTCAGAACTCTACTTTTCTGTGGTTTGCCAAGGGGCACCAAATCTATTAGAAGGAAAATATGAATGAGGAAGGAAAATTATTATCAGACATTTTGGGAAAGGTCCTTCTCTGTAATGTAGGTTCTCACGACTACCTTTCAAATGAGATGTACAAAATGGTGACTGGGGATTGATTTTGTTTGACAAGATTAAAGCCAGTTTGATGACTCTGAACTTTGGAAGGATCATCACTCTTTTTCTGAATCAAATGGATGGACAATTGTTTGATTTGGCATCTGGGACTGCTCTGCATCCCATGAAGAAAATTGACTCCTCAATTATTCAGAGATGGGATAGAAAGATAGTGCGGCTTAGTCTGAAGAGACCTAGTGAAGTGGATTTGGAAGATGAAAGAGAAGCAGCTCCAAGGCAGAACAAGAAGAAAAAGGTGAGATCAGCTAAAGTACTAGTTCAGGGGGAGAACCTTAATACTCAAGGTCCAAGTCATTCTTCAGTGGCTCCTCAAGCCAATCCCTCTCCTGTTCATTCTCCTATTTCCCCTCCTAAACCTAGTGATCAAGAGAAACCCAGTGTTGATGATGGTAATGCTCATGGCAGTAGTGGTGATGATGGTGATGATGGTGGTGAGGACCCAGGTGCTGAAATAAATACAAATTTGGTTGATAGAGTCATCAAAACTCATTTTTCTGGAAAAGGAACCTTCTGATCAGGGCAAGTCTCCCACATCTGGTGGACCTCCCTCTATTGCAGGTGAAGCACCAGCTTCTGATTATGTTCATACTAAAGTAATTGCAAGCTCTGAGGGGGAGCAGAGCAGGACAGCTAAAATAGATGAAGAAGAGATCAACTCAACTGCAATTGTACTCTATGAACCCCTCTAGGATGTACATTCTGAGCATGATCCTGCTTCTCCAGGCCAAGAAGATTCCCACAACCTTGTATCTTTTGGTGAGAATTTTAAAGCTTCTTCTTCAAGACCTGCTCCTGCAGCAACCTCTCCAAATGAATTAGTGCAAACAATTGAAGTTCTGCTCAAGACTCAGGCTGAGCATATAGAATTTTCTCTCAGTCAAGTATACAACAAAATTTCAGAAGTTGAGAAAGATGTTAATAATGGTCTAGCATCTATCAATCATAATATGGGAATTCTAAGAAAAAAACTTGATGAAAAGTTTGATAAAGCTATTGAAGCTATGAATCTTTCTGCCCAAGGCATGTCTTCTCTCTATGAAAAAGCAGACACAGTTGATAGAGGTCAAGATATGTTACTAAGTTCTGCAAGTGCTAATACTTATATCATTCATTCTTCACTCAGCAAATTCAAAGATGAAATTCTCCAAACCCTTCTTAAAGAAGTCAGAAAGGGGAAGGAAGATATGGCAGCTAAGATGGATGATTTAAACAGAATAGTAGAGAGCAGATTTCAGGAAAGCAATGTTTATCAATCTCAAAATGCTGGATGGCTTCATGATGTTTTCACAGGAAGAGCTCCAGGCTCCTATGCTCAAGATCAAGTCTATCCAGAGCAAGTGTTTGAGGAACAACCTTATGTTCCTCCTGCATCTTACTCTCCTGTGTGGTCTGATTAGGAGGAGATAGCAGAATCCTCGAAGTGTCCTGCTAAGAAGCAAAAGGATTTCATAGAAAGAAGACCTGTTCAAGTTGAAAGAGAAAGAAGGGGAGCTGGCATAGTGTTCAGAGAACCAGGGGAAGAAAGAAGAAATCATGGTGAAACTGGAGTCCAATTTCCAAAAACATAATCTTGGACATCTTCAATCTGATCGAGATTTCAAATGAAGAGCCCCAGAATTATTATGATCAAGAAGAAATCAACAAGCTGAAAGCAACAAAGCTGACAAGAAGAATTCATTTCAGAAAGTATGGCTACAACAACCCAAGTGCTCCTCCTCCTCCAAAGTATTATCCAAAGCCCAAGGCTTATTTTGCCAGGCAGTTGAAGAAGAGCAGGTCAGAAAAGGCCAAGATGCCTTAAGCAATGTGTTGTGATTGCGTGTTAAACTCTTAAAAACTTTTATATATTTGAATGTGTTATTGCCATCTCTTTCACTTTGATATTTATTATTGCTTGTGATTATTATTTATATGTGTGCAATTCATCTTAGTAGATAGGTTCTGACTTCTTCAAATAGGGGGAGATTGTTGGGTATTGTAACCACAATAACCTTGATTTGAAGAAGTGTCCCTTAAACTAAGGTGAATTGATATTGTATTTGATATAGCTTTTTTAGTTATGTGTTTGCAAATTCTAAATGGCTAAGTACAAACTAATGTCAGGTTTCAATGAGTCATAAAACACAGGCTTATGCAATGTAATTTCTTATTGTATAGACCAAGGTGTTGACTCATGTGAAATCTCTCTATTGGGGTGTACTTCTTATTCAAACACAAAGGAGAAGCTAAGAGGAAGATGTTGCTGTTCTTAAGTTTTGGAAGAAAAATATTCCTAAGTGTTTTCGTTGAGTAACAAGCATTTTCGTCGAATGATAAACATCTTTCGTCGAGTAATGTTGTTCTACTCGTGAAATCTAAAATCGTATTTCTTCCCGTCTAAACCTTAAGTCCCTAAGTGTTTTCGTCGAAGAAGGATTCGTCGAAGAAGGATTCGTCGAGTAATGTTATGTATCCGATGAATTGGTTCTGCGCAGTTTCAATTTCAAATCACAGACGGATTTCCTTTAGGGGTTCCGCCATGTACAGTACACATGGAAGGTCTTCCCTAATTTGCGTTTATAGCCATTGGAGAAGAGTTCTATAAGTATCTTAGGGATATTTCGGAAAACCCTAATCGTTAATCGTGAATCAGATATTCAATCTCTCGTCTTTTCTGTCGGTCGTATCTCTCGTTCTCGCTTGACCATCTCGCTCCCGATTAGAAGTATTCTGCGATTCTTCTTCAAAAGTTAAAGTCGGCAAGATCAACTGAATCAGATTTTCTCAATCAACATCTTGATTCTTTCGACTCTCAAAGTTCAGATCTAGTTCTCAAATCCACAGACTTCTTCTTCTTCTGCTCTCAACCGACTGAAGATCATTTTTAGAGAAGAAGACTTTTCTGTTTCAGATCTGAAGAAAGGGACTCTTCCTAGAGTTTCTAAGTTAGATTGAGTATCAATCTTAAGTGTATTTGTAAAAATCTCTTTATATACTTTTGTAGGAAGCTTGCTTACGAGTTGTAGGAGAGAGTTGTTCTCCGAGATTGTGTAGGAGTAGTTTGGTCCGAGTTGTAGGAGTAGTTTGGTCCGAGTTGTAGGATTTGGATAAATCCGAGTTTGGTGAAGTAGCCGAATCTAGCCTTGGAGTGCTAGATAGGCGAGGAGGGAAAGTGGACTACCCACATCGGGTAACCACTATAAAATCCTTGTGTCGTGTTGTGCTTGTGTTTATGTGTGCTTTTATTCTTATATTTTTTTAATTCTGAAAAGTCATAGAATCCACCTATTCACTCCCCTCTAGGTGATTTAGGTTGCGATTAGATACTTTCAACTGTCTCCTCCAGTAGAGGTGTGTTGATGAGGGAATGGGAAGGAGCGGGATCGACATTTACTTCAGGGACCGATCCTTCGGTTGTGCGGGCACTTCTTGATGTCATAACCGCTAGTTGCGAGTATAGTTGCGTGACAAATAGTGTCTTCGGAATCTTTAAAGCTTCAGGAAACTTTTTTCCCACAGACGACGCCAAACTATTGCCGCCAACTCGAGACTCCTGCAGAACGATCTAGATTGCACCGTCTTAGCCCGGGAGTGGTCGAGCGCGCAAACAATCTTAGCCTGGAATGATGGTTTTGTACAATGCATTGCAGAGAAGGCGAGGCCGACAGGCTGCTCCTCATAACAATTGCTAGAGAGAGAGAGAGATGTGCTCTGAGGGTGAGAGGCCACCGCTCGTAGAGCTAAGTCTTTTTGCTTGCTGTAGTGTGTATCACTGCACTCTGGGCGCTTTGACATCTTCTATTGGTGCTCAAAAGCTGACCGGGCGCGCTCTGCGCGTCTTGGTGTTTGTGGCTTGTCTCCTGGAGTGTGCAGAAGAATTTGGAGCGGTGCACTTGTTGTTGTCCGGAAGACTTGCTTGCTGAGTTGAGGGTGTTGTGACTGCTGAGTGCAATGTGCGCGGGTTGCTTGATGTGGTACGCAGAATGTGCTTTGTCGCAGTGCGTGTTGGGGTGCCAGAATTGCCCCCGGCGCTGCGGTGCTATTCGAAGCGGAAGGGTGTGTCCCCCGTGGGTCTAACTGACTGCCTCGTGGATCCGCCCGAGGATAGCCGACTCTATAAAGGAGCGGTAGACGCCTTGACCAACAGGTCGGTCTTTTGGTGCAGTTGGTTGCGCCGTATCCCTACAAGTGGTATCAGAGGGGGTCACGGGTTCGAAACCCCGGGGTCGTTTCTGGGGGGGATTGTTGGGGTGCCAGAATTTCCCCCGGCGCTGCAGTGCTATTCGAAGCGGAAGGGTGTGTCCCCCGTGGGTCTAACTGACTGCCCTGTGGATCCGCCCGAGGATAGTCGACTCTATAAAGGAGTGGTAGGCGCCTTGACCAACAAGCCGGTCTTTTGTTGCAATTGGTTGCGTCGTATCCCTACAGTGCGCTCGAAGGAGGAAGAAGGCCTTCGAAGGATCTCTAAGGCGCTCGAAGAACTTCGAAGAAGTCTTCGAAGACGAAGGAATCTTCAAGGGGTCCCTTGAGGAGCTCTCTCGCATGTAGAAGGCAGAGCCGGAGGAGGAGAAAATGGAATGGACACTTGGGTCCTATTTGTAGGTGGTGAGGGTGGTTATGGTGGTTATACGGTTATCTACAGGTCATAGCCACTTTATAAGCTATTTGCATATCACTTTCTTATCATTCATGACACGTATTTATATTAGGCTCGCTATATGCACACCGAATATTAATTCGGTTATGCGCACCCTCCCATGACGGGTGGTTACGAGGTGGTTAAATGATGATCGGACGGTGGAGATTACGCGCAGGCAACAGTCTGATTGGAGGAGAACCAAACGGTGGTAGCGAGGGGGACCGACTGACGGCGAGGGTCCGACCGCCCGGCGCCACCCATAGATTTTTCCTTTTCTGAGATTTTTAAAATGGCCAAGGACCCGTAGTTTTTGACTTTCTGGGATTTTCATTTAAAAACTCTCTTGTCGACTTTAATTTAACTGCTTGCGCATTCGATTGAATCTCGAGCTAAACCACTGATGAGTCCCAATTATATACACAATTTTGGACTCATTTGGGCTTGTTTTCATGCATTTGCATTTCACTTTTAGTATATTATTGCTTATATTTCATTACTATACAATTCTCACATGGAATGCACATTTTGGTCCATTGTGGTGTGCAATTGCGCACTATTCTGCTGGGGGTAAGCACATGGTGCTCCACATATCTTTATTTTGTTGTTTTCAAGATCGCACGGTCGTGCGTTTATCCTTCATGCACGATTTGATTGATCATGCGTTTTCATTTCGCTCAAAATATCATGAAAATCTGCCGTCGGATTCTGCCAGTGCGTTTTCTTCATGCACGAGCCCAGCCCGTGCGTGAGTAAAACGCACGAGCAGATGCTGTTTTCTAAAATATTACATTTTTTTCTGCGCCTGTGCGATTCCTTCGCGCACGGTTGACTCCGAACGTGCGTTTGGTCGTGCGTGAAGGATTTTCTGACATGTTTTCTATTTAAGTCCCGATTTTTAGGTCATTTGGGCCGATTCAACTCCGCCATTTCCGCCGCAAGGAGAGCTCCAGCTCCGTTTTCTTCCACCCTTCCATGAGGGCTTTGCCCTAGGCCACCTCCATCATCATCAAGCTTCCAAGGAGGGGATTCTAGCCCTACACTCATCATTAAGAGAGGAAAGCTTTGCACCGGAATAGATCGGGTCTTGAGACGAAGAAGACGGGTCCATTGGGAGGAAGTGACATCCCTCCTCTACCCCGGACGTAGTTGCGGACCGAGCTAGGACGCGGATTGACAACCCGGCGATTCCTACCGTGAATCCCAATGAGACTTCAGATGTGGTCGATTCTCTTGCACTCTTTCCTTTTGTTTTGATGAATGTAATTAGATTTCTCATATTTAGATGATGTGCACTATGAATCTTGCTTTGTAATGTTGATTTCATGTTTATGAGATTATATTTTGTTCATATGTGTATTCGAGGTGCGCCACCAAATCCATTCCGCCCCACTCCATTCCACTTTGCCAACCCGCCATTCCATTCCGTGTGCCTACTCTTCCATTCCGCTTCACTACTCTTCCACTACGTGAGCCTACTCTTCCATCCGCCAAGCTAAGCGGTGCTAACGGCCCGTGTAAACCATTCGCCTTACGAACCAGCGCGCTCAAGGTCTGCACAGTTCGATTCCGCTTGCCTTCTCGTCCATCCACCCTTGCGAAGCAGCGCGTACATGGCCTGCCTAGTTTCCATCCCGCCCAGCGAAGCAGTGCGCTCAAGGCCTGCATAGGAGTAGTTGTTAGCTTTTTATTTTATTCTGTCATCAAACAAAGCCATCCTCCCTGCATAATTCCAACCATTGGACTTCAATCTCAAGTCCTGCCTCGAAGGATAACTCCACCTTGCCGTGTTCCTTGAGAGATCGATACTTGGGGATAACTTCCCATTTTTATTACTTGTGAACGACCGGTACACTTGCCGTGAGTGCATCAAGTTTTTGGCGTCGTTGCCGGGGAACACAGTCGTGTGAGTTACTTGAGAGAGAGCGACAAGAGATAAAGTCTTTTCCATTTGTTTATCGCATTTGTTTTAATTTAGTGTTTGTAAATTCTTTTATTATCTTTTTAAGTATTTCAAAAATCAGGTTCCTGTTGATTTAATTTTTCCCTTCGTGCATACTGAGTTATTTTTCAGCTTATATTATTAGTGAATCCTTCTTTGCACCAATATGTCTGCTTATCAACATGTAGGTGGTGTAGAGCGTCTAGTCACTCTAGTGATGAGTGCCATTTAAGAAGACATAATTATAATCTGTGTAGTTCATACTATGGACCTACGTATTATAAGTATGCGTCCCCATCGCGAGCATCGCCTTCACCGGGTGGTTTGGCTTTTCTACAGTCAAAACCTACCGGGAAGCGTTGCTTGTGTTGTCAGAGTCTTGATCACGTGCTGAAGGACTGTGAGCAATGGAAATTGCAATTGGGAGAGGATGATGAGCCAGCACTTATCACCATCCCACTGCCTTCCTATGCCGCCGCTCCTTCCATCGCTGATGACACATACGTTAGGCCCCCGGGTCATCTTGGGAGCACAACGAATACGTCGATCAGCGTCGCTGTTGATCACTACGATGACATTTTGGAGTTTTCTTCCTCTTTGGTGCCATCCTTTCCTGTGGATTCTGTATCTGAGGATATTTCTTCACTCCTATCGGACTCTATCTTGAGTCCTATTTCTACTCAGATATTTTCTTGTATCAGTATGCATGTATCTTCTGCTCTTATTGCCTAGTTTTTAGATGTGCAGGATAAGCCTATGGAGCCTGAAGCTATGCTGAGTTGCACTGAGGAGGACATTTTCCTTAGTGATGAGGTTTCTACCTCATCACCGGAGGAGAAGGTCCAACTCATCATCGAAGTTCCTAGCTACTCATATCCTTCCTGCAGTGCTCTTAATGCGATCGACAATGAGCCTTTTGTGGAACATACCAGGAGTGAAATCGGGGCCACTCCTCCTTTATTTGAACCTTTTAGTTCTTCATCTATTTTATTTCCTAATCATCATTCTTTTAATGCTAATATCGATAAATTCATCCTTCCTGCTTCCTCGCCTACTTTATTGTCTGATATTTCATTTATCCCTTTGCAGGTGCATGAATATCTAGACCCATTTTTGGGCGATCCTGTGTGGCAGTCTTGGAAGGAAAAGCAACCGGCAATGATGAAATCCATCGTCTATTCCACCTTATCATCATTGCCTGCGTTTTCCTTGAAAGACTGGGTGCAGGGTGGTAAACGCTACTTCATCCATGACCGCCGATTGGAGGAGAGGAAGAGGATGAAGAAAGATGAAATCTGGAGATGGAAAGCTCCTGATCTTCTGGACTGCTGTTGTTGGGTCTTCGGACCCATTTCTTTTATTTGCAGTTACTACTTTAAATCAACTTACAGTTGATCTTTTTGGAATGGTTGTAATAATTAGGATATTTTAGTTTTCTCTTTTATGCTTAAACTTTTATTAAAACTGTATAATACAGGTATTAAGTCCAGCTTAAGGACGGTAAACAAAAGCGCTACTGGGAGACAACCCAAGTTTTTGTTGCTTTTATTCCTTTCTAATCCGCTAATGCCTTAATATATCATTTTTGTTATTGCTTGGTGCGTCCTTTTTGTAGGGTGGTGATCTTTTGGTGGCGGACTTGGATTTCCATTGCAGTATTATCGCCAATCTTCTGGTATGCTCACTTGCTGAGCTTGGGGTAACTTCTCTCCTAGCCGCTATTTTTATTTCTACTGTCATATCATATGATGTATTGCTTAGATTAAGTCTGGGGGGAGAACCGCGCTTCGTTACCCACTCACGTTCACACATCTTTTGCATGCTAGAAGCTTTTATTATGATATTTGGTTTTGTTCATTTGCGTCGCACACCACATCACCCACTTGAGCGCGTGCTTAAATTTTTGCACGTGCCGAGCTTGTTTATCACCTGTGCGCAAGGCGAAGAATTCTGTGTTGGCTTAGTATTGTATGGCGGAGTAAAATGTTGACTCCAAGAGTGTTCCTAGTCATACACTCATGTTCACTTAGAGTTTGTGTAGATTAAAATTCTTTATATGCTTTTAGTTTCTATTTTTCTATTAGCGTAAATTTTGTTTACTATACTCTAGTTGTGAATCCGGTCATGAATCAAACGGTGGCGTAGAATTGTGTAGGCGTTCAGTAGCCTCGTATTGCTCGAGTCGGGAGGAAGGTTGATCTTTCTCGGTGGCTAAGAACTTGCCCCAAGCGACTCTCGAAGCATGGGTATACGGTTAGTCAAACGCGCAAATGTGATGTAGGCCCTCATTTTGGCCCGGTTGAGCCTTGTACCCATTCCTACCACATTACCCTCGCTAGCCCAGTTGTGCCTACCCCTCCTTTTGATTCAGCTCCACTTATATCTCACCAAAGCCAAATAGCCTATCCTAGTCGCACACCCAGTCGAGTTTAGTTCTTTTTATGGTATCATGTGGTGGTGTTGTTGTAGTGTTCATTTTTGCAGATGCGTGGATGTGTTCATTATATATATATATATATATATATATATATATATATATATATATATATATATGTTTAAAAAATGAAAATGAAAATGTTGAAAAAGAAATGAAGTAAAAAAGGCAAATTGAATTGAAAACTTTATGAGCTTTGTATATTGGAGTAGGCGGTGCACACACCTCATTGTAAAAGCCAAGTTTGGTGGTGTGGTGCACCCGCGCTTTCATGTTGTGGTGTTAGCTGATTTCTTGTACTTGCTCATTTGGGTTGGGCGTGCTTAGCCTTCATGTTTACCATTGTTTTCCGCACCTGAACCTAAGCCATGCTATAAACCTACAAGTCCTATTGATTTGTGCGCTTGAGTTAAACCAGTGCCGTGGAGAGAGTGTGAACGTGCAAGCGTATGGTCGTCGACATTGGTGGATTCCTTTGGAGATCCGCCTGAGACTCGATCTTTGGCAATGCTCACCTCATTGTCCGTCTACTTTCGTTCAACGCGTAACCGGATGATTCACTGTGATTCACAGTAGGAGTACAAGTAATATCTTCTTTACGCTTATAGAAAATAGAAATTATTGGGTATACTTAGAATTGTTTTCTGCTATTTCTTTTTGTGCATGAGGATGCGACTTCGCATGGTACTTCGTTCGTACAATTGCTTAGCCAACTAGCTTTCTTCCTCTTCGCCTTGAGATGATTTGCTCGGGACGAGCAAACGTTTAAGTCTGGGGGTGTGATGAGTCCCAATTATATACACAATTTTAGACTCATTTGGGTTTGTTTTCATGCATTTGCACTTCACTTTTAGTATGTTATTGCTTATATTTCATTGCTATACAATTCTCACATGGAATGCACATTTTGGTCCATTGTGGTGTGCAATTGCGCACTATTCTGCTGGGGGTAAGCACATGGTGCTCCACATATCTTTATTTTGTTGTTTTTAAGATCGCACGGTCGTGCGTTTATCCTTCATGCACGATTTGATTGATCGTGCGTTTTCATTTCGCTCAAAATATCATGAAAATCTGCCGTCGGATTCTGCCAGTGCGTTTTCTTCATGCACGAGCCCAGCCCGTGCGTGAGTAAAACGCACGAGCAGATGTTGTTTTCAAAAATATTACGTTTTTTTCTGCGCCTGTGCGATTCCTTCGCGCACGGTTGACTCCGAACGTGCGTTTGGTCGTGCGTGAAGGATTTTCTGACATGTTTTCTATTTAAGTCCCGATTTTAGGTCATTTGGGCCGATTCAGCTCTGCCATTTCCGCCGCAAGGAGAGCTCCAGCTCCGTTTTCTTCCACCCTTCCATGAGAACTTTGCCCTAGGCCACCTCCATCATCCTCAAGCTTCCAAGGAGGGGATTCTAGCCCTACACTCATCATTAAGAGAGGAAAGCTTCGCACCGGAGTAGATCGGGTCGTGAGACGAAGAAGACGGGTCCATTGGGAGGAAGTGACAGCCCTCCTCTACCCCGGACGTAGTTGCGGACCGAGCTAGGACGCGGATTGACAACCCGGCGATTCCTACCGTGAATCCCAATGAGGCTTCGGATGTGGTCGATTCTCTTGCACTCTTTCCTTTTGTTTTGATGAATGTAATTAGATTTCTCATATTTAGATGATGTGCATTATGAATCTTGCTTTGTAACGTTGATTTCATGTTTATGAGATTATATTTTGTTCATATGTGTATTCGAGGTGCGCCACCAAATCCATTCCGCCCACTCCATTCCACTTTGCCAACCCGCCATTCCATTCCGTGTGTCTACTCTTCCATTCCGCTTGACTACTCTTCCACTACGTGAGCCTACTCTTCCATCCGCCAAGCTAAGCGGTGCTAACGGCCCGTGTAAACCATTCGCCTTACGAAGCAGCGCGCTCAAGGCCTGCACAGTTCGATTCCGCTTGCCTTCTCGTCCATCCACCCTTGCGAAGCAGCGCGTACAAGGTCTGCCTAGTTTCCATCCTGCCCAGCGAAGCAGTGCGCTCAAGGCCTGCATAGGAGTAGTTGTTAGCTTTTTATTTTATTCTGTCATCAAACAAAGCCATCCTCGCTGCATAATTCCAACCATTGGACTTCAATCTCAAGTCCTACCTCAAAGGATAACTCCACCTTGCCGTGTTCCTTGAGAGATCGATACTTGGGGATAACTTCCCATTTTTATTACTTGTGAACGACCGGTATACTTGCCGTGAGTGCATCAACCACCAATCTACCGAACTTTAAAAATGTTAATATACCTGCAAAAATAATATTGTTTTTTTCTTATTTAACTATATATAATCTACAAATCAATTAATAAATAGTGATGAGGATCCCAAAAAGAAGTCGGTCGAACCGGAGATTTTTTGTCGTGGCCTCGACTGGCTTGCTGACACAATTCCAACGGCCTCATTCTCGCGCAATTCCGAGTCATTTGGTCTCCCAATCGGATGTCGGAACGCCCGTGTGCCCATGCACGTAAGCTGCACCATGTAATATACGCAAGTGCCGCACGAGTCCCAGGCGACACTACGCTGTGCACGACACTATTCCGCACGTGAAACAGTGCACGCCACTGTGCCGCATGCAGAACAATGCTTGCGACATTGTGTCGTGCGCGAAACAGTGCGCGATGTAGGGTGTCGCACGACACCCGTGCGACAAAGGGTGCCAGCGCGGCCCCAGCATGACACTACCATGCAGGCCGCGCGACACTGCTGCGCGGCAATTGCCGTGCATTCTTAACCCCTAAAGGGGGGTGCTAATTCAGCACCCCCATTGGGCAATGACTTGTTCAGCGCCCAATATGGGCGCTGATATCAACGCACATTTCTAAATGGGCGCTGAAATAAGCATGCTGGTCACTACCTCCTAACCGCTGTCGTCGCCTCCCAACCGCCTCCATCACCTCCCGACCGCCGCCTTCCCCACTCGACCGCCACAGTGGCCTCCCGACCGCCGTGACCATTGTCGTCGGTCGTCGCCCGCCGACGGTCATCGTCGCCTGCCGAATTTTTTTCTTCCGAATTTTTCCACGTCAAAAGCCTTGTCATCAACTGTTGATTCTTTCGCTCAGCTCACTCTCGAGCTAAGACGATTCATTTCGACCAGACCATAAAAGCGTCAAATAGTACGATGTATATTCCCGATAGAAGTAATTATAAGGAAATACTTTTTATATTAATTAAATGCAAGAGATATTTTATCCACGAAATATCTCGTGCCACCGTCCGTCGTCAACTTGCATATTAAAATGATATTGACGTCTTCCTACTACGAAATTGAACGCTCAACCGGATTTGTTCACAGTGATAATGAATTATTAATTAAAATACTAATTACTAAATATAATATATATAATTAAATATTATTCTATTAATCTGTATTTTTGTAGTAATGAATAATAATGAATATAATATTTTGCAGGTTAACATGGCGCAATATCTCCCGTGTGACTGTGTCGCTCCACTGCTCTCTCGTCCTCTTATCCTACGTCAAAAGTACGAAAGTACCCCTGAAAAGCGAAAAAGCGGGCGTCCCGGCGAACTCTTTTTCCTGCCCTCGCGGGCTCCACCATCCTCCTCCTCATCTTCCCCCATCTCCTCCTCGCCATTACCTCTCTATCTCGGCTCTCTCTCTCTCTCTCTCCCGAATCGATTCGCCCAGCTTCTCTGAGTTTCTCTAACTCTACGATTCCCGCCATGGTTTGTGTCTTTGTGAGATGCAACTGAGCATGCGAAGACATGGGGTTTCCGGTGTTCTTGAGCAATCGGTAACTAATCGTGATCTGTTTTTTTGATTTCGCGTGTTCGTTCTGTGGTGCTCTTCTACTGCTGAAATTTCTAAATCCAACGATTCTGTTGCCTGTTTTACTTTATGAGTGTTGAATTATTAGAGGGAAATGTTTGCAGGATTCATGCGGTTGTTTTCCAATTTTCTTGCAATTTTCTTCAATTTTGATGTTCGTGAGAAACAGTTTTAACCTTTTAGGTGAAGTTGCAGGATGGCGCATAGATTCTGATTTTCTTCTGCCATGTTCAATTTGTTCTTTTGTAGTGCATCTGTCCTTCTTCATGACTGATTATTTTGAAAATTCATTGCTAGATTGGATGAAATTTGGGCTTTAGAATCAGAATTGGAGCTTCAGAATTGGAATTGGAGGTCAATTCCAATAAGAATGGTCCTTCAATTCTAATTTTAATGCTCCGATTCCGTCCAAATGAACGGATCTTAACTTTTTTAATGTAATAATTTGACTTATTTCTTGATGGAACTTGACAAAGAGTTTATGAGGATTAGTCTGTTGAATTTTGTTTTTAATTGCAAAAAGGTGATAGTGGTATTGTAGCCTTCACTCCAGAATCTAGCACAAGTCAAATCCATAAAAACTGATGCTTCAGTGTTACTGTACCTAACAGTTCTTGTTTTCCATCCTCTTTAGATTTTGATGCTCCAATAGCAAAATGACATGTGTCTATTTAGGTGGATTTTCTATTATTATCTGCACTTAGCTCATAGAAGGGGAGCCTCGGCGCACCGGTTGAGGTGTTGCCATGTGACCGTGAGGTCACGGGTTGGAGTCCTGGAAGCAGCCTCTTGCAAAAATGGAGGGTAAGGTTTGCCTACATTTCACCCTTGTGGTGGGACCCTTCCCCGGACACTCGCTGCGCGGGGATGCTTTGTGCACCAGGCTGCCCTTTTTTTTATCTGCGTTTAGCTCTTGGGTTCGGCTATTTTTGACCTCAAAGAATATTTTTGGCCTGCATATAGTGATTTTATCCGGTATTTAACTATAATTTTGTATGGTAATTCAAGTTTTTGATGATTTTTGCCTGTATTTGATGATATTTCTACCGAAATTGAGCATCCGATGTAGAGGTGTATCTGATGTTTGTGCCTACTAATTTCTTTTTAATTCACCAAATGCTGACATATTTGTATTGCTCTGAAGGTTCTTGCTGAAGACAGTTGATTAAGAGTTACTCATTTTTGCATCAAAAACTAGATTTTGTTCTGATTTCTATCCGATCCCGGAGAAGAACAATGGGCCGTCTGTGTGATTTTTGTGGAGACCAAAGATCAATGATCTACTGTAGATCAGACGCCGCATCCTTATGCTTGTCATGCGATCGCAGCGTTCATTCTGCCAACGCGCTTTCAAGACGCCACTCTCGAACACTCTTATGCGATAGATGTTATTCGCAGCCTTCGTCCGTTCGATGCATCGCCGAGAGCATTTCGCTCTGCCATACTTGTGATTGGAATGGACACAAGTCCGAATCGGATTCGGGGCATAAAAGACAGGCACTTTGCTGTTACTCCGGTTGTCCGTCGGCGACAGAGCTTGCAAAAATATGGTCTTTTATAGCGGAATTTCCTCCATTGATGGATTCTAACGGTGAGCGGGGAATGGATTTAATGAGCATCAATGAGAGCAGCGCCGATACTTATTGGGGACCTCCTCCAAACAGTTGTGATGCAGATATGGAAGGCATAAACAAAATAAATACTATGGAGGATTTGAGTAAGAATATGCATATTGGTTCTTCTACCTCTACTCCAACTCTCATGACCTGCATTTCTGATCTTCCAGCTGGTTCAGTTGGTTTGACAACACTTAAGGTGCATGAAATCTCTGTATTTTTTTATATTTGTAACATCTACTATGCAACATTTGTTAAATCTATGTTTTAACATGTATTGGTGCTCAAGTAAAGTCACATAGATAATTATCATTTTGTAAGTAAATGTTATAACTAACTGCATAATCATGAGATAATGAGAAACAAATATTAGATATTTGATTTTCCTACTAACTATCTTGCTCGCATAAATTCCATAGGTATGATGCCCGTGGACTAGCTCTTAAGCAACTTATAGGATTCATTAACAACCAAATGATTGAAATTCTTGACAAATGTAGTTATATTAATGTTGAACCCATGAGTGTTTGTATAAATTTCAGTGAAGATCTTACTTAGGAGTGGAAATTGACAAAGTGAATTAGATGTCTCATCGCTTACCCAAGAACCAAGTGTTCTCCCTCTCGTTCCACTTAAACTCTGTGTTCTGAAGAAAATCCCCTTCTCTACCGAATAGACTTATATACCCTATAGAGAGAAGAGATTATGGGGTACCACGTGGTGGCTTGCATAGGGCGTGTGTCAATCTCCGCCATCTGCGGCCTCGGGACCTGCTGTAATGCGAAGCGTAGCGTTCACTGACAGCAGTAACCTTATCCATATGAGTAGACACGATCGTTTAGCGATTACTATCTATCGCGTCTTGGGATCGGTCAGATTGCGTGAATACTCGTCTTGACAGATCATATTGCACACGTGGTATGTAGGCCAGTCTGCCGTAAATAGTAAAGAAGATGGTCTGTAACCGTGGTCGACGTGTCTTGTCGAACAATTACGAGTTAAGATTGTGAATGTTTCATAACTTCTATTGCACCGCACATTCATTGACAAATTTCTGTTTTGCTTTTGATGAAATACAGGCTTGTGATGCTGGAACGAAGGATAATGGAATTGCCGAAGATGATTTTGCTGTGGATGGAGCCGGCTTGACTTTTGAGAACTATGAAGAACTCTTTGGCGCATATCATACACAGTCCGGAGAGCTTTTTGATGATGTAGAAATTAACAGCTTTTTTGAAATGGAGACTTCTGCTGCCAATTCCAACTTTCCGGACGAATTTAATGCACAGGTAAATTCTAAGCTTCCTTGGGATATCTTATTAGAAAAATTCTTCTCAATCCCTTTTCATACAACAAATCTAAAAAACTTATCAAAATATACATGATTACATGAACAGTATAACTTGGTTTTGGTTACACATGGGATAATTAGTAGTTCTATTTTATTTTCTTGGTGCAAGTAATTTTAAAATTAAATTCAGATTTAAATTAACTTAACCATCATACCGATATTTATTTATTTCATTGATACGTAACATGTCATGTATTGTCTTGTTCTGTAGTGGAGCCTCCATCTATATAAGGAGCCCTTTAGGTTGTAAAAGTTATCTTATAAGTGATAGTCTTGGTCTCTCTTTGGAGAGGAGAGTGCTTTGGAGGACCCAGCCTCCGAATTCTTGGCGAGAGTTGGTCTCTCGATTGTATCATTTATTTCATGCAATACGAGTTCATGTTTCTTTATTTTAGGTCTTGATACGGCCTCCGCGTATCATTCATTGTATTCAAATCTAAGTTTAAATAATTTTCATCATAGCTATTTATTTCTAGTTTTATAGGTAAGTATTAAATTTAAATTTGAACTTAAATAATTATCATGATGGGTGATTGTGTGATTATCCGTTTGTGGATAATTACATGAGCTTTTATTCCAAGTAAATAGTTAATTTTTCGAGGTGAGTGTAATTCCCTGCATTTATTTAATATTTTTATTAGGTTTTGTTAATTATGCTGTTATTAGGAATATAATAGTATGTGTCTGTTTAAAAGTTGGCTCTTTGGGAAGGAAAGATGTAAGAATTATTTCTTTTAATATGAGACATTTATACGCATTGTAAAATCCTTCTGAACTGAAATTGCTTGCTGTATTGAGCCGATTCGCGCAATGTAAAACTCAATTTTTTTTTTGGTTCCATGGGTTTCTTTAATTTCCGTTCAGGAAATTTATTTATTCTCTCGGGTTTCATCTGCTGATCAGGTCAAATTGTGGAGCCCAGGATGCAGCAAGGCCATATCCGCTGATTCCGTGATGTTAAAACCTGCAGCCAAAGAAGACTCGAGAATGTCTGTTCCACCGAGGCAAGCGTGTTCCAGCCTGTCGTATTCCTTTTCCGGTTTAACCGGCGAGAGCAGTGCTGGCGATCATCAAGACTGCGGGATGTCTTCAATGCTTCTTGTAGATGAATTTCCGTGGTATCTTCCTTGTCCCGAGAGCTCAACACAAGCAGCTAACAGGGATAACGCTCTCATGCGCTACAAAGAAAAGAAGAAAATACGAATGTAAGTGTGAGCCCTTTAATAATTTATGTATGGGTTCAGGAGGAATTACAACTTTGAGACTCCGAAACACTAAATCCTAAACCCTTAGTGTCTGTTTGGCACGGCAGTGGCCGTCGTGTATACGGTGGTTATGAACCGTCATTCTTGAATGCACGATCTCACCTAAGGAACTTTATCCACTTTTATGTTCAAAATTAGTTTCTTTTTCTTCGTAGAGGTCATATCAAACATATATTTTATGACGGTGGCGTTTTTGTCCAAACTCACCGGAGCAAAACCGCCGCGCCAAATAGACCCCACGTAAATGCGTAATCACCGGGGTATCCTCGAGAGCTCAATGTAGGCAGTTACAGTACTTTCGTGTGCTGCAAAGAAAAGAAAAAGAAAGGAAACATGAATGTAAGCACGTGTGTGGGCTTTTTCATCATTTATGTTGGGGTTAAACCCTTGGCTTTCAAAAAGGATTTGGTAAATCATGATTTTGTATATTAAGATGACTATTTGGTTATCAGCTAGATTTATTTCCCTGCATTGTAACCTAGAAGACAAAATAGCTCACCATACATCGAAGAAGAAAGGGCGAAATAGCAGAATAATTTTCGTTGCCCCCCGACACAAACAACACCGCTTTCCACCAGATTTGATTTGGTAAATCCTGGATTTAGCATCCCTTTATGAAAAGCTTGATGGGATTTGGGTTAAATCCAGGTTTAGTGTGGGATTTCCTTGTAGATTACAGTGAGATGCTGATGCTTTGTGATTTATAACTAAATGAATATTTATACAGTTAGCAATTTACAATAATTTGGGATAATATAAAATAGAATGAAAATTTAACTATACAACATAACACAATATAATGATTCTAGGGTATTGAAGACAGTTTACTAATTGATTTTTGACGCCTATTTTCAACTCCTTCAACAGATTTGAGAAGAAAATAAGGTACGCCTCGCGCAAAACTCGTGCGGATTCGAGAAAACGAGTCAAGGGAAGATTCATCAAAGTCGGTGATGCTTATGATTACGACCCACTCTGCCAGGCCAGAAGCTTCTGAATCTTCATAGCCTCAGCAAAACTTTGCAGTTTACAAGTTTTTGATGGTTGAATCTGGCGCATTTCATCGGAGGCGCGCGGAGAGTACTTCCTCGAGCAAAAAATTTAATCGGATTCTGTTCATATTGCTGACCGTTATTGTCTCGATTCATCTGCATCACACTCTATCGATTAATTCTATCAGGTATCGAAATTTAAAACCATGATCTATTGTTCTTCCCGCTCTCTCGGGTCTCCTTGGAATTTAGATATTTTTATGTAAATTTTTGCCCCCTTCAATATGAAGTTTGTAAATCATACTGTATTATTGTAAAAAGTCAACTTTTTATTCATCCAGTACTGGCGGGAAAAAGAATCCTTGTATCCAGAGGCTTAAGATTAAGAACTGTGGAAAGACACTGGGATTTGTTGCTTGATTTTTATTTCTGCTCAGCTCTATTTCGCCGGGCACGATTTTTTCGCCGGGCACGTTTTTTTCGGCCGGCCGCGATTTTTTCGCCGGGCATAATTTTTTCGCCCGGGCGCGATTTTTTCGCCGGGCACGTTTTTTTCGGCCGGGCGCGATTTTTTCGCCGGGCACAATTTTTTCGCCCGGGCGCGATTTTTTTTCCCGGGCGCGATTTTTTCGCCCGGGCGCGATTTTTTGGCCGGGCACGATTTTTTCGCCGGGCACGTTTTTTTTCGGCCGGGCGCGATTTTTTCGCCGGGCACAATTTTTTCGCCCGGGCGCGATTTTTTTTCCCGGGCGCGATTTTTTCGCCCGGGCGTGATTATTTCGCCCGGGCGCGTTTATTTCGCCCGAGCGCGTTTATTTCGCCCAAGCGCATTTATTTCGGTTGGGCTCAATTTTTTCGCCCGTGCGCAATTTTTTCGCCGGCCGCAATTTTTTCGCCCTTGCGCGATACTTTAGCCTGGGCGCGCGTTTTCGCCCGGGCGCGCGCTTTTAAAAATTTCAATTCCAGCCAATTCCATCGTGCAGCCGAACAACTTACAGATATCAATTCCAATTCTGTTCACTGAATTTCATCCTGTAACCGAACATCAGAATTGGTTTTATGCACAAAACCAATTCCTGCAGATATTGGTTTTCTGGCCAAAGCCAATTACAGAAAGTCATTACCTGCGCGCCGAACGGACCCTAAAAGTATATTACTTGAATTTCTCTTTAGAACAAGGGACGATAAGTCAATAATCTTTTCCTAAGAAGTTGTGGCAACTTATGCAGTAGAATTGTAAAAGAGTGGAAGAATGGGTTTGGTTTTTAAACCAGGAAATGGAAGAGGATGACGATGGTCACCTTGGAGGAGACGGGACCCAGGCGACAACAATAACAGAGTAATAGGAGACGCCGACGATGGCAACAACGAGGATCATTGAGTAGCCGAGGATGCGAATACTGGAACAGAGTCAAAATGGGTTGACATCACAACAACATTCACCCATGGAGGCAGGCGGAATCCTCCTCCGACCCAAATTGAGGCGGAATCCTCCTCCGACCCAAATTGAGGATTTTCAAATGCAGCCTGGGAGCCCTTCCGCGCCGGGACGGAAACAATCGCTTCCAGATCTTCGCAGCCAGTTTCTAGCGTCAACGGACATTCGAGACCGTTGGATTCTGTTCCGGTGATTATCCAGAGAGCAGGAATCGACTTTTGGGCGAACACGTGAGCAGGAAGCGGGAAAAGGAGGCTTTCAGCGGGGTGAGTGCGGTTAGGTGTTTTAGAAAGCCCTAAAAAATGAAATTAAATGGGTGCTAATAGTCATTCATATGTATAGTGCTAATAACAATCACCTTCTTCGATGGTTCATTTTTGTATTGACTCGATAGTGTTATGATTGTATTAACTGGGCCGGTCTCATTGTGAGTGAGCAATATTGTCTTTGGACAAGCAGAACCTTTTAGTGACCCATTTGTAACCTGATTCTATTTCAGGTTGATCCAGCTGAGATAATGGATTCTGGGTGACACGGTTTGTTTTAGGTCCCAGCAGGTCTCTAGGTATCACTCTTAAGTGATCTGAAATGGGTCGGTTGCTCGTGTTTTCAGGTGAACTCAAAAGTTGCACGAATATCTGACGAATTTGAGTCACCCTCGCGAATTTTCGGTGAATAGCTTCTGCAGGAGATTTTTGTTTATCCAGGCAAGGCATGGGATTAGCATAGGAGAGTGATTTTAAGTAGATATTTGTGGTTTAATTGATAACCTGTCAACTGGAAGTGAAGATTAACTTGAAAGAAAATTGTGGAATGGTTTTTTTTTTTAAATTTAGTTACCAAATCTTTCCGGCACATGACTTCATGAGTTAGGCTATGTTTAGTAGAGCGGTTTCAGTGTGTGGCAATGGTTGTGAACAAAGTTATAAAAAATGAAGATACTGAATTGGTGCGGTCATAGGCGCTATTTTTCAACAAAAAAAAATGATGTTTTAGGCTAAACCACCACCACGGTCATGCAGTTGTGGTCAAGCTTTAGAGTTTTTGAATGCTAAACCCTAGGAAGTGAAATTTGAGTCAAAATGATGTCACGAAAATTTCAAACTCAGGTTACCGCCATCGCTCTTGTTGCGGCTTCTCAACGCCCTCGGTAGACCGGTTTCAACTCGGTCCGTCTTAGCCCGGGCGGTCGAGCGCGCACACAGTCAGAATGTTGCAGAGAGTAAATGCTGAAAATGATACACACAGAACTTTAGCGTGGAAAACCCTCCAAAGGGTGAAAAACCACGTGGCCAGGGCGGTGCTGGCCGAAATCCACTATCTCAGACTGTTACAATGCCTTTTTGGAGAAAGCGAGGGCGACAGGCCGCGCCTCGTTACAATTGTGGGAGAGAGAGAGAGAGAGAGAGAGCTCCGTGGGTGACAGGCCACCACTTAGGAGTCGATCGCCTTGCTGCGTATCTGGTACGGCTGCGCGCTTGCCAGGAGTACACTTCGCGGAGCACTTTGACTTTGCTGTTCGGGCTTGGGGTGCTCGCCTGAGAGATGGCGCAGCACTTCTTCTCAGGTGAGCAGCGTTCGCAGGAGGGACCTGTCAGTTAGTAAAAACGAAGTGGCGGAGTGGCGGAATGTAGAGAGAGAAACTCTGAGGAAGAAACGAAGAGAGAGAGAGTCTGGGCCCGAATGAAAATGTGAATCCAAATGAAGACCCTTAGGGGTCTATTTATAGGCTTGGAAGGTGGAAGTTACGGTGGTTATGCGGATAACCACCAAATGGAGGGCCGAGATCGTTGGGAACGATTGAAGGGTCGTGATCGCGCGAGACGATCGGAGGGCCGCCAGAGCCTCGGTGAGATCCGACGGTGGAGGTTGAAGGGCGGCGACGGCGGTGGCCGGCCAAGGGTGTGCGAAGGTGGGATTCGGTGTGCGGGAATGGGATCCGGTGTGCGGTGGTTATCTTTTTTTTCAATAAATAGGGGGAACCCATCATTTGCCCCCCAAATCCTACGCTTGGGGCGCACGGAGAGCGATAGGATTTTATCTTTACGACTTGCATTTGTGAGCGATGGCCGGAGTGAGCTCGGGTGCGGAGGTTGGCGGTGATGATGGCGGTGCCAAGGTGAGCGTGCGGGTGAAAGATCTATCCAGAAAAGGCGGGCGAACGGCGCGCTAGAGATGTGGCGGGTCGCGCGGAGGTAAGGGGCGGAGCGTGCGCGCGGGCTGCCGCGCGCGCTGCCGCGCGGGCTGCCGCGCGCGCTGCCGCGCGCGCTGCCGCGCGGCGGCAGCGCGCGCGCTACCCCGCGCGCGGGCTGTCGCGCGGGGACAGCGCGCGTGCGTGCGCGCGGGCGAGCTGTCGCGCGCAGCAGCGCGCACGCGTGCGCGCGGGCGAGCTGTCGCGCGCGCTGCCGTGCGGCGACAGCGCGCACGCGTGCGCGCGGGCGAGCTATCGCGCGCGCTGCCGCGCGGCGACAGCGCGCGCGCGCGCGCGTACGCGCGGGCGAGCTGTCGCGCGTGCTGCCGCGCGGCGACAGCGCGCGCGCGCGCGCGTACGCGCGGGCGAGCTGTCGCGCGTGCTGCCGCGCGGCGACAGCGCGCGCGCGCGCGCGTACGCGCGGGCGAGCTGTCGCGCGTGCTGCCGCGCGGCGACAGCGCGCGCGCGCGCGCGTACGCGCGGGCGAGCTGTCGCGCGTGCTGCCGCGCGGCGACAGCGCGCGCGGGCTGCCGCGCGGGCTGCCGCGCGGGCTGCCGCGCGCGCGCGGGTGAGCTGTCGCGCGTGCTGCCGCGCGGCGACAGTGCGCGCGCGTGTGCGCGGGCTGCCGCGCGTGCTGTCGCGCGGCGACAGTGCGGGTGTTTGCGTGAGGTGTTTTCGCGGGGTCTGCCGCGTGCTTTCGGGCGTGTTTACGGGGTCTGCCTGTGTGCGAGGCTTGTGCGATGGTTAGCCTCGTGGATGGACTCCCTTAACACTTGCCTGAGGTTTGTACTGACGCTTTTTCTTGTCTTTCAGGCTTCTCGGCGTGGCGGGCAAAGTCGCCCAATGCGACTGGGCTCGAGTCTTACTCTCGATCATGTCGCCATATGGAGGAGGCGCTTCAACCTGCCCCCCGAATTGGAGATTCGAATCCCAGGTCCTGAGGAGCGAGTGCAGAATCCGCCTCGAGGTTGGATGACTCTTTGCGAGTCGTCACTTCGGAGTGGCTTTCGTCTCCCGGTGTGTGAGGAGTTGATCCAGATCCTGAAATTTTGCGGCGTCCCGGTGTCACAGTTTACGCCTCAGGGGATGGTGCGGATCATGGGGCTGATCGCCTTTTTCCGCGAGGATGGTGCGAAGTTCTCCCTGGGCCTTTTCAAGGAATGGTGCGAAGTGCAGGTTGATGTCGGAGGTCGTATTGAAGTTTTTAGCAACAAGAGATGGCTGGAGTTCGAGACCCGGGTGGACCGCCGTCATGGGAATACTTTATTTGGCTATGTTAGGAACCCGGAGGGACTACCGGAGGTGTGGAACTCTTTACCTGATCGTTGCCGGCGCCTCAAAGGGCGTGAGCGGGAGTTTTCTCCTGTCCTCGGATTTTCAGATGCTCGAGAGTTGGGGAATATTCTGCACAGTATCTCTCTGTTCGTAGATGAGAAGCGCCTGCTTTTATGCGGGCTGTCCGTTGATGCTGGTCGTGCCGCTGCTGTTCCTCTTGTTCGAGACAGAAAGAGGAAGCTGGTTTTTAAAGGTCTGGAGGAGCCAGGTCCTGCTCCTTCACTGGTACAGGATGCTCCTCAGGAGGAGGCGGCTCCTTGTGCATCTGGCGCTGATGGCGAGCCGGTTGATGAGGAGGTCGAGGTCCTGGGATCTTCTGCCCCCCAGGCCTCTCCGGAGCGAGGCACAGCTCGAAAGGTGTCGGAAGGGAAGAGGGTCTCTTCCTCTCTGGAGGCCATGAGCCAGGCGGTAAGCCGGATTTTTTCTTCCCCTTGCCTGACGTCATTCTGAGGTTGTGGTTCTGACTTATACATTTTCTCTTGCAGATGGAGACCCAGGCATCGATTGCGCATATATGGAATAACCATTACGTGAGCTTGAAGGACGGGTTTATGTCCATCCAGGGTGAGCTTCGGGAGGCGAGGAGCGCCCTTGTGGAGGCGGAGAGACGGCGGGATCGCGACATCTCGCGCTTCAGGCGGATTGGCTCAGAGATGCAGGAAGAGCTGGAGAGGACCAGGTCCGGTCTCGGTGCGGAGAAGGCGGCGTTGGAGGAGGCCTTGCGATCCTTAGAGGCAGCCCGTGGCGACGTAGTGTGTCGGGATGCAGAGCTGGAGCAGTGTCGGGCTGAGATAGCGCGTCTTTCTTCCGTGGAGCGGGAGACCGAGCTGAAGGCGGCTGGCTTGGCCGAATATCTGGAGTCGATTGACTACTTGAGAGACCGCTCCTTGATTTCCGAGGAAGTCCGGGATATGATCTGGACTCAGGAGGTGGAGCCTCATCTGGAGGATTCACGAGAGCTGGCCCTTCGACAGGGAGCGTCAAAGGCTCTCCGGATGGTATCCCGAAAGCGGGGCTACGATGTTAGTGGCCTTGGCTTTGATGACCTGTCAGAGGAGGAGGATCATAGTCTTGTTCATCTGCTCGATCTTGTTGATCTGGTTGTTGGCATCTGCATAGTTTGGTTATTTTTGCGCGGACTTGAGCTCGCGGTTTTTATAAAATAGGTGCACGGGTCTGGCTCGCGGCTTTTTTGCACGAGTCTGGCTCGCGGCTTTGCCGTAAGGGGGGCAGGCCCCTACGGTACCCAAGCAACGTTGAGGCAATGTGCCCAGGTAACGCTGAGGTAAGGCGCCCAAGCAACGTTGAGGCAATGTGCCCAAGCAACGCTGAGGCGAGGTGCCCAAGCAGCGTTGAGGCCATGTGCCCAGGCAACGCTGAGGCTTTGCCGTAAGGGGGGCAGGCCCCTACGGTGCACGAGTCTGGCTCGCGGCTTTTTGCACGAGTCTGGCTCGTGGCTTTTGCACGAGTCTGGCTCGCGGCTTTGCCGTAAGGGGGGCAGGCCCCTACGGTACCCAAGCAACGTTGAGGCAATGTGCCCAGGCAACGCTGAGGTAAGGCGCCCAAGCAACGTTGAGGCAATGTGCCCAAGCAACGCTGAGGCTTTGCCGTAAGGGGGGCAGGCCCCTACGGTGCACGAGTCTGGCTCGCGGCTTTTTGCACGAGTCTGGCTCGCGGCTTTTGCACGAGTCTGGCTCGCGGTTTTGCCGTAAGGGGGGCAGGCCCCTACGGTACCCAAGCAACATTGAGGCAATGTGTCCAGGCAACGCTGAGGTAAGGTGCCCAAGCAACGTTGAGGCAATGTGCCCAAGCAACGCTGAGGCGAGGTGCCCAAGCAACGTTGAGGCCATGTGCCCAGGCAACGCTGAGGCTTTGCCGTAAGGGGGGCAGGCCCCTACGGTGCACGAGTCTGGCTCGCGGCTTTTTGCACGAGTCTGGCTCGCGGCTTTGCCGTAAGGGGGCAGGCCCCTACGGTACCCAAGCAACGTTGAGGCAATGTGCCCAGGCAACGCTGAGGTAAGGCGCCCAAGCAACGTTGAGGCAATGTGCCCAAGCAACGCTGAGGCGAGGTGCCCAAGCAACGTTGAGGCAATGTGCCCAAGCAACGCTGAGGCACTGTGGTCTCTTGGGCTGCAATGATTGATGAGAAGTGATTTGCATGAATCGAGGTTCGCTGCCTGCATATAGAACTGTAGCTGAATAGTTCATGTCAGTCTTGTACATAAGACGATAGTAGGATAGTTTGCGCGAATCAAGGTTCGCGACTTTTACATGACAAGATGAAATAAAATCATTGATAAAAGCGGCGCAGGTTCTGCGCGTTCCAGGTGCGTGGGAGGGTCTTTCCTTCCGCCGTCCTGAGCTTGAAAGTTCCAGGTTTAACTGTTGCAGTGACCACATAAGGTCCTTCCCACGCTGGCGAGAGCTTGTCTTTCTGCGGGCCTTTTCCGGCTGCTTCAACGTTGCGCAAGACGAGATCTCCGACATTGATTGGTCTGGGCTTCACCCTTCTGTCGTAGAGCCGGGCCACGCGTCTTTGGTAGATGGCAATACGCTGGGCGGCGTGGTCTCGAGTTTCGGAGATTAAGTCGAGATTTTGGCGGAGCAGCTCGTCGTTTTTGCTGGGATCGAAAGTCAGCACCCGGATGCTTGGTATTCCGATGTCGACGGGAATGACGGCTTCGGTCCCGTAACAGAGATTGTACGGGGTCTCTCCTGTTGGAGTCCTCTCCGTGGTGCGGTATGCCCATAGTACATTTGGGAGCGCATCCACCCATTGCCCCCCGGCTTCTTCGAGATGTGTCTTTAGCCCTTTGAGGATGGTGCGGTTGGTGACTTCTACCTGCCCATTTGTCTGTGGGTGTGCTACGGCGGTGTGGCGGAGATTGATCTTTAAGTCCTCGCACATTTTGGTGAAAGACTTCCCAGTGAACTGGGTGCCATTGTCGGCGATGATTGCTGCGGGGATCCCGAAGCGGCAGATGATGTTCTTCCATACGAACTGCTTAGCATTCTCTTCTGTGATTTTTGCTAGGGGCTCAGCTTCCACCCACTTGGTGAAGTAGTCGATTGCTAGGATGATGAATTTTCTCTGCCCCGATGCCAGTGGTAGAGGGCCGAGGAGATCAATCCCCCACTGTGCGAATGGCCATGCACTTTGGAGTGCGGTGAGCGCGACTGGGGGCTGGTGAGGTACATTTGCATGGAGCTGACAGCTCCTGCACTTTTGAACGAGCTCTGCCGCGTCCTTCTTCATTGTTGGCCAATAAAAACCTTGGCGCAAGATTTTTTGGGCCAGGGCCTTTCCTCCCAGGTGTTCTCCGCAGACCCCTCCGTGTACTTCTCTTAAGGCGTAGTCCGCTTCGCTGGCCGGTAAGCATTTTAGGTAGGGCCCTGAGAATGCCCGCTTGTAGAGTTCCCCGTCTATGATGGTGAACGATGCTGCTCGTATTCGTAACCTGCGCGCCTCCAGGCGATCCTCGGGGAGGTGTCCCTGCTCGAGGTAAGCTCGTAGAGGGGTCATCCAAGAAGGTTCTTCCTCATTGATGGCTGCAATCTCCCACGGCCCTGGGATACTTGGGGCCATGATCTCTTCCACGCGACGCCTTCGCGACTGATAGCTGGATGGCGATGTTGCTAACTTGGAGAGCGCGTCCGCTCTAGTATTCTGCCCCCGGGGCACGTGCAGGATTTGGTATGACGGGATCCTCTGAAGGAGTGACTTTACGCATGTGAGGTAATGCGCCATCTGGTCATTCTTGGCCCCATAATCTCCCTCCACCTGCGAGACTACAAGCTGGGAGTCGGCGTGAATTGTCAGGCTCTCTACCTTACAATCGATGGCGAGCCGGAGGCCGGCGATCAAAGCCTCGTACTCCGCGACGTTGTTGGTTGCTGGAAACTTCAGTCTGAGGCCATATTCCAGAGTAATTCCATCGGGGCTTATGAGGAGGAGCCCGGCTCCAGCTCCTTCAGCTCCTGAGGCGCCGTCGACATAGAGAGTCCAACGGGATGTGGCGACATCTTTGGCAGAAGTTGCTTCCGGTGGGATGGTGTATTCTACAACAAAGTCAGCGAGCACTTGTGATTTGATATCCGGCCGGGGCAAGAATTGGATGTCGAATTCGCCGAGCTCTACTGCCCACTTCACAAGTCTCCCCGAGACTTCTGGCTTTTGGAGGATTGCTCGCAGCGGGAGCTGAGTTAGTACTTTCACTGTGTGTGCCTGGAAATAGGGTCGAAGCTTTCGCGCCGAGAAGACGAGCGCTAGGGCTGTTTTTTCTGCCGCCGGGTACCTGGTTTCGGTATCGGTGAGGACCTTGCTGAGGTAGTAGATTGACCGTTGCACTCCTCCTTCATCCTTCACAAGAACTGAACTGAGGGCCGTAGGGGAAACTGCGAGGTACAGGAACAGGGCTTCCCCGGGGATTGGCTTTGAGAGAAGCGGCGGCGAGGCCAAGTACTGTTTGAGGAGTTCGAAAGCCGTTTGACACTCGTCCGTCCATTGGAACCCAGTGTGGCGCGCTCCCCGGAGAATTTTGAAGAAAGGGAGGTATTTGTCCCCCGTCCTTGACAGGAAACGGGACAGTGCGGCGATCCTCCCATTCAGGCGTTGCACTTCTTTGACAGAGCGAGGCGGCGACATGTCCTCCAGTGCCTTGATCTTCTCAGGGTTGGCCTCGATTCCTCGGTGGGTTACCATGAAACCCAAGAACTTCCCCGCCGTCACACCAAACGCGCATTTGCTGGGGTTGAGCCGCATCTGGAAGCGACGAAGAAGCTGAAAGCACTTTCCCAAGTCTTTCAAATGGTCGCGACGGTGGACGCTCTTCACTAGCATATCATCCACATATACCTCCATCGTCTCCCCGATGAGGTCTTTGAAGACTTTATTCATCAGTCTTTGGTATGTCGCTCCGGCGTTTTTAAGGCCGAACGGCATCACTTTATAGCAGTAGACTCCTTTATCGGTGCGGAAGGCGGTGTGCTCCTCGTCTGCGGGATTCATTCTTATTTGGTTGTAGCCTGAGTATGCATCCATGAAGCTGAGCAGCTCGTGGCCGGCTGTCGCGTCGACGAGCTGGTCGATCCTCGGAAGAGGAAAACTGTCTTTCGGGCACGCCTGGTTCAGGTTGCTGTAGTCGACGCACATCCGCCATTTTCCAGACGCCTTTTTTACCATCACCACGTTTGCGAGCCACGTGGGATAATCTGCCTCGCGGATGAACCGCGCCTCCAGGAGCTTTGCTACTTCCTCTTCGATTGCCTTTATTCGCTCAGGGGCGAAGTTCCTCTTCTTTTGAATTACGGGCCTGCAGGCGGGGTTAATGTTTAATGAGTGAAAAATGATTTCAGGATCTACCCCAGGCATGTCCTCCGGGCTCCAAGCGAAAATGTCCTCGTTCTCTTGCAGGAAGGTTGTAATCCTTTCTCGTTCTTCTGGCGTCAAAAGGGACCCGATCTGGACAGTCCGGGTTTGATCCTGCTGGGAGAGCGGCACTTTCACTACACCTTCAACGGGTGCTCCTCGCTGAAGAGTGGCTTCATCTCGCAGGTCGAAGTTGTCGATGTTGAGAGCCGTCGCCCTCGCCGGTTGAGCTTGTCTCAGGTAACAGGTCCTAGCCGCCTCCTGGTTTCCACGAACGACCCCGATCCCGGCGGTGGTCGAAAACTTCATGGCTAAATGCGGGATTGATGGGATGGCTCTGAAGATGGATTGGAGCGGTCTCCCAAAGATCGCGTTGTAGGCGGAACTTGACTCCACGACAACGAACTGGATGTCATGGGTTACCTGTCTCGGGAACTCACCAAGCGTTACTGGAAGGGTGATCATGCCTTGGACTGGGACGGGGCGGTTGTCAAAACCGTAGACGGGCCCTGCTGCTGGGCTGAGGTGCTCCTTGGTGAGGTTCATGCTTTGCAAAGTGGAGAGGAACAGGACGTCAACTGAGCTTCCATTGTCGACCAGTATCCTTCTGACGTTGAAACAGGGATCCCCGATCCCGACGCTGATCACGAGCGGGTCTTGGTGCGGCAGCCGTAACCCCTCGAGGTCTTCATCTCCGAAGGCGATGGCAGCGTCCTGCTTGAACTTCTTATCTTCGTGGCCTCTCTCTGGCCTAGCGATGGAGAGAATTTGCGCGGCGAGATTAGGGGACCCAGCTATAGTCTCGACTTGCCCTACCACCGACATTCCGACCGCTGCGCCGCGAGGTGCAGGAGGCTGATCTCTGGGCTCCCTGGGTTGTTGCGGCTGATTCGGCAGCTGACCTTGCAGGAACCTTCCGAGGAGTCCTTGCCTGACGAGGCGCTCAATTTCCTCCTTTAGCCTTGCGCATTCTTCGGTCGTGTGCCCAGCTCCCCTATGGAACTCACAATACCTTGAGTGGTCGGTTCTTTCATTCTGGTTTAGCGGTTTCGGCCTACGAAATGCCGGATTTTCTTGAATGGCGTAAAGCACATTGGTTCGTGACGTGTTGAGGGGAGTGTAATTCAGCGGTGGTCGGGGACCCTGGTCCCTTCGGAGATCCCGACCACGATTAGGGTTCCGGCGCTCTTCCGTACGCCGCTCTTCCTGCCTCCTGGGTGCTGGCTCCGATCCTTTCTTCCTCTTCAGACTTCCCTCGAACTGCTGGCGATGCGCCTCGATGGCTTCGTCTGCCGCTATCTGTGCCTCCACTCGATGCACGAGGTATGGGTAATTTGGAACTGTCTCCCTCATTAGAGCGGAATAGAAGCCGCCTGGGCGGAGTCCTCCCAGGAAGACACCGCGAAGAAGCTCGGGGTCGACCCCTGGTATTTGTCGCGCCTCCGTGGTGAAGCGGCGGAAGAATTCTTTAAGGGTCTCTCCCTCGTTCTGGCGGATCCCCGAGAGATGAGAGGGATCTCGGACGATTCTTCGGTTGGCGACGAACTGATCTGTGAACCGACGGGTCAGCTCGGTGAAGTTGTTGATGGATCCTTCTTGCAGGGAGTGGAACCAGGTGCGAGCCTGCCCCTTGAGTGTTGCTGGGAACACCTGACACAGGAGTTGATCGGCAGCGTTGTAGATCCTCATGATGGTGGTGAAATGATTGATATGCTCCAGAGGATCCTCCGTCCCGTCAAACGACTCGATGCTAGGAAGCTTGAAGCCGTGCGGAACCGGATGGGCCAGGAGTTGTTGCGACAAGGGGGAGCCGTGACGCAGAGGGCGGCGGGCGAAGATGCCCCGGCGCCCGACTTGTCCATACTCTTCAGCGATCACATCACGAATCTCCTCGCGGGTGGGCCCTCTTATGGCTTGGTTGGCCGCGGCTCCTTGCTGATGGTGCTCGGGTTCCTCCCTAGTTCCCCTGCCGGGACGGGCCGGGCGCGCGGAACTGGCTGCATCCGAGTAGTCTTCTTCGTACACTTCTTCTTCGCGGGCGGCTTCCCTGAGGGGGGCGCGATTAGGGACCAGGAGGGGTGCGAAGACCGGAGCTGCTGGTGGAGCAGGTGCTTCACGGTTTCTGAGAAGAGCCAGCATTTCGGCTTGCTGTTCCTCTATCTGACGCATGCGTCCTTCCAGTGTGACGACGGGTGCCAAAGGGACCTCTTCGACGGGAGGTGCGTTGATGAGTGAGTGGGATGGAGCGGGCTCAACGCGTCCTTCAGGAATGGAGCCATTAGTGGTGCGGGCACTTCTTCTTGCCATTGCTGCCGAGCACGGGTATTGCCGTGAGGCGAATACTGTCTTCAGAGAACTTTTGGGGAACACCTTCCCACAGACGGCGCCAAACTGTTGCGGCTTCTCAACGCCCTCGGTAGACCGGTTTCAACTCGGTCCGTCTTAGCCCGGGCGGTCGAGCGCGCACACAGTCAGAATGTTGCAGAGAGTAAATGCTGAAAATGATACACACAGAACTTTAGCGTGGAAAACCCTCCAAAGGGTGAAAAACCACGTGGCCAGGGCGGTGCTGGCCGAAATCCACTATCTCAGACTGTTACAATGCCTTTTTGGAGAAAGCGAGCGCGACAGGCCGCGCCTCATTACAATTGTGGGAGAGAGAGAGAGAGAGAGAGAGAGCTCCGTGGGTGACAGGCCACCACTTAGGAGTCGATCGCCTTGCTGCGTGTCTGGTACGGCTGCGCGCTTGCCAGGAGTACACTTCGCGGAGCACTTTGACTTTGCTGTTCGGGCTTGGGGTGCTCGCCTGAGAGATGGCGCAGCACTTCTTCTCAGGTGAGCAGCGTTCGCAGGAGGGACCTGTCAGTTAGTAAAAACGAAGTGGCGGAGTGGCGGAATGTAGAGAGAGAAACTCTGAGGAAGAAACGAAGAGAGAGAGAGTCTGGGCCCGAATGAAAATGTGAATCCAAATGAAGACCCTTAGGGGTCTATTTATAGGCTTGGAAGGTGGAAGTTACGGTGGTTATGCGGATAACCACCAAATGGAGGGTCGAGATCGTTGGGAACGATTGAAGGGTCGTGATCGCGCGAGACGATCGGAGGGCCGCCAGAGCCTCGGTGAGATCCGACGGTGGAGGTTGAAGGGCGGCGACGGCGGTTGGCGGCCGGCCGGCGGCGGGCGGAGGCCGGTCGGCGGTTGGCGGCCGGCCGGCGGTGGGCGGAGGCCGGCCGGCGGCGGCCGGCCGGCGGCCAGCCGATGGCGGTTGGTGGTGGTTGCGATCCTGCGCGGGGCGGTTGGGATCCCGCGCGAGGTGGTTTGGATCGGTGCGCGGTGGTTTGGATCCGCCGCGCGGGAGTGGGATCCGGTGTGCGAAGGTGGGATTCGGTGTGCGGGAATGGGATCCGGTGTGCGGTGGTTATCTTTTTTTCAATAAATAGGGGGAACCCATCAGCTCTATTGGCTACCATAATTTCATACTGGTGCCACTCAAATGCAATATGGAAATGTGATCGCTTCAAGAACGACATCCCAAACAGGAGAAAGTGTTTGAGCAATGCATTAGGCACAAATCACGCCCCCGATCGCAATGATGATGACACATGTCAAAATTTTAAATCAAAAAATAAACTTGGTAAAAATATGTGCACTTTGGCCCCGGTGAAAGGCTTATTTCACATTCATTTATGAAAGTTTGAGGAGCATTTCATGCTCACTACCATGTTCCAACTTTAGGTGTCAAACTCATCCTCTCACGGTCAGCATTGTCTTCTTTCCTTAGCTAAAATTAGAGTTTAGGGTTTGGTTTTTTCGGCCATATTTAGCGACCGCTTGACTTCATTTTTGCTCCGGTGAATTTGGACAAAAACGCCACCGTCATAAAATATATATTTGGCATGACAACCATGACAAAAAACTATTTTTGAACTGAGAAGCGAAAGAAGAAGGTGAGGGTAGATGCGCGAGGAGGGTTCCGACGATGGAAATGGGAGGAAGAAACGAGGCCTGGCGAAATCGGGAAGACAAACCGAGACAACGGTAGACCTAGCGAATGCAGCTTTTAGGGGGGGGGGGGGGGGGGGGGGGGGGGGGGGCAACTATACTTATAAAATAAGAGTTTATTTGTTTTGTTTTAGTGTGCTAATAGCGAGATAAGATGTGATATTAACAATGCTCTATATTTATCTATGATTATGAATAATATCAGTGGCTGCTTTTACATGAAATTTAAATATTTCAAATAAATACATTTCTCAAGTTATATATATATATATATATATATATAAATACACACGAGCATCTTCGCACGGGCTACGCCCGTGCTCGATGCTCTCGGGCGGCCTTCGGCCGCATCAATGCGGGCTTCGCCCGCAACCAAGCGGGCTTCGCCCGCAACCAAGCGGGCTTCGCCCGCAACCAAGCGGGCTTCGCCACTTGGCATTCAAGGCGGGCATCGCCCGCATCTTCCCACGGGCTACGCCCGTGCTCGATGCTCTCGGGCGGCCTTCGGCCGCATCAATGCGGGCTTCGCCCGCAACCAAGCGGGCTTCGCCCGCAACCAAGCGGGCTTCGCCCGCAACCAAGCGGGCTTCGCCCGCAACCAAGCGGGCTTCGCCCGCAACCAAGCGGGCTTCGCCCGCAACCAAGCGGGCTTCGCCCGCAACCAAGCGGGCTTCGCCCGCAACCAAGCGGGCTTCGCCCGCAACCAAGCGGGCTTCGCCCGCAACCAAGCGGGCTTCGCCCGCTTGGCATTAAAGGCGGGCAACGCCCGCATCTTCGCACGGGCTACGCCCGTGCTCGATGCTCTCGGGCGGCCTTCGGCCGCATCATTGCGGCCTTCGCCCGCTTGGCATTGAAGGCGGGCATCGCCCGCATCTTCGCACGGGCTACGCCCGTGCTCGATGCTCTCGGGCGGCCTTCGGCCGCATCATTGCGGCCTTCGGCCGCATCATTGCGGCCTTCGCCCGCTTGGCTTTGAAGGCGGGCATCGCCCGCCCGCCCCCCCCCCCCGGCGTCGGCGGGCTTCGCCCGCCCCTCGCAGGTATTCGCCCGCCCCTCGCCGGTGTTCGCCCCCATCACCTATTTAAAAATTCATTAAATATTAAAATAGCAAAATAAATTAAAAATAATAAAAAATCTAACCCCCTAAAATCCTGCCGCTGATAGCAAAATAAAATAAAAATAATAAAAAATCTAACCACCTAAAATCCCGCCGCCCCCCCCCCCCCCCCCCCCCCCCCGCCCGCATGCCCCTGCCCATTATTCAGCCGCCTAATTTGAAAAAATTTAAAAAAAAATTAAACAAGAATAGTTTTAAAAAAACAATTAAAAAGGAATTAAACGGCGGATGAACAGTGGCGAGCCACTGTTCATCCGCCTGAATGTAAAAAACACTTTTAAATATTAACTGGCGGGGCCCACAGGTGGGCCCCACCACATAAATCTAAAATAAAATTAAAAAAAGTATTAAACGGCTCGCGCCACTGTTCATCCGCCTGAACTTAAAAAATATATAAAAATTAACGGGCGGGGCCCACAGGCGGGCCCCGCAAACATAAATCTAATGGCGATGTGGGACATTATTAGTCCCACATCGCCAAAAACAGTGTCTTTCCGCTCTTTATAACATCCCGCAGCTGCTGTTCTTCTGAATTGTACAGCGGACCGGGCACCGCGGGTTGCCTATCCGCTCCTAATTACTTCCTTGTAAGTCTCAGTTTTGCACGGTGGCGTTCGTGAACGCTCGACTTCACCTAAGGAACTTCATCCACTTTAATGTTCAAAACTAGTTTTCTTTTCTTGGTGGCCGTCATATCCATTGTCAATGGTGTTTCTCATGTCAAAATTAATAGCACCACAAAAAATGATGATGCATTTTTCCTAGCCCAACAATATATTCACATAATCAACCTAAGTATATAATTTCCCCTTTATTTTTAAATAAATAAGGAAAAAATGCCAATGGGGGGAATGAATATAAGCATTCAATTAAATACATATCTACAAGAGTTTTCAAATATATTTTTGTTAACAAATTAAATAGCACCTAAGTTGCCTTAATAACAATAGGCCATGCAATACAAACAAATTCACAAGTTAGCTTGGGCTCGAACAGCTTCACATCAGTTGGTGTTATCGGACGCATCCTTTCCGGCCAGCTCGCTGAGCATATTGAAGGAGTTGCTGTTGCGGCGTACGGAGCCGCGGTGTTGGCGGCAGCGAAACGAGCCGGCGTGCGTCGTCGGCGAGCACAGGCAGTTGGTTTTTTGGCTCAGCTGTTTCTGAAGATACGAGGGCGAAGTCGGCGGATCCACCGCCCCGCCCGTCTCCCTTCCGGCTTTGCGCGGCGATGAGCTTGATGCATTGCTCTTCTCAACGTCCATACTCTATTATCTAATGATCGGATTATAGAGATTTAATGAGGATAATGCCTGAGAATATAGTCCCCAAAATTCATGTAATTTTGTGTGGCTATAATAGATCATGACCCCCTCCATTATGCATGTCATTTTGTTTTCAATAATGTTCTTAAAATGATTTAGATCAGAATATGCTTATAGAGAAATAAATAATTTTTTTTTCTTTTCTGTAAATTTACATTTCGTAACGTCAATGTACAAAAAGAAAGACATCTTGATGATTTACTCCAAGGTGGTATTTTTATGCATGAATGTTATGAAATGTAAACTTACAGGGAAGGTTTTTATAAATTCAAAAATAAGATTGGTGTAACCAGTAATTATGCTAACTTCCATGAGAAATTTGGTAATTATTCCTATCTAATTATTAAAGTTTAGATTAAATACCCAAATTAGTCTCTTAACTTTGGGTCAAATTTTAAATAACTCCTTTAATTTACATTTGTTTCAAACAGGTCCCTTAACTTTTTGCCCAATTTCAAATATGTCTTTTAATTTTCATTTGCTTTAAATTGGTCCATTAACTTTGAACATAGTTTCAAATTTATCCTTTAAATTTTCATTTACTTCAAATTAGTCTCTTAACTTTATACATTATTTCAATTGTTGATAAAAATAATTACTATTTTTTCTAATTTATATTTTTAATTATTTTTTCAACACGATATAAATATATATTTATTTATTAGAAATAAATAACAATAAATAGGGATTATAAAAGTCATCATAAAATTGAAATATAAAAAAATGAAAGAAATTCAAAATGTAACAATCTATGTGACACTTATTTCCACAAATATATATAAAATAGATGATAATTAATATAAATAAGTGTCATCGAGAATGCTACGTTTAAAAAAATGATTATTTTGATATTTCAACGACGTTCTGACTTTTATAATCAAAAATAATAATAATTATTTCTATTAGATAATTACCAAAAAATATTTTATTGTCACATAAGCGATTTATTAACACCACATAAATGTCTCGTCCTGATAATTAGTAATATGAATAGTGGTGGTTTATGAACTTATTTGAAATAAAATGTAAATTTTAGGGACTAATTTGAAATAAATGAACATTAAAGGACTTACTTTAAACTAGACTCAAAGTTAAGGGACCAATTTGATGCAAATGAAAATTAAAGGATGTATTTGAAATCAGACCAAAAGTAAAGGGACCTATTTGAAGCAAATAAAAATTAAAGGATCTATTTGAAATTAGACCCAAAGTTAAGAGACCAATTGAGTATTTTGCCTAAAGTCTATGCATCTAAATAAAAATCATTTGGTTTTTTGCTGGACGTGTGGGGTCCAACACGATAACGAAATAGAGTTGACCGACATAGGCCATCATGCATGTGATTTTGTTTTCAATAATGTTCTTAAAATGATTTAGATCAGAATGTTTATAGAGAAACAAATAATTTTCCTTTTTCTTTTCCAATATAATCGTATCTAATTAGGGTCATTTGTCGGGACCTTCTTTCTAAGTTTGCTAAATTATAGGTTGCCCTCCTCTTATTTTTGAAATTACGTAAATCTTTCCTATAAGTTTATATTTCATAACATTCATGCACAAAAAAAGATCACTCGAAGAATTAAGCAATGTGTTATTTTTGTGCATGAATGTTATGAATGTAAACTTACAGACTTCCATGAGAAATTTTGGTAATTATTCCTATCTAATTATTAAAATTTATGCATCTAATTAAAAATCATTTGGTGTTTCGCTGGACGTGTGGGGTCCAGCGCTATAACAAAATGGTGCCGACCGGCATACGCAAACATCACCTAATTACTATAATTTCGCATCAAGAAATTCATCTCGCAAAAACAAAACACGTGTTAAAAGTCAAATCCTACATACGAGATGGCGTGTTGAAACTAGTTTCAAATCAAAATCTCACAGAGTGGGCAAATTTAACGAAAGACAAATACGAATTGGACACGAATTGGCAAATTATATTCAATTATGTCTAATACATGTGCTCTTCAAATAAATTCGGCCTACAATCAATTGATTTTTTTCCCAACAATAAGTTCATGAAAAATCAATAAAAAAATGTTGAAAAAATCAAAATTGAAGAATTAAATCTTAAATAAATTAATTAAATATTCGATTTAAAAGAAACGTACTTTTGAATTCTCTTAGAAGAAGGAAGAAGCGCAACGCTGGGGATGTGGCGAGACTCCGGGAGACACAAGAATGGCGAAGAACGGGATTTAATAGAAGAGAGGGATCGGTACGATGCTCCTCTCCTCTACTTTAACCGAAAATGTTTCTTCCTAAATAGCAAGACTCTCGAAGGTCAACTCAACGGGTCAGATCTCAGATTTTAATCCAACGGTTTTTCCTGCAATGGATTTGCTTAATTATACTGTTCCTGAGGAGCATTTGAATTGGCTGTTATTAACGGTCGCTTCAAAAGGCTTCTTTTTCTCTCTTCCGCTGGCGCGTCCGCCAAAGCCGGAGAGATACTTACGTACGTGTAACACACTGTGATAAAAATAGATCACCGTGCGACAGCAAATAGAGCCGTGATTTTAGATCAATCTGAGAAAATATACAGGAGTATTTGTATACTACGATCGTATTAAATCCTGACCGTATTTTAGATCAATCATAAGCGAAAAATTGTGATCTTAGGCGCGTTACTCGCATAAACAATTTTCTCCCAAAAGCCGTCCGATTGTGCCAGTTGTTTGTTTCCGGAGAGCAGTTATTTGGTTCGGGTCAGATCTTTAATATTCGGATCTGATTAATCGAGGAGAAGCCCAGGGAGCGAGATGAACGGGATCCGAACCATGATTAGGTACTTACAATTTTCGAGCAGTTTTTAGAAGAATTCTCTTTATTAGGTACTGGCAAAAAAAATACGCATCCTGGTGAAAAACACTTGTCTGTGCGAAAAAAATACACCACTTAGCGAAAAAATACGCTCTCGAGCAAAAAACATGTCTAGACCAAAATTATTCAATTCTTATATATATTAAAAAGAATTGACTTTAGTTATAAAACAATTCCATGTTATTCATTAGAATTATAATTCCAACGTTCAAGGTAATCTAACAAAAAATTGGAATTAAACCTTTAATTTTAATTTCAGTATCTAAATTCAGTTCAAACGAAGGAATCCTAATTGACATTATATATAAACTATATATAAACATTGATGTATAATATTTATACACGTAAACAGAAGATTGTATAATAAAGAGAATTCTTCTAAAAATGCACGAGTATTCTAGAACATTTCATATATGTGTATTTTTAGAAGAATTCTCTTTATTATACGTTCTTCTATTTATGTGTATAAATATTATACATCAATGTTTATATATATAATGTCAATTAGGTTTCCTTCCTATGAACTGAATTGAGATACTGAAATTAAAATTAAAGATTTAATTCCAATTTTTTATTCGATTGTGTTTGAACGTTGGAATTGTAATTATAATGAATAACATGGAATTGTTTTATAATTAAATTCAATTCTTCAAATCTATATAAGGATTGAATAATTTTAGTTTGGACATGTTTTTTTGCTCGAAAGCGTAATTTTTTGCTCGGTGGCGTATTTTTTCGCACAGGCAAATGTTTTCACCCGGACGTGTTTTTTTTCCAGATGCGCGCTTTTCGCTCAAGAACGCGGTTTTTCGTCCGGGCGTGCACCTTTTCGCCCGAGTGCTAGTTTTTTTTTGCCCGGGCGCATTTATTTCGCACAGGCGGGCATTTTCGCCCGGGTACACATTTTTTTTTGCTCGGGCGCACATTTTTTTCCCTGCAAGGATTTTTTTTTCGCCCGGGCGCGCGCTTTTTGCCCAGGTACGTATTTTTTTGCCCGGACATGCGCTTTTTCACCCGAGCGCGCAAATTTCGCACGTGCACATTTTTCGCCAGAACGTGAGTTTTTTTTCTCCTAAGTGCGTTTTTTTCGCAAGTACGCGCATTTTTCGCCCGAGCGCTCATTTTTCTCCCAAGCGCATTTTCTCCCGGCACGTATTTCGCCCGGGCACGCTTTTTTCGCTCGTACGCTCGTTTTGCCCGTGCGCTCATTTTACGCCTGGGTACTCGTTTTGTGCCCAGGCGTACGTTTTGCGCTCGAGCAGGTATTTTCTTTCCAGGGCGCGCGTTTTTGCCCAGTTGCGCATATTTCGCAGGTGCATGCATTATTTTGCCCGGATACACGTTTTTTCTCCATGGCGTGCATTATTTTGCCCGGGTGCGCATTTTTTGACCGAGCACGCATTTTTTGATCGGACTCGAATTTTTTTATCAGGTGCATATTTTTCGCCAGGTCGAAAATATTAAAATTTTATTGAATGCATTATGCTATAAATAATGTCAATAAATGTGTACAACTCCGTATTCGTCGAGTGGGTCCCCGGGTCCCAAAGGGTCCAAAGGCATGCATGGTAGGTCAAGAAGAGCACTCACCCAGGTCAGGAGAGGCAGGGGAGCCTCAGGGCGAGTGCGAGCCTCATCCGCAAGGCACTCGCTCTCTTAGGAGTGTGAATGCGCGCGAGGCCAATGCGAGTGAGGGAGGAACCCCACTCGCCAAGCGAGCCAAGTATCAGGAGAGTGGTGCCCCTACGAACCACCCACCAAGTGGAACCTAGCGCGCGAGAAGTCGGGTGAGTGGTGCCTTCACGGACCACTCGCCCGGAAGGCTTTAGTGAGGAAATAACCCTAATACCGTTTGTGGGATGCCAATAACCCTTCAGAACAGCGGAGTTTGGTTGTTAGCAGACCAATTTGGGTGCGATTAGTAAAATTAAAAGGCGGATTTACGCTATTTGCAGACCAGACTAGAAAATCTATAAATAGACCCTTAAGGGCACCTTGGAGGAGCCCAGATCTCTTGGGCTCTCTCCTCCTAGATAGTTTTGGTTGGATCGTATTGCCCTCCAAGGTGCCCAGTTGAGCCTTGGTTTGGGAGGAGAAGCTTTCTAAGATCTTCTGGGTGTGTGGAGGGACCTCCTCACTACAGCTTTGAGTCTATTCATTTTTCTTCAACCACGATCAAGAGTATCAGTGAGGGAGAAATAGGTGTGAGATACAACCCCCAGTGGGTCCGAATTCAAGAGACTGGTCGACGATTTTAACATTTTATGGTGCGGTGAGCGTGGACCGTAGCCTGCACAAGAAAATCTCAAGCTGAACCTCATGGCTGGAGATTAAGGGAAAAGATCCGACCAAGGAAACCCGCCACCACTCGCGAGTGGGGTGATGATGGGGATGTTTAAGGACTTCAAGCGAGAGGTCCCGCGGACTCTGCAGCTCGCATTAACAACAAAGTGCGAGTGCACGATGTCTATGGTTCCGGTGGTCGCATCCAGGTTGATAGGCGAGAACGCACCAGGTCAGCGACCTAGGAAGGAAGCAGTGGCAGAAAGGAGTGGGAGAGATCCGCCCGGAAGATAGCCACTGTTGAAAATGTTGATGTGGGAAGTGGTCGTGCGGTCTGCGGTCTGACCGCAGTAGCCGCTGAGACCGAGCGGTCTCGCGGTCTGTTCTGGCGACTAGCTGGTTCAGCTAGTCGGGTTCACTTCTGCTCAGGTGCTTCTGGGGTATAGCCGCGCGGTCTGGTTTCTTGGACTGTGTGGCGGTTTGGTAATGTTGCTGTGCGGTTAAACTTGTTTAATCGCGCGGCTTGTTCTCTATCTTGACCGGCAGTGTTTGCTTCGGCTTAACTGTCCTGTCTTCTCAGTGGTAACCGCTAGGAGGTCTCATGGTGTATGTGCGCGGGCTATGTATATGTCTAGCCGCGCGGTTTCTATTGGTGTCCACGCGAGCTCTTTATGCGGATACTGATGGTGGCGACTTGGCATTCCTGCCTTAGTCGCACGGTTTTCATTTTGGCGGTCTGGTGGTCTCTTGTCTGGCTAGGCTGCGGTGCTCTTCTATGATAAAGGTGCTAGCCGCGTGACTTGCTTCAAGTCGTGCGGTCTTGTGGTGGTGACCCTATCACATGGGCGGTGACTGGATCTTGTCCCGTGCCTATAAATAGGACCCCCTGACACTGTTCATTCATCGAACCAACTGTAAGCAGTACTCGTCTCTGGAAGCTGCGGTTAACATTTTGTAACCGAGCGGTCTTGCTGATAGATCTCGTCTGTACAGGTTTTACGGGTTGTGCGGATTGCGACTTGCGACTATTCTTTTAGTCGGTCTGGTAGCAGTTCTGCGGGTAGCAGCTAGCAGTATTCGCAGGAGGTCGGGAGATCAGCAGTCAAGTTCTGGAAGGCCGCGAGTTCTGTTGTTGTGTTTGTTCTGTTCTGTTCGGGTGGACTCAGCTGATAGTCGGTTCAGGTGAAGTCAGCAGGTCGCGGCGGACAGGCGGTTAGGCTGTTTGAGTGGGGCTAACCGCAAGTTATCTTTCTTGCTGGTTTCTTCTGTTCTCCTTGTGTACTGGCGAAATCATGTCTCGCCATGTATACCTCGCAATGTAATGAAGTATTTGTTTCAATAAAGACTATTGTGTTGCTGATATTTGCCATTGTGGTTGTTTGGCTATAACTTAGTTGATATAACTCCTGCTTACTCCTAAACAGTCAGAAAATTTCACATGGTATCAGAGCTAGGTTGTTGGAGTGGATAAGCAGTGATCAACTAGAGTTGTCATCGTCTTTGTGAAGAAGAAACCACGGTTGCCAAGGAAGCTGGATACGCAAGAGGTCTTGGTATTGAACTCCTCACATCGACCAACTTCAAGAATCGGAAGTCATGTATGGAGAGTTACTTGTTAGGCGAGGATCTCTGAGAGGTAGTTGGAGGAGATAGCTGTAAGGGCCCAAAATATTTGGCATGACGGCGATGACGACCCTCACTAAGAGAATAATTTGGAACATAACATCAGACGAATGTCCATATGAGAGGCGGGATGTTTATAACGGACAGTTCATAACCACAGCTTCCATGATTGTTACTACCATGCCAAGGGTAGTAGTAATAGTACAAATAATAAGGACTTGCGATATATTAATATCTTTGAGCAGTGTTGTTTAATAAAATTTATGGCAAAGTAGATCAAAGGTTGTAATCTTGCAAGCGGTGTTACAAACATAAGAAAAGATTAAGACGAACTCGACTAAGAATGATATTTAGAGTCTACGAAACTTAGTGGATGGAAATCTAAGATGTCAATGAATCTGACGGATGCAAACGATCGAACACACTCAATATGAAAGGTGGAATATGTATTGTTTAAGGGTATGTTGTAAATATGTACAAAAATATTTTAGGAATTACCGACAAATAAATGTTGTACGTAATGTCAGTCTAATGAAAATAGCTCCGTAACTAGGTTGTGTAACACACAGTTTGGTATCATATTACTAAGGTGTGTAAAGAAGACAAGCTCAAATAGTAATGTGGTAGATTGCATTGTCTAGCATATTGTTAGCACAATATTGTCAAAATCCAAATAGTGAATAACGAAAGAACTATGAAAAAGCTATGCGAAAATGTTTTACTGCAGAATATGCTGACATGTGCTAAATGTTTCTTAGGACACTACTTTTCTTTTAATATTGAATGTGGCGATTTGTCAATCGCTATAATTTACAACTTGCAATCAGGGAAAGCGAGCAAAGGTTTGAATGAATGGAAAAGTAAATAATATAATACATATTTGGGACTTGATATTGCGTCCTATTTTCGAGGACGAAAATTTTTATAAGAAGGGAGGAATTTGTAAGGGCCCAAAATATGAAATATGAATGATGAATATGGATTCAATCGCCCTTAATATTACCTAAGAAACGAAACCTTTATGGAAATATTGATTTAAAGGGTTACACGGGTATATGGATAAATACTGATAAACATGAAAACATGATATGGTACTGGCACTGCTTATATGCTCCATAACTGATATAGACATACTGCGACTCTGATATACTGATACACTGATATAAACATACTGATACATGGAATAATTGCATACACTGATATACTGATAGATGGATTTCTTGCTTATATGGATACACTGCTTTCATGTTATATTGTTGCATGATATGGTTATGATTCTATACTGCTCATACTGTTTTATTGGTACTAACATGGTCATATAGATAGATGCTTAATAAGTTCGTTGATGAGACAAAAAAACGGTTAGTATGGTAAATATGTTTCTGAATTGCATAAGTTTGTTTTAATTAAATACAGCAATGAAAGAGGTATATCCTCACTTAGTCATATTTTTATGACAAAGCCCGTCGTCAAATTTTGTAGGTAACGAACGTAACTTGGAATGAGCGAAATCAAAAGAACAGAATATGGTAGGACAGAAAAGATTCAGCATATATTGCAAGGTATGCAATTCATTTTAGTGGTATGTGTTTTTATTTTGTATTCACTTGCCGCACTTTAACCTGGGACACTTGTATGACCATAGCTTAGATACAGATGTATGTGGGGTCCAATTGGGGGCCTCACAATAGCATGGAGGATGTTGTCCCAGTTGGGGATAATGGTCATGAGGTGAGAAATTGGAGGAGGAATAATGCGAAAGCAGAGTTCACTCTGAAAATGGCAATATCACCTGACCTATTCGATCACATCTTGGGGTGTAGATCAGCTACGGAGATCTGGAGAGCCCTGGATGGGCTCTTTAACAAGAAGAATGTAGCGAGGCTACAGTTTCTGGAAAATGAGCTGGCTAGGTCGGCTCAGGGTGATCTTTCTATCTCTACGTTCTTCCTGAAGATGAAGAACCTGTGAGCTGAGATTTCAGCACTGGATCCTGATGAGCCAATTTCTGAGGCGAAGCTGAAGAGGCACATCATCCGCGACTTGCGGAAGGAGTATGTGGCCTTTGTGACGTCGGTGCAGGGTTGGGCAAATCAGCCGTCTTTGTTGGAGCTGGAGAATCTGCTTGCGTCGCAGGAGAGTCTGGCAAGGCAGGTGGCGGGGGTGTCAGTGTTTGGGGGAGATGGCGAGGTCCTCTTCACAGGGAAGAAGAAGAAATGGGATAAGAAGAAGAAGACCGCTGTAGGCTATGGGCCTTCAACTTCTGGACAGCAGGAGAGGGGCTACACTCCCAAGGCTGAAGGGAAGAAGAAGGGAGAAGGACCCAAATGCTTTAGATGCGGAAAGCTTGGTCATATCAGGAAGGATTGCTGGGTGAATCTTCAGTCAGGACATGCTGCTGCAGGCAAGGAGGAAGCTGAGGCCAGGCAAAATGATGGAGGATGGGGAGGAGCCTTCTCGGCTTCTGTCGGAGCTGCGACTCCTATCAACTATCAGGAGGACTGGATCATGGACTCGAGGTGTGGTCATCACCTCACTGGGGACAAGTCGAAGCTTTCTTCAGCGCAGCCTTACTCAGGTAATGATGCTATCATAACTGCTGATGATACTGTGCATACTGTCGAGAAGGTGGGGGTTGTTTCCTTGGGCAGTGATAGGGGGCCACTAACTTTGAAGAGTGTCTATCATGTGCCCGGAATGAGGAAAAACCTCTTCTCCGTGACCAACGCTGTTGACGCTGGGTATCACGTTCCGTTCGGACCAACAGAAGTGAGGTTTCTTCGAAATGTTGAGGCGGTTAAGCCTGATGTCGTGCATGTCGGGAGAAGGGAAAAAGACTTGTTCGTTTTATCGACAAGTTCTTATGTTGACAAGATGAGGATAAATGATAGTGTTGTTATATGACACGAGAGGTTGGGGCATGTAGGGATGGATAAGTTGAAGGCTATGGAGATAAAAGGCCTGGTCAAGGGCCTGCCTAGTCTATCATCCTACGTTATGGTTATGTTTGCGCGGGATGTCAGTTTGGCAAGTCTCATCGACTACCGTTTGATAAGTCGCAGACAAGGAGTAGTGTGTCGTTGGAGTGTATCCACGGTGACTTGATGGGACCGACTGCTACCCCAAGCCTCGGAGGCAGCAGATATATGCTGGTGTTGATCGACGATTACACCAGATATGTCTGGGTATATTTCCTGAAGGAGAAGGCAGAGGCATTTGCCAAGTTTGTGGAGTTCAAGGAGCTAGTGGAGGGTCGGCTAGGCCTGCGGATAAAGAAGCTGAGGACTGATAACGAAGGGGAGTTCACCTCTGGTGAGTTCTCTAGGTTTTGCAGAAAGGCGGGCATCCGGAGGGAGCTTACTTGTGCACATACTCCACAACAAAACGGAGTTGCAGAGCGGAAGATCCGTCATCTGACGGAGACCTGCAAGTGTTGGCTGCATGCCAAGAGTATCCCAAGGTCCTTCTGGGCGGAGGGAATGTCTTGTGCTGCCTACGTCATCAACAAGATGCCTCTTAGTCCCATCAACATATTGACCCTGCATGAGATGATGTTCAAAGAAAAGCCAAGCGTGGCGCACCTTTGGGTGTTTGGTTCTACCTGCTATGTGCACGTTCCAGATGCGTTTCAGACGAAGCTAGATGTGAAAGCAAGGAAGCTAGTCTTCGTGGGATATGATGATCGGAAGAAGGGCTGGAAGTGCATGGACCCGGAGACGCGGAGATTTGTTGTATCTCACGACGTCGTGTTTGATGAGGTGACATCTTACAAGGGAAGTTCTGGTGTTGTGTTACCAGAAAGCAGGGTGGAGGAGCCGAAGAGAGCTGTGGAAAATCTTCAGGTGGAGCTGCCTTTATCACCAAGTGGTCCATCCATTTCTAGTTCTGAGACGGAGGCTTCTGGATCAGGAAGCAGGGGGAGCGACGCTCCTAGTACGTCTGGAAGGGGAGCTAGGTAAGAAGCAGCTGAGGATGTTGCGAGTCAGGAGAAGGTGTTGCGGAGATCGAAGCGAACGATCATTGCTCCTGATCGCTATACATGAGGAAACATGGTGAGCTTTGTCTCATGTTTCTTTTTTGGTCCCCTGGATGAGCGGGAGCCGTCGAGCTTTGAGAAGGCCAAAGGAGTGAAGCAGTGGGACATAGCTATGGAGGAAGAGATAGCAGCTCTTGAGAAGAATGAGACTTGGTCTCTGGTGCCCAGGCCCAAGAGCATTACCCCTGTGACATGCAAGTGGGTCTATAAGCTCAAGAAGAAGGCTGACGGCACGATCGAGTGATACAAGGCTCGCCTTGTGGCTCTCGGGTTCTCACAGCAGTACGGAGAGGATTACGAAGAGACGTTCAGTCAAGTGGCAAAGATGACTTCAGTTCGATTTATTGTTGCCTTGGCGGCGTCCTATGGATGGGAGATTTGGCAGCTCGACGTGAAGAATGCCTTCTTATACGGCGAGATTGACAAGGATATCTTCATGGTCCAACCGTCGGGCTTCATCTCGAAGGATTTTCCGGACTTCGTCTGCAAACTGAAGAAAGCCCCGTATGGGTTGAAGTTAGCGCCTCAGGCGTGGTATGGAAAGATCGCGGAGTATCTCCTATTCTGCAGGTTCTTTGCTTCTGTCTTTGACTCTAGCTTATTCGTCAAGAAGGAAGGGGAGCTTCAGGTTATTGTTCTGCTGTACGTGGATGACATGATTGTCACTGGGAATTCAAAGGAGGCGGTAGCAAGGCTAAGGGTCGAGCTTGCTATCAAATTTGAGATGAAGGATCTGGGTGAGCTCCACCATTTCCTTGGACTCGAGGTGCAGAGGCGGGAGAGTGGAGTGCTCATTTCTCAGGATGGGTATGCGGAGCGGATCGTTCTACGATTCGGCATGGAGGAAGGGAAGAGCAACTCTATACCTCTGGAAAAGCATCATAAACTTCGGAAGGATGAGGGGAGAGTTTTATCTGATCCATTGTTGTTCCGAGCTCTGGTTGGGATCTTGATCTACTTGACGATCACAAGTCCAGATATTGCTTATGCAGTTGGCAAGGTGAGTCGGTACATGGCGGAACCACGGAAACCTCATCTATTGGCGGCAAAAGGAATTTTGAAGTATGTGAAGTCGACCTCTGATCTGAGTCTCCTATATAGGAGAGGGTCAAGCTTGGAGTTGCATGGGTACATGGATGCTGATTATGGGGGAGACGTGGATGATCGGAGATCAACGTCTGGTTATGTCTTTATGGAGGGCCCCACGGCTATCTCTTGGTGCAGCAAAAAGCAGGACTCAGTGTCTGTATCTACCACAGAAGCGGAATACAAGGCTTCGGCCTTGGCAGCTTAGGAAGTCGTTTGGCTCAGGAGGTTGGTAGAGGACGTTCTTGAGGAGGTTCGAGGTCCCACTATGCAACGCGGGGACAATGAGAGTACTCTCAAGCTGGTTAACAATCCAGTCTGTCACGCGAGGACCAAGCACATTGAGATTGAGCATCATTTCATTCGTGAGAAGGTGTTGGAGGGATCTCTTATGGTCGAGCATGTTCGGAGTGTAGACGTATTTATTATTATTATTATTTTACGACCATTTTTTTATTAGTTCTTGGACTTCCCGAGGGCTACCCGGTGAAGGGTTCGCAAGGTACTAGGAGCTGTGATGGGAGTTCAAGCCCAAAACGCCCTTTCCAAGAAATTAGATATATATATATATATATTTTCAAATAAAAATACAATGAACGCTATGCTATACCCCCATACTTAAAATTAAACATTGTCCCCAATGTTTAAAACTAAGTATGAAGAATTATCATGACGATAAAAAAAATGCAGTAAATAATTTAAAAAAAGGGAGAAGAAGGCTTCCCTGGTTGGTAGATTGGGTTGCCAGATTAAAAACCTGAAAAAGAAGTTAGAAAGACAAAAACATAGAAAAAAAACAAGGGAAGAAAAAATAACGTTGGGGTGCCTCCTAAAAGCGCTTTGTTTACCGTCGCATAGCTTGACTAGGTAGTGATGTTAAATATTTTGAAAGTGAATTGTTTCGATGTTTCCGGACGCTGGGTCGCCGGGGTAGTATAATTTTAAACGCTGCCCGTTGACCTTGAATGAGCCTTTTTCCGGGTGCTCTATTAGCACAGTCCCGTATGGCCAAACTTCTTTTACTTTGAAGGGACCGGACCATCAGGATTTTAATTTGCCCGGAAAAAGCTTAAGTCTAGAATTATACAAAAGGACTAAAGCTCCCTGTGAAAAGTTTTTTGTTTTTTGATTTTTTTATCATGATAAAACTTAGTGCGCTTCATATAAAATTTATTATTTTCATAGGCGTTCGCGTACCATTCGTTTTGTTCATCTATTTGCATTTTTCTATGTTCGGAGGCTAAGTCTAAATCCAAATTCAAAAAATTTAGCGCCCAAAAAGCGCGATGTTCTAATTCTACCAGTAAATGACAAGCTTTACCATAGACTAACCGGTACGACGTACATCCGATGGCGGTTTTGTACGCTGTCTGATAGGCCCATAGTGCGTCGTCTAATTTTAGCGACCAATCCTTCCTATTAACGGACACGGTTTTTTCTAATATTCTTTTTAGTTCATGATTCACCACCTCCACTTGGCCATTTGCTTGTGGGTGGTAGGAGGTAGACATCTTGTGTGTAACTCCATACTTTCCTAAAATTTTAGCAAGTTGGTTGTTACAGAAATGTGTGCCCCGATCACTAATTAGTGCTCGGGGTGTGCTGAATCGCGTAAATAATTTTTTTAAAAACTTTACGACGACTCTCGCGTCGTTGGTGGGAAGAGCTTGTGCTTCTGCCCACCTTGACACGTAATCGACCGCAACAAGGATTTATTTGTTATTAAAAGACGATGGTAAAGGACCTACGAAATCTATTCCCCATAAATCAAAAATTTCGCATTCTAAAATATATTTTGGGGCATTTCATCCTGGTTAGAAATGTTACCTGATCGTTGGCACCGATCACAATTACTCACAAAATTGTGAGCATCTTTGGATAAGGTGGACCAATAGAAGCCCGCCTCTAGCGCCTTTCTTGCGGTCCGGTTTGCTTGGTAGTGTCCGCCGGCTGGTCCTTCATGGCAGTGCCACAAAATTTGGACACGCAGACACGAAATAAAAAGGGGTTCTCTCAAAAATAATTTTTCAAGTCCGAAAAGAATTTCTTCTTTTGTTGACTTGAAAAATCTTTTGGTATGACCCGGGCCACTAAATAGTTGGCCAAATCCGCGTACCAAGGGGTGGAAGAAGTCGTTACCTTTTCGATGGCGAGGAGGCGCTCTTCAGGGAATTTGTCGTCAATTTCGGCCTCCGCTAGTGCTCCTGCAGCCAAATTCTCCAACCGTGAAAGGTGGTCGGCTGCAACATTTTCCGCTCCCCTTTTGTCCTGAATCTTTAAATCGAATTCTTGAAGAAGGAGAATCCATCTCAAGAGTTGGGGCTTAGCGTCTCCTTTATCTAGTAAATATCGGAGGGCGGAGTGATCTAAAAAAACAATAACTTTGAAAGCGTTAGATAAGAACGGAATTTATCAAATGCAAAAACAATCGTCAAAAGTTCTTTTTCCGTTGTAGTATTATTAGTTTGGGCGGAAGTGAGTGTTTTGCTTGCGTAATAAATCGGGTGAAAGTATTTGTTCACCCGTTGGCCTAAAACTGCATCTACAGCAAAATCGCTCGCATCGCACATAATTTCGAACGGAAGAGACCAATTTGGTGCGATTAAAATAGGGGAATTGATAAGTTCGTTTTTAATTTTATTAAACGCTTTTAAACACTCTTTATCAAAATTAAACGCGGATTCTTTTTCTAAAAGTTGCGTTAGCGGTTTTGTAATTTTTGAAAAATCTTTTATAAACCGTCTATAGAAACCCGCGTGTCCTAGAAAACTCCAATGAATTTAATATTGGTAGGAGGGGGAAGTTTTTCAATGACTTCAATCTTAGCCCTATCGACCTCAATCCCCTTGCTTGAGACTTTATGCCTGAGGACTAATCCCTCTCGGACCATAAAGTGACACTTCTCCTAGTTGAGTGTCAAATTCGTGTCTTCGCAGCGTTGAAGAATACGATCAAGATTATTTAAACAATTTGTAAAAGAATCGGTAAAGATGGAAAAATCGTCCATAAAAACTTCCATGACGTCTTCTACTAATTCATTAAAATTGTCAGCATACATCTTTGAAATGTAGTCGGTGCATTGCAAAGACCAAACGACATTCTTCGATATGCGAAGGTGCCAAACGGACAGGTGAAGGTGGTTTTCTCTTGGTCTTCGGGCGCAATTGGGATTTGAAAGTATCCCGAAAGACCATCAAGAAAACAATACTGTGAGTGACCGGATAGACGCTCTAAGATTTGGTCAATGAAGGGTAACATAAAGTGATCCTTACGGGTAACATCATTTAATTTTCTATAATTTATGCATACCCGCCAACCCATAACAGTATGGGTGGGATTAACTCATTATTTTCATTGGAAACTACTGTTATCCCGCCCTTCTTAGGCACGAGTTGCACTGGGCTAACCCAAGTGCTATCAGAAATTGGATAAATAATTCTCGCGTCTAATAATTTTATAATTTCGGCCTTAACGACGTCCTTCATATTAGGATTAAGGCGTCGTTGAGACTGAATAATGCTGCGAGAATTATTTTCTAAGTTTATTTTATGCGTGCAAAATGAGGGGCTAATCCCCTTGATATCCGAAATTTGTCAAGCAATTGCATGGCGGTGATTATTTAAATTTTAATTAATTCAAAAAATTTCGAATCGTTAAGCGCCGAAGATATTATTACGGGCAATTTTGAATCTTTTTCTAAAAATATATATTTTAAATGTTCCGGTAATTGTTTTAATTCTAAACTCGGTGGCTCCTCATAAGATGTTTTTTATTTTATAGTTATTCAATTTTACTTCTTCAAATTTGAGCCGCCGAGTTATTTCTTGTAAACAAAATAAATTTGCAATTTTCGAATTTTCAAATAAAGGAGAAATTATTTCGGAAAACGACGTTATTTCCTCTTCAAAATTTGTTTCTAAGGTAAAGCAAGAGTAGTCGTTTGGAAGCGCATTTCACATAGACTGATTTATATTAAAAGTAACTTCTTCTTCCCCAACTCGTAGGAGAAGATTTCCGTTACTTACGTCAATTATAGCCCAGCGGTGGCTAGGAAGGGCCGGCCGAGTATGAGGGGTACTTCGGCGTCCTCTTCGATATCGAGGATGACAAAGTCTACCCGAAAGATAACTTGTCAACCTTCACTAGCACATCTTCTATTACCCCGATCGGGTACTTAACAGACCAATCCGCTAGTTGGATGCTAATAATGGTTGGACTTGAGGTGCCCAAACTAAGCTTCTTAAATAAGGAGAATGACATAAGATTTATGTTAGCTCCTAGATCGGCCAAGGCGTGTTTAATTAATAAATTACCGAACAAACACGGGATGGAAAACCGTCCCGGATCATTTAATATTTCCGGCAATTTATTTAAAATAATCGCTGAACATTCTGCGTTAAGAGAAACGCGCGAAATATCTTCAAGTTTCTTTTTATTTGACAATAAATCCTTGAGATATTTCGCGTATTTAGGCATTTGAGAGAGTGTCTCGCATAATGGTACGTTGATTTGATTTTGTTTTAAAATATTTATGAAATTTTAGTACTGCTTCTCGTTGCGCTCATTATGTAATTTAGAAGGATACGGAATAGAAGGCGTTTGAATAATGCGCGGAGCTAAACCAGAAGAATTTAAATGCGGTGGCGGAGTTGAAACGTTTACCTCAGGCTCGGACAATTTTGAAGTTCTTACCTCCTTTCCGATACGGAGGGTGTTTACGTTGGCGCTCTCCCGTGGATTGGGCTCAGTATTGCCCGGCAGAGCTCATTGCTGGCTTTCGGAGAACATTTTGGCGAGCTGTCCATTCTGGTTTTCCAGGCTTTTAATAGATCCAGATAGATTCCGGATGTTGGACTCATTGGAAGCAACGAATTTGGTGAAGGCCTCTTCAAATGAAGAGGGCTTGTGTGGTGGTGGTGGAGCGAATCCGGGAGGATTCACTTATGGTGGACGCTGAGCATTATTGGGGTTGCTCCATGAAAAATTAGGGTGGTTCCTTAAACCTGGATTATAAGAATTATTAAATGAAATATTATTATTCAGGTTATAAGATGGACGATATGAGTTCCCCATATAATCTACGTGCTCTTAAATTAAATTAAATTATTATTATTATCATTATTATTATTAGCCCAATTGGTGGCGGAGGAAGCAGACAACTCCGTCACTTGCTTAGTTAATTTCTCTACTTGTAACGCTAAATTAGTGGCTGCCTCGACTTCATAGAGTCCGGCCGGCTTGTTAGGGCGCGTCCGTGGCGCATTCCACTGATATGCGTTCATGGCCATCTCTTCAAAAAGCTCTTGAGCGGCCTCGGGGGTTTTGTTATTGATGGTCCCCCCCCCCCCCCCCCGCCCGCGGCCGCATCAATCATCTGCCTTGTTTGGAGATTCAAACCATTGTAGAAAGTTTGAACTTGTTGCCAAAAAGGAAAGGCATGGTGAGGACATCTCCACAATAATTCCTTGAAGCTCTCCCATGTGTCGTAGAGAGACTCCGAGTTTATTTGCGTAAAAGAGAGAATGTTCGTACGTAATTTAGCGGACTTTGCCGGAGGAAAATATTTTGTTATGAATTTCTCCGTCATTTCAGCCCATGTAGTGATGGAACCTCTAGGAAGAGATCCCAATCACTGCTTGGCCTTAGTCCGCAAAGAAAAAGGAAATAAACGCAAACGAATGGCGTCATCGGTGACGCCATTTATCTTGAACGTATCACAAATTTCCAAAAAATTTAATAAATGTAAATTAGGATCTTCATCCGGTAAGCCGTCGAAAACGACGGTTTGTTGTACCATCTGAATGATACTCGTTTTAATTTCAAAATTATTATTCGCCACCACCGGGCGAATAATGCTAGATTGTGTTCCCTCCCAATTCGGCCTCGCATAATAGAACATAGTCCGTAGCGGAGCCTCATTATGGTCGGGATCGTCCATTATATCTTTGTTAGTCTCTCCGATTGACTCTTCGCGAATTATTGGTAGATCACTAAATCGGAGACGTCGCCGCAAGGTGCGCTCGATTTCCGGATCAAAATAAAATTCAAGATTAATTGAAGAGTTTCATCGGGTCATGAACCAAAAGAAAAGATGAAAGGATGTGGAAAAAGAAAAAAAAAGGTAGAATAAAATTTTAGATAAATATGTTTATTATATTTTATTATATTTTTATTTTTTTATGTAGATTTTTTTTAATTAGGTGATTTAATATTAGTCCTGGACTTCCCAAGGTCAACCCGGTGAAGGGCTCGCAAGGTACTAGAGGCTGTGATGAGAATTCAAACCCAAAGCGTCCTTTGTAGGAATTTAGTTACACCTTAATAAGAAAATAAAAGATAAAATTAATAGATATTTCTTTTTTTGAAATATCAACCGAAGTCCCCAGCAACGGCGCCAAAAACTTGATGCGCAAAACAATGCCTGCAAACGATAACGACAAATGTACCGTATCGAATGTAGTATAGGTTATAGAAACCAAGGTTGTATTAGACTCGGGGCGGTTGAGTACTCTTACTTTGGAAAATCTCTATTATCTTATCAAATAAAACTTGGGGTTGGTTGTCGCAAGAAAAAGAGATAACTTATTTTAAAGCTATGAGTTAAAAGACTAGTACTCAACCTTGAATCACCTCGGAAAATAAATATGGGAAATAAAACTTCTAATTCTCTTAAAGAAATTACTTGACCGTGGAGGTTCCCGAATTATAAACGTATCTCTTTCGAGAATATGCTCAACTGAGTTTAGGTTGATCAATCAAACTTTCGCTCTAGAATCAAAACCCCTAAAACTCGCTTTATCGTAGTGAACCCCTCTATTGGATTTGACTCCAATCCGGGAGAATTATGTCATCTTCTCTCGAGGAGTGCATTCAACTCTCTTTTAGGTCCATTCTTCACAACTTTGTATTCATGTAGAAGACTCTTGGTACCTATCATGTGTCTTGAGCACCCACTGTCCAAGTACCATATTTGCCCAAGGCTGGTACTTGAACTAACCTGCAAGAAGGAATTTATTTATCCTCAGAAGCCCAAGTATTTTTGGGTCCTAGGCATTTGTCAGCATGAAAAGTCATCACACCTGCTGCCACATTTGCAGAAAAGCTCTTCTTTGCACTTGGCACATTGAGATTATGCCAACAGTCTATGGCAAAGTGTTCCACCTTACCACATCACTAACATTCATGAATGTTGTATCTTCTCTTCTGAACATTCCTGTTGAAACCGATTTCTCGGTCTCTTGAGAAGCTCGGGCCCTCAATGAATTTAGAGGCAGCTAGCCCTTACTGATCCCTTGAAAAGAGCAGACTGGAGATTCAGAACTAGACTTAGACCTTAGTCGCAGCGAGGAGGTCCCACGACAAACCCGGAAGATCGTTGAGCGCTTCCCCTCCCAAGCCAAAGCTGAGACTGGGCACCTTGGGGAGCTAGAGAGCTAAACCAAAGTAACCTGGGGAGGAAGAATCTCAGAGTCTGAGATTGGAATCCTCTCCCAAGGTGCCCTTCAAGGTCTATTTATAGTTTTTTGTTCGTGGTCTGTTAATAGCGGAATTCCGCCTTTTGGTTTTACTAAACGCACCCCAATTTGGCCTGCTAACAGCCAAACTCCGCTGTTTGGAGGGGCTAACGGCAGACCACCAGGGGAAGAGGGGTAATTTTGCCTCCTTAGCCTATGGGCAAGTGGCCTACGAGAAGGCTACTCGCGAGAGCTCCCGTGAGTCTCCTCGCGAGTATGACTCACGAAACCCCTCTTAGGCGAGCACTCTGCAAAGGCCACACCCGCTCGCCCTCCTTCTGGCGACATCCGCTGAGACCGGGTCTCGCATTCCCTCCTGTGAGCTCCCCTCGGCCCGTACCCCCCAACTCTCGCGACCTCTTAGTGGCGAGATGACCTCTTCCAGCCCAAGTTACTAATCTTCGGGTCATACCTCCTCAGGCGAACTCGGGGTTGTACACAATCCCCGCTCTTTGCGAGATTACTCTAAGCTCGCAAAGAATCATCCAACCCCGTATGTTCGCCGGCGACTGCTGATCTGTTGGGAATCTTTCTTATGGGTCCCACCCCACCTCTATAAATACTGCCCAAGCCGGGGTGATGCGCGCTATTACTCTCTCTTATTCCACCTCTGTACACTGTATCCGCCGGAGAATGCCTCTTTCCGAAGAACTCCGGTCTCTCCTGAGGGCGTCCAAGGCGGGCGAGCTCTCCACCATGGCCAACGCCGCCTCCTGGATGACTCGTCAGACCCCTCCGCCTGTGCATGCGATAAAAAAGGCGAAGCCGGTCCGCCTACCCCCAGGGGGGACAGGGCTGTACTTCTGGACTCTTCTCCTGACGATAGGCCCGCTAAAAAAGGTAATGGACTATCCTTATCGTTTAACTATTCATTTGGTTTCTATAAACCTCGCCTGACTGCAGGACCTGCCCCCTGCCGATTAGGGAAAACGACTGTTTTGAGTGTCGTAGCGCGTCACAACCACATTATTGTGGAATAGTGACCAGACGTACTCTGAATTGACTCCCGTCAGTTTCGTTTAACTCGTATGATCCATACGAGCGCCACCAAACTCATTGCACTCCGATTCGAGGTTATACAGGAAATATGTCCATTTTAGGTTTTGTAGACCGCCACGACATAACATACGAAATACGGAACACGCGAACTCGGAATCAATTGCAGTAAGTCTTGGTGGACCCCTTGGACCTTGACCCACATGAGGGACCCCACCATAGGGTTGACATTGGTCACCCCCCTAAACCCTAATTTTGCAATCAACCCTAAAGGGGAGGTCCCACACACCTCCTCACCATGAGAGGAGGGCTGCGCATGAGTGGGCAGCCCACCCTGGGGTAGGGAGGGAGGGGGAGAAAATATCTCCCCCCAACGACCCCTCTCGTTAGTCCCACATCGGGGAAAAGGGAGGGAGGCCCCCCTCCTCACCTATAAAAGGGACCCACCACCACCCACCCACCCCGCTGAGTACACCCCCCCCCCCCCCCCCCAGCCTCCTCACCCTCCCTGCCCGAGCCCCACCCAACCGGAGAAGCCCTCCTCGAGCCTCCACCGCCCCCCCCCCCCCCCCCCCCCCCCCCCCCCCCCCCCCCCTTGATGGACGACCCTACTCCTCCCGAGCCCCCCCCCCCCCCCCTCTCCAGGTGGACAACCCCCTCCTCCCCTTTACCACTCCCCTGAGGCAAGCTGCTCGCCCTCCCCGTCGCCGGAGCGCCGCCAGCGCCACCCGAGCCTTGCCCAGGCTCGGGTGGAGGCTTGGACATGAAAGCCTCACCCACAGAGTCGGTGGTGGCGCTGGGCGTGGGGGGGGGGGGAGGGAGCAGGTCCCCCCTGGGGACCTCAGCTCTGACGAGGGAAGGCGGCAGGGCCGCCGGGGAACGCATCTTTGGCGGCACCCGCGAGTCCCCCCCCTCCCCCGTGCTTTTTGTATCAGTTCGGCGGCCACCCCCGACGGCAGCCGGCGGCGCCTGGCCGTCGGACCACCCCTGGAGGTAAGCCCCACCCCCGGAGAACCATCCAGTGGCGGGGGAAGGTCCTCCCAGCGGCTGTGGGGGGGGGGGGGGGGGGAGGGCTGGCGCGACCATGGCCTGCATGGCCCATGCAGGCCGCGCCCCCGCCCCCGCCCCCCGCCTCCTATTCCCCTCTTTCCGACGGTGGCCGGCGGCGTCATGGACCCGGACCACCGCTGGAGTGGTCGTCGGCCCCCGGCGAGCCGGTCGGGGGCGGCGCCGGTGCCTACGGGTCGCTGCCCGGCGGTGGCAGCGGCCGCCATCTTCAGCAGCCCCGTTATGTAACGGGGGCCGTCCGATCTCCACGATGAGATCAGACGGCCCATGTTTCCTAGTCCCCCCCCCCCCCCCCGCATGAATTTGAGTGCCCCCACAATGGATTGGCTCTAGATCCGTGGTGGTGATTGAAATCCCGCGGGCGGTCCGGCGCCCCTAGCTCACTGCCCAATTCTTTAACCGCACCCCAACTCCCCCCTCCCCTTGCTGATTTTTCTGAGATTAAATAACGCCTCTATGGAAAAAACCTCCAACATAAAAAATGTTCCCCACCCAGAGGGGCACCTCCAGTATTTTTTTGAGAATTGTAGGTTGGGTTTTGCTATTTTTAAATGTCTTTACAAGGTTTCATTAAAGGAATTAAAGACCCAAAGTACTTTGGAAATTCCAAAAAAATTATAGGCTCAATTTTAGGCTATTTTACAAGTGCTATCAAAGTTTGGATTTTTTATCAACTCCTTTGATAATTTTAAAAGCCTAAATAAGATTTCTTCGAGCAAAATAACGCCCTAAAATGAACTGAAATATTTGGGAAAAACTTGTGAGCCCTCGACGTGTTATCTTAGCAATATAGTAAAATTGTGCGAGTCGATTAAAGATAAATGGTAAACCCACCAATTACGACAAGAAATTGACTAAGTTAAAAGCATCGAAACACGCAATTGAGCCGCGATCGCGAGACGATAATTCAAATCAATAACGACATGATTATTAAAGTGTGAACTCAAAGCACACAGTAATAAGAAGTCTCGCGCGTAAAATATAAGCCAACCCCGAACTATAACTAAGATAAACAGACTCCTATGAACGGAGAAGAGACACCTAAGAATGCGGAAAGAACAGAATTTCCTCTTAAGAACGGAGACGACACTGAAGCCTCCTGATTATGGAGTGATTGGACTACTAACCCGCTTATTTATTTATGTTCTCCAGTCTCGTACTGGTCCAACATTTACTACTTGCAATTATTCCTTTTAATTCTCCAGTCTCGCACTGGTCACTTAGTTACTGCTTTTATTAGTTCTTTCCAGTACTCCAGTCTCGCACTGGTCAAATGTTTATTGCTTTATGTTCGTTCTTTCCAGTACTCCAGTCTCGCACTGGTCAAATGTTTATTACTTTCTGTTCATTCTTTCCATTACTCCAGTCTCGCACTTGTCAAATGTTTATTGCTTTCTGTTCATTCTTTTCAAAACTCCAGTCTCGCACTGGTCAATTGATTATTGTTTTCTGTTCGATACTCCAGTCTCGTACTGGTCCAGTTAATTCGGCCCTCGCCTTCGGCCTTCCTTTCTGTTAAGTACTTTATTACTCAGCTCTGCAGTTTACGTTGCACTATATAATGCTAACCCAGGTCCTGCGCTAGATAACGGTTCTTTGTAAGCTATTATAAAATCTTAGTTGGGGATAACCAAGAGTTGAACTCTTCCTCTAGGGTTAGCCCCAAATAAGATGCCCCACTTCTGATGCATCTCCCGGCCAAAAGTTGTGTAATCGGTTGAGTCAAGGAAGCCGCGGTGGACCTGGAGTAGTCATTCCTTTCTTTAAATTGTTTGCAAATTGTTTGCTATAAAGTGGCGGGTCGGTGACGCCTGTAGACCGTTCGTTCTGGTGCGGGAGAAATGACAACTCATGGCGACAGGGGGATGTGCACCGCGGGTTATCACCACTTCGAACCCGCTGTTTTGCCTCCACTGTTCGGCCTAAATATCAGAATCATCGGATGTCGCTCACATCCAATTAATACACCAAGCTGTACGGGAGGGCCTGGGTGATACGGTACGACTACGCTCATAAGTGGCAGGACTGGCCACTGTCATCGACGACCACATCGGTGGGGCCCGCGGGGTTCGCTACCCTGCTAGAAGAGAAGCGGCCCAAACTGTGTCGACACAGGGTTGTGTGTACGGGTTTGAATACCTGATGTATGGGTGCAAGACATGGTTACTAATGCTGTTGTAAACTGTGTGCTCTCCTCTACTTTATTGAAATTATTGCTGGTGGGCCCTATAGATATATATACGTACCTGCTGCTAACCCATTCCGTGCTTCAACTATATATTTTGGTGCTTTAGCCCGTCCCCAGGATACAGATCCGGGGAGGGAATGTGTTTTCCACTTAGCTTTGTGACTAACGGTTATTCTTATAACCATTCACAGGAGATGGGACAGCGCGAAGCCCCCGCACCGCAAGATGACTTACCAACCCTAGAGATTGCCCGATCAGATACTCCAGCCTTGCCCCCTGTCTTCCGTGACGTGAGTCCTAGAGTATAAGGCTAAATAAGGAGTGTTTTGTTGTACTTATTGTAGCTCACGATGCAGTTTATGTCAACAGTAGGCTACAGCCTTTTTGATTAGATATATATATATAGTCGTTGACTCTCTATTTCCCTTACCTCTGCTTTCGTTGTGTGACTCTGATGTGATGATTCTTGTGCCTAACAAGACAATCACTTAGTGCTTGAGAGGGTGGGTTGTTGCCACCTGGGAAGTGTTAAGTGGCCGTCTTGGGCAGTTGGACCCCCTCTCTCTGAACCGAGTTCAGTTAGGGGGGGGGGGGGGGTCTTACAAATGGATCATAGCTACCACGATCCGACCACATGGGTCAGTCTTTAGATCCTCACTTCCCAGGTTCCGTTTCTTGGTTCGGGACGAACCACGCAGTGGAATCCTGGTGGACCCTTAGGTTAAAAGTTTAAGGATCCTAGACTGCACAGTAGTGCACCCACATGCATTCCGCTTTCATTTCAGTCAGTTCTGCAAAATTCCCTTACTTTTGCAAGTACTGATGTTCGTATATTACTTCTCCAGATACCGGAGTCCAGTAACGGAAGGTCTTCCTCTATGGATCAGTACCATCCTACCACTCCACCACCAGCCCCCGCCACTCCAGCTGCAGTCCTTTTTACTGATACCGACCTGGGACAGACACTGACAGCTTTGCTGGCCATCTTTCAGACGGCCATCCTACGGCCACCCCAGCAGGCCACTGTGCCCACTAACCTTCTGACGACCTTCCGGGGGCTAAGGCCCCCTATATTCCGAGGCCTTTCTGGAGCACTTTATCTCAGATGCTGACCGAGTTGCACTCCAGGAGCGGTTCCTACACATCGGACAGGGAGAGAGGACTGTGTCAGAGTACCAGTGGGAGTTCATTCACTTAGCCCATTTCGATGGGACTTTGGCAACTACAGATAGGGACAGAGCGGATAGGTTCTACCGAGGACTACGTGATGACCTCCGACAGGCTTTGATCATGATCTCACAGTCGACCTTCCACACGATTGCCACACACGTTGTAGCATTAAAGATGGACCAGAGGATGCTGGCCCAACAGCGAAGGGGACATACGAATGTTCCCTAGACTCAGGGCTGAGAGAGAGGAATAGGCCCTCGCAGGCAGGAATGAGATAGGAGGCAGCGCCACCGCCATCATCCATACAGGCAGGCACCCCAGCCTCGACAGGCACCTCCATCCCCAGCACCTCAACCCGCTCCAGCCGCACGACGAGATGTTCCCTTTACAGGCAACTGCTTCCTTTGCCAGCAACCTTGACACATGAGAGCCTTTTTCCCCCAAGCTATAGGGAGGCCAGGCTTAGGAGCAGTGCAGGGAGCCGTAGAGAGAGAATGAGAACAAGGAGGTCGCAGAGGATGACCTGCAGGTAGGAGGGACCCAGCCAGGTAGGGTCAAGCAGCACCACTTGAGGCTTACGTGCTAGACCTCCAGCACGGACCTGCACCGGACGTAGTGATAGGTATATACTTCCGTTAGCAACGGTAGACTTGGATGATATAATCTAGTGGGACATATGTGATATGGCCTTTTGTTTAAACTATGTAGTTACTCCTCCTGTATATCTGTAAAGAACATGTAACCATAGTATATGTATATATGTTACCAGGTTTACTTTTGGTAGAAGGTCACCCCGCTAAAACACTATTCGATACTGGTGCCACGCATTCCTTCGTCTCTCGGGATTTCATCGCAGACAAAGGAAACATCGTACGATCGTCTGGAATGTCAATACGAATACGACTCCTCGACGGATCAGACATGATATCCACAGAGAAGTGTTCTTTAGAGGCGATGCTGGGAGACATGGAATTCAAAATATTCGCAACTATTCTGCAATAATCGGATTCGACATCATCCTAGGAATGGACTGGTTGGCCGAGCATAATGCCCAAATCAATTGCTCGACCCGAGAAATCAACCTCCCGAACCCAAATGGGCAATCTATCACTCTAGCAGGTATACCATATGTCACCCACATCATTCTAATGTCCGCACAAATAGTCAAATCAGTCCGACGAAAGGATGAGATGTACCTGATCTACTTCGAAATGGAGTACAAAACGCAAGTACTCACTAAACTGCCCGTAATCCGAGACTTCCCAGAAGTCTTTCCCGAATCCCTTCCAGGGTTGCCCCCGCAACGAGAGGTGGAATTCCATATTGAACTTACACACGGAGCTCGAGCAGTGTCCCGAGCACCCTACCGAATGGCCCCAAAGGAACTAGCCGATTTCAAAATACAACGACAAGAGCTAATTGATGCAGGTTTCGTTCGTCCGAGTACCTTGCCCTGGGGAGCCCCAGTACTGATCATCAAGAAGAAGGATGGATCATTACGTTTGTGCATCGATTACAGGGAACTAAACAAACTTACCATCCTAAATACCTATCCACTACCTCGGATAGACAAATTATTCGACCAATTGTAAGGCGCGTCCGTCTTCTCCAAAATGGATTTAAGGTCTGGCTATTACCAGCTTCGAGTGCGAGAAGAGTACATCCCCACAACAGCCTTCAGCTCGCGCTACGGGCTCTACGAATTTATGGTAATGTCGTTTGGGCTGACCAACGCCCCGTACGCCTTCATGGCTCTAATGAATAAGGTGTTTGAACCCTTCTTGGACCACTTTGTGATCGTTTTCATAGATGATATACACATCTACTCGAAGAACAAGAAAGATCATTCCAGGCACCTCCAAATAGTGTTACTCAAGCTGCGGGAACACTCGCTCTTCGCAAAATCCAGTAAGTGTGAATTCTGGATGGAGGAAGTCAGATTCCTTGGGCACACGATCAACAGGAACGGGGTAGCAGTAGACTTAGCCAAAATACAAGCAGTATGAGACTGGCCACCACTTAAGTCAGCAGCGGACATCAGGAGCTTCCTTGGTCTCGCCGGCTACTACCGCAAGTTCGTGGAAGGCTTTTCTAAGATCGCCTTACCCCTCACCACTCTCACCAAGAAGGATAAAATGTTTCAATGGACATCTTAATGCGAAGCAGCGTTCGTGGAATTAAAGAATCGGCTAACATCTGCTCCAATTCTGACACTCCCCTCGGGCACTGAGGGCTTCCAAATCTACACTGACGCATCACTAAAAGGGTTAGGAGTCATACTAATGCAGCACATCAGGGTAGTCGCCTACGCATCACGATAATTGAAGCCTCGCGAGCTAAACTACGCAACCCATGACCTAGAACTGGGTGCTGTAGTGTTCCCGCTAAAATACTGGAGGCATTATCTATACGGAATAAGATGTGAAATCTTCTCCGACCACAAGAGCCTCAAATACATTTGCTGAATCTTCAACAGTGCCGGTGGTTAGAATTCCTATGCGATTATGACTTCGCCCTCCAATACCACCCCGCCAAGGCCAATAAGGTTGCAGATGCCTTAAGTCGGCAACCTCCGGTGACTGAGAATTGGCTAGAAATGATACCAGAAGAGTTGGTCAAGTCCTTGGCAGACTTAGACATCATCCTCATTACCCGCAGAAACCCGATGGATTACCAAGCCCAGCTATATTGGATGGAGATACAATGTGACATTGGAGACAGGATACGAGAGACACAAAAGATCGATGCAGAAGCGGCTCCAATCATCCAGACCCTGCAGCACGACGCTCAGAAAGACTCCAATTTATATGATGGCATTATGCAGTACAAACACCGTATATTCTTCCCCACTGCCAAAGGAATTCGGGAAGAGATACTCCGCGAAGCACACCAATCGAGATATTGAGATATTCAATACACCCGGGAGTAGTAAAAATGTATGCAGATTTACGAAGAACGTTGTACTAGCCATGTATGAAAAGGGACGTCACCAATTATGTGGCACACTGCCAGACCTGTAAATGGTCAAGGCATAATGTCGCAGTCCAGGAGTCCTACTACAGCCTCTACCCATACCCGAATGGAAATTTGAAGATATCTCCATGGACTTTGTCCATGGCTTGCCCCGATCTCGTGCAGGAAATGACTCAATATTGGTCGTGGTGGATCGCCCCAGCCTCCTCCCCCTATCCCCCCGTCCTTGCTGAGTACAACCCCCCAGCCTCCTCCCCCTCCCTGCCGGAGCTCCATCCTGCCTGAGAAGCCCTCCCCGAGCCTCCACTGCCCCCCCCCCCCCACCATGGCCGGACGGTCCTCCTCCTCCCGAGCCCCCCTCTCCAGGTGGATAACCCCCTCCACCCCCTTCCCACTCCCCTGAGGCAAGTCGGCCACCATCCCTATCGTCGGAGCGCCTCCAGCGCCACCCGAGCCTTGCCTAGGCTCGGGAGGAGGCTTGGCCGTGAAAGCCTCACCCCCAGCGTCGGTGGTGGTGCAGGGGGGGGGGGGGGGGGGAGCAGGTCCCCCCTGGGGACCTCAGCTCCGACGAGGGAAGGCGGCAGTGCCGTCGAAGAACGCATCTCCGGCGGCACCCGCGAGTTCCCCCTCCCCTGTGCTTTCTGTAATAGTTCGACGGCCACTCCCGACGGCGGCCGGCAGCACCTGGCCTCCGGACCACCCCTGAAGGTAAGCCCCACCCCCGGCGAATCAGTCAGGGGCGGGGGAAGGTCCGCCCAGCGGGGGGGGGGGGGGGGGGGGGGGGGGGGGGAGTGTGGCGCGGCCATGGCCTGCATGGCCCATGCAGGCCACACCACGACCCCCCGCCTCCTATTTCCCCTCTTTCCGATGGTGGCCGGCGGAGCCAGGCCGCCGGACAACCGCCAGAGTGGTCGCCGGCTCCCGGCGAGCCGACCGAGGTGGCACCGGTGCCTGCGGTCCGCTGCCCGGCGGTAGCAGCAGTCGCCATCTTCGGCAGGCCCATTATGTAACGGGGGTCGTCCGATCTCCACGATGAGATCGGACGGCCCCTGTTTCCTAGTCCCCCCCTCCCCCCCCCCCCCCCCCCCCCCCCCCCCCCCCCCCCCCCCCCCCCCCCCGCGTGAATTTGAGTGCCCCCACAGCGGATCGGCTTTAGGTCCGTTGTGGGGATTGAAATCCCGCGCGCGGTCCGGCGCCCCTATCTCCCAGCCCAATTCCTTAACCGCACCCCAACTTCCCCCTCCACTTGCTGATTTTTCTGAGAATAAACTAGGTCTCAATGTCAAAAACCTCCAACATGAAAAATATTCCCCACCCAGATGGGCACCTCCAGTATTATTTTGAGAATTTTTGGTTGGTTTTTGCTATTTTTAAATGCCTTTATAATGTTTCATTAAGAGAATTAAAGGCCCAAATTATTTGGAAAATTCCCAAAAATTTAGAGGCTCAATTTTAGGCTATTTTACAAGTTCTATCAAAGTTTGAATTTTTTATCAACTATTTTGATAATTTTAAAAGCCTAAATAATATTTCTTCGAGCAAAATAATGCCCTAAAATGAACTGAAATATTTGGGAAAAACTTGTGGGCCCTCGACGTGTTATCTTAGCTATATAGTAAAATTGTGCGAGTCGATTAAAGATAAATGGTAAGCCCACCAATTACGGCAAGAAAGCGACTAAGCTAAAAGCATCGAAACAGGCAATCGAGTCGCGATCGCGAGACGATATTTCAATCAATAACGACATGATTATTAAAGTGTGAACTCAAAGCACACAGTAATAAGAAGTCTCGTAAAATATAAGCCAACCCCGAACTATAACTAAGATAAACAGGCTCCTATGAACGGAAAAGAGGCCCCTATGAACAGGGAAAGAACAGAATTCCCTCCTAAGAATGGAGATGGCACTGAAGCCTCCTAATTATGGATTGATTGGACTACTAACCCGCTTATTTATTTATGTTCTCCAGTCTCGTACTGGTCCTACATTTACTACTTGCAATTATTCCTTTTAATTCTCCAGTCTCGCACTTGTCACTTAGTTACTGCTTCTGTTCGTTCTTTCCAGTACTCCAGTCTCGCACTGGTCAAATGCATAGTGCTTTCTGTTCGTTCTTTCCAATACTCCAGTCTCGCAATGGTCAAATGTTTAATGCTTTCTGTTCATTCTTTCCAGTACTCCAGTCTCGCACTGGTCAAATGTTTATTGCTTTTTGTTCATTCTTTTCAATACTCCAGTCTCGCACTGGTCAATTGATTATTGTTTTCTGTTCGATACTCCAGTCTCGTACTGGTCCAGTTAATTCAGCCCTCGCCTTCAGCCTTCCTTTCTGTTAAGTACTTTATTACTCAGCTCCGCAGTTTACGTTGCACTATATAATGTTAACCCAGGTCCTACGCTAGATAATAGTTCTTTGTATGCTGCTATAAGATCTTAGTTGGGGATAACCAAGAGTTGAGTTCTTCTTCTAGGGTTAGCCCCAAATAAGATGCCCCACTTCAGCTGCGTCTCCCGACCAAAAGTTGTGTAATCGGTTGAGTCAAGGAAGCCGCGGTAGACCTGGAGTAGTCATTCCTTTCTTTAAATTATTTGCAAATTGCTTGCTATAAAAGTGGCGGGTCGGTCACACCCGTAGACAGTTCATACCGGTGCGGGAGGGATGACGACTCATGGCGATAGGGAGATGTGCACCGCAGGCTATAACCACTTCAAACCCGCTATTTTGCCTCCACTGGTTGGCCTAAATCTCAGAATCGTCGGATGTCGCTCACATCCAATTAGTACACCAAGCTGTACAGGAGGGCCTGGGTGATACGGTACGACTACGCTCAGAAGTGGCAGGACTGGCCACTGTCACCGATGGCCACATCGGTGAGGCCCGCTGGGTTTGCTACCCTGCTAGAAGAGAAGCGGTCCAAACTGTGTCGACACAGGGTTGTGTGTACGAGTTTGAATACCTGATGTATGGGTGCAAGATAGGGTTACTAATGTTGTTGTAAACTGCGCGCTCCCCTCTACTTTATTGAAATTATTGCTGGTGGGCCCTATAGATATATATACGTACCTGTTGCTAACCCTTTTTGTGCTTCGGCTATTTATTTTGGTACTTTAGCCCGCCCTCAGGATACGGATCCGGGGAGGGAATGTGTTTTCCACTTAGCTTTGTGACTAACTATTATTCTTATAACCATTCACTAGAGATGGGATAGCGCGAAGCCCCCGCACTGCAGGATAACTTACCAGCCCTAGAGATTGCCCGATCAGATACTCCAGCCTCGCCCCCTGTCTTCTGTGACGTGAGTCCTAGAGTATAGGGCTAAATAAGGAGTGTTTTGTTGTACTTATTGTATCCCACGAGGCAGTTTATGTAAACAGTAGGCTACGACCTTTTTGATTAGATATCTATATAGTCGTTGCCTCTTTATTTCCCTTACCTCTGCTTCCGCTGCGTGACTTTGATGTGATGTGATGATTCTTGTGCCTGACATGGCGATCACTCAGTGCTTGAGAGGGTGGGTCGTTGCCACCCGGAAGTGCTAAGTGGCCGTCTTGGGCAGTTGGACCCCCTCTCCCTGAACCGGGTTCAGTTTTAGGGGGGGAGGGGTCTTATAGGTGGGGCCCACCGAAAAGATTCCCTCCAGGTCAGCAAGCACTCACCGAATACTAAGGGTTGGACTTTTCTTTCCAAGCGTATAACTCGTGTTAGTTATGGATGTTGTCAAATCACCTAGAGGGGGGGGGGGGGTGAGTAGGTATTTTAAGATTTATTACCCCTCTTCCTTTTGAATGAGTTTCTATGAGGATCCTAGTGTCATGTTTTGAAGATGAAAAGCAAAACACAGAAAGCACTCAAAGATTTATAGTGGTTCCTCAAGATAGAGTGTTTTGAGTAGTCCACTGTCTATATGTGCTTATCTAGCAATCTGCTAGAGTCGGCAAACTCCACTAAAGTTCAGGCCCTCAAGCCCTGCAATCTCAGGCCCTAAAGCCCTACAAACTCAAGCCCTCAAGCCCTACAAACTCAGGCCCTCAAGCCCTACAAACTCGCTTATGCCCTACAAACTCAAGCCCTTAAGCCCTACAAACTCAGACCCTCAAGCCCTACAAACTCAGGCCCTCAAGCCATACAAACTCAGGCCCTCAAGCCATACAAACTCAGGCCCTCAAGCCCTATAAAAAGAGGTTTGGGAAAGAACTTCTCTAGCCGATTGATGATTGGCTTCTTGGACTTAAGAAGATGTTTTTATGTTATCTTGGACAATATAGATCTTTCTTCAATCTCTTATTCAGTGAGCAACACTCCTTATCAGTCGATCTTGCTTGATTGAGACTTTTGCTGGGTGAAGACTGACTTTTTGGATGTGAAGAGAATGCTTTAGATCTTTTCTTGAACAACCCAAATTCTTCTTCAATCCTTTCTTCTACTTGGAACACTTCTTATCAGTCGATCTTGATCAACTGAGATTTGGAGAACCCTTGATGAGTAGGTTTTTGTTCTCACGATCGTGTTCCTTCTTTTCTACAGCCGCCTTACTGTTCTATCAAAATGCTTGCGTGAATTCTCTGTAAAATGTTAGGGAAGACAATTATCCTATTTATACCTTTGAGGAGCCAGCTAACGGTCTCCTAGAATGTACCTTAAGTGTCAGTGGCTCATTCCTTAACAACATGCGTTGATTGGACTATCAGGCGGCTGCATTAAATGCAGACAACATGATTTGAGTTCTCTCGACCCGTCTCGATGACATATTCAATCTTTTGATGATGTTGTCAACATTTCGGCGACAAGACTTGTCGATACGGCGATCCACCTTAGACTTGTGTAAATCTTCAAGTCTTCTTCATAGGACCATATCTCGACGATACGAGATATCCCAGCTGAATTTTACTTTACAACGACGTGAAAGTTATATGAAAGAAGTCGTTGTAAACTTGATGTTGATTTGAGATCTTCTCAATGATGTCGACGAGAGCATACTGTCTTTTTGACGATGTCATCTTGTTCATTCTTACTTCTCGACGATATTGCCTTTGATCATTTCGACGACAATCCATTCTTCTTCTACCCTCTGCCTTAACAAGTTCTTCCTTAGTCTTCTCAGCGACAAGACTTCTTTACGGCGATGTCGTCGACATTCCTGAATTCTTTAAGGCTTTCAACGATTTTGTCGTGTGATATAGATTAACACGATGATATTTAACTTGATTGAATCTTCTTGCATATTACAACGAGATCGTCGATTTGTCCATGTCATTTCGACGATAACTATCGTGATCCTTCAGCTTATCTCTATATTCATTCTCGACGGTGTACGAGTGCTTTTCGACGATTTGTCTAGTGCTTCTCGACAATATTTTACTTAGTGAAGTTTGACAAGTACTGTACATATTATTTAACTTCTGCAAGCATAAACTAAACACACCATCAAATACATATTGTACTTATCATTGATCTGAGCACTTTTTCAAATCAAGAACATTGCAGGGCACTGTTCCCAATAATCTCCCCCTTATTTGAAGAAGTCATAACTCATTCAATGATAAGGTACATCTAAAAGAAATCAGCATATAGTAATGACATCCCAATTAGATTTTATGTGATCACAGAATAAAGTAGTTTGACATACAAATTCTTTCAATTATAAATTATAAGCAGGGACATATGTTTTTAAAGATTTCAACATTGCTACATATGCCCATAACAACCTAATCATTTATGTCTCTAGTCCCTCATAGTTGTTTCACTCCTTGCTTTCTTAGCAGCAACTTCCTTTTCCTTCTCAGCTTGCCTGGTGAAATACTCCTCTGGTTTGGGATGATACTTGAGTGGCTCTTGAGCATCTGCTAGAATTCTGCCTGCTTGCTTGTCTTTTCTGTGGCTTCTCCTTGTCTCCTCTTGATTTTTATACTTAGCCCACTCTTGAGTACTGTACAGCTTGTATCTTTCACCTTTTTTTACTTTTGTTTGCTCCCATGCACTTAATATTATGGCTCTAGATTTGGGACTACACATCTCATAATCATCTTTCTTCTCCATCTCCTCTATGTATCTTTTCTTCCTCATTTTCACATCATGTTCCTCTAAGATCTCCTTTCCCTTACTCTGAACAGCAGCAACAGCATTAGCAGGAGTATCATCGGCAGGTTGATCAGCAGGGTAATCATCATAAATGATGGGAGGGAGATTCATTGCTTCCCTGATACTGTTAGAGGTCCAGATGGCATGCTCACCACTGGCCTTTATCATTGATCTCTCCCCCTTTATGACTTCTTCTGATATCTCCCTCTGAATATTTCCCTGAAAGGTCAGAATCTTATCTTTAAGCATGAGGATTCCCCTTTCCAAATGATTTTTAGTCTCAAGTAGATGACTATCCAGTTCCTGACCGTGTTGATCTACTTGTGCTTGGAGATTTGTTTATTCATCCACCTGTTTGTGGCTATGTAGGTTTTCTCTATGTTGTTGCATATCATTCCTTGATTTTCCAGAACTTCAGCTATACCTTTATGAGTAATTGCTAGCTGTTTGGCAGTGTCTTCTTGCAAATTCTTCATATCAGTTTTTAGACTCACAATCTCATTAGATAGATCTCTTCTTATTTCATTGACAGCATTGTCAACAAAACTTTCAAATTTGAACCTTTGCTCTGTTGGATCTTACGGCGCCCTTAGAGGGGGGGGGGTGAATAAGGGAATAAAATTCTTTTTATAAATTTTAAGATAATTACTAAGTTGTTTTTGATTAATAGGAAATAATGATGACAATTTAGTAATAACAATTTTACAATAATGAAATTATACGCCAATTGAGAGAAATCAAATAAACACAAATATAATCATGATTGCATTATATAAAAAAGGTGTTTACAAAATTTGATTTCAATATCGCTAGAAATCGGAGGCGTACAAAAGTGAATTTCTTTTCCTTTTCTATACCGACTTGTATCCCCACAAACCGGTTGGCTTTAGCATATCCTTCCCGGATAAAGCCTCAAGCCGCTCTAGCCAATCCTTCCCTGGATATGGCCTCGAGCCCCCCTAGATCTAATCACCTAAAACTAGTCGCCAACACAAGGCGAATTTCCCCCTAAGTCCTACCCAGACCTAGTCGCCAACACAAGGCGAATTAACTACAAGATACAAATAAAGAAGTGAAGTAAATAACAAGCAAAACTCCCTCTTGAGATTTCTGGAGATGAGGATGAAGGATCGCTGAAGCACAAGCGAGGTCGAAGCGATCGTTCTTCGGATGCAGCGTGATGGCTTCCTTCTCCAGAATTTCTTCTTTGGCTTTGAGTGGGAGATGATGATTTGGCAGAGTAGCAGCACGAGAGTTTCGGCACAAGTAATATCTCTGGAAGTTCTAACCAAAATTAGAGAGAGCCCAGCATTTTATAGAACTTGGTGATAGCGCCTGCGGTGGCTCCTAGCGCCTGCGGTAGCGTTCGTGTGGAGCGGTTGCGAAACCGTCGGCGGCATGGCGCTGTGCACGAACTGGAGATAGCGTCTGGTGGTAGCGATAGAGCTGGCGGTAGCGAAAACTGTCGGTGGCGTGGCAGAACGAACTTTCGTCGGTCGGAGCTTCAAGTTCGTCGAACGAAAATTTCGTCGAACGGAGACAATTTCGTCGAACGAAATTTCTTCGAACGGCTAGCGCCTAGCGGTAGCATTAGCGCCGGCGGTAGCGCTGCTCCTTTCAAAAGTTTGATTCCATGCTGCCTTCTACCTGTGGAGTATTGCACCTATAGTTCCTGCACACTATAAACACACTACAAGAAATATCAAATACAATATGGGATTTGTTATTCTCAAACAAAGGGATGTGACACACATGTCCAACAATCTCCCCCTTTTGATAATAACAAATCCTCTTAGCAAGAAATAAACAATAGTGTTTATAGTATATGATAAGCATGATAATGTGCATACTCCCCCTATCTTAATGCTCCCCCTACATAAATGCAATTTATGTTTTACTCCCCCTAAACGATAGATTACATGAAATATTCTCCCCTTAATCTTCTATAGTTCTTCTATATAGATTTCTTCAATTAATCTCCCCCTTTTGGTATTATCAAAAGAAGGTGGGTGAGGGTATTAAGGAGGCATTTCTTATAAATGATAAAGCATGATCGAGCTTTTGTAATATTGATAGTGATAAAGAGTTTAAGCATAGTATATATAAGAGATTTCAAAGAAAAAGATAAGAGTTGTAAGCAAGCGGAAGATTATAGAAAACATCTTTTTGTAAGCATGAAGAGCATAAGTAAGAATGTGAGTTTTAGTTCAAAATTGAAAGATGTTTTAACGTTTTTGAAATCTCAAAGTTTTTCATAAAGATACCAAGCATGAAATGAACATATCAAAAAGATATTATACTACAATGTTACTTAATTTAAAGTTCAAGAGATACCAAAACATTGTAGAGATCATGCTAGGTTATCTAGTGCATTTTTATATAAAGAGTAGTATAGATAAATCATTAGAATCCAATACTCATGAGAAGAAGTGTTATGAAAGATAATGATGTGCACATAAGTGTATTTTGGGCAATGTTAACAATTGATTTAAATTACCAAAATACAAAACATATGTAAAGTAAAATGCACAATAAAACACAAGTAAATTACTTTCACACACTTTTAATGCACATAGTTTTTAACAAAGTGGTGTAATAACCAAGGTTTGCACAAGAAACTTTACTATTCTTTCCAAGGTGCTCAACCTCACAATGCTTATGAAGACTTATCAGGAGGTTCAAGTAGTGCTTGGTGGAGTTATATTTGTCTACATATATAATTTTTTGTTCAACTTTGTGAGACAACATTCTCCGAATACACTTGTTTTGCAAACCAAAATTTTTAACTTAACCACTTTTCTAAATTTTATAAGTGCAATTCAAATGTAGTGTAGGCAATAAACTTATGCAAGTTTTAATTCATTGTACAAATACAATACACAAGCAAGCATTTTTAGATTTAGACGCACATGTTGATTACCAAAATGAGTGAGTGAAATGTATCATTATCAATCATTAAACATTTACTCATACTTAGAGGCATGCTAAGCTTGGTTCTACACATTTTTCAATACAATTGATGCACTTTAAATAGATATATCAAAGCATGATAAGCAAAATAATGTTCATAGTAATTTGAAAGAATAGATTTTAACATTGTAAATCATTCTAAATAATAGAATTCATACATGCTTGATATTGGCAATAAAGATCATACAAATTTTTTTTGTTTTGAATTTTTTTTAATAAAAACAGAAAAATCACACAAACATATTTTTGTATTTTTGAATTTTGAATTTTTGTAGTTGATTTTTCATAATTCAAATAAAACAAAAAATAAAATAGACAGAAACACAAAAATAAATTTGCACAAATAAACTAACATATTTTTGTTGATTTTTAGAAAATTTAAAAAATAGAAAAATCACACTCCCACGCTAGCGCCGGCGCTAGTGATAGCGCGTCAAACAGTACACGATTTTTTAGGAATTTTAAATTTTTGATTTTTAATAATGATTAGGGGTCTTAAGTGTAGTCTTATGCAGAAATTGTATAATATTCAGAGATGTTTTGATTGCTCAATTTGCATAAAACATTAGCGTTTTACATATTATTCATCCTAAGATGTCTAAGACTCCTAATTCCAATCTTAACATTTGAAACCTTGCATCGGGAAGAGGTTTAGTGAATATATCAGCAAGTTGAGAGTCCGTGCCAATGAAACTAATCCTTACATTTTCCTTTTTAATGTGATCCCTTATGAAATGATGACGCACATCTATATGTTTGGATCTAGAGTGGTGTACCGGATTATTTGTAAGATCAATGGCACTCTTGTTGTCACATTTTAATTCAATAAGTTTTAGATGAAAACCAAAGTCCTCTAAAGTTTGGCGCATCCATAGAGCTTGTGCACAACAACTCCCTAATGCAATGTATTCGGCCTCCGTGGTGGAGAGTGCAACCGAATTTTGTTTCTTACTAGACCATGCAACTAATGAAGGTCCTAGAAAATGACAAGTACCACTAGTGCTTTTTCTATCAAGTGAACAACCGGCATAATCCGAATCGGAATAGCCATGCAATGTAAATGAATCATTATGTGGGTACCATAATCCTAATCTAGATGACCCAATGAGATATCTAAAAATTTGTTTTACCGCTTTTAAATGAGATTCTTTTGGATTGGCTTGAAATCGAGCACATAAGCATACGGCAAACATTACATAAAGTTTGATCTATAGAAACTCCTGATTCATCTTTTCCTAATTTTAGTGATGCACTCATTGGTGTAGAAGCATGTTTAAGGTTTTCAAATCCAAAACGTTTAAGCATATCATGGACATATTTAGTTTGACATACAAAGATACCATCAATTCTTTGTGATATTTGAAAACCAAGGAAATAAGAAAGTTCTCCAACAAGACTCATTTCAAATTCATTTTTCATCACTAAAATAACTTCTTTACACATCTCTTCATTAGTAGATCCAAAAATAATATCAACATATATTTGTAAAATAATTATATCATCATTATTGTGCTTAATGAAGAGAGTATTATCCGCACTTCCCATAATATAATCGTGCTTTAATAAAAATGATGTAAGTCTTTCATACCATGCACGGGGCGCTTGTTTTAAACCATAAAGCGCTTTTTCTAGTTTATAAACATGATTTGGAAATTTTTCATTAATAAAACCGGGGGGTTGTTCAATATAAACTTCTTCTTTTACAAACCCGTTTAGAAAAGCACTTTTCACATCCATTTGAAATAGTTTTATTCTTTTAAAGCTTGCAAATGCTAGAAAAATTCTTATGGACTCCAATCTAGCAACGGGTGCAAAAGATTCATCAAAATCTATCCCCTCGATTTGAGAATATCCTTGTGCTACTAAGCGTGCTTTATTTCTAGATATTCTAGACTCACCATCTAATTTATTTTTAAAAATCCATTTTACACCTACAACCGGGTGATTAGATGGTCTTTCTACTAATTTCCAAACATTATGTCGCTCAAATTGTTCTAACTCTTCATTCATAGCCAAAAACCAAAATTCATCATTTAAAGCGGTAGAAACATTTTTTGGTTCAATTTCGGAAACAAAGCAAATATTTGAATAAGATTCATGAAGAGACGAGCGAGTTCTTACCCCGATGGATGGTTCACCAATTATAAGTTCCTGTGGATGATCCCTTATGAATTTTAAGATGCTTGGAGGTACATATTCATCTTTCTTGGCCTCCTCTTCTTCTTCTTTGGAAGGTGCTTCATCACCATGCTCCAAAGGAGGTAATGGATCATCCTCTTTTCCTGCGGAAAATCTTTCTAAACAAGGAACAAGCTCATCAAATTTCACATTAATTGACTCTTCAACTTTTCTAGTTCTTTTATTAAAAACTCTATAAGCTTTACTAGTTGAAGAGTATCCAAGAAATTTTCCTTCATCACATTTTTCATCAAACTTTCCCAAGCTATCTTTTGTATTTAAAATAAAGAATTTACAACCAAAAACTTTGAAGTAAGATACATTAGGCTTCTTTTGAAAATAGAGTTCATATGGTGTGAGATTTAAAGATGGGCGAAGCATGATTCTATTTATAACATAACATGATGTATTTACGGCTTCAGCCCAAAAGGACTTAGGTAATTTATATTCACATAACATAGTGCGTGCTAGCTCTTGAAGTGTCCTATTCTTTCTTTCTACAACACCATTTTGTTGTGGTGTGCGTGATGCGGAGAACTCATGTTTTATGCCTAACATATCACAATAAGAAGTAAATTTTTCATTTTCAAATTCTCCTCCATGATCCGAGCGAATGCATTTAATTTTTAAATCACTTTCATTTTGAATACAAGTACATAATTTTGAAAATTCACAAAACGCTTCGGATTTGGATGAGAGAAATATTGTCCAACAATATCTAGAAAAATCATCTATTAAAACATATGTATATAATCTACCACCAAGACTTGCGGTGCTAACGGGACCAAAAAGATCCATATGAATTAATTGCAAAGGTCTTGTAGTAGAAATAACATTTTTATTTTTGAAAGAGGATCTAGTAATTTTACCTTTTTGACATGGTGAACAAAGTGAAGGTAAATTTCCATTTAATCTAGGCAATCCTCTAATTAAATTTCTTTTGGCAAGTTTTACAATTAGCTTTGTGCTAGCATGTCCTAGCCTTCTATGCCAAAGTTCAAGTTCATCATTTTTGGTAATAAAACATTTTAAAGATGATTTTGAAAGATCATGAAAAGAAACTATATAAACATTGTGTATTCTTGGTGCAGTTAATAAAATATTTTTTGTAATAGGATTAGATATTTTGCATAAATTAGTAGAAGATTCAAATAAAACATCTAATCCTTTATCACATAATTGGCTAATTGAAATAAGATTATGTTTTAGCCCTTTTACATAAAGAACATTTGATATAGTGAAGGATTCGTTACCAACTGTACCAATTCCCATGATTCTTCCTTTTCCGTTGTCGCCAAACGTCACGATCCCTCCCTTCTTCTTTTCTAGGTTAAGGAACTTAGCTTTATTGCCCGTCATGTGCTTGGAGCATCCTGAATCCAAGTACCACACGTCTTCATTGTCCTTAGCCTGCCAGCACATCTAGAAAGAAGATGAGAGTAAAGATCCAGATACCCAAGTAGAACCTCCCATAGAATAAGTGGAAGCCTTAGGTACCCAAATTTACTTTAAAGTATTTTGTTTTATTTTCCTGCAAGAACTAGTTGTGTGACCCAACCTATAACAGTTTGCACACGAAATAAAGGGGGTTGAGACCCTTTTCTGGAAAATTTTGTTGCTGGAATAAATTTGATTTATAGAAGGAAAGCATTTTGAAAAAGAAATTTCAGGTTTCTGGTATGAGGTGCTAGTGCCGGCGTTAGTGACTAGCGCCGGCGTTAGTGGCTAGCGCCGGGCGGTAGCCCTCTCCTCGATATCCGAGCCCAAACTTTCGAAAACCATGGCACTGGTTCTCTAGAATCATTTCCAGTGATTTTTGGCCTATTCCAAATTTTTTAATGGCCATGGTGAGATCATGAACTTGTGTTTTAAGTGAAGAATTTTCTTTCACAAGCATGACACACCTATTTTCAAAACCTTTTTTTATTATTTTTGATTTGCAAAAGAGAGGCTTCTAATTTCCTTTCTAATTCCCCCTTCTCTTTTGTAAGAGTTTTGGCATGAGAGAGGGCTTTAGAAAGTGACTCTTCAATGTCTTTTGCCAATTTTGTGGAGTGATCACATTCTTGGCAAGAAACCTTTCTCTTTTCTAGAATAATTACCTTTTTGGAAAGCTTTTGATTTTCTTTAATAAGAGATTCATTTTCACGATTTAATAAAATATTATCTTTCATATTTTTATCAAAAGCTTTGCAAGTTTCAAAGAATTCATTAAACAATTCATCATAAGTGGGAGGAGTTACCTCAGTGTCACTAGGAACACTGGTGTCGTCGCCGTCGTTTCCATGTCCCATGAGGCACATGTTTTCTTCCTCATCTTCGCTTGATGAAGACCCGCTTGATTCTTCGGAGGAGGAGGAAGAGGAGTCATCCCTTGTCTTTGCCTTTAGCACCTTCCTCTTTTCTTTCCCTTTGTGTCGTTTCTCCTTTTTCTCCTTCAAGAATTTTGGGCATTGACTCCTTATGTGCCCCATCTTCCTACAATGAAAGCACTCCGGTGGAGGTCTTTCTTCTTCATCGTCGCTCTCCTTTTCCTTCTTTGAGGACGACCCTTTCCATCTTCCATCCTTTTGGATAAATTTCCGGAAAGTGTTTCGCCTTTCCGGATTTCGCATGAACTTTCGGAAGTTCTTCACCAAAAGACTCTCTTCATCTTCATCCTCATCCTCTTGGCACTCCTTCTTTGATTTTAATGCCAACGCCTTCTTCTTTGGCTCCTTGTTGTATTCATCAAATTGGATTTTGAGTTCTACCTCATGGGTTTTGAGATTCCCAATGAGGCTCTCAACTTGGATCGTTCTTAAGTTGTGCGACTCCGAAATAGCCGTCACCTTTGGGTTGAATTTTGGAGGAAGAGAACGAAGGATCTTACGGACCAAGTTGCCATTTGAGAAGGTCTTTCCAAGAGCTTTTGAGGCATTGATGATCTTGGTGAAGCGTGTGTACATACCATCAACATCTTCGCTTTCATCCATTCGGAATTTTTCATATTCCGACTCCAGTTGGAAAACTTGGAATCTTTAATCTGCGATGTACCTTCATGAGTAACTTCCAAATGATTCCAAATTTCATATGCAGTAGTACATGCAGAAATTCTATTAAATTCATTTCTATCTAACGCACAAAATAGAGCATTCATGGCTTTTGCGTTATTTTTACATTTGAGTTTATCCCGATCATCCCATTTATCTTTGGGTTTGTCTAAAGTTATCTCTCCAACTACAAATGTAGGAGGAGTGTATTCATCTTCTACCATGTTCCAAACCTCAATATCTAGGGTCATTAGAAAACAACGCATCCTATTTTTCCAATAATTATAATCTGACCCAGTAAATAGAGGTGGTCTACTAATTCCCTGACCCTCGGAAAAAGCGAGATCATAAGACGCCATTATTCCTAGTTTTTTAAACCGTTTGGAATAACCTAGCTCTGATACCACTTGTTAGATCTTACGGCGCCCTTAGAGGGGGGGGGGGGGGGGTGAATAAGGGAATAAAATTCTTTTTATAAATTTTAAGATAATTACTAAGTTGTTTTTGTTGTTGTTGTTGTTGTACTAAGTTGTTTTTGATTAATAGGAAATAATGATGACAATTTAGTAATAACAATTTTACAATAATGAAATTATACGCCAATTGAGAGAAATCAAATAAACACAAATATAATCATGATTGCATTATATAAAAAAGGTGTTTACAAAATTTGATTTCAATATCACTAGAAATCGGAGGCGTACAAAAGTGAATTTCTTTTTCTTTTCTATACCGACTTGTATCCCCACAAACTGGTTGGCTTTAGCATATCCTTCCCGGATAAAGCCTCAAGCCGCTCTAGCCAATCCTTCCCCGGATATGGCCTCGAGCCCCCTAGATCTAATCACCTAGAACTACTCGCCAACACAAAGCGAATTTCCCCCTAAGTCCTACCCAGACCTAGTCGCCAACACAAGGCGAATTAACTACAAGATACAAATAAAGAAGTGAAGTAAATAACAAGCAAAACTCCTCAGGCCATATCCTTCCCCGGATATGGCCTGAGGATGAAGGATCGCTGAAGCACAAGCGAGGTCGAAGCGATCGTTCTTCGGACGCAGCGTGATGGCTTCCTTCTCCAGAATTTCTTCTTTGGCTTTGAGTGGGAGACGATGATTCGGCAGAGTAGCAGCACGAGTGTTTGGGCACAAGTAATGTCTCTGGAAGTTCTAACCAAAACGAGAGAGAGCCCAGCATTTTATAGAACTTGGCGATAGCGCCTGCGGTAGCTCCTAGCGCCTGCAGTAGCGTTCGTGTGGAGCGGTTGTGAAACCGTCGGCGGCGTGGCGCTGTGCACGAACTGGAGATAGCGCCTGGCGGTAGCGATAGCGCTGGCGGTAGAGAAAACTATCGGTGGCATGGAAGAACAAACTTTCGTCGGTCGGAGCTTCAAGTTCGTCGAACGAAAATTTCGTCGAACGGAGACAATTTCGTCGAACGAAATTTCGTCGAATGGCTAGCGCCTGGCGGTAGCATTAGCGCCGGCGGTAGCGCTGCTCCTTTCAAAAGTTTGATTCCGTGCTGCCTTCTACTTGTGGAGTATTGCACCTATAGTTCCTGCACACTATAAACACACTACAAGCAATATCAAATACAATATGGGATTTGTTATTCTCAAACAAAGGGATGTGACACACATGTCCAACATGCTCTTCCAAGAGCATTCCTAGCTGATTCATCACTGCGGAGTCTTCTTGTCTTTGAGTTGGGGAATTGTTAGGATTGTCTGATTGTCCCTCAGCCTTCTTCTGCAGTATGGTTGAAAGATAGAGGTTCATCCCTTCAGTCTCTTCAAACATGGGGGGATGGAGATATTCTAATGGGTGTTTGTCTTTGTCCCTCCTCAGACATACTTGGCTTTTCAGCAATTTGCAAGTATCTGTTGATTTCATCAGCAGGATCATCTTGATTGGCCTCCTGGTTAGCCTCACTTGGATCCACTTGGACAGCTGGTTCAGTATGTGAAAGTGCATTGTGTGCCCCTGAGATATACTCTAGGGGGGTGAATAGAGATTTAAAAATAATTCTATCCTATTTGTGCAAATACAATAAAATAACTAAGTATTATGCTCCAGCAATTCCTCACACAGAATAAAACTAGTGCTGAAAAGTAAAGCAGGAAAAACAGTACAGAAATATAAACTATATGGGACAGCACAAAAAATAAGCAACCAGAAGACACAAAGATTTTATAGAGGTTCCCAAAAATGTGGGTAGTCCTCTCTTCTACCACTTGGTAGGATTACACCACCTGTGCCTGAGTATTTTGACAAGGAGACTCTCAGAACCACTGATCTTTTGATAAGGAGATCATGAACCAACCAGATCTTTTGATAAGGAGATCTTGAACCAACCAGATCTTTTGATAAAGAGATCTTGAACCACTGAATCCTTTGGAAGAGGGATTCTCAAAACTCTTTTACAGTTGGGAATGAGAAGGAGAAATAAGAAGAGGGAGGAAGAAGAATTCTGTTTTCAGAATTCTTATGAAGCCTGTCTAAAGAACAGCTTCTTTATTCTTTTCACTGGATCTGCTGATGATGAACTCCTGCTTATGATTGTGATGATTTGCAAGAGCTAAGATGGTCAGATCCTTTTTTTCCTTTTGGCTGCTATATGATATTGATGATGAGCAGCATTCTGTTGTTTTGTTCTAAGAGAGGGTGAGCAGTTGTTCTTTCTTCTCTGTGTTTTCTCTATTAGGGTTCCTGGAGGAAGAAGAAGAAAAGGAATCCCTAATTGAAAAAGTTTAGCAGATTGTGATGAATGCTCTAAGTTTCTCTTTCTACTTCTCCATTTTATTGTCCCTCTTCAATTTGAATTAGTTCACTTTTCTGGTAAGTCCTGAAAAGGTATTTTGCACTGGATAATTTCTCTTCCTTTCCTTCTTTAATTCACGACCCATCCACCAACTGTAAGCTTGTTTCCAAGAAAGCTTTTCTGTCCTCATTTAATTCTTCTTTCTATTTGAGACAATTAAGGAGTCGTTGGAGAACGGTCTTCAGTATTGTGGGTCATGAGAGAGGGTCCAAAATGATAGATGAAAATTAGAGGTTTCCTTTTTAGACTGTATTCGACGTAACGTCGAGTTCTCTTCCTCTCTTATCGACGCACCTTCAAGTTCTTGTAAGAGCAGCTTCGAATTCTTCCTTGTTCTGAATCAAATCTGTTTGTCGATGTTGCGTCAATATTTTATCGATGTAACCGTCGAGTTGAAAGCTTAACTCTGAACTTCATCATCTACGTTGAATTGTTGTTGACGTTGCGTCGACTTCATATGGCTTCGACTGATTCTTTCTTCTGTGTTGAGTTGAAGTAGAAGCTGCGTCGACTTCGCTAGATACTTCGACAGGTTCATGGCCACTACGTCGATATCTATTCGACGTAACGTCGACTTGATCTACTCCGACAGAAAGAGTGAGTTTCTTGGACTTCTTGTCAGAGTAGCGTCAACAATAACTCGATGTTGCGTCGATTTCCATTCGACGCAACTGTTAACTTTGCCTAAATTGTGCTTCTCTTGATATGGTCTTGATACCCTTGGTTGAGTGTGACATCCTAAGACATCTAATGAACAGATTACCCTCATTATACAATGGGTAATTCAACCTAAGGGATAAAATCACTTTTTAGATCATTTGTTAAGTTAAATCAAAGGAGTTTTTCCCAACAATCTCCCCATATTTATCTTAACAAATTTTACAAATTGATTTAAAGTGATTTTACACATTCCTTTTATATAAGCAAAAAATACATTCAAAACAGCATAGACATAAGAAAATGACAGACTGAAATCACAGGCCATTTCATTCAATTGTTAAGAAATATATAGATCTTCACAGCTATTTTCCAGGAAGAATAAGACTTTACAGAATATTTGAGCTTCATTGCTCCTACTCAGGAGTTCTTCTTTTCCTGCAAAATGCTTTTGGAACAACTTTCCTTGGAGCAATCTGCAGGGGCTCATCCTCTTCAAGGGCATTGTTACTTCTTCTGCAACATTGTCAAGTTGAGCATTTAGGTCAGCAATAGCCACCTCATCCAGCAGATTTTCATCTTCATACTCCCCCTGATTTCCTGGATCATGCTCCCCCTAAGTATCTGGGAGCTCCACCTGATCTAATGTTGTTATTTCCTCATTCAGCTTTTCTGGTGCAGGCTCCCCCTGATTTACTGGAGCATGCTCCCCCTGAGTATCTGGGAGCTCCCCCTGATCTACTGCTGTTATTTCCTCATTCAGCTTTTCTGGTGCAGGCTCCCCTTACTTTACTGCAGCAGGCTCTTCATTCAGCTTTTCTGGTGCAGGCTCCCCCTGGACCTGTGCACCTTGGAAGGTAGTAACTTTATCGGGAGCAGGAAAGTCATCAGTATGGCCACCCATCTCTAGGACAGGCCTTTCTTCCTCCAGGACAGGCCTTTCTTCCTCCAGAATGTTTTCCCCCTTCTTAACCTTGCTAGCAAGAGAGGTTAAGAATTCTTTTGTGACCATGGAGGAAGACACAAAATCCTTGAGGCTCTGGAAGGATCTTTTAGAATCTAACAATACAGCCTCCATTTGTGAATACTTCATGTCAAACTTTCTTGCCTGAGATGCCATTAGGTCTACAAAGGTAGAGGAGGCAAGACCAAATGCCTTGAAGATGACCTGCTCAAGGTCAACTGGAGGCATATGAGAGGTAGATGGAGGAGGTGATGGAGGGAAATCTTCTTGAATAGGGGAGAGAGCATGGTAGACTTCAGGTGAGATATGAATTGATGGTGGTGGAGGAGGAGCAAATTGAGAATCTGGGGAAAAAGTGGATGGTATGGACTGAGGGATTTGTTGTTGTTGTTGTTGAGATGGAATGAAAGGGGTTGAATTAGGAACTGTAGTGAATGAGGTGTACTGACGATTTTGTTGTTGAGGAGAGGGTTGTGCATGAACATCATCCCTTCGGATATCTGAAACATTATCCTGTTGAGGAGGAGAGGGAGGAGGAGAAGGTGTTAACTGACCAGGCCTTAGAATTTGCCTGGTCCACTTGGAAAAGATCCCAATATTTATCATTTTACCAGGAGGTATGAGAACTCCTTTGGATTTGCAGATGCTTGGATAGTGTTGGAAGAGCACTTGGCTCATTATTCTTATGTAAGCATTTCCTTTGTGGGCATATTTGTGCCCAATCATTCTCAGGAGTAACTTCTCCTAGTTTATCTTTTTCTTGAGTACAAGAGTGCCCATAATCTGCAGCTGCGGCTTTGGAATTGCATCATGAGCTGAGATTTTGCACAATGAAACCTTCCCAACTATGTCAGCCAGGAACCTGTACTCTTCTGCCAAGTCGATCTTCTTCAGATTTATAGGTCTGTCTTTCTTGAATTGCTTAATCTCCAGGACATTCTTTGTCTCTTCTCCTGTCAATTCTTCTGAGTCACTCCCAGTAAGTAGATCAAATGTTTGGGAGAGAATGTCATCAGTTATGCTGATATCTTGTCCAGAAATTGTCCCTCGAAGGGACCCATCATCTGCAGCATGGACACTGTCCTTGAATTCTGTAAGTTCTACATCTAGAATCTTACACCTTGTGGAGATAAGCTTGGTTAGGCTAGCTTCCTGAAACAAACCAAGAATGGCTTTGAAGCTATCTGTCGCTGCACCGAATGAGTCCATATCGACGTCAAACCCAGAGTTGATCTTGGGTGGAGCCATTTGATTGAAGGTACCTGCAAACACAGAGAAAAATGAGAGAGAAAGAGACACAGGAGAACTGGAGAACAAGAGAACAAGAAAGCAAGGAGAGGAAAATTTGAAAGCGCAATGATCTCGATGTTGTAATTGCTTAAAAGGAGATGAATTGCCGCAACTTAGGGTTTAGGTCAACGCACCATCGATAAAACTTATTATTTGGCGCGCAAGGCTGTGTCGAGATTGCTTCTAGAAGAAGTCCTGCGTGAGTTGTTGTATCGACGTTGGGTCAACTAGTATTTGATGGAACTCTGAGATTGTTCAGCGGTTCTTAAGTCGACGTAATCCTGTCGACGTTGCTTCGATTTCCAATCGATGCTACCTCGATTTTGAGCAGCGACCATTGAGTCGACGCATGCATCGATATGAACTTGACGCTGCGTCAAATTCTATTCAAATTATCCACTCGGAGTGCTTTTTGATGCTAACGTCGAGTAGAAGTCGATGGCACGTCGACTTCTATTCGACGCATCTATGAATGAAGAGGTCCATTTCTTTAGAAAATTCTTGCCATTTTTCCCAGCAATTATATTTATTGAAAATAGAGTTTATGATAATAATTTTATGAACTATAAGGATAACAAGGGAATTAAGAGAAGTAGTACTCTCTTGATTGTGTTTAGTTCTTTATTCTTTTTCTCACTATCTCCTAGATAGTCCCCTTCCTTACCCTGCATAAGTAATTCAAACTTTAGAAGGAACCCAGGTTACCTTGGGCTCTTTGTTTTTACCATTGTAGGGTTCAATGAAGGAATTGAAGGGTCTTTCATGATACCCTTTTGGATGATAAGGAATGAGTTTCCCAAACCTATTATTTTGATACTTGAAATGGTAGAGAATGTATCTAAATAAAGAAGATCAACAAAATGTTTTATTACCCTAGGTTTTGCTTTAACCTTTTGGATGAGGTTATTTAATTTCTCTACTTTATTCTTGCCTAAGGGTTTTTCTTTCTTATTCTGATTTACTTTGTTGGGTTCATCTATCCTGGCCTTCTGGATAACTACTAGCCTTACCCTTAGATGATGTCTTTTTCTCACTTGGTTGATACTCACTAGGTCTAACAAAAGACACTGGATTTTTCCAGGCAGGTTTCTTAGGTGCTTCTGTGCTAGTGGAGGGCTCTGCTCCTAATCCTAGGTGATTAAATCTCATAGAGAGATTTTCTGTGATGTCTTTGAGCTTCTAAATCCTCCCATTGAGTGAGTCCTCAAAGACCTTTGCCTTTGCTAGCTCTTCTTTTAGCTTTATGTTTTCTTTTCTAAGTTCAATCCATTCTGACTCTTTATTATTAATTTCATTTATTAAGTCTTGATTTCTTAGGTATATGTCATCTTGTTTAAGGTTTTCTAATTCAGTTCTAGCTGTGTCTAATTCTCTTTCTACCCTAAGGTGATCAATACAGAAATCTTTAAAATAGGTTTTAAAATCATCTGAACTAAAATCAAAATCAACAAATACTAATACATGTTCCTCTTCATCATCTGATGACATCCCCAGTGCCATCATGCAGTCTGCTTCTGTTTCTGCTTCATCATCACTTTCAGATGATGATGAGCTTAACTCAGCATCTGAGTCACTCCATGCTTCAGCAATGAAGCCCTTGGCTCTCTTCTTGTCTTTCCCTTTGAAAGACTTCTTCTTCTTCTTTTCATCCTTTTTGCTGCTTTTGTCCCTTAGTTCTTGTGGACACTCAGGAGCTATGTGCCCTGGTTTGTTGCAAGTGTAGCAGATAATCTCCTTCTTTAGATTTTTATCATACCTGGGCCTTGAGTCCCTTTCTCTTCTCCTTGAGTCTTCTGTCTTGACCCATTTCTTGAATCTCCTTGATAAAAGATTGAATATCTCATCTTTAGGAGTAGAGGGCTCTCCTTCAGTAGCTTTCAGGGCAAGATTCCTTTGTATAGGAGCCGGAGTAGTCTCCTTTTCTTCAGACTCAACCATGTTCTTTAGAATCATCTCATATGACTTAAGCTTTCCTAGCAAAGCTTCAGTAGACATTTCTCTATGGCACCTAGACTCTCTGATTGCCCAGATTCTTGAATCCCATGAGCTAGGGAAGCAAACGAGGATTTTATCATTAATTTCAGTCAAGGATATCTCCTTGTCCAAGCCTCTGAGATCATTAATGATAATGCTGAATCTGTCATACATATCACCAACAGATTCTTCAGTTTTCTTCTGAAAGTTCTCATACTGGATATGAGAAGAGACTTTCTGTCCTTTCTTTCATCTGAGCTGCCTTCCACCATTCTGATGAGAGAATCTCAGATATCTTTTGTTAATTGGCATTCAGCAACCTTCTGGAAAATGTCATCTGACATTGTTGAAACCAGAATGTTCATGGCCTTGACATCACATGCCTTGACCTTCTTCTCAGCTTCTATCCACTCATTTATTGGGACAGCCTCAGTTGTTGAAGATTCTCCTATCTTTTGTCAGATTGGAGCTGGAGGACCTGTGAGAATAACATTATAGACGTCTTCATCAATGGAATTCATATAAAGCCTTATTCTGTCCTTCCAGAGTGTGAACTTATTCAAGTTACACATTGGGGGTCTTGTAGAAGCATAATCCTTAGTACTCATTTTCTTTATAAAAAATATTTGTAATATAGAAATAAGTGTAGGAGATCTTTTTGATCAAGGTGTTAACCTTTTAATGATCAACCTCCCTCTGATACCAATTGAAAGTGCATTGTGTGCTCCTAAGATATACTCTAGAGGGGGGTGAATAGAGATTTAAAAATATTTCTATCATATTTATGCAAATACAATAAAACAACTAAGTATTATGCTCCAGCAATTCCTCACAGAATAAAACTAGTGCTGAAAAGTAAAGCAGGAAAAATAGTAACAGAAATCTAAACTATATGGGACAGCACAGAAAATAAGCAACCAGAAGACACAAAGATTTTATAGAGGTTCCCCAAAATGTGGATGGTCCTCTCTTCTACCACCTGGAAGGATTGTACCACCTGTGCCTGAGTATTTTGACAAGGAGGCTCTCAGAACCATTGATCTTTTGATAAGGAGATCATGAACCAACTAGATCTTTTGATAAGGAGATCTTGAACCAACCAGATCTTTTAATAAAGAGATCTTGAACCACTGAATCCTTTCGAAGAGGGATTCTCAAAACTCTTTTACAGTTGGAAATGAGAAGGAGAAATAAGAAGAGGGAGGAAGAAGAATTCTATTTTCAGAATTCTTATGAAGCTTGTCTAAAGAACAGCTTCTTTATTCTTTTCACTGGATCTGCTGATGATGAACTACTGCTTATGATTGTGATGATTTGCAGGAGCTAAGATGATCAGATCCTTTCTTTTCCTTTTGGTTGCTATATGATATTGATGATGAGCAGCCTTCTATTGTTCTGTACTAAGAGAGGGTGAGCAGTTGTTCTTTCTTCTCTGTGTTTTCTCTATTAGGGTTCCTGGAGGAAGAAGAAGAAGAAGAGGAAGCCCTAATTGAAAAGGTTTAGCAGATTGTGATGAATGCTCTAAGTTTCTCTTTCTACTTCTCCATTTTATTGTCCCTCTTTAATTTGAATTAATTTCCTTTTCTGGTAGGTCCTGAAAAGGTATTTTGCACTGGACAATTTCTCTTCCTTTCCTTCTTTAATTCACGGCCCGTCCACCAACTGTAAGCTTGTTTCCAACAAAGCTTTTCTGTCCTCATTTAATTCTTCTTTCTATTTGACACAATTAAGGAGCCATTGAAGAACGGTCAATAGTATTGTGGGCCATGAGAGAGGGTCCAGAATGAAAGCTGAAAAGGTTTTCTTTTCATACTGTATTCGACGTAACGTCGAGTTCTCTTCCTCTCTTATCGATGCACCTTTGAGTTCTTGTAAGAGAAGCTTCGAATTCTTCCTTGCTCTGAATCAAGTCTGCTTGTCGATGTTGCGTCGATATCTTATCAAAGTAACTGTCGAGTTGAAAGCTTAACTCTGAACTTCATCATCTGCGTCGACTTCAGATGGCTTCGACAGATTCTTTCTTCTGCGTTGAGTTGAAGTAGAAGCTGCGTCGACTTTGCTAGAAACTTTGACAGGTTCATGTCCACTACGTCGATATCTATTCGACGTAACGTTGACTTGATCTACTCCGACAGAAAGAGTGAGTTGCTTGGACTTCTTGTCAGAGTAGCGTCGAGAATAACTCGATGTTGCGTCGATTTCCATTCGACGCAACTATTAACTTTGCCCAAATTGTGCTTCTCTAGATATGGTCTTGACACCCTAGGTTGAGTGTGACATCCTAAGACATCTAATGACCAGATTACCCTCACTATATAATGGGTAATTCCACCTAAGTTATAAAATCACTTTTTAGATAATTTGTTAAGTTAAATCAAAGGAGTTTTTCCCAACAGTATGGATAGCATCCTCATCCATAGTGAGCTTGAGGATGACCTCTTCCACATGAGCAGGAAGCTCAGTGTTTTGCTCCCCCTCAGACTCTGCATCCCCTTGATCCATTCCAACAGTGGACCTGGACCCCAGGCACAGTGCTGAGTTTTGGAGGGAGACATTCCTCCTCTCTACATTTTCCTCAGAGCTGGTCTGTTCTGGGTTGTGACTTGGCTCACTATCATTTGATGAGATTTCCTCTTCACTCACTACATCTACTAGTGCTTGTGGCCTTTTGGGAGATCTTTGCAAGACTTTTCCCATCTTTCCAATACCTTGACATCCATCTTTCTCATGTGATGGATCTTCACTCCAAATTTCTTGTTGAAGTTCTTAGGGTCAGTTAGTTGTAGGTAGAGAGAAAGGATTCTTCCTAAATTGGGAGCTTGGAAGCTCTCTTGTATTCTTTTGAAGATGATTTGACCCCCAATTGGTTCTCTTACTTAGAATGATCCTTGTCATTATCTCAAACATCTGTTTGGATATTTTGTCATGAGACCCTACTTTGCAGAGAAGGGCCTTTCCTAATACATCAGCTACCATCTTTCCCTGCTGGTTGAAGTTCTTCCTTTCCAGAGCCCCATAGGTTTTCCTGGAGTGTTCACACCATGCCAGAGCTTTTTCTAGGTCCTCTTGGGTGACCTCTTCATTCTCCTCATCATCGGCGAAAATTGGCAGTTGTAGAACCTTGGCCAATCTTTTGGGAGTTATCTTAACTTTTATTCCACTGACATGGCTCTTGATGGATGTTCCTTTCGACCCTCCCTTGGCGTTCAAGTAGAACTCCAAAACTTCCCTCTTTAGTATCACTGATGGTTCACATAGAATGAATTGCAGGCTGACGGAGTCGAGCAGCTTTATGGTGTTCTGAATGTCTTCTGAAGCTTTTGCAAAGCCATTCCTGACTACTTCGATTCCTTCATACATATATCCTTCTTTCTTTGGTTCCATTTCTTGTTAATCAGAGGAGGTATTAGCAGAGTCGACATGTTCACTCTCCAAAGTCGAGGAAGACGCGATGGCTTTTTAGGGCAAATATAGCAAATGCTTTTGATACAAGACATATAACCCTATTTATAACTTATAGTGCGGGAGGCGAAGTGTCGCATATCATAGGTTTACTTAATTTGGATTGTGTGGTCGTGATTGATTGATTTCAGAGTTCTGATTTCTAGAGTAGGGAATTAGGTATCGTCGAGACGCTACGACGACATTGTTGAGTCATTTTGACGATACAATATGTCATCTCGACGATACACATTGTGGTTCCGACGATATCGTTTTGCGAAATCGACGATATTGTCCTTGCATGTTCCATCAGTGTGTTGCATGCTAGCTGCACCTTCATGTACTAAAGTGGTTGTATTTTTAAGAGTGTTACCACATTATTAGCATTTTAGAGTTTAAGTAAAATGTCTTAAAATAGAGTTTAACCACATTTGCTCTTAGCTATCACATGAACAAGATCCTTTTTCTCCTCTGCACCTTTACTTTCTAAGATATGATTCTTGAGATAATTGGATCCCCTAGTTGATAGGGTGGATGAGTTCATCTTGTCTTGAGCAGGGATTCTTATGTGCTCCCCCTCAACAGAAGCATTCATCTGCTGGACAGAGGATTTTACTGAGACTAACAGTATAAACAGCAGCATCATTCTGTAAATCTTTACTTTTCTTCTAAGGATTCCACAATTATAGGGATCTCTACTTGCTCAATTTAGAGGCACATAGTTTGCTTATGATGTGATGGTGTTCGTTTTCCTTCATACACTTCAGCACATCATTCTCATTCTGAGTCCCCCCCCCCCCCCACAACTATTTCAGTATCTTGGGTTGAGCATACAGATTGGTGCTCCCCCTTAATTTGATCAGGGTTCTGTTGGTTTGAATTTGTCATGCTGCCTCACTCTGCTGCACAAATCAGCTCCCATTTTGTTCCCTTCTTCCTTTCTTTTCAGAGGTGTCCGATCATTCTTCTTCAAGTGACGACTTATAGCAACTGTGTGTTTTACTCTATTGTTTGACCATCCATTTGAAGATTTTTAATTCTAAATTGTGAAAGGACACATACCTGGTTTATTGGACTAATTGTGAGATCCAATAATTATGTCAAGTGTGATACCTTTGCTTGTGATAAGTTTCTTTTTATTCCAGATTTATACTTGGATTACTTATTGTCCATTTGCCATATTTGCTTTTAGTAGCCCACTAGGACAAACCTGCAAAACAAATTTAATATCCCTTAGGAACCCAAGTGAATTTGGGTCCTAGGTTCTTGTTAGCACAGTAAGAGATATTTCTACCTACTGCAGTATTTGTAGTCACTCTACTGACTGGCTTCTCATCCCTTGCTCTACGCACTGTTGGATTGAACCAACAATCTATAGCAAAGTGTCCAACTTTGTCACAACACTAGCACCCAAATCTATTGTACCTCCTCTTCTGAATCACCTTTTGAGTGGAAGGGAGGTGACCAGATGAGCTGGCTGCATTGCAACATGCATTGCTATTGATCATGTGATTGTGCTTTAATTTTGGAATTGGTTGCACAGTAAATGATCTTTCTTTGGGAATAGGTTTTTGGAGCAAAACCTTTCCTTTCTTTTTGGTTGATGGTGCATGTGGAGAGACTACTGTTTGAAAGACAGTTCTAGCTCGGAAAGTCTCTCCAACTTCCTTACTATGTCCATGTCTTCCTCTGACTTGAGTGGAGAAGCAGTCAATAATAGGGAGAGCTATTTTGGGCTTAGAGAAGCTAGTCACAAGCTTCCTTTCTGCTCTAAGCTTGTTCTCTAGAGATTTGATTGTCCTCTCCTGAGCATCAGACTTCATCCAAAGTAGACCAAGCTCATTGAACAATCTAATCTCCTCATTGGTCTTCTCTTCAACTTGAGATCTGAAGGGCTCAAGGATTTTGATTTCCTCAGCTTGAGATTTGACCAATTTCTTGCTCTTTTTAAGAGATGCCAAGAGACTCTCAAGTTGTTCAATCAGTTTAGTATGATTCTTATTATTGCATGATGAGCAGTTTTCTGCATCATCTTTAGATGATGAGCAATCATCTGATGCAATCTTGGACTTTTCAAATGAAGCAGGTATTGGGGATATGTAAGTAGTACTTACCTGAGCAGGATATGAATTCTCTTAACTTTCTTCATTTGAAATGGCAACCAACCCATAGAGTTCTTCATCCTTATAGTCATAGTCTGAGAGAGTGAGTGGTGCCCTTATCCTTTCTCTGGCCATAGAGCCTTCTTCATCCTCGGATTCACTGTCTGAGAAGGTCAGGGGTGCTCTAATTCCTTTCCCATTTGTCCATGTCCATCTGTCTTCTTTAGAATAAGAGGTGTTGCGGCAGCTATCACTTAGAGATCTGAACTTGTTAGCATTAGACCTTCTCATTTTCTTCGTGAGTCTTTATTCCTCTTTGTGCTGATGGTTTGACACACCCAAGGGCAGATATGTTCAAGCTGTTAGGCTTTCTCTAAACAACCTCCCTCGGATACCACTTGTTAGTTATGGATGTTGCCAAATCATCTAGAGGGGGGGGGGGGGGGGGTGAATAGGTATTTTAATATTTATTACCCCTCTTCCTTTTGAATGAGATTCTATGAGGATCCTAGTGTCATGTTTTGAAGATGAAAAGCAAAACACAGAAAGCACTTAAGGATTTATAGTGGTTCCTCAAGACAGAGTGTCTTGAGTAGTCCAGTGTCCCTCTGCGCCTATCTAGCAATGTGCTAGAGTCAGCAAACTCCACCAAAGCTCAGGCCCTTAAGCCCTACAATCTCAGACCCTCAAGCCCTACAAACTTAGACCCTCAAGCCCTACAAACTTAGGCCCTCAAGCCCAACAAACTCAAGCCCTCAAGCCCTACAAAATCAGGCCCGCAAGCCCTACAAACTCAGACCCTCAAGCCCTACAAACTCAGGCCCTCAAGCCCTACAAACTCAGGCCCTCACCTATAAAAAGAGGCTTGGGAAAGAACTTCTCTAGCCGATTGATGATTGTCTTCTTGGATTTGAAGAAGATGTTTTTTATGTTATCTTGGACAGTATAGATCTTTCTTCAATCTCTTCTTCAGTGAGCAACACTCCTTATCAGTCGATCTTGCTTGACTGAGACTTTTGCTTGGTGAAGATTGGCTTCTTGGATGTGAAGAGAATGCTTTAGATCTTTTCTTGAACATCACAGATTCTTTTTCAATCCTTTCTTCTACTTGGAACACTTCTTATCAGTCGATCTTGATCAACTGAGACTTGGAGAACCCTTGATGAGTAGGTTTTATTCTCACGGTCTTGTTCCTTCCTTTCCGCGTCTGCCTTACTATTCTATCAAAATGCTTGCGTGAATTCTCTGTAAAATGTTAGGGCAAAAACTTATCCTATTTATAACTTTGAGGAGCCGGCTAATGGTCTCCTAGAATGTACCTTAAGTGTTAGTGTCCCATTCCTTAACAGCATGCATTGATTGGACTATGAGGCAGCAACATTAAATGCAGACAGCGCGATTTGAGTTCTCTCGACCCGTCTCGACGACATATTTAATCTTTCGACGATGTTGTCAACATTTCGGCGACAAGACTTGTCGATACGACGATCCACCATAGACTTGTGTAAATCTTCAAGTCTTCTTTATAGGACCATATCTCGATGATACGAGATATCCCAGCTGAATTTTACTTTACAACGACATGAAAGTTATCTGAAAGATTTCGTCGTATACTTGATGTTGATTTGAGATCTTCTCAACGATGTTGACGAGAGCATACTGTCTTTTTGACGATGTCGTCTTGTTCATTCTTACTTCTCGACGATATTGTTTTTGATCATTTCGACGACAATCCAGTCTTCTTCTATCGGCTTCCTTTATAAGTTCTTCCTTAGTCTTCTCAGCGACAAGACTTCTTTACGACGATGTCGTCGACATTCCTGAATTCTTTAAGGCTTTCAACAATATCGTCGTGTGATATAGATTGAAGCGACGATATCTAACTTGATTGAATCTTCTTGTATATTACGACGATAACGTCGATTTGTCCATGTCATTTCGACGATAAATGTCGTGATCCTTCAGCTTATCTTTATATTCATTGTCGACGGTGTACGAGTGCTTTTCGACGACATGTCCAGTTCTTCTCGACGATATTGTACTTAGTGAAGTTTGAGAAGTAATGGGCATATTCTTTAACTTCTGCAAGCATAAACTGAACACACCATCAAATACATATTGTACTTATCATTGATCTGAGCACTTCTTCAAATCAGGAACATTGCAGGGCACTGTTCCCAACAACTCGCTCGCAAAGAGCGGGGATTGTGTACAACACCGTATTCGTCGAGTGGGTCCCCGGGTCCCAAAGGGTCGAAATGCATGCAAGGTAGGTCAAGAAGAGCACTCTCCGAGGTCAGGAGAGGCAGGGGAGCCTCAGGGCGTGTCCGAGCCTCATCCGCAATGCACTCGCTCGCTTAGGAGTGTGAATGCGCGGGAGGCCAAGGCGAGTGAGGGCGGAACCCCACTCGCCAAGCGAGCCAAGTATCGGGCGAGTGGTGCTCCTACGAACCACCCGCCAAGTGGAACCTTGCACGCGAAAAGTCGGGCGAGTGGTGCCTTCGCAGACCACTCGCCCGGAAGGCTTTAGTGAGGAAATTACCCTGATACCCTTTGTGGACTGCCAATAACCCTTCAGAACAACAGAGTTTGGATGTTAGCAGACTAATTTGGGATGCGCACCACTCGCCCGAAAGGCTTTACTGAGGAAATTACCCTGATACCCTTTGTGAGTTGCCAATAACCTTTCAGAACAACGGAGTTTAGCTGTTAGCAGACCAATTTGGGGTGCGATTAGTAAAACAAAAAGGCAGATTTACGCTATTTGCAGACCAGACTAGAAAATCTATAAATAGACCCTTAAGGGCACCTTGGAGGAGCCCGGATCTTTTGGGCTCTCTCCTCCTAGCTAGTTTTGGTTGACTCGTATTGCCCTCCAAGGTGCCCAGTTGAGCGTTGGTTTGGGAGGGGAAGCTTTCTAAGATCTTCTGTGTGTGCTGCAGGACCTCCTCGCTACAGCTTTGAGTTTATTCATTTTTCTTCATCCACGATCAAGAGTATCAGTGAGGGAGAAGTAGGTGTGGGCTACAACCTCCAGTGGGTCCGAACTCAAGAGATCGGTCGACGGTTTCAACAATATGTGAGAGAATGTTAGGTTCTTCATAATATATGTAAGTGAATGTTAGAATTTTCATAATTATGTGGGAGAATGTTTGGTTTTTTATCGCTAATGATAGCACAGTCCAAAAATCCTAACAAGCCCGGGCCGGGCCTACCGGGCCCAGTCACCGAGCCAGGCTCGGCCACCTCTCTAAGAGGGGGCCTACCAACCCCTCCAAGGTCGGGCTGGGCCCAGTTCTAGCCCGACTTTCATTAGATAAAAATTTAATTATTTTAAAAATATTAAATATTGTTTTTTTAATAATTTAATAGGCCTAGTACTAGGCTGCCACCTAGCGACCTAGGCCTACATGCGACTATGCCACTATGACATATACTGCCATACTGACAGTAAATGCCAATAACATTATGGCTATTCTGGGCTTTTAGAGCCCTGAATATATGGCCCTACAATCCCTGAAGCTGGCTTGGAGCCGGACCAGGCCTATTGCGCGGACAATGAGCGGGCGCGGACAATGCGCGCGTGCGAGGACAATGCGCACGCACGAGGACAATGCACGCGCGTGAGGACAATGTGCGCGTGAGGACAATGCGCGCGTGAGAGGACAATGCGCGCGCGAGGACAATATGCGCGCACGGACAATGCGTGCGCGCGGACAATGCGCGCGAGCGAACAATGCGCGTGGGTGGGGTCTCAATGGGAGTTCTCAGCTTTGGTCTTGTAGCCTTTGGGAAAATGAGAGTACCCATGTGGTTGTTGTGATGTGATGATGCGTGATGATATGTTAGAATCATACACGCTATAGTGTGCCTTGAGTGAAACTCAGGTTTGCATACATGCTGTATTATTAGGCTCCTTTATTTATTTGCTCAACATAGAAATGTGGATGATGGTTGTGACACCATTGCTTGCTTGTTTCTGTATTATTTATGTTTAATTACATTTGCATACGAAGTACTGACTAAAAGGTTGATGTCATTCCCCGAGGTCCGCTAGGACGACCGAGAGGAGGGGTGTTGTTACACTGTTTGAAGTCAACCATAACTGACCCTCGTTATACCACATATTCTGTGTTGGTTGCAGGGCAAAGATCGCAAGCTGGAGCTAGCTCGTCGGCCAAAAAAGCGTAAGCCTCATGAAGTGTACCTCTTCCTGCTTACCTGCATGCTTATGTTTTGTTCCGGCTTGCACGCCGAGGTAGCCAAGGAATCCTATTATCATTGGATGTTTGTATTGTATGGATGATGTTTTGAACTTCGGTAATGTAAGGTCATAAGGCCAAAGTACTCCTATGTAAATGTGGATAACTGTTGTGCTATTGCTTTAGTGTTTCCGCTGATTATATTCTGAGTTTTAAGATGGGTAGTAGTTCTTATATCATTTTATAATACCAAAGTTGTGGCAATTATATGTTGTGGAGTCCCAACTGGACCCATATTATATGGTCATTGCATGAGAGGAGTTACACGTCCTACCCAGACCTAGTCACCAACACAAGGATAAATTCCACAATGAACAAAAGAGTAACCAAAATATAATGAGAAAATACAAGTAGAGAGAATAGAAAATATTTCTGGATGCAAAACTCCCTAAAGAACTTCTGAAGGTGATGCCAAAGAAGCGCTTGTGATATTCGTCGTTGACGCGCTCAATCTTCATCTAGAGTAAGCTTTGATGGTCTTCACCTTAAAAGTCTCTTCCAATTAATGTAGGGGAGTCTTGGATCTCCTCTACAACCCTGGGATGAAAAGGCTCTCAAAATATTCCTATTTGCGCATGAGAGACGAAGCAAAAAGTTCTTTAAATAGATATATGTGAGTTATCACCAATGGCAGCACTATCGTGATGCGATAGTTCTAAAAAAATTATTTTCCTCTTCTTTCATTCTCATTTAGGAAACATCACATGTATTTTGGGTTACATAGCGATGCAGTAAGGATATCTCTGCATGGTAGCTTGATATATCTTGGAGTCAAAACGAGATCCCTTGCTTCATTTGCTCATTGATTGGCGGTGTTTCCTAATCCATATAACCACACGATAGCTCTACCCGCGGTGTAAGACCCCTTTTTTTCCAAACACCGGGTCTTAGGCCCAGAACCACCGCTTTGCGGTGACACCTTCACTCGGGAAGGTCGCCACCACAAAACACCGATCCCGCTGGCCAAATCGATCACAAAGAAAAGTGCATTAAAGAAGACAAGTCCACAGAATCAACATGAAAAATATAAAAATGTCCACATAATATAACTGAATAAAAAGATAACAAGGGTTACAATAATAAAGGGCTCATGCCCTGTACATCATATCCTCACTACAAGATCACTCGCGGAAGCTAACTCCTAATCACTCACCGATCCTGAATCCTGTGCTCCTGTACTGCACTGGCCTGCCTCCGTCTGCATCGGCCTCTGGTATTGCTGCATCTCCTCGATCCCCTAAAATGATATGGTCCACCGATCGTTAGTCAAAAAGACTAAGCAAATCCCCCACCCCTCCCCCGATGACTCCTAGGCACCGAGCGGGAAGGATGAAGTAGAGGACAACAAGGGGGTATAATCAAAAAGCAGATGACGGGGCATAATCTACAGGAAGAGTTCTACCACTACTCAAGAATGTATACATAATCGAAGCTGTTAATAAAGCATACTAAGAGCAGGTAAAGAGTAAGTAAAGTGCAGTAAGTAAAGACAATAATAATAGAAAAGTAAACATTGATTTATAGGAATGCCCATACAAACCTATAGACCAAGGGGTCGTTTAGCAAGGCCTATCGTATAAGAAGTCCCATAACCGACTTATACGATAGGGGTGACGGTTGAAATGCAATGTTTATGCTATGACATGCAAGGTATGCAGTTTATGTTATGTTCATACAAGTGCAACTCACACACTTCGACTCTATGCGCATAGACCTTTAGTTCCCCCTTTTTGGAGCTTGCTAGACTCCCAGGATACTCCCGTAGTGGCAAACGGAAGCGGTGGGTTGGGCCTCGCCCACCTCCTCTAGGTTGGTATTCAAACTACCTAACCTAGACCTATCATACGCCTCAACGCAAAACCGCGGAGCATCTGCGTACTCTTACTGGCTGGACCACCAGACTTTTATGGCTAAGTGCAAATTCCACACTTGTCGAGTCAACGTATTGACGTCGGTGTGAACGACCGTCCAATATCGAAGACCCACCACCTTCATGCACATGCAAACATGTTCTACTATATCCCGAGCCATAAATTCCCTGGGCTAACCCGCCCGTCACAATAACCTTCCGAGCCAACGGCTCGCCAGACCAACCCGTCCGTACTAACAAGCATTACTGAGTCACAAGCTCACCAGACTAACTAGTCCGCTGCTTCAACCACCGAGCCTACCGCTCGTACAACCAAACCAACTAACCTCCCGTAACTACGGGGTGTGGGTGTGCGTATTATTAAGTTAATCTTATACATCAACTTATCCCTACAATTTATGGTTAATCTTGGACTGCACGAGGATTACCCTGTCAGGGGCTCGCTACGGAACTAGGAACTGTAATGGGATGACACCCCAAAGTTCCCTTTCTCAAGACACTTAGTGTTGTTGGTATCCATAAGAACACCCTCCTTGTTATTACATTTGGATTAACCCTAGGTGGTTTATGACACGCTAGGGGAAAGACGGTCTTTCGTCAACCTCAAGCACGACCCTAACTCTTAGCTCGCCAGCACACCCTCATCACCTAAACTCCTTTTGGTGACCTTCAATCTCTTCAACCTGACCATGTACACCAACTACATGCCACTTCCACTCGGTAGACCCCTAAGTATCCAAATTTCACATTTTTACTATACGCAGACCAACTAACTATATGAAGCTTATAAGTAGAGGTACTCTAAATATTCATCCATCTGACTCAAAATATTTACTAGAGGTCTATCCTGATGTTTAAAAACTAAATTTAGATAATCATATTTTTCCTTAATTATTTAGCATTTATTTTAATTTCTCCAAACATTGGCCAAGTATGAAAATGAACATGAAGTGTAAGGAATTCTTATGATATGGCTCTCCAAAAATTATGATAAATCTATGATGACTAAATAACAACAAATACAGCATATCATATTTTTACAGTAAGAAATTGTCCTCTATTTTTATTATTTATCATCTATCCAAACTTGTAGATTTATGAAGGAACCACCAAAAATATCTACACCAAAATTATGGTAAAAATAGCAAACCCTTGTATTCATTAGAAAAGCCTACTGACTAAATCTCAGGATTTATGGAAATCATTTTCTCACTTAGATAAATACCTTAAGAAAACCTCAAATAAAATAACTTGTGAAGTAGCCTACTGATTTAAGTCTTCAAAAATTAAATAAAAATTCACAGAGCTTCCTAATGTTCAGAAATGTCCTATCACCAATTTTCACAATTTATAAAAGAGTATTGGACCCTCAACTATTTTTCCTAAGCCTAAGACAAAATAGGTGCCTTGTGAATGAAGTACAGATTAAGTCACTTAATAAAATACACAAAAATTATCATAGGTCTAAAATAAGATTATAAAGGCACTACCAGGGTTTCATCACCATCCAAGACTATTTGTGCATGTAACTATCTCTTATAAGAAAATTCCCTAAAGGGTTTATGACCTAATTTAGGGGGAATAAATTCTCCTAAAATCCTCTCAAAATTCCCTAGGGCATATAAACATCCCATGAACATATCTCCCTAAATTTCATGGTCATTCTATAGCTTTTGACCACATGTCCTTCACAAAGCTCTATATGCCCCCAAGGGGTAAAACTAGGGTCCTAGGGCATATCCACCTCTACACCACCCCATCTTACTCATGAAGGTGTTTTAGGTGATCCTAAACCAGTGGCCAAGGTTTCACCTCATGGTGATGAGTTATGACCACAACATCCCAAGATAAACACCATACCCTAACTTTGACCCTATTTGTCCTAACTTGGGTTTACAAATTACTCAATCAAAACAGTCCCAGCTGGGCTGAGATTTTTACCAAGGTCACAACTTAACCCTAAGGAGCACCCACCAAAATTTGGAGGGCATTGGAGGTCATTTGACCCACTAATTAATTAATATATGATTTATGAAATTATCTCAAAAACCTTAGAAAAAGGTTCTTCTAAAAATCCCATCTTTTAGTATGTTGTGTGGGTGTATATAAATAGCCTAAGTTTTAAATATCAAGGCCATATCATCTACCAATAAAAAGATATGAAGGAAAGAGTCATTGCCCTACCCTAGGGACCAGTCCCACCATTTTGTCTCTACAGGGAGCTACAGTACTCCTTTTGGGCTGAAACAAATTTTAAACTAAAGTAGACTCTAAGGGCTACAACTTTGGTGTTGGGCACTTTTTCATCAGAGGTAATCTAGTATTTTTAATAATTAAAATGAACTACAGCAAAAAGGGTGACAGAAATTAATAAAAACATTTAATTAAACCACTGTTTCTGCGTTCGACGAAATATACACTGCGCTCGACGAACGCATAACAAACCTGCGTTCGACGAAATCAAACTCTGCGTTCGACGAAAGCAGATCAAATCTGCATTCGACGAAAGCAGATCAAATCCGCGTTCGACGAAAACTATTTCGTTCGACTAATTTACTTTATAACAGTGCTCGACTAATTTAACGCAGAACTGCGTTCGACTAAATCATTTTTGTTCGACTAACTTCAAATTCGTTCGACTAATTTCCTAAAAACTGAGTTCGACTAATTTAATTTCTAACAGCGATCGACTAAAACAGTTTCGTTCGACGAATTTCTAATTCCGTTCGTCGAACTCAAATCCATTCGACTAAAACTATTCCAGATCGATGAATTAAATGAAATAAACGTAAACATTAAAAACAAATCCGTCAGCTCTCAGTTATCGTCCCCAAGGAATGGACGGAGCGCGACAGCCCGACCTGGGCTTCTTTGCGGGGTAATTTCCCGCCCACCTATGCCTCTTTCCGGCCAGCCAATGCCACCACCACTTCCGTTGAGGTGGTGGCCGGCGATAGGGGTGGTTGGCCGGCCGGAGGTGGTCGGATCATGATTTTTGAGGAGGGAAAAAGAGTACGTCCCACACCCTTTCGGAAGCACAATCCGAGCCCTTTTGAGCACAGATCAAGCCCCTAATTTTGAAGAGATCTAGCACCAGGGGAGGAGAAAAGGATCGGACCTGAGTGTGGGCTTGAAGTCGTGAATTCCGATGAGTCGCCATTGATGGTGCTGGAGCTTCCGGTGCCATGCCGATCTAGGATTTCTCTGCACGATTCTCACTGGAAAATTGGGGGATCTCTTCCTCTCTGAGTAGTGAAGGAAATGGGGGGGTTTCAATCGGGATTGGATGTCTTTATTCCTGATAGCCATTAATGGCCATTAACCCAGACTTTGGTTTCTTCCAATTTTCTCTTAATCCAGCCCCCCTGGCCATAGAAACTCCAGATTTCGTTTGTAACTGATGGAGGAAAGTGAATGCTCATCAATTGGGAGGGAAATGAATGATCAATTGCAATAAATCTCCATGAATGCTCTCTTTCTCTCTCCGATTTGGGGAAAACCACCACTCTCTCTCCTAATCACCAATTATAGAATTAAAGTGGTAATTTCAGCAATTAGCAGGCCCACTAGATGGTGGATCTCTTTTATTGGGCCTAGCCCAAATGGATTGGGCTAGATTTGGTTAAAATAGGGTAATTGACCTAAATTAAGCTTGAGTTGACTTTTGGTCAAATTGACAAATTGGGTTGACCCCAATGGGTCCTTGGTGCTCTAAGGGAACCCCTAAAGGGTTAGGTATGCTATGGTGGGGTCAAGGTTTAAGGTGGGGCCCTAAAGTTCAACCCTAGGCATGATAACTAGAAATTGCTATTTGCAGACCACTTGGGTTTCCTCCTCACCTAAATTCACAAGGTCTTGAGCTCTTCCTATGGTTTTGTCATGACCTAGTCATGACAAAACCAACTTAGGGGTCTAGCTCTTTGGGGGATGTTACAAATCTCAATAAACAAAAAGAATAATTTCGTCCTCGAAATTCAGGTTAGGCTTGCGGGGTTATCACCGAGAGTGACTGAACGTAACATCCCCTAAGAATTGAAGTTATTCCTGGCTCGAAGAGCACCAACTATCTCTGCCACACCAGTTCTCGTGGCTCCCAGGTGTGCTACTACTGTCCATAATTTTACAACATGATTTTTACCTACGGAATCTTCTTGCGCCGCAAGACTCACACAGTCGTATCATCTGTCCTGACCGGGGTAACCTTGCTACCTTGGTAAATCTATCCTCGAACTTCCACTCTAACCTGGGCAGATTCTTATGCCTCTAAAGTTTTCTTCACATGTTCAAATTCTTACTCCTTCAGGTACGTCCGAGTAATCACTCATCTCTACTCTACAACTTTTCCAGTTCTTACTACTGATGGAACTAATCAGATCGTCAGGCATCCTAATCATCCTTAAATTTTAATGGGGGCGCACTTGTGAACCTTTATGAGTATATGTTAACCAACCATAATGGTAAGGTGACACCCAATCATTTTCTACGTGAAGTTTGATTCATAATGAGCAAAATTTTGATACATTAGGGTTTTTCACAATTCAGTTTCATCAAGGAAATATCATCACGTTCATTTCACCAAATTTCTATCACTTCAACTTATGCAAGTCTTGATCTCTTTCAAATGGTCCTAAGTAAAATAAACTTAGGCCGTTCTTGTCATACTAAACTCAGATACTATATTCTAATTCCAATAAGTCATCGTCTAAGATCTCAGGTTATTCATCATCATAGCTCCCAAGGTGTAAGGTCTATTATTATAGTTAAAATTTTCTACCATGACAGGGCATGATTTTTAACAAGTCATGAGTTAATCACTTCCGAATGCCCCATGTCACAAGAACCTCAAATATAACTACAACTTGTATGACCTAGTTTCCGTCCATAACTTCTATACTAGGACATCGACACCCTGAGTGATTATTCCTGGCGACTTTACATTTCCAACGATTCAACTAAGGTCAAGTTGTTGTTTGATCAACGACCTCTATCCATTGTCCTGGTAATACTACAGATCATGATTCCCAAACATACTGTTACACCGTCTCATCTTTGTCCAAGTAACATTGAATAAGATCGACTTTAAAGTCATTACTCCCGACATAGGAATTGCTAAATTAGATCTAAGGGGCACCCAAGTCAGTAACCAATTCACCCAATAAACAAAAAGGTAAGCCCCAATAAACAAAAGATAAGCCCCAATAAACAAAAGATTAGCCTCTATCTATTTTTGGGCGAAGTATCTTCAATATCACCATGTTATATTCGTCCCAAATATGCAAACAATTCTTAGGGCACACAACCTTAGACTTGGGGTTCTATCTTGAGACTCATTGGTATACTCCACACCTTAGACTCCTCTAGGTACCTTCTACGACAACCTTATCAGGGTCAATATGTCACCCAATCCCAAACGGGTCTCTTCCGAACTTGAATTCTTATCCGACCCTCGGTGTTTGGTGTGATGGTTGTCTTAATGTAATCCTGTCACTGATACGAGGGTTGAATCTACGAGTCCCCTACCATTCTACTTATGTGTGAATCTCCCTTACTCTAGCCTCTTTGGGGTATAATCGTACCTTCACCAAAGTTATACCTACGGTCTATTTCAGACTAGGGCATGCATGGTATAAATTGTCATGGTTAGTCACGTGTCCTAGTGGAGTTGAGTCTAACTTGTTGACTAAAGGACTATCTAAAGAGATCTTTGCAGCCGGAGGTATTACCTGCTGGGGGCAGGGTTCGCCGCAGGCTACAAAAGAAAACTTGACACTCGTAAAGAGATTTGGCTAAAAAGATTCAGTTAAAAGTGGACTTTTTCATGTGATTTCCCCATATGGGCACACCATTGCTTTCGCTGCTAGTTTGTCCTCAAACTAAGCTCGCGCGGGATGGCCCAGGGTTTGTGGACTTCTTTTCTTCGGATCGAGGTTTTGCTCTGATACCACTTGTAAGACCCCATATTTTTCCAAACACCGGGTCTTAGGCCCAGAACCGCCGCTTTGCGGTGACACCTTCACTCGGGAAGGTCGCCACCACAAAACGCCGATCCTGCCGGCCAAATCGATCACAAAGAAAAGTGCATTAAAGAAGACAAGTTCACAGAATCAACATGAAAAATATAAAAATGTCCACATAAAATAACTGAATAAAAAGATAACAAGGGTTACAATAATAAAGGGATCATGCCCTGTACATAATATCCTCACTACAAGATCACTCGCGGAAGCTAACTCCTAATCACTCACTGATCCAGAATCCTGTGCTCCTGTACTGCACTGGCCTGCCTCCGTCTGCATCGGCCTCTGGTGTTGCTGCGTCTCCTCGATCCCCTAAAATGATATGGTCCACCGACCGTTAGTCAAAAAGACTAAGCTAATCCCCCAACCCTCCGCCGGTGACTCCTAGGCACTGAGCGGGAAGGATGAAGAGGAGGACAACAAGGGGTATAATCAAAAAGCAGATGACGGGGCATAATCTACAGGAAGAGTTCTACCACTACTCAAGTATATATACATAATCGAAGCTGTTAATAAAGCATAGTAAGAGCAGGTAAAGAGTAAGTAAAGTGCAGTAAGTAAAGACAATAATAATAAAAAAGTAACCATTGATTTATAGGAATGCCCATACAAACCTATAGACCAAGGGGTCGTTTAGCAAGGCCTATCGTATAAGAAGTCCCATAACCGACTTATACGATAGGGGTGAGGGTTGAAATATAATGTTTATGATATGACATGCAAGGTATGCAGTTTATGCTATGTTCATACAAGTGCAACTCACACACTTCGACTTTATGCGCATAGACCTTTAGTTCCCCCTTTTTGGAGCTTGCTAGACTCCCAGGATACTCCCGTAGTGGCAAACGGAAGCGGTGGGTTGGGCCTCGCCCACCTCTAGGTTGGTATTCAAACTACCTAACCTAGACCTATCATACGCCTCAACGCAAAACCGCGGAGCATCTGCGTACTCTTACTGGCTGGACCACCGAACTTTTATGGCTAAGTGCAAATTCCACACTTGTCGAGTCAACGTATTGACGTCGGTGTGAACGACCGTCCAATATCGAAGACCCACCACCTTCATGCACATGCAAACATGTTCTACTATATCCCGAGCCATAAATTCCCTGGGCTAACCCGCCCGTCACAATAACCTTCCGAGCCAACGGCTCGCCAGACCAACCCGTCCGTACTAACAAGCATTACTGAGTCACAAGCTCACCAGACTAACTAGTCCGCTGCTTCAACCACCGAGCCTACCGCTCGTACAACCAAACCAACTAACCTCCCGTAACTACGGGGTGTGGGTGTGCGTATTATTAAGTTAATCTTATACATCAACTTATCCCTACAATTTATGGTTAATCTTGGACTGCCCGAGGATTACCCTGTCAGGGGCTCGCTACGGAACTAGGAACTGTAATGGGATGACACCCCAAAGTTCCCTTTCTCAAGACACTTAGTGTTATTGGTATCTAGCCATAAGAACACCCTCCTTATTACTACACTTGGATTAACCCTAGGTGGTTTATGACACACTAGGGGAAAGACGATCTTTCTTCAACCCCAACCACGACCTTAACTCTTAGCTCGCCAGCACACCCTCATCACCTAAACTCCTTTTGGTGACCTTCAATCTCTTCAACCTGACTATGTACACCAACTACATGCCACTTCCACTCGGTAGACCCCTAAGTATCCAAATTTCACATTTTTACTATACGCAGACCAACTAACTATATGCAGTTTATAAGTAGAGGTACTCCAAATATTCATCCATCTGACTCAAAATATTTACTAGAGGTCTATCCTGATGTTTAAAAACTAAATTTAGATAATCATATTTTTCCTTAATTATTTAGCATTTATTTTAATTTCTCCAAACATTGGCCAAGTATGAAAATGAACATGAAGTGTAAGGAATTCTTATGATATGGCTCTCCAAAAATTATGATAAATCTATGATGACTAAATAACAACAAATACAGCATATCATATTTTTACAGTAAGAAATTGTCCTCTATTTTTATTATTTATCATCTATCCAAACTTGTAGATTTATGAAGGAACCACCAAAAATATCTACACCAAAATTATGGTAAAAATAGCAAACCCTTGTATTCATTAGAAAAGCCTACTGACTAAATCTCAGGATTTATGGAAATCATTTTCTCACTTAGATAAATACCTTAAGAAAACCTCAAATAAAATAACTTGTGAAGTAGCCTACTGATTTAAGTCTTCAAAAATTAAATAAAAATTCACAGAGCTTCCTAATGTTCAGAAATGTCCAATCACCAATTTTCACAATTTATAAAAGAGTATTGGACCCTCAACTATTTTTCTTAAGCCTAAGACAAAATAGGTGTCTTGTGACTGAAGTACTGATTAAGTCACTTAATAAAATACACAAAAATTATCAGAGGTCTAAAATAAGATTATAAAGGTACTATCAAGGTTTCATCACCATCCAAGACTATTTGTGCATGTAACTATCTCTTATAAGAAAAATCCCTAAAGGGTTTATGACCTAATTTAGGGGGAATAAATTCTCCTAAAATCCTCTCAAAATTCCCTAGGGCATATAAACATCCCATGAACATATCTCCTAAATTTCATGGCCATTCTATAGCTTTTGACCACATGTTTCTCCTAAAAATCCCATCTTTTAGTATGTTGTGTGGGTGTATATAATAGCCTAGGTTTTAAATATCTAGGCCATAGCATCTACCAATAAAAAGATATAAAGGAAAGACTGACTGCCCTACCCTAGGGACCAGTCCCACCATTTTGTCTCTACAGGGAGCTACAGTACTCCTTTTGGGCTGAAACAAAATTTAAACTAAAGTAGACTCTAAGGGCTACAACTTTGGTGTTGGGCACTTTTTCATCAGAGGTAATCTAGTATTTCTAATAATTAAAATGATCTACAGCAAAAAGGGTGACAGAAATTAATAAAAACATTTAATTAAACCACTGTTTCTGCGTTCGACGAAATATACACTGCGCTCGACGAACGCAGAACAAACCTGCGTTCGACAAAATCAAACTCTGCGTTCGACGAAAGCAGATCAAATCTGCGTTCGACGAAAGCAGATCAAATCTGCGTTCGACGAAAACTATTTCGTTCGACTAATTTACTTTATAACAGTGCTCGACTATTTTAACGCAGAACTGCGTTCGACTAAATCATTTTCGTTCGACTAACTTCAAATTTGTTCGACTAATTTCCTAAAAACTGAGTTCGACTAATTTAATTTCTAACAGCGGTCGACTAAAATAGTTTCGTTCGACGAACTTCTAATCCCGTTCGTCGAACTCAAATCCATTCGACTAAAACTATTCCAGATCGACGAATTAAATGAAATAAACGTAAACATTAAAAACAAATCTGACGGTTCTCAGTTATCGTCCCCAAGGAATGGACGGCGCGCGACAGCCCGACCTGGGCTTCTTTGCGGGGTGATTTCCCGACCACCTATGCCTCTTTCCGGCCAGCCAATGCCACCACCACCTCCGTTGAGGTGGTGGCCGGCGATAGGGTGGTTGGCCGGCCGGAGGTGGTCGGATCGTAATTTTTGAGGAGGGAAAAAGAGTACGTCCCGCACCCTTTCGGAAGCACAATCTGAGCCCTTTTGAGCACATATCAAGCCCCTAATTTTGAAGAGATCTAGCACCAGGGGAGGAGAAGAGGATCGGACCTGAGTGGGGGCTTGAAGTCGTGAATTCCGACGACTCGCCATTGATGGTGCTGGAGATTCCGGTGCCATGCCGATCTAGGATTTCTCTGCACGATTCTCACTGGAAAATTGGGGGATCTCTTCCTCTCTGAGTAGTGAAGGAAATGGGGGGGGGGGGGTTCAATCGGGATTGGATGTCTTTATTCCTGATAGCCATTAATGGCCATTAACCCAGACTTTGGTTTCTTCCAATTTTCTCTTAATCCAGCCCCATGGCCATAGAAACTCCAGATTTCGTTTGTAACTGATGGAGGAAGGTGAATGCTCATCAATTGGGAGGGAAATGAAGGATCAATTGCAATAAATCTCCATGAATGATCTCTTTCTCTCTCCGATTTGGGGAAAACCACCACTCTCTCTCCTAATCACCAATTACAGAATTAAAGTGGTAATTTCAGCAATTAGCAGGCCCACTAGATGGTGGATCTCTTTTAATTGGGCCTAGCCCAAATGGATTGGGCTAGATTAGGTTAAAATAGGGTAGTTGACCTAAATTAAGCTTGAGTTGACTTTTGGTCAAATTAACCAATTGGGTTGACCCCAATGGGTCCTTGGTGCTCTAAGGGAACCCCTAAAGGGTTAGGTATGCTATGGTGGGGTCAAGGTTTAAGGTGGGGCCCTAAAGTTCAACCCTAGGCTTGATAACTGGAAATTGCTATTTGCAGACCACTTGGGTTTCCTCCTTCTCACCTAAATTCACAAGGTCTTGAGCTCTTCCTATGGTTTTGTCATGACCTAGTCATGACAAAACCAACTTAGGGGTCTAGCTGTTTGGGGGATGTTACACGCGGTGCGGTAGTGCCTTATATATTTATCTTTTTCTTTCCGCTCCTTGTTCCCTCCAAGTCCTCCTGAAATACTCCTTAACAGCTAATCGGTTTGGAATAAGGGCTACCGCCTGCGGTAACTATTATTGTCGGCGGTAGCAAGCATTTATTTCCATATATGTCACTAGAAGTCTCGAGCATTCTTCAAAATACTTGTCCATTATTTTACCTGTAAGACTTGCACACTATAAACACAAGTAAATTTATATCAAATATAGATTATGATTTATTATTTTTCGACCAAGAGATTCGAAACCGATGTTCCAATAGTAAAACCCGAACATTAATTCACACAGGTCAAAACATCATTTTGGTGAATAGCCTCCTGCTGGCAAGGGAGAACACTCTCTGTTGGGTCAAGGGATACTAGGAAGTGGAAGATTCAATTGTCTTCCCTTTCTCCGCATAGCTAGTGTAAGATCCCTCTCCCGCACCAGGATCCCTCTCCCGCACCAGGAGAGTTCCCGGATCTTATGCCCAAAACCATCGCCTTATGGTGATGTTAACACACAAGTTAGCCACCTCCGCAAGACGCTGATCCTGCTGGCAAGAACGATCAACCAGGTCAACATGAGATAAGAAGAAAACTAAGTGAAATAAACCAAGTCCACAATCACACACATATACATATGCCAAAATAGTATACAAGTCCATCAATGAGTACAAAAGAAAGAGTAAGGGTTTATGCCTAGTACATGTCCGAATGAAAAGACAACAAAATAAACTCTCTCTCTACATATCTATGCGGAAGCTAAACACTATCATCATCTGGCATCTGTCTCGTGGTAGAAGTAATGTGCGACATCTGCTCCTCAAGTCTTGCCATCTCGTCCTGTTGGTCGTGCGGATGCTCCAACTCCTCGAACTCCTACGATCACAACCGACCGTTAGTCATAAAGACTAAGCCAGTTTTGTCCCCGCCTCCCCCCGCGACTCCTAGGCACCGGGCGGGAGGAAGAAGCGGAGGACAACACGGGGTAATAACAAATGCAGGTGATAAGGGAATATATACTAGCAAGTATATATATAACAAGGTAAACTATACGAGCAGTAAGTGAAGTAGTAAACAAGTAGTAAGTAAGGCAATAAGTAAGTAAAGCAGTGCACTCAAGTACAGTAAACAAGTAAAGTATGCTACCATCACACGAGTATCTTAACTTATATGAATGCCCATACAAACTTATAAGTTAAGATTTCTGGAATTATAACTTATCATATAAAATAGCCCATACTAATTTATATAATAAGGGTCTGCAAATTATGTTCTAAGGTTTACGTATGATATGATATGCATGCTATGATATGATTCATACAAGTGCAACTCACCCACACGACTCTGTGATCATAGACCTTTAGTTTCCGATTTTTGGAGCTAGCTTCACTCTCTGGTACCACCGTTGTTGCTACGGCAGCAGTGGAGCGGGCAACTCCACTTCCTAGGCGGGTATACGACCTGCCACTAATTTGTTCTTATGCACATGCAAGTTATCACCACCCGAGCCTTCAGCTCGCAGGACCATCACGTCCTAATATACAACCTCCTGAGCCTCCAGCTCGTAGGACCAACTCGTCCTGATATACAACCTCCCGAGCCTCCAGCTCGCAAGACCAACTCATCCTGATATACAATTTCCCATCCTCTATCTAGGGATGGAGTACACCGTATCACTTAGTTCATTTAGTTAGACTATTCTTGTCTAATTATTGTTATACTAGACATTTAGGGTGAATCCTAGACTTCCCGAGGTTTACCCGGTGAAGGGCTCACAGCGGTACTAGGGAATACGATGGGCTGAAACCCAAATTCCTCTTTCCAAGACATTTACTTTTATTGGTAGCTACCCTTTTCTAAAGCCCCACTCTCCGTCTTACTCTTTATAACTTAGATATTTTATGACTTATCCTTCACCCAATTTTTAAGCAAACGTTCTCTTAAACGATGCTCAACACTTAAGATCTCTCATCCTCTAAATGGTGTGGGCCTTATGTAACTCACAATATCCCTAATCACACTCTAAAGATATGTCATGAACACCTAAACTTGATGTGTGATTACTATGCTCTCAATGTGATCCCTGCCCCTTTATGCATAGTGCGACACAAGTCTAATTTATTCCCTAAACCATAGTGCTAACGTTCTCCAAAAATTCCACAACTTCTAAGGGCTAATATAAATGATATGTTACTGCCATAATTCAAATTTCACTAATTTTCTATGATGGACTAATCATCACACTAAGTTTTTACTATTCGCAGACCAACAATGAGGTTGAACTAAATTTGAGTCCTATGATGCAATCTTGACCATATCATGTCCAAATGAGTTCTAATTTTTACCATAGGCTCATAATTGATAAATTAAGGGTTGATCAGAATTTTGATATATTTCATATAGGTTTGACCTCTATTTAAAATTTATTAATCAATTGACATCTTCCAAAATGTGAAGGAAGTACCATGTCATTAGTTTCAATCTTACTAAATAAATTTCCAGAGGTGACAAATGACATAAAAACATGGATTCCAAAATTTCATAATTTTTCAGAAGATTTACGATCATAATTTCCATTTAATATTAATGGTGTACAATTAGAGTTTTACACATCAAGTACTAGTTCAAGACTTTCAAAAATTCTGAGAAAATTACAGTGACACTATAATGGCATAAAAACATCAATTCTAGAATTTCATAATTTTCTAGGGTTTCTATGATCATAATTTCTATTTAACATAAAAGGGTTGAAAACATAACTTTACACACCAAATACTATATTATGACTTCCAAAAATTCTGGGAAAATTACTATAGCACTTTAGTGACTTAAAAAAATCTTACCCAGAGTTTCATAATTTTTCAAAGAATTTATAACCATATTTTCTATTTAACATAAAAAGGATGATAAGATGGCTATACACATCAAGTACTAGATTTTGTCTTCGAAAAATTTTGAGAAAATTACTATAACAATATAGTGAACAGTAAATATCAAATCCAAAGTCTCATAATTTTACAAGAAATTTTTACCATGGATATTACACAAATTGAGAAGAGAGATAAACTGAATAAGTGGAATTTAACCATAAATAATATCTCTAAAAATTCTACCAAAATTACAGGGGCTCATAATTAAATTCTTAACCACTTTCCAGAGTTTCAACAATTACTCAGACATTTTGCCTAGTGAATTCTCATTTATTCAGAATTGTGACATAGGGCAAATTTGATAAATCCTAGAGGAAATGATCTCTGAATTTTCTACTAAAATTTACAAGGGTTCGAAATGGCATAACAAGTGATTATCCAGAGTTTCACATTTTTTCTCAAGGTACCAACCATGAACATTTCATAAATACAAAAGTGTGACATGGATAAAACCAAAAATGTCACTTATTTGATTTACCATATTTTGGATAAAACCTTAGGAAAATTATCTCCTAAAAATCGTATTTTTGGATGCAAGCTAGATACATGGTACATGCATGACCAAAAATTCAGATCCATCAAACTTACCATTTAAGATATAAACACAATTTAATTTCTGGCATCTAGTTGGACCAGTCTCACCAAATTGGATCCTGAGGGTTCTACAGTGCCCCATATGGGCTGATTTAAATTTCTAATTAAAATAGACATCAAGATCTACAACAGCTATCTCAGGTCACTTTTCATGAAAAGGCCTCTAAGGGCCTCAAAATCCAGCATTAACATGAATGAGAAAGTGTGACATTTATTTTATTTAATTAAAAGTGGCATGCGATTATTATCACATCTGAAATCAAGGGCCAGGATTTCGTCTCCTACCTCTAGCCGACAGCCCAGATTAACCCATCTTGGGCCACCTTCACCGCGATTTCCCAGCAGCTGAGCCACCTCCCTGGTCGTCCACCGCCACCACCACCTCCGTTGAGGTGGGGGCTACCGATTGGCGGTGGTTTGGCCGCCGGAGGTGGTGTTTTCCGGCGAACTCGACGAGTTTTTTTATGGAAAAATGGAGGAATTGGCTCACTGAATTGGGCTCAATTGAGCCTGATACCTCCACCTAAGGATCTAAGATGCTAGCACAAGGGGAGGGGGGAGAAACCGAACCTTCATGGGGCTTGGCGGCGGTGGCGGTTGGCCATGGCTCTTCTCTCCTCCAGCGATCTAGCCCAAATCCTTGATCCGACAGCTAACTTCTTGCTCCAGGTGTCTATCCCGACTGCTCAGAGCTCTCTGAATGTGATGGAAGGGCTAGATTGAGCTGAGAAGGGCTGGGTATATGGTTTTGAATTTGGGGGTGGTCGGCCATGGACATTGGATGCTCCTCCTTGACTACAAGTGTCCATCATCCCTGGAATCCTGCTGGAATTTCCCTGGGGAGTTCAGTTGAGTCTTTGGGCAAAGGAATGGGGTGCCATGTGGCCTCCATTCCCAAATTCCTCTTGTTCTTTAACGGGGATTTGGGGAAAAGACTATTTTACCCCCTTGCATGTCACTCCATTCAAATCTCAGGTGGCAATCAAGGTAAATGTGCATTTGGGCTGCTGAATGGGCTTTGGTTGAGGCCTTAGCCCAATTGGATTTGGTTTGGGCTCTTAATTTCTTCATCTTGGCCTAAGGTTTACCATGGTTGACCTTGATGTTGACTTGGTCAATTGGGTGGGTTGACTGGTCCAAGATGTTGAACTTGGGTCCCTTAACACCCCCACAATGTTAATTGGGTCATGGTGATGCCCCAATTGGGCCAATTTAACCAATATATGTGATTTTGACCAAAATTGGGGAAAACTTGACTTTGGTCAATTTGGTCAAATTGATGATCTCATGATGGGGCTTTTGAGTCAATTGGGTCCCCCATGATGTTCTAAGACTAGGGGTGAAGTCAATTTCTTGTTTTGGGGTGAATTGAGTCTATTGGAGAAGGATTGGCTTATGTTGACCTAAGTTTGACTTTGGTCAAATTGGACTAATTGGTGACCCCCATGATGGGGCTTTTGGGTCCATAGCACTCTTTAAAAGGTTTACCATCTTTTGGTAGGGTCAATTTGGTAATATGACTATGAATTGAACCCTATTGAGTTGAATTGGGATAAATTGACCTAGATTTAACTTTGGTCCACTTGGCTAAATTGGTTGACCAATTGATGAGACTTGTGGTCAATTATGCCTCCTTTAGGGTTAGTGACATGTTGGTGGTGTTAATTCACATCTATAAGTTCAATTTAAGCTAATTTGGTCTAAAATGACTTGCCCATATAGTGGCTCACACTTGAGTTCACTCAATTCAAGGTGACCTAAGGTCACTACCTAGCTCAAACTCACTTTTCTCACCACATGACCTACCCTAGTTGAAGTCAAGGGATCTAGTAGGAAATGGTATGTTACAGCTAGGACCCGCCACATGTGTCACACTCTGGTCTGGTAAGCTCGAGTTAACAAGGAGGGAACATTAAATGTGATTCATGATCTTTTCTAATTTCACAGATCAAGAGCAAGAAATAAACATACTTTGTTGATATTTCATAATTTTATAAGTACATAGTCATTTATTACATGTCTCTTATATGTGGCATAATATATTGTACATATTAGTCTTCTTCACCGTTCTCTAGCACCCATATATTTGTCGGTACCTAAAAATATTAAGTTGACTGGTGAACATCTTCGCTCACCCTACAAGAATAATACAATATATATATATATGAAATACACATATTACATCATCATATATGCATGCAAGTGGTAAATGTAACATCCCAACTTTAAAAATGGGCCAAGCCAGTTCAATTGAACCATTGGAGGAGTTTAGTTCGGGTCGTAGTAAACACGACTGGACCCCATCTTATATTAATGTCAGTTTAAGTATAATGACTTAATATAAACAATTGAGTAAATCAACTTGGAATCAATCTCGTTCAGTGGCAGCGCTCTCGCGAGATCAAAACATACCCAACGATACCAATCACGCATCATTTTGATGTATAGTGATAAAGTTGGATAGTTTAGAATTGATCAAGTTACGCGACGACCTCAATGTGGCTTTCTGAGCAAACAAACTTAGAATGAACTTCCATCAGTTGCATCAAAATTGTATGACCCATATGAGTGCAACTCAACTTGTTTCATTTGAATCTGAGGTTGTTTAGTGAAAGTGACCATTTTAGACCACGTCATTTTGCACGATCACTCCAAAATATCATTTTGAGCAAATGAGCTCACAAATGACATCCATCAGTTAAATTAGATTTGTATGACACATATGAGTGCAACACAACTTGTTTTGTTTGAATCCGAGGTTGTTAAGTAAAAATAATAATTTTAGGTAACGTTGTTCGATACAAGGACCCAGAAATGTCATTTTGAGCAAATGATCAGCTCATAATTGACTTTCGTCATTTGCATTAGACTCGTATAACTCATATGAGTGCAACACAACTCATTTCGTTCGAATCCAAGGTCTTTTGGTAAAAATGACAGTTCTAGGTAACATTGTTCGACACAACGACCCTAAAATGTCATTTTGGGAAAATGAGCTCGAATTAACTTCTGTGAGTTGCATTAGACTCATATGATCCATACGAGTGCAACACAACTCGTTTCATTCAAAACTGAGGTTGTTAGTGAAAATGACTATTGTAGGTCACATTCTCGGGATGCAAATCTATCAGCAGCAAGCCAACAAGGCACGATCATTCTTAACCAAAGCAAGTATTTAGAAGAGCTGCTCGTGAAGTTTGGGATACAAAAATGCAAGCCAACTTCAACACTATTTGTCAAAGTGAGAAATTATAGAAAGAAGATGGAGCAAAAGAAGTGTGGAACTCTACATAAGCAATGTTGGGTCCTTAATATACCTAATAAACAGAAGGCTCGACATTGAACATCTGGTGGGCGTTGTCTCCAGATTCATGAATGAACCCAGTCATGTACATATGAAGGTTGTCAAGCATATATTAAGGTATCTCCATGGAACTAAATGTTATGGTTTAGTGTATGCAAAGAGAAAAAGAAGAATTAATTGGTTATTCTGATAGTTATTGGGGCGACAACACTGATGACTGCAAGAGCACTTCTGGGAATGTATTTTAGCTAGAAGGCGACACAATTTCATGGGAATCACGCAAACAAAAACAATTGCCCTATCTTCAGCCGAGGAAGAGTATATGTCTATTGAAGGTGCATCCAAAGAAAAAGTTTGGCTCAGAAGACTTATAACAGAAATTAGAGAAAAGGGAGGAGAGGCAGCAGAATTGAGAATAGACAAAACGTCGACTATTGCAATGCGCAAAAATTTCGCATTCCATAACAAAACTAAACATATCCAAATAAAATATCATTTTGTAAGGGAACTAGCAGAAAGCAAAGAGATTATTCTCAAACATTGCAACATCAAGGAACAACTAGCTGACGAAATGACAAAGCCTTTGTCAGTCGAATGGTTTGCATTGTTCAAAAAAAGAACTTGGGGTAGTTAACTTCAAGGAAGCCCAAGATTAAGAGGGGGTGTTAAGATAATATAATGGAATATGTTAGTAATTTCAGTGCAATCTAGATGCTTCTGATGTGACAGAAGATAAGGAAGTAGTCAGAGTTTGTCGTAAGAAAAAAGTTGTATAAAATCTGCTTGTAAGCACTTATCTGAAAATGGAGAATGAAATTCTAGTTTTTCCTCTCTTTTTTCCTTCTACGTGTTCTTCGTGTCCAAGCTAAGTTCACTGCTCTTACCCGTCAAAAGATCAAACAACTATTAAAAACTCTAACTAAAGGTTTGTCAATTATTTTTTTTCCTTCTACGTTTTTTCTTGATTTAATCGCATAACTCAACTGAGGATCTTTTATTTCCATAATTTTACTTATATCTTTGTGTGCTATTAGAAGAGATTTTACTGTAAATGTTAACTAAGAGGATAAATTTGGTAGCATGTGTTCATGTAATAAAGTTCTTGCACAGTGACTATTTAACTCTTGCTTTTCGCCATCAACATTTAGGGTGGAATACATTAATTCAGTTGAGTATAAGTTCTCTCCATTTTCATATCATTCCTAAGTTCATTCTCTCATAAATTGGAAGAAGTACAAAATTATAATTCCTGAAAAAATCTCAGGTCTATTCGTTTGGACGGAATTGAATTTTTGGAATTGGCATTGGCGATTAAAAATCCAATTCTAATATTCGGCATAACATAATTTAAGTGAATATTGACTTTAATGTGAAAACTCATAGCTTTAACTATGAACTAAAAAATCAAATCGACAATTCTTACTTTCGTCCATTGGTTTTCCGCATAATCGAGTGTTTTCACCAGAGTTTCTCGACCTACGCGCGCATTTTTCAACCGGGCGTGCGTTTTCCTGCAGGGTGTGTTTTTCGGCCGTGCACGAGTTTTTCGGCCGGGCGCATGCTTTTCGACCGGACTTTCATTTTTCTTCCAGGCGGGCATTTTTTCGCCCGGGAGCGCGATTTTTCACTCGAGCGCGCGTTTTTCACCCGGGCGCGTATTTTTCTCCCGGGCGGGCGTTTTTCGTCTTGCCAGACATTTTTCACCCGGACGCTCTTTTTTCGCTCGGCCGCGCGATTTTCGCCCAAAAGCGCGTTTTTCGATCGGGTGGGCATTTTTCGACCCGGGCACACGTTTTTTTGACCAGCGCGAATGTTTTTCGGTCGGGCGCACGTTTTTCCGCCCTGGCGCACATTTTACCGCCCGAGCGCGGGTTTTTCCGCCCGGGCGCGCGTTTTTCCGCCGTCGTGAATTTTCCATCCGGGCGCGCGTTTTTCGTCGGGCGCGCGTTTTTCGCCGGGCGCGCGTTTTTCGACCGGGCGCGCGTTTTTCGACCGGGCGCGCGTTTTTCGACCGGGCGCGTGTTTTTCGCCCGGGCGCACGTATTTCGCCCGGGCGCGCGATTTTCGCCCTGAAGCCCATTTTCCGTGCAGAAACATGTTTTTTGCCTGGGTGCACATTTTTCGCTAAACCGCGTTTTTTTCGGCCCGGACACTCGTTTTTTTCTCGGGTGCGCATTTTTCTCCCAACCGTGTATTTTTTGCCCGGGCCACAAAACGCACACCTGGGCCGAAAAACACCAGTTCGGGTGAAAATGTGCGTCAGTGTACAAAATGCGTGCACGGGCAAAAAATGCGCGTCCAGACAAAAAGTGTGCTTTCGTGCCAAAAAATACACTCTCGATCGAAGAACTCGCGATCGGGCGAAAAATGCTGTCATGGGCCAATAAACACACACCTTGGCGAAAAACACGCGTCCTAGAGAAAAATGCGCGCCCGGGAAAAAATGCACTCCTGGGCGAAAAAATTGCGCTTGGACGAAAAACGCGCTCTTAAAACATATTATGCATTATAATGCGTTCGGCGCTAACGCCTATTTTGAGTTTTATAAAACTATTGTATAATGTCAATTCCAATACCAATTCCATCATTCAGTCGAACAACTTTTGTGTCTCAATTCTAATTCTGTTGACTGAATTCAATCTTACAGTCGAACAACAAAATTGAAATTTTGTACAAAGCCAATTCATGTAGATATTGGTTTTCGTCGAAAAATCAATTCCAAAAAGCCAATTCTGTTCAGACGAACGGACCCTTACTCTATTCAATAATTTATAAAAATCTTGGCCTATTAAATAATCATTTTCATATTATGTCAAATAATTATTTATAATATTCATAATATTTCTGGACAATATTCGTAATATTTCTGAGCATTTTGCCGAACCTATTCAACTTCAATGAATAATAGGATTTGTCATTTCACTCATATCCAATATGCGAAAGAACAACGCAATCCTTCCTCCAAACGCTCTTATGCGTGACCTCATATGCTCATATTACGTTGGCAACGAAGCTAAAGGTTTGATTGCTTTAAGATCACCTTGAAAATACCAACAACCGGTTACTATCACAACCAAGACAATAAAACTAGTTTCTTCAACCCGTCGGATATGAACTTATTCATGTGTCCAAGCCTAGTTGTTGCATGTGCATTGCAGGTTGGCCCCTTATTTTATAAGCTGAATGGACAAGTAATACATTATCAAATTGTTCCTTGATCTTGGAGTGAGATATGTTAATGAATAAGTTTAAATGAGTTTTAAATGCATGCAGGTACAACTTAGAGATGTTTTAAATTTACATATTTGTTGGTGAAACTGAGCCTTGAAAATTGAACTTAATTGTCTTCAACTACACATCAACAACTCAAACATATGTATACACTAGATTGCCCATCCCCAAAATATGTATTATGTACTATGCTATGTGACATTGACTTGGATATTGCATATTATTTTATTACAAAAATGTTAAAAATTATCATTATTGTAATTTTGGCCAATTATCATGGAAATGATATATATGACATGAAAAAAAATATTAAATTATTTTTATAATTAAATAATAATCATTAATATTCACATTACCATTACAATATCACCTTAGAACCGCCACATCATCTAAAGTCATTACAAAATTAACCAAAGTTGGTTAAGAGACCTATTTCAAATTTTATCTAATTTTTTGGGTCCAACATAGAAAAATAAAATTTAAGGACACATTTCAAACTTAGGCTAAAGTTGAGAAACTGATTTAGTTATTTTACTTTTTTGTCTTCCCTCACTCTTAGGAGAAAATGCTGCACAAAATCAAGACAAAGTTGACATGTATGAGATTCAAACGATTTTTTTGATATCGTGAACGGATCATTTTGAATCTCATGAGATCATTTTGATCTTACAAAAATACCATTTAATTTTTCACAAAATTACTATAGTCTTCAGAGAGATGAATTTAGGCTCCATTTGGCGCGGTGGTGGTCGTGAAAGCGGTGATTATGAATCGTCGTTTGTGACCGCCCGACCTCACCTAAGAAATTTCATCTTATGTTCCAAACCAGTTTTTTTCTTGGTGACGATCATAATTATTGTATGTCAAACATACATACTATAATAGTTGTGTTTTTGTCCAAACTCATTAGAGCAAAACGCTACCCCAAACAGAGTCTTAGGCTCTATTTGAGAAATCGATACCATTTTAAAAGTGAATACTAGTGTGAAAGGAAGATGATAAACTGAATTTTCAAAACTGATGCTCTGTTTGAGTAACCTCCGTTCCGGTGACGATTTAAATTTTATTCAAAATTATCTCAACAGGACTTTTATTTATTCCGTTCCGTTTTTTTCTGAATTTTTTTTAAAAAAATTAAGCATTATATATGTTGATTTTTAATAAATTTATTGACATAATTTAATTTTTATACAACTTCAATTGATTAAATAAAATTTAAAAATAAATAAATAATATATGCCAAATCTGTCATTTTGGAAAGAAGAATAGAGAGCTCTTCGTGCCCTTTCCAAAAAGAAAAAAAAAAACGATTTTAAACCCGCCGATTTGAATTGACAGCAAATCGGTTATTGTCAAATACTCAAAGGTCCCCTCGATTAGAACGGAATTGAGCAATTTTTCTTTTACCTTCAAGATGTTTTTTATTTGGGCACTTATATTTGCAGGCCTTAAATTGATATTTGCAGCCCAATGATAGTTGCAACCACCAAATTGCTATTTACAGTCCGTAGGCCAAAAATTATAAAATTCTATTTTTTTCTTTATAGTAATAATCAAATTTAGAAGACCAAAATAAACATATAACAATCAAATAAAATCAAAAATTTCAACATTGGACGTGACATCTTACCAAAATGATCGCACATATCATTCAACATCACCAAACAAGCCTGCACAAAATGATAAAAAAATAAACTTTAACAGTCTAACGCTGAATTTATTCAAATATATAATGTTGCGGAAATCTTACAAAATAATAACGAATGATATCTTTTTTATGATGTCCCATCATATTCATGGTAAAATCCCTTTCTCTCTTTCTCTCAAAAATAAATCAAAAGGTACTTATGCATTCCCTTCTTGAGTAAGGGGGATTAACTTGTTTTCTCCCAATTGCATCTCCTCCGGCCCCTCCTCATCAAACTTGATGGCAGATGCAAGTTTAGCATGCTCTGTGCAATGTGGGAAAACCACACGAAAAGTACAACATATATATGATAATGATCTCATCTAATGATTAGACTTCTCAAGATGTTCTTCATTATTGCTCTTATTCTTGGTCCTACAATCGAAAGTGTCCACTGACTTACGCTCGTTTAATTTCTCATTCGATGTCAATGCTTGTAACAACTCATGCATGCTCTATCTTATAGATCGAGCTCAACAAATGGTCGCCTACACCCATGAACTAACAAAAATGTTTCTTCTCAATGTTGGATGGAATGTGAAACAATAGCTCCAAGGACACCTTCACATACTCTCTTACTTTGTCTTCTGCTCCAAACAACAAAGAGCCTGGCCTTTCTATTTTGCATATTCAGTGAAAAATTAGAAGTTGTATGTGCCAAATGACAAAGTTTAGCCTGACCTTTGTACTCTGCATAGTTAGGGAAAAATAATACGAACATATGAGAAAGATGGAAAGGGCTTGGATCGGCTGCTCTAGGCTTGGAAAGGGGGCACTGTACTCAGAAATGATAGGATCGGCGGCAAGGAGGCGTGTGGTGGAACTCTGGGGCGGTGCTTCGGGCTGTTCCAAGCGGAGGCGATGTGAACTGTGGGGAGGAAGGCGTGGAGTCGCGGGTTAGGGCAGAGCGGGTGGGGAGGGGCAGAGCAATCAGGCTTCGAATGACGTGGCGACAATTAGGCTCCGTTTCTTTGGTAGGAATTGGGATGCAGGAATTGAAATTGACCCAATTTCGATTCTCGCATGAATTGGAATTGAAGTCAATTCCAATTTTGTTGTTCGGCTAACTGCAGGAATTCTGTCATCAGAATTGGAATTGGTAATTCCGTTGTTCGGCTGTATGAGAAATCAATGGATGTAATTGAAATTTTAAATTTATAGCATTAAATTTAAACAGAATTAAAATTTTATGATTAAAATAGAGGTCCGCATTAAAAACACATAAAACCACAACATAAATAAAGTCTTCGTCGTAAATAATGTTTAGAAAATAAAAACATAAGTCTACGACAAAACTAAACACCGCAACATACAAAACATAAGTCTACATAAAATCAACACCGTAAATGTAAGCGGAGCCAGGTCCTCCTGATTGGCACCGGCAAAGCCATGAACACGTCGTTTTTTCGTGTCGTCAACACTCAGCATATCGATAGCCTGTATGACCTCACACTACAATAAAATTGTTATACGACAACATTTTTTTGCGGCGCTTTGAAAAACGCCGCCGTAAATATTATATTTCGCGGCGCTTTAATGTGCAAATGCCGTTAATGTGTCAATTCAACTATGGAGGGGTCTGTTTAAATAAGCGCCGCAAACGATTATAATTTTGCAGTGCTTTTTATTTACAACGCTGCTAAAACCCTCCCGATTTAAGGGCACGGTCGCGCGCTAAACTAAACCCTCATTCTATTCTATCTTTCGCTCAATCTCCAAGCTGCCGAAAGAGCTGCGCTCGATCTCATGCAGGCCGTCGGAAGAAGGGTAAACTCCCCTCCATCTCCAGGCCGCCGGAAGAAACTCCGCTCGATCTCCAGGCGGCCGGAAGAAGGTTAAACTCCACGCGATCTCACCGGCTCTCTACCAGTCTCTCCCTACCGCGCAATCTTTTCAGGGGATCTCTCATTTCCTGGCCGTCGTCCACGCGACCCTAGCCCTCTCTCGTTTCCAGATCATCATCCAGGACAGGTAGAACTCATTCCTTTGCCTATTTTAGTAGCACTCGCCCCTTTGTATCATCTCCATGAGGATGGCATGTTCTTCTCGCATTTTGGTTTTGTAATTCGTTCATAAATTATTATGGCAAAGAGATTGAGCAAATAAACATGTTATCCAACACCAAAGATCAATACTATCCAACAAAATATCTTGATGTTCAACACCAAGAGGGCTTTTCATATTTTGATGTTCCTAAATTGGAATGACTATAATAAAAATATTATTAACAATTGCATACAACTTTCTAACCAGAAGAATAATTTTCTCCTTTCGTTACAAAACGACTGTCTGTACAATTTCTATATTTCTATATTAATTTAAGGGGCTTGTTATAGGCACCGCAGTTTTGACTATTGGCGCCGCAAGTAGCTTAAATAACACCCTAAATTAAAACCTCCAAAAATCACTATTGGCACCGGCTTTTGGCACCCAAGTCGACGCCTCCCCCACCCCCATTTCGCGATTCCTCTTCAACGATGGCGTCTTCTTCACCCAGATCACCTCCCTGTCACTGGTACCGCGACATCCAGTCGCCGTAGGTTCCCTCCTGTCCTCCTTACGACTACCCCGACGTCGGCGCTACTCCCACGCAACCCTAGATCTTCCCCACCGCAACTCCCTCGCCGCCCTCTTTCCTCCCCCACACAACCCTAGACCTACGCCAACTCCGGCGCTGCCTATCCCATCAGGACTCTCGGTCTCTGTAAAGATTTTATCATCACACTCATTGCTCGGCGACCACGTCACTATGCTAGAACTAAATTTCAATGTACATATGAGATATGACCAGGTACTTAAAGCGTGGAGTCAATGAAACATGCAGAGCAGCAAATGAAGTTGAAACTAAGGCTCTGTTTGAGGGGACTTATTTTCACCGGTCAAGCGGTTACGATCGCATGAATCGGACCTTAATTAAGGTCCGGTTCATGCGGGCGTAACCGCTTGACCGGTGAAAATAAGTCCCCCCAAACGGAGCCTAAATATATTGTATTTGATGTAAATTCTGAAATTGTTTCTTCAAAGTAACAGTACATTCATCTATCCTAATTAGTTTTTTTCCTTCAAATTAACAGTCACCCGTCTGATCCTTTTTCATCATTTTTTTTGTTAATATTAATGTTGCAATTCTATAAAACTTGATTGTAACCAAGTGCAAATATCTTTTTCTAATCTAATTTAATTTGCGGTGCCTTTAAATTTTTGCGGTGCAATTAACAGTTTATGATGCATTTAACAAAATAGTGTCAATAGCCAAAACTGCAGTGTTTATAACAATTCTCTAATTTAAAGAAAGGAGGAAGTGCATTTTTGGGATTTTACCTTATTTTACATTTTTTTTAATTTAAAAATGCATAAGCAAAACTGTATTCTTGATCGCTTGGCGGTGGCAATATCGCCAGCTGATGTATACAAACAACAAGAAAATATAATTTTTACGATAACTCCCTGATAGTGCTAATGCTTGACAATTGTGTATAATTGCCCATTTTCAGCAGTACAAGAACTGCAACAAAATTCTAGCGTTCCTTAAATCATTACAACAAAATTGATTTAAGGCGGTGTTTTTTCTGCGGCGTTTTTAGTAATGTGGAATCTTATGTTGGATTAGAAGTTCCAAGACAATTATTCACAAGCACCAGGGCTTATAGAACAACTATTTTGTTGACGAAGTTTGGTGAACTTGAATATTTGGCTATAAACAATAGACTTGGGTGATTTGGGCATATATAGAATAGAATAACTAATTCACCAATAAGACAAGTAGATAAAGTTAATATCAACGGACTAAGTAGGAGGATCTTGACATTGTTCTATCGAGATAAATGGTTTATTTATATATTGTTCACCATGATATAATAATGAGTGTTTTTATGGCCATTTTTAGCACATTGTATACCAAATTTTTTAATTGATTCAAAATTTTCTATGCACATTTTTTACTTGGATGCCCAATTTTTGTATGTTGATGACCTCCATGTTTTGTCTTGCCTACTAATTCAAAGATGAGCTCTTGTACAATCACTCCCTTCTAAATGGTAATGGGTATACAAATCCTAATTATTTCAAATATTCATAATAAATTAGTAATTTTATGGTTTTTGTACTTTTATGCAGGTACATATCAAAATAATTTTATCGACAATGGATAAAAAAATGGATGATAGAGCTACGTCATTCAAAAAATTATGTTGATGGCATGAAATGTTTGCTAGATTTATTCTATGCATATACATCAGTTGGTGAAAAATGTTCATGCCCTTGTAGAAAATATGTAAATATGAAGATGTGGTATCGAGAAGAGGTAGAAGGGCATCTAGTATGGAATGGTATTTATGAACAAATATATATGTGATGGGGTTCCCCTAAAAGGGCTCGGGTTGAGTCGGACCGAACGTTTCTCATCGCAGCCTTGCCAGGACCTGTAAGGCGGCTCTAGCTCTGATGCCCGGTCTAAATCCTACAGCTAAGCAGCCTCTAGTTGTCGCTTTCGCTCCCGCCAGCTACGTAAGAGTACTTCTGCTCGCTCCTGCTCCGCGGGAGGCGCTCTTGCGCTCACGCTCACTCTTGCTCTGCAGAAAGCGCTCCTGCTCCGCAAAGAGCGCTCCTGCTCCGCAAAGAGCGCTCCCCCCCCCCCCCCCCCCCCCGCTTGCTCCGTAAGAGTGCTTCTGCTCGATCCTGCTCCACGGAATGCGCTTTTGCCCTCGTGCTCGCTCCTACTCCGCAGAGAAAACGTTCGTGCTCCGTAGAGAGCACTTCCGCTCTCGCTTGCTCCGTAAGAGTGCGTCTCTTCACTCCTGCTCTGCGGGAGGCGCTCTCTCTCGCTCCTGCTCCGCAGAAAGCGCTTTCGCTCTCGCCTGCTCCGTAAGAGTGCTTCTGCTCTCTCCAGCTCCGCGGGAGGCGCTCTCGCTCACTCCTGCTCCGCAGAAAACCCTCCCGCTCCACAGAGAGCGCTTCCGTTCTCGCCTGCTCCGTAAGAGTGCTTCTGCTCTCTCCTTCTACGCGGGAGGCGCTCTCGTGCACCCGCTCACTCCTGCTCCGCAGAAAGCGCTCCCGCTCAGCTGAGAGTGCTTCCGCTCTTGCCTGCTCCGTAAGAGAGTTTCTCCTCGCTCCTTCTCCGCGGGAGGCGCTCTCGCGCTCCCGCTCGCTCCTGCTCCGCAGAAAGCACTCCCGCTCCGCAGAGAGCGCTTCTGCTCTCCCCTGCTCTGTAAGAGAGCTTCTCCTCACTCCTGCTCCGCGGGAGGCGCTCTCGCGCTCCCGCTCGCTCTTACTCCGAAGAAAGCGCTCCCCGCTCCCGCTCGCTCCAGCTCCACGGGAAGCGCTCCCGTTCTCTTATGGTCCACAAGAAGCGCTCTCGCTTATGTTTGTTCCGTGAAGCGCGCCGCTATTATCTATCGGCGGCGGCGATCACCGGTCACCACCACCACCAGGGAGGCTGCCCGGGCTGCCCAGCGTGACCGAGGGGCATACTCGTCATAATCGCAAAGTTGGCAATCTGCGTGCCCCGAATCAAGCATTCTCATTCGCTCGTCCAGGAATCAGCATGATGCAGTTACCGAAACGTCCTCAAAAACTATAAAAGGAGGGTCAGGCCTCCATTCGAAGACATTTTTGGGCATTGGGAGAAGAAGGAGCTCTCGAGTTTTCCGACGAGGACTTTTGGAAGATCTTCATCGGCATTCAAGCTCCTCTTAGAGATCTCCGTCAGCTTCACAGCTTTACTCCAAGTACTTTGGGAGGACCTCAGTGGGGTGGAACGAGACTGCTCTAAAACATTCAGCTCAAGGCTGCTTCCCAAAGTTCTTCTCCAAAGCTGCTCCGCAGCACTCTGTTTGAGGTAGCATCACCAAGTTCCGCGTAGAACTGGATCCACGAGCGCAATTTATAGAGAACGACTCCTAAGTGCGGAAAGGACTTAACAAAATCTTTGTAACGAGCGGTGGCCTGTCACCCTCGAAAAATAATTCTCTCTGTAACTCACAAAACTAGTGGATCGTTCAGAACTGGGCTAGGCCCCGTGGTTTTTTCCCTTTTTGGATTTTCTACGTAAAAATTCTGTTGTCTACTGTTGGTTCTCACTTTTGATTGTTTGCATGTTCGGCTCACTCTCGAGCAAAGACGGTTCAGCTCGACCGATCTAGGAGAGCGTTGAATGACCCACAACAATATGGAATGGAATTTATGAACATGTGACATCACAGACAGGTTTAAAAAAATATACCTCGACTATTGTAGTTTCAAAATAGAAAGCTGAAACGCTTGCCCTCCAAATTTTTTTCTGTTTTGATATCGCTAACTGCTTATGAATTGTGTTAAATTACTGCTTATTATGATCATGTTCTGTGTGAGAATCTGAGCAGATTTGCTAAGTTTAGTGGGAACATTTGAACATTCATGTTTGTTTTGCAACAAATCAAGCATTTTTCGTTCCGAAAAGGGACAATGCAGGTGCTTATTCGTTCCTCCAAATCGCTGATTGCACGGGCGTAGCCCCGAATCCAATCATGATGGAGCTGGAAGGGATCACCAAGTTGACCCGATTTGTACATCACTATAAGTATTTGTATTTATTTGTTGATTACACTGATGATGATGATATTGCTTCCAGCACCATGAGACCTCTCTACAGCAGCAGAAATGCAAATGTTTAAAAAAAAATTTATTAGCTGTGTTTGTAGGCAGACACAAATGCCGCCGAAGAGGAATTACTTAATCGTTGAATTAGCGGAATCAGCTGCATTTTAATGTTTAAAAAGCCGCTGAAATACTGAATAACTGCGGCGCTTTTTAAAACAACGCAACGGAAGTTTCCGCGGCAGTTTTTTTTAAAAGCGCCGCAAAATTTTTCGCAGCGCTTCGAACTTTGGCGGTTTAACGGCGCTTGGAAAAGCGTCGCCATACCTACGGCGGCGTTTTAAAAGCGCCGCCGAAAGCTATAAAAACGTTGCGATATGACTAATTTGTTGTAGTGTCAGGCTTTGTCATATCTGTAATAGCTGCAATGACCACATATATCCCGTTTGCCCTTGAGATCGGTGGCGTCGGCTGTTGAAACCAGAAATCAGCCCCCATGGATGATTCCCGCCGTAGTTGCTATGTCCCGATGTACTCTCTATCTAGGAAATATAAAGGAGAAGAGTAATTAAGTTATGATAAATGTAATAGCTTTAATTAGCACTCTTAACTGCCCCTGTCAACTCTTCAATTAAGAATCATAATGTACTAAGATGCTATAAATATGTAACCCGTTTTTTGAATGAAATGAGAAGGAAGTATTATCGTTTTGCTTATCACTTTTTTCTTGCTTCCTTTGCTCCACCTTAAAACCGGAAAAATCGGGCAATACCAAAAACTCAAGACAAGTACCAACAGTGGTATCAGAGCACCATTTTTTCTTCTTTCCCATGGACTTGTTCATCCTTTCTCTCTCACATTCATGGCCTCATCATCTACCATACATGTCCCACTCTGTACCATTCCACCATTCCAATCTTCAAGAGAGCTATATAATTTTTGGAGCGACAAGATGGAGACCTTACTAAGGTCCCAAGATCTTTGGAACGTTGTCAAAGAAGGGCCTCAACCTGATGGCAAAACTGCAGAGGGGGCAACAATCAAATACAGCAAAGAAGAATTACAAAAGGATGTTCTTGCCCTCCATCTAATCCAATAGGGCATTGTACCTGCAATTTACCCCAGGATAATGTGATAAAAGATCTCACAAGAAGCATGACAGAGACTGGAAGTTGAATACAATGGCTCTCGAAAGGTAATCAAACTCAAACTATATTCTCTCCGCCGCAATTTTGACACAGTTACAATGTCAGAAGTAGAAACAGTTCAAGCATTTTTTGCTAAAGTCATCACCATTGTAAGCCAAATTAGAACTCTTGGAGGCACGATAAAGGAACAACGGATAGTAGAAAAAATCCTAAGATCTCTTCCACACACACACAAACACATTGTCGTAGCCATCTTGGAGGCACGTGACCTGGACAGACTTTCTGTGAATGACCTCATAGCATCCCTGCAAACCCATGAAGACTTACTCAGCCATGATGAACCACCATTAGAAAAGGCCTTTCACACTAAGCTGACCTTTCAGAACAAAGCAGGAGAGAAGAAGAAACATGAAGGCTTAGTTAAAAAAGGAAACTACAAAAACTACAACACAGAAGAAACGTAAGAAAAAACAACCCACAAACAAACCTTCCACAACAATAATGACCCCCAATGCATTATTTGCAAAAAAATCAGCCATGAATCAAAAGATTGCTTCTAGAGATGTAAAACCTGCAAAATACCTAATCAATTTGCAGACAAATGCTGACACAAATTAAAAGCAAAGAAGAAGCTAAAATCTCAGAAATTGAACCAGACCAATTTCTGTTTACCTGTAACTCACCCAGTGTCACAACCCGCAATTTCGCACGAATTTAATAAATATCATCAGAGCAAAGGGAAAACACGCGTTATGATGTCACGTTCTGCAAGGGACAACTACAGACGCTCAGGCAAACACTCCGTACGAACAATTTATAAAGACAAGAATATGATTGAGTTAAATAAAAAGAATTTATATTTTTAGCTTAAGATTGTGTCCCTCGGTCCAGTAGATCAACTAGTCCATGGGTAGAAAACTATACATACGCAGCGGAAAATAGGTTCAATACATCCAACGTGAGCATGAAGATCAAACAGTTCAGAAATGATATGCACATCTCTAAATTTAGTATAAGTAAAGAAAGAGTTTTCTACGATCTTTAAAATAGGTGGCATTCACTAAAAATTATGCTATGCGAGAATGTCATTTTCTATACATAAAATAACTCATGCATCCTAACATAAAACTTTCCAGAGAGCAAATATATAAACTGACTAGCAAGTAACAACAGAAAAGCTAGCAAGTAGTCTAACACTGAAAAACCAAAGCTACAATTGAAGCAAAGGAACAACTACCTCACAACAGTGAGGGGAGAACGAACAATTGCAACTAACTGCAGCTCTGAAGACACCAACTCTACCACCCAAACCGCTACAGCTCCGAGCCTGAGACATTCAAAAGAAAAGAATGTCTCAGCAAGAAAGTGCAAGTGGCAGCAATAAAAAAAAACTAAGATTCCACACAAGGGTTAGCAGCAATCAAGATAATAGATTGCAGATAAGAGAACTAAAAAGATAAGCATCTATTAGCTTACAACAACCCGAGACAGCTCAAACGAGTGCACTCGGTAAGAGAAATGTCTGCACCAAAGTAATGGCAAAATTGATCAAAACCAACCACTTGTCTGGTACTGCGGCTCAGAGGTGGTGGTCAAACATAATATAATATATATATATAAACATATATGTTTAAGCACTTGAGACTGATCAGCTCGAGAGAAGGGCATCATTTAACGTTGTGCAATACATAAGGCCTCGGGTGTATGATCCACAAACGGGCACTATGGTGGCGGTCCTTTATCCACTGCCAACCTTAGCCCAAAATAAACCAAACCCGGGGTACTGTGGCGGTGACTCCAGTCCACACAAACCAACAGCCCAACAGAGGCACTGTGGCGGTGGCTCTTAGCTCACACAACCAACAGACCCCAAAGGAGCATACCTGGCTCCCAATATCCAATAGAGCAAACGTCGTTCTTCAAATCCAACAGCCAAACAAAAGAGTGCAAGGCAGGAAAACATGATTTCAGATGGTTTTAACCACCACTCAAGACGAGAGAATCAATAAGCACATGATTCAACAATTAATCATAAGATCAACACTCAACTTACAACAAGGTTGAAGATTTCAGCAAGCCGACGTCATGCAAGGCTTGGGGTCGGAACAAGACAAAGATAAGCTTTATACGAAGGCCAAACACCAGAACAGTGCTCAACAGATTATTAGAAAACACTCGGCGAGTCCAAACTTGACTCCCAGCGAACTTCTCGTAACAACACGACGGAAGCCATGAAATAACACCATAAATGATCACTTAATAATTACGGGACATTTCGACGAATAAAGCGTAGCTTCATCTAAAAGTCTCAACAAAGGACTTAAAAATGCTTGATAACATAGCTTAAGATACTCAGGAACACCGGACAACAGAACATAAAAAATATGCTGAAACAATTCAAAATATGCGATGAAATCGATAGAAAGACTTATCAAAAGTCGACAGGAAAACTTAACAAAAGTTGACGGGAAAAGACTTATTTCAAAGTCGATGGGAAAACTTATCTCAAGTTGACGGGAAAGGTCGATAAAATCGACGGGAAAACTTTATGAAAGTCGACGAGAAAAGCTGCCCTAAATCGACGGAAAAAGCTACCCATAATCGTCGGGAAAAGCTCAAGAAAATCGACGGGAAAAGGCTGAGTCAAATCGACTGGCTGTCCCGTCGATCGGAGGGAAGACCTGTCGATTCTGACTTAAAAGGCAGAAGACAACAAGAACTCAGCTGAGGCAAAGGGAAAAAATCGACGGGAAAGCTTACTCAATATCGACGGGAAGCTAAGTCAATCGACGGGAAGCTAAGTCAATCGACGGGAAAACTTAAGTCAAAATCGATTGGAAGGCTAAGTCAATCGACGGGAAGTTAAGTCAATCGACGGGAAGCTAAGACAATCGACGAGAAAACTTAAGTCAAAATTGATTGGAAGGCTGGAAAAGGGCCCGATCGACAAGACGGGAGACCGATCGACTGGACGGGAGCCCGATCGACGGGTGTCCCGTCAATTTTTACTTAGAAAACTCAACAAAACATGATCACCCTGCCCTCTCCCGTCGATCGACGAGACGGGGTGCCGATCGACGGGAAGGCTTTAAAACAGGAAAAAAATTCAGGAAAAAGAACTAAGGCAAAAATCGACTGGACAGACCTTCTTCTAAGGAAAATTCCAGAAAAAACTAAGTAGAATAATTTGACAGGAAGCATAAGCTTGAAATCAAACCATCCAGAACACTCAATTAACAACATTTTAAGATTAAGTAAACCATTCAACAATTATATACCAACATACAACAGATAACACACAAAGGAGGAAAAAAATTGGAGAAACATTCCAAAGGGGAAAAGAAAACAAACCACCACTTGCCTTTACTCGAAACACCGAAAAACGGTCTATCCAGCCCGTCACGCCAAGGATCTGCTCAAACACGGCCTACGCAACGAAGAATCTATGAAATTTGGACAAAAAGAGGGTTAGGGCCGCTAACCTTAGCGCCAAAAATCTACGAAACAAACAAAACTTACCACGCACACGACGAGCACGACGAGAGCTTTCCAAATCTATGCTCCGGCGAAGATTTCGAGCTCCCGTGCTCCCTCGACGGCCAACGGAAAGAAGAAAAACCCTCTTTCTCTCTCACGAAAGCTCTGGTTCGGAAAATTAGGAAAGAAGAAGAAGATGAAGAAGGAGAATAGTAATAATAATATATATTCATAAATAGTGGAGAAGGATATTTATATATAATATATATATAATATAGTAGAGGAATAGAATAATATATATAAATATATATATATATACGAGCAGTCGTGCACGGGGGACCCCGTGCGGGGGGGGGGGGGGGGGGGGGGGGGGGGGGGGGGGGACATTGGTCGTGGGGGGAACATTGGTCGTGGGAGCAACAATGATCGTGGGGGCGACAATGGTCGTCGGGGCGACATTGGTCGTCGGTGCGACATTGGTCGTCGGGGCGACATTGGTCGTCGGGGCGACATTAATCGGGGGGGGGGGGGGGGGGGGGGGGGGGGGGGGGGGCGACATTGGTCGTCGGGGCGACATTGGTCGGGGGGCCACATGGGTCGGGGGGCGACGACATTGGTCGGGGCGGCGACAATAGTCGAGGCGGCGACAATGGTCGGGGAGGCAACATTGGTCGTGGGCGGTGACATTGATCGGGGATGGGACATTGGTCGGGGAGGGGACATTGATCGTGGGCGGCGACATTAGTCGCCGGGGCGACATTGGTCATGGGTATCATTTGCGCGGGAGATGGGGGACTATTTCTTAAATTGCATATTGTGTTCTATAATTCTAAGTGAAAGCGAACAACTACACATTTAATAATATTTAAACAGACAATCCTAGAAATAGTTAATAAAATGTGCAAGCGATAATACATATATCTAATGTACCTGTAAAATATATTAAAAAACTATTTGCTTCTCTCAACCCTCTATCGGCTGATACTACGAAGCATCCCTATAAGTAATCATCCACTAATTGACTAATACCCACAAAGCACCCCCTAGAAAAATGAAAATAAAATCAATTATATTCATGAACAGCAGCAAATCCAGTGATTGAAATACAATTAATGTATCTCACTGCCATCTAATGTATCTCACTGCCATCTAATGTATCTCACTGCAAAATCAATTGAACCCCTAGTAATTTAGGATATGAAAGATCTAAAAATGCAGGGAATGTATCTCACAACAATCAATCCATAATCTAAACCTCTCGAAATTTCTCCTAATAAGAAACGAAATGTACAACATCATCACACTTCCATACTAATGACAACATATTATTTCCAAGCTTTTAGAGGCCATAAAACTATCACCTTCCAGATTACTAAGAAGATAGACATTAAAAACATAAGAAAAATAATTCAAATAAATGAACAATAACCAGTAGAAGAAAACAACTTCATAACCTGGATTTGTGTACATAACTCTTCGCATATTCACATGAATAGAGCCTTCTTTTGATACACAACCTAAAAATCAATCGTATAATTTATTACACCGGAATTTCAATTACTTATTTAAAACTATGACAGATTTTAAACATATAATACACCAAGAGCAAAACAAAAAGAGATTCACCCAGGTGCATGAATTCTCCATGCAATCAAAGCAAGCTCGAATATGAAACATGCAGTTGGCATGCGTAGTAGAAAGAAAAATAGACATCTCAATGATAATTTAAACAACATCAAACTGCAAACACAAATCTAAGGTCTAATACATGCATCTTCACCATTATCTAAAAGCACACTACACTTGATAATTTATCAAAAACAAAGATTCAAAAGAACATAAAATTGTTTTTTGCCTAGTAGAAGCAACTGATGATTCTAATTTGGTTGTATTTTTTTCTTAAAAAAATGTGCACACATGCTCCAAACCAATAGGTACACCTTTCTCCTAAAGCATCAGTTTCACTAAGATTATAAGATGAAGAAAACAAAAAAATACATAAAGATTTTTGGCCCGTTGAAGCATAAAGATTTTTGGCCCGTTGAAGCATAAAGATTTTTTTTTTTCAACTACCGTTCAGAGCATATGATACAAACATTCATCGTTTAGAGCATAGGATTGTTGTTATAAGCATAGGATCCTAATCCTTCAGAGCATATGATACAATAATAACACAGCAAGTTGGTATACTACAAAAATTGTACAACATTGAAAGTAAGATGATTCCTATTGGACAGAAATAGAGAGTTTTTTTGGAGATTTTCCCTTGGGTTCTTGGCCGCTGCCTCCATAGTGCATTTCACCATCTACTTGCTTGCTAGGAATATCCTCTTCAACACATTCTTCAAAGTCTCCCCTGCTCCAGCCTTCTCACACCATTTCACCTAAAAACAAAAACAAAAACAAAAAAACGAAATCTCCATCGATGAAAAAGTGCATTCCAATAAAGATCGCCACTCTATGAAAACTCCATCTATGAAGAAGTGTATATCCAATAAAGATCTTTTCTAAAAAAACTGCCCCCCAACACATAATATAAAACAAATAAATCTTCAAATTTATACTCCATTTAATAGTTCATGACAATAATGAAATAGCACAAACCGGTGCAACTGTAAGTTAAATTGGTTGATCATTATTTAATCTTGACAGTAGGGTTCAAAATAAAACCCTATAAAAATCTCTCTTTAGAAAACACTTATGCAGCAAAACACAAAGTCATATAAAATCAGGCAATCTCAACATAGAAAGCAAAAGACAAAAATGAAAAGTGATTGAAAAGGAGAGAAAACTTGAGCAAAATAAACAAAAACTAATTTCATCCCATTATACTGAAATCAAACATGAAATTCTACAATTGTAGTGAAAACATATGATTAGGCTTTGGTTTATCTAACCGGAGAATATTTTCTAACTATATTTGAATGGAAAATCTATTCTAACTATTAGAACAGAAGAACACAGTTTTAGAGTTTGAATGGAAAATATATTTGTAGCTCAGTGTGCTTGAGCCTAAGAAGCTTTTATGAGTGACTACAACTCAAATGGTTTGTCCAACTTTTTTGCAAGGTTAATTTTTGTGGGTAACAATCACATGGAAGATCAAATCAGCAAAAAAGAAACTTGGAGCATCAAAACACATCATGGCAGATGATGAGAACTCCCCAAACAAAATTTCAGCAATGACTCTTAATCCTAAAAATGAAGTTTCAAACAAAGAATACACTCAACAACATTCTGAAAAATGAAAAAAGCACATAATGAAGGAAATGCTGAAAATACTTAAAAAAGATCAACCTAATGAAGGAAATGCTGAAAAAGGCTGTGAAGGATCAGTGAGAGTGTAGGTTACCAAATGATGTTGTGGTAGATAATTAGAACCAGTTGGAGCCGGAAAAATGGGGGAATGCTACCCGGAAAAAATGACGAAAAGAAGTTAGGAAGCTAGACCTTTAGGATTTTTATATAGATGCAAAGCCAAAATGTAAAACAAACAGCTATAGAGTGAAGCCGACCTTTAGGATTTTTATTTAGATGCAGTGGTTGGAATCTAGGTGGCCTTTATGATTCTGTCTTTTCCTGCATAACCTTTCATTTATATAACTAAGAGCTCCAACATACGGTTGTCCTGTGAAATGAAATCAAAAAGGTATAAGAAACCAAATGCTAGTAAAATAAAAGTAAATATCCTACAATTTACCTAATCAAGTATTTACCTTGTCTTTGCATATGAAATCACAGGCAAATAAATTCATTTCGTAGTAAAAATGAAAAAAAAAAACTAAAGTGAGAGACACTTAAAATTAAATCAATAAATGGTCAGGTAAGAGTAGCGAAGAGCAGTTAGATCATAAATGGCCAATAAGTATAGAGGGTTTATAAGTTTTAAAGTCTGCTTAGCCACTAACCTGTCATTCTTACTCCTTGTTCCATAAATTATCAAAGTATGAAAATTGGGAATTTTACTATACCGGGCAAATCCTAAGAAAGACAGTTTTTAACAACAAAATTATTATACAAAATTAGCTTAAACAATAACATTACCAAACCAAGCCGAGGATAAGAAGACCATATTTTTGAAAGAACTGAAACTATTAAAATTAGTGACTTAAAATTCTAATGCTGAAGAATTTGGAGCTATTTTATGATAGGAGTGCTCGAAGCATCCGAGTGAACGTCTAGTTTGGAGCGTGCTACCCGTTGCCCCCAGCAGGGGTATTTATAGGCGTAACCCTAAATCCCCGACGACCCGTTAACGGACCCGTTAGGGTTCCGTTAAATATCTGATAATAATGCTAAATATACATTAACATTCCCCTCCTATATTGTAGCAATTGTATCACATAACGGGTTAAACAAAACATATAAGTTAGATAACGACAGAAAGAGTTTCAGATTAAAAACAACTAGAGTTTTAGACCAAACGTCTAAACTCAAACAGGTTCCAAACGTGCAAAAGCAGGAACAGTAATCTGAAGCAAAACTCAAAACTGATGACAGATAGGTCTACTCAAACAGCAGATCATCTGCATCCATGTCGAAATCCACTTTGTCTCCTCCAGACTTCAATTGATCTGCATTTAAACATTAAAATCTCATGAGAACAAAACTCAATGAATCCATACATATGCATATCAAAAGTAAAGTGATTAGTTCTAACAATTTAGAACATAATACTTTAACTAGGAAGAAAGACTCACAGGTCTGCATCTCTATCTAATTTACACAAAATTAGAAATTTGGTTTCATAGAACCAAGCTATGTTCCTTCGATTATCAAGATTATTACCAAACGTTTCACAATTGTATTATATCATCAAGTTTGGAATGATACAACAAGCTGTGACCAATATATCATCAAGTTTGGAATGATATAAGTAATGATCATAATATCAGGACGCATATCAGCAATATAAGTTTGGAATGATACCCAATTCAGCCTTTGAAAAGAAATAGTTGTGTAAGTCATCAAGTTTGGAATGACTAGCAACTAAACAATCTCAGGCTTTCATCAAGTAGCATCTGGAACACTTCAGTGTACTCAGTCTAGATGCGTGAATGTAAGCAGACTCGGTTCTAAAATCTTAAACAAACATAGGTATTAAGTCCCACTAAATAGACATTAATCTCATATCCCCCGATGTTTTAGATGTAAGAAACTTGCATAAGCCCTTGGTAAGGACATCTGCTATATTATCTTTTGATCTCACTGTACAACCCCGATATTCGCCTAGTGGATGATCGAGTAAAAGTATTGCGAGCCGGGTTCTCGGGAGGGATATACGTTAATAGGTAGAAAATAAGAGAAAGAGCAAAACTGACATGTGCCCGACTCGTCCGACGAACGGCGCTCTACGCTCGACGAAAAGGATCAAAGTTGCATTCGGCGAAATCCGAGCAGCGCTCGACGATCCCGTCTCAGCGGATCCGCGGGGACGAGCACTTAGCCGGCTGCTCGCGAGAGGGCGAGCGAGTCAAGAGTGCGAGCGGGGAAGGAATGCAAACGAGGTCTTCACAGGCCATTCGCCCAAAGGGGGCGAACCAGATCCATCAAAGGTCACACGCGGGAAGAGGCGCGAGTCAAGTTCCCACGAGCCAGAGCCTCAAGGTCGACCAGCAAGAAGGCGAGCGAGCCAGGTGCTCGCCGAATGCTCGCAAGAAAGTGAGCGAGCCAGAAACTCGCCGAAGGATCGCGAGAAGACAGGCGAGCCAGATTTCTTCCAAATTCTCCGTGATCGACGAATCTCAGTCGAGGTCGACGAACTCTCCAAGCTGCCGCGTTCGACGAATCCGCTGACCAACTATGATCGACGAAATCATCTCTATATTCCCGTTGGCCTGCCATTAGCCTATCCAAACAGCGGAGTTCAGTTGTTAGCAGACCCATTTGGGGTGCGGATAGTAAAATCAATGGCGGAATCCTGCTATTTGCAGGCCAGACCAGAAAACCTATAAATAGACCTCAAAGGGCACCTTGGGAGAGGATTCCATTCTCAGATCTCTGAGCTTCTTCTCCCCTTAGTTACTTTGGTTTAGCTCTCTAGCTCTCCAAGGTGCCCGAGTCTCAGCTTTGGCTTGGGAGGGGAAGCGCTCAACGATCTTCCGGGTTAGTGGAGGGACCTCCTCGCTGTGACTAAGGTCTTAGTTATGTTCCTAGTCTTCGATCTACCTTCTCCGAGGGATCAGTAAGGGCTAGCTGCCCCTCATTTCGGTGAGGGCCCCGAGCTTCGCAAGAGGCCGAGAAATCGGTTTCAACATTTTGGTGCGGTGAGCGTGGAGCGTAGCTGGTCCAAGAAAAATTCTAAGGAGCAGATATGACAGGAGGCGAGGATCAAGGCGAGGAGTTCGGCGAGTCACCGCAGGTGGTGACGCCAAGGATGTTCGCGGATTTTAGGAGGGAGGTGCTTGACACTTTCGGCCTCACGGTCGCGGCGCTGCGGAGTGAGTTCGCGACCCCAGCACCTCAGGCGACCCCTTCCCCAGCAGCGGTTGGCGAGAACGCCTAGGGGGGAAGGGCCGGAAAGGAAGTCGTCGGAGGATTAGTGCAGGACTTAGAAGGGCGAGTGTTGTTCGCCAGCCCGGCGAGCTTCGTGCCGGCGAGCTTCGTGCCGGCGAGCTCTGCGCCAGCGAGCTCTGTGCCGGCGAGCGCAGCGCAGACGAGAGCGCGCCCGCAGGATGTAGAGACTGTGGGAGTCATCCAGGCGAACACCGTTCACGCAAGTACGGTTCCTGCGAGCCCGAGTTTGGCGAGAGAGCTTGGGGGTCGGGTGGAGCGAGAGAGGGTAGCAGAAGGGGGAAGTCCCTTCTGCGAGTTGGTACTTTCTGCACCTGTCCCAGCAGAGTTCGGAGAGTGGGACAGGGTGTACTACAACGGCAGGGATGACCCTGTCCAACTTCTCCAGTCTTTTGAGGACTCGGTCTCCATCAGGTCGATGTCGGATGCTTTCAAGTGTCGGCTCTTCGCCGTCACTCTTAAAGAAAAGGCCAGGGACTGGTTCCACCAACTCCCTACAGGGTTGATCTACGCCTTCGAGGACTTGCGCCGGAGTTTCTTATTGCGATTCTCCACCTCAAAAAAGAGGAAGAAGGACGCTGAGTCCCTCTTCAAAGTGAAGCAGGAGCCAAAGGAGTCGTTGGCCCGCTACGCGGATCGGTTCCAAGAAGAAGTGCTGCTCACTCAGGATATGTCAGTGTTTGCACTCCAGCTCGCTTTCACCGTCGGGGTAAGGGAGAGTTTTTTCAAAATGGCTATGAAGAGGAAAGCCCCCGTCTCCTACGAGGAGTTGATGGAGAGGGTGGCAGAAGAGATTGAGAGTGAGGAGGCCAACCCGGAGCTTACTAAGAGGCTAGCGAAGCTCAGTGAGCCAGAGGTCAGGCAGCATGAAGTAAGGAGAAGGGAAGAGCCCAGGGACCCAGAGGGGGAGGGGAGGCAGCGTGCTGAAGGAATGCAAGGTCAGGGAAGAGGTTACGGCCCGGGAAGGGGTAACTTCTATGGAGGGCAAGGAAGACCCCACCAGTTGGGATGGAGGCAGGGTCCGAGGCAGCTGCCTCCCCCACCTCAACAAGCCATGGCAATCAGGCGGGGAAGAGGAAGAAGAGAAGAAGCTAGATAGGAAGCAGGGGGAGGGAGAAGGAGGAGGAATAGGGTGGCAGAAGGTGAAGCAGGGGAGGTGACGCTGCCGTATTGTGACTTCCACGATGAGGAAGGTCGCGCGACGGCCACCTGTCCAGAGTTCCTGGAAACAAAAAGGGGTCGAGCGCCCGCGCCGAGGCAACAGCAACAGGTGAGAATTGAGGAGGTCGAGCCTCGAGGGGAAGAGGAAGAAAGGTGTGAAGACAGAATTGATGTGGGGAGTAGAGGAGGGATCGAGGTGATCCATGGGGGGGTAGGGGTGGAGGCAACCCGCAAGGCTAGCCTCCATACCATCTATCGGTAGAGCATGGCCTCAACATCCACAGCTCCACCCCCAGTGGAGAGAATTACTTTCTCCCAGAAGGACATGTCAAGCTATGAAGACCCGTTCTGCGATGCACTGGTCATCCAGACCGCCATCGAGAACTTCACCGTCTCGCGGATTCTAGTCGATAATGGGAGCTCGGTCAACGTCGTCTTCAAGAAGGCGTTTGACGAGATGAAGGTGGAGGCCAAGAGGGTGTTGGCCTCGGATGGTCCCCTATTTGGCTTTTCGGGAGAAAGGAAGGAGGTAGAATGTGGAGTGGGGCTCCATGTGACCCTTGGAGGGCAGTCCCGGAACTGCCGCTTTGTGATAGTGGACGCCCCAAGCAGCTACAACCCCATCTTCGGACGGCCTCTCATCAGTGCGTTCAGATGCGTCCCTTCCACCTTCCACCAGTGTCTCAAGTTCAACGCGGGTGGAGTCCAGGTCCGGATCCGAGGAGACCCCAAGATGGCAAGACAGTGCTATGTGACGGCTGTCAACACCATCACCTGGATGGGAGAAGCGGAGGAGTTCGATAAAATGATGGAGGAGGCGTCAGAAGCCGGAGGAGAAAATGGAGTCGAGGAGAGGATGGAGGAAGAGGAGGTGCATGCCTAGGAAGGGGTCGCTGAGAGACCCAGGGTGGAGAGAGGAGAAGAAGAGGGGAAAGGAGAGGGTGCCGGGGAAGGAGGGGCGGAAGAGTTGATGATGGTAGGAGAGGCAGAGACAGAGGAAGGAGCCCAAGTGCTCGCTTGCGGTGGAGAGAAGGAAAATGCTTGGGGAGAGCAATCTAGGCTGGAGGCCATGGAAGAGGTCGTGGAGCTTGAAGTCACCACTCGGCTTGGGGTGGTGGAAAAGGTCTGAGTCAGCGGAGAGCTCAGTTCGGAGGAGCAGGCCAAGATCCTGGCCTGCGTGCAGAAGAACGTGGTTGTCTTCGCTTGGAGCGCCGCGGAAATGCTCGGGATCGATGCGGATGTGGCTTGCCACCGCCTCAACCTCGACCCCGGCACCCGCCACATCCGTCAAAAGAGGAGGGCCGTAGCTGACAAGCTGGAAGAACCCATCCGAGAGGAGGGGGGTAAACTCCTCCAGGCAGGTTTTGTATCGGTGATCCAGTATCCAGGCTGGGTCTCCAACGTGGTCATGGTAAAGAAGGGAGGAGGTAAGTGGAGAATGTGTATCGATTTTTCACTACTTAATAAATCATGCCCGAAAGATTGCTACCCCCTGCCTAGAATCGACGCGCTGGTTGACTCAGCCGTCGGTTTCTCTGTAATGTCTTTCTTAGATGCTTTTTTAGGTTACCACCAAATTCGCATGCACCCCCGGACATCAAAGATGTCTCCTTCATCACGGGGGATGGATGGTACTGTTATAAGATGATGCCCTTCGGGCTCAAGAATGCAGGTGCCACATATCAAAGGATGATGGATCGGGTAATTCGTGAACAAAGGGGAAGAAACTTGGAGGTCTATGTTGATGATCTCATGGTAAAGAGCCGTGACCTTGGGTCTCACCTCCGAGACCTTGAGGAGACATTTGGGACCCTACGGAAGTATAAGATGAAACACAACCCTCTGAAGTGTGTCTTTGGGTCTAGCCGAGGTAAATTTCTAGGTCACTTGCTCACCCCAGCGGGGGTGGAGCCTAACCCGGACAAGGTCAAGGCAATAATGGAGTTGGGGTCGCCAAGAAACCCGAAGGAGGTTCAGAGCCTCACGGGGAAGCTGGCCGGACTCAGCAGGTTCCTCTCCAAGGCGGGAGAGAAGTGTGCGCCCTTCTTTAAGGCGCTAAGGGGCAACAAAAAATTTGAATAGACTTCGGAATGCGAGGGAGCCTTCCAAGCCTTGAAAGAGCAACTCACCCAAATCCCCCTACTCCAAGGGCTGAGATCGGGAGAAGACCTATCCCTATACTTGGGAGTAGGGTCTGATGCAGTGAGTGCAGTGCTGGTCCGGGAGGAGGGGAGAAAGCAATTCCCTATCTACTATGTCAGCCGAGTGCTGAAGAAGGCGGAGCTCCGATATCCAATCTTGGAGAAGTTGGCTTTCGCATTAGTGGTGGCGGCGCGGAGACTCCGGCCCTACTTTCAGGCACACTCCATCAGAGTAGTGACAGACCACCCGCTTCGCAAAATCATGGAAGGGGTGGAACACTCGAGAAGATTGGCAAAATGGTCCGTGGAGCTGAGCGTGTTCGATATTACGTTCGTGCCCAGGACATCAATCAAGGCCCAGGCGGTGGCGGACTTCATGGACGACTACACGACCGAGGTGGGGGAACATGAACCACCTCCCCCAGTGGCATGGAGGATGTTAGTGGACGGCGCCTCAGTATCACTCCTAGGGGGGATCATCCTAGTGAGTCCCCAAGGGACAAATATCGAGCAAGCCCTGAACATCCATTTTCCAATTACCAATAACCAAGCGGAGTACGAGGCGGTGATAGCGGGCCTGCGGTTAGCTCGAGAACTGGGAGTGCAAGATGTAGAGGTCTCGACGAACTCCATGGTGGTAGCATGCCAAGTCAAGGGAGAGTTTGAGGCAAAGGACCCGACCCTCCTGCGGTACTTGGAGAAGGTCAAGGGAGTCATCGGGCAATTCCACACTTTCTCCATCAAACACGTGCCGAGGGAAGAGAGCACCCCCGCGGATCTCCTAGCCAGGTTCGGTCCTCGAACAGGAGGGACGGTTTCAAAACTCTTCCGACCCTCCATCGAGGAAGGAGAACTGATGGAGGTGGATCAGCGGGTCTCGTGGATGGATCCCTTCATCTCCTTCCTATCATCGGGGAAGTTCCCTGAAGGAGACATAGACAGGCAACGCTTCAGGTATAAGTCGGCTTATTACTCTTTGCATGCAGGAGGGCTGTACAGGAAGACTCTCTCGGGACTCCTGGCCCGTTGTGTTTCAGAGGAGGAGGTCCCGAGAGTCCTAGAAGAAACTCACTCCGGGGAGTGTGGGAGTCACTCCGGGAGCCGAACTCTGGAAGGAAGGGTGTTGAGACAAGGCTACTTCTGGCCCACCCTCAGCAAGGATGCGGCGGAGTTCGCAAGGAGGTGTTCAAAGTGCCAGCTCTATGCTCCACTCCAACTCCTCCCAGCTCAGAGGCTTCGAACCATCACTGCTCCCTGGCCCTTCGTCGTATGGGGGTTGGACCTAGTTGGCCCTTTCCCTCAAGCTAGCGGCCAAAGAAGGTTCTTACTGGTCATGATCGATTATTTCTCCAAATTGGTAGAAGTAAAGGCGCTCGCCAAGGTAACATCTCAAGTTGTGAGGAATTTTGTATGGGGAGAAATAATTTGCAGGCACGGCCTCCCCCTGGCTATAGTGACGGACAATGGGCCGCAATTTGCTAGCGAAGAATTCGTTAGCTTCTGCACCCAGCTTGGCATCGACCTCAGGTTCGCATCGGTTCACCACCCAAGAAGCAACAGCCAGGTGGAAGCGGCAAACAAAGTAATCGTCAACCTACTGATGAAGAAGTTGGAAAACCTCCGAGGGAACTGGGTAGAGCAACTGCCATCCGTTCTCTGGGCCCTGAGGACTACCCCTAACACCGCCACCGGGGAGACCCCGTTCAAACTTTCTCATGGGTCCGAAGCAGTCCTTCCCATTGAGTTCGAAGTAAAGACCCCCAGGGTGATCGCCGCAGGTGAAGGGGATGAAGAGTGGCTGGTGGCCAATGATGAAGAACAAAACTATCCTTAGACCTGGTGGAGGAACTCCGGGACCAGGCCATCATCAGGCAGGAGGAAATCAAGCGGCGAATGGCCCGATATTTTGACAAGCGCATCCGAGTAAAACACTTTCAAAAAGAGGACCTGGTCTTGAAGAAGGTCGACACGGCCGGAAGAGGGGCCGCGGTAGGTAAGCTCAATCCCAATTGGGAGTGTCCATACATTGTAAGCGAGGTGCTCAAGTCAGGGGGGTACCACCTCCAAGATGTGGAAGGGATACCTCTCGGCCGAGCCCGAAGTGGAGATGATTTGAAGCGATTTTATCCTTAAAAGCTTTATTACAATATTAGTTACGTATTTTACTTCTCCACTTGATAATTATAACTGTTGTGCGAGGACAAGCGAGGTAACAAGTTTTGGTGCTAGAATGCCCCAGATCGATTCCGCTCCCGGGCTCTCACTAGACGGGGGGTTCAGGTTGATCTCTGGAGAGGCTGGCAAGGTGACAAGTAGTGGTGCTGGAATGCCCCAGATCGATTCCGCTCCCGGGCTCTCACTAGACGGGGGGCTCAGGTTGATCTCTGGAGAGGCTGGCAAGATGACAAGTAGTGGTGCTGGAATGCCCCAGATCGATTCTGCTCCCAAGCTCTCATTAGACGGGGGGGTTCAGGTTGATCTCTGGAGAGGCTGGCAAGATGAAAAGTAGTGGTGCTGGAATGACCCAGATCGATTCCGCTCCCGGGCTCTCACTAGACAGGGGGTTCAGGTTGATCTCTAGAGAGGCTGGCAAAGTGAGAAGTTTTGGTGCTGGAATGCCCCAGATCGATTCCGCTCCCGGGCTCTCACTAGACGGGGGGTTCAGGTTGATCTCTGGAGAGGCTGGCAAAGTAACAAGTTTTGGTGCTGGAATGCCCCAGATCGATTCCGCTCCCAGGCTCTCACTAGACGGGGGCTTCAAGTTGATCTCTGGAGAGGCTGGCAAGATGACAAGTAGTGGTGCTGGAATGCCCCGGATCGATTCCGCTCCCGGGCTCTCACTAGACGGTGGGTTCAGGTTGATCTCTGGAGAGGCTGGCAAAGTAACAAGTTTTGGTGCTGGAATGCCCCAGATCGATTCCGCTCCCGGGCTCTCACTAGACGGGGGGTTCAGGTTGATCTCTGGAGAGGCTGGCAAGGTGACAAGTAGCGGTGCTGGAATGCCCCAGATCGATTCCGCTCCCGGGCTCTCACTAGACGGGGGGTTCAGGTTGATCTCTGGAGAGGCTGGCAAGGTAACAAGTATTAGTGCTGGAATGCCCCATATCGATTCCGCTCCCGGGCTCTCACTAGAAGGGGGGGTCAGGATGATCTCTGGAAGGGCTGGCAAAGTCACAAGTGGTTTGGGCCGGTATGTAAGTTACTCATGACAAGAGGTTTGGCTCGCAAGCGACCTCAAGACCCGGGCGAGGCGAGACCGAGGGTCCGCTCGCACACGAGAATCAATTGCGGCAGGGCAATAGAGCTGGCGGCCCGCAAAGTCACTCACGAATTTTAGCGAAGCAAATAAAGACGACGAGCCGGGGAGGGCCCGTTTTCGCGGTGATCCGTGGATAACGGTAAGAGCTCGCAAAAGGCGAGTGCGAACGAGGCAGGCTAATATAGATCCTTCCCGCAAGGCTCCCCAACGAGGTGCGTCCGGAACAGGGATAGGGTCCTACAACCTGAGTCCCGACGTCGCCGCAGAAGAAAGGTAAGCGAGAGCGACCTGGATATAACATAACGAGGAAAAAGCTATCAATAAAAGAGATGCGGGCGCGAACGTCGAGCGAAAGTCCAAAGACGCGAACATAAGAAAATTGGGATCGCGCGGGCACGAAAGAAAAGATCACATGCGAATAATAAGTAAAATGGTAATATGGGAAAGACAGACAAAATATTTCCTTTCATTCCTCACAACAATCATAGTCCAACGGCGGTCTCGCCACAAAAATGAAAAAGTTTTTTACATTATCAACAACAAAAAATCAAGGCGGCTCGTCAGACGGCTCTTTAGTCGCTCTCGCGGTCTTCCGCCTCGGAGATGGGCGCGAACAGGTCTGGGACGACTTCTCCCGCAGTAAACTCCATGGCGTCGGGGACGATCATGTCTGCACCTTTGAGGGTATCAAGGACGAGCTCCGCGATCTCCATCGACCTTTTGCGGTCGGCTTCTTTCTCTTCTCGCAACTGACCGTGAGTCCCAGCTCGTGGAGGAGGGGGAGGAAGCACCGCCGAGGTCAGGTCGTGGACCTGGGCCTTTAGGCAGGCGCTCTCCATCTCTAAGTCAGCGATCCGCGTGTGAAGCTGGCTGACGGACTCGGCGTCCTGCAAAAAGTGGGTTAGCGAGAAAAGAGCGAAGCTGAACTGGCAAGGATTTTCGCAAAGCATTACTTACCAGTCCGCCTTGAAGACTGGCGAGGAGGCCCTCCGATAAAGCCTCCTTCCCCTTAAGCCCCGCGATCTCGTCCGCAGACCTCTGGAGCTCAACATTCAGCTCCCTGATCTCCCTATCTGCCGTAAAATATCGGCGACCCACCATGTGGGTTAATTCCATCGCCCGGAATTGGGCCCGCATGGCCTCGTATACGACTCCCTTTGGCGTGAAGGACCGAAAGAGGGAGGCATCCTCACGACCGTAGAGGCCGAAGGCGAGGGCGAACGCCTCACCCCCGGCCTTGTCGTCCTCTACCCAGGAGGGGAGTAGAGAGGAGCAGACGACCTTATTCTGGTCGGGGTCCCACGCGAGCACCGTTTCGCCGACCGCATCCGCAAGCTTCATGCCCAGCCCGAAGTTAGTGTGGCTCGTCGACTTGGGCTTGGCGGTCGTCTCCCCTGGCTCGCCCCCCTCTTTGGCGAGCTCCTGATCCGCAGCGGAAGGAGAGGGGAGATCGGATTCAGACAGGTCCACGACCTCCTTCGCCTTGGCAGCAGAGGGAGCCTTCTTGGTCTTCTTCGCCGCCCCCTGCGAGGCAGACCGGCGTGGGGGAGGAGGGCGCTTCTTTCCCGATGAAGAACTCGGAACGTCACAATAGGCCTCGACGGCCGCGCGCGCGAGCGAGCTGGAGGCGAGGGAAGAAGGAGGTGCGTGAGGAGGGTTGAGTGGGAGTTCGCGCTCTCCTGTGAAAATAATGAAAGACGTTAGACAATCGGAGGAGGAGAGCGCAAGGAAGTTGGCGAGTGCGAGTCAAACCTTCTCCTGGGGGGACGGGTGGCAGGTGGTCCACTCGCTCTCGAAGGAAGGCAACCTCGAAGTTTTTTTCCCTTGAGGTATTGGTATAGGGCCGCATCACAACCCCCTAGCGAGGTCGGAGGGCGGTAGGCGGCCTCGTCTCGCTGGGTGGGAGTATAGGAGACGTTGCCGAAAGGACCCTTCACCGGGACGAACTTCTGCGTCCAATAATGAGACTTGTTCACCGTCTCGCAGACGGTGACATGCTGGCTCGCGAAGTGAGCCGTCCCGTCCCTATACGCGCGGAATGAAAAGACCTTGCGGAAGACGAGCAGGCTGAACTCGATCCTCTCCGCCCTGAGATAACTGGCGAACGCGACCACCACGGCGATCGCGTTCGGCGTTATCTGGCTCGGCAGAACGCCGAAATACTTGAGCACCTGGAAGGGTCAACAAGGTTTAAAGCGCCATTCGCAAAGCAAGTCAGGGATGTAAGGGTTGAGAAGTAAATATACCTGGCGCACTTCCGGCCAGAGTGGGAGTCGCAACCCGTTTTCGAAGTGGGCAACGGGAATGGCGAGTTCGTCGGGATGCGGGTCGCTGATGATGTCCCTCTCGGTAGGGCAGCGAGCCACAAAACCGGAATGAATGTACGGGTCAGCAGCGGCCTGGTACTACTCTTTCGTAAGGTTGGCGCAGTAGAAAATGCCATCGAGGAAGGCCCTGGCACACTTAGACCGCCCCCTCAGCTTCCGTCTCGCCGACCATGATGTCTGGGATCCGCGGAATCGCAAAAGCCGCGAGGGCGAGCTAGATCTGCGAGAAAATCAGAAAGAGAGAGGGCGCGAGGGAGTAACAGTAAATGCAGTGGTTGGAAAGGAAAACGGTCAGCTATTTATAGAAATGAAAAAGGCAGGAAGAAGCCGAAGCGTCGGTATCTGCGGATAGCGGATTCGCGCGGTACTCTTCCGCCTCTAGGGATCCTATTCGCTCCCGGTGAGTCGGCACCCTGTCAAAGCTTTCTCCCATTAATCATCGGCGAGCTAGCGCTAAATAATAAAACATAAAAAAGCAAGGGCAATACGCGAGTGCGAGTAATAGAAACACAAACATAATCCGCGCAAGGGCGAGCCAGGTAGGGTGAAAGAAGAGATGAAGAATAGGAAAATAAAGGGCTCACAAGCGAGTCAAAGTATCATTATTACAAACTTATAAAAATTGTTCGCGACCCCTCCTATCGAAGAGGACGGGAGAAGAAAAACAATAAAAAGCAATACAAGAATCCTCAATATCACAGCCACTTCCAGCGACCGCGACCCCAGACACCAGAACGAGGGGGGACTCGCGGGTAGTGATACTCGCGGAGTGACCGGTTCGCCTGGCTCGTCAGTCGCATGTAATCATCGATACGAGCAATGTACACCCCGGGGGAGGTCGCGTCACCATGGTCGGTCGTCCGTATCTCGGCGAGAACGCGCGCGTTTGCGTCCTCCATCGCGGCGAACCTTTCTTCATTAGCGAGCAGATCCAGCCGATTCTGCTCATGCAGATCCCTCAGCAGGGCAGTATGCTTCTGGAATATCTCAGTGACCCGCCTCTTCATTCGCTCTGGATCGCTGGGATCCCCCAGAAAGTCGGCGACCTGACTCGGCGAGGGGGTGGAGATATCTCCAAAGCTCCAGATTCTGACTCGGAGAGAGGGGTCGTAGGATTGCCTGCGAAGTAGGAATCAGCGACAAGGTGAAAAACAACACTCAGTGGCGACAATCTAACCTAGTGGAGGAATTTGAGTACTGACCGCTGGCTGGAGGTGCCCGGCTGGCCTCGGAATGCTTCAATAAAGGCAGGGGTGAGGGCCTTACCCAGACCGGGGGCGAGCGCGGGTCCAGAGCCAAGTCCAGGATCGGCAATCAACGTCCCTCCTGGGCTCCTCTGACCCAGGAAGCCAAATCCAGGAGTAAGGATAGTTTGATTCGGCATGGTGGGCGAGTCCGCCGGAGGAGGAACTTGTTCCTCTAGGGCCACGAAAGGGGACACTGCACAAAAAGTAGGTGTGATTTAACGAGTCAAGAGACGTGAAGGGAGACGAGGTAAGCCGCTCACCTCGTTGCGAAGGCGAGTCCTGTCGGCCGACGGCCCTCGCATCCACAAGAGGAGCGTCAACTCCACCCGTAGAAGGGAGGTGGATCACCGTGATTGGCCTTCCCGAGGCGCTCTCATCCGTGGGATCATTCTGCGAATAGGATAAATAAGGTTGAAAGGGAAGAACATCAAATGGGCGAGCTTGGCGATAATACCTGCGAGGCGAGCCCGTCATCAAGAGAGTGCGGCGAAGAAGAAGACCCTCCCCCACCAGCCGCCCGCCGAACGGCCTTTTCCGTTCTTAGGGAAGGCGGAGAGCATCGCGGAGAATTCCAGGAGGCGATGACAGCGGCTTTCCCCTTCTGGGCCGCTTGCGAGGCCTTTAGGCGAGCCAACATCTCGTCTTTTTTCGACATTGCGTTGGGGCCCGCGGCGAGTAAGAAAAGATAGAGAAGAATAAAAAGTTTGAATGAGGCCAGGGAGAGTGATATTTATAGTAGTGGGCATGGGGCCCACCGAAAGATTCTCGCCACGTCACCGAGGGGCCGGCGAATATCAAGGGTTGGATGATTCTTCGCGAGCCTAAATAGCCTCGCGAAGAGCGGGGATTGTGTACAACCCCGATATTCGCCCAGTGGATGATCGAGTAAAAGTATTGCGAGCCGGGTTCTTAGGAGGGATATACGTTAATAGGCAGAAAATAAGAGAAAGAGCAAAACTGACATGTGCCCGACTCGTCCGACGAACGGCGCTCTACGCTCGACGAAAAGGATCAAAGCTGCATTCGGAGAAATCCGAGCAGCGCTCGACGATCCCGTCTCAGCAGATCCGCGGGGACGAGCACTTAGCCGGCTTCTCGCGAGAGGGCGAGCGATTCAAGAGTGCGAGCGGGGCAGGAGTGCAAACGAGGTCTTCACGGGCCATTCGCCCAAAGGGGGCGAACCAGATCCATCAAAGGTCACCCGCGGGAAGAGGCGCGAGTCAAGTTCCCACGAGCCAGAGCCTCAAGGTCGACCAGCAAGAAGGCGAGCGAGCCAGGTGCTCGCCGAATGCTCGCAAGGAAGCGAGCGAGCCAGAAACTCGCCGAAGGATCGCGAGAAGACAGGCGAGCCAGATTTCTTCCAAAGTCTCCGTGATCGACGAATCTCAGTCGAGGTCGACGAACTCTACAAGCTGTCGCGTTCGACGAATCCGTTGACCATCTATGATCGACGAAATCATCTCTCTATCCCCATTGGACTGCCATTAGCCTATCCAAACAGAGGAGTTCAGCTGTTAGCAGACCCATTTGGGGTGCGGATAGTAAAATCAAAGGGCGGAATCCTGCTATTTGCAGGCCAGACCAGAAAACCTATAAATAGACCTCAAAGGGCACCTTGGGAGAGGATTCCATTCTCAGATCTCTGAGCTTCTTCTCCCCTTGGTTACTTTGGTTTAGCTCTCTAGCTCTCCAAGGTGCCCGAGTCTCAGCTTTGGCTTGGGAGGGGAAGCGCTTAACGATCTTCCGGGTTAGTGGAGGGACCTCCTCGCTGTGACTAAGGTCTTAGTCATCTTCCTAGTCTTTGATCTACCTTCTCCGAGGGATCAGTAAGGGCTAGCTGCCCCTCATTTCGGTGAGGGCCCCGAGCTTCACAAAAGGCCGAGAAATTGGTTTCAACACTCACGTCCAAGAAGGAAATGATCCCTTGACTGGTGAGATAGGTCAACCAGGCCTGTTTCATCCGTAGTTTCCTTCGCTTACCATTGAACAGGGAATTAGTTGCAATAGTTTTTGTGGCTTGATTGTCACAAAATATCGAGATAGAGTTCATTTTCAGACTCGTCATTGGAATATCCATAACCAAATCTCTAACCCACTCTGCTTCTTCGGCAGCTGAAGCAAGAGCATAGAGTTCGGATTCCATAGAGGATAGTGATATACATGTTTGCCTCTTAGATTTCCAAGCTACTGCGGCTCCTCCTAGGGTAAACACATAACCACTAGTGGACCTACTATCACCAACGTCTGAGCACCAGGAGGCGTCAGAGTACCCTTCAAGCACAGGAGGGTGTCCACTATAACATAAAGCATACTGCTCAGTATACTTTAAGTATCACATTAGCCTTTCCAAGGCGTCCCAGTGGTCCTTTCCAGGGTTACTAGTGAATCAACTCAACATGCCGACCGTAAAGGCTATGTCGGGTCTAGTGCAGGTAGTAGCATACATTAGACTGCCAATAAGTTTGGAGTAATCCAACTGTCTAATAGGTGAACCGTCGTGAGGTTTCAGTCTATTATTATAGTCGTATGGAGTCTCAATCTTCCTGCACTTATCATAACCACACTTCTCTAGTAGAGTTCTGATGTAGTGACTCTGACTGAGGGTGATACCCTTATCCGTAAAGTTCACTTCCATGTCTAGGATGGTCTTCACCACACCTAAGTCAGTCATGCTAAATTTGGACTGCAAGGTAACCTTAACGTCTTCCACCTCAGACTGATCGGTACCCAGAATTAGCATGTCATCAACATACAAGCAGATTATAGCGACGGAGTTTGGACTTGTCCATATGTATAGACATTTATCTGAAAGGCTGGATTTAAAATTCAGGCCTCTTACGCAAGAGTCAAACTTCTCGTGCCAAAGCTTCGGTGCCTGCTTCAATCCGTATAGTGACTTAATCAACTTACAGACCTTGGTTTCTAGACCTTCTATGACGAACCCTTCAGGATGACGCATGTAGATCTCCTCAGTGAGATCTCCATTTAAAAATGCAGTCTTTACGTCCATCTGATGAACAACGAAACATTCAATAGATGCGATAGCGAGAAGAACCTTGTTCGTTGCAATGTGACAAACAGGTGAGTATGCATCAAAGTAGTCTATTCCACTCACTTGAGTGAAGCCTTTTGCAACTAGACGTGCTTTGTACTTAGCGATACTCCCATCTGGATTCTGTTTCTTCTTAAGAACCCACTTGCTCCCAATGGTTTTAGCTCCTTTGGGTAGGTCAACTAATGTCCAAGTTTGGTTCTCCATGAGAGAGTTCATCTCATCATCAATGGCTTCTCTCCATAACAGGGAATCCATGGATCGCATCGCTTCCTTATAGGTGGATGGATCAGCTTCAACGTGGTAAGTCACAAAGTCTGTATCGAAGCCTTTAGGAACACGTTCCCTATTAGATAGCCTAGTCGACTCTAGGGCACTAGTGTGAACTGGCTCAATGTCAGGGAGTCGTAGTTCCGTCCCAACGAGGGTATCAGAACTGGTGTCTGGCAGACCCGGAAGAGTCAGGTTCTTATCTCTAAGAAACTTGTCCTCAAAGAACACAGCATCTCTAGACTCAATGACCGAGTTGGTAGAGAGATCTAGAAATCGGTCTGCAACACTATCCACCGCACATCCTAAGTATACACAAATGTTCGTCTTAGGTCCTATCTTAGATCTCCTTATGTCAGGTATCCTAACATAGGCGATACAACCCAGGTTTTGAGGTTATCAAATCTGGGCGGTCTCTTAAACCAAAGCTCATACGGGGTTTGCTTCAATTTAGCATGAGGAACCATGTTCAGGATGTGATTCGACGCGAGGGCTGCTTCTCCCTAATAAGCGGCAGGCATACCGGCAGTCAACAACATAGAATTCAACATTTCTGTTAAAGTTCTATTTTTCCGCTCGGCAATATCGTTTGACTGGCGAATAAGGGGCAGTGGTTTCAGGAATTATGCCATTGCTGGCAAGAAAATCCCTAAACTCACCTGAGACGTACTCGCCTCCTCGATCACTCCTAAGTCGCTTAATTTTCAAATCCAATTGGTTCTCAACCCTATTTTTGAAAATTTGAAAATTTTCAAAAGCTTCATCTTTGGATTTTAAGAGATAAATGTGAGTATATCTAGAGAAGTCATCGATAAGAGTTATCAGGTACTTCCGACCACCACGTGTGACAAAACTCTTGTAGTCACAAATGTCAGAGTGTATCAACTCTAGTAAACGTGTACTCCTAGACACCTGACTGAATGGTGTTCTAGTTATCTTAGTTTGAGCACATATCTCACATTTGCCGAATTTGGTTTTAGTGTCTAAGGGGATGTTGTGAGTTCTAGCTAGCAGGAGTAGTTTTCTATAATTGACATGTCCTAGTCTTGCGTGTAAAGTCTTAGGATCTATCAAAGTAGAACTAACCTGATTTTCTACTTCGTTTGCTAGACTCAGCCTATACATCCCATTTAGAACATAAGCGCAACCAAAATAATGAGAGTTGACCATAAGGGTCACCCTACCACCACTAATGTTAAAAGACATACCCGCATCGCTTAACAGACTAATCGAAATTAAATTAGCAGCTAATGTAGGAATGAATTTAACATCTTTCAAAATTAAATGCGTACCTAACGAGAGTAGCAAATCCACAGTCCCTGTCTGGAGTACCTCAACAGTGGCTCCATTTGCAACTGTAACTGACTCAGAGACTGGAGTGGTATCCTTCAGCAGAGCGGAGTTGTTGCAGACGTGACAGGTCGCCCCCGAATCCAACCACCAATCAGTATTGGCTCGACCGTTCCCAACCATGGCAACAAAGTGGGAGGGCGCAGTCTGATGGAGCATATGAGCTCTGTGATCAGGCTTTGGTGGGTTGGCTGTGGGATTCTTGGGTTGCCTGCAGTCAGAAGCGCAGTGACCCCACTTGTTGCAGTTGTAAAACTTGCCCTTGACTTCTTGATCTTCTTGCTGGTGTCTACTACTGCGGGTGCACTGGAGGGAGGTCGAGTCTGTTCAGATTTAGGCTTCCGTTTTGGGTCTGTGATCATATTAGCAGCAAATTGCTGCTTGCTCACCACCTCCATTGCATGCCTAGTCTGATTCTCGTCCTCAATGCAGATGAACCGTTTGAGGTCTTTCAGACTGACCTAAGTCTTCTTCCTATACATCTCCGTCTTGAAAGAGTACCATGTTGAGGGGAGCATGAAGATGATAACACCAGCAGCGAACCCATCTGGCAGAGGGATGTTTTCACCGTTGAGCTTGGCCACCAGATTCTCCAGGTGTGCAATCTGGGGAAGGATTTCCCTGTCCTCAGAGAAGGTGAATCCCATGAACTTGTCCACCAGATGCATCTTGGACATATTCCCCTCCTCTTTGAACGGATCTTCCAGTGCATTCCAGATCTCCTTCGCTGTCTTCAGCTTCCCAAACGTCTCAGCTAGCGAATTGGAGAGACAATTGAGAAGATAATCACGACAGAAATCTTCATCGTTGGTTGATCCTCATTGTCTCCTCCCTTGAAATCTGCGAAATCAGTCTGCAGTGTATAAAAGATATTCAGATATTTCATACCGAACTGCGTGTTTCGCTTCCAAGTGCTGAATTCAGAATGGGAAAACTTCTCCAGTTTGATCATCGGCACAGGAGAGGAGAGGCTGCTGCCCTTTGAAAATGAGGCCATCTGGAGCTAAGGAGCACTGGAACTGAAGAAGCACTGCACACTGCACTAAAGCAGCAATAAGGATCAGCTTCACTGTTGAAAACTGCGTTCGACGAAAACTTGGAGTTCGTCGAACCGTGGTCGAAGAGAGCTGGGAGCTCGACGAACTGATCTGGGGCGGCCTCCGTTCGACGAAAAACTGGGAGGTCGCCGAACCGGGTTCGACGAAAAACTGGGAGCTCGACGAACTGAACCTGGGCGGTCGCCGATCGACGAATCAGTGAGAGCTCGACGAAAGAGCGGTCGACGAATGGCGGGGCGTTCGACGAATTGACCCTGAGCGACTTCCGATCGACTAACTGGCAGGAGGTCGACGAATTTCGTTCGACGAAAGGCTCCGATCGACGAATCAGCGAGAGCTCGACGAAAGAGCGTTCGACAAATGGTGGGGCGATCGACGAATTGTACCTGGGCGGCCTCCGTTCGATGAACCAACGAGCGCTCAACGAATGAGCGTTCGACGAATGCGGGGCGTTCTTTCTCCTTCGTCAATGGGGGAAAAGCAGCGGCGGGGCGGCGGTGCTGCACTGTCCTGGCGCGACTGGATCGACAGAGACGATAGATAGGAGCGGCGACTCCTCCTCCCAAGGTCGATTGACGGCAGGCGGCGACAGATCCTGGCTAGCGGCGCAAGCACGGGAGCGGTGACGGCTAGGGTTCGGTGAAGAGATCTGGCGAAGAGGAAAGACCGATCTCCTAACGACGGCGACTGCGATCTTCCAATCGACGACGGAAAAACAGCAAGAGAGGACGGCGTGAACTCCTCCTTAGAACGAGGGCCCGACGGCGACGCTGCAAGCAAGAGGGAGAGCGACGACGCTGCACTCCTCCTTAGGTCGCACGAAGCAGAGAACGGCGTGGATCTACTTCGTCGGAGGGGAATGCGCAGGAGGGGAGGCCGGCGGCTCCTTCGGACGAGCGAGCGAGGGAGGGGCGACCGCGCTGTACGCGATTTCCTTCACACGCGCGAGCGAGAGAGACGGAAGAGGGGGGGTCTAGGGTTCACGAGCGGTTACACTTCGAGAATGATAGGAGTGCTCGAAGCATCCGAGTGAACGTCTAGTTTGGAACGTGCTACCCGTTGCCCCAACGGGGGTATTTATAGGCGTAACCCTAAAGCCCCGAGGACCCGTTAACTATCTGATAACAATGCTAAATATACCTTAACATTTTAATCAAAGTAGAAGTTGAAAGACCCATATCAAATTATAACATATTAATGACTTGTACAATAGTTACCAAATAGCCCAATACTTTACATGTTTAAAAAGGAAAAACAGGTAAACGCTTTCTTACTAAATGTTTTATTCAGAAAAAATAAAAGAAGAAATCAAGAAAACTAATTATGAGAAAAAAATGGGGAAGATGGAACCTTTAATGTTAGCTCAAAAAATGACAATGGGCACCAAAATGCAAGAATGCATCCATGATCGGCTTCAGTTGTTATGATTCATGCTAAATGTACAAAAACTATCAAATCTTCTTTAGATCACACAACCCAGTGTAACTAACAAAACAATCAAACAAAAAAAATCCACCTGGATTACTAAAAACTTGCAGAGCACAAATCTTGTTCAGATCAGAAGTTTTAACAGCTCGCTTGGAAGAGGTCGGCCTGGAACAAACTAGCAGAGAGAACTCCAGTGTTCGGAGTTGATGTGAACCCCACAGGGCTGGAAGAAACTGGCAGACGGGAAGGACGACCTAGGGAAGGGAAAGAAACTGGCAGATGAGAATGCAGAGAGGCGGCCTAGAGACAAATGTAAACAATAGAGGGCATAGCTCAGATTTTGCTGAGAGGAATCTCCGACTCCAGGGAAGGAACTAATAGAGGGCGCAGAGAGGCAGATCGGAGCTATACTGACCGTAGAAATGGCGCAGATAGCGGGATCTTGGCTTAGCAGGAGCTGCTTCAGGTGTGAGTGAGTTGTAAGAGAAGATCTCCTTTGAGTTGTGAGAAGGATCCAGATTCCGTCGGCGTCGAAGAAGGATCCAGATTCCGTCGGCGTTGAAGAAGGCTCCAGATTCTGTCGGCATCAATGAAGTTTCGGGTTCCGACGGCATCGAAGAGGCCTTCAACTTCCGGCGGCATCGAAGAGGCCTTCAGCTTCCGACGACAAGTTCTGAAGGAGGAGCGTCAAAGAATAGGGAGGCGGGGAAGCAAAGGGAAGCAGAGTTTTGGAGAAATGGGGAGCGGCTGATGTGAAGTATCGAGAAGAGAAGATGGGAAAGAGGATGAGGACGTATGATAGCTGAGCGGCGGGCAGGAGGAGCGGCTGGTTAGGGATATCGGGCAGCGTGAAATGAAAAGGTGCGGGAATATGAAAAGACCAAAAAAATCGCAGATTAAAAAAAAGGAGAATTAACGGAGGGTATTTTGGTCTAGCGAATGTTTCACCATCCTCACTTTACTCCTCCTATATATAATAAAGATATATATATATAGACAGAGAGATGGAGGAAGACAACAGGAATCCATAATAATCATAATAATATTAATAATAAGAAGAAAAGAATGGCGGAACCAACGGTCGCCAATTCCAACAAAAATCGCACCGAAGACAAAGGTCAGCGCCACGAATCCAACGGAGAAGTCGGAATCAAAATCCGACTAGCCAAACTCAAGATATAAATTTTTTGAAGATTGCGGCGACGATAATCTAACAAATCTTTGAAAAATCACCGGGGCTCTAAAAACGCTCGGATCGCAACGAAACTTCGATGAGCCTCTCTAAAATTAAATAATTTAATTTCCTAACATAAAATTTTCCAAATTCGGCACACTCTAAAAATTGGTCGAATTGACGGAACGAACGCGAAAACGCGCAAACGATGGGGCACTGCTAACTTCGCACTAACGTAACGCCCTCACGTCAAAAATGACGTCAAAGAAGGATTAAAATAATTCCGAAAAATTCTGGGGCGTTACACCCAGCATGACTGAAAAATCCTCCAACTGGTTCATAGACAATGGTTGCTCTAATCATATGGTAAACAACAAAAATTACTACATCTCCCTTGATGAACGATGGAAATCAGAAGTAACACTTGGTGATGGGAAAAAGAAAACAATCAAAGGAAAGGGGACAATTATTGTAAAGGCACAGGATGGACTCACCAAAGTCATAACACATGTTCAGTATGTTCCTACACTCACCCAAAACCTCCTTAGTGTAGGACAATTATTAAAAAAGAGGTATAGAGTAGAGTTCAACCACAACTCTTGTGACATTGTTGAAATTAAAAGACAAGCCATTGTAGCCTCAACACATATGAACTCAAGCAATATTTTCTCATTATGCCTTGTGCCAGCTGGGATGAATGCCTTCTTCTGCTTCCAGGGTTCCACCACACCAACTGCTCTTCTTTGGCATCATAGGCTAGGCCACCTATGTTTTCCAGCCATAAACACAATACAAAAAGAAAAACTTGTTGAAGGGTTGCCTGCATTTAAAACCATACTCCATGACTGTGTGTCTTATACACAGTCAAAATCTCACAAACAACCTTTTCCTCAAACAGCCCATATATGATGTCAAGTCTAGTGTAGGTTGTAGATACATGAGACTTCCTATGAATTTGGAGTAATCAATTTGTCTAATAGATGAACCTTCATTAGATTTCAGCCTATTATTATAGTCGCATGGAGTCTCAATCTTTTTGCTCTTATCGTAACCCCACTTTTCTAATAGATTTTTGATGTAGTGACTCTGACTCAGGGTTATACCCCTCTTAGTGGAGTTCATTTCCATTCCTAGGATGGTTTTCACCACACCTAAGTTTGTTATGCTAAATTATTTCGTCAAGGTAACTTTCACGTCTTCCACCTCAGACTGATCAACACCCATAATTAGCATGACATCAACGCACAATCATATAATTGCCACTTTAGTTGAACTTGTTCTTATATACAGACATTTATTTGCTATGCTTGATTTGAAACTCATGTCTTTAACATAATTGTCAAATTTCTCGTGCCACATTTTTGTCCTTGCTTCAATCCATATAGTGACTTAATCAACTTACATACCTTATTTTCTAGACCTTATATGATAAACCCTTCATGTTGGTGTATGTAAATCTCTTCAGTCAGATCTCCATTGAGAAATACAGAATTGACATCCATCTGATGAACGATAAAATGTTCATTAGATGTTAAAGCGAGAAGAATCCTAATTGTTGCAATGTGACAAACATGTAAGTATATATCAAAGTAGTCTATACCACTCACTTGAGTGAAGCCTTTGGCAATTAGACGTGCTTTGTATTTGGCGATACTCCCATCAGGATTGAGTTTCTTTTTCAGGACCCACTTGCTTCCAATGTTTTTAGCCCCTTTTGGTAGGTCAACCAATGTCCAAGTATGGTTTTGCATGAAATAATTCATCTCATCATCGATGACTTCTTTCCATAATAGAGAATCCCTAGATAGCATCTCTTCCTTACAGGTAGATGGATTTACTTTAACTTGGTAAGTCACGAAATCTGTACTGAAGCTTTTAGGCACTCTTTCTTTATTAGATAACCTTGTAGGTTCTAAAACACTAGTGTCTGTAGGCTTAGTGTCAGAGTTTCTTAGTTCTGACTCAACAAAAGTCTTAGTGCCAGTGGCTGGCAGGCCTGGAAGTATCAGGTTTTTATCTTTAAGGAACTTATCCTCAAAGAAAATAACATCTCTAGATTCTATGACAGTATTGGTGGAGAGATCTAGAAATTTGTCTGCAGCACTATCCTCTGCACATCCTAGATAGACACATGTATTCGTCCTAGGTCCAACCTTAGATCTCATAGGGTCAGATATCCTAACATAAGCGATACATCCCCAAGTCTTAAGATTATTAAATATAGGAGGTCTCTTAAACCAAAGCTCATATGGTGTTTGTTTAAACTTTGCATGCGGAACTTTGTTAAGAATGTGATTTGATGCAAGGACACCTTCACCCCAATAAGACGCGGGCATGCCGGCAATCAACATCATAGAATTTAACAATTTTGTTAAAGTTTTATTTTTCCTCTCAGTGATACCGTTGGATTGGGGTGAATACGGGGTTGTGGTTTCAAGGACAATGTCATTGCTAGCGAGAAAATCTCTAGACTCCTTCGATACATATTCTTCTCCTCTATCACTTCATTGCCTTTTTATTTTCATGTCAAGTTGATTACCCTATTTTTGAAAATACAAAAAATTTCAAAAGTTTCATCTTTGGATTTAAGAAGATAAATGTGACTAAATCTAGAGTAGTCATCGATAAAAGTTATCAGATACTTCCGACCTCCTATTGTGACAAAGATTTTGTAGGCACAAATGTCAGAATGCATTAACTCTAGTAATTGTGTGCTCCTAGAAATCTAACTAAAAAATGTTCTAATTATCTTGGTTTAAGCACAATTTCACATATGTCAAACTTGATTGTTGTGTCATAGTCTTGCATGTAAAATCTTAGGATCTATAAAATTTGAACTAACTTATTTACTACTTCGTTTGCTAGACTCAACATATACATCATGTTTAAGACATATGCACAACCAAAATAATTTGAGTTAACCATTAAAGTTACTCTACCGCCACTAATGTTAAAAGACGTATCAACATCGCATAACAAGCTAATGTATGTATAAATTTAATATGTTTCAAAATTAAATGAGTAGCTGAAGAGAGTAGCAAATCCGCAGTCCCAGTGTGGAGTACATCTGTAGTGCCTCCATTCACAACAGTCATAGTTTCTTTGACTGTAGTGACATCCTTCAGTAGAGTAGAATTATTGCAGACGTGACGTGTAGCACCTGAATCTATCCACCATTATGTACTTGCTTTTCCTTTGCCAACCATGCAACAAAGTTGGTAGGCGCGGTCTGATAAAGCATGGTTTCTTTGTTATTATATTTGGGTGTGCTGGATTCGCCCTTTTTAGGTTGTCCGCATTCGGAAGCACAGTGACCACACTTGTTGCAGTTGTAGCACTTGCATTTAAATTTTGTGATCTTTTTGCTAGTGGCAGCAACTGCGGGTGCACTGATATGCGGTTTAGTCTTCTCAAGATTAGACTTTCACTTAGGATGCGTAACTATGTTGGCAGCAGAGTTCTGCGTACTAACCGTCTCTAAAGCATGCCTAGTCCGGTTCTCATTTTCAATGCAAATAAATCGCTTGAGGTCTTTCAGATTAACCTGCACCAGGTGCGTCTTTGACATATTCTCTTCTTCCCTGAACCGATCCTCCAGAGCATCACAGATCTTCTTTGCAGTTTTCATCTTACTAAAGGTCTCTGCCAGTCTATTTGAGAGACGGTCGAGGAGGTAATAGGATGCTAAAATGGACTGCACAGTATAGAAAATATTTAAATACTTCATATACCGAACTGGGTGTTCCATTTCCAAGAACTGTACTCTGAATTGGAGAATTTTTCCAGCTTGATCATCGACACAGGAGAAGAGAGATTGTTTCCCTTTGACATTGTGTGTCACCTTTCCAGATCCTTTGCAAAACTGGCTCCTTGTGGTCAGCAGTAAAACTTTTCTCCACAAGAGATCCGACATAGATTCGATCTAGACCAGGAAAACTGGCGGCGACGACAACAGATCTAGAGCGATGGCGGCGCGCGCAAATGGGATTGTAAAAACCCAGTGACTAAAGGCGGTGACACCCGACTAGAAACGACGACACCGGATCTAGAGTCAGTGGCGGGATCGGAAACTGGTCCGGCTGCGAGATCTGGCGGCGACTCCGGTGAAAACTAAGATCGGGCGGCTGGATCGATGACGCGGGATCGTGCCCATCGACGGAGGCGAGATCGGGCTGCAGCGCTTCAGGATGGTGGCACGCATGCACACATGATCGACGACGATAGCGGGATCGAGCGGCAGTGGAGTTGGGATCAGAGGCAACAACGGGATTGAGAGGTAGGAGGACTTCACGACACTCGGGCATGGGGGCTAGGGCAACACCAACGAAAATAACTTCGAGAATGTTAGTGCACTCGAAGCATCCTGTGTGGCTGTCAAGTTTAGAACGACCTCCACGTTGCCCCAACAGAGGTATTTATAGGCGTAATCCTAAATCCCCTACGAGTTATTGAATGCCTATCAGATTCACTCCAAACCCAATAAAAACGGTTAGTATTTATATAAATATACCTTAACAAGAACTCCATTACCTAAGATATGAACTGAAAGTGAATTCAATTTTGGGATTATGGCACACAAAGCTATCTGATCCTACAAAGTAACATTGAGGTATGAGGACACAAACGGATAAACTTCAAGATAGTTCAGAGTAAGAAAAAAAGGAAAAGGAGAGATCACCTGAAGGTGAAGATCCAACCAACTGTCCCTAAATCAAACCAGAAAAATGCACGATTCTCCAATTAGGTCGCCAAAAATGTTTGCCCTAGATGCACAAAAGAAGTGAGATTTGATGCCTTTGTGATGTCTTCTAGTCAGAGGCGGAATAGAACTCCATTACCCGAGGTAGGGTGAACGGCGGAGGTAGAGCGAATGGCGCATGTAGAGAGAACGACAAAAATTGCACGAAAGAAGACTGATACTCAGCGGCCGCCTGAGAAGAGGGTGGAGGAAGAAGGGGAATAATCTACCGCCACCTGAGTAGAAACGAAGCTTGCCAGAGATCGATCGAGAGAGTAATCGGGCAAGGAGAAATGACGCTGGGAGAGACGCTGGGAGCGGACAGAATCGCGAAAGAAGACCTTAAAAGGTCAGATTTGGGTAGCGCCGTTTCTTTAAGTATTGAATACCGGTGGGAATTAAAAGGAATTTCGATTCTTTCTTGATTTTGGGCCAAACGAACACTTCAATTAAATTTCAATTTCAACGCTCCAATTCCAACGTAAGGAATGAGACCTTACAAATTATTTTGGGTCTGCAAATATAAGGAATTTTGGCACTTTGCACCCTCTAAAAGAGGCTCCTTGGCACTTTGCACCCCAGGTTTTTATTTTTGGCACTTTGCACCCCCTAAACTCTTTAACTTGGCACATTGCACCCTCACGGCAATGAATATTCAAATTTCTGAATTTAATTCAAAATGGCAAGGGTATTTTTGGAATAGCAAATAATAAAACCCTAAATCCATACCTCCCTTCCTATTTTCGGTCTTCCTGCAGCGTTAGACCGTTCCCCGATATTCCAGAGGAAGAGCTCCGTCGGCTCGATCTTCCAACGCCCTTCCAACGCCGCTTCTTGCCCGGCGCCCTTGTCGGCGAACTTCCAGCGCCGCTCCTTGCCGGCGATATCCATACCTCCCTTCCTATTTTCGGTCTTCCTGCAGCGTTAGACCGCTCCACAATATTCCAGAGGAAGAGCTCCGCCGGCTCGATCTTCCAACGCCCTTCCAACGCCGCTTCTTGCCGGCGATTTTCCAACTCCGCACCTTGCCGGCGAACTTCCAGCGCCGCTCCTTGCCGGCGATCTCCTCCACTTCGCATTTTCTTCTCCGCAGAAGGCGTTGTCGGCTATAGTAGTTCTGGGGGTAGTGGTTCTCAGCCAGACATTTTTCCAGTTCTTCTTGGCAGGTATAACTTAAGACCTTGTTGAAATTAGTGAAAGTAATACGTGTTAATTATATGATTAGGGTTTGATTGCATTTTTTTTGAATTTATATTGGAAATGATTTGGTTTTGAGAAGAATAGTTGTGAAAACTTAAGATCTAGTTGAAAGATGAGTTTGTATTTCTCTGCTAATTTAGGTCCATTGCTTAATATTTTGACAAGTTGTTTGATGTGATTCACATTGGTAACATCCTAACTCCATGAAATTTTCATGCTCGATATCTGTTGATTCCACTAACGACATTATCTCTGAGATAGAATCAAGTAGTTGTCCAGTGAACGTTATGGGTGGGCCTTTAGCATTTGTGAACTAGGAACCAAAAAGTACAAAGAGGATTTCAATATTATTGAAATATATAATGTATGCATCAGAATTTGAAAAGAGTTTGAATCCATGAAATATTTATACGCAGTCAAATTTTTTTTGGACTTTTTGTATTTCTATGTTGGCGGTTGTTAAAATTGTTTATGTCTACTTCAGTTCTCCTTGTGCTATAATTGTTTTTTTTTAAATGTAGGTGATGCTAGTTAGATTTTATTAATTTCATGTTATTTGTCTATTATAGAATGATGTGGATTTTGCGAGAGAAAGATTGTAGAGAGATGCCATTGTACATGTCATATGAAGATGCACTGTTCACAATAAGAATGCACCATTCATGGTCATTTATTGGTTCTACCAGTAAATCATATATGCCAAACATAATCAGCTACATTGACTACTGTGATTACACATGTTTAACTTTGCATGATTTTCATGAAATGGCTATACAAATGGGTCATTTGGGTTGGGTTCGATTTTTTGTCAGTTTAAGCGGGCCTGAAGATTGCAGAGATCTTGTTGTATTAGACACGGATGAAGAAGTAAAAAATTTGATTAGGTATATTAGTGTTGAAAGAGAAGTTGATGTCTACATTGAAACTATTGAAGCTCAAAGTAATGTGGATGTGGATGTGCAAAGTACTTTACTTGAAATTGAGAATGAAAGTGATTCATTTAGCATAGAAGAGGACACAGACGGGGAAGATTCCACTTTTAGTGATGATTTTACATATGATAACTTTGAGAACGATGATTTGGAGTATGATGAAAACATTGATGAAGCTATTGAATGGGTAGGATTGAAGGATACCACTGAAGGAAGTAGAAGTCAAGTAGAGCTCTTTAAAGGCAAAAGTATGATCACTGGTAGTTCTAACATAATCATTTCAGCACGCTACCTAATATATCAAGACAATGCTCATGATTCTCATTTTGAATTTGAAGTCGGATTATGCTTTAATATAGCTGAAGAGTTTAAAGAGGCAGTTAAGACATACTCAAACAAGATTTATAATGCATATGCAATGGTATTTAGGGAAAATAGAAAATTTTGGGAATGATTTATTGGACTTCTAATACAAGATTTGAATGTTGTTAATAATTATGCTTGGACAATCATATCTGATAAACAAAAGGGGTTGATACGAGCGGTTGAAGAACTCCTACCGAATGCGGAACATAGGTTCTGTTTACGCCACATGTATGGTAATTTCAAACAAATTCATAAGGGTTTGCAACTATGTAATATTGGGCAAGATCTCATTTTAGCCCATGACCCAAGTGTGATATGCTACTTAACAACTTGTGCGAATGTTTCAACAATGTAATATTGAAGGCAAGAGGTAAACCCATCATATCAATGCTTGAGATCATAAGAGTAATTATGATGAGGAGAATACATACACAAAGAGATAAGATGTTGAAATATAGTGGTGATATTTGTCCTAACATTCAAAAAAATTTAGAGAAGAATAAGAGAGGGGTTCATGACTATATTCTGGAATGGAATGGACATGAGAAATTTGAGGTGAAAGGGTGGGCCGGTGATAAATGGATAGTGGACTTAGCAACAAACAATTGTAGTTGCAACAAATGGGATCTAAGTGGAATTCCTTGTGTGCATTCCATAGCATGTATATTCTACAAAAGAGAACGGGTTGAAGATTATGTTGACTACTGGTACAAGAAAAGCACATTTTTAAGAGCCTATGAACATTTATTGAATCCCATTAAATGGCAAAGAGAGTGGCCGCGTTCTGATTTAAGTCCCGTGGTCCCGTGGCACTGTAAACCCAAAAAGGCCGGAAGACCCTCGATGCAATCAAGAAGAAAGGAGGCGGATGAGTTGGAGAGTCAAAGGTATGGTTTAAAAGATCTGGCACAAAATATACATGCTCTAATTGTGGAATGAGTGGACATAACAAAAAAAGTTGCGGTCAATCATCAAGGACAATGCCCACAACATCAACATTCAGATCTAAATTACCAGTTAGTAACGCTTAGATTACTAGCTTTAAATTTTATCTTGTTTGAACAATTGTCATTAAATTAATTTTCCACTTTCATATAGGTAAAGAAGAATGATGGTAGTTCAAATGCAAGAACAAATATTGTTGGAACACAAGAATCATTTTGTGGGCCCTATAGTCACGATACGAGTTATCTCATGATTTCTATTTGGTAGTTTTTAATATAATAAAATAAATTATAAATTGTTTGGTATTTTGCAGGTGTTGAAGATGTTTGAGATGACATTGAATAAAGAGAGCCGAAGTTTCATTAGCTAAATTTCTTGACTGATTTTGTCTAAGATACTATGTACTTTTGTTTGCTTCCGTTTATTATTAAAAAAATGTTAAGTAGCTACCTACTTCCGCAACTATTTAGTGGTCGCACTAAACAATTTTTGGTTACACTATGAATTTATTCCTCAAAAAATGTTATCTCATGTTATCTACTTCCGCAACTATTCCTTTTATTATCAAAAATGTTGAAAAAAAGTCTCAAGCATTACTCTCTACATATCGCACCTAGAAACTTTGGATCATCTCTCTCGCCGATACTGCTCCATTAATGAAAATATCGTTACTCGTCAAACTAAATGGGAGACTCGATGTACGCTACTTAATTCATGCGCGCTACTTAATTCATGTCTACGAGAGTGCCGGAGATAAAAATTCTAGTAATTTTTGCGAGTTAGATAAAAAAACTCTCATTTTTGGTCTGCAATTAGAGGAGAATCGCCATCTCTGTTACATTCGAAAAATAAAATCACCATTTACTAGTCATTTTCTTGCATAAATTTCGATTGGTCTGCAAAATACAAAATTTTTGGATGGCTGCAAATAACAAAATTTTTGGATGGCTGCAAATAACAAAATTTTCGGATGGCTGCAAATAACAAAATTTTCGGATGCTGCAATTTGAATGCTATGAAAAAAATTTGGTTGGTCTGTAAATAGTAATGGGCAGCTGCAATTAATTCTGGGTAATAAATTATTTCAATATATGGGGACCAAAATACCCCTCATCTTATAAATATCAGATTTAATTTAAAAGGGAAATGACGTGAGGGTGCAATATGCCAACTTAAAGAGTTTAGGGGATGCAAAGTGCCAAAAATAAAAACCTGGAATACAAAGTGCCAAAGAGCCTCTTTTAGAGGGTGCAAAGTGCCAAAATTCCCAAATATAAACACCTTTTTATTTATTTATTTAATTTTCTTCGCGAGACAATCTCCCGGATCCCATTCAGTAATTTGATCCCCGGGCCCCATAATTTCCAACTTTGTCAGATTGATAGCCTAACCTGACTTCCGTAGTCGAATCCAGTCAAATCACTTCCGGCATGGACGAGGCTCACGAGATCCTACTGAGCTCCCTCAAGAGCTCCGGTATCTCACTTCCCGCCGGCGTCTCGTCGATCAAGGATTTCTCCCCGGATGACCTCATTTCCACGTGCTCACAATCTCTCCGCCTGATACTCGATTCCGCCCACTCCTTTCCCACCTCAGTCCCCCCGGCAACGGTGGAGCGCTTCAATATCTGCGCGGAAGTCGCCTCCGCCATCAAATCCCTCGGCTATAGAGAAGAACTCAGCTTCCACCAGGTACATATATCCTCCCGTCAAGTCATCTATCCGTTGTGCCTCAGTTCCTTAATTAAGCATGAAGTAGGGATTTCAAATGGATTTAACACTATTGGAATTCAGCCCAATTCCAATTCCTGCTGATTTTGGAATTAGCTGAATTCCAATTCCTCCGAACGGACCCTTAGCCTATCTCGTTATTCGAATTTTTGTCTTGTTACCTGCATTGCTTAGTTTATTTTCTTGGAATAAACTGGAAGATTGATACGTGTTGCGGGTCGCACACGGCCCTTCCGCGGTCCGGTCTAAATCGACCGCCTTAGCTCGAGAGTCGAGCCGGTGCGCGCAAACAGTCAATGTGGACGGCAATGGACAAGGAGACTTTTTACCGTGGAAAACCCCAAGGCGGGGTGAAAAACCACGTCGTCGGAGCTGTGCCGACTAAACTTCACTATTTTGCTGGAGGTTACAACCTTTAGAGAGATAGAGGGCGACAGGCCGCGCCTCTTTACAATTTTGAGTAAGAGAGATATTCGGAGGGTGACAGGCCACCTCTCGCGATGCTGAATAACTTGGGAAAATTCTCTAAGTCCTGGACTCTTCAGGATCGTGGCTTCACTTGTGCTCTAAGCTTTGCCTTGGTCGGAAGCCTCGTTGCTTGCTGTGAGAGTGCGTGCCTTGGAGCAGAATGCGCACGTTGGAGCAGAATGCGCATGTCGAGGGCACACCTGGAGCGGTCTTGAGAGCGGAGCGCACTGAGGTGCGCTTGGAGCGCTCTGGGGAACGGAGCGCACTGAGGCGCGCTTGGAACGCTCTTGGGAACGGAGCGCACTGAGGCGCGCTTGAAGCGTGCTAGAAGGAAGAGCACTAGTGAGCGCGCAAGGAGGAGGCGCGCTAGTGAGTGCGCAAGGAGGAGGCGCGCTTGTGAGCGCGCAAGGAGGAGGCGCGCTTGTGAGCGCGCAAGGAGGAGGCGCGCTTGTGAGCGCGCAAGGAGGAGGCGCGCTTGTGAGCGCGCAAGGAAGAGGCGAGAGAAAGTCTGGATTTCCCCCCAGAATTCGTCCCCTTAATGAATAGGAATGAGCCTATTTATAGATTTTGAGTGGGGGCGCTTCGGTAATTATTCCTCGTAACTACCGCACGAACCAATAGGATCGTCTGAAAGTGGGCACACGGATTGCCCTATTTAGAGAAATGACGGGACCGCCCCCGGTCGGAAAAATAACCGCCCTTGCCGGAAAATAACCGCCCGCTCCTCGGGGGAGGAGCGACCGGCGAGGGTAGCGGCCGGAGGCGCCGAGGGCGGAGGCGGCGGAGACGAACGGGCGGCTGAATAGCCGCCCGTTTCCGGCGAAGGGGAGGCCGGCGGCGGGGGCCTCCCTGCTGCTTGCGGGTAGGGCGGAGGCCCCCAGATCGGGGCGGCCTGGGGCTGGCCGCCCCCTTCGGCTCGAACGCCGCCCAGGTCGGGCGGCCAGAGGGCCGCCGACCTGGGCGGTTCTCTTCCCAGGCGGGAAGAGGAGGGGACGACAGCCTGGGGGCTGGCCGCCCCCTTCGGCTCTAACGCCGCCCAGGCGGGAAGAGCAGGGGACGGGCGGCTTTGGCCGCCCGTCCCAGGGCACAGAGGCGCCGCCCCTTACAGGGGCGGAGAGCAGGATCGGGCGGCCGGTTTGGCCGCCCGATCTGTGTCCGCAAGGAGACCGCCCTCGTGGAGGGCGGCAGAGGAGGACGGGCGGCGAGATTGGCCGCCCGTCCGGGGCTAGCGGGGGGCGTGCACGGCGGCGACGACGGCGGTTACGGCCAAGGCGGTTACGCTGGACGGTTACGTCGTGAGCGGTTATGTCGTTAGTGGCGACGAGAGCGGCTGGCGTTGGGTGATTTCGGGTTCGATCGGACCGGTTTAGGGGAACCACATCAATATGTATTGAAGATAATGTTTTCGAAAATAGGTTTAGATAGTTTGTGTCTTTTAGGGGCGTAAGCCAACGAGATCATTCAGTGAAAAATTTTATAGCCATTATGGTTCTTTTGTTTTCATAAATCTAGAGAAGTAAACACCCGTTAATGAGGTTTTAAAAGCTTAATATGTAAATGAACAAGTTTAACAATGTTCTTGTCATTTAACTCTGCCCCCATGCTTGTTGTTTAATATTCATCTTGCTAAAAGTGTGATTAAATGCTTATTTAATATTCATTTTGTTTAATTTATTTACCAAATTCCTCATTTACTCTCAAAATGAGGGATCTTATTAGAGGTGTAAGTATGATGAAAATTTATGTTGAGCATATAGTCAGATGATAAATTGATATTTTTCCTATAGAATTCGATAAAGATAAAAAACTCATAGTGATTCAATGCCAACATCTTTGAATAACTATAATTATCGTTCTATTTGATAATGCGATTATATACTTTAATTTGTATTAGTAATTCATATAAGGTTGTAAATATCCGAATTCGGTGACATGTCTGATTGACTGTTAAAATATCAGATGTCGAATGTCGGAGACATGTTGGAGATATTATAAAATATCGGATTTCTATATCTCGTAGATAAAAATGTATACTAAATATACTATATGTTCTAGCAGTAAAAATTAGGATAACATTTTAATAAGTAACGAGTTATGTATATCCCAAAATAAAATCAAAGAGTATTCCAAATAAAATATTAGCAACACATAAATACACATTGTGACTACATTTAATATAATTTAAGACAAGTGCAAATAAATATATTGCGAAATATATTAATATTTATGTAATAATTTTATTAGAAAATTGTAAGTTTTAGTAAAAGTAAAAAAATTTTAATAGTTAAATATCTTTGATTGATAATAAGTGTTCGCATACTTAATAAAAATATATTTAAAAGATAAAACTCATTAAATAGTAAATGTGCTGTGAGAAGTTACCTACTAAAATGAACAAAATAGTAAGTCTATTTAATTTAAACATATATAATAAAATACATAAACATGATTTAAGCATATATAATGTTAACATAACATAAAATAAAATAACAGACAAGATTTACAAAAGTGGCGTTGGCCGTATCAGAAAAAATTGGATATGTTAGTTTATATTTTACTAAAGGACAACCTAGTTTTTAGGGAAAAAATGTCTTTGTGACCTCAAAATAGGCATGTCAAGCGATATGCGGGACATGTTGGAGGACATTTAAAATATTGATTTCATATATATTTAGTTACTCTTGATTTGATAGATTGTGAATTTTATTACTGAAATGAATAAATAAGTGTGAAGAATATTTTAAAACTCTGATTATGTTTAATGCTCAAGCATGGCTTGAATTTGATAGGAAAATGAAATGAACACTTGAAGATGATAATACTCAGTTTGACGTATATTTATAACCCCAGGGCTTGTCATCTAACAAGTACAAGACTTATTAGTAGGATGTGAAGATAAATTTTTAGTAAAGCAAAAGGAAAAAAAAATAGATAAGAACATTGGTATGCATTATTGATGTAACCCGAAAACCATAACTTGATTTTAAACAATAAATTTGAGATTATTTTGAATTTAGTAACGAAGCTCGACTCGACGACCAACAAAATGAGGTAATCAAACCAAGCTGTATATGACGCGCACAAGTTCCTAACAATCGAACGTAGTCAATAACATGAATTAATTCATCCACAAGCACGTAGTAAAGACGAACGATAATTTCTTTCAAATTGACAACAAATAGGTAAGAATGAAAGTTAGACAAGTGCGCTCTGAAATTTAAACATCAGGAAGCATATTATTAGTCTAACGTATCACGAGCGAGAGAGTGGCCTGGGGTATATCTTCAGAGCAAGAGTGAAGCATCAAAATCCATAGGATCACTGGTGGCAGATGGCTGGATTGAGGAGACGGGTGGAGGGAATCGACACTTATGGAGGTTGAGGAAATATCGGGAGGAACGAGTTCTCAAGACCAGGATTTTTTCTGATTGTGGCTGGATGGAGCTCGATGAAGGCTGTAAGGAGGCTGTCGGATCCGTCGAAAGTTGGAGACTCTGGATTCGACTGGAAGGGAATGATTTCGTTGGAGGGCGGGAAGGAGTAGTCGGCGATGTCCTGGGATGCCGTGGAAAACGACAATGAGTGCAGACGGAGCTCTTTCAGGCGAGGGAAGAGGGAAGCACGACAAGGACTCGTCGAATCCCTTGGTAGAAGGCGGAGGAGTGGTTGTCAAGGTCATGGAAAGCTTCCGACGACGTCATTGGGGTGAGGAACTCGGTCGACTGGCGGTTGGAAGAATTCGTCGGGCTGGAATTTTGGAAATGAAGAAGAAACTTCTGTTTTCGATTTATTTCCAAGCTGCCTTATTTTGGAGGGGGGTCCGCAACAGACGGGTAATGTGTTACGAGCTATCTTCATCATCATTATTATTATTATGTTTTTATGTTTTTATGTTTTAATTGAGTCCTTAGTATTAAGTTGGTAGTTGAGCGTTGTGAGTTGGGAGTTGAGTCATTTAAGTCTTGTAGCCTATATAAAGGCAGCATGGATGTTGTATGGTTTGGTAAGCAAGAAGAAAAATCTATTTCCTTTGTCTATGTTGTGAGATCTTGGTGGCTCTCTCCTCCAACGAGCAACCTCGCTTAGGCAGCCGCGATTAAGGCTCCACGGTATCCTCCTCCTTCTCCATCTCCTCCTCCGACCATCGTCCCAAGTAGGACCATAACAACTTGGTATCAGAGCCTCGATCCTCTTCCACATCTTGCTCACCATCGGCTACTGTTCCCGTTCGGAGCCCCACCTCGCAGCCACTGCACAAAACCCCCAGGCCCAAGCCGGTTCAGCTTCTTCCCCGTCAAACCCCCCCGTCCACGCACGCTGCACACCACTCGCCTTCGCCGTTTCCGCATCGATTGACTCCACCTTCCAACTTCCTACTCGACGTCCTTCCGATCGTCGACGACGCCTAGCCCACGCGACGTCCGCCGCCACGCACACCCCAAGCTTCGCCTGGATCGACTGTCCGCCGCTTCTTCTGTCGTCCAAGCGGCCGACGCCCTCGTCGTTTCCTTCGACCATCGTCTGCGGCATCCTCGAGCCACCCGCGCGTTAGCGCTGCCGCGTGCGCCATCTGCGCCGAGCCCCCCGCCATTTCCCATTCCGTGTTCCCCACGCGTACATGGGCGCGATTCCCGTTCTTCTTTATTAGGTCTATCTTTACTGCAACACGTAAAGACTATCCCAATCAGTGCCAACTCCTTGATTACAGCCATTTACATTTAATCGGTGGACCCCACTTCCTCTTTACCTTATTTTCTATCAATTGACCTGGGCCTTTTTTTTTTCCATTTAAAGTCCAGCCACTCCCTCTCCCCGATACTTTTATATATATATTCCCCCTTACCTGCTGCCAGCCGGTAACACACAGCTTTCTTCCCTATTCCAAACACCCGTATCCAGCCCACTCCACCTGAGTCCGTATTTTATCCAACATTGGGCGCCAACGCGGCTCTCGAGGCAACTCCCAATCGGCTTCGTCCGAGGAATCGAGCCGTCCAGTCACCCGGTCTGTATCACGTGCTACCTCCAACCACAGTATGGGCGACCCACAAGATTTCATGACTGCACTCGAGGGATTCATGACGTCCATCGAAGCCCGCTTTCGGGACACCGAAGCACGTCTCAGAATGACATGGCCTCCATCACCCTCAAGCTTAATGAGCTGACTGCCATCCGCCCCGTTGTTACTACACCGACAACGGATCACGCCACCAGTAGTCAGGCACCGCCACTTCTGCGACCGCCACCGCCGCCAGTACCTGCGCTCCCCGATGCTGTCATTGTCCCGCGCTACACTCGATTGGAATTTCCCACCTATGACGGGAAATGTGATCCCTTGAGTTGGCTCACAAAGTGCGAGTAGTTTTTCGCCAACCAACACGTTCCGCCCGCGGACCAGGTCCACATCGCCGCCTTCCATATGCTCGACTCCGCCGTTCTGTGGGCTTCTCGTCTCCTCACCGACCGACCAAATCTACTATGGGATGACTTCAAGCGGTGCTGCAATTTACGCTTCGGACCTCCCATCCGCAGCAATCCCCTCGGCGAACTCACGACTCTACGACAGCTTGGGTCCGTGGACGAGTACCTGGAGCAGTTTCAGCTACTCTTGGCACATGTCACTCTTCCTCCGGATATGCAGGTCAACATTTTCACGGCGGGACTTCGCGACCGCCTCCGCCTGGATGTCGAGTTTGAAGGCCCCCCAGACTTAGTCACCGCTATGAGTTTGGCCCGGCTTTGCGACCGTCGCCTCCAGCTCGCACGGGAAGCCTACCCCACTACTCCAGACATTGTTCCACAAGGCCGCACCGAGGCCCCTCCAACCCCACCGATTCGTCGCTTATCTCGGGCCGAGATGTTACAACGCCGCGCCCATGGCCTATGCTATAATTGCGACGAACAATATACTCGCGGTCACAAGTGCAACCGACTTTTCTACCTGCATGTCGAGGACTCGGACGACGAGGGCATCGGATAAAAGCTTGAGGACAAGCTCTTTTTGCAGGCGGGATGAGATGTTACGAGCTATCTTCATCATCATTATTATTATTATGTTTTTATGTGTTTATGTTTTAATTGAGTCCTTAGTATTAAGTTGGTAGTTGAGCGTTGTGAGTTGGGAGTTGAGTCATTTAAGTCTTGTAGCCTATATAAAGGCAGCATGGATGTTGTATGGTTTGGTAAGCAAGAAGAAAAATCTATTTCCTTTGTCTATGTTGTGAGATCTTGGTGGCTCTCTCCTTCAACGAGCAACCTCGCTTAGGCAGCCGCGATTAAGGCTCCACGGTATCCTCCTCCTTCTCCATCTCCGCCTCCGACCATCGTCCCAAGTAGGACCATAACATAATGTGATTTAGGTAATTTAATAAAAGAAAGTGATTTTTAAAGTAGGAGATTTTAAGGATCAAATATAAGAATTTCAAAGGATATCTTCACTTACTAATTTCTATAGGAAATTAATTCCGAAAATAAAAATTAATTTTAATTTCAATATTACCTAATTTTAAATATGCTTAATTTTAATAGATCGTTTTTGAATGCTTGACTTAATTAACATTATACTTAATTTGACAGATCTTTTTATTCAAGGACTTGCTGGATGATCACCCCAATAAGCCGTAACAAGGAGCGCAAGTGATGTGCACGATACAAAATAAATGAGGACACGCGTGATATAAAGTAACATGCGGTAAAGTAAAAATGTGTGATATATGTGCGAGTTAAAAAAGGAGCAATATGATGATGCGACGTAAGTTGCTTCATTTCTCCCGGGGGTTGAAAGATCTCAACCTCGTCGAGAGTGTAATGTAGCCTGCGACAAGGAAGTCCGACTGTCGATTTAAAAATGTTCTGCTACCGTCATGCTGCTGAATAAGTAAGACCTGTGTAGACTCCACAAAGATAGGTCTGAAAATGAAACGGGGTGTGGAAAACTCGGGGTTGTGGTAGGTAATAAGCAAAGGAAAGATCCTTCGCTGCAGTTTAACCTATAGGTAAGCTCCCGTTCCTGAAAAATGCAAGAAATAAATCTCCTTCGGAAAAATATAATTCCCATTGATAAAATTATCCATGAAATTATAGTTTTCCGAAGATGCTCCCAAACTGTTAGTCATAATTTTATACATAATATTTAAATGATCAGTAAAAATCAGAGCATCAAAGAGACGGGTATCACAAAGTGGTGGAGAGTGGGGATCAAAGAAGCAAGGTAGGAAGCAAATATGCTCGACTTGTGGAATCATTAAATCACTTCGCATCAAACACTCTCTTGCCAGACACCTACAAGTGTCTACTAGACTAAGATCAACTACCCCAAACATAAGTTAAAATTGATCCCAACTCTACCATTTAAAATTTTTCAGAGAAATCCTTAATGCGTGTCCTTATTGGGAGTTAAAATCTTTGGAGTTCTCTCTATCCTTATAACACGAATGCTCCTGAACATATTGATTAATTGACAATAATGTTCGTCAGAAACATCTATACTTAAAGGATATTTGGATGTAATGAAGATGCGATCACCAAATACAAATCAATATAAGGCGAGGTCTCTAATGTCAAAAGTCAGTCACCATCAAGACTAATATCAGTGGGCTCAGGGGTAGGTGATGGTGGTAGCCTAGGAGAATGATGAAATGCGGAGCTCGAATATGTGTCAGCTAAGATGAATGACACGCCACTATCAAGTTCTTCTTCCTGGAGCAGGGGCTCAGGAAGAAACTCGATGGCTAAAGGTTGTGGTATAGTGGGTGCAAGTGGAGTCACAATTTCAGTCGGGGTGATAAGATGATGAAGAAGCTCTCCTTCTTAGAGCTGGGGCTCAGGTAGAAGCTCTATGACTGAAGGGAGTTTTATGATGGAGATAGGTGGGGAGAAGGTGCTAATAGGGGTGTTAGAACTAGGAGAATCCATGACCATAAAAGTGGGGTCAACGACGAGACTAGAAAGAGTTATGTAAGTAGACCTAAAGCTGGACTTCACCATATGGGCCATACTAGAAACTGTCTAAATCACGATAATTGTTCAACTCTAGTTGATCCTTAATAGAATAGTGCAAACCGTGCATGTAACGGGATACAACCATCACATCTCCCTCTTAAATGTCTAGCCTAAACTGGAGGACTCAAAATTCGTTAGTGTACTCGTCCACTGATAAACCCGTCTGTTGTAGATTATAGAATCTATGATACATAACTTGGAGGTAGTCAGAGGAAACATAGTATTTGGGCAACTCCGTTTTAAGCTCAACCCAGGTAGTGACGAGAGGTAACCATAACTTATCTTTTTTTGCGTTCGAGTTGTTTCCATCAATCTAATGCGAGTCTCTTAAGTCTATGAGGCACATACTTGAATTGCCTACTCATGGGTATCTGACTCCAACTCATGAAAGATTCCATGCTAACTCACCAATCTAAGTAGTCATCAGGTTCTAGACATCCATCAAAATCGCTTGGGTGTGTGTGCTCTAAGCGCTTAAGGTTAGTGTTCTCTTCCTATGTGGGTTCAAGTACTTGTTACGCCCCCGGACGGATCCGAAGGAGACAACGGGGCTGAACCAACTGGTTCAGCCCCCACTTTCTATTGACAGCCCTCGGGGGGGCTGAACCCACCCGGTTATAAATATACCCGGATCCTCTTGTGGAGGGGTATGCAAGAACTATCAGGTAATCCTCAATCCTAATTCCTCTCATAGCTCTCTAGATCTAGCTTTCTCCTCCTCTTCCTAGTAGATTCATAACAATTGGTATCAGAGGATTCCTTCCTCCAAATTTCTTTTCCGATTTCCTCCAGCCTCCATCCCTCGCGTCCGACATCGACATCATCCCTCGACATCGACGACTCGCCAGCGCCGACATCGACATCTTCCCTCGACGACTCCATCCCTCGACATCGCCAGCGCCGACCTCGACGACTCCAGAGCCGACATCGACGTCCAGCGCCGACATCGACGACGTCCAGCGCCGACATCGACGACGTCCAGCGCCAACATCGACGACTCCAGCGCCTCGACGACTCCAGCGCCGACGTCCTGCTGCTCCCGGGCCACCGCCGCCGCCTGAAGCTCCAGCCCTCGACATCTCGCTGCTCCAACGACGTCTCCAGCGGCCGATTCCGCCTGTTTTGGACCCGCTTGACCCCGACTCCTTCGGATCAGTCCGGCCCCGACTCCAGCGGCTGCCGACAGTCCAGATTTCCGTCAGCGACCTCTCCAGCGACGTCTCCAGCGGCCGATTCCGCCGGTCGCGCAGTTCCGACTCTTCCGCCAATCCTCTTCCGCGACGATTTCGCCGAGCCTCAAGGCGTTTGATTCCAGCGGCTACTTCGACAACGAGCTTCTTCTCCGACTTCCTCCTTGAGGAGTACCTCGTCCCATTTCTGCGGAGTCGACCATGGTGACTCGTTCCCAAGAAGAATCCCATCGGTTGGCCACCATCGAAGCGACTTACACCGGGTTGGCCAACACGGTGGCGGCCCTCGAAGAACAGTTGAAAGCTTCAGAAAAACGAATGGTAGAAAAGATAGATACGCGCATGGACGAGCTAAAAAGTTTGTTGACTCAGCACATCAAAGGTCAGACTGTGGCGAAAGAAACCAACGCAGTCCAGATTCTCATTCCGTCTTCAGCATCGGGACACAAAGACTGTGCGGTTCGAGATGGTACCGACCGGGCCTCCATCTTCAATAGGGGACTTGGAATCGACGCGTCTGCCATGGTTTCCCCTCCATTCCAGGGGCGCCACGAGGACCGGGAGCACATTTTAGATACAATCGAGTTCGAGGTATCTACCCTGACCTTGCCAGGAGACTCCGCACCACCCACTATGACTGTTGCAGGGTGGCTCGGCCAACAACCGGTGACCATTATGATTAACAGCGGGAGTACACATAACTTCCTCAACCCGGCGGTGGCACAGAAGCTTGGGCAAGAGATCATTAAGGATGCTGCGTCCCAGATTGCGGTGGCAGGTGGACGCACGTTGCAGTGCGAAGGCAGGCTTCCGGACGTGAGGGTCAGTGTGCAGGGATACACCGACAAGATGGATGTCTACTTCTTGCCCATCCAGGGGTCCGATATGATTCTGGGGACCCAGTGGTTGCGTCAGCTGGGGAGGGTCACTCTGGATTGGGATGAGTTGACCATGAAGTTTGCTGAGGAAGGGAGGGAGTACTGCCTGAATGGAATCAGAATCTTACCAGTACAGGGGCCTTTCTTCGATGCTTGGAGATTGCAAGGAGATGAGCATGACGTAGCTGGGAGGGCGCCGAAGGAAGGGACCGAGCCGCCAGATTCCCACCTTGAGGACAAGCTGGGTCTTAAAGGGGTAGGGAATGTTACGCCCCCGGACGGATCCGAAGGCGACAACGGGGCTGAACCAACTGGTTCAGCCCCCACTTTCTATTGACGGCCCTCGGGGGGGCTGAACCCACCCGGTTCAGCCCCAATTGGGGCCGGCCGGCCCCCTTGGCCGGCCGGCCTTGGTCCGGGTATAAATATACCCGGATCCTCTTGTGGAGGGGTATGCAAGAACTATCAGGTAATCCTCAATCCTAATTCCTCTCATAGCTCTCTAGATCTAGCTTTCTCCTTCTCTTCCTAGTAGATTCATAACAATACTCATCATGAGTGTATAGGAGACTGAGTGTTGCTACTTGAGTCGTGGAACCCTTTTAGACCGTATTTTATATTAGTAGTGAGAGACGCTATCATTTTTGATAATTTTTTATTTGAGCATTTAAATCTCCCACGCTACTCTCTAAACCTACACGATTTTCCATTAAAATTTTTTATGCTTGAAAAATAGTTGAATATTTTAATGAGAGGAAATATTCAAGTTAAAATATTTGAGATAACTAATTATTTTTGTAACTTAGTTATATAATTTTTTTTCTGAGGGAGATGAAAGATATATTTTTTGAACTCGAAAGAGCTTGATAATTTTTTTTCTTTTTTTTAAAATAAAGATCTTAATTGAAAATGTTTTTTTAAACTTTAAGACTTAATTGTTTTTTTAAACTTTAAAACTAAAATTAAAGTTTTTAAATAAAAACTGAAATAATTTATGAGCAAATAAAAATTTTATTTTTATTCTTGAGAGAGAAATATTTACAATTATTTGAAATAACTATAATTTTTTTAATGAGAGTAATTTTTTTGCAATAAAAGAACATTAAAAGTAAACTTTTTTTTTTTGAAATTTTTTAAACAAAACTGTTAGATTTTGGGTTCGGTAAAAATTATTAAGAATAAAAGAGGTATCCCCTTTATATAGGAGGGGATAATACAAGATAACCAACACTTCCCCTCAAGATGGGCATGTAATATTTTTCATGCCCAACTTGCCAATAAGGGTTACAAAGAGTCTTTCACACAAAGCCTTAGTAAGAACATCTGCAAGTTGTCCCTCGGAGGGAACAAAAGAGATGCAAACAATTCTCTTCATAATATTTTCTTTAATAAAGTGTCGGTCAACTTCCACGTGCTTGGTACGATCATGCTGAACCAGATTATGAGCAATGTTGATTGCAGCCTTGTTGTCGCAATACAGGTTGAAGGGACCAGATTCTAGTAGGCCCAGATAATTCATGAGTGTACGCAACCACATCCCCTCACATATACCATGAGCCATAGCTCTAAACTCAGCTTCAGCACTTGAGCGAGCTACCACATGTTGCTTTTTGCTTCTCCAAGTGACCAAGTTAGAACCGACAAAGGAACAATAACCAGTAGTGGATCTCCTATCATCAATTGTTCCAGCCCAATCAATATCAGTATAGACTTCAATTTTTAAGTTATCACTGAGTGAGAATAAGATACCTCTACCCGGAGAAGTTTTCAAATACCTCAAAACTCGGTGCGCAACATTGAGATGTCGGATTCCGGGAGCGTGAATGTATTGACTCAGAACTCCTACAACATATGAAATGTTTGGACGAGTATGAGACAGGTAAATCAATTTCCCAACTAGCTTTTGGAAACTTGAAATATCTTCCACTAACTCCCCATCATCTCGTCCAAGTTTGTGGTTCACTTCAATAGGAGTATCAGCAGGTTTGCAACCACTCATTCCTGTCTGTTCTAATAAGTCAAAGACATACTTCCGTTGGGAGATATGAATCCCATGTTTTGACCTTGCTACTTCAATTCCTAGGAAGTACCTCAATTTTCCCAGGTCTTTTACTTCGAGCTCACTTGCCAGTTTTTTCTTTAGAGATTGGATCTCATCAAAGTCATCACATGTGACAACCATATCATCAACGTACACAATCAGAAGGGTCACCTTCATTTCTTTTCGTCTGACAAATAAAGTGTGATCGGCATGACTTTGAGTATAGCCTAATGAGATAATGACTTTGTGAAGTCTGCCAAACCAAGCTCTTGGAGATTGTTTTAACCCATAAAGGGTTTTCTTCAGTCTGCATACCTTCCCTTCTGTGCCAATTGGGGCAAGGCCAGGAGGCATAGACATATATACTTCCTCTTCTAATTCTCCGTGCAAGAAGGCATTCTTCACATCCGGTTGTTGAAGATCCCATCCTTTACAAGCAGCACAAGATAAAAAGATGCGAATAGTATTCATCTTTGCCACCGGAGCAAATGTCTCTTGCTAGTCAATACCTTGAGTTTGAGTATAGCCTCTTGCCACTAGCCGTGCCTTGAACCTCTCAACAATACCGTTAGAGTTTTGTTTCACGGTAAAGATCCATCGACAACCAACAATCTTCTTGCCAGGAGGGAGATCAACAAGATCCCACGTATGGTTTTTCTCAAGGGCGTGCATTTCCTCCATCATTGCCTTTGCCCATTTTGGGTGTCCAACTGCCTCCTGCCAAGTACCGGGGTTCGACACAGAGGATAGAGAGGCATAAATGCTTTATAGGAAGAAGTTAAAGAGTCATATGAAACATAGTTGGATAGAGGGTGTTGAGTGGATGAGCGAATACCTTTTCGTAGAGCAATAGGTAGCTCCAGGGACGCAGAGGACAAATCTGGTCCTGGCTTTGGTATTATGGAATGAGGCTGAGTGTTTAACCCTTTGTTTCTCCTAATATAGAATTGCAACTCCTTCTCTTTTGGAATATCCACATTGAGATCTTTAGGAATAGGAGAACTTGGTGAAAGAGGAACATTGTACGGAGGTGGAATAGGTAAAGGGAGAAGAGGAGTACTCACTTCCAAGTGTGAGAGCTCCCCCTGAAGGAGGACTCATAATATGACGTGGTCTCATGAAAAGTGACATCCATAGAGACGATGATCTTCTTGCTAGGAGGATGATAACACTTATACCCTTTTTGTGTAGGGGAGTAGCCAATGAAGACACACCGGAGTGCACGGGGATCAAGTTTTGTGCAAGCAATGTGATGAATATGAACAAAACATAAGCAGCCAAATACACGGGGTAGAAGAGTAATAGGAGGGATTCCCAATTTATGTAGAGGGGTACGATTTTCCAAAAGACGAGACGGCATACGATTAATGAGATATGCAACAGTGAGAAGGGCGTCCCCCCAATAGTATTTCGGAAGGGACATGGTGAATAATAAACATCTCGTCACTTCGAGAAGATGACGATTCTTACGTTCAGCGACGCCATTTTAAGCAGGAGAATGAACGCAAGTAGTTTGATGAATAATGTCGTGATCACTCAAATAACGTTTAAAGTTGGAATCTATGTATTCACGACCATTATCACTGTGAAGAATTTTAATAGTGGCGCCAAATTGAGTAGATGTCATTTTGTGAAATTGTTTAAAAAGAGGAAATACTTCATTCTTACTCCGCATTAAATAAATCCAAGTAGTGCGAGAGTAACAATCAATGAAGGTTACAAACCAATAATAACCAGAGATAGAAGCTACTGGGCAAAGGCCCCATACTTCGCTATGAATAGTATGCAAAGGTACAGAGCAAGGCTTAGATAAATGATTAAAAGAAACACGCTTATGTTTAGCAAGTTCACAAACATCACAAGTAACTGTCTTAAACACTGAAGGAGAAAATTCAGGAAATAAGGATTGCATAGTAGTAGTAGATGGATGGCCAAGGCGACGATGCCTAGTAGACATCAATGGGAGCCGATGAGCATGAAGAGCCCGGGGAACCGCAGTGTCAGACACATACAGTCCATCTCACATTCTACCAGATCCAATCACCGTCTTCGTCTTCAGGTCCTGGAAGACACAGTGAGAGGGAAAAAACGTGACAAAACAATTCATAGAATTTGTAATATGACTAACAAATAAAAGGTTATGAGTGAAGGAAGGAACGTGCAGGGCTGAAGCCAAGGTAAGGGTAGAGCAAGTGATGGATACCTTTCCTGCAATTGGGGAAAGAGTCCCATCAGCAATGCTCACCTTGTCTCGACCAGACAGAGGGAAATATGAAACAAAACCTGACGAAGATCCAGTAATATGGTTAGTAGCGCCGGAGTCAATGATCCAATGGGTGGTAGGCGGTACTGTAGCAGAGTGAGCACTTGGACTACCAGAATGAGCAATGGATGAAGATGGACCAGGACTAGTCTCAGTGGAAAGTCCCTGCATCATGCGGCGAAGAAGCATCATCTCATTTGTAGAAAACGACCCAGGTAACGAAGTGATCTCAGAGCTTTGGCCACCAGATGTACTGTCATCAAGAAACTCAGTCAGGTGTGCTGAGCGGGGGAAAATGAAGTTGGATCGGCCACGACAGCATCCGCCACGTCCGCCCCGAGGAGTAGGACCACCTCTGGATTGAGGAAACCCGTGCAATTTGAAGCAAGTGTCACGAGTATGTCGACTCCGGCCACAGTAGTCACACATCAGATGGTCTTTGTCAGTAGGCTTAGGCTTAAAATCCCGAGCATTAGTGACGCCTGAATGAGAAGTGAGAAGAGCAGAACCACTGGAAATGACCTATGAGCTCCAAGATTGACGACGATCATATTCCTGCTGAACAATGCAATAGGTCTCAGTCAACGTAGGGACCGGGGACCGACCAAGGATCTGAACAATGATCTGATCAAACTCTCGGTGTAAACCATGAAGAAACTCAAACAACCGATTCCGATCTTCATGAGCGCGCACTAGGAGGGCATCAACAGAGCAGACAAGGTCAAGAGAGAAAAACTGATCATACTCCTGGTATAATTGGGTAAACTCCAAATAGTAGGTTGATGGTGGTTGATCACCCTGTCGAAGGAGAAAAATCTTCTTGCGAAGCTGAAATATATGAGCTGTATTCCCTTTCTGAGAATATGTGGATTCAGCCCGCTTCCAAAAGTCCGCAGCGGAATCTAAGAAGAGATAATTCCGAGCAATAGACTCGTGCATGGAGTTGATCAACCAAGATATAGCCAAGGAATTTTCCGATTCCCATTGTCCTCAGGTGGACGCAGATTTTTCTGGCACCTTAATGTCCCCAGTGGCATAACCAAACAACCGGCGACTCTTAAGAGCCAATGCGATAGATCGAGACCACGATAGATAGTTGCTAGTATCAAGGCGGATAGAGGTAATTTGTGAGGTTATATGATCGTGTCCAACCCGGGTAGATCCAGCAGGTTGCGAACCATCACTAGAAGTCACCACCTCCGACATGATAAAAAAACGGAGATCGAGAATCGGAAAAGGTCAAAAAAACAGCCACCGGAAAGTCGCCGGTGCCGGAAAAAAAAATTGACACCACCAATAGGACGACCCAATGTCCTAGAACATAAAGGACTTGATGATCGAAGTCAGAAACTGAATAAAAAATGGATGAAAATGCATTTCCGGGAGAGAAAGAAAAAAGGGAAAAAATGCTAAATCCATGATCTAGGAAGATCTAGCCAAGATATGAAGCGATCTTCATAGGAGGGGGTAGAGGAAGAAAAAGCGAAACTTTATTGGGAAAAATTAGTCCGATCCAACAGTGGACGGAGCGGCGGCCATCCACCGTGGCCGATCGGCACAGACGACCGATCGGCGCACAGGAACGGGACGGGAGACGAAAGGAAGGGGAAAAAAGAAGAAGGAAGGAGAGGAGAAGGGGAGAGAGAGAGAGAGAGAGAGAGAGAGAGAGGCCGGGGGAGGAGGAAGGAGCGCGGGCGGAAGAAATGGCGGAAGGAAGAAACGGGTTACGGCTGCTCTGATACCATGTTAGATTTAGGGTTCGGTAAAAATTTTTAAGAATAAAAGAGGTATCCCCTTTATATAGGAGGGGATAATACAAGATAACCAACAAAAACAAAAGAACTTGAGAGAGAGATTATTATTAATTTTTAATTTAAAGGATCAGCTAATTCACATGAGTGAAAAATCTCTGATATCAAACCGATTTAACTTGGAAACTATAAATTTATTTTAAATAATAAATTTGAGATCATTTTGAATTTTATAACGATGCTCGACTCGACGGCCAACAAAATGAGGTAATCAAATCAAGCCACATATGACGTGCACAAGTGCCTAACAATCGAACGTAGTTAATAACATGAATTAATTCATCCACAAACATGTAAGAAAAGACGAACAATAAAGTTTTTCAAATTGACGACAAATCGATAAGAATGAAAATTAAGGCAAGTGCGCTCTGAAATTTAAAGAACAAATAAAATAAGCATATTATTAGTCTAACACATCACGAGAGAGTGGCCAGAGGTATACCTTCAGAGCAAGAGTGAAGCATTAGAATCCATAGGATTACTGGTGGCAGATGGTTGGATTGAGGAGAAATGTGGAGGGAATTGGCACTTGCGGAGGCTGAGGAATTATCAGGAGGAACGAGTTATCAAGACAAGGGTTTTTTCTGATTGTGGTTGGCCGGAGCTCGATGAAGGTTGCAAGGGGGTTGCCTGATTCGTCGAAAGCTGGAGACTCAGGATTCGACTAGAAGGAAATCGATTTCGTTGGAGGGCGGGGAAGGAGTGGTCATCGGCGACCTGAGATGCCGTGGAAGACAGAGGTGAGTGCAAGCGAAGCTATTTCAGGCAACCGGAAAAGGGAAGCACGACGGAGGACTCGTCGAATCTCTTAGTAGCAGGCGTCTGGGTTTTGGAAAGCTTCCGACGGCGGCGGCGGGGTGAGGATCTCGGTCGACTGACGGTTGGAAGAATTTGTTGGGCTAGAATTCCGGAATCAGAGAAGAAATCTTTGTTTCCGATTTATTTCCAAGCTGCCTTGTTTTAAAGTATGAGATTTTAAGGATAAAATATAGGGATTTCACTTACTAATTTCCATCATTAATTGATTCCGAAAATAGAACTTAATTTAATTTCAATATTACCTAATTTTAAATATGCTTAATTTTAATAGATCTTTTTTGAGTGTTTGCCTTAATTAACATTATACCTAATTTGACGGATCTTTTTATTCAAGGACTTACTGGACGATCACTCCAATAAGCCGTAACGACGAGCGCGATACAAAGTAAATGAGGACATGCGTGATATAAAATAACGTGTGCTAATATAAAAATGCGCGATACATGTGCTAGTTAAAAAAATTAATGCCACCTGCGTCGCTTCAATTATCTAAAATGATTTGCTTAAACTATAGTTAAAACGACACATTCATAGAAATAAATGATGAAGCATGAGTGTAATCTGATCACATATGGTTAAAACCTCATAAGCTGATCACAATGGCCAGAAAGTTACAATAGTTAGAATGCTTCAAATAATTTGAGAAGTTAAGAGTGTTTAGGAATTTGAAATCTCTCATCTTAAAATCTAGATTACTATTTTTTAGATAGCGCAAATATTCTTGGCATGGTGATTCCTATTTGGTCTTATTTTTTGAGATGCACTTACGCTTCTTAAAGTCTCTATGGAGTATATTACTATATTGTTGAAATTGTTTGTACTTTTACTTTTTTGTTGTAGTTCTTAATAGGCAATTTTTTGCACCTTATTTGAAGCGAAAAATTATTGTGCTTGGATGGGTTCTTCTTGTTACATTTGTTTCACTAGACAGAATTTTAAGGGCTACTTAGTTCATTGTTATATTGATAGTTTACATAACGATCTTATTCAAAACATGATTATCAACCAAATACAACAATTTTGATTAAGGCTCAGTTTATTTGGGCATTTTAACTCCATTTTGACTCCATTTCCCATAGAAGGGCGAGAGCTCCATTTTACACTGTAGCCATTGGTATCTCCCTCCCAAATAGAGCCTAAGCTTTGTCTTGCTTTGTACACCGGGACTTATTATTCTTCTTGCACTGGAACATGGCATTTCTGTATACATTTGTAACCTTGTATGTATGATATTTTCAAAGGAGAACGACCAATTGTAATTCTATGTTAGTTTTAGATTCATATATTTGTTGAATCTGCTGATTCTGGTTGTGATCTTCTATAATAGTGTGTTTTGTTTTTGATTTATCTGGCAGTTACTCTATCCATCTGATGAGGTATCGTATAAGTTGGTGAGGTTTTTGGTAGAGAGGTTATCTGACAATTCACCTGAAGAAGAAGCCAAGAATAAGTCCGGAAACTTTATTCCTGAAAGTGATGAAGCTATTATCAGTTTTTTCAGAGGTATATAAGTGGAACCAACAGAGTGAAATTGGTTTGAAAGTAAATTCTGCTCTAAAATAGACTTGGCATGTCCCCAGGACAGGTCAAAACTAGTTCTGGATCGGAGAATTCAAGATCTAATGATAAATGTACCTCAAGCAAAGAGGAAAGTTCATTGGATCTATCTGGTGGAGATAAAGGCTTTATTATTGAACCCCCCAAAATATCTTCTTTGCAACAAGAGCATGTCTCCAAGGTTAACCAAAATTAAGAACATGTAATCCTTTCTATGGCTGATTTTCATGGCTTTTATCCTTCCATATGTGATCTTTTAACACTCCTTTTGGCTTTCCATTTCGGTTACATACAAGGTTATTGTTTTATGTTAGATCAATTTATGAAAGATGTGAGCAGCTTTCTTATGGTTGTCTTATCAGTAACTTTACATCTTCAATTAAAACACAAATGTTGCTGGGAGTCAATTTTATTCCTTGTACCCATGAAAAAGAAATGGATGAAGTTAATTAAATCAACATGTTTTTTAGATTTGGTTGCTGGATTTGGATGTTTGCCAATCTTAGTTACTATATGATAAGGCATTGTTCTGTTGGTCATGTAATATTATAAGAACTATATGCTTCCCGATAAGATTTGCAGATTATTATTTTATTTCTCTTGAATATCACAGGTGTCTCATCTTCATGTTGTTATTATTAAGAAAAATGCCCGAGTACATTCAGTAAAATATTAGTTATTAAAATTACCTAAATATTTCCTTGCATTTTAAACATTTTGTGGTCATTTGAATGGCTAGCTACATTAAAGAAAAACATCAAATGGAGCTCTTAGGAGGAATGACTAATAAATCAGAATAACAAAGACATGCAAACAATTGAGTTGAAATCACTGTTTGTGATGATTTTTCTTATTAAAGATTCCACTCAAGCTGAATTGATTTTTTTTCTTGTTCTGAATGAATATGCTGATCATGGAGTATCCATAATTCCGCAATTTTCAGTTAAAAGATGAAATCAAAGAGTTAAAGAGGCAGGAAAAGAGGCTCAAGGATGACATGCATGCTAAAACATTGGATATTCAAAAAATTCAGGATAAGCATGATATAATGAAAGTTTCTTTTGATTTGGCAGTCAATAATCAACAATCTGTTGAGTTATATATCCAAGAACTTGATGCAAAGGTGAAAATTAGACAACAGAAAGTCATGGAATTGGAAACAAAGAGGTGCAAACTACAAAGTGCTTTTAATTTTTTCATCAGCAATTATTTGTTGCATTTGATACTTACATGTTTTTATATACTAGCCTTTGTAAGGTTCCTATGTGGGTTTGGGGTATTTCTTCCTTCTGAGGAACTTATAGTTTCTGGATGCAATATACAACAACTAATATAAAAGTCTTGATCGTTGTTGTTTTAGTATCATGATCTATTCTATGTTAATGTATCTTATTTGTTAATCCAAGAACTTACCATGGTTAAAATCATACTTTAGAAGCATTTGTACATGTATGGTTCGTTAAAATATATTCTTACTACATGATAAAATTAAAATATATTTCTTACTACATGATAAAATTTCAACGATCTCTTAGCTCAACATTCCATTGTACCTTGAGATATAAATAGTTCCTCCAACTCTATAAATACTTTGGTGAGATAGGTTTAAGTATGTTGGATCTATTATACAGAACAATTGAGATATAGATGAGGAAATAATTTTCGGAGTGAAAGATGGGATGTTAAAATAAAGAAATGCCTCAAAAATACTATGCGATGAGAGGATATCATGATAGTTTAAAGTTAAATTTTATAAAATCATATTAGGCCGGCAATGTTGTATAAATTCGAGTGTTGAGCAAATGAGAAATTGTTAATTTCTAGGTTGTGCATGAAAAAGCTGAGAATGATAAGTTGGTTGAGGGAAAACTAGGAAAATCATGAATTAAATGGGCTTAAAATTTGCACCTTATTTCTAAAAATAGAGAGATGCTAGGCTCGTGACATGCACTCTTCCTTCTTTTTGGTGGATCGTCCTCTCTCCTAACTTTAGAGTATACGATTTTTAATTTTCCATCTCCAGTCTTCGTCCCTTATGTCATTTTTTTCATTTTGTCATCTCTGGTTCCTCTATACCATTTTGCCCCTTCCCTCAAAGAGTTGTTCATTTCATTTCCACACTATGTCATTTGATTTGATATTAGAGCCAAAACATGCCAGTGCCTTGGTCCATCTCGTCCATTTCGCTTCTCTTGTTTCCGGCAAATCCATTTAATCCATTTTGAAGACCTGTTTGTCGTCCAACTCGCAACCTTCTCGGTTTCTTATTAGATTGTTATTTACCATACACAAATATCACATTTGCTAATAACTGTCATGCCCCGTTAGGCTGGCCATGCTACCCACCTCACCACCTGATTGCTCTCCTACACTACCTAAACTGTCCGCCTACACCGCCCGCCTACACCGCCCGCCTCAGTGACCCACTAAATCCTACAAAAAAAACAAACAAATTCCACATTGCTCGCTTGCACCCATGCATATACCAGTCCCATCCTGTCAATTTTCACCCTAGCCTTGAATTTCACCTCCATACGTAACCACTAGCTTGGCGGTTAGCAATCAATATGGCTATGAAATACATGCAACCCCATCATGCTGAGTCGCCTCTGTTTTCTTAAATCATTCACGTCAGTAACCTTTTGAACGGCTGAAACATCCATTAACAAAGTTGCAAACAAACTTATATTGTGACATATGTTCATTCGCATCATGTCTCTTCCATACAGATTGAAACTATGCACCCACTCTTTAGGAGAATAGTTCTTTTTATCACCTGGGAATTGATGCAATGACAAATTTTTTTAATGTAAAGTAATAAATGAATTTAATGTAACTAAATAAGTAATTATCCGTTTGGCGCCTGCTCGTAATTATTTTATGCAGTTTTGAATTTATTTTATGCAGTTTCCAGCAGTTTTGAATTTATTTTATGCAGTTTCCAGCTGTTTTGGGAGTGTGATGATAGGCGGCATCATACTTATGATGTGTGAAGGCCGGTCTTGTTTAAAGAGGAGAAGGGCGTTGGAAGGATCAGGGGCCGCCATGATGAATAATAAGGCGTGGACATTGAGGTCAGGAGTTTTGTTTGCTCTGAGACCATTTAATGTAGATCTAGGGAAGAGAAAATTTGAAGAGCGGAGTGAGAAGAAGCAGGAGGTGATGAAAGAGAAACAAACAGAAGTGGAGGCGATTGCTCAAGATTTAATTCCATCAACTCAATCCATAACACTTAAACCAGGTCCTAGGCTTCTATTTACTGAAATAGAAACCCCAAATGATAATCATAATGCTTTAGAATTAGTATAAGTAGCTTAAGACTTGTCCTACAAAATAAAAAATATAAACGAGCGCAAACTTCTTAGAGAGCACACGAGGATAATGTCGACATGCACAAGTGCAAACTTCTTTAAAAATGAATATGTGTATGATAGGTTTACACAGAAAAGAGAGAAAATTAAAAAAGTATTAATTTTTCATACAAAGCATACATGGTTACAAGTATTTGTACATATAGGAAGGAGTGGAGTCTAAACTCCATTCTAAGATGTGGAACTAACACCTAAGGATGTAATGGGCTCTAACCGGGCCAATGAATTGGGCCTTTGTACAATTTCTCTTAACACTCCCCCGTAAGCTGGAGCATACAAATCGTAGGAACCAAGCTTGGACAAGATCTGATAATATAGTGGACTTGATAAGGTCTTGGTAAGAATGTCAGCAATTTGCCCAGCAATATTAATATGTCTTAATTCCAATTTCTTAGTTGAACCTTTTCCCGAATAAAGTGATTATCGATTTCAATGTGCTTGGTATGCTCACGGAACACGAGATTCTTGGCAATATGAATAACAGTTTGACTGTCGCAAAATAGAGTGGCCAGAGATGAGAGTTTGACACTCGAGTCTTTCAGAAGGCTTTCTAACCATGTAAGCTCAGAAACGACAGAGGCCATTGAACGATACTCAGCTTTAGCAGATGAGCGTGCAACCACAGATTGCTTTTTGCTTCGTCAGGTAACAAGGTGTCCACCAAAGTATGTGCAAGATCCACTCGTGGAATGACGATCATTCATAGAGCCAACATAGTCAGCATAAAAGTAGGAAATGAGAGATAAGGAAGAGGAGGGCTTGTAAGCAAGCCCTTGTCTAGGAGCAGTCTTTAGATATCAGAGGATGCGCTCAACTGCCTTAGAAGTGAGAGATCCGTGGAGCATGCATAAATCGACTGACAACACCAACAACAACGGATATATGCAGTCTTGTAACTGTAAGATAAATCAGCTTCCCACAAGACGACGATAATACTCTGGGTTTGGTAGGAGTAGATCAGAGTCAGAGGTATGAGCGCAGAGCTTGTGATTGACATCCATAGGTGTGTCAGCGGACTTGCATCAAGAGTAGTCAGCGCCATGAAGAAGATCAAGACAGTACTTCTATTGAGATAAGAAAAGGCCATCAGGACGCCGGGCTACCTCGACACCAAGAAAGTACCGGAGAGTTCCCAAATCTTTGGTTTGGAATGCAGAGGTTAAATGCTTCTTGATCATGTGTATGTCATTGAGATCATCACCCACAATCAAAATATCATCAACATACACTAAAAGTATCACTTTGCTTGTCGGACGATGACGAGTGAATAAAGAGAAGTCGACCGAGCTTCGAGTAAACCCAACATCACGAACAATTCGACTGAATTTATCAAACCAAGCCTAAGGAGACTGTTTGAGACCATAAAGAGATTTCTTGAGGTGACATACAAGAGACTCCTTAGTGGTCCCGAAATCGTGGGGCTGTTGCATGTAGACAGTCTCAATGAGATCGTCATTCAGAAAAACATTTTTGACATCCAATTGATGCAACTGCCACTGTCGATGAACAGTCAGGGAGATCAAGACACGAACAATATTGAATTTAGCGACGGGTGAGAAGGTCTCGTCATAGTCGAGGCGTGTTGCTGAGTAAAACAACGATCCACAAGACGAGCTTTTAGACGTTCAACCGTCCCATCCAGGCCATGCTTGATGACGAAGACCCACTTACAACCCACACATGTCTGACCAGGAGGAAGAAGGACAAGATCCCAAGTTTGATTGGCCCAGGGAGCAACCATTTCCTCATCCATAGCTGTTCGCCACTCCAGATGCTGAAGAGCCTCCTATAGAGAAGTAGGGGTGGAAATAAACGACAAAGAAGTTGCAAATTTGTGAAGCACCGAAGACAGTCGATGCTATGAAATGTAATTAGACAAGGGGTGAGCAGTAGAAGCCGGTGTCGGATCAGCAGGTTGCAGAGCATCATCAGTAGAGGGTAAATGTCGCAGAGCATCTGAACGAGGAATACGACGAGTGTACACATGAAGAGGTGACGAGTTGAAGGGTTTGATTGTCATAGTGGGAAGGAGAGGAGGAAGAGTAGAATGGACAGGAACAACAGGGCGCGGTAGTGTGGGAGGTGCTGGAGAGGTCGTAGGTGAGGAGTGAAAAGTCTGGTCTTCGAGGAAGGTCACATCCGCAGACGTAACTAACTTGCGATCGACGGGAGAATAACAAACATAGTCTTTTTGAGTTCGGGAATATCCAACGAACATATATCTGGTAGAAGGCATCACAGGAAAGAGCAGCGTGGATAGGAAGAGAAGACCGAATGAAGTCGCAAAGTTGAGAATAGACGAGGGCATGCGATTGATGCGATACTAGGCGATAGAAACCGCGAAGTTCCAATAAAGCTTGGGAACCTACATTTGAAATATAAGTGAGCGAGCAACCTTATGGAGGTGACGGTTCTTGCTCTCAGCTATGCCATTTTGTTGGGGTGTATAAGCACACGTTGTTTGATGGATGGTACCGAACTCAGTACACAGATTTTGAAACGTATGACTTGTATATATGCGCGCATTGTCGATTCGAAGGGCTTTAATAGAGATGGAGAACTGTGTACGAGTCTCAGTAATAAAGGCACGAAATACACGAGTTAGTTCAGAGCGATCGCGAAGTAAGTACAACCAGGTCTTGCGAGAGTAATCATCAATAAATATATGAAAATATCGATAACCACACTAGGTGTTTTATAAGGTCCCCAAATATCAGAATGAACTAAAGTAAAATGAGCACTGCTCCGAGTACAATGAGGGAGAAAAGAAGAACGATGTTGTTTGTCGGAGTTACAAGACTCGCAGGTGACGTTGGTGAGGGATAGATTAGGAAGAGCTTTCTTGAGGATCGGGAGAGGAGCATGCCCGAGACGCCGATGCCAATCAACATAAGTAATGGAGGAGAGAACTGTGGGGGAAACGTCTAGAGTGTAGAGCCCGTTAGACAGTCGCTCTTTACCAATGATATTCTGTGTTTGTTGATCGACCTGCATAACAAAGGAAGATGAATAGAAGGTTATAGAGCAATCAAGGTCTGGAGTAAGACGACTAACAGAAAGAAGATTAAAATGAGAGCCAAGAACGTGAAGAACCGATCAGAGAGAGAGAGAGAGAGAGAGAGAGAGAGAGATGGAGTCAGGGGTTTATCGCCAGAGCCGCAAACTGGGGTGGTGTCACCTTTGGCCACTGTAATGAACTTAGGATACGCAGAGTCCAAGTACTGAGGAGGCTTCTGCGGAGTAATATGATTTGTGGGGCCGGAGTCCACAATCCAAGTTGGACAATGGAAAAATATGAGATACCTTCATGGAGATAGACACAACAAATCCAGAAGAATGGCTGATCATTCCTTGAAGATGCTGGAGCTGGGTGCGCGATGCATTATTATATGTGCGGGTGGTGGAAGGAGCATCAATCGCAATGGAGGCATGTTGTTGTGGAGGCACACCATGCTTACGATAACAAGTGGCCTCAAGATGACCATCTCGTTCACAATAAGTACACTCGGAACGAGTCTGACTGTTGCGACCCCTGCCCTGAGAGTCGGTGCGAGCCCCAAAAGCTGGTGGAGTGGGGTGAGCTGCAAAAGAATGTTGGAGAAGAACCGGAGAGACAATCCCGGGAGCATCAGAGGGGGGGGGGGTGTCACCTTTAAAAGCATGGAGCACACATCCGAGAGGGAGGGAATGGTGGAGGAAGATTGGGTATTGGGCTATTGGTACGGACGCTGTGGAGATGAGGAGGGACACGAGCCATCATCATGGCGATGCCAACAACTTCTTTCTGGGCACAGACGTTGGGCGACGAGATCCGTCGTGGGAGGCTGATGTTGAAGCCAAACATCGACAAGACTTTTGGACCTCGCAACAAAGGAGGTCAGGTCGCCATCCACTCCTGGTTCAAGAGAATGGAGGCCCGTGAAGTTATCGAACAGGTGTTGCAGACTATCCTTGCCGGAATATAGGGAGTGAAGTTCATCCCACATTGCTTTGGCCATCTCATGATACATGGCCATACAATATGGTTTACTATTTATAGAGCTCAGAATCCATGATTGGTCGCACCCATCATCGTGGAGCCATTCCTCGGTGGGCTCAGTAGGTTGTGCCTTAGAAAGATGATGAAGCAGCCCTTTGGTCTGTAGAACACAACGTACCTAGTGTACCCACTCGACAAAATTCTTCTTGCCACTAAGAGAGATAGTGGTGCTTCAGAGCTCATCTCGAACTTCAGGGAGAATAGTCGCGGCACGGGACGAAAGAAACGGGGCATCATTCAAGTCGATGATCGACAAAGAGAGAGGAGAAACCGTGAGGGCTAGAGGAAGGTAGCAGAAAGTGAGGCGAGCACTAGCAAGAGGCCGCAAAGTGGAAAGGCAGCTGTGTTGCAGGTAGTCTTGGCACGACCAGGAGAATTTCTGGGGACAGAGGTTACGAGCAGATTTGGCGCGGATAGAGGAAGCAATGCAAGCAGAGGAGGCGCAGCTAGACGAGCTCTGCCGACAGACTTGGTGCGGCCAGAAAATGCGCTGCAGGGAGAGGAATGTTGCAGGCAGATTTGGCATGCAGAGGAGACGCGGCCAGAAGATGCTCGTCGGGAAGAGGTGTGACAGACTCTTAGGAGACGCGCCCTAATAAGAAAGCTTCCAGGAAAGGACCCTGCACGGATACAGTGGTCACGACAGGGGATCAATGAGCTTAGTGAGAGAGGAAGCAGGAGAGCGTGGTCTTGACGAGCTCAGGAGATGCGGGCCCTGTTGACGTGGTTATGAACAGGTGACCATGAGGGGGCCTAGCGTTCACAGAGGAAAGTCCGCACGAAGGGGAATCGACAAGGCTACACGAGCAGGAGGTACGAGTAGGGCAGGCGAACAGGAGGAGCAGTGGACTCAATGTAGCGGGTTCACAGAGGGCGGGAGCTGATGCGAATTGGCACGAACTCTGGCATACAGGAGGGGCGGCGGTGGGTCCCAGCAGGCAGCGTGAAATCTTATAAAGGCAGCGGGGGGGTTGGGGACGAGAGAACCACACAGAGGTTAGCGGAGAGCAACGGTTAAACTGAGCGAGTATGCAGGAGGTGCAGAAAGGCCGAGAAAAAAATGCTTTAGGATTCGTGTTGCTCTGATATCATCTAGAGTTACACGAAAAAGAGAGAAAATAAAAAAAATCTCATACAAAGCATACATGGTTATAAGTATTTGTTCATTTATATAGGAAGAAGTGAAGTCTAAATTCCATTCTAAGATGTGAGATTAATACCTAAAGATGTAATGGGCTCTAACTGGGCCAATGAATTGGACCTTTGTACAATTTCACTTAACAGTAGGAATAATGCTGATAGTATTTTGATGACGATGCTAAAATTGAGATTTTGAAGAGGCAGAAGAGAATAAAACATCATATGTACTAGAAAGATAATAAACATAATTTATTGCTTTTTGTTCATAAATTCTCTAGTTTAGATATAGGAAATTCGGCTGGAGTTGAATTACTTTCTGGCTGATTTGTGATTTAATTCAGTGGCTGGTTTAGGTTCGATTTATCTGGCTCTTAAGCAGTTCAACATAAGTGGTTAAGAAGGCAACAACTAATGAATGGATGTTGAAGTCGAAAAATCTTGCATGAACGGCTAGAGAGACTAATCCGAAGCTAAAAGTGTTTTTTTTTCCGCTCTTATTTCAAATTGCTTGACTCTAGGTGATGGGGATCATCACGAATTTTGGGTCTCATTCGGGGCTGATTTATCACTTGTCATGTTTGACATCGCCAGACAAGAGATCGGAGACCGTAATCACATTCGGACAATGTTTAGATATTTTATGTTTAATTATTTATTTTTTCTAGTTTTATTTCGTAGAATTTGACAATCATTGTGACCAAGCGATCTTGACTGCTCGTTATGATTGCTCTAAGTTGAGTTTGTCTATTTATATGAGCAATTGAGCATTGGGGGACCGCTGCATTTTCATTACAGATTTTGGTAGTTTTTTCCCATAGTCTGTGGTCATTTTGTGGTGCTGACTCTAAGAGCCCGATGTGCTGACTCCTAGGTTATCCTTTCACCTCCCCACACCTTTCTTTCCAAACTGTTGCTGCCACCCACCCGTTATCCCCATAATCAGCAACTGCTCACCTCAAATCTCAGGATCCATCAACCCTTCAACGCCCATCACCCACAGGCGAACTCAGCGCCTCATCATCAGTTTGGTTTATCCTCCCCAAACCTCCATAAGCCAGCCCCTTTCCTAATCAGCTAGCCATCCTGCCCCTAAACACCCTCACAAAAGCCTTCCTCCTGTTGGCAGAGGGACTCCGATCAGACCTATACCCAGCCACCCAAACTCAACGCCATAACCCTACAGTGAGACCACCGGCAGCCCCCCTACAACCCATTCTAGTGCCTCCTCCTTGCTGTCCAGCAGCCCCGCCGCAGCCTCCTCACAGCAGCCCCATCCCGACAGCCCCTTCCCTCCTCTATGACTACCAGATCTTCACCTCATCTCTATGTGATGAGATATTTTTCTCCTAAATAAATATTTGATCCCAAGTGTGAAAGAGGTTAGCCACCTTTGACTATGGAAGCTTCCAGGAAAGTGGAGAGGCTAGCCATCTTTGACTAAGGAAATTAACATGTGCTTTTGAGGGAAGCTTTTAGGAAAAAGGCCAAGGGAAGCTTCATCCACATTTACCTCATGCCATCTACCACCACTACCTCCATGGATTTGGCCATATAATAACCATGATGGAAAATGAGGAAGGCTTCCAGTTCTCTCCAAACACAAGCATTGAAAGTTTTCTCTTGGGAGGCCTTCGTCTTAGTTTGAGAGAGCTTTCAGACGTCATTCTGCGACGTTGATGAGGATACTTCGCCTACATGGATTGGATCTGGAGCAAATTTGGGCAATGATTCGAAGAGGCATCTTAGAGAAGATTTGTGTAATCCGTCTCTCCGCCACTGTCGGTAACTTGCAATTTTGCTATTACTATTTATTGTGTAATATTGTGTGCGAAGTTGGTGAAGATCCTGTGTGGATCGAGGAATGAAAGCCTTATAATTGCCTATTGTTAGATCGATAAGCGCCCTTAGAGGGGGGGGGGGGGTGAATAAGGGATAAAAAATCTTTTTATAATTTTATGAAAATGACTAAATTGTTTTTAGTAAGCAAGAGAGCAAAATAAACAATTTTGCAAAAAGTAATTTGCAATAATAAAATTTACGCCAAATGAGAGAAATCAAGTAAACACAAATAGAGACATGATTTATTATATAAATAAGTGTTTACATAAATTTGATTTCAATATCGCTAGAAATCGGAGGCGTACAAATGTTAATAACTTTTCCTTTTCTATACCGACTTGTATCCCCACAAACCGGTTGACTTTAGCCTATCCTACCTCGGATATGACCTCAAGCCGCTCTAGCCAATCCTTCCCCGGATATGACCTCGAGCACCCCCTAGATCTAAACTCCTAGACCTAGTCGCCAGCTCACGCGGCGAATTACCCCCTAAGCCGCGCAAGGACCTAGTCGCCAACACAAGATGATTTTACTACAAAATTTACAATAAAGAAATAAAATAAATAACAAGAACTCCTTCTATGAGATTTCTGAAGTTGAGGATGAAGGATCGCTGTAGCATAAGCGAGGTTGAAACGATCGTTCTTCGGATGCAGCGTGGGGGCTTCCTTCTCCAGAAATCTTCTTTGGCTTTGAGTGGGAGATGAACTTTCGGCAGAGTAACAACTCTGGAATTTTGGCACAAGTAATCTCTCTGGAAGCTCTCAACAAAACGAGAGAGAAGCCATCAATTTATTGACTTTGTCGCTAGCGCCTGCGGTAGCTCCTAACGCCCGCGGTAGCGTTCGTGTGGAGGCGGTTACGAAACCGTCGGCGGCGTGGCGTTGTGTATGAACTTGAGCTAGCGCCAGGCGGTAGCGCTAGCGCTGGCGGTAGCGCTAGCGTTCGCGGTAACCCCTAGCGCTGACGGTAGTGCTTAAGTTCAGTTTGTTGGTTCCAAGCTGCTTTCTACTTGTGGAGTATTGCACCTATAGTTCCTGCACACTATAAACACACGACAAGCAAGATCAAATACAATTTGAGATTTGTTATTCTCAAACAAAGGGATGTGACACACATGTTCAACAATCTTCCCCTTTTGATAATAACAAATCATGTTAGCAAGAATCAACAAAGGTGTTTATGGTATATGATAAACGAGATTAAAGTGCAACTATAGTATATGATAAACATGAGAATAGTGCATACTCCCCCTATCTTAATGCTCCCCCTACATAAATGCAATTTATGTTTTACTCCCCCTAAATTACAAGAATTAGTCTCCCCTTAATCTTCTAGATTTCTCGTCCAGATTTCTTCAATTAATCTCCCCATTTCGGTATTATCAAAAGAAGGTGGGGTGAGGGTAGTAAGGAGGCACTCCTTATAAATGATAAAGCATGTTCGAGCTTTTGTAATATAGATAATGATAAATAGTTTAAGCATAGTATATATAAGAGATTTCAAATAAAAAGATAAGAGTTGTAAGCAAGCGGAAGATTATAAGAAACATCTTTTTGTAAGCATGAAAAACATAAGTAAAAATATGAGTTTAAGTTCAAAATTGAAAGATGTTTTAATTAAACGTGGAAAGGTTAAATGTCATATCATATTATGGCCAAATTGGGGCAATATATAGAGAATACAAGAAGGTAGGATTGTGACACCTCATCAATCCGTGTGCCTCATACAATAAAAGATGAACCACTAAAAATAAATCCAATAAACCCAATACTCCCCCTCAAGCTGGGGCGAAGATATCAAGCAAGCCCAGCTTGCCATAAGTAGAAAGAAGACGGGAAGGCCCAACAGCTTTGGTAAAGGCATCAGCAATCTGGTCGGCGGAAGGGACGTAGGATGCTGCAAGAGTCCCATAGCGAATGTGCTCCCTGAGAAAGTGGATATCCACCTCAATATGTTTGGTTCTCTCGTGTAGGACAGAGTCAGAAGCAAGCAGGAGAGCTGACTGGTTGTCACAAACCAATGTCGAGGAACAAGTCGGAGGAAAACCAAGCTCGGTCAAGAGAGTCCGCATCCAGAGGAGCTCGGTGGCGCCATGGGCCATAGCCCGGTACTCAGCCTCGGCGGAGGAGCGGGACACAACACTTTGCTTCTTGCTCTTCCAGGAAACAAGATTACCTCCATAGAAGGTGCACATCCCTGAAGTCGAATGCCGATTTGTGAGAGAGCCAGCATAATCAGAATCAGTGTAGCAGGTAAGATCGGCAGATGGTGATGAACGATAGAAGAGCCCGAGACCTGGGGAGCCTTTTAAGTAATGAAGGATCCGAAGAGCAGCATCAAGGTGAGAAGTTCGGGGAGCATGCATGAACTGACTGACCATACTCACAGCAAAGCTAATATCAGGACGAGTATTAGTCAAGTAGATAAGTCTTCCAACCAGTCGCTGGTATGTGCCAGGATCAGGGAGAGGTTCACCAGACTCAGCGTGTAAGCGGTGTTTGGGATCCATGGGAGTAGAGACTGGAGAGCACCCAAGAAGACCAGTATCACTCAAAAGGTCAAGTGTGTACTTTCGCTGAGACAAAGAGATCCCTTGATGAGATCTGGCAACCTCAATCCCGAGAAAGTACTTCAGAGGTCCTAAATCTTTAACCTCAAAGGCCTTTTTAAGTACTTCCTTAATCTGAATTGTCGTCTCCAGTAAGGATGATGTCGTCCACATAGACAAGGATAATCACCTTACGACCATCCACATCAGCCCGAATAAAGCATGTATGGTCGGCATGACACCTGGTGAAACCACTCTGAAGAACAACAGCGCCGAACCGCTCAAACCACGCCCGAGAGGACTGCTTCAGCCCATACAATGATTTCTGCAAGAGGCAGACACGATCCAAATACTCCCCCTGAAGCTTGTACCCGGGAGGCGGATCCATATAAATCTCTTCAGCAAGGTTTCCATTGAGGAAGGCGTTCTTCACGTCCAGCTGATGAAGGGGCCACCTGTGGCAGGAAGCGAGGGAAACTAGAAGACGAACGGTGGAGAGCTTGGCGACAGGAGCAAATGTCATCCCGTAATCTGCTGGAGTCTGGGTGAACCCTTTGGCAACAAGTCGGGCTTTGTAGCGATCCAAAGACCCGTCGGCATTATACTTGACGGTGTAGACCCACCGACAACAAACAGTCTTCTTGCCAGCGGGAAGAGGAACTAACCGCCAGGTATTAGCCTTCTGTAAAGCAGACATCTCAGCCTCCATAGCTGTCACCCACTCGGGGTGCTGAAAAGCCTCCGTCGTCGACCTCGGAAGCCGGATCTGGTCAGTGGCGGTGAGGAAAGCCCGGTACTCTGGTGAAAGGCGCTGGTAGGACACAACACTAGCCACCGGGTGATCAGTAACACAAGAACGCTTACCCTTGCGAATGGCAATAGGTAAGTCGGAAGAGCAAGAAACATCACCTGCCTGAGGAAGTGGCACCGGGTCCGGTGAGCTGGGCTCGATCAGTGGATCACCAAGAATAGGGTGGACACGGGAAGGCACTGGTGATGGAATGGGTGGAGGAGAGGAAGGAGCAGAGGTAGGAGAGTCACAAGAGAAGGGAGCAGAGCCTGGCTCGGAGATCAGAGGCACTGGTGATGGAATGGGTGGAGGAGAGGAAGGAGCAGAGGTAGGAGAGTCACAAGAGAAGGGGACATCCTCAAAGAATGTGACATCCATAGTATGGTAGGTCCGACGAGAGGAGGGGTCATAACATCTATACCCCTTGGAAGAGGAGGAGTATCCCAAAAATAAGCAACGGATGGCTTTGTCATCCAGTTTAGTCCGAGTCAGACGACGATCTTGGACAAAACACACACCCGAAGACTCGGAGAGGAACTGGAAACAACGGGCGGCTGGGAGAAAGAAGGCTCAAGGGAACACGACCTGCCAGAGGTTGGCAGGGGAGACGGTTGACCAGGAAGGTCCCCGTAAGAAGGGCAGCGCTCCAAAAGGGCTTGGGAACATTAGTCCCACGAAGAAGGCAACGGGTCACATTTAGGAGATGGCGGTTCTTGCGTTCCGCCACTCCATTCTGCTCCGGAGTATAGGGACAGGAGAACTGGTGGAGAGTCCCCTGGCTAGCAAGGAAAGCAGTAAACGAAGAAGAGGTGTATTCCCCTCCATTATCAGAGCGTAGGATCCGAATAGGAGACGAAAACTGGGTGCGAACCATACTAGAGAACTGAATATAGATGTCAAATACTTCAGACTTAGCACGCATCAAATAAACCCAACAGCAGCGCGTAAAGTCATCGATAAAGGAAACAAAATAACTAAAGCCATCATAAGATACAACCGGGGCAGGACCCCAAACATCAGAATGAATAATATCAAAAGGTGCAGAAGTACGAGAAGAAGAAACAAGATATGAAGTGCGTGTGTGTTTACTCAGCTGACTCACATCACACTGAAAAGAGTGCTCAAATGAGTCACTCGGAAAAATAGAGGACACAACCTTAGGACTAGCATGTCCCAGCCGGGCATGCCAAATAGCAGGTGTGGTGGTGGTAGCAGCAGTAATACTGGATGGCGGTGATAGTAAAGGAGGTGGAAGATCCAGCAGATAAAGCCCGTCACGCTCACGGCCGTAGCCAAAAATCTTCCTCGTGGCCAGGTCCTGAAAAACACAACCAGAAGGATCAAAAGTTACTGAGCAATGTAAATCCCGAGTCAATCGACTTACAGACATAAGATTTAAAGCTAGTTTGGGAACATGCAGAACCGCTTTCAAGGGAAAAGAGTGTGAAAGAGAGACTGTGCCCTGGTGAAGAATGGGGGTCACAGAACCATCGGCAAGGCGGACCTGCTGATGGACAGTCGGAGAGACAAGGGAGGAGAACAAGTGTGGCTCACCCGTCATATGATCAGTGGCCCCAGTGTCTATCACCCAGGGAGAGGAAGATCCCCCACGAGTGACGTGAAATGCCGTCGGAGTACCTGACGCAGCGGCAGATGTCGACGACGAGGGTCTAGGTGCAGAATCCGTCTGCGGCTGAGGTGGCAGAGCATAGTGCTGAATCTGTGTCTGAAGCTCCTGAACCTGAGCCATAAGATGGCTCTAGTCAGCTGAAGGGCCCCCAGAGGGGGTACTGTAACTAGGCTGGCCCCCAAAATCAGAAGTAGCAACGACAGCAGCACGAGGAGCAGACGACTGCTGGCGAAGGTGGGGAAAAAGCTGCCAGCATCGGGACTTCTCGTGACCAACCCGAAGACAGTGCTGACACTGAACAAAGGCAAATGGGCTCCCGCGGCCACCTCCGCGACCCCTGGAAGAACGCCCCCCACGCCCAGAAGAAGTACGGCCAGAAGCAAGGGCCATATGATCTGGAAGAGGAGCAAGAGGTGCAGTCAGGCGGGCACGACGCTCATGTTCCTCCACCATAAAGTAAGCGTCGAGAATATCTGGAAGCGGGTTCATGCTGACAATCTGAACCCTAACCTGCTCAAACTCAGGGCGTAATCCCATCAGAAATTGGTAGGTCTCACGCCGCTCCTGTCTTGTCTTGGCAACAAGCATATCCTCAGAATGTGTAAATGCAGTCAGCGGCTCGAGATCAGAAAGCTCCAGGAAACGCCCAGAGAGAAAGGTAAAATAGTCATGGACCGAACGATCCCCCTGTCGAGCAGTCGAGATCTCCTGGAAGATAGAGTAAATCCGTGTATCAACACGAGTGTGCCCATAGGTGCGGGTAAGGGCAGCCCAAAGGGTCTAAACAGTATCGAAACGCATGAACTGCTCGTAGATACGAGGCTCCATGGAGCATTGGAGCCACCCAAGGATCTTGTAGTTCTCCGTTTTCCAGGTACGGAGACCTTTTTCATCGGTAGGCTTGGGAACCCCATTGGGTTCAACCCAATCGAGCTTGTCATGGCCGGCGAGGTGCACACGCACGGAGGTGGACCAGGCAATGAAATTCTTCTCATTAAGGAGAGTGGTAGTAATCCGCCTAGCAAAGCCAACACCCGAAGAATCCATAGAAGACAGAGAAAGAAAGGTGGCTCCAACGGAAGAAAAAGAAAGAAAGGTGGTCTCCAACGGAAGAGGGAAGAAAAGTGGCTCCAACGGAAAAAGAAAGAAGAAACAGAAACCCTAAAAAGGAGGAGTTTCCATCCGAAGAACACAACGGACCATAGATCAAAGATCTAGGTCAAAGAAAGAAAGAAGAAAGGAAGATGAAGAGCATCAAAGCTCCAGCCCGCAGATCTGCCTAAAACATCGGGAAAGGCGGCGAAGGAGAGGTCGCTGGAGGGCGGCGAGCATGAGAGGAGGGGCTGGAGGGGTCGGCGACCTCGGGCGAGCAGATCAGGGGTGGTGAAATGTTGGCCGGGATCGGGAGAAGCAGGTCGGCACGTGAGAAGTAGGCGGCGGTCGACGCATGTGGGAAGTGGCGGACGACGCAAGGCCCTCACATCCCGGCGAGAGAGACGCCTCACCAGGCGGGATCCGGAAGAGGGATCGACGAGCGACGAGCTAGGCGGGAGCGGGATTTGCGAGAGGCGAGATGTTGGCCGAGATCGGCGGGATCGGGATTTGCGAGAGGCGAGACGTTGGCTGGGATCAGGATTCCTCCTGCTCTGATACCAAATTAAACGTGGAAAGGTTAAATGTCATATCATATTATGACCCAATTGGGGAAATATATAGAGAATACAAGAAGGTAGGATTGTGACACCTCATCAATCCGTGTGCCTCATACAATAAAAGATGAACCACTAAAAATAAACCCAATAAACCCAATGGTTTTAACCTTTTTGAAATCTCAAAGTTTTTCATAAAGATACCAAACATGAAATGAACATATTAAAAAGAGATTATACTACAATGTTACTTAATTTCAAGTTTAAGGGATACTAAACATTGTGGAGATCATGGTAGACTATCTAGTGCATTTCTTATATAAAGAGTAGTATAGATAAAGCAATAAAATTCAATATTCATGAGAAGAAGTGTTATGAAAGATAATGAAGTGCACATAAGTGTATTTTGAGCAATGTTAACAAATGATTTAAATCACAAAATACAAGACATATGTAGAGTAAAGTGCACAATAAAACATAAGTATATTACTTTCACACACTTTTAATGCACATAATTTTTAACAAAGTGGTGTAATAACCAAGGTTTGTACAAGACACTTTACTATTCTTTTCAAGGTGCTCAACCTCACAATGCTTATGAAGACTTATCAGGAGGTTCAAGTAGTGCTTGGGGGAGTTATATTTGTCTATTTTTTGTTCACTTTTGTGAGACAACATTCTCCGAATACACTTGTTTTGCAAACCCAACACAATTTTTAAACTCAACCACTTTTCTTAATTTCTTAAGTGCAATTCAAATGTAGTGTAGGTAATAAACTTATTCAAGTTTTAATTCATTGTACAATTACAATACACAAACAAACATTTTAGATTTAAACACACATGTACATTACCAAACATAAGTGAATGTAAAAGTATCATTATCAATCACAATACATTTACTCATACTTAGAGACATGCTAAGCTTGATTCTACACATATTTTTAAATACAATTGATGCATTTTAAATAAATATATCAAAGCATGATAAACAACACAATTTTCATAGTAATTTGAAGGAATAAGTTTTAACATTGTAAATAATTCTAAATAATAGAATTCATACATGCTTGATATTAACAATAAAGATCATACGGTTTTTTTGTTGTTTTGAAAAATTTTAATGAAAGAAAAACAGAAAACCACAAAATCATATTTTTTTATTTTTGAATTTTGAAGTTTTGTAGTTGATTTTTCATAATATAGATAAAATAAAAATAACAAAAGTCAGAAATACAAGAACTAAGTAGTACATATAAACTAATATATTTTTATAGATTTTTAGAAATTTTGAAAAACAGAAAAATCAAATACCCACGCTAGCGCCGACGCTAGTGCTAGCGCTGAAAACAGTAAGTGATTTTTTGAGAATTTTAAATTTTCATTTTTTGATCTTGATTAAGAGTCCTTAGTGTAGTCTTATGCAGAAATTTTGTAATTTATGGAGATGTCTTGATTGCTCAAATTGTATAAAACTTTAGCATTTTTCAAATAACTTATCCTAAAATGTCTAAGACTCCTAATTCCAACCTTAACATTTGAAACCTTGCATCGGGAAGAGGTTTAGTGAATATATCAGCAAGTTGAGAGTCCGTGCCAATGAAACTTATCCTGATATTTTTCTTTTTAATGTGATCCCTTATGAAATGATGACGTACATCTATATGTTTGGATCTAGAATGATGTACAGGATTATTTGTAAGATCAATGACACTTTTGTTGTCACATTTTAATTCAATATGTTTTAGATGAAAACCAAAGTCCTCTAGAGTTTGGCTCATCCATAGTGCTTGTGCACAACAACTCCCTAATGCAATGTATTCGGCCTCCGTGGTGGAGAGTGCAATCGAATTTTGTTTCCTACTAGACCATGCAACTAATGAAGGTCCTAGAAAATGACAAGTACCGCTAGTGCTTTTTCTATCAAGTGAGCATCCGGCGTAGTCCGAATCGGAGTAGCCGTGAAGTGTAAATGAATTATTATGCGGGTACCATAATCCTAATCTAGATGACCCAATAAGATATCTAAAAATTCATTTTACCGCTTTTAAATGAGATTCTTTTGGATTGACTTGAAATCGAGCACATAAGCATACGACAAACATGATATCGGGTCTAGTTGCACTTAGATAAAGTAGTGATCCTATCATACCTCTATATAAAATTTGATCTATAGAAATTCCCGATTCATCTTTTCCTAATTTTAGTGATGCACTCATTGGTGTAGAAGTTTGTTTAAGGTTTTCAAATCCAAAACGTTTAAGCATATCATGGACATATTTAGTTTGACATACAAAGATACCATCAATTCTGTGATATTTGAAAACCAAGGAAATAAGAAAGTTCTCCTACTAGACTCATTTCAAATTCATTTTTCATCACTAAAATAACTTCATTACATAACTCTTCATTAGTAGATCCAAAAATAATATCATCAACATATATTTGTAAAATAATCATATCATCATTGTTGTGCTTAATGAAGAGAGTATTATCCGCACTTCCCATAATATAACCGTGCTTTAATAAAAATGATGTAAGTCTTTCATACCATGCACGAGACGCTTGTTTTAAACCATAAAACGCTTTTTCTAGTTTATAAACATAATTTGAAAATTTTTCACTAATAAAACCGGGGGGTTGTTCAACATAAACTTCTTCTTTTACAAATCCGTTTAGAAAAGCAGTTTTCACATCCATTTAAAATAGTTTTATTCTTTTAAAGCTTGCAAATGCTAGAAATATTCTTATAAACTCTAATCTAGCAACGGGTGCAAAAGATTCATCAAAATCTATTCCCTCAATTTGAGAATATCCTTGTGCTACTAAGCGTGCTTTATTTCTAGATATTTTAGACTCACCATCTAATTTATTTTTAAAAATCCATTTTACACCTACAACCGGGTGATTAGATGGTATTTCTACTAATTTTCAAACATTATGTTGCTCAAATTGTTCTAACTCTTCATTCATAGCAAAAAACCAAAATTCATCATTTAAAGCAGTTGAATCGTTTTTTGGTTCAATTTCGGAAACAAAACAAATATTTGAATAAGATTCATGAAGAGAAGAGCGAGTTCTTACCCCGATGGATGGTTCACCAATTATTAATTCCCGTGGATGATCCTTTGCGAATTTCAAGGCACTTGGAGGTACATATTCATCTTCCTTGGCCTCCTCTTCTTCTTCTTTGGAAGATTCCTCGTCACCATGCTCTAAATGTGGTAAGTGACCACCCTCTTTGCCTGCGGAAAGTCTTTCTACACAAAGAACAAGCTCATCAAATTTCACATTAATCGACTCTTCAACTTTATTAGTTCTTTTATTAAAAATTTTATAAGCTTTACTAGTTGAAGAGTATCCAAGAAAAGTGTTTTCATCACATTTTTCATCAAACTTTCCCAAGTTATCTTTAGTATTCAAAATAAAACATTTACAACCAAAAACTTTGAAGTAAGATACTGTTTACCCGGGAAACCGCTTTCAAGAGGATTACTCGCAGACCGAGCGGTTTGCGGATCCAAGTCGCCCGGCTCAGGTTAAACGAGATCCATCAACACCAGCTAACACAGGTCGGGCGGTCTGCCATAACTCAGACCGCCGCCAAGTACTAAAGATAGTCCAGGCCCAAGTCCAGCAGGGCAAGTCGCGGTCTCAAGTCGGAGGTCGCGCGGTTTATGCCATGGAGACAAGCCAAGGTCCAAAGTGAAAGAACAAGTCGCGGCCTCAAGACAGAGACCGAGCGGGTAGCATCGTCGCCTTGGCCGCATCATCTTTAGCCTCTGGTCAGACAATTCGGAGGGGCAAGCCGCCAAGCCGCGCGGCTTCTTTCTTTCCTTCTTTGTGTATCCCGTCACCGCCTGCCCGTTTCTCCTGTACCCGGGCAGGCGGTTATTTTATCCCTGCCCGTTCGGGCAGGCCCCCAAGCCTATAAATAGGGGGCGGCACTGTTCCCAAGACACGCACACTCGAACCTAGGAGCTCGCTTGTTTGAGCTGCGGACTCGAGTTTCTCGTCTTGCGGACTGTCTGACCGGCCGGTTTCTCTTTTCCTGCACTTGCAGCCCGCTATAACCACTTCTTTCTAATCAAAGGAAAGCCCGTCGCAGGAGTGGCATTTGCCGCGGCGGGCGAAGTCTGGCCTTGACCGCTGCTAGCGGTCTCATTCTTCTACACAAAAAGTAATCGGCAACCCGCAGCCTCCGGTTTCCCTCGGAGGTGCGATCTCGGACTCAACAGAAACACGCGACCTTCAGATCGCGGATTGTCGGTGAAATCCTTTTCTCCACGATGTCAGACCGTCAGTTCCCCCTTGGAGACCGCTCCGATCATAGCGAGGACTCTTTATGGGAAGCCCTGGAGCAATCAAGGAGAGAAGCCGAGCGGGCTCAGAGGGCCACTGATCAGCGACTTGAAGCGATCAGTCAGACTTTAGCAATGCTAACCGAGCGACTAGTTCCGCAACAAGCCGCGGCTAATCAGGCGGTGACCCCGGTCCTTCCTCCACCTCCTCCTTACTCGCTACCGCAAGCCGCTAATTTCCAGCTCCATCAAGAAGACCTTGCGGCTAGGAAAAACTTCTATCAGGAAGCCGCGCACAATATGCCAGCTCGAGTCCTCGACTTCCAGGGGGCGACTTCTCACGCTGCCCACCTTTCCTACCCGCAGGAGGGCGCGGCCCGTCTCTCCTACCCGCCTGAAGTTCCTATTCATCACTCCTACCCGCCAGAAGCTGCTGCCCAGTCTTCTTATCAGGCGGCTTGTCCGCGAATAGCCGCAGCTCCGGCGGCTTATTACCCTGCTCCTCTGTATGAAGACATGGAAGAAACTTCTCCCTTTGTGGACGAAGTCAGAGGGGAGCCTACCCCTAATAATTTCAGGGAGCCTCGCCTGCCAGCTTTCAATGGGGAGACTGATCCCACGGTTCATTTACAAGCTTTCGAGTCAGCCATTGCTCTCAGAACCTTAACTGATGCAACCAAGTGCAAGCTTCTTGTAACCTCCTTTGAAGGACAAGCGAGGGAATGGTTTTACGGTTTGCACCCCAGGTCGATCCGTTGTTTCGCGGAGTTGCGAAGAGAATTCCTGCTGAGATTCTCCACCTCAAGGAAGAGAAAGAGCGGCCCGGCGGCCCTTTTCGATATAAAACAACCGGAAGGCGAGACATGGGCTCGTTTTGTGGATCGATTCCAAAAAGAGATCATGGAAGTCCAAAATGTGGACCCGGAGCTGTATAGGGTTGCCCTCATCCATGGCCTAAGAGAGGGCCCCCTAAAGTTCGAAGCAAATATAAGGGAGCCTAAGACTTATCAGGAAATGATAAGTTTGGCAAATATGTTTATCAGAGGAGAGAAGAGCAATCCAGACTACGTCGCGAAGCTGGTAAGCGACAAGGAGCCATCAAATCCGTCCTTCCATCATCCACCATCGAATCAGTCCCACTTTGAACCCCGTTCCCAAAGGGGAAGGAACTACAAAAATAAGCAACCATTTATGGGCCATCAGCGGTTTCAAGATCAGAAACCACCGTTGGCCGTCGCCCCCGCTCCATCTGCTCCCTTTCCGCAAATCATGCCGGTATATTTGCAACAGTATGCCGCGCAGCCACCTCCAGTCATTCCATCAACTCAATATGATGATTCGCAAGAGTCATTCACTCCCCTAAACGTCACCATGGACGAAGTAGTCCAGATTCTGCAAAAGAGGCCAGATTTCAAAAGGCCTGCTCCTCTGAAGTCGGATATTCGCAATCGAAATCCGAACCTTTATTGTGAATATCATAAAGAGGGGGGACATCTAACTGAAGACTGTCGAGCTCTTCGTCTGCTTATAGAAAGACTCCTGGGAGAAGGAAAGCTCCGGGGTCTAGTTCGGAAAGATAAAACTGCTGAGCCAACTACCGAGAAGAAAAAGGAGAAGGAAACAGTAGAAGTGACCTGGGAATGCGCCGACGTCGAGGACGCCGGCTGCTATGGTGACATCCATCCTTCTACCGAATGCGTCGAAGTCAATGATGTGGGCCCCTTAGGGGACATCTATTGTATCCATGGGGGAGCTGGAGCGGAATCATCTCGCAAATCCAGCATTGCGAGAGTTCTAAAGCAGGAAGTGGCAGCCACTACAAGTTCTCCTCCCGAAAGCACTATTGTCACGTTTGGTCAGGAAGACCTTCCCCCCAATGCTAATCCTTTCGATGATGCGGTGGTTATCAAGGCCATCATCGAAAACTATACAGTCCACAAGATTCTGATTGATACCGGCAGCTCCGTCAATCTCCTTTTCCGCCCGACTTTCGAGGCCTTGAAGACCGGAAAGCATCTACTTTCCACCGATTCTCTACGGTTTTTCTGGGGAGAAGAAGGAAGTAGAGGGTTCAGTGAAGCTCCTGGTCTCTCTTGGAGGGGTGATAAAGTTGATCAATTTCGTGGTAGTAGATGCCCCAAGCAACTACTGTGCTATCTTTGGGAGGCCGATTCTCAATGCGTATAGAGCAATAGTGTCCACTTTTCACCTTGCCCTCAAGTTCGCTGCTGAAGGAAAACAGTATCGGGTCAGAAGCAACCCAAAGGTAGCTCGGGAGTGCTACGTCCGAACTGTCAACATGGTCACCGACGCTCCACTTCCCAAGATCATGAATGAGGTTTTGGAGGTTGCTGAGTCTCCAGAGGCCGCCGAGGAAGGAAAAGATCGAGAAGGGGATCACTTGGAACCTGCCCAAGCGACCCAAGAAGTTCCTATTGCTGAGGGGGCAGAAAAGAAGCTAGTCATCAACGCTGAGTTGCCAGAAGAGGAGAAAGTGGAGCTAATCTCCTGTCTGTTGGGGAATCTGGATATCTTCGCTTGGTCAGCGGAGGATATGCCAGGAGTGGATCCAGACGTGGCTTGTCATCATCTAAACGTATCTCCTGAGTTCAAGCCCGTCCAGCAAAAGAAGAGAGAAGTGGCGACCAAGCTGGCGTTGCCCATCAGAGAGGAGGTTTCCAAACTCCTAAAAGCGGGTTTCATTTCTGAGATTCAATATCCCACGTGGATGTCGAATGTTGTAATGGTTAAGAAATCTTGTGGGAAGTGGCGCATGTGCGTGGACTTCACCAAACTTAATAAAGCGTTCCCTAAAGATTGTTACCCTTTGCCTCGGATAGATGTCTTAGTTGATTCCGCGGGGGTATGGTTTTATGAGTTTCCTCGATGCCTTCTCCGGGTACCATCAAATTAAAATGCACAAACCTGACATCCCGCATACCTCATTTATCACAAACGATGGGTGTTACTGCTATCTCGTAATGCCCTTCGGTCTTAAAAACGCGGGTGCAACATACCAAAGAATGATGGATACCGTCTTTAAACATCAAAAGGGCAGGAATCTCGAAGTTTACGTTGATGATCTTCTTCTCAAAAGTAAAACATTCTCATTGCACTTGAAAGACCTCGTAGAGACGTTCGCTACTCTACGGAGGTTCAAGTTAAAATTAAACCCATTGAAATGTGTGTTCGGGGCAAGCAAAGGAAAATTTCTTGGGCATCTCTTAACTCCTGATGGCCTTGCACCAAATCCAGATAAGGTGAAGGCCATCCTTGATATGACCCCTCCTCGAAATACTAAAGAAGTTCAACAACTTGGGGGGAGATTGGCAGGATTGAGCAGGTTTATCTCCAAATCCGGAGATAAAAGTGCCCCATTCTTTAAAACATTGCGAGGGGGATCAAAGTTCGAATGGAGCGAGGAGTGTAACAAGGCTTTCGAGCAGCTGAAGGGACAGTTAACTTCGACTCCACTACTCCAAAGTCCCCGTGAGGGAGAAAAGCTATTCTTATATCTGGGAGTCGGACCAGAAGCGGTGAGTTCCGTCCTCGTTCGGGAAGAAAAGAGGAGGCAGTTTCCAATATACTATGTCAGCCACATCCTTAAGGATGCAGAAACCAGATATTCGATCCTGGAGAAACTGACATTGGCTTTGGTTATGTCTGCGCGAAGGCTTCGCCCTTATTTTCAGGCTCATTCCGTCCAAGTTATTACAGATCATCCTTTAAAAAATATTCTTGAAAAGCCAGATCATTCAGGGAGGTTGGCAAAATGGGCTATTGAACTAAGTGAATTTGAGATATCGTACATTCCCCGAACAGCAATCAAAGCGCAAATCTTGGCAGACTTCCTGGTAGATACAACAGAGCTTAGTCCTGAACAGGTGGTACGATCTCCTCTGGCTTGGATCATTTATGTGGATGGGGCTTCTGGCAGAAACTCCGTGGGAGCCGGAGTAGTGTTGATCAGCCCAAATGACATCAGGCTGGAGCAAGCTATCAAGTTCTTCTTTCCAGTTACAAATAACCAGGCAGAATACGAAGCACTTCTGGCTGGGCTAAGGCTTGCGAAGGAGTTGGGCATAGAATATGCACATGTTAGAACCGATTCACTGGTGATGTCCTCCCAGGTCTTGGGAAATTATGAGACAAGGGAGCCGATTCTGCGAAAATATCTGCTATTAGCCAAAAAGGAAATCGGAAGATTCAAGTCATTTATTATCGAGCACATCCCAAGAACGCAAAATGAGGAGGCAGATGAATTGTCGAAGTTCGGTCTTCCATCAGGGGGAGTGACCTTTGAACTCTTTCATCCGGCAATAGATGAGGCAGAACTCATGCAAATTGATCATAATCCTTCATGGAAGGATCCTTACGAGTTATTCCTATCAAAGGGGGAGTTCCACCATTCCATCAAAGATCGGAGAAGATTCAAAAGGAAGGCGGCATATTATTATCTAATAGCAGGAGTTCTCTACAGAAAAACTTTGATTTCCCCCTCAGCACGATGTGTTTCAGAAGAAGAGATCCCTATCATACTTCAGGAAGTTCATTCTGGGGAATGTGGTAGCCATTCAGGGGCAAAAACCTTAGAAAAAAGGATCCTGCGGCAAAGATATTTTTGGCCGACTATGAGAAAGGATGCTGAAGCATTTGCCAAGCGGTGTGTGCAGTGCCAAAAGTTCGCTCCTCTTCAGCATCTGCCCGCTCAGTCGCTTAGGTCAATAACTGCACCCTGGCCCTTTACAGTTTGGGGGATGGATCTCATCGGACCCTTTCCAATGGCTAGCGGTCAGCGCCGCTTTATCATAGTGATGATTGACTACTTCAGTACGTGGATCGAGGCTAAGGCACTGGCAAGAACTACTACCCAAATCATCAGAAACTTCATCTGGGGAGAAATAGTCTGCCGACACGGAATTCCGCTGGCAATTGTCACTGATAATGGTCCACAATTCAATAATCCCGAGATGATAAAATTTTGCGATCAGGTTGGAATTGACCTGAGGTTTTCCTCAGTACATCATCCAAGGACCAATGGTCAGGTAGAAGCAGCCAACAGGCGAATCCAGCAGCTCCTGATGAAAAGAGTTTGGAATCAGAAAGGAAACTGGGCAGATCAACTTCCCTCCATCCTTTGGACTCTTCGTACTACTCCATCTTCAGCTACAGGGGAGACACCATTCAAACTGTCTCATGGCTCGGAGGCTGTTGTTCCTGTGGAGTTTGAGGTGGTCACTGCAAGAGTTGTGTACGGAAAAGAAGGAGGAGAAGCGTGGGTAGAATATAATGACGAGGCTGTCAAGTATAGTTTGGATCTAATCGAAGAACTTCAGGATGAGGCAACAATAAGGCAAGAAGAAGTTAAAAGGAGGATGGCAAAGTACTTTGACAAAAATGTTAGGGTAAAGCATTTTGCTGTCGGCGACGTCGTATTAAAAAAGGTTGATGCAGCAGCCCGAACAGGTAATGTCGGGAAGCTAAATCCTAATTGGGCTGGACCTTTCATCGTCAAGGGGGTATTAAAAAGTGGGGTTTATCGCCTCCAAACAAGTGAAGGAGAAGACATCCCGCGCACCTGGAGTGGCGACGATCTCAAACGGTTCTATCCTTGAAATGTCTTCTTTACTTTCCTGCAGTTTTTTGAGATATTTTAATAAGAAGCTCCATACTGACACTTCTCCATGTCTGATGTTTCCTTTCTGCATTTTCTCATATATCAAACTCACTGAACCACGGAGACATCGCCAAGTTCTGCTCGAACCCCCTCGGATTGTAGTCATTAGCGTAAAACCATGAAGATCATGTGTAGTGGGGAGTTTTCGAACACGTGTAGTGGTAGCTTGCCAATTCCCGTGCGGTGGTCTTCAGAACCTTGGATCCCGGCTGAAATCCGACACACCCCTGCATCAAGGGAGGTCTAGGTGAATGTTGGCTCTATCATGCCCCGAGGGGGATATAATTACAGCTTTGATGATCCTTCTGAGGAAAGCAATGTCGGTATAGCCCCCGCGGCATAACCACACCTGCCCAACTGATCATCTTAGTCTGTGACTATCGAATACTCCAAGGTACTCTCGAGCGATGCCTAAGTGGGACCCACAACTGAGTTGATCTCTCTGAGGAAAGCAATGTTCGCCGCCTAGGCCCACCTGCCCAATTGATCAACTCGGCTTGTAGCCCTAGGCAAGAGAGCAGTCGAGTCGCTTACAGCCCTTATGACCACTTGAGGAAAGCAATGTTCGCCGCCTAGGCTCACCTGCCCACTTGGTCATCTGGGTCTGTACTTGTTTCTCTTTATTTCTACAGCTCTTATGACCACTTGAGGAAAGCAATGTTCGCCGCCTAGGCCCACCTGCCCACTTGGTCATCTGAGTCTGTAATCATCTTTATTGCATTACCAGGGATTATCTCGTCCCATATGGTCATTATAGACCATTTGGAGGAAAAAGCAGGATTTCTATGTGCAGCATAAACCGGACGACTTAATACTCAAATCGGGCGGTTTGAAATAAGCAGGTATCAGGGCTTTCCGACGGTCTGGTTATTAAACCTGGCGGTCTGGTTATTAAACCTGGCGGTCTGGTTATTAAACCAGGCGGTCTAAAATCAGCAGGTTCCAAAGATGTCATACGGTTCGGTTTTTAGACCGGGCGGTTTGAAATAAGCAGGTACCAGGGCTTTCAGGCGGTCTGGTTATTAAACCAGGCGATCTAAAATCAGCAGGTTCCAAAGACGTCATGCGGTTCGGTTTTTAGACCGGACGGTTTGAAGTGAACAGGGTATCATTAAGGTATCAAGGTAAATATCAGGGAAGCAAGCATAATCATGACCGGCCGACCTTATTATCCGGATTATGAATTTATCATCCTTATGGGTTTCCATTCAATCCAATCGGATAATCACAGGATCTTTTCAATCAGGCGGTTATGATTTTCGTTGCAAGTATAAAACATGCTAAACGCACGAATTCTATATACAGCTCGTACGGCTTGTCAGGTTATGATTTTCGTTGCAAGTATAAAACCTGCTGAACGCACGAATTCTATATACAGCTCGTACGGCTTGTCAGGTTATGATTCTCGTTGCAAGTATTAAACCTACTAATCGCTCGAATTCTATATACAACTCGTACGGCTTGTCAGCCAATGTTATATATAACTGTCATATAGATTGATCGGATTAAATGTTAATCGCACGGTTTATCAACTGATCTTCTTGAGACTGGATATTCTGCTTACGGTCGCACGGCTTGTTTATTTCAAATTCCGGATCGGTTATCTGATTGCATTCACGGAGGTGGGATTTACAGCAATGTTAACTGCAAGTCGCCTGAGTTAAGACGCTGACCGCTCGGTCTGAAAATTGTTCTCATGACTTGTCCTTCTTTATCCTGGAAAGCAAGTATGCCGGGTCTAGTAGTAACCGCGCGGCTCAATTGTGTCCGGTCTCCGGGATGTCGTAATACATTCGTAATAAGTTAGCACTTTCTCAGAATAAATCGGATAAATTCGATTCAGATTAAAAGAAGCAAGCTATGCGAGTGGGTTTGTAGATACTTTACCGGAATCTTATGAAGATCGCTATCCTAACCGGATAAATTGACATTAAGTCGCACGACTTGGTTAGATTTAACACAGAAAGAGATCGCAAACAATCGCAAGTAAGTCGCAGAAGGTAGACGGATAGACAGGTAAAAGCTTTTCATTTCATTATCAAAACATTGTTTACATTATGTTTTAAGCCGTCCGGCTAACAACATCAAGCTGACGGCTATTCAAAATAAAAAGCAAAATACAGCTACTGATTGTGCGATTTGAGTTTCTTAGACCCAGGAGCACTTGAATGTTCGCTGCCATCAATCGAAACGTCAGGAGAATAACCCTCGCTACCCGACGAGGATGAGCTGCTCAATTCGCCCGATTTGCGACCAACATCTTCTTCAGAATCGCTGGATTCGGACTCCGAGCCACTCTCACCACTCTTAGCCGCTCCGGGTTCTTCGACCTCGTCATCTCCATCATCGCTCTCCTCCGAACTGGATCCGTCAGCTTTATTCTTTCCTTTGGCTTTCCGCCTGATCTTTTCTAACTTCTTTTGCAAGATCAGATAGGCGTCCGAGAAGGTGAAATGCTCGAAACCGGGCGCGAACCCGTTGAGCTCCCGCAAGCGGTTAAAAGCATTATCAATTCCCTCGGCGACATGAGGGAAGAGTTCCTGCTGATAGACCGGGTCGGTCTCATCATACTTAGCCTGCAAAAGAAAAGAGTAAGGTAAGACCGTGCGGTCTGAGAACATTGGTGTTGATGCTGGCCAGGTGATGACTTACCGACTCGGCTTCCTTTAGCCGCGCATTTTCTTTCTTCAGTTCGGCAATTTCCTTCTCTTGAAGAGCGTTTTCTTTAATCAACCTCTTAAGGGTCATCCCCATGAAGGCGTTGGTGATGAAGCTCTCGGCACTAACCCGCGCGGCCTCCCTGGCGAGCTCTTCGTCAGGAATTTTCCTCAACCTCCTGAAGTTCCGTCGGCCGAACATAGCGATGCTAGCGGCCTCAGCATGCCGGCCCGACTTCTCGTTCGCCCAGTGGGGAAGCGCAGTAGAGATCTGGACACTATCGCTGTCCGGGTGCCAGGTCAAGACCGGGTGGCCTTTTAGATCCTTCACCTTGCTAAAGGAGCGAAGGGCGGCAAAGTCGCCCGAGGAACCCGAATCCTCCCCATCAGACGGCAGCGGCTTGTTCCTGGCTTGCCTCTTCCTCTTCTCCGTCTGAGTCAAGACTAAACCGGCCGGACTGATCGGCTTGTTAGCAGGAACAACGGCTTGGGCTACAAAAGGAGAAGAGTCAGCACAAGAGACCGAGCGGTTAACGTTAAAGTCGGAAGCAAAGGGAAGCTTACTATCTTCAAGCCGAACGTTCTCTAGCTCGGCAAGTAGAGGGATATAGTAGCTTATGTTAAGCCGCTCATCCTTGAGAAGCTTGCAGATTCCCTTCTCCACTTCGCTTATTGGGACCGGTTGAAAGGCCTCCTCAGGCCGCACTTGCGGATTCGGGTTCAACAGACCAAGTCGGCCTTCGAAGATCAAGTATCTCTCCGGCCAGGCCGTGACCTTGTTCGCCAGATTGACCATCTTCAACCCGCGGCAGCCAAAGTAGAGGTGGCCTTTGAAAACATCCGATTCAGAGTCCGGGATGGCTCGCACCGAGAATATCTTCCTGAAGAGGTCCATAGAGAAGCGGACTCTCTCAGATCGCAGGTAGGAGATGAAGCTACATATCCCGGCCATCGAGTTGGGAGAAATCTGGCCGGGAACAACTCCATAATGGTCAAAGACCATGGCGAGCTCATTCGAAATCGGCAATTTGAATCCGCAATCGAAATGGTCGATTGGGATCGCGATATGGTTTGGGCCAGACGAATTCATCCGCTCATCACGGAGCGGAAGCCGCGCGAGCAGCGGACTGTCAGTCATGTGCTTCTCGACGAATTCGTCCAGCTCGGCCTTTGTCAAACGGCACTCCTCGAGGTCTGCAGAGTGAAAGGCCACAGCGGCTTCGGAGCGGGTAGCAGAGGTCTTCGCAGGTCGCTTCGAATGGCGCTTTACTCCCATCTTGAAATTTTGGTAAAAGGAATTTCGGAAGGGCGCTACTTATAAGAACGGATGATCTGCATTTAGCAAAGGTCAAATCACGGCTAGACCGGTCAACCCGTGCGGGTACATCATCACAAAACTTAACCACAAAGACCGTGTAATTCAAACAAGCGAATTAAAGAATCACGAAAACAAGCAGATCGGTTTATGTAAAATAACTCACAGACATCAATCAACACAACAAGAAGGCAAAAAAGTAAATTCAAATATTTAAGCCGCACGGCCTGAATGGCAGATCGAATATTATAGAGTCAGATTCAAGCAAATTGTCCAAGAGACCGAATAGAAATATTATTACAAAGTTCATATCTCAGAGCCACTCGTTACGGACGGGTATCGCTCGGTTCATCCTCCCTGTGAAGCCGCGCGACATGATCGCCGATTTGAAGTACAGTTCCCTGCATTTGGTTCATATTATGATTAAGGCGGTTGATCATGCTATGAATCCGCGCGACATCTCTCTCTACTCGCGTCACGGGGATCATGCGAGTAGGCAAGGTCGCTGCGGACTCATGAACACTAACAACTGGGCGGGTCGTCCCGGCTACAGGAAGAGATGAGCTCGTCCCTGCGTCCGGGCGGCTTGACCCTCGCCGGCCTTCGTCAACTACGTTAATAGGGCGCCGACTTCCGCCGGCTTCCTTGGCCAAATGAAGGTATCTGTCCCTATAATAGGCACAGTCCTCTTCGAGCTTGCGGACTTCCTTCTTTCCACGATCAATCCGGACGGTCAGCGCAGCCACTTGGTCTTGCTGCGCCTTTTCTTTCTCTCGACGCTCTCTCCGCTCGGCCTCCAGCGCTGCTCGGCTTTCCCTCCGTTCGGTTTCCAATTCAACCCGAAGAGCAGCTTTCTCATCTTGGGCGACCTTCTCTCTCTCCTCCACAGCCCTCAGCTGCTTAGCAAGGGTTTCCAGATTCTTTTGAAGCCGGGACATCTCGTCCTCCATCCGAGTATCCGGCCGAGAAGAACTCAGCAATGGTGAATCAAGAGGGGGAAGATAGGTCACCAGTTCGCCCGGCTTCGGGATAGAGTCACGGTCATCTGCAATAAGAGAAAATAGTCAAGGAGTATTCAAAAGGAAACCGCTTTCATCGAATTTTCCTCGCTTACAAGCCGCGGCAGTTTGAATTGAATTCGGGCGGACGGGTCGCCTTATTAGCTCAGTATCGAACTTTCGGCGTTGTTCTCTCCACGATCTCTCACTTTGCCTCCGCTTAGCAGCAGAAAGTTGAGCAGCGGAGGGAAAGAAGTTGGGCGACGGGTTCAACAACGAAGCGCGCGATTTGTTTCGAGGCCTCGGCATGAAAAAACGAATGGAGTGGTAATCCGCTCCCCTTTTACCTTGCAGCAAAAGATTGGGTTGCGGCGGGGGCGGCCTGGCAAGCTGATCTCTTACTCGCTCCGCCTTCACCTGCATAAACCGCAGACCGACCGTCACGGTATCTTCAGGTACTGGTATGGTTCTTTCAGTCGCGACCTCAGGAAGGATGGCCTCCTTAAGGCTGGTGGCATCCTCAGACAGGGCGGATCCTTTCTCTCCTGGCGGGTTAGCAGCCTGCAGTTCGGAAGAAGTTCTCAGCTGATCATCTTGCTTCTGAAAAGAATCAAAATCCTTAAGGAGGTCGCTTACGGAAATGCTATGAGCATCAATTGGAACCTGGTCGCTCGGCTGGGGAGGAGTACTCAAGCCTTCCGAAACTTCATTCTCGCGCGACTTGCCTTGCAGGCTGTCCGCTTTCGGTTTCCCAGATGCTGCCTTATTCTTGGCCTTCAGCTTCTTCATCTTCTTGAGAAGTCTGTCCGCAGCGGACTCCTCCTTCTTTCTCTTTTTTGACTTCAGGACGGTTGGTTTGTTCGGGCTGTCCTCGACGTTAATAACTGGAGCTTCCAGATCGGTCGGCTTGGGGGAGTCAACTGCCTCTCCCCCTTCATCTCTAATTTTTAGATGAAAATCCCCGGACGGGGTGACCTCCATCTTGAAAGACTCATCCCCATCGCCTTTTTGGGAAGCAGTCTCCAAGCCTGTCTTACCCGGCGGAGAAGGCGGGCTGTTCCCTTTGTCAGAGAAGGTTGGGGGATCAGCTGGGGGCGGGTTCAGACAGCTCGCCTCATCTTTAGTCGACAGGACGACTGTTTGCTCAGGAAGCAGTTCGGTCGGCTTGTTTTCCTCCTGTTTAGATGACAAGTCGATTGTCAACTCTGCAGGTAGGTCGGTCGGTTTACTTGTAGAAGCAATTGTTACGGTCTTATCAGGCCGCTTCGACTTTTTCTTCTTCTTCTCTTTCGAGCGGTCTCTCTCGCGGTTCTTTCCGGACTTCTCAAGAACTTCGAGCTCAGCCATCAGGTTCACCATCTTTTTCGGGCTGTTCAATCCGAAAGCCCTAACCGCAATAGGCGAGTAGTGACTCGTGGTAACAATGGAGTTATGCCAGAATCGAAGCTTCTGGAACATTTATAACCAACGGGGTGAAGACGGCGCGGTCTCCGGCTAGCACTGATATTTTCGAAATCTTCACGGAAATTTAAAAATATGCGGGGATTATGTTTACCCGGGAAACCGCTTTCAAGAGGATTACTCGCAGACCGAGCGGTTTGCGTATCCAAGTCGCCCGGCTCAGGTTAAACGAGATCCATCGACACCAGCTAACACAGGTCGGGCGGTCTGGCATAACTCAGACCGCCGCCAAGTACTAAAGATAGTCCAGGCCCAAGTCCAGCAGGGCAAGTCGCGGTCTCAAGTCGGAGGTCGCGCGGTTTATGCCATGGAGACAAGCCAAGGTCCAAAGTCAAAGAACAAGTCGCGGCCTCAAGACAGAGACCGAGCGGGTAGCATCGTCGCCTTGGCCGCATCATCTTTAGCCTCTGGTCAGACAATTCGGAGGGGCAAGCCGCCAAGCCGCGCGACTTTTTTTCTTTCCTTCTTTGTGTATCCCGTCACCGCCTGCCCGTTTCTCCTGTACCCGGGCAGGCGGTTATTTTATCCCTGCCCGTTCGGGCAGGCCCCCAAGCCTATAAATAGGGGGCGGCACTGTTCCCAAGACACACACACTCGAACCTAGGAGCTCGCTTGTTTGAGCTGCGGACTCGAGTTTCTCGTCTTGCGGACTGTCTGACCGGCCGACTTCTCTTTTCCTGCACTTGCAGCCCGCTGTAACCACTTCTTTCTAATCAAAGGAAAGCCCGTCGCAGGAGTGGCATTTGCCGCGGCGGGCGAAGTCTGGCCTTGACCGCTGCTAGCGGTCTCATTCTTCTACACAAAAAGTAATCGGCAACCCGCAGCCTCCGGTTTCCCTCGGAGGTGCGATCTCGGACTCAACAGATACGTTAGGCTTCTTTTGAAAATAGAGTTCATATGGTGTGAGATTAAGAGATGACGAAACATGATTCTATTTATAACATAACATGATGTATTTACGGCTTCGACCAAAAAAATGACTTAGGCAATTTATATTCACATAACATAGTGCGTGCTAGTTCTTGAAGTGTTTTATTCTTTCTTTCTACAACACCATTTTGTTGTGGTGTGCGTGGTGCGAAGAACTCATGTTTTATGCCTAACATATCACAAAAAGAAGTAATTTTTTCATTTTCAAATTCTCCTCCATGATCCGAGCGAATGCATTTAATTTTTAAATCACTTTCATTTCTAATACGAGTATATAATTTTGAAAATTCGCAAAAAATATCGGATTTGGATGAGAGAAATATTGTCCAACAATATCTTGAAAAATCATCTATTAAAACATATGTATATCTACCACCAAGACTTGCGGTGTTAACGGGACCAAAAAGATCCATATGAATTAATTGCAAGGGTCTTGAAGTAGAAATAATATTTTTACTTTTGAAAGAGGATTTTGTAATTTTACCTTTTTGACAAGGTGAACATAGTGAAGGTAAATTCCCATTTAATCTAGGCAATCCTCTAATTAAATCTTTTTTGGCAAGTTTTACAATAAGTTTTGTGCTAGCATGTCCTAGCCTTCTATGCCAAAGTTCTAATTTATCATTTTTAGTGATAAAACATTTTATAGATACTTTAGAAAGATCATAAAAAGAAACTATATAATCATTATGTATTCTTGGTGCAGTTAGTAAAATATCTTTTGTAGTAGGATTACATATTTTGCATAGATTAGTGGAAGATTCAAATAAAACATCTAATCCTTTATCGCATAATTGACTAATAGAAATAAGATTGTGTTTTAGCCCTTTCACATAAAGAACATTAGATATAATAAAAGATTCGTTACCAACTGTACCAATACCCATGATCCTTCCTTTTCCGTTATCGCCAAATGTTACGATCCCTCCCTTCTTCCTTTCTAGGCTAAGGAACTTTGCTTTATTGCCCATCATGTGCTTGGAGCATCCAGAATCCAAGTACCACACGTCTTCATTTTCCTTAGCCTGCCTGCACATCTAGAAAGAAGATGAGAGTAAAGATCCGGATACCCAAGTGGTACCACCCATAGAATAAGTGGAAGCCTTAGGTACCTAGATTTGCTTTAAAGTAGTTTGTTTTAATTTCCTGCAAGAACTAGACGTGTGACCAAACCTATAACAGTTTGCACACGTAATAAAGGGGGTTGAGATCATTTTCTGGAATATTTTCTTGCTGGAAGGAATCAATTTTGTAGAGGAAAAACATTTTGAAAAAGAAAATCCAGGCTTCTTGTATGAGGTGCTAGCGCCGGCGTTAGTGGCTAGCGCCGGGCGGTAGCCCTCACCTCGATATCCGAGCCTAAATTTTCCAGACCCGTAGCACTGGTTCCCTAAAATCATTTCTAGTGATTTTTGGCCTATTCTAAATTTTTTAATGGTCATGGTGAGATCATGAACTTGTGCTTTAAGTGATAAGTTTTCTTTCACAAGCATGACACACCTATTTTCAAAACCTTTTTTATTATTTTGATTTGCAAAAGAGAGACTTCTAATTTCCTTTCTAATTCCCTCTTCTCTTTTGTAAGAATTTTTGCATGGGAGAGGGCTTTAGAAAGAGAATCTTCAATATCCTTTGCCATCTTAATGGAGTGATCACACTCTTGGCAAGAGACCTTTCTTTTTTCTAAAATAATTAATTTTTTGGAAAGCTTTTGATTTTCTTTAATTAATGATTCATTTTTCCGATTTAATAAAATACTATCTTTCATATTTTCATCAAAAGCTTTGCAAGTTTCAAGAAATTTATTGAAAAGTTCATCAAAAGTGGGAGGAGTTACCTCAGTGTCGCTAAGAACACTGGCATCGTCGTCGTTTCCATGTCCCGTGAGGCACATGTTTGCTTCCTCATCTTCGTTTGATGAATACCCGCTTGATTCTTCAGAGGTGGAGGAGTCATCCCATGTTTTTGCTTTTAACACATTCCTCTTTTCCTTCCCTTTGTGCCGTTTCTCCTTTTTCTCCTTCAAAAATTTTGGGCACTGGCTCCGAATATGCCCGGTCTTCCTGCAATGATAACATTCTGGTGGCCTTTCTTCGTCATCATCGCTCTCCTTTTCCTTCTTTGAAGATGACCCTTTCCATCTTCCTTCCTTTTGGAAATATTTCCGGAAGGTGTTTCTCCTTTCCGGATTTTTCATGAACTTTCGAAAGTTCTTTACAAAAAGGCTTTCTTCATCTTCATCCTCATCCTCTTGACACTCCTTCTTTGATTTTAGTGCTAACGCCTACTTCTTTGGCTCTTTGTTGAATTCATCGTGTTGGATCTTGAGTTCTACCTCATGGGTTTTGAGATTCCCAATGAGGCTCTCAACTTGGAGCGTTCTTAGATCATGCGACTCCGAGATAGCTGTTACCTTCGGATTGAATTTTGGAGGAAGGGATCGAAGAATCTTTCGAACCAAGTCGCCGTTGGAGAAAGTCTTTCCAATAGCTTTGGAGGCATTGACGATCTTGGTGAAGCGTGTGTACATTGCATCGATATCTTCGCTTTCATCCATCCGAAACTTTTTATATTCTGACTCCAGTTGGAAAAGTTTTGAATCTTTAACCTGCGATGTACCTTCATGAGTAATTTCCAAATGATTCTAAATTTCATGTGCAGTAGTACATGCTGAAATTCTATTAAATTCATTTATATCTAACGCACAAAATAAAACATTCATGACCTTGGCGTTATTTTTGCATTTAAGTTTATCCCTATCATCCCATTTATCTTTTGGTTTTTCTAATGTTATCTCTCCAACTACAATTGTAGGAGGAGAGTATTCCTCTTCTACCATATTCCATACCTCAATATCTAGGGTCATAAGAAAATAACTCATCCTATTTTTTCAATAATTATAATCTGACCCAGTAAATAGTTGAGGTCTACTAATTCCCCGTCTCTCTGAAAAAGCGAGATCATAAGACGCCATTATTCCTGGTTTTTAAGCCGTTTGGAATAACCTAGCTTTGATACCACTTGTTAGATCGATAAGCACCCTTAGAGGGGGGTGAATAAAGGAATAAAAATTCTTTTTATAATTTTATGAAAATGACTAAATTGTTTTTAGTAAGCAAGAGAGCAAAATAAACAATTTAGCAAAAAGTAATTTGCAATTATAAAATTTACGTCAAATGAGAGAAATCAAGTAAACACAAATATAGACATGATTGTATTACATAAATAAGTGTTTACATAAATTTGATTTCAATATCGCTAGAAATCGGAGGCGTTCAAATGTTAATAACTTTTCCTTTTCTATACCGACTTGTATCCTCACAAACCGGTTGGCTTTAGCCTATCCTACCCCGGATATGACTTCGAGCACCCCCTAGATCTAAACTCTTAGACCTAGTCGTCAACTCACGCGGCAAATTACCCCCTAAGCCGCGCAAGGACCTAGTCGCCAACACAAAGCGATTTTACTACAAAATTTACAATAAAGAAATAAAGTAAATGACAAGAACTCCCTCTATGAGATTTCTGAAGTTGAGGATGAAGGATCGCTGTAGCATAAGTGAGGTTGAAGCGATCGTTCTTCGGATGCAGCGTGGGGAATTCCTTCTCCAGAAATCTTCTTTGGCTTTGAGTGAGAGATGAACTTTCGGCAGAGTAACAACTCTGGAATTTTGGCACAAGTAATCTCTCTGGAAGCTCTCAACAAAACGAGAGAGAAGCCATCAATTTATTGACTTTGTCGCTAGCGCCTGCGGTAGCTCCTAACGCATGCGGTAGCGTTCGTGTGGAGGCGGTTACGAAACCGTCGGCGGCGTGACGTTGTGCACGAACTTGAGTTAGCGCCAGGCGGTAGCGCTAGCGCTGGCGGTAGCGGTAGCGCCTGCGGTAACCCCTAGCGCTGGCGGTAGTGCTTAAGTTCAGTTTGTTGGTTCCAAGCTGCTTTCTACCTGTGGAGTATTGCACCTATAGTTCCTGCACACTATAAACACACGACAAGCAAGATCAAATACAATTTGGAATTTGTTATTCTCAAACAAAGGGATGTGACACACTTGTCCAACTCTAATTTCTTTTCCATACAACTTTAGTGACGACTTTTCGGGTTGGACTCCGATCGCCCGTGGTTTTCACCCTATTGGATTTCCACGTAAAATCTGTCTCACTTTTATTGTTGTTATTATCGTGCTGTGGTTTTGTTGTGTATCAGCCTAAGAGGTCGTGCATGTACTTGCTCGAACTAATTTGCAGGTGCTCTGGTCGTTTTTGCGTGCTCTCTTGCCCCACAAGTGGTATCAGAGGCAGGTTCATTGTTAGAGCAGTTATCAGGCCGTCCTATTGAGATTTGAGACGAGTCGATCAGATATTTCAGGTTGGTGATCGGGTGCGGTAAGTGATGATTGTTGGTCTGCTCCCTATCCTCTTTGATTGCCTCCTTTGAAATAGTCGGCTCAAAGAACTGAGGTCAGTTCGATCAGTGACAGCGCACGATTGAGTCTACTTCAGGTTCAAGTTCCAAGCAAATGATGAGATTAAACAACGTGAACTACCATCAGTGGCACCTACTGATGGAAAACATGATTTATGTGAAGGGATGACATGCTTCCATCTTTGAGGAGATGCCTAAAGATATAGATCTCAATAAGTGGAAGGTGAAGCACCGAAAACTATTATGCGGATTTATCAGACGGTTCGTGGAGCCGAACGTCTACAACCATGTTGCAAGTATTGCCGATGCGAAGATTCTTTGGAAGACCTTGGAGACATTGTATGTCAAGAACATTGACATCAACATGCTATATCTGCTGAAGAAGCTTGGAGAGTTTAAGTATAAAGATGACTCACCTATCATGGATCATGTGAATGAGTTTCAATGTATTATTGATCAACTTACTGCTATGAAGGTGACCTTCGAGGATGAGGTCAACACATTATGGTTGCTGAAGTCCCTTTCGGACTTTTGAGAGATGGTCAGAGTTTCTCTAATCAACTCCTCTCGTGGAAGCATTATTATTATGGAGATTATCAAGAGTGACATTTTAAATGAAGAAGTAAGAAGAAAGTCTCAAGGGATATCAGACTCTTCTTCACGAGCTGATTTCCTCTTTACTGAGCCCAGAGGAGAGGCAGGAACAAGAGCAGAGGAAGGAATAGCGAGAAGAGCCAAAGCAGGGGGAAGTCCAAGTCACGTTATCGGAACGTGGAGTGCCACTATTGTCATAAGAAGGGGCATATTCAGAAGTTCTGTTATTCTCTGAAGAGTGATGAAAGGAAGAATGAAGTGGCTACTGATGATAGGAAGGAGAGTCACACTGCAGCTTCTGTATCTGCAGAGGAGGACGATGTCATCACTGTTGAAGATGATGTCACTGATGCACTCTCCTGTGATGATCGAAGTTGGATTGTTGATTCGGGGGCTTCTGCACATGCCTCCCATAAAAAAAGAGTTATTTGCCACCTATACTACTCACGATTGTGGGGTGCTTAGGATGAGCAATGGTGACACTTCTAAAGTCATCGGGACAAGAGACATGCACCTGAAGACGAGCACTGAAGGATTGCTGATCCTAAGAGATGTGCTACATGTACCTGACATCCACTTCAACCTAGTTTCAGTTGGGAAGCTAGGTGATGAAGGACACTTGAGTGTCTTTGGTGGAGATTTTTGGAAGCTAATCAAGGGGTCGCTAGTAGTGGCCGGAGGTTATTGAGAGACTGGTCTATACTACATGGATGAGAGACCTGAAGCTACTCAGGCCAACGCCGTTATAGATGGGGAATCCACATCCTTATGACACGGGATATTGAGTCACATTAGCCAGAAGGGCCTGGAATGTCTCTCCCGGAAGAAGATGATCATTGATCTATCTATGGATCCGTTAAAGAGATGCGATCAATGCATGGATGGCTGGGAAGCAGAATATCCGAGCTGCTGGAGCTCGTACACACTGATGTTTGCGAGCCATTGAGGGTGCAGATGAGAGAAGAACGTCTTACTTCGTGACGTTCATTGATGATCATTCGAAAAAAATTTGGGTCTTTGCTATTAAGACCAAAGATGTGGTCTTCGACACTTTTCAGAGATTCCACGCAGAATTGGAAAGGCAGCCTGGGAAGAAGTTAAAATGCATCAGGTCCGACAATGAGGGAGAGTATATTGGTCATTTTGTACTGCAGAGATCAAGAGATCATGCATGAAAAGACTCCGCCCAAGACGCCGCAGTTGAATGATGTAGCAGAAAAAATGAATAAGACACTGATGGAGAGGGTGAGGTGCATGCTGTCTGAGTCAAAGGTACCTGACATGTTTTGAGGTGAGGCTTTATACACAGTTGCGCACGTCATCAACCTCTCTCCCAATTATGCATTAGAGGAGGATGTTCCTAATAGGGTCTGGTTCGGGAAAGACCCTTCATATACTCACTTGAGGGTCTTTGGCTGTAGAACCTTTGTGCATGTCCCTCGGGACGAAAGATCGAAGTTGGATTTCAAGTCACGACAATGCATCTTTCTGGGATATGGACGCAACGACGAGTTTGGCTACATGTCCTTTGATCCAATTGAGAAGAAACTTGTACGCAGTCGTGATGTTATATTTTGCACAGATCAGACTATGGTTGATCCTGAGAAGATTGAAAAGGTTGACTCTCGCACTGATGCAAAGTCTCCAATGGTTGGAGGTGATGACGCTAAGGAGGCAGTAGAGCCTGGGCCAGTAGAAGGTATTGAAACACTTCTAGATCATGAGGACACTACCGACAGTGAGCCTAGATTTGCAGAGGATATTATTGATGATATACCCACACCAGTTGCTGAGCTCACTTCACGGAGGTCTGATAGAGTAAGACACTCTTCTTCAAGATACTCTGCTACTGAGTATATTTTATTGACTGATGCGGGGGGAGCCTGAGAGTTATGATGAAGCAGTGGAGAGCTTAGATGCGAAGCAGTGGATGGTTGCTATGCAAGAGGAGATGCATTCCCTACAAGAGAACCACACTTATAAGTTGGTGAAATTGCCTAAGGGCAAGAAGACTCCGAAGAATCAGTGGGTCTTTAAAGATCCATTTACACCACCCAGATACAAAGCCAGATTAGTGGTGAAGGATTTCAGTCAGCAACATGAAGTTGATTTCGATGAGATTTTCTTTCAAGTTGTGAAGATGTCGTCTATCCGGGTTGTTCTTGGCCTTGCTGCAAGGCTAGACCTGGAAGTTGAGCAGATGTATGTCAAAATCATTTTTCTGCATGACGATCTTGAGGAGGAGCTTTATATGGAGCAACCTGAAGGATTCAGGGTCAAAGGGAAGGATAATCTGGTATGTCGGCTGATGAAGAGCTTATATGGACTGAAGCAGACCCCGCGACAGTGGTGCAAGAAATTCGATGCTTTTATGTGGGCGATCGACTTCAGGAGGACCACCCTAGATCACCGCGTGTTTGTGAAGCAGTATGCTCCGGAGGATTTTATCATCTTACTCCTGTATGTTGATGACATGTTGATAGTCGGGAGTAGGACTGCGCGCATTGCTGAGCTGAAGCGGCAGTTGAGCTCCACGTTTGAGATGAAAGACTTGGGAGCGGAGAAGACCATCCTAGGGATGCATATTCGTAGAGACAGATGCTCTAAGTTGCTTTTGCTATCGCATGAGAGATATATCATGAAGGTGCTACAGAGATTCAATATGGATTAGGTGAAGAAGGTAAGCACGCTGTTTGCGGCTCACTTTAGACTTACCGCTGACCAGTGTTCGAGCACGCCTGTGGAGAAAGAAGAGATGCCGAAGGTTCCATATTCTTCTGCAGTTGGCAGTCTTATGTATGCCATGATTTGCACCCGTCCAGATATAACGCATGTCGTTGGCACTGTTAGTAGGTTTCTCTCCGATCCCGGGAGAGAACATTGGAGCGTTGTGAAGTGGATTCTGAGGTACGTACATGGGACATCAGACTTGAGGTTAAGTTTTGGAGATAGTGAGCCAGAGTTGTTGGGATACACTGATGCTGATATGGCCGGAGTTCTGGACTCCAGAAGATCAACCTTTGGATATTTGATCTTATTCGCGGGGGGAGCTGTTTCATGGCAGTCGAGACTGCAGAAGTGAGTTGCATTGTCAACTGCGGAGACAGAGTTTATTGCAGTCACTGAGACATGAAAAATGCTTCTTTGGATGAAGCGCTTCATCAAGGAGTTGAGTTTCACCCAGGAGCGCTTCACACTCTTATGTGATAGTCAGAGCGCAATTCATTTGGGGAAGAACCCCACCTTCACTCGAGGTTCAAGCATATTGACATGCGATATCATTGGATACACGATACTTTGGAGCAGGGAGAATTGGATCTGCAGAAGGTGCACACAAATGATAATGGAGCAAATATGCTTACAAAGACTTTGTCGAGAAGGAAGTTCGAGCACTGCGAAAGGATCACCGACATGGTGGTTCTCTCCTCATGAAAGTAAAGGAGGGAGAATAAATTGTTGGGTTTACAGTTCCCGTCCTTTGTGAAGAAAACTGTTGGGTTCGAGTGTCATTAACTCGAATTTGGTGTTGCTAGATCTATTGATCGTATGTGGACGAAGGTCTTACAAAAAGACAAACCAGAGGCTTGAAGGAAGATTGTTGGAAGGACACATTTTTTAACTTTGTCAAAAAAGAGGAGATTTGATGAGATATTTTTCTCCTAAGTACATATTTGGTCCTAAGTGTGAAAGAGGTTGGTCACCATTGACTATGGAAGCTTCCAGGAAAGATGAGAGGCTATCCATCTTTGACTAAGGAAATTAGCATGTGCTTTTGAGGGAAGCTTCTAGGAAAGAGGCCAATGGAAGCTTCATCCACATTTATTTCATGCCATCTACCACCACTACCTCCATGGATTTGGCCCTATAAATAGTCATGATAGAGAATGGGGAAGACATCCACTTCTCTCCAAACACAAACATTGAAAGTTTTCTCTTGGGAGGCCTTCGCCTTATGTTGGGAGAACTTTCGGACGTCGTTTTGCGACGTTGACGAGGAATACTTCGCCCACACGGATTGAATCTGGAGCAGATTTGTGCAAAGATTCGAAGAGCCATCTTGGAGAGAATTTGTGTAATCCGTCTTGTCCGCCACTGCAGGTAACTTGCAATATTTCTGCTATTTATTGTGTAATATTGTGTGGTGCGAAGTTGGTTAAGATCTTGTGTGAATTGGGGAGAGAAAACCTTATAATTGCCTAATTGTTTTTCATACAACTTTAGTGGCGGTTTCTGGGCTGGACTCTGATCGTCCAGTAGTTTTCACCCTATTGGGTTTCTACGTTAAATCCGTGTCTCTTTTATTGTTGTTATTATTGTGCTGTGTTTTGTTGTGTGTCGGCATACCGCTAAGCGGTAGTACAGGTACTTGCTCGTACTAATTTGCAGGTATTCTGGTCGGGCTTGCGTGCTCTCTAGCCCAACACTATGGACCCTGGTGTTTCCTTTAGTTTCGTTATTTGGAGCTTTCTTAGTTTTTCATCATTGTACGTATGTATTTGTGCTTTCATAGATATTAGGCATTTTCTATATTTGGCTTGTGCTCATTTTATTAGCCACGGACTTATTTTAAGCACTCTCTAGTGTGTGCAAATCTCAACCTAAATTTCCTAATTCAAATTAATTGTGATTTCTTATGGTTATCTGCACAAAAGTTTAAAATTATGTTATTTGATTAATCAAATGTGTCGAATATTAATTGTATGGTTGAAGCATTTTCATTGCATCACATGCGGGTTAGACAGTGATTGTCATGTTCATTGGGTTGCATGTGATTCCTACCTTCATTTTAGTCGAGCCGGGGATTCATCCACATCGTTATTGCTTGCATTAATATAAGGTTAGAGTATCGTGTTGATCTCCTGTAGATTTGTTCTGCATCACTAGGTTAGAGAACTAGAGTGAGAAAGAAGAAATAAGACTTAGAGAAAGAGACTTGGTAGAACAAAAATTTTAGAGAGAGGATGAGCATATCTCCATTTGATGGGGATTCTTCCCATACCCCTATGAATTCCATTGGACACAGAAATGAGATTTCAAGTCCAAAAACTATTTTCTCATCTAAGGTCATACCTCTTTTGATAGAAACAAAGAGGTGTGCTTATTACAAATAATTCCAAACTACTGGACACAAAATAAAACACCATGGATAATAATTTTAGTGCAGAATATCAAATTAATTATAACCAAAAACGGTAAATGACAAATATGTCCAGAACATTTTTTTCTTGCATGGGCGTATGATCTTGCATGCGAGCTAGACCTACACTGCCATCATGTTGGTTGATTGTTTAAAAAAAATTAGTGATCAAATTAACATTTTCTTGTTCTTTTTGGAGCTCTAAAATTATTGTGAGGAACACTTTTCTGGACCCCAAATTATAATTTGTTGATGAAGGAAGGAAGAGTTAAGCTCAAGCTTCTATGTTGCAGGAATGCTGCTGAATGCTCCCTAAAAGAAAAAAAGATCAGCCTTGCACAGTCATGCTCTGATCAACCGGAAGCACACAAAAAACTTATCCAGTTGGAAGAAATTGAGAGAGAAACAGAAGCCATATTGGCTGAAATATCGAAGCGGTAAATCTCATTCATAAAATTTCCAGGTCATGTGTTCTTATATAAGATCATATTATGTAGCCCATCTCCATATCATCTGAAATAAAATGATAAGGTACAAAATGCTAGATAACCTGTGTAAGATCATCATACTTCAAAATTTTGAAAGACTTCAATTTTGATCTTGGTCAAACCTCTAGTGAGGAAAACAGAAAAAATGATAAGAAAATTTTTAACGGATTACCGTGGTTTGTTGTTTATTATTTAAGCTGGAATTTAAGATAGATATGTCAAAAAATGTGTGTATATCCTCAGTTTAATGCATGCTAGATGTTTATGGCAACCATTGTGTGTGCTTGTTTGAATAACCTCAGAACATCTTAAGCATGTCTGAGATATAGATGCTTAATCTTTGTTGGTTGGTTTAAATAGGAAACTAGAGTTTAAGCTAAGAACATGATGAAGACAAGAAAAGTCAAAGAAGTTTAAAAGTTTTGGATAATTGTGATAATTCAACTCTTTTCCTTTCTCCTTCCTTTTGGAAATAGAATTTTCTTGGGATTAATTTATTTTCTATGCTTTTCTCATTTTACCTTATTAAGTTCTTTTATGTCAAATTAGCTCCAGGTGAGTTGAGTATCCTATTTGAAGTGCTGACTAATGGTAGTGTCAGTTCAAGGAAATCAAGTGTTCAGGTTTATAGGGGCCCCTAATGATATAAAAATTACAAAATGATAGGTATATGATATTTCTGTGCATCCTCTTTCTCTATCATACAAACCCAAAAGAAGATAGGGATACCAAGTTGACTTGAAAACAACCTGGGATTGCTCCCTATCACAGCACGCTAGATAGGCCACTCTTTGCTTTAAGTCCAAAGCACTAAAATGATTCCTACCCGAGCAATTAAGAATGAATTCAGGTTCGATATTGTTGAGAAGATATATTCACCGATGATTGTACTTTCATAACATCATTATTGGGCAATGGTTCCTCTCGCTTCACTCGAGCAACTTCATATCAAAAGTTAGGTTTATAAACTTGAGCAAAAGTTGATTGAAAGATCTGCGTTGGAGAAGTGAATAGGCCTTCTTACAAACTTGGAAGGTTCTTAAATAATATTATCTAAAATCACTGCAGACCATGTGAAGTTGTAGATATAAGAAAAAAGAGTTGATGTGATACGTATACACCAGGCGAGCAGAGGCACAACACACATTATGAATTATCTTGTGATTGCAATTAATTACGTATTTGTCATGTATTTTGTTTTGTAGTGGGGGCTCCATCTATATAAGGACTCCCTTTGATTATGAATCTTATCTTTGGAGTCGTTAGTGTTTTGGGCTCTCTTTGGAGAGAGGAGTGCTCTGGAAGACCCAGCCTCCGGGTGCTTGGCGGGAGCGAGTCTCCCGAGTTATATCTCTAATTTTCATGTAATGCAAGTTATTGCTCGTGCTCTTTGTTCTTGATACGGCTACCGCATATCAATTGGTCCGACCTGCCAGACTTAGGGTTTCTTCGTGAACCCTAAACCGCACTTCCGCCATGGCCCTCGGAACTCACTTTCTTGCTATGCTCGGATCGACGCTGCCCTGACCGAAATCCGCACTTTGGCGCACGAGCTTCGTCACCAGGTCCTCTCACTTCCTCCGGTATTATCTTCCCCTTCCTCTAGCAATGTGGTATGCATCTCGCCAGTTTTTGCTCGCGTCGCCCATGCCGATGGCCTCTCTGATGCATCCTCCGTCGCATCTGAGGACGCATGATATCATCATGTGTCATATATCTTTTATTATTTATTTTATGTCCTGTATTTTTCTTTCCCGCGCATCAGTTTGTATTTCTGGCTCATTAGTTTGACCACCCGGTGAGATGAATAAAATGTTGGTAATTATAAGTAGTTAGGATGGAAAAGACAAACATAATTTAATTAAGAACGCATAAGGTTGAACTGGGGAGTTACTCAAATTAAAAGATATCAAAAGTTATTCTCCATTAATAAAATTCATGGTGAGAAGAGTTTTTGGAAATAGAAAATTGGAAATAATTAAGGGGACCAAAATTTATCTCATTATTAAAAGCCCTCCTCTGCAAAGAAAGAGGTAACCCGAAATAGTACAGAGGAAACAAAATCATTTTCGTTTTCTTCTGTAAACCGGGAGTCTAATGTTCGCACGCCCTTCCTCGATCACCTTTCCCAGCAGTCGGAAAAATAGAGGAAACGATTCAATCGTTTTCCTCTATTAGCCTGAGGAAAATCTGATGTAGGGTAGGGTGCGTGCAATGCTAAGTAGGCTCACTAAGGTGAGTGGACACGGGTGACACTATATGAAAATGCAAATTTCCGCGCAACAAATTATTTTATGGAATAAACATAACCCACGCATTAATAATTCAGCAAAAAACAACTTTCCATTTCCAGCAATTAAGCACGGCTTTCCTCCAAACGGAGGGCCAGAAAATAAGCGCTAAACGATTGTTCCTTCCTGCAATCAAAATTCTAACAACACAAAATTTCACAAGCCAAAATCTCTAACAAATAGGATAGTCAAACAATATATCAATGCTGAAAATAAACATCCATACAACAAACAAACCACAAAATAAAGGAGATGTCCGAGGCGGGGGAGATCCGGTGGTTATGGGAGTAGATCCGGGTCCGGAAATATGGACGGTGGCTGTCCACGGTGGAAAACGGAGGGGAAGGGCTGAAAACGGATAGATCCGGACGAATACGGGCGGATCCGGTCGCGGGAGTGGTAGATCCGACGTTAGGGATCGGATCCGGGCAACGACGGGGTAAACGGTGCAGGGAATAGCGGATCGGGGATGGGAAACCCTAGATCTGAGTTGATCTTGGATTTTGGGGATATAAGGGAGTGGTTCCACGAAGAAGAGGGGAATGGAGGGGTCGGCTGTAGGTTGGGATCAAGGAGGAGTGATCGGTGGGGGGGTTGGAGGGTGGTGGCTGTGCGGGGAATAAAGGAGAGGGGGCGGTGGCGCTGTAGGAGGGGAGGGCGGGGCTGGCGGTTGGAGGGAGGGGCGCTGCTGGAGGGGCTGTCCAGCAGCAGGTCGGCGGCAAGGGGATGGGGTTCAGCGGCTGTAGACGAGGGGAGAATGGCCGGAGATGTTGGAGGAAGGAGGGGAAGGGTTAGGGTTACCTTGGGGATGATTTTCCACCACTAGGAGTCAACACCTAGGGCTCCACGACGTCGGCACCGGGGCTTGATCACAGAGTTCCGGGAATACTTCTCCAAAACCAGCAATGATCTATTCCCAGCCTCAAACTCTCCTATTTATAATGTTTAAAGCATTAGGGCAACCCGGAATTAACGGCTATGATTGGCCGTGGGTTCCGTGTGCCGATTACATGAAAATAAAAGCAAATAACATGAACTAATATATGAAAACGATTCGCGGCGCGCATCCGGACGCAACCGCGGGGTCGGATCGTCAGTCCGACCGAGTCTTCCGGCGCGAATAGATGAAAGCGGGACCCGCCTTGTGCTTGGCCGATGGTCCCCCATCAACTCCCCCCGACTGAAAAGAATTCATCTCCGATGAATGGAGACGATCGTACTGATGTCGAAGTCCGGGGGCGAGCCGATCCAGCTCCGTAGGTAGAATCCACGTGTCATCAGAGGCGGGGCGGCCTCTCCAACGAACCAGGTAGCGGCAAGAGAATCCAGTGGCGGTAGGAACGTACTCATGAGCAACAATGTCTGTAACACACTCCTCACTCTCTCGTGGGGTGGATCCCGGGGCGATCAGGGGCGCAGACGGTGTCACCAAAGGTGGAAGACTCTCAGGGGTGTTCACAGCTGGGGACGGGGCAAGTGGGGGCATAGGTGAGGCGGGAGGGGCTGCAGCTGATGGTGGAGTGGAGGGACGGTGATCATCCCGACTCGGGTCCAAATACTTGCGGGGCTCGTAGTAAGGAGTTAGGTCTTCAATATTGAATACCGGATGGATCCCCATACTTGCAGGGATATTTAGCTTGTAAGCATTAGTGCCGATTCGTTTAATGATCGAGTAGGGACCCATTCGCTTAGCGTGTAATTTCTTAGCATGCCCCTGCGGGAACCTCTCCGCTCGGATTCGGACCATAACTTGCTCGCCTTCCTTGAAAACCTGCTCTCGCCTGCTTAAATCTGCATGGGTTTTATAGCTTTCATTGCTTAAAATAATTTGTCGGCGGACTGACTCATGTAACTCATGCAAATGACGTGCAAATGACTCGGCGGACTCACTCGGACGGGATTCTAGTGGGCAAGGGAGAAGGCCAATAGGCTTCTTGGGCTCATACCCTAAGACTACATGAAACGGGCTCAGACCGGTGGACCGGTTAACCGAACTATTGTAGGCAAATTCAGCAATGGGTAGGATGGAGTCCCAACTCGCGACGTGCTCACCCACAAGACACCTAAGCAGGTTCCCTAAACTACGGTTCACGACCTCGGTCTATCCGTCTGTCTGTGGGTGATATGCAGACGAAAACTTAAGGGTAGTGCCTGTTTTGTGCCATAGAGTTTTCCAAAAGTAGCTCACGAACCTGACATCTCTATCGGACACTATGGATGCCGGTAGGCCATGGAGCCTAAAGACGTCCCGAATGAAAATGGAAGCTACCCGTGATGCGTCAGCAGTCCTGGAACACGCTATGAAGTGGGCCATCTTCGAAAACCGGTCGACTACCACAAAGATGGAATCGTGTTTCCTAACTGTGCGTGGCAATCCGAGGACAAAGTCCATACTAATGTCTTCCCACGACCTATTAGGGACGGGTAAGGGTGTATATAGGCCCGTATTTTGTTTAGTTCCCTTAGCCGTCTGGCACGTGCCACAATGTCGGACTACTCTAACCACATCTCTCTTGAGGCCCGGCCAATAAAATCGATCTTCGACAATAGCTATAGTCTTATCCCTGCCAAAATGCCCGGCGGCCCCACCCGCATGGAGTTCCCAAATCAAGTAGTCACGATACGATGTACGGGGGATGCACATGTGGGAGCCCCGGTAGAGATAGCCTTCCCAAATCTGGAAGCCATCGACAGAATCTGGTGGGTCTCGGGATAGAGCGACGTATACCTCACCGAAGTTGGAACACCCTGGATAATCAGCTATAATCCGCTCGAGTCCGTCTACGTGGGCCCTCAAGGTCTGGAGTAAAGTGACCCGCCGACTCAACGCATCGGCGGGTTTGTTCTCAACACCCGCTCGATGTTTGAGAACATAATGAAAATCCTGGAGGTATTCAACCCACTTCGCGTGCCTATGTCCAAGCTTCTTCTGAGAGTCTAAATATCGTAGCGCTTGGTGGTCAGAGTAGAGAACGAATTCTCGGGGCAGTAGGTAGTGCCTCCAGTACCGCAACGATTGGACAATCGCGTAAAACTCTCTATCATAGTTGGAATATTTTTGCTTGGCTTCATTTAGTTTCTCGCTGAAATAGGAGACCGGGTGTCCTTCCTGGCTAAGGACGCCACCGATACCCACTCCAGAGGCGTCACACGCAACCTCAAATGCCTTGCCAAAATCAGGAAGTCGTAATACCGGAGCTGAGGTCAGTCTTTCCTTAATCTCCACAAACGCTCGAGTGGCCGCGGGGGTCCAATGAAACTCGCCCTTCTTCAAACAACTCGTGAATGGAGCCATGATCGTGCTAAAGCCCTGAACGAACCTCCTGTAGAAGGTCGCTAACCCGTGGAAGCTACGGGCCTCGTGGATGGTCGACGATAAGGGCCAGTCACGAATGGATCTGACCTTCTCAGGGTCGACGGACACTCCCGTGGAGGATACGATAAAACCTAAGAACTGCACAGACTCAGCGTGGAAGGAACACTTCTTCAGGTTCACGAATAGCTTCTCACCACGAAGGGTCTCAAAGAGGAGTCTCACATGCTCTAGGTGGTCGCCCTGGGTCAGACTGTAAATCAATATATCATCGAAGTACACGACTAAGAACTTGCCCATATAAGGCCGTAAGATCTGGGTCATGACACGCATGAACGTGCTTGGGGCGTTGGACAGCCCAAACGGCATGACCAACCACTCATAAAGGCCATCCTTCGTCTTGAAGGCGGTCTTCCACTCGTCACCCTCTCGAACCCGAATTTGGTGGTACCCGCTCCGTAGGTCGATCTTGGAGAAGATCCGGGCACCTGACATGGTATCTAATAAATCATCGAGTCGAGGGATGGGAAACCTGTACTTCACCGTGATTTTATTGATCGCACGGCTATCGATACACATGCGCCAGCTGCCATCCTTCTTAGGGGTAAGAAGGGCGGGAACGGCGCAGGGGCTCAAACTCTCTCGAACGAACTGCTTCCGGAGAAGCTCGTCAACCTGCCGTTTGAGTTCAGCATGCTCGTCGGGATTCATACGATAATGTGGTAGGTTGGGGAGAGAGGCTCCCGGGACTAGGTCGATCGCGTGCTGGATATCGCGTAATGGAGGGAGCTCGTCAGGTAGCTCCTCTGGCATGATGTCAGCAAAGTCCTCAAGGAGGGCCTGAATCTCCGGGGGAAGATCAGGGGTCGTCGCCAGACTGTCGGAAGTCATAGTGGCAGCAACAATGTAGAACATGCCCGAGTCCACACTCTCCCGCAGGAACTCACTACATCGCAGGAGGTGTAACGGTCTCGACGACGTGGTGCTCGTAGAAGGCTCAATCGGACCCTTGGATTTCTCCTTGGGTCGGGTAGGTGATAGCGTAATCTTCTTGCCCTTATCATAAAATGAGAACGTGTTCGACTGGCCGTAACACGTGACATCGCGGTCGAACAGCCACGGTCGCCCCAATAATACGTGGGCAACGTCCATGGGAATGACGTCACACCACACGTGATCCTCAAAGGTCGCTAGCCGAATGGGGACAAGGCATCGCTGAGTCACCTGAATGGCGGTCTTGTCCACCCAAACGACCCGATAAGGGTGTGGATGGGGCTCCGCCTTCACTTGCATACGCTCTAAGCCCTTTTGGGCTACGATGTTGACACAGCTCCCACCATCAATGGCCAGTTTGCAGGGACCGCCTGCACTGGGAAAGTAGGTGTAGAAGATGGTGGTGCGGCGCCAATCCTCATCAACACGTGGGGTGTGTAGGAGGCGCCTAATCACTCCAAGCTCTAGTGACTTTTCAGCATCGCTCTCCCAACCATCCTCCACAGTGGCCCTGACATCCTCAGGGGCATCCTCGTCCTCGTCTAAATCCTGCTCCTCGCCCTCAACTAGCAGGTTCCGCGTGGGGCACCGCGCCGCCACGTGTCCTCTGCCGGAACATCTAAAACACACAATACCGCCAGGCTGCTGGCCATCAGTGGTCACGACCTTGCCCCTCGCATCGGTGGGGGTGCGAGAAGGCGTGGCCGCGGAGGTCTGGGCGGGAGCGGGTTTCCTAAACGTCGACGAATCCGTCCGGGCAGGGAACTGCTTCGTGATAGGGGCACGAAGGTACTGCTCATACTCTAGCGCGAGTTGGAATATCTGATCTACCGTCTCCAAGCGGTGGGGAATCAGCTCTCTCCGGAGATCCGCACGGAGGCCAGCCTTGAATCGGGAGGCAGTGACAATAGGCTCCTCAGAAATGTCGCTCCTAACGACCAGCTCGTCGAATCGAGCCATATACTCAGCTACGGAAAGCGTCCCCTGACGTAAGCTCTGCAGCTGATCAAGTAGCTGGTCACGGTAGGAGGCAGGGAGGTATTTATCCTTAAGCCTCTCCTTCATGTCATCCCATCGGGTGATGGGGTAGTAACCGTCACGATCTAAGGCTCGCTCAACACTAATCCAATACACCTTAGCCTGCCCGACTAACTTCATCTTGGCAAACCGGACACAACGATCATCACTCATGTCGTACCAATCAAAATAGTGATCCATGTCCAGGAGCCAGTCACTAAAGGCCTTCGGATCCAGGCGACCATCGAATGTTGGGGCATCGAGGCGAATCCTACGGGTGATGTCAAGGGCGCGATCACCTCTCCGCGGGTCAGGATAATCCTCAGGATCGTCGTCACGGTCATAATCGTGCCGAGCGGGTGGGGGTCCGCGCTCACGTCGTCCCGGTGGGTAATACTCGTCTCGACGCTGGTCATGACGACCGTGTGGAGGGACACGGTCCCTGGGGCCAGGCTGACGTGGCATGCGGTAATCTTCCCGCGGGGGCGGGGTTCGGCCACGTGCTGGCTCAGGATTCCGCCTTGCTGGCGGAGTGGGGGCTCTCACAGGAATCTCACGACGGTAGCGGTCAGCCGGCGGTGGATCACCTCTGACCCGCTGACCGCGGCGGGGAGAGTAGGCCGGATCATCCGCTACCTCATCGTCATGAAGGGAAGGAGTATCCCTAGCGTTCTCTATCCTATCTAGGCGACGGTTCACCGCAGCAATATCAAGTTGTACGGTCTCAAACTGGGTGCCTAAAGCATCGAAACGGTTTAACATCAGACGCTCAAAGTCCGTGGTGGCAGCGCTCGAATTCGAGCCTGCCGCTCGATCGTTGGTGACCTGTGGATCTACCATGCTTCTAAATGACCTACCACTACGGAGCATGCAAAACAGTCCGACCTGGGCTCTGATACCAACTGATGTAGGGTAGGGTGCGTGCAATGCTAAATAGGCTCACTAAGGTGAGTGGACACGGGTGACACTATATGAAAATGCAAATTTCCGCGCAACAAATTATTTTATGGAATAAACATAACCCACGCATTAATAATTCAGCAAAAAGCAACTTTCCATTTCCAGCAATTAAGCACGGCTTTCCTCCAAACGGAGGGCCAGAAAATAAGCGCTAAACGATTGTTCCTTCCTGCAATCAAAATTCTAACAACACAAAATTTCACAAGCCAAAATCTCTAACAAATAGGATAGTCAAACAATATATCAATGCTGAAAATAAACATCCATACAACAAACAAACCACAAAATAAAGGAGATGTCCGAGGCGGGGGAGATCCGGTGGTTATGGGAGTAGATCCGGGTCCGGAAATATGGACGGTGGCTGTCCACGGTGGAAAACGGAGGGGAAGGGCTGAAAACGGATAGATCCAGACGAATACGGGCGGATCCGGTCGCGGGAGTGGTAGATCCGACGTTAGGGATCGGATCCGGGCAACGACGGGGTAAACGGTGGAGGGAATAGCGGATCGGGGATGGGAAACCCTAGATCTGAGTTGATCTTGGATTTTGGGGATATAAGGGAGTGGTTCCACGAAGAAGAGGGGAATGGAGGGGTCGGCTGTAGGTTGGGATCAAGGAGGAGTGATCGGTGAGGGGGTTGGAGGGTGGTGGCTGTGCGGGGAATAAAGGAGAGGGGGCGGTGGCGCTGTAGGAGGGGAGGGCGGGGCTGGCGGTTGGAGGGAGGGGCGCTGCTGGAGGGGCTGTCCAGCAGCAGGTCGGCGGCAAGGGGATGGGGTTCAGCGGCTGTAGACGAGGGGAGAATGGCCGGAGATGTTGGAGGAAGGAGGGGAAGGGTTAGGGTTACCTTGGGGATGATTTTCCACCACTAGGAGTCAACACCTAGGGCTCCACGGCGTCGGCACCGGGGCTTGATCACAGAGTTCCGGGAATACTTCTCCAAAACCAGCAATGATCTATTCCCAGCCTCAAACTCTCCTATTTATAATGTTTAAAGCATTAGGGCAACCCGGAATTAACGGCTATGATTGGCCGTGGGTTCCGTGTGCCGATTACATGAAAATAAAAGCAAATAACATGAACTAATATATGAAAACGATTCGCGGCGCGCATCCGGACGCAACCGCGGGGTCGGATCGTTAGTCCGACCGAGTCTTCCGGCGCGAATAGACGAAAGCGGGACCCGCCTTGTGCTTGGCCGATGGTCCCCCATCAAAATCCTGTTCACGTGCCTGCATCCCGACCTTTCCCGCAAGTTTTTGCAATGCCTGCAACCTCATCCCTCTCGTTTGTCTCCTCCCCGACTGCGTATGCCAGGAATTTCCGGCTACTTTGACGACTCCAGCCAGAACGACATCCAAGGTCGACCTCTGCGAGCCTCTGGATCGCGACATTCTCTCGACGACGTTTTTTTTCATCCGACACCGCTCAAAGGTCTGATCGTGCACCTATTTCTAGGGGTTGTCGTCGACTCCTTCTAGCGACCACACCTCCTTCAACAGACGCCAATGATTGACCTGCGTGCAACTGAGCTCCCTCGAGGTCTTCACCTGCGTGCAACTGAGCTCGAAAGGCCGCCTCCTAGCAGTAGCTTGCTTATGCCTGGGTAAACGCCGCCTAATCTTATTGCTCCCTCAAATTAGCTTAATCTTATGCGATCCAATTAAGTTATCTATAAGCTTGCATCCGACGTTCACACTATTTTTAATTACCGTTTATTCATGAATTATTAACCGTGATTAAGCTTGTGGACGTAGAGATACCGCCTCGGTTCGAACCATAAGCACTCGAGGATTGCATCCTCAAATAACGATTAACGATTTTTGAAATTCAAAACGTCGAGAGTGATTTTGGCGCGAGATTCAGATTTTCCCTCTTGGCTTACATCACTTGGAGCTCGACTCCACCAGCGACGGCCTCCCTATGCCTCTCCTCCGCTCCCAGCTCTCCATGACCCCGGTCCCGCACGACATCGACGATTCCCTTCGCTTGGTGGCACATCCTGCGCCGGACGCTGCCTCTCTCCCAATCCTTGCTCTTTCCCTTGCACATATATATCTCTGCCCAAGTGTTCCTACCGTCGTCTCCCACGACATCCCAAATTGCCATCTTCTTTCTCTACCTACCCCTGCGTCTCCTCTCCTTGGACTGAAGCCTCCCGCCCATTGTCTACTCCATGCATGCGTTGTTCCTTTTCACGAAAAGCTCTGCTGCACAACTCTGCTGACCTAGGTCACCCTTCCTTTGCTTACAACCCTTCACTTGCGCTCCACGCCAACACCCTCAAGTCCCTCATCATGCGCCCTTCTGACACCACAGTTTTCCGCTCGATTTCTTGTCTCGAGCCCCACGTCCCGTAATACTAGCAGGTTTTGTCCCACTTCACCTTGTCATATCTTCACTCACGCCCCCCCTTCCCTTTAAATTTAATGGCCCACATTCTCTCTCCCTCAGTACTTCCACCTTCACGTCACCTTTTCCTAGGTGCGATACACATGCAAATTGCATGTCTCCTTATGGATTTTATATTCTCACTTCTTTCGGCTCAGCTCGCCACTATCCTTTTTTTGTTGAAATTATTTTCGCGCCTTCGATTCCCAAAGAACCCGACAAATTATTTTTGCGCTGAAGATTACAAAGGCCCATTATTTTCTTGCAACTATCAATCAAAACACCTTTTCACTTCATGGGCAGTTCCATGATGAGTTGTGCGCTAGTTGTAGACAGAGTGACCAAGGGTCTGCGATAACCAGTCCTGCGCAACGCCTCTAGCTCCTGATGTTTCACCGGACACGCCCATTAGAGGAGCCGCTCGACTCTCCACGACGCGCTCATGGGACCCTTCCTGACCCGACCTTGGGGGACAAGGTCGTTTTCAGGACGGGTGTGTTGATACGTATACGCTGGGCAAGCATAAACGCAACACCCGTTATGGATTATCTTGTAATTTCAATTAATTACGTATTTGTCTTATGTATTTTGTCCTGTAGTGGGGGGCTCCATCTATGAATTTTGTCCTGTAGTAGAATGCTCTGAAGGACCCAACCTCCGGGTGCTTTGCAGGAACGAGTCTCCTAAGTTGTATCTTTTATTTCCATGCAATTCGAGCGATTGTTCGTGCTCTTTGTTCTACTGCGTATCATGATGTTCATGAATACAAATGACAAATAATAGACCCAGTGATGTAAAATTAGGGCAACAAAATGAGAAAGAAGAATTTAATTATAAGAAGGGACCCTATAAGAAGGAGAAAGAAAAAAACTTAGAGATTTACTTGGAATTTGTTAAAATCACATTATCTAAATTTATTGCTGACCATGGACAGTTGTAGATATAAGAAAAAACATATTTTATTCATAAATACAAATGACAAATAGTAGGACAAGTGATGTAGAGCTAGGGCAGCAGAATAATAGACAAGAAGTTGATACTCAAGACAAAACCCCTGTTGAAGGGAGAAAGAGAAAAAATGCAGCAGAAAAGAGAAAGCATGCGATTCAGCTCATCATTCAAGAATGAGTTGTCATAATTGTCATTGAAATAGAGCTGCAAAATAGTTTTGAAACTTCATTTGGTCTAAATTTATTCTAAAATTGCTATCAAGATAAAATTCGAACTAATAATTATTTATAAACATAATTTTTTTGTTAGAGTTGTTATTAGGCTCCTTTTAGTCGTAGTTATTGTTCTTGTTCACAAAGATCTTAATCATAGTCATCATTATTGTATCCACGGATCACGCCGATATTATGTACAGAGGTCTTTTTTTAATGTAATAAAGCTTACATTGTCATCCGTCTTCCCCCTCTTCCGCCTCCAACACCAATTTTTGCTTCGAACGGTGCCACGCCTCCGCCTCCGGCGCACGCCTCCGCCTCCGGCGGCCGTTTCACTCCCTCTAATTTCCACTCCTCAGTCCTAAGCTCTCATCTGACACATATTTCGCTCCTATCCTATGTTGTTAAAGTCACGCCTCAGGCGCGCCTAAGGATCAAGACTCATTAGGCTTAGAGGTTTGCGCCTTTGGAGCAAAAAGGCGAGCCTGGGTCTGATTTATGTTATAATTTTTTTTTCAAAATAAAGAAATAATGTAAGAACTCAATAATTTTTGCATGATTTAGTATTTGTGTCGAGCATTAAGACATAAATATTACACAAGTGACCACATTGATTCTATTTTTTAAGAGATAAAAGTAATGAATGATTAATGAGTAGAATAGATGAAGAATCTGATTAAGAAGATGAACTGATGTTTGATATTGATTATTTAAAATGAATGTGATTGTGCCTTGACTTCATTAGGCGCATGCCTGCGCCTTGAGCCTTGCGTCTAGGATCCAAGACCCCTTTGCGCCTTGGTGTGCCTTTAATAACTAAAGGGCGCTCCTTGCGCCTTTAATAACTAAGCTCCCATCTCCCACACATATTTCACTTCCACCTCCAGCGCATGCTCCTGAGCCTACCTACAACGGCCACTGATCCCCACCTCAACTTTCACTCTTGATCCCTCCCGCAACTTCCTCTCCCGAACCCTCCCATGACGCCTTCTTCACTTTCGCATCCAAATTTTGCTTCTAATCATGCCTCTGACACCTACTTTTGCTCCCACCTCTAGCTTCCTCTTTCGAGCCTGCCTCCAAAGCCCCCTTCACTTCCACCACCAGCTTCTGCTCTCGATCCTTCCTCTAGTAACTTCTCCCAATCCTACTACCGTGTTCGGTTTCCAAGCCCACCTCAAACACTGGCGATAATTCCTCCACTTCCATTGTGCTCGGCCTGCCCCTAACCCAACTGGGGCTCTCCTTTGCATGCTCTTGTTCAGACCTCCCTCAATCTAAGGTCCTTTCTCTCTCTGTCTCTCTCTTTTCATTCTTTGGGTTATTACCTATTTCTCTTAGGAAATGAAACCATCTTCAAAACTTGTTATCATCATCAAATTTAATGGTACTTAATATCTTCTTTAATCGAGGGAATTTTGATTTCTTGTCAGTTCTTATGATAAATCGCAGCATGTAGATACTTCTCTTCCGACTAATGACGCCATTGTTTCCTCAAAATGATAATAATGTGATTATGTTGTCCTCGCTTAGTTCTCAATGGTATAGATTCATCCACTACAACTAAAAATATATGTTGGACCTTCTCCGCTGCACATACTTCCAAGAATGTGGCATTCCTCATGTCTACACGATATACTCTTGAGGTGTGAGTAGGAGTACTAGAGCGTTCTTCATGGGAAATGAGATGAGCTAATTCAGTATCACCCATTCACCTTAAAGGCTTAGACACTATTGTTTGATATTGCCAAAGTGAATATCTAAAAGTCTTGTATGTTGCATTGCACCCTTTCTTCAATGTATATGTAGAGAGAAACAGAACTTTGTATATTTCTTCTATTATCTTGAATACAATGTATGAATACAAATATATAGGAGGGAGAAAGAGAGAGGAAATCCTTATACATGATCTGGGACTAAAGAGAAGAGAGAAAAACAAGAAAACCATTGAGCTCCAACATTGGCCATTACATGGGCTTTTCTAACACTCCCCCGCAAGCTGGAGCGTACAAGTCGTAGGCACCCAGGTTGGACAGGAATTGATAAAATAAGGTACTTGGTAGGGCCTTGGTGAGAATATCAACAACTTGGTCAGTACCCGGAACATGCTTTTATTATTCTATTTTCTTCATTTCAACTTTCTCCCGGATGAAGTGACAGTCCACTTCAATGTGTTTCGTTCTTTCGTGGAAGACCGGGTTCTTAGCTATGTGTATAGCAGCTTGACTGTCACATAGTAAGATACCTGGTTAGGAAAGTTTTACTCCTAGATCAGTAAGGAGACTTTCAAGCCATGTGAGTTCAGAAACAACTGATGCCATCGAACAGTATTCTGCCTCAGCTGAAGATCGAGCAACCACAGTTTGTTTCTTACTACGCCAGGTAACAAGGTGACCTCCAAAGTAGGTACAAAATCCACTAGTAGACCGCCGATTATCCAGGGAACCAGTATAATCTGCATCAGAATACGCAACCAATGTTGGAGTAGAAGACGAGGTTTTGTATACCAGCCCTTGACCAGGGGCTGTTTTCAGATATCTTAGGATGCGTTCGACGGCCTGAAGATGAGACATTCGAGGGGAATGCATAAATTGGCTGACAACCCCAACATCAAAGGATATATCTGGTCTCGTGACTGTTAGGTAAATCAGTTTCCCAACAAGTCGTCGATAGTACTCTGGGTTTGGAAGAAGAAGATCTGCATCGGAATCATGTATACACAGCTTGTGATTGACATCCATCGAGGTGTTAATCGGCTTGCATACAGAATAGCCAGCATCTTGAAGGAGGTCGAGACAGTACTTTCGTTGAGAGAGGACAAGTCCATCAGGACGTCTTGCGATCTCCAGACCAAGGAAGTATCGAAGGTTCCCCAGATCTTTTGTTTGAAAAACGGAGCTCAGATGTTGTTTGACCGCTTGTATTCCCTTTGAATCATCTCCTGTGATTAGGATGTCGTCAACATATACCAACAGAAGAACCGTTCCTGTTGTTCGATGTCGAGTGAACAGAGAGAAGTCTGTCGAGCTCCGTGTGAAGCCAACCTCCCGAACAGCCTTACTGAACTTATCAAACCATGCCCGAGGGGATTGTTTGAGACCATAAATGGACTTCTTAAGGTGACAAACTCGAGACTCCCCCGTGGTCTCAAACCCTGGCGGTTGTTGCATGTAGACTGTTTCTTGTAGGTAACCATTGAGAAACGCATTCTTGATATCCAGCTGATGTAATGGCCATTGGCGATGCACATCGACAGAGAGAAGGACACGAACTGTGTTGAGCTTGGCCACTGGAGAGAACGTTTCCTCATAATCGAGACCTTGTTGTTGAGTAAAGTCACGAGCCACCAGTCGTGCCTTAAGACGGTCAATTGTCCCATCAGGAGCATGCTTGATGACAAAGACCCATTTACACCCAACAGGAGTCTGGTTTGGGGGGGAGAGGGACCAGGTCCCATGTCTGATTGGCCCAGAGAGCTATCATTTCTTCATCCATTGCTGCCCGCCAGTCGGGATGTTGGAGAGCCTCCTGCACAGAGTTAAGTATAGAAATAGAAGATAATGAAGTAGCAAAGGTTTGAAGCTGTGGGGAGAGGCGATGTAAGGATACATAATTCGCCAACGGATGAGCGGTGGAGGCTGGTGCCGGACCAGCAGAGCGCAGAGTGTCAGAGGTCGAAGCCGACTGCATTGGGGCAACGGAGCGAGGAGGGCGACGGGTGTAGACACGGATAAAAGGGGGCTTGTGGAAAGCAGGAGCCGAGTCATGAGGGAGTATTGGTAGAGGAGTGGTAACGGGAATGACTGGTTGAGGGAAGGATTGCGGTGGTAGAGGTGGTGTTGGAGCGTTGAAGAAGGGTTGGTCTTCCCGAAAGGTAACATCAGCAGAAACTGTCACTTTACGGGTAGCAGGAGAGTAGCAAACGTAGCCTTTCTGAGTACGAGAATAGCCAACAAACATATGTTTGGCCGCTCGGGGAGCCAACTTGTCCGTGGGCGGACCCAGAAGGTGAACGTAGCAGGTACAACCAAATATGCGGGGTGTGAGAGAGAATACCGGAGTGGAGTGGAAAAGGAGGCTAAACAGAGTAGCATGCTGGAGGACGGAGGAAGGTAGGCGGTTAATGAGATAACACGTCGTGGACAACGCAAAGTTCCAATAGACTTTGGGTACCTGCATGTGAAGCATGAGAGAGCGATCAACATCTAGCAGATGCCTATTTTTACGTTCAGCAACGCCATTTTGTTGGGGGGTATAAGCACACGACGTCTGGTGTATGATCCCAAAGTCCGAGCAGAGATTAGCAAAGTCATGGCTAGTGTAGTCGCGAGCATTATCTGTCCTGAGAGTTTTTATGTTTGCAGAAAACTGTGTGCGAATCTCCGGAACGAAAGCCCGAAATACACGGTGAAGCTCGGAGCGATCGCGAAGTAAATACAATCATGTTGTGCGAGAATAATCATCTGTAAAGGTGATAAAGTAGCGATAACCAGAGATACTAGGAATTTTGTATGGGCCCCAAACATCGGAGTGAACTAAAACAAAAGGAGCAGAGCTCCGAGTACAATGGGAAGGAAAGGAGGAACGATGTTGTTTCCTCAAAATACATGAGTCACACTTAAAAACAGGAAGAGAGATATCTGGAAGAGCCTTCTGAAGGACAGGAAGAGGCGCATGCCCAAGACGTTGATGCCATTCAACGGAGGAGACAGAAGAGAGATGGTAGGAGAAACATCAAGAAGGTAGAGCCCGTTTTGCAGTCGTCCTTTACCAATTATACTCTGCGTCTGTCGATCCTGTATCAGAAAAGAAGAAGGGGTGAATGTTACTGAGCAGTCTAAATCGGCAGTGAGGCGACTAACGGAAAGTAAATTAAACGGGGAGCCCGGGACATGAAGAGCCAAGTGGAGAGGGAGAGAGGAATTGAGGAGGATATCAGCAGAGCCGGAGACAGGAACGGTGTCGCCATTGGCTACTGTGATATACTTAGGATGCGGAGAATCCAAGTATTGATGTGGTTTTAGCGAGGTGATATGATGAGTAGCACCTGAATCCACTATCCAGCGTGGACTAGTGGAGAGACATACAATATCTTCATTGGAGATGGAGGTACCGGAGGCAACGGAGGCAGGTGGGCGGTTTGAGCGTGTCGTAGAGTTGTTGGAGCTGGAGGCGGACTTCTTCAAGAGCAGCATGAGTGGCAGGAGGACTGTCGACAACAATAGAATCAAGCGGACGGGGAGGCAGACCATGTTTGCGATAACAAGTCGTCGCAAGGTGTCCATCCCTACCACAGAAGGAACACTTAGGACGTGGCCGGCCACCGCGACCCATTCCCGGAGTCCCTGAATGTTCTCCACGAGCAGGAGCCATGCGGACTGCTGCAGAAGACATGTCGCTGGAGAGGAAGCCGGTGGATAGGAACTCGGCAGAGAGCCGCTGGAAGGCCGCTGGCAGACCGCTGGAGGCTGCACGATCTGCGTGCAGGAGCAGACCGCATAGGGAGCGGCGAGCAGGAGAGCTCGCTTGATAGATGGGAGATCGGCTGAAGGCGAGCAGGAGATAGCTCGGCAGAGAGCGCAGACCACTGGAGGAGACCGCGACGAGAACTGCTGGAGGGCTGCGATTAGATGAGGCCGCTGGCGAGCTGCGACTTGAGAGCACCTGGAGAGGTCGCTGGCGAGCTGCAACTGAGACCGCTGTGAGCAGAGAGGCCGCTGGCGAGCTGCGAGCAGAGAGGTCGCTGGCGAGCTGCAAGCAGAGAGATCGCTGGCGACCACAGAGAGGTCGCTGGCGAGCTGTGAGCAGAGAGGCCGCTGGCGAGCTGCGAGCAGAGAGGTCGCTGGCGAACAGAGAGATCGCTGGCGACCACAGAGAGGTCGCGGGCGAGTTGCGACAGAGATGAGACAGCTGCGATTTGATAGCAGAGGGGAGACCGTTGCGACTTGAGATGAGGCCGGTGCGACTTGAGAGCAGAGAGGCCGTTGCGACTTGGGATGAGGCTTCTGCGCGAGCTGCGAATTGAGAGAGGCCGTTGATGGTTTGATAGCAGAGAGGAGACCGCTACGGGCGGTCTGTTGGATCGGCAGAGTGCGGAGACCGGCAGGGAGGGGCCCACTTGTCAGATGGAGGCGCTATAAGAGCGATGAGGGGGGGGGGGGGGGGGGAGAGGAGATCTCGCAGGAGGGAGAGAGGGGGGGGGGGGTCTGAAAAGGGAGAGACCGCAAGGGGGTGCGGTCTGAACAAAAAAACAGGGAAAAAACCGCAGGGTCTGCGGTTAGAAAAAGAAGAGACCGCTTGTAAGGACGGGGAGGTCTGGGTCTGAAAAGGGAGAGACCGCAAGGGGGTGCGGTCTGAACAAAAAAACAGGGAAAAACCGCAGGGTCTGCGGTTAGAAAAAGAAGAAACCGCTTGTAAGGACGGGGAGGTCTGCGGTCAGAGAAGAGAGACCGTTTGGCTCTGATACCATGTAGAGAGAAACAGAACTTTGTATATTTCTTCTATTATCTTGAATACAATGTATGAATACAAATATATAGGAGGGAGAAAGAGAGAGGAAATCCTTATACATGATGTGGGACTAAAGAGAAGAGAGAAAAACAAGAAAACAATTGAGCTCCAACATGGGCCATTACATGGGCTTTTCTAACAGTATACAATCACAGTTGATCTTCAACTCCATGATGCTCATTATTTCTATTGCTCTATCTTCAGTTATTCATGTCACTGAGCTCTCCACTACTCCACCTCAGTCCACTTATTATTCTGCTCCAGCTTCTAGACACAAAGATAATCTTGTTGTCCGTCTTCGTCCTAATAGAGGATTGCGACGTGGCCATAATTCCTTTGCTTCTCATCCCAAGACATATGGAGGAGATACAGTATTCTCTCTTGAAGTAGACAATGGATGTACAAATGACAACTCTATTGAGTGGACATTGGGTTTTGTTTTCCACCTCCTTTTAGGGTGATAACAATTGTGTGTTCATGAATGTTTGCGATCAAGTATGATCCAAATGGATCAAATGGTCGTTATAGTGGTCATTTGGTGGCCAATTGTTTTCTCAGATCTATGAAGTTGATTAACTGAGACATTGTATCCAATTACCAAGCTCAATTATGGTTGTATTCTACTCTCTGTTTCTATAAATTAAGGATGGTGTATGGTATAGATGAAAGCTTTTGATTACTTCCTTTATGGTTATTTACAAGTTGTTTGGAGAAACCATCTGAACTTGTTTCTTAGAGAGGGAACAATATATGCCTACTACAAAAGGCTATTTATGGAGTAAACCACGTTTGACAAATTTTGCATCATTTGTACCAAAACTGGCCTTCATAGTAGCAACACATCATTCCTTTTTGTACAACACTATCTGGATCAATTATACTAGTTGTTTATGTAGATGATATCTTACTTGGAGTGATCCATAAGGCATATCTGAGGTGAGAAACTATTCAAAACAATGCTTTGTTACTAAGGATATAAATCCCCAAAATTTTTATTTTTGAGTTTCCTCTGCCTATATTAAACATGGGGTTTCTCTATCTCAACAAAAGTATGCAACTGACTTGCTCACAAATTGGCCTCCTTGGTTACAAGCCTATAAATACACCCATGTGCATGCATATTACATCCAACAACGATAAGTCTTTGACGATCCTTCTCATTATTAGCAGTTCGTAGGAAAATTGATCTATTTAACACTAAGCTTGATATCTCCTTTGCGGGAGGAGTTGTGAATCAACACTCCCAAATTTCCACATTATCTCATTAGAAAGTAATTTTGGTATTCTTAGATACATCAAAAAGACCCTTGGGAAAGGACTATTGTATGCCAAGACCAAGTAATTGGATGACTATGATGATCAAATCCACTTATGGATTTGCATTTTTGTTGGAGGGAAGAGTTAGAAACATACCGTTATAGCTCGATCTAGTTCATAGGTTGAATATAGAGATTCACCCAGGCTATTAAGTAATGCAAGTAAAGGCTCTTTTAAAAGAGTTTGGTTTTCCTATTGTCAATCAATGAGTATTGTTGCAATCGACTGCGTTCTACTTCTTAGTAATTCTATTTTTCATGAAAGCACAAAATATATTGAAGTCGTCTATCATTTTATTTGAAATTTTGTTCTCACTATCTCTGGATCATAACGAGTTGTTGATATTTTTACTAAGATCTTAGTGCCCTCACATTTCTCAAAATTTTGTTAGCAAGAGGCAACAAATAGATATGCTTCATGTTGTGGGGAGAGTGTTGCAATTGTTATTAGGCTCCTTCACACACAAGCATTGATCTTGAAGACAAGGATTTTAACCTAGTCACTCATTATTGTACCCATTGATTGCACCTCTTTCATATATATAGGTCTTCTCTAAATGGAGAGATTTTTCTAAACCATTTATTTAAACCTGGTACTTCTTCTTCTTCTTGCACTCATATGTTGTGTCACCAATCAGCAAGGCTCAAGATAACTTCTTCAAAATATTCCATAAAAGATCTCCATACTTTGGAATGTGTAGGCCATCATTTGTACATCATAATTTCTGTATGGTTTACTTAAATTTTATCGCGTACTTTGCAGTTATTATTATGTACTTGTCTTTACCATAGGGAGGCGGAACATCTGGATCTTCTTATGAAGCTCGAGAAGCAGCCCAAGCTTCTCTCTAGAAAATCTTATATTGATCGTGTCTCCGAGATCACGAAGAACAGCTGGAAATTAGATTTTGACATCCAACAGATTCTGAAGGACACACGGACACTTCAATTAGAGAGTAATTCAATTCAGGAGCGACTTCATAGGACATATGCTGTGGTTGACGAGACTGTCTTTAGGTATGCAGCATTTGTCCTTTTGATGGCATTCTTCTCCTTATTAATAGTTTGTCTTAGTGGATCTTTTTTTAAAAGAAGAAAATAACCATCAATCGCATCTACAGTGAAGAACTTATTTGCATTATTGAGAATATAGTTTCATATTGGGAAACTCATTTAGAATTGTGCAGTTAATATAGAAATGTTGCCCCCATTAAAAAAAGAGGATCACATGTTAGAGTTCGAAGTCCTTATATGCAAGGGGGTGTACTGAATTTCCCAATTAGTTTCACATTGGAAATCATTTAGCATTGTGTACTTAATGTAGCATTGTGAAATCCAATGAAGTTTGTAAACAAGCTAGATATAAACAAAGCTCGTTTTTTGTTCCGTGCGGGTTCAAATTTGTTAACAAGTTAAAAATTTTCTTCACTTTTTTCTTATTAATTTCGAGCCGAAATGTTCAGCAAATGATATCTATAATGTTTTGATTGATGGCTAGCTCCAACTACATGTAAATAACACAATGTACTTGAGATTCATGCAACTTATTTATTTCTCAATTTGCTAGGCAAGGAACCATTATTTTTCTTGACAACGTTTAATAAAACTCCTACGGTTTGAATGTCAATTCTCTTATCCTCTATAGTTCATCAACATCATGAGTTTTACATCAAGAGAATCGGTTTAATTAAATTATCTGCATTTCAATCACAAATAATTATTTTTTGTAAATGTTTTTTACTAAAGTAACAAAAAATTATCAAATTCTCAAGCCTTTGAAGTTATTTAATTTCTTCAGCACAACCTCTGCTCTCTTTGCTAGCACCATATTTCTCATCCTAAGCAGATAATTCTACTACTACTGCACATGAGAGTATTCGTTTAGTTCACATTGGATAGATGATTTGTAAAAAAAAAATCAAGTGGTTGAGTCTCTCCTAAAGGCTTATGTTTTTTGGTTGAAAGGGATTTGAGTGATGGTGTATCAGACCCAATTTTATTCTCCTTAGGAACATTATACTAAGAAGTTATATTAAAGCCTACGATTTGGCTATGATACCACAGTTCATGTGGTTCAAGGTGTTGAGTTTCATTGAACATCTAATGCACATCGGAATACGAAAACTCGTGCCAAGAAATCATGCAAAACTAGTAAATCAAGAAAGTTAAACATATACCTGCGACGAAATCAGATTTCGTGAAGATTGTGTTGGATTTGAGAACCAAACGCGTGACAAAATCCACATCTCTATTGGTATCCACACGAATGTTGGAAACACCACGCAGTCCGTCCAACGGTCTCGGGGTTGAAAGATGATCACTCTTCTCTGCAACGGAATACTAGTTTCATTTTTGGCAAAGAAACTCCTCTCTTCTTCACTCGCAACAAATTTTCTCCAATCGATTTCTTATGGCAGTTTCTCAAACTGCCCCCATTTATATCAGAGATAATGAGAGAGATTTCAAAAATACCTGAGTGGAAGTTATGGTACCTGGATAACCTTTTCCAGTTCAAAACCGACAAAAAGGAAGAACCCGTAAATTTTTTGAATTTGTCCCAATTCGACTCCTGAGCAAATTGACAGACGTTGAGTCCCACTCGATTTTTTTTATTTTTGTTAAGCACAAATCAATCGACGACGTCAATTTCTCAAATGGGCATGCGTCGAGTACATCCATTTTGAATCTAATTCGACAAGCAACAAGCTCTGATCCATATTTAATTAATTCTCAATTAATTAAATACCATAAATACATAATTTTTGATTTGGTTTTTCATTTATATCTAATATAAATAAAAGCAAACAAGATTATTTATGTGTTTCTATACTTTCTTAATGTGTGACCCTATGAGTTCATATGACATTGACAGTAAGACTTGTTGGATTTTTAGGCGCCCTTAGAGGGGGGGGGGGGGGGGGGGGGGGTGAATAAAGGTTTATGAAAACTTTATGATTTTAAAACAATCTTTTTGATATTTTATGTGAAATTAAAAGTGAAGTGCAAGAAATTAATTTTATTCAATATGAAAAGACATGATTATCATTTATAAAATTGATTACAAAATTGGATTTCTATGACGCTAGAAATCAAGGGCGAATATAAAAGACTTGTTGGTTTTCTATACCGACTCTACTCACTAAGAACCGGTTGGTTTTAGCCGATCTATCACCAGATTCAGCCTCAAGCCGCTCTAGCCCTTCTAACCCCAGAAAGACCTCGAGCACCCCCTAGATCTAACTCCTAAACCTAGTCGCCAACAACCGTGAAGAATTTCCCCTAAGCCGTGCACAGACCTAGTCGTCAACAACCGCGGCGAATTCACTAAACAATCACAGAAAATAAAGGTATAACAAAATATAAAAGACAAATTAAAAACTCCCTATGAAGAATTCTGGAGACGGCGAAGAACCGTTGAATATCGGCGAAGTCGAAGCGTGCGTTCTTCGCTTTGAGTTAGCGTTGATCCGATCCTCCTTCGAATTCTTCTCTTGAATTTATGTGGGAGATGGTGGTCTGGAAATATGGCCCTCACAAATCTTCTGAAGTGCTGAAATAGGGCTCCCTTGCTGTGTGTTTGAAGAGAACGAATACCACTTATTTATAGGACAACAAGCTAACGCTGGCGTTAAGGCTAACGTCAGACGTTGACTCTGCATAGAAATATCTTGATGGTTCGGATCTTCAAAACAGGAAGGATATTCTGCATCTTTGGAAACATTTATTTTAGACAACCTTAACGCTGACGTTGAGGCTAACGCCGAGCGTTAAGCCACGTCATTTCCAAAATGCTTCTGCAATCACGACAACTTTCCTCCATACCATTTTCATCTTGGTGGGAACGAAAGTCAATGCCGCCGTTGAGTCCTAACGCTTAGCGTTAGACCACATCATTCTTTTTAGCTTGTGAGTAAGTCCAGACCAACAAACCAGTATCCTAGTGTCATTTTTGTTCAAACCTGCATGCTAAAAATACAATGACAAAATAGATCAAATACAAGTATGATGTGTTATTCTCAAACCAAAGTGATGCGGAAAAACCGTGTTCCAACAAGACTAATCCCTTGACCACTTTTTGTTCATAGATTTCAACAATCTCCCGCTTGTGATAGAACGTATCAATTAGTCTTATAAACTATGAGCGATATCCAGTAATGCATCATTGCTACTCAAGTAATACAAGAATTGGTAACTCAATTAAAACCTGTTAGTACCAATGTTCCAGTGCAGTTTAATCCCTCTGTCCTTGACATCTAGACTGAACTCGAGGCATGAAATGTGTCACCTTCTTTATAATTTAATCTTTGTTTTCTTGATCTTCAAGTTGACTATATCAAACAAATGAGCATAATATCATGAATTGACTATACATCACGACCATGCATTTGATGGCCATGACCATCACTCCTGTTATATAGGAGGGACAGATTACATCCACATCACTCACAATTATCCACACGATTTGCAATGCACCCAACAACCAACTTTATCATCAACATTTCTCAATGAATACTTTAATTGACATCAAAGTGCAATTCTCCTCATGTAATAATTGTAGTAACTTCAGGTCAAAGAATCACATACATCATTGTCATTATGAGAACTAATTGTGACACATATATAACAACAACAACAACAACAACAACAACAACAACAACAGAACCCATATAGTCCCCAATCATTGGGGGTATGGGCGGGGGAAGATTGGAAACAGACCTAACCTTTGGCCCTATGCCCAAAGTGGCTTCTCTCAGAGGAGAAAGACCGAACCTTTGACAATAGATGCACAAAGTGGCTGCTCACAGATTACCACTGAAATAGTGGCCCCCTATACCGTCACGTTTGCTGCGGAATCATGCCCTCAAATCAAAGCCAAAGACATCAGAGAGGGCAGACTCAAGAATCCATTTTGATTTATGTGACACATATATAACAATCCACAAAATAATCTCATGGGTCATGGTGGGTCTATCCAGTACACTTATTCTCTAACAAGAACCCGTGATGACTTGATATCCAATATCATGATCTATGAATCTCAGCCATCAGTCAACCCACATGCTAGTCTTAATGTATTATTATTGTCCATTCTACAATAGTACCTTGACTAGGGATGATTTAAGAATAATGTTTCATATGAAACATAAGATCTTACATTCAAATCATGCATTTGAATTCCTATTGAAACAAATATTCTAAGGACAATCACTATGTACAATTGTACTATCAATATAGAAAAGAATAAATATAATAATAATAAATGTCTTAAAAATATAGATGAAACAATAGTACTAATCATCACATGAACATAAAATTGACAAAACCAAAATCGATAAGTCTCTCACTAGAGTTGATACAAGTATCTAATACCAAGTGATCTAGTATGATCATCATGCTTCCTCTGTGGAAGAGTTTGCGTCAGTACATCTGCAATGTTGCGTCAGTCAGTACTCTGCATGTATTCACATCTCCTCTATCGATGATCTCTGGAATGAGATAGAACCACCGAAGTATGTTCTTGGAGAGTTGATGAGATCTAGATCCTTATCCTGTGCGATGGCTCCATTATTATCAAAGTAAAGGCTCACTGGATCAATACTGCTAGGAACTACATCAAGCTCGCTGATGAACTTCCTATTCCAAGCATCCTCCTTCGCCGCATTAACAACAACGATATACTCAACCACTATAATATAATCAGCTATTGTCTCTTGCTTTGAACCCTTCCATCTCAAAACATAAGCAAAACACATGATTGAGACTTTGAGTCGTCCTTTTAAGTTTAGAAACTGGCATTTGTGTAGCCATTTACAACCAGTTCATCTTCACCATTATATACCAAAAATACATCTTTAGTCTTTCTTATGTACATTATGATATTCTTGATTGTCATCCAATGACTTTCATCTGTATCCGACTAGTATCTTCTAGTCATACTCAAAGCATATGAGACATCAGGACGAGTGTATAACATTACATACATGATTGATTTAATTGCAGAAACATATGAATCAAACTCACGCGGTCTCTATCTTCCTAAGATTTAGACCATTGAGTTTTATTACCATGAGACACGAGTATTAATCCTTTCTTAGATTCAAGCATGTTGAACCGTTTCAACACCTTATCAATGTATGTGTTCTGGGTTAGGCCAAGTAATTTATTTGATCTATCTTTATAGATCTATATATCCAGTATATAGGTTGCTTCACCCAACTCTTTTATAGAAAAGCAGTTCCCTAGCCAAGTCTTAACGGACTGTAGTGTTGAAATGTCAATCACAATAAGTAATATGTCATCCATATATAACACTAGAAATGCAACTATGCTCCCACTAACCATCATGTAAACACATGACGAATTCTCATTCTTGATGAAACCAAATTCATTGATTTTTTCATCAAAATGAAGATTCTAATTTCGAGAAGTTTGTTTCAATATAAATGGATCATTGTAGCTTGCATACCTTTCTGGCTTAATATGGAGATACAATATCCTTAGGTTGTGCCATGTACATATCTTCAAGAAGGTTTCCATTAAAGAAAGTCATTTTGATATCTGTCTACCAGATTTCATAATCATGGTACATTGCGATAACATGCAAGATTCTGATGGACTTTACCATATCAACTGAGAAAAGTCTCATCATAGTCAACACCATGAATTTGCTTGAAACCTTTAGCCACCAATCGCCCTTTAAATGTCTGTACATTCTCATCCATGTCTATTTTCTTATTGAAAACCCACTTGCACTCTATAAGTTTTACCTTTTCACGTGGTTCAACCAAAGTCCATACCTGGTTTATATATATGGAGTCCATTTCAGATTTTATGACCTCAAGCCACTTCTCAGAGTCTGGTCCATTTATAGCATCCTGATAGGTAGTAGGCTCATCTTGATTCATGAGTAATACATCACCTTGTTGAGTCATGAGAAATCCATCTCTCAAGCTCAACTCGTTGTCTGTCAGATCTACGTTGGAATTGTGTTTCTTGACAGATTCTCGTGCTACAATAATTTGTAGTCCTTGCTCAGGTTCCATCTCAGGTTCATTCATATTTTGTGTTTCTTGAACATCTTCAAGTTCTATCTTATTTGTTCTTCTAGAAATAAATTTCGTTTTTAAAAAACACCATTTCTGGCGACAAACACTTTGCTCTCGGAGTGATTATAAAAATATATCATTTAGTTTTCTTAGGATAACCCATAAAATAACAGCTATCAAATTTAGACTTAAGTTTGCCAGATGTTTGACGTCTCACGTAAGCCTCACAACCCTAAATTTTTATAAAAGACATATTAGGATGCCGCTCAATTCAAATCTCGCATGGAGTCTTTTAAACTGTTTTAGTAAGAACACGATTTGGTGTAAAAGTTGTTGTATTTAAGACATCCCCAAAAAGAAATAGGAAGATCTGCATAACTCATCATAGATCGCATCATGTCTAATATGGTACGATTTCTCCTCTCAGAAACATCATTATGTTACGACATTCTAGGTGAAGTGAGTTGTGATATAATACTATACTTTCTCAGATGATCTTGAATCTCTTGACTTAAATATTCGTCACCACGACCAGATCACGACTCCTTAATTATTTTTCCTAGTTGGTTTTGTACATAATTCTTGAACTATTTGAACTTTTCAAAGGATTCAGACTTGTGTCTCATAAGATACACAAATTTATATCTACTGAAATAATCAGTAAATGTAATGGAGTAATATAACTCACCCATAACCATGAAGCTTATTGGTCCACATACATTAGAATGTATTATACCCAAGATATCTTTTGCCCTCTCAATATGAAGTGAAAGGGGTCTTGGTCAGTTTGCCTAATAAACAAAATTCACATATCTCATATGATTCATAATCAAATGAGTCCAATAGTTTATCCTTATGGAGTTTGGAAACGTGCTCTTATTTATATGACTTAAAAGACAATGTTAGAAATATATAGGATTTATGCCATTTGTTTTCAATTTCTTAGTATTATTACTGTTATAAATAAGTTGATCTAACCTCAAAACATAAAGATCATTAAACATGTGCACAGTATGGAAACAAATATTACTCATGTATATAGAAGAACTATTATTCTTAATAACAAATTAAAATCCTTTGAAGTTTAAACATGAAATAGAAATAATATTTCTAGTAATGACATGTATATAATAACAGTTCTCTAACTTTATTACAAGCCCAATAGACATAGATAAGTGATAAGTACCTACAGATATGGTAGCAACCCTTGCTCCATTTCTAACTGATAGGTCTACCTCGCTTTTAGCCAACAATTTTCTTCTTCTTAGTTCCTGCACATTTACATAAAGGCGAGAACCACATCTGATATCCAATACCCGATATGAAGAAGTAGAAAGATTGACTTCTATAGCATATGTACCTGAAGTGAAAGTCTCACTTCCTTTCTTCTTCTTTTTCTTTAGATCCTCAAAGTACACTAAACAGTTTCTTTTCCAATGTCCAGGCTTTCCACAGTAGTGGAAATTTCCTTCTTTAGCCACACCTTTTTTTTAGTGTTGAAGACTTGAGGTTAGAGATAGATCTCATCTTAGTTCTTGTAAACCCCTTAGCCTTACCCTTGCCTTTATGCACCATTAGTATTGGCCTAACATGTTTGACCTTCTTTATATTATTTTCAGCAGTTCTTAACATGTCTAGCAACTCAAGCAGTGTTTTGTTGATCTCATTTATATTATAATTCATGAAAAACTGCTCACAACTGTCCACAAAGGATTACAAGATTAAAGTAGTGGTTAACTCTTGGCTCATCGAAAAACTCAATCTCTGAAGGTTCTTAATGCACCCAATCATTTTGAGCACATGAGTTCTCATTAGGTCACGAGCTGTCATCTTGCACTGGAACAATTACTTTGAGATATCATGCCTCTCCCGTCGAGCCTTCCCTTGAAACATTTTTTAAGGTGCTCGATGATTTCAATATCAGACTTGCTCTCATGTTATTTTTAAAGCTTTGGAGTCATGGTGGCTAGCATTAGGGATTCGACATCCAAAGAATGGTCCTAATACTTCTTGTAAGTATCTTTCTCTATACGAGATGCAGTACTAAGTTACTCTTCATTGGGGTCTTCTTCCAAAACATAGAGCTTTCGCTCACGTTTGAGGACAATCATCAAGTTCATGTACTAGTCCAGAAAATTTATCTCATTGAGTTTGTCCTTCTCAAAGACCGATCACATTGATAAAGTAGTATTTGCGTTACTTTTCATAGAAATTCTATAGTAAAATTATGTAAGTACTATATTTCAATTTATACAATTTATTTTAATAAAGTTTTTTATAAAAATACTTTCCCTATTTTTTCCAAATTAATAACCCTTAAAATTAATTCTGAGAGTTTAAGCAAAATACTCACTAGTGTAGAAGATCCATATTTCACCAAATCATAGGTCAACTTTGGCTGATCCCCAATGACGTGGTTATTTAGGAAGACAACATTTGCCAATTGTATCTTATACAACTCTTGTATAGTTGGGTGAATAACATTTTCTCGCATCCATCTTATGGTGTTTTCCAACTCTATACGTCTAAACCCTCAATCTAATTTAGATTGTCCAATTAAGTGTAACCAAATGTTTGACAGTTGGATTTCACAATCTCCTATCACACCTCACCTAGATAGGTTGGTGCACTTTACTTTGGCAAACTCACGCTTCATCGATCATGCCCTGATGAGTGTCATCCAATGGAAGATATCTGAACGCTTAATATAAATTTTAAGGATTCTTCATGACAAATGATTAACAATTAATCTTACACATATTTGACCGCTTTCTACGACCACCACTCACGCGTTGGAGATGGTCTCAAAAGTGTACCGGTCGCAGTAATAATAAAACGGTGAGGATGTCACCGAGTATCGATCTCTCGAGGAACACGGGCGGTGGAATTATCGATTTGAATCTCTAGATACTAAGGCGGATGCAGGTCGTTACTTGGGATTGATTCCTACGCTATGTGCAATAAAAGAAAATACTAAAGTATGAGCACTTTGAGAACAATGTTCTCGTCACTACAAGTGCAATCCAACATCACATTCATCAACATGAAAACATTCGCATCAAAACATCGCAAACCAAGGCTATGAACAATAATACTATCATAAAATGCATTGGAAAATCACAAGTACAAGGCATAATTACGTGAAAATGTTCACAACGAATGATTTATGACTCATCATCCATAAATATAGAAGAATCTAACACATACAAAACCTAATGAGGCGGAAGATTGGGAAGGAGCTACAAACGATGCTTGAGTCTTTGCGTTGGGTACCGACGATGCTCCGGAATATGAATATGTGATCCGCCGTGATCCTTGGTTGTGTCCGGGGTCCAAAGGGAGTTGTCACATCCACATAATCGTTACCCGTCTTCTCAAGGGTTCGCACCATCCACGTCACGATTCTTATCTTTCTTGCGGGGAAGCTTCAGATGGCTTGGAATCTCCTTCGTTAAGGCTCAAGGATGATGGAGGAAGCTTTGAGGATGACCCCAACCTTCGAGAGACGAAACTGGGCAAAATCGAGAGCTTAATCCTCGCATGACCCGAAATATTTCCTGAAAATGCGTATTTAAAGGCGCTGCAAAAAAATAAACGCTCACGATTGGGCACACGGTTGTGCCCACGGTCGTGCGCGAAGAATAGAAAAATAAGCGTGAAAATGAATTAATGTGCAACCCTAAATTGGTCGTGTGATTCAGTCATGCATGGTCGTGCGTGTCCAAACCACATGGACATTTTCAGGACATTGGTTTCCTGAGGAGTGGGCTGTCAATATCAAGCGCACGATCATGCACGTGTAAAACCACACGATCATTCGAAATGGTTAAATGTAAACCACTCATGTGAATTGAACGTGCACGGTCGAAAACAAACACAAGCGGCTACCTGAGTGATCGTGCGATTACAACGCACACGATCATGCGAGAACGAAACGCACGAGCGATTTCAGACTGAGTTTTTGAGTTGGAATGACTATGAATCCACACGATCATGCTGAAATTAACACGCATGGTCGTGCGTTTCACAATAAAGTCTAAAACTTGTTGCAATCTCCTCGAGGCGACCACCCGCTGTTAAAGCATGGATAAATCATCACTAAAAAGGCTATAATGAAATCATAAGGCATAAATATAAATGAACGGAAGGAGAGAAAATCTCATCCAAGCCCAATTCACATGAAATTCGATCCATTCTAGCTCTAGACCTGCTCCTTTGTCAATTTAGCTAATCTTGAAAATATGAACGAAAAATCGATAAAGTAGGAGCGAAATGAATGAAAACACGAGCTAGAATGGTGCCTCAAATACTATATGAATTTCACTCATCAATATATTATAAAACAATCATGAATCAATTACACTATTATCATTTCAGATACATAACAAATATACATCTAATGCACTACGAAATACAATGCGCTCCTGGCGGGGATTCCAAGGGGTTGCGTCCTTGGTGGGGTCCAAGGTGCAGAGCCCCTGGCGGGGTCCAAGGAGAAGCATCAGCGGTGGTCTCGCTGACCGATCGTTGAGCGGGGTCAAGGGGCATCACCCTTGCGGTGTTTGAGGCAACGCCCCGAAACCTGCGTAGAATTTTCTCATAGAAAAATCATCAACATTTGATGTGCACGACAAAAATCTAAGTTCTGGAACATTGTACAAACTCGATGTACAATTCTGAAAAATTGATTTTGCAAACTGCTCTGATACCACTGTTGGGTTTTGTTGAACATCGAGTGCACAACGAAATACGAAAACCTATGTCAAGGAACCATGCAAAACCAGTAAATCAAGAAAGTTACATATATACTTGCGACGAAATCAGATTTTGTGGAAATTGTGTTGGATTTGAGAACCAAACGCAGAACAAAGTTATGGTACTGGGATAACCTTTTCCAGTTCAAAACCGATTAAAAAGACTAACCAGTAAATTTTTTGAATTTGGCCCAATTCGACTTCTGAGCAAATCGACGTGCGTCGATTTCTCAAGTCGGCATACGTCGTCGAGTCCTACTCGGCATTTTTTATTTTTGTTGAGCTCAAATCAATCGACGTGCGCCAAGTACAACCATTTTGAATCCAATTCGACAAACAACAAGCTCTGATCCATATTTAATTAATTTTTAGTTAATTAAATACCATAAATACATAATTTTAGATTTAGTTTTTCATTTATATCTAATATAAATAAAAACAAGCACGATTATTTATCCATTTTTGTACGTTCTTAACACGCAACCCTATAGGTTCATATTACATTCACAGTAAGACTAATCCCTTGATCACTTCTAAATCACAGATTCGAACACGCGTCTCTTGTGAATTTTTGGTGCCTTTAACATGGTTGACAATGTTCAAGTGCGGGTATCTTTCATCACAGTTCTGTTGAGTGAGCTTTTGGTGCATTATTCCTGATGATGCCAACAAAATATTTTATTTGAAATGTGGTGTCATGACCGATGTTGAGAGCTGTTGCACGGGTGAACTTGTTAATGTATGTGATGGTATTGGATTAGTCTTGCTTAGGATACGTGGAAATATACTGGGGCAGAAATATTATGTGGTTTCTTTCGCCTACAGATGGGAGTTGGGGTATAAAATATAGCTGATACATTTGTTTCTAGAACCAACTTGGTACCTAGTTTATTCATTCCCACGTCGCTTTCGAAATACATCTATTTAAGCTTTTACTGAACTCTTTTGAAATTTTTATCATCATTAATCTTATTAGAAAGCGGACCTGTAGCAGTCACTGAGCTTCCTCAAGTGTATTATAGAGGTTCCATGTTTGAATTACGAAAAACCACCCCTTTGTAAATGCAAGTGTTACACCGCAACAAATCCAATGCCTTAGAATTTCATGCAATGTATTATCATCGTCAAAAACTTTATATCTACTATTTAGGGACAACTCTATAAATCCTTATTTTCCATTCGTTCCTGTCGAGTGTTGCCTGAGATGAGAAACCTAAACTTTTCAACACTATCATGTTAGATAGTGTCGTCCCGACCCCAGGGAATGCCCTAACACTAAAAAATTCAAATTTTGATTACTATAAGTGGCGTTGATAAGAACTTTACATCTGTGAATGCCCTAACACTAGAAAAATCAAATTTTGATTACTAGAAGTTGCGTTGATAAGAATTTTACGACCGGGAATGCCATAACACTAGAAAATTCAAATTTTGATAAGTATAAGTGGCGTTGATAAGTATTTAAACATCTACACTCAACCTCTCTTTTATACGGGCTAAAGATGGCAATGATGTACTTTGCAATGGATGCACATTTTTGTATGATTGATCTTATTATCTGATTGTATAATTTTTTAGGGAAGCGAAGAAGGATGCGACGGGTAGGCAAGCATATAGGCTTCTCACCAGCATTCATGATTGCTTTCAGCAGATTGCTGACACCATTTTGGCTACTGATAGGGCTCAAAGAGAAGTAGCAGCACAGGAGGCAAAGCTTGCAGCACTCTCCTCCCATGGCTTCGACATTGCAAAACTCCAAGCCGATCTTGATTCCATTACAGTGGAAAATGAGGTTTTATTGAAGAAATCACACCACTCATCACCTATATCAGGTCCTCTTAAAATTCCTTCTACTTTTCTTAAGTTATGACCCGTGCATTTGTTATTATACTTGAGAATTGAATATCGTCTGTTTTATGTATTATAGTCAGAAACTCATTTAGGCGGTTATTCGAAAGAATGAAAAAGTTCAATGTTAAATGGAGCATTGAATGGTTATAATGTTAAATGAGGTATTTTTTGAGTAAAAGGATCTGAGATTTTAATATGATCGATTTATTTCTGTATAGAATGACTAAATTTATAGTCATAAGTTGCACTTGTGTTGATCAATGCTCTCTGGATGGATGGTTGAAATGGTGATCTTGGTGCTCCAAGATAAATGATTGAGATGGTCATCCGCGTGATAAAAGTGATCTTTGTGCTTCAGGATGGACGAGTGAGATGGAGATTTGTGTGCTCTGAAGTAAGAAATTTGATGTTATTGCTAATTACAAGTAAGACATTATAAAGTGCTAATTACAAACACAATCCAAAATAATTCAAAGTTTATACTAGACTCTGAAGAGGCATAATATAAGTAAGTTTACTCAAATAGAATGTCCACACTAATACATATCTAATTAAGGAATTTGGTCTTATGGGCGCACACCATCAGTCAAAACAATAATAAATTTCTTTTGAGTTCAAAGGCGTGCAGGCCCACAACACAAGAGTGCAGAAAACTGCGAAATATAGCTTCATGATTTCTTTCTTTTCGTCTTTTTACTTTGGGCTTCGCCCGCTATACTCTCCCCGTGTTATGCTACTTGCAACCAAATATACATGAGCGGAAAAATGAAGGTCAGCATAAGCTGACCAACTACTGGATAACAACTCCTTCCTTCGGTTGTCCTAGCGGATTCCGCGGCGACTTATCTCACACCCTGCAAGTCTGCAAACGGAGCAATCGTGTAGTATGCATATCAAAGAAGAGTAAAGTACAACAATCACTCTATGCATGCAGTGGCACAAACAACATACACTTTCTAGGTTGGAAAAATAAATAGCAATGAGCTTATTATGCATCATGTATGATGGTTTGGTTCGCCCAGAAGCTCACCACAACCCCTAACACATAATCGTATAAATTTTGCATAACATTCACACATCATCAAGTAGATCGAGGGCACTCATGGCCACCCAATCACAAGTCTTCATGACATGTACACAAACCCCCTGCACAACACATAAAATGTACCCAATTCTAGGGGTCTCCTTTCCAAGAGTATGTAATGATGGTATCAACATATTCCAAGACTATGTAATGGTGGTATACTTGGAGTATGTTATTGTAGATAAGAATGATGCTATCAACATATTCCAAGAGAATGTAATGGTGGTATACTTGGAGTAAGTGAAGAGAGATGCATCTAACACTTAATAAAGATGATTTGTAAAAGATAGTTTTTTAGCTCTTGTAATCATAGTTTGAGTGCTTGTTTAAGATCAGATATGAATTTTTTGCAGTTTGCATATATAGTTTTGTAAGGTGGAGTAGATGAAGCCTGGAGGATGAACCAGATAGACATCAACAAGAGTTCCATTGAGAAAATCATTTTTAAAGTCAAGTTGATGTAGTGGCCACTCATGAGAGAGGGAAAGGGATAAGACTACATATGTATGATTGAGATTTGTATTGGAAATATTGCTTTGATAAATTTGACATGACGATATATGCACATTTTGCATTTGGTGTGATTGAGGCATTTGCAGATAGATTGTGTTATTGACCCCGAGAAATTTACATGTGATATATCTTGATTAGAGTTTGGAGGCATATTTATAGGATCATGAAATTATTTGCAAACTATTTTTTCCTTGCACACTACAACAAAATTTTGTGGCTAAAAGAAAAAAATGGACACATTTGAGGAGTACTCATGCTCTTCTTGTTGACCATAATGTACCCTGATTTTTATGGCCCTTTGTGGTACTCACTAGCTATTATATTATCAACAGGTTGTCCACAAAGATTCTTGGTGGATCTTGTCCATTGTCTATCCTGAATTCTATTTCCACAAGTTCATATTTATTGCTTATGTCTAGCACACGAATCAGCCCAAGGGGTAAAACTGCACTCATACTACCAGTTGTCTCATTATTAGTTGTGTTTTACTTTTACCATGTTTAGTTTGCTTTTACGCTATCCTCCTCCCTTCCCACACTGTTGACTGTCTTTGCCTAACATGCATGCCTCTTTTGATTAGCATCCCCGATACCTACTGAGATTACAACTTCCTCCCTTGTACCTAGGCTGAGTATTTTTTTATGGAATCATTGATTTTCAACAATTTTCCATTCTAGGCAGTACTTCTTTCTTCACCTCGCTACAATGTTCACTCACAATGTGTTATTGATCAACATTGTCACATGTAAGCTCTTCCCGGTGCATTACTACTCACTTTATTACGAAGCATGTTTCTTAGTAGTTTTCTTTCTCATACCATCGATTTCTCGCACATTTGATATATTTATATACCCCTGCATGTGAGTTCTACTCTTGCACATCTAACATGGAAGAAGACTATCTTTTGAAGTGATGGCTTCCCCGACTCATAATAAGATTTGGGAATTGGTCTCGGTACCCTCTAGAAGAAGCTTTTTATTTATTTTTGGTATTTATTCTTAAATATCACTTACACGTATCTACGGCTCGGTACAGTGCTCGCCTTATTGCACGTGCATTTACCTAGTCATATGATAACAAAACATTTGCTTATGTTGCGAGGCTTGCTTTAGTTCACATGGTCATTGCTCTTCCTGCTTCATTTGAGTGTCCTCTTCAGCATTCATCATCATCATATCTTTTGTTAATACATATTAGCATCATCTTTGTTCATATTGTATAGATCATCATTACTCTTTTATTCACCCTCATTCACCTCATTTCATACACTTTATCATTTAGGCTCCGTTTGGCGCGGATGGCGGTCACGAACACGGTGGTTATGAACCGTCGTTCGTGAATGCCCGGCCTCACCCAAGGGAGAAAATTTTCTGTACGCGTAACGTTCCTATAGGATGGTACGAGACAGTATTTTTAGTTGAAATTGCGACTGTAACTGTATTCATAATTATAGTTACAGTCGTAAAAATATATGTAATTTACAACTGTAACTGTATTAAAAAAAAACACTTTTTAACACGTGTATTTTTAGACTGTAACATATACATATGAGATCTTAAAATGATCATAAAAATATGTAAATTAATATTCTGTAATTTATTTTTAAAAAAACACTGTATTTTGGCCTACAAATACAATTTGCGTACCTTCCTTTAGAAACGTTGCACGTACCTAAGTATTTTCCCACCCAAGAAACTTCATCCACCTTTATGTTCAAAACTAGTTTTATTTTCTTGATGGTGGTCATAACCATTGTCATGCCAAACATCAATTCTATGACGGTGGCATTTTTGTCCAAACTCACCGGAGCATAAACGCCATGCCAAATGGAGCCTTATTCAGCATGTGTTTCAGTTAATTTTCATCATCATTATATCTCATTTGCATTAAAGAGCAAGTTATTAGTAAATGAATTTTTAATAGTTGTATTATATTAGTCATCCAAATGTTTTATTTTTTTACTTCTGAAGTATTGATTTATATGTTATTATAAGGCTCTGCACAATTTTTTTTTTTACTTGTTAAGTCTCGACTTATAGATTGTAAGAAAACTTGCCATTTTTTTTCTTTTGTTAACCCAAGCCATTTTTTTCAAAAAGCATTATCATCTAGTGTAGCAATACCAAAGAACATTTTTCCTATATTGAACTAGTGAAGTATGCCGACATTATTGTTGGTTTTGAAACTAAGTAGCATTGAGTATGGATCATAAGGAAAAGGTCGTTGCCGAACACTTAGGCTCCGTTTAGGAGAGCGATGTTGGGCTCCAGTGAAAAATAAAGTTGCGGTGAGAAATAGAATTGCCACTTTTTTTTTTGTAATATGAAGCTCAAAATAGAGTTTTGGGCATTTCCCAATGCACCGGAGATCCAAAATGGAGGTTACTTGGGGCCTGTTTGGGAGACCTGCTGCTGTGTTGGTGATTTGAGAAATGAAAGTTGCTAATGGAGCTATGAGAAACATATATATGTAGTAAATGAAAAAAACTGTTGGAATAAACTTCATTTGCAAAGCTGTTCCGAGTAGATAAACTATTAAACTGGTTGGTAAAACAGGGGTACTGTTGCCGTTTAAATTCAAATAATTGAAATCATCTTAAGCCCTTAATAAAATATTCGTCGATAGTCTTAGTCTTTGAAGCACGGGCACGACCAAATAAGCCGTGTATCCTTACCGGGTACATTTACGGTATGGATACACGTACTGAACACCCCGATGCACGCGGGTTATTAACAAAACGTCAGATTGGCGGATGTTAGGGCTTCATTCTTACTTATCGTGCTCTCAGGATTTCTCAGACTGTTCTCACTGCGCCATTCCTCGCGATGCTTGTTCACAGATACCTCATCGTTCTGAAATTGATCTCGCGTCGTCATTATCGTCGTCGATCTAGATTCTTCATTTGCCGTCGTCGTAAGCAAGCTCTTGTTGTTGTACTAAAACATGCGGCTGATCGTCTCGTGTCTTCTTCTTCTTCGACCTCTGATTTCACTGTTGATGCGCTGATTTCACTGTTCCCGTGCTGATGCTATTAAAGATTGTGATATATATAGTTTAACCTTCACTACCTTGTGCATGTTTAATGCAAGAATTTTCACTTGTGCAATCTGGTTCACAGAAAAGTGGTGCCCAGAATATTTAATTTAAATTGGATTGATTTCTCTGCAAGAATTAGCTCTGCTATGCTTTTTTCTTCTTAACTTGCAATGCTTATGTCTTTTCAACCGTGTAAAACTGTTATTTCTTTTACTTGCTGGCTGCCATGTTTTTCCTGCAAGAAACAGCTCTGCTATTGCCCGTGTAAACTGCTGATGAATGCTTCCTGCATTTTATACTAATATAAGACTGCCCTTGTGGGGTTGTGAGCGACGAGAGTGTTGGTGTGTGCTGCGGCACTGTCGTGGACGCACGATAGACCCCCATGCACCGTCCCGTCTCTCTTTTGTGTGTATATATATACTTACTTTAATGGTTATATTTATTTAATTTTAGTTTATATATTATAATACATACTTTATTTTTTATATTCATTTATTTAATTTTAATTATACTGTAATTAAATTATGAATTTTAATTTCGTATTATATATAAACATTATACATATATTATAAAAAAAATTAATATTATAAACATTATGTATATATACTCTTATATATATATTAAACATTTTTCTATACTTATATATTCAAATGTTTAGAAGGCTGCGCTGCTTTTACAGTACTCTGCTTATATATAGGGGTGTTCAATCGAATCCAAATTTGACATAAAATGCAGATATTCGAATTCGGATTTGGATTCGTTCAAATATTCGGTGTCGGATTCAGATTCGTCATGAAATGTTGGATTCGAATTTGGGTTTGAATTCGGATGAATTTAGAATTTTATAATATTTAATTATATACAATGTTAAAATATAATTATATATAATATTTATTACATATATACATTTTATTTAGGGCGCTGCTATTAGCACTACAGTTTTGGCTATCCGCACTAACGGCTATCCGCAAGCATCATATTGCGAATTGGCTATCCGCAAGCATATTTTTTATTTACACACCAATATCTTTTTGATTTTTTTGGTCTTTTTAGAGATGTAAAACTTATGCAATATTGAAGTAGCCCATAAAAATGAAAAAAAAAAGATACTATGAGTAGAATTTCATCAAAATAAAACAAAACAACATAAAATAGTATCAAAATACATAAAATTTATCAAATCAAGCTTGCAAAAATATCATTGAACTTGTGATTCCTTTCATGTCTCCTTCCTTTCCAATTTTTCACCTACATAAATGAAAACAAATTAATTTAATAAATATAGAAGTGCCATTAAAATTAGGAGTATGAATTTTTGAAAGTAAAGTAGAGTACCTCCTTTCATTCCATATCATAAAGTTGCACCATCGCGGTTGCAGCTTTTGCGTTTGTAATTCTTTCGTTGTAATATATTTCCCAACCTTCTGCTATTTGTTCATGGTATCGCATCCAAGTTGAAAAAATTTGTGGTATTGGAGAGCAATCTTTTAACATCAACTGAATGAAGTGATTATCATTTAAGAAGCCAATGCAAACAAGAGATGGTATTTCCGGCATCGATGAATGCAGAGGCAAAAATGTCAAGCTTTGCACTTTAGAAAGTTGAACCAAAGCAATATTATAGCATGAACTGATAATAAGTCCTATATCTGGCATTGTCATCCACTTGGTAAATGGTGCTGGAGTGTCCGTGCATTGTACGGATAACAATAATTCTTCATATCTTTTGCGACCGAATATAAGACCATATAAAGCATTTCTATTTTCAAGTTCCCATTGTAGATCTAGTCTTACCTGTGCCCAACCTCCTTCAATATTCAAAGCCTGGCTGATAACACGGTACCCACAGTGCCCATCTCCCAACACGTCCAAAGCATCTGTAATATGTTCCGACCAATACGGTGCAAACTTCGGACGTACCTTGTCAACAAACTTTATGCTCTTACGAATTGACAACTTATTTCTTTTGGGGATTTTGTTATTTTCCATGACCTTATCTTCCAACAATGCGTACTCGAAATGTGAGGGTAGTCTTTTGGTTGATAAAACATCTTCTTTAAATTTCTTATTACTACCCTTTGACCTACCTTTCAACTTTATTGGTACAGAAGGTTCCATGGTTTGTGCCGATGTTGGATTTATAAGCTCCCTTAACTTTCTTTTTAGCTCCTGTTTTTGTTGTTTGTTCGAGTCATAAAATTTTTGTGTGATCCCTTCAAGTTCGGTATCGATGTTGTCTTCAATATCTACCTCAAATCTTTCATTTAACACTAACTTTTTCCAATGTCCATTAATCAACCATAAAGGGATTCCTTTTGAGTTTGTAACATATGGAAGTAATTCATGTGCGCATGGCAAACCCAAAGTATATCTTTTCAAATGCGTGCATTCATTAGCTTGCTTGAAGTGTCCTCTTTTAATTTGATCTTCTTCCTCTTTAATGATTTTTAATGCTTGTATAGACACTTTTCCAACCAACTCTGAATACAAAAAACCATTGAAGTCATTGCTAAATTTGATGCAACTTTCTCCAAATGATCTTCTAATGTCCGTATGTTGAAGGTTTATCATTTGGTCAAAGATTTTCCATACAGTGGTGAAGTTTCCAATAGACACTTCTAAGAATTTTTTCAATAAGCTATGTCCCCCCTCCACACGGTTTGTGCTTGAATTTCCAAAATGTAGAAACTTATCAATCCATGCTGAAACAAAACATTCTTTATACGACTCTAACCATGTCATAGTAACATACTCTAAAACTTTAGAGTGCAATGTAGAAAATCGAGCAATTAGTTCGTTGAAACATCTTTTGAAATCATTTTCTGAATCAGTTTCTATCAACTTTTGCCATTCAAACATAAAGCTTTCAAAATCTTTGCCATTACTAAACAACTTCTTACAGTGTGCCAAAATATTTCTGTTAATGTGTACACGACATAAAAGATTTTTGGCCTTCGGAAATACCGTTTTAATGGCATTCAACAATGCAAGTTCTCTATCCGTTACCAAAACATTTGGACTGTAATCTGGAGGAAATAAAGACTTGAAGCAATGCAAAGCCCATTCATAGCTAGACTGTGTTTCATCTGATATGAAAGCAAAACACGAATAAAAAGATTTGGTTGTTGATGTCATTCCAACAATGCTTAACAACGGCATCCGATACCTGTTAGTCTTATAAGTGCAGTCTAGTACAAACACGGTTGGAAACATATTTGTCAACTTAATTGAAACCGGATGTGCAAAAAATAAGCTCTCTAGTTTTTGAGTGCTTTCATTGACCTTATTGAAGCTTACATAACATGCACGGTTAATGAGCTTGTACAAAAACTGGATGGGAGAAAGACCATCTAACTCCTCTTTCTGCAACTTTGCACGTGCATTATAAATAGTTCTCATCACTGAAGTGTTGCCAATATTTTTATTCTTAACAGCGGTTAAGATTTTTCGTGGTTTGACACCTGCACTAAACATTTCTTTTACTAGTTTTTCCTCCTCTTCTTCTAATCTCCCCGCAAATGCATGCGCTTCCAAATGTACTCGGTCATGATTATGCAACCCACAAAGCACCTCAAGCCTCCATTCATCCATATTAGCTACTTTCACCCCTTTAAGGGAAAATAAGCAACCACATCGCTTAGATGTTGGTTTTCGAAGACCCTTTTTAACCCAATCCTTCTTATTCTGATTCTCTCTATAATAACCACTTCTATCACACCCTAAAATAACACGTGGTGTGAGACGCCCAATGACTTTATCCGATGTCTTTATTGTGATGACGTAGCCAAGGTTTTTACTAACGCATCTACACCAGTCAATCAACTCTTCCTTTGAACAGAAATTTTTTTCGGTTTGGAAATGATTGCTCAAATCAACTTGAAATTGATCTTTTTCCCTAGTTTCATTTTTGAAATCTTCGAAAAGCACAAAAAATAACAAAAAACTTTTAATTACTTGCATTACAAGGGTTTAGAAAAAAATATAATTAAGAGCAACATCATACCAAATAGAACAACGGGAGAATTTAGCAATGCTTCGGAATTCATTTTCCCCCAACGTTATACCCTAAAATCAGAACATGATGTCACTGAATATGAATGTGCATACTCAATATATGAATCACTCAATAGATAGGCATAATAATATATGAATGTGCATGTCTCATGGTAATTTTTTTTGGCAGAAATTGTAATACCTTAGATGAACAAGACAATAAACAAAATGGTGAAGATGTATGGAATCAACTGCTTCCAACCGGCGATCTTGGGCTGAAACCAAAAAATAAGAACAAAATGAGAATGGAGGAGAAGAAAGAGGAACACTGCTTTAATGAAAAAGAAATTAAGATGCTCATTATACTCACCATTTCTCTATGAAGTCTCATGGACGGGTTGCTGGTAGGATTGGGAGGTATCTTTAAACCTGAGTTTTGATACTTCCTGTGTTACTTTTGCCATGAAATGTTCTCTATACGGTAGCAATGATAACTTAACAATAGAAGGTTAAGAAAAGACTGAAATGCAAATTTTTCACCAGGCGTTTGACATTACCCATAATGAAGTGACGACGGCGGCGACGGATCGCTGGAAGATGAAGTGACGACGGTGCCCTAAACGCAGAAATGGACGGCGGCGGATCGCAGAAATGGACGACGGCGCCGGAGAATCAGACGACGGCGGCGGATGGCTGGAAGATGGATCGCGAGTGGAGGGCGGCGGATCGCAAGCAGAAGATCGCGATAGGAGGCGGCGGAATCGCGAGCAGAAGATCGCGATAGGAGGCGGCGGAATCGCGATTTGGGGAAGATGAAGTGCAGTGCGTGAGGCGTTAGTGCGGTTAGCCGATTAAAAAACCCTAAATATTAAACTTTAAGCAGTGCGCTTAGCAAAAACTGCAGTGCGGTTAACACTGCCCTTTATTTAACTATATATTTTAGTATTCGTGAAGTATTCGTGAATCCTTCGAGCAGGAATAAAATTATTCGGATTCGGATTCGAAAACGATTCAAATTCGAAAAATACGAATTTTAATTGAATCCTTACGAATTGAATTTCGAATTATTCATGAACTATACTATTTGTGAACAACCCTACTTATATATAGAAATGATTAGAAAGCTGCCTATTATTTTTTGGGAGTTGTTAAAGGCACCACAGTTTTGACAGGTGGCACCGCACTTTGTCCTAATTTTTTGCGTCTTTTGGAAATACGCTTTGTACACATATTTTTAGGAAAATTGTTCAACACGAAAGTTGTAGATATCGCCGAAATCTACAACTTTCGTGTTGAACACTTTTCCTAAAAATGCATGTACAAGACGTATTTCCAAAAGACGCGAAACCTCGACGTATTTCCAAAGTACGCCTTGCGCATGCATTTTTAGGAAAAATGTTCAACACGAAAGTTGTAGATTTTGACGAGATCTACAACTTTCTTGTTGAACAATTTCCCTAAAAATGCATGTACAAGGCGTATTTTTAAAAGGCGCGAAAAATTAGGAGAAATTGCGGTGCGACTAGCCAAAACTGCAGTGCCTTTGAAACTCCCTTATTTCTTATATGCTACTTTTATGGTTTAGAAACGCACGCAGCTCGTTTTCACGAGATATTTTTCTGTCCGATATCCGATTATTACTATGATATATGGAGGTCATTGAAATTCATTGGAATTAGCACTAGCGAAATAAAGTCCATTCATCCAAAAAATGCTTTCCAGGTGGCGTCGTATGTGTGGTCGCGGATCGTCCGAGTAGTCCCGGACAGAAAAAATTCACCGTTTTCATGGGTTAATGTAACCCTACTAACTATTTTATATAATAGTATAGATATAAGTTGTTGCATTGGTTTGTGGACTTGTATTTCAAGTTATGATTTATGCTTAATGTGTATCTTGTCGGACCCGCATCCTTGCTTTTTAAAGTGTATCCTACCAAGTACTCATACTCGTATTGGTGCTTTCTAGATCTCCGTTGAGTTTTATTCAACGAGGGGTGGTTTAATGGTTTCATTTTGAACCATGGAATCCCCTTCATCCCCTTCTTCATTTTCTTATTGCCTTGGTATGCAATTGTTGGGTCATTGCGCCTTACATTCCCACCAATATCCGCGATATTGTTATTAACCTCAGACATAACTCGCTCGTCAATATATTCTCTTACTATGTTTCTTGAGTTTGGTATCCAAGCATAATCTCTAGATGCTACAACTGCATTGAAAACATCGTTTGCAATTCTTCCTCAAACTCAGCAGATATTACATTTGGCAATAATGTAAATTAAGCAACCATATTTGTATAGCTAAATACTATTAATCACTTAAACCTCTCTTATGAGTTAGCACAATTACAGGTTGCACTTCTCTATCTTTTGAAATTACAAAAATATCCCATATGAGTTTACATTTCATAACATACATGCACAAAAATACCCCTCTGGAGGGGAGCTCCGAGGAAGGGGGAGGGGTATTTTTGTGGTTATGAAATGTAAACTCATATGAGAAGCATTTATAATTTCAAAAGATAGTGGCTCACAACTTATAATTTTGCAAACTTATAAATGTAAACTCATATGAAGCCCCAGTAAATGACCATCTCGTTAAATAAAGAGATCGAAATAAAGATTAGTAATAAATAAATTTTCACCTTCAACCTCTCATTGGTCTGAAGCTTCGATACAATTTTCAGAGTAATTTCCAGCTAGTCAGAGTAATTTCAACCCAGTTTGTTATCCAATTCAATTTCTTTTATGCACATACCACAAAATATCGAAACATCACTTGTTTCCCAAGGCACGAATTCTCCACATTCCTTTGATTTTCTCATCTGGATGGAAAATGAGACTGTGAAAATGGATAGAGGGTGTGTAACAAAATCCCCACTCATTCACTACTATCTATACATTTTAATTTCTTAATTTTTTTACTAAATAATATATTAAAATAATTATAATAAAATAAAATAAAAAACAAAAAATAGAGCAGTTGGATGCATGCAACGATAGCTACAAAGGCTATCTTGCACGTAATATTTTTAACATTATATATTCTCTAATATCTCATTTATCATGACAAATAACCTACTTTCTATTATTGAAAAATTAGTTTTATAAAATTCAGTGTGGGCGGCGGCCGCCCACACTCGACCCTATGTAGATCCGCCCCTGCATGCATGCAACAGTGCAGGGAAAGCTGTTGGCAAGACATCAACAAAGGCCTTGATGCATTGTGGCTGCGTGTTGGCGCCTGGCCTAGGCGTCAGGTCGGGCATCACGTCGGGCTTTGTGGCTAAATGGGAGCCTGCTTAGGCCCCTAAGCCTGGCCCGGGTATGGACCTGGCCAGCCCAGGATGAGGCCTAATCAGGCTTTTGTCAGGCGGGCTTTTCAGGCCCGATCCTTTTGCTCAACAGTTGACTTGGATGTGATCAGCTAAAGCATTTAACCGTTGACTTGGATCTGATCGGGCAAACACAAGCAACAGAGTACACAAATGTAGTAGAAACTATTGAGCCAAATACACCCGCAACTCACAGAGTACAAAAGAAAACGCAAACGAATTTAATAGTGGTGTAAAAACACAGAAATAGAAGATCTGCAAAATCAATCATGTCCAAATACATATGAAGATGATATCAGAACATTATTCTTGCTCATAAGATGGGGCTCCTACAGGAGATCACTAAGTACTAATCAACTAGAACCACAAAAATATCTGGACAAAACGCAGATAAAAGAAGATTGACAATGGAGTTTGATTGTGGAAGATTAGGCGTACTCATTCTTCTCCGGGAACAATCGCCCTGCTCCAAAAACAATCACAATTTTGAAAGTACCATTGCAGATCAATCACGTGCAAAAATACGATAGCGTATTATATCCATCATCTCGCAGTTGGTCAGGTTATGTGCGAGTATCGATCGGTACTCGACATCTTCATTGACTCCCTGTTTGCCGGAGGTAGCCGCAGGCGCAGCTTGGATGAAAGCTTTACTAGTACCGCAGTAATCCCCGGCAAGACCACGGAAGTTGAATGCATGGCGATTGATGTCAGCAGACTGCGTCAGGTAGTGTAATGGGGTGCGAACAGCCATCCACGTGGAAAATAATATAGAAAGGCGCCAATGGCAATATTGTAATAATAGAGAAAGGCGCCAACGGTCAGGTCCAGAATGAGCGATTATAAATATTGTATTAGTTTGCTGTAATAGTTAAGCATTGATAATAATATTCTTGTCTTTATCCTCTCTCTCTCTCTCTCTCTCTCTTTCTATCTCTCTTCCTCCGGCAACATTCTTATCCTCCACCTCCGGCGAACTCTGTAGCGGCAAGCGGCCCGCTACATTGGTGCTCTCGTTGACGAACTCCGCCAATCATTATCATGACGCGCGGTCAAGAAAAATCAGCCCTGCAAGAACTTAAAGATTAACTGTGGCAAGAACTAGATCGCCGACATGATCTAGCACAAACTCAACACGATATCATCAGAGAGGAGCTTGGCATCCTTCAAACAGCCTACGGCGAAATCAAGGCTGCCTTGTCAACCAACCAGCAACAATCTCATCATCAGTTCGAGGCCCTCTCCAAAAAATTAGACCAATTGACCCAGTGCTCACCGGCAAAACAACAAGAAGACAACGACAGCCAATCCCGGTTCCCGGCTCAGCACGCAATACCAACGTCCGCTGCAGCATCATCGCAGGGTCTCCTTGGGGCGGCCACCGGACCTCCCTGCTTTCTACCTGGTAGCTCCTCAGCACAGACGAAAGCAAAATACAAGCAATCCACAATCGATGAACATTTTCCCAACAAACAAGATGGTCTCCGCCATGAGCCGATCGTCATTCCATCACAGCACCACCGCTCAGGAATCGGCCCACTACCGGTAACATTTAATCATAATACAAGTCAAGAATTTCTAGAACAAGATCTTGATCGAAATGCTAATCATCATTATTACAATTCTAGAGCACCTGGTCACCATTTAAATTTTAACTCATTTTGCGAAGGCGATCCGACCGAATGGATAATTCAAGCAGAAAAGTATTTTCGATTTTACCAAATCCCACACACAGAATTTGTTTCTATTGCATCAAGCCATTTAGACACCCCCGCGTCTTTTTGGTTTTATGGATTAGAACGAGAAAATCCGGACATAGATTGGACCACATTTAAAACATCCATATTTCACAGATTTGGGCCCTCGTCATTTGACGAACCCGTTGGAAAATTAAAACGACTCACACAAACGGGAACGGTCACAGCATATCACAACACCTTTGAACTCATTGCTGCACACACAAATGGCTTACCCAACGACACCTTAATGAAATTATTCATCGCAGGCTTAAAATATGGGATAAGCAGAAACTTAATGGCTCACAGACCCAGTACGCTATATGAGGCTTTTTCCTTGGCACACCTTTTCGAAGATCAACACGCCGAGGATAACTGATTCTCAAAAGTCCGCACAAATAACAACACATTCACAGTAAATACACATACCACAGCACGACCACAATACCCACGACTCACACCAGCCGAATTAAAAATAAAATGCGACAAAGGTTTATGCTACACATGCGATGAACCCTATAAACCTGGACATAAATGCAAAGGAAAAGCCACCCTACTGGTTCTTGAAGATGACTTAGACGAGGAGGCCAAACTAGTTAGTCACTCCGAAGAATCACACATAGAGGACATAATAGGCATTACTTATAACGCGCTGGTAGGGGCAAATGATTCAAATTCTTTTCGCCTCAACGCCACAATGAATTCTAAACCCGTACACGTATTAATCGACAACGGAAGCACACACAATTTCTTATCCACTCGCATGGCACAATTTTTGAACCTACCTATTTTGATCATTAACCATTTTAATGTCTGGGTAGGAAACGGGGCAAAATTATCTTGCACAGGAAAGTGTGAAAACCTAGACTTTAAGATTCAAAATTATGATTTCCAGACATCTTTATATGTCATAGACTTGCTAGGAGCCGATGTTGTCTTAGGGGATGCGTGGCTAAAAACTTTAGGACCAGTCACTACCGACTACACCACTAAGCACATGTTTTTTACCAAAAACAATAAACAATACTGCATAGCTGGACAATCCAACGCCGCACCGTCGACTATCTCCAAGGCCAAACTAAAAATACTGATTACCCAACATGCAATTAACACGGTAGCATTATGCTATATTTCAGCATACGAACCCAAACAGATTATAGTAGATCACCCATCGGACCAAATTATGCAACTGTTAAAAGATTTTAGCCACCTATTTCAACCTCCCATGGAACTACCACCCGCACGCACACATGATCATAAAATTCCACTGATTAAGCCTACTGCACTAGCTCGAGTAAAACCATACCGTTACCCGCACGCACATAAAGATGAATTAGAAAGATTAGTAGCTGACCTTCTAAAACAAGGATTTATACGCCAAAGTACATCATCTTTCAGCTCTCCGGTTCTATTAGTACGCAAAAAGGATGGATCATGGCGACTATGTGTTGACTATAGGGCTTTAAATGATATAACTTACAAGGATTCCTTCCCGATGCCTACAATAGACGAATTACTAGATGAACTTCATGGAGCAACCATTTTCTCAAAACTAGATTTACATTCCGGATACCACCAAGTTAGGATGCATCCAGTGGATATTCATAAAACAGCCTTTCGCACTCATCAGGGACTTTATGAATTTTTGGTTATGCCATTTGGACTAACCAATGCACCAGCAACTTTTCAAACACTAATGAACACCATATTCCAATCACTGCTAAGAAAGTATGTTGTAGTTTTTTTTGATGATATTTTAGTTTATAGCAAAGATATCTAAAGCCGCCTCACTCACCTCAAGTCTGTTTTCAAAATATTACAGCTAAACTCTTTACACATAAAATACTCCAAATGTTCATTCGGAGTGGAAACAATTGACTTTTTGGGACACATTATGTCAGCTTCCGGAGTTCACCCTAACCAGGACGAAATCAGCGCAATCCTGTCCTGGCCAATACCCAAAACACTAAAACAGTTACGTTCTTTTTTAGGACTCGCTGGCTATTACCGACGATTTATTAACAATTATGCTACATTATCCGCCCCTTTGACAAATTTGTTAGCTAAAGATAGTTTTACTTGGACCGAGGAAACTAACACGGTATTTCTATCTCTAAAAGAAAAACTAGCATCAGCTCCTGTTTTAGCCTCACCAGATTTTACACAAACCTTCGTAATAGAGACGGATGCTTCCGGGGTCGGCATTGGAGCAGTTCTTACGCAAAATGGACATCCAGTTGCCTATTTTAGTAAGAAACTGAACCCCAGAGAACAAGCCAAGTCAACGTACGCTCGTGAACTCTTAGCAATCACGACAGCAGTGGGTAAATGGCGACAATACCTAATTGGGAATTCATTTATTATACGCACTGACCACCGCACACTACACAATTTAACAACACAAGTTATTACAACTCTGGACCAGCAAAAGTTTTTATCAAAACTGTTGGGCTTTAAGTTCACCATTCAATACAAACCAGGTATTGAAAATGGGGCAGCAGATGCTCTGTCCAGAGAAGACCTGGATAGCGCCTCGCTGTTAGTTTTAGACTCCATCTCATTTCCCTATTGTTTAGATTTGGAAAACCTGGAGTCCTGCTACCCTACTGATTCTTTTGCTTCTTCCATTCTGGAAAAGCTGCAAAATAATCAGGAGGCAAACCCCAAACTGGACTTTAATAGGTAGACGAATATTTTATAAAAATAAATTGTATGTTCCTGATACACCACTTAGACAAAAACTAATTTCAGAAGTACATACAACCCGCAGCGGGGGGCATTCAGGTATCACCCCAACCATAAAACGACTAGCACAACAATTCTATTGGCCAACACCATATAAAGATGTTAAGAGTTTTTATAAAAACTTGTGATTTATGCCAAAAGGCAAAACCCAGCAACTTCCTCCCATACGGTCTGTTACAACCCCTTTCTATTCCGACAAAAATTTGGTCGGACGTCACTCTCGATTTCATTACGCATCTACCATTATCACTTTCTTATACGAGTATTTTAGTCATAGTAGATAGATTTTCGAAAGGGGCACACTTTGCAGCACTACCACCGAAATTCACAGGGCCCATAGTAGCTAAAGCATTTTGGAATTGCTGCGGTAAGCTGCATGGTCTACCAGAAACAATTGTTTCCGATAGGGATTCCATATTTTTAAGCGAATTCTGGACAGAATTATTCTCCCAGAACGGCACAGAATTAAAATTCAGCCCAGCCTACCATCCCCAGACCGATGGTCAGACCGAGCGTGTAAATCGCTGTCTGAACCAATACTTGCGAATATTCACACATGAACACCCCAAGTATTGGTTCAACCTGCTCAATTGGGCAGAATATCACTACAACACCTCCTTCCATACCTCAGCCGGCATGTCTCCTTTCGAGGCAATATACGTCCGACCACCCCCTTCTATTTTTAAATTTTTTACAGGCACCAGCAGAATACAGGTAATAGAAGATACAATAAAAGACAGGCAAAAGGTGTTAGCAGAACTGCAAACCAATCTGCAACGGGCCCAACATCGCATAAAGACTCAAGCAGATCGTCATCGGCGTGATTGGAATTTTGCTCCTGGAGACATGGCCCTGCTCAAACTTCATCCTTACAAACAGAGCTCAATGCACTCCACAACTCAAGCTCGCTTTCAATTAAAGTACTATGGGCCTTACGAAATCCTCAAGAAAATCGGGGAAACGGCATACAAACTGAAGCTACCAGACTACTCCAAAATCCACCCGGTTTTCCATATTTCCATGTTAAAACCATATTTCTCTAACACACCCAAAGTTTATCATCCTCTACCTACAGGAAATGCTAACAACGATCCAGAACATGAAATACAAGAAATTTTGGACGAACGTAGGATCTGGAGTAATAATAACCCCCAACATCAACTACTAGTCCGTTGGATAGGCTTATCGCCAGAAGACAGCTCCTGGGAGAATATTGAAAGCATCCCTCCACAGGTATTACAAAAATTAAATTTCACACCCAAACTAACTACATGTGTGATGCAGGAAAACGAACAAACAATGGAGCAAAGGACCTCACCAGCAGTTTTCCCAGGACCATCTAAAGGATCCGGGAGCAACTTAGGAGTCATCGGTACAACAGAAACTGGAGCACGAAAAACAGCAGAACGCGCAACAATACAAAGTCCGGCAACGAAAAATATGGCAGATCGACCACAAACCCGTTCATTGGGACTACAACAACAAGCTGGAGACGAAGGAAAGAAAACACAGAGCTTACCCATGAGCTCCGTGGCGGATCTCAGCGCATCCCTCCCTGGCTGGAAGATCAAGCTGCAAAGGTCCGCTAAACATCCCTTGAAGCCCGCAGACCTCGTGCCCGGCGACTGAAGGACCCAGATCCAGCTCCTCGGGGCGCTCACCGGGAAGACATGGGCAGAAGACGGCGAGCAAAAAAAAAATAGGGTTAGCATCCAGAAAATAACCCGGCGGGAGCTTTTTATAGAGGATGGGATGGAGTGTAATGGGGTGCGAACAGCCGTCCACGTGGAAAATAATATAGAAAGGCGCCAATGGCAATATTGTAATAATAGAGAAAGGCGCCAACGGTCAAGTCCAGAACGAGCGATTATAAATATTGTATTTAGTCTGCTGTAATAGTTAAGCATTGATAATAATATTCTTGTCTTTATTCTCTCTCTCCCTCTCTCTCTCTCTCTTTCTATCTCTCTTCCTCTCGTATTCTCTCTTCCCCATTACTGCTCCACTCCGGCAGTGTTCTAATCTCTTTCCTCCGGCAACATTCTTATCCTCCACCTCCGGCGAACTCTATAGCGGCAAGCGGCCCGCTACAGGTAGGCACGAGGTATGTCTTCATTCTCGTAATGCGATAGATGAACATCGCCGTAGAACGTCCAGCACCCCTGGTGAATGGCCGGAGTAATGGTGGAGAAGAAAGATCCGACGTCCGTCTGGTCGAAGTCGATTGGCGCCATACGGACATTCATTGCACGGAACGCGTCCGTGAGTCGGTGATATTTGCCGCATATGAAGAGGTGCTGCTTGGCTTTTCCGAATGCTTCTATTTTTTCCGGAAACGTGGAGTATATAACTAAGGTGTCGCGAGCGACGTCCTTGATTCGCAGGGGACCGATGCTGCTTAAAACGGAGGAGATGAAGGCGGGAAACTCGAGCATGTTGCTGATTGGGGCTTTAGGGTTCATCCGAGAGGTGCGGGTGAGAGGCTGGTACTTTTCAGCGATGGATCGGAGGCGGTTGTAAGTGATCGCCATTGCGGCGTCGATCATTACCTCTATGCCGGCGATGATGGGATCATCATCTAGGGTTGTGGTGGAGCCACGGTAATGGCGCAATATACCAAATTCGTAGGGCACAATCTCGTTAAGGACAATCTTCATCCGACTGGCAAGGTTGTCAAGATCGATGTGGAGCACGGTCGGGAAACCGTAGTGATGGTATGGACGCGTTCTTACTCTGCCGTCGGCAATGACGACGGACAGGGGGTCGCTTCTGAGGTTCGCGAAATCAGCCATTTCGGCAGACCCCCTCCGGCGTTAAGGGCCGGCTAGGTCGCTTCTGTCAGTCTGTGTAGCTAGAGAAATAAGTGTTTGGGTCAGGGATTTTATTTTATAATAATTTAAGGTGATTGTTATCCGCACTACAGTTTTGGATATCCGCACTTTTTGTGTATGATCGAGTTATTACGCGCCTTTTGGAAATACGTCTTGTACATGCTTTTTTAGGAAAAGTGATAACACGAAAGTTGTAGAAATGCACGCACTAATTTAAGAGAATTTTTATTTACGGATAAAATAAAATCGAGGATATGAATGGATTCACTCAAAAGAGGAATAAGCAACTTGGTGTCTGTTTTTTGAAAAAAAATTAAGTACGCGCGGTAAATATACGATGTATTTTATTTTATTTTTTAAAGTCATGAAATATTGATGTGTGTATTTTTACGGTAATTTTGAGTAGTGATATGTATATATTTAAGGATGAATATACATCTATAAAAAAATAAATTTTTTGAATTAAATTACAACTGTAATTTAAACTGAAAATACAGAACATTTATAACTGTAACTGAAAATACAACTGTAATTTGGGAAGAAAAAAGGTCCTCTACGATCCTCTTGTGTATGGGCGTGTGCCTAAAATACTCATGTTTTTATGCTCTCCGAGAGAGAATATAAATATGATCTTTTGAGAGCATAATATTGGGGTGATTTTTTGTCAAAACATCTGGATAAAATCTTGAGTGAAATGGCGGCCCGACATCTTAGGCCCGCCCGTGACAAGTTCTTATGCTAGCTTTGAGATGATAAGTCTTGGAGTCTTAGAGATTTTTGTACATAAGAGTATACATGAAGATCATGGTGAAATTTAGGATGATCTTATGTGAACATCCTAGAGTAACTTAGAGAATTGTTGCGGGTCGCTTGGGTGCTCTTAGTAGACCGGTCGACTTGAACCGTCTTAGCTCTGAAGCGCCAACAGTCAATTAGAGAATCGTTAATTACACTGAGACTTTTTAACGTGGAAAACCCGGAAAGGGTAACAAACCATGCGGTCGGAGTTGTGCCGACCAAACTCCACTATCTCCTGGGGGTTACAATCAGACACTTAGAAATCGAGCACGACAGACCGCAGCTCGTTACAATAATAGAGAGAGAGAAAGAACTCCGAAGGTGACAGACCACCTCTCGAAAAACTAAGTTTTTTCTCTTCTGAGAACTGTGGTGAGAACAAAAGTGAGAATGTCGAGTCGTCTTTCGGGAGAAGGGAAATCTCCAAATCCGCGAAAGAGATCTTCAAGCACCGAAAGAGATCTTCAAGCACCGAAGGAGATCTTCGAAGTGCGAAGGAGATCTTCAAACACCGAAGGAGAACTCAAGGGAAATCTTCGACAGAGCTCTCTCGGGTGCAGAAGGCAAGGTGTCCTGAAATGAAAGCTTTGAGCTCCTTTTATATCTTTGGTCGGGGGTATCCCGGTAATTTTGCTGTTGTAACTATCGTAACCACCTAACGGGCAAATCACGCTGGTCGATTTGGAGCACACAGATTGCCATTTTTTGTAAATGACTGTCTCGCCCTTCGGGCAGTTCAGGCAGTTTTGTTGAAGTTAAGAAAGGCGACAAGCGGGTCCTGCAATCTTAGAAATTAGGAAAGGCAAAATGTGAGCGTTCCCGGAATGCGGAAGTGCTCTGAGCGCGTAACGAACGGGGAAACATTTTGAGCGCGCGAGGAGGTTGGAAACGGGAAGCCGTACCCCCAAAGAAGGGATGGGGTTTCGGCCGGTCGCCCCGCAGGACCCTCTGTAGAAGAGGGGTGCGTTTTGGCCGCACCCGCATGGGGTGTGGCCGCAACCCGAGGAAAGTGTGGCTTGGCCGCATCCCGAGGAAAGTGCGGCTTGGCCGCATCCCAAGGGGGGGTGCGGCTTGTCCGCACCCCAAGGGGGGGGGGGTGCGGATTGGCCGCACCCCAAGGGAGGTGCAGCTTGGCCGCACACCAAGGGGGTGCGACTTGGCCGTACCCCAAGAGGGGTGTGGCGGCTTGGCCGCACCTCAAGAGGGGTGTGGTTAGGCCGCACCCCTTGGGGGTTCCACTACAACAAAGTTGACCTATCGCGACGTTTTTTATAGCCTTTCACGGCGCTTTTCAAATGCCGCGATATCTGTGGGGTGTTTGTGCAAACGCCGCTAAATCACCACGAAAAGATGCGCCGCGAAAACCTTTGCGGCATTTTTATAAAAAGCGCCGCTATTTATTAACCGATTCGACGGTGCTTGCAGTAAAAAAGCGCCGCGAATGATACCAGATTCCGCGGCGCTTTTTTATTGCAAACGCCGCGAATTTTATTTTATTTGTTTTTAAAAAAGTTGAAGCAGTGGGTGACCTCCTGATTGCTATCGCGCAGTAGCGCCGCGCGATACCGCCATGCGCGTCGTGGGGGTAGCGTGCCCGCTACCGCGCGCGCGTGGTGCTGTCGGGCCCAGCTGCGTGCGGCCCTGCGGCGCACTCTGTGCGCATTTTTGCACTGATGGTTGGTGGATTTGGCCCACTCTCCCACTCATCCCCCTTCGCCTTAGTGGTGGAGTGGGGTTTGCGAGTAACCTCCACCCGGTTTTGGATATATAGATGAGAGCTCATATATGAATGCATATCAAGACTTCTTGAATGTGGTAGATACAAGTGATGTATAAAATAATTTAGAATAAGAGGTATTCTAGATCCTTCCAAAATTTGGAGGAAAAAAAATTTGGAGCTTATAAAAGAGGAAGGCCCCATCATTTGTAATCATACAAGTTTTGGACCAGCAATATAGTTTTTTGAGTTCTCTTCTCTTGTGAGTTTTTTTCTTGAGTTGTTTCTCCACCCTTCTCCTCGTCACCAACAAGATCTTGCAGAATGCTGCCGTAGCTAAGCTACTCGGAGTGGCAAAAAGGAACTAAGGTCGCACCGGTTGTAAGGAGACAAGTCCATGATAGTTGGTATCAGAGGTAGGTTTGTTCAAGTTCGTGGTTTGTATTACAAGAAGACTTAGATGACTTGTGAAATTGGCAACTAAAGCGTAGAGGAGCGTGGTAAGGAGGCCGTGTAACAAGATGAGAAGAAGTGGGGCCAAAGAAAAAGTCATGAGGAAGGACACTTGAATCTTGCCTTGGTGGATTGGGATGAGCGCATGACTATGGTAGAGCAGGACCATCTATATGTAGGTTGGGAAGATCATCAAGCAAGTGCTCCCAACTTGCGGAGAGATAGAACTCCCGAGGGAGCAAATACAGGCTTGCCTTGATGCATAGCTAAAACAAAAGGTATGACTAGTTGGAGGAGGACTATGATGAACAAATCACTTCTTTGGAAGATGAGTTGGCCTTATGCAAGAAAGATATTGCTGGCGGAGAAAACGAAGGGTGTGACAAACCCAAGAATATATATGTCTAAGCAAAAACCTTTCACGGGAAAGAGGGATGCTAAGGAAGTTGAACACCTCCTTTATTAGGCATCGACATCCATTTGTCGTATGGAGCAGGAGTAATAGAACAATCAAGTGATCTTAGTAAGTTTGATTTTCTTTCCTTACCAAACATGTTGTCATACAAACATTGACGGTTCTGTAATTCTAGAGATAGATCAATACGTACCTTTAACCAGTCATTATCCATCCCCATAGCATTACTAACTACCATGTATTCACAATGACCATCACTCAATACATCACTCACATTTGTAATATATTCAGAAACACATGACGACATTTCTGTTGGCACACTACATAGCAGTACTGGTGCTCTTGTACCTCTTTAAAATACCTTCAATTTCTATATCAATTTCGTTATCCATCTCATCCCGCACCTTCACGATCTCATTGTCCTTGTTATCTTGCAATGCCAACTGCTTCCAATGGTTATGAATCATCCACAACGGAAATGAGTTTGATGGTCACATATACAGAATCAAGTCATGTGCACATGTTAAGCCCAATACATGTCTACATCTGTATGTGCACTCGCCAACATCCCAGCGCGGTGCGGTTTGGTGCGGTTTTGGCCCAAACCGCAACCGCACAGCAAGGGCGCGGTTTTGGACCGAGCAAAACCACACCGCACCGAAATTACGCGGTGCGGTTTCAGTTTGGTGCGGTTTTTTGCGGTGTGGTTTTTAGCATGCTATATACATAAACACCAAAAAGATAATGTGAGGTGAAATATGATGTAAAATTTGGGAAAAAATATAGTTACATGAGTTATATTATCATGAAAAAATATGTAATACGTATATTTTTAAAATATAAATACTACAAAATCAACAACGAGCTAAAAATGAATCTTTAGATATTACAATTCTCATGATATGACTATTTTAGTTGCATAGAAAATGACACATCCTATGCAAATATAATAAATCTGAATGATTTTAGGTCCTAGATATGTACAACACTCACATAATTGTAGCTTTATTTATCCTTCAAACATTGAAATATTATGAGAAACTAGTGAATACACAGTTATTGTAGATAAACCATTATGAAACTATTTGCATTTAACAAAAGATTACAAATCGATAAATTCATTAATAAATTGATAGAGAATAAACAAATTAAAGCAAAAAAGAAACTATATGCACTAATATAATTAGTTAATTACTATTATTAATTAATAATTTTTAAGTTATACTTTTATTTAGATGTATGTGATATGTCACATGTTAATGAAAATTGATAATATGTAATTAGTCGGTGCGGTTTTTGCGGTTTTCAAGATCCAAAAACCGCACCGCACCGAACCGCGCTCGGTTTGTAAAAATTCAAGACCGCACCACACCGAAACTATGCGGTGCGGTTTGTGCGGTGCGGACGGATTGTGCGGTTTGCGGTTTTTATGCTCACCCCTACCAACATCTATGCACCTGAATCTAGCCGATAGTTCCTCTTTTTTAATCAACTCTAAAGCTGTGAAAGAGATGCGCCCAACTAGCTCAAAGTACAAAAGATAACCAAATTCTTTATTCCATTGAATTGAGCTCTATCCAAATGCTCTCTTAATCTGTGCGTGTTACAAGTGAATCATTTGATTAAATGTTTTCCATATAGTTGTAAGGTTTCCAATGGACATCTCGAGGAATTTTTTTAGGTGATTGTGGCCACTTTCAACGCGATTTGTTATTGTGTTATCCAAATATAGGAACTTGTCTACCCAAGCTGAAACAAAGTATTCTTTGCAGGGTCTAATCCAAGTACCAAGCACATATGAACATACAATAGGATAATGGTCATTGTACACTTGTAACATATCATGTTCGTTCAACACATTGGATAAAAAAGGTAGGTTGATTTCCTAAAAAAAATAGGATTCCCTACCTATAGTTCAAATTCTTAGGCAGGCCCATTCAAAATTAGTGCTTTGGTAGTTTGGTGTCATCACGAACCAGAGAGACCTAAGTGGTGTGGAACTCCAACGGTCTAGATGTAGAGAGATAAGAGATAAGACATCTTTAAATTACAACAAAGAAATATATATTTTCTACAACATAAAAATAACTACTTTTCACTTAACAAAACTAATATATGTTAATCTCTATTTTTCTTTACTTAGGAAGTCAAATCAATGCATCAAAACATCTTAATTTTGGACAATCATATCCTTGATTAAGAACCAATTTTGTTATAAATTAGACATAATAATAGAAGGAGAGATGAAGTACGGTACTTACAAAGGCCCTGTGGAATACGACCTTGATATAGCAAATCAACTACTACAAATGATATGTGTGCTTGCCTAAAAATACGCACTCTATCTCTATATTAAAATAGTGACATGATTTGTGCGTATCAAATTTTTGGCGCCGTTACTGGAGATGCAACTTTGTAATATCAGAAAAGTCTTAATTTCTATTAATTACGTCATAAAAAGAAAAAAAATATTTATGTTTGTTTGTTTGTTCGTTTATTTGTGTGTTTTGTTTTTCTTACAACTTGGATAAACTTTGCTTGATCTAGTTAAAAGGTAAGAAGCATATAAATTTTATCCAAAGATGGTGGAGAAATAAAAAAAATCATCTTGTACCAAAAAGATCAGTGGACATGCACAATAAATTCAAAGTGCTTAATGGAGTTGAACTCACCACATGAAGTGGTCATACTAGATATGGAGATCTGACAATAAAAGCCTAAAAGAATTGAAGTCCAAAAGCAAATCATTATTTAAAGGCCAGAGAAGTTTTTATCGTACTTTTATTTTATTATCTAGTAAAATTTTTTCATCAAAATGGAAATCTCTTGAAAATTGCTTATGTATTTAACTTAGTGTTGGATACATCTAGGTTATCTACGTTAGATAAGATTCATTAGATTTTCATTTGAAGCTTTCACTAGAAAACATAATTTCCAAAGTGTGATAAAACAAATCATCCTTAACTTTTACAATTTAGGCTAACATGATTTTGATCTTTGTTCGTCATACTTTTGGATTTAGTGCCATAATTAGTTTAAAAAATATATAATACAAGTCGGTATTTCAACAATTATATTTTGATGAATTTGAAATGTATTGTCCTAACTTTGTTAAAGTTCTTAAGAAGAAAATAAATATGTTTTTAATTATTTGGAAGTTATAATTATTTGTAAATTGGGAGAATAAAAATATTTTACCTTTGGAATTATACAATTTGAAAATCAAAGATGATAAGATTGGAGAATCTTTGTTATTCGGAAGAGAAATACATAAATTATAAACTCCAGAAATCATATTTATGACGGAACAGAGAATCATCCCAAATTTCATGAAATTTATTTCGGAAGATTTCAACTCCTCTCACTCGGATCTATGCCCTAGGTAATTTGTTTTCCTATTCTTCCATACATTTTTTCATTCTAAATAGTCTCAACTGCATATTTTTCATTTTTCTTCATGAATTTTTCATGTTTTCTTCCTCTCTTCGCTAATGTAAATTTTTTATGTATTTTAAATCGAAAAATTTTCCATGTGATTTTTACACTTTTAGCAAAGATCATATAAAAAAATCTAAGTTGTGAGATTGTTATGTTCGCATTTTACTTTATTAAAAATGAAGCAAAAATAAAATAAATATTTATATTTCAAAACATTTTTAATTTTATTTTATTTTTGTGTTTGTTCTTGTTGTTCATAATTTTCGGACTTTTTGAATATAAATGATAGTTCTTCCAATATTTTATTGTTTCATGCATAGCATCCACCAGAATTGAAAAATTTCAATTGGACATGAACCTTGATTTTCCAGTTTTAATATGTATCACTTCATCTACTATTAGTGTTTCTTATTTGACATGCTCTCACTTTTGTTTATATATATATAAATATCATATAAAACATCAGTTTTTATCACTTTCATACACTAAGGATTTTGTCACTTTAAGTGTGTGTGTGTGTGTGTGTGGGGGGGGGGGGGGGGGGGGGGGAGGGGCACGAACTATTTTGAATAATTTTTAACCTAGTTGTCTCAAGCAAAAGTACTCTCTCCTTATTTTATAGACGTGTTTGTACACACATGCTAATAACTAAGTTCTTATGAATAAAATAAAGTTGTGTTTTCTATGAGATTTTAATTAATTGATTACCTCTTCAAGTTAAATTAATGAAAATATAGTAATCCTTTCATAAAAAGCTAGAAAATGATTATATAAGCACTTTATAAATAATTTCTCTTTTAGCGCTAAAATTTAATTATTTAAACTCTTTGAACAAAATTTAAGAATGAGGCTTGTAGTAAGGAAATAGTTTAGTCCACCTTTGATTATATTTAGTTTGAGATTTTGGGCCTATCCTACACATTTTCACCACTAGTAACCTCCGTTGAGCCCATTAACTTATTTCTTTTGTAACTCCACTAAAAATTCCAATGCCAAATTTTATATCCTAAATATCATTACAAAGAGTTTTTCCTCAAAAAATAATCATAAGAAGGATGGAGAAAAAGAGATTTTTTTGATTCATTTCTATGTGAGAATGGTGAGAATATTATTCGAATTCCTATGATTCACTTCTATATGGGGTGATGAGGATAATACAAAAGAAAAATGAAATATATATAAAAAAACATACATATAAATATATATCTCTTTCTAAAAAATGATGTGTAAAAAGGAGGAGTTGAAAATAATTAAAAAATGCACCCCTCATGAAAAATTAAGTGTGGGGTGTATACATTTATGGAGTGGGGAATGTGATTTTTCTTAAGAACAAAGCTCAAATATGGTTTAGTAATGATAAAGTTTGCTACCAAGACATATTATTACCCTTTATTACTTAAGCCACATTACAACTCATCAAAAGTCCTAAAGATCCTAACTCTTGCCCATATTTATTAAACTTGTAAGATTTGTTTGATTTATTATAAAATAGTACTAATAAAAATAGAGATTGTATATAAAGTAAGCATATGCACGTGATCCTATCAAAGCAAGATATGGAGAACAAACTACATATAAGTTAAGGGTACAAAAAGAAGGTAGTTAAATTAATTTTCATTTCATTTACGACACAATTAATTTTGTAAATAAATTATATGTTATGGTAATGTGTGTATCAAGCTAGTTCCATCTAGTATGCAGATGAGAGAGTCATGGGATACTTTGCTTAGATTTTTATACCCAAATGAACTCTTATTCGTCTATAACATATTTTGCCCTCGAATGACAATAGCTAAGTGTGGGGGTATTTGATGACGTTTGAAATATACATATTTATTCTAGGCATCATCAATGATTATTTGTTTTAAATTGATTAAAATGCTTAAAATCAATATTTTATATGATATTATGCATTTAATTTTTGTTTAAGTGTGTAGGAACAAGTTAAATTCAGATTCGGACGAATCGAGACACTTTTGGGCTTAAGATGGATCTAAATGGTGAAGAGACGCTTCCCAAATGACTTGGGGAAGCATTTATTTGTGGCCTAACACATGGTGACATTTCTACAAGGTAAGAGGCACGACATTTGGTGACACACGCCCCGAGGCACATGCCCGTGTGCCCTGTCTTTGTTCCCAACTGACTGCACTAAAGGCATCGAGAATGCGTCCAGATCTGGAGACGAGATGTTTGATGCACACGCCCGTGTGTCCTGACCGTGTGCCCAACTAATTTCACCAAAAGGACGTGGGGTGCGAGCAGAGCCTGGAGACGCGTCGATTGACGCACATGCCCGACGCACACTCCAGTGTGCCATGATCGCGTGCCTTGGAAATTGAACGATTAGAAGCGCCTCTATAAATAGGAAGACTTCTCCTGAAGAACTCATTCTTGATTCGGCCCCAAAGGTCAAAAAAACTTAGAGAGATGTGAACACCATGGAGGAAAGAGGAGAATGAGAAGAAGACTTGGAGAGTGGAAGTCCTTAATGTATGATTCAATGTGTTTGTATTCTCCCTCCCTCCTTTTTACTCCTTGTGTATTGATTTAGTTTGTTTATGTAATCATGTCTCGTTATGTTGCTTTTGTGTTGTAATTTTACTTTATTTTAATCAAATAAATACTTTTCTCCAGCTCACCTCTCTCCTTATGATTTATCCGTGTTTATAATAGAATGGAATGGTAGATCGACACTATCATTTTCATGTAAGTTACATACAACTCAAGTCATATGATTTTGGGTATTGTTATTATGTTCGATCAACACATTGAATAAAAAGGGTAGGTTGCTTTCCTGAAAAAATTGGAAACCTTGCTCTTCCGTCTAGGACATTGCAAAACGTAGTGATAGGGTTCACAGAGCAATAATACGATCTTTGGATTCCCTACTTATAGTTCAAATTCTCAGGTAGGCTCATTGAAAACCAGTGTTTTGCTACTGTCTCGAACCAGGGAGACCGAAGTGGTGTGGAAATCCAACGGTCTAGATGGAGAGATAAGAGAAAAGACATCTTGAAATTAAAACAAAGAAATCTACATTTTCTACAACATAAAAATACCTACTTTTCACAGAAAAAAACTAATATATGTTAATCTCTGTTATTTCTTTACTTAGAAAGTTAAATCAATGCATCAAAACATCTTAATCTTGGACAATCATATCCTTGATTAAGAACCTATCTTGTTATAAATTAGGCATAATAATAAAAGGAGAGATGAAGTATGATACTTACAAAGGCCATACGGAATACGACCTTGAAATAAGAAATCAATTACTACAAACGATATGTGTGCTTGCCTAAAAGTACGCACTCAATATTTTATATTAAAATCGTGACATGATTTATGCCCATGGGAATCGGCCCGGGCAGTTCACCCCCTTCCTCACGCTAGTGAGGAGCGGTGGTCACCGCCGCTCCCAATATTCCGGCCACCAATTAGTGGCAGAAAAGCCCAGAGAGCGGTGTCGAAACTCCTTCGTGGCCATGTGAGACACTTTCCCTTCCTTTCTCCCTCGTCTTCCTCCCCAAAAATTGCTCAAACGACCATTAATGGGGGAGGTTCGAAATTTTGGAAGTTTATATCTCTCTAACCACTCAACGGAATGATAAAATGAAAGCAGCCCAAATTGTTCTACAAAATTCTACAAGATAGGTTATTCAATTGATGTTGGGGGGGGGGGGGGGGGGGGGGTCTAGTGGAGCGATTATAATTTCACCCAAATGCCCATTTTGCCGCCAATTAACGGAGCTCCGGATCCCTCATCGAGAAACTGTCATCACTGGTGGACTCGTGATGGCTAGATGAAACTTCATAATAAATTTCATCAATTTTGAGGCTTTCATTTTCACAGTGAGAAGGTGACACCCATCGGCGGCTCCAACTCTAACGAATCTGACGGGGCTGCCCAAATCCGTCGGGAGGGCAAAGTTATAAGACTATTAAAATGGGTGATCTGAGAGATATAAATCGAGCATTTCTATTCGCCAGCCAAATAATTAAAATTGGAAAATTCTTTTTGCTCCCATCCTAAAATCTATAAAAGGAGGTTTACTCCTTCATTTGAAAGGCCTGACAATTTGGATGGAGAGTATGGATCCTGCGCATTTATGTTGCAACGCCAAAAAACCTTCGACGAAAGCCCACAAGCATCCTCGTGCGACGCTCACCCAAACACGCCCACAAGCATTAATCTTCGGTGTGCACCCCCATATGCTCAGCTCTACAACACGTCCCTGGGCACTTTACTATCCAGAGTGCCCCTAAGCGCATAGTTCCAAAAAGCGAGTCCATGCACGTAATTCCTCCACCCCCAAAGAGTGCTCGTGCGTGTTGTTTCCCGTAGCGCGCCCATGCTTGTAGTTACCCAGACCACGCCCGTGCGTGTAGTTACCCAGAGCGTGCATGTCCGCATAGTTCTCCAAAGTGCTTCCGTGAGCGCAACACCTTAGAGCTTGCTCATGCGCGCAGTTCTCCAGAGCACGTCCTCTCATGTAAAAGAGTCAAATAACTATATATTGTAAAACGATAATGGTATGTTACCATTGCCAATGTAATTGTGTACTCAAATACAATCTAGTTGATTTGTCTGAACTGGGCCCGACCCCGTGGTTTTTTCCTTTTCGTTTTCCACTTAAAAATCTTTCTTTCAACTCGTTTTGACTATTTACATGTTTGGCTCACTCTCGAGCTAAGCTGATTCTTCGCAACTGGTCCGTTGAAGCACTGAGCAACTATAACAGTTTGACACCGTCTCTTGGAAAACTGTCGCAATTCATTAAAGATTTTCCAGTACTCGCTACGCAAAAGTACTCTCGACTGACAACAATAGACAAGAGAAGATAGATCCCATGTTGATGACATGATAGCCCCCGAGGAGTGCGATGGCCTTGCTCCCACTATTTCACTCAACAACAACTCGCTGTTTCTTGAATAGGAAATCACTGCACGGGCAATGCCAATGGAGAAGCTCATGCTTTTGATGGAGGAGAGTCAAGCTGAGATGGTCACATTCCTGAGAAACTTAGGGGCCTCTCGCAACCCTAATCTGACCCCTGAGCCGCCCAACCTTCCGTGCGGATCTCATATCACATTCTATGCGAGTTTTAATCATTAGGAAATATTAAGGGCAATTGAATCTATATTCAGCATACATTCTCTTATTTCATTCTTTGGGCACGACCCCTTAGGGTCATCAATGTCCAAAACCAGTACGCTCAACACGCGTCTATGCCTTTCAGCCGACTGGTTTGGAAAATCATCTGTATCATTTCATTCATGCGCATGCAATTCAATTTGCCCTTAACATAACCTCGTGTCGACATGTTTACATGACAGTAAGTTATTTATTTATAATCCCCTCAGATTTTCATTCTCCTATTTGTCTTTTTCCAAGGCCATACATTATAGCGAGAATTATTTTCAGTGATATATACTATATTCATGATGTCACATGCCACATAAATCTCATTTTCATCCTTTAGAAACAACGCAAATAAGTAAAATACTTGACATAAGCATAAAGTAAAAAATATAAGTCTCACTGGTATGTTTTCCTTCTCAGTGTCATGCCCCACTTCATTGCTACGTCTACCGTGAGATGCCATCCTTCACAATATCTATTTAAGAATCGTATCATTAAAGGGCATTATTATCGGGGTTGCATCACATTATAGCGCTGACGTTGACCTCTGTTGGGGTTCAGCAATGCCCCCTGTGTTGCGACACTAGTCGAAGCAGAAGGGCGTGTCCCCTGTGGGCCTAACTGGCCGCCCCGTGGGTCCTGCCTTGGTATAGCCAGCTCTATAAAGGAGCGGTAGCGCCTTCCTTAACAGTCCGGGCTTTTGGGAGAGTTGGTAGCGCTGAGTCCCTACAAGTGGTATCAGAGAGGGTCATGGGTTCGAAACCCTCGGGTCGTTTCTGGTGGGGGGGGGGATTGTTGGGTTTGAGCAATGCCCCCGGTGTTGCGGCACTAGTCGAAGCAGAAGGGCGTGTCCCCTGTGGGCCTAACTGGCCGCCCCGTGGGTCCTGCCTTGGGATAGCCAGCTCTATAAAGGAGCGGTAGCGCCTTCCCCAATAGTTCGGGATTTTGGGAGAGTTGGTAGCGCCGAGTCCCTACAACCTCTAGGGGTGACTAGACTTTTGTTTAGGGGTTGTCTAATGGGGATAAACATGAAACGGGAGACTACAAGTTAACCCAAAGTAACATATGACACGTAACCTTCCAGGGAACAACGACAAAGCATGAAAATACACCAAAGTAGTAAATATGGACTACTTAAAGGCAACCGAACAACAAAATGAGAATGAATATCAAGATCTCTCACTTTATCTTGATTATTCCACTGCCCTTATTAATATTCCACCGCTCTTATCATAAGATCAATAAAACTAATTTAAGCCCAAAAATCAAAGCTAATCAAGAAAACCAAAGCCCAGAGAACTTGGCCAAATCAATCCAGTTGGCTATAAATATGATCAAATGTATGATAGTAAATCTGTAATGTGCCAGCGTTTACAAATATTTCAATACTAACCCCTCCATCAAAAGTTCATCGCCAAAAATACCAAAGAAGTTTCATAAGCAGAGTAAATTAAGATGGTCATAACCAACATTGACTGCATTTTTTTCATCATAGGGGATAATTAAATGGTTTAATGATAAAGAAAAAAATTTATGTAATTGACTTACGAGGAAATGTCGTGCGTCACAATTCTTCCATACTTAGAAATTTTCATCCTCGAAAATGTTTAATCATTGAGTTCTGTAAATAATAAAGGAAAACATTTCTCATGGTGTCTTCCCGCTCCCATGTAGCTTCGTCTCGTGGAAGACCCTTCCACCATACTTGCACAAAATTCACATCATGATTCCACAATTGCTTTCTTTGCCAGTCAATGATTTTATACGATTCCGTCGGGCTAGATAAATCAGATTCAATTTGTATATTTTCGGCTGAGATAATTTTCTCAGGATCACAAATGTATTTCCGCAGTGTTGACATGTGAAAAACATTATGCAATCTTTGCAGTTCCTCTGGTAGCTCCAAATGGTAGGCTACTTCTCCAACTCGTTCAATGACAGGAAATGGTCTGACATACCGTGGGCTTAACTTCCCGATTCGCCGCAGTCGCGAAGCTCCTTTAAAGGGTTTAATTTTAAAACATACTTGATCACCCACTTGAAATTCCACGAAATGATGTCTGGCATTATAATACTTTTGTTGCCGATCTTGTGCCACCTTCATTCTTTGTTGAATAAGTACATTTTTCTCATGCCATTTATCAACTTTTTCTTTATTGTACAACTGCCTTTCACCATCATCAGCCCAGCTTACAGGTGTACGCTTCGACCATATAATGCTTTAAAAGGCTCCATTTGGATGGAAGACTTATAGCTATTGTTATATGCGAATTCCACTAGCGCCACGTATTTTTCCCATGATCCCTAAATCGAGCACAACCATACGTAACAAATCCTCTAGGAACTGGATAGTTCATTGTGGTTGTCCATCTGTTTGGGGTTGAAATGTCGTGCTGAAAAGTAATCTCGTTCCCAAACGTTTATGAATTTGCCTCCAATTTTCTGATGTGAACCGACCATCTCGATCAGATATAATCATTCGAAGAATCCTGTGTAATTTTACAATTGCATCAATATACAATTCATTCAATTTTTCAGGTGGTCCATCTTATCGTACTGCTATGAAGTGTGCTCTTTTTGTTAGCCGATCGATGATAACTCATATACCATCATGACCCGGTTTACTATGAGGCAACCCAAAGACAAAGTCCATAGCAATATCCTCTCATTTCCACTCTAGTATTGGCAACGAGTGTAAATAACCTCCGGGTTTTTGATGTTCAGCCTTTACCATTTGAGACGTGTGGCAAGATGCAGTATAAGTCATTATATCCTTTTTCATTCTAGGCCACCAAAAGTCTTTTTTTAAATCATGATACATTTTAGTCCTACCAGGATGAATGGAATATGGGGTATTATGCGCCTCATACAAAATATCCTTCCGCAAATTGTCCACATCCGAAACACATAACCTCCCATTCATCAATAACAATCCATTTTGGTCTGAGAAACTTTTAGATTCTCCTCTTCTCACCTTTTCCATCAATTCAGTCAGATATGTATATTTTGGCACCACATCCAAGATTCGATCTTTTAGTGTATACCGGATTTGCATCTGAAATAACTGAAATTGCTTATCCTCTGCTATAACAATTGGAACTATCTCCATCTTCTCAAGTTCATGAAATAATCGTGAATTATACACTTTCAAAGCTGATAACTCAGCAACATTTTTGCGGCTTAAAGCATCAGCAACTACATTTGCTTTGTCAAGGTGATACTGAATATCCACACCATAGTCTTTAATAAACTCTAACCATCGCCGCTGACGAAGATTTAATTCTTTCTGCATAAAAATGTACTTCAAACTTTTATGATCAGTGAAAATTTCACATCTCACTCCATATAAATAATGTCGCCAAATTTTCAAAGAAAAAATCACTGCAGCTAATTCCAAATCATGAGTTGGATAGTTTCTTTCAGCATCCTTCAGTTGACGTGAGGCATAGACGATTACTTTTCTGTGTTGCATTAACACACAGCCTAAACCCTTATACGATGCGTCACTGGAAATTTGAAAGCCTTCTGAACCTGATGGTAGTATTAACACAAGAGCAGTAGTTAATCTTTCTTGTAACGTTTCAAAAGCAAGTTGGCAGTTTTCACTCCATTGAAAAAGAATATTCTTTCGTGTTATCCGTGTCAATGGTAACGAGATTTTTGAGAAATCTTTGACAAATCTTTGATAATATCCTGCCAAACCATGGAAACTCCACACTTCTACCACGTTTGAGGGTTGTGGACAATTAAGAATCGAGTCAATTTTCGCAGAATCAACAGATAAACCATGTTCGGTTATCACGTGTCCCAAAAACAAAACTTCAACCAAAATTCACATTTTGAAAATTTTGCATATAGTTGACTTTCCTTTAATATCTGCAATGCCAACCATAAATGTTGTGCATGTTCTTCCTCAGAAGCCGAATAAATTAAAATATCATCAATAAACATGATGATAAATTTATCTAGATAATCCTTGAAAATTCGATTCATCATGTCCATGAATGCTGCAGGAGCATTAGTTAGCCCAAACGGCATTACCACAAATTCATAATGTCCATACCTTGTGCTAAAGGCAGTTTTGAAAATATCCTCCTCTTTAATCCGCAGTTGATGGTGAGTCGACCTTAAGTCCATTTTTGAGAACACTTTTGCATTAACTAATTGGTCAAATAAACCGTTTATGCGTGGTAGAGGGTATTTATTTTTCACCGTTAATTTATTCAGTTCTCGATAGTCCACGCATAATCGTAATGTTCCCTCTTTCTTCTTTACGAATAACACCGGTGCTCCTCACAGAGATGGACTTGGCCGAATAAAGTTTTTATTACTTACTTCATGCAACTGATATTTCAATTCCGCGAGTTCTTTTGGCGCCATACAGAACGGCGTCTTTGCAACTGGTCTCGCTCCTTGCAACTGAATTTCAAACTTTACTTCTCTTTTTGGAGGGAGGCCGGGCAATTCCTCGGAAAAAAGTTCCTGAAATTCACATACCACCGACATTCGTGATATCTTTCTTTTCTTCTGTGATTCCCCTGACCATCACCAGAATGACGTCACATCCTTTTCTGATTTTCTTGGAGGCTTTTAATGCGGATATTAGCATTTTATACACTTCGCCTAACCCACAAAAGACAGTTATACTATGATCTGCAAACATCACTGTAACTTCTTTTCTCTTGCAGTTAATTATAGCTTCATGCTGGACTAGCCAGTCCATACCAAGTATAAGGTCAAATTCAGTAAGTGGTAGAACCACTAAATCCACCATAAACATTTTATCGTTTAACTCAAATGAAACTACCACTCGTTGTTGTGTGGGCACCCGGTTGACAATTTGGCGAAGTGATGTGAAGAACTTCTTGTGTAGAATAAGGTTTTGCTGAGATTATGCTTAGTATAGCAGTTGAAATAAAAGAATGACTAGTGGCGAAATGGCGACGCTTTTCCATAAAAATGTGGCGAAAGACCAGTGGCGGAACTAGGATTTTTCTCAAGCCCGGGCACAATAAATTTAAATTTAAAATAATTATTAAAAATATTGCACAATTGTTTTTTCTCTTCCAAGTTACATCAATTAAAGCTCTTGATCTGTATGCATGTAAGCAATTCATATTGTTAAATAACATACATGAAGTTTAAACGTGATAAATAGTTATTAGTGAATTGGATCAATGTATACATCAGAAAATCATTTGAAGGCTTCAATGATTATAAGTTAAGCAAGAAAATTGAATTCCGTCAAAACAATCAAACTATCTATTAAAAGAGAGTTAGAGATGACTCCAAAACGAAAATGGCTTAATGTCATCGTTTAGCTGCCTATTTCCTAACCATCTATCAAAGAGCAATTAGTTTCAAACTATCTAATTTCACCGACAATCATGTCTCATTGTTGATTGCCATTGTTTAGCATACGCCTCCTTTCAGATAAAATCCAAAATTGAAAACCACCAAAATTTTAAGAAAAAAACAAACCAAGAAATAAAGGCATAAAACACAATCAAGCAAACGAATCGCAAGAATTCATCTCATTGGGTCAATTCATAGAACGTGTGCAATCCAAGAAAAAAATACAATAAAATTTTAAGCAAAATGAATCAACATTATTCAATAATCTTATTAACAAAATGAATCAATAGTATTCTCAAATTGGAGAATCATTTAACAAGATTAATCAAATTTTATTGATGTTTAGTTCCAATTTGTGAAAAATCAGAAAAATCCACACAATTGTTGGCTGCTTGAGAAGAAACTTTACAGAATCACTATTGAAAATCTCAAATCTGGAAGAATGCATGGAAATATGGATTACAAGAAAAATCACAATTGAAAAGTGAAAAATCAGGAGTTGACTGGAATAGTGTTCAAAATACCTTTGTTGTGGTGCTTGTCGGACAAAGGGAGGGAAAAAATCGACAAGAATCTGAACTCTAGAAGCTCATCGTCCTCGTCTCCTCAAAGTCGAAGAAAGGAAGAAAAATCGCATGATGTCGCCTCTCGCCTGGTCCCGTGGTTCGTTACTCCATCACTTTGCTCTGCTCTGCTCGGGCTGGAGGAAGGAGGAAAGAACCGAATAACTGAAGTAAGAAACTAAGAACGAAAGAAGAAGATGAAGACTGCTCTGTTCTGACCTCACCTCTTCCCCATGGCTTTCTGCCATTCCGCACTTCCGCACGACGGGAGGGGGAAAACGAGAGGGAAAAAATGCTAGGGCGTCGAGAACCGGGCAAGTTTCGCGAAAAAATGCACCCGGGCACGTGCCCGGGTGTGTCTAGCCTTGGGTCCGCCTATGCGAAAGACGTTATCAATTTTTTCCCGCGCATCTTCCACTCCTTAGCGGCGAAATGGAGCGATTTCGTAAAAATGCATCAATTGCCACGTTTTGAAAAAAAAAACATCGTAAATGCTAAAACAAACAACTACATTTTCACAAACGTCGAAAAAAAAACGTCGCCAGAAATTATAAATGTTGTAGTGGCACCAGTATAAAATAAAACTCGTACCAAGTGACCACTTGCATAAATCATACATGTCACCACGGTGTCATCTGCAGTAGCCTCTTGCTGGCTTAGATTGAATACACGAGGCTGAACGTGACGTTCTTCCACTGATGTTCCCACTGGAACTGACGATGAAGCAAGAGATTCACTCTCTTTTGAAACACCCATCTGAAACACTTTTTGACCTTGAGGAGCTGGAAGTCTCCTAGCACTGCTTTCTCCTTCTTTTCGTTTCGGACACTCCCACTGATGGCTCACAGGTTGACGACATTCATAACACACAGTGCTGCCCACCAAACACTACCCTTTGTGAGCTTTTCCACACTTCCCACATTTCTGCTCCTGCCCCTGAGACTGCATCACACTTCCACTCTCTGTCGCACGAGATCGCTTCCCAAATCACCAGATTTCCACGAAGCACCTGCTTTCACTGAGGACTCCTTACTCGGAGTCCATTGGGACCTCTTCTTCCCGAATTCCCTTCTTTTCTGGACTTTCTCTGCATCTATCTCCATCAAGCAAGCTTTCTGCACCAAAGCTTCATAATACATGATTTCCAACGGTACTTATGTTGCTCGGATGCTATCCCGCAAGCCTTCTTGGAATCTATGACACCTTTCTTTCTCATTTGGCACAAAAGCCTCTGCATAAAATGCTAAATTGGCAAACTCTGTTTCATACTCGAGTACAAAGCGGGGACGCTGTACTAAAAGTAAAAATTTATACTGCAGCAGCTTTTTCTCTGACTCGGACACAAACCATCCTGTGAACTCCTGCATAAAAGTAGCCCAGGGAATACTCACTTGTCCTCGACCAGCCAACCATCCTAGAACATTTATCCACCATCGCTTCGCCTCCCCCTCAAGGAGAAACGTGACTAAGCCCACCTTTCGTTCATCTGGGCAAAGCATCACTTCAAAGATTATTTCGATGCATGAAATCCAATCCTCCATCTCAAGGGAGACAAACCACCACAAAACACTGGCGGAATCAGCTCCAAAAACTACTTCAAATCCACGTCAAGATATCTTTGTTGCGATGGCACAATAGACTCTGCTGATGGTACAGTAGGAGGAACATCCCGTACCATTTTAATAGCTTCCTCCACAATATGAGCGAAATATGCCAACTGAGGTTGCACCTGCTGTTCAACTTGCGGATGCACCGTCTGCTCCATTGACAGATGTTCCTGTTGCGGATGCTCTTGATGTGCAGTGTCACCATCTTCAGACATCGCATCTTGGGCAATCCTCAAAGGATCCTTAACACTAATATGAGATAATCAGTTTCCATATGTTTAATTCATGTCATTTAACAATTGACCTTTTTACACATGTACATACTCATTGCGGCCAGGCTTTGTGAAACCTCCCTCTGATACCACTAAATTGTAACGGCCAACAGTCCGCCACAATCCACAGTAATACCATAACATGAATTCATATAGCATTGAGCGCACAATATCATAACATTAAGCATTCACAAGGAGTATGTACATACATACCAGGTCACTATACACCAGATCATGTTCATACGTATCACGAGTTTTAACTACTTATACAAAACATGATTTATTGAAAGTTCTACATAAGCCACGTCTAATCAGGAAAAGTAAACTAAACTATTACACAAGTAAATGCACATCGTCCAAAACACTGTACACTCCTTCATAAACACTGAACATATCACTAGTGTTGTCATGCGTGTGACTTTCCTTTACCAGATTCTTCACAAAAAACCATCAAAATTTTCATGGAGGTTGTTGCGGGTCGCTCGACTCTATGGTAGACTGGTCGAAATGAATCACCATAGCTCGGAAGCGAGCCGAGCGCGCAAATAGCCAATAAGAGAACTAGTAAATGACAAGAAGACGTTTTTATCATGGAAAACCCAAAAAGGGTGAAAAACCACGCGGTCGGAGCTGTGCCCGCAAAATTCCACTATATGTCGGTTGGTTACAAGATAAAGCTAAGAACTCGAGGGAGACAGACCGCCGCTCGTTATATTAGTAGTTGAGAGAATCTCCGAGGGTGACAGGCCACCTCTCGGAAAGCTAAGTACTTATTGACAGGAATGAATGTGAGATGCTCTAGTCGCCTTTCGGTGCCCGGAGGATCCTTAAGTCACTTAGGAAGAATGTCTTCGAAAGCGAAGGGGATCTTCAAAGGCACCGAAGGAGAACTCTGAGTAATCCTCAACGGAGCCCTCTCGGGCATAGAAGGCAATGTATCTTGAAATAAAGCCTCTGGGCTCCTTTTATAGCCTTGGGCAGGGGTAGCCTAGTAATTTTGACATCGTAACCACCTGACGGGCGAATCAAGTTTGTTGATTTGGAGCACGCAGATCACCATTTTCAGATATTCCCATCTTACCCCCTGGGCAGGTTAGTAATTTTGGGCGGTTTGGACAACTTCATTGATGGCGTTGAGCGTAGTGAACAAGACCTGCAATCTAGGAAATTAAGAAAGGTTAATTGCCGCGCGCGTCGGGAATGTGAAGGCATTCTGAGCGCGCGGTGAACACGGAAGCGTTCTGAGCGCATGTTTTTCGCGTTCTGAGTGCGCGTTGAACGCTGGAGCATTCTGAGCGCGTGGTGAACGCAGAAGTGTTCTGAGCATGTGGTGAACGCGGGAGCATTCTGAGCGCGTCGTGAACTTAGAAATGCTTGGCTCGCATTGCGTAAGGATGGTCGAGAAGTTGGTCGAGCGCCTCCGGAGAGGCTTGACTACGAGAGAAAGGGCGCACCCCTCAAAGTCCATCTCCCCTAAAACGGAAAACCGCACCCCGTAGGAGGGGAGGGGGTTATGGCCTCACCCCCCAAGGGGGGTGCGGTTTTGGCCGCCCCCAAGGGGATGTGGTTTTTGACACACCCCCCATGGGGGTGCGGTCTTTGCCGCACCCCCTCTATGGGAAGGGTGCGGTCTTGCCCCCCCCCCCCCCCCCCCCCCCCATGGGTGGTTGCGGTCTTGGCCGCACCCTCCCAGGGGGGGGGGGGTGCGGCCAAGGTCTTGGACTCACCCCCCATGGGAGGTGCGACTTTGGCCGCACCCCCATGAGGAATATGGCTTTGGTCGTATCTCCTAAGTGGGGAGAGGGTTTAACCACACCCCCTTAGTGGGGTGCAAATGTGCGGCTTTGACCGCACCTAGCATTGGCGGGGTGCGACCTTGATAACTACCTGCGTGGGTGACGACGTGCGATGATTACAACAATTTCTTCCTCTTTTCCCCACTCCATTGATCATGAGTTTGAGCTTGACTTCATAAACTCCACTTTCCCATGGTGGGGATTTTGCTAATCGCACCCCTTTGAGCCTCTATAAATTTATGGGTGCATATCAATTGCCCCCCAAACTTTTGAAGTCCATATTGTCGCTTGGAGGAGTTTAAAGGTTTCATCACCTTCCTCGCGGTGCTTTAGATCTGAGTCGTTGCTGGAGGATGATTGTGAGGTCGCTTTTTAGAGGGGGTATCCATAAGACTCTCCGTCTGACGGAGAGGAAGTTTTGGTGTGGCTTTGCAGGCATTAGAGCTGGGGACCTCTCAGAGGAGGATTGTTCAGATACATCCGAGGACTGATCTTTGCCTTTGTCGTATTTACTGCTCATGTCTTGTTGCTTTCCTTTCCTGTTTGTGGTAATTTCCCACTGAAAGTGCACAATGTGCCTCTGAGAATCCTCTAGATTAGGGGGGGGGGGGGGGGTGAATAGAGATTTAAATTTATTTCTAACCTAACTGTGCAAGTACAATAAAAACCTAAGTGTTATGCTCCAACAAATACTTATCTAGAATAAAACAATGCTGAAATATAAAAGCTGGAAAATAGTAAAGTAATCTAAGTTATGAGGGACAACACAGAAAATAAATAATCCAGAAGACACACAGATTTTTATAGAGGTTCCCCAAAATGTGAGTACTCCCCTCTTCTACCACCTAGTAGGGATGCACCAACTATGCCTAAGCCTTTTGGTAAGGAGACTCTTAGAACCACTGATCTGTTGACAAGGAGATCATGAACCACCAGATCTTTTGATAAGGAGATCTTGAACCACCAGATCTTTTGATAAGGAGATCTTGAACAACTGAATCCTTTGGAAGAGGGATTCTCAAAACTCTTTTACAGGGAATTAGAAGGAGAAAGAAAGAAGGGGAGAAGAGTAAGAATTCTGTTTTCAGAATTCTTATGAAGGCTGTATGAAGAACAACTTCTTCAATCTTTCACTGGATCTGCTCTTGATTAACTCCTGCTTATGATAGTGTTGTATTGCAGGAGCTATGGATGTCAGATCCTTTCTATTTCCACTTATTGAGATCTTTGCTGCTATATGATTGTGATGAAGAGCAGCTTTCAGATCCGCTGTTCTATGAGATGGAGAGCAGCATTTGTTTCTTCTCTGTATATCCTCTATTAGGGTTCCTGAGGAGGAAGAAGAAGAGAGAAACCAATAGAACAGTATTGTCGATTATGATAAGTGCTCTTCCCTTCTTTTTCTTCTCTTGCCTTTAATTGTCCCCCTGCAGATTTGAATTTGTTTCCCTTTCTAGTAAGACCTAAAAAAGTATTCTGCTCTGGACAATCTCTTTCTTTCCTTCTTTAATTCTCGACCCGTTCACCAACATTAAGCATGTTTTCAAGAAAGCTTTTTGTCCTCTTTTAGTTCTTCTTTCTATTTGAGGCAATTAATGAGCCGTTGAAGAACGGTCTTAAGTGAGGTGGTCCACGAGAGAGCTCCAAAATGATAGCTGAAAAGGTTTCCCTTTTCAGATTGTATTCGACGTATCGCCGAGTTCTCTTCCTCTCTTATCGACGCACCTTCGAGTTCTTGTAGGAGCAGCTTCGAATTCAACCTTGCTCTGATTGAACTCTGCTAGTCGACGTTGCATCAATACCTTATCGGCGTAAACGTCGAGTTGATGATATGGCTCCAAACTTCATTATCTGCGTCGATATGAAGTCGACGTTGCGTCGACTTTAAATGGCGTCGACAGATACTTCCTTCTGTGCTGAGTTGAATTAGAAGCTGCGTCGACTTCTCAAAGTACTTTGGCAGGTTTATGACCTCTACGTCGATATCTATTCGATGTAACGTCGACTTGAATTACTTCGACAGAAGGGTGAACCACTTGGACTTCTAGTCAGAGTTGCGTCGATATTAACTCGATGTTGCGTCGAATTCTATTCGACGCAAATGTTAACATTGTCCAAATTATGCTTCTCTTGATCTGGCCTTGACACCCTAGGTTGAGTGTGACATCCTAAGACATCCAATGACAAAATTACTCTTACTATACAGTGGGTAATTCATCCTAAGAGATAAAATCACTTTGTAGGTAATTTGTTAAGTTAAATCAAAGGGGTTTTTCCCAACAATCCCCCTATTTATCTTAACAAATTTTACAAATTGAATAAAGTGATTTTACTTATTTCTTTGCATAAACAAAAATACATACAAGACAACATATACATAAGAAAATGACAGATTGTAATCATAAGCCATTTCATCCAATTGTCAAGAGATATATAATTCACCATAGCTGTTTTTCAGGAAGTATAGCACTTTACAAAGTACATGAGCCTCATTGCTCCTTTTCAGGAGTTCTTCTTTTTCTTGAAAATACTTTTGAAGCAACTTTCCTTGGAGCAATCTGCAAAGGCTCATCATCATCTTCAGTAGTAATGTCTCTGGGAAGCTCCCCTTGAGATTATGCATTTATTCTAGCTTCATGGGTAGCTTCCTTAGCTATCTGAGCTACTTCATCCAGTAGATCTTCATTCTGAGGCTCACTCTAAACTACTACTGTGCTTACAACTGCCATTTCTATATCCAGGTTCCTTTGAACATCTGGGCCAGGCTCCCCCAGAATTACTGGAAGCTCCCCCTGATCTGCTGCTTCTACTCTTCCTTCCTCATTCTGCTTTTCTGGTGCAGACTCCCCCTGATCTCCAGGCTCCCCCTGGATCTGTGCATGTTGGAAGGTAGTAATTTTGTCAGGAGCTTCATTAGTATCACTTTTATCCTGTCCCCTCAAATCTAGGACAGGTCTTTCTTCCTCCAATAAGTTCTCCCCCTTCTTAACCTTGCTGGCTAGAGAGGTTAAGAATTCCTTTGTAACCATGGAGGAAGATACAAAATCCTTGAGGCTCTGGGGAGTTCTTTTAAAATTTAATAGCTCAACCTCCGTTTGTGAATATTTTCTGTCAAAACTTCTTGCCTGAGAGGCCACCTGGTCTGCAAATGTAGAGGAGGCAATCCAAACTGCCTTGGAGATGATTTGCTCAAGATCAATTGTTGGGATGGAGGAGGTAGATGGAGGAGGTGATGGAGGTGGGTTTCTTAGGGATTGGGGAGAGTGGTTGATAAAACTCTGGTGAGACGTGAATGGGTGGAGGAGGTGGAGCAAATGTGGATGGTAACTGATGAGGAATTTGGGGAGATGGCTCTGGGTCTGATGAAGATTGGTGTTGTTGTTGTTGAGGGGAATGTTGAGCTGGAGCATCATCCTGATGGAGATCTGAAACAGTTTCCAGATGAGGTGGAGAGAGAGGAGGAGGGATATTATCCCTTGGAGGGTATGGTATATGCCTCTCTGACTCTTGAGGAGGAGGAGAGGGAGGAGGTGAGGCTTGACCAGGCTTCAAGATTTGCCTAGTCCACTTTGAAAAAATGCCTATGTTGATTCTTTTCCCTGGTGGAATTGGCACACCCTTGGACTTGCACACTGCTGGGTAGTGGTGGAGAAGTACTTGGCTCATAACTCTCATGTAAGCATTTTCTTTATGGGCATACTTATGCCCAATCATCCTTAGGAGGCATTTCCCCCAATTGATCCTTTTCTTCAGAACTAGAGCTCCCATTATTTGAAGCTGTTGCTTTGGAATAACATCATGTGCTGATATTTTACATAGCAACACCTTCCCTACAATATCTGCAAGGAATCTGTATTCTTCCTCAAGGTCCATCTTCTTCAGATTGATGGGCTTGTCCTTCTTGAACTGCATAATCTCCAGGGTCCTCTTGGCCTCATCCCCTGATAATTCATCTGACTCATTTCCAGGAAGAACATCATATGTTTGGTTTAATATGTCCTCTGTTATTAGAACATCTGTGTAAGATACTTTTCCTTTAAGAACACCATTCTCTCCTATCTGAACACTATATTTAAACTCTGTTAGCTCGATATCCAGGATCTTGCATCTTGTGGATATCAGCTTTGTTAAACCAGCATCTTGGAATAGGCCAAGAATGGCCTTAAATCTTTCTGCAGCAGCATTGAACGAATAAATGTCCACATCGAATCCAGAGTTAACTTTTGGTGGAACCATCAGAACATTGGTACCTGCAAAGACAAAGAGAAAAGAGAGAGAGCACAGGAGAGCTGGAGAACAAGAGAGCAAGAGAGCAAGGAGAGGAAAATTTGAAAGCGTAAATGTTTCGACGCAGTAATTGCTTAAAATCAGATGAATCACCGCAACTTAGGGTTTAGGTCGACGCACTGTTGATAAAAATTATTATTTGGAGCGCAAAGCTGTGTCGAGATTGCTTCTAGTAGCAATTATGCACACACTGATATATCGACGTCACGTCGACTAGTACTCGATATAACTTCGAGACTGTTCGGCAGACCCTAAGTCGACGTAGTCCTGTCGACGTTTCGTCGATTTCTAATCGACGAAACTTTGAATTTAATCAGCGTTCGATAAGTCAATGTATGCATCGATAAGAACTTGACGCTGCGTCGAATTTTGTTCAAATTGTCCACTCTGAGTGCTTCTTGATGCTAGCGTCGAGTAGAAGTTGATGGTACGTCGACTTCTATTCGACGTACCTCTGAATGAATAGATCTATTCTCTTTAGAAAATTCTTACTGTTTTTTCTAGTAATTACATTTATTGAAAATAAATTATAATATAATGTAATAACATTAAGGAAGATTCAAGGCAGAAATTACTCCCTTGTATGAATTTTGTTCCTTATTCAAGACCTACATCATTCTTTCCACTCCATTTTCTCCTGAGTGGGATTCTACCTAACCCTGCACATGTAGTTTAAACATTAGAAGGAACCCAGGTTACCTTGGGCCCTTTTCTTTTACCATTGTAGGGTTCAATGAAGGAATAGAATGGTCTTTCATGATACCCTTCTGGATGATAAGGAATGGCTTTCCCAAACCTATTATTTTGATACTTGTAATGAGTGTAAAATGTATCTAAATAAAGAAGATCAGCAGAATGTTTTATTACTCTATGTTTTGCTTTAGCCTTTTGGTTGTTGTTATTTGACCTATCTACATTGTTCTTACCTAAGGGTCTTTCTTTCCTATTCAGATTTACTTGATTAGGTTTGTCTATCTTATCTGGATGACTATTAACCTTACCCTTGGATGATGCACTCTTCTCACTTGGTTGGTACTCACTAGGTCTAACAAATGACACTGGATTTTTCCCGCCAGGTTTCCTAGGTGCTTTTGTGCTAGTGGAGGGCTCTGCTCCTAACCCCAGGTGATTAGATCCCATAGAGAGATTTTCAGTGATGTCTTTGAGCTTCTGACTCCTCCCATTGAGTGAGTCCTCAAAGGCCTTTGCCTTTGCTAGCTCTTCTTTTAAGTTTATGTTTTCTTCTCTAAGTTTAATCAATTCTAACTCTTTATTATTAATTTCATTTATTAGGTTTTTGATTTATTAGGTGCATTTCATCTTTCTTAAGGTTCTCTAATTCAGTTCTAGCTATGTCTAAGTCTTTTTCTACCCTAAGATGATTAATATAGAAATCTTTAAAACAAGTTTTAAAATCTTCTGAACTAAAATCAAATTCATTATTAACAGATACCTGATTATCTTCATCATCTGATGACATCCCTAGTGCCATCATGCAGGCTGCTTCTGCTGCTGCTTCATCATCACTCTCAGATGATGATGAGCTTAATTTTGCTTCAGAATCACTCCAGGTTTCAGCAATAAAGCCCTTGGCTTTCTTCTTGTCCTTTCCTCTGAAGGACTTCTTCTTCTTCTCCTCTTTGTTGCTGCTTCTTTCCCTTTGCTCTTGTGGGCACTCAGGAGCAATGTGCCCTGATTTGTTGCAGGTATAGCAGATAACCTCCTTCTTTGAAGTTTTATCATACCTGGGTCTTGAATCTCTTTCTCTTCTTCTTGAGTCTTCAGTTTTGACCTATTTCTTGAATCTCCTTGCTAGGATATTGAACATCTCATGTTTAGGAGTAGAGGGCTCTCCTTAATTAGGTTTCAGAGCAAGACTCCTTTGGATAGGAGTTGGAGTATTTTCCCTTTCTTCTGATTCAACCCTATTCTTCAGCAACATCTCATAAGACTTAAGCTTTCCTAGCAAAGCTTCAGTTGAGATCTCTCTGTGGAACCTAGACTCTCTAAGCCTCTGAGCTCATTAATGATAATGCTGAATCTGTCATACATATCAGCAACAGATTCTTCAGCTTTCTTTTGAAAGTTCTCTTACTGGGATATGAGAAGGAACTTTCTGTCCTTTCTTTCATCAGCACTTCCTTCCACCACTGTGGTGAGTGAGTCCCAGATTTCTTTTGCTGATTGGCATTCAACAAGCTTCTGGAAAATGTCATCTGACATTGTTGAAACCAGAATGTTCATGGCCTTGGCATCACATGCCTTGACCTTCTTCTCAACCTTTGTCCATTCTTTTCTTGGGACAGCCTCAGTTGTTGAGGACTCTCCTGCCTTTTGTCTAACTGGAGCTAGAGGACCTGTTAGAAGAACATAATAAATGTCTTCATCAATTGAATTCATATAAAGCCTTATTCTGGCCTTCCAGAGTGTGAACTTATTTAAGTTACACATTGGGGGTCTTGTGGAAGCATAATCCTTAGTACTCATTTTCTTTATAAAATGTGTTTGTAATAAAGAGAAATAAGTGTAGGAGTCCTTTTTGATCAAGGTGTTAACCTTTTAATGATCAACCTCCCTCTGATACCAATTGAAAGTGCACAGTGTGCCTCTGAGAATCCTCTAGAGGGGGGGGGGGGGGGGGTGAATAGAGATTTAAATTTATTTCTAACCTAACTGTGCAGGTAAAATAAAAACCTAAGTGTTATGCTCCAACAAATACTTATCTAGAATAAAACAATGCTGAAATATAAAGCAGGAAAATAGTAAAGTAATCTAAGCTATGAGGGACAACACAGAAAATAAACAATCCAGAAGACACACAGATTTTTATAGAGGTTCCCCAAAATATGGGTACTCCCCTCTTCTATTACCTGGTAAGGATGCACCAACTGTGCTTGAGTATTTTGGTAAGGAGACTCATAGAACCACTGATCTTTTGATAAGGAGATCATGAACCACCAGATCTTTTGATAAGGAGATCTTGAACCACCAGATCTTTTGATAAGGAGATCATGAACCACCAGATCTTTTGATAAGGAGATCTTGAACCACTGAATCTTTTGGAAGAGGAATTCTCAAAACTCTTTTACAAGGAATGAGAAGGAGAAAGAAACAAGGAGAAAAGAGTAAGAAATCTGTTTTCAGAATTCTTATGAAGGCTGTATGAAGAACAGCTTCTTGAATCTTTCACTGGATCTGCTCTTGATTTACTCCTGCTTATGATAGTGTTGTATTGGAGGAGATATGGATGTCAGATCCTTTCTGTTTCCACTGATTGAGATCTTTGCTGCTATATGATTGTGATGAAGAGCCACTTTCAGATCCTCTGTTCTATGAGATGGAGAGTAGCAGTTGTTTATTCTCTGTATATCCTCTATTAGGGTTCCTGAGGAGGAAGAAGAAGAGAGAAACCAATAGAACAGTTTTCTCGATTATGATAAGTGCTCTGCCCTTCTCTTTCTTCTCTTGCCTTTTATTGCCCCCCTGCAAATTTGAATTTCTTTCCCTTTCTAGTAAGACATGAAAAGGTATTCTGCTCTGGACAATCTTTTTCTTTCCTTCTTTAATTCCCGACCCGTTCACCAACATTAAGCATGTTTCCAAGAAAGCTTTCTGTCCTCTTTTAGTTCTTCTTTCTATTTGAGGCAATTAATGAGCCGTTGGAGAATGGTCTTGAGTGAGGTGGTCCATGATAGAGGGTCTAAAATGATAGCTCAAAAGGTTTCCCTTTTCGGACTGTATTCGACGTAGCGTCAAGTTCTCTTCTTCTCTTATCGACGCACCTTCGAGTTCTTGTAGGAGGAGCTTCGAATTCATCCTTGCTCTGATTGAACTCTGTTAGTCGACGTTGCATCGATACCTTATCGAAGTAAACGTTGAGTTGATGAAATGGCTCTGAACTTTATTATCTGCATCGAGATGAAGTCGACGTTGCGTCGACTTTAAATGTCTTCGACAGATACTTCCTTCTGCGCTGAGTTGAAGTAGAAGCTGTGTCGACTTCTCAAAGTACTTCGACAGGTTTTTGGCCTCTACGTCGATATCTATTCGACATAACGTCGACTTGAATTACTTCGACAGAAGGGTGAACCACTTGGACTTCTAGTCAGAGTAGCTTCGACATTAACTCGATGTTGCGTCGAATTATATTCGACGCAAATGCTAACATTGTCCAAATTATGCTTCTCTAGATCTGGCCTTGACACCCTAGGTTGAGTGTGACATCCTAATGTTGGAACATGGTCTTCCGCATTTCCTAGGTTTGAGAATAACAAATCCTATGTGTATTTAATCTTGTGTGTTTAAGTGTGCATGAAAATAAGTCCACATGACTCAAGGATAACATAAGAAGGTTGCGCCCAAATTTGAAGCCAAAATTCCAACATGCCCACTAGAGCTGGCAGCGCCGGCGCTAGCTTTGATTAGAGAAAATTTCAGAAGCAGTTATAGAAGGTGCTATCACCAGGCGATAATAGCTAACGCAGACGGTAGTAGCTAGCGCGGGCGGTATCTACTAGCGCAGGTGATAGCGCAAAACACAAGAGGAAGGCAGCCAACTTGCTTAAAATGAAGGATTCTCACGCGGAGAATATTGCCTAATCTAGGATAGCGCCGGCGGTAGCGATCGCACAGACGCTATCTCCAAGGCTATAAAAAGGACCCCTTGGTTCCATCTTCTTCATCCTCTCCCACACCCAAATTCCAGAGCTTCGTGCCACATCATATAGAGGAAGGTTCAAAGAGATACTCCCACAAATCCATGAAGGCTTAAGGAGATCCGTGGAGAAGATTTCAACACGCGTCATGATCGTGACGAAAGTCCGCATCGACTACGATCATACTCTGCGGGTCTTTGTCTACTTCTCCAAGAGATCCATATAGGGAGTTTTTAATTTGTTATTTATTTCACATCTTTTCTTGTAATCGTTTAGTGAATTTGCCTCGTGTTGGCGACTAGGTCTGGGTAGGACTTAGGGCAGAAATTCGCCTCGTGTTGGCGACTAGGTCTAGGGTTTAGATCTAGGGGTGCTCGAGGCCATATCCGGGGAAGGATTGGCTAGAGCGGCTTGAGGCCGTATCTGGGGAAGGATCAGCTAAAGCCTACCGGTTCGTGGGGATACGAGTCGGTATAGAAAACAAAAAGAGTCTTTCATATTTCGCCTTGATTTCTAGCGTCATTGATCGAAATTGAATTTTGTAATCAATTTTATTAATAATAATCATGTCTCTCTTTGTATAATAAAATTGATTTGATCTTCATTTCTCTAAATTGTTTATTATCCTCTCCTTCATTATAAAACAATTTAGATCTTTATTCAAAATCACTATTTTGATATCTTATTATTTCAAGTATTCCAAAATATAATATATGTTTTTAAAACCCTTATTCACCCCCACCCCCTCTAAGGGCGCCTACAGATCCAACAAGTGGTATCAGAGGCAGGTTATTCCAAATCGGCTTAACAAGCCGGAATAATGGCGTCTCATGATCTCGCTTCTATTAGTGGGGGAAATTTTTAAGAAGAAGGAAAATCACTAGCACCACCTTTATTTGAAGGAAGAAATTATAAAGGGTGGAAATTTTTAATGGAAAAATTTATTAAAAATTTAGATATCGAAGCATGCAATATAACAATAGTAAGGCCAGCGGATGAAACAAATAAAAAGGAACGTCACCTAAATGCAAAGGCTTTGAATAGTATCTTGTGTACTTTATCTCAAGAAAATTTTAAATTAATATATTATTTTTCTAGTGCATACAAAGTATGGAATTTTTTTGAAAATGTATTATTTTTCTCTCGCAGGTATGGAAAAAACACAAGAAGTGGAGAACATACAAGCTTGCACAAATGATCAAAAAGGCTCCGCTCATGATGGACCAATGGTGTGCACATCAAGTGGAAAAGAAGAAATCTTATCTTTGGAAGAGGTGTGCCAAAAAGATGAAGATAATGAAGAAACTCTATGCTCAAATCTCACCGCATCCAAGAACATTGTAAGGAAATCAAATTCTCTTATTGTTTGCAATTCTATTTCTACTTTACAATTGCTACAAATTACAAAGCACAAAATTAAGAAATTGAAAAATGCGAATTGCAAATTGCGCTTAGAAAATAAAGATTTAAAAACAAAAGTTAAAGTAGAATCAAATTCTGATCTATCTAGTTTTACCCATGTCTCTTCAATTGAAGATACAAAACCCCGTTTTGATTGTAATGATATTAAAGAAAAATTCAAGAAACTTGAAAAAGAACTTATTTTTGTAAAAGAACATAATGAAAAATTATCTTTAGAAAATTCATCTTTGAAAAGTGATTGTGCTACGTGCCAAAATTATAAAATTGAAATCATGGAGATGGACGAAACATTTGAGGAATTTAGAAATATTTATCAAAATCATGTTGACTCTATTGTTTCCACTCTTAAAAATAGCACAAATGTCTATAATAAGGCTAGACATAATCTAATGATCTGAAATGATGAATTAAAATCAAAAATCAACTTGCTTATGAAAATTACAAATACAAATTCACAATATCAAGCTATATCTAAAAACAAGTTGAATATGAATATGAATATCTTAACTAAGTCTACTAATGTTAGTAAGAAACACAAAGTATTTGTAAATCAAAATCAAAATCATCATTATTTATAAAATCATGTTTCTCCCAACTTAAAATTAAATTTACACAAATTTCCTATAAACGATACTTTCAATTATAATTTTCAAAATATAAATATTCACAATGGAATTTTGATGTATAAGAATAACACTAAACCAAGATTTGAATTGAGGCCCAAAATTAAAACCAAAACATTAACTTCACATGAAAGGACCCATTCATCACTATCTACCCACAAACCTACACATTATATTTGGATACCCAAAGGAACCACCACACTTGGTCCCCTTTGGATAACTAAATCTCTTATTCATTAGGTATCACCAAATGCATGAAGTAGAATATTTTCAAAATGAAATATACAAATTTTCTACTTCATGATATGTTTTAATGTCTTTTAATTTTTCCTTTTTGTTTTCTTATTTTTTTAAGCTATCATGTTATGGTCATCTTATATAATATTTGAAATTTGAATTTGTCCCCTAAAGCCTAAATGAAGTTTGCAAATCAAGTTAAATTAAAAGTAAAAGTCAGGTTTTTCATTTATAAATGACCAATCTATTATCACTAAAATAATGCACATCTGTTTTGTTCAATCATGTCTTCTTTGTTTGCATATCCTATAATATTAAGCTTAAATGGTTGTGCAAAACTCAAGAATTAAGGTTTAATGAATATGAAGCTTTAATGAATATGGAGCCCATGTTCTACAATTTTAACTTCCGCAACTTTTTGCGATATCTTCTCGTCTCTTCACTTCATTAGATATGTCTTAAATTGCACAAACATAATCAAGCAAAATTGGAAGTGAAATCAAAGAAAATCTAGGTTATACAATTAAAATAAGCACTCTCTGTGAGCTAATGCAGGCGCTAGGACCTGGCGTTGACGCTAGCTCAAGTGTCTGATTTTCTGTAATTTTAAAATTCTAAAAATTCACTAAAAATATATTATTTTACATGTACTACTTCCTTTTGCATTTATGTCATTAATTGATTTTTGAAAAATTAAAATATTAAACTACAAAAGCCAAAATTTCAAAAATATTTTTATTCTCTTCATTTCTTTGTTTGTTTGTTTGATTTCTATTTCTATATGCAAAAATCAAATACAAAATATAAAACAAAGAATTATCAAAAATTATTTTTTGAACTGAACTTTTCTATTTACATGTATCTGGCTAAAGGGAGATTTGGGCTATCATCCCATCACATTTCCTAGTACCGGGCGAACCCCTCACATGGTAGATCTCGGGAAGTCCAAGATCAATTTTAAGAGTTCAAACTTTAAATCAAAATTATTTTTTAAAAATATCAAAAATACTGTATGGACTTTTTTGTGAAAAGCAAGCATGATTTAATCCATCATTTAGACCATCTACAATGTTGCAATTTATCTTTTCAAGCTACTTTGAACATTATTTTTATCATTTAATAGGCTGTGTAGAACCAAGCTTAGCATGTCTTTAAGTATGAGTAAATGTTTTATGGTTGATAATGATTTTTATTCACTCACTTATTTTGACAAAGTCTACTTGTGCTTTTAATCTAAGAATGCTTGCTTGTGTATTGTAACTGCACAATGAATTAAACTTTGCACAAGTATATTACCTACACCACATTTATTTGCACTTTTAATATTTAAGAAAAGTGGTTGTGCTTTCAAAATTACATTGGTTTGCAAAACAAGTGTATTCAGAGAACTTTGTACATAAAATAATCATGAAATAAATTGACAAAGATAACTCCACCAAACACTACTTGAACCTCCTGATAAGTCTTAATAAGCGTTGTGAGGTTGAGCACCTTGGAAAGAATAGTAAAGTGTCTTGTGCAAACCTTCATTTTTACACCACTTATTCTTAAGTGCAACGGATCACAATATATATATATATATACAATGAAAAATAAAGTGTGTGATCCCCCAAGCACTACTTTGCACCCTAATAAGTCTTAATGAGCATTGTGTGTGCAAAGCACCTTGGTAGTTGTACACTTTTTCTATGTGCATTGAAGTGTGTGGAAGTAAAACTATCTGTGTTTTATTGTGCACTTTACTCTACATATGTCTTGTATTTTTGATTAAATCATTTGTTTACTCTATTCAAAATACACTTATTTGCACATCATTATCTTCCATAACACTTCTTCTCATGAGTATTGGATCCTAATTCTAAATTCTCTTCTACTCTTTATATATAAATGCACTAGATAACCTAGCATGCTTTCTATAATGTTTGGTATGTTTTGATTTTGTGAATTACAATAACATTGTCGTAGTTTCTTTTTTATATCCTTCCTTCATGCTTGGTTACTTTATTTGTCAAACTTAAAGATCTTAAATGAAAAATGATTTACAAAAACATCTTCCTTTTTGAATTTAACTTATATCTCTTCTTATGAATAATCATGATAATAAAAAGATGTTTGTTGTATTTCTATAAGTCTCCCGCATCATTACCCTATATTTTTTACCTTGCGCTTTCGTGCTTAGATCAAAGTCTTAAATCTCAAAATTCCTTTTTTCAACAAGTGGTAGACTTGCTTGGTAGAATTTATATTAGTTGTTCTAACATGAATATAATTTTTATGCCAAAAAATCTGATTCATTAATGGATTTCAAAATAGCTATGTGAGTTTTACAAAAAAATTCAAATAAAAATATAAACCCATAGGCTATGAACTTATCATTAGATTTAAATGCTTAATCTTTCCAATAATTGTTATCCCATGATTTCATATCTCACCATAGCGAGGGCATAGGGTTGTAGACATTAGATAACCTGACCTCTAAGTCATGTCTTATCCTTAACCGGGGAGGGTTCTAGTGGGGCCTTGTGAGGCAGTGGGGGGATGGAGTGCTAGGTTGAGTATTTTTTAGTGTTTGCTTATGGGACTAAAACCCCAACCTATGACATGTTTGCAGCTCCTCATGACCATCCGTCACTTAGTACAGGGCTAGGGTGTAGACATATTGTCTGGGTAGATTGGTTACTTGGAAATCATTACCTTTTTATGCTTAAAACTCTTATATAAAGGGGGAGAACTAACATGATAATATTGGTTACCTGGTAAATATTATATTGTTCTCTTATGCTAAAAAAACTCTGATCTATTTCTATGAAAATATTTTTGCTAAAAACTCTGATCTATTTCTAAAAAATTTAATGCTAAAAAACTCCTTATCATTTCATTTCCTCTAAAAAACTCGATCATGCTTTATCATTTTATCAAAAAAATCCTCTTTTTATGTCTATTGCCTCCTTGCCCAATTTTGCTAATAACAAAAGGGGGAAACTAAATGATAAATATTAATCGCTATCAAATGGGAAAAACTAACATGACTACTGATTAAGATGATAGTTTACATATTAGGGGATCATTCACATAGGGGGAGCAATTCTAAATACTAAAATCAATAATTATCCTAAGTCATCTCTCTCACACTCACACAAGTAGGTTTCATCATGCTTATATATTAATGCTCTGATTTATCATTAATGGAATTGCTATCATCAAAAGGGGGAGTTTATTGGAATATGGTCTTCCGCATCTCCTAGGTTTGAGAATAACAAATCCTATGTGTATTTGATATTGTTTGTTTAAGTGTGCAGGAAAATAAGTCCACATGACTCAAGGATAACATAAGAAGGTTGCGCCCAAATTTGAAGCCAAAATTTCAACATGCCCACTAGAGCCGGAGCTAGCTTTGATTAGAGAAAATTTCGGAAGCAATTATAGAAGGTGCTAAAGCAGGCGGTAGCAGCTAGCGCGGGCGGTATCTACTAGCGCAGGAGATAGTGCAAAACACAAGAGAAATGCGGCCGACTTGCTTAAAATGAAGGATTCTCACACGGAAAATATTGTCTAATCTGGGATAGCGTCGGAGGTAGTGATAGTGCAGGCGCTAGCTCCAAGGCTATAAAAAGGACCCCTTGGATCCGTCTTCTTCATCCTCTCCCACACCCAAATTCCAGAGCTCCGTGCCACATCATATAGAGGAAGGTTCAGAGAGATACTCCCACAAATCCATGAAGGCTTAAGGAGATCCGTGGAGAAGATTTCAACACGCGTCATCATCGTGACGAAAGACCGCATCGACTATGATCATTCTCTGTGGTCTTCTCCAAGAGATCCATATAGGGAGTTTTTATATTGTTGTTATTTATTTCACATCTTTTCTTGTAATTGTTTAGTGAATTCGCCTCGTGTTGGCGACTAGGTCTGGTTAGGACTTAGGGCAGAAATTCACCTCGTGTTGGCGACTAGGTCTAGGGTGTAGATCTAGAGGTGCTCGAGGCCATATCAGGGGAAGGATTGGCTAGAGCGGCTTGAGGCCGTATCCAGGGAGGGATCGGCTAAAGCCAACCGGTTCGTGGGGATACGAGTCGGTATAGAAAACAAAAAGAGTCTTTCATATTTCACCTTGATTTCTAGCGTCATTGAAATTGAATTTTGTAATCAATTTTATTAATAATAATCATGTCTCTCTTTGTGTAATAAAATTGATTTGATCTTCATTTCTCTAAATTGTTTATTATCCTCTCCTTCATTATAAAACAATTTAGATCTTTATTCAAAATCACTATTTGATCTCTTATTATTTCAAGTATTCCAAAATATAATATAAGTTTTTAAAACCCTTATTCACCCCCCTCTAAGGGCGCCTACAGATCCAACACCTAAGACATCTAATGACCAAATTACCCTTACTGTATAGTGGGTAATTCATTCTAAGAGATAAAATCACTTTGTAGGTAATTTGTTAAGTTAAATCAAAGAGGTTTTTCCCAACACCCACTAAGTACAGCATTGTGCTGACGTCATTGTGTCTTGTGACTGTATTGTTTTAGCTATCTTCGGAGTGGTGGACCAGTGGTTTGGCCCCAGAGTTGACTGTGAATTGCGTACACGTTCAAATCGTTGGCGACCGTGAGAGGGACAAGCCAAATTCATGTACCTAATGATCCATGATTCTAAATTGGGATTGGTGGAGTTATAGGCAAAGTACACCTTCATCCCTAAAATGTTCTTGTCAAAAATGGTCGGGCAAGATCAAAGCTAGTTTATATTGTTAGAATTTTAGAACAAGATACATAAGGTCGGGCGAGATCACCGAACAATCCCAGGGGGTGCTGCGAAAATAAATCTGTGAAATACTATGTAGTACTGTAAAAATAAATATGTGAAAATAATAATAGAAGAAGAGATGAGGAGAGAAAGGAAGAAAGAGCTCACAGAGGATGGGTTTTCAACCAAATAACACCAAAAAGTCATCAAAGTCGGCCATATTTTTCCAAAACAGCAGTCAACATCTCCTTCAACTCATTATGTCCTTCTTTTAAACCCACAATTTCTTCATTATGAGTTTGAATCAACGCTTCCTGCCTTTCAATAAGCTTTGTTTGGGATGCAATATGAGAGCTGGCATTATACAATTCTTCTTCTGTCGAATTTAAGCTCTCTTTCAATTGAGTGGCCTCGTTAATTATTTTCTTCCTTTGTCTGGAAGGAACGACACCATATCCTAATCCCTTGTCATAACCAGACTTATTTCCAAGTGTTTTTTTTATAATTTTTCTCTCAGACATTAAGCTTTCACCATCAGATTCAACTGTTGATGCTCTCAGCCTTTCCATTTCAAGCTGTAAAATAATGTTACAATAGAAGAATAAGTTATCACTGACAAACATCAATTCTCTCTACTAGTTTAAATTCTGACCTATATATGTTGCTTTATCTTTCTCACTAACAAACACAACATTCTTCTTATGAGTGTTAGCAAAGTTCTCAACAGGACTTTGATTAACCTACATATGAACATAATATTAGAGAATATGAGGTAATGCTCAAAATTCACTAATAATATCATTACATTACCATTTCCAATAGTTGTGAATGATAGGATTTGGAACCCGACGTATGAGAAAATGACATGTGTGACCTATTATAAGCGTTAGTTTTGAACCTTTTCTATTATTATTATTCAAAATCACATATGAGTGCATGTACTGAAGCTTTTACTAATCATATAAACAAGATTTTGTTAATTACTAAAATTCACCTTAAAACTCTCACTGTTGAAGTAATCGCACAAGGCACACCACTTTTCGAGTGAGATCCAATCAAACGGGCTACAAACTCTTGGATTCTTTCCCAATGCAACATATTCATTATAAGTTGCAGATAATCTCCCTCTCTAATGTGTATAACTACACTGAAACATCTCTTCAATATAACTTTTTACTAATTGATCTGTAGAGCATCCCTTTATATCAAACCATTGCAACAAAGGAACAACATATATTTAGTTATTCCAACCAAATTGTAAAAAACAATTCATATACAAATTTACTTACATCTAATCCAACATATACATGAAGTATACGTTCATTTTTTATTTCGCTCTAGGGGGTCAAGAAATCCAATCCTGGACTATGTCTAATAACAACGCCTATACCATTTGCTAGGTGATTTGTAAAACGACGCGGTTTCTTGATGCCTTCAGGGAACTCAATCTCAAGCAATTTATTATCCTAAAAAATGTATGTTATCATATAGTGTGATAGTATGTAACTTTCAAGATAAATAAAACATACGTTTTCTTCAATAGCTTTCTCGATAGACTTTTTCGTGCTCGCCCCACGACCTCTTTTTCTACTAGAGCTTGCCACTGCAAAATTAAACAAAATAAATATATGGTTCTAGTAAATAATAAACATCGGTATGAAATATAATTAGGGAACGCTTACCAGTATTATCAGATATATGTGGTGGACTTCCATCATCAAATTCATTAGCCGCAACATCATCATGAAGATGATGTGATCCAAGAAATGATGGTTGTACACAAGATAAAGGTGTGGATGGTAGACTAGAAGATGGTGGTATACTTGGTGTCGATGGTATACTAGACGATGGTGGTAGACTAGACGATGGTGGTAGACTAGACGATGGTGGTAGACTAGACGATGGTGGTAGACTAAACAATTCAACAATAACATCATTTGTTGGTTCATCATTAACCAACACTTTACTCCTTGTTATAGGGTGACGTAGAATGACATTCTTCGGAGGCATTTTTCTGCAAAGTAAATAAGATACAAATGTTAAATAAGATACAAATGTTAAATATCACATTAGAATAATATTCAATCAATGTTCATTAACGTGCCCAACACATTATCACAAATATTTTTTTCAATATGCATTACATCAATGTTGTGTCGTATCAAAATCTTATGCCAATATGGTAGTTCAAATAAATGCTTTTCTTGACCCAATTTTCTTCTTTAATGTTGCATTTCCTCTTTCGTTTGCTTCGGTTGGGTGTTTTCCAAATTTATCAAAATTATGTTCGAGTGTGCTCAAATTTGAAAGTAATTGTGTTCCACTCCACTCCAAAGGTTTTGAACACATTTCTGACTTTCCATCGAACAATTTGTTGGAACATGGTTTTCCGCATCCCTTTGATTCGAGAATAACAAATCCTACTTGTATTTGATCTTGTTTGCCACTGTGTTTTTAGCATGTAGTTTTGAACAGATATGACACCAGGTTGCTGCACAATTGGTCTAGTGCTATCCACAAGCAGAAAGATTGAAAGATGTCTAACGCCAGGTGTTAGAACTTAACGTTGAGCATTAGCGATTGACAGGATGGTCTGCCGATCGATGAGATGGGTTGCCGATCGGCGGGATGGTTTGCCGACTGAATAAAAAGAGAAAGAAGCTCAACAACAGGCATTAGGACTTAACGCTGGCGTTAACGATCGATGATTATGGCAAGGAGGAATGCAACCGAGATTGAAGGAGCATTTTGGGAATGATTTGACTCAACGCCTGACGTTGGAGTCAACGACAGCGTTAAGGTTGCCTAAAATGAAAGTTTCCAAAGATGCAGAATCTCCTTCCTATTTTGAAGATCCGAGCCATCAAGTTATTTCTATACTGAGTCAACGCCCGACGTTAACTCTTAACGCCAACGTTAGCTTCCAGTCCTATAAAAAGGTGGATTTCATCTTCTCCAACTACTGATTGATTAGACCCCTATTCTATCACTTCAGAAACTCTGAGAGGGCCGTATTTCCAGACCAACACTTCTCCCACTCAATTTCAAAAGGAGGAATCGAAGGAGGCTTGGATCAACACGCTAACTCAACGCGAAGAACGCACGCTTGGACTTTAATGATCTTCAGCGATTCTTTGGCGTCTCCTTCAGATTACCTCATAGGGAGTTTCATATTTGTCTTTTGTATTTGTCTTTTATTTTTATCTTTGTAATTGGTTCAGAAATTCAACTCATGTTGGCGACTAGGTCTAGGTAGGACTTAGGGAGTAATTTGCCTCGTGTTGGTGACTAGGTCTAGGGAGTAGATCTAGGGGGTGCTCGAGGCCTTTCTGGGGATAGGAAGGCTTGAGCGGCTTGAGGGCATATCTGGGGAGAGATCGGATAAAGCCAACCAGTTCGTGGGGATACGAGTCGGTATAGAAAATGAAAAGAATATTTCATATTTCGCCTTCGATTTCTAGCGTCATAGAAATCAGATTTTGTAATCAATTTTATAAATGATAATCATGTCTTTTCTTGTTTAATAAAATTGATTTCATTTCTAATTTCATTATCTCTTTACTTTTGATTTAACTTACTTCTACCAAAATATCAAAAGTTTTCTATTAAAGTTTAAAGTTTTCTAAAACCCTTATTCACCCCCCCCCCCCTCTAAGGGCGCCTCAAGATCCAACAAGTGGTATCAGAGCTAGGTTATTCCAAATCAGCTTAACAACCGGGAATAATGACGTCTCTTGATCCTGATCTCGCTTCTACTAGTGGGGAAAATTTTAATATAAATGAAAAAGTATTATCACCACCTTTATTTGTGGGCAAAAATTATAATGGGTGGAAAATATTAATGAAAACGTTTCTTAAAGCCTTAGATGAAAAAGTTTGGAATATTACTATTGAAAAGCCACCTAGCGTACTAACTAGAAACGAAATTAATTTAAATGCAAAATCTATAAATAGTTTATTTTGTGTGCTTGATCAAAATATTTTCAAACATATTTATAATTTACCCACCGCATATGAAATTTGGAGTTTTCTTGAAAGAACTTATGATTCTCCTTCTGCAGGTATGGAACAAACGCAAGACTTGGAGAACATACAAGCTTGCACAAATGTTCAAAAAGGCTCCTCACATGTTGGATCCATGAAAGGCACATCAAGCGGAAGGGCTGATGGAAACTCCTATTTGGGTGTGGAAGATGAGGAAGATAAAGGAACTATATGTTCAAATATCGCATCGTCGACAAGCAATGTAAGGAAATCAAATTCTGTCTTTTGTAACTCAATTTCTACATTTCAATTGCTAAAATCTACTAAACGTAAGATTAAGAAATTTAAAAAGGCTAATGCAAAACTATGTTTAGAAAATAAAATTTTGAAAGCAAATGTGAATGTAGAATCCAAAAATGATATGTTTGAATCTCCATCATGTTCTTCATTTGAAAACTCCACACCTTGTAGTGATTATAACGAATTAAAAGAAAAATACAAAGTACTTGAAAAGGAAGTTATTTTTGTAAAAGAACAAAATGAAAGATTATGTTTAGAAAAATCATCCTTGAAAAATAATTGTGCTATGTGCAAAACTTATAAAATTGAAATTAAAGAGATGGATGAAACATTTGAAGAATTAAGAAATAATTATCAGACTCATATTGACTCTATTGTGTCCACTCTTAAAAATAGTACAATATTCTATAATAAAGCTAGACATAATCTTAAGATCAAGAATGATGAATTAAAAACAAAAATCAACTTGCTTATGAAAATTATGAATAAAAATTCACAATACATAAATTCACAATATCAAGTAACATCTAAAAACAAGTTGAATATGAATGTCTTGACTAAACCTAAAAATGGGTGTAAGGAATACAAAGTATTTGTAAATCAAAATCCCAATCACTATTATTTACAAAATCATTCTTCTCCCAACTTAAAAATAGAAGTACACAAATTTCCTATGAAAAATATTTTCAATCATCATTACAAAAATACTCTTAAAAATAATGACAATCATAATGGAAATTTGATGCATAAAAATAACATTAAACCAAGGTTTGAATGAAGACCCAAAGTTAAAGACGAAACACAAACTCCACTCAAAAGGGCTCATTCATTTCCATCTCCGCAAAAGCAAACACGATATATTTGGGTACCCAAAGGAACCATCCCACTTGGTCCCCTTTGGATACCTAAATCTCTTATTCATTAGGTATCATACAAATGCATGAAGTAGAAATAATTAAATATGAAATTTCATCAACTCTACTTCATGATATGCTTAAACTTTTTTTTGTTTGTTTTCTTTTTTTAACCATCATGCTATGGTCATTTTGTATAACATGTGATATGACTTTCACACATTAAGCAATAAAATCATTAATGAATCAAATTGAATGAAATTGAATAAAAGTCATATCATCTCTCAAGTGACCTATCTATCCTTTTTATTTTTAACCCTCTAAATCCATTACCTTTAAAAGTCTTATATCATCATTATAAATTAAATGCTAAATGCTTATATGATATTATCAAGACTAATAAAATAATTGTCAAAAAAGGATTTAAAAGAAAATTATGGAGTCTTAAGCTAAATGTATAAAATGCTCAAGTGGTTGATTATTTATTTAATATCCTTACGTCATTTGATAGCCTCTAATTTGTTTACTCATAATCATAAAAAATCAGAATTGAAAAATTGCAAAAATCACATGTTTTTAAACAAAAAAAAATTTTAATTTACAATATATGCTAGATTTCGACCTAAACTTCAAACGATCATAACTTTTGATCCGCTTGCCAGAATTTTGCCCACAATAGCTTTTCGGAACGAAGTCGAGAAGATCTATGCAATGGCAAACCAACTTTGCTCATTTGAGTTCATTTCGACCCTCAAAACCGCCAAAATTCAACTGCGTTTAGAAGTTATCTTAGTTTTTCCTTTTTCGGCAATTTTTTTTCAAAGGATTATACATCACATGCTCCTAAGTACCATTCCAATGACCTTAGAATCAACTTTATACCTATTGAAAATAACTCACAAGATTAAATCACATCATTCTAGGTCAATGAATAGTTAGGTTGAAGCTCCATGTTGAATATATGCAAATCTATTATATGCTTAACATAATATTGCACCTTGTTATCATAACTTTTCATCTAGCATCATCACTCACTATAAAATGTCTATGCTAGTTATATCATGCCATGTTATGCGAAAGAAAAATAGAACAATGAAAGTTTGAAAGTCAAGAAAATTATATATATATATATGTTGTGGTTAATAATCAAAAATTCAAAGTGAAAATTTACAAAAACTTTTCAAATAACCAAAAAAAAATTCTCATTATATTCATTATTCATTATAATCTTTGTTTATGATATTTTGAAAAGGTTGAATATGAATGGTTTCACATACTTCACCTACCTCATTATGAATAATTAATCATGAGTACCTAAATTTCAATGTGATAAAATTAATGATCATGCAAAATCAAAAGATATTCTAAATTCAAATATTAAACATAACTACAAAATATCATATTTGCTTCCAACATATGGTTATGATCATTATCATGAACTAGTTAATGTGTGTGCATATATATCATCTATATGTAGACCATAGAACCAACTTTCATCAATTCATTCTAGGTCTATAAATTGAAATTCTATTTATTGAATACATGCAACATCATCACTATTAATCCTATGGCATTCAAACTCATCATTCTAGCATTATCAACTAATAAATATTATCATTCATGCTAGTTGTCTAATAATGCCATAATGAATCCATCTTAAAGTAGAACAATTAAAAGTTAAAACTCATAATAACTATGTTGCTTTAAAATATAATTAGAAATCAATCTCCCATAAAAAGCCATAGTTTACAAATTGTTTCCATAATACAAAAATGCTTAGAATGTCCATGATCATTCACCCACATTATGTGTCTCACAACAGCGAGGGCGTAGGATTGTGTGCATTAGAAGACCTAACCTCTAAGTTATGTCTTGTCCTTATCTGGGAGGGTTCTAGTGGGGCCTTGCGAGGCATTGGGGGAAAGAGTGCTAAGTTGAGCGTTCTCTAGTGTATGCATATGGGATTAACACCCCAACCTATGGCATGTGTGCATCTCCTCACGCCCATCTGTCACTTAGTATGGGCTAGTGTGTAGGAATATAGTTAGGGTATTATAATCTAGGACATTCCTATATCGTATATTTTGCATGCACTCTTTATGATTATATTATTCATGCATTCTTGTTTTGATCGAACATGCTTATCTTGTGTTTTGCATATTTTATCATTTTTGATCTTTAATGATCTTGTAAAACACAAGTATTTGAAAACCAAATAAAAATATGAAAACCTTATTTGAACAAATAAAACATGCTTAATGAGTCTTCTAATGATCTCCAAAATGTCTGAAATTTATATACTAAGAAGACCTTTCTATAATAACTCGAAATCAAAGAAAAGTTTTTTCAAAAATGCATGAAATCATCTACTGTCTTGGCGTTAAGTAGTTAACGCCAGGCGTTAGCCTCTAACGCCAGCGATAGAAATTAACGCCTAGCGTGAGCCTTCTGTGCAAAATTGCCAATATCATAATGTTGAATAGTATCTGATCTCTATATATCTTAGTTCAGTCTTCATGCAATCTGATTTACATTATTTGAATTAACATTCTTAAAAATAATTTTACAACCTTTTTATGGAAAGTATTCAACAATTTTGTGCCTTCTAATCATCTTTAAATTTTCTGAAATTTCTACACCAAGAAGGACTATATGCATATTCACTATTCCAAAGGAAAAATTTCAAAAATCTAAAAAAAATAGAGTTCTTATTGGGCGTTAAGTAGTTAACGTCAGGCGTTAGCCCTTTTTTTGCTAAATTGAAATTCTATTTTCTCTACACTATTTCTGGTATTTTATAATGATCTTTCTCTGTTTCTTTTCTCAGTTTTTGAAATTATTTTGTTATTAATTTGGTCATTTTATTCCAAAATAAAAAAAATCAAATAATTCAAAATAATCAAAAATATGTTTTTGTTATTTGTTTTGCGTTAAATATTTACAAAACTATGGTTTGACTATAAGATTTCACAAGAGCAAACTTCTTAGTTATTTTATTTCAAATGGTCAAAATTGATTAGGCATACACTTAAAACATTATCTTCAATGTCTAATTTTAATTTCAAATTTCCTAAACATTGTTTTATCTTCATGCCTTGACCTTAATCTGATTATGTGCAATGAAATAGTCCATAGAAAATTGTGTATGATCTGAGTAATGTTTTATGCTAATCAATGATTCATTCACTCACTATTTTGGTAAACTACTTGTGCTCATAATCTTAGTCTTGCATGATTGTGTAGTGTAATTATTTTAACACATTAAGTTGTATATCTAAATTACCTATACTGTCTTTCAAAAATAAATTTCTTGCACAAATAGAAGTGTTATTTCAAAAATATTAATGTTTGCAACAACAAGTGAATTCGGAGGCCTTTGGCCCAAAATAAAAATCTGAAACAAAAAGCCAAAGATAACTCCACCAAGCACTACTCACCCTCCTGATAAGTCTTAATGAGCATTGTGAGGTTAATCACCTTGGAAAGAATTGTAAAGTGTCTTGTGCAAACATACTTCTTTTTATCACTTCTCTTTGTACACCGGATCACTAAAATAATTTTTTTATAAAAATGCTTATGTGATCTCCCAAGAAATACTTCGCTCCCTGATAAGTCTTAATGAGCATTATGTGGGTGAAGCACCTTGGTAGTTGTAATCCTTTTATGTGCTTTGAAATTTTATTCTAACATTGATGTGTGAAAGTAATTATATGATTGCAATCTTAATATTGGTGTTACCATTTCATTACATATGTCATGTGTTTTGATTATTTCACTTGTATACTTTTATCAAAATAACTTAAGCACACATCATTGTTTTTCATAAAGCTTCTACTCATGAGAATTGGATCCTAATGCAAAATTACATAATTCTCTAAAAACTTTAGTAAAAGCACTAGATTGCAATGCATGATATCTAAAATGTTTTCTTTACTTGAAATACGAATTGGTTACATTGTAGTTATTATCTTTTTGAATATGTTGATTCATGCTTGCCTATTTGTTATGATAATTTTCAAAGTTCCAATGCTCAAATGTGAAGAGTCTAGATATATTGTTGAAATGGTCAAACTATTACAAAAATATAAATCTTAATAACTTTGTTTTACCTTTCCGCATTCCTATTTGACTATGTGTTTTTTACCATGTGTTCTTATGCTTATTTCTAAGGATTTGTCTTTCACTTGTACTTGTCAAACAATATTGCATTCAACAAGTAATATTCTACTTAAAATTTAATTTGCAAAGCAAGTGGTAGAATTCCTTTGGTTAAATCATGGATTGTTGTTCTTTCACACCTATCATATATTTTCCGTTGTGCCACTATCTCCCTTAGCTCGATCACGACTTATATCCTATGTTAAAACAAAACTCTTACTTCCTCTCTTAGTTATGTTCTGCTTTTTGCCCTCTCTTTTTATTACACTCCACCCCTTTTGCTAATAACAAAAGGGGGAGAATAAAATTATAAATCACAAGGAGTAGGATTCACTAGATTAATCACAAGGAGTAGGATTCACTAGATTAATCACAAGGAGTAGGATTCACTAGATTAATCACAAGGAGTAGGATTCACTAGATTAATCACAAGGAGTAGGATTCACTAGATTAAGGGGGAGCATGAATCTAGTCTATGAATGCATACACTAAGGGGGAGCACTTAAGTAGGGGGAGCACAATGTTAAATGAACTATAACTCTTATTATTATCTTTATGATTGCTTAGTGTCATTTATCCTTCTAAAAATACATATCTTATATGATTATGATTTATCTATATTGGATTTGTTATTATCAAAAGGGGGAGATTGTTAGAATATGGTTTTTCGTATCCCTTTGATTTGAGAATAACAAATCCTACTTGTATTTGATCTTGTTTGCCACTGTGTATTTAGCATGCAGGTTTGAACAGATATGACACCAGGTTGTTGCACTATTGGTCTGGTACTATCCACAAGCAGAAAGATTGAAAGATGTCTAACGCCAGGCGTTAGAACTTAACATTGAGCGTTAGCGATCGACGGGATGGACTGCCGATCGACGGGATGGGTTGCCGATCGACAAGATGGTTTGCCGACTGAATAAAAAGAGAAAGAAGCTCAACGCCAAAAGGAGGAATCGAAGGAGGCTGGCGTTAACGATCGATGATTATGGCAAGGAGGAATGCAACCGAGATTGAAGGAGCATTTTGGGAATGATTTAACTCAACGCCCGACGTTAGAGTCAATGCCAGCATTAAGGTTGCCTAAAATGAAAGTTTCCAAAGATGCAGAATCTCCTTCCTGTTTTGAAGATCCGATCCATCAAGTTATTTCTATACTGAGTCAACGCCCGACGTTAACTCTTAACGCCGACGTTAGCTTCCAGTACGATAAAAAGGTGGATTTCTATCACTTCAGAAACTCTGAGAGGGCCGTATTTCCAGACCAACACTTCTCCCACTCAATTTCAAAAGGAGGAATCGAAGGAGGCTTGGATCAACACGCTAACTCAATGTGAAGAATGCACGCTTGGACTTCAACGATCTTCAGTGATTCTTCGGTGTCTCCTTCAGATTACCTCATAGGGAGTTTCATATTTGTCTTTTATTTTTATCTTTGTAATCGGTTCGGAAATTCGACTCTTGTTGGCGACTAGGTCTGGGTAGGACTTAGGGAGTAATTCGCCTCGTGTTGGCGACTAGATCTAGGGAGTAGATCTAGGGGGCGCTCGAGGCCTTTCTGGGGATAAAAAGGCTAGAGCGGCTTGAGGCTATATCTGGGGAGATATTAGCTAAAGCCAACCGGTTTGTGGGGATACGAGTCAGTATAGAAAACAAAAAGAATATTTCATATTTCGCCTTCAATTTCTAGCGTCATAGAAATCAGATTTTGTAATCAATTTTATAAATGATAATCATGTCTTTTCTTGTTTAATAAAATTGATTTCATTATCTCTTTACTTTTGACTTAACTTACTTCTACCAAAATATCAAAAGTTTTCTATTAAAGTTTAAAGTTTTCTAAAACCCTTATTCACCCCCCCCCCCCCCCCTCTAAGGGTGCCTCAAGATCCAACACAATTTACTCTTTCGATATGGATAATCATTATATAGATAACGACGATGTCCCAAATAACATATCTTACTTCGAATCCTTTTAGAATCTGTATCATATAAACAAGATGGGCATGCCCCATATCCCTTTGTGGTCCACCCAAATAAGTTACTAAGAGCTGACAAATCATTAATTGTCCACATAATTGCAGCATGCATTTTAAGTGTTTGTTTAGAATATGTGTCGTAAGTCTCAACGCCATTCCATAATTCTTTCAATTCTTCTATCTATGGTCTAAGATAAATATCAATATATTTTCCAAGTGCACGTGGGCCAGGAATTAGCAATGACATCATACAAAACTCATCTTTCATCCCATTGTATAATGGCATATTATAAGGAATTGGCACAACTGGACACATACTATAAGAAATACTCATATTTCCAAATGGATTAAACCCATCAGTCGCCAATCCAAGTCTAACATTATGTGGATCTGCGGCAAAACTAGGATAGTTTGCATCAAAACTCTTCCATGCAGGTGAATCCACAGGATGACTTAAAGTACCTCTTATCTCTATATGCTTCTCAGTATGCCACCTCATGTAAGATGCAGTTTTAGAAGACATAAATTGTTTGTTGTCTTGGTTTTAAGGGAAAATGCCACAAAATATTTTGAGGAATCAATTTTCCTTTTCCATCGTTATATTTCCAACGTGGTTCTTCACACACAGGACACACATCTTTCTTCTCATTCTCTTTCCAAAATAGTGCACAATCATACTTACATGTATCTATCTTCTTGTACCCCAAACCTAAACTAGAAAGAAGTTTCCTAGTGTAATAAAGAGACGTTGGAATAAGATTACCTTCTGGCATCACGTCTTTTAGTAATTCAAGAAGCATGTTTACCGATTTATCTGACATCTTATTCATTACTTTGATATGAAGCAATTTAACAATGAATGATAACAAAGAATATTTTTTGCAACTTGGGTATAGTCCACGTCTGACATTGCATAATAGACTTGAAAAAGTTTCACTATTTTCTTCTGTAGTATTCTCAGGAAGTTCTACATCTCCAATCTCTTGTATCATATCTACTAAATCATCAATTGCTTCAATATCATCCTTATCCTCAAAATTATTTCTAGGATTTTGAGAAGATTCACTACTTTTACTATTAGTAGTGAACCCAAAAGAACGTGTTAAAACGGAAACCCTAGCCTCTACAAAGCATCTATAATTATCTGCTCATTTAGGGTGCAAAAAAAGGGGGAAGAGGGAGGAGGCTCGCGGTGGAGGAAAGTAGGCGAGAAGCTCATGAGCCTTTCCAGCCCGAACAATGAGAGAACCATAGCGTCGATCAGCGGTTGAGCAGAACGAAAACCTTACCTCTCTAATAAGTAAAATGTTGAGAGGAAAATGAAAAATGAGACATCGGAGGGGTTATCGACGAGGAGTGGCGCCGATTCGCCGGAGGAAGAAGCCATTTGCGACTCAGGCTTTCGAGAACCGCTTTCTAGACCGACGTTAAGATAGGGTCGATCAAGAGGGATTTTAGTATTGTTTTATTATTTAATGTGTTAATTAATTATTTTGTTGGAGGGAAATTTGTTGGAACATGTTCTTCCGCATCTCCTAGGTTTGAGAATAACAAATCCTATGTATATTTAATCTTGTGTGTTTAAGTGTGCAATAAACAAGTCCATATGACTCAAGGATAACATAAGAAGGTTGCCCCAAGTTTGAAGCCAGAATTCCAACATGCCCAATAGCGCCGGTGGTAGAACCTAGCGCAGGCGCTAGCTCTGATTAGAGCAATTTTGGGAGCTATTTTAGAAGGCAGTAGCGCCAGGCGGTAGCGGATAGCGCAGACGCTATCTCGGAGCACTTGAGGAATGTCGGGAGGCTTTCCTTGGATTGAAGATACGCACGCGGAGAATGTTTCCTAATCCAGGATAGCGCCGACGGTAGCGCTAGCGCCGGTAGTAGCACTAGCGCTAGTGCAGACGCTATCTCTAAGGCTATAAAAAGGACCCATATTCTCTTGTTTTGAACACACATCCTTGAGAGAGTTCTAGTGCCAAATTTCCAGAGCCTTATACTGCCGAGAGTTGATCTCCCACCCAAAGTTCCGTGAGTTTCTAAAGGAGGATTTCTACACGCCGCATCCGACCAACGATCAATTCAACCATGCTTATTGTACAACGGTCTTTCATCTCGAACTTAAGAAGTTCTTCAAGAGGGAGTTTTTAATATTGTTGTTATTTTCATTCTTGTAATCATTTGGTAAATTCGCCTCGTGTTGGCGACTAGGTCTGGGTAGGACTTAGGACAGAAATTCACCTCGTGTTGGCGACTAGATCTAGGTTAGGTCTAGGGGGTGCTCGAGGACACATCCGGGGTAGGATTGGCTAGAGCAGCTTGAGGCCGTATCCGGGGAAGGATAGGCTAAAGCCACCAGTTTATGGGGATACGAGTCGGGATAGAAAACAAGAAAGTTTTTTCATTATTCGCCTTCGATTTCTAGCGTTATGAGAAATCAAATTTTGTAATCCTTCATTTCATATACATAAAATCATGTCTCTATTTTATTTCAATCGATTTGCTTGATTTCTCTTTTTTAATCTCTTATTATTTCAAGTATTTCAATTTATATTGAAAGTTTTTAAAACCCTTATTCACCCCCACCCCTTCTAAGGGCGCCTACAGATCCAACAAGTGGTATCAGAGAGGTTTTATTCCAAATGGTCTAACAACTAGGAATAATGACGTCTCATGATCTCGCTTCTATTAGTGGGGAAATTTTTTATGATAAAGAAAAATCTCTTGCATCACCTTTATTCGAAGGGAGAAATTATAAAGGGTGGAAATTATTAATGGAAAATTTTATTAAAACTTTAGACACCGAAGCATGGGATATAGCAATAATAAAACCAGCAAATGAATCAAATAAAAATGAACGTCACCTAAACGCAAAAGCTTTTAGTAGTATTTTTTGTGCTTTATCTCAAGATATTTTCAAATTAATTTAATCTTTTCTAGTGCATACAAAATATGAAAATTTCTTGAAGAAATGTATGATCTTCCTCTCACAGGTATGGAACAAACACAGGAGGAGAAGGAGATACAAGCATCCAGCATTATTCAAGGAGTCTCTCTCGTAGCAAAACCATGGAAATCATGGAAATTGACTTGGACAAAGAGAGCAATTCATCAACAGAAAATGAAGATAAAAATTCATCTAAAATGGAGGTAGGCCTAGAAGACGACAAAGGAACTTCATGTTCACATCTTGCCTCCTCTGATTGCACTATAAGGAAATCAAATTCCCTTATTGTTTGCAATTCTATTTCTACTTTACAATTGCTATAAATTACAAAGCGCAAAATTAAGAAATTTAATAAAATTAATAAAATCACGAATTTCACATCTTGTCATGAGATATTTATCAAAATTAATAAAATCACGAATTTCACTTTTTTCTCTTTCAAAAATTTGGAGTTTATAAATTTTAAATATTTAGTATGGGTAGCAACCAATAATACTTAAATATCTTAAGAAAGGGAGATTTGGGATGTCACCCTGAAAGTAGAGTAAGTTCTTAAGTATTATTAAAGCTCTTGTTTAAGTTTTACTTCAAAATAATGTTATATATAAATAAGTGTGCTGATTGAGAGATAAAAACAAACAGTTAGAATGCAAAGTAATAAACAACACAAATAAGAACATAAAACAAAACAAGCAAACCACACATCCAGATGACACAAGAATATATAGTAGTTCCCCAAAACCTGGGTACATCTACTCTTCTACCCACTGGTAGGAATCCACTAGGAGGTTGTTGATCAGGTGCCCTCACACCAATGGAGGTTTGATCAGGTGCCCAAATCACCAATAAGCTTTTGATAAGGTGCTTAAAAACCAAGGGAGCTTTTGATCAGGTGCTCTAACCAAGATGCAGGTTTTTGCTAAGGTGGCCTGTCACAGGGAGTTAACTTTTGAAGGGAGTTATAACCCTTTACAAGATGGGAGGAATAAAACAAATCAAAAAGGTTATGTTGTTCTTCTCTTGGCTGAGAAGACACTTGATGAAGATGTTGAAGAGAGCTCCCCCTGTCTAATTTAGACTAGATGACAACTTGTGAATGGAGCTCCTACTCTAGATTATAAATAACTCTTCTTCTTCTTCTACAGTTTTAGATCCCTGAGCAAATGATGTTGATTTGGTGTCTCAGGTTGTAGAAGATCTGCAAGGAAGAGTTAACAAAAACAGAACAAGATAGAGTAATAGTGTTGTTCTCTGTTTTTGCTGATGTTCTTCTTTTTCTCTTTTTCTCTGTACAGCAATATGTAATATGTTCTGTCTATTTTCTTCTGTACAGCAATATAATCTATATATATATTCTGTACAACAATATGTAATCTGGTGTATATCATCTGCTATATATATAATCTGCTGTATAAAAAGATGTCTCCTGCTGTCGTGTAAAACTGTTGTCCTCTTTCCTGGGCTGATTTGATTTCTTGCCCCACAAGGAATATAATAAATATATCCTTGGAGCAGTAAATCTGACAGTTGTATTCTTTTCCTTTTCCACGCAATGTCCTTTTACACGCAATGTCAATGGCTATAACATTAAATGCCTGCAACGGCTATATTGTTAATGCAGCAATATATATATAGAAATAATAAAATATTGCTTTATAAAATCTGACAACATATATAATAATTTAGTCGAGCTGAATAATATAAAATTAATGCTGCAGATATTTCGTCGAGCTCAGGTTCAAGTTCGTCGACCTCATCATTTGATTCGTCGACCTGAACATTTGATTCACTGTTTCTGAACATCTACTAAATATTCGTCGAATGCAGACTTGGGATCGTCGAACGCAACTTTTCGTTGAACGCAAAGACTGGCTGGATCGTCGACCGCTGAATATTGAGCTGTTCGTCGAACGCAGACTTGAGTTCGTCGAACGCAGGATTTCATCGATTACTGAGCCGGGGTCTGTTCGTCGACCGCTGAGATGATCTGTTCGTCGACCGCTGAATTGCTGGATTTCATCAAGGGCAGAATGAATACCTTTCGTCGACCGCAGAGCATCGTTCGTCGAACGCAGATGTTCATCGAACGCAGAGAATATATGTAAATTTTATTCTTTCTCTTATTTTCTGCCTATTAAATATATATATATATATATTTCTTAGTATATTATATATATATATTTCTTAGTATATTATATATATTATTGTATATTTCTTATTATATATATATTATTTATAGTATTGTATATTTCTTAGTATATTATATATATATATTTCTTTTCAGCCTTCTACCTTAATAAGATTTAATCTAAGTTATAATATATGTTGTGATATAAACTTAGACACTAAAGGTGGATCCTAACTCAAATCAAACCTAAGGTTCCAACAATCTCCCCCTATTTGAGTTGGGATCCTAATCCAAATTAAGACTAGGTTATAACAATCTCCCCCTATTTGGTTTAGGATACCTAAGCATAAAAAGTCTTTGAATAACTTAAGGCTTAAGGGTTAGAGATTATTTTCTTCTTATTTTAAAATTCATTTAAGCAATTCTGATTTCCTAGATTTTGATTTAAATAGGATTTTAATAAAATGAAAAGTTGGCTGTTATAGGATTCTAAGAATTTTAAAATCAGAAAGACAAAGTCTGATAGCTTCTTTCTATAGAATCCCCTTAATCAGAAGAGACTCACACTTAGTGCTTTGATCATTTCTGATCTATACAATCTGAGTAGAATGCTCAAACTGATTTTGGAGAAAATCTGGAAGAATGTGAAGTCTATCTGACTTTGTTTTTGAGATATTAAAAATTCAAAAGAGTCATAAAACTGCTGCTTAATTTAATTATAATTTAAGTAAAAAAATTAAACAGTTAAAACAAAATTGCCTTATAGATAGATATGTTGGCATTTTTATCTCATTAAAATACAAATTTGAAAATTTTCTTTGATGTTGCCGAACAGACATAATTTTCTTCTTGAAAGGTTCAAATTTATTTTTCAAAGAAGTAATTTTCTTTTCTGATATTTTTAAATCTATTTTAAGTTTAGTGTGTTCAGAAGTTATTTTTAACTCTTTTATTTCTTTGTCAGATTTTATTAAATCTGTATGTATTAACTTAAAATTTGATTGGTAATTTTTAGAGGTGGAGTTGGGATTTGAAATTACCTTTTCTGATTCTGATTCAGAATTTATTAAATCTGTAGATGGTGAGTTGAAAACAGATTTAAAATCAGAGGTAGAAATAAAATTTGAAGGTACCTCAACTACCTTTTCTGGTTCAGATTTTGATATGTAATAAGAACCATATATTGCCATCATACAGAAATCTTTGGCTTTTTGTTCTTCTTTTTCTTCTTCTTCAGTTAGAGTAGATGCTGGTTCTGCATCAAACAAACAGTTAGTGAAGGAAGTAAAGGTGGATTCATTTACCATCCTTGAGAGGGAGTTCCAGATGCTCCTTACTAAAGTGCAATCAGCCACTTTAAGAAGAATGTCTTTTGACATTTATTTAGCCAATATGTTCATGGCCATGGCATCAACACTTTTCAGCTTTTCTTGATCATCTGTTGAAGAGATTGTAGATGGAATTCCTGTCAAAATGGAATTATAAATATCTTCATCTATTGCATTCATATATAATCTGATTCTAACTTGCCATAAATAAAATCTATCAAAATTACAAATTGGTGAATCTGAAAATAGAAAATCTGCTTGTGCCATTTAGAAAAATATTTTGTAAAGAAAATAAGAACTAAGTGATCTTTGTGATTTCAGGTTTTAGCCTGTGTGCAAAATCAACTTCCTCTGATACCAATTGAAAGTGAGCTCAATGGAGTATCAGTTGCAAGAAATTGAAATAATCAAATCAACACCCTCTGATACCAATTGAAAGTGGAGGGTTTAGTTCTTAAGCATTATTAAAACTCTTATTTAAGTTTTGCTTCAAAATAATGTTATATATAAATAAGTGTGCTGATTGAGAGATAAAAACAAACAGTTAGAATGCAAAGTAATAAACAGCACAAATAAGAACATAAAACAAAACAAGCAAACCACACATCCAGATGACACAAGAATATATAGTAGTTCCCCAAAACCTGGGTACATCTACTCTTCTACCCACTGGTAGGAATCCACTAGGAGGTTATTGATCATGTGCCCTCACACCAATGGAGGTTTGATCAGGTGCCCAAATCACCAATAAGCTTTTGATAAGGTGCTTAAAAACCAAGGGAGCTTTTGATCAGGTGCTCTAACCAAGATGCAGGTTTTTGCTAAGGTGGCCTGTCACCGGGAGTTAACTTTTGAAGGGAGTTATAACCCTTTACAAGATGGGAGGAATAAAAGAAAACAAAAGGGTTATGTTGTTCTTCTCTTGGCTGAGAAGACACTTGATGAAGATGTTGAAGAGAGCTCCCCCTGTCTGATTTAGAATAGATGACAGCTTGTGAATGGAGCTCCTTCTCTAGATTGTAAATAACCCTTCTTCTTCTTCTTTTGCAGTTTTAGATCCCTGAGCAAATGATGTTGATTTGGTGTCTCATGTTGTAGAAGATCTGCAAGGAAGAGTTAGCAAAAATAGAACAAGATAGAGTAATAGTGTTGTTCTCTGTTTTTGCTGATGTTCTTCTTTTCCTTTTTTTCTTCTTCTTCTCTTTTCTCTGTACAGCAATATGTAATATGTTATGTCTATTTTCTTCTGTACAACAATATAATCTATATATATATATTTTGTACAGCAATATGTAATCTGCTGTATATCATCTGCTATATATATAATCTGCTGTATAAAAAGATGTCTCCTGCTGTCGTGTAAAACTATTGTCCTCTTTCCTGGGCTGATTTGATTTCTAGCCCCACAAGGAATATAATAAATATATCCTTGGAGCAGTAAATCTGACAGTTGTATTCTTTTCCTTTTCCACGCAATGTCCTTTTACACGCAATGTCAACGGCTATACCATTAAATGCCTGCAACGGCTATATTGTTAATGCAGCAATATATATATAGAAATAATAAAATATTGCTTTATAAAATCTGACAACATATATAATAATTTAGTCGAGTTGAATAATATAAAATTAATGCTGCAGATATTTCGTCGAGCTCAGGTTCAAGTTCGTCGACCTCATCATTTGAGTCGTGGACCTGAACATTTGATTCACTGTTTCTGAACATCTGCTGAATATTCGTCAAACGCAGACTTGGGATCGTCGAACGCAACTTTTTGTCGAACGCGGAGACTGGCTGGATCGTCGACCGCTGAATATTGAGCTGTTCGTCGAACGCAGACTTGAGTTCGTCGAACGCAGGATTTCGTCGACCGCTGAGCCGGGGTCTGTTCGTCGACCGCTGAGATGATCTGTTCGTCGACCGCTGAACCGCTGGATTTCGTCGAGCGCAGAATGAATACCTTTCGTCGACCGCAGAGCGACGTTCGTCGAACGCAGATGGCCGCTCGTCAAACGCAGAGAATATATGTAAATTTTATTCTTTCTCTTATTTTCTGCCTATTTAATATATATATATATTTCTTTGTATATTATTTATATATATATTTCTTAGTATATTATATATATTATTGTATATTTCTTATTATATATATATTATTTATATTATTGTATATTTCTTAGTATAATATATATATCTTATTTATATATATTTCTTTTCAGCCTTCTACCTTAATAGGATTTAATCTAAGTTATAATATATGTTGTGATATAAACTTAGACACTAAAGGTGGATCCTAACTCAAATCAAACCTAAGGTTCCAACACACCCCATCACATCTCCTAGTACCGGTGCGAACCCTCACAGGGTAGACCTCGGGAAGTCCAGGATCCACTTTAAATTGCTAAGTCCAACTAAAGTCTAGCAAAGATCAAATTAATTATAGACTCATGCGTTCTCTTGCAATAATTGAAAAAGAAAACTATCATTATTTTTAGAAATATATATATATATATTCATAATTCATGATTAAACATAAAATCATAAAAGAACGAATGTATTATCATACTAACATTGTATCTTAATGAATATTATTAGTTATCATGCCAATTTCATGCAATGTTAGTTATCATATGTTTGGAACATAGAATTCATGATATCTATGAGGTTTTATATTATCATTCTAAAAACAAACTCATAGTTTATTAATCATTCCTACACCTAATCGTTGTGTATGTCCATGATTATATACTAATATTGTATGTCTCACAATAGAGGGGGCGTAGGGTTGCATGCATTAGAAAACCTAACCTCTAAGTCATGTCTTGTCCTTAACCGGGGAGGGTTCCAGTGGGGCCATGCGAGGCACTGGGGGGAAAGAGTGCTAGGTTGAGTGTTCTCTAGTGTATGCATATGGGAGTAACACCCTAACCTACATCATGTGTGCAGCTCCTCGTGCCCATCCATCACTTAGTACGGGGCTAGGGTGTAGACATATATTCTGGGTATTTTTTATCTAGGGCATACTTATTCTTTGCATGAACATCATTTCAAACTATAATCATTTAATTCATGCTTATTTAGCTTATTCAAACATGATATCTTATGTTTACAGTTCCTATCTTTTTCATGTTACAATATTTTGATAAACACAAGCCTTAGAAAAGTCAAAATGAAGACATAAGAAAATATATCTTATGTGAAGTTGATTTTGTAAAGTCATATAAGAAATCGCTAACGTTTCATGCAATTTGCACTATCTAGATATCTCCAAAAATTCTAAAATTTCTGCATGAAACTACTCTTGGGATACTTAATCAAGATCAATGATCAGAATTTTCAATATCTTAAAAAATAGTGTACTGTTTGTCGCGCTAGCGCTAGCTCGAGTGTCCAATTTTCTGTGTTTTTAAAATTTTGAAAAATCACTAGAAATATGTTCTTTTATATGTATTACTTATTTTTGCATTTCTTTCTTTAATTGATTGTTGAAAAATTAAAATACAAAATTACAAAAGCCAAAATTACAAAAATATTTATTTTCTCTTCTTTCCTTGTCTATTTGTCTGATTTCTATTTCTATATGCAAAAATCAAATACAAATTTTTAAAACAAAAAAAAAAACTGTATGGACTTTATTGTGAAATTCAAGCATGATTTAATCTATCATTTAGACCTTCTACAATGTTACAATTCATCTTTTCAAACCACTTTGAACATTGATTTTATCATGATTTGATATATCTAATCATATGTGCATCAATTGTATTATAAAAGTTGTGTAGAACCAAGCTTAGAGAGCCTCTAAGTATGAGTAAATGTTTTATGATTGATAATGATATTTATTCACTCATATATTTTGGCATGTTTATACGTGCTTTTAATCTAAGAATGTTTGCATGTGTATTGTAATTATACAATGAATTAAAATTTGCACAAGTATCTTACCTACACTACTTTTATTTGCACTTTTAAAAATTAAGAAAAGTTGTTGTGCTTTGAAAATTAAATTGGTTTGCAAAACAAGTGTATTCGGAGAACTATGTACAAAACAAAAAATCATAAAATAAATTGACCAAGATAACTGCACCAAGCACTACTTGAACCTCCTGATAAGTCTTAATGATCATTGTGAGGTTGAGGACCTTGGAAAGAATAGTAAAGTGCCTTGTGCAAACCTTTCAAAATCTTTACACCACTTATTCTTAAGTACTCCGGATCACAAAAATATCAATATTGAAAAATAAAGTGTGTGATCCCCCAAGCACTACTTTGCACCCTGATAAGTCTTAATGAGCACTGTGTATGCAAAATACCTTGGTAGTTGTACATTTTCTTTGTGCATTGAAGTGTGTGAAAGTAAAATTATTTGCATTTTATTGTGCACTTTACTCTACATATGTTTTGTATTTGTGATTAAATCATTTATTTACTCTCTTCAAAATACACTTATGTGCACATCATTATCTTCCATAACACTTATTCTCATGAGTATTAGATCCTAATGCTAATTCTATACTCTCGTTATATATAAAATGCACTAAATAACCTAGCATGCTCTCTACAATATTTGGTATGCTTTGAATTTGTGAATTATAATAACATTGTAGTGGTTTCTTTTTGATATCCTTCTTTCATGCTTGGTTACTTTATTGTCAAACTTAATGATCTTAAATGAATAATGATTTACAAAAACATCTTCTCTTTTTGGAATTTAACTCATATCTCTTTTTATGAATCATCATGATTATAAAAAGATGTTTTTGGATTTCTATAAATCTTCCGCATCATTACTATATATTTTTTACCTTGCGCTTTCATGCTTACTGAAAGTCTTCTCTTTTGTGTGCATCATCACTTGAATCTTAAAATTCTTTTCCTTCAACAAGTGGTAGACTTGCTTGGTAAACTTTATATTGGTTTGTGCCAAACATGAATATTTATTTTGCTAAAAACTCTGATTTATTTCTATGAAAATTATTATGCTAAAAACTCCTTATCATTTCATTTCCTCTAAAAAGCTCGATCATGCCTTATCTTTTACTCAAAAATCCTCTTCTTATGTCTCTTGCTTCCTTAGCCCACTTTTGTTAATAACAAAAGAGGGAGAATTAACATGATAAATAATAATCACTATCAAAAGGGAAAACTAACATGATTAATAATTAAGATGATAACTTACATATAAAAGGAGTATTCACAAAGGGGGAGCATGTCTTTAGGGGGAGCAATTCTAAGTACCTACAATGACAATTATCCTAAGCCATCACTCACACACACACACAAGTAAGTTTCATCATGTTATATGTATTAATTCTCTGATTTATCATTAATGGATTTGTTATTATCAAAAGGGGGAGTTTGTTGGAACATGGTCTTCCGCATCTCCTAGGTTTGAGAATAACAAAATTTATGTGTATTTGATCTTATGTGTTTAAGTGTGCAAGAAACAAGTCCATATGACTCAAGGATAACATAAGAAGGTTGCCCCCAAGTTTGAAGCCAGAATTCCATCATGCCCACTAGCGCCGACGGTAGAACCTAGCACAGGTGCTAGCTCTGATTAGAGCAATTTTGGGAGCTATTTTAGAAGGTGCTACCGCCAGGCGGTAGAGGATAGCGCAAACGCTATCTTAGCACACTTGAGGAATGTCAGGAGGCTTTCCTTGGATTGAAGATACGCACGCGGAGAATATTTCCTAATCCAGGATAGCGCCAGCGGTAGCGCTAGCGCAGGTGCTAGCTCCAAGGCTATAAAAAGGACCCCTCTTCTCTCGTTTTGAACACACATCCTTGAGAGAGTTCTAGTGCCAAATTTCCAGAGCCTTATACTTCCGAGAGTTGATCTCCCACCCATAGTTTTGTGAGTTTTTGAAGGAGGATTTCTACATGCCACATCCGACCGACGATCGCTTCAACCACGCTTATTCTACAGCGGTCTTTCGTCTCCAACTTCAGAAGTTCTTCAAGAGGGAGTAATTAATATTGTTGTTATTTGCATTCTTGTAATCGCTTGGTAAATTCACCTAGTGTTGGCTACTAGGTCTGGGTAGGACTTTGGGCAGAAATTTGCCTCGTATTGGCGACTAGATATAGGTTAGGTCTAGGGGGTGCTCGAGGCCACATCCGGGGTAGGATTGGCTAGAGTGGCTTGAGGACGTATCCGTGGAAGGATATGCAAAAGCCACTAGTTCGTGGGGATACGAGTCGAGATAGAAAACAAAAAAGTTTTTTCATTATTCGTCTTCGATTTCTAGCGTTATGAGAATTCAAGTTTTGTATTCCTTCATTTCATATTAATAAAATCATGTCTCTATTTTATTTCAATAGATTTGCTTTGTTAGTTACTGGGTGTCGACTTATCACTTATAGGTGGGTTGTCACGACCCATCTCGACAAGGGTCAGAGCGCGCTTCGGGCATGCCGTGATGCCACAGGCATGGGAGGAAAAGAACCCATGCCTGCTAAGGCAGAAACAGAAATACCACACTAGTTTTGAATTTGATACTTGAAAAGAATTTAGTACATTTTATAAGTATGCAGAAGCCACAATGAAAGGTTAATGCTCATGCATTTTTAATTAAATCTAATGTCACATACTATGCTGAAATGATGAACATGCAATAAGTCACAATAGTAAATTGTCATAAATTAAATGATCAGATACATCAAAACATCCTAGGAGTTGTCCACAATACACGAGAAAATGACTGACAATAACTAGTACATGAAAAGTAAATCCAACAGTAATTGAAACAAAATACATAGAACCTGCTGATACAGTAATCAAAATAAAACCTCCAAGCAAAGCTACATCTGAACGAAGAAAACTCAAGGAGCAGACGGCGTGGTCACGAACCCTAAGGCAAATCCAAACAGAAGGAAAATGCCTCAGAACAAGAAATGATATTAAACAAGTTATAAATTTAGGTACATGCAGAAGAAATTAGAAATTTTAAGGTACCATTTAATCCTAAAGCAAGCCAGTGAAATAAGTAAGAAACTGAAACAAGCAGAACTATCCGTTGGATTGGTAGGCGCCCTTAGAGGGGGGGGGGGGTGAATAAGGGTTTTAAAAATTTATATTATATTTTGAAATACTTGCTTATGATAAGAGATCAAAATAGTGATTTTGAATAAAGATCTAAATTGTTTTATAATAAAGGAGAGGATAATAAATAATTTAGAGAAATGAAGAACAAATCAATTTTATTACACAAAGAGAGACATGATTATTATTAATAAAATTGATTACAAAATTTTGATTTCAATGACGCTAGAAATCAAAGCGAAATATGATAAACTCTTTTTGTTTTCTATACCGACTCGTATCCCCACGAACCGGTTGGTTTTAGCTGATCCTTCCCCGGATACGGCCTCAACCGCTCTAGCCAACCCTTCCCCTGATATGGCCTCGAGCACCCCCAAGACCTAGTCGCCAACACGAGGGATATTTCTTCCCTAAGTCCTACCGAGACCTAGTCGCCAACACGAGGCGAGTTTACTAAATGATTACAAGAAAAGATGTGAAATAAAAAGACAATAATATAAAAACTCCCTCTATATTGATCTCTTGGAGAAGTAGACGAAGAACCGCAGAGTATGATCATAGTAGATGTGGCCTTTCGTCACGATGATGACACGTGTTGAAATCTTCTCCACGGATCTCCTTAAGCCTTCATGGATTTATGAGAGTATCTCTTTGAACCTTCCTCTCTATGTTGTGGCATGAAGCTCTGGAATTTTGGATCTCAAGAGGATGATGAAGACGGAGCCAAGGGGTCCTTTTTATAACCTTGGAGCTAGCGCATGCGTTATCGATACCGCCGGCGCTATCCCAGATTAGGCAATATTCTCCGCGTGAGAATCCTTCATTTTAAGCAAGCCATCCGCCTTCCTCTATTGCTTTGCGCTACCACCCGTGCTAGTAGATACCGCCTGCGCTAGCTGCTACCGCCCTCGTTAGCTGCTATCATCAGGCGCTAGCACCTTCCATAACTGTTTTTGAAATTTTCTCAAATCAGCGCTAGCGCCTGCGCTAGGGCTAGCGTTGGTGCTAGCGGGCATGTTGGAATTTTTGCTTCAAATTTTGGCGCAACCTTCTTATGTTATACTTGAGTCATGTGGACTTGTTTTCCTGCACACATAAACACACAAGATCAAATACGCATGGGATTTGTTATTCTCAAACCTAGGATATGCGGAAGACCATGTTCCAACAAACTCCCCCTTTTGATAATAACAAATCCATTAATGATAAATTAGAGCATTAATATATAAGCATGATGAACTACTTGTGTGAGTGTGAGAGTGATGACTTAGGATAATTGTCGATTTTGGTATTTAGAATTGCTCCCCCTAAATACATGCCCCCTATGTGAATGCTCCTATAATATGTAAGCTATCATCTTAATCATTAGTCATGTTAGTTTTCCCTTTTGATAGCGGTTAATATTTATCATGTTAGTTCTCCCCCTTTTGTTATTAGCAAAAGTGGGTAAGGAAGCAAAACACAAATTTTTTTTGATAATAAGATAAAGGCATGATCGAGCTTTTAGAGAGAAGGAAATGATAAAGAGTTTTAGAATAATTTTCATTGAAATAGATCAGAGTTTTTAGCATAAAGATGAACAATATAACATTTGCCAAGTAATCAATATTATCATGTTAGGTCTCCCCTTTATATACGAGTTTTAAGCATAAAAAGGTAATGATTTCCAAGTAACCAATCTACCCAGACAATATGTCTACACCCTAGCCCCGTACTAAGTGACAGATGGTCATGAGGAGCTGCATACATGCCGTAGGTTGGGGTGTTAGTCCCATATGCAAACACTAGAAAATACTCAACCTAGCACTCTTTTCCCCTAGTGCCTTGCAATGCCCCACTGGAACCCTCCCCGGTTAAGAACAAAACATGACATAGAGGTCAGGTTATCTAATGTCTACAACCCTACACCCCCGCTATGGTGAGATATGTAATCATGGATAATAGTTAATGGAAACATTAATCATTTAATTCTAATGATACGTTCATAGCCTATGGTTTTTTTTTTTTGAATTTTTTAAGGAAAAAAGTCACAGAGCTAATTTGAAATCCATTAATAAATCTGACTTTTAGTATTACAATATTTTCATAGAAATAAATCAGAGTTTTTAGCAAAAAAAAATCTTGTTTAAAGCTACCAATATAAAGTTTACCAATCAAGTCTACCACTTATTGAAAGAAAGGAATGTTAAGATTCAAGTGAGGATGCACACAAAATAAAAGACTTTAAATAAGCATGAAAGTGCAAGGTAAAACAATTATATGGTTATGATGCGGAAGACTTATCGAAATATGAGAAACATCTTATTGTAATCAATGATGATCCATAAAAAAATATATGAGTTAAATTTCATAAAGAAGATGTTTTTATAAATCATTGTTCAATTAAAATCTTTAAGTTTAACAATAAAGTAACCAAGCATGAAATAATGTTATCAAAAAGAGATTACTACAATGTTATTTTAATTCACAATTTCAAAACATACCAAACATTGTAGAAAGCATGCTAGGTTATCTAGTGCATTTATATAGAAAGTGTATTATAGAATTTTAGCATTAGGATCCAATACTCATGAGAAGAAGTGTTATGGAAGATAATGATGTGCACAAAAGTGTATTTTGAAAAGAGTAAACAAATGATTTAATCAAAAATACAAGACATGTGTAAAGTAAAGTGCACAATAAAACACAAATAATTTTACTTCCACACACTTTTAAGCACAAAGAAAAATGTACAACTACCAAGGTGCTTTGCACACACAATGCTCATTAAGACTTATCAGGGTGCAAAGTAGTGCTCGGGGGATCACTGATGAGTCCTGATCATATACACTTTTATGGACTCATCTGGGCCATTTTTCAGTCATTTCACCGCACTTTAGCCCTGTAATTGTTTATATTTGATATTCCATGCTAGGTGCACCTCTAGGCCCACTTTGGTGTGATTTTCGTGCTTATTGTCATTAGTAGTATTCAGGTGATGTTAAGTGCCACTTTCAGTGGCTAGATCTGTGGTTGTGCGGGAATAGGAGTCGTGCAAGTGTTCCCGGTGCAATTCTGCACAGGAACACTGCGCACGATCGCCGGTTCTATTGCGCACGACCACTGGTCGTGCGCCACTGATCGTGTGCACTTAACCCTTTTTCACGAGTTCTGTTTGGTGCAGTGCGCACGACCACCAACGCCAGTGCGCACGACCACCGGTCGTGCGCCACTGTTCGTGCGCACTTACCATTTAATTTCTGAGTTCTGTTTCAATCAGTGCGCACGACCACCTACGATAGTGCGCACGACCACCGGTCGTGCGCCACTGGTCGTGCGAACATGTTATTTCATAATTTCTGTCTTTGCAGGTTCCGTCCAGGCAGAGCGCACGATCACAGGATTCTAGTGCGCACGACCACTGGTCGTGCGCCACTGACCGTGCGCACTGTTTAATTCCAGTGCCTATAAATTCCCTGCTCGCGATTTTAGGTCGGACCCCCGCCGTATTCCGCCATTTTCTGCTCCAGTTCGTCTGACTTCGCCCCTCCATCGTCGCCCACCATCTAGAGGTGCTCCGGGCTTGCTCTTCACGCCAATCTTGAGCTGGAGTTTCCTCTCGGCCTCCTCCTTCATCCAAGAGCTCCAAAGGAAGATCTAGCCGCCATCTCCATCGAGCAAGAGGAAGTTTGCAACCTCTATCGGATCGTGACACGAAGAAGACGGGTCCATTGGAGAGTCGTGACAGCTCTCTCTACCCCGGACGTAGTTGCGGACCGAGCTTGGACGCGGATTGACAACCCGGCGATTCCAACCGTGAATCTACAATGAGCCTTCGGATTCGGTCGATTTCTTGCTCTATTCTTCTCTTATTGATGTATATGTAGTTAGATCCAACATTATGATGAAGCGTGCTTGATTATTAGCATTTATACTTGATTATGTCTATGTGATTTGAGTATTCTTGCTTATTATTTTGAGGTGTGCCTTGTGGTGTGGATTGTTAGTTGTGTTGTGCCGCCCTAACAATTGTTAGTGGTGTGCTTGTCGAAGAGGTGCTTGCGACCCTCATTCCATTAGCCTACTCGTCCATCCGCCTACCGAAGCGTGGCATCGCGGCCCGTATTCCATCCCGCCTAACGAAGCAGTGCGCTCAAGGCCTGCATTGTTCGATTCCGCTTGCCTTCTCGTCCATCCGCCCTTACGAAGTAGCGCGTTCAAGGCCTACGTAGTCTTCCATCCCGCCGAGCGAAGCATTGCATAGCGGCATTGCATAGGAGTAGTTGTAGCTTTTTCTCTTTATTTTCACAAACCAAATCAACCCCCGTGTCCGCAATTCATCCGACCCAAAGGACATCGATCTCAAGTCCTTCCTCGAACGTTAACTCCACCTTACTGTGTTCCTTGAGAGATTCGATACTTGGGGATTTACTTCCTCATTTTATTACTTGACAACGACCGGTTCACTGCCGTTCGGATCGCAGTCTCGCTACCGCCTATAGCGGTGTGCAGGATTTGCGCATCAAGTTTTTGGCGCCGTTGCTGGGGAACACAGTCGCGTGAGTTTTCTGGAGAGGGAGAATCTGAGAGAGAAGCCCTTCCATTTGTTTATCGCATCTTTTGTTTTATTTCTGTTCTCTTTATTTCCTTCTTCTTGTTTTATATCAGGTTGCTTTAGTAATTTTTATTTGGTTTAGTATTTGCACAATAGCAGTTTTATTTTGAATCGTTTTATCTTCACACTATGTGGGCACATCTCAATTTCCGTTGCCGTTGGTGTGGAGCTACCTCCCACTCTAGTGATGAATGCCCTACGGAGAATAGTAGGCATAATTCTTATAGCCCAGCATATGGAGCACCTACTTCGTCTGGTACTCCATATGGTGCGCGTAAGTCTTATGGCTACTCTGCTGAGCCTTTACCGTCTTACTTCTTTTCGGCCTCAGCCCCCGCTGTGCCAAAGAAGCCTGCTAGGCAGTGCCAGTTTTGTCGGAGCACAGATCATGCCCTGAAGGATTGTGCCGAGTATCTTCGCCAATTGGACGAGGATGACGAGCCGGATATCCGGATCATCCCAACTCCTAACTCTGGCGGCACACCTTCAACATCCGGTTACGTGTCTTTGTCACCTTCACATCTTGAAGGGTATGGCATGGACACGCTCACCGGATGTGCGGTTGATCTATGCACTGACATTGCTGAGCCCATTCTCCTAGTGCATCCACCACCTCTAGTGGATTCGATTCTTTGTGAGGAATCGGTGCTCGACTTTTATCTGAGCACTACTCCTCTCCCTGTTGTGCATACTACACTCATCTCTGACGACATTGTTGATGATGTGTCGCAGGAGGAGGCGGTTGATCTTAGTATCGTGCCTACTCCTATGGAGGAGGACAACCTTCTAGGTGAAGAGGAGTTTTCCTCAGCACCGGTGGAGGAAGTCCAAATCTATAGCTTGGCCACTGTTGATCCCGCCGAATCTTGTAGCATTGATGACAATGCAAACATTATTTTACTTCCCCAACCTAATGGGAGTGAGACCGGGACCACTCCCCCGATTTTTGATTATTTATGTTCTTCAGCTTGTTTATTTCTCGATCCCCCCTCTTCACCCGAGTCTGTGCAGGTTGAATCTTCACAGGTACTTCAGGAGGACTTGGAGCTTTGTGCTCAAGTCAATGATGAGTGTGTCCTTTTATGCGAGGAGGTTGATCCCTCCTCCATTAAGGAAGCCTCATTCATTGCCTTCTCCTCCTGCGGACCTGCTGTGGACGATACCTTGCTGGGCAAGGATAGTCTTGGTGAGTTGAGTGAGGACCAGGCCTCCTCCTCTTCTTACTTTCTTTTCCCTCTACCTGTGTCAAGCAGGTATTATCTATATTTGGGTAGAGGGGTGACTGCTCTGTCTCCGTATCGGTACCCGCTACCGATGCGCATATTAGAACAGTTACCTGTGCACTTTTCTTTTCATAGGCCTATAAGCTAGAACTGTACAAAATCTGAATAAGTCGTGCTGGGATGACAATAACCCCAGTAGTTATCTTACTTTTCATGCATTTTATTTTATTCAATCCTGTTTAGTTAGCTGTAGTATTGTAGTTTATCTTTTTCTGTTTCTTTTGTTTTGCGGAGCTGACCCCTGCAGGTACTTCTTCTGGATGGCGGATGTTGCAGCTTAGTCGTGGTTTAAACGCCAATCTTCTGGTGTGCTCATTTCTGAGCACTGGGTACTCTCTTTCCCTAGCTTTTTCTGATTTTCATGTCATATATTATGCGGATTGTTTAGTTTAAGTCTGGGAGAGAGTAGTTTTGTTTACCCGCTCACGTGCACTATTGCACTGCATGCTAGAAGATTTCATTTAAAATGTTTTGTTTATTTTCATTGCACACCACATCACCCACTTGAGCGCGTACTCATCTGTTTGCTTGCTCTGTTGTGAATTTAATTCGTCTGCTTATTTGGGAAAGTCTGGGTGATGGCTTAGGACTATGTAGCAGAGTAAAATGTTGACTCAAGTAGTGCTCCTAGTCGAGTGCTCGGTTGCATAGAAATTCGTGTAGATTAGATTTCTCTTTATACTATGGTTTTATATCTTTCTCTATTAGTGTAAATGTTGTTTACTCTACTCAAATGGTGAATCCGGTGTGAATCAAACGGTAGCATAGGGATGTGTGTATACGATCGCTAGATTCGTATTGCTTGAGTCGGGAGAAAGGAGAATCTTTCTCGGTGGCTAGAACTTGCCCCAAGCGATTCTTGAAGCATGGGTATACGGTTAGTCAATTGTGTGAATGTGATATAGGCCATCATTTTTGCCCGGTTGAGCCTTTGTGCCTATCCCTACCGCTATATCCTCGCTAGCCCAGTTGTGCCTACCCGTTCTTTGATTCAGCCCCACTTTTATTTCACCAAAGCCCAAAAGCCAATCCTAGTCGCACACCCAAAATTTGAGCTTTAGCTGTTTATTATTTTCATGAGTTGGGTTGTTGATGTGGTAATATGTTTGTGAAGATGTGGATGTGTCCTTTTGTTTATTTGCTGAAAATGATAAGAAAAGAAAAAAAAATGAGAAAAAGAAAAGAAGTTAAAAAGAAAGGAAAGAGAAGGAATGTTTAATTGAAAATCTTTATGTATAGATTTATGTTTGGGAGTAGGCGGTGCACGCACCCATGCTGTTAAGTCCAAGTCTGGGGGTGTTGTGTACCCGCATGTTTGTGTGGTGAATGAGGATAGTTTCCTGCATTAGCTCATTTGGGTTTAGTGTTTGAGCCGTCGTTTTTATCTTTGTTTATCCTCACCTAAACCCAAGCCTCATTTAAAACCTAAAGTCCTATTGACTCACGCATTTGAGTCAAACCAGTGCCGTGGAGAGAATGTGACCGGGCAAGCCTATGGTCACCGACACCGATGGATTTCGGTGGAGTTTATCCGGCACCCCAATCTTGAGCAATGCTCATCTCAGCGTTTAGTTTACTTTCTCTGTATGCATGACCGAATGATTCACCGTTGTTCACCATTTTGAGTAGTTGTAATATGTTTTTACTCTTTTAGAAATTTATAAACTATTTTTATAATCAGAAATCTTTTCTACTATTTTTCTTATGCACGTGAGCATGCGACTTCGCATGGTACTCTGTAGTATAATCATTAAGCCATCTACTGTTCTTTCCTAGTTCGCTTAGAATTTGTTTGCTCGGGACGCGCAAACAGTTAAGTCTGGGGGTGTGATGAGTCCTGATCATATACACTTTTATGGACTCATCTGGGCCATTTTTCAGTCATTTCACCGCACTTTAGCCCTGTAATTGTTTATATTTGATATTCCATGCTAGGTGCACCTCTAGGCCCACTTTGGTGTGATTTTCGTGCTTATTGTCATTAGTAGTATTCAGGTGATGTTAAGTGCCACTTTCAGTGGCTAGATCTGTGGTTGTGCGGGAATAGGAGTCGTGCAAGTGTTCCCGGTGCAATTCTGCACAGGAACACTGCGCACGATCGCCGGTTCTATTGCGCACGACCACTGGTCATGCGCCACTGATCGTGTGCACTTAACCCTTTTTCACGAGTTCTGTTTGGTGCAGTGCGCACGACCACCAACGCCAGTGCACACGACCACCGGTCGTGCTCCACTGCTCGTGCGCACTTACCATTTAATTTCTGAGTTCTGTTTCAATCAGTGCGCACGACCACCTACGATAGTGCGCACGACCACCGGTCGTGCGCCACTGGTCGTGCGAACATGTTATTTCATAATTTCTGTCTTTGCAGGTTCCGTCCAGGCAGAGCGCACGATCACAGGATTCTAGTGCGCACGACCACTGGTCGTGCGCCACTGACCGTGCGCACTGTTTAATTCCAGCGCCTATAAATTCCCTGCTCGCGATTTTAGGTCGGACCCCCGCCGTATTCCGCCATTTTCTGCTCCAGTTCGTCCGACTTCGCCCCTCCATCGTCGCCCACCATCTAGAGGTGCTCCGGGCTTGCTCTTCACGCCAATCTTGAGCCGGAGTTTCCTCTCGGCCTCCTCCTTCATCCAAGAGCTCCAAAGGAAGATCTAGCCGCCATCTCCATCGAGCAAGAGGAAGTTTGCAACCTCTACCGGATCGTGACACGAAGAAGACGGGTCCATTGGAGAGTCGTGACAGCTCTCTCTACCCCGGACGTAGTTGCGGACCGAGCTTGGACGCGGATTGACAACCCGGCGATTCCAACCGTGAATCTACAATGAGCCTTCGGATTCGGTCGATTTCTTGCTCTATTCTTCTCTTATTGATGTATATGTAGTTAGATCCAACATTATGATGAAGCGTGCTTGATTATTAGCATTTATACTTGATTATGTCTATGTGATTTGAGTATTCTTGCTTATTATTTTGAGGTGTACCTTGTGGTGTGGATTGTTAGTTGTGTTGTGCCGCCCTAACAATTGTTAGTGGTGTGCTTGTCGAAGAGGTGCTTGCGACCCTCATTCCATTAGCCTACTCGTCCATCCGCCTACCGAAGCGTGGCATCGCGGCCCGTATTCCATCCCGCCTAACGAAGTAGTGCGCTCAAGGCCTGCATTGTTCGATTCCGCTTGCCTTCTCGTCCATCCGCCCTTACGAAGTAGCGCGTTCAAGGCCTACGTAGTCTTCCATCCCGCCGAGCGAAGCATTGCATAGCGGCATTGCATAGGAGTAGTTGTAGCTTTTTCTCTTTATTTTCACAAACCAAATTAACCCCCGTGTCCGCGATTCATCCGACCCAAAGGACATCGATCTCAAGTCCTTCCTCGAACGTTAACTCCACCTTACTGTGTTCCTTGAGAGATTCGATACTTGGGGATTTACTTCCTCATTTTATTACTTGACAACGACCGGTTCACTGCCGTTCGGATCGCAGTCTCGCTACCGCCTATAGCGGTGTGCAGGATTTGTGCATCAATCACACAATTCTATTCTTCAATATTGATTTTTTTTTGTTGTGATCCGGTGTACTTAAGAATAAGTGGTTTTATTTTAAAAATGAAAAGTTTGCACAAGTCACTTTACTAATCTTTCCAAAGTGCTCAACCTCACAACGCTTATTAAGACTTATCAGGAGGTTCAAGTAGTGCTTGGTGGAGTTATCTATGTCAATTTATTTCATGATTTTTTTGTACAAAATTCTCCGATTACACTTGCTTTGCAAACCAATTGAATTATGAAAGTACAACCACTTTTCTTAATTTTTAAGAGTGCAAGTAAATGTAGTGTAGATAAAATACTTGTGCAAATTTTAATTCATTGTACAATTACAATACACAAGCAAGCATTCTTAGATTAAAAGCATATGTAAACTTTGCCAAAATAAGTGAGTGAATGAGTATCATTATCAACCATAAAACATTTACTCATACTTAGAGGCATGCTAAGTTTAGTTCTACACAAATTTTACAATACAATTTTATGCATAAATGAGTAGATATACCAACGCATGATGAAAACAATGTTCAAAGTAGTTTGACAAGATAAATTGGAACATTGTTGAAGTTCTAAAGATAGTTTAAAAACATGCTTGATTATCACAATAAATTCCATACAGTTTTTTTGTTGGTTTTTGTATTTTATATTTGCATTTAGAAATAGAATTTAAATAAATGATAAAAAACCAAAAAAGGCAAAACATATTTGTTTTTTGTAATTTGGCTTTTGTATTTTTCTATTTGATTTTTCAAAAATGAAATAAAAGCAAGAGTGCAAAAATAAATAGTACACATAGATTAATATATTTTTAAGAATTTTTGAAAATTTTAAAAATACAGAAAAACAAATAGGTGCGCTAGCGCCGGCGTTAGCGCTAGCGCAGGAAATAGTACACGATTTTTGATGATTTTGAAATTTTTAATTGTTGATCTTGATTAAGTGTCCTAATAGTAGTTTCATGCAGAAATTTTAGATTTTTAGGAGATGTTTTAGATGGTTAAAAATTGCAAACTTGCGTTTATGAATGTGTTTTAACTCAGAGACCTAGAATGAAGTGATGATTTTATTTGATTTGATATCAAGATGATTCAAAGGTCTAAACTAGAAATAAATCACAATACACACATAATACACCAACCATGGTATGTAATTATAATATCAATTGTCATCAATTAATATATCAATTATAATTCACATAATTGTGATAGAAATAATTGTTCTTAGAAGACTTTTGATATGACTTATGATATATGATGTTAGAGAATTTTAGCAAAGGACATCAATAGATCATGGTTGTGCTTGTGAATTCAATATTCATTATGAAGGTAAATTCTTTCAATACATTTTAGTGATTTTCTTTTAATTAAGAATTTTGAATATATGTATGTGATTTTTTATAGGTGAACAATAGTGATGTTTTAGATAATGTTTGACATCAAGGAGTGAACACAATATAATTTTTTATTGTGAACAAAGACAACCATATTGAAAGTTGAGCTTTTATTTAGATCTTGAATTTTCTTTTAGATCATGTTATTTCTCTAAACCACTTATTGGTGAAGGCTAAAAAGCTTTATTGCCTAATAACTGGATTTAATTTGAAATATCTTATAGCAAATTTATAGTTCAATTTATATGAATACTATATGATATTTATGGGTAATGATTTTAATAGTAATAGATTGGTCATTTATAAATGAAAAAAAATACTTGACTTTTACTTTTGATTTACTTTGATTTGCACACTTCATTTAGGCTTTAGGGGACAAAGTCAAAATTTCAAATATTATATTAGATGACCATGACATGATGGCCTAAAAAGAAAACAAAAAAGAAAAAATAGAAAAGACATTAAAGCACATCATGAAGTAGAAATTTGTATATTTCAATTTGAAAATATTCTACTTCATGCATTTGGATGATACTAGTAGATGAGAGATTTGGGTATCCAAAGGGAACCAAGTGTAATGGTTCCTTTAGGTACCCAAATATAGCGTGATAATTTTTGGGGAGACAAAAATGAATGAATTCTTTCAAGTGGAGTTAATGTTTCATTTTTTATTTTGGGTCTCCATTCATATTTTGATTTAATATTATGCATCAAATTTCCATATTCATTAAACTTAGGTTTAAAATAATAATCACTTTTGAAATTATATTTCATAGGAAATTTGTGCACATTAGAATTTAATTTGGGAGATACATAATGTGGGTTAGAATTCATTATGTTTGTGTGATTAAACATTCTACTAGGTGCATGTTTAATATGTTTTAACATACTAGTAGAAGTTTTATACATGTTTGATGATAAATTAGAAATAAGATATTTAAAATTATTTAATCCTTTTTGAAAGAGTGATTTTAAAGATTCTAGTTTATGAGAGAGAATATTATTTTTGTTTATCAATTTTTAGTTATATTCTTTTGAAATTAAAAGTTCTTTTCTAAATCCTTGAATTTTTCTTTAATATTATTATAATCAAAATAAGGTGTATAGTTTTCAAATGAAGAACATGATTTAGATTCAAACACATCATTTTTGGATTCTTCATTCACATTTGCTTTCAAAGTTTTATTTTCTAAACGTAATCTCTTATTAGCAATTTTTAATTTCTTCATTCTACGTTTAGCAATTTTTTGTATATGGAAATAAGAAAAAGAATTAGACTTTCTTACAACGCAATCGGAAGAGGCAAGATGTGAACATGAAGTTCCTTCGTCATCTTTTAGGCCTTCCTCCATCATAGATGAATTTTCATCTTCTTTTTCTCTTGATGTATTGCTCTCTTTTTCTAAGTTAATTTCCATGATCTCCATGGCTTTGCTACGAGAGAGATCTTCTTGAATAATGGTGGATGCTTGTATGTCCTTCTCCTCCTGTGTTTGTTCCATACCTGCGAGAGGAAGATCATACATTTCTTCAAGAAATTTCCATACTTCGTATGCACTAGAAAAACAATATATTAATTTGAAAACTTCATTTGAGAGACCACAAAATAAATAGTGCTTGGCTTTTGCATTTAGATGACGTTCCTTTTTATTTGATTCATCCGCTGGTCTTACTACTGCTAGATTCCATGCTTTGATATCTAAAGTTTCAATGACGCTAGAAATCAAAGCGAAATATGAAAAACTCTTTTTGTTTTCTATACCGACTCGTATCCCCACGAACCGGTTGGTTTTAGCCGATCCTTCCCCGGATACGACCTCAAGCCGCTCTAGCCAACCCTTCCCCGGATGTGGCCTCAAGCACCCCCTAGACCTACACCCTAGACCTAGTCGCCAACATGAGGCAAATTTCTGCCCTAAGTCCTACCCAGTCCTAGTCGCCATCACGAGGCGAGTTTACTAAACGATTACAAGAAAAGATGTGAAATAAAAAGACAATAATATAAAAACTCCCTCTATGTGGATCTCTTGGAGAAGTAGACGAAGACCCGCAGAGTATGATCGTAGTCGATGCAGTCTTTCGTCATGATGATGACGCGTGTTGAAATCTTCTTCACGAATCTCCTTAAGCCTTCATGGATTTATGAGAGTATCTCTCTGAACCTTCCTCTCTATGCTGTGGCACGAAGCTCTGGAATTTTGGATCTCAAGAGGATGATGAAGACGGAGCCAAGGGGTCCTTTTTATAGCCTTGGAGCTAGCGCCTGCACTATCGCTACTGCCGGCGCTATCCCAGATTAGGCAATATTCTCCGCGTGAGAATCCTCCATTTTAAGCAAGCTAGCCGCCTTCCTCTATTGATTTGCGCTACCGCCCGCGCTAGTAGATGCCGCCTGCGCTAGCTGCTACAGCCTGCGTTAGCTGCTATCGCCAGGCGCTAGCACCTTCCATAACTGTTTTCAAAATTTTCTCAAATCAGCGCTAGCGGGCGTGTTGGAATTTTTGCTTCAAATTTTGGCGCAACCTTCTTATGTTATCCTTGAGTCATGTGGACATGTTTTCCTGCACACATAAACACACAAGATCAAATACACATAGGATTTGTTATTCTCAAACCTAGGAGATGCGGAAGACCATGTTCCAACACTATCTAAAAATATTAGCCTACTCCGGAGTATAGCCTAAACATTTATTTTGCAACGACATAAGCTGTAATCGATGAAATGCGTAGGTATTTCTAGTGGATGTGCATGGTTCACACTCAAGTCCAGATGTAAGTCTTACTAGAATAAGAGTATTTCCTGCTTACTGTGACCATGCAATCAAGACGATGCACCATTTAAACCCTAGCTTCCAAGATTTACTTATGACACACAGGATCTAAGTGATTCATGTTTTTCTGTGGAAATTTCAATCATAACAAGACATACTCATGAGATATGATTTTTGCGTTATCAGATACAGTTAATAACTTAGATACATGTATAAAAAACTTAAATTCTTAATTAGCAAGCGAGAGGGAATTTCTCCACTTGCCTTAAGGTGAAGCAGGAACTACTAGCGACAGCTAAGCGACGCAAGCAAAGTCAAAGGCACTATTGAACCTGTTCAGGAATAATCGCAGGCAATATTTGATACGTGACAAGCCGAAAACCATACGCTAGCAAAGGCAGTTATTTTGCAAAAACTAACTCAAGAGCAGGTTAGCAATTTACCTCCCTCAAGTATGAGGGGAGAGGTGTTACCACGAACAAATCGGAGATTTGGCGGCGCTTAGGCGACGGAGACCCTAAATCGGAGAGGGTTTTGGAGAGGTTCCACCACTAGATTTGACGAGCGGCACCGAAAACACAAACAAAGTCGGGATTAGATGATTATACGACAAACGCAAGGAGGACTGATGAAATTACGTCGATCGGAGAGCGAAAATCACCACAAAAAAATTAGGGCATAACTGGAAATGAAAGTTTGGCAGAGATCCTTACCCAAGGAGACCAGATCTGGGCTCAAGAATCCACGAGGAGGGGTTTTGAGCGAAACCCTAGGAGTCACATTGAAATCCGCCGGCTGAAACAGAGAGGAAGAGGGGCTGTCGACCTCTTGGAGGAGGAGGAACCACTGCTGTCCCTCGAGAAATGGAGGAGGAGGCACAACTGGCCTGAGGAAATATGGGAGGAGGGTTGCTGCCCTAACCCGCCGAAGAAGGAGGAGAAGAAGAGCGGCATTGCTGCCGCCGACGTCCAGGATAGGGGAAAAAGGAGGCGGGAGCAGGCGGCTGGAGGCGGAGCAGGCGGCGGCGGCGGTGCACGTAGGAGACGGGAGCGGGAGAGCGGCCCGGGAGCGAAAACAGGAGGGCGACTGCGAGCGGCACAGGAGCGAGATTGGGGGGTGCGGTTTGCGTGAACCGAGCGCTGAAATGTTTTTTTTATCGGGAGAGGGTGCTGGTCGGTTGGGTCAATATGGGGGGGGGGGGGGGGGGGGGGGGGGGGCTCGGCTTAGAAGGGAAATAAAGAGGGGGGAGGACTTAAATGTCTATTATTATTATTATTATTATTATTATTATTAAGGGTTGTTACATTCTCCCCTCCTTAGAAAGTTTCATCCCAAAACTTCTTAGGATTTCTTGGCTGGGAGCTAAAATGACGAAGATTCAGATGTCATTTAGACTGACAAGGTTTGCAAATCAAAGCATGGAAACTAACTATGAATATAGCGGAAAGAGAAGAGAACAAGAGCGGAGGCATACCAGGGTCAGGTGAAAAGGTGCAGATACTTGCTACGCATGTCAGCTTCGAGCTCCCAAGTGAACTCCTCAGACTTGCCATGCATCCAAAGTACCTTCACCATAGGAATAGTTCTCTTTCGAAGCTTGCGTTCTTGATATTCCACTATCTGGGCGGGTTCAATCGGATAAGACAAGTTAGCTTCAGGAACCACCGGGATTTCCTCGAGAACACGATTAGGATCATGGATGTATTTCCGGAGCAGACTGACATGGAAAACATCATGAACACCGGACAACAAATCTGGCAACTCTAAACGATAAGCAGATCCTCCAACACGCTCTGAGATGGCGTACGACCCCACAAACCTCGGACTGAGCTTATGATGGAGACCAAACCATTTCACCCCAAGAGTAGGAGAAACCTTCAAGAACACCTGATCGCCTACGACAAATTCCAACGGACGGCGGCGCTGATTGACATACTTCCTCTGTCTTTCAATGGCACGACTGAGCTGAAGACGAGTCTTCTTGGTGGCTTCTTCCATTTCCTGAAGTAACTCAGGGCCCATCACCACCTTCTCACCAACTTCTGACCAATAGAGAAGAGTCCTACAACGACGCCTATACAATGCTTCGAAGGGGGCCATCTTGAGGCTCTCCTGATAGCTATTGTTGTACGCGAACTCGACCAACGGTAGGTGCTCGTCCCAAGCTCCCTTGAAGTCCAGAATATAACACCGAAGCATGTCTTCAAGAATCTGATTAACCCTTTCGGTCTATCCATCGGTAGTTGGATGATAAGTGGTACTTAGGTTGAGCTCGGTACCCAAAGCTTGCTGAAAACCCTTCCAAAAGTGCAAAACAAACCTCGAGTCATGATCAGAGACAATCCGCAGAGGAATCCCATGAAGTCTAACTATCTCAGAAACATAGATCCGGGCCATCTTCTCGGTGGAGTGACCTTCCTTGTACGGGATGAAGTGAGCCACTTTCGTCATGCGGTCCACTATGACCCAAATCGCATCATGCCCTCTCGGAGTACGGGGCAAACCCGTGATGAAGTCCATAGAGACATCTTCCCACTTCCATTCGGGGATAGGCAAAGGCTGCAAAAGACCACCAGGACGCTGACGCTGAGCTTTCACCTTCTGGCACGTCAGACATCGATAGATGAAGCGAGCTATATAATTCTTCATACCAGGCCACCAAACGATCTGCTTTAAGTCATGGTACATCTTATTATTGCCTGGATGACCAGATGTGCGGGACTCGTGAGCTTCTCGGCAAATACTATCGAGCAATTTGGGAACATCAGGAATACAGAGGCGGCCTCGGAAACGCAGAACATCGTCAGAGATAGAGAAATCCGGAAGAGTCCCAAGTTCAACCTGTCAGCGGATGTGCTGGAGTGCGGGATCAGTTGGCTGCAAATCCTTCACCTGCTCTACCCACAACGGAACAGAAACCTCTCCACGACCCTCGGGTGCGATGGATATATCCATCCGATCGAGGTCATCAATCAAGGCTGCTAGGATAGCTGACATGGGTGCACAAGTGGCTACGGAGGCATGCTGGCTCAACGCATCTGCCACTGAATTGGCTTTACCAGGAACATACGTGAGCTGCAAGTCATAATCTGCCACGAACTCGAGCCAATGCCTCTGACGAAGATTGAGGTCCTTCTGAACAAAGATGTACTTTAAACTCTGGTGGTCGGTGAAAAAGTGACACTTCATGCCATAAAGATAATGACGCCAAAGCTTCAAAGCAAACACCACCGCAGCAAACTCCAGATCATGAGTGGGGTAGTTGCGTTCGTGAACCTTCAACTGCCTCGACCCATAAGCAATAACACGATCATCCTGCATCAGGACACAACCCAAACCAACTCCGGAAGCGTCAGTGTAAACTGAAAAGTCCAACCCTTCTGACGGAAGAGCTAAAATAGGCGCTGAACACAGACGTTTCTTCAACTCAGAAAAGGACTGCTCGCACTGATCTGACCACTCGAACCTAACATGCTTTTGAGTTAGTCGAGTCAGGGGAGCACAAGAGAGGAAAAACCCTTGACGAAGCGTCGGTAATAGCCAGCCAAACCAAGGAAACTACGGATCTCGGTAGGGGTAGAAGGTCGTTTCCAGTCCATAACTGCGGAAATCTTGGCAGGATCAACAGAAAGTCCATCTCCTGAAATGACGTGGCCTAAGAAGGCAACACGATCCAGCCAGAACTCACATTTTGCCAACTTTGCATAAAGCTGATGTTGACGAAGGGTGGAGAGAGTGAGTCTAAGATGGGCTGCATGCTCCTCACGGGTATTGGAGTAGACCAAGATATCATCAATGAAGACGATGATGAACTTGTCCAGGTACTCACGGAAGACACGGTTCATCATGTCCATGAACGCAGAAGGTGCGTTAGTCAACCCAAAGGACATCACCAAAAATTCAAAATGACCATACCGAGTCTGGATGGACGTCCAGGGGATGTCGGAGTTCTTGATCTTTAGTTAATGGTAACCCGACCTGAGATCTATCTTGGAAAAGACTGTACTGCATTTAAGCTGATCGAATAGATCATCCACACGCGGAAGGGGGTACTTATTCTTGATGGTCACCTTATTAAGATCTCGGTAGTCGATGCACAATCTCATGGATTCATCCTTCTTTTTCACAAAGAGTACAGGGGCTCCCCAAGACGATGAGCTGGGGCGAATGTACCCACGCTCAAGCAATTCGTCTAACTGCGATCTGAGTTCTTCTAGCTCACGCGGTGCCATACGATAAGAAGCTTTAGATATGGGGCGCATTCCAGGCTCTACATCAATACAAAACTCTACATCTCGATCAGGAGGCATCCCAGGCAATTCGGCGGGGAACACGTCAGGAAACTCCGAAGCAACAGGAATAGACTCGAGTTGAGGAGAGATAGCATCCGAGTGCGAAGCATAAACAAAGCAGGCAGAACATCCTTGGCTAAGAAGGCGAGTGGCGCATACAGCAGAGATTACCTTCAGGTGATTGCGGGTCTGAACATGAACGTTGTAGTCCTTGCCATCGATGCTGAGATTGACCCTCTTTGCCACATAGTCTAGTTTTGCTCGATACGCGACCAACCAATTCATTCCCAGAATTACGTCGAACTATGTCATATCCAGAACTATGAGGTCAGCGATGACTTGTAATTCTCCAAGCAGGATCGGGAAATTGAGAACGCCTCTGGTTGAGATATGCAGATGACCGGGTACAGAAATCTCAAAAGGAACCTCAAGTGGCGAAGTATGCCAACTATAAATGTCCACGATGCAGCGAGCGATAAAAGAGCGCGATGCACCAGAGTCAAATAAGATTTGCATCCACTTATTCTTGACCCTAAAACTTCTTAAAAAGGAAAAACATACACGCATAACAAGTTTATTCGACTAAGGCAATCAGATTTAAGAATGCAGAAAAAATTTAAAATTCTACACGAAACATACTAGAGATGAGGTCGGTAGATGCGAACGCCTCGCCCTAAGTGACAATGTTCAGCACAGCCTTGCCCTGAGATCTAGGGATAACTTGCAGAGGCGGAGCGGGGATCACACTCTCCCTTATAGGGCAGTCGAGCATGAGGTGCCCAACCTGCCCACATTTGAAATTGGCCTTCTGCTTACGGCGGCAGTCCTTTGCCAAGTGGCCCAACCTCTTGCAGAAAGCGCAGACGGAGGCAGCAGAGGCATGCGTCATCTGAGGTTGCTGCGCAGGAGTAACCATCTTCTGCTTCTTCAGGAGGGAGCGGCAGACTTGGGCGACATGGCCCACCTTATCGCAGAAGGCACACACCTCTTTGGGATTGAGGCCTTGCTCCTGAGATGGAGCACCCTTGCGCTTGAGGTCAGAGGTGACATCGTTGCTAGAACCATGTTGGACTTTCTTGGCAGTACGATCCAGTTCAATAGCTTCCACCTGTAAGGCGGCATCCACCATCTCGCCGTAAGTGGTGGCGCCATGAGCTACCACGTGCTGGCGGAAATCATGTCAAAGTCCCTCCACAAAATGGCTGATCTTCTTAGACACGTCGGGCACAAACTCTGCGACAAGAAGGGAAAGGAGAGAGAACTCCTTCTCGTACTCGATCACCGTCCTGCCGGGCTGCTGGAGAGACAAGAACCTCTCAGCTAGCTTGTCTCGCTCCACGGAAGAGATAAACTTCTCCAAGACAGCTTCTTTAAACTGCCCCCAAGTCAAGGTGGCAAAATTCGGGAGACTGCGGCGTTGAAGCCACCAGGTGTATGCATCCTCGGTTAGATGGTAGGCAGCAAGGAGAACCTTCTGAGCTTCCGGAACTCCAGCATACTCGAAATTCTTCTCCATCCGAGAGAGCCATTCAGATATCACAAAGTAATCTTGATTGCCATCGAAAGATGGCGGATTCAGCCTCTTGAATGCCAGAGTATCTGCCATTGCTACGGGCGGGGCAGTCAGGCTTGTCACGAGCGGGGGAACCAAGGTGACGGCAGGCGAGCCGGTCCCAGAATCAGTTGCATGAGGGGTGACTCCAAGGGGGACTGTAGTGTTAGCAACCCCAGCTGTCCCTGCACTACTGGAACTAAGGGCTGGGTCAGGAGTTTGGCGATCCTCTTCCAGTCGGGTGAGACGTTCAAGAATATGCCTCAGCAGCTGGGCAGTGGCATCTCCAGATGTTCCTCCCGCTGAAGAGGTAGCCTTCTTGCGCTGCAATCGTTTAGAATCCATCTAGAAGGAGACACAAGGAATCGAGTAAGAGAAACAGTCAAGATAAGCATAAAGGATTTAGACTACAGGTTCTAGCATTCTAATACTGTTGAATACATAAATCATGTAATAGTTACATCATTTTCATTGGTCAACTCGAGGTGATGGCCATGCAAGTGCAAATGCGACGATAAGGACGCGTGCGATAGAAAAATGATTTGAAGAATCCATGTGTGTACAATCGTCATCTGTTGCTCTCAGCTTAACACTCGTGCAATGAGTTATGTCATGCATGCAATGTATTTATGCCTACAATGCATCCTTAATAATGGCCATGAATGGATACGCATGCCATGTTAAGCACCCATATCACTTAACATGTCACGCGCATGATGATTCTAATGTCAGCGCACTTGAAAATATTAAACCGCCCATACAATTTAATATTTGCAAGCGGTGTATATCCTAGTGGAAATTCATATGCATATAAATGTTAAGTTTGCCCATACTCCCTTAACATTTGTACGCATAGTACTCATGCTTATGAGTGAGTGTGTGCGTGTTTCAGCCTCGAACAACATACAACGACAAAGTGAGTGAGGAAATGATGCATGCACGTATATTTACATAATAGATTTCAAAATATATGAAATTCTTAAAATACTTTATCTTTAGATGCTAAACCGAGCTCTGATACCAACTGTCACGACCGGTCTCGACAAGGGTCAGAGCGCGCTTCGGGCGGGCCGTGATGCCACAGGCATGGGCGGAAAAGAACCCATGCATGCTAAGGCGGAAACAGAAATACCACACTAATTTTAAATTTGTTACTTGAAAAGAATTTAGTACATTTTATAAGTATACGAAAGCCACAATGAAAGTGTAATGCTCATGTATTTTTAATAAAATCTAATGTCACACACTATGCTGAAATGATGAACATGCAATAAGTCACAATAGTAAATTGTCATAAATTAAATGATCAGATACATCAAAACATTCAAGGAGTTGTCCACAATACATGAGAAAATGACTGACAATAACTAGTACATGAAAAGTAAATCCAACAGTAATTGAAACAAAATACATAGAACCTGCTGATACAGTAATCAAAATAAAATCTCCAAGCAAAGCTGCAGCTGAACGAAGAAAACTCAGGGAGCATACGGCGCGATCACGAACTCTAAGGCAAATCCAAACAGAAGGAAAATGCCTCAGAACAAGAAATGTTATTAAACAAGTTATAAATTTAGGTACGTGCAGAAGAAATTAGAAATTTAAGGTACCATTTAATCCTGAAGCAAGCCAGTGAAACAAGCAAGTAACTAAAACAAGCAGAACTATCTAGAAATATTAGCCTACTTCGGAGTATATCCTAAACATTTATTTTGCAATGACATAAGCTGTAATCGATGAAATGCGTAGGTATTTATAGTGGGTGCGCATGGTTCACACTCAAGTCCATATGTAAGTCTTACTAGAATAAGAGTATTTCCTGCTTATCGTGACCATGCAATCAAGACGATACACCATTTAAACCCTAGCTTGCAAGATTTACTTATGACACACAGGATCTAAGTGATTCATGTTTTTCCGTGGAAATTTCTATCATAACAAGACATACTCACGAGATATGATTTTTGCGTTATCAGATACAATTAATAACTTAGATACAGGTATAAAGAACTTAAATTCTTAATTTGCAAGCGAGAGGGAATTTATCCGCTTGCCTTAAGGTGAAGCAGGAACTACTAGCGACAGCTAAGCGGCGCAAGCAAAGTCAATGGCACTATTGAACCTGTTCAGGAATAATCGCAAGCAATATTTGATATGTGACAAGCCGAAAACAATACACTAGCAAAGGCAGTTATTTTGCAAAAACTAACTCAAGAGAAGGTTAGCAATTTACCTCCCTCAAGTATGAGGGGAAAGGTGTTACCACGAACAAATCGGAGATTTGGCGGCGCTTAGGCGACAGAGACCCTAAATCAGAGAGGGCTTTGGATAGGTTCCACCACTAGATCCGACGAGCGACACCGGAAACACAAACAAAGTCGGGATTAGATGATTATACGACGAACGCAAGGCGGACCGACGAAATTACGTCGATCGAAGAGCGAAAATCACCACACAAAAATTAGGGCATAACTGGAAATGAAAGTTTGGCAGAGATCCTTACCCAAGGAGACCAGATCTGGGCTCAAGAATCCACGAGAAGGGGTTTCGAGCGAAACCCTAGAAGTCCCCTTGAAATCCGCCGACCGAAACGGAGAGGAAGAGGGGTTGTAGACCTCTTGGAGGAGGAGGAGGAGACACTGCCGGACCTCGAGAAATGGAGGAGGAGGCACAGCCAGCCTGAGGAAACAAGGGAGGAGGGTTGATGCCATAACCGGCCGAAGAAGGAGGAGAAGAAGAGCGGCACTACTGCCGCCAGCGTCCAGGATAGGGTAAAAAGGAGGCGGGAGCAGGCGGCTGGAGGCAGAGCACGCGGTGGCGGCGGTGCACGCAGGAGACGGGAGCGGGAGAGCGGCCCGGGAGCGTAAATGTGAGGGAGGCTCTGAGCGGCACGGGAGCGAGATCGGGGTGTGCGGTTTGCGTGAACCAAGCACTGAAATGTTTTTTTTAATCGGGAGAGGATGTTGGTCGGTTGGGTCAATATGGGGGGGGGGGGGGGGGCTCGGTTTAGAAGGGAAATAAAGAGGGGATAGGACTTAAATGTCTATTATTATTATTATTATTAATAAGGGTTGTTATAGGGGTGAATAGGTATTTCAAATTGTTTTGTTCCCCTTTGGGTGTTCTTGATTTCTGGTTAACAGATTTAGAGATTAAAAGCACTACACAGAAAACACGAAAGAATTTATAGAGGTTCCTCAAGACAGGGTGTCTTGAGTAGTCCTTTGTCCCTATGCGCCTACCTAGCAGTATGCTTGGCTCGACAAACTCCGCCAATGTATCCGGCCCGCAAGCCTTACAACTCGGACCCGCAAGTTCTACAGCCTAGGCCCGCAAGCCTCTACTGCACTTAAGCCCGCAAGCTCAACACTCAGGCCCTCAAGACCTACATAGCACAGACTCGCAAGTCTTGCCCCTTGGACCCGCAAGTCCTATGCCCTGGCCCTCAAGCCTCACAGATCTCAAGCCCTCAAGCTCGACATTTAGATCTGAAAATAGATCTTACAGATTTGGCCCGCAAGCCTTACAAAGAAAGATATACAATGTTTGTTCTTCTCCCTGGTGGAGATCGGCTTCTTGTCTTGAAGAAGATGCCTTCGATTTGAATCTTGAAAGTACAGATCTTCTTCAAGCCTTCTTCTTTAGCCTAACGTTGACTGTCTTCTTGACTTGAACGATTATTATCAGTCAATGTGGCTTAACTGCAACTTGGAGAACACTGGATGTGCGTTTTTGTTCTCCTCTTCTTGATGTCAATTCTTCTCCACAGCTTTTACTGTTGTATTGCTCGGCGGGATTCTTTTTCGTTTCTTCATTCTCGTCTCCTCTTTAGGGCATCCACTGTTCCCTTTTATAGGACGGAGGAGCTGCTTAACGGTCTCCTATGATGTTCTTCATTGACAGAGGTCCATACCTTAAGAGCACGTGCTGATTGGACAATCAGGCGGCGGCATTAAATGCTGACAGCGCGTCTGACAACTTTTAAATTTGTCTCGACGATATTTCCATTGTTACGATGATATGGACAATATCTCGATGACGGGACTTGTCGTTGACTTGTACTAGGGTAGTTCTTCAAGTCTTCTTCCTTCTTCTTCAGATAGTGATATCTCGACGATACGGGACATCCCTTCTGCACTTGCACTTAAGAGGGCATGAAGTCATCTAACTGATGTCGACGTAATCTTCTTGACTACTTGATATCATTGTAACCACCTTATCTTGTCGATGACATAATCGATATCATGTCGATAGACTATTCTTCAGCAACTGCCATCTTCATGTGACCTTCCTTAGTCTTCTCGACGTCAAGCCTTCTTTACGACGATATCGTACTTAGGCAAATTATTGAAGTACTGGACATATTGCCTGATCTATGCAAGCATGAACTAGATATAACATTAAATACACCTTGTACTTATTATTGATCTGAGCATTTCTTCAAATCAGGAACATTGTTGGGCACTGTTCCCAACAATCTCCCATATTTGAAGAAGTCATAACCCACTCAATGATAAAGTACATCTTAAGCAAATTGGCATATAATAATGACAGTACAGTTAAGTCTAAGTGAACACAGAAATTGACAAATATGACTTCATTAATGACTTATAAATGGTGACAGATGTATTAAGGTTTTTCAACACTTCTACATTTGCCCCTAATGATTCATCCCTCTATTTCTCTGGTTCTTTCGCAGCTACTTCACTCTTTGCTTTCTTGACACTGGCTTCCTGCTTCTTCTCAGTTTGTCTGGTGAAGTGTTCATGTGGCTTAGTGTGATACTTGAGAGGATCAGGAGTGTCTGCAGGGATTCTGCCTGCTTGCTTGTCCCTTCTGTATACTCTCCTTGCTTCTTCTTGATCTTTATGCTTAGCCCATTCTTGAGGACTGTACACTTTGTACCTCTCACCTTTATTTACTTTCGCCAACTCCCATGCTTTTAATATGATGGATCTGGACTTGGGGCTCCAACTCTCATAGTTATCCTTTTTTCTCCATTTCCTCCATGTATTTTCTCTTTCTCATCTTTGCTTCATCTTATTCCACTTTTTCCTTCCCTTTGTTTTGATCAGCAGCAACATCAGGAATATCAACATGTTGATCTTCAGCAGGGTACACTTCAACAGGCTCATCATAACATTGAGGAGAGAGATTCATTGCTTCCCTGATAGTATTTGAGGTCCAGATATCATGCTCACCACTGGCCTTTATCATTGATCTCTCCCCCTTTATGACTTCTTGTGATATCTCTTTTTGGATATTCTCCTGAAGGACTAGGATTTTGTCTTTTAGCATGTAAATGCCTTTCTCCAGATGGTTCTTTATTTCCAGTAGATGACTGTCTAGTTCCTTGTTGTGATGATCAAGCTTATCCTGGATATTTGTCTTGTGTTCAACCATCCACCTGTTGGTTGCTATGTAGGCCTTCTCTATGTTGTTGCTGAGCATTATCTGATTATCCATTGCATAAGATAGACCCTAATGAGTAAGTGCTATCTCTTTGGCAATGTGTTCTTGCAGATTCTTCACATCATTTCTCAGGCTTGCAGTTTCAGCAGATAGTTCCCTTCTTAGCTCATTGATAGCAGAGTTAACATTACTTTCAATTTTTAGCCTTTGCTCTTCCAGGAGCATTTTTATCTGAGGCAGTAGTGAGAACTCCACCAGCCTATTCTCTGGAGGTGAACTAGCTTGTCCTGGTTCCTCCTCTTTATTCTCATCAACCATGGGAGATGGAGGTCTTCTGATGGGTGACTGGTTTGACTCATTTTCCTCTTCAGGATTTGGCAGATCTCTGCTAGTCTCATCATCAGGATTCTCTTGGTTGTCTTCTTGGGGATCTTCACTTGTGTCCTCTTGGACTACTGGTCCAAAATGAACAACATACTCAGCCCCAATGATCTTATTGATCACATCTACCACTTGAGCAGGGGTCTCACTATTCTTCTCCCCATCAGTTTCAGCATCCTCTTGTTCTGTTCCTGCTATTACAATTGTCCTGGATCCCAAACTTAGAGCAGAGGTCTGGAGGGAGACATTCATTTTCTCTACAGGCGCTTCAGAGTCAGACGGGTCTGAGCTATTGCTTGACTCACTTCATTAAGATGAGCTTTCTCCTTTCCTCATCATATCCTCTGCAATCTTCAGCTTCTTGGGAGACTTAGTCAAAACTTTCTCCCATCTCTCAAGTATCTTGATATCCATCCTTCTCATGTGATGGATTTTTACACCATACTTCTTGTTGAAGCTTCCAGGGTAAGGTAGTAGTAGATAAAGTGATAATACTCTTCCCAGATTTGGAGCTTGAAAGCTTTCTTGTATCCTCTTGAAGATAATCTGACCCCAGTTGGTCTTCTTGCTTAGGATTATCCTTGCCATTATCTCGAACATGGGCTTGGATATCCTATCATGCGACCCTACCTTATAGAGGAGGGCTTTTCCTATGATATCATCCATAAGCTTTCCTCGTTGATTAAAACTCTTTCTTTCCAGAGACCCATAGGTCTTGCTAGAGTGCCTACACCATGTCAGTGCCTTGTTAAGGTCTTCATGGGTGACCTTATCATTTTCCACCCCCTTTGCACAGGTCGACAACTGAAGAACCCTAGCCAATCTCTTGGGACTCACCTTGACTTTCATCCCGTTGATCAAGCTTTTCACGAATGTTCCCTTTGAGCCACCCTTGGCATTTGAGAAGAACTCCAGCACTTCTCTCTTCAATATTACTGTTATCTCAGAGAGAGCAAACTCTAGACCGACGGCGTCCAACAGCTTAATAGTGTCTTGAATCTCTTCTGGCCCTTCTGAGAAACCGTTCCTCACCACTTCGTTTCCTTCATAGAGAAATTCTTCCTTCTTTGGCACCATCTCTTACTTGATCTGAGAGGATTCTAATGATGTCGACTCGTTCATTTTTTGAAGGCGTAGAGAGCACGACGGTTTTTTAGGGCAAATATAGAATGTGTTTTAACCTTAGGACATCTGATCTTATTTATAGTTTCGGGATTGGAATGTGAAGTGTCATTTGAAAAAAGTCTGACTAACTTAGATTGAGCGGTTGCGATCGGTTAATTTCAGATCCCATATGTGTTAGATCGACACTTAGGTATCATCGTGGTCCTACTTAGATGTCGAGAAATCATTTCGACGATACCAATCATTATTTCGACGATATCGTTTTGTATTCAAAACGATATTATTCTTGTTCACTCTTTTGTATGATCAGTGTTGTGCTTTAGCAGTGCCATACATGTGTGCTCCTTAAGTGACAGCTTTTGCTTAGTCAAAATTACTTTTACATATCTATAAAGATAAGGTTACGTAGTGAATATTTAATATAGTTACCTTCACCTTAGCTTTGTCTTCTTCTTGAGCTAGTAGCTCCCCCTTGATGTGATGTCTCTTTTATTTTTCCTTTTTGCTCCCCTTGACCAGTGCATCTTGACTTGTAATGGGATTTTTCTTAGTCCAGAGTTATGCCTGGATCACTTATTGTCCATTAGCCTTGTTTGCTTTTGATTGGCTACATGGACTACCCTGCAAGACAGATTTAATATCCCTTAGGAACCTAAGTTGATTTGGGTCCTAGGTTCTTGTTAGAATAGTAAGGAATTCTTCTACTCACCTCAGCCTTTCCAGGAGGGCTCTCCTTTGCACTAGGCACACAAGGGTTGTGCCAAAAGTCAATGACAATGTGTCCCACTTTACCACAACACCAACATTCATGGATGTTGTACCTTATTTTCTGAACAATTTTTGAGGTGGGTGGAGAATCACAATGCTTATGTTTAGTAGAGAAGGCAGCAACTTTCTTCCTATCTCTCTCAGCTAAGGGCTGACTAGCTGCTCTAGTATAATTATTTCTTCTTGACTTTATCTGTTTGTCAGCAGCAGATGTTAGCTTGGTAGCTGACATGGTGTTGATGGCATCAAATATGATCAAGTGAGAGTTGATTATACTGGTGCTACCAGCCTGCTTCTTATCTGGAAGAGATTGGGAAGGTGTTTCTTCTTTACCCTTGAATGTGGGGGCTGAAGCACCAAACACAAATGGTCCATGATGGGCCATTTGGATTTCCTCATGGGGAGCCTTCAATGCACTCATCCCCATGCCCTTTCTCCTCCCATAGTCAGGATCATTTCCCAAGCTATTGGAGCTTCCATTCATCCAGAGACCATGGACACTGTCCTGGTCATACTTGTTAGAGGGAAGTACTACCTTCTGAAAGGTGGTATGAGGCTCAGCTTTAGTTTTGCCCCTTTTTCCATTCCCAGCATCTACTACCCCTTCATTGAAACCCAATCCCCTCCTATTTCTATAGTAGGTGAAGGTGTCAATGATGGGCAATATGGATTTGGGCTTAGAGAATTGAGTCACTAAGCTTCTTTCCTTAAGAAGATCATTCTTATGTTTCTTAATGAGTTCTTCCCTTTGGTTTCTCTCATCCTAAAGCTTGTCAATGAGCTTCTTGAGCTCAATGTAATTGGCCCCCACATTGTAGAATATACCCATTTTCTCATCTAACTCAACCTTAATAGGTCTGAGTGTTTCGAGCTCCTTAGCTTGCTTTCTAACAAGCTTCTTGCTCTTTTTCAGAGCAGCCAAGAGATCACAAAACTGTTCTATTAGATCAGTGTGGTTCTTATTGTTGCATGATGAGCAGTCTTCTGCATCCTTTTCAGAAATTGAGTAATCATCTAATACACTCTTGGTCTTCTCAAAGGAGGTAGGTGAAGGAGATGTGTGAGTAGTGTATACCTGAACATGATGCGGATAATCATGATTTCCTTCATCTGATTGAGGCATCAACCCATAGACCTCCTCATTCTGATTCTTGAGGGAAACAACTTCTCCTTTTTCTGACCCTTCCATGAGGACAGTTAGAGAGTCCCACATCTCCTTTTGTTGTTGTGCAGTGAGCTAGTTTCTGGAATATTGAGATGTCAACTGCACCAGCTACAATATCTTTGGCCTCCTTGTCCAAGTTGACTAGGATGATCTCATCTTCAATCATTTCAGTCATTTTCTTGGGCACCGTCTTACAAGAACAGCAAGTGGAAGTTGTCATGGGGACATATGTCCCTTCTTGAACAATTTGAAACATTCTGGGATCCATAGCCTCCATGAATATCTTAGCTCTTAGTTTCCATAGGGCAAAGTTCTACCTAGAACAAATAGTTATTCTTGATTCCATAGCTATGATGAATGGACACCCACTAGAAGATATGTTCAAGCTGTTAAGCTTTTCTTTGAACAACCTTGCTTTGATACCACTTGTTAGTTATTCAGTGTCGACTTATCACCTAGAGGGGGTGGGGGGGGGGGGGGGGGGGGTCGAATAGGTATTACAAATTGTTTTGTTACCATTTTGGTGTTCTTGATTTCTGGTTAACAGATTTAGAGATTAAAACCACTACACAGAAAACACACAAGAATTTATAGAGGTTCCTCAAGACAGGGTGTCTTGAGTAGTCCTTTGTCCCTCTGCACCTACCTAACAGCGTGCTTGGCGCGGCAAACTCTATCAATGTCTCCGGCCCGCAAGCTTTACAACTCGGACCCGCAAGTCCTACAGCATAGGCCCGCAAGCCCCTACTGCACTCAAGCCCGCAAGCTCGACACTCAGGACCTCAAGCCCTACACAGCACAGACCCGCAAATATTGCCCCTTGGACCCGTAAGTCCTCTGCCCTGGCCCTTAAGCCTCACAGATCTCAAGCCCTCAAGCTCGACACTTAGATCTAAAAATAGATCATACAGATTTGGCCCGCAAGCCTTATAAAGAAAGATATACAATGTTTGTTCTTCTCTCTGGTGGAGAACGACTTCTTGTCTTGAAGAAGATGCCTCTGATTTGAATCTTGAAAGTACAAATCTTCTTCAAGCCTTCTTCTTTAGCCTGATGTTGACTAGCTTCTTGACTTGCACGATTATTATCAGTCAATGTGGCTTGACTGCAACTTGGAGAACACTGGATGTGCGTTTTTGTTCTCCTCTTCTTGATGTTGATTCTTCTATGCAGTTTTTACTGTTGTATTGCTCGGCGGGATTCTTTTTCTTTTCTTCGTTCTCGTCTCCTCTTTAGAGCATCCACTGTTCCCTTTTATAGGATGGAGGAGCAGCTTAACTGTCTCCTATGATTTCTTTAACTGATAGATGCCCATACCTTAAGAGCACGCGCTGATTGGACAATCAGGCGGCAGCATTAAATGCTGTCAGCTCGTCTGACAACTTTTGAATCTGACTCGACGATATTTCTATTGTTATGACGATATGGACAATATCTCAATGACAGGACTTATCATTGACCTGGACTAGGGCAGTTCTTCAAGTCTTCTTCCTTCTTCTTCAGATAGTGATATCTCGACGATACGGGACATCCCTTCTGCACTTGCACTTAAGACGACATGAAGTCATCTAACTGATGTCGGTGTAATCTTATTGACTGCTTGATATTATTGTAACCACCTTATCTTGTCGACGACATAATCGATATCATGTCGGCAGACTATTCTTCAGCAACTGCCGTCTTCATGTGACCTTCCATAATCTTCTCGACGTCAAGCCTTCTTTACGACGATATCGTACTTGGCAAATTATTGAATTACTGGACATATTGCCTGATCTCTACAAGCATGAACTAGATATAACATTAAATACACATTGTACTTATCATTGAACTGAGCATTTCTTCAAATCGGGAACATTGTTGGGCATTGTTCCCAACATGTTTGATTTCTCTCTTTTTAATCTCTTATTATTTCAAGTATTTCAATTTATATTAAAAGTTTTTAAAACCCTTATTGACCCCCCCCCCCCCCCCTCTAAGGGCGCCTACAGATCCAACAAAATTCCCTACAAATATTTCATGCATGTATGATCTCATGAAATTTCCCTCCAATGTTTCTCATGTTATAATTTGAAGTTAGAAAATGAAATAATTTTTTTTCCTGAAGAAGAAAGTCGAAAACCTAAGAGGGTACTGGGCGGACCAACTCCCTTCGGTCCTATGTGTAACGGTCTCCCCAGCATACAGCTCGCAAGGACGACCGCTGGCACCCCCAGCATCCAGCTCGAAAGGGTTAAGCCTAACCAAATGGGTTACAGCCCATGCACCCCAACCCCTCTCTGTCCCACCACAGGGCACAGTGGGTTGTTGGAGACCGCAGTCCCCCTTTTCATGAGAAATGGTTCAGTTAAGCGGCAGCGCAGGGACTTCCCAGGAGGTCACCCATCCCGTGACTACTCCAGCCCGAGCACGCTTAACTATTAAGTTCTTCCACTCCTCATCACCAATTGAGCTGTAGATCAATTGGTGATGATGAGTGGAAGAACTTAATAGTTAAGCGTGCTCGGGCTGGAGTAGTCACGGGATGGGTGACCTCCTGGGAAGTCCCTGCGCTGCCGCTTAACTGAACCATTCCTCATGAAAAGGGGGACTGCGGTCTCCAACAACCCACTGTGCCCTGTGGTGGGACAGAGAGGGTTAGGTGCATGGGCTGCAGCCCATTTGGTTAGGCTTAACCCTTTCGAGCTGGATGCTGGGGATGCCAGCGGTCGTCCTTGCGAGCTGTATGCTGGGGAGACCGTTACACTATGAGCTCTAAGAAACACTCCTAATTCAGCTACGAGAGAAAGTCCTTTCAAGCTCTCCCATGGTTCTGAAGTTCTCATCCCTGTGGAGTTTGATGTCAGAATTCCAAGAGTAGTTGCGGCAGGGGAGGGAGATGAAGAGTGGCAGCTAGAAAATGAAGAGGCTCAAAAGCTATCTCTCGACTACATCGAAGAGCTACGAGACTTAGCCTCAGCTAGGAAAGAAGAAATCAAGAGATGAATGACGAAATATTTCGACAAGCACATCCGCCTCAAGCACTTCCAAGCAGGTGACCTCGTCTTAAAGAAGGTGGACGCAGCGGGACGATTAGCCGTCATTTGGAAGCTTAATCAAAGTTGGGAAGGACCCTTCATCATCCACGAGTCATTGGCGACTAACGAATACCGTCTGCAGAATCATGAAGGGGAGCTACTTGGGAACACATGAAGCGGTGATGACCTGAAAAGGTTCTACCCCTAGCGGAAATGTGTATGTCCCCCTTTTGTAAATATTACTTCGCTTCAATAAATTCCTCGTCCCCTAAAACATGGGCTGCGAGAGTTCTTTTTCTCTTCTAGAAGTTCATTTCGAAGTAGGAAAAATCGATCTCCACGACCGGTTTGGGGGAATGGGCCTCCGACTCGACTCTCGTAAAAATCCAAGCCGGGTGGTGGGACAGCGCCTCGGGAGTGAGTTCTCCTAAGACCAAGCATCTGCAATGACGGTCGAGATCAGCTCCCCCCTTGCATGTTGGCTGAGTTACCCCCCGATTGCACTTCTCATCCGACTGGAGAAGTTATTTGAGGAGAGTCCGGACACCAACCCCCCAACTCGACGAAGAGATGACCGATTTGACCGACCAAGAGACCCCTGAATAAGGGCAATGTTTACCCGTAAAGGGTTAAAAGCTCGTAATAACACATAATTTCTCTGCATTTATTCCGATCATATGAGTTGGTGTGATTAATCCCCTCTGATTGTTGAGTACCAGGAGAAAGATCTTCATCAGCATTCATCAACATAGTAGGATGGAGGCATCAGGATGGTGTGTCCCCTTGGACCTCCCCGAATGTCATTCTCTACTCGTCAGCATTCAACAAAGCAGTGGGACGGAGGCCTCAGGATGGTGTGTCCCCTTGGACCGCCCCGACTGGCATTTCCTACTCGACAACATCCAGCATCCAAGAAGGATGAAGGCCTCGGGAGGATGTCCCCTTGGACCCCCCCCATGTTCATTTTATGCTTATCCTTCATATTCCTATTACTACTATCATGACATCTTAAAAGTCTCTTATTAGGAAAAAGTGGAAGCCTTGAGAGTATACGTCCTACGGGACCCCTCGAGTACCCTTCACCGCTCGAGCATCATCAAAAATTCTGAAGTAGGTGAGAAGGCCTATAAGCGAGTATTTATAGTGCGATCATGCAAGTGCGAGTATACCATAAGCGAGTAAGGTATGATCGTCGATCGCATCGAGTACCTCTCAAGGTCGCACCAATCATGACGATGACCACTCAATCTCACATTGAGCCTATGAGCCTAGCGAGCACTCATCGAATTCGAGCCTAAGAGCCTACCGACTTCTGCGATACAGGCGAGTATGAGAAGAATAGGCGAGCAAAAATTTTCCTTTCATTTATATGATTTTAAATATTACACTAACAAAAGATTTACATGTCCCCGAGCAATCAAAAAGGCGCCCCGGTGACTAGGCCTCATCCTCGCCTCCGTCGTCGTCTTCACTCTCGCCATAGATATCAATGTCCTCCTCGTCTTCTTCATCCTCATCCTTGTCATCTTCATCCTCGTCATTGATGGGCCTTGGGGAAGAAGCTCACAGAGGAGAGGTGGATTCCCCAATAAGTAGCGATGGGATGATGCCCATCACTGTCAAGTTCATCGCCTCCGACACCAGATGGCCTTCAGCTCGCAACTTGCTCAGGACGACCTTCCCAGTTGCTCGCGCGATCTCCTGGCGAATCTGAGGCATCTCATCGCCGTGAATCCTTATCTTCTTGCCCACTCTGGGAGGATCTGTCGTGGAAGGCTGTTGCTTGGCAAGACGAGTTTCCATCTCGGCTATCCTCACTGGGCGGCCTCCAGGGCTGCCCGAGTGTCCTCCAGCACCTTCTCGAGCTGTGACATCTTCTTGGCCACCACTATCTCATCCTCATGCGAGCAAAACAAATTGTTGTTAGCATGATAGTCGGCGACAAGCGAGCAACGATAAAGTGATGAGTCCCAATTATATACACATATATGGACTCATCTGGGCCGTTTATCTAGTCATTCCACTGCACTTTAGCCTTGTTTTAGCTCATATTTGTCATTCTATGTTAGGTGCACTTCTTGGCCTAATTTTGTGTGTTTTTATGTTTATTCTCTTTTGATAGCCTTATCGTAATGTTGAGTGCCACTTTCAGTGGCCTGATTAGCATTTCTGTAGGAACAGGAGTCGTGCAGGTGTTCCCGGTACAATTCTGTACAGGAACACTGCGCACGATCACTAGTTCTATTGCGCACGACCACTGGTCGTGCGCCACTAATCGTGCACACTTAACCCACATTTTATGAGTTCTGTCTCGACCAGTGCGCACGACCACTTACGATAGTGCGCACGACCATCGGTCGTGCGCCACTGGTCGTGCGAACATTATATTTTATAAATTTCTTACATTGCAGGCTCCGCTCAGGCAGGCGCACGATCACAGGATTCTAGTGCGCACGACCACTGGTAGTGCGCCACCGATCGTGCGCACTATTTATTCTAGCGCCTAGAAATTGACCTGCTCGCGAATTAGGTCGTGATCCATCATCCGACTCCACCTAGCTCCGCCGTTTTCCGCCATTTTTGCAGGGTTTCGCCTCCTTCTTCACCGCCCACCTTAGGGAGGAGCTCCGGGCAAACTTTCAACGCCAAATCCTCACCGGAGCTTCCTCTCGGCCATCTCCTTCATCCAAGAGCTTCAAGAAGGGAATCAACCTAGCCTTCTTCTTCAAGATCGGATCATCTTGTGTGATCATTCCACCGGTTCGTGACACGAAGAAGACGGGTCCATTGGAGAGTAGTGACAGCTCTCTCTACCCCGGACGCAGTTGAGGGCCGAGCTTGGACGCGGATTGACAACCCGACGATTCCTTCCGTGAACCCTCAACAAGACTTCGGAGTCGGTCGATTTCGCACACTCACCTCCCCTTGTAGTGCTAGCTTAGTTGGATTTCTTATGTTTGATGAAGTGTGTTTTGATTATTAGCATTTATACTTGATTATGTCTATGTGATTTGGGTATTCTTGCTTATCATTTTGAGGTGTGCCTTGTGGTGTGGATTGTTGGTTGTGTTGTGCCGCCCTAACAATCGTTAGTGGTGTGCTTTGTGAAGAGGTGCTTGCGACCCTCATTCCGCCGTTCTCTCCATTCCATTCGTATGCCTACTCTTCCATCCGCCTAGCGAAGCGTGGCATAGCGGCCCGTGTAATCCATTCCGACTCCGCCGGTGCGAACCATTCCATCCGCTTGCCTACTCTTCCATCCGCCTAGCGAAGCGTGGCATAGCGGCCCGTGTAATCCATTCGCCCTACGAAGCAGTGCGCTCAAGGCCTGCACAGTTCGACTCCGCTTGCCTACTCGTCCATCCGCCCTTGCGACGCAGCGAGCTCATGGCCTGCCTAGTCTCCATCCCATCAAGCGAAGCATTGCATAGCGGCATTGCATAGGAGTAGTTGTAGTTGTTTTCTTTTATTTTCCACAAACCAAATCCCCCATTTCCGCATCCATCCGACTCAAGGACTTCGATCTCAAGTCCTTCCTCGAACGTTAACTCCACCTTACTGTGTTCCTTGAGAGATTCGATACTCGGGGATCACTCCCATTTTATATTACTTGAACGATCGGTACACTGCCGTTTCGTGTCGCAGTTGAGCTACCGCCTATTGCGGTGTGCGAGATTTGCGCCACCAAGTTTTTTGGCGCCGTTGCCGGGGAACACGGTCGTGTGAGTTTTCTTGAGAGGGAGAGCTGAGGGAGAGAAGTTTCTTCCAGGGTGTATAGCCGCTTTATTATTTTTGTTTTCTTTCTGATCATTTTCTGCTTGTTTGTTTATTTCTCTTCTGTTTTAAATTTTTTGTTGGGCAAGTTTTATTCAAGGAGTTTTATTAGTTTGTGCAGATTTCCTTGCAAAGAATTTCAGTTTGATTATACCTGCTTTTATTATTGAAAATGTCGTCAAGGGATATTTCACCTAGCTTTAATGACAAGATGGTTTATTATATAGACCAAATGAATGAGTTGAATGCAAGGTAGTGTAGGAACATTGTTTGCTTGTTGTGTCGAGGAGAGGGTCATGAATTGAAGGGCTGTCCTAGTCTTTTCAATCCTGACCGCTGCTCCTCCACTCATGACAACATTGTCCCTATCGCTCATTCTTTACCCATGGAGGCAATTGTGCCCTTTACCCCCGAGCTTGTCTCGTGCATGGACTCCTCACTCCCTGTGTATGGCTTCACTCCCAGTGATGATGATCACTCATCTATTAGCCAACAAGGAGAGGAATGGGAGCTCCTATATGCACCTGAGTGGGATGAGGAAAGTATTCTTTCCATCGGGGAGGCATTAGCAGATCTTTTTGCGGAGGAACCAAATCTTTTTGCTCCTCCAGTTTCTTTGCAAGATTTTTCTACACACATTCTTTATGATCCTATCAAAGTGAAGGAGTGGGGTGATGCTTCCGACTCGGAGGATGCTCCAAAGTGGGATGAGGAGTTTGTTTTCCCCGAAGGGGAGAATGAATGCTTTGAACACGATGGTGCACATCGGTGGGATGAGGAGGATACTCTCTCTGATGAGGAGGTTTGCACTTCCTCATGGGACGAGGAGGCCTAACTCACCACTGAGGCCCTTGAGTTCTTGGGTTCCCCTCGCTATGATACTTACGATGATGATAGCGATCTATCCTTGGATCTTGTCGGGAGTGAGACCGGGATCACTCCCCCGATTGATTTTTATTCATGTTCTTCTTCTTTTTTATCTCTTAATCCCCTTTCTCTATCTAAGCCTGTGCAGGTTGAGTCTTCACAGGTACTTCAGGAGGACTTGGAGCATTCTGCTCAAGTCAATGATGAGTGTATCCTCTCACGTGAGGAGGTTGATCCTTCCTCCGTAGAGGAAGCCCCACTCATTGCCTTCTCCTCTTACTGCCTCCCTGGAGATGATACCTTGCTGGGCAAGGATAGTTTCAGTGAGATGAGTGAGGACCAGGCCTCCTCCTCTTCTAACTTTCTTTTCCCTCTACCTGTGACAAGCAGGTATTATATATATTCGGGTAGAGGCGTGACTGTTCTATCGCCGTATCGGTACCTGCTACCGACACGCATATTAGAATAGTTACCTGTACATTTCCTTTTTCATAGACCCATTAGCTAGAACTGCTTTAAGGTTGAATAAGTCGTGCTGGGATGACAATAACCCCAGTAGTTATCTTACTTTTCCTGCATTTTTATTTCTTCTAATCATGTTTAGTTAGCTGTAGTTTATTTTAGTTTGTCTTTTTCTTTTGTTTTTGTGGAGCTCACCCCTGCAGGTACTCATTGCAAATTCTGAATGGCGGGATTGCTTCAGATTTCCACGCACCTTCTGGTATGCTCACTTGCTGAGCATTGGGTAACTTCTTCCCTAGCTTTCGATTTTGATTTTCACTGTCATATCATTTTGTTGTATTGTTTAGATTAAGTCTGGGGGAGAGCCGTTATATGTTACCCACTGCACGTGCACATCTCATTTGCATACTAGAAGTATTTTAATTTCAGTTATTTAGTATTGTTCATCTTCACTGTACACCACTGCACCCACTTTAGCGCGCACTCGCTTGTTTGTATGCTCCCGTATATTCAATTCTTGGATGTGATGTAGGAAGTGCTGTATTAGCCAAAATAATTGCAAGATGGAGTGGAATGTTGACTCTTGTAGTGCTCTAGTTGAATACTCGTGTTTGCATAGGGATTTGAGTAGAATTAGTTTTTGTTTATGCTTCTAATTTATAATTTGTAGATTTGCGTAGATTTTAATTTATTTTACTCGAAATGGTGAATGTGGTTGAATCTTGCGGTAGCGTGGTATTGTGTGTAGGCGAATGCGAGGTTCGTGTTGCTCGAGTTGGGAGGAAGGATTACCTTTCTCGGGGGTTAAGAACTTGCCCCAAGCGACTCTCGAAGCATGGGTGCGAATGACTTGCAAGTTGAGCGTGACATAGGCCATCTATTTGGCAAGCTTGAGCTTTGTTCTACCATTCCTATACACTAACCGTTGCTAGCCTATTTTGTGCCTACCCGATCTTTTGATTCAGCTCCACCATACTTCACCAAGGCCTAAAAGCTAATCCTATTATCGCAACCAAAAATTAAGCTAAAAGCATTTATGAATTGTAATTTTTCAATGCGGTGCGGTGATGCGTAACTTCAGTGTTGATGTGGAAGTTTTAAAAAAAATGTCTATGTGCTGAGAATTGTGCTAATTAATTTGGGGATAAAAAGAAAAGAAAAAGAAAAATATATATATATTTATCCCTAGCGCTTTAATTGAAGCATATTTTAGTATTGATTGTTGTAGGCCGTGTGCACACCCGGTTCCAAAGTCATGTCTGGGGGTGTGTTACACGTGTATTATTGGGGCTGCTATGATTTAGCACTTTTGTGTGCTCATTTGGGTTGCGATTAGCCTTCACGTTTATCTTTGCATTCCAAACCGTAACTCAAGCCTCATGTATACCTAAAGTCCTATCGATTCGTCTTGTGAGTTCACTAGCGTCGTGGAGAGAGTGTGACCGGGCGAGCATATGGTTCTCGACGTTGATGGATTTCAACGGAGATAATTTCGAGTTCCGGTCTTGGGTAACATCCACCTGCGCGTCTAGCTTACTTTCGTACTACGCGAGACCACGAGATTCACCAACATTCCATTTTTGAGTAAAAATAAATTCCTTTTTACGCATTTACACTTTTATAAAGTAGCTAGCATATGTAAAAACTTCTTCTAATGAACTTCTATGCACACTAGTAGGAAACTTCGCATTCTATTCCATGTTTGCAATTTTTTTGGTTAGCTATGCTTTTCCTACTCCGCCGGAGATGGTTTGCTCGGGACGCGCAAACAGTTAAGTCTGGGGGTGTGATGAGTCCCAATTATATACACATATATGGACTCATCTGGGCCGTTTATCTAGTCATTCCACTGCACTTTAGCCTTGTTTTAGCTCATATTTGTCATTCTATGCAAGGTGCACTTCTTGGCCTAATTTGGTGTGTTTTTATGTTTATTCTCTTTTGATAGCCTTATCGTATTGTTGAGTGCCACTTTCAGTGGCCTGATTAGCATTTCTGTAGGAACAAGAGTCGTGCAGGTGTTCCCGGTACAATTCTGTACAGGAACACTGCGCACGATCACTGGTTCTATTGCGCACGACCACTGGTCGTGCGCCGCTGATCGTGCGCACTTAATCCCCATTTTATGAGTTCTGTCTCGACCAGTGCGCGCGACCACTTACGATAGTGCGCACGACCACCGGTCGTGCGCCACTGGTTGTGCGAACATTATATTTTATAAATTTCTTACATTGCAGGCTCCGCCCAGGCAGGCGCACGATCACATGATTCTAGAGCGCACGACCACTGGTCGTGCGCCACCGATCGTGCGCACTGTTTATTCCAGCGCCTATAAATTGACCTGCTTGCGAATTAGGTCGTGATCCATCATCCGACTCCGCCCAGCTCCGCCGTTTTCCGCCCTTTTTGCAGGGTTTCGCCTCCTTCTTCACCGCCCACCTTAGGGAGGAGCTCCGGGCAAACTTTCAACGCCAAATCCTCGCCGGAGCTTCCTCTCGGCCATCTCCTTCATCCAAGAGCTTCAAGAAGGGAATCAACCTAGCCTTCTTCTTCAAGATCGGAGCAGCTTGTGTGATCATTCCACCGGTTCGTGACCTGAAGAAGACGGGTCCATTGGAGAGTAGTGACAGCTCTCTCTACCCCGGACGCAGTTGAGGACCGAGCTTGGACGCGGATTGACAACCCGACGATTCCTTCCGTAAACCCTCAACAAGACTTCGGAGTCGGTCGATTTCGCACACTCACCTCCCCTTGTAGTGCTAGCTTAGTTGAATTTCTTATATGTTTGATGAAGTGTGTTTTGATTATTAGCATTTATACTTGATTATGTCAATGTGATTTGGGTATTCCTGCTCATCATTTTGAGGTGTGCCTTGTGGTGTGGATTGTTGGTTGTGTTGTGCCGCCCTAACAATCGTTAGTGGTGTGCTTTGCGAAGAGGTGCTTGCGACCCTCATTCCGCCGTTCTCTCCATATCATTCGTATGCCTACTCTTCCATCCGCCTAGCGAAGCGTGGCATAGCGGCCCGTGTAATCCATTCCGACTCCGCCGGTGCGAACCATTCCATCCGCTTGCCTACTCTTCCATCCGCCTAGCGAAGCGTGGCATAGCGGCCTGTGTAATCCATTCGCCCTACGAAGCAGTGCGCTCAAGGCCTGCACAGTTCGACTCCGCTTGCCTACTCGTCCATCCGCCCTTGCGATGCAGCGCGCTCAAGGCCTGCCTAGTCTCCATCCCGCCAAGCGAAGCATTGCATTGCGGCATTGCATAGGAGTAGTTGTAGTTGTTTTCTTTTATTTTCCACAAACCAAATCCCCCATTTCCGCATCCATCCGACTCAAGGACTTCGATCTCAAGTCCTTCCTCGAACGTTAACTCCACCTTACTTTGTTCCTTGAGAGATTCGATACTCGGGGATTACTCCTCGTTTTATATTACTTGAACGATCGGTACACTGTCGTTTCGTGTCGCAGTTGAGCTACCGCCTATAGCGGTGTGCGAGATTTGCGCCACCATAAAGCAGATCTATTTTACGCCAAAGGGCGGGTACCTTGTACTTCTCCACCTGCAAGCCGAGCGATATGGCCTTCTCGCCCATCATCTTTAATTGCTCTTTCGATTCGAGCAGACGCTTCACCGTCTGATGGCTAAGCTCGGTAGACCGCAGGAGCGAGCGTGAGGTCTGGTGAGCCAGATACTCGGTCGATACCTTCTACAGCGACTCGGCATTGGCGTGACCAAAAAGGGCAAACGTGACATCGAACGCCTCGCCTTTATCCTCCCAATCCTCCGACCAAGCGGGGAGGTAAGTGCTTAGAGTCACCTCATGGGCGCTCTCCGCCCAGGTCACCAGTGGGCGACCATAGGCATCCTGGCTTCGGATGCATTTGTTGAAGTTTGGATGGCTATAAGGCTCGCCAGCCTCGGAAGGATCCTCCTTCGCGATGGGATCCTTGGTCACAACCTGCTTCTTCTTCCTCGCAGGCCCCGGGACCCTGCTCTTACCTTTCCTTTTCCTCGAAGATCCGTCCAGAGATAAAAGTGTGAGTACAGCGGATACTCTCTCAGTAATTTACCTTCACCCGGGAAGATCTCTGGGAGCACATCTACTCGCCTTCGCCAGAAGACCACATCAAAGCGGCGACCTCTGAAGAAGTCGAGGAGCTTCCCGCGAGGTCCCTCCAAGAAGGGAGTCACGAAGATATGCTCGGGTGGCTGGTAGGAGGTGGAGGAATGGATTCGAAGTCGCCACTAATGACGACTAGCTGCTCGCCCCAGCGATGATTCTTATTTGTCGTGCCGACCAGGGTGCAGACATGGTTGTAGAAGAAAATGATGCCCTCGTCAGTCGTCATGAAGCTGAAGATCCTCCAGAAGACGGAGAGATCAAAGATGATCTTCTCTTCTCGTAAGAAGCAGAGGAAGCCTATGATCATCGCCATTCCATTTGGATTGATCTGGGAGGGGACTATCCCGAAGTAGCGCATAATTTGGTATAGTTCTGGCCACAGCGGTAGCCGCAGGCCGACCTTGAAATGGTGAATAGGGCAGACGATCTCGCCCTCCGCAAAGCTATTCAAGCGCCCGCTCCGGCGAGGAAGCCTGGCCAAGTACCCCGGGGACAGGTACATCTCCGCAAAATCGTCTAAATCCTTTTGTCGCGTGACGAATTTTTGAAGGTAGCCGCCGCAAAGTTCCTCGCATGGTTGGCGCGCCGAATAGGGGCCTCGTCAGCCATCTCGGTGTAAAGAAGGAAGAGAAAGTCTGCGAGTAGTAAAAGCGAGAAGGAGGGAGTACTCGCGCAAAGGGAGGTAGAGTCGCTGATAGCGTAATAAATACTTACCCACCCCCTATTTATAGGCAAAGGTAAGGTGCGGGAGATTGGCTACCCCGCCGCGACTAGAAATAAGGGGGTAATGAGTAGCAGAGGAATTCGTCATATCCGCGTTATACGTCAAAACCGCCGACCTTCAGCACGCGAGGACCTGCGCTAGAATATGGAGCAAACTCGCCAAATATACGCGACATTCAAGCAACAAATACTCGCAGAAATAGAGAAGAAAGAAGACAAAGCAATAAACCGAAGGCGAGTATTAATACTTGCCAAATAAATATTACAAAGTCAAATGTTTATTGCAAAACACCAGAGGCGTTCAAATCAGCATACAAGCGATAAAGGAAGAAAGTAGAAAGCTACTGAGGTCTTTGGGTATTCGCCTGAGGATCGAGAGGCTAAGGATGTCGCCCGACCCAGCCCATGCTGCGCGTGCGCTTGAAGTGCTCCAGGGCCACCGACATCGCATCCTCACTTTGGCGCAACTGATCATCAATCCTCGCCAGCCGGCCAACCTAGCCCATGCTCGCCCGTATTCCAACCAACTCGTCATGATGAAGTTGTTGGCGATGCTCGATCCTCGCAATCCGGCACTCCAGGTCATGGATGGACTGGAAGCGGGACTCAGCGCTAGCTAGGAGAGTCTCAAACTCTTCCAGACTGGTGACCCGGACCTCCAACTCGGTAAGGCGGCGATGAGGCTCACTGACCTCCAGGCGCTCGACCTTCGCCTCTAGTTCAAGGTACGCGCGAGCGACCTTCTCCTGATACTCGCGGGGTGAGAGCCTGCTAGCATCGATCAACGCCCCCCCCCCCCCCCCCCCCCCCCCCCCCCCCCTTGGCGTAGTAGTGTGAGCTACGATTAGAGACAGGAGCGGCAAAGTCAACAACAAATCTAGCAAAGAAGAAGTGACTATCAGAAAATTGGCGATTACCAGGCCGAGGCGCTTCGCTCCTCGCATCGCGACGAGGGCTGCGAGATCGTCCCCGGCGAGGAGTCCTAACTCGGCGCGGAGAAGGGTTGCGATGATCCCGCTGATCCGCAGAAGATCCGCCGAGGTGATCCCTGCTCGGAGGCACATTCCCCCGGCTGCGACCATCCCATGGTCGCCCTTCCCCTCTCGGGGAGAAGAAGCTTAAAGTCCTATTACACTGCAAGGACTCCGTAGGATGGATCGAAGGGACGACTGAGGAGGAAGGGCACTGATCGCCTGAAGCATTAGTGAGAGGCGGCAAATGAGGCGGTGGCAGAAGGCCACCCTCGGGCGGCTGCGAAGTACTCGACGGCGCAGATCGCAAAGAAACCGGCGGCGGTGGAGGTAGACTGCTCGCCGAAGGATCCTACTCTGGAAACAGAAATATCTACATTAATAGCAGGCCTAATTCCAGCATTGAATAAATCGGCAGATAAGAATGTCTGTCCATAGGCTCGCACCCCGAAGGTTGCAAGGACTCATCCCCATGAGGCCTCTGACCAGTATGCGTCGTAGACGAATTGTAAAGGACCTGCACCGAGCGACCCGGCTGCAAACCCGCCCGAGATTCCAGCGCGACCATCGACAATGATCTCAGAGGAGAGATATTTGGAGTCTCTCCCGAAGCTCCAATAGTCGGCGTGTCTGCAAATAGAGAAAAGAGCGTCAGAACCTCGCCAACAATATCAAGATAACGTCAAATCTGGTAGGGGCAAGAAGGTGTTTTCTACCTCGCAAGGAGACGGGGTCAGGGTGAGTTTGGGTCTGGGACCCGGTGGTGCCCACCTCAGGGGTACTCGCTGGAGCACCCTGCTGCTCGGCTGGAGGAACGTCGGCGTCCTCCACAACAGCGGACTGTTTCTTCTTCTTCTTCTTCTTTTTGGTGAGCTTCTTTCTCTTTTTGGAGGCGAGGAAGTCACCGAGCTCGTCATGTTCGCGAGTACGTTTTTGAGGAGGCGTCAACAAGCCTAGAAGGGCACTCATATCCTCGACAGCCTCTTCTGCGGCAGTTCGTGACATCTTGAGCGAGTTTAGAGAGGCAACCCAATAAAAGATCCCCCCCACTCTATATATAGAGTCCCAGATTCAGCCAAACGGATGTTGAGTATACCTGATGCTCGCCCGAAGCAGCTCATCGAATAGGGGTTGGATGATTATTTCCGAGCTACTTCGTTGCTCGCAAAGAGCGGGGATTGTGTACAACTCATATTCTCCGAGGGTGGGACCCAATTCAAGCCACATAGGCGAAAAGTCAAAATCAAAGGTCAACACGGAGGACAGGAGTAAGAAACTGAAGACAACCCAGTAAGCAGAGACAACAGAAGACCTGCGCGAGTATAGACGAGCATGTGTGAGCAAGTCCCTTACTCGCCCGGTGGGCGACCATAGTGGATGCTCGCCGAAGCCAGTCGAGATTCCCCTCAATGCCGCGTAGTCGTCGGGCTGGGCTGGGCTGTAAATAGCCCCCTCCCCTTTGGTTTTCCTATAAGTAGGACCCCAGGGGTACTTGGATTGACGCCTTTTGGGATGAGCCTTCGAAACCCTATTTTCGAAGACTTGTCCCCCTGAGTTATTGACCGTCATCCTCGACCGTCATCCTAGATACTCATCAAGTTGGTGTCTTCCTCGTACCCTGCTCGACCATCTTTGGTTGTGGAGGAGAAGTCTCTTCTGAGCTTCTGGGTACGTGGTGGGACCTCCCTACCGCATCACCTGGGGTCCTGTTGTTGCTCTTCTAGCCCTTTCATCGTTGTCAGTCAAGCCGTCTAGTCGGACCGCTGGGCGAGTAGCCTCCGGCTGCATTGATTCGAATTTTGGAACCTAGGATTTTCCTGGCTTCAACACTTAGTATATACCTCGCGGAAGATCAAGACGGTTTGTCGAGAACTACATAAATTTGCATCATTACCGAGTTCAAATGTTCTTAAAAGTCATCGATCTACAACTACAAGAGCTTAACAATCAGTTCGATGAGGTGAGTATGGAGTTGCTAAATTGTATGGCTTGCTTGAATCCCGTTAATTCATTTGTTTGTTTTGACGAGCAAAAAGTACTACGACTTGCAAAGTTTTATCCTAATATTTTTTCAAGTTTGGAATTGTTTAATTTTGATTTTCAACTTGACAACTTCATTGTCGACATGAGAAGTGATGAGAGATTTTCCGATTTGAAGGATCTTGGTCATCTCTCTGCGAAGCTTGTTGAAAAAGGTAAACACGTTGCTTATCAACCAATTTATAGGCTTTTGAAGTTTGTACTAATTCTTCATGTGGCTACTGTGAGTGTGGAAAGAGTATTCTCAAGCATGAACTATGTCAAGAACAAGTTGCGCAATAGTATGGGCGATCAAACGTTGAATGATTGTCTGGTTACTTTTATTGAGAGAGACGCGTTTTTGGAAGTCTGTGATGACGGCATTATTGATCGTTTTCAAAAAATGAAGACTCGTCGTGGAAAATGTTATTTTGTACGACTTTATAATGACAATATTTTAAGCTGAGTTTGCTATGAAAAAAATTTGTGCCCCCCCCCCCCCCCCCATTACAAAATTCCTGGATCCGCCACTGTCGGTGGTGGCGGTCATGAACACTGTTGAAACCGATTTCTCGGTCTCTATGGAGTTCGGGGCCCTCACCGAGATGAGGGGCGACCAACCCTTACTCCCCCCAAGGGAGAGCTCTAGGTTGAAGGTTGAGGAACTATGGACTGGACCAAGGGCTTAGTGGGGAGGTCCCACCACATACCCGGAAGTCCCATAGGAACTTCCCCTCCCAAGCCACTACTGAAAGTATCTAGTTGCGGCCTAAATCACCTAGAGGGGGGTGAATAGGTGGAATCTATGTCTTTATGCGGAATTAAAAATTTAACACAGAAAAGCAAACAATCAAACACAGCACAGACACAAGGATTTTATAGAGGTTCCCCGATGTGGGTAGTCCTCTTTCCCGCCTCGCCTATCTAGCACTACGAGGCTAGACTCGGCTACTTCACCAATCTCAGATTATAACAAATCTTACACCTCGGAGTCCAAACTCCTACAACTCGGAGTATACCACTCCTACAACTCGGAGTATAACAACTCCTACACCTCGGAGTAAACAACTCCTACAAATAATCTCGGAGTGAAAACTCCTACAAAAGAAAATATTGAAACAACAAAATACTTCTTCTTAACCTCTAAAGAGATTAACTTCAGATCTTGAAAACTGAGTCTTCTTCTTAACCTTGAAAGAAAGCTTGGCACTTGAAAGAAGTGGAGGAGAGAAGACTTGGCTAACCAGATCTGAATAGGCCCTTTGAATTACTTGAAAGAATCTTCAATAAGGAGAGCAACAATAAGATCAAAGGCCTTCTTCTGAGAAATCTCTAACAACAAGAGAGAAAGGATCTTGAGCAGCAAATGTTAGGTCTCAGAAATCTTGTTCAGCAAAAGAGAAAGGAGATCGACTTTTAGCTTTTTCTGAACTGTCGCCTGAAGAGAGATGTTTAGATCGAGAAAATTATTAAGAGGAACCCCTTGCCCTAAAATAAGGATTTATTTATAGGGAGGACTTCAACGGCTAGAGCGACAAGGAAGGGAGAGGCGACACGTGTACTGTTCATGGTGGCTAACCCTAATTTTCGAAAACAAAACAACGATTTGAAATCCGTCTGTCCGTCATTCGTCGAGACTTCACGTGAACATCCGACGAATTGACTTAGCTGCATAAATTTCTTCAAAACCCAGCCAAAATGACCTCTGTCAGCATTCGTCGGGATTCGTCGGAATGACCCGAGTCATCTCGACGAATGGACTTGGCTGCATAATTTTCTTCACAACTCAGCCAATGCAGTAATGATCCTGAGCAATTGATTGTGATTGGTGTCTCAGGATGAATGTGATCTGCAAGAAGGAGTTAACAAAAAGAAGATAAATAATCAAAGTTTTGCTTCTTCTTTTTGCTCCTCTGTTTTTCTTCTTCTTCCTTTTCCTGTACAGCAAGTGTTAATATATTCTGTCTATAATCTTCCTACTATATTGTACAACAATATAAACTATATATATAATCTGTCGAGAGAAACAACAGTATATCTTCTGATATATATTATCTGCTGTATATAAAATCTGCTATATAATAAGTTGTTTCCTGCTGACGTGTAAAAGAGCTGTTTTCTTCTTTCGGCTAATTTTAATCCTTGCCGACCAAAGAGGAAGGATATATTATCTCTTTCATTTAGCAGATCCTCGAGCTGTCCTCTTTCCTTCTTTTGCTTGTTGCAACGGCTACAACATTTATTATTTCTGCTGCCAACGGCTATAGCAATTAATGCTTGCACGCTATAAAGTCAGGTCAACAATATATATAACAATATATATATAGGATAAATAAAATATTGCTTTAAATAAATCTGACAGCAAATATATAATATTTAGTCGAGCTAAATGATATAAAATAAATGCTGCAGAAATTCGTCGACCTCAGCTCATCATTCGTCGGGCTGAGCTCGCCAAATGATATTCTGAGCATTGATTAACTGCAGAGGACTTTCGTCGAGCACTGCTGGGATTTCGTCGAACACAGACTGCTGAGCTGTTCGTCGACCGCTGAGATCTGAGGAATTTGTCGACCGCTGCTTCCTTGATATTTCGTCGAGCGCCGTCCGATGAATGCTGAGCGCCGTTCGACGGATGCTGAGCGTCGTTCGCCGTTCGTCGAACGCAGGCAATATATATAATATTTATTTCTTCTCTTATTTTCTGCCTATTAAAATGTGTTTCTTTTTAGCTTTCTTTCTTAATGAGATTTGTTCTAAGTTATAAGATATATTATAATATAAACTTAGACACTAATGGTGGATCCTAACTCAAATCAAAACTAAGGTTCCAACAATCTCCCCCTATTTGAGTTGGGATCCTAATCCAAATTACAACTAGGTTCTAACAATCTCCCCCTATTTGGTTTAGGATTCCTAAGCATAAAAAGTCTTGAATTAACTTAAGGCTTAAGGGATAGAGATTATTTTCTTAAATTTCTTCTTTAAAACTAAGCAATTCTGATTTCCTAAATTTTGATTTTAATATGTGAATTGCTAGCTGTTATTAGATTCTATGAATTTGAAAATCATAAATACAAAGTCTGATAGCTTCTTTCTATAGAATCCCCTTTAATTAGAAGAGACTCACACTCAGTGCCATGATCATTTCTGATCAATGCAATTACAGTAGAATGCTCAACATGATTTTAGGAGAGAAAAAATATGGAAGAATGTGAAGTCTATCTGACTTTGTTTTTGAGATATAAATTCAAGAGAATCATAAAACTGCTTATTTAATTAAATTTTTTTTTAAAAGACAATGTTTTATAATTAGATATTTTGGTCTTTTTATTTCATTGAAATACAAATTTGAAATTTTTTGATTTTGCTGAACATACATAATTTCTTTTTCTTTAAAATTCTGTTTGAACTTATCAGCTTTAAATATCTTATTTTTTAACCAGATAGTTTGTTCTACAGAAATTTTGAAAGGAGTTAAATTAATTATTTTTGTTAACTCTTTTCTAATGTTGTTTTTAGAATTTATTAAACCTGTATGTGTTAACTTAAGATCTGATTGGTGATTTTTGGATTTTATTAAATCTGTACCTGATGATGATTTGAAAACAGATTTAGAAAGATCAGAGGTAGAAATAAAGTTTGAAGTTACCTCTACTACCTTTTCTGGTTCAGATTCTGCATCTGAGATATAATTTGAGCCATATATAGCCATCATACAGAAGTTTCTAGCTTTTTGTTCTTCCTTGTCTTCTTCTTCAGTTAGAGTAACTGATGGTTCTGCATCAAAAATGATGTTAGAGGAAGAGGAAGAAGATGGTTCATTTACCATCCTTGAGAGAGAGTTCCAGATGTTCTTTGCTGAAGTGCAATCAGCCACTTTAAGAAAAATGTCTTTGGACATTAATTTAGACAATATCTCCATGGCCATGATATCAGCACTTTTCAGCATTTCTTGATCATCAGATGAAGAGGTTGATGATGAAATTCCTGTCAAAATAGATTTATAAATACTTTCATCTATGGCATTCATATATAACTTAATTCTAACTTGCCATAATTCAAATCTATCCAAATTACATAAAGGTGGATCAGAAAATGAAAAATCTGAATGTGTCATTTGGAAAAACCTTTTTAAAAACAAAATAAGAACTAAGTGATCTTTGTGATTTCAGGTGTTAGCCTGTGTGAAAAATCAACTTCCTCTGATACCAATTGAAAGGGGTTCAATTGAGTATCAGGTGCAAGAAATTGAAAAAATAAAATCAGCATCCACTGATACCAATTGAAAGGGACAATTGATATGCTCTGATGAGGGTGATTGATAAAATCAACCTGCTTTGATACCAATTGAAAGGATAGTTTAGTTCTTATTTATGTTATTAAAACTCTTGTTTAACTTTGTTTCAAAATAAATGATATATATAACTATATAGATGAGTTTGCTGAGTAATAAAAACAAACAGTAGGAGTGCATACAAAATCACAGCAAATGAGAAATAAAACAAAGCACACAACAAGCAAACCACAAAATAAACAAGCATCCAGATGACATAAAGAAATATAGTAGTTCCCCTCAACTGGGTACATCTACTCTTCTACCCACTGGTAGGAATCCACTGGAGGTTGTTGATAAGGTGCCCTGACACCAAGGTGATTTTGATAAGGTGTCCACACACCAATGGGAGTTTTGAACAGGTGCCCAATTCACCTATAAGCTTTTGATAAGGTGCTTATAAACCAAGTTGTAGGTTTTTGCTAAGGTGGCCTGTCACCGGGAGTAAACTTTTGAAGGGAGTTTTAACCCTTTACAAGATGGGAGAAATAAAGGAAAACAAAAACAGATGTTGTTCTTCTTTTACTAAGAAGACACTTGATGAAGATGATGTTGAAGAGCTCCCCCTGTCTGATATAATTGTTGACAGTTTGTGTAGGCCTCTTCGCTTGATTGTACAAACTCCTTTCTTCTTATGCAGTAATGATCCTGAGCAATTGATTGTGATTGGTGTCTTGGGATGAATGTGATATGCAAGAAGGAGTTAGCAAAAAGAAGATAAATAATAGAAGTTCTGCTTCTTCTTTTTGCTCCTCTATTTTTCTTCTTCTTCCTTTTCCTGTACAGCAAGTGTTAATATATTCTGTCTATAATCTTCCTACTATATTGTACAATAATATAAACTATATATATAATCTGTCGAGAGAAACAGCAGTATATCTTCTGATATATATATTATATGTTGTATATAAAATCTGCTATATAATAAGTTGTTTCCTGCTGACGTGTAAAAGAGATGTTGTCTTCTTTCGGCTAATTTGAATCCTTGCCGACCAAAGAGGAAGGATATATTATTTCTTTCATTTAACAGATCCTCGAGCTGTCCTCTTTCCTTCTTTTGCTTGCTGCAACGGCTACAACATTTATTATTTCTGCTGCCAACGGCTATAGCAATTAATGCTTGCACGCTGTAAGGTTAGATCAACAATATATATATAGCAATATATAAATAGGATAAATAAAATATTGCTTTAAATAAATCTGACAGCAAATATATAATATTTAGTCGAGCTAAATGATATAAAATAAATGCTGTAGAAATTCGTCGACCTTAGCTCATCATTCGTTGGGTTGAGCTCGCCAAATGATATTCTGAGCATTGATTAACTGCAGAGGACTTTCGTCGAGCACTGCTGGGATTTCGTCGAACGCAGACTGCTGAGCTGTTCGTCGACCGTTGAGATCTGAGGAATTTGTCGACCGCTTCTTCCTTGATATTTCGTCGAGCGCCGTCCGATGAATGCTGAGAGCCGTTCGACGGATGCTGAGCGTCGTTCGACGTTCGTCGAACACAGGCAATATATATAATATTTATTTCTTCTCTTATTTTCTGCCTATTAAAATGTGTTTCTTTCAGCTTTCTTTCTTAATGAGATTTGTTCTAAGTTATAAGATATATTATAATATAAAGTTAGACACTAAAAGTGGATCCTAACTCAAATCAAAACTAAGGTTGCAACAAACTTAGTTATGTCACCTATTTCAGTTTAGAGGAGGAGAAATTTGATGTGGCAGACTTGTTACTTTCCTTGATTCGCTATTCATACAAGTTGCGGCAACCTTCCCGCCAGAGATATAACAACTTGCCCCTGGGTGGCATCATACAACGGGTTATTCAGGTGATGTACCCTTCTATTGAAATAGGTTTTTACTTGATAGATTGCTTTCCTCCAATCTATAGTACCTCACACTTGCGAGCAATATCCCTCCCGGATGACCCATCGACGTCTACTCGACCACCATTCCGGCGAGGAACGTCAGCCAGAGAGACACGGGATGGTTCATATGATCGATTCCGAGAAGATATGGGAGAACGGATGACACAGGTGGAGAAGGATATATCGGAGGTAAAGAAGGGTGTGCTCGGCATGAAAAAATGTTGAAATTTATGATTAAGGCCTTAAAGTTGACACCGTCATGGTCAGAAAGAAGGGAATGGGATAGCCCAGTAGAGGATCTGCCAAGACATTCTGTTCAGAGAACACGCAGATGACAGTCACCAAGTCTAAGTGTGGAGGAGGTAGATGAGGAAGAGTAGTGGAGTAGGAAGGTCCTGAGGGAGACAAGTTTTCAGTTTTGTAATAATACAGGAATTTGAACACATGTTCATGGATGCTGTTTGCTAGCTCAGGCGTTACCAGCTAGCGCTAGCGCTATCTGCAATGTTTAATTTTGTTGTTTTTAGATGTTTGACTGTTTTTATCTGATCCTTCTTTGGTAGTTTTTGAGGGTTTTGTTTTACGTTTTATTTATAAATTGTGAAGTCATGACGTGGAGATGTTTAGGCAATTTTAAGATCATATGTAGTATATTTTTGAAATCCTATGGTTAGAGATTTTAATTCCACATAGAAAATTTTGAATTCAATTGTTTAGGCATAGCTAGTGGTTGATAGCGAGATATTTTGTACTTTTGCTCTTGCCCGGTTAGGGACACCGTGTATAAACTCTGGCTACAACCTTATTTAATATATTAGTATTTTTGAGTTTGCTTCCGCTTATGAATGTATCTGGATATGATGATGTTATATAGCCTTACAAGGCAGTCATTCTGCACTTGAAAAGCGGGCACGTTCTTCCGCTTGGATAACGTAGAACGAACGTCTTTGGAATAGGGCTCCCCCTCGAATCAGTCGTGTTTAGGAGTGGGGACCTTACATGGGAGTCTTACAATGTCGACCACCTTCTTGTTGTCTTGACAGTTTTGATGAAACATCAGTTATAAGCAAATTTCTCCAAGTGTGAGCATCTGTGACATTTCTGGTGCACATCGTTAGTGGAGAGGGAATTATGGTGGATTAGATGAAGGTTTCAGTGATTTGAGAGTGGCCTGAGTTGAGGATAATAGCAGAAGTCCAGAGATTTCTGGGGCTTGCAAGCTACCACATGCACTTTCTGGAGAACTTTTTATGGATTGCACTTCCCCTCACTACTTTGAGTAGGAAGGAACAGAGGTTCATTTAGACGTAGGAGTGCGCTCGAGATTTTGAGAAGCTGAAGAGTCGACAGATTTTTGCCCCAATCTTGTGTTTGTCATATGGTACTGAAGGCTACCAGGTGTATAGTGGCGCTCCGAGGAGTGGTATAGGTTGCGTTTTATGCCAATTTGGTAAGGTTATCGCCTACGGTTTGCACTAACTGGTGGTGAATGAGTGGAACTACCCGTCTACGATTTAGAGTTGGCGGTCATGGTGTTTGCTTTGAAGTTGTGTAGGCACTACTTATATGATGTGAAGATCAAAATCTTCATAGATCATACGAGCCTAAAGTACCTGCTGGATCAGAAGGATCTGAATATGCGCTAGAGGAGATGAATGGAGTTCTTATGGGACTACGCATTCGATATACATTATACCCCGGTAAGGGGAATGTGGTCGCAAACGCTTCGATTCATTGAGCACCGATGCAGGCGAGTTGGATTCTGACTCAGGATGAGCTTTTGGAACATGAGTTAGAGGCCTTGGAGATCTCTTATGTAGATATAGGATCATCTTCCACTGCTATTCCGAGTTGGATGGAGGTACAATATGACATTGGAGATAGTGTTAGACAAGCATTAGAATTTGATCCGAACATGCATCGCTATTTTGCGGGGGGTGCTGAGGGGTAGAATGTCAAGTTTTCTTTCGAGGATGGGAAACTACGAAAGGATGGCAGGCTATGTGTCCCTAATATTGAGAAAATGCGTGATGAGTTGATGTATGGGAATCATTTCACCAAGCACTCAATTCATCCGGGGAGTACCAAAATGTATCAAGACATGAAGACACTATTTTGGTGGCCAGGCGTGAAGAAGGATATAGCACTTTATGTGGCAAAGTGACAAATTTGCACATTAGTGAAGGCTGAGTACCAATAGCCTGGAGGTTTCCTGAAGTCATTGTCAATTCCGAGGTGGAAATTCGATGATATTTCTATGGACTTTGTGCACTGGTTGCCAAAGTTGCAACCAAAAAATTACTCGATTTGGGTGATCGTAGATCGGTTGACTAAGGTAGCTCATTTCATTCCAAATCAGAAAAGTGATTCAGTGGAGTAGTTGGCAAAGTCTTATGTGGAGAACATTATTCGATTACGCAGTGTTCCTCACATCATTGTTAGTGATCGTGATGGGCGGTTTACTTCTGACGATTGGAGGCATGTTCATCATTTGTTGGGCATGAAGCTCAAATTTAGCACAACCTTCCATCTGCCTACAGATGGAAAAACCGAGAGGACCAACCGAAAGATGGTAGATATGCTCCATAGGTGCGCTTTAGACTTCAAAAAGCATTGGGAGGATCACCTTTACATGGTGGTGATCACTAATAACAACAGTTATCATGACAGAATTCAGATGGCTCCGTTTGAAGCATTGCATGGTAGAAGGTGACATATTCCTTTAGTGTGAGCGGAGATCGAAGACATCAAGCACCAGAACGTGGAGTTCGTAGTTGGAGATTGGGTGTACTTGAAATAAAGCCATTTAATGGAGCATCGAGGATTCGACATATGGAGAAGCTGAGTCTGAGGTACTTGGGGCCATTCAAGATCACTGAGCGCATCGACGATGCACCTTATCAACTTGCTTTATCATCATAACTTAGTGGGTTGCACGACGTATTCTATATTTTAGTGTTGAGGAAGGCGGTGTTAGAGCCCGAGTCTATGTTGGAGGCTAATAGTGTGCCAGTGGAGAGCAACCTATCTACGAAGGTGATGCCGATCTGCATCATTGATACAAATATTTGGCAATTGTGGAGAAAGGCCGTCATGATGGTGAGAGTATTTTTGGACAACTGTGGCCGTGAGGAGCTCTCTTGGAAGCCAAAAGAGGTCATGCACGAGAAGTGCCTCATACTCTCTGAAATTTAAATGATGGAGTGTGGTTAGCCAGGTCGTGGTGTGCGAGTATCGGGTTTTGTTGGGTTTAAATAATAATAAAAAGACCAAAAAACTAATCCTAGCCCCTTTACTTCACCCGACCCCTCTCCCTCTCTCTTTCTCACGTGAAACAGTCACCTCTCTCCTGACGCCTCCTTCTCTTTATTGTTCAGCCAGGGAGATTGCAAGGAAGGCCAACTTTCCACCCATTCTCTGTTCTTGTTCAGGTAGGGCACCACCTTGCCGACCATCTTCCTCCCATCTCTCATGCTTCCAACATCTGAGAGACGGACCCCCCTCATTTTCCATCCCATGCAATCATCGCAGAAAAAGGAGGTTGCTTTTCCCCCTCCTTTGTCTGATGCTTGTTCATTTGGTGGTTGGCTGAGGTTTTAGAGGAGATCCCTTGTTGAGACCAGCAAACCTCTTGCTTTAGGGGTTGGCCAACTGAGGGAGTTAGAGGTGCACGTCTAGGGTTTTCTGAAATCCATCGTGGGGAGTTGATTCGAAGCTCATATCACTAAGTGAATACCTAATCCATAAGAGGACAGCCATCACGAACGTTATTATGCCTCTGAAATGCGTGCATAGGGTAATGACTTCTTTCATCGGTATTAAGACCGTTATTTTGGATATTTTAATTGTTTTTGTGCAATGAGAGTCCCCTCACGCCATTTTGGATGAAGGCGGAAGCTTCGCCAGGGCATGGGATTGCGACCCTGACATATGTTTTGTATGAAATGCACGTAGAGTCCCACTCCTGCTACGCGATAGAGAGTGAGGACTCGGCCAGGGTGTGAAATTGCGACTCCGACGTAGTTTTTCTACTTTTACTTGCATAGGAGGGCTACCCGACACTAATTGGCGGCAGTGTGTTTCCCTCAATTCATTGTGAACCACCAGGTAGATTGAGTTTGTCCTCAGTATGAAATTGCATTAGTAATCCAACATGCGAGTTTGGATTTTGGCATGTTGTGTGAAGACTACCCGTGGCGATAAGCCCAGATTGGTTATGTTTTTGTTGATGTGCCTTTTGATTAGCCTTAGATTTACAAATGGGAATGTTTCGTATCATTCATCATAGCGGTTAAGGGAATTGTGGGTTTTCCTCGTGAAGGTTTCATTCCAAGATAGGCATACCCATTAGAACAACAATCTTTGAGGGCTTTGATAGGACGTGTAAATTACCCATCACTTTGTAGTTGTGATTATGAGTTGTTTAGGCTATGACATGTTATCCGTGTGTTACATCTCTACTTTACAAAGGGGCCTAGCCGGTTCAATTGAACCCTTGGAAGAGTTTATGTTGGGAAAAACCTAAGATTTAACTTAACAAATTATTTCTAAGTGATTTTGTATTCTAGGATAATTACCCTTGATGTATAGTGAAAGTAATTTGGTCATTAGATGTCATAGGAAGTCAAGCCAGTCATGGTTAGGAGAAGGCAATTTGAGATCAAGAAGAGAATCAGTTAAGTTAAATGTGTGATGACTAGAAGTCGATGTAACTCTGACTAGAATTCGACACATCTTCTGAAGTGAAGTCGACACATATCCAAAGCAGAAGTCGACGCAGGCGTCGATAAGTAATCGGTGTAACGTCGATTTTTAGTAATATCGATAAACACCTTTTCTAAGGTAGATTTCGATGCAACTTCAGTCAGAACTCGATGCAGCGTTGAATACTCATCCAGAAAGGAAACTTCGGGGGATTTTTTTAGAGTTATTTGAAGGATATGATTATAGAATTTATTCGAATCAATAGAGTTATTAGAAGAATATTTATGGGAAGAAATTTCTACATAATTTCTAAAGAAATATTTGGAAGATATATGAAGTGATTGACGGGATTTATGAAGAACACTTATGTAATCATTCAATCACATCTTATTATATTCCTTCTGAAGACAATCGACAAGAGGAAACTTTTCGAAATGAAAGAGACAAAAAAGTATTCTGATTTCTATAAAGGACATAGCACAGAAAATAGAAAACAGACATAAAGATCGGGCTTCCTCCTCTTCTTTTTCCTCTGCTACAGAAAATCAATGAGTGGATCAATCTTACAATCCTTTCAATTTTATTCACCAAGGATTCATCAATTACTGAAGATATAATCCACTAGAGTGCTAAAGAATCCTCAGAATCATTGCTGAAGGAGGATTTACAACAGAATTTTTTTCTGATTCATCTTCTTTTCTTCTTATTCTTTCTTTCTTTATCCAATTTGATTTGAGAAAAGAGTTTTTAGAATCCCTCTTGAAAGTATTCTGTTGTTGGTTAGATCACTTTATCAAAAGATCATAGTGTATGGTTATTAGAGTCTCCTTATCAAAAGACTCATTTTTTGGTTCTAAGAGTCTTCTTATCAAAATTCTTAGGCACTGGTTCTAAGAGTCTCCTTATCAAAAGACTCGGGCACTGGTATAGTGGATTCTTACCAAAGTGGCAGAAGAGTAGATGTACCTAGATTTTGGGAAACTACTATAGTTCTTATGTTCATTTGTTTTATGGCTTTTCTGTGTTTATTGTTTTTTATTTATTACATTTATTTTTACTGTGTAGTACTTAATTGTGGTTGTGTATTTTTGTGGATGATTGTTTAAGAGAATCAAAATCTAGTTACTCTTTTAATAAATGGTTTTAAATCTCTATTCACCCCCTGCCCCCTCTAGAGAATTCTCAGAGGCTTAATTGTTTACTTTCAATTAGTATCAGAGGGAGGTTGATCAGAAAAGGCTAACACCTTGATCAAAAAGATCTGAATAGTTAAAAATTTGTAATCACTAGGATATAAACTTATTTTGAAAAATGAGTTAAATCAATTCAAAGAATTTGCATCCACAAGACCTCCAGTGTGTAACCTAAAAAAGTTTACACTATGAAAAACCAGAATTAAGCTTTATATGAAATCCATTGATGGAGATATTTTTGATTCAATCCATGAAGGTCCCCCAAAGCCATACAAGAGGGACTCCAGTGGAAACATTACTCATGAGATTGCTCCTAGATTTGAATGGATAGAAACTAAGAAGCAAGCTAAATCCTGTGATGCCAAGGCCATGAATATCTTGGTATCTACCATGTCAGATGAAGTATTCCATAAAGTTGTTGGCTGCTAATCAGCCAAGGTGATCTGGGAATCTCTATCAAGAATTGTGGAAGGAAGTTCTTATGAAATAAAGGATAGTAAATCACTTCTCATATCTCAATATGAGAACTTCTAGAAGAAAACTGAAGAAAGTGTTGCTGAAATATATGTAAGATTCAGCATGATAGTGAGTGAGTTGAAGGGCTTGGAAAAAGATATTTCTCTAACTGAAATTAATGACAAGCTCCTCATGTGTTTTCCTAGCACATGAGATACAAGAATCCGGGATATAAGAGAATTAAGATGTCACAAGCAAATCACCACAGATGCCTTGCTGGGAAAATTGAAGTCTTATGAGCTACTTCTCAAAAGAAGCGTTGAATTTGAAGCCAAGGAAAAAGTATCTACTCCATCAAAAGAGAGATCAATGGCATTAAAGGCATCTGATGTAGTCTTCCAACACTGAAAAGGAGATGTTCAAACTCCTGTTGGAACACGGTCTTCCGCATCTCCTAGGTTTGAGAATAACAAATCCTATGTGTGTATTTAATCTCGTGTGATCTAAGTGTGCAGGATAACAGGTCAAAATGACTCAAGGTTTACATATGGTTGTTGCCACCGAAATTGAGCCATCAATTCCAATCTGATCACTAGCGTAGGCGGTAGTGGATAGCGCCGGCGCTAGCGCGATGCACAGAAGGCTTGCTGGAATTGTTGCCTCGGATTGAAGATCTTGCCGCGCAAAGAGTTTCTTAATCAAGGATAGCGTCGGCGGTAGTGGATAGCGCTGGCGGTAGCATAACTCACTTAAGGCATAGAGCAAGAGGTTGCCTCGGATGGGAGATTCTGCCGCGCAAAATGTTGCCTAATCCGGGCTAGCGCCGGCGGTAGCGCTAGCGTCGGCGGTAGCGTGAAGGCTATAAATTGGACCCCTTGCCTTCGTATTCTTCATCCTCTTTAGATCCCAAACTCCAGAGCCTCGTGCCACAGCAGAGAGAGGAAGTTGTAGAGAGATACTCCCACAAATCTGAAAAGCTGAAGGAGATCCGTGGAGAAGATTTCAACACGCGTCATCATCTTGACGAAATACCGCATCGACTACGATCATACTCTGCGGGCCTTCGTCCACTTCTCCAGGAGATCCACATAGGGAGTTTTTATATTATTATTTGTCTTTTTATTTCATTTCTAATTCTTGTAAACGGTTCGTTAATTCGCCTCGTGTTGGCGACTAGGTCTGGGTTAGACTTAGGGGGTAATTCGCCTTGTGTTGGCGACTAGGTCTAGGGAGTAGATCTAGGGGGTGCTCGAGGCCTTTCTGGGGATAGATTGGCTAGAGCGGCTTGAGGCCGTATCTGGGGAGAGATCGGCTAAAGCCAACCGGTTTGTGGGGATACGAGTCGGTATAGAAAACGAAAAAGAGTTTTACTAGTCGCCTTAGATTTCTAGCGTCATAGAAGTCAAGTTTTGTAAAACATTATTTGATATTAATAAAGCATGTCTCTTCCTTTGTTTTTACAAAACTTCTTATTGTTTTAATATTGCATTATTTCAAAGTTTTCTAAATATAATCTTAAGTTTTTTGAAAACCCTTATTCACCCCCCCCCCCCCTCTAAGGGCGCCTACCGATCCAACAAGTGGTATCAGAGCGGTTTTATTCCAATCGGCTTAACAACCGGGAATAATGGCGTCTCATGATCTCGCTTCTTTTAGTGGGGGAAATTTTTGTGAAGAAGAAAAATCACCTAAACCACCTTTATTCGAAGGGAAAAATTATAAAGGGTGGAAATTATTAATGGAAAAATTTATTAAAAGCTTAGATATCAATGCGTGGGATTTAGCAATAGTTAGACCAGCGGACGAATCAAATAAACAAGAGCGTCACCTAAATGCAAAAGCTATGCATTATATTTTTTGTGCTTTATCTCAAGATATTTTCAAATTAATATATTGTTTTTCTAGTGCTTACAAAGTATGAAATTTTCTTGAAGAAATGTATGATTCTCCTCCTGCAGGTATGGAACAATCACAAGAACCGGAGAATATGCAAGCGTGCACTAGTCTTCAAGAAAGCTTCTCTCATGACGAATCAATGGAGCACACATCGAATGAAAAAGAAGAAGAAGTACTGTCTTCGGAAGAGGAGTTGCAAAAAGATGTAATATGTTCAAATCGTGCCTCTCCCGATATCAATGTAAAGAAATCTAATCCCATCTTTTGTACTTCTATCTCTTCATTACAATTGCTACAAAATACTAAGCACAAAATAAAGAAATTAAAAAGGGCTAATAAACTCTTGCGCTTAGAAAATAAAAATTTAAAAGCAAAATTTAATTCTAATGAAAACATAACACCTTGCAAAGATCTTAATAATTTAAATGAAAAATACAAGGAACTTGAAAAGAATCTTATTTTTATAAAAGAACAAAATGAAAAATTATGTTTAGAAAATTCTTCTTTGAAAAATAATTGTGCTAAGTGTAAAGACTATAAAATTGAAATTAAAGAGATGGACGAAACATTTGATGAATATAGGGATGAATACAAAAAACATATTGAATCAATTGCTACCACTCTTAAAAATAGCACAATCGCTTATAATAAAGCTAGACATAATTTAAAAACTAAGAATGATGAATTAGAAACTAAAATTATCTTGCTTAAGAAAATCTTAAAGAAAAATTCTCAAACAAATTCCAAAAGCAAGTTAAATATGAATTTTCATAATATGTCTAAACCCAACAAAGGAAATAAAAATTATCAAATGCTTAAAAATGAAATTCCAAATCATCATCATTCACAAAATAACCACTCTCCCAACATAAACTTAAAAATAAACAAATTTCCTATAAAAAATGTTTTGCAAAATTATCATGGAAATTTGACAAATAAGAATAATATTAAACCAATATTTGAATGGAGACCAAAAATAAAAAATGAAACCTTAAATGCAAGGATCCATTCATCTCTATTTAAACCAAACAATAAACAACAAAAGATGGTAAATGAACTTTCAAAACATTATCATCATCTTCATTTACAATATCAACCAATTCCCAACTTAAGTTTAAATGCAAATAAATTTCCAATAAATAATGTTTTGCAAAATCACAATGGAAATTTAATGAACAAAAACAATAGTAAACCAAGGTATGAATGGAGATCCATACTTAAGAATGACGCATTAATGTCAAACGAAAGGGTTCATTCATCCTTGTCTCCTCAAAAGAAAACACAATGTATTTGGGTACCCAAAGGAACCGTCACTGCCGGTCCTCTTTGGATACCTAAAACTCTTATTCATTAGTATCCCAACATTTGCATGAAGTAGAAATCAATTAAAAATGAAATATCATTTTACTAACTTCATGATGTGCTCTAATGTCTTTTCTTTTTCTTTTTGTTTTTCTGTTTTTAAACTATCATGACATGGTCATCATATATGTTATTAGAAATATGATCTTATCTCTTAAAAGCTTAATAAGCTTATAAAATCAATTTGCTCAAAATTCAAAAGTCATATTTTATTTTGATGACCTATCTATTTCTCTTATATTAAATGCCTATAAATATCTTATATTATCTATATAAATAAAATTCTGAACTTGTTATGAGATATTTATCTAAATTAAAAAGAAAAACACATAAGACATAATTAATTGTCTTAAATTTTGATGTCACACGCAACACCATGATCTATTGATATCTTTTTGCTAAAACTCTCTAAAATCATAATTCATATCAAGAATCATCTATAAACAACTATCACATTTTATATAATGACAATTGGTATTATAATTGCTTACTATGGTTGGTATATTGTGTGTAGTATGATTTATTTCAAGGTTAGACCTTAGAATCATCTAGATATCAATAAGATCAAATCAAATAGAATCTTCACTTCATTTTAGGTCTATAAATTGAAACATTATCAAACTTTGGCATAACATTAATCTCAAACTTATCATACTAACATTGTCACCTAAAGAATATTTGTGTCTATGTTAGGTTTTATAAGTTTTGACAAGACATATTGTCTGGATATTGGTTTCTAGGGCATACCTACTTTATTCTTCGCATGTACATTAGTTCATAATTAAAAATCATCACCAATAGGAACTTCCTCTGGCCACTAGCTTGCGGGAAAGGGCCAACTAGGTCCAACCCCCATATAACGAAAGGCCATGGAGCTATGATGGTCCGGAGCCTCTGAGCTGGGAGGAGTTGGAGCGGAGCATAGAGCTGACACTTTGAACATTTCCTTGCGAACACCGCCGCATCCTTGCTGACGGTAGGACAAAAGTAGACGTGCCTCAACACTCTTCCTTCCAGGGTTCGGCTCCCGGATTGACTGCTACATTCCCCGGAGTGAATTTCTTCTAGGACTTTCGGGACTTCCTCCTCGGAAACACAACGGGCCAGGAGCCTCGAGAGTGTCTTCCAGTATAGTCCCCTGCATGCAAGGAATAATAAGCCGACTTATACCTGAAGCGCCGTCTATCTACGTCCCCTTCGGGGGACTTCCCTGATGATAGGAAGGCGATGAAGGGATCCATCCACGATGCCCGCTGATCTACCTCCATCAGCTCTCTTTCCTTGATGGAGGGTCAGAAGAGTTCCGAAACTGTCCCCCCAGATTGGGGACCGAACCTGGCCAGGAAGTCAGCCGAGGTGCTCTCCTCCCTTGGCACATGCTTGATGGAGAAAGTGTGAAATCGCCTGATGACCACCTTGACCTTCTCCAGGTAACGTTGGAGGGTCGGGCCCTTTGTTTCAAACTCTCCCCTGACTTGGCATGCCACCACCATGGAGTCCGTTGAGACCTCCACGTCTTGCACTCCCAGTTCTCGGGCCAGCCGCAGGCCCGCTATCACTGCCTCGTACTCGGCCTGGTTGTTGGTAATTGGAAAATGGATACTCAAGGCTTGTTCGATCTTTGTCCCTTGGGGGCTCATCAGGATGATTCCCCCTCCATAGGAGTGCTTCCCTGACGCGCCATCCACCAACATCTTCCATGCCACCCGGGGAGGCGATTCATGTTCCCCCACTTCGGTTGCGTAGTCGGCCATGAAGTCTGCCACTGCTTGCGCCTTGATCGACATCCTGGGCATGAACGTGATATCGAACTCACTCAGCTCCACGGACCACTTTGCCAGCCTTCCCGAGTGTTCCACCTCTTCCATGACTTTGCGAAGCGGGTGGTCAGTCACCACTCTGATCGAATGTGCTTGAAAATAAGGTCGGAGCCTTCGGTCCGCTACCACCAATGCGAAGGCCAGCTTTTCCAAAATTGTGTATCGGAGCTCTGCCTTCCTCAGCACTCGGCTGACGTAGTAGATGGGGAATTGTTTCCTCCCCTCTTCCCGGACCAACACTGAACTTACTGCTTCCGATCCTACTCCCAAGTATAGGGATAGATCCTCTCCTGGTCTTGGCCCTTGGAGTAGAGGAGTCTGGGTGAGCTGCTCTTTCAAAGCCTGGAAGGCCCCCTCACATTCTGAGGTCCATTCGAATATTTTGTTCCCTCTTAGCACCTTGAAGAAAGGTGCACACTTCTCACCCGCCTTAAATAGGAACCTACTGAGCCCGACCAATTTCCCCGTGAGAATCTGGACCTCCTTGGAGTTTCTTGGTGACCCCAACTCCATGATTGCTTTGACCTTATCCGGGTTAGGCTCTACCCCCGCCGGGGTGAGCAAGTGACCCAGGAATTTTCCTCGGCTAGCCCCGAAGACTCACTTCAGAGGGTTGAGCTTCATCTTATACTTCCGCAAGGTCCCAAAGGTCTCTTCAAGGTCTCGGAGGTGAGACTCGAGGTCCTGACTCTTTATCATGAGATCATCAACGTAGACTTCCAGGTTTCTTCCCTTCTGCTCTCGAAAGACCCTGTCCATCATTCACTGGTACGTGGCCCCTGCATTCTTGAGCCTAAAGGGCATCATATTATAACAATAACATCCATCCCCCGTGATGAAGGAGACATCCTTGATGTCGGGGGGGGGGGGGGGGGGGGGGGTGCTGATCTGATGATAACCTGAAAAAGCATCTAAAAAAGACATTATAGGGAAACTGGCGACTGAGTCAACCAGCGTGTCGATTCTAGGCATGGGGTAGCAATATTTGGGGCACGATTTATTAAGCAGGGAAAAATCGATACACATCCTCCACTTACCTCCCCCCTTCTTCACCATGACGACGTTGGAGACCCAGCCTGGATACTGGATCTCCGACACAAACCCCGCCTGTAGGAGCTTACCCACCTCCTCTCGGATGGGTCCTTCCAGCTTGTCTGCTATGGCACTCCTCTTTTGATGGATGGGGCGGGTGCCGGGGTCGAGGTTGAGGTGGTGGCAAGCCACATCTGCATCGATCATGGGCATCTCCGCGGCACTCCAAGCGAAGACATCCACATTTTCCTGGACGCAGGCCAGGATTTGCTTCTGCTCCTCCAGGTTGAGCTCCCCACTGATTCGGACTTTCTCCACCACCCCGGCTCGGGTGGTGACCCCTAGATCCACGACCTCCTCCAGGGCCTCCAGCCGGGACTGCTCTCCCCAATCTCCTTCTTTCCCTTCGCCGCTAGTGAAAGCTTCGGCCTCCTTCTCCCTTCCTTCGTCTCCGATCGCCATCAGCTCTTCTGCCCCTCCTCCTTGGGCCTGAACCTCTACCTCTTCTCCTTCCACCACTCGCTCCTCTGTTTCTTCTCCGAGACCTGCCGGCTCTCCCACCTTCTGATCCCACTTCTCGGCTTCAGCTACCCAGGAGATAGTGTTCACTGCCGTCACGTAGCACTGCCGTGCTATCTACGGGTCCCCTCTTACTCGAATTTGGACTCCTCCTGAATTGAACTTAAGGCACTGGTGGAAGGTGGAAGGGACGCAGCGGAAAGCACTGATAAGTGGCCGTCCGAAGATGGCGCTGTAGCTGCTGGGGGCATCCACTATGACGAAGCCGCAATTCCGAGATTTCCCTCCCAGGATCACGTGGAGCCCCACTCCCCCCTCCACCTCCTTCCTCTCTCCGTAGAATTCGAACAACGGGCCATCAGAGGCCAGCACACTCTTGTTCTCCACCTTCATCTCATCAAACGCCTTCTTAAAGATGACGTTGACAGAGCTTCCGTTATCCATGAGAATCCAAGACACCGTGAAGTTCTCAATGGCGGTCTGGATGACCAATGCATCGCAGAAAGGGTCTTCATGACCCGGCATGTCCTCGCACCTCTCCTCCTCCTCCTCCCGAGGCAGGACTTCCTCAATTCTCACTTGCTGTTGTTGTCGCGGTGCAGACACCCTGCCCTTTTCGTCTCCAAGAACTCCTGGCAAGTGGTCGTCGCGTGACCTTCCTCATCGTGGAAGTCACAGTATGGCAACGTCACCTCTCCCCTTTTGTCCTCTGCCGTCCTGTTCCTCCTTCTCCTTCCTGCTCCCGCTTCTGCTCTTGCCCCTTCTCTCCTTCCTCTTCCTTCCCTCTCCCGCCTGATTGACATGGCCTGCTGAGGTGGGTGAGGCATCTGCCTTGGACCTTACCTCCATCCCAAATGATGGGGCCTTCCTTGACCTCCGTAGAAGTTACCCCCTCCCGAGGCATAGCCTCTTCCGTGGTCTTGCATTCCTCCGACGTGCTGCCTCCATCCCCCATCTGGGGCCCTGGGCTCTTCCCTTCTCCTCACCTCCTGCTGCTTGATCTTCAGTTCACTGAGCTTTGCTAGCCTCCTGGTGAGTTCCGGATTGGCCTCCTCGCTGTCAATTTCCTCCACCACCCTCTCCATCAGCTCCTCGTAGGAGACGGGGGCCTTCCTCTTCAAAGACATTTAAAAAAAACTCTCCCTCAGCCCGACCGTGAAGGCGAGCTGGAGGGCAAACCCAGGCATCTCCTAAGTGAGTAGTACCTCCTCCTGGAACCGATCCACATAGTGAGCCAACGACTGCTTAAGCTCCTGCTTCACCTTGAAGAGGGACTCGGCGTCCTTCCTCCTCTTCTTTGAAGTTGAGAATTACAACAGGTAACTTCGGCGCAAGTATTCAAAAGCGTAGATCGATCCCGCATGGAGTTGATGGAACCAGTACCTGGCCTTCTCTTTAAGGGTGACGACGAAGAGCCGTCACTTGAAGGCATCCGACATCGGCCTGATAGAGACCGAGTCCTCGAAAGACTGCAGGTGCTGGACAGGACCGTCCCTTCCATGATAGTACACCCTATCCCATTCCCCGAACCCTTCCGGGACGGGTGCAGAAAGCACCAACTCGCAAAAGGGGATCCCCCCACCTGCCACCCTTTCCTGCTCCACGCGCCCCCCGAGCTCTCTTGCTAGGCCTGAGCTCGCGGGGACCGCGCTCGCGAGAGCGATATTCGTCAGAATCGCTCCTACGGGCGTTGTGCCCACCAAATACACGGTTGTCGACGCTGCACCCGCCGGCTCCACACTCGCATGCACCGCTCTCGCCGGCGCCGCACTCGCCGGTCTAGTGAACAGCACTCGCCCCTCCTAGTCTTGTACTGACCCTCCGACCACTTCCTTTCCGGTCCTTCCCCCCGGGGCATTCTCGCCAGCCGCTGCTGGAGGAGGGATCACCTGCGATGTCGGAGTCGCGAACTTGCTTCGCAATGCTGCGACGGTGAAGCCGAGGGTGTCGAGAACTTCCCTCCTGAAGTCCGAGAACATCCTTGGCGTCACCACCCGGGGTGACCCGCAAAACTGCTCGCCCTGATCTTCGTCTCCTGCCATGTCCCCTTCGCGGAACTTTCTTGGAGCAGCCATGCTCCACGCTCACCGCACCAAAATGTTGAAACCGATTTCTCGGTCTCTTGTGAAGCTCGGGCCCCCAACAAGTTGTGGGGCAGCTAGCCCTTACTGGTCCCTCGGAAGAGGCAGACTGGAGGCTAGGAAAATGACTAAGACCTTAGTCGCAGCGAGGAGGTCCCACCACAAGCCCGGAAGATCGTTGAGCGCTTCCCCTCCCAAGCCAAAGCTGTGACTCGAGCACCTTGGAGAGCTAGAGAGCTAAACCAAAGTAGCCTAGGGAGAAAGAAGCTTAGAGAACTGAGATCTGGATCCTCTCCCAAGGTGCCCTTCAAGGTCTATTTATAGTTTTTGCTTTGCGGTCTGCTAATAGCGGAAATCCGACTTTTGGTTTTACTAAACGCACCCCAACTTGTTCTGCTAACAGCCGAACTCCGCTGTTGGGAGGGGCTAATGGCAGACCACCAAGGGTAGAATGGTAATTTTGCCTTATTAGCCTAGGGGTAAGGGGTTTGCGAGAAGACTTCTCGCGAGAGCTCCCCGAGCCTCTTCGCGAATCTGTCTCGCGCGCCTTCTTGCAAGCTCGCCCCCGGCCCCGTGGAAATCTTGGAAGGTTGGGTTCGTCGGGATAAAAGACCATTTCGCCGAGCGCAGAATACTTCGTCTAACGCAGGAGATTTCGTCGAACAGAGACTTCGTCGAGCGCAGAAGATTTCGTCGAACGGAGACTTCATCGAACAGAGACTCCGCCGAGCGCAGAAGACTTCGTCGAGCGCAGAAGATTTCGTCGAACGGACACTTCATCGATCAGAGACTCCGCCGAGCGCAGAAGACTTCGTCGAACGCAGGAGATTTTGTCGAACGGAGACTTCATCGAACAGAGATTCCGCCGAGAGCAGAAGACTTCGTCGAACGCAGGAGATTTTGTCGAACGGAGACTTCGTCGAGCGCAGAAGATTTCATCGAACGGAGACTTTGTTGAGCGCAGAAGATTTCATCGAACGGAGACTTCATCGAACCGAGACTCCGCCGAGCGCAGAATACTTCGTCGAGCGCAGAAGATTTCGTCGAACGGAGACTTCGTCGAACGTACTTGATTTACACAGGAAACCACGATAAGCGGCCCGTGAGATGCCGGCTCGTCAGCCTTTCTCGCGATTGGTGGGCGAGTGCCCGTCTCGCTCGCTTATTTACGAGGGATCGGTGAGCGCCCGACTCGCCCGCCTTCTTACACAACCTTTGACACTGGCTTGCCTCCCTTGTAACTTCCTTTGTCTTGTTGACATCTCAAATTACACATATGTCCTGGCGAACACAAGGTTATACAGTTGTGCGCTCCTTGAAACGGTCTTGTAAGGGTTTCTAGTTATTTTGGTCTGGGCACAAACCTCACACCTATCAAATCGAATAGAAAAATCTAACGGAATGTTGTGACTCTTAGCTAGATCGTGCATCTTCTTATAGTGAACGTGTCCAAGTATATTATGAAGTAGCTTTAGATCAATCAGGGGTGAACTCACTTGATTTATGCACTCGTTTTCTAGGCTAAGTCTATACATTCCATTGATTAGGTAAGCGCAACCAAAGTAGTGTGAATTAACAGCTAGTGTTATTCTACCATTTATGATTGTGAAAGACATTCCAGAGTTATCTAGCAAACTCATAGAAATTAAAATTTTAGTTAAATTTGGATGTACTTTAACATTTTGCAAAATTAAAATTTTACCTAAAGAGAGGACTAACTCTGCCGTCCCAGCATGAGTAACAACTGTCTCTCCTCCATTGCAGTTCTCAACTCTGTCTCAGACTGCTCTGACCTCTGAGAGAAGACCTCTATTATTCGTAACATGAAAGGTAGCATCGCTGTCCAGCCACCACTCAGAAGACGCACTGCAGTGACTACTCCCAATCATAGTCGCGAAGGACTTGGGATTAGAGTTGTCGACCACCATGTTCGCCACCTGTTGTGGAGATTCATCCCTCCGCTTCTTCGCACCCTTGCATTTGATGGCGCAAATCTCACACACCGCTATAGGCGGTAGCTTGACTGCGACACGAAACGGCAGTGTACCGATCGTTCAAGTAATAAATGTTGGGAATAAATCCCCGAGTGTCGGTCTCTTGAGGAACACAATAAGGTGGAGTTTACTATTGAGGCAGGACTTGAGATCGAAGTCCTTAAATCGGATGGATTGCGGGGGAGTTGGGTTGGCTTTTGGAAAACAAAATAAAAGCTAACAACTACTCCTATGCAATGCCGCTATGCAAAGCTTCGCTTGGCGGGATGGAAACTAGGCAGGCCTTGAGCGCGCTGCGTCGCAAGGGTGGATGGACGAGAAGGCTGATGGAATCGAACTATGCAGGCCTTGAGCGCGCTGCTTCGATAGGCGAATGGATTACGGGCCGCGATGCCACGCTTCGGTAGGCGAATGGGCGAGTAGGCTAGTGGAATGAGGGTCGCAAGCACCTCTTCGACAAGCACGCCACTAGCAATTGCTAGTGCGGCACCGGACACGATGGTGGGATGGAGGATGGAATGGGGCGCACCTCAAGCAACTCAAATAACAAGCATTTCACAAATACAAGAAATATATGGAAATACAAATTAATTCAAGTGCAACTTCATCAAAATATACAAGATCTAACTATTACAACAATCAATAAAAGGAGAACAAGGCAAGAAATCGACCGAATCCGAAGGCTCGTTGAAGATTCACGGTTGGAATCGCCGGGTTGTCAATCCGCGTCCAAGCTCGGTCCACAACTACGTCCGGGGTAGAGAGAGCTGTCACTACTCTCCAATGGACCCGTCTTCTTCGTGTCACGATCCGGTAGAGGTTGCAAACTTCCTCTTGCTTGACGGTAATGGCGGCTAGGTCTTCCTTTGGAGCTCTTGGATGAAGGAGGAGGCCGAGAGGAAACTCCGGCGAAGATTTGGCGTTGAAAGCTTGCCCGGAGATCCTCCCTAAGGTGGGCGACGATGGAGGGGCGAAGTCGGACCAAACCAGGCGGAAAACGGCGGAAGAAAGCGGTCGATCCGACCTAAATCGCGAGCAGGGCTTTTATAGGCGCTGGAATTAAACAGTGCGCACGGTCAGTGGCGCACGACCATTGGTCGTGCGCACTGGAATCCTGTGATCGTGCGCTCTGCCTGGACAGAACCTGCAAAGACAGAAATTACAAAATAACATGTTCGCACGACCAGTGGCGCACGACCGATGGTCGTGCGCACTAGCGTCAGTGGTCGTGCGCAATAGATGAAACAGAACTTAAAAATTAATGGTCAGTGCGCACGAGCAGTGGCGCACGACCGGTGGTCGTGCGCACTGGCATTAGTGGTCGTGCGCACTGCACCAAACAGAACTCGTGAAAAAGGCGTTAAGTGCACACGATCAGTGGCGCACGACCAGTGGTCGTGCGCAATAGAACCGGTGATCGTGCGCAGTGTTCCTGTGCAGAATTGCACCGGGAACACTTGCACGACTCCTGTTCTAGCGTACAACCACCAATCCGGCCACTAAAAGTGGCACCTAACAGTGCATGAAAACCACTAATGAAAATAAACATGAAATCACACCAAAATGGGCCAAAAGGTGCACCTAGCATGGATTAACAAATATGAACTAAAACAGGGCTAAAGTGCAGTGAAATGACTAACTAAACGGCCCAGATGAGTCCATAAAAGTGTATATGATCAGGACTCATCACACCCCCAGACTTAACTGTTTGCGCGTCCCGAGCAAACGAATTCTAAGCGAACTAGGAAAGAACAGTAGATGGCTTAACATTACAATGCAGAGTACCATGCGAAGTCGCATGCTCATGTGCATAAGAAAATTAGTAGAAAAGACTACTGATTATACAAACAGTTTATAAATTTCTAAAAGAGTAAAAGCATATTACAACTACTCAAAATGGTGAACAACGGTGAATCAGTCGGTCATGCATACGGAGAAAATAAACTAAGCGCTAAGACGAGCATTGCTCAAGATCGGGGTACGGGACAAACTCCACTGAAATCCATCAGTGTCGGTGACCATAAGCTTGCCCGGTCACATTCTCTCCACGGCACTGGTTTGACTCAAATACGTGAATCAATAGGACTTTAGGTTTTAAATGGGGCTTGGGTTTAGGTGAGGATAAACAAAGATAAAAACGACGGCTCAAGCACTAAACCCAAATGAGCTAATGCAGGAAACTATCCTCATTCGCCACACAAACACGCGGGTACACAACACCCCCAGACTTGGACTTAACAGCATGGGTGCGTGCACCGCCTACTCCCAAACATACATTTATACACAGATTTTTCATTAAAGCTCATATCTTCTTCTTTTTTTCTTCTTTTCACTTCTTTTCTTTCTCTCAATTTCTCCTGTTCTTTTCTTATCATTTTCAGCATCTAATCAATAAAACACATCCACATCATCACAAACATATCACCAAATCAACAACCCAACTCATGAAAGTAATAAACAGCTAAAGCTCAGATTTGGGTGTGCGACTAGGATTGGCATTTGGGCTTTGGTGACATAAAAGTGGGGCTGAATCAAAGAACGGGTAGGCGCAACTGGGCTAGCGAGGATATAGCGGTAGGGATAGGCACAAAGGCTCAACCGGGCCAAAATGATGGCCTATATCACATTCACACAATTGACTAACCGCATACCCATGCTTCAAGAATCGCTTGGGGCAAGTTCTAGCCACCGAGAAAGATTCTCCTTTCTCCCGACTCAAGCAATACGAATCTAGCGATCGTCTACACACATCCCTATGCTACCGTTTGATTCCACCGAATTCACCATTTGAGTAGAGTAAACAACATTTACACTAATAGAGAAAAATATAAGACCATAGTATAAAAAGAAATCTAATCTACACGAATTTCTATGCAACTGAGCACTCGACTAGGAGCACTACTAGAGTCAACATTTTACTCTGCTACATAATCCTAAACCATCACCTAGACTTTCCCACATAAGCAGAAGAATTAAATTCACAACAGAGCCAGCAAACAGATGAGTGCGCGCTTGAGTGGGTGCTGTGGTGTGCAATGAAAATGAACAAATAATAAAATTGAAAATAAAATACTTCTGGCATGCTATGTATGAGTGCACGTGAGTGGGTGAACAAAACTACTCTCCCCCAGACTTAAACTAAACAATCCGCATAATATATGACATGAAAATCAGAAAAGGCTAGGGGAAGAGAGTACCCAATGCCCAGCAAGTGAGCATACCAGAAGATTGGCGTTTAAACCACGACTAAGCTGCAGCATCCGCCATCCAGAAATGAAACCTGCACGGGGTCAGCTCCGCAAAACAAAAGAAACAGAAAAAGATAAACTACAATACTACAGCTAACTAAACAGGATTGAATAAAATAAAATGCATGAAAAGTAAGATAACTACTGGGGTTATTGTCATCCCAGCACGACTTATTTAAAAACTAAAGGTTTTAGCTAATGGGCCTATGGAAGGAGAAGTGGACAGGTAACTGGCCTAATATCCGTGTCGGTTGCGGGTACCGATACGGTGATAGAACAGTCACCCCTCTACCTAAATATAGATACCTGCTCCTCACAGGTAGAGGGTAGAGAATGTAAGAAAAGGAGGAGGCCTGGTCCTCACTCATCTCACAAAACACATCCTTGCCTAGCAAGGTGTCGTCCACAACAAAGTGGCAGGGGGAAAAGACAATGAGTGGATCTTCCTCTATGGAGGGAGAATAAACCTCCTCGCATGAGAGGATGCTCGCATCATTGACTTGAGCACAAAGCTCCAAGTCCTCCCGGGGCACCTGTAGAGACTCAACCTGCACAGGCTCGAATGAAGAAGGGGGATCAAGAAATAAATAAGACGAAGGACATAAATAATCAAAAATCGGGGGAGTGATCCCGGTCTCACTCCCGACAAGATCCAAGGGTAGATCGCTATCATCATCGTAAATATCATAGCAAGGGGGACTTGAGAACTCAGGAGCCTCAGTGGTGATTTGGATCTCCTCGTCCCATGAAGAAGTGCAAACCTCCTCATCAGAGAGAGTATCCTCCTCATCCCACCGAGGTGCATCATCGTGTTCAAAGTATTCATTCTCCCCCTCAGGGAAAATGACATCCTCATCCCACTTTGGAGCACCCTCCGAGTCAGAAGCATCACCCAGCTCCTTTACTTCGATAGGATCATAAAAAATGTGTGTAGAAAAATCATGCAAAGAAACTGGAGGAACACAAAGATTTGGTTCCTCCGCAAAAAGATCTGCTAACGCCTCCCCGATGGAAAGAATACTTTCCTCATCAAATTCAGGTGCATCTAGGAGCTCCCATTCCTCTCCTTGTTGGCTAACAGATGAGTGATCATCATCACTGGGAGTGAAGTCATAAACAGGGAGCGAGGGGTCCATGCACGAAATAGGCTCAGGGGTAACGGGCACTATAGCCTCCATGGGTAAAGAATGAGCGATTGGGACAATGTCGTCCTGAGTGGAGGAGCGGCGGACAGGCTTGAAAAGACTAGGACAGTCTTTCAATTCATGACCCTCTCCTCGACACAACAAGCAAACAAAGTTCCTACGCTGCCCAGCATTCAACTCATTCATTTGGTCTATAAGATAAACCATCCTATCATTAAAGCTAGGCGAAATATCCCATGACGACATTTTCAATAAAAGAGCAGATAAAATGAAACAGGAATTCTTTGCAAGGAAAATCTACACAAATCAATAAAACTCCTTAGATTAACTTGCCTAAAACTTTAAAAATGAGAGTAGAAGAAAATAAAAACAAACAACAGAAGATAAAAAGCAAAACAAAAATAAAAAGGCGGCTATACACACTGGAAGAACTACTATCTCTCGGCTCTCCCTCTCAAGAAAACTCACACGTCTGTGTTCCCCGGCAACGGCGCCAAAAACTTGATGGCGCAAATCTCACACACCGCTATAGGCGGTAGCTTGACTGCGACACGAAACGGCAGTGTACCGATCGTTCAAGTAATAAATGTTGGGAATAAATCCCCGAGTGTCGGTCTCTTGAGGAACACAATAAGGTGGAGTTTACTATTGAGGCAGGACTTGAGATCGAAGTCCTTAAATCGGATGGATTGCGGGGGAGTTGGGTTGGCTTTTGGAAAACAAAATAAAAGCTAACAACTACTCCTATGCAATGCCGCTATGCAAAGCTTCGCTTGGCGGGATGGAAACTAGGCAGGCCTTGAGCGCGCTGCGTCGCAAGGGTGGATGGACGAGAAGGCTGATGGAATCGAACTATGCAGGCCTTGAGCGCGCTGCTTCGATAGGCGAATGGATTACGGGCCGCGATGCCACGCTTCGGTAGGCGAATGGGCGAGTAGGCTAGTGGAATGAGGGTCGCAAGCACCTCTTCGACAAGCACGCCACTAGCAATTGCTAGTGCGGCACCGGACACGATGGTGGGATGGAGGATGGAATGGGGCGCACCTCAAGCAACTCAAATAACAAGCATTTCACAAATACAAGAAATATATGGAAATACAAATTAATTCAAGTGCAACTTCATCAAAATATACAAGATCTAACTATTACAACAATCAATAAAAGGAGAACAAGGCAAGAAATCGACCGAATCCGAAGGCTCGTTGAAGATTCACGGTTGGAATCGCCGGGTTGTCAATCCGCGTCCAAGCTCGGTCCACAACTACGTCCGGGGTAGAGAGAGCTGTCACTACTCTCCAATGGACCCGTCTTCTTCGTGTCACGATCCGGTAGAGGTTGCAAACTTCCTCTTGCTTGACGGTAATGGCGGCTAGGTCTTCCTTTGGAGCTCTTGGATGAAGGAGGAGGCCGAGAGGAAACTCCGGCGAAGATTTGGCGTTGAAAGCTTGCCCGGAGATCCTCCCTAAGGTGGGCGACGATGGAGGGGCGAAGTCGGACCAAACCAGGCGGAAAACGGCGGAAGAAAGCGGTCGATCCGACCTAAATCGCGAGCAGGGCTTTTATAGGCGCTGGAATTAAACAGTGCGCACGGTCAGTGGCGCACGACCATTGGTCGTGCGCACTGGAATCCTGTGATCGTGCGCTCTGCCTGGACAGAACCTGCAAAGACAGAAATTACAAAATAACATGTTCGCACGACCAGTGGCGCACGACCGATGGTCGTGCGCACTAGCGTCAGTGGTCGTGCGCAATAGATGAAACAGAACTTAAAAATTAATGGTCAGTGCGCACGAGCAGTGGCGCACGACCGGTGGTCGTGCGCACTGGCATTAGTGGTCGTGCGCACTGCACCAAACAGAACTCGTGAAAAAGGCGTTAAGTGCACACGATCAGTGGCGCACGACCAGTGGTCGTGCGCAATAGAACCGGTGATCGTGCGCAGTGTTCCTGTGCAGAATTGCACCGGGAACACTTGCACGACTCCTGTTCTAGCGTACAACCACCAATCCGGCCACTAAAAGTGGCACCTAACAGTGCATGAAAACCACTAATGAAAATAAACATGAAATCACACCAAAATGGGCCAAAAGGTGCACCTAGCATGGATTAACAAATATGAACTAAAACAGGGCTAAAGTGCAGTGAAATGACTAACTAAACGGCCCAGATGAGTCCATAAAAGTGTATATGATCAGGACTCATCAGCATTCAGCGGCCTAGTGGGCCTATTTGTTGCAGTTGTGACATTTGCCCTACTTTCTTTTGAGAGAAGGCTTTTTGACCGCCAACTGGGCATGGGTGTCACCCTTAGGTGTCGGGGGCTTCCGAGAAGGCCTGTTAGGTCGAGAAATGAAGTTGACAGCCTGTGAGGGCTGAACAACCTGCTCCGCGCTTTTTCCAGCGATGTTCTGGTCCTCAATGTGGATGAAACTTTTGAGTTCATCCAGAGTGATCTTCTCCTTCCGCCTATGCATCTCGGTCTTGAAGGTCAGCCACTCTGTAGGTAGCTTGCTCAGAATCAGATACACAAAAAGGTTGTCGTCCATCTTCGACTGATCGTCCTCCAGCTTGTGACGCAGATTCTCCAGCTCTATGATCTGGGAAGTGATCGGCAAGTTTACTTTGAGGCGGAAGTTGAAGAACTTCTCCCCAATGAGCGACTTCGACAGTACCTCCTCATTTAGAAATGCGCATTGAGACGATCCCAGATTTCCTTTGCAGTCTCGTAGGCATGGTAGGTCAGTGTGAGACGAGGATTAAGGGAATTCAACAGGTAATCCCTGTAGAAGTCTTCATCCTTGTTCCACTGATATTCGTCTACGCCCTCGCCAGAAGAAGCAAAGTCGCTCTGAATAGTGTAGAAGATATCGTGCTCCTTCATTCCTAGTTGAACTTGAATTTTCCAACTGAGGAAATCAGAGGTGTCGAACGACTGCAGCTTGGCAACATCGAGCGCGCTTTTCTTCGACATCGCACTATAATTCTAGAATTGAAAACTAAAATAAAATCACTTGATTCGCGTAAAAACGACCGTGAAACTTCGGATCCAATCCAGTAATTGTCTGATCCTTCTGCTTCTGTGTTGGACCGCCTCAAAATAGGAGGTGACAATGGATCTGGAAAGCTAAGGATGCCCACTATCTGCAGGCAACAGGAGCCTAGATCTGTAGATCTCCGATCCCTGATTAGCGGCAACAAGACCAAAAGATAAGAGGCGGCAAATCCTAGATCCAAGTTCTGCCGAGATCTGGAAAAGGATCCAAACTTGGGCAAGTTGAAATCTTGGAGCAAGATGAGACCTTCAGATATGAGCAACAGCGGTGGCCAGGAGCAACAACGGCGGCCACTGGAGATCTTGATGGCGACGGGAGTGGTGCGCTTTAGATCTACGACGACAGCGAGATGGAAAGACTCGCTCTTTAGATCTCGATCGGTTTCTCCCTCTACCAGATCTGTGATGGGGACTTATTATCTTTCCAAATCTGCGATCGGGGAGACGTGATCCTAGCAGAAATGGGTCGGCGCACTGCTTCGGGAGGGAAGAACACAAACGGGAGCGGCGCATGTTCGCAGAGAAGGAATTTCTCGGGAACGGCGCTGCACTGCTTTGGGAAGGAAGACGCAATCGAGAGCGGCGCTCTTCTGATCTCGATCGGAAGAAAAACCGCAGGAAAAACACGATCCAGAAGCTGCGCAACCAGAGAAAAAATCGTAAGTGGAGGAGCAATCGTGAATCGGGAGACCGGCGCTGGAGAACTCGTACGGTTGAGAGGAAAACCTAAAAATTTTATATCTTGAGAATGTTAGGGCTCCACTCAAGATATTCTACTAAGGTTAATCAGTATGGAATGACCTTATATAGTATATCCACCGTAGAGCCTAACCCTAGTGACACGTAACCCGTCGGGTCATTCCGAGTCGGTCCTGACACGCGCGGACATATATATAATAATAAAACTAACAGTAAATACTAGTAATGTATAAAATAATTTAGAATAAGAGGTATTCTAGATCCTTCCAAAATTTTGAGGAAAAAATTTGGGGGCTTATAAAAGAGGAAGTCCCATCATTTGTAATCATATAAGTTTTAGACTAGCAATATAGTTTTTTGAGTTTTCTTTTCTTGTGAGTTTTTTCTTGAGTTGTTTCTGCACCCTTCTCTTCGTCACCAACAAGATCTTGCATAATGCTGACTTAGCTAAACTACGCGGAGTGGCAAATAGGAGCTAAGGTTGCACAGGTTCTTGTAAGGAGACAAGTCCATGATAGTAGGTATCAAAGGTAAGTTTGCTCAAGTTCGTGGTTTGTATTACAAGAAGACTTAGAAATTGGCAACTTAAGCATAGAAGAGCGCGATAAGAAGATGAGAAGAAGCGGGGCCAAAGAAAAAATCGTGAGGAAGGACACTTGAATCTTGCCTTGGTGGATTGGGATGAGAGCATGACTATGGTAGAGCAAGACCATCTATATGTTTGTTGGGATGATCATCAAGCAAGTGCTCCCAACTTGCGGAGAGTAAGAACTCCCGAGGGAGCAAGTACATGCTTGCCTTGATGCATAGCTAAAACAAAAAGGTATGACTAGTTGGAGGAGGACTATGATGACCAAATCACTTCTTTGGAAGATGAGTTGGCCTTATGCAAGAAAGCCATTGCTGGCGGAGAAAACAAAGGGTGACAACCCAAGAATAGATATGTCTAAGCAAAAACCCTTCACAGGAAAGAGAGATGCTAAGGAAGTTGAACACCTCCTTTACCAAATGGTGGTTTACTTCAAAGGATGCAACATCATTGAAGAAGTGCTCAAGGTAGAAATTGCTAGCGATAATCTTTCAAATATTGAATATCTTTGGAGGTAATGGAAGCTTGCATACATCAAAAAGGGAGAATTGAACTTAGACACATGGGAGGAGTTCAAGACTGAACGCAAGCAACACTTTACCCTAAGAGCTTGGAAAACAAAGAAAAGAAGTAGTTGAAGAAACTAAAGCAAAAGGGTTCAATCAATGAGTGCGTGAAAGAGTTCCAAAATTTAATGCTAATGGTGCTAGGTATGTCCGAGAAAGACCAACTCTTCAACTTCAAATATAGTCTTCAGAACTGGGTGAAGCAAGAAGTGCATCGATGTGATCGAAAAAAACATTAAATGAAGACATCAACATTGTCGAGTCCATGATAGAATTACAATGACAATCAGATGCTACTCCAACAAGGAAGGGTCACAAAAATGACCACACCAAAAGTGGGGGAGAGATGCAAGGGTCACGGAGACCTCCTAACGAAGATCAAACCTCGACTCAAAATGAGAAGGATAATGATGGAAGAAACAAGCGCTTTACACCAAAAGGCGGATGCTTCATCTACAAAGGCCCACATGTGATGAACAAGAGCTTAAAGCTTGGTTCGTTTTAGCACTACTAGAGGATGATGTAACGAGATGCGAAAATGAAAAAATTACAAATCAAATTTGTTCTTTGCAACTTCTAAATGCTTTGAATGTGAAACCGACATAGACAGTGACCAATAAGGGGATGATGTACATTGATGCAATGATCAACAATAAGTCTATTGGAGCTTTGGTGGACACGGGGTGACTCACAACTTTATGACAGAGGAAGAAGCTTGTAGGCTTGACCTTCAAGTTGAAAAAGCGATGGATGACTCAAGATTGTGAACCGAAAGGAGAGACAACTATTAGGAGTGTCTCGTGGCATGGAGCTATGCTTCGGAACATGGAAGGGACAAGCGAACTTCTCAGTCGCTATGATGAATGATCACACAGTTGTGCTGAACATGAACTTCGACATGATGAGTGCAATAGTTATGTCAAATTTCTGCTCGGTTTGCATCATGGTTTAGAAGGGAGTTATTTGCATGGTCCTCAAGGTGGATGGGACACCAAGAAGCCATAAAACAAATCAATTATTAGTCATGCAATTGGCCAATGGATTTAAGAAAGGTGAACCTACCTTCTTATCTACCTTAAAGGAGGATGCAATGAACGAAAAGGTGGAGGTTCCTCTATTAATCGACAAAAGTACTCGAGGAGAATAAGGATATCATGCCTGCGGAGTTACCAAAGAAGTTTCAACCCCGCATGGGCATGAATCATAAGATCGAGTTAGATCTTAGAGCAAAACCTTCGGCAAAGGCACCTGCACTTTTTTGTAACGGCCCAGCCCAATCAAATAGGCCACCGAACATAGGCACTGGACCGTTATAGGGCTGCAGCCCAGGCACCCCAACCAAGTCACTGAGCCTGTTTCTCAGCAACAATAGGTTGTTGATGGCGGGTCTCGATCCCCCGCCACCCTTGATAAGGCGCCTTCAACAGCCCTCATCACCAACTGAGCTGCATCTCAGTTGGTGATGAGGGCTGTTGAAGGCGCCTTATCAAGGGAGGCGGGGGGCGAGACCCGCCATCAACAACCTATTGTTGCTGAGAAATAGACTCAGTGACTTGGTTGGGGTGCCTGGGCTGCAGCCCTTTAACGGTCCAGTGCCTGTGGCCGGTGGCCTATTTGATTGGGCTGGGCCGTTACAAATACCGAATGGCTCCACCTGAACTCGAGGAGTTGAGAAAGAAATTACAAGAACTACTTGAGGTTGGGATGATTAGACCGTCGAATGAACCATTTGGCGTATTGGTACTCAATCCAAACAAGAAGGATGGAACACTTCAATTGCGCACGAACTGCTGGGCATTGAAAAACGTGACGATAAAGAACAAGTATCAAATCCCATTAATTGTTGATCTATTCGACTGACTTGGAGGTTCGAGGGTATACATAATGATGGAATTGCAAAAAGCCTACCACATAGTACGGATTGCTGAAGGAGATGAGCCAAAGACCACGTGTGTGATAAGGTATGGTTGTCACAACCCGCATTTTCTCCGTATTAAATAATACGTCAGAGTAAGAGAAAATACGCGCCGTGATGCCACGCCGTGCAGGGGACAACTACATGCACTCAGGCAAATCCTACTCCTATTACTTATCATGAAAATCCATGAATTTATAATTTAAAAACATGATTTAAGTTATTTTTATTAACCGTCTCCCTCGGTTCTGCGGGTCAACTGACCCATGAATAATGGTGTAAGTAGAAATACGCAGTGGAAAACACTTGGTTTTTATTTACTTATTACCCTATATGAGCATGACAATCGAATAATAACACATGATATGCAGACTACTAGGTTTAATATAAGTACAAAAATAGCTTTTTATAACCTTTAAAATAAAGTGACATTCGTTTTGAAAAGACGTTATGAAGTAATGATATAAGTCTGTTATACTTAAAATACCTAACATGCAATCCTAGCATAAAACATCTCAGGGAGCAAGTAAACTACTATAAAGCAGCAAGAAACAATTAGCAGCTAGCAAAGTGTCTATGATAGCAAAATCCAGTGGGTGTCAACAACCTGACACAAACCCACGAATCACAACAGTATGTCTAAACTAAACAAAGCAAAACAACAAAAGACTACCTCACAGCGGTGAGGGGAAAACAACAGCAACTGCAATGCGGCAACACCACCAACTCTAGCTCTGCAACCAGCTACTGCCCTGAGCCTGAGGCATTCCAAAGACAGAACACCTCAGCAAGAAGGTACAAGTGGCGACAGAAAAATAAAGCAAGTAAAAAACAACGGTCAACAGGGGTACCAACCCAAGACCGACTATACCAAAAAGAAAGTACAGTAAGAAAGCTAAGCAAGCAACAGAAAACACTTACGTGAATAATCACGTATACCTGACTACCCAAGCGCGGTGGAAAAGTTAGGGCTAAGAAGCCCGGTTATTATAAGAGCATAACGTTATTATAAAATTTCAGAATTTAATTATTTAGTAACTACACCAGTAAAATTCCGGTGACTGTGGGGGGAATACCTCCGCCAGCACACCCACAGAACAAACTCCACAAGGGGCCCAAGGGAAAAGGTGGTCACGTAGTCTGACACACCTGAACTGGAAAATATCCAGCAACTGCGGTGGGAGATACCTCCGTCAGCACATCCGCAGTAAAACAACAAACAACCAACAAATCGACTCGGGTAAACTCCCGTCAAATAATCAATTTAAGCGCAGGGCACTGAGGCGGTGGTTTTAATTCACCAACACCAACACTCCAAATCGACTACATAAATCTCGAGAATTGCACGACTAAACTAGACTAGTTACCACTAGTCTTAATACACGGAAGTCATCAAGGCCGACATGTCATGTCAGATCACCGATCGACTAGACATCGTCGAATAAATTTGACGCATAAGTTTGACTAAATCGAGGCCCACTCGGTGAGTGATCAACCTCAAGACGGGTGCAAGGACTCAATCGAAGGACCTATACTACGAACATGAAGGACTAAGTCGACGAACGAAACTCGATCGACGGACGAATCACGGACTTTGGCGAAATTACACGGTCAATTTAACGAGTCAAAACCTCGTCACGACGGGTATGAAAAACAACAAGTGGTTAACTACACACACGCATGTATATGACGGATTTGGACGAAACGACTTGAACAACGGGATTTAAGTGACAACGAGCGTTCAAAAACGCGATTCAAACACATCACTCGATTAAAATTAGATAAAAATAATAGTGTAAAGGGTAATACCGCGATCAAAATGAGAGGGGAAGAGGGAAAAACCACCACTTGCCTTGAAATCTCCGGAATCGTCCTCCGAACAACCCCTTGCAGTAGATCGGCCCAAAAGAAGCCACGAGGAGGAAGGATCTACAGAAATATGGCCAAACGGGGGTTAGGGCGAAAAATCCTAGCGCGAAAAAGTCCACGAAACAGGAAAATACTCACCACGAACGCGAGGCTCTCACCGAGAGCTTTCCGAATCTATGCTCGGTTCGTGATTTCGACCACCGGAGCTCCGTCGGCGGCGACTGGAGGATCCAAGAAAACGCCGCCTCCGCTGCGCTCGGTCTTCTCTCTAGTTCGGTTCTTTTAGGAGGGAGATGAAGAGGAATCTTATATATATACACCTAATATACTACTAATAATAATAATAATTAATAATAATAATACTAATAAATAACTTTTTTTTGAAGTGATATTGGATATAGCCGAAAGTAATAAATGGATATAACCGGTTATATCATATAGCCGAATAGGATTCGAATTGCCCATCTGTATAACCGATTCATATAGCCGAATAGGATTCGAATTGCCCATCTGTATAACGGAATGCATGGAATAATAATAATAATAATAATAATAATAATAATAATAATAATAATAATCTATATATACTATTATTACGACCGAAAATTAGACGGTGAAACCGACAAAAATCGCATCGTAGGTGAACGGCGACGCTATGAATCCAACGGCGAAGCCGGAATCATAATCCGACGTGCCAATCTCGAGATATAAATTTCTGAAGTTTACAGCGGCGTTAAAATATCCAAAACTTTGAAAATTCACCGAGACTTAAATTTTGATCGGAACGCCACGAAACTTTAACAATTTATTTCTAAAATTAAATAATCTAATTTTCTAATGTAAAGTTTTCCAATTCCTGGTTGTTCCAAAATTTGGTCGACTTGACCCAAACGGACGCGAAAACGCGCAAACGGCGACACGCCGTCCACTTGACGTTAAAAGTAACGCCCTGACGTCATAAACACGTCATCACTGAATTATATAATTACAAAAAAAAATCAGGGGCGTTACAGTCACCCCTCCTAAAAAGAAGTTTCGTCCCGAAACTTAACACACAACTCAAAACCAAACCGACATGAATAGTCAAAGGCTAACAAATGAAAGACTTACCCGAAATTTAGGAGAGAAGATGAGGATGAGATTCCCTCATTGCTGACTCCAACTCCCACGTCGCGCTCTCGACGTCTTGATTCCGCCAAAGAACTTTGACCATGGGGATTGCCTTTCTCCGCAACACTCTATCCTGAGTTTCCAGAATACGAATAGGTTCTTCAACATATGAAAGATTAGGCTGCAACTGGGGCACCGGGTCAAGGACGTGACGATCACTAAGAACACACTTCCGCAACTGGCTCACATGGAACACATCATGGACGTTAGGGAAGGTAACAGGCAACTCCAGCCTATACGCTGACACTCCGATGCGCTCAACAATTTGGAAGGGTCCCACATACCGGGGGTCCAATTTATGGTTCTTTCCAAACCTTCTAACACCAGGCATCGGAGAGACTTTCAGAAAAACCATGTCCCCAACTGCGAACTCAAGCTCAACCCTTCGCTGATTTGCGTACTTCTCATAACGCTCCTGAGCCACACGAAGCTTTTCCCGAATATGAGTTACAGCAATACTCATCTCTTCAAGGGCTTCCGGACCTAGCAATGGCTTCTCACCAACCTCAGCCCAAAACAAGGGAGTCCTACAGCGCCTCCCATACAAAGCCTCGAACGGGGTCATCTGCAAGTTTTCTTGAAAGCTATTGTTATACGCAAACTCCATAAGTCTGAGACGCTCGTCCCAAGCTCCACCATGGTCCAAGATGCAGCACCTAATCATATCTTCCCCGATTTGATTAACTCGCTATGTTTGACCATTGGTCTGCGGATGGTATGCAGTCGAAAACCTGAGGTCAGTGCCCAAAGCTCCCTGCAAGCTCTGCCAGAATCGCGACATAAACCTGGAGTCTCGATCTGACACGATACTCACTAGCACTCCGTGCAAACGGATGACCTCATCCAAATACAACTCTGCTATCTTTTTCATAGAATATCCGATCTTGAAAGGTACGAAGTGTGCACACTTCGTCAATCTATCCACTATGACCCACACTGAGTCATGCCCTCGGGGAGATCTTGGCAAACCAGTAATAAAGTCCATCGATAAACTCTCCCACTTCCAACTCGGTATGTCCAAAGGCGTCAACTTGCCACCAGGCCTTTTGTGATCTCCCTTGACACGCTTGCAGGTGAAGCACTCAGACACAAACTTAGCTATGTCGTTCTTCATTCCATACCACCACACGATCTGTTTCAGATCTCTATACATTTTTGTAGAACCAGGGTGGTAGGACACACTAGAACCATGTGCTTCATCGCAAACCCTTGTCCGAATATCACCCACCGCGAGGATACAAAATCTACCTCGGTAATTCAGGGTACCATCTTCGTCTATCGAGAAGTCAGACAATTCTCCCTTCTCTGTCCTTCCACGGAGATGCTGAAGATCAGGATCTTCTTTCTGATGTACCCTCGTGAGGGTGATCCAGGAAGGCTCTTCCGCCTCCAAGCGAGAGGGCCCGACACTACTACCTACAGAAATGTCCATCAAAAGGAACTCCTCAACCAAAGACTGCACAGTAAGGTTGAAGATCTGCGCGGTCTTTCTGCTCAACGCATCAGCTACTACGTTAGCCTTGCCCGGATGATACTGGATTTCTACGTCATAATCCGCAACGTACTCCAACCACCTACGCTGACGCAGATTCAGCTCCTTCTGTGTGAAGACATACTTCAAGCTCTTATGGTCTGTATAAATCTTGCACAACGCGCCATACAGTAGATGTCTCCAAATATTCAGGGCGTAGATCACAGCCGCAAATTCCAAATCATGTGTAGGATAATTCTTCTCATGAACCTTCAGCTGTCTCGACCCATACGCAATCACTTTACCTCCCTGCATCAAGACACATCCGAGTCCGACGTGCGATGCATCAACATAAACATCGTACTCCTCTCCTTCAGTAGGCAAGGTTAAAACTGGTGCAGTGCACAATCTCCTCTTTAATTCTTGAAAGGCTTCTTCGCACTCATCGCTTCACACGAATGTCGTGTTCTTCTGCGTGAGCTTAGTCATTGGAGCAGACAATACAGAAAATCCTTCCACAAACCTCCTATAATAACCTGCCAACCCCAGGAAGCTTCTGATCTCCATGGGTGTGGTAGATCTCTTCCAATTCATAACAGCAGAAATCTTCTCTGGATCCACAGAAATTCCATCCTTACTCACTACGTGACCAAGAAAGGATACCCGAGGAAGCAAGAACTCACACTTGCTCAGCTTCGCATATAACTTATGCTCCCTCAAGGTAGCCAACACCAAATGCAAATGCTGAGCATGCTCCTCGGCGCACCGAGAATACACGAGGACATCGTCGATAAACACGACTACGAAATGATCCAAGAAATCTTTGAACACCCGGTTCATCATATCCATGAAGGCAGAGAGTGCATTCGTCAGTCCAAAGGACATCACCAAAAACTCAAAGTGTTCATGCCGAGATCGAAAAGTTGTCCGCGGAACATCTGACTCACGGATTCTTAACTGGTGGTAGCCTGAACGAAGATCAATCTTCGAAAACCCCGTGCTACCACGCAACTGGTCAAACAAATAATCTATCCTCGGCAACGGATACCTATTCTTGATGGTTACTTTGTTCAATTCTCGGTAATCGATGCACAACCTCATTGAGCCATCCTTTTTCTTTACAAACAAGACTGGAGCACCCCAAGGAGAAGAGCTCGGCCTAATAAACCCGCACTGCAGCAACTCATCGAGTTGAGTACGCAACTCCTCTAGCTCACGCGGGGCCATACGGTATGGTGCCTTAGCAATAGGGCGAGTACCAGGCTCAAGATCGATTACGAACTCTACATCTCTCTCAGGTGGAAGACCAGGAAGACTAACCGGGAAAACATCCGGAAACTCCCGCACCACAGCAATATCCTCGACACGTGGCGAACCACTAGCAGTTTCTATAATTGAAACAAGATAAGCAAAACAATCGGAAGCTAAAAGTCTCCGAGCACATACCGCGAAAATAATCGGGGAATCCTGGCGCGGAAAGCCATACACACTCATGGGGTGGCCGTTGTCCATTTTGAAGTCAAAGCGCTTAACCTTGCACTGGATCACAGCATCATAACGGGACAACCAGTCCATGCCCAAAATAACATCAAAGTTTTTTAGGTCCAGCATCTTCAGATCAGCAAATGCTAAGAAGCCACCTAAGAGGATAGGACATCTCTGGATACCCTGGTTCGACACTACCGTGTCACCGGAGGGAAACTTGACACAAAAAGAATCACCAACTTGATCGAGATTCAACCGATGACGTTCTACGAAAGTCCTAGCCACGAACGAGTGGGTAGCACCGGAATCGAAAAGCATGCGCCATACGCAGCGGAAAACACTTGGTTTTTATTTACTTATTACCTTATATGAGCATGACAAATGAATAATAACACATGATATGCAAACTGCTAGGTTTAATATAAGTACAAAAAGAGCTTTTATAACCTTTAAAATAAAGTGACATTCGTTTTGAAAAGACGTTGTGAAGTAATGATATAAGTATGTTATACTTAAAATACCTAACATGCAATCATAGCATAAAACATCCCAGGGAGCAAGTAAACTACTATAAAGCAGCAAGAAACAATTAGCAGCTAGCAAAGTGTTTATGACAGCAAAATCCAGTGAGTGTCAACAACCTGACACAAACCCACGAATCACAACAGTATGTCTGAACTAAACAAAGCAAAACAACAAAAGACTACCTCACAGCGGTGAGGGGAAAACAGCAGCAACTGCAATGCGGCAACACCACCAACTCTAGCTTTGCAACCAGCTACTGCCCTGAGCCTGAGGCATTCCAAAGACAGAACACCTCAGCAAGAAGGTATAAGTGGCGGCAGAAAAACAAAGCAAGTAAAAACAACGGTCAACAGGGGTACCAACCCAAGACCGACTATACCAAAAAGAAAGTACAGTAAGAAAGTTAAGCAAGCAACAGAAAACACTTACGTGAATAATCATGTATACCTGACTACCCAAGCGCGGTGGAAAAGTTAGGGCTAAGAAGCACGGCTATAATAAGAGCATAACGTTATTATAAAATTTCAGAATTTAATTATTTAGTAACTACACCAGTAAAATTTCGGTGACTGTGGGGGGAATACCTCCTCCAGCACACCCACTGAACAAACTCCACAAGGGGCCCAAGGGAAAAGGTGGTCACGTAGTCTGACACACCTGAACTGGAAAATATCCAGCAACTGCGGCGGGAGATACCTCCGCCAGCACATCCGCAGTAAAACAACAAACAACCAACAAATCAACTCGGGTAAACTCCCGTCAAATAATCAATTTAAGCGCAGGGCACTGAGGCGGTGGTTTTAATTCACCAACACCAACACCCCAAATCGACTACACATATCTCGAGAATTGCACGACTAAACTAGACTAGTTACCACTAGTCTTAATACACGGAAGTCATCAAGGCCGGCATGTCATGTCAGATCACCGATCGACTAGACATCGTCGAATAAATTTGACGCATAAATTTGACTAAATCGAGGCCCACTCGGTGAGTGATCAACCTCAAGACGGGTGCAAGGACTCAATCGAAGGACCTATACTACGAACATGAAGGACTAAGTCGACGAACGAAACTCGATCGACGGACGAATCACGGACTTTGGCGAAATTACACGGTCAATTTAACGAGTCAAAACCTCGTCACGACGGGTATGAAAAACAACAAGACGGGTGCAAGGACTCAATCGAAGGACCTATACTACGAACATGAAGGACTAAGTCGACGAACGAAACTCGATCGACGGACGAATCACGGACTTTGGCGAAATTACACGGTCAATTTAACGAGTCAAAACCTCGTCACGACGGGTATGAAAAACAACAAGTGGTTAACTACACACACACATGTATATGACGGATTTGGACGAAACGACTTGAGCAACGGGATTTAAGTGACAACGAGCGTTCAAGAACGCGATTCAAACGCATCACTCGATTAAAATTAGATAAAAATAATAGTGCAAAGGGTAATACCGCGATCAAAATGAGAGGGGAAGAGGGAAAAACCACTACTTGCCTTGAAATCTTCGGAATCGTCCTCCGAACAACCCCTCGCAGTAGATCGGCCCAAAAGAAGCCACGAGGAGGAAGGATCTACAGAAATATGGCCAAACGGGGGTTAGGGCGAAAAATCCTAGCGCGAAAAAGTCCACGAAACAGGAAAATACTCACCACGAACGCGAGGCTCTCGCCGAGAGCTTTCCGAATCTATGCTCGGTTCGCGATTTCGACCACCGGAGCTCCGTCGGCCGCGACTGGAGGATCCAAGAAAACGCCGCCTCCGCTGCGCTCGGTCTTCTCACTGGTTCGGTTCTTTTAGGAGGGAGATGAAGAGGAATCTTATATATATATACACCTAATATACTAATAATAATAATAATAATTAATAATAATAATACTAATAAATAACTTTTTTTTGAAGTGATATTGGATATAGCCGAAAGTAATAAATGGATATAACCGGTTATATCATATAGCCGAATAGGATTCGAATTGCCCATCTGTATAACCGATTCATATATCCGAATAGGATTCGAATTGCCCATCTGTATAACCGAATGCATGGAATAATAATAATAATATATATATACTATTATTACGACCGAAAATTAGACAGATGTTGAAACCGATGAAAATCGCATCGTAGGTGAACGACGACGCTATGAATCCAACGGCGAAGCCGGAATCATAATCCGACGTGCCAATCTCGAGATATAAATTTCTGAAGTTTACGGCGCGGCGTTAAAATATCCAAAACTTTGAAAATTCACCGAGACTTAAATTTTGATCGGAACGCCACGAAACCTTAACAATTTATTTCTAAAATTAAATAATCTAATTTCCTAACGTAAAGTTTTCCAATTCCGGGTCGTTCCAAAATTTTGTCGACTTGATCCAAACGGACGCGAAAACGCGCAAACGGCGACACGCCGTCAACTTGACGTTAAAAGTAACGCCCTGACGTCATAAACACGTCATCACTGAATTATATAATTACCAAAAAAAATCAGAGGCGTTACAATGGTCATTTGAGTGGTTGGTGATGTCATTTCGCATAACCAACCAACAATCTTTTGGCACATTAACGAATCAGTTCTTCCAACCCTACTTGTTCAAAACTGTGGTAGTGCATTTATACGACATTGTCGTCTATAGAAACACAGTGGAGGAACCTACTAGACATCTTCACCTGATATTTCAAGTATTACGAGAGAATGAACTATATGTGAAGAGATCAAAGTGCTCTGAGGTGCATTTCCTTGGGAATGTCATTATGCATGGACAACTACTAATTGATATGGACAAAGTGCGAGCAATCATCAAATGAGAGCGGCCAGCAAATGTGACAAAAACTATGATCATTCCTTGGATTGATGAACTACTATATATGGTTCATCATAGGATACTTAAAGAGAACAGTGCCACTCACGGACCTGCTCAAGAAGTACAAAGCTTAGACTTCGACGGAGGAGTACCAATAAGCTTTTGAGGGTCTAAAGAAGGGCGTTTGCGCATAGCCAGTGATAACACTAATAAATTTCAGCAAGAATTTTGAACTACATGCGGATGTCTCAGAATTCACGATTAGAGGGGGGTATTAATGCATGGGCAGTCCAAAGATTTTGCAAACGCAAGTTGAATAAGACGGACCATTGCTTGTAAGTATGGAGGCACTATTTGTTGGAACATGGTTCTTCGCGTTGATCAAGTTTGTTTTGTGTTTATAGTGTGCATGTATGACACTAGGATGCTACAAGTTGAATGGAGTATTGAACTTGGCCAAAGAAGCAAAGTTGTCCACTATCGCGAGGCATTATTGTTAACGCTCGCGTTAGCCTTGGAATATGCAGACGCGCTAAAAAGCAATTCAAATGAAGATTCTAGAGGGAACAAAAGAGCAAATATGGAATGAAGATTCTGCCCAGCGGTAGCCCTATAGTAGGGCGCTAGTGCTGCCCGAATTGAACATTGCCGAGATTGAAGGACCAAATCGGGAATGATTTCCATTAACGCCGGGCGTTATCACTACCGCTCGACATTAGGGTTGCCTAAAATGAAAGTTGCCTAAAATATTGAATCTCTTTCCCGGTTTGAGGATTCGCGTACCAAAATCATTGCCTTAAGCAGTAACGCTGAGCGTTATCACTAACGCTGACAGTAGATGTACAACTCTATAAAAAGCTAATTTTGTTCCTCTCATAGTGTGGATCTGGAAAACCTAATTCTATCACTCCGAGACACCGTGAGAGGGCCTTTATTCCAGACGATCGGAGCACTCCCACATAAATCAAAAATTGGATTTTGAAGGAGGATTTTTCAACCCCAATTCAACGCAAAGAACGAATGCTTCGACTACGATGATCTTCAGTGTTCCTTCGCCATCTCCTTCAGAATACTTTATAGGGAGTTTTATTTTCATATTTCATTTTTACTGCTTACGAGATTTGAAATTTTCTTGAAGAAACTTATGATTCTCCTTCTACAGGTATGGAACAATCGCAAAAACTAGAGAGTATGCAGGCTTACATAAGTATTCAAGAAAGCTCCTCTTTTGACGGATCCGTGGAGTGCACATCAAGCGGAATGGAAGAAGAATGCCAAGAACATGTCGAAGAAACGTTATGTTCAAATCTTGCCTCATCCAAAGGCATTGTAAGTAAAAATTCCCTTATTGCTACAACTTCTATTTCAACATTGTGTGTGCTAGATATTGCTAAACGTAGGATTAAAAAATTAAAAAATTGTAATTCCAAATTACGTTTAGAAAATAAAACTTTAAAAGAAAAACTCAATGTATAATCAAAAATTGACGTGCCTAATTCTCCCACATGCTCTTTGCTTGAACTTGCTACTCCTTGTATTGATTGTAATGAAATAAAAGAAAAAATCAAGGTTTTTGAAAAAAGAGTTTCTTATTGCAAAAGAGCATAATGAACAATTATTAAATAAAAATAATGCTCTCGTAGATAAACTAGACTCACTAAAATTGTTTGTTCAAAAAATTTCAAATGTTAAAAAATCTTATATTTCTAGTTTATCAACAATGTTACGTAAGACCTCTACTAGTATTACAAATCTCATAAAACACGCATCTAGTAGAAAATTTAATGATATAAGAATACCTTACATCAAGTGTACCATAAGTTCCAAATTTAGACATATATAATCTTGTTGTAAGGATAAATCTAAACCTTACACATCTCACCAAATTTGGGTTCCCAAAAATTCACTATCCAAAACATTTGGATCTATATGAGTTCTCAAATTTTATCTTCATATACCTTGACTCTATTGAGTGTCTAGGGAGATGTTTGTCTTGATATAGTTTGTTTTCATTAAAATGATTAATAATCTATCAAACCTATTTTTGCTCCCTAGTCAATTAAAAATAAAAACAACTTTTTCCTTTCTTTTTGCTTTGTGGAATTTTGTTTGTTTATGTCTTTTTTTTGAGACAACCTATTTTATGGTCACATTACATATATTATGTGATATGACTCGCTCACATTAAGTTCAATTCATTAATAAATCAAATTGAATGAACTTCAATAAAAGTCATATCATTAGGAGTGACCAAATTATCTCATTATTGTAACGCCCCGATCTACCGTGGGTGCGCTATAGGTCTGCAGACTAGTGACCCCAACCCATCTCCATAGATCTGATCGCCCGCAACTGCTAATTCCAATGGCGGGTTGTTGAGGTTGGGTCTCTAACTGCAGACCTCCTTTGATGAGGGAAACTTTAGTTAAACAGACAGCACTGGGACTTCCCAGGAGGTCACCCATCCCAATACTACTCTCGCCCGAGCATGCTTAACTATGAAGTTTTCCCGTGCTGTCCGCTTAACTATGGGTGATGAGAAGTGGGAAAACTTCATAGTTAAGTTTGCTCAGGCGAGAGTAGTATTGGGATGGGTGACCTCCTGGGAAGTCCCCGTGCTGTCCGCTTAACTGAAGCTTCCCTCATCAAAGGAGGTCTGCGGTTAGAGACCCAACCTCAACAACCTGCCATTTGGAATTAGCGGCTGCGGCCAATCAGATCCATGGAGATGGGTTGGGGTCACTGGTCTGTAGACCTGTAGCACACCCGCAGTAGGTTGGGGCGTTACAATTATTCTAGCATCTATTTTAATGAAATCAGTCTAAAAAATGGATAGGCTAAAAAGTAAAATCCGCACTTGTTGCTTATTTTTCTTGATTTCTTTATGGAATTAGATGTCCATATAATGTTAAATCATAATCAAGAAAAATTGTAATCGAAAGATCACAATATCCATGTGTTTTACACACAAAATCAAATCTCTGTTTGATACCACTGAGCGCTAAGCCTTATCGCCGGCGGTAGCAACATTTTCTGAAAATTCTGATTTTCTCAAAATTATATTTTTCTGAAAATTATTCTACTGCTTTGCTTATTGTTATTTTTTGCGTAGGTTTTGGGTTTCACAATATCCATGTGCTTCACAATATCGAGTGCGTAGGTTGTTGGGAAAATATCCTTTGATTTATCTAAACAAATTATATAAAAGTGATTTCATTAGTTAGGATGTATTACCCATATTTTATAGAAAGGGTAAATTGGTCATTAGACATGTCCTAGGATATCACACTCATTTAGAGTGTCAAGACCAGTCAAAATGAGCACAAAATATAGCTGAGTTAAACTTGCGTCGAATAGAAGTCGACGCAACTTCGACTAAAAGTCGACGCTGTAACATCCCGACTTTTATTGGGTCACTAGACCCTAGTGGACCCAATAAAAGTAACCCTAGGGATAGAAAGTAACTCAATCTTAAGATCTTGTGATAGGGAACCCTGATTTGAGTCCCTTCAGTTCCATTAGACTCGTATAATCGATACAAGAGCAACGGAACTCGTTCCATTCCAACCCGAGGTCGTTTAGAGAAAACGACCATTTTGAGAATCATAGTGCGTCACGACAACACCGTTGAGGAATAGTGACCATACGTACTCTAAATTGACTTCCATTAGTTCCGTTAGACTCGTATAATCGATACAAGCGCAACAGAACTCGTTTCATTTTAACCCGAGGTCGTTTAGAGAAAACGACCATTTTGAGTATCGTAGTGCGTCACGACAACACCATTGTGGAATAGTGACCATATGTACTCCAAATTAATTTCCATCAATTTTGTTAGACTCGTATAACCAATATGGGCGCAACAGAACTCGTTCCATTCCAATCCGAGGTCGTTTGGAGAAAATGACCGTTTTGAGTATCGTAGTGCGTCACAACAACACCATTGCGGAATAGTGACCATACGTACTCCGAATTGACTTCTGTCAATTCCGTTAGACTCGTAAAACCAATACGAGCGCAACGGAACTCATTCCATTTCAATCAGAGGTCGTATGAGAAATATGTCCGTTTTAGGTTTTGTAGGGCGCCACGACACAGTGTTAAAATATTAAGTTTATAAACTCAGAATCAGTCTCAGTCAGTCCCATTGGACTCCTAAAGTCAAAACAAGACCGACAAAGTTTGTCGTAACCAATTATGACGTCGAAAAGTCAACCCACAGTCAAATTATGCTTTATGTCACACCAAAAAGCGTGCACACACCCATAGTGATTTAACACCCCAGCATTGGCCGTCCACACGATGAGTTGGACCCACTTAGACTGACCGACATGAGGGACCCACCCTAGGGTTGACTTCGGTCAAACCCCCAAAAATTCTTTTCTCTGGATTTATTCTTCCCAAAAGGAGACTCCACCCTCCCTCCCCTTTCATGCACTAAGAGAGCTGCCCCTTAAGTAGCTAGCTGGCCTTGAGGTAGTAGAGGGAGGGGGAAGAAATGTCTTCCCCCACCCCCTCCCTTTAGTCCCACAATGGGAGAAAGGGAAGGGAGGCCCCCTCCCTCCCTATAAAGCCAGCTCAACCCCCTCCCCTCTGAGCTCACTTACTCCCAGCCAGCCCCTCCCCCCTGCCTGAGCTCCCTCGCCGAAAAACCATTCCCAACCCACCACCACCTTCAATGGCAAGACAGTCCACCACCACCCGAGCTCCCCTACACCAGGTGGAATACCTCTCCATCCCCCTTCCACACATCCCCGATGTGATACATGCCGCCCCCATCGTCGGAGCGCCGCCAGCACTACCCAAGCCATGCCCCAGGCTCGGGTGGTGGCCAGACAGAGTAAGACCCGCCCCAGCGCTGGTGGTGGCGTTGGGGGAGCAGTACCCCACCCGGGACCCCTGTCTCGGCAATGAGAGGTGGCAGGGCCGGCGGAGAACGCGTCCCCAGCGGCACCCGCAAACTCCCCCTATCCACTATTTCCCCTCCCCCTTCTTTCAAGCTTTCCCGGCGGCGGCCGACGGTGCCAGGCCGCCGAACACCGCCGGATGCAAGGCCGACCCCCGACGAGCCGTCCGGGGGCAGTAGGCCCGGCCACCAGGGAGGGAGGGGCGGCGTGACACCAACAAAAATGGTGCAGGCCGCGCCACCCTCCCTCGGGTGGAATAATATCGACGGTGGCCGACAACGGCAGGCCTCCGGACCATCGCCAGATTGATCGCCGACCCTGGCAAGTCGACCGGGGGCTATGCCGGCGCATTGAGGCCGCTTCCTGGCGGTGGCAGTGGCTACCACCTCTCGGATCACCGTCGAAAGGCAGTGGTCGTCTGATCTCCACGATGAGATCGGACGGCCCCAATATTATTAATTCCCTCCCCCTGCGTGAAATTACGCGCCCCCACAACGGATCGGCCCCAGATCCGCCATGGGGATCGAAAAACCGCGCGCTGTCCGGCGCCTCCCTCTCTCCCAGAACCCGCTATCCGCAGATCACCCTTATTCGATTTTTCCTGATTTTTCTGAGGAAAATCTAGGCACTTAGGGAAAAATCTTTGAACATGAAAAATGCTCCTTACTATGAGGGCTAACTCCAGTAATTTTTTGGGAATTTTCTGAAGTAGTTTTGCTATTTTTAAGGGTCTTTGCAAGATTTATTTGGATGAAATAAATACCTTAACAGCCTTGGAAAATTCTGGAAAAATTATAAACTTTGTTTGTGGCATCACGACCCGCCCAAAAAGCACTCTAACTTTTGCTTTTAGATAGGTCGTGATAGTTACCTTCTTGGATTTCCTATCTTCCATGGAATCGTTGAAATGAATAGATGAAGATGAGCGCAATAGGATCCTCTCCGCGGATTTGGACTTGGCTCACGATTTGGAGCTCTGACGACCTCTTAGTGGAGGAAAAAGGCTCCTTCTTCTTCCTCCTCTCCTTTCATACACACCCATGTAAACATACTGTGTAAATTTAATGGCGTTATGCGCACGGTTTACACGCCTGTGTAAACAGGGCGTGTACAACTTATTTTTTCCATACAACCTTTGAAACACCACCAAACAACCCCCAATTTTTGCGGGACTTCCTTAGGACCCTTATGCCCTCATTTACAAGGAGTTTTTGGAGTGTTAAACCAAGTTTTGGGGGTGTTAAATATATGTATACTTTTAAAATTAAATCTTCCCTATAACTTTTTAAAATAGTTTTTCTATTTTCATTGATGTTTTCATAGTTAAAATCATATGATTTCATTTCTACAGCATCTAGCTAGAATAATATCATATTCTCGTCACTTACCTAAATTATTTTGTATGTATTCTTTTATTTATTATCAAGTATATTATATAAATCATTAAATAGTGTTATTTTGAATGAGCTCATTGTAATCTTAATAAAATTCCTAACATTTAAATATCATAATAAATTTGAAGCCAAACTATGAGATCTTTTGAGTGTATGCAGTAATGTTCATGAACCCCATAGTCAATATTTTCAATCCTCTAAAAACAATGTTTTTTCACAATGATTTTCGAAACTGATGCTAAAAATGTTGCGCGAGATTTTTCTTAGGATATTAACAAATACATGACATTTGAAAGTGGAACAAACTCAAAGATTAGGTGAGACATATAGGAAAGAAAGTCATTTTGTAGAATCTTATTTTCCACGAATGTTTGACTCAATTGCCTTCATAGCTACATCTCAAGATTATTTGAGCATATCTCCAAGAAGATCTAATGATGTTTGAGACATTTCAATTGGTACAGTAGAGGAAGGATAATTTCAATATTTTTGATGGATTTCTCATCATTAAATGTCTATTTTGCATTCCAAATATTGAAGATTTGAGAGGAGATTTTTCGAGAATCACGTTAGTCAAATTGTTAGATTCACCCTAGTTACACAAAAATGTGCATTGACCAACATCGTATAATTTAATGGTACATAAATCTCATGAACGTAGTCAGATAAGGCATGTTGTATCATTTGGAGAGAAGACAGAAAAAAAAAATCAGCTCATAGTAGACTTTTATGATGACAAACTTATACGCGAAAGAATATTCATGAATGAAGTAAATCTCACATCAAATGTCTAGAAAAAAATATTGTGCGGCTCAGTTGGAGGCTTCTTATCAAGGGGGCGGGGGATCGAATCCCCGCCCCAACAACCCGCTGCACTTAGATTGGGTGCAGAGACGGGTTGGGGTGTGGGGGCCGCGACCCTGTTAGGGGCTCCGGATTAGGGGCCACTATGGATCATTGCCGTGAACTGCCTAGCGTGATGCAGTATTTGAGCAGTGGTATTGCCCACCGATACGAGAGAGCCTTACCCTAACATAACTTAAGTAATAAATTTGAACACATAAATATATATATATCAAGGCTGCAGCAGACAATATCTCAAATATTAAGGTAGGTTGAGTGGGTTGTTGCATCCACTGTACATCTTAATGGAAATTTAAGAATATTTTCATAAAATTTGTGCATGCATAATCAAAATCACGGTCAACTATGGCTCCGTTTAGGGGATTTATTTTCACCAGTCAACGGTTACGACCGTATGAACCGGATCTTAATTAAGGTCCGATTCATACGATCGTAACTGCTTGACCGGTGAAAATAAATCCTCCCAAATAGAGCCTATGCCATTTGGGTGATATATAGTTGATTTGCTAAACAAAATCAGTCGATTTATTTCAAATCGACAAGAATTCAAAGTGTTGTTGTCAGATTGTATGCGGATCATGTGATTAAAAACCACAAAGTTCGAAAAACTTTAATATCTTGACAAAGTTGATTTACTCACTTCTAAATATTGGAAGAAAGCGTTGAAATATTAATTGAGAATTGTTGCGGGTCACTCGAGCGCTCCAGTAGACTGGTCGAATTGAACCACCTTAGCTCGTAGACGAACCGAGCGTGCAAACAGTCAATGAGTAAGTTAGTAAATGACACGAAGGTTTTTAACGTGGAAAACCCGAAAACGGTAAAAAACCACGCGGCCAGAGCTGTGCCGAACAACTTCCACTATCTTCTGGGGGGTTACAATCAGAGACTTAGAACTCGAGCGCGACAGACCGTTGCTCGTTACAATGTGTTGGAACACCAGTCTTGATTTGGATTAGGATCCCTGTATGTCTTAAATTACAAATCTGTATCCCAACTCAAATAGTGGGAGATTGTTGGAACCCTAGTTTTGATTTGAGTTAGGATCCATCTTTATGGTCTAAGTTTCTATCATAACACATCTTATATAACTTAGATCAAATCTCATTAAGACAGAAATCTGAGAAAATAATATAAGTTCTCTGGGTTCGACGAACGCCTTCCTGGGTTCGACGAACGTCTTCCTGCGATCGACGAAATATCTTCAATCTTCGATCGACGAACTTGCCAGTCTCAGCGGTCGACGATCTAGCCAGTCTCAGCGGTCGACGATCCAGCCAATCTCAACGGTCGACGAACTTGCCAAGTCTCAGCGTTCGACGAACTTCTCTCTGCGTTCGACGAAAGTGCTTCTCAGATCGACGAATTCAATTCTTCCAGCCAGATTAAGTAATCTATTCTTCAGTTCGACGAACTCCAACTTGAGATCGACGAACTCCAGTTTACGTTCGACGAATCAACAACAGAAGTTCAGTTCGACGAAATCAACATTCAGTTCGACAAACTCAACCTTCAGATCGACGAATTATTATCAGCTTTATAAAATCTCATTTCTCAGATCGACTAAAATTCTATATGTTGTCAAATCTGATAAAGCAATATTTTGAATAATTTCTATTTATATATTGCTGCCCTTCTTCCTTTGTATGAATTAATGATATAGCCGTTGCAGAACAATTAAATGATATAGCCGTGCAGAACAACTTAAATTATAGATGACAGTTTATCTTCTCGAGGAGTCCAGATTAAAGAGACTTTATCTCTTTCCTTTTTCGGGCAAGAATTCAAGATAAGAGAGAAGTTCTCCAGAATATAGAAAAGACAGAGAAGTGCAGAGAAGAAAATAGAAGAAGAGAGGGGAAAAAGAAAAGCAGATATACAGAGCTCTTGAAAGAGAAGAACGATATATTTTTTATCTTGCTTGCTAACTCTTCTCTGCAGATCATCTTTATCCTAAGACACTTAATCTAGATCATTTGCTCAGGATCTGAACTGCAGAAGAAGAAAGGAGTTACTACATCCTAGAGAAGAAGCTTCCTCACCTGTTCATCAACACTAATCAAATCAGGGGGAGCTTTTCAACATCATCAAGGATCCACTCTCTTCAACATCATCAAGGATCCACTAGAGTCTTCTCTGAAAGAGAAGAACAATACATTTTGTTTTCTTTCCAACTGTATAAAGGGTTATAACTCCCTTCAAAAGTTAACTGTTTGGTGGCAGGGCACCTGATCAAAAACCCGTGGACTGGTTTTGAGCACCTGATCAAAAGCTCTGTGGTGTTTGGGCACCTGATCAAAACTCCTATAGGTGGCAGGGCACCTGATCAAAAACCTGTAGTGGATTCCTACCAAGTGTGGTAGAAGAGTGGATGTACCTTATTGAGAGGGGAACCACTATATTTCTTGGTGTCTTCTGTGTTCTTGCTGTGTTTATTTCTTTTCTATACTGTGCTGTGATAACTGTGCTTATTGTTTTATTTCTATACTCACTTAACTACACATATTTACATATCACTATTTTACGATAAGCCAAAAGTTTTTAATACTCTATTCACCCCCCCCCCCCCCCCCTCTAGAGTTAATCTAAGAACTAACCTCACTTTCAATTGGTATCAGAGCAGGTTGATTGTTTATACAGGCTAACACCTGAATCTAAAAATCAATTAGTTCTTAAAATTTTTTTTTATTTTTTTTCTTTTTTCTAAAAACTCATGGCACAAGAAGAATATTCAAGCACCAGACCACCAATCTGTAGTTTGAATAAATTTTCTTTATGACAAGCTAGAATTAGATTATATATGAATGCAATAGATGAAGAAATTTATAATTATATCCTGACAGGACCTCCAACTTCACCAACATCAACAGATGCTCAAAAGAAGCTGAAAAGTACTGATGGCAAGGCTATGAATATATTAGCTCAAACAATGTCAAATGACATTCTTCAAATAGTTACTGATTGCACTTCAACAAGAGACATCTGGAACTCCCTCACAAGAATGGTAGCTGAATCTCCTTCCACCTCAAGCAATTCAGATGCAGAATCATCATCTAGTTCAAGTGAAGAAGAAGAACAAAAAGCTAAAGAATTCTGCATGATGGCCATAAATGGCTCAAACCACAACTCAGATGCAGAATCTTAATCTGATGAAGATGAGGTAATTTCAAGTTTTGATTTTACTTCTGAACAATTCAAATCAGATTTTAAATTGCTATGTACAAATTTAATAAAATCTGAGAAAGAAATCAAATCTCTCAGAAAAGAGTTAACAAAAATAAACATTTTAACTTCTGAAAATACTAAACTTAAAGAAGATTTGAAAACATCAGAAGAGCAAATTATTTCTTTGAAAAATAAGTTAATTAAGGCGAAAAGTTTGAACAATCTCTTAATGAGAGAAGTATCAAACTAATGGATATCACAAGCACTATAAATGCCAGATTAAATGGCAGCAAACTTGGCTTAGGATTTTCATCTAATCTATCTCATATTCAAAAGAAAATTACTCTAACTACACCTATAAAATTTATCTCTGCTAAAGAAAAAGAAGTAGCAGAAGACTCAGTAGAAATTGCTGAAATTTTTTGTGTTCAACAAAATTCGTCGAACGGAGATCGACGAAATCAAATGACTTCGTCGAACGATGATCGACGAAAGACGAACACAGAAATCAAGCATAATTTTCTTGTGATCAGAGTTCAACGAACTCTGAACACAGCGAATAAGTATAACTATTCTGTGATCAGAGATCGATGAAATCACTGCATTTCGTCGACCCGAGATCGACGAAATCAGAGTAATTTATCATATATATATTAATGAGGTATAAAGGCCAATACAACTAACTATAAGGAAATGCTTGACCTACTGTAAATCTTTTAACTCCAATTGTAATCAAACAAAAAGTTATATGATTCACTTGAATTTTCTATCTTAAAAACAAAGTCAGATAACTTCATGTTCTTACTGAGATTTCTTAGAAAATCATGATTGAGCATTCTACTTAGATTGCATAGATCAGAAAAGATCAGGGCACTGAGTGTGAGTCTCTTCAGATAATGGGATTCTATAAGAAGGAAGGTATCATGCAATGTTTTTGTGATCCCAAAATTCCTTAGAATCCATTAACAGTTGCAGCAATTCATCTTATTGTTGGAATCCTATTGAAACAAAATCTAGGAATCAAAATTGCTTCTTTTCCCATTTACCCTTCTTCTAGGTGTCTTGATCCAGGGTTCCCTGAATCAAGACAGGGGGAGAAATTAAAAGAAGAAGAAATTTAGTAATTTATGATTAAATGTTTTCAAAAGAACAATTAATTTTACTATCTGTTTATTCTGTATATCTCATTAATATTACTATCTGTTTACAAATATTTTATGCTTTGAGTTATTCTATTTTGTTTATGCTTGGTATCCTAAACCAAATAGGGGTAGATTGTAGGAACACCAGTCTTGATTTGGAATAGGATCCCTATATGTCTTAAATTACAAATCTGTATCCCAACTCAAAATGGGGGAGATTGTTGGAACCCTAGTTTTGATTTGAGTTAGGATCCATCTTAATGGTCTAAGTTTCTATCATAACACATCTTGTATAACTTAGACCAAATCCCATTAAGACAGAAATCTGAGAAAATAATATAAGTTCTCTGGGTTCGACGAACGCCTTCCTGGGTTCGACGAACGCCTTCCTGCGATCGACGAAATATCTTCAATCTGCGATCGACGAACTTGCCAGTCTCAGCGGTCGACGATCCAGCCAGTCTCAACGGTCGACGATCCAGCCAGTCTCAGCGGTCGACGAACTTGCCAAGTCTTAGCGTTCGACGAACTTCTCTCTGCGTTCAACGAAAGTGCTTTTCAGATCGACGAATTCAATTCTTCCAGCCAGATTAAGTAATCTATTCTTCAGTTCAATGAACTCCAACTTGAGATCGATGAACTCCAGTCTGTGTCCGACGAATCAACAACAGAAGTTTAGTTCGACGAAATCAACATTCAGTTCGACGAACTCAACCTTCAGATCGACGAATTATTATCAGCTTTATAAAATCTCATTTCTCAGATCGACTAAAATTTTATATGTTGTCAGATATGATAAAACAATATTTTGAATAATTTCTATTTATATATTGATGCCCTTCTTCCTTTGTATGAATTAATGATATAGCCGTTGCAGAACAATTAAATGATATAGCCGTTACAGAACAACTTAAATTATAGATGACAGTTTATCTTCTCGAGGAGTCCAGATTAAAGAGACTTTGTCTCTTTCCTTTTTCGGGCAAGAATTCAAGATAAGAGAGAAGCTCTCCAGAATATAGAAAAGACAGAGAAGTACAGAGAAGAAAATAGAAGAAGAGAGGGGAAAAAGAAAATCACATATACAGAGCTCTTGAAAGAGAAGAACGATATATTTTTTATCTTGCTTGCTAACTCTTCTCTGCAGATCATCTTCATCCTGAGACACTTAATCTAGATCATTTGCTCAGGATCTGAACTGCAGAAGAAGGAGTTACTACATCCTAGAGTAGAAGCTTCCTCACCTGTTCATCAACACTAATCAAATCAGGGGGATCTCTTCAACATCATCAAGGATCCACTCTCTTCAACATCATCAAGGATCCACTCTCTTCAACATCATCAAGGATCCACTAGAGTCTTCTCTGAAAGAGAAGAACAATACATTTTGTTTTCTTTCCAACTGTATAAAGGGTTATAACTCCCTTCAAAAGTTAACTGTTTGGTGGCAGGGCACCTGATCAAAAACTTGTGGACTGGTTTTGAGCACCTTATCAAAATCTCTGTGGTGTTTGAGCACCTGATCAAAACTCTCATTGGTGGCAGGACATCTGATCAAAAACCTGTAGTGGATTCCTACCAAGTGTGGTAGAAGAGTGGATGTACCCTATTGAGAGGGGAACCAATATATTTCTTGGTGTCTTCTGTGTTCTTGCTGTGTTTATTTCTTTTCTATATTGTGCTGTGATAACTGTGCTTATTATTTTATTTCTATACTCACTTAACTACACATATTTACATATCACTATTTTAAGATAAGCCAAAAATTTTTAATACTCTATTCACCCCCCTAGAGTTAATCTAAGAACTAACCTCACTTTCACAATGGTATAGAGAGAGAGAGGGCTCTGAGGGTGACAGGCCACCTCTCGGAAAGTTAAGTCCTTTTTCTTCTGAGAACAATAGTGAGAGCAAAAGTGAGAATGCTGGTGAGAACAAAAGTGAGAATACTAAGTTGCCTTTCGGGGAAAGGAAATCTCCAAGTCCACGAAGTAGATCTTCAAGCACCGAAGGAAAGCTCATGGGAAATCTTCGCAGAGCTCTCTCGGGTGCCGGAAGCAAAGTCCCTTGAATTGAAGGCTCTGAGCTCCTTTTATAGCCTTGGGCAGGGGCAGCCTGGTAATTTTGTCGTTGCAACCACCGTAACCACCTGACGGGAGAATCACGTTTGCCAATTCGGAGCACACGGATCACCATTTTTCATAAATGACCATTTCTCCCCTCGGGCAGTTCGGGCAGCTTTGTTGAAGGTGAAAAAGGCGACGAACCATTCCTGCAATCTGAGAAATTAGGAAATGTTAACTGCACGCGCGTTCAGAATGTGGGAACGTTCTTAGCACGTTGAGAACGTGGAAACGTTCTGAGAGTGCGGGGGAACATTCTGAGTGCGCGGGGAAGCGTTCTGAGAGCTCAACGAATGGAGAAGCGTTCTGAGCACGCAACGAACGGAGAAGCGTTCTGAGCGCATTTAGAATATGGAAACATTCTGAGCGCGCGGGGAAGCACTATGAGCGCGCAATGAATGGGGAAGCATCCTGAGCGCGTGATGAACATAAGAGAGCTCTGGGCGTGCAACGAACTCTGAAAAGCGAGAGGTTACGACCCTAAAGAGAGATCGGGGCCCCGACCGCACCCAGGAGGGAAGGGTTTGGCGTGGCCGCACACCTTGGTGGTGCGGCGTGGCCGAACCTCCCGGGGGTGCGGCTTGGCTGCATCCCAAAAGGGGGTGCGGCCTGGCCGAACCCCCTTAGGGGTGTGGCTTGGCCGCAAGCCGCACCCCATGAGGTGCGGTTTGGCCGCACCTCATGGGGTACAGTTAGGCCGCGGGTGCGGTTACCCGCGCCCCACATTATGGGGGGGTGCAAACTGACCGCACCCCGATGGGGCGCGGTCACGACGGCGCGCGGCGCTGGTGGAGCGTAAATCGGGCGGTGGTTTCCTCCACTCCCACTATCATTGGTTAAACCCACTAACTCCATTTCTCCTTAGTGGATCTCCTTCTAAACGCACCCCATGGTGCTTAGAAATTCATGGGGGAGCATTATCTTTACAGATGCACATCATAAGCCCCCCAAACCTTCGGAGTCCGAGACGCTGCGCGGAGGAGAGCAAAGGTTTTGATTTTTGCTTGCTGCGGTTCCGATCATTGTCGTCGCGCCATACCATGCCCGAGATTAGTAATTTCTCATTTTGTGTGAGATAAGAAAAGAGGGGGAAAGAGTGCTTCGGCGACGCGGTCGACGTGCGCGTGCTGCCGGCATGCGGACCATGCCCAGAAGAGGGGCGGTCGGTCGGCGGGCACGGTTGGCGGCGACTGTGTTCGCACGGCCGGAGGCGACAGGCGACGTCGGCACGGCTGGGCATGCATGATGCTGGCGCGCATGGCCGACACGTGTGGCCGGTGTTGCGCGGTCGCGCAGCGCTCGCGCATCCGAGACGGGCGGTGCCGGGCGCGTGGGCGCACGACCTGCGCTTGCACGACCTATGCGTGCGTAGCCGCCGAGCGGCCGGCCGTGGTCGGGCGGGCGCATGGCTGTGGTCGGGCGGGCGCACGACCGTGCGGTTGCGCGGCCGGCGGCGGCCGGGCAGGCGCGCAGACCCCGCGCATGCAGCCTGCGCGCGTGGATGTTGTGCGGCTGGCGGCGACCCGTGCGTGCGCGGCCTGTCACGTGTGTCTAACGAGCGGCCTGTGCGCGCGCGGCCTGCTCGCGCGCGGTCTTGCATGCACAGCCTGTGTGCGCGACCTGCGTGCGCACGGTGGCCGGGCAGCCTGTGTCGGCCACGCGGGCGCGCGCGCAGCTATTGTTTGACTGGTGTTGGTCGTGGGGGTGTGCGGCTTGCGTGCTCGCGGTCGGAGCTTGAATAACGTGTGCATGTCCGGGCCTTTATCTCTTAAACACTCACGCATTCGTGTAGCGGTTCGCGGCTTTCTAATTATGCGTGCTCATGTATATATTTTGTCTGTTTCAGGCTTCAAAATGGGGCGGCCAATCGAGGTCGATGCATTTGCGTTCCACCCTCGACGGCGTGCGGATTGATATGTGGCGTAAGTGCTTCGGGTTGCCTTCGGATGTTGAGGTGAAGGTTCCTCGAGCGGAGGAGCGTGCCCAGAATCCTCCTACTAGTTTTATGACTCTCTCGGAGAGTTGTTTGAAGTCGGGGTTTTGCCTTCCTCCTTCTGAGGAAGCTATTGAGGTGTTCCGGTTCTGTGGCATTCCGATTACCCAGTTTACCCCGGTCGGGATGGCGAGGATAATGGGGATGATAGTACTCTTCTGAGAGAATAACACGCGGTTTTCTCTGGAGGTATTCAAGGACTGGTGCGAGGTTTGCACTAAGTCGGGCGGTCGTATTGAAGTCCGAAGCAACAGGAGTTGGTTTCATTTTGGAGAGAAGAGCGATTATCGGCATGGGAATACCCTCTATGGGTATGTTCAGAACCGTTGGGATTTGCTAGGCTGTGGAGGGCGCTTCCTGGACGTTGCCACTGGCAGACGGGGCGGGAGGACGAGTTTATTCCTATCCCCAGTTTTCCTGGGTGAGAGGGGTTGTCGAAGGCCCTTTATTGTATTTCCAGTTGTGTGGAGGAGAGCCGATTGCTCTGGATGGGACTCTCTCAGGATGCTGAGCATGCGGCCGCTGTTCCCCTGGTTCGTGGGAAGAAGAGAAAGATTGTCTTCAAGAATGGAGGTTCCATCCCAGGGCTTATTCCGCATATGCCTAGGAGTCATGATCACGAGGTTGGTCCGAGCAGACACAGGGCGGAGCCAACCCCAGCCAATCTGGATGTTGAGATTTTGGCATCCCCTATTGCTGGCCAGGTCCCACAGGGAGACTTGCCGCCACCTCCTCCTTTGTCGCCGGCGAGGCGAGTTTCATCTTCTCTCCACGCGATGACTTCTGCGGTGAGTAGAGATCTTCATTTCAAGTGTCCGCTTTTCTTCTCTATCGTTGTCTATGTGCGCTAACTGTTTACTTTTTCATGCAGGCTGATGTTTTAACTAGCGTTGCACTTACGTGGAACGATTATTATGTGGGTCTCAAGGATAGTTACTTCACTCATCAGGAGGAGCTGCGTGTTGCGAGAGGCGATTTATCTGTTCTGAAGAAGAAGAGGGATCGCGATCTTGCCCACACCAGACAGCTGGAGGCTGACATTTCTTCTTCCCGGTCAAAGGTTGTGGCATTACGAGCGGAGTGCTGTGGTGATAAGGCGCTTGCTCAGGATGCCCTTCGCTAGTTGTCAGAGGATCATGGGGAGATATTCCTCCTGGAGGGAGAGTTGGGTTTCCTGAGGAGCGAGATGAATCGGTTGTCTTCCGTTGAGCACAACATTGAGGAGACCAAGGTGTTGGGAAAAACCCTTTGATTTAACTTAACAAATTATATAGAAGTGATTTTAGCCTCTAGGATTGAATTACGCATTGTATAGTGAGGGTAATCTGGTCATTAGATGTCTTAGGATATCACACTCAACCTAGGGTGTCAAGACCAGATCAAGAGAAGCAAAATTTGGACAAAGTTAATATTTGCGTCGAATAGAATTCGACGCAACATCGAGTTAATATCGATGGTACTCTGACTAGAAGTCCAAGTGGTTCAACCCTTCTGTCGAATTAACTCAAGTCGATGTTACGTCGAATAGATATCGACGTAGAGGTCAGGGACTTGTCAAAGTAACTTCAGAAGTCGACACAGCTTCTACTTCAACTCGACGTAGAAGGGAATATCTGTCGAAGCCATTTAAAGTTGACGCAACGTCGACTTCATCTCGACGCAAATATTGAAGTTCAGATCCATGCCTTTCAACTCGACGGTTACGTCGATAAGATATCGATGCAACATCGACTAGCTGAGTTCAATCAGAGCACAGATGAAATCGAAGCTGCTCCTACAAGAACTCAAAGCAGCGTCGATAAGAGAGGAAGAGAATACGACGCCACGTCAAATACAGTCTGTAAAAGTGTAACTTTTTAGCTGTAATTTTGATCCCTCTCTCATGGCCCATATCTTTCAAGACCGTTCTCCAACGGCTTAATAATTTCCTGAAATAGAAGGAAGCATTAAAGGAGGAGAGAAAATGTTTCTTGGAAACACATTCCTTATTAATGGACGGGTCGAGAATTAAAGATAGAAAGAAAGATTGTCTAGGAAAATATACCTTTTCAGGTCTTACCAGAAAGGGAAAAGAAATTCAAACTAAAGACAGACTATAAAAGTGAAGAAAAGAAAGAGAAGCATAAGGCATTCATTACTATCAGCCATCTCTCCCTGCTTAGGGTTTTCCTGTCTTCTTCCTCCTCCCTCAGGAACCCTAACAAAGAACAGAAAAGAAAAGAAAGTACTATTGTTCTTCATCTGATAGAACAGAGGATCTGAAGGCTGCTCTTCATCACTATCTCATAGCAGTCAGATCTTAATCAGCAGTATAAGAAGGGATCTGACATACAAAGCTCATGCAATACATCACTATCATAAGCAGGGGTTAATCAAGAGCAGATCTTGTGAAGTAATCAATAGGCTGTTCTTCATACAGCCTCCTTAAGAATTCTGAGAATAGAATTTCAACACTCTTTCTCTATCTCTATCTCTTTCTCATTTCATTTCTGTAAAAGAGTTTTATTAATCCCTCTTCAAAGGATTTAGCGGTTCAAGATCTCCTTATCAAAAGATCTGGTGGTTCAAGATCTCTTTATCAAAAGATTTGGTGGTTCATGATCTCCTTGTCAAAAGATCAGTGGTTCTAAGAGTCTCCTTATTAAAAGACTCAGGCACTGCTCGTGCATTCCTACCAGGTGGTAGAAGAGAGGAGTATCCACATTTTGGGGAACCTCTATAAAATATTGTGTGATTGAGTTGTGCTTTTCTGTGCTGTCCCAATTTCTTATTCAGCATTTTATTTCTTGCACCTTAATTATTCTGCCTGCGTGTCATTGAGCATAAATCCTTAGCTCAGTTTATTGTTTACACATTTAGGATAGAAATAATTTTAAATCTCTATTCACCCCCCCCCCCCCCCCCTCTCTAGAGGATTCTCAGAGGCACACTATGCACTTTCAATTGGTATCAGAGGGAGGTTGATCAATAAAAGGCTATTACCTTGATCAGAAAAACTTCCTACCATTATTTTCCTTCATTAACATATATTTTATAAAGAAAAATGAGTTCTAAGGATTATGCTTCAACAAGACCACCAGTGTGTAACTTGAATAAGTTCACACTCTGGAAGGCCAGAATATGACTCTACATGAATTCCAATGATGAAGATATCAATGATGTTCTTCTCACAGGTTCTCCAGCTCCAGTCAGACAAAAGGCAAGAGAATCCTCAACAACAGAGGCTGTCCGAAGAAAGGAATGGATAGAGGATGAGAAGAAGGTCAAGGCATGTGATGCCAAGGCCATGAACATTTTGGTATCAACAATGTGAGATGACATTTTCCAGAAGGTTGCTGAATGTCAATCAGCAAAAGAAATTTGGGATACACTCACCACAATGGTAGGAGGGAGTGCTGATGAAAGGAAGGACAGAAAGTCCCTTCTCATATCCCAGTATGAGAACTTTCAAAAGAAAGTTGATGAATCTGTTGCTGATATGTATGACAGATTTAGCATTTTCATTAATGAACTCAGAGGCTTAGACAAGGAAATATCCTTGACTGAAATTAATGATAAGATTCTCATGTGCTCCTAAAGAATAGGGCTGAATCAGAAAAAATGGAGAAAACTCCTGCTCCCATCCAAAGGAGCCTTGCACTGAAAGTATTTGAGGGGGAGCCTTCCACTCCAGAAGATAAGATGTTCAATCTCCTAGTAAGGAGATTCAAGAAATGGGTCAAGACGGAAGACTCAAGGAGAAGAGAAAGAGAGTCAAGACCCAGGTATGATAAAACTCCAAGGAGGGAGATTATCTGCTTCACCTGCAACAAGCCAGGGCACATTGCCCCTGAGTGCCCACAAGAGCAAAGGGAAAGAAGCAGCAACAAAGAAGAGAAGAAGAAGAAGAAGAAGTTCTCCAGGGGGAAGGATAAGAAGAAAGCCAAGGACTTCATTGCTGAAAGATGGAGTGATTCTGAAGCAGAATCAAGCTCCTCATCATCTGAAAGTGATGATGAAGTAGTAGCAGAAGCAGCATGCATGATGGCACTGGGGATGTCATCAGATGATGAAGAAGAATAGGTATTTGTTTTTGATGAATTTGATTTTAATTCAGAAGATTTTAAAACCCGCTTTAAAGAATTCTGCATTGAGTATCTTAGGGTAAAAAAAAACTAAAGAAAGAAAGACTCTGTCAGGTTAGAACTAGAAAACCTAAAGAAAGATGATTTGTATGTAAGAAATCAAGGCCTAGTAGAAGAAATTAACAATAAAGAATTAGAACAAATTGAAATAAGAAAAGAAAATTTAAGGTTAAAAGAAGAGCTAGCAAAGGCAAAGGCCTTTGAGCACTCACTCAATGGAAGGAGTCAAAAGCTCAAAGATATTACATAAAATCTCTCTATGAGATTTAATCACCTATGATTAGAGGCAGAACCCTCCACCAGCACAGAACCACCTAGGAAGCCTGCCTGGAAAAATCTAGTGTCCTTTGTTAGACCTAGTAATTTTCACCCTAGTGAGAAGAGTGCTCCAGTTAAGGGTAAGAATCACAATCATTCAGATAGGGTGGGTAAAACCAATAAAGTAAAACCCTTAGGTAAAAACAACATAGGTAAATTAAATAACAACACCCAAAAGGGTAAAGCAAAACCTAGGATAATAGACACTCTGCTGATTTGTTGTATTTAGATACACTTTATACTCATTTCAAGTATCAAAATAATAGGTTTGGGAAACTGTTGGAACAACCTTATTTCAGATTTGGGCTAGGATCACTATATGTTGACTAAAGACAAAGTTGACCCTAATGTATAGTCAATGGGTCAAAGTTTTAGGCTGTTAGAACTCAAGAAAAGATTCAGATTCTGCGTTCGACGAACTCCACACTGCGTTCAACGAATTGCTATCTGCGTTCGACGAACAACTTACAGTCTGCGTTCGACGAACGGCTTACAGTCTATGTTCGACGAACAACTTATATTCTCCGTTCGACGAATGAAATATATTCTGCGTTCGACGAACAGCTCAAATCTCAGCGGTCGACGAACCAGTCTCAGCGGTCGAAGAATTTGTCTAAGTGCAGCGCTCGACTAATTATTTTCTACGTTCGACGAAAGTGATTCAGTTCGACTAAAAGCTATTATTCCAGCCAGTTTATGATTACTTTGTTCAGATCGACGAAAGTTCTTCTTGTTTACCCGGGAAACCGCTTTCAAGGGGATTACTCGCAGACCGAGCGGTTTGCGGATCCAAGTCGCCCGGCTCAGGTTAAATGAGATCCATCGACACCAGCTAGCACAGGTCGGGCGGTCTGGCATAACTCAGACCGCCGCCAAATACTAAAGATAGTCCAAGCCCAAGTCCAACAGGGCAAGTCGCGGTCTCAAGTCGGAGATCGCGCGGTTTATGCCATGGAGATAAGCCCAGATTCAAGGTCAAAGAACAAGCCGTGGTCTCAAAATAGAGACCGCTCGGATAGCACCGTCGCCTTGGTCGCATCATCTTTATCTCCTGGATAGACAAGTCGGAAGGGCAAGCCGCCAAACCGCGCGGCTTCTTTCTTTCCTTCTTTGTGTATCCCGTCACCGCCTGCCCGTTTCTCCTGTACCCGGGCAGGCGGTTATTTTATCCCTGCCCGTTCGGGCAGTCCCCCAAGCCTATAAATGGGGGCGGCACTGTTCCCAAAGGACGCACACTCGAATCTAGGAGCTCGCTTGTTTGAGCTGCGGACTCGAGTTTCTCGTCTTGCGGACTGTCTGACCGGCCGGCTTCTCTTTTCCTGTACTTGTAACCCGCTGTAACCCCTTCTTTCTAATCAAAGGAAAGCCCGTTGCAGGAGTGGCATTTGCCGCGGCGGGCGAAGTGTGGCCTTGACCGTTGCTAGCGGTCTCATTCTTCTGCACAAAAAGTAACCGGCAACCCGCAGCCTCCGGTTTTCCCTCGGAGGTGCGATTTCGGACTCAACAGAAACACGCGACCTTCAGATCGCGGATTGTCTGTGAAATCCTTTTCGCCATGATGTCAGACCGTCAGTTCCCCCTTGGAGACTGCTCCGATCATAGCGAGGACTCTTTGTGGGAAGCCCTGGAGCAATCAAGGAGAGAAGCCGAGCGGGCTCAGAGGGCCACTGATCAGCGACTTGAAGCGATCAGTCAGACTTTAGCAATGCTAACCGAGCGACTAGTTCCGCAACAAGCCGCGACTAATCAGGCGGTGACCCCGGTCCTTCCTCCACCTCCTCCTTACCCGCTACCGCAAGCCGCTAATTTCCAGCTCCACCAAGAAGACCTCGCGGGTAGGAAAAACTTCTATCAGGAAGCCGCGCACAACATGCCAGCTCGAGTCCTCGACTTCCAGGGGGCGACTTCTCATGCTGCCCACCTTTCCTACCCGCAGGAGGGCGGGGCCCGTCTCTCCTACCCGCCTGAAGTTCCTATTCATCACTCCTACCCGCCAGAAGCTGCTGCCCGGTCTTCTTATCAGGCGGCTTGTCCGCGAATAGCCGCAGCTCCGGCGGCTTATTACCCTGCTCCTCTGTATGAAGATATGGAAGAAACTTCTCCCTTTGTGGACGAAGTCAGAGGGGAGCCTGCCCCTAATAATTTCAGGGAGCCTCGCCTGCCACCTTTCAATGGGGAGACTGATCCCACGGTTCATTTACAAGCTTTCGAGTCAGCCATTGCTCTCAGAACCTTAACTGATGCAACTAAGTGCAAGCTTCTTGTAACCTCCTTTGAAGTACAAGCGAGGGAATGGTTTTACGGTTTGCACCCCAGGTCGATCCGTTGTTTCGCGGAGCTGCGAAGAGAATTCCTGCTGAGATTCTCTACCTCAAGGAAGAGAAAGAGTGGCCCGGCGGCCCTTTTCGATATAAAACAACGGGAAGACGAGACGTGGGCTCGTTTTGTGGACCGCTTCCAGAAAGAGATCATGGAAGTCCAAAATGTGGACCCGGAGCTGTATAGGGTTGCCCTCATCCATGGCCTAAGAGAGGGCCCCCTAAAGTTCGAAGCAAATATAAGGGAGCCTAAGACTTATCAGGAAATAATAAGTTTGGCAAATATGTTTATCAGAGGAGAGAAGAGCAATCCGGACTACGTCGCGAAGCTGGTAAGCGACAAGGAGCAGTCAAATCCGTCCTTCCATCATCCACCATCGAATCAGTCCCACTTTGAACCCCGTTCCCAAAGGGGGAGGAACTACAAAAATAAGCAACCATTTATGGGCCATCAGCGGTTTCAAGATCAGAAACCACTGTTGGCCGTCGCTCCCGCTCCATCCGCTCCCCTTCAGCAAATCATGCCGGTATATTTACAACAGTATGCCGCGCAGCCACCTCCAGTCATTCCATCAACTCAATACGATGATTCGCAAGAGTCATTCACTCCCCTAAACGTCACCATGGACGAAGTAGTCCAGATTCTGCAAAAGAGGCCAGATTTCAAAAGGCCTGCTCCTCTGAAGTCCGATATTGGCAATCGAAATCCGAACCTTTATTATGAATATCATAAAGAGGGGGAAATCTAACTGAAGACTGTCGAGCTCTTCGTCTGCTTATAGAAAGACTCCTGGGAGAAGGAAAGCTCCGGGGTCTAGTTCGGAAAGATAAAACTGCTGAGCCAACTACCGAGAAGAAAAAGGAGAAGGAAACAGTAGAAGTGACCTGGGAATGCGCCGACGTCAAGGGCGCCGGCTACTATGGTGACATCCATCCTTCTACCGAATGCATCGAAGTCAATGATGTGGGCCCCTTAGGGGACATCTATTGTATCCATGGGGGAGCTAGAGCGGAATCATCTCGCAAATCCAGCATTGCGAGAGTTCTAAAACAGGAAGTGGTAGCCACTACAAGTTCTCCTCCCGAAAGCACTATTGTCACGTTTGGTCAGGATGACCTTCCCCCCAATGCTAATCCTTTCGATGATGCGGTGGTTATCAGGGCCGTCATCGAAAACTATACAGTCCACAAGATTCTGCTTGATACCGGCAGCTCCGTCAATCTCCTTTTCCGCCCGACTTTCGAGGCCCTGAAGACCGGAAAGCATCTGCTTTCCACCGATGGGCCCCTCTACGGTTTTTCTGGGGAGAAGAAGAAAGTAGAGGGTTCAGTGAAGCTCCTGGTCTCTCTTGGAGGAGTAATAAAGTTGATCAATTTTGTGGTAGTAGATGCCCCGAGCAACTACTGTGCTATCTTCGGGAGGCCGATTCTCAATGCGTATAGGGCAGTAGTGTCCATCTTTCACCTTGCCCTCAAGTTCGCTGCTGAAGGAAAGCAGTATCGGGTCAGAAGCAACCCAAAGGTAGCTCGGGAGTGCTACGTCCGAACTGTCAACATGGTCACCGACGCTCCACTTCCCAAGATCATGGATGAGGTTTTGGAGGTTGCTGAGTCTTCAGGGGCCGCCGAGGAAAGCGCAGAACGGACAGGGACTTACCTCGAACCTGCCCAGGAGACCCAAGAGGTTCCTATTGCTGAAGAGGAAGGAAAGAAGTTGATCATCAATGCCGAGCTATCAGAAGAAGAGAAGGTTCAGTTGATCTCCTGCCTGTTGGAGAATCTAGACATCTTCGCCTGGTTAGCAGAAGATATGCCTGGTGTAGATCCAGATGTCGCGTGCCATCACCTCAACATTTCTCCTGAATTCAAGCCAATCCAACAGAAGAAGAGGGAGGTAGCAACCAAGCTGGCGGTACCCATCAAAGAAGAAGTTGCAAAACTTCTTAAAGCCAATTTCATTTCTGAAATCCAGTATCCCACCTGGATGTCGAATGTAGTGATGGTGAAAAAATCTGGGGGGAAATGGCGTATGTGTGTAGATTTCACTAAACTCAATAAAGCATGTCCCAAGGATTGTTATCCCTTGCCTCGGATAGATGTTTTGGTAGATTCCGCGGTGGGATATAATTTCATGAGTTTCCTAGATACATTTTCTGGTTACCACCAGATTAAGATGCATAAGCCTGATATCCCGCATACGTCCTTCATTACCAATGACGGGTGTTATTGTTATCTCGTCATGCCTTTCGGACTCAAAAACGCGGGTGCGACATATCAGAGGATGATGGACACGGTTTTTTAAAAACAGAAAGGAAGAAATCTTGAAGTATACGTTGATGATCTCCTTCTAAAAAGTAAAACTTTTTCAATCCACCTGAAAGACCTCATAGAGACGTTCGCTACTCTACGGAGGTTCAAATTAAAACTAAACCCATCAAAATGCTTATTCGGGGCAAACAAAGGGAAATTTCTCGGGCATCTTCTCACCCCTGATGGCCTCGCACCAAATCCGGATAAAGTAAAAGCCATCCTAGATATGACCCCTCCTCGTAATCAGAAAGAGGTACAACAACTTGGGGGGAGGCTGGCAGGATTGAGCCGATTCATTTCCAAATCAGGAGATAAAAGCGCTACATTCTTCAAGACACTTAGGGGAGGATCTAAGTTTGAATGGAATGAAGAGTGCGATAATGCTTTCGAACAGTTGAAAAAGCAGTTAACCTCAAACCCTCTTCTTCAAAGCCCTCGTGAAGGGGAAACATTATTCTTGTACTTGGGGGTGGGTCCAGATGCCATAAGCTCTGTCCTGGTTCGGGAGGAGAAGAAGAAGCAATTTCCAATATATTATGTCAGCCATATCCTTAAAGATGCAGAAACTAGATATTCAATTCTAGAGAAATTAGCCTTGGCCTTAGTAATGTCCTCACGAAGGCTTCCCCCCTATTTTCAGGCTCATCCTATTCAGGTGGTTACGGATCATCCACTAAGAAGTATCCTGGAGAAGCCAGATCATTCAGGAAGACTGGCCAAATGGGCAATTGAGCTGAGCGAGTTTAAAATACTATACATTCCCAGAACAGCAATTAAGGCACAAGTACTGGCAGACTTCTTGGTAGACACGATGGAGCCTAACCCTGAACGGGTGGAAAAATCTCCTTATGCCTGGATCATCTACGTAGATGGAGCTTCAGGGAGAAACTCCGTGGGAGCCGGAGTAGTTCTTCTCAGTCCAAATCGCATCAAACTCGAGCAGGCAATCAAATTCTTTTTCCCAGTAACAAACAACCAGGCTGAATACGAAGCACTCTTGGCCGGCCTAAGACTCGCAAAAGAGTTTGGGATAGAACATGTTCATGTAAAAACTGATTCTCTTGTAATGGCCTCGCAAGTTCTAGGGAACTACGAAACAAGAGAGCCAATGCTGAGAAAGTATCTATCGCTAGCTAAGGAAGAGATCGGGAAATTCAAATCCTTCATCATCGAGCACATTCCAAGGACACAAAATGAAGAGGCTGACGAGTTATCAAAGTTTGGTCTTCCATCAGGAGGGGTGACCTCGGAACTTTTCCATCCGGCCACGGAGAAAGAGGAGCTCATGCAGATTGATCAGAATCCCTCCTGGAGGGATCCTTATGAACTATTTCTGTCAAAAGGAGAGTTCCATCATTCCATTAAAGATCGGAGAAGATTCGAAAGGAAGGCGGCATATTATTATCTAATAGCAGGAGTTCTCTACAGAAAAACTTTGATTTCCCCCTCAGCACGATGTGTTTCAGAAGAAGAGATCCCTATCATACTTCAGGAAGTTCATTCCGGGGAATGCGGTAGCCATTCAGGTGCAAAAACTCTAGAGAAGAGAATCCTAAGGCAGGGGTATTTTTGGCCAACCATGAGAAAGGATGTCGAAGCATTTGCCAAGCGTTGTGTTCAGTGCCAAAAGTTTGCTCCTCTTCAGCATCTGCCCGCTCAGTCGCTTAGGTCAATAACTGCACCCTGGCCCTTCGCGGTTTGGGGGATGGATCTCATCGGACCCTTTCCAATGGCTAGCGGTCAGCGCCGCTTTATCATAGTGATGATTGACTACTTCAGTAAGTGGATCGAGGCTAAGGCACTGGAAAGAACTACTACCCAAATTATCAGAAACTTCATCTGGGGAGAAATAGTCTGCCGACACGGAATTCCGCTGGCAATTGTCACTGATAATGGTCCACAATTCAATAATCCCGAGATGATAAAATTTTGCGATCAGGTTGGAATTGACCTGCGGTTTTCCTCAGTACATCATCCAAGGACCAATGGTCAGGTAGAAGCAGCCAACAGGCGAATCCAACAGCTCCTGATGAAAAGAGTTTGGAATCAGAAAGGAAACTGGGCCGATCAACTTCCCTCCATCCTTTGGACTCTTCGTACTACTCCATCTTCAGCTACAGGGGAGACACCATTCAAACTGTCTCATGGCTCGGAGGCTGTTGTTCCTGTGGAGTTTGAGGTGGTCACTCCAAGAGTTGTGTACGGAAAAGAAGGAGGAGAAGCGTGGGTAGAATACAATGACGAGGCTATCAAGTATAGTCTGGATCTAATCGAAGAACTTCAGGATGAGGCAACAATCAGGCAAGAAGAAGTTAAAAGGAGGATGGCAAAGTACTTTGACAAAAATGTCAGGGTAAATTATTTTGTGGTCGGCGACGTCGTACTAAAAAAGGTTGATGCAGCAGCCCGAACAGGTAATGTCGGGAAGCTAAATCCTAATTGGGCTGGACCTTTCATCGTCAAGGAGGTACTAAAAAGTGGGGCTTATCGCCTTTAAACAAGTGAAGGAGAAGACATCCCGCGCACCTGGAGTGGCGACGATCTCAAACGGTTCTATCCTTAAAATGTCTTCTTTACTTTCCTGCAGTTTTTAAGATATTTTAATAAGAAGCACCATACTGACACTTCTCCATGTCTGATGTTTCCTTTCTGCATTTTCTCATATATCAAACTCACTGAACCACGGAGACATCGCCAAGTTCTGCTCGAACCCCCTCGGATTGTAGTCATTAGCATAAAACCATGAAGATCATGTGTAGCGGGGAGTTTTCGCACACGTGTAGTGGTAGCTTGCCAATTCCCGTGCGGTGGTCTTCAGAACCTTGGATCCCGGCTGATATCCAACACACCCCTGCATCAAGGGAGGTCTAGGTGAATGTTGGCTCTATCATGCCCCGAGAGGGATATAATTACAGCTTTGATGATCCTTCTGAGGAAAGCAATGTCGGTATAGCCCCCGCGGCATAACCACACCTGCCCAACTGATCATCTTAGTTTGTGACTATCGAATACTCCAAGGTACTCTCAAGCGATGCCTAAGCGGGACCCACAACTGAGTTGATCTCTCTGAGGAAAGCAATGTTCGCCGCCTAGGCCCACCTGCCCAATTGATCAACTCGGCTTGTAGCCCTAGGCAAGAGAGCAGTCGAGTCGCTTACAGCCCTTATGACCACTTGAGGAAAGCAATGTTCGCCGCCTAGGCCCACCTGCCCACTTGGTCATCTGGGTCTGTACTTGTTTCTCTTTATTTCTACAGCTCTTATGACCACTTGAGGAAAGCAATGTTCGCCGCCTAGGCCCACCTGCCCACTTGGTCATCTGAGTCTGTAATCATCTTTATTGCATTACAAGGGATTATCTCATCCCATATGGTCATTATAGACCATTTGGAGGAAAAAGCAGGATTTCTATGTGCAGCATAAACTGGACGACTTAATACTCAAACTGGGCGGTTTGAAATAAGCAGGAACCAGGTCTTTCAGGCGGACTGGTTATTAAACCTGGCGGTCTGGTTATTAAACCTGGCGGTTTGGTTATTAAACCAGGCGGTCTAAAAACAGCAGGTTCCAAAGATGTCATGCGGTTCGGTTTTTAGACCGGACGGTGTGAAAATAAACAGGGTATCATTAAGGTATCAAGGTGAATATCAGGGAAGCAAGCATAATCATGACCGGCCGACCTTATTATCCGGATTATGAATTTATCATCCTTATGGGTTTCCATTCAATCCGATCGGATAATCACAGGATCTTTTCAATCAGGTGGTTATGATTCTCGTTGCAAGTATTAAACCTGCTAATCGCACGAATTCTATATACAGCTCGTGCGGCTTGTCAGTCAATGTTATATATAGCTGTCATATAGATTGTTCGGATTAAATGTTAATCGCACGGTCTATCAACTGATCTTCTTGAGACTGGATATTCTGTTTACGGTCGCACGGCTTGATTATTTCAAATTCCGGATCGGTTATCTAATTGCATTCACGGAGGTGGGATTTACAGCGATGTTAGCTGCAAGTCGCCTGAGTTAAAACACTGACCGCTCGGTCTGATAATTGTTCTCAAGACATGTCCTTCTTTATCCTGGAAAGCAAGTATGCTGGGTCTAGTAGTAACCGCGCGGCTCAATTATGTCCGGTTTCCGGATATCGTAATACATTCGTAATAAGTTAGCACCTTCTCAGAGTAAATCGGACAAATTCGATTCGGATTAAAGGAAGCAAGTTATGCGAGTGGGTTTTTTATAGATACTTTGCCAGAATCTTATGAAAATCACTATCCTAACCGGATGAGTTAACATTAAGTCGCATGACTTGCTTAGATTTAACACAAAGAAATCGCAAACAATCACATGTAAGCCGCAGAAGGTAGACGGATAGACAGGTAAAAACTTTTCATTTCATTATCAAAACATTTACATTATATTTTAAGCTGTCCGGCTAACAACATCAAGCCGACAGCTATTCAAAATAAAAAAAATGAAATACGACTACTGATTGTGCGACTTGAGTTTCTTAGACGCAGGAGCACTTGAATGTTCGCCGCCATCAATCGAAACGTCAGGAGAATAACCCTCGCTACCCGACGAGGATGAGCTGCTCAATTCGCCCGATTTGCGACCAGCATCTTCTTCAGAATCGCTGGATTCGGACTCCGAGCCACTCTCACCACTCTTAGCCGCTCCGGGTTCTTCGGCCTCATCATCTCCATCATCTCTCTCCTCCGAACTGGATCCGTCGGCTTTATTCTTTCCTTTGGCTTTCCTCCTGATCTTTTCTAACTTCTTTTGCAAGATCGGATAGGCGTCCGAGAAGGTGAAATGCTCGAAACCGGGCGCGAACCCTTTGAGCTCCCGCAAGCGGTTAAAAGCATTATCAATTCCCTCGGCGACATGAGGGAAGAGTTCCTGCTGATAGACCGGGTCGGTCTCATCATACTTAGCCTGCAAAAGAAAAGAGTAAGATAAGACCGTGCGGTCTGAGAACCTTGGTGTTGAGGCTGGCGAGGTGATGACTTACCGACTCGGCTTCCTTTAGCCGCGCATTTTCTTTCTTCAGTTCGGCAATTTCCTTCTCTTGGAGAGCGTTTTCTTTAATCAACCTCTTGAGGGTCATTCCCATGAAGGCGTTGGTGATGAGGCTCTCGGCACCAACCCGCGCGGCCTCTCTGGCGAGCTCTTCCTCAGGAATTTTCCTCAACCTCCTGAAGTTCCGTCGGCCGAACATAGCGATGCTGGCGGCCTCAGCATGCCGGCCCGACTTCTCGTTCGCCCAGTGGGGAAGCGCAGTAGAGACCTGGACACTATCACTGTCCGGATGCCAGGTCAAGACCGGGCGGCTTTTTAGATCCTTCACCTTGCTGAAGGAGCGAAGGGCGGCGAAGTCGCCTGAGGAACCCGAATCCTCCCCATCGGACGGCAGCGGCTTGTTCCTGGCTTGCCTCTTTCTCTTCTCCATCTGAGTCAAGACTAAACCGGCTGGGCATATCGGCTTGTTGGCACTAACAACGGCTTGGGCTACAAAAGGAGAAGAGTCAGCACAAGAGATCGAGCGGTTAACATTGAAGTCGGAAGCAAAGGGAAGCTTACTATCTTCAAGCCGAACGTTCTCTACCTCGGCAAGTAGAGGGATATAGTAACTTATGTTAAGCCGCTCATCCTTGAGAAGCTTGCAGATTCCCTTCTCCACTTCGCTTATTGGGACCGATTGAAAGGCCTCCTCAGGCCGCACTTGCGGATTCGGGTTCAACAGGCCAAGTCGGCCTTCGAAGATCAAGTACCTCTCCGGCCAGGCCGTGACTTTGTTCGCCAGATTGACCATCTTCAACCCGCGGCAGCCAAAGTAGAGGTGGCCTTTGAAGACATCCGATTCAGAGTCCGGGATTGCCCGCACCGAGAATATCTTCCTGAAGAGGTCCATAGAGAAGCGGACTCTCTCAGATCGCAGGTAGGAGATGAAGCTACATATCCCGGCCATCGAGTTGGGAGAAATCTGGCCGGGAACAACTCCATAATGGTCAAAGACCATGGCGAGCTCAATCGAAATCGGGAATTTAAATCCGCAATCGAAATGGTCGATTGGGATCGCGATATGGTTTGGGCCAGACGAATTCATCCGCTCATCACGGAGCGGAAGCCGCACGAGCAGCGGACTGTCAGTCATTTGCTTCTCGACGAATTCGTCCAGCTCGGCCTTTGTCAAACGACACTCCTCGAGGTCTGCAGAATGAAAGGCCACAGCGGCTTTGGAGCGGGTAGCAGAAGTCTTAGCAGGTCGCTACGGCTGGCGCTTTACTCCCATCTTGAAATTTTGGTAAAAGGAATTTCGGGAGGGCGCTACTTATAAGAACGGCTGATCTGCATTTAGCAAAGGTCAAATCACGGCTAGACCGATCAACCCGTACGGATACATCATCACAAAAGTCAACCACAGAGACTGTATAATTCAAACAAGCGAATTAAAGAATCACGAAAACAAGCAGATCGGTTTATGTAAAATAACCCACAGACATCAATCAACACAGCAAGAAGGCAAAAAAGTAAATTCAAATATTTAAGCCGTACGGCCTGGATGGCAGATCAAACATTATAGAGTCAGATTCAAGCAAATTGTCCAAAGGACCGAATAGAAATATTATTACAAGTTCATATCTTAGAACCACTCGTTACGGACGGGTATCGCTCGGTTCATCCTCCCTGTGAAGCCGCGCGACATGATCGCCGATTTGAAGTACAGTTCCCTGCATTTGGTTCATATTATGATTAAGGCGGTTGATCATGCTATGAATCCGCGCGGCATCTCTCTCTACTCGCGTCGCGGGGATCACGCGAGTAGGCAAGGTCGCTGCGGACTCATGAACACTAACAACTGGGTGGATCGTCCCGGCTACAGGAAGAGACGAGCTCGTCCCTGCGACCGGGCGGCTTGACCCTCGCCGGCCTTCGTCAACCACGTTAATAGGGCGCCGACTTCCGCCGGCTTCCTTTGCCAAATGAAGGTATCTGTCCCTATAATAGGCACAGTCCTCTTCGAGCTTGCGAACTTCCTTCTTTCCACGATCAATCCGGACGGTCAGCGCAGCCACTGGTCTTGCTGCGCCTTTTCTTTCTCTCGGCGCTCTCTCCGCTCGGCCTCCAGCGCTGCTCGGCTTTCCTTCCGTTCGGTTTCCAATTCAACCCGAAGAGCAGCTTTCTCATCTTGGGCGGCCTTCTCTCTCTCCTCCACAGCCCTCAACTGCTTAGCAAGGGTTTCCAGATTCTTTTGAAGCCGGGACATCTCGTCCTCCATCCGAGTATCCGGCAGAGAAGAACGCAGCAGGGGTGGATCAAGAGGGGGAAGATAGGTCACCAGTTCGCCCGGCTTCGGAATAGAGTCACGGTCATCTGCAATAAGAGAAAATAGTCAAGGAGTGTTCAAAAGGAAACCTCTTTCATCGAATTTTCCTCGCTTACAAGCCGCGGCAGTTTGAATTGAATTCGGGCGGACGGATCGCCTTGTTAGCTCGGTATCGAACTTTCGGCGTTGTTCTCTCCACGATCTCTCAATTTGCCTCCGCTTAGCAGCAGAAAATTGAGCAGCGGAGGGAAAGAAGCTGGGCGACGAGTTCAACAACGAAGCGCGCGACTTGTTTCGAGGCCGCGGCCTGAAAAAACGAACAGGGTGGTAATCCGCTTCCTCTTTACCTTGCAGCAAAAGATTGGGTTGCGGCGGGGGCGGCCTGGCAAGTTGATCTCTTACTCGCTCTGCCTTCACCTGCATAAACCGCAGACCGGCCGTCACGGTATCTTCGGGTACCGGTATTATTCTTTCAGTCGCGACCTCAGGAAGGATGGCCTCCTTAAGGCTGGTCGCATCCTCAGACAGGGCGAATCCTTTCTCTCCTGGCGGGTTGGCAGCCTGCAGTTCGGAAGAAGTTCTCAGCTGATCATCTTGCTTCTGAAGAGAATCAAAATCCTTGAGGAGGTCACTTATGGAAATGCTATGAGCATCGACTGGAACCTGGTCGTTCGTCTGGGGGGAAGGAGTAATCAAGCCCTCCGAGACTTCATTCTCGCACGACTTGCCTTGCAGGCTGTCCGCTCTCGGTTTCCCGGACGCTGCCTTGTTCTTAGCCTTTAGCTTCTTCATCTTCTTGAGAAGCCTGTCTGCTGTGGACTCCTCCTTCTTTCTCTTCTTCAACTTCAGGGCGGTTGGTTTTTCCGGACTGTCCTCAACGTTAATTACTGGAGCTTCCTGATCGGTCGGCTTGGGGGAGTCAACTGCCTCTCCCCCTTCATCCCTTATGTTCAGATGAAAAACCCCGGATGGAGTAACGTCCATCTTAAAAGACTCATCCCCATCACCTTTCTGGAAAGCAGTCTCCAAGTCTGTCCTACCCGGCGGGGAAGACGGGTTGTTTCCTTTGTCAGAGAAGGTTGGGGGATCAGCTGGGGGTGGGTTCGGACAGCTCGCCTCATTTTTAGTCGACAGGACGGCTGTTTGCTCAGGAAGCAGTTCGGTCGGCTTACTCGCCTCCTGTCTAGACGACAGGCCAACTGTCAACTCTGCAGGCGGGTCGGTCGGTTTACTTGTAAAAGCAATTGTTACAGTCTTATCAGGCCGCGTCGCCTTTTTCTTCTTCTTCTCTTTCGAGCGGTCTCTCTCGCGGTTCTTTCCGGGCTTTTCAAGAACTTCGAGCGCGGCCATCAAGTCCACCATCTTTTTCGGGCTGTTCAACCCGAAAGTCCTAACCGCAATAGGCGAGTAGTGACTCGTGGTAACAATGGAGTTATGCCAGAATCGAAGCTTCTGGAACATTTATAACCAACGGGGTGAAGTCGGCGCGGTCTCCGGCTAGCACTGATATTTTCGAAATCTTCACGGAAATTTAAAAATATGCGGGGATTATGTTTACCCAGGAAACCGCTTTCAAGTGGATTACTCGCAGACCGAGCGGTTTGCGGATCCAAGTCGCCCGGCTCAGGTTAAACGAGATCCATCGACACCAGCTAGCACAGGTCGGGCGGTCTGGCATAACTCAGACCGCCGCCAAATACTAAAGATAGTCCAAGCCCAAGTCCAACAGGGCAAGTCGCGGTCTCAAGTCGGAGATCGCACGGTTTATGCCATGGAGATAAGCCCGGATTCAAGGTCAAAGAACAAGCCGTGGTCTCAAAATAGAGACCGCTCAGATAGCACCGTCGCCTTGGTCGCATCATCTTTATCTCCTGGACAGACAAGTCGGAAGGGCAAGCCGCCAAACCGCGCGGCTTCTTTCTTTCCTTCTTTGTGTATCCCGTCACCGCCTGCCCGTTTCTCCTGTACCCGGGCAGGTGGTTATTTTATCCCTGCCCGTTCGGGCAGGCCCCCAAGCCTATAAATAGGGGGAGGCACTGTTCCCAAAGGACGCACACTCGAATCTAGGAGCTCGCTTGTTTGAGCTGCGGACTCGAGTTTCTCATCTTGCGGACTGTCTGACCGGCCGGCTTCTCTTTTCCTGTACTTTTAACCCGCTGTAACCCCTTCTTTCTAATCAAAGGAAAGCCCGTCGCAGGAGTGGCATTTGCCGCGGCGGGCGAAGTGTGGCCTTGACCGCTGCTAGCGGTCTCATTCTTCTGCACAAAAAGTAACCAGCAACCCGCAGCCTCCGGTTTTCCCTCGGAGGTGCGATTTCGGACTCAACACTTCTCAGATCAACTAATTCAACTCTTCTAGCCAGATTCAGTTGAGGTTGACGAACTCAACATTGTGTTCGATGAAAATTCTTGAGATCGACGAAATTTCTTATTTCAGTTCAGAACTTCAGAAGGATTATTTTATTTCATTCTCTGAACTCAGATCTCTCATCAGTAACGGCTCTTTTATATCAGATAAGTAAGGATTATATCTTTCCTTTTATTATTTCGAGAATATAGTCGTTGACATTTAGCTGAAAAGGACTGTTCATGGAAAAAGGAAAAAGGTAAACGGCGTGTCAGATTTACAGTTCCCAGAATATCTCTTCAGATTATTTTATTTCTTAAATCAAGGGGTTTGAATTTCAAATCAGAGAGATATATCATCAAAAGATAAGGAAGAAGATACACAGACTGGACAACACAATAACAAAGAAATCAGTCGGTAAAAAAAGTAACAGGAAGAAGAAAGAAAGGAAAAAAAGAACAAAGTTTTACAGATCTTCTTCTTCCTCAAGCAGCACTCATCCACTGAGAACATCAACTCTACTCTCTTAGTTAACAAATGCAAGTTCAGATCTTCAAAAGAGCAACAACAAACTGAAGAAATCATTCTCTCAGTTTAATCAGCTACAGAAAGATCATACTTTCAAAAGGAAGCTTCCCTCCTCAAACTGTCAACAAATCTACATCAGACAGTGGATGCTCTGCAACATCAATTTCATTTGTCTTCTCTCAGATTATTGATAGAGAAGAACATTTTAAACCCTCTTTACCTCATCCTGTACAGGGTTATAACTCCCTTCAAAAGTTAACCCATTGGTGGCAGGGCACCTGAACAAAAACCTGTGGTTTGGTTAGAGCACCTGATCAAAAGCTCCTTGGTGTGTGGACACCTGATCAAAAACCCCTTGGTGTTAGGGCACCTGATCAAAAATCCTAGTGGATTCCTACCTAGGGTGGTAGAAGAGTGGATGTACATTATTGAGAGGGGAACCACTATAGATCTTTGTGTCCTCTGTGTTGTGTTTATTTTTTTTGTACTGTGCTGTGTGATCTTTTTGTGTTTTTTTTTATTACTCACTCAGTACACATATATATATCACTATTTTTAATTCCGCTATAAAATTAAGTGAAAACTTTTTAATACTCTATTCACCCCCCCTCTAGAGTAACTTTAAGATCTAACCTCACTTTCAATTGGTATCAGAGGGTAGTTGATTCTTTACAGGCTAACACCTGAATCAAAAAGATCAATTAGATCTTAAACTTATTTTAGAGTTTTTATTTCATTTTATTTTTGTTTAAAAACTCATGGCACAGAACAAAGAATATTCAAGCACAAGACCTCCTATGTGCAATCTCAGTAAGTTTGCACTATGGAAGGCAAGGATTAGATTACACATGAATTCTACTGATGAGGAAATTTTTAATGTTATTTTGACAGGACCCCCAACACCTACAGCAACAATAAGTGCTGAAGCACCAACCAACAACACTGCTGTCCCACCTCCTGAATGGACATATGCACAAAAGAAGCAAAGGAGTGCTGATGCAAAAGCCATGAACATTCTGGCTCAAACAATGTCTGATGACATATTTCAGAAAGTGGTGGAATGCACCTCAGTAAGAGAGATATGGACCTCTCTCAACAATATGGTTGCAGGCTCTGCTGATGAAAGAAAAGACAGAAGATCTCACTTGATCTCTCTGTATGAGAATTTCAAGAAAGGAGAAGTTGAATCAGTTGCAGATATGTACACTAGATTAAGTGTAATCATAAGTGAACTGAAATCCTTGGACAAGGAAATCTCATTGACTGAGATCAATGACAAGATCCTAATGTGCTTCCCTAGCACATGAAACTCAAGAATCTGGCCTATCAAGGAAGCCAGAAGCTTGAATGAGATTTCCACTGAGTCCTTGTTGGGAAAGCTCAAATCCTATGAGCAGCTCATCAAATCCAGGGAAGCTGAGCAATCTACTTTCCAGCATCCAAGAAGGAGAGAAGTATAGCTTTCCAAGCTACTGAAGAAGAAGAAAAAGCTCCAAGAGATGAGGAGTTCATGAGCCTTCTAGCCAAAAGGTTCTACAAAATGGCTAAGAAGGACTTCAGAAAGAAAGATTCCAGATCAAGGGAAAAGCCAAGGTATGACAAGTCAAATTCTAAAGAAGTTATTTGTTATGGCTGCAGGAAACCTGGACACATTCTGCTAGACTGTCCAAAAAATCAGAAGAAGGAGAAGAGAAAAGAAAAGAAAGATAAAGGCACTCCAGCAAGTCTTTCTCCCACAAGCACAAACACAAGGGAAGAGGATTTGTAGCAGAAACTTGGAGTGAAACTGAATTAGAATCATCATCCAGCTCATCTGATGATGAAGAAGAATCAAAGGAGAATGACCAATGCTTGATGGCCATTTATGACTCAAGTAGTGAGTCAGAGAATGCATCTTCATCCAGCTCATCTGATGATGAAGATAATGAAGAAGAAAGAAGCTTCTGTATGATGGCTATCAATGCCTCAACAAACAACTCAGATGAAGAAGAATCAGAAGCTGACAATGATGCTGATCATGTACTCTCTAATTTTGATTTCAATTCAATTGAATTCAAGGATGAATTCAAAGTTCTTTACTTAGGCTTAATTAAATCTGAGAAGGAAATAATCTCTCTCAGAAATAAGCTAGCTGAAATGGACAAATTAAGTGAAGAAAATGCTAATCTTAAGAAAGAGTTGGCTGCCTCCAGAGAACATATTTTTCTCATTGAGAATAAACTATCTGAGGCTAAGAAATTTGAAGAATCCCTAAATGGGAGAAGCATCAAACTGATGAACATTACAAGCACAGTAAATGCCAGATTAAGTGGCAAACTAGGCTTGGGTGCATCATCAAGTGAGCCACCTCTGATTAAGAAGCACACCTATAAAATTCATCTCTGTTAAGGGCAAAGAGGTTGTAGAAGTAAATAAAGATGTTTCAAGCAAGGCTGTTAAGAGTAACAGAATTCAGCAGAATTTGTCGAACGGAGCTCGACTAAATCACATGAATTCGTCGAACTCAGGTCGACAAACTGCTATCCCAGCTCGACGAACTCTGAGTGCATATTTTCAGTACAGAAATTATTCAGAAAATCTGAAGAATTCTTATTCTTCACATACTAAGAATCCTTTTTCTGAATGAATTATTCCTCCAAGGAGATATCATCCAAAAGGCTATAAGGATCAGCCTGAAATATCCTTTAATTCTGATTTTTGTGGAAATTCAAAAAGACCCAAGGTAGTCTGGGTCAAAAACAACTAGTTTGTTTTTCTGTTTTTGCAGGTACACAGATATCCAAAATTAAAAGAACAATGGTATTTGGATAGTGGATGTTCAAAGCACATGACAGGAAACAAGGCCAACCTGAACAACTACAAGGCAAGGCTTGGACCCAAAGTTATCTTTGGAGACTCCAACTGTGGACAAACAAAAGGATATGGAAAAGTCAAGGTTGGAGAAGTTACCTTCAAAGAGGTAGCTTATGTCAAAGGTCTGAAGCACAACCTTATAAGCATAAGTCAAGTATGTGATGAAGGTTATCAGGTAACTTTTAATACTTCCCAATGCATTATTAAGTCCTCTGATAATATTACTGTTTTATCAGGTATTAGGCAAGGAAATATCTATTTAGTAAATTTCAACTCATCTAAATCAGAAATCTGTCTATTTAATCAATTAAGCAAACCTAGTGAACTTTGACATAAGAGATTAGGGCATGTAAACCTTAGGACCATTGCTAAATTATCTAAGGACAATCTTGATAGAGCATTACCTTCCGGTTCATACAAGAAGGAAGGCCTTTGCAGGGCATGTCAACTAGGCAAGCAAACTAAAAATAGTTTTAAATCTTTATCTAAAAGTGATTCACCTAGAATCTTATACTTGCTACATATGGACCTTTTTGGACCAATAGCAACAAAGAGTTTAGGGGGGAAGTCATACACTCTAGTTATTGTAGATGACTTCTCTAGATTCACTTGGGTGTTCTTTTTGAGAGAAAAGTCAGATAACTTTAAAGTTCTTACAGACTTTCTTAAGAGCATTCAGATTGAGTACTCTACTGTAGTTGCATTGATCAGAAGTGATCATGGCACTGAGTTTGAGTCTCTTCTCATGCAAGAATTCTGTGAGAAGGAAGGTATCAGGCATTACTTCTCAGCTCCTAGAACTCCTCAACAAAATGGGGTAGTTGAAAGGAAAAATAGAACCCTAATTGAATCAGCAACAACATTACTTGCAGATGCTAATTTGCCCCTATCTTTTTGGGCAGAGGTTGTTAGCACAGCAAACTATGTGTTGAATAGGAGTTTGATACATAAACTTAAGGGTAAGACTCCCTATGAGTTACTTAAAGGGAAGAAACCTAAAGTTAACTATTTTAGAACATTTGGCTGTAAATGTTTTGTTCATTATAATGATAAAAAATACCTTAGAAAATTTGAACCAAAATCTGAAGAAGGAATTTTCTTAGGCTATTCATTAATCAGTAAAGCATATAGGATTTTTAACAAATCATCTTTTAAAATTGAAGAATCTATGCATGTTTCCTTTGATGAAACTTACATGTTTTACAAGGAGAAGATTTCTTCTACCAAAGAAAACTTGCAGGTACCTACACTCTGTGAGCAGCTAGGTCAATTAGCTCTACAGAAAGAAAGCTTTCTAAATCCTGTACAGCAGGATGGTGAAGAAAGTGATGAAGAAATCAGTGAAGTTATTCCTGAAAAAGAAGCATTCAGTAATATTCCACAAGAGGAATTAATTACAAATAATGCTGATCCAACTCTACCTGTTGATTATGTCAATAACAGAGATCACCCCAGATCTCAAATAATTGGAGACATATCAACTAGTGTCCAAACAAGGCATCAAACAAATCGGAATTTGATGCACACTTGTTTTCTCTCTCAGATTGAACCTCAATCCCTACAAGATGCAGAACAAGATTCCAACTGGATCACTGCTATGCAAGAGGAGCTCAATCAGTTTGAGACAAACAAATTTTGGGATTTGGTTCCTAGACCAAAGAATCATCCAGTGATTGGAACTAAATGGATCTACAGAAACAAGCTAGATGCAGATGGCAATATTGTGAGAAAGAAAGCTAGACTAGTAGCTCAAGGATACTCACAGGAAGAAGAAATAGATTATGATCATACTTTTGCACCAGTTGCAAGGTTAGAAGTAATCAAAATCTTTCTTGCATTTGCTGCATACAAGAACTTCAAGGTTTATCAAATGGATGTGAAGAGTGCATTTTTGAATGGAGAAATCAAAGAAGAAGCCTATGTGGAACAACCACCAGGTTTCATCTCTCCAACTCACTCCTCTTTTGTATTTAAGCTTAATAAAGCTCTCTATGGTCTCAAACAAGCTCCCAGAGCATGGTATGAGACCTTAGCTAGTTTTCTTTTAGAGAATAAATTCTGTAGAGGCATAGTAGATAAAACTTTATTTTTCAGGATACATAAAAATCAAACTCTACTAGTTCAAATATATGTAGATGATATCATATTTGGCTCTACTGATTCAAATTTATGCAAAAGATTTTCTAATCTAATGCAATCTAAATTTGAAATGAGTAGTATGAGTGAATTATCATACTTCCTTGGTCTTCAAGTGAATCAAACTCTAAATGGAATCTTCATATCCCAATCTAAGTATGCTAAGGAATTAGTGAAAAGATTTGGTATGTCTGATTCTTCCACCATGAAAACACCCATGCCCTCAAATGTTGTTGTTGATAATGATGAATCAGGGAAACCTGTTGATCAAAAAGTATATAGAGCAATTGTTGGCTCATTACTTTATTTAACAGCAAGTAGGCCTGATATTATGTTTGCTACTTGCATTTGTGCTAGGTTTCAAGTTAACCCCAAAGAATCTCACCTTATTTTACTAAAAAGAATTTTGAGATATATAAAGGGTTGTCCAAATCTAGGACTTTGGTATCAAATAGCATCTGAATTTGAATAACTGGATTCTCAGATTCAGATTATGCTGGATGCAGAGTAGACAGGAAAAGCACATCAGGAACTTGTCAGTTTCTTGGTGATAGGCTTGTGTCTTGGTTTTGTAAGAAACAAACATCTGTGTCTACATCAACATCTGAAGCTGAATACATAGCTGCTGGCAGTTGCTGCTCACAGATGTTGTGGATACAAAATCAGCTCCTAGACTATGAGATCAATCTAAGTAATTCAATTATATTTTGTGACAATACTGGTGCAATATCTATAGCACAAAATCCAGTTCTCCATAGTTGGACTAAACATATAGAAATTAGGCACCACTTCCTTAGGGATAATGTGGATAAAAATAAAATTTGCCTACAATTCATCACTACTGATTTGCAAAGAGCTGATATTTTCACCAAACCCTTGGATGAAAAGAAGCATATCTTCTTTATAAATCAGCTAGGAATGATAGATGAAGATTCAATCATTTAAAAATTAAATCTTCTATTTACCCCTCATTCCTTATCATATCAAACTAAGTTTTTTTGATTATTTGAATGTCTACAGAATTGCTTCTCTTTCTAGTTCCCTTTGCACTTGATCTCTATTTCATTTTGCAGGAACAATAGCAATATAAAGAGTGCATACCTCCCTATCTCCTCAAATGTCCCTTCTTCTAGGGGCCTAGATTCAGGCCTGCATGAAACTAGGCATGGGGAGATGTCTTGAAGAAGCTCCATTTGATGCAACTGTTTAGGGGGAGATGTTCTATGAACTAAGCAGGTGGAGAAAGCTGAAGAAGCTCCAGTCTCAGGGGGAGATGTTTTATGAAAGAAGGAGTTGCTGTATGAAGAAGCATGAGTTCAGTTATTGATAAAGCTCACAGCAGTTTGCTGTTTGCAATTTCTATTTCAGAAATTCAGTTAAAGCTCCTCTGATCAAGTTCAGTATTTAGATACAGCTTTTGATATAGCAGTTACAGCTCAGAAGAAGAATTTTGATATAGCAGATTCAGTATCAGATTACTACAGATCAGTCAATCAGAATTCTGAAACAACTAAAGACAATTTCAGAAAGCAGAATTCAGAAAGCAGATTTCAGAAAATCAAGGTTCTAATTATTTGTTTTACTTATTTATTTTCAATGTATTTTCAAAACTCAGAGTATCATATTTTTATATCTGGTGAAATATTCAAAATATATCAGATATATATATGCTCTGTTGTTTTGCTGTTTTCTTGTTGTTTTACTTATTTTTTGTCAAATAGTGTCCTAACCCAAATAGGGGGAGATTATTGGAACAACCCTATTTCTGATTTAGGCTAGGATCACTATATGTTGACTAAGGACAAAGTTGACCCCAATGTATAGTCAATGGGTCATAGTTTTAGGCTGTTAGAACTTAAGAAAAGATTCAGATTCTGCGTTCGACGAACTCCACACTGCGTTCGACGAATTGCTATCTGCGTTCGACGAACAGCTTACAGTCTGCATTCGACGAATAGCTTACAGTCTGCGTTCGACGAACAGCTTATATTCTGCGTTCGACGAATGAAATATATTCTGCGTTCGACGAACAGCTCGAATCTCAGCGGTCAACGAACCCGTCTCAGCGGTCGACGAACCAGTCTCAGCGGTCGATGAATTTGTCTAAGTGCAGCGCTCGACTAATTATTTTCTGCGTTCGATGAAAGTGATTCAGTTCGACTAAAAGCTATTATTCCAGCCAGTTTATGATTACTTTGTTCAGATCGACGAAAGTTCTTCTCAGATCAACTAATTCAACTCTTCCAGCCAGATTCAGTTGAGGTCGACGAACTCAACATTGTGTTCGACGAAATTTCTTGAGATCGACGAAATTTCTTATTTCAGTTCAGAACTTCAGAAGGATTATTATATTTCATTCTCTGAACTCAGATCTCTCATCAGCTACGGCTCTTTTATATCAGATAAGTAAGGATTATATCTTTCCTTTTATTATTTCGAGAATATAGCCGTTGACATTTAGCTGAAAAGGACTGTTCATGGAAAAGGAAAAAGGTAAACGGCGTGTCAGATTTACAGTTCCCATAATATCTATTCAGATTATTTTATTTCTTAAATCAAGGGATTTGAATTTCAAATCAGAGAGATATATCATCAAAAGATAAGGAAGAAGATACACAGTCTGGACAACACAATAACAAAGAAATCAGTCGACAGAAAAAGTAACAAGAAGAAGAAAGAAAGGAAGAAAAAGAAGAACAAAGTTTTACAGATCTTCTTCTTCCTCAAGCAGCACTCATCCACTGAGAACATCAACTCTACTCTCTCAGTTAACAGCTGCAAGTTCAGATCTTCAAAAGAGCAACAACAAACTGAAGAAATCATTCTCTCAGTTTAATCAGCTTCAGGAAGATCATACTTTCAAAAGGAAGATTCCCTCCTCAAACTGTCAACAAATCAGACAGTGGAAGCTCTGCAACATCAATTTCATTTGTCTTCTCTCAGATTATTGACAGAGAAGAACTGTTGAAACCGATTTCTCGGTCTCGAGTGGAGCTCGGGGCCCTCACCGAAATGAGGGGCAGCTAGCCCTTACCGGTCCCTCGGGAGAGGTAAGGTTGATGACTCGAGCTAAGAACGAAGACCCTAGTCTCAGCGAGGAGGTCCCTCCACTAACCCGGAAGATCGTTGAGCGCTTCCCCTCCCAAGCCAAAGCTAAGACTCGGGCACCTTGGAGAGCTAGAGAGCTCAAACCAAAGCGACCTAGGAAGAGAAGAGCTCAAAAATCATGAACCGGTCTCTTCCAAGGTGCCCTTTGAGGTCTATTTATAGATTTTAGTTTTGTGGCCTGTCAATAACCAAACCCGCTGTCCATTCTCACTATCCGCACACCGGATTGGTCTGCTAACAGCCAAACTCCGCTGTTCGGAGAGGCTAAACGCAGACCTCCGGGGGCCTCTTGGTAGAAATCCCTTCCTGGACTTTTACGGGGCGAGCCAGCCCGCTTCGCGACCTCCCTCGCGAGTGGAGCTCGCGAGCCTCTGGGTCAGCGAATCCCAGAGGTATTATCGACACGTTACATGGCTCGCTCGCCTGCACCTCCTCGGCGAGTCCCAGGATGGCTATCCGCTCTCACTCTAGGCGGGCTCGCCTAGCGAACTCCTTCCTCAATCGGTCGGGCTCGCCAATTGCGACCCGGCCAAGCCCCAAAGTGGCTATCCGCACCCCAAAATGGCTAACTGTACCCCAAAATGGCTAACTGTACCCCAAAATGGCTAACTGTACCCCAGGTGGGTCTGCTAACAACCAAGCTCCGCTGCTTGAGACCGTTACGATCGGAGCTCTCGCCTGCCTTCTCGCGGATCCTGTCCGCGACCCCTCCTCGCGGGGGTCGCGTTGCGAGAACCCCGCTGAAGGAGCTCTCGCGAGATCTCTCGCGAGTGCCGCCAGCGGCAGCCCCTTTGGAGGGTTGCCTTGCGAGGACCGCGCCAGCCCATGGTGGTGGTCTGCTGAGGTCTCGTCGCTCTTAGCGAGGTCTGGATCTCACTAAAATGGTGGTTGATCTTAGCGAGGTCTGGATCTCGCCACTCCCGTCTCGCTTGATCTCTTTATCCGGCGAATATCGGGGTTGTACACAATCCCCGCTCTTCGCGAGGACTAATGTCTTCGCGAAGAATCGTCCAACCCCTGATATTCGACCGCTCCTGGATGACCTGTCATTAATCTTTTGTGGGACCCACCATGCAGGCTATAAATATCATCACGAACCCCCATGGGTGCGCGTCGCTTCTTTCCCTTCTTTTGCCGTTCTAGCTGCCGGGAGATGCCGATTTCTGAAGAGGCAGAGGCTCGCCTGAGGGCGATGAGAGCCGGCGGGCTACCTCCCACGACCAGGGTACCCGCCTGGATGAACCGGCAGCCTCCTGCCCAGTCGCCAAAAACCAAGAAGGCGAAGGCGGTTCGCCTCCCTGGAGACGACTCCGTGACGCTGGACTCCTCCCCGGATGATCGCCGCCCCGCGAAGGTATGAGTTGTCCGAATTCACGTCTATAAATTGCTCTTCATTCGTTTTCACCCGCAGGATACCTTGCCGAGCGAGATTTGTGAGGAACGTGCCGAGGTGTCTCGGAAAAGCCCTCAGGTGGACATGAATCTCGCAGGAAAAGACATCACTGGTACGATCTGGATCTCGCATGCTGTAGTATTCATGTCTAAACGTATGATCTCTGTTACTATTTTCTTACAGTCCCGCCTCTGAAGTCCCCGATCCGCCCGTCGTCGCGACCCCCATCTCCGCTGCCTCCAGATAAAATCGTAGAGAAGCCCGGGTTCCAGCTCCTCACGAGCGAGGAGACGGGTGGCCCCGCACCGCCAAAGATTCCCCCGATCAACAGTACAGCTCATCCTGCCGGATTGGGCAAATCCCTCTACCCCCATTATGGAAACGTGTTTCAGGGCCGTCCTTCGGGTTCTCGCCCCCCTCTAGGTGAGTGCTATGACCTCGCCGACAGTTTACGTGATCTTTCGTTCATTACCTGACCTTTGGAGATCTCGCAGATTCTGCCGAGAACCCGCACACTGATTCTGAACTGGGCGACGACGAAATGTCCCCCCTTCCTGATCAGGTGGAAGATTTCTTAGGGGATCCGCGAGATCCTGAGATGATGAAACGGCGGGCCGCGGAGCTTTTGCGAAAGCACGGGCGAATGTTGATGGATCTCAGCATGCAGGCGAGACGGGACAGGGAAGCTGCCGAGGATAGACATGCGGTCCTGATGGAGGAATGCGCGAGGCTTCGTCAAGCGAGACACCGTGATCAGGATGAGATCGCCTCGACGCCGGAGGTACACATAGCGAGGATGAGGGACTACGCCTTTCTCACGGATCGGGAGGGTCGTTTGGCGGAGGAATATTATAACTCCAGGGCTCCGCCGAGGTCAGGGTCGCGGGGTGGTGGTCGGTGGAAATGGCTCCCCCACGATTCCCGCTAGTTGTTATGTCATGGATTTAATTGCAATGGATGTCGCTTGTTGTTAGAATATCTCGCTACTGTGGGTGACTTGCGTAATTGCCATTTATATATATTGGCTTTATTTCTATTGACAATAAGTTGTATCTGTTCCTTATGACTTCTCGCTCGGCTGCTGGCTAGTCTGCTTTATTTCACATTACATTGCTCGTGCGAACCCTCTATTTTTGCCAAAGATATGTTTTGAAAGTGTTGATTACGCTAACCCTGCAGGTATTTATCCCTCGCGGACATGACCCGATGTTTTTTTGTTGACATGCGTGCTCGCCGGCGCTTGGACTTCTTCCCGCCTTTTTGCTTTTGCTATAAATAAGCGGTGTTTATTGAGCCAACCACTGCATTTATTCTTGATCCTCTTCTTCTCCTTTTGCAGAGCTCTCGCTGTTTCTCGTTCTCGCCTTTTTTCGCTTCTCGCAGGTTCGCAAGATGGGTGGTGATGCGGAGTCGGAGGGACGGCGAAGGATTGCGAAGGCCTTCGCCGAGCACGGATTCTTCAACTGCAACCTAACGGACGAGGAATATTTCAGCGCGGTCGCTGATTACGTCACCCCCCCATTCGAGGCGCGCCGCCCCAGCGAGGATGACACGATCAACGATCCGTTGGTCGACGAGTTGGCCATCCCCATCGCCCACTTTGCGGTTGGTTTGCGCCTTCCCTTGTGGCCGGAGGTTCGCCAGGTAATCCTTGCTCTCGCTTACTTCTTACTCATTTTGATACTCTAGTCTCGCTCGCCGCGTTAATTAATCTCGCTCTCTATCAGGTGCTCAAGCACTACGGCGTAGTTCCCGGCCAGCTCACACCCAACGCCATGGCGGTGATTACTGCCTTCGCTTGTTACCTCCGCGAAGAGCGAATAGAGTTCAGCCTTCCCGTCTTCAGGAAGGCGTTCTCCTTCCGCGCCTACAAGGATGGGACCGCGTATTTTGTGGGTACGGGCCCGAAAGTGGTCGAGACTGTCAACAAGGCCCACTTCTGGGCCCAAAAGTTCGTCATCGTCAGGGGGAACTTCGGCAACGTTCCCTTTTCGCCGGTCCAACACGGCGAGACCACCTATCGGCCCACCGCCCTGGGCGGGCATGAAGCCCTCCTCCATCAATTCCTAAACAAGAAGAACTTCGAAGTCGCCTACCTCCGCCAAAACCTGGACACGTTGCTCCCGGTTCTCGCCGGAGAAGGTATGGATTTTTGCCTAATATGTCCGCCTCAATTCGCAAGTTTGTCATATTAATGCACCTGTTTATAGGCGAGCGAGATCTCCCCCTCCGTCCCCCTTACGCGAGCAACCGGAAACCTGATGCTCTCATGTCCCTCGCTACCATGGGGGCCGAAGCTTGCCGAGGCGAAGCCACCCCGGCCGAGCACCCCTCTCGCAAGAGGCAGGGAGCTTCCGGTGGCCACGGCGCGCCCCCAAAGTCTCCGCCAAAAAAGAGGAGTAAGAAAAGCGCAGCCTCGCTTGCTGCACCGAAAGGTAAGGAGCCTCGCGAGGCTGCCTTTGATGAGTTTGACCTTACTGGTCTCTTGGTGGGCGAGGACGAAGAGCCTGGCCAGGAGCCGACCAGGACCTCGGTCCTTCCTATCCCGGTGAATCATTACAATTTCGGGCTCGGCCAGAGGCGCCGAGACGAGACTGGCGAGCCCCTTGTGACTTGGAAACCAGAGACCAACCGGGTGGACATTTCTTCTATCCTCCCCTCTTGGGTGGAGAAGGAGACCGTCAGTGGCCACGCCTTCGATTTCTCATTCGCTCTCTACGGTCGCGAAGACGCGGGGTCCTACAAGGATGAGACTGCGAGGACTCTCGCCTATGAGAGCGCGAGGTCCCAACTGCGCTCTGCTGAGCTCGCCCACATGACGGGGAGGCGCTGTCTACAGCTTGAGCTTCAGAACGTGGAGCTCGCGAGGGCCTACCAGGGAATCCTTGCCGAGAACACGCAGCTGAAGGAGAAGCTCCTCGCCGCGGAGGGTGGGGTGGTGAGTTATCTATACCTCCGACTTCCTTTTTCACTTAGCCCTTTCATCTCTCTAACCGGACCTGCTAGCAGGATGTCGAGGACGCCGGGAGGGCCAACGCTCGCATCAAGGATCTGGAGAGCGAGGTGACCGGGCTGAAGGCTTTGAACAGCGACCTTACCCGTGCCGTTGTCCCCCCCTCGCCTCGTCGTGTAAAGGAAGACCGGCGAGCGCGAGACGAAGAAATCCGCGTGGGGTCGATAGAGTCGGCTCGCTACATTTTCTCGGTGGCGAAGGCGATCGGCCTCTTGGCGGACGACGCAGCTGACATGACCCTGGAAGACATCGTTCCAGAGCTCTTCCTCCCCCTCCCGCCAGTGAAGGACAGCGATGATGAAGAAGGATCCGCAGGCGATTCCTGAGGCTCGCCGACTTTCTCATTTTGTGTTGTAATTTTTGATTGGCGAGGTCGCCAAGAAGTTGTAACCAAACTCTAAAGTGTTGAATATAAATTTTTGCTTTGCTCATCGTCTCGCCCCCTCTCTTTTTTGTATTGTTATTTTTATGTGTTGAATGTCCCGCTATTGTTTATCTCATCCTTCGCTCTCGCGGAGGTCATTCTCGCGCCGCACGCTATTGGGTAGGTGCGCTCCGGACGCTCCGGCTGCTTGGATCTCTCGCCGTTTGCCTTAGGCTTGTTGCGCTTTTGGGTATCAGTCTCGTAGGGTATTTTTTCTCTTGGCGAGAACTCGCTTCTTACCTAGTGCGGGCGACCTTTCTGCCGAGGACTAGGTGTTTGGGATCGTATGAGATTGATCCTCGCTATTTGCGTAGTATTATACGCGACCCTTCTTGGCCGAGCGAGAATGTCCGACGAGCGAGACGGTTTTCCGACAAGAGACGTCAGCCTACCATTTCTCCCGAAACCGTCCGGAACCCCCCGTCTAGATGAGAGCCCGGGAGCGGGATCGATCTGGGGCATTCCAGCACCAACATATCCAACCTTGCCAGCCTCTCCAGAGATCAACCAGAACCCCCCGTCTAGGTGAGAGCCCGGGAGCGGAATCGATCTGGGGCATTCCAGCATCAATACTTATCACTTTGCCAGCCTCTCCAGAGATCAACCAGAACCCCCCGTCTAGGTGAGAGCCCGGGAGCGGAATCGATCTGGGGCATTCCAGCACCAATGTGTTCAACCTTGCCAGCCTCTCCAGAGATCAACCAGAACCCCCCGTCTAGTGAGAGCCCGGGAGCGGAATCGATCTGGGGCATTCCAGCACCAATGTGTCCAACCTTGCCAGCCTCTCCAGAGATCAACCAGAACCCCCCGTCTAGGTGAGAGCCCGGGAGCGGAATCGATCTGGGGCATTCCAGCATCAATACTTATCACTTTGCCAGCCTCTCCAGAGATCAACCAGAACCCCCCGTCTAGGTGAGAGCCCGGGAGCGGAATCGATCTGGGGCATTCCGGCACCAATGTGTCCAACCTTGCCAGCCTCTCCAGAGATCAACCAGAACCCCCCGTCTAGTGAGAGCCCGGGAGCGGAATCGATCTGGGGCATTCCAGCACCAATGTGTCCAACCTTGCCAGCCTCTCCAGAGATCAACCAGAACCCCCCGTCTAGTGAGAGCCCGGGAGCGGAATCGATCTGGGGCATTCCAGCACCAATGTGTTCAACCTTGCCAGCCTCTCCAGAGATCAACCAGAACCCCCCGTCTAGTGAGAGCCCGGGAGCGGAATCGATCTGGGGCATTCCAGCACCAATGTGTCCAACCTTGCCAGCCTCTCCAGAGATCAACCAGAACCCCCCGTCTAGGTGAGAGCCCGGGAGCGGAATCGATCTGGGGCATTCCAGCATCAATACTTATCACTTTGCCAGCCTCTCCAGAGATCAACCAGAACCCCCCGTCTAGGTGAGAGCCCGGGAGCGGAATCGATCTGGGGCATTCCGGCACCAATGTGTCCAACCTTGCCAGCCTCTCCAGAGATCAACCAGAACCCCCCGTCTAGTGAGAGCCCGGGAGCGGAATCGATCTGGGGCATTCCAGCACCAATGTGTCCAACCTTGCCAGCCTCTCCAGAGATCAACCAGAACCCCCCGTCTAGTGAGAGCCCGGGAGCGGAATCGATCTGGGGCATTCCAGCACCAATGTGTCCAACCTTGCCAGCCTCTCCAGAGATCAACCAGAACCCCCCGTCTAGTGAGAGCCCGGGAGCGGAATCGATCTGGGGCATTCCAGCACCAATGTGTCCAACCTCGGCACCGCAGTAGTTAGAAGCATAACAAATGAAAGTAAGACATTGATTTAAGCAACATAATAAAACTTTCAAGGGTAGAATCGTTTCAAATCATCCCCACTCCGAGCTCGGTCGAGAGGTACCCCTTCCACATCCTGGAGGTGATACCCCCCCGACTTGAGCACCTCGCTTACGATATAGGGGCCCTCCCAGTTGGGGTTAAGCTTACCCACCGCGGCCCCTCTGCCCGCCGCATCAACCTTCTTTAGTACTAGGTCCCCTTTCTGGAAGTGCTTGATCCGGATGTGTTTGTCAAAATATCGAGCCATCCGTCGTTTGACCTCTTCCTGTCTGATGGTAGCCAAGTCCCGGAGTTCCTCCACCAGGTCCAAGGACAGCCTTTGTTCTGTATTATTACCCTCTAGCCACTCTTCATCCCCTTCGCTCGCAGCGGTCACCCGGGGGGTCTTCACTTCAAACTCTATGGGGAGGACGGCCTCTGACCCGTGAGAGAGCTTGAATGGAGTCTCCCCGGTGGCGGTGTTCGGAGTAGTTCTCATGGCCCAGAGGACGGAGGGTAGTTGTTCCACCCAACTTCCTCGTAGGTTTTCCACTTTCTTTTTTAGCAGGTTGACGATTACCTTGTTTGCCGCCTCCACTTGCCCATTGCTCCTTGGGTGGTGGACCGAAGCGAACCTGAGGTCAATGCCGAGCTGGGTGCAAAAGCTAACAAATTCTTCACTTGCAAACTGTGGCCCATTGTCTGTTACAATGGCTAGTGGGAGCCCGTGCCTGCAGACTATTTCCCCCCACACAAAATTCCTTACAACCTGAGAGGTTACCTTAGCTAGCGCCTTCACCTCTACCCACTTGGAGAAGTAGTCAATCATGACTATCAGGAACTTCCTCTGACCGCTGGCTTGGGGGAAGGGGCCGACCAGGTCTAACCCCCATATGGCGAAAGGCCAGGGAGCCGTGATGGTCCGGAGTCTCTGAGCGGGGAGGAGTTGGAGCGGAGCGTAGAGTTGGCACTTCTGACACTTTCTTGTGAACTCTGCTGCGTCCTTGCTGAGAGTGGGCCAGAAATAGCCTTGTCTCAACACCCTCCCTTCCAGGGTCCGACTCCCGGAGTGACTGCCGCACTCCCCGGAGTGGATTTCTTCCAGCACCCTCGGGACCTCCTTCTCGGAGACGCAACGAGCCAGGAGTCCCGAGAGAGTCTTTCTATATAGGCCCCCTGCATGCAAAGAGTAATAGGCGGACTTATACCTGAAGCGCCTCTTGTCCACATCCTCTCCAGGGAACTGTCCGGAGGATAGGAAGGTGATGAGTGGATCCATCCACGAGGCCTGCTGATCCACTTCCATCGACTCTCCCTCCTCGATGGAGGGCCGGAAGAGTTCCGAAGTCGTTCCCCCCGCTCGAGGACCAAACTTGGCTAGGAGGTCCGCCTGGGTGCTCTCCTCCCTCGGCACATGTTTGATTGAGAAGGTGCGGAACTGCCCGACGACTCCCTTAACCTTCTCCAGGTACAGTAGGAGGGTTGGATCCTTTGCTTCAAACTCGCCTTTGATCTGGCATGCCACCACCATGGAGTCTGTGGAGACCTCCACGTCCTGCACACCCAGTTCCCGGGCCAGCCGAAGGCCCGCTATCACTGCTTCGTACTCCGCCTGGTTGTTGGTAATTGGGAAATGGATGTTCAAGGCTTGCTCAATCCGAGTCCCCTGAGGACTCACCAGGACTATTCCCCCCCCGAAGGAGTGTTTTCCCGACGCTCCGTCCACCAACATCTTCCACGCTTCCGGGGAAGGTGGCTCGTGCTCCTCCACTTCGGCCGCGTAGTCGGCCATGAAGTCTGCCACTGCTTGAGCCCTGACGGATGTCCTGGGTACGAAGGTGATATTGAACTCGCTTAATTCCACGGACCACTTTGCCAACCTTCCTGAGTGTTCCACCCCTTCCATGATTTTGCGGAGCGGATGGTCGGTCACCACTTTAATTGAATGGGCTTGAAAGTAAGGCCGGAGCCTCCGGGCCGATACCACCAAGGCGAAGGCTAACTTCTCTAGGATTTGGTATCGGAGTTCCGCCTTCTTCAGCACTCGACTAACATAGTAGATCGGGAACTGTTTCTTCCCCTCCTCTCGGATTAGCACGGAACTTACTGCCTCGGACCCTACCCCTAGGTATAGAGATAGGTCCTCTCCCGGTCTTGGTCCCTGGAGTAGAGGGGTTTTAGTGAGCTGTTCTTTCAGGGCTTGGAAGGCCCTCTCGCACTCCGGGGTCCATTCGAACTTCTTGTTTCCCCGCAGTACTTTGAAAAAAGGTGCACATTTCTCTCCCGCCTTGGAGAGGAATCTACTGAGCCCAGCCAATTTCCCTGTAAGGCTCTGGACCTCCTTCGGGTTCTTCGGCGACTCTAACTCCATTACCGCTTTAACTTTGTCCGGGTTGGGCTCCACTCCCGTGGGGGTGAGCAAATGGCCCAGGAACTTCCCTCGGCTTGCCCCGAAGACACACTTCAAGGGATTGAGCTTCATCTTGTACCGCCGCAGGGTCCCGAATGTCTCTTCGAGGTCTCGGAGGTGGGTCCCGAGGTCTCGGCTCTTAACCATGAGGTCGTCGACATAGACCTCTAAATTTCTTCCTTTCTGTTCGCGGAAGACCCTATCCATCATCCTTTGGTATGTTGCCCCGGCGTTCTTGAGCCCGAAGGGCATCATCTTATAGCAATAACATCCATCCCCCGTGATGAAGGAAACGTCCTTAATGTCCGGGGGATGCATGCGGATTTGATGGTAACCTGAAAAAGCATCTAAGAAGGACATTACAGTAAAACCGACGGCTGAGTCAACCAGCGCGTCGATTCTGGGCAAGGGGTAGCAATCTTTCGGGCATGCTTTATTAAGAAGTGAAAAATCGATACACATACGCCACTTACCTCCGCCCTTCTTTACCATAACGACGTTGGAGACCCAGCCTGGATACTGGATCTCCGATATAAATCCGGCCTGCAGGAGTTTGCCCACCTCCTCGCGGATGGGTCCCTCTAGCTTGTCCGCGACGGCCCTCCTCTTCTGACGGATAGGTCGGGCACCGGGGTCGAGGTTGAGGCGATGGCACGCCACATCCGCGTCGATCCCGGGCATTTCTGCGGCGCTCCAAGCGAAGACGTCCACGTTCTGTTGCACGCAAGCCAGAACCTCCGCTTGATCTCCTGGGCTGAGTCCTCCGCTGACCCGGACTTTTTCCACCACCCCCAGCCGGGTGACGACCTCGAGCTCCACGACCTCGTCCACGGCCTCCAACCGGGACTGCTCCCCCCAAGCATTCTCTTCCCCGGCACAAGCGGGAGCTTGAGTCTCTTCCTCGGCCTCCTTTCCTATCATCATCCGCCCTTCCGCCCTTTCCTCCTGGGCCTTCTCCTCTTCTTCCTTTCTCTCCGCCCGGGGTATCTCAGCCACCCCTTCCTGGGCATGAACTTCACCTCCCTTCTCCTCTTCAGCCACCTCCAGACCTCCGACTTCGGCTACCTCTTCCATCACCTTGTCCCACTCCTCGGCCTCTCCCATCCAGGAGATGGTGTTGACAGCCGTCACGTAGCACTGTCTTGCCACCTTGGGATCCCCCCTGACCCGCACCTGGACCCCTCCGTCGTTGAACTTGAGGCACTGATGGAAAGTGGAAGGGACGCAACGGAATGCGCTGATGAGTGGCCGTCCGAAGATGGCGCTGTAACTGCTCGGGGCGTCCACTATGACGAAGCGACAGTTCCGAGACTGCCCACCCAGGGTCACATGGAGCCCCACCCCTCCTTCTACTTCCTTCCTCTCCCCCGAAAATCCGAACAGAGGGCCATCCGAGGCCAACACCCTTCTGGGCTCCACCTCCATTTTGTCGAATGCTTTCTTGAAGATGACATTGACCGAACTCCCATTGTCCACTAGGATTCGGGAGACGGTGAAGTTTTCGATCGCCGTCTGGATGACCAGCGCGTCGCAGAACGGGTCTTCGTAGCTCGGCATGTCCTTTTGGGTGAAAATAATTTTTTCGGTCGGGGGTGGAGCGGTGGATGTTGACGCTACGCTCCGGCGGTAGATGGTATGGAGGCTAGCCTTGCGGGTTGCCTCCACCCCTACCCCCCCATGGATCACTCCGATCCCCCCTCTATTCCCCAAATCTGCTCTATCCTCACACCTTTCTTCCTCCTCCCGAGGTTCCACCTCCACGATTCTTAATGGCTGTTGCGGTGGCGGCGCGGGTGCTCGACCCCTCTTCACCTCCAGGAACTCCGGGCAGGTGTCCGTGGAGTGGCCTTCCACATCGTGGAAGATGCAGTAGGGCACCGCCGTTTCCCTGGCCTCGGCCTCCGCCACCCTATTTCTCCTTCTCCTAGCGGCCGCCGTTTCCGCTTCTCCTCCCCTCCCTCTTCCTCTCCCCCGGCCAATCGCCATGGTCTGTCGAGGTGGGGGAGGTAGCTGCATCGGGCCTTGCCTCCACCCCAACTGGGGGGGCCTCCACTGACCCTCGAAACGGTTACCCCTTCCTGGGCCGTAACCCCTTCCCTGCCCCTGCATTCCTTCACCTTGCGGCCTCCATCCCCCTTCCGGGGCCCGGGGCTCTTCCCTTCTTCTGACCTCTTGCTGCCTCAACTCCGGCTCACTGAGCTTTGCAAGCCTCTTGGTGAGCTCGGGGTTAGCTTCTTCGCTCGCCACTTCCTCCGCCACCCTCTCCATCAACTCCTCATAGGAGACGGGGGCCTTCCTCTTCAACGCCATCTTGAAGAAACTTTCCTTCAACCCGACCGTGAAAGCGAGTTGAAGTGCAAACCCAGGCACCTCCTGAGTGAGCTGCACTTCCTCTTGGAACCGATCCGCATACTGAGCCAACGTCTCCCGGGACTCCTGCTTCACCGCGAAAAGAGAGTCAGCGTCCTTCTTCCTCCTCTTTGAAGTCGAAAACCTTAACAGAAAACTTCGGCGCAGGTCCTCGAACGCGTAGATAGAGCCTGCCGGAAGTGAATGAAACCAGTCCCTGGCCTTCTCCTTGAGAGTGACGGCGAAGAGCCGACACTTGAAGGCATCGGACATCGGCCTAATGGAGACCGAGTCCTCGAAAGACTGCAGATGCTGAACTGGGTCATCTCTGCCATTGTAGTACACTCTATCCCATTCTCCGAATCCCGTCGGAACGGGCGCAGACAACACTAACTCGCAGAAGGGGCTTCCCCCTCCTACCATCTTCTCTCGCTCGGCTCGCGGACCCAGCTCGCTCGCCAAGCTCGGGATCGCACTCGCGAGGGCGACGCTCGCCTGAACCACACCGGCTGCCGTCGCGTTTTCCTGGCGTGCGCTCGCCTGTGTCGTGCTCGCTGGGGCAGAGCTCGCCGGCACCGAATTCGCCGGCGCGGAGCTCGCTAACACCGGGCTCGCCGGACTGGCGAACAACACTCGCCCTTCCCTGTCATGTCCTGGTTCAATGGCAACTTCTTTTCCAGCCCTTCCTCCCGGTGCCTTCTCGCCGACTGTTGTTGGGGGAGTGGTCGCCTGAGGTGCCGGGGTCGCGAATTCGCTCCGCAGAGCCGTGACCGTGAACCCCAAAGTGTCGAGCACCTCCTTCCTGAAGTCCGCGAACATCCTAGCCATGGCCTCCTGAGGGGTCTCGCCGAACTCCTCGCCCTGCTCTTCATCTCCAGCCATAACTCTTCTCTGGGACTTTCTTGAACCAGCCGCGCTCCACGCTCACCGCACCAAAATGTTGAAACCGATTTCTCGGTCTCGAGTGGAGCTCGGGGCCCTCACCGAAATGAGGGGCAGCTAGCCCTTACCGGTCCCTCGGGAGAGGTAAGGTAAATGTTGAAACCGATTTCTCGGTCTCGAGTGGAGCTCGGGGCCCTCACCGAAATGAGGGGCAGCTAGCCCTTACCGGTCCCTCGGGAGAGGTAAGGTTGATGACTCGAGCTAAGAACGAAGACCCTAGTCTCAGCGAGGAGGTCCCTCCACTAACCCGGAAGATCGTTGAGCGCTTCCCCTCCCAAGCCAAAGCTAAGACTCGGGCACCTTGGAGAGCTAGAGAGCTCAAACCAAAGCGACCTAGGAAGAGAAGAGCTCAAAAATCATGAACCGGTCTCTTCCAAGGTGCCCTTTGAGGTCTATTTATAGATTTTAGTTTTGTGGCCTGTCAATAACCAAACCCGCTGTCCATTCTCACTATCCGCACACCGGATTGGTCTGCTAACAGCCAAACTCCGCTGTTCGGAGAGGCTAAACGCAGACCTCCGGGGGCCTCTTGGTAGAAATCCCTTCCTGGACTTTTACGGGGCGAGCCAGCCCGCTTCGCGACCTCCCTCGCGAGTGGAGCTCGCGAGCCTCTGGGTCAGCGAATCCCAGAGGTATTATCGACACGTTACATGGCTCGCTCGCCTGCACCTCCTCGGCGAGTCCCAGGATGGCTATCCGCTCTCACTCTAGGCGGGCTCGCCTAGCGAACTCCTTCCTCAATCGGTCGGGCTCGCCAATTGCGACCCGGCCAAGCCCCAAAGTGGCTATCCGCACCCCAAAATGGCTAACTGTACCCCAAAATGGCTAACTGTACCCCAAAATGGCTAACTGTACCCCAGGTGGGTCTGCTAACAACCAAGCTCCGCTGCTTGAGACCGTTACGATCGGAGCTCTCGCCTGCCTTCTCGCGGATCCTGTCCGCGACCCCTCCTCGCGGGGGTCGCGTTGCGAGAACCCCGCTGAAGGAGCTCTCGCGAGATCTCTCGCGAGTGCCGCCAGCGGCAGCCCCTTTGGAGGGTTGCCTTGCGAGGACCGCGCCAGCCCATGGTGGTGGTCTGCTGAGGTCTCGTCGCTCTTAGCGAGGTCTGGATCTCACTAAAATGGTGGTTGATCTTAGCGAGGTCTGGATCTCGCCACTCCCGTCTCGCTTGATCTCTTTATCCGGCGAATATCGGGGTTGTACAAGAACATTTTAAACCCTCTTTACCTCATCTTGTACAGGGTTATAACTCCCTTCAAAAGTTAACCCATTGGTGGCAGGGCACCTGAACAAAAACCTGTGGTTTGGTTAGAGCACCTGATCAAAAGCTCCTTGGTGTGTGGACACCTGATCAAAAACCCCTTGGTGTTAGGGCACCTGATCAAAAATCCTAGTGGATTCCTACCTAGGGCGGTAGAAGAGTGGATGTACCCTATTGAGAGGGGAACCACTATAGATCTTTGTGTCCTCTGTGTTGTGTTTATTTTTTCTGTACTGTGCTGTGTGATCTCTTTGTGTTTGTTTATTACTCACTCAGTACACACATATATATCACTATTTTTAATTCCGCAATAAAATTAAGTGAAAAACTTTTTAAAACTCTATTCACCCCCCCCCCCCCCCTCTAGAGTAATTTTAAGATCTAACCTCGCTTTCAGAAACCAATTCCCTATCATCCCAAGGGGTATCATGAAAGACCTTTCTATTCTTTCATTGAACCCTACAATGGTAAAAGCAAAGGACCCAAGGTAACCTGGGTTCCTTCTAATGTTTGAATTACTTGTGCAGGATTAGGTAGGGTCTCACTCAGGAGAAAATGGAGTGGGAAGGAACATGTAGGTCAAGGATAAGAAACAAACTTCATCTAAGGGAGTGATCTCTGCATTGATCTATCCTTACAGCTTATTAAATTAATAGTATAATCTATTTTCAATAAATATAATTGCTGGGAAAAACAACAAGGATTTTCTAAGGAAATTGGTTTGTCCATTCAGAGGTGCGTCAAATAGAAGTCGACGGCCATCGAGTTCTACTCGACGCCGGCATCGAGAAGCCGACAACTGAAGAGAATGCGGGTACTGATAATCAAATTGCTCCACCTAATGTAACACCCTCCCTGTTACATAGCATATAACAGTAGGTCCGTCCGGGACCCCACGCCATATGAAATGAACAGAAGAGCTCGTTACTAAAAATAGCATTAAACAGTTAAAGACATAACTATCTCAGCACCAGAGTCGCATAACGGAAGCATATATATTTTCATTTAAAACCAGTGTACAACATGTCCACATCTCTACTAGGAATGAAATACATAAACAGTTATTTACATTGTTTGTTTACATCATAAAGGTGGCTTCCAGACATCGGCACGCAGGCCGGCCACACATGAACAAAAAGGTAAACAAAAGCTATGGCCTTCAAGGGCCAGCACAGCACAGCAGCAGGGGCTTCAGCCCGCTATCTCCCGCTAGTCTCACCGGGACTTATATAAGCAAATCCACCAAGTGGTGTGAAAACAAGTAACCGGTCAGCTTTAGCTGACCAAGATTTATGACGACCCCACCCCAAACTCGGGGCGGCGGTGCTCCTTCCCTGCAAGTAAGAGTCAGCAGCATATATATATATCCGCAAACAACACCAACGGAGGCATACCAAGCCACCCGCTTTGTGCTCTCAAGGCACATTTTGGCATACTCCATGAGTTACGCCCTCACGCTAAGTCTTATTTCAACTTAGACAAACAAATTGAGCTAGCCCGTACACACGAAGTTACGACACTCTTCCATAGCCCGGTGCAACGAGGGGCGACCTATTGACCACCACTATAGGGGGTTCAGTTCAGCTAGACCCATGCTCAATCATCGTAGTGTACACGATGCGGGTAAGCTTCACCCAATACCCATCTCTTAAAGCTGGGTTTTGCAAGTTCCACAGCTTTTTCTGCTACGTATCCAGTCTACAGGAATTTAGGTAGCACGGAAACACATAGTCTGTATGCTGGGCGCTATCGCCGGCGCTAACGCTAGCGCCTGGCGCTAGCAACAGAACCCAGTTCTGCCCGGCACTGGTAACAGAAGTCAGTACTGCTACCTCTGGGAAAACACCTCCAGATAACAACACTAGTAGCTCACCTGGAGCTACCGCCGGCGCCATCGCTAGCGCCCGACGCTAGTAACAGAACTTAGTTCTGCTACGAAACATCGGGTATTGCCTGGGAAACACCTCCAGGTCCTTTTTCTGTACAACACAATACACAAGACCCGAACCACAGCATGTACACAGAATTTTCTCCGGCACTTTACACGCAATAAACATCACCAATCCGGCTCGACCTGTCCAGATGGGCTTCACACAGCATGCCTATGCCCGTACTACTGTTCCGGACTCTATATGCAATTTGTGGGAGAATAAGTTCATCCCACCAGAAGATCCAATCTACTAATTAGTAGAAGTCTTCCAAAAACATGTAAATCAAAGGACGCACATGTCCAAAGACTAGGGAGGAGAATCGTTACCCTTGGTGCTCGTTTAGGTGCCATAAATCTGAGTTTGATCCGGAGGAAACTTGCTGAGCTAGCCCCCCTCCTCGGAATCGCTGATGGCGCAAGCACACAAGACCGCCTCCACGAACTTGCTCTTAGCTCTCAGCTCTCGAAACAGCAGAGGAATCTCAAATAAGAGAGAAGGAAAGATGAAATCGGCCTATTTATCAACTCCCCGCTAGCGCCGGCGCTAGCGCAAAGGCGGTTCATCGATCCTATCTTGCGCCGCTTCGTCCTATTGGCTGAGGGGCTAGCGCCCCGCGCTAGCGTTAGCGCCTGCGCTAGCGATATAGACGAATTTGTCTATATAAATTCGGTTATATCATTTCGACGGATTTGATTATACGAATTCGGTTATACAGATTTGAATGAGCTACCGCGTGCGCTATCGCTACCGCCGGCGCTAGTGGTATAGCCGAATCATATTCGAATCGTACTCAAAATAGGACGCTTATATTTTGGCTATACCATTTCGACGACAAGGGCTACCGTCGGCGCTAGCACTAGCGCCTGGCGCTAGCTCCCTTGCTTCCAAATTCTTTGAAACTCAAGCTCATGAAAACTGGGGTCTTACACCTAAGGTGAACTCAGGGTTTGATGTGGACGTAGATTCTTTCAACGCAGCAGCCGACAACTTCAAAGCCATTTTGGGCTTGCTTCAGGACGCCGGCTTAACCAAACTAATATCCACCAGGAGTGAGATATTTGATATAGAGCTAACATAGTTCAAGGAGTCAATATAGATAGGAGATGATGGTTCCCTTAATGGGAAAGTTTCTGAGACAAACATTTATATAACAGAGGAATTACTAAATCAAACTTTTGATCTCCCAACTGGGAGTGACTCGGATGAGCTATCAGGTGAAGAGGTTAAGAAGGCTTTGGAGATTATGCAGTTCACAAAGGATAAGCCAATCAATCTAAAGAAGATCGATCTAGGAGAAGAATACAGGTTCCTAGCTGACATTGTGGGAAAGGTACTGCTCTGCAAAATATCTGCTCATGATGATATACCAAAGCAGCAGCCGTAAATAATGGGAGTTTTGGTCCTCAAGAAAAGGATAAATTGGGGGAGATGCCTTTTGAAAATGATTGGGCATAAGTATACCCATAAAGAAAATGCCTATATGAGGATAATGAGCCAAGTGCTCTTCCAACATTATCCCAGCATCTGCAGATCCAAAGGAGTGCCCATTCCTCCTGGGAAAAGAATTAACATAGGAATCTTTTCCAAATGAACCAGGTAGATCTTGAAGCCTGGCCAAGCACCAGATTCTCCTCCTCCATCTCCTCCTCCTCAAGAGACAGTCAGGCAAACACCAGATCTCCCAAGGGATGATATTACTGCTCCAGAACCTCATCAGGATGATACCCCAGCTCAACAACAACAGCAACCACCACAACAACAACAACAGTTCCCATCCACTTCAGCTCATGAGCTCTCTCCTCAACCATCCCATCAACTACCATCCACTCTCATTCCAGATGATCAGCCTGCTCCACCTTCACCTCCACCATCATCCACTCAATTCTCACCTGCTGTCTACCATGCTCTCTCCCCCATTCCAGAAGACTTTCCTCCATCACCTCCTCCACATCCATCTCATACACCTCCAATTGACCTTGAGCAGGTCATTTCCAAAGTTGTGTCCCTTGCCTCCTCAACCTTTGCTGACCTGGTGGCCAACCAGGCAAGAAAGTTTGACAGAAAGTATTCCTAGATGGAGGCTGAGTTACTAGACTCAAGGAGATCCCTCCATGGTCTAAAAGAGTTTGTCTCTTCCTCAATGGTTACACAAGAATTCTTAACCTCATTGGCCAGTAAGGACAAGAAGGGGGAGAATATTTTGGAGGAAGAGAGACCTGACTTTCAGTTGAGTGGATAGGATCAGGATGAAGCTAATAATGAGCCTGCCCCTGGCAAAATACTTACCTTTCAAGGAGCGCAGATCCAGGGGAGCCTGCAGATCAGGGGAGCTCCCAGAAGAGTTGGATGATAGGATCTAGGGAATGCCTACAGTTCAGGGGGAGCCTGCTCCAGAAATTCAGAGATGTCTGGATATGGACTTGGAAGCTGTAAGCACAGCAGCTGATCAGGAGAAGCCCCAAAATGACAATATTCTGGATCAGGTAGCACAGATTGCCCATGAAGCTGCCCAGGAAGCTAAAGAGAATGCACAAACTCAGGGGGAGCTTCCCAAGGAGAAAGAGGATGCTGGAGTAGCAGATGATGACAATGAGGCTCTAAAAGTAGCTCAAAGAAGGATTCCAAAAATATTTTCAAGGAAAAAAAACATATGAGAAAGAGCAATGAGGCTCAGGTACTTTGAAAAGTATTAAAGTTTCTGAAAAACACTGTGGTTATTTATATACTTCTTGATAATTGAATGAAATGGTCTGTGGAAACAGTCTGTTATTTTCTTATATCTATACTGCTTTGTATGAATTTTTGTGTTTATGTGAAAGGATTGTGTAAAATCACTTTGAATAATTTGTAAAATTTGTTAAGATAAATAGAGGGAGATTGTTGAGAAATCCCCTTTGATATAACTTAACAAATTATATAAAAGTGATTTTAGCCTCTAGGATTGAATTACCCATTGTATAGTGAGGGTAATCTGGTCATTAGATGTCTTAGGATATCACACTCAACCTAGGGTGTCAAGACCAGATCAAGAGAAGCAAAATTTGGACAAAGATAATATTTGCGTCGAATAGAATTCGACGCAACATCGAGTTCATATCGAAGGTACTCTGACTAGAAGTGTTCTGAGCGCATTTAGAATATGGAAACATTCTGAGCGCGCGGGGAAGCACTATGTAACACCCTGCCAGTACGAAAAGTATAACAGCAGGTCCGGCCGGGACCCCACGCCATACAAACCACACTAGCTAGGAGTTAAAAGGTGATAAACAGAAAAGTAACAACTAAACGAGAGTACAAACGTAAGCGGAAGCATTAATTAAACCATTCAAATAGACATGTCCACTATTATATGAATGAACCCAGAATAAAGAGTTACGGCCTTAAGGCCTTACATTTACCCAAATGCACAAAACTCCCTAAAGCATACATCGGCACGCAGGCCGGCAATACATGAAAAACAGGAAAAGAGGCTGGCCTTCGAGGGCCAACGCAGCAAGGGGCCAACACCCGCTATTTCCCGCTAGGCTCACCTGTACCTGCATAAGAACACTCCACCAAGCGGTGGCAAACAAAGTAACGGTCAGCACAGCTGACCAAATTATAACGACCCCACCCCTTACCCGGGGTGGCGGAGCTTCTACCCTGCAAGCAAGCCATACTAGCACAAGTACTAATATAAAGAAAGTGCAACTACACGAGGTGAGGTTTCAAGCACAATCAATCTTCTAGGTTGAGCATCAAAAGAAGGGAACCTAGGTATGCACATGATGTTGGTTGGGTTCACCCGAAGGTTCCCCACAACCGCCTAAGCAACCGCATGAGGCTAAACATGACATCAATCTATCACAGACGTGGGTACAACAACCGCACGCTCCATGCTCACAAGGCATGGATCAAAGGTACTTCTTCCCGAGCACCAACACCATCATGAGTCCGGAAACTTGAGATGGGAAAAGAGCTTATGGCCCGTCTAGGTAAACACCTTCCGCGACCTCTCCCACGATCACACGGCTTTACGAGAGACAACTATCCCTTTACCGATACTGCATGGGAACGGGTTCAGTTCAGTCAATTCCCGAGCTCTCATCGTCGAGTTCACACATACGATGCGGGTATGACATCACCTCGGCCCGTAAGGGTTTAGCACTTGCTAGTGCTACACAAAATATAAGTTACAACACCCAAGCCTTCGCGAGGACATAGGCTTTACACGTAACCAAAAAGGAGATACAACTCGCTCCGCATCAATTTCGTGGTGAAGGTTTGCCTTCATCCAACTCTCAAAGCATGGGGCTTTCGTTAGGATCTTCGCAAGACGCCTACGCTTAATTCCCGCAATACTATAGAAGATTTCACGGAGTCATTCTCCGGCACGCATTCTAGGCCTAACCTAAATGCAACGTCGCAAATCAAGCATCACCGATTCGGGCTCACGGCCACGAATAGGCTTCACACAAAATGCCTAAATCCGCACGACTACCGGATTTTCTACATGCAATAATGCCGGGGACGGACACAATCTACCCGGAGTTCCGAAGAACTTGAGGAAATCCTACACTTCACCCATTTGGTGAAAGAGACACCTCATGCAAGCATAGAAAGAGGAATGAATGGACAAATACAAGTCCAAAGTTTGGGAGGAAGAATCGTTACCCTAGGCGCTTTCTTTTTCGCCATGGATCCGAGATTCTATACGGAGAGAAACGACCGCACCGGGCTGCACTCTCCAAATCTGGAAACGGCTCGCGAAACGGAGCTCCGGAGCTCCGTCAATGGCGGGATCTTCCTTCTTCTTCCTTGCCTCCTTCTTCTTCCTCTAGCCTAGGAGAGAGAAACGCCTCAAAATAATGAGGATTAATCTCCTCTCATAAGCCCTAATAGCCTCCAGCATCTAATCCTAGCCATCGGATCAGATCTCAAAAGATTTGGACGGCCCGATCTTCTTCTCCGCTCAAAATCGCGGAACAGAATAAACAGGGCGCACGATCACAGGCGCACGGTCAGTGGTCGTGCGCGACGAGGGAAATGGTCGTGCGCACTATCCGGGACAGAACTCTGAATTCCTGTGAATAAGCGCACGATCGCTGGCGCACGATCACTGGTCGTGCGCGAAGAGGGAAATGGTCGTGCGCACTATCCGGGACAGAACTCGATTCTCTTCTGAATTAACGCACGATCGCTGGCGCACGATCACTGGTCGTGCGCGATGAGGCCACTGATCATGCGCTAAGAGCAGACAGGGAAATTTCAGCCTGTTCCAAACGCAGCACTACCACTCCACCTACTTCGCGGAACTACCAGTTTTGGGGTGTTACAACTCCACCCTCCTTAAAAGAATTTCGTCCCGAAATCCAGAAAACAGTAATAGCATAAATCACAGTTATACTTTACCTGAGGGAAATAGCTCGGGATACTCCGCAAGCATTGTTTGCTCTCTCTCCCAAGAGAGCTCCTCTCGGCCGCAGTTATCCCACCGGACTTTTACCATCCGAATGGACTTGTTCCGCAGCTGCTTTACTTCGGTATTTTCGAAGCGTAAGGGCTTGACTTTCGTCGACAACCCACTATCAACCGGCACTTTGCCGATCGCAACGATATAAGTAGGCTCTTGCACTGCCTTCCTCAACACTGAAATGTGGAACACGTCGTGCAGACCGCTCAGCTCTGCAGATAGTGCAAGCCGATAAGCCGCATCACCAACACGCTCCACGATCTCGAACGGTCCTAAGTACCTCGGACTGAGCTTTTTCAAGCGTCGAACCCTTGATACCCCTTTGAACGGTTTGATCTTCAAGTAAACCCGGTCGCCGACGGCAAACTCTAGGTTTCTATGCTTGGCGTTGAAATACTTTGCTTGCCTATCCTGGGCAACCAACAGCCTTTCGCGTATAGTCCGGATCGTCGAAGTTGCTTCTTCAACATCCTTTCGCTTCAATAGCTTAGTGTCGCCCGTTTCCGCCCAAGACAACGGCGTACGACACTTCTTACCATAGAGGGCTTCGAAAGGAGCCATCTTTACTGGCTTGATAGCTATTATTGTAGGCGAACTCGATCATGTAGAGATGATCTTCCCACCTCTTTCCAAAATCTAGAGCGCACATTCGGAGCATAACCTCCATAGTCCTGTTGGTTCCCTACAGAATCATCCTTCCGGTTCGGAATGAAGTGTGATACCTTTGCCAATCGGTCCACGATCACCCAGATGGCGTCGTTTCCATGTTGCGATCTCGGCAATCCATGCACGAAATCCATCGAAATATCATCAAACTTCCATTCCGGAATCGGCAAGGACTTCAAAAACCCACCGGGACGTTGACATTCCGCTTTCACCAACGCGCAAGTGTGACACTTGGCTACGTAAAGGGCAATGTCTTTCTTCATGCCCGGCCACCAAAACAGTTTCTTCAAATCCATATACATTTTAGTGCTCCCCGGGTGGATCGAGTACTTGGTATGATGAGCCTCGTACATCAACTCCGCCCGTAGAGTACCAACGTTTGGGATGCACAATCTTTCCTGCTTCCACATAAGGTCATCTTCGAAGGAGAAATTAGCGTTTAACCCCTCAACGGTTTCCGCTTTGTAACGTTTCATGCTCTCGTCCAACTCCCATGCTTGTCGAACTCGGTCGGCAAGGTCGTAATGAACTTCCGTCCAGTTCAAGCATGCTGAAGTAGACGTTCTCCTATCGATGCAAACAATCTCCACCTCTTCTAGCTCACGGATTAGACGCTCATCGTGCATCAAAATCCAATTTGCTTGCGCGGGAGCCCGACGACTCAACGCGTCCGCAACTACGTTTCCTTTTCCCGGAGTGAACTTGATATCGAAGGTGTAGTCCCCAAGGAACTCCATCCACCTCCTTTGGCGCATGTTCAATTCCCTTTGATCTAGTAAGTACTTGAGGCTCTTGTGGTCGGTAAAGATATCAATCTTCACGCCATATAGATAGTGCCTCCAAAGTTTGAGGGCAAAAACCACGGCCGCTAGCTCCAAATCATGGACCGGGTAATTCCTCTCATGAACCTTCAGTTGCCGGGAGCCGTAGGCAATTACCTTCCCGAACTGCGCTAGGACACAACCCAAACCACTTCCTGAGGCGTCGCTATATATTTCATAGCCTTCCGTACCCTGTGGCGAGCATAGGATGGGCGCCGTGATCAGACGACTCTTTAGTTCTTCAAAAGCTCGTGCGCACTCGGGCGACCAAACGAACTTATGATCCTTCCTAGTCAGTTTTGTGAGAGGAAGTGCGATCCTCGAGAAGTTTTCCACAAAGCGCCTATAATAGCCGGCAAGTCCTAAGAAACTTCGGACTTCCACTACGTTTTTCAACAAAGGCCACGCTTGGATCGCTTCTATCTTCGACGGATCGACCGCAATTCCTTCGCCACTAACAACATGACCAAGGAATGCTACTGACGGTAGCCAAAACTCGCACTTGGAGAACTTGGCATAAAGCTGACTCCTCCTCAAGGTGCTCAGGACTGCGTGCAGATGCCCTACATGCTCCTCTTCCGACTGAGAGTATACCAAAATGTCGTCGATGAAGACGATCACAAATTGATCCAAATACTCTCGGAATGTCCTGTTCATCAAGTCCATGAATACCGACGGTGCATTGGATAGACCGAACGACATTACCGTGAACTCATAGTGCCCAAAGCGGGTACTGAACGCTGTTTTTGGAATGTCACATTCCTTTATCCTAAGTTGCTAGTAGCCGGACCTTAAGTTAAGCTTAGAGTATACCGTCGACCCAACCAGTTGGTCAAATAAGTCGTCGATTCTCGGAATCGGATAACGGTTCTTCTCTGTCAGTTTGATCCGCTACTACTAGGACAACACCAAGGCTGGTCTTAGGCCCCGAATCCTTCAACAAGGTGAAGAATATCTTCGCGCCTTTTCACAGCTTCTCCTATCCACGCTCACCCGAGATCTATTGGGCAGCATTACCTCTAATCTATCCTTGACTAAGGTAAACGACACTCCGATTCATAACACGAAGTCCTTAGACAGATAAGAGAGCGATGCTCCCGCACCAACAGAGCTTTCGTCGGATAGTCGATAATTAGGACAAGGCCTAATTGCACACAAATTCAAAACATAAAATTTTGTTGTCATCGGATACAATGGACACTATGAAATCTTTATCCGCACACAGGGTAGAAATCATATTAAGAGATGATCATCCATACCTGTGGCAACATTGCATTGTTGAACGACCTTTTGCTGGCCATAAGAGTAGACTCTCGGCTGGGTTAAAGAATATTGGGGAGTCGAAGACTCCACCGCCTTTCCTTTCTCTATAGCAGCTGAACCCATCGCACGAGCATAGTCCACTTCTCCGCTTTTTGCCTTTGGAGGACCACTTCGACACACCGCGGCTTTGTGCCCCACCTTCCCGCAGGTGAAACACGTAATAGGTCCCCGCACGGTCGTGGCTCCCAAAATATTAGAAGGAGCTGGTTCCGCGAACCTAGACTTCCTCTTGTTTCTTCTGAACTCCGACTTGGATTGAGAGGTCGGCGCATGTAACTCATTGAAGTCATTCGCGCGTGGCATACTCTTCATTTCTATTTCTAGAGATTTTGCTGCTTTCACTAAGACGTTGAAGCCAAGTAACATTGGACCCACAAGCATTTGTCTTAGGTCATCTCGCAGGCCATTGTAGAACTTGTTGACCTTGGTCTCCTCATCTTCCCACATAGACCTCTCATAACGACCCAGACTGATGAACTCATTCAGGTACTCATCCACTGAGTGTGCTCCCTGCTCCAGGTGCAAGCACTGGTTCTGTAGTGCCAAATGCCCTGATGAGAGCATGTACCTTAGAAGGAATGACTCATGGAAGTTTTCCCAAGAGATTTCGGTAAGTTGTCTCCCACCAAACTTGTGCACCAACTCCACTTCCCACCAAAGTCTTGCTTCTCTTATAAGTAGGAAGGTGGCCAAGGCTACCAACATATCCTTATTTATAAGTATTGACGTTAAAGTCTTCTTTATTTCTGACAACCACTCAGCAGCTCTCACAGGAGATTCAGTCCCCGCGAAGGATGGAGGGTTGAGGCTCAGAAAGTACTTTAACAGTTGATAGCGCAATTGCGGTTCCGCTTCTGGCTCACTTGCCCTTGTCGGAACCGGGGCCACAATAAGACTGGGAGGCTGTACCAGCTTTCCTAGCCATGCATTTTGTGCAGCCAAGACCGCTTCTGTGACCACTCTGATCAACTCAGCCGAAGGAGCGGTCGCTGGCACTTCAGCCGACCCACTATTTTCAGCGGTGTTACGGGGTCGAGACTGCCCCGCACCACTTCCAGTCACCTATAATCATGCAAGGCACGATTTAGTGACTCAAAACATATCAAACATCAATCATGGAACGCTCAGGTTCCGCAAACAAGTATGTTTTTTTTTTTTCCCTAAGTGGACATTCTTATTAGTTTTTGTCGTTTTAGGTGAATGCACAACCCGTGCGCACCACCCCTTAAAAGGAATTCGTCCCGAATTCGCTAAACTACGGATCGACGCCTTAAGTCCGATACCAAATTGTAACACCCTGCCAGTACGAAAAGTATAACAGCAGGTCCGGCCGGGACCCCACGCCATACAAACCACACTAGCTAGGAGTTAAAAGGTGATAAACAGAAAAGTAACAACTAAACGAGAGTACAAACGTAAGCGGAAGCATTAATTAAACCATTCAAATAGACATGTCCACTATTATATGAATGAACCCAGAATAAAGAGTTACGGCCTTAAGGCCTTACATTTACCCAAATGCACAAAACTCCCTAAAGCATACATCGGCACGCAGGCCGGCAATACATGAAAAACAGGAAAAGAGGCTGGCCTTCGAGGGCCAACGCAGCAAGGGGCCAACACCCGCTATTTCCCGCTAGGCTCACCTGTACCTGCATAAGAACATTCCACCAAGCGGTGGCAAACAAAGTAACGGTCAGCACAGCTGACCAAATTATAACGACCCCACCCCTTACCCGGGGTGGCGGAGCTTCTACCCTGCAAGCAAGCCATACTAGCACAAGTACTAATATAAAGAAAGTGCAACTACACGAGGTGAGGTTTCAAGCACAATCAATCTTCTAGGTTGAGCATCAAAAGAAGGGAACCTAGGTATGCACATGATGTTGGTTGGGTTCACCCGAAGGTTCCCCACAACCGCCTAAGCAACCGCATGAGGCTAAACATGACATCAATCTATCACAGACGTGGGTACAACAAACGCACGCTCCATGCTCACAAGGCATGGATCAAAGGTACTTCTTCCCGAGCACCAACACCATCATGAGTCCGGAAACTTGAGATGGGAAAAGAGCTTATGGCCCGTCTAGGTAAACACCTTCCGCGACCTCTCCCACGATCACACGGCTTTACGAGAGACAACTATCCCTTTACCGATACTGCATGGGAACGGGTTCAGTTCAGTCAATTCCCGAACTCTCATCGTCGAGTTCACACATACGATGCGGGTATGACATCACCTCGGCCCGTAAGGGTTTAGCACTTGCTAGTGCTACACAAAACATAAGTTACAACACCCAAGCCTTCGCGAGGACATAGGCTTTACACGTAACCAAAAAGGAGATACAACTCGCTCCGCATCAATTTCGTGGTGAAGGTTTGCCTTCATCCAACTCTCAAAGCATGGGGCTTTCGTTAGGATCTTCGCAAGACGCCTACGCTTAATTCCCGCAATACTATAGAAGATTTCACGGAGTCATTCTCCGGCACGCATTCTAGGCCTAACCTAAATGCAACGTCGCAAATCAAGCATCACCGATTCGGGCTCACGGCCACGAATAGGCTTCACACAAAATGCCTAAATCCGCACGACTACCGGATTTTCTACATGCAATAATGCCGGGGACGGACACAATCTACCCGGAGTTCCGAAGAACTTGAGGAAATCCTACACTTCACCCATTTGGTGAAAGAGACACCTCATGCAAGCATAGAAAGAGGAATGAATGGACAAATACAAGTCCAAAGTTCGGGAGGAAGAATCGTTACCCTAGGCGCTTTCTTTTTCGCCATGGATCCGAGATTCTATACGGAGAGAAACGACCGCACCGGGCTGCACTCTCCAAATCTGGAAACGGCTCGCGAAACGGAGCTCCGGAGCTCCGTCAATGGCGGGATCTTCCTTCTTCTTCCTTGCCTCCTTCTTCTTCCTCTAGCCTAGGAGAGCGAAACACCTCAAAATAATGAGGATTAATCTCCTCTCATAAGCCCTAATAGCCTCCAGCATCTAATCCTAGCCATCGGATCAGATCTCAAAAGATTTGGACGGCCCGATCTTCTTCTCCGCTCAAAATCGCGGAACAGAATAAACAGGGCGCACGATCACAGGCGCACGGTCAGTGGTCGTGCGCGACGAGGGAAATGGTCGTGCGCACTATCCGGGACAGAACTCTGAATTCCTGTGAATAAGCGCACGATCGCTGGCGCACGATCACTGGTCGTGCGCGAAGAGGGAAATGGTCGTGCGCACTATCCGGGACAGAACTCGATTCTCTTCTGAATTAACGCACGATCGCTGGCGCACGATCACTGGTCGTGCGCGATGAGGCCACTGATCATGTGCTAAGAGCAGACAGGGAAATTTCAGCCTGTTCCAAACGCAGCACTACCACTCCACCTACTTCGCGGAACTACCAGTTTTGGGGTGTTACACACTATGAGCGCGCAATGAACGGGGAAGCGTCCTGAGCGCGTGATGAACATAAGAGAGCTCTGGGCGTGCAACGAACTCTGAAAAGCGAGAGGTTACGACCCTAAAGAGAGATCGGGGCCCCGACCGCACCCAGGAGGGAAGGGTTTGGCGTGGCCGCACACCTTGGTGGTGCGGCGTGGCCGAACCTCCCGGGGGTGCGGCTTGGCTGCATCCCAAAAGGGGGTGCGGCCTGGCCGAACCCCCTTAGGGGTGTGGCTTGGCCGCAAGCCGCACCCCATGAGGTGCGGTTTGGCCGCACCTCATGGGGTACAGTTAGGCCGCGGGTGCGGTTACCCGCGCCCCACATTATGGGGGGTGCGAACTGACCGCACCCCGATGGGGCGCGGTCACGACGGCGCGCGGCGCTGGTGGAGCGTAAATCGGGCGGTGGTTTCCTCCACTCCCACTATCATTGGTTAAACCCACTAACTCCATTTCTCCTTAGTGGATCTCCTTCTAAACGCACCCCATGGTGCTTAGAAATTCATGGGGGAGCATTATCTTTACAGATGCACTTTATAAGCCCCCCAAACCTTCGGAGTCCGAGACACTGCGTGGAGGAGAGCAAAGGTTTTGATTTTTGCTTGTTGCGGTTCCGATCATTGTCGTCGCGCCATACCATGCCCGAGATTAGTAATTTCTCATTTTGTGTGAGATAAAAAAAGAGGGGGAAAGAGTGCTTCGGCGACGCGGTCGACGTGCGCGTGCTGCCGGCATGCGGACCATGCCTAGAAGAGGGGCGGTCGGTCGGCGGGCACGGTTGGCGGCGACTGTGTTCGCGCGGCCGGAGGCGACAGGCGACGTCGGCACGGCTGGGCATGCATGATGCTGGCGCGCATGGCCGACACGCGTGGCCGGTGTTGCGCGGTCGTGCAGCGCTCGCGCATCCGAGACGGGCGGTGCCGGGCGCGTGGGCGCACGACCTGCGCTTGCACGACCTGTGCGTGCGTAGCCGCCGAGCGGCCGGTCATGGTCGGGCAGGCGCATGGCTGTGGTCGGGCGGGCGCACGACCGTGCGGTTGCGCGGCCGGCGGCGGCCGGGCAGGCGCGCAGCCCGCGCGCATGCAGCCTGCGCGCGTGGATGTTGTGCGGCTGGTGGCGACCCGTGCGTGCGCGGCCTGTCACGTGTGTCTGACGAGCGGCCTGTGCGCGCGCGGCCTGCTCGCGCGCGGTCTTGCATGCACAGCCTGTGTGCGCGACCTGCGTGCGCACGGTGGCCGGGCAGCCTGTGTCGGCCACGCGGGCGCGCGCGCAGCTATTGTTTGACTGGTGTTGGTCGTGGGGGTGTGCGGCTTGCATGCTCGCGGTCGGAGCTTGAATAACGTGTGCATGTCCGGGCCTTTATCTCTTTGACACTCACGCATTCGTGTAGCGGTTCGCGGCTTTCTAATTATGCGTGCTCATGTATATATTTTGTTTGTTTCAGGCTTCAAAATGGGGCGGCCAATCGAGGTCGATGCATTTGTGTTCCACCCTCGACGGCGTGCGGATTGATATGTGGCGTAAGTGCTTCGGGTTGCCTTCGGATGTTGAGGTGAAGGTTCCTCGAGCGGAGGAGCGTGCCCAGAATCCTCCTACTAGTTTTATGACTCTCTCGGAGAGTTGTTTGAAGTCGGGGTTTTGCCTTCCTCCTTCTGAGGAAGCTATTGAGGTGTTCCGGTTCTGTGGCATTCCGATTACCCAGTTTACCCCGGTTGGGATGGGCACGATAATGGGGATGATAGTACTCTTCTGAGAGAATAACACGCGGTTTTCTCTGGAGGTATTCAAGGACTGGTGCGAGGTTTGCACTAAGTCGGGCGGTCGTATTGAAGTCCGAAGCAACAGGAGTTGGTTTCATTTTGGAGAGAAGAGCGATTATCGGCATGGGAATACCCTCTATGGGTATGTTCAGAACCGTTGGGATTTGCCAGGCTGTGGAGGGTGCTTCCTGGACGTTGCCACCGGTAGACGGGGCGGGAGGACGAGTTTATTCCTATCCCCGGTTTTCCTGGGTGAGAGGGGTTGTCGAAGGCCCTTTATTGTATTTCCAGTTGTGTGGAGGAGAGCCGACTGCTCTGGATGGGACTCTCTCAGGATGCTGAGCATGCGGCCGTTGTTCCCCTGGTGCGTGGGAAGAAGAGAAAGATTGTCTTCAAGAATGGAGGTTCCATCCCAGGGCTTATTCCGCATATGCCTAGGAGTCATGATCACGAGGTTGGTCCGAGCAGACACAGGGCGGAGCCAACCCCAGCCAATCTGGATGTTGAGATTTTGGCATCCCCTATTGCTGGCCAGGTCCCACAGGGAGACTTGCCGCCACCTCCTCCTTTGTCGCCGGCGAGGCGAGTTTCATCTTCTTTCCAGGCGATGACTTCTGCGGTGAGTAGAGATCTTCATTTCAAGTGTCCGCTTTTCTTCTCTATCGTTGTCTATGTGCGCTAACTGTTTACTTTTTCATGCAGGCTGATGTTTTAACTAGCATTGCACTTACGTGGAATGATTATTATGTGGGTCTCAAGGATAGTTACTTCACTCATCAGGAGGAGCTGCGTGTTGCGAGAGGCGATTTATCTATTCTGAAGAAGAAGAGGGATCGCGATCTTGCCCACACCAGACAGCTGGAGGCTGACATTTCTTCTTCCCGGTCAAAGGTTGTGGCATTACGAGCGGAGTGCTGTGGTGATAAGGCGCTTGCTCAGGATGCCCTTCGCTAGTTGTCAGAGGATCATGGGGAGATATTCCTCCTGGAGGGAGAGTTGGGTTTCCTGAGGAGCGAGATGAATCGGTTGTCTTCCGTTGAGCACAACATTGAGGAGACCAAGGTGTTGGGAAAAACCCTTTGATTTAACTTAACAAATTATATAGAAGTGATTTTAGCCTCTAGGATTGAATTACGCATTGTATAGTGAGGGTAATCTGGTCATTAGATGTCTTAGGATATCACACTCAACCTAGGGTGTCAAGACCAGATCAAGAGAAGCAAAATTTGGACAAAGTTAATATTTGCGTCGAATAGAATTCGACGCAACATCGAGTTAATATCGACGGTACTCTGACTAGAAGTCCAAGTGGTTCAACCCTTCTGTCGAATTAACTCAAGTCGACGTTACGTCGAATAGATATCGACGTAGAGGTCAGGGACTTGTCAAAGTAACTTCAGAAGTCGACACAGCTTCTACTTCAACTCGACGCAGAAGGGAATATCTGTCGAAGCCATCTAAAGTTGACGCAACGTCGACTTCATCTCGACGCAAATATTGAAGTTCAGATCCATGCCTTTCAACTCGACGGTTACGTCGATAAGATATCGATGCAACATCGACTAGCTGAGTTCAATCAGAGCACAGATGAAATCGAAGCTGCTCCTACAAGAACTCAAAGCAGCGTCGATAAGAGAGGAAGAGAATACGACGCCACGTCAAATACAGTCTGTAAAAGTGTAACTTTTCAGCTGTAATTTTGATCCCTCTCTCATGGCCCATATCTTTCAAGACCATTCTCCAACGGCTTAATAATTTCCTGAAATAGAAGGAAGCATTAAAGGAGGAGACAAACGGTTTCTTGGAAACACATTCCTTATTAATGGACGGGTCGAGAATTAAAGATAGAAAGAAAGATTGTCTAGGAAAATATACCTTTTCAGGTCTTACCAGAAAGGGAAAAGAAATTCAAACTAAAGACAGACTATAAAAGTGAAGAAAAGAAAGAGAAGCATAAGGCATTCATTACTATCAGCCATCTCTCCCTGCTTAGGGTTTTCCTGTCTTCTTCCTCCTCCCTCAGGAACCCTAACAAAGAACAGAAAAGAAAAGAAACTACTATTGTTCTTCATCTGATAGAACAGAGGATCTGAAGGCTGCTCTCCATCACTATCTCATAGCAGTCAGATCTCAATCAGCAGTAGAATAAGGGATCTGACATACAAAGCTCATGCAATACATCACTATCATAAGCAGGGGTTAATCAAGAGCAGATCTTGTGAAGTAATCAATAGGTTGTTCTTCATACAGCCTCCTTAAGAATTCTGAGAATAGAATTTCAACACTCTTTCTCTATCTCTATCTCTTTCTCATTTCATTTCTGTAAAAGAGTTTTATTAATCCCTCTTCAAAGGATTTAGCGGTTCAAGATCTCCTTATCAAAAGATCTGGTGGTTCAAGATCTCTTTATCAAAAGATTTGGTGGTTCATGATCTCCTTGTCAAAAGATCAGTGGTTCTAAGAGTCTCCTTATTAAAAGACTCAGGCACTGCTCGTGCATTCCTACCAGGTGGTAGAAGAGAGGAGTATCCACATTTTGGGGAACCTCTATAAAATCTTGTGTGATTGAGTTGTGCTTTTCTGTGCTGTCCCAATTTCTTATTCAGCATTTTATTTCCTGCACCTTAATTATTCTGCCTGCGTGTCATTGAGCATAAATCCTTAGCTCAGTTTATTGTTTACACATTTAGGATAGAAATAATTTTAAATCTCTATTCACCCCCCCCCCCCCTCTCTAGAGGATTCTCAGAGGCACACTATGCACTTTCAATTGGTATCAGAGGGAGGTTGATCAATAAAAGGCTATTACCTTGATCAGAAAAACTTCCTACCATTATTTTCCTTCATTAACATATATTTTATAAAGAAAAATGAGTTCTAAGGATTATGCTTCAATAAGACCACTAGTGTGTAACTTGAATAAGTTCACACTCTGGAAGGCCAGAATATGACTCTACATGAATTCCAATGATGAAGATATCAATGATGTTCTTCTCACAGTTTCTCCAGCTCCAGTCAGACAAAAGGCAAGAGAATCCTCAACAACAGAGGCTGTCCCAAGAAAGGAATGGATAGAGGATGAGAAGAAGGTCAAGGCATGTGATGCCAAGGCCATGAACATTTTGGTATCAACAATGTGAGATGACATTTTCCAGAAGGTTGTTGAATGTCAATCAGCAAAAGAAATTTGGGATACACTCACCACAATGGTAGGAGGGAGTGCTGATGAAAGGAAGGACAGAAAGTCCCTTCTCATATCCCAGTATGAGAACTTTCAAAAGAAAGCTGATGAATCTGTTGTTGATATGTATGACAGATTTAGCATTTTCATTAATGAACTCAGAGGCTTAGACAAGGAAATATCCTTGACTGAAATTAATGATAAGATTCATGTGCTCCTAAAGAATAGGGCTGAATCAGAAAAAATGGAGAAAACTCCTGCTCCCATCCAAAGGAGCCTTGCACTGAAAGTATTTGAGGGGGAGCCTTCCACTCCAGAAGATAAGATGTTCAATCTCCTAGTAAGGAGATTCAAGAAATGGTTCAAGACGGAAGACTCAAGGAGAAGAGAAAGAGAGTCAAGACCCAGGTATGATAAAACTCCAAGGAGGTAGATTATCTGCTTCACCTGCAACAAGCCAGGGCACATTGCCCCTGAGTGCCCACAAGAGCAAAGGGAAAGAAGCAGCAACAAAGAAGAGAAGAAGAAGAAGAAGTTCTCCAGGGGGAAGGATAAGAAGAAAGCTAAGGACTTCATTGCGGAAAGATGGAGTGATTCTGAAGCAGAATCAAGCTCCTCATCATCTGAAAGTGATGATGAAGCAGCAGCAGAAGCAGCATGCATGATGGCACTGGGGATGTCATCAGATGATGAAGAAGAATAGGTATTTATTTTTGATGAATTTGATTTTAATTCAGAAGATTTTAAAACCTGCTTTAAAGAATTCTGCATTGAGTATCTTAGGGTAAAAAAAACACTAGACTCTGTTAGGTTAGAACTAGAAAACCTAAAGAAAGATGATTTGTATGTAAGAAATCAAGGCCTAGTAGAAGAAATTAACAATAAAGAATTAGAACAAATTGAAATAAGAAAAGAAAATTTAAGGTTAAAAGAAGAGCTAGCAAAGGCAAAGGCCTTTGAGCACTCACTCAATGGAAGGAGTCAAAAGCTCAAAGATATTACATAAAATCTCTCTATGAGATTTAATCACCTATGATTAGAGGCAGAACCCTCCACCAGCACAGAACCACCTAGGAAGCCTGCCTGGAAAAATCTAGTGTCCTTTGTTAGACCTAGTAATTTTCACCCTAGTGAGAAGAGTGCTCCAGTTAAGGGTAAGAATCACAATCATTCAGATAGGGTGGGTAAAACCAATAAAGTAAAACCCTTAGGTAAAAACAACATAGGTAAATTAAATAACAACACCCAAAAGGGTAAAGCAAAACCTAGGATAATAAGACACTCTGCTGATTTGTTGTATTTAGATACATTTTATACTCATTTCAAGTATCAAAATAATAGGTTTGGGAAACTGTTGGAACAACCTTATTTCAGATTTGGGCTAGGATCACTATATGTTGACTAAAGACAAAGTTGACCCTAATGTATAGTCAATGGGTCAAAGTTTTAGGCTGTTAGAACTCAAGAAAAGATTCAGATTCTGCGTTCGACGAACTCCACACTGCGTTCGACGAATTGCTATCTGCGTTCGACGAACAACTTACAGTCTGCATTCGACAAACGGCTTACAGTCTGCGTTCGACGAACAACTTATATTCTCCGTTCGACGAATGAAATATATTCTGCGTTCGACGAACAGCTCAAATCTCAGCGGTCGACGAACCTGTCTCAGCGGTCGAAGAATTTGTCTAAGTGCAGCGCTCGACTAATTATTTTCTACGTTCGACAAAAGTGATTCAGTTCGACTAAAAGCTATTATTCCAGCCAGTTTATGATTACTTTGTTCAGATCGACGAAAGTTCTTCTTGTTTACCCGGGAAACCGCTTTCAAGGGGATTACTCGCAGACCGAGCGGTTTGCGGATCCAAGTCGCCCGGCTCAGGTTAAACGAGATCCATCGACACCAGCTAGCACAGGTCGGGCGGTCTGGCATAACTCAGACCGCCGCCAAATACTAAAGATAGTCCAAGCCCAAGTCCAACAGGGCAAGTCGCGGTCTCAAGTCGGAGATCGCACGGTTTATGCCATGGAGATAAGCCCAGATTCAAGGTCAAAGAACAAGCCGTGGTCTCAAAATAGAGACTGCTCGGATAGCACCGTCGCCTTGGTCGCATCATCTTTATCTCCTGGACAGACAAGTCGGAAGGGCAAGCCGCCAAACCGCGCGGCTTCTTTCTTTCCTTCTTTGTGTATCCCGTCACCGCCTGCCCGTTTCTCCTGTACCCGGGCAGGCGGTTATTTTATCCCTGACCCTTCGGGCAGGCCCCCAAGCCTATAAATGGGGGGCGGTACTGTTCCCAAAGGATGCACACTCGAATCTAGGAGCTCGCTTGTTTGAGCTGCGTACTAGAGTTTCTCGTCTTGCGGACTGTCTGACCGGCCGGCTTCTCTTTTCCTGTACTTGTAACCCGCTGTAACCCCTTCTTTCTAATCAAAGGAAAGCCCGTTGCAGGAGTGGCATTTGCCGCGGCGGGCAAAGTGTGGCCTTGACCGCTGCTAGCGGTCTCATTCTTCTGCACAAAAAGTAACCGGCAACCCGCAGCCTCCGGTTTTCCCTCGAAGGTGCGATTTCGGACTCAACAGAAACACGCGACCTTCAGATCGCGGATTGTCGGTGAAATCCTTTTCGCCACGATGTCAGTCCGTCAGTTCCCCCTTGGAGACCGCCCCGATCATAGCGAGGACTCTTTGTTGGAAGCCCTGGAGCAATCAAGGAGAGAAGCCGAGCGGGCTCAGAGGGCCACTGATCAGCGACTTGAAGCGATCAGTCAGACTTTAGCAATGCTAACCGAGCGACTAGTTCCGCAACAAGCCGCGGCTAATCAGGCGGTGACCCCGGTCCTTCCTCCACCTCCTCCTTACCCGCTACCGCAAGCCGCTAATTTCCAGCTCCACCAAGAAGACCTTGCGGCTAGGAAAAACTTCTATCAGGAAGCCGCGCACAACAGTCCACAAGATTCTGATTGATACCGGCAGCTCCGTCAATCTCCTTTTCCGCCCGACTTTCGAGGCCCTGAAGACCGGAAAGCATCTGCTTTCCACCGATGGGCCCCTCTACAGTTTTTCTAGGGAGAAGAAGGAAGTAGAGGGTTCATTGAAGCTCCTGGTCTCTCTTGGAGGAGTAATAAAGTTGATCAATTTCGTGGTAGTAGATGCCCCGAGCAACTACTGTGCTATCTTCGGGAGGCCGATTCTCAATGCGTATAGGGAAGTAGTGTCCGCCTTTCACCTTGCCCTCAAGTTCGCTGCTGAAGGAAAGCAGTATCGGGTCAGAAGCAACCCAAAGGTAGCTCGGGAGTGCTACGTCCGAACTGTCAACATGGTCACCGACGCTCCACTTCCCAAGATCATGGATGAGGTTTTGGAGGTTGCTGAGTCTTCAGGGGCCGCCGAGGAAAGCGCAGAATGGACAGGGACTTACCTCGAACCTGCCCAGGAGACCCAAGAGGTTCCTATTGCTGAAGAGGAAGGAAAGAAGTTGATCATCAACGCCGAGCTATCAGAAGAAGAGAAGGTTCAGTTGATCTCCTGCCTGTTGGAGAATCTAGACATCTTCGCCTGGTCAGCAGAAGATATGCCTGGTGTAGATCCAGATGTCGCGTGCCATCACCTCAACATTTCTCCTGAATTCAAGCCAATCCAACAGAAGAAGAGGGAGGTAGCAACCAAGCTGGCGGTACCCATCAAAGAAGAAGTTGCAAAACTTCTTAAAGCCAATTTCATTTCTGAAATCCAGTATCCCACCTGGATGTCGAATGTAGTGATGGTGAAAAAATCTGGGGGGAAATGGCGTATGTGTGTAGATTTCACTAAACTCAATAAAGCATGTCCCAAGGATTGTTATCCCTTGCCTCAGATAGATGTTTTGGTAGATTCCGCGGTGGGATATAATTTCATGAGTTTCCTAGATACATTTTCTGGTTACCACCAGATTAAGATGCATAAGCCTAATATCCCGCATACGTCCTTCATTACCAATGACAGGTGTTATTGTTATCTCGTCATGCCTTTCGGACTCAAAAACGCGGGTGCGACATATCAGAGGATGATGGACACGGTTTTTGAAAAACAGAAAGGAAGAAATCTTGAAGTATACGTTGATGATCACCTTCTAAAAAGTAAAACTTTTTCAATCCACCTGAAAGACCTCGTAGAGACGTTCGCTACTCTACGGAGGTTCAAATTAAAACTAAACCCATCAAAATGCGTATTCGGGGCAAACAAAGGGAAATTTCTCGGGCATCTTCTCACCCCTGATGGCCTCGCACCAAATCCGGATAAAGTAAAAGCCATCCTAGATATGACCCCTCGTAATCAGAAAGAGGTACAACAACTTGGGGGGAGGCTGGCAGGATTGAGCCGATTCATTTCCAAATCAGGAGATAAAAGCGCTACATTCTTCAAGACACTTAGGGGAGGATCTAAGTTTGAATGGAATGAAGAGTGCGATAATGCTTTCGAACAGTTGAAAAAGCAGTTAACCTCAACCCCTCTTCTTCAAAGCCCTCGTGAAGGGGAAACGTTATTCTTGTACTTGGGGGTGGGTCCAGATGCCATAAGCTCTGTCCTGGTTCGGGAGGAGAAGAAGAAGCAATTTCCAATATATTATGTCAGCCATATCCTTAAAGATGCAGAAACTAGATATTCAATTCTAGAGAAATTAGCCTTGGCCTTAGTAATGTCCTCACGAAGGCTTCGCCCCTATTTTCAGGCTCATCCTATTCAGGTGGTTACGGATCATCCACTAAGAAGTATCCTGGAGAAGCCAGATCATTCAGGAAGACTGGCCAAATGGGCAATTGAGCTGAGCGAGTTTGAAATACTATACATTCCCAGAACACCAATTAAGGCACAAGTACTGGCAGACTTCTTGGTAGACACGATGGAGCCTAACCCTGAACGGGTGGAAAAATCTCCTTATGCCTGGATCATCTACGTAGATGGAGCTTCAGGGAGAAACTCCGTGGGAGCCGGAGTAGTTCTTCTCAGTCCAAATGGCATCAAACTCGAGCAGGAAATCAAATTCTTTTTCCCAGTAACAAACAACCAGGCTGAATATGAAGCACTCTTGGCCGGCCTAAGACTCGCAAAAGAGCTTGGGATAGAACATGTTCATGTAAAAACTGATTCTCTTGTAATGGCCTCGCAAGTTCTAGGGAACTACGAAACAAGAGAGCCAATGCTGAGAAAGTATCTATCGCTAGCTAAGGAAGAGATCGGGAAATTCAAATCCTTCATCATCGAGCACATTCCAAGGACACAAAATGAAGAGGCTGACGAGTTATCAAAGTTTGGTCTTCCATCAGGAGGGGTGACCTCGGAACTTTTCCATCCGGCCACGGAGAAAGAGGAGCTCATGCAGATTGATCAGAATCCCTCCTGGAGGGGTCCTTATGAACTATTTCTGTCAAAAGGAGAGTTCCATCATTCCATTAAAGATCGGAGAAGATTCAAAAGGAAGGCGGCATATTATTATCTAATAGCATGAGTTCTCTACAGAAAAACTTTGATTTCCCCCTCAGCACGATGTGTTTCAGAAGAAGAGATCCCTATCATACTTCAGGAAGTTCATTCCGGGGAATGCGGTAGCCATTCAGGTGCAAAAACTCTAGAGAAGAGAATCCTAAGGCAGGGGTATTTTTTGCCAACCATGAGAAAGGATGTCGAAGCATTTGCCAAGCGTTGTGTTCAGTGCCAAAAGTTTGCTCCTCTTCAGCATCTGCCCGCTCAGTCGCTTAGGTCAATAATTGCACCCTGGCCCTTCGCGGTTTGGGGGATGGATCTCATCGGACCCTTTCCAATGGCTAGCGGTCAGCGCCGCTTTATCATAGTGATGATTGACTACTTCAGTAAGTGGATCGAGGCTAAGGCACTGGAAAGAACTACTACCCAAATTATCAGAAACTTCATCTGGGGAGAAATAGTCTGCCGACACGGAATTCCGCTGGCAATTGTCACTGATAGTGGTCCACAATTCAATAATCCCGAGATGATAAAATTTTGCAATCAGGTTGGAATTGACCTGCGGTTTTCCTCAGTACATCATCCAAGGACCAATGGTCAGGTAGAAGCAGCCAACAGGCGAATCCAACAGCTCCTGATGAAAAGAGTTTGGAATCAGAAAGGAAACTGGGCCGATCAACTTCCCTCCATCCTTTAGACTCTTCGTACTACTCCATCTTCAGCTACAGGGGAGACACCATTCAAACTGTCTCATGGCTCGGAGGCTGTTGTTCCTGTGGAGTTTGAGGTGGTCACCCCAAGAGTTGTGTACGGAAAAGAAGGAGGAGAAGCGTGGGTAGAATACAATGATGAGGCTATCAAGTATAGTCTGGATCTAATCGAAGAACTTCAGGATGAGGCAACAATCAGGCAAGAAGAAGTTAAAAGGAGGATGGCAAAGTACTTTAACAAAAATGTCAGGGTAAAGCATTTTGCGGTCGGCGACGTCGTACTAAAAAAGGTTGATGCAGCAGCCCGAACAGGTAATGTCGGGAAGCTAAATCCTAATTGGGCTGGACCTTTCATTGTCAAGGAGGTACTAAAAAGTGGGGCTTATCGCCTTTAAACAAGTGAAGGAGAAGACATCCCGCGCACCTGGAGTGGCGACGATCTCAAACGGTTCTATCCTTAAAATGTCTTCTTTACTTTCCTGCAGTTTTTAAGATATTTTAATAAGAAGCACCATACTGACAATTCTCCATGTCTGATGTTTCCTTTCTGCATTTTCTCATATATCAAACTCACTGAACCACGGAGACATCGCCAAGTTCTGCTCGAACCCCCTCGGATTGTAGTCATTAGCATAAAACCATGAAGATCATGTGTAGCGGGGAGTTTTCGCACACGTGTAGTGGTAGCTTACCAATTCCCGTGCGGTGGTCTTCAGAACCTTGGATCCCGGCTGATATCCAACACACCCCTGCATCAAGGGAGGTCTAGGTGAATGTTGGCTCTATCATGCCCCGAGAGGGATATAATTACAGCTTTGATGATCCTTCTGAGGAAAGCAATGTCGGTATAGCCCCCGCGGCATAACCACACCTGCCCAACTGATCATCTTAGTTTGTGACTATCGAATACTCCAAGGTACTCTCAAGCGATGCCTAAGCGGGACCCACAACTGAGTTGATCTCTCTGAGGAAAGCAATGTTCGCCGCCTAGGCCCACCTGCCCAATTGATCAACTCGGCTTGTAACCCTAGGCAAGAGAGCAGTCGAGTCGCTTACAGCCCTTATGACCACTTGAGGAAAGCAATGTTCGCCGCCTAGGCCCACCTGCCCACTTGGTCATCTGGGTCTGTACTTGTTTCTCTTTATTTCTACAGCTCTTATGACCACTTGAGGAAAGCAATGTTCGCCTCCTAGGCCCACCTGCCCACTTGGTCATCTGAGTCTGTAATCATCTTTATTGCATTACAAGGGATTATCTCATCCCATATGGTCATTATAGACCATTTGGAGGAAAAAGCAGGATTTCTATGTGCAGCATAATCTGGACGACTTAATACTCCAACTGGGCGGTTTGAAATAAGCAGGTACCAGGTCTTTCAGGCGGTCTGGTTATTAAACCTGGCGGTCTGGTTATTAAACCTGGCGGTTTGGTTATTAAACCAGACGGTCTAAAAACAGCAGGTTCCAAAGATGTCATGCGGTTCGGTTTTTAGACCGGACGGTGTGAAAATAAACAGGGTATCATTAAGGTATCAAGGTGAATATCAGGGAAGCAAGCATAATCATGACCGGCCGACCTTATTATCCGGATTATGAATTTATCATCCTTATGGGTTTCCATTCAATCCGATCGGATAATCACAGGATCTTTTCAATCAGGTGGTTATGATTCTCGTTGCAAGTATTAAACCTGCTAATCGCACGAATTCTATATACAGCTCGTGCGGCTTGTCAGTCAATGTTATATATAGCTGTCATATAGATTGTTCGGATTAAATGTTAATCGCACGGTCTATCAACTGATCTTCTTGAGACTGGATATTCTGTTTACGGTCGCACGGCTTGATTATTTCAAATTCTGGATCAGTTATCTAATTGCATTCACGGAGGTGGGATTTACAGCGATGTTAGCTGCAAGTCGCCTGAGTTAAAACACTGACCGCTCGGTCTGATAATTGTTCTCATGACATGTCCTTCTTTATCCTGGAAAGCAAGTATGCCGGGTCTAGTAGTAACCGCGCGGCTCAATTATGTCCGGTTTCCGGATATCGTAATACATTCGTAATAAGTTAGCACCTTCTCAGAGTAAATCGGACAAATTCGATTCGGATTAAAGGAAGCAAGCTATGCGAGTGGGTTTTTTATAGATACTTTGCCAGAATCTTATGAAAATCACTATCCTAACCGGATGAGTTAACATTAAGTCGCATGACTTGCTTAGATTTAACACAAAGAAATCACAAACAATCACATGTAAGTCGCAGAAGGTAGACGGATAGACAGGTAAAAACTTTTCATTTCATTATCAAAACATTTACATTATATTTTAAGCTGTCCGGCTAACAACATCAAGCCGACAGCAATTCAAAATAAAAAAAACGAAATACGACTACTGATTGTGCGACTTGAGTTTCTTAGACGCAGGAGCACTTGAATGTTCGCTGCCATCAATCGAAACGTCAGGAGAATAACCCTCGCTACCCGACGAGGATGAGCTGCTCAATTCGCTCGATTTGCGACCAACATCTTCTTCAGAATCGCTGGATTCGGACTCCGAGCCACTCTCACCACTCTTAGCCGCTCCGGGTTCTTCGGCCTCATCATCTCCATCATCGCTCTCCTCCGAACTGGATCCGTCGGCTTTATTCTTTCCTTTGGCTTTCCGCCTGATCTTTTCTAACTTCTTTTGCAAGATCGGATAGGCGTCCGAGAAGGTGAAATGCTCGAAACCGGGCGCGAACCCTTTGAGCTCCCGCAAGTGGTTAAAAGCATTATCAATTCCCTCGGTGACATGAGGGAAAAGTTCCTATTGATAGACCGGGTCGGTCTCATCATACTTAGCCTGCAAAAGAAAAGAGTAAGATAAGACCGTGCGGTCTGAGAACATTGGTGTTGAGGCTAGCGAGGTGATGACTTACCGACTCGGCTTCCTTTAGCCGCGCATTTTCTTTCTTCAGTTCGGCAATTTCCTTCTCTTGGAGAGCGTTTTCTTTAATCAACCTCTTGAGGGTCATTCCCATGAAGGCGTTGGTGATGAGGCTCTCGGCACCAACCCGCGCGGCCTCTCTGGTGAGCTCTTCCTCAGGAATTTTCCTCAACCTCCTGAAGTTCCGTCGGCCGAACATAGCGATGCTAGCGGCCTCAGCATGCCGGCCCGACTTCTCGTTCGCCCAGTGGGGAAGCGCAGTAGAGACCTGGACACTATCACTGTCCGGATGCCAGGTCAAGATCGGGCGGCTTTTTAGATCCTTCACCTTGCTGAAGGAGCGAAGGGCGGCGAAGTCGCCTGAGGAACCTGAATCCTCCCCATCGGACGGCAACGGCTTGTTCCTGGCTTGCCTCTTTCTCTTCTCCGTCTGAGTCAAGACTAAACCGGCCGGGCATATCGGCTTGTTGGCAGGAACAACGGCTTGGGCTACAAAAGGAGAAGAGTCAGCACAAGAGATCGAGCGGTTAACATTGAAGTCGGAAGCAAAGGGAAGCTTACTATCTTCAAGCCGAACGTTCTCTAGCTCGGCAAGTAGAGGGATATAGTAACTTATGTTAAGCCGCTCATCCTTGAGAAGCTTGCAGATTCCCTTCTCCACTTCGCTTATTGGGACCGATTGAAAGGCCTCCTCAGGCCGCACTTGCGGATTCGGGTTCAACAGGCCAAGTCGGCCTTCGAAGATCAAGTACCTCTCCGGCCAGGCCGTGACTTTGTTCGCCAGATTGACCATCTTCAACCCGCGGCAGCCAAAGTAGAGGTGGCCTTTGAAGACATCCGATTCAGAGTCCGGGATTGCCTGCACCGAGAATATCTTCCTGAAGAGGTCCATAGAGAAGCGGACTCTCTCAGATCACAGGTAGGAGATGAAGCTACATATCCCGACCATCGAGTTGGGAGAAATCTGGCCGGGAACAACTCCATAATGGTCAAAGACCATGGCGAGCTCAATCGAAATCGGGAATTTAAATCCGCAATCGAAATGGTCGATTGGGATCGCGGTATGGTTTGGGCCAGACGAATTCATCCGCTCATCACGGAGCGGAAGCCGCGCGAGCAGCGGACTGTCAGTCATGTGCTTCTCGACGAATTCGTCCAGCTCGGCCTTTGTCAAACGACACTCCTCGAGGTCTGCAGAATGAAAGGCCACAGCGGCTTCGGAGCGGGTAGCAGAAGTCTTGGCAGGTCACTTCGGCTGGCGCTTTACTCCCATCTTGAAATTTTGGTAAAAGGAATTTCGGGAGGGCGCTACTTATAAGAACGGCTGATCTGCATTTAGCAAAGGTCAAATCACGGCTAGACCGATCAACCCGTACGGATACATCATCACAAAAGTCAACCACAGAGACTGTATAATTCAAACAAGCGAATTAAAGAATCACGAAAACAAGCAGATCGGTTTATGTAAAATAACCCACAGACATCAATCAACACAGCAAGAAAGCAAAAAAGTAAATTCAAATATTTAAGCCGTATGGCCTGGATGGCGGATCAAACATTATAGAGTCAGATTCAAGCAAATTGTCCAAAGGACCGAATAGAAATATTATTACAAGTTCATATCTTAGAACCACTCGTTACGGACGGGTATCGCTCGGTTCATCCTCCCTGTGAAGCCGCGCGACATGATCGCCGATTTGAAGTACAGTTCCCTGCATTTGGTTCATATTATGATTAAGGCGGTTGATCATGCTATGAATCCGCGCGGCATCTCTCTCTACTCGCGTCGCGGGGATCACGCGAGTAGGCAAGGTCGCTGCGGACTCATGAACACTAACAACTGGGTGGATCGTCCTGGCTACAGGAAGAGACGAGCTCGTCCCTGCGACCGGGCGGCTTGACCCTCGCCGGCCTTCGTCAACCACGTTAATAGGGCGCCAACTTCCGCCGGCTTCCTTTGCCAAATGAAGGTATCTGTCCCTATAATAGGCACAGTCCTCTTCGAGCTTGTGGACTTCCTTCTTTCCACGATCAATCCGGACGGTCAGCGCAGCCACCTGGTCTTGCTGCGCCTTTTCTTTCTCTCGGCGCTCTCTCCGCTCGGCCTCCAGCGCTGCTCGGCTTTCCTTCCGTTCGGTTTCCAATTCAACCCGAAGAGCAGCTTTCTCATCTTGGGCGGCCTTCTCTCTCTCCTCCACAGCCCTCAACTGCTTAGCAAGGGTTTCCAGATTCTTTTGAAGCCGGGACATCTCATCCTCCATCCGAGTATCCGGCAGAGAAGAACGCAGCAGGGGTGGATCAAGAGGGGGAAGATAGGTCACCAGTTCGCCCGGCTTCGGAATAGAGTCACGGTCATCTGCAATAAGAGAAAATAGTCAAGGAGTGTTCAAAAGGAAACCGCTTTCATCGAATTTTCCTCGCTTACAAGTCGCGGCAGTTTGAATTGAATTCGGGCGGACGGATCGCCTTGTTAGCTCGGTATCGAACTTTCGGCGTTGTTCTCTCCACGATCTCTCAATTTGCCTCCGCTTAGCAGCAGAAAATTGAGCAGCGGAGGGAAAGAAGCTGGGCGACGAGTTCAACAATGAAGCGCGCGACTTGTTTCGAGGCCGCGGCCTGAAAAAACGAACAGGGTGGTAATCCGCTTCCTCTTTACCTTGCAGCAAAAGATTGGGTTGCGGCGGGGGCGGCCTGGCAAGTTGATCTCTTACTCGCTCTGCCTTCACCTGCATAAACCGCAGACCGGCCGTCACGGTATCTTCGGGTACCGGTATTATTCTTTCAGTCGCGACCTCAGGAAGGATGGCCTCCTTAAATTTGAAGAAGCTAGTACCTTCACCCGTCGTGATCGCTCAGGCGTCGTGCAAAAAGGGTGGTGTGCGATAAGATCCCCCGGTCGGACCGTCGATTTTGGAGGGGGGGGGGTCTTACAAATGGATCAGAGCGTAACTGATCTTGTCGACCTATTCGTGATCACAGAAACATCTCTTGCTCCGCTAATCGCTGTAGCGTGGTTCGGGACGAACCACTGCAGCGGAAGCGGTGGTGGACCTAAAAGGTAAAAGTTGACAACAAACTTGGCATATATATGAACATTTTCACTCGAACTTATCAAATTCAGTTTTAGTCATGCAAATTTTTTTTTATGACTTAGATCGACACTTAAATGTCCTTTACTAAATCTGATCTCGAATAATCATCTATCTTATTCCCATAAAATACTCTCATTAAACCCTACAAATGATCATTTCAAATTTTGAACTCTAGGTTTAAGCCTTTTTGTTTTATTGAGATTAAATGCTCGTTTTCAAAATTCCATTCGAGGTAAACTAATCAAATGGAATTTTGTGTGCAATATGAAGATTCTATTACTAATTTCTAATCCCAGGTTTAAGCCTCTTTGTTTTATTGGGATTAAAATTATCGTTTTCAAAATTTCATTTAAGGTAAGCTAATTAAATAAAATTTTGCGTGTATATGGAGAATTGCTCTAAACGATTGCAAATATGAAGCATGCTTTGACTTGATCAATTTGACGATCTCTTTAAAATAAAGTCGTGCAATCGTAGAAGAACTATGTTAAAATGTTAGTCCTTTCAATAACGTTAATATTTCAGGAAATAATTACTGAGGCGACGTGCTAGATTGAAGTAAATTAGTGGCAAATTTAGAAAAAACTTGTATGCACACCATCCCAGAAGTATATTGTTAGCATTCGTGGGACTTGCGATATTTGCATACTCAGCCAGCTGGGAAGCCTCGTTAAAAAGGGTAAGCCACTGAGGACCTGAAGGTGATGGTTACCTATTTTTATTGCTTTTATTATAAATTGCTGGCATGGGGAAAAGTGGCGGGTCGGTCATGCCCGTAGACCGTACGTACCGGTGCGGGAAAGTTGACGACTCTAGGCGACAGGGAGGTGTGCACTCCGGGAGCTCGGTTGTATCTTATATGCCCCGCTGGGTCCCTCCGCTGGTTGGCCAAATTCAGTTATTGCCGTATGTCTCCTACGTTTGAGGGTACACGGGGATGTACGTTAGGGTCTGGGTAGTGCGGTACATCCACACCCAGAAGTGGCAGGACCGGCCACTGTCACCGATGGCCACATCGGTGAGGCCCGCGGGGTTCGCTACCCTGCAAAAAGAAGCGGTCAAAATATGGCAACATAAGAGCAAACTGGTAAAATATTATATGTGATTACCGTGGCGGGTCGGTCATGCCCGTAGACCGTACGTACCGGTGCGGGAAAGTTGACGACTCTAGGCGACAGGGAGGTGTGCACCCCGGGAGCTCGGTTGTATCTTATATGCCCCGTTGAGTCCCTCCGCTGGTTGGCCAAATTCAGTAATTGTCGGATGTCTCCTACGTCTGAGGATACACGTGGATGTACGTTAGGTCCTGGGTAGTGCGGTACATCCATGTAAGACCCCCCTCCAAAATCGACGGTCCGACCGGGGGATCTTATCACACACCACCCTTTTTGCGCGACGCCGAAGCGATTACGAAGGGTGAAGGTACCAGCTTCTTCAACCCCCTTCCTTGAACACTCCAAGGTCATGCATTGGGGTGGTGTTAAGCGAAAGTCACTACACATCAACAGAGTAAGAAAGCGACATTCTAGCGGAAGACTTCATTAAAAAGTGCACTTTACAGCACTTAGCGGAAGACGTAGTAATATAGCGGAAGATTAATCATCAAAGAAACCTTAAACTCAAGACCTGTATGAATAGCATCCATACCTCCGCCGCATTAATTCATTGCCAATATATAGATGTTGTGAGGTGGGGCACAACAAAAGGGATGCGGCTTAATGACTTGTACCAGAAGTAGCCTGCTCTGTGGCTTCATCCACACCTATCACCTGTGCTAAAGATAAGTTATTAGAACTACAAACAGAATCCAACTCCTACTAACACACAAACATAATATAACAGTTATAAGGGAGGGGATATCTGGACTCTTATTGGGCTGAGGCAGTCTTCCCACGACCACCGCCTATGTACTCCGTATCGTCATGCATGCGGTCTCAGACCCACGTAGTTCTATTAGTTTCACACGGGTTGCCCTCCCAGACCATCCGTCGTGCGGGTTGCCTTAGAGTAAAACTCATCGGCCATCCTATATTCTCCGAAGGCACATTTTCCGAAGGGACATTTCATTCCCGTAGGAATTATTTCTCGAAGGCAATATTTCATTCTCGTAGGAATTATTTCTCGAAGGCAACATTTCATTCCCGTAGAAATTATTTCCCGAAGGCACATGGTGTTTCCGTCAAATCTAAATTAATGTCAATACGGAATAAAACCCAAAAACATCAATTCGTCTGCACTGCTGCGAGAGCGGCAGCCAGTTCAGTACTATTTAGGGTTGACGTTGAAGGAATGTCTCATCTTCACGTCAACTCTAAATTATATAAAATAAAGAAGAAAAACCAAAACATCGAACTGTCCGCTCTACCAGTGGCGGCCAGTTCGGCACTATTTAGGGTTGACGCTGAAGGAATGCCTCATCTTCACGTCAACTCTAAATTATATGCAATAAAGAAGAAAAACCAAAACATCGAACTGTCCGCTCTGCTCTACAAGCGGCGGCCAGTTCGGCACCATTTAGAGTTGACACTGAAGGAATGTCCCATCTTCACGTCAACTCTAAATTATAGGCAATAAAGAGGAAAAGGCCAAAACATCGATCTATCCGCTCGGCTCTACAAGCGGCGGACAGTTCGGCACTATTTAGGGTTGACGCTGAAGGAATGTCCCATCTTCATGTCAACTCTAAATTATAGGCAATAAAGAAGAAAAGACCAAAACATCGATCTGTCCGCTCTGCTCTACAAGCGGCGGACAGTTCGACACTATTTAGGGTTGACGCTGAAAGAATGTCTCATCTTCACGTCAACTCTAAATTATAGACAATAAAGCAGAAAAGGCCAAAACCTCGATCTGTCCGCTTTGCTCTTCCTGCTCTACAAGCGGCGGACAGTTCGACACTATTTAGGGTTGACGCTGAAGGGATGTCCCATCTTCACGTCAACTCTAAATTATAGGCAATAAAGAAGAAAAGGCCGAAACATCGATCTGTCCGCTCTGCTCTACAAGCGGCGGACAGTTCGGCACTATTTTGGGTTGACGCTGAAGGAATGTCCCATCTTCACGTCAACTCTAAATTATAGACAATAAAACAGAAAAGGCCAAAACCACGATCTGTCCGCTCTGCTCTACAAGCGGCGGACAGTTCAGCGCCATTTAGGGTTGACGCTGAAGGAATGTCCCACCTTCACGTCAACTCTAAATTATATGCAATAAAGAAGAAAAACCAAAACATCGAACTGTCCGCTCTGCTCTACAAGCGGCGGCCAGTTCGGCACCATTTAGAGTTGACGCTGAAGGAATGTCACATCTTCACGTCAACTCTAAATTATAGGCAATAAAGAGGAAAAGGCCAAAACATCGATCTGTCCGCTCGGCTCTACAAGCGGCGGACCGTTCGGCACTATTTAGGGTTGACGCTGAAGGAATGTCTCATCTTCATGTCAACTCTAAATTATAGGCAATAAAGAAGAAAAGACCAAAACATCGATCTGTCCGCTCTGCTCTACAAGCGGCGGACAGTTCGGCACTATTTAGGGTTGACGCTGAAGGAATGTCCCATCTTCATGTCAACTCTAAATTATAGGCAATACAAAAGAGAAGGCCAAAACATCGATCTGTCCGCTCGGCTCTACAAGCGGCAGCCAGTTCGGCACTATTTAGGGTTGACGCTGAAGGAATGTCCCATCTTCACGTCAACTCTAAATTATAGGCAATACAGAAGAGAAGGCCAAAACATCGGTCTGTCCGCTCGGCTCTACAAGCGGCGGACTGTTCGACACTATTTAGGGTTGACGCTGAAGGAATGTCTCATCTTCACGTCAACTCTAAATTATAGGCAATACAGAAGAGAAGGATAAACATCGATCTGTCTGCTCGGCTCTACAAGCGGCGGCCAGTTCGGCACTATTTAGGGTTGACGCTGAAGGAATGTCCCATCTTCACGTCAACTCTAAATTAGTAGGCATTAAATCATAAGCAGCAATAAAGGCCGGAAGCAGGGGACCATAATATCAAGCAGTAAAATAGGCCGAAAGCAGAGGCCATAATATCAGGAATATAATAGGCCGAAAGCAGAGGCCATAATATCAGGACCAGTGCGAGACTGGAGAATTGAAAGTACAGAAAGCAGTATATAAAGGACCAGTGCGAGACTAGATTACTGGAAATAAATGCAGAAAGTAAACGCAGGACCAGTGCGAGACTGGAGAGCATAATAAATAAAAGGGTTAGTAGTTCAATCACTCCATAATCAGGAGGCTTCTGTTCCATCTTCGTTCATAGGAGGAAAGTTCTGTTCCATCTCCGTTCATAGGAGGAAATTCTGTTCCATCTCCGTTCATAGGAGGAAATTCTGTTCTTTCTCTATTCATAGGAGCTTACTTATATTTTATGAGGTTCCTTATTTTCGTGTACCTTGATTTCACATTTTTAATTATCTTGAGGTTATTGAATTGACGGCGTCGCCTCGCGATTGCGACCTTAACTGCGCGTCGATATTTTTACTTTTAAAACTACCCAAACTTTTTAGAGGGTGCGATCCAACCTCCCAAGCTTTCCATAATTTTTGGAGACATGTTGGAGGAGAGCGTAATTTATTATTAATTCATAACATAGATTTTTAGCATCTAAAAATAGTAAACCCATTTCAAAAATTCAAAAATAATTACAGTAGATGTAGGTCAGTAGTAGAAAGCTTCCCAAATTTTCTCAAAATTTTCCATCATTATTACGGCCCTCTGATAATTCAAAAACCCAAAAAAAACATAGTGTTTTAATTTCTAAAAATACTTAGCCTCTTCCAAAAATTATGAAATTTTTACAGGAGGTAGCCCTTGCTAAGATGAGCAACTTTCATGTTCAAAGTTTTTGCATTTGGGCTTTCTATAAGGCCCAGAAAATTCTAATATGGTAATATAAATAATTTATAAAATTTTAAAATTATTTGGACAGAGCCTCTTCCTGTACGCCGCCTCCTCCCCTTGCGGGCTTTCCCCGTCGGCGTCCGGCCACCGGCCGGCCGTGGCTCCGCCCCCGGTCGACTATACGGGGGCGGGCGCTCCCTCCGGCGGTGGTCCGACAGCCTGCCGCCGCCGGCCACCGCCGGAGTTAACTTTTATCAAAATCTGCATGGAGGAGAAGGGGGGCGGCAGCGGCGCTCCGGTCGCAGGAGTTTGCATGCGATGCGTCCGGGAGTTAGGGAGGGAGGAGAGGAGAAGGATCCACCTTGGTTGGGGGCCTCCGAGAGCTTCCGGCGAGTTCCGCCATTGGAGGTGGTGGAGGGTGGTGGAGCTCGGGTTTGGGTTTTCCGGCGAGGTGGGGCTCCGGCAGGGGGTGGCTTGGGCTCGACTGAGCTGGGGGAGAGGGTGTGTCTGCTCTGGAGGAGGTGGGGCTTCTTTTATAGGGGTTGGAGGAGCCTCCCCTCTTCTTCTCCTCGATGTGGGACTAATCCCTCATGGAGGAGGAGGGATGAGTTCCTCTCAGCTGTCCAGGATAGGTGGCAGCCCCTCAATGGTGGGTTGTTCAACCTATAAGCCGAGCTAGGTCATTTAGTCATGAGGCTCCTCTTGGATTGGCCCAAGGCCTAACCACCTTGCTCAAAATAGCTTTTTAAAGAGGTTTGACCGAAGTCAACCCTCGGGTGGGTCCCCTAGGTGGGTCAAAGTCATAGTAGGTCCGAGTCGTCGAGTGTCGAGTCATCGGTGATGTGCCGGGGTTGAAATCAAGCGTTTACGTATCTCGAGATTCTTATAATTTTACGAGCAATATTTTTATTTAATTGACCAAACGACGTCGTAATTGGGCGAAACGAATTTTGTTGCACTCGTATCGGCTATACAAGTCTGATGCAACTGACAGAATTCAATTCGGAGTTCGTTTACTCAATATTCTAAAATGGTGTTGTTGCGACGCTCGATATTACTCAAAATAGTCGTTTTCTCCAAACGACCTCGGATTGGAACGAAACGAATTCTGTTGCACTCGTATCGGCCATACGAGTCTAACGCAATTGACAGAATTCAATTCGGAGTTCGTTTGCTTAACATTTGAAAATGGCGTTGTTGCGACGCTCGATATTACTCAAAATAGTCGTTTTCTCCAAACGACCTCGGATTGGAACGAAACGAGTCCTGTTGCACTCGTATTGACCATACGAGTCTAACGCAACTGACAGAATTCAATTCGGAGTTCGTTTGCTTAACATTTGAAAATGGCGTTATTGCGACGCTCGATATTACTCAAAATAGTCGTTTTCTCCAAACGACCTCGGATTGGAACGAAACGAGTCCCGTTGCACTCGTATCGACCATACGAGTCTAACGCAACTGAGAGAATTCAATTCGGAGTTCGTTTGCTTAACATTTAAAAATGGTGTTGTTGCGACGCTCGATATTACTCAAAATAGTCGTTTCTCTAAATAACCATCATTTATGTGGCGAAGGTCGGGCCGTGGTTGTCCTGTGACCCGACCTAAATTCTTCCAAGGGTTCAACTGAACCGGTTAGACCCCTTTTTAAAATTAGGATGTTACAAACCAATAAAACAAAGAAAATTTTCGTCCCCGAAAATGTGAGTGGGTCAGATTTCAATACGGGACGTATTGCAGACCACTAGAGGTGTCGAACGATCCCAAATTTTAAGGGTCTCTAGGTTTGGTTTTATCTAACGAGCTGTGTTGATGGCTCCTGCCATGTAATATACAAGTAGATTAAGTAAACTACGGGGTAGCTTGAGCGTCGCCATGTCTGCCCCGCCGTAACTCTGATATATACTATTCATGAGAATATTTTGTTGCGACGCTCGATATTACTCAAAATAGTCGTTTTCTCCAAACGACCTCGGATTGGAACGAAACGAGTCCTGTTGCACTCGTATCGACCATACGAGTCTAACGCAACTGACAGAATTCAATTCGGAGTTCGTTTGCTTAACATTTGAAAATGGCGTTGTTGCGACGCTCGATATTACTCAAAATAGTCGTTTTCTCCAAACGACCTCGGATTGGAACGAAACGAGTCCTGTTGCACTCTTATCGACCATACGAGTCTAACGCAACTGACAGAATTCAATTCGGAGTTCGTTTGCTTAACATTTGAAAATGGTGTTGTTGCGACGCTCGATATTACTCAAAATAGTCGTTTCTCTAAATGACCATCATTTATGTGGCGAAGGTCGGGCCGTGGTTGTCCTGTGACCCGACCTAAGTTCTTCCAAGGGTTCAACTGAACCGGTTAGACCCCTTTTTAAAATTGGGATGTTACAATCCACACTCAGAAGTGGCAGGACCGGCCACTGTCACCGACGGCCACATCGGTGAGGCCCGCGGGGTTCGCTACCCTGCAAAAAGAAGCGGTCAAAATATGACAACATAAGAGCAAACTGGTAAAATATTATATGTGATTACCGTGGCGGGTCAGTCATGCCCAAGGACCGTTCATACAGGAATGGGAAGGTAATAACTCATGAGGCACTAGGGAGAGTGTGAACCCTAGGAGGTTATTTATTATTTCCCCGAAGGGTCCCTCCGCTGGATAGCCGAATTTTGTAATTGACAGATGTTGCTCACATCCAGGAGTACACAGGGTTGTACATTAGGGCCTGGGTAGTGCGGTACGTCCACACCCAGAAGTGGCAGGACCGACCACTATCACCGACGGCCACATCGGTGAGGCCCGCAGGGGTCGCAACCCTGCTGGAAGAAAAGTGGTCAAACTGTTTCAACATTGTGTGTTGTGATTGAGTCGTGAGTACTCGTTATGCATGACTTGCATATGCATCAAAACATACATATTTGCATATGCATCATTTACGTCAAAACATACATATCTGCATATACCATTAACATATAACCTTCGTATGGGAGTTGGTTATATGTTTATGGATCTTTACTGCTTATTTGCAGTTTTATCTGTACCATTAACATATAACCTTCGTATGGGAGTTGGTTATATGTTTATGAATTTTTACTGCTTATTTGCAATTTTATCTGTTCCACTAACATATAACCTTCGTATGGGAGTTGGTTATATATTTATGGATTTTTACTGCTTATTTGCAATTTTATCTGTTCTACTAACATAGAACATTCGTAAGAGAATTAGCTATATGTTGATGGATTTTTACTATGTGCCTTTTGGACACAACTCATAAATGTTGCGTTTCAGATATGCAAACCTTGGAAGGTGCTGAGTTGCCTCCACTTCCAGTTGAGCTTGGCTCCCTGGAAGGTGTTGAGTTGCCTCCACTTCCGGTTAAGCTCGGCTCCCTGGAAGGTTTTGAGTTGTCTTCACTTCCAGATGAGCTCGGCTCCTTGGAAGGTGCTGAGTTGCCTCCACTTCCAGTTGAGCTCGGCTCCCTGGAAGGTGTTGAGTTGTCTCCACTTCCAGTTGAGCTCGGCTCCTTGGAAGGTGTTGAGTTGCCTCCACTTACGGTTGAGCTCGGCTCCCTGGAAGGTTTTGAGCTGTCTTCACTTCCAAATAAGCTCGGCTCCCTGGAAGGTGTTGAGTTGCCTCCACTTCCAGTTGAGCTCGGCTCCCTGGAAGGTGTTGAGTTGTCTCCACTTCCAGTTGAGCTCGGCTCCCTGGAAGGCGTTGAGTTGCCTTCGTCTCCCATTAAGCTCGGTTCACGGGAGGGTTATCGAGTGATGAAGGGTTTCTTGTTTCTCACGATTAGATCAATTTGAATCGTTCAAACCTTGGAGGTACTCGATTTTGCTATAATTACTTACTCGATATAATTATCTAAACTGGTAATGCCTTTAGCAAACAATTTGCCGCACAAAATATTCTCATGAATAGTACATATCAGAGTTACGGCGGGGCAGACATGGCTACGCTCAAGCTACCTCGTAGTTTACTTAAGCTACTTGTATATTACATGGCAGGAGCCATCAACACAGCTCGTTAGGTAAAACCAAACCTAGAGACCCTTAAAATTTGGGATCGTTCGACACCTCTAGTGGTCTGCAATATGTTCCGTTATGAAATCCCCATGACCCACTCACATTTTCGGGGACGAAAATTTTCTTTGTTTTATTGGTTTGTAACATCCCAATTTTAAAAAAAAAGGGTCTAGTCGGTTCAGTTGAACCCTTGGAAGAGCTTAGGCTGGGTCACAGAACAACCACGGCCCGACCTTCGCCACATAAATGATGGTCATTTAGAGAAGTGACTATTTTGAGTATCGTAGCGCGTCACGACGATGCAATTTTAGAATATGGAGCATATATGCTCCGAATCGACTTCTGTCAGTTGCATTAGACTCGTATGGTCGATACGAGTGCAACATAACTCGTTTTGTTCCAATCCGAGGTCATTTGGTGAAAGTGACCATTTTGAGTATATTAGCGCGTTATGACTACGCTATTTTAGTATAGTGAGCATATGTGCTCCGAATCGACTTCCGTCTATTGCATTAGACTCGTATGGTCAATACGAGTGCAATGGAACTCGTTTCGTTCCAATCCGAAGTCTTTTGGAGAAAATGACTATTTTAAGTAACATCAAGCGTCGCAACAACGTCATTTTAAAATATTGGGTAAACGAGCCCCAAATTCACTCTAGTCAGTTGCAACGGACTCGTGTGACAGCGCAATGCAATTCGTTTCGTTCAAATTCGATGAGATTTGAGAAAGTTAGCCAAAATGAATTATTTTGAGCTACGTGCCAACTCGAACAAATAATTATGAGCAAACAAACCCTGAATCAACTTTGAATGATTTTGTTAGCATCGTATGGTTGACACAAGCGCAACGACACCTCTCGCGCATTTTGCTATGCGTAATTTGGGTGTTGTGGGCCCTCTGTACATTAAGTTATATAAATAAGTATTTATATCATATAAATATATATACATATATATATATATGTATATATAAAACTGGAAAGGAAATTGCAAAACCATCAAAGAAAACAGGGGGCGGAAACGAACTCGGATCGGAGGGAGGCTCGGGCTGGATCGAAGGGCGGAAATGGGCGGAGCTCTGGCTTGGAGAGATGGCAGCGCACCGGCGAGATTCGAAGCTCGAACCTTCTCCTGGACAAGACTCCGGGGAGATGCATCGACCATAGAAGCGTGGCCACCTGTACACCAAGGACAAGTTCGTGGGAGCTCCGGATTGGCCCGCCATGGCTAGAAATAGAGCTGGGTCGGCATTCCTTGGGGACAGCTCATGGCAAGATCTTCTTCCTTCCCCATCTCCCCCTCTTCCTTTCCTCATGAATCCTTTGTTGATGTAAGGACAACAACTTCAACTTCTTACCCTTTGGGGGAAAATTCCTAACTTAGTTCTTGAGTTATGATGATGTTCTGCTATGGGAGAAGGGATTTAGCAAGTTATGCCCTACACCCTCTCCCTCCTCTTCATCATCCTCTACCTCTCTTCCTCCTATACGTCTTAATTTTTTTATGATGCTCTGAATTTAGGGGCACTGATGAATTTTCGAGCTCATCACCTGTAAACTGCTTTTACATTTCTTCGAATTTAAAATCACCATTGGAGGGTCTTGAACAAATTCTGATACCACATGAAGTTTTGTGGCATGACCCGAATAATGGAATAATAATGACAGGAACTTCTTTAAACCAAGTTCTGGAGGCCATAATGCTGTAGTTTCTGTTTAAATCATGTTACAGGACTCCTTGGTTTTGAACCTCTTACTATAATTATTTCGATGTGAGTTCAGGGTTTGAGTATTTGGTTTCATGTTTCCCATTTGCTATATGTTCATACTTTATTTGCGAGATTTGGTTGGACTTTAGTTTGTTGGGTTTCATTTGGAGTTTTCTTGGTTGTGAGGAGTTTTACATTTCATCGTGCCATGCTTTAATGTCTGAATAATTAAGTGACATCAACCAAAGAGGCCGCGAAGCTTTTAAAGCCAAGCGTAAGATCAGGCTAAACAAATTTACATCATTTGGGGCTTGATTTATATATTGAATTTACAATCTCCTCCTCTTGGAAGCTATGTCGAAATGGAGACATCGCTCGCTTCAGTTCTAGGTATCTCTGATTTTCAGTCTTTACTAATATTTTGCTATAAGATTCACATGAAAAATATGATTCCGATGAGGAAAACAAAAATGAATCTTATTATAACTACTCAAGACAAAATCCTGATAAGCCAAGGCCGTTTAACCCTATAGCATAAGCCCCATCCTCCCCCTTCGAGTACTGGGAATCACAAGTTATTTTTGGTTGGACATTTAAGCGACTTTAACTATGTATTGTGGACATAAAAGAGTTAAGAGTTTGAATTTCAAGTGGTATAAGAATTTAGGGTATGCTCCTTAGCTGAGCCATTTCATGGTTCCTCTTCTCACCTCCCCTCCTCTTCCACCTCCCATAAAAGTGGGCTGGCTCTTTCACATAAATAAGATGAATATATATATATAATAACATCTATTGGCAGAGGATGGTTTGGGATCAAGTTGAGCAGGATAATACTCTGGCTCTGTTACTTTTGATACCCCATTTAGTCTTCTTTGTGCATTGAGGATGACTTATGTCTGATTTCAGGAAACCACAGGCCAAAAACTAAGAAGATTTTGAAGCATTGGTTTGACGTTTCCGCCATAGTAATGGTGCAATAGGAACTCTCTCTCACTCTCCCCCATTTCTTCTCTCTCTCTCTTCCTCTCACTATTTTTGTGTTGAAAACTTGAAATGAGGAAGTTGAAACGAAATTTAGGAAATTAGATGGTCGTGCACCGTGGATGGCCTAGCTCAGACCACCGGTACAACGCCTCTACACACTTATGTTTCCCTGGCTTGATACTCTCTAACCCAACTTCATTTTGCTAAAAATTGATTATATTTTTTTGGGGTGTCCAATATGGTTTTATTCCTTGAATTCCCCTATTAAGTTGGGAGGAGGTGGTTATAAGTTGGCATAAACCTGTTCAGTAATAATTGGAAGCATATTTTGTATCATGTTGCTCCAAGTTTTGTTTAAAGATTCATTTTATATGGAGGAGGTTGCTTTCTTTCTAAAAAGGATGGGCCGTGAGTTGGGGTAATCGCTAGCTTGAATTGATTCATAATTCACTCTGGTTATGGTACCCCCAACTCCTCACTCTTACTCTCTTTCTCTCTCTCCCATCTTCTTCTCCTTCTTTGATCGTGCAAGTTTATATAAATACATATAGATATACATAATCAATATGGTTTAAAATCGGGGCTTTTTGGGGCTTCACTTAGGAATTTTGAGAGGAGGAGTGGAGCTAGTCTAAACTCATCAAGGAGGGCTTTCTTTCCTCCTCTAATTTCTGAGAACCCATAAGCCTTCTTTCTGATATCTGAGAACAGGCTGGGGGTATATATAAATTGGGCTTAAAATTACGTTGGTGGAGTGGATTAAATTTGCTAATGCTACATACATCTCTCTCTCACTATGCAAGTTCTAATATATATATATATATACATATACACACATACATGTATGTATACATCTCACATAAGAGGGTCTATCTTGGGGATTCACTTGAGAGGTTGGGTGGTTTATTTCAGATAGCTGCTATGCTTTCTTCCCCTCCATTATTATCAAGGTCAAATTTATTTATACTAGGAAGCGACATTCTAGCGGAAGACTTCATTAAAGAGTGCACTTTATAGAACTTAGCGGAAGACGTAGTAATATAGCGGAAGATTAATCATCACAGAAACTTTAAACTCAAGACCTATATGAATAATTTACATACCTCTGCCGCATTAAATCCTGTCCATCAAGGATTCATTGCCAATATTCAAATGCTGTGAGTTGGGGTACAACAAAAGGGATGCGGCTTAACAACTTGTACCTAACGTAGCCTGCTTCGTGGCTTCATCCACACATGGGCGTTGTCTCTCATCCGCACCTGTCACCTGTACTAAAGACAAGTGATTAGAACCACGATCACACAACATAATATAACAGTTATAAGGGAGGGGATATCTGGACTCTTATTGGGCCGAGACAGTCTTCCCACGACCACCGCCTACGTACTCCGTATCGTCCTGCATACGGTCTCAGACCCACGTGGTTCTATTAGTTTCGCACGGGTTGCCCTCCCAGACCATCCGTCGTGCGGGTTACCTTAGAGTAAAACTCATCGGCCATCATATTTTCTCTGAAGGCACATTTTCCGAAGGGACATTTCATTCCCGTAGGAATTATTCCTCGAAGGCAACATTTCATTCCCGTAGGAATTATTTCTCGAAGGCAACATTTCATTCCCGTAGGAATTATTTCTCGAAGGCAACATTTCATTCCCGTAGGAATTATTTCTCGAAGGCAACATTTCATTCCCGTAGGAATTTCTTCTCGAAGGCAACATTTCATTCCCGTAGGAATTTCTTCTCGAAGGCAACATTTCATTCCCGTAGGAATTATTTCTCGAAGGCACAAGTGTTTTCATGAGAGGAGAGAAAAGAAACTCTTTTTAAGCTTCGCAATAATTCCACCTCGAGAGTTTATAGAGGGAGAGGAGAAAAAACCCTTCGTAGGCTTAATAATATTTCCACCTGAGAAGTTAGTAGGGGAAAGAGGAGAGGAACTCCTTATCAGCTTAATGATACTTCCACCCAAGATGGTACAATCATCTTAATCCATCATTCGCCTATCTTTTGGATTGCTTGGCAATCAAACCCAAGCCACCCACATGAGTCACGTATGTATTCGTGTAGGCTTCCGTTAATCCTTTGGATGGTCAGCTCTACTTTGATACGATAAACAAAACGTCGTCCCTGAACCCGACATGAAAAAGGGAGGGCCCAAGGACTCAAACTCAAATTCTCCAAAATGTACACTCTCAGTTTGGAGGCTTGCTTTCATCATTTATATATATATATATATATATATATATATATATATATATATATATATATATATATATATATGAGCCTTAAGGACTACGATCCCCCGCCTCAACTCAAGCGACTTTTAATGTCATACATTTTTGCTCGTTGATTTCGGAAAGATTGAACCATTTGGACCATAGAGTTTCCACTCTTAACAGGTTTATGCCAACTTATAACCACCTCCTCCCAACTTAATAGGGGAATTCAAGGAATAAAACCATATTGGACACCCCAAAAAAATATAATCAATTTTTAGCAAAATGAAGTTGGGTTAGAGAGTATCAAGCCAGGGAAACATAAGTGTGTAGAGGCGTTGTATCGGTGGTCTGAGCTAGGCCATCCACGGTGCACGACCATCTAATTTCCTAAATTTCGTTTCAACTTCCTCATTTCAAGTTTTCAACACAAAAATAGTGAGAGGAAGAGAGAGAGAGAAGAAATGGGGGAGAGTGAGAGAGAGTTCCTATTGCACCTTTACTATGGCGGAAACGTTAAACTAATGCTTCAAAATCTTCTTAGTTTTTGGCCTGTGGTTTCCTGAAATCAGACATAAGTCATCCTCAATGCACAAAGAAGACTAAATGGGGTATCAAAAGTAACAGAGCCAGAGTATTATCCTGCTCAACTTGATCCCAAACCATCCTCCACCAATAGATGTTATTATATATATATATATATATTCATCTTATTTATGTGAAAGAGCCAGCCCACTTTTATGGGAGGAGGAAGAGGAGGGGAGGTGAGAAGAGGAACCATGAAATGGCTCAGCTAAGGAGCATACCTTAAATTCTTATATCACTTGAAATTCAAACTCTTAACTCTTTTATGTCCACAATACATAGTTAAAGTCGCTTAAATGTCCAACCAAAAATAACATGTGATTCCCAGTACTCGAAGGGGGAGGATGGGGCTTATGCTATAAGGTTAAACGGCCTTGGCTTATCAGGATTTTGTCTAGAGTAGTTATAATAAGATTCATTTTTGTGTGAATCTTATAGCAAAATATTAGTAAAGACTGAAAATCAGAGATACCTAGAACTGAAGCGAGCGATGTATCCATTTCGACATAGCTTCCAAGAGGAGGAGATTGTAAATTCAATATATAAATCAAGCCCCAAATGATGTAAATTTGTTTAGCCTGATCTTAGGATTGGCTTTAAAAGCTTCACGGCCTCTTTGGTTGATGTCACTTAACTATTCAGACATTAAAGCATGGCACGATGAAATGAAAAACTCCTCACAACCAAGAAAACTCCAAATGAAACCCAACAAACTAAAGTCCAACCAAATCTCGCAAATAAAGTATGAACATATAGCAAATGGGAAACATGAAACCAAATACTCAAACCCTGAACTCACATCGAAATAATTATAGTAAGAGGTTCAAAACCAAGGAGTCCTGTAACATGATTTAAACATAAACTACAGCATTATGGCCTCCAGAACTTGGTTTAAAGAAGTTCCTGTCATTATTATTCCATTATTCGGGTCATGCCACAAAACTTCATGTGGTATCAGAATTTGTTCAAGACCCTCCAATGGTGATTTTAAATTCGAAGAAATGTAAAAGCAGTTTACAGGTGATGAGCTCGAAAATTCATCAGTGCCCCTAAATTCAGAGCATCATAAAAAATATTAAGACGTATAGGAGGAAGAGAGGTAGAGGATGATGAAGAGGAGGGAGAGGGTGTAGGGCACAACTTGCCAAATCCCTTCTCCCATAGCAGAACATCATCATAACTCAAGAACTAAGTTAGGAATTTTCCCCCAAAGGGTAAGAAGTTGAAGTTGTTGTCCTTACTTCAATAGAGCATTCATGAGGAAAGGAAGAGGGGGAGATGGGGAAGGAAGAAGATCTTGCTGTGAGCTGTGTCCCCAAGGAATGCCGACCCAGCTCTATTTCTAGCCATGGCGGGCCAATCCGGAGCTCCCACGAGCTTGTCCTTGGTGTACAGGCGGCCACGCTTCTATGGTCGATGCATCGCCCCAGAGTCTCGTCCAGGAGGAGGTTCGAGCTTCGAATCTCGCCGGAGCGCTACCATCTCTCCATGCCAGAGCTCCGCCCATTTCCGCCCTTCGATCCAGCCCGAGCCTCCCTCCGATCCGAGTTCGTTTCAGCCTCCTAGGTTTTCGCCCCCTGTTTTCTTTGCTGGTTTTGCAATTTCCTTTCCAGTTTTATATATACATATATATATGTATATATATTTATATGATATAAATACTTATTTATATAACTTAATGTACAGAGGGCCCACAACACCCAAATTACGCTTAGCAAAATGTGCGAGAGGTGTCGTTGCGCTTGTGTCAGCCATACGATGCTAACAAAATCATTCAAAGTTGATTCAGGGTCTGTTTGCTCATAATTATTTGTTCGAGTTGGCACGTAGCTCAAAATAATTCATTTTGGCTAACTTTCTCAAATCTCATCGAATTTGAACGAAACGAATTGCATTGCGCTAGAATTGGTCACACGAGTCCGTTGCAACTGACTAGAGTGAATTTGGGGCTCGTTTACCTAATATTTTAAAATGGCGTTGTTGCGACGCTCGATGTTACTTAAAATAGTCATTTTCTCCAAAAGACTTCGGATTGGAACGAAACGAGTTCCATTGCACTCGTATTAACCATACGAGTCTAATGCAATAGACGGAAGTCGATTCAGAGCACGTATGCTCACTATACTAAAATAGCGTAGTCATAACGCGCTACTATACTCAAAATGGTCACTTTCACCAAATGACCTCGGATTGGAACGAAACGAGTTCTGTTGCACTCGTATCGACCATACGAGTCTAATGCAACTGACAGAAGTCGATTCGGAGCATATATGCTCCATATTCTAAAATTGCATCGTCGTGACGCGCTACGATACTCAAAATAGTCACTTCTCTAAATGACCATCATTTATGTGGCGAAGGTCGGGCCGTGGTTGTTCTGTGACCCAGCCTAAGCTCTTCCAAGGGTTCAACTGAACCGACTAGACCCCTTTTTTTAAAAAATTGGGATGTTACACTAACAACCAGATTGACAAGATCATGCAGGGAAACAAGGACGACGCATGCAATAAAGGAGATACAACCACATCCGACAAACACACAAACAAACAACAAAGCTGAAAGCAAGAAAATGAAAGATAAACAACATCAGTCCTCGGCTACGTCCGAGTAGTCATCCCCAAAAAGATCTCCGGCTCCGAGGCCAGCGGTGTCGCACCCGAACTTCCTCCCCATCATACGGAGAGTCTTCTGAATGCCTCTCTGAAAAGAGACTTCGCACTCGTCCGCTATCAGGGGCTCTACCTCCTTCGTCATCACCTCGGCGCGAACCTCTTCCACCATCTGGAAACGCTCTTCCGCAAAAGTGAGGGAATCCTTGTACTCGGCTACCCCAGTCGCCTTGGCCTCCTCAAGACTCTACTCGATCGACGTCAGCCGGTCCACCTCGCTCCGTAGAAAGCCCAGCTCCCCATCCAGGCGAAACATCTCCCCATGCGCGTCCGATAGTTGACAAAGGGCATCCTGGGCGAGCGCCTTATCACCACCGTACTCTGCTCGCAGCTTCTCAACTTCGGCCTCCAACTTCTTGATGTGAGCCGAGCCGCGACCCATTTTCCTCTGCAAAACGGACATATCGCACCTCGCCACGCGTAACTCCTCCTGAAGAGCGAAGTAGTTGTCCTTAAGGCTCACATAGTGATCGTTTCATGTGAGGGCAACACTAGTCAAAGCCTCCGCCTGCAAACAAAAGTTAAGCAATTAGCAAACACAAGTAATGATGGAGGGGAAGGGCTAAGATCAGGGAAGAACAGCTTCACTCACCGCGCAAGCCATCGCCTGAAGAGAGGATGAAATTCGCCTCGCCGGCATAAGGGGAGGTGGCGGCGGCAAATCCTCCTGAGGGACCCGGTCGGTAGTAGGAGACGCCAAAATCTCCACCTTCGGATCGGGCGAAACCGGCTCTCTCCTAGGACGGCTCGGGCCGGCCTCGCAATCTTGACTCATAGGCGCCGGTGGAATAGGACGCGGACCGGAAGGGCCATTCTTAATAACGATCTTCCTCTTTTTTCCACGATCTAAGGAAACAACAGCCTCCCGCTCGGGATCCCAGGAAAGCCCCACCGAGTGCAGTCGACGTTCATCCACGCAACCAGAAAGGGAAAGCAAGGCCTTCGACTAGGGCTGATATCGAGTCGAGTTCGAGCGATTTTGGCTCGGCTTGAAATCGAAATTTTCGAGTCGAACTCGGCTCGAAATCGGCTCAAAATAGGCTCGAAATCGAAATCGATTTCGAGTCGGCTCGACTCGAAATGGCTCGATTCCGAGCCGGCTCGAAATCGAATCGAGCTGGCTCGAAATCGAATCGTGCTGACTCAAAATCGAATCAAACTGGCTCAAAATTGAGCAATTTTTCTCTTTATTCATAGTTGGCTCGAAATTAAATTGGGAAACATCTAAATTTAACAAATGAAACACTTAAAGCCTTCAATATTTTTATTTAGGTTTAAAATTTAGTGTTTTTAATTTTAAAATAATAATATATTAATAAATACATAATATTTTTAATTAATTCGAGCTGATTCAAATCATATTTCGAGCGATTCAGGGCTGGCTCGAAATCGACTCGAAATCAGATTCGATTCAAATTGAATCGAATCAAATTGAGTCGAATCAATTGTAACCGATTCCGATTCGGCTCAATATTCGAGCGACTTCCGAGTTTCGAATACTATGCTCAGCCTTACCTTCGACAGCCCCTGTCGGCCAGGAAAACCAGGGATAGGAAGGAACTCATCTTCCCGACCAGTCTGCCGGCGACAGCGTCCAGGAAGCGATCTCCATAACTCCGGTAGCTCCCATCGATTCCGGACATACCCATAAAGAGTATTCCCATGACGGTAATCAGCCTTCGCTCCAAAGTGGAACCAGCTCTTGTTGCTCCGAACTTCAATACGACCTCCCGGGTCGGTAGAAACCTCGCACCAATCTTTGAAAATCTCGAGCGAGAAGCGCGTGCTATGTTCCCGAAAAAATACCACCATCCCCATAATGTTCGCCATCCCAGTCGGTGTGAACTGGGTAATCGGGACACCGCAGAACTAGAATATCTCAACGACCTCCTCGGGCGGAGGAATGCGAAACCCGGACTTCAAACAGCTCTCCGAAAGGGCCATGAAACCGGTCGGCGGATTTTGGGCGCGCTCTTCCGCCCCTGAGATCTTCACCTCAACATCAGGGGGCAACCCGAACCGCTTACGCCATGAGTCAACCCGCGCCCCATCAAGAGTAGAGCGCATGCGCATCGGCCTCGACTGGCCACTTCGTTTCAAAGCCTGCAAAGAAAAATTCGTGCACATAAGCGCACATATCCAACGAAATAAATGCATGTGAATAAAGATCCCGAAAGACGCGCGTCAAGTAAATTCAACCCGCCGGCGCGCAATTATGCCAACCAACCGCATGAAAGCAACGAGCCATGCGCACTCCGCAATTCGCGCGCAACTAATCGCACGCACGCAACAAGTCACGCACACGACAAATTGCCCACGCAACGGTCCCCGTGCGCAACGAAACACACGAGCGGCAAGCCGCACACACCCGACGCCCCGCGTGCTCGGCTAACCGCCGCACGCAGAGGACGCGTGCGGCGACCAGCCGCGCACGCGTGAGAACGCGTGCGGCAAACCTCCGCGCGCGGCGAACCGCCGCCGCACGCATGCGCGCGGCAAACCGCCGCTGCGCGCGCATGCGCGTGGCAAACCGCCGCGCGCGCGCGCATGGGGACGCGCGCGGCAAACCCCGCGCGCGCATGGCCAACCGCCGCGCGCTTGGGAGCGTGCGCGCCCCGCTGCCCTCGCCGGTCGGGTGCGAAACCGCCGCGCGGGGGTCGCCCGGCACAGGCCGCGCGGCCCCCTCCGCCAGCGGTCGGCAGCGCCCGCGCATGCGGGTCGCGATGGCCGCCGGCGGCGCGATCCCGCGGCCGGCACCTCGCATATCCCCCTTGGTTCCTCCTTCCTCTCGTTGAAGTTCTCCGACGCGTCCTTCCTCGGGTAACAACAAGGCGCGATAAATCAAATATTAGGTTGCGGTTAAATTTTTTATAATTTTTAGGTTGCGATTAACATTAGGATGCGTACAAGCAAAAATAGAGTTACTATTAACAATCTTCTATAATAATTACTGCCATTAATTAGAGTCTTTTGAACTTCCCAAAAATATTTGATCTGGCTCTCTGACAGAAGGATTTCAATCCGCCATTATTAGGTTTCAAATCCAAGAAATACTTTTCTCCAATCAGGCAATATATATGCCTGGCGACGAGGAATTAAGATGGATCTTGAATCTAATTGGAAGTTGATGAAGAGGAAGACGGCAAAGAGGAAGTTGACGAAAAAGGAGACGGGGCAGGGCAAGAAGATAGCCGTTGTTCCTCCGGACGACGTTGTCTTCGATATTCTCCTGCGGCTGCCGGCAAGATCCGTCGGAAGATTCCGCTGCGTCTCCAAATCATGGCTCTCCATCACCTCCCACTCGACCTTCGTTAGAGCCCACACCCAACACCGCCGCGCCACCGGCCAATCACTCGTCATTGACCGGCCAGGCCGCGGAGAAAGATTCTATTTGGCTTCCGCTATTGCTCCCGCCGGCATCACTCTCTGCAAGTTGAATGTGCCTTTAGAAAGCTCCATCAGAGCCTCCTGCGACGGACTCCTATGCCTTTGGAGCTTCCCAATCCAAAAGCACCGCATCTTCAATCCACTCACAGGCCGCTCCATTATTATCCCGGCGAACACCCGCCTCCATACCCGCTTCTTCTTGGCCTTCTACTTCCACCCTTCCACTTTCGAATATCGTCTATTAGCAGCCGCCGAAGACGAGACCAGCATGCAGCTGGTTGTCGGCGAAAATGCCTGGAAACACATTTCTATGATTTCTTGCCGCCTCCCAACCTTCTGCAATCATTCCTACTCAGCGGATCTCAACGCAAGCCTACATTGGCTAGCATGGAAACAAAAACCGCCGACAAGTATTTCTGGACGTTGTACACCGCCTCCCGATATCATCATGAACTTCGATAAAGACGCAGAGGTTTATGGTCTGCTTTCTCTACCGCCGCCAGAGAAACTCCGTGACCGAGGAAGTAACTTGATGAATTTCAACGGAAAGCTTGGGATGTGGGTGGCAGACAACTTTGGCATTGATTTTTGGGTCATGGACGAGTGTTGGGTCAAAAACTATTCACTCAACTACGTCGATGCGTGTGGAAGTTTCACCATGTTAGAAGTGCGGCCTGGACTCGCTTGGCTGCCCGGCGTCGCAGTCTCCGTCGGAGACGAAGAGCTCTTCGTTGATGTCAGTGTTTCTGAAAGGCTGCATTATCTAGTTCGATGGAATCTCAAATCCGGAGCCTGCCTTGTTCGGATTTGGAAGACTATTTACCCGCGTGTTATTACCACTTTTTCATATATGGAAAGCTTGTTCAGTCCTAATTCTTCCTAATTTCTACCAAAATGTTCGTTCAGGCAGCATATATATAACACTCGTGCTCAGAGCCGAAGATGCCATGTAATGGAATTTTGATCATACGCATTAATTTTGTGGTTGTAGTCATATTCCTCTAAAAAAATGAATGAATGGAATTATATATATAATTTGATCATACACATTAATTTTGTGGTTGTAATTATCGAACTTTTGGAATATATATATATATATATATATATATATATATATATATATATAGACACACGAGTGATGGGGCACAGTGGCCCCCCGTGCGGGCAGCGACATTCTACGGGGGCGGTGATATTCGGCGGGGACGACGACATTCAGCGGGATCAACATTTGGCAGGGGCGGCGATATTCGACGGGGGTGACATTCGGCAGGGGCGGCGACGTTCGGGGGCGACGACATTCGGCAGGGGCAGCGACGACATTCGGCAGGGGTGACGACATTCAGCGTGTGCGGTCTATATTTATATATGTATATATAAAATCTAATTCAATGTTGTTCAACAAAAATTATATGGTGTGATGGTTGTGATTTTTGCTTGACGTAGTGGAAACCTGGGTTCAATTCTCATCATTGACATTTTTTGTGAGATTAAAAAAACGGGTCATATGATCCTCCTTTTTCAATAAATTTATGGGTAAAATTGTAATTTCTTGTTGTAGGGTACCATACATCTTCATAGTTTTAGGTCACCCCCTAGTAGGTTTAGGAGACTTATGAAAAAGTTGAGAGAGAGGGATCGGTTTTATCCGACGGCTGATGAAATATCATGCCAGATTTGATGACCGTAATCATTTCAACGGCTTTAAAATTCATGAATTTGATATTTCTTTAGGCAAAAATAGGATTTTAGTCCCTAAACTTTGTCTACTTTAAGAAATCAGTCCCTCAAGTTTGTATTGTGAGAATTTAGTCCCTCAACTTTCTAATCCGTAAGAAATCAGTCCTTTATATTATTATTACGGTTATTAATAATAATTAGGCCTTAAAACGCCATCAACTCCAACACGGTTGTCGCCGTGCTCACGTCACCGTGGATTTCGCCGCCTCTTCAGCTCCATCTCCTCCATTATTACAGCATGGATCGTGATCGGACTGCCACTCTTCCTGCACCTTAATACCTCTCCATCCACCTTGTTTCCACTGCCTAGACATATCGCAGAGTTGCAAACTTCTATTTTCCTCACTAAAGAGAGAGTGGAGAGGAAGGGGAGGAAGAGGGAAGATGTTTCTGAGGCGGATCATGACGGGCAGAATGGGGTCGATGCCGTACCGGAGGAAGAAGGATACCACTAGGCCGTGCCGGAGGAATAAGGTCCATTATCCGACTAGCCAACAATTACTGCTTAATTGTTTTATGAAGGAGATTAAGATGAAGAGGCGTCAAAATCCATGTTGGCATGAGCACGGCGACGATCATGTGAAGTTGATGGCGTTTTAAGGCCTAATTATTATTAATAACTGTAATAATAATATAAAGGACTGATTTCATATGGATTAGAAAGTTGAGGGACTAAATTCTTGCAATATAAATTTGAGGGACTGATTTCTTAAAGTAGGCAAAGTTTAGGGACTAAAATCCTATTTTTGCCATTTCTTTATATATATATGGTACAGATATATTAGGGCATTTATCGGGACCTCCCCTCTAAGTTTGCAAAATTATAGACTGCACCCGTCTTATTATTGAAGTTACAAAAACCTCCCTTCAATGTTACAAAATATAATATTTACCACACATGAAGTTCACATCTCATAACATTCATGCACAAAAATATCTCATTCGGAGTACAATATGTATATATATGTATAGTTTTATTATATGCTGATTTTTTGTTAGTTTTTTTTTTTGTACTTTTTAAGTGGGTAATTGGATATTTATGAAGATGATATGCTACAATTTGTTTTGATATTATCCCTCCTATTTTAATATAGTAACATATTTTTGTTATTCATGTTCAAATTTGTAATATTAATTTTTATTAAAAAATAATTACATTATATATATATATATATATAATATTATATATTATTTAGAATTTTATTTGTAAAACAATTATTTAATATAAATTCTTTTTATTAATTCTTTTTTATTCATAAATAAAAATGACTGTGTACAATAATTATGTAAATGTTCTTTTAATTAAATAAACTAGCAAAACACACATGAGCCTCTGGTGCAATGTTCAATGATAATTGTATCTCATGATCGCCGCTCGGTGACCTTACAATCTAATCAAAGCAATCTGTGATTTATACCTATAGATTTCACTCATTGAATTAAGATTAGATTTAATTGAGTGTTAAATAGATGTATACCTTCATACAGAGGATCTAACAGACTGTTTCATCTTAGAGTTATAATTATTATATTGGATCGTGCCATAAATATGATCACGGTTGATTCATATATGCTCGGTTTGTGCTAACTTTTTTGTTGTTGTAGTGATCCAAGCTAGATATAGATAAACTTGTTTAGTAGCAGGAATCTCAAATGCCTTGGATTTGATAAGGAAGCATACATCAAAGCTTCTAAGGATATCCATTATGATGAAGCCCGCGCTTGAAGCAAAAATTAGTATACATTAATTTCCACATTTTATAAGTATAGTTGTTTGCTTCACTTAATTATTTGTGCGTTCTTGATTTATCAATCAGTTGAAAATTTTAATTCTACATTTACACTTCAAATGAGATTAATTGATTTAGAATAAGACGATCATATATGATGATCAGTAAAATAAGTAAACAAGTCCACAATCACACATTGTTGCATACCCATAAAGGTCATGGGGTGCGTCTAGAGAAAACCCCGCTAAAGAGAGGAGGGGGGGGGGGACCAATCGAACCCCGGATCCCGGATGAGGACCCGCCGCGCGAGTACGTCACTCCGAGAGCGGCGTCAGGTAAGGACGGGAACGCCCCCCACAGTCGGGGTTCAGATAGCCCGCACCCCACCCGCGCGGGGGCGGGCCGGTTGGCCAAGCCGCACCCCCATAGGGGGTGCGGCCTAACCGCACCCCCCATGAGGGGTGCGGCCAAAATCGCACCCCCCCATAGGGGGTGCGGCCAAACCGCGCCCCCCATAGGGGGGCCGCACCCCCCCATGGGGGGTGCGGCCAACCCACACCCCCCATAGGGGGGTGCGGCCCAACCGCACCCCCCCATGGGGGGGTGCGGCCAAACTGCACCCCCCCGCCCCCCATGGGGGGTGCGGCCCAACCGCACCCCCCCATGGGGGGTGCGGCCCAACAGCACCCCCCATGGGAGGTGCGGCCCAACCGCACCCCCCCCCCCCCCCCCCCCCCCATGGAGGGGTGCGGCCAAACCGCACTCCTCCATGGAGGGGTGCGGCGAAAGCGCACCCCCCACAGGGGGGTGCGGCCGGGTCCTTCGTTTTCCTCGCAGCAGGCGCAGCTCCCCGTTCCGCCACGCGCTCGAAGCGCCTCTGAGCGCGTTTCGTCCGCTTTCATTGCACGCTCAGAACGCTTCTGAGCGCGCTCAGAGCATTCTCGCTTTTTCGACTCGCCTCGCTCACATTTCCGCCTCGCTCGCTTTTCCGACTCGGCTCGCTCACTTTTTGTCTTTTCAGTTTCTCACTTTTCAGGAACAGCCTGTCGCCTTTCCTCAAAGGGCAAGACGGTCATTTACGAAAAATGGTGATCCGAGTGCTCCAAACCGGGAAATATAATTCGTCCACCAAGGTAGTTATGGTGGTTACAACGAAGAAATTACCGGGCTATCTCCGGCCAAAACTATAAAAAGGCCCCCAAGGCTTCATTTAAAGGATCCCACCTTGATGACCAGAGAGAGCTCCTTGAAGATTTCCACGGATTTCTCCTTCGGTGCTTGAAGATCTCCTTCGTGGACTTGGAGATTTCCTTCTTCGCAAAAGCGGACAAGGCAGTCTCACTTTCGTTCTCAGGAAAGCGGACAAGGCAGTCACGCTCCCGAAAGCGGACAAGGCAGTCTCACTTCTGTCTTCTCGAAAGCGGACAAGGCAGCTCACTTCTGTCTTCTCGAAAGCGGACAAGGCAGTTTCACTTCTGTCTTCTGGAAAGCGGACACGGCGTTCTCACTTTCGTTCACTATTGTTCTCATAGGAAAAAGACTTAGTTTTTCTGAGAGGTGGTCTGTCACCCTCGGAGCGCTCTCTCCCTCTCTCTCTCTCTCTCTCTCTCTCTCTCTCTCTCTCTCTCTCTCTCTCTCTCTCTCTCTCTCTCTCTCTCATTCTACTATTGTAGCGAGCAGCGGCCTTTCGCGCTCGAATTCTAAATATCAGATTGTAATCCTCAGGAGATAGTGAAATTTGGTCGGCACAGCTCCGGCCGCGTGGTTTTTTACCCTTTCCGGGTTTTCCACGTTAAAAAGTCCCAGTGTACTCAACGAATCTCAAATTGACTGTTTGCGCGCTTAGTTTGCTCCCGAGCTAAGGTGGTTCAATTAAACCGGTCTACCAAGAGCCCTAAGCGACCCGCAACACACATATATCTGTATTAAATTAATATAAGGCCACCAATGAGTATAATAAAAGAAAGAGAGTGAGGGCTTATGCTCGGTACATGTCCAAAATAAAGCGGAACAACTCTCCCACTCTACAACTGTGCTGAAGCTATCGAAATCTTGTCATCACGTGTCTGTAGCTGCTGCTGCAACAACGGGTAGTGGTTGCTTTGCTTCATCCCGTCCTCCTGACCTGTCTCCTGAACGGGGTCATGCAGCTCTGGCAGATCATCCCTAAAATGATGTGGTCCACTGACCGTTAGACGAAAGACTAAGACAAATCCCCCCCCCCCCCCCCCCCCCCCCCCCCCCCGCGACTCCTAGGCACCGTGTGGGAGGAATAAGCGAAGGACAAAAAAGGGTAAATCAAACAAGCAGGTGATAGTGGAGCTAGCTAGCATAGGTATAGACCGAAAGAATCTATTCTAGCAGTTCTACTATACAGTCTATATAAAGAGCGCAATAGACCAGAAAAGCTATAACAGTAGTAGTAGAGAGCATCGAGCAGTCAATAATATTTGCAGCAATATAAGTAAGAAATGCATCATATATAGAGAGAAACAGCTACAAAGGTAACCTTAACTGATATGCATACACGAAAACACATAAGCTAAGGATCTGACATTAAGGTAAACTCATCGTAAAAAAAGAGCACATACTAATTTATACGACGAGGTCTCTGTTTTATGCAAGAATGCGATGTTATGATATGCAATGCAATGATGCAACTCACCCACACGACTCTGTACGTACACACCTTTAGTTCCCACTTTTAGGAAGTAGCTAACCTCTCGGTCACCTCCCATCGTGGTTAAACGATGGCAGAGGAGCGGGCGTCTCCTCACATAGGTGGGTATGTCACACTACCAGACCTAGGCCCAAATGTACGTTGTGACACCGGTAACCGGTACTCACGAGCTTATGCATACTCTTGCTGGATCTGAAGGAACCAGACCTCCAAGGCCAGGCAGGGATTAGGGAATTCGTCCCGTCAGACCCGCAGTAAAACAACCTGGCCCCTCTTAAACCTCTAGCACTGCCGAGTCCACGGACTGCTGCCGGTGTGACGACTAAGCCAAACCGAAGACCCACCACATTTTATGCACATGCATTTATGTATCATCTCTTACCACCGATATGCAACCAATAATATTTGCAGTCAATAATATTTGCAGCAATATAAGTAAGAAATGCATCATATATAGAGAGAAACAGCTACAAAGGTAACCTTAACCGATATGCATACACGAAAACACATAAGCTAAGGATCTGACATTAAGGTAAACTCATCGTATAAAAGAGCACATACTAATTTATACGACGAGGTCTCTGTTTTATGCAAGAATGCTATGTTATGATATGCAATGCAATGATGCAACTCACCCACACGACTTTGTACGTACAGACCTTTAGTTCCCACTTTTAGGAAGTAGCTAACCTCTCGGTCACCTCCCATCGTGGTTAAACGATGGCAGAGGAGCGGGCGTCTCCTCACATAGGTGGGTATGTCACACTACCAGACCTAGGCCCAAATGTACGTTGTGACACCGGTAACCGGTACTCACGAGCTTATGCATACTCTTGCTGGATCCGAAGGAACCAGACCTCCAAGGCCAGGCAGGGTTTAGGGAATTCGTCCCGTCAGACCCGCAGTAAAACAACCTGGCCCCTCTTAAACCTCTAGCACTGCCGAGTCCACGGACTGCTGCCGGTGTGACGACTAAGCCAAAACCGAAGACCCACCACATTTTATGCACATGCATTTATGTATCATCTCTTACCACCAAGCCTCCAGCTCGTAATACTAAACCGACCTTTATAAACATCGAGCCTACCGCTCGCAGGACTATCCCAGTCCTTCCTTATACTTTCAGTTAACTGCTCGCAGGACTGTACAACCCCGATGTTCGCCTGGAAGGATCCTTGGTTCGCATACCCAGGGGGCGAGTCAATGATGGGCGAGCCAGGCGGGGCGAGCCCAAGAAGAGCGAGAGGCCCCAGAGGCAGGCGAGCCAGCCGGTCGGAGGAGCTCGCTAGGCAGGTCCGGGACCCTGGGGTACAAATAGCCATTTCTGGGGTACCAATAGCCATTTCTGGGGTACAGTTAGCCATTTAGGCGAGCTCGGCCCGCTAAGGAGCGGTTCGGCAGGCGAGCCGTGGAGGCGGGCGAGTCAGCCGGTAGGAGGAGCTCGCTAGACGGCTTAGGCGAGCCAGCCAGATCTTTTGGCGAGCCCCGTGTTCGCTGAACAGGTTAGGGGTCCCTGGTTCGCCGGCGCCTAGGGTGGTCCTTTACCAAAAAACCCCTGGTGGTATGCAGGTAGCCCCTCCGAACAACGGAGTTTGGCTGTTAGCAGACCAATCCGGTGTGTGGATAGTAAGAAGGGACAGCGGGATTTGGCTATTGACAGACCACAAAACTAAAATCTATAAATAGGACCTCAAGGGCACCTTTGGAGAGGATCTCACTTGAGCTTCCCTCTCCTTAGGCTTTCTTTGGTTAGCATTTCCAGAGCTCTCCAAGTGCCCAAGTCTCAGCTTTGGCTTGGGAGGGGAAGCGCTCAACGATCTTCCGGGTTAGTGGAGGGACCTCCTCGCTGTGACTAAGGTCCTAGTCAAACTCCTAATCTTCCGTCCACCCTCCTCGAGGGATCAGTAAGGACTAGCCGCCCCTCATTTCGGTGAGGGCCCCGAGCTCCACAGGAGACCGAGAAATCGGTTTCAACATTTTGGTGCGGTGAGCGTGGAGCGCGGCTGGTTCAAGAAAGTTCCAGAAAAGGGTTATGTCGGGAAATGAAGAGCATGGCGAGGAGTTCGGCGAGACCCCTCAGGAAGCGATGGCTAGGATGTTAGCGGATTTCAGAAAGGAGGTGCTCGACACCTTGGGGTTCACGGTCACAGCTCTGCGAAGTGAGTTTGTGACCCCGGCACCTCAGGCGACCACTCCCCCAACAGCAGTCGGCGAGAGGGCACCAGGAGGAAGGGCTGAAAAAGAAGTTGTCGTCGGCTTAGGCCAGAGCCAGGAAGGACGGGTGCTGTTCGCCAGTCCGGCGAGCTCCGTGCCGGCGAGCTCAGCGCTGGCGAGCTCCATTCCAGCGAGCGCGTCACTGGCGAGTGCGCGCCAAGAGGAAGCGGCGACTGTCGGGGTGGTTCAGGCGAGCACCGCCCTCGCGAGCACAGTCCCGGCGAGCTCAAGTTTGGCGAGCGAGCTTGGGGGACGAGTGGAGTCGGGAAGAATGGCGGGAGGGGGAAGCCCCTTCTGCGAGTTGGTGCTTTCCGCACCCGTCCCGGGGGGGATTTGGAGAATGGGACCGGGTGTACTACAACGGTAGAGATGACCCTGTCCAGCACCTGCAGAGTTTCGAAGACTCGGTCTCCATCAGGCCGATGTCAGATGCTTTCAAGTGTCGGCTCTTCACCGTCACCCTCAAGGAGAAGGCCAGGGACTGGTTCCATCATCTCCCCGCAGGATCAATCTACTCGTTCGAGGATTTGCGCCGAAGTTTTTTGCTGAGGTTCTCGACCTCAAAAAAGAGGAAGAAGGACGCTGATTCCCTCTTCGCAGTAAAGCAGGGACCCAGGGAGTCGCTGACTCAGTATGCCGATCGATTCCAGGAGGAAGTACAGCTCACCCAGGAGATTCCCGGGTTTGCACTCCAACTTGCCTTCACGGTCGGGTTAAGAGAGAGTTTCTTTAAGATGGCGTTGAAGAGAAAAGCCCCCATCTCCTTTGAAGAGCTGATGGAGAGGGTGTCGGAGGAAGTCGCAAGTGAGTAAGCCAATCCGGAGCTCACCAGGAGGCTAGCAAAGCTCAGTGAGCCGGAGGTGAGGCAGAAGGAGGTCAGGAGAAGGGAAGAACCCCGGGCCCCGGAGGGAGAATGGAGGCCGCAAGGGGGAGGAGTGCAAGGGCAGGGAAGAGGTTACGGCCCAGGAAGGGGTAACCATGTCGGAGGTCAATGGAGGCCCCCCCAGTTAGGGTGGAGGCAAGGTCCAATGCAAATGCCTCCCCCTCCCCAGCAGGCCATGGCGATTGGATGAGGAGGAGGAAGAGGAAGGGGAAGGGGAGGAGAGGCGGAAACGGCGGCCGCTAGGAGAAGAAGGAATAGGGTGGCAGAGGCCGAGGCGAGGGAAGTGGCAGTGCCATATTGCATCTTCCATGATGTGGAAGGCCACTCAACGGACACCTGTCCGGAGTTCCTAGAAGTGAAGAGGGGCAGAGCACCCGCGCCACCACAACAGCAGCCATTAAGGATCGTGGAGGTTGAACCTCGAGAGGGGGAGGAGGAAAGGTGTGAGGATAGAGCCGGTTTGGGAAGTAGAGGAGGGATCAGGGTGATTCACAGGGGGGTAGGGGTGGAGGCGACCCACAAGGCTAGCCTCCATACCATTTACCGCCGAAGCGTGGCTTCGACATCCACCGCCCCACCCCCGACCGAAAAAATCGTTTTCACTCAGAAAGACATGCCAGGCTACGAGGACCCATTCTGCGATGCGCTAGTCATCCAGACGGCGATCGAGAACTTCAGCGTCTCCCGGATCCTGGTGGACAACGGAAGTTCGGTCAATGTCGTCTTCAAAAAGGCGTTTGACAAGATGGAGGTAGAGCCTAGGAGGGTGTTGGCCTCATATGGCCCTTTGTTCGGATTCTCAGGGGAGAGGAAGGAAGTAGAAGGGGGAGTAGGGCTTCATGTGACCCTGGGTGGGCAGTCCCGAAACTGTCGTTTTGTCATTGTGGACGCCCCAAACAGTTACAGCGCCATCTTCGGACGGCCACTCATCAACGCGTTCCGCTGTGTCCCTTCCACCTTTCATCAGTGCCTCAAGTTCAACGACGGAGGGGTTCAGGTGCGGATAAGGGGGGATCCCAAGGTGGCGAGACAGTACTACGTAACGGCTGTCAACACCATCTCCTAGATGGGAGAAGCTGAGGAGTGGGATAGGATGATGGGGAAGGCGGCCGAAGCCAGAAGTATGGAGGTAGCCGAGGAGAAGATGGAGGGAGATGAAGTCCATGCCCAGGAAGGGGTAGCTGAGGTACCCCGGGCGGAAGGAAAGGAAGAAGAGAAGGCCCTGGAGGGATGGGCGGAAGAGCTGATGGCGGTAGAGAAGGAAGTCGAGGAGGAGACCCAGGCTCTCACTTGTGCCGAAGAGGAGAGGGCTTGGGGAGAGCAGTCCCGGTTGGAGGCTGTGGACGAGGTCGTGGAGCTCGAGGTCACCACCCGACTGGGGGTGGTGGAAAAAGTCCGGGTCAGCGGAGAACTCAGCCCAGGAGATCAAGCGGAGATTCTGGCTTGCGTACAAAAGAACGTGGACGTCTTCGCTTGGAGTGCCGCGGAAATGCCCGGGATCGACGCGGATGTGGCGTGCCATCGCCTCAACCTCGACCCCGGTGCCTGCCCCATCCGTCAGAAGAGGAGGGCCGTCGCGGACAAGCTAGAAGGGCCCATCCGCGAGGAGGTGGGCAAACTCCTGCAGTCCGGGTTTGTATCGGAGATCCAGTATCCAGGCTGGGTCTCCAACGTCGTTATGGTAAAGAAGGGAGGAGGTAAGTGACGTATGTGTATCGACTTTTCGCTTCTTAATAAATCATGCCCGAAAGATTGCTACCCCCTGCCCAGAATCGACGCGCTGGTTGACTCAGCCGTTGGTTTTTCTATAATGTCTTTCTTAGATGCTTTTTCAGGTTACCATCAAATCCGCATGCATCCCCCGGACATCAAGGATGTTTCCTTCATCACGGGGGATGGATGTTATTGCTATAAGATGATGCCCTTCGGGCTCAAGAACGCAGGGGCTACGTACCAAAGGATGATGGATAGGGTCTTCCGTGAGCAGAAAGGAAGAAATTTAGAAGTCTATGTCGACGACCTCATGGTTAAGAGCCGAGACCTTGAGACTCACCTCCGAGACCTCGAAGAGACATTTGGGACCCTGCGGCGGTACAAGATGAAGCTCAATCCCTTGAAGTGTGTCTTCGGGGCGAGCCGAGGGAAGTTCCTGGGCCATTTGCTCACCCCCGCAGGAGTAGAGCCCAACCCGGACAAAGTTAAAGCGGTGATGGAGTTGGAGTCGCCGAGAAATCCGAAGGAGGTTCAGAGCCTTACGGGGAAATTGGCTGGACTCAGCAGATTCCTCTCCAAGGCGGGAGAAAAGTGTGCACCTTTTTTCAAAGTACTGCGGGGAAACAAGAAGTTTGAATGGACCCCGGAATGCGAGAAGGCCTTCCAGGCTCTGAAAGAACAGCTCACCCAAACCCCTCTGCTCCAGGGACCGAGGCCAGGAGAAGACCTATCCCTGTACCTGGGGGTAGGGTCCGAAGCCGCAAGCTCCGTGTTAATCCGGGAGGAAGGGAAGAAACAGTTCCCTATCTACTACGTCAGTCGAGTGCTGAAGAAGACAGAGCTCCGGTACTCGATTTTGGAAAAGTTGGCCTTCGCATTAGTGGTGTCAGCCCGGAGGCTCCGGCCTTACTTTCAAGCCCATTCTATTAGAGTAGTGACGGACCACCCGCTCCGCAAAATCATGGAAGGGGTGGAGCACTCAGGAAGGCTGGCAAAGTGGTCCGTGGAGTTAAGCGAATTCAATATCGCGTTCGTACCCAGGACGTCCATCAGGGCTCAAGCGGTGGCAGATTTCATGGCCGACTATGCGGCTGAAGTGGGGGAGCACGAGCCACCTCTCCTGGAAGCATGGAAGATGTTGGTGGACGGAGCGTCGGGAAAATACTCCTATGGAGGGGGAATAGTCCTGGTGAGTCCTCAGGGGACTCGGATTGAGCAAGCCTTAAACATCCATTTCCCAATCACCAACAACCAGGCTGAGTACGAAGCAGTGATAGCGGGCCTTCGGCTGGCCCGAGAACTGGGAGTGCAGGACGTGGAGGTCTCCACAGACTCCATGGTGGTAGCATGCCAGATCAAAGGAGAGTTTGAAGCAAAGGACCCGACCCTCCTACTATACCTGGAAAAGGTTAAGGGGGTCATCGGGTAGTTCCGCACCTTCTCCATCAAGCACGTGCCGAGGGAGGAGAGCACCCAGGCGGACCTCCTAGCCAAGTTCGGTCCCCAAGCGGGAGGGACGACTTCGGAACTCTTCCGGCCCTCCATCGAGGAAGGAGAATTGATGGAGGTGGATCAACAAGCCTCGTGGATGGATCCGTTCGTCACCTTCCTATCCTCCGGGTAGTTCCCTGGAGAGGTTGTGGACAAGAAACGCTTCAGGTATAAGTCCGCCTATTACTCCTTGCATGCATGGGGGCTATATAGAAAGACCCTCTCGGGACTCCTGGCCCGTTGTGTCTCCGAGAAGGAAGTCCCGAGAGTACTGGAAGAAATCCACTCCGGGGAGTGCGACAGTCACTCTGGGAGTCGAACCCTAGAAGGGAGGGTGTTGAGACAAGGCTACTTCTGGCCCACTCTCAGCAGGGATGCGGCAGAGTTCGCAAGAAAGTGTCCGAAATGCCAGCTCTACGCCCCGCTCCAACTCCTCCCAGCTCAAAGGCTCCGGACCATCACGGCTCCCTGGCCCTTCGCCATATGGGGGCTGGACCTGGTCGGCCCCTTTCCCCAAGCCAGCGGCCAGAGGAAGTTCCTGCTGGTCATGATCGACTACTTCTCTAAGTGGGTAGAGGTGAAAGCGCTTGCTAAGGTAACCTCTCAGGTTGTAAGAAATTTTGTGTGGCGAGAGATAATTTGCAGACATGGACTCCCTCTAGCTATAGTGACGGACAATGAGCCGCAGTTTGCGAGTGAAGAGTTTGTCGGCTTCTGCACTCAGCTCGGCATTGACCTCAGGTTTGCTTCGGTCCACCACCCGAGGAGCAATGGGCAGGTGGAGGCGGCGAACAAGATAATCGTCAACCTGCTAAAAAAGAAAATGGAAAACCTTCGAGGAAGTTGGGTGGAACAGCTACCCTCCGTCCTCTGGGCCATGAGGACTACTCCGAATACCGCCACCGGGGAGACCCCATTCAAGCTCTCTCACGGGTCCGAGGCCGTTCTCCCCATAGAGTTTGAGGTGAAGACCCCCGGGTGATCGCCGCGAGCGAGGGGGATGAAGAGTGGCTGGAAGGTAACGATGCAGAGCAGAGGCTGTCCTTGGACCTGGTGGAAGAACTCCGAGACTTGGCTACCATCAGGCAGGAAGAGGTCAAGCGGCGGATGGCTCGATATTTTGACAGACATATCCGGATAAAACACTTTCAGAAAGGGGATCTAGTCCTGAAGAAGGTCGACGCGGCCGGCAGAGGGCCCACGGTGGGAAAGCTTAACCCCAACTGGGAAGGTCTATATATTGTAAGCAGGGTGCTCAAGTCGGGAGGGTATCATCTCCAGGATGTGGAAGGGATACCCCTCAACCGAGCCCGAAGTGGGGACGATTTGAAAAGGTTTTACCCTTAAGTGCTTTACCATGTTGATTAATGAATGTCTTACTCCCTTTTTATAATGCTTGTAACTACTGCCGTGCCGACATGACTAAGGTTGGAAACATTGGTGCTGGAATGCCCCTGATCGATTCCGCTCCCGGGCTCTCACCTAGACGGGGGGTTCAGGTTGATCTCTGGAGAGGCTGGCATGGTTGGAAACATTGGTGCTGGAATGCCCCAGATCAATTTCGCTCCCGGGCTCTCACCTAGACGGGGGTTCAGGTTGATCTCTGGAGAGGCTGGCAAGGTTGGAAACATTGGTGCTGGAATGCCCCAGATCGATTCCGCTCCCGGGCTCTCACCTAGACGGGGAGTTCAGGTTGATCTCTGGAGAGGCTAGCAAGGTTGGAATCATTGGTGCTGAAATGCCCCAGATCGATTCCGCTCCCGGGCTCTCACCTAGACGGGGGGTTCAGGTTGATCTCTGGAGAGGCTGGCAAGGTTGGAAACATTGGTGCTGGAATGCCCCAGATCGATTCCGCTCCCGGGCTCTCACCTAGACGGGGGGTTCAGGTTGATCTCTGGAGAGGCTGGCAAGGTTGGAAACATTGGTGCTGGAATGCCCCAGATCGATTCCGCTCCCGGGCTCTCACCTAGACGGGGGGTTCAGGTTGATCTCTGGAGAGGCTGGCAAGGTTGGAAACATTGGTGCTGGAATGCCCTAGATCGATTCCGCTCCGGCTCTCACCTAGACGGGGGGTTCAGGTTGATCTCTGGAGAGGCTGGCAAGGTTGGAAACATTGGTGCTGGAATGCCCCAGATCGATTCCGCTCCCGGGCTCTCACCTAGACGGGGGGTTCAGGTTGATCTCTGGTGAGGCTGGCAAGGATGAAAACATTGGTGCTGGAATGCCCCAGATCGATTCTGCTCCCGGGCTCTCACCTGGACGGGGGGTTCAGGTTGATCTCTGGAGAGGCTGGCAAGGTTCGAAACATTGGTGCTGGAATGCCCCAGATCGATTCCGCTCCCGGGCTCTCACCTAGACGGGGGGTTCAGGTTGATCTCTGGAGAGGCTGACAATAGGGGTCAAAGTCCTAAGGTAACAGGTTAAGGTGGTAGAGCCAGAAGGACTTGGTTCGCAAAATTGAAAGGGTCGAGGCTGATAAGGCCTAAGGTTGCGAGTTGAGATACTAGTCAGGGAGGTCTAGTTCGCGGGACGCTTATGTCTGAGTTCGCCAAGGTTGGGTTCGCCGGGCAGTATCCGCGGGCGGCGACAGCCCGGGTTAGCGAAATCCATAAAAGGGGAACCTTGGCGAGAGGAGCCCAGACACACGCATCCGCGAGCCCCCCCGGAAGCACTACCGCATAACAACTGGTCATGAGAATCCAAAAGAAAGAGCAACTGCGGGAGAAGAAAGAAACGCGAGCATGCACATAAATACTAACGAAAAATTATAACTATCATTCCCCAAGATTTTTGTATATTCGGCGGCGATCTCGCCAACCCAAAAAGAATAATATACATTCAAAATAATGAGAAGAGAGGCTAAGGGGGTTCATTCTGGGGGGCCCTCGCCATTCTTGCGAACCCCCAATCATGGCGCCAAGTCGAAGAGGTCCGGGCAGACGTCTTCAGCTGTAAACTCCATCGCGTCTTCCGCTAGCAGGCTCGCGTTCTTGAGGGTCGTGAAGACGAGGTTGGCGACCTCCTATGCATCTCGCCGTCTCTGTTCCTCACTTTCGGCGACCCTCTGTTGAGACCTGGCTCGCCCAGGAGAAGGAGGCAGCACGCTGCGAACCAGCTCGTCCACCCGAGCCTTCAGCATGGTTTTCTCCAACTCCAGCTCGCCGTTGCGAGCGAGAAGCTTGGTTGCTACATTGGCATCCTGAGTTAACATCAAACGAGTTAAAGACAGATCGGAGGTCGCGAACAGCGAAGAAAAGAGGCCCAAGGGCCGCTTACCATCTTGCCCTGCATCCCGGCGAGGAGACTTTCCGACGCTTCCTCTCTCTCCTTAAGGCCCTTGATCTCCTCGCGAGCTCTCTTAAGCTCCTCCCTGTACGCGCGAATGTCCCTATCTGCCTGCAGATAACGGCGCCCCGCCATATGTGCGAGCTCCGTCGAGCGGAACTGGGCTCGCATTTCTTCATAGACCAGTTGTCTTGGCCCCATCTCTTTGTAGGCGGCGGCGTCCTCGCGGCCATATAAGCCGAAGGTGAGAGAGAACGCCTCCTCCCCGGCCTTACCCAGCTCCACCCAGGAGGGGTGAAGGGTGGAGCAAGAAATCCGGTTGGCGTCGGGATCCCAAGCGAGCAGGGGCTCGCCAAGGATATCAGAAACCTTCTCACCCAGGCCAAAGTTCTTGTGGCTCTTGGGTTGGGGGGTTGTGGAAGAGCTCCCGGCGCCCTGGCTCGCCAGCGGGTCCGGCTATTTCGCAGGAGAAGGGGGCGAGCCGTCGGTCTCGCTTAGATCGACGACCGCTCTCTTGTCTTTGACAGCGAGGGTTTTCCCCTTCGACTTCTTGGAGGAGGTTTGCGAATCAGGCTGGCTGGCAGGCGGAGGCCGCTTCTTGCCGGACCCGGGGACAGGAAGATCGCGGCAATCCTCTGCCGCCACGGTCGCGAGAGTGTCCGCCGTGAGAGCGGTGCCTTGCGCGTGCGGAGGATTAACGGGGATCTCGCGCTCGCCTGAAGAAGTAAAAGTGTTAACGAAGAAAAAGGAAAGGGGAGTGGGGCGAAAGCGAGCCATACCTTCCCCTTGGGGAACTACGAGTAGCGAGTCGACGTTGCGCCGCAGATAGGCGACTTCGAAGTTTTTTCCGGAGAGGTACTGGAGGAGTTTGGCGTCGGCACCGCCCAGCGAGCTTGGAGGGCGGTAGGTGGCGTCATCCCGTTGAAGAGGGGTGAAGTGGAGGTTACCGAAGGGTCCCTTCACTAGGATGAACTTCTGAGTCCAATAGTGACTCTTGTTCACCGTCTCGCAGACGGTGACGTGCTGACTCGCGAAGTAGGTGGTCCCATCCCAGAAGGCGCGAAAGGAAAACACCTTGCGGAATACGAGGAGGCTAAACTCGATCCTCTCCTCCCGCATGTAACTGGCGAACGCGACAATGTCCGCGATCGCATTCGGGGTCAGCTGGCTCAGCAGCACCCCATAATACCGCAGCACCTACAAAGAACAATGAGAAAGTTGCGATAGCGGACAGGGAGCGGCGAGAAGGCTAAGCGAAGTACCTGACGAATTTCAGGCCATAAAGGGAGTCGCAACCCATTCTCGAAGTGGGCAATGGGGATCGCGAGCTCGTCAGCCTTAGTCTCGTTTAATGTAGATCTCTCGCTCGGACAGCGAGCCGAGTAACCCTCCGGGAGGTAGCGATCCACGACATGTTTGTACTCCTCGGCCGTGATGTTCGCACAGTAGAATTCGTGGGCTTGAAAGGCTGAGGCGCATCTTGACCGCCCCTCGCTCTCGCCATTCGCGCCCGCTAACTGATTGGTTCGCATCGGGTCAGGAAGAGGCAACCTGCAAGCAGCGAGCGCGAGCACGAACTTGCGAGAACAGAGACGAGCGTAAACGCGAGAGGACTTGAGAAATAAATGCGACGGATGGAAAAGTGAATTCGAACTATTTATAGGAAAATCGGATGGGCACGGGAATCGAAGCGTCAGGAGTGCGGATAGCAAAAATAAAGTAGATTTCTACTCGGTAGGACTGCAGTCTTGCGAACCCGGGCTCACCGCGATGCGGTAATTAAATCCCGCCCAAGGCCGACCCGCGAGAAAAGGGGGTCTGGGCACAACGTCGCACAGAAGCTCGTGAGCGCTCCACGAGGGCGATCGTATCAAACAGCGAGCGAACTAAATAAACCACAGGCACACCACAGAAATGAAGAAAAAATAATAATAATAAAAAATGATAAGAGGCGAGTCACGATGGACTCGCGACTATTACCACACCAGAAATTGTTCAACAGCAGCGTCATGAAAAATAAAAGGGGATAGTAGAGTTAAAAAACCGCAGCAGTCTCAGGGGTAAGGAAGCCATTTCCAGCGACCCCGACCCCGCTTCCCCGCACGCGGCGACACTCTCGGATAATGGTATTCGCGAAGCGCTTTAAACTCACGCAGGATTAGGTGTGCTTGATCCTCGCCCCGCGAGATGTGCACGCCGGGCGAGGTGACGTCCGCGCGAGTCACCGGCTCCGCCTCGGCGATCAAGCGCGCATTCACGTCTTCCATCGCGGCGAATCTCTCGTCGAAGGCAGCCCGGTCCGCGTCGTATCGCTCCTCCAGCTCGCGTAGCATCATACCGTGCTTCTGAAGCACCTCTGACACCCGTCTCTTCATTCGCTCGGGGTCGCCCGGGTCGCCCAAGAAGTCTTCCATCTGGCCTGGCGAGGGCGGCGGTGACATCTGTTGAAATTGTTGAAGTGGAAGTTTGGAGGCTTTTTGGACCTGGGCGGTCTGGGCGGAGGTCGGGCGGTCTGGCGTGACCGCACGACTTGGCGGTCTGCCTCTGCGGTCTGGCTGGTAGTAGCCTAGCTGCAGTCTCCTGGCTTGATCGCTGGTATAGGTCCAAGTCGGCTGGAGGTGAGGCCGCGCGGTCTGTCTCTGACCGCGTGGTGGGTTGATCATCTTCAGGTCTCTTCCAGGTTCTTTCCGGAATGCGGTCTGGTAGCTGACCAGGCTTTCTGGGAGTATTCGCGGACTAAGGGACTTAGTCGCGCGGTCACAGTTCGCGGTCTCAGAAGGAGACTGGTATGCGAGCTGGTTGCTGTTCATGGTCTCAGGAGGAGATCGGCATGTGGACAGGAGTTCGCGGTCTGATGGCGAACTGGCTGTGTTCGTGGTCTCAAACGAACACAGGTGGTGAAGGGCTTCGGGCGGTCTGGCGATCTCTTTGGAGAGTCGCGGTCTGCTGTGAGAGTGGCGGTCTCTCATAGCGACTTTGAAGCTGGCGGGTTCACCAAAATGAAGCAGAAGTAATACTGCTGATCGCGCGGAGTGACCGATCAGGTCGCGCGGTCTGGGGGTGGTGATCCTATCTCATAGGGTGGTGACTGGATCAGGTCCCGCGCCTATAAATAGGAGGCCACTGTAGCAGCAAATGTAGAACACACAGAACACACACCAAGTGTAAGCTGAGTTCGCTTGTTTCCTGCGGTCTGGTTTATTCTGACCGTGCGGTCTGCTGATTGAATTCCTCTTGTGCAGCTTCTGCGGATAGTGTGGGTGGCAGCGATCACCTCTTCCTCTGAAAGTGTTCGGGCGGTCTGCGGCTTGGAGTTGTGGTGCTGGAGTTCAGGAGAATCAGGAAATCGGAAGAAGGGAGCGGTCTGTGCAGCGGTTTTGGTGGTGTGCTGTGATCGGCAAGGCGCTGCGGTCTGGCAGTGTGTTGAAGTCGCAGGGAGGTCGCGCGGTCTGGAGCGGTCTCAAGTTATCTTCAACTTGTATCTTTCCTTTGTGTTTGTGCTGACGAAATCATGTCTCGTCAAGCATGCCTCGCCTTGTAATTTTTGAAGTGTTGCTATCAATAAAAGATCAGTTGTTTGCCTTCATTTGTTTCTGGTTGTTTTGGCTTTGATCTCTAAGTTGACTAGCTCCTGCTTGCTCCATAAAGATTCGAAAAAATTTCACATGGTATCAGAGCTAGGTTGGAGTGGTTGAGCAGTGAGTAACTTAGAGTAGCCATCGCCTTTGTGAAGAAAGGAACCAGAGGAAAAACAATGGAAGGTGGATTTGCAAGAGGTCTTGGTATTGAGATGCTTACATCGACTAACTTCAAGAAGTGGAAGTCGTGTATGCAGAGCTATCTTCTGGGTGAGGATCTATGGGAGGTTGTTGGAGGAGATGAGATGGAAGAGGTGAAGGCAACAGAAGCTGGTGATAACGGTCCGGCCGTGAGAGCTTGGAGAAAGACCAATGCCAAGGCTGAGTTCACTTTGAAGCGTGCCATTTCACCTGATCTATTTGATCACATCTTAGGGTGTGGATCAGCTGCCGAGATCTGGAGAGCCCTGGATGGGCTGTTTAATAAGAAGAATGTAGCGAGGCTGCAGTTCTTGGAGAATGAGCTGGCAAGGTTGGCTCAGGGCGATCTTTCTATCTCCACTTTCTTTCTGAAGATGAAGAACCTCTGCGCTGAGATATCAGCACTGGATCCTGATGAGCCAATTTCTGAGGCGAAGCTGAAGAGGCACATCATCCGCGGCTTGCGGAAGGAATATGTGGCCTTTGTGACGTCGGTGCAGGGATGGGCAAATCAGCCGTCTCTGTTGGAGCTGGAGAACTTGCTTTCTTCGCAAGAAAGCTTGGCAAGACAGATGGCGGGGTTGTCAGTGACTGGGGGAGATGGCGAAGTTCTCTTCTCGGGGAAGAAGAAGAAGTGGGATAAGAAGAAGAAGACCACTGGAGGCTATGGGCCTTCAACTTCTGGACAGCAGGAGAGGGGCTATCCTCTTAAGGCTGAGGAGAAGAAGAAAAAGGAAGGTCTCAAATGCTACAAATGCGGGAAGGTTGGGCACTTCAAGAAGGATTGCAGAGTGGTCACTCAAGCAGGGCATGCTGCGGAGAAGGAGGAAGCTGAGGCCAGACATATAGATGGAGGATGGGGAGGAGCCTTCTCGGCTTCTATTGGAGCTTCGGCTCCCATCAACTATCTGGAGGATTGGATCGTGGACTCGGGGTGTGGTCATCATCTCACCGGAGACGAGACCAAGCTTTCTTCTGCACAGCCCTATACAGGTAACAATGCAATCATTACTGCTGATAATACTGTACATCCAGTGGAGAAGGCGGGGGTTGTTTATTTGGGCAGTGATAGAGGGCCACTTACTTTGAAAAGTGTCTATCACGTGCCTGGGATGAAGAAAAATCTCTTCTCCGTGACCAATGCTGTAGACGCCGGGTATCACGTTCTGTTCGGCCCAACAGAAGTGAAGTTTCTACGCAATGTTGAGGCCGTAAAGGCCGAGGTCGTCCATGTCGGGAGACGGGCAAAGGACTTGTTTGTTTTATCAACAAGTTCCTACGTCGACAAGATGAAGACGAATGATGGTGCCGTTATATGGCATGAGAGGTTGGGGCACGTGGGGATGGACAAGCTGAAAGCTATGGCGGTGAGAGGCCTGGTCAAGGGCCTGCCAAGTCTATCTTCCTACGGAGAAGGTCATGTTTGCGCAGGATGTCAGTTCGGCAAGTCTCATCGACTACCGTTTGACAAGTCGCAGACAAGGAGTAGTGTGCCGTTGGAGTGCATCCACGGTGACTTGATGGGACCTACTGCTACCCCAAGCCTCGGAGGCAGCAGATATATGCTGGTGTTGATCGATGATTACACCAGATATGTCTGGGTTTATTTCCTGAAGGAGAAGACGGAGGCGTTTGCCAAGTTTGTGGAGTTCAAGGAGCTCGTGGAAGGTCGGCTGGGACTGCGGGTGAAGAAGCTGAGGACTGACAACGGAGGGGAGTTCACCTCCAGTGAGTTCTCTACTTTTTGCAGGAAGGCGGGCATCCGGAGAGAGCTCACTTGTGCTCATACTCCACAACAGAACGGAGTTGCAGAACGGAAGATCCGTCATCTGACGGAGACCTGCAAGTGTTGGCTGCATGCCAAGAGTATTCCAAAGTCCTTCTGGGCGGAGGGAATGTCTTGTGCTGCCTACGTCATCAACAGGATGCCTCTGAGCCCCATCAACATGTTGACTCCGCATGAGATGATGTTCAAGGAGAAGCCGAGTGTGGCACACCTTAGGGTGTTTGGTTCCACCTGCTACGTGCATGTTCCAGATGCTCTTCGGACGAAGCTAGATGCGAAAGCAAGGAAGCTAGTCTTCGTGGGATACGATGAGCGGAAGAAAGGTTGGAAATGCATGGACCCAGAGACGCGGAGATTTGTTGTATCTCGCGACGTTGTATTTGATGAGGTGACATCTTATAAGGGGTCTTCTGATGTAGAGCTACCAGAAAGCAGGGTGGAAGTGCCGGAGAAAGCTGTGGAAAATCTTCAGGTGGAGCTACCTGTGTCACCAGGTGGTCCATCTCCTTCTAGTTCCGAGACAGGGGCTTCTGGTTCAGGGAGCAGGGGGAGCGATGCTCCTAGCACGTCTGGAAGGGGAGCTAGGGAAGAAGCAGCGGATGACATTGCAGTTCAAGGGAAGGAGCTGAGGAGGTCGAAGCGAGCGATCATCGCCCCTGATCGCTATACAGGAGGAAACGCAGTGAGCTTCGTCTCATGTTTCTTCGCTGGTCCCTTGGATGAGAGGGAGCCGTCGAGCTTTGAGAAGGCCCAATGCGTGAAGGAGTGGGACGTTGCGATGCAAGAAGAGATGGCAGCTCTTGAGAAGAACGAGACCTGGTCTCTTGTGCCCAAGCCCAAGGGCATCACTCCTGTGACATGCAAGTGGGTCTACAAGCTTAAGAAGAAAGCTGACGGCAGTATCGAGTGGTACAAAGCTCGTCTTGTAGCTCGGGGGTTCTCGCAGCAATACGGTGAAGACTATGATGAGACATTCAGTCCGGTGGCTAAAATGACTTCAGTTCGGTTCATCATTGCCTTGGCGGCGTTCAGTGGATGGGAGATTTGGCAGCTCGACGTCAAGAACGCTTTCTTGTACGGCGAGATTGACAAGGACATCTTCATGGTCCAGCCACCAGGTTTTGTGTCTGAAGATCATCCGGAGCATGTCTGCAAGCTGAAGAAGGCCCTGTATGGGTTGAAGCAAGCGCCGAGGGCGTGGTACGGGAAGATCGCAGAATATCTCCTATTCTGTGGATTTGTTGCTTCAGACTCAGACTCGAGCTTGTTCGTCAAGAAGAGCGGGGAGCTTCAGGTCATCGTGCTGCTATACGTTGACGATATGATCGTGACGGGGAACTCGAAGGAGGAGGTAGCACAGCTTCGGGCTGAACTATCTATCAGGTTCGAGATGAAGGATCTTGGTGAGCTTCACCATTTTCTTGGACTTGAGGTGCAGAGGAAGGAAGGTGGAGTGCTGGTGACCCAAGCCGGATATGCGGAGCGGATCGTGGAGCGATTCGGCATGAAGGAAGGGAAGTGCACTTCCATACCTCTGGAGAAGGCTATGAAGCTTCGGAAGGATGAGGGAAGGATCATGCAAGATCCGTTGGTGTTCCGAGCTCTGGTTGGGAGCTTGATTTATCTGACGATCACAAGGCCGGATATTGCATATGCAGTAGGCAGGGTGAGTCGGTTTATGGCGGAACCACGAGTACCTCATCTGCTAGCGGCCAAGAACATTCTGAAGTATGTCAAGGCGACCTCGGACATGGGTCTCCTATACAGGAGGGATGCGGGCTTCGAGGTGCATGGATACATGGATGCTGATTACGGGGGAGATTCGGATGATCGGAAGTCGACATCTGGATTCGTCTTCATGGCGGACCCTACGGCTATATCATGGTGCAGCAAGAAGCAGGATTCCGTATCGGTCTCTACCACGGAAGCGGAATACAAGGCTTCGGCCTTGGCAGCTCAGGAAGCCATCTGGCTTAGGAGGTTGGTTGGAGACGTCCACAAGGAGGTTCGGGAGCCGACTCTGCTACGCGGTGACAACGAGAGTGCTCTCAAACTGGTGACCAATCCAGTTTGTCACGCGAGGACGAAGCATATTGAGATCGAGCATCACTTCATACGGGAGAAGGTGCTGGAGGGATCTCTTTCGGTCGAGCATGTGCGGAGTGCGGACAATGTCGCAGACATCTTCACAAAGGCGCTGGCAAAGGGGCCGTTCATACGGCTAAGGAGCTTATTGAGGCTGGTTTCAACTTCCCACTTCAAGGGGGAGTGTTGAAATTGTTGAAGTGGAAGTTTGGAGGCTTTTTGGACCTGGGCGGTCTGGGCGGAGGTCGGGCGGTCTGGCGTGACCGCACGACTTGGCGGTCTGCCTCTGCGGTCTGGCTGGTAGTAGCCTAGCTGCAGTCTCCTGGCTTGATCGCTGGTATAGGTCCAAGTCGGCTGGAGGTGAGGCCGCGCGGTCTGTCTCTGACCGCGTGGTGGGTTGATCATCTTCAGGTCTCTTCCAGGTTCTTTCCGGAATGCGGTCTGGTAGCTGACCAGGCTTTCTGGGAGTATTCGCGGACTAAGGGACTTAGTCGCGCGGTCACAGTTCGCGGTCTCAGAAGGAGACTGGAATGCGAGCTGGTTGCTGTTCATGGTCTCAGGAGGAGATCGGCATGTGGACAGGAGTTCGCGGTCTGATGGCGAACTGGCTGTGTTCGTGGTCTCGAACGAACACAGGTGGTGAAGGGCTTCGGGCGGTCTGGCGATCTCTTTGGAGAGTCGCGGTCTGCTGTGAGAGTGGCGGTCTCTCATAGCGACTTTGAAGCTGGCGGGTTCACCAAAATGAAGCAGAAGTAATACTGCTGATCGCGCGGAGTGACCGATCAGGTCGCGCGGTCTGGGGGTGGTGATCCTATCTCATAGGGCGGTGACTGGATCAGGTCCCGCGCCTATAAATAGGAGGCCACTGTAGCAGCAAATGTAGAACACACAGAACACACACCAAGTGTAAGCTGAGTTCGCTTGTTTCATGCGGTCTGGTTTATTCTGACCGTGCGGTCTGCTGATTGAATTCCTCTTGTGCAGCTTCTGCGGATAGTGTGGGCGGCAGCGATCACCTCTTCCTCTGAAAGTGTTCGGGCGATCTGCGGCTTGGAGTTGTGGTGCTGGAGTTCGGGAGAATCAGGAAATCGGAAGAAGGGAGCGGTCTGTGCAGTGGGTTTGGTGGTGTGCTGTGATCGGCAAGGCGCTGCGGTCTGGCAGTGTGTTGAAGTCGCAGGGAGGTCGCGCGGTCTGGAGCGGTCTCAAGTTATCTTCAACTTGTATCTTTCCTTTGTGTTTGTGCTGACGAAATCATGTCTCGTCAAGCATGTCTCGCCTTGTAATTTTTGAAGTGCTGCTATCAATAAAAGATCAGTTGTTTGCCTTCATTTGTTTCTGGTTGTTTTGGCTTTGATCTCTAAGTTGACTAGCTCCTGCTTGCTCCATAAAGATTCGAAAAAATTTCACAACATCTCCACCCTCCCATGTTCTGACTCAGGCGTGGCTTTCGAAATGTCTGCGAAGGACGAACTAGTAGGATCAGGGGGAGAGCGAAAAGGCGAGCCCGGACAAATGTACTAACCTTGGGAGGAAGACTCGCGACGTTGTTTGCGAGAAGACTCCGTCCGACCCTGGAAGTTTCCGCGGAACCCCGGAACATGGGGTTTCCCCAGACCAGGGGGGTACACCACTCTCTCCGCGACCTGGGCGCCATCGAGAAGCGAGCCGCCTGGACTTCGCCTGCCCACCAAACTGAAGCCGGGGGGTCTCCAAGTTGACCTTGGGCGAAATCGGTGAACGCGCCGGTGTGGAGCCATTCTTCTTGGGGCTCGGCGGTGGGGTATCTGCATAGGCCACAAACGCATGGATATCGCATGGACTCAAGCGGAGATAAAGGAGGATACGTATGACTTACGGGGTTGCGAGAGAGGCGCCTGTTGGGTTGAGGTCCCGGTCCCAGCATCTAGCGACCCCAACTTCGCTGGGGATGGAGCACGAGAGGAGGTCAGCGTGAGGCCCGCCAGGCGTTCCTCAGGTGGAGGATTCTGCGAGAAGAAAAGGAGTAAGTAGAGAGTCGGTGTAGAGAATTTAGATGAAGGATACCTGTTGCGCGAGCTCGGTATTCGGCGGAGGGGGCGAATCAGGAGGTAAGGTCGTGTCCTCTCCCGGCGACCTCCTAACCGTCTTGGCTTTTTTGGTCCCGGGGGAAAGGGAGGTGGCAAGGTTGAACATCCAGGCATTGCTTCTGGCGGCCTGGGCCTTCGCCATCTCCCTGGAAGCCTTCAGCCGATCCAACGCGCTCGGCTGGGAAGACATTAGGGAGAAGTTATTTCCTGCGAGGAAGAAGGGGAAGAAAAAGCTCGATCACTAGCCGTGGCGGGCGGTATTCATAGTTTTGGACATGGGACCCACCGAAAGATTCCCGCCACGTCAGCCGAATCGGCGAACACCAGGGGTTGGATGTATCTTCGCGAGCTCAAGACAACCTCGCGAAGAGCGGGGATTGTGTACAACCCCGATGTTCGCCTGGAAGGATCCTTGGTTCGCATACCCCAGGGGGCGAGTCAAGGATGGGCGAGTCAGGCGGGGCGAGCCCAAGAAGAGCGAGAGGCCCCAGAGGCAGGCGAGCCAGCCGGTCGGAGGAGCTCGCTAGGCAGGTCCGGGACCCTGAGGTACAAATAGCCATTTCTGGGGTACCAATAGCCATTTCTGGAGTACAGTTAGCCATTTAGGCGAGCTCGGCCCGCTAAGGAGCGGTTCGGCAGGCGAGCCGTGGAGGCGGGCGAGTCAGCCGGTAGGAGGAGCTCGCTAGACGGCTTAGGCGAGCTAGCCAGATCTTTTGGCGAGCCCCGTGTTCGCTGAACAGGTTAGGGGTCCCTGGTTCGCCGACGCCTAGGGTGGTTCTTTACCAAAAAACCCTGGTGGTCTGCGGGTAGCCCCTCCGAACAGCGGAGTTTGGCTGTTAGCAGACCAATCCGGTGTGCGGATAGTAAGAAGGGACAGCGGGATTTGGCTATTGACAGACCACAAAACTAAAATCTATAAATAGGACCTCAAGGGCACCTTTGGAGAGGATCTCACTTGAGCTTCGCTCTCCTTAGGCTTGCTTTGGTTAGCATTTCCAAAGCTCTCCAAGGTGCCCAAGTCTCAGCTTTGGCTTGGGAGGGGAAGCGCTCAACGATCTTCCGGGTTAGTGGAGGGACCTCCTCGCTGTGACTAAGGTCCTAGTCAAACTCCTAATCTTCCGTCCACCCTCCTCGAGGGATCAGTAAGGACTAGCCACCCCTCATTTCGGTGAGGGCCCCGAGCTCCACAGGAGACCGATAAATCGGTTTCAACAAGGACTATCCTAGTACTTCCTTATACTTTGAGCCTACCGCTCGCAGGACTATCTAGTCCTTCCTTATACTTCGAGCCTACCGCTCGCAGGACTATCTAGTCCTTCCTTATACTTCGAGCCTACCGCTCGCAGGACTATCTAGTCCTTCCTTATACTTCGAGTCTACCGCTCGCAGGACTATATAGTCCTTCCTTATACTTCGAGCTTACCGCTCGCAGGACTATCTTGTCCTTCCATATACTTCGAGCCTACCGCTCGCAGGACTATTTAGTCCTTACTTATACTTTGAGCCTACCGCTCGCAGGACTATCTAGTCCTTCCTTATACTTCGAGCCTACCGCTCGCAGGACTATCATGTCCCTCCTTATACTTCGAGCCTACCGCTCGCAGGACTATCTAGTCCTTCCTTATACTTCAAGCCTACCGCTCGCAGGACTATCTAGTCGTTCCTTATACTTCGAGCCTACCGCTTGCAGGACTATATAGTCCTTCCTTATACTTCGAGCCTACCGCTCGCAGGACTATTCATGTGATTTTTACACATGGGCACACCACTGCTTCTGATGCTAGTTTGTCCTCAAACTAACTCGAGCGGGGGTGTCCCATGGTTTGTGGACTTCTTTCTCGTTGGAACATTTTTTTAATTGATACTAGTTGTAAGATCCCTCTCCCGCACCTGGAGAGTTCCCGGATCTTATGCCCAGAACCGCTGTCTTACGGTGACGCTAAAACCCGAGTTAGCCTCCTCTACAAGACGTTGATCCTGCCTGCAAGAATGACCAACCAGGCCAACATGAGATAAGAAGTAAAATAAGTAAACAAGTCCATAACCACACATCTATATGTATTAAAATAATGCAAGTCCACCAATGAGTATAATAAAAGAAAGAAAGTAAGGGCTTATGCCCGATACATGTCCAAAATAAAGTGGAACATCTCTCTCACTCTACATCTTTGCAGAAGCTATCGAACTCTTGTCATCACATGTCTGTAGTTGTTCCTGCAACAACGGGTAGTGGTTGCTTTGCTTCATCCCGTCCTCCTGGCATGTCTCCTAAACGGGGTCCTGCTGCTCCGGCACATCATCCCTAAAATGATGCGGTCTACTGACCGTTAGTGGAAGAACTCCATAGTTAAGCATGCTCGGGATGGAGCAATTTTCGGGATGGGTGATCTCCTGGGAAGTCCTCGTAGGGGCGCTTAATTTGATCACTTCTCATTAAAGAGAGGATGTGGCCACCAACAACCCACCAGTGGACTGGAGAGGGGTTGGGTGCATGGGATGCATCCCATTTGGTTAAGCTGAACCCTTTCGAGCTGGATGCTGAGGGTGCCGACGGTCGTCCTTGCGAGTTGTGTGCTGGGGAGACCGTTACAAAGAAGGCATCCCAGATTGATAGATTGGGGAGGCCGCAACAAAACCTGACCGCTAACAGCTGTCGCATATACTCACAAAAATATGAGCATCCTTGAATGTTGTGGGCCAGTAGAAGCCCGCCTCTAGCACCTTCCTTGCTGTCCGGTTCGCTTGGTAGTGCCCATCGGTTGGCACTTCGTGGCAGTGCCGCAACACTTGCAGGCCTTCCTCTCTCAAAATACACCTCACACCACTTGATCCGTGCAGACATGAAATAAAAAGAGATCTTCCTAAAATTAAATTTTCAAGTCAGAGTAGAATTTCTTCTTTTGCTGACTTGAGAAATCTTTTGGAAGCACCTGTGCCACTAAATTGTTGGCAAAATCTATGAACCAAGTGGTAGAAGAAGTCGTTACCTTATTGAGTGCGAGGAGGCGCTCTTTAGGGAATTTGTCATCGATGTCGGCCTCCACAAGTGTATCCACAGTAGGATTCTCTAAGCGCGAAAGTTGGTTGACCGCCAAGTTCTCCGCTTCTTTCTTGTCCCGGATCTCCAAGTCAAATTCTTCCAAGAGGAGGATCCATCTCAATAATCGGGGCTTGGAATTCGCCTTGTTCAACAAGTACCTAAGGGTAGAATGATCGGTAAAAATTATAACCTTGGAGAGAGTAATATAAGATCTTAACTTGTCAAACACAAAGATGATGGCCAGAAATTCTTTTTCCGTAGTGGTGTAAATGGCCTGTGCAGATGCGAGTGATTTGCTAGCATAATAAATCCGGTGAAAATATTTGTTTACCCGCTGGACTAAAATGGCTCCTACCGCAAAATCGCTCGCATCACACATAATTTCGAATGGTAAAGACCAATCTGAAGCTACTAAAATCGGAGAATTTGATAAGTTTATCTTTAATAAAATTAAAGGCTATTAAACATTCATTGTCAAACAAAAAGAAGACTCTTTTTCTAAGAGGTGCGTTAACGACTTTGTGATTTTGGAAAAATTCTGTATAAAACGCCGGTGGAAACCTGCGTGGCCCAAAAAACTTCTAATTGATTTAACGTCCGTAAGAGGGGGATTTTCTCAATTACCTCAATCTTGGCCCAATCTATTAGAATTTTTCCGTTAAGTGGACTCGATTCATCGAGACGACCCAAAAAAGTCGTACACAAAAATTAGAATCTATTTGGCCTCTTACGTGCGCGTGATAATTTAATCGCGTGAACTATCGAAGCCTGTGATAGGTGGGCCAGATCATCTCATAACTTAATGTCGCGAACTCGGTCTCACCCTAGGCACAAAATTCGGCTTGTATTTTGGTATAATATTAATTCTTGCCTAATTTTTGGAGTTTCATATTCTCCTATTTATTTTGGATTTAATGGGATTAATTTCCCCATTATTTTGTAACTCCAAAAGAGGTTCTCTTATTAAAGCCTCTCGGAGTTTTATGCCAATTAGCTGAGCATTTTTCGGACCATTCAGTCTTGCGTGAACTAGGGCGAAATATGGAGTTTTCTTTCTCGTTCTTTACGTAACAACTGAAAACTCATCTTCTTGGTTTTGGATCGCCTTCAGTTTTCACGGCAACAGAGAACAGTTTCTCTGCCATTTCATAGAGCAAAAGGACAGATCTAGAGAGAAACTACCGAACTTCATCACTCTGTTTAGAATTTGGGTTCTGGATCGACATCAAGCCTGACGGCATGCAGTCTACTTCTTCTACACGTCAGATCTTGACGAGATCTTCATTCTCACGTGAGGATCTGCAGATCCGATTTTATCTCCATTTGGTTTTGGAGAGAGGGAAGAAGCATCGGCCAATAACGGCCATACACATCGCTTTCTTGAGGAGGACAGTGCAGGATCCGTGCATGTTTTGACCGAAAGTCAACATATTTTCATGCTTTGACCATGGATTTCATTGTTGCAAGCTTTGGGTTTTCACATCATGGGATTCTGGCTACCATAGAAATGAGAAAAGCTGCCTCCCCTACTTTGGCAACCTGGTATCTGTTTTCAATTCTTCATTATGATGGCATATTGATTATACAATCTGATCAAAGCAATCTGCGATTTATACCTATAGATCTCACTCAATGAATTAAGATTAGATTTAATTGAGTGTTAAATAGATTTATACCTTCATACACAGGATCTAACATATTGTTTCATCTAATTAGAATTATAATTATTATATTGGATCAAGTGTCACAAATATAATCACGGTTGATTCATATAAGCTCGGTTTGTGCTAACTTTTCTTTTGTTGTAGTGATCCAAAGATAAAGATAAACTTGTTTAGTAGCAGGAATCTCAAATGCCTTGGATTTTTCAAGGAAGCACACATCAAGGTTTCTAAGGATATCCACTATGATGAAGCCCGTGCTTGAAGCAAAAATTGGTATACATTAATTTTCGCATTTTATTAGTATACTTGTTTGCTTCACTTAATTATTTGAGTGTTCTTGATTTATCAATCAGTTGAAAAATTTAATTATGCATTTACACTCCAACTGAGATTAATTGATTTTGAATAAGACGATCCTGTGCTTCGTCGTCACCACCTTCAGATTTGTGTCATCTTAGATTTTTCGATAACACAATTTTGTGGTGATGCATCCACCTACATTTTTTTCACACGATCGACCTCGATCTCTTTACTAGAAACTTTATTGCTGAGGACTAACCCCTTCCGGACCATGAAATGACACTTTTCTCAATTAAGAACTAAATTTGTGCATTCGCAGCGTTGAAGAACACGATTGACATTAGTTAAACACGATTGAAAAGAATTTCCGAAAACGGAAAAGTCATCCATAAAGACCTCCATCACATCCTCTACCAACTCGTCAAATATCACATGCATAAATCTTTGGAATGTAGTTGACGCGTTACAAAGGCCAAACGACATCTTCGATAAGCGAAGGTGCCAGACAAGTAAAAGTGGTTTTCTCCTGGTCTTTGGGTAAAATTGGGATTTGAAAATATCCTGCAAGACCATCGAGAAAACAGTAGGAGTGATCGGAAAGACGTTCTAAAATTTGGTCAATAAACGGTAACGGAAAGTGGTCTTTTCGAGTGACATCATTTAGTTTTCTATAGTCGATGCACATCCGTCAACCCGTAACAGTGTGAGTCAGAATTAATTTGTTATTTTCATTGGCAACTACCGTCATACCGCCCTACTTTGACACGACTTGTACAGGGCTAACCCACATACTATCCGAAATCAGGTAGATAATTCCCGCATCTAAAAACTTGATTACTCAACCTTAATGACATCTTTCATATTGGGATTAGGTCGTCGTTGAGGCTGAATGGTGCTGCGAGAATTATCGTCTAATAAGATTTTATGCGTGCAAAAGGAGGGGCTAATCGCCTTTATATCATTAATCTGCCAAGCTATGGCACAACGGTGTTTATTTAAAACTTGAATTAATTCGGAAATTTTTGATTAAAACAGAGGAAATTATGACATGTAATTTAGATTTTTTTTCCAAAAAGGCATATTTTAGATGATCAGGGAGTTGTTTCAGTCCGAGAGTGGGTGGTTCTTCATAAGAGGTTTTAATTTTAATATTGTATCCGCTAATCGGCTCAGGGGGCAAAGAACGAGGGAATTTTTTCAAACAAAATAGTTCGGCATGCGCCGAATCGTCAAAAGATGGTGTAACAAAATTAGAAAATAAAGAAAAAATTTCTTCAAAAGATGCTTCTAAATTAAAACATGAATCATTATTTGAGAGAGAATTGCGCATAGAGGAGTTAATATTGAAAGTAAATTCATCGTCTTCAACCCGAAAGAGGAACTTTTCGTTACTCACATCAATTATAGGGAGGGTGGTGGCGAAGAAGGGGTGGTCGAGTATGAGGGGTACTTCGGCATCCTCTTCGATGTCAAGAATGACAAAGTCCATTGAAAAGATAAACTTGTCAACCTTGACGAGCACGTCCTCCACAACCCCTACCAGATACTTAACTGAACGATCCGCTAGTTGGATACTCATTCTCGTTGGGCTCGGATCAGCCAATCCTATCTTCTTAAACAATGAATATGACATTAAATTTATGCTAGCGCCCAAATCGACAAGTGCGTGCTTTACTATTTAATTGCCAAATAAACATGAGTAGAGAATCGTCCCAGGTCATTAAAAATTTTGGGGCAATTTATTAAGTAGAATCGCCAAGCATTCCATGTTGAGAGAAACATGCGAAATATCTTCAAGTTTCTTTTTATATGAAAGTAACTCCTTAGATATTTCACATATTTGGGCATTTGAGAGATTGTGTCGCAGAAAGAAACATTTATGTGAATTTGTTTTAAAATTTCTAATTTTTTTATACTGTTCCTCGACTCGCTCGTTTCTAACTTTAGACGGATGAGGGGGAGCAGAATTAGAAGTATTTAGAGATAAATTAGAAAATAACACAGGAGGGGGTGAAGCAGAAACTTACCTCCTTTCCGCTGTGGAGGGTGATTGCATTTGCATTTTCTCATGAATCCGGCTATGTGTTGCCAGGCAAAGCTCCATGCCGACGTTCAGAGATCATTTTGGCAAGCTGTCCAATTTGATTTACTAAGTTTTTCATAGATTCGGTGAGATTCCGGATATTGGAGTCATTCGAGGTGACATATTTTGAAAAGGCCTCTTCAATTGAAGAGGGCTTCGGTGGTTGCGCTGAAATCCATGTGGATTTATATTTGGGAGACGCTGGGCATTGCCTTGGTTGCTCCATGAGAAATTCGGATGATTCCTATAACCCGGATTGTAAGTGTTATTATACGAAATATTGGTCGGGTTAAAGGAAGGCCGAGGTGGATTCCCCATGTAGTCAACCTGCTGTTCTATTAGATTATTATTATTATTAGCCCAAGAAGGAGTGGCGAAGGAAGCAGACATCTCCGCGACTTGCTTACTTAACCGTTCGATTTGTAAGGCTAGATTAGCCATAACATCTACTTCAAAAAGTCTGGTTGGCTTGTTAGGGCGCGATCGGGGCACATTCCGCTAGTAGGCATTCATGGTCATTCCCTCAAAAAGCTCTTGAGCAGCCTTCGGGGTTTTATTATCTAGAGTGCCCCCGACGGATGCATCAAACATCTGCCTCATTTGAAAATTCAAACCATTATAAAAAGTTTGCATCTACACAAAAGTTCTTTGAAGCGCTCTCATGTATCGTTGAGAGTCTCCGAAACAATTTGCATAAAAGAGACGATATCGGTGCGTAATTTAGCAGTCTTGGCCGGAGGAAATATTTGAATCTAGGAGAAGATCAACATGAATTCTCTACCCAGCATACTGAAATAGTGGAAGAAAAAGAAATTCACCAAGAACCTGCTGCCCAAGGTATTGCAATAGTTGAGGGGGAGTTCTTCTTGGAAAACTCTGCCCAAGAGACTGAGCTGCTGGAAGAAGGTGAGAGGTCAACCACTGAGGTGATTGAGGGGGAGTCTCATCAACAAGACTCTGCCAAGAATGATCTTGACCTGGATGAAGTTAGCCAAGTCATCAAGAAAATTGTAGAGGAAGAATTAGAAGAACTAGTCTCCACAGGGATGAAGATAGTTCTATGGAAAGGAAAGAGTGTGCTGGAAGATCCAAACACTCACAAGCTCACCTCTTAAACTTCTACTCCTGATTGTCTCTATGAGGACTATGAGTCTTATACATGTCCATCACACAGTGCTGTTGCAGAAGTGCCAAAACTTCAATCTCCATCAACAAGTGAAGTACCTCATGGTTCTTTACTAGCTCAACTGCAAGTCCCGCTGGACAATCAAAGGAGTCAAATAGAAGGCTTTGTGCACAAAACAGTCCAAGGACTAAGGACTGAGATGAATGCAAATTTTACAACTCTACAAGAAGAAATGCACCATCTAAATGCTCAAACACTTCATTTCTTCATGAAAGCTGCAAATATTATAGATGCCACTGCACAACAAAATGACATGACTCACAAAGGCCTGCAAGAAATAGTGGATAATCAAGTTATCACTGGAGAAAATCTTCACATATCCTTTCAAGAAACATCTAACCATATGGCAGAAGACGGGACAAATATACTGGATAAAATGGACTTCTGCAGTCAATTGTTGGATGAGCATCTGCTTCAAACAAAGAACACCATGACTGCAGGGGTGATCTTTTGATTCTGAAGAAGCTATATGCACACATGTATTTGAAGAAATTAGAAAGGGGGAGAAGACCATTACTCAACAAACTGCTCAACAATTTATATGGATGCCCAATGCCACTAGGGAGGCCCTGGATTTATCACCAAGAAATTATTCCCCAGAATTAGAATTATCCTCAGCTGCTTATGATTACACTCCTCCAGCTAATTATGAAGAATCTTGGAATGATTATGTCTACTCTCCTCCAGCTGATCAAGCAGGGCCTTCTTCATCTCATAAGAGGAAGATTGTCCCCACTGAAGAAGAAATGATGGCCAGACAAAGAAGGAAGTTAGAAATATAGAACTTACCTGATTATGAAGTATAGAGCCCTGAGTCCAAGACCATCATCTTGTACATATGGGAAAATTTTGGAAAGTTAGGCATCAATACTTCCAGATATTATAATTCTGTAGAGTGGGACAAGCATGAAAAATAGAAGGCAAAGAGGAGAATTCACAGGAGGAATCATCCAAATGGACCACCTCCTCCTCCAAGATACATCCCTAATCCTGGGCTATTTCCAAAGATAGAAGAGGAAAGCTATTATAGAGAGCTGAAAAACTTTATAGCTTGCCTTGAACTTTTGTTGAATTTACACTTATTTATCTTAATGTTGAACTCTATGATGTTTGGACCCATTTACTTACATAATCTGGAATGCTCTTGCTCTCTAAGTATTTTTGTCTTATTATCATTTTTATGTCTATATGTCTATTGTCATATGAGGTTCTGACTTCTTCAAATCGGAGGAGATTGTTGAGAATATTGTTCACAAGATTCCTGATTTGAAGAAGGCCTCAAGATGACAATAAACATCTTCTATTTGATGCATGTATGATTTTTGATGTGATGGGTACGATAGAAATGCTTGGCTAATATAATATTAGGCTTATGGTCACCCAAACAAGGTTTTTGCCCTTGTAATCCCTTAAGATGCAAAACTCATATTGACCTATGATCTAATCCTATATTAGACATGTCATTATCATGAGAAAAATCAGCATAGTTAAAAGAAATTAAAGGAAGAAACAAAGATTAGTCTAACAAATGTCAACTGCATTGACTGAAAGATTAAGGAAAATATCGACTGCATTGAATGGAAGTTAAGTAATTTATCGACTACATCGGTTGGACAGTTAAGTAATTTGTCGACTGCATCGACTAGACAGTTAAGTAATTTGTCGAATGCATTGACTAGATAGTTAAGTAATTTGTCGACTGCATCGACTAGAAGACTACATGATTTATCGACTGCATCGTCCAGACTGTGACCGAAGGAACTTTCAAGGATTGATTGCTTAAGTATGGATTGCATGAAGTTGTGTTCTTGAGGTGCAGGTAGTCGACTACATCATATCTATAAGTATTGAGGGATTTTATGGACTACATCATATCTATAAGTACTGAAGGATTTTATCGACTACATAGATTATTTTGTCAACCTGAAGCATGTTCTAATGGCCATATGCTGAGATCAAGCCTCAAATTGCACAGTCATTCAAATTGATTTGAATTCCGCTTTCTGTTGCAATAATCAAGGCTCTTTAAGAGGAAATAGATTATACTCATTGATTTCAGATTGCTGGCATTTAAAGAACTTTCCTTAAGGAAAATCTCTAGTCATTGAAGCATTCCTTTTCCAGAAGCAAGGCCTCTGCTGATCCAGTCTCCTATATAAGGGGATATAAAAATTGAACAAGACATAGAAATACATACATTTACAAGAAGACACGCCTGCATACACTTAGAAAGATTTTCTATGTAAGCATTTTGCAGTGCTCAAGCTATAGAATTCTGTCTAGTCTACAACCACTGCAATCCTGAGAGAGATTTCTTCCAAGGCTCAACAGAACTATTTTCTTTCTGAAGAACATTTCTCTCTTGAGTAAGTCTTCTCGATTCTGCCACATTCATTTCAAGCAGATATATTCAAAGACTGATTAAGGAAGAAGAAGCTTTCATAGTGCTTCTATTGAAAACTCAAGTATTGTTGGTTGAGTCAAAATCTGTACAAATTCTTTGTAATTGTAGGGTCCTTTTTGGATCTGAGTTTGTTGTAGGATTCTAGTGGGAATCTGAGCTGTATGATCATTGTGATCTGAGGTAGGGTTCTTTGAAAAAATCTAAGTGTAGATATCTTTTTGGAGAGATTGAGGTAGGGTTGCTTTTGGCCTGAGTGTAGGATCTTGTGTTTTAAGATTTGAGTTGTAGGACCTTGTGTTAATGGCCCGAGGTAGGGCACTGTAGTTCCTGAGTTGTAGGAGTCAATGAATCTGAGTGTAAGATCATTTGATCTGAGAAATTTGGAGAAGTTGGCCTAAGATAACACTTTGCTAGATATGTGAAGGGGAAAGTGGATGTGCCCATAATTGGGGAACCACTATATATCATGGTGTATTGTGCTGTGGATTGTGCTTCTTTATTGTTTTGTTGTGCTTAAAAGTAGATAGTTAAAAACAAAGCATAAATCTCTTAAAACACATATTCACCCCCCCCCCCCCCCTCTAGGTGATTAGACAACAACCCTTATCTTTCAACCTCTATCTCTCTAAATATGCTTCCCTAGCATGGTCTTCGCAGCTCCCAAGTCCTTCATCGTAAATGTGGAGCTCAACTGCCACTTTGTCTCGACAATGCACACAGTGCTCCTCCCTACTATCAGCATGTCGTCAACAAAAATGAGTAAAATAATGAAATACTCTTGATCATACTGCTTCACAACACGCAGTGATCAAGGGTGGTCCTCCTGAAGTCGATCTACTCATAAAATCTTCGAACTTCTTATACCACTATCGCGGGGCCTGCTTCGGGCCATACAAACTCTTCTTCAGACGACAGACTAGGCTCTCCTTCCCTTTCACCCCAAAACCTTCAAGTTTCTCCATATAAAGCTACTCCTCAAGATTGACATGCAAAAAGGCGGTCTTGACATCAATCTGCTCAATCTCCAGGTCTAGCCTTGTAGCAAAGCCAAGAATAACCCGGATAGACGACATCTTCATAAAAGGAGAGGAGATCTCATCAAAGTTAACTCCCTATTTCTGACTGAAACCCTTCACCACTAATCTGACCTTATATCTAAGTGGGGTCGAGAGGTCTCCGTGCTTTACTCTAAAAATCCATCGATTCTTCAGATCCTTCTTGCCCTTAGGCAATCGTACCAACTGCAATCGTACCAACTTATATGTATGGTTCTCATACAGAGACTACATCTCCTCCTACATAGCACACATCCACTTTTTCTTCTCTAAACCATGCATTGCTTCATCAAAGCACTCAGGCTCCCCCGCATCAGTCAACAAAATATATTGAGTGACATAGTATCTCGAATATGGGTGTCTGACTCGATCAGACCTCCGTGGAGCAAGCTCAGCTGCTGGTATAGGCACATCATCTGTGATATCCTATATAGGATCTTCATCAGTAATGATCTCATGATCTGGAAGTATTTCAGTACCTTGTTCTGGCTCAGGCTCGGCGGCTTCCTTAATGTCATCACCTCCAACCATTGGAGACTATGTAATAGTGCGAGAGTCAGCCTTCTCAATCTTCTCAGGATCAACCATAGTTTGATCCTCACAAAATATTACGTCGTGATTGTGTATAAGTTTATTCTCAACTGGATCAAAGAACATGTAGCCAAACTCGCCGCTGCATCCATATCTCAGAAAGATGCATTGTCGGGTCATTGAATCCAACTTCGATCTTTCATCCTGAGGGACGTGCATAAAGGACCTACAGCCAAATACCCTCAAGTGACTGTATGAAGGGTCTTTCCCATACAATACCCAATCAGGAACATCCACCTATAATGCATAACTGGGAGATAGGTTGACGTGTGCAGCTGTATATAAAGCCTCACCCCAAAACATGCAAGGTAACTTTGACTTAGATAGCATACACCTCACCCTATCCATCAAGGTTTTATTCATTCTTTCAGCTACGCCATTCAGTTGCGACATCTTGGGCGGAGTCTTTTCATGTATGATCCCTTAATCTTTGTAGTATTCATCAAATGCACCAATATAATCTCCCCCATTGTTGGACCTGATGCACTTTAGCATATTCCCGGATTGACTCTCCACCTCAGCGTGAAATTTCTGAAAAAGTATCGAAAACCAAGAACCGACCCTTATGTGTTTGGAACCGGAACCGGCCCACAGTCCTATAGTATGGAACCGGAACTAAACCGTTCGGTTCGGTTCCGATTCGGTTCTCGGTTTGAAGCAATAAGTATGTCACCATTAAATAAGTTGGATATAAATAGTTTAATATCCAAACAAGTATGACATGGATACAATAATTCACTCGAAGATAAAATATTTAGTTTACTGCACATAAATGAGAAAGCTGAACTCTCTAATATAGTAATATAAGTTATTAACTTATAAAATTATAAGTTATAAATATAGTAATAAATCAGAAAATTAAGGCTATAAAATTATAAGTATAAAACTATAATTTCAAGGCTATAAAATCATATACGTGTACCAAGTAACGGACCACGCTAAGTTTATAATTAATAAATAAACATATATATTCAGTTCATGCCGGTTCTCAGGTACCCAACTGTTAGAACCAAGAACCGAACTGAACTACTGGTTCTATTTTTTTAGGAACCATACCCAAACCGACTGAACTAGGAACCACCCGAACCGGGCGGTTCGGTCCGGTTTTTGGTTCTTCGGGTATTTTTGCACACCCTTACATCCAAGGGTTACTCGTCTAGCGATCCGGCTCGACGACTTGACAGGCAATGACAAAAGGACTAAGAGAGCAACAACAGAACCTCAGGTGTTGCGGCAAGGAGGTCCCACCACGTATCTAGAAGCTCAGAAGAGACTTCCCCTCCACAACCAAAGATGACCGAACAAGGTACGAGGAAGGCACCGACTTGGCGAGTATCAAAAGTGATGGCCAAGGATGACGGGTCCAAGAGTTCGAAAGTAGGGTTCCAAAAGCTCAGCCAAAGGTGTCTATCCAAGTACCCCTGGGGTCCTATTTATAGGAAAACCAAAGGGGATGGGTGTCTTATTTATAGCCCAACCCAACCCAGCGACCATGCGACATTTGAGGGGATCTCGCATAGCTTCGGCGAGCATCTCCTATGTTCGCCCTCCTTGTCAAGTATGAGGGGCTGCTCGCACATGCTCGCTTATACTCGTCTAGGCCTTCTAAATTTCCTGCTGGTCGAATTGTCTTTAATCTTTGACTTCTGGCTTCCGCTTTGACCTTTTGACTTTGACTTCTGCCTACATGGCCTGAATCGGGTCCCACCTTAAAAGGATATGGGTTGTACACAATCCCTGCTCTTTGCAAGCAATGAAAGAGCTCGGAAAGAAACATCCAACTCTTATTCAGTGAGCTGCTCCTGGCGAGTATCGGTCCTACTCGGTATCAGCCTGGCTGGCTCCGGGATTCGATATATAGACGGGTCTTTTATTGTACTGCCTATCTGAACTCGCACAAGATGTCGCTCACTGCCGAGGAACCATTTTGGGCGGATGTAGCCTCTCTGGAGAGTTTCTTGGGTACTCCTAGTCGGAAGCATGCTCGAGAGGGGGCTCCTGCGAGCACCCAAAGTGAAAGATGTCGTCGATCCTCCCGCCGACCAACAAGGGGCTCCTGCGAGCACCCAAAGAATAATCAGTGAGTTGGGCCTCGCTGATGATGTCGAGAAACCTGCTCACGAGCCCTTCGCTCCACAGGTCACTCCTATGGTGGATCTTTCAGGGTCCCAGACCCGGTCGCGCCCCGAACTCGCTTCCTCATGAGGTAGAGATTTCATACTCACCGGCTAGATCACCGCCATGTTGTTTCTATTTTTTGAGATGATGATAGTGTTTTTATTTATTTGCAGACCCGTCGACTTCTGGAGCTCTTAGAGAGCCTCTGGTCATTCCTCCCCTGCGATCAAGTCCAATGGTCGCACTAGGAGCTCAGCCGGTGGTGTGAGTTGGTCGATCCGTATAGATCCACCATGGTTCGTCGTCGGTGCTAGCGGGCAAGGGGCCTCCTGCGGATGGGTCCTCGCGGCCTCCTGCGAGCGATCAAGGGGGTCCTTCGGTGAGCAGTCTACCTCCTCCGCCTCTGGTTACTTCCCAACCCGCTTCTGCGAGCACTTCGCAGTGCCCGCAAGCGACCTTCTGCCGCCGCCTCCCATGTCGCCATCAGTCAACGCTCCTACCGACATCCGCCATGGGGGGAACGGGGGCTCTTTGGGCATCTTTGCCCTGCGAGGGGGTGGGCGACCACTAGATGGTCGCGACAGGGGGTGTGCTGATGATGTCTCTCGGTGACCTGCTATGTTGCCGCTGCGCCAAGCTTCAGCGAGCAGGGATCACCCAGGGGGTTCCTCGTCGGGTCGGAGAGATACCACCCGTCGCAGCACTTCTCCACGTCGGGTCTGGTCTCCTCGACGGGGTCGATCTCGCATCCCTCGTCATGATGCAAAGAATTTTGCCCCTCAGAATGGTACCTTAGCCGCCTTTGTGTAGTCTTCTTTCCTTCTCTTTGGAATTCTCGCTAATCGTGTGGTTGTCTTCTTTTTTGGCAGCTCGCGCGTCTACCCGGGGTGGAGCACTGATCGATGTCATCAGACTCCCACCCTGCGAGTATCAGGAGAGGAATGCTCGTGCTTATATGGAGCTGGAGGTGAAGTTCAATCATCTGGCCATCTGCGAGCCTCATCGCCGTATCTCCGCGCTGGAGGTGCGAGTAACAAAGCTCGAGGAGTTTGAGGCGAGGCTAGTCGATGCTGAGTCCCGGTTTCACTTGATAAACGAGCTGGAGCGGCGAGTGGCTATGATAGAACATCGCCAGCAGCTCCACCATGAGGAGATGGTCGGCATGCGAGCAAGCATGGGCTCGGCGGGAAGGCTGGCGAGGATTGAGGATCAGCTCCGTAAGGGAGAGGAGGTCGATGGCCTCCGAGCATTTCAAGCGCGCATGTAATATGTGCTGGGCCGGGCGACATCCTCTTCCGTTTGACGCGCATCCTCTAGGCCCTTAGCAGTTTTTTATTTCCTTTTTTGTCAATTAATCGCCGATCGACGACTATGTAATAAAAACTTCATTTTTATTCATAATATCATTTGGCGAGCATTTAATCTCGTCTTTGATTTGTTGTTTTGATTCTTGCGATGATGTGTTGGTCGTGCCTTCTTTAAACCGCTTGTTGAGTATTGATACTGGATGGTCGTACGCATTTGGCGAGCTTTCATGTATTTCTGTGTAGGTCCTTGCGAGTTGAAGGTCGGCGATTGTAAGGACCCCCTTTTTCAAACCAAGGGGATCCTTATGCCCAGGGCGAGCGTCCCCCAAAGAGGTTCTCGTGTCTGAAGAGGTCTCACCCTCTTACCTGACCCACGACCCAATTGGCGGAACATTCGCCCTGTAAGACTATTGCATCATTACAGAAAACATTCACAGAGTATAAAAAATTTTTGCGGAAGCAAGGCATCACAGAACATCCCAACATGATATAGATAAATAATAGATGAAAACAACAAAGGGTTATATAAAGTCTCGCAGCAAAACCAACATAGTCATAAGACGACAAAATATCTAGTCAAAATAAATCTCTCATCTTCTCCTCTCTCAAGATAGTACCCTCACGTCCGCATAAATCGTCCTAGCTGGCTCAGAGAATTCCTCGTCATCATGGGCACGTCTACGCTCGTCCATCCTCTCCTGCTCCGTTGGTAGGCGAATCGGTTCCTAAAATGATAACGTACAAGAGTACGTTAGCCACGACGGACCAAGTAAATCCCACGCTCCTCCCCAGCCCCCTAATGGGTACCAGGAAGAACACCTGCAAGGAAAGTTAGCACAATAGCCGAAGCAAATATATATGCTAGAGTTATACAAATGAAGCAGTAATCCTTCAACAATTTATAAAGAGGGAAACACTAAAGTAGAAAGTTCACCCGCCATCGTATAACCCTTCCTGGCGGTGGTTATACGATGTCGGACCAAGGTGAGAGTATAAGTAATGTAAATATATGATATGATGAGCTTGTATTGTTATCCTCCCTATATCACTCGAATGATGTGTCTCAATCACTTTCCCCTATGTCGACATAGTGACCTGTTAAGAGAAGGAGCTCACTTCTCAGTCCTCACCGTCGTGGCCAGATGGTGACAGTGGGTCGGTCGTTCCCACTTCTAGGTTATGTATACACCCCAACTACCTAGGCCTCCGTACCTCTGTGAAGAATAGGTACTCTCGGTGGGAACACATCCTCACCTCGTGCGGAGACCCTCTCGGCACATAACCAAATAGGTGTGAGACGGACCTGTGTGAAAGGGGTAGCTAGACTCCGGTCCTCTTCACTACCCGAAACGAAAGAGTTCGTCGTCACAACTTCTCCCATAGTGTATATTATGGTGAAGCCGACGAACCCGCCACCTCGGTAACCATGCACCCTCCCATATTTCCATGCGTGGGTAATGAATGAAATGGCTACATGAAAATACTCATAAAATTTACAAGTGCTTACGGATCGATTTATAATTTGATATTCATCGGGTGATCAAGCTAGCAATAACAAACTTACAAATATGAGAATCATGTTATCATGTATACAACACTTTTGAATCATTTAGACCAATTCGTGATAAGTTTAAAATTACTTAAATGCTTCAAATCAGAAATATTACAATATGAAAGTTGTAGAGAAAATATTCATCTAAAATAGTATATCTAACATGCATGTTCTGATTTGGCTTCAAAGACCTCCAAAACAGGGACTGAAGTTTACTAGTAATAACTGTTTTTGACAAAAACAGAAATATAAATTTAAGTTGCCTTTTTGAGGGCTAAATTTAAATTATTTGGAGGTAGCTGATTTGAAAATTTGAAACATAAATCTTGTAGTACATATGTCCAACTACAATATCATGTATCACATGCATTCTCTAAATCTGAACTTAAACTCTCCAAAACAGAGGTTGAAGTTCACTTAAAATAATTGTTTGTAAACAAGACAGGAGTCTGAATTTAGGTTGTCATGTTGTGAGCTAAATTTAAATTATCTAGAGGCTTTAAGTCAGAAGCATCAAAACATAAATATTTTTGAGAAAACATCCAACAATAAATATGTGTCTCACAAGTCAAAACAGAGGTTGAAGTTTACTAAAAATAACTGTTTACAAGCCAAAACAGCAAACTAGAACTATTTTGATATGGTTGAGGCCAATTTTAATTTGTTCAGTAACATCAGATCATAAAACTAAAAGCATGAAACTTGTAGGGAAAACATTAATCTTTAATAGTGTCTCTCCTATGTATTTTCTGATTTGTTCTCTAAGGCCTCCAAAATAGAGACTAAAGTTTACTAATAAATATCAGTTTCAGGTCTAAAAGGTTCCTGAACGATTAAATATATTTTTCGAGGGAAAAAATAAATTAGTTAGGTGATCCGAATAAGACAACTCAAAACATCAAAGTTGTAGATAACTAAACGTTCTACAAATATAGGTCTCACAATTATTTTCTAAATCGGCCTCTAAGATCTCCAAAAAAGAGCCTAAAGTTTACTAAAAATATCAGTTTCACGTCTAAACAGGAATCTGGATTTCCAGAACGATTAAATATACTTTTCGAGGGCAAAAATAAATTAGTTAGGTGATCCGAATAAAAAAAATCAAAACATGTAAGTTGTAGGAAAAACATTAACCTTTAATAGTGTATCTAATGTGTATGTTCTTATTTGGCCTCTAAGGTATTGATGCGATAATTTCGGCAAGTGCACCGGTCGCGCAAGTAATAATAATGGGGAAAATCCCCGAGTGTCGGTCTCTTGAGGAACACAGTAAGGTGGAGTTAGGTTTCGAGGAAGGACTTGAGATTGAAGTCCTTAACGTGGATGGAATGCGGAGGAGTTGGGTTGGCTTTTGGAAAAAAAACAAAATAAAAGCTAACAACTACTCCTATGCAATGCCGCTATGCAAAGCTTCGCTTGGCGGGATGGAGACTAGGCAGGCCTTGAGCGCGCTGCGTCGAAAGGGCGGCTGGACGAGTAGGCAAACGGATCGAACTATGCAGGCCTTGAGCGCGCTGCTTCGTTAGGCGGGATGGAATACGGGCCGCGATGCCACGCTTCGGTAGGCGGATGGGCGAGTGGGCTAGCGGAATGAGGGTCGCAAGCACCTCTTCGATAAGCACGCCACTAGCAATTGCTAGTGCGGCACCGGACACGGTGGTGGGATGGAAAATGGAATGGAGCGCACCTCAATGACACAAATGAACAAAATAATTTCATAAACATGAAATAAGCAACATTAGGCATGATTCATAGTGTTCATCATCAAGATAAAGAGAATACATCACACATAACCACAAAAATAGAGGAAAAAGGCAAGAGATACGACCGAATCTGGAGTCTCGTAGTAGATTTACGGTAGGAAGCACCGGGTTGTCAATCCGCGTCCTAGCTCGGTCCCAACTGCGTCCGGGGTAGAAGAGGGCTGTCACACCTCCCAATGGACCCGTCTTCTCCAGCGATTTACAATCCGGCCACGTCTATTGCGGAGAACCTCTTCCTTAGCGGTCAAAGTGAGTGTAGGAACCCTTCCTTTAAGCCTTTGGATGATGGAGGAGGCCTAGGGGGTGAAAATCCCCTGAAAACGGCGAAAACGGCGGACTGAACGGAGCAGAGTTGCGTCCTCCCGACCTAATTCGCGAACAGGTCAATAAATAGGCGCTGGATTAAACACTGCGCACGATCATTGGCGCACGACCAGTGGTCGTGCGCACTGGAATCCTGCGATCGTGCGCACTGCCTGGACAGAACCTGCAAGAGATGAAATTATAAAATAAAATGCTCGCACGACCAGTGGCGCACGACCGTTGATCGTGCACACTAGCGTCGGTGGTCGTGCGCAATAGGTGAGACAGAACTCATAAAATTACTATTAAGTGCGCACGGACAGTGGCACACGACCGGTGGTCGTGCGCACTGGAGTTGATGGTCGTGCGCACTGCACCAGACAGAACTCGTAAAAAGGGGTTAAGTGCGCACGATCAGTGGCGCACGACCGGTGGTCGTGCGCACTAGAACAAGTGATCGTGCGCAGTGTTCCTGTGCAGAATTGCACCGGAAACACTTGCACGCCTCCTATTCCAGCACAAACACAGATCTAGCCACCGAAAGTGGCACTTAACAACATATGAGTACTATGAAAGGAAATAAACACGAAAACACACCAAAGTGGGCCAAAATGTGCACCTAGCATGGGTTATCAATTATAAACTATAATAAGGCTAAAGTGCGCGATATTGACTAAATAATGGCCCGGATGAGTCCATGAAGGTGTATATAATCAGGACTCATCACACCCCCAGACTTAACTGTTTGCGCGTCCCGAGCAAACGAATCCGGCGGAAGTTGAAAAAGATAATTAAAATAGCGAATTACGCAGGGGAGTACAGTGCGAAGTAACATACGCATGCGAGTAGGAATTCTAGTAGAAGAAGATTCTAGCTATGCTAACTACTTTACGTAAGTACTAAAGCGTAATCAAAGATTTAATTGTACTCAGTGGGTGAATTATGAAGAATTTGACGATCATGCCCGGTATGAAAGTGACGAGACGCTGAGGCGGGTGTTGCAAAAGATCGGGACTTAGGAATAACTCCGCTGAAATCCATCAACGTCGTGAACCATACGCTTGCCCGGTCACACTCTCTCCACGGCGCTAGCAAACTCGCAAGTCAAATCAGTAGGACTTATAGGATTAAAACGGGGCTTAGGTTACGGAATGATATGCAAAGATAAACATGACGGCTACGCAACCCAAATGAGCCAACGGCACACTGCACCTTACAAAACCAAACAACTATGCTCGTGTGACACACCCCCAGACTTATCATGAAAACCAGGTGTGCACACAGCCGACTTTACAAATACCAACAGATTTTTCTCTTTAGCTTGGGAGGATTATTTTCAGGATACTCTTCTTTTTTTTTTCCTTTTATATATTTTTCTTCTTTCAAGCAACCTCCAGTTGGTTCAAAATCAGCGGATAGACATTATTTTCTCTTCAAAACACAATGATACCACACACCACACAAGTTGGAAATTATGAGCACAGTTAAAACATTTTTTTGGTTGCGGGCGTAGGATAGGCTTCAGGCTTTGGTGGATGAGGAGGAGCTGAACATAAAAATGGTAGACACAAATTTGGCTTGCAAAGGTGAATGAAAGGGGCATGGAATAGCAAAGCTCAAACTAGCCAAATGGTGGCCTACATCATGCTTGACTCAACAAGTAGCTCTCACCCATGCTTCAAGAGTCGCTTGGGGCAAGTTCTTAGCCCACGAGAAAGATAAACCTTCCTCCCGACTCGAGCAACACACGTTTAGCGACCGCACACACACAACACCGGGTTATCATCAATTTCATTCGAATTCACCACTTGAGTACATTAAATTTAAATTTACGCAGAGATACTACACATAGATTAAATGCATAAAGAAAATCTAATTCTACTCAGGTTCTACTATAGCATGCGAAGCGACTAGAACACTACATGAGTCGACACCGCGCTCCAAATAATAATTCCTGTGTTAATAGCCTATTTCACATTCCAACCAAACTAGTTTAAACGGAACAACACAACAAGATAAGCACACACTCAAGTGGGTGAAGTGGTATGTGAAGCAAGAAAACAATGATAATGAGAATGATAAACAAAAATCAACCATCTAGCATGCAATGCAACTCGTGCACAGTGGATAACAGCACTCGCTCCCCCAGACTTAAGCTAAGCAATATATCTAGAAGTTGAAGCTAAAAGAGGGAAGGAAGTGTTACCCAATGCTCAGAAATGAGCATACCAGACGATTGGCGATAAGATCAAAAATAGTCCGCAACATCCGCCATCTCAAGGAACCAAGGCCACCTGGAAATTAGATACTAGAACAACAAAAATAGTAAAAACTGGATTAAAACAAGTGAGAGCACAACAAATCAAGAAATCTGGGTTATCACCCATGGGGTAAACCTATTCCTGCAATTAATATTGACCACTCGCACACAAAATAAGGGAACAGAAAAAGCTGAATAAATAAAACTATGCCCAGAGGAGCATTCCATAAACAAAGTGTTATTATTACAAACATAACAAGAGCAAGAGTTCAAATGTCTTGACAAAAGACCTAAAAAAAAAAGAAAAAACAACAAGGGAAAAACAGACAACATAGCCAAGAATAGCTCGCATGCGGGGGAAAAGATCACTCGTCGTCGCTATCGCTGTCAATAACCACAACAGGCGGCGACCGGCGGGAAGATGAAGCGGCACGACCCGGAGGTGGAGGAATATTTAGTCCGCCCCGCAGCGCTTGCTGATAAACGAAGTCCGTGAGCCAGTACTGGTTTGCCTCCAGATCGGAGAGGCGTCGATCGAAACTGGGCACTTCCGGTGCTCTTGAAGAACTGCCTTCCTCCTTGGCTCTCCGCCCATGCTGAGATGAATGACTCCGCGGCTGCGGAAGAACTACCTCTCGGTGAGTATTCGGCGGCTCAGCCGGCTCTCCCTGCTCCTCGTCACCCTGCCTCTCCCTAGGCGTATCTCCAGGCATCACAACCACAAAACGTTTGCTATTCTTCTTCCCCACGACCCGCAACAAGTGGAAACTCACCATGGTGGCCCATGTGATAGAGGAGGGTGCAGTCACCTGCACCATCGGAGGCAGATGACTCCAAACCCCCAAGCTTCTGGCAATGCGGGTGATGTAGTAAGCACCGCCAATGGCACCAGTGAGACCGTAGGTGGCCTCGTGGTGGAAGAAGAAAGCCAACATGTAGCCGAGATGCAAAGGTTGCCGAAATTCCATACTATAGAGGGCGATAAGATCTTGCCACCCCACTACATTCTGACTAAGCGCACGGGCAACAAGAGAATGGCTGAGGACGTGCTGCAGGTAACGGAGAGCAGGTGCGACGATCCATGTGGATTTGCTTTTTCTGGCCACATATTCCTCATCACGACCCGTGAGGGCACACCACGCGGCACGCGGAGTAACCCCATCAGGGAAGGAGACGTCCAAGTCCAGAAACGGGATCGTCGCGGCCTCGGCTTCAGTGTAGAATCCAGCGCACACCGCCAACTCGGATAAAGAGAGAGTGAAAACCTTGCCCAAAATCCGAAAAGAACACTTTCCCGGACGTTGACCGGAGGGCAAAACTTCCCACTCAAATGTAGAAAGAAATTCCAAGGTGAGCTCCCGGTAGCCGAGATCATCGCACCCGAGCACCCCACTCCAATGATCGAAAGAATAACGTTGGAGGACGGCCGCCCCCAACTCCCCATTGTCGCCGATAGAGTTCAATTCGTTCCAATCCACTAGACGTTGCGATAGGAACGGCTTCTCCTTGAGAGAATTGAATCGACTTGTGTGCGAATCTTTGGAAAAGGTAGCCATCCTAGCAAGGATCTGAGCGGGAGAGGCGGAAGTGCGGCCGGAGCGTTGGTAGACATTTTGGCGATCCCTAGAGCTCATGGCGGAAGGAGGGCAAAGGAGAGCAAAGAAAGGAAGAGGAAGGAAATGAACTCACCGGAAGGAAGGGAAGGAGGCGCACGATCGGCGGCGAAGGGGAAGAACGGCGCACGGGCGATCGCGAAAAAGAACCCTAGGTCGTGCGTGAAAGACTCGGGCGGACGGGTTTTTTTAAAAAAAAATCTGGGCCGATCGCACGACCAGTGATCGTGCGCGATAAGTAGTGCGCACGACCAGTGATCGTGCGCAATAGGAATTTTTTCAGCGGCCAAAATTTTTAGTGAAAACGCCAATCACCATGCAGTTTACGCACAAACAAGAGTCAGCACACGCAGCGAGACATTCATAGCCTTAACAAAAACTCAACTAAATCAAACAAAATAAAGTTTCAGGAAAAATAAGGATAACTACTGGGGTTTATGTCATCCCAGCACGACTTATTCGAATATATAAAAGTTCTAGCTAATGGGTTTATGGAAAGAAAAGTGCACAGGTAACTGTTCTAATATGCGCATCGGTAGCGGGTACCGATACGGAGACAGAACAGTCACCCCTCTACCTAAATAATAACACCTGCTAAACACAAGCAGAGGGAAAAGAAAGTAAGAAGAGGAGGAGGCCTGGTCCTCACTCATCTCACCAAAACTATCCTTGCACAGCAAAGTATCGTCCACAGCAGGTCCGCAAGAGGAGAAGGCAATGAGTGAGGCTTCCTCTATGGAGGAAGGATCAACCTCCTCACATGAAAGGATACACTCATCATTGACTTGAGCACAAAGCTCCAAGTCCTCCTGGGGCACCTGTACGGACTCAACCTGCACCGGCTCGAATGAAGAAGGGGGATCAAGAACTAAAGAAGACGAAGGACATAAATAAACATCAATCGGGGGAGTGGTCCCGGACTCACTCCCATCAGGTGGGGGAAGTAAAATAATGTTTGCATTGTCATCAATGCTACAAGATTCGGCGGGATCAACAGTGGCCAAGCTAGAGATTTGGACTTCCTCCACCGGTGCTGAGGAAAACTCCTCTTCACCTAGAAGGTTGTCCTCCTCCATAGGAATAGGCACAATACTAAGATCAACCGCCTCCTCCTGCGACACATCATCAACAATGTCGTCAGAGACGAGTGTAGTATGCACAACAGGGAGAGGAATAGTGCTCGGATAAAAGTCGAGCACCGATTCCTCACAAAGAATCGAATCCACTAGAGGTGGTGGATGCACCGGGAGAATAGGCTCAGCAATGTTGGTGCCCAGATCAGGCACACATCCAGTGACCGTGTCCATGCCATACCCTTCAAAATGTGAAGGTGACAAAGACACATAACCGGATATTGAAGGTGTGCCGCCAGAGTTAGGATTCGGGACGATCCGGATATCCGGCTCGTCATCCTCATCCAATTGGCGAAGATAAGCAACACAATCCTTCAGGGCATGATCTGTGCCCCGACAAAACTGGCACTGCCTAGCAGGCTTCTTTGGCACAGCGGGGGCTGGAGCCGAAAAGAAGTATGACGGTAAAGGATCAGCAGAGTAACCATAAGACTTACGCGCACCATATGGAGTACCAGACGAAGTCGATGCTCTATATGCTGGGCGAGAGGAATTATGCCTACTATTCTCCGTAGGGCATTCAACACTAGAGTGGGAAGTAGCTCCACACCAACGGCAACGGAAATTTAGATGTGCCCACATAATGTGAAGATAATACGATTCAGACAAAATGTGCAAAATACTACACCTAACAAAAATTTACTAAAGCAACCTAATAAAAACAAGAAAATGGAATAAAAAGAACAGAAATAAAATAACAGAAAATGCAATTTACAAATGGAAGGGCTTTTCTCTCAGGTTCTCCCTCTCAAGAAAACTCACACGACTGTGTTCCCCGGCAACGGCGCCAAAAACTTGATGCGATAATTTCGGCAAGTGCACCGGTCGCGCAAGTAATAATAATGGGGAAAATCCCCGAGTGTCGGTCTCTTGAGGAACACAGTAAGGTGGAGTTAGGTTTCGAGGAAGGACTTGAGATTGAAGTCCTTAACGTGGATGGAATGCGGAGGAGTTGGGTTGGCTTTTGGAAAAAAAAAAACAAAATAAAAGCTAACAACTACTCCTATGCAATGCCGCTATGCAAAGCTTCGCTTGGCGGGATGGAGACTAGGCAGGCCTTGAGCGCGCTGCGTCGAAAGGGCGGCTGGACGAGTAGGCAAACGGATCGAACTATGCAGGCCTTGAGCGCGCTGCTTCGTTAGGCGGGATGGAATACGGGCCGCGATGCCACGCTTCGGTAGGCGGATGGGCGAGTGGGCTAGCGGAATGAGGGTCGCAAGCACCTCTTCGATAAGCACGCCACTAGCAATTGCTAGTGCGGCACCGGACACGGTGGTGGGATGGAAAATGGAATGGAGCGCACCTCAATGACACAAATGAACAAAATAATTTCATAAACATGAAATAAGCAACATTAGGCATGATTCATAGTGTTCATCATCAAGATAAAGAGAATACATCACACATAACCACAAAAATAGAGGAAAAAGGCAAGAGATACGACCGAATCTGGAGTCTCGTAGTAGATTTACGGTAGGAAGCACCGGGTTGTCAATCCGCGTCCTAGCTCGGTCCCAACTGCGTCCGGGGTAGAAGAGGGCTGTCACACCTCCCAATGGACCCGTCTTCTCCAGCGATTTACAATCCGGCCACGTCTATTGCGGAGAACCTCTTCCTTAGCGGTCAAAGTGAGTGTAGGAACCCTTCCTTTAAGCCTTTGGATGATGGAGGAGGCCTAGGGGGTGAAAATCCCCTGAAAACGGCGAAAACGGCGGACTGAACGGAGCAGAGTTGCGTCCTCCCGACCTAATTCGCGAACAGGTCAATAAATAGGCGCTGGATTAAACACTGCGCACGATCATTGGCGCACGACCAGTGGTCGTGCGCACTGGAATCCTGCGATCGTGCGCACTGCCTGGACAGAACCTGCAAGAGATGAAATTATAAAATAAAATGCTCGCACGACCAGTGGCGCACGACCGTTGATCGTGCGCACTAGCGTCGGTGGTCGTGCGCAATAGGTGAGACAGAACTCATAAAATTACTATTAAGTGCGCACGGACAGTGGCACACGACCGGTGGTCGTGCGCACTGGAGTTGATGGTCGTGCGCACTGCACCAGACAGAACTCGTAAAAAGGGGTTAAGTGCGCACGATCAGTGGCGCACGACCGGTGGTCGTGCGCACTAGAACAAGTGATCGTGCGCAGTGTTCCTGTGCAGAATTGCACCGGAAACACTTGCACGCCTCCTATTCCAGCACAAACACAGATCTAGCCACCGAAAGTGGCACTTAACAACATATGAGTACTATGAAAGGAAATAAACACGAAAACACACCAAAGTGGGCCAAAATGTGCACCTAGCATGGGTTATCAATTATAAACTATAATAAGGCTAAAGTGCGCGATATTGACTAAATAATGGCCCGGATGAGTCCATGAAGGTGTATATAATCAGGACTCATCAGGTATTCAAAATGTGGACTAAACTTTATTAAAAATAACAGTTTTGAAAAAACAGAAATCTAAATTTTCAGAATGATTAAATATAGTTTTCGGGTGTAAAAGTAAATTAGTTATGGGCTCCAAATAATAAAACGTATAACATAAAAGTTGTATAAAACATAATGTTCTACAACTTTGCATCTCACAAATATTTTCCAGATCGGCCTCTAGGGCCATTAAAAATCCATCTTAAAAATGAGATAATTTTCCAAAATTCTGGCAGATTTTCTACCTGGGCGTGTAGAAAATCTGCGCACGAATCTTGGCCCAGAATCGATGGCGCTGGAGCAGTCAGACAGCTTATCATCCAGTCGGCTTTGCGGGGGATCTCCAGATTCTTTGCATGTAATTTCCATGCATGCTGGAGCCATTACGTGACCTCCCCATCGTCGCCGGTGGGGAGTCTCCTCCGACCACCGCCCCTGGTGGGTGCGCCTGGGGTGGGCGCTCCGGTGGGCCGTCGGTCGGCCGCCGCCGGTGATGGCCAGAAATCGCCATTTTGCGGGTTATTATTCATTTTGGAGGGGGAGTTTGTCGAAAACCGCTTCCGGCAGCGTTTCCCCGCCTCAAGGACCATGAGGAAGGGTCATGGGGACCCTTCCTCCCCTTCTCACGTCCCATGCAAGGCCAAAACTGGTGATGGAGGCGGAGGTTGGTGGGGTGGTCCGAAGCTTCCATGGCCGGGATCGTCGTCTCCGGTGACCGGAGTTGGCGGGAATCGACGGGAAATAGATCTAAGGGCAGTGAGGAGTCGGAGGAACTTACATTTGTGTCGTTTAGGCGAGGGGATCGTCGCGCGGCCATTGTTAGTGGTGGAGTTCGCCGGAATTCGTGGAGGAGGCTCGTCGGAAGGTCACTGGGGCTCTTCTATGGCTGGTTGGGGGAGCAAGGGGTAGGGAAAAACGAAATCCTAACTATGATGGGGTTTATATAGGAGGGGTGGTCTTTTGGGGTGTTGGGAGGGGTTTTAATGAGGAGTTAATACCACCCCTTTGATAATTTCGCCCCTCCAGCTCTTCTCCCGCCGATTCAACCTTCCCAAGGCATTGGGAGTGGGGGAGAATTAACTCCCTTAGCTGGCCTTGCCTATGGAGTTAATGGGGGGGGGGGGGGGGTTAATTCATTAATTAAGGCTTAAAAACATAATAATTAATTAATTATAATTTATTTTTAAGTGAAATAATTATCACAACTTTCTGGGGCGTTAACTTATTTTTACAAATTATTTCATAATTTTTGGATGTATTTTCATATTTTATTTTATTAATTTGGTGTTTTTAACATAGTAAAATTAAAATAAATCAATTTTAATTCAAATAATAAATTTTAATTAGTACGTCTACATATTATATTCTTAGGATGTTATGATAAAAATTTGGGAGAAGAATAAGGTCGTTAGCTATTTTTCTCTAATCTTCCTATTATTAAATGATCAATTACTCAATAAAGCATATTTCATAAATCACTTAAATGAGTTTAGTTGCACTTTTAATTGTCCATCTTATTTAGAATATTATGGGAATGCCGCGACAACATTTCAGAGTCGACTGGAGTTAATCCGTCACGTTTTTAATTATTCTATCTTCTAAACAATTTACCAATTATTTATTAATTAAATAAATTATCGGAGTAAAAGAAATAATCCAGAGGTCTCTCCTCTAACCAAGGCATAATGTCGTCCCCTTGGTATGTTGATGAGTCAATGACAAATCCTTGTCGATGATCTGCCCAAGTTGGGCAGATTGGTGTGCGTTTAGACTTATTAGGATAATTTGGGTTTCACACGATTTCGGTCGATCATCTCGATTAATAACTATCATAATGGGTCGATTTGACTAGTTTCGAGTATGGTACACTATTTGTGTGTTAATTGAGTCTACTAAGACCTAATGAGTCAATTCACACACCCAAGGGTCATTGTGTCCGTCTAAGTTGGAAAGTATTTATGTAACCTAGTGGGTGGATTTAGTGACTTACTAGGTCAATAATACCCAATAGAGTACTAACCTATCATTTGGGTGCCAACCAAGCTCACAAAACCCTAGCGGGTCAATTAGTCATGAAGGGGTCTAGTGATTCAAAATTGGGATGTTACAAATCCAAAAAGTTAAACAAAATTTTCGTCCTCGAAAATTCGATTGTGTCATAGTATTTTTAAAATTGCGCAAAATTACTATACTTAAAATAAGAAGTCCAAAAATATTCGTGTGTTACCTGACGTAAAGAGGCCGGGGTAATGTTCTCGCATCTCGTCCTTGGGTTCCCAAGTAGATTCCTCGGTCCCGCAGTTGTCCCATAGAACTCAGACAAGTGGGACTCTCTTCCGCCGTAGAACCTTAGTCTCGATATCCATGATCCGCACCGGCTTGAGGGATATAGACCGGTCGAATTCTACTGGTTCGGGGGTCTCCTGAATGACGTGTTCCGGGCGTAATTGTGCGCGTCTCAATGAAGAGATGTGGAATACATCATGCAACCCCTGAAGCTCCGAGGGTAGCTCCAGCCTGTACGCCACTTCACCGATCTGCTCTGTGATGGTATACGGCCCCATGTATCTCGAGCTCAACTTCCATTGTCAGCGAAGTCGAGATACACCGTGGCGAGGGCGAATCTTCAAGTAAACCTTGTCGCCCACGACAAACTCAACGTGTCGATGGCGGGCGTTGTAGTACTTGGCTTGGCGGCTCTGAGCTTCATTCATCCGTTCCTGTATTAGCTGAACAATTTCTGTCATATTCTCCATGAAAATGGGCCCCAGGGCCCTCGGATCCGCATCTTGGGCCCAAGAAAGTAGAGTACGGCATTTTCGGCCTTATAAAGCTTTGTATGGGGCCATGCCAATGATTGCCTGATAGGAGTTGTTGTAGGAGAATTCGACTAAAGGTAGGAGCCGCTCCCATGGCTCCTTCTTATCTACCAAGCATAACCGGAGAAGATCCTCCAAAGTCTGGTTTGTGCGTTCTGTTTGCCCGTCTGTTTGGGGGTGAAACGATGTGCTGAATGCTAATTTGGTCCCCAAATATGCTTGAACGCTCCTCCATTCATTTGAGGTGAATCGACCATCTCGATCAGAGACTATGGTTTTTGGCACACCGTGGTACCGAACCACTTTCTCAATGAAAAGACGCACCAATTTTCCAACACCATCGTCTTGACGGTTGGGAATGAATCTCGCAACCTTCGTCAAACGGTCGACCAACACCCAGATAGAATCATTCCCGGTCCGAGAGCGGGGCAGGCCATGGATGAAATCCATGGATATGTCTTCGAATTTGCACTCGGGGACGGGAAGCGGTTGTATTAACCCGGCGGGGTTCTTGCACTCTGCCTTAACAAGCTGGAACATCGGGTAATGTGTCACAAAAGAGACGACGTCTCACTTCATCCCAGGCCACCAGAATGTTTTCTTCAGATTCACATGCATCTTTGTGATTCCTGGGTGGATCGTGTAGCGAGTGTGATGGCTCTCATACTAAATCTCATGTTGAAACTGTCCACCTGAAGGGACGAACATCCTATCACGGAAGTAAAGGATTCCGTCCCTTATCTTAAAATTTGGGTGCTCTTTTCCGGCCTTCAAACGGGCTATCCCGTCCTCGAACAATGGGTCATCTTGCTGGGCATCTCTAATCATGTCCCGAAGATCGCACTTGATCTCCGTCCAATACAACTGATGTGCTGCCGCAACCGAATCTCCTCGGGCGATCACTGTGATCCCCATCTCCTCGAGTCCCTGTACTATATCTCTCGGAGTGTCGATCATCCAATTAGCTGAGGCTATAGGGTTCCTACTCAGGGCATCTGCAATAGTGTTTGCCTTGCCCGGGTGATACTGGAGGTCGAAGTTGTAGTCGCACAAGAACTCCAACCACCGTCTCTGTCGTAGGTTCAGCTCCCTTTGCGTGAAGACGTACTTGAGGCTCCTGTGGTCCGAAAACATCTCACATCGGACATCGTACAAATAGTGCCTCCATATCTTTAGAGCAAAGACCACCACACCCAGCTCCAAGTCGTGCGTGGCGTTGTTTTTCTCGTACACTTTTAGCTGCCTCGAGGCGTAGGCAACCACCTTCCCATGTTGCATCAAGAACGCTCCTAAGCCCTGCTGACATGCGTCTGTGTACACCTGGAAGCCTTCCTGGCCCGATGGTATGGTCAGTATAGGAGCTGAGGTAAGCCTCCCCTTCAACTCCTGGAAGGCCTCTTCACACCGCGTTGTCCATATGAATTTCGCATCCTTCTTCGTTAACGACGTCAGCGGTAGCGCGATCTTAGAGAATCCCTCTACGAACTTGCGGTAATATCCTGCAAGTCCGAGTAAGCTCCTCACATCTGTCGCGGAGCGAAGCTGCGGCCAATCCCTAACGACGCTAATCTTAGTTGGGTCCACTGCTATGCCGTTGGCGCTGACGATGTGACCCAAGAAGCCAACCTCCTTAAGCCAAAATTCGCACTTTGAGAATTTTGCGTGTAGCTGGTGCTCTCCCAGCTTATGGAGCACTTTTTCCAAGTGTGTTACATGCAGCTCTTCCGATGCCGAGTACACCAGGATGTCATCGATGAATACAATGACAAAATGGTGGAGGAAGGGCTCGAAAACCCGATTCATCAAAGACATGAATGCTGTCGGGGCATTAATGAGGCTGAATGGCATCACTATGAACTAGTATTGCCCGTAACGAGAGAAAAACACAGTCTTCTCAATGTCCTTATCATCAATCCTGAGCTGGTAGTATCCCGACCGGAGGTCGAGTTTGGAGAAGCATCGAGCCCCCTGTAACTGATCAAACAATTCTTCTATCCTTGGGAGAGGATAAGTATTTTTCACGGTCAACCGGTTCAACTCTCGGTAGTCGATGCAGAGTCGGAGGGATCCGTCCTTCTTCTTCACGAAGAGTACAGGTGCTCCCCAAGGAGAAGAGCTGGGTCGGACGAATCCCGAGTCTTCCAATTCTTAAAGCTGCACTCTGAATTCTGCTATCTCTTTTAGCGCCATCCTGTTAGGAGATCTCGAGACCGGACGAGCCCCGGGAAGGAGGTGGATTTTGAAGTCCTCTTCCCGGTGTGGAGGCAGGCCTAGAAGCTTCTCTGGGAAGACATCCGGAAATTCCTTTACCACCTTTACTTCGGCCAACTCTATGGTCTGCCCCATCATTTCTAAGTAGACCACGAACACCTCATCACCTCTCATGGTGGCCTTCGTCGCCTGTAAGGAATTAAACACGAGACGAGAAATAAACGGTATACCTTGATAGGTGATTATTCCTCCCATTGGTACTTGGAGGGTCACCTTCCTGCTCTGACAGTCTATCTGTGCTGCATGATCCGCGAGCCAGTCCATTCCTAGTATCAGGTCAAATCCTGACAGCTGGAGTACTGCTGCTTCAACCTCCATTTCTCGATCGTCTATTTTTAATTTAAATTTGCATAAGTCTGAGGAGATCATCTCCGATCCATCAGGGAGTCGTACCCGTAGTGGGTTCCCTATGAGGTAAACCACTCATGTCTCCTGACGTATGAAATCATGAGACACACAGGAGCGAGTGGCTCCCATGTCAAAGAGCGCTCGAGCAGCCCGATCATTGATCCAGAGGATCCCTGAGGTCTCAATTTAATCGATTGATATATATATATATATATTTTGACAGTAATACATATAAGCACGTAATAAAAATATGCATATGTATATAAAATTTTCCCGTACCGTTCACCACGTCCGCGGTGGCTCAATCACTCTCTAGGTCCAAAGCATAAGCCTATTGGGGAGGTCACTGCTATCCTCTACCAGGCTGGCCTCGTCCACGACCTCCGCCCCGATGAAAGTCTCGATGCCCTTCCCTGGGTGCCAGTAGGGGGCATTGAGGTCGTAGATGCCCCAACTCGTTGCAGTGGAAACAACGCCTCTCAAAAGGTCGTTGCTCTACCGCGTATGCTGGTGCAGGAAGGGCTCGCTGGTGTGCTGGGGGAGGCGGAGGTGTCCTCCTCTGATGATAGTCACGAGGTGGCTGGTGGCGATCTCCTCGATTATAGCCCCTATGATCTCCCCTGTCGTTCCCGCGTCTGCGCTGATGCCTGGTCCCCTGACCCCTCTGATCCTGTCCTTGGGGTGTCTCTATTATTCTCTTCAACCAGTTCCTTTCCCGGGTGGTTTTTAAGTCAGTCTCCATCGTCTTTGCAAGGTGGACGATAACCTCAAAGGGAGCGTGAGCCGCTGTCATCAGTGGTTGACGGATGAAGTCGTTGAGGCCCTGAAAGAACCTCTTGGCCGTGTTCTCATCCTCTATGGCCATTATATCTGGATACCGGGCAAGGTGGGAGAACTCCCGCTGGTACTCTATAACTATCATAGTACCTTGCCGAAGGTGAAGAAAACATTTTTGGAGCTCTGTCCGGTCGGACCTAGAAATGAAGTGCTCCATCATCAAGGTAGAAAAATTTCTCCAGGAAATCTCAGTCAGTCGGTGGTCCCTATAGGTGGTCTATAGGATGGACCTCCACCACTGCCTAGCATACCCCTCCAGAAGGGTGGTGGCTAGGGAATCCGCATAGTTGGACGGGCAGTGCATTCCCCTGAGTAGCTCCTCAATCCTCTCCAGCCAATCCTCTGTCTAGATGGCCGATTCTGTCCCTTTGCAAACCGGGGGACGAAAGCTCCTGAACATCACCAATCTCTCTGCATCTGTCGGACCTTGTGCCTGTAGTGGCAACTGCTGCTGTAGTGAGGCCCGAAAAGTATCTAGTAGTGCGGTGAGAGTCTTCCCTAACTCCGTTTGGTGAAACGGGGTCGGCTGGGCCGGCACTGCCTGGCCAGTGGGTGCAGCAGGAGGTGGAGGGGCCCACTCGTCAACTGGGGTGCCGGGGCAATATATGTCCTCGTCGGTGTGGTCGGCGTTCTCATTTCTTATCCCGAGGCTAGGCTCCCGAAATTCCTGTTTCAATTTATTGAAATATGTGTGTCATAACTGTCTAATCAAGCTAATAGGTAGGTACTTGGTCGAAGAATTAGTTCGGTTGGGTTTTATTAGCGAAACTTTGCGTGATGTTTTATCATGAATCTTTTGTGGTCCACCACGCTTCCGTTGCGTAGTTCGTCCTCGAACTAAGTATCGTATCACAGTGGACCATCTGTGATGATTTTATAAATCTGGATCGTTTTTCGCTTTGATACCCTTGTAAGGACCCCCTTTTTCAAACCAAGGGGATCCTTATGCACAGGGAGAGCGTCCCCCCAAGAGGCTCGCGTGTTTGAAGAGGTCTCACCCTCTTACCTGACCCACGACCGAATTGGCGGAACATTCGCCCTGTAAGGCTATTGCATCATTACAGAAAACATTCACAGAGTATAAAAAATTTTTGCGGAAGCAAGGCATCATAGAACATCCCAACATGATATTGATAAATAATAGATGAAAACCCCGAAGGGTTATATAAAGTATCACAACAAACCAACATAGTCATAAGACGACAAAATATCTAGTCAAAAGAAATCTCTCATCTTCTCCTCTCCAAGATAGTACCCTCACGTCCGCGTAAATCATTCTAGCTGGCTCAGGGAATTCCTCTTCACCATGGACACGTCTACGCTCGTCCATCCGCTCCCGCTCCGTTGGTAGGCGCATCGGTTCCAAAAATGAACGTACAAGAGTATGTTAGCCACGACAGACCAAGTAAATCCCACGCTCCTCCCCAGCCCCCTAATGGGTACCAGGAAGAACACCTGCAAGGAAAGTTAGCACAATCACAGAAGCAAATATATATATGCTAGAGTTATAAAATCGAAGTAGTAATCCTTCAACAATTTATAAAGAGGGAAACACTAAAGTAGTCAGTTCACCCGCCATCGTATAACCCTTCCTGGCGGTGGTTATACGATCTCGGACCAAGGTGAGAGCATAAGTAATGTAAATATATGATATGATGAGCTTGTATTGTTATCCTCCCTATCACTCGAATGATGTGTCTCAATCACTTTCCCCTATGTCGACATAGTGACCTATTAAGAGAAGGAGCTCACTTCCCAGGCCTCACCACCGTGGCCAGACGGTGACAGTGGGTCGGTCGTTCCCACTTCTAGGTTATCGATACACCCCAACTTCCTAGGTCTCTGTACCTCTGTGAAGAATAGGTACTCTCGGTGGGAACACATCCTCACCTCGTGCGGAGACCCTCTCGGCACATAACCAAATAGGTGTGAGACGGACCTGTGTGAAAGGGGTAGCTAACCCCTGGTCCTCTTCACTACCAGAAATGAAAGAGTTCGTCGTCACAACTTCTCCCATAGTGTATATTATGGGTAAGCCGACGAACCCGCCACCTCGGTAACCATGCACCCTCCCATATTTCCATGCGTGGGTAATGAATGAAATGTCTACATGAAAATACTCATAAAATTTACAAGTGCTTACGGATCGATTCATAATTTGATATTCATCGGGTGATCAAGCTGTAACCCCCCCCCCCTCCCGGAACACAAGACACGGCCGAGGGGAGTCTTATGCCCAGGACAGCCGCCTGGCGGAAGCGCCAGCACATGAGCTAGCATCTCCCACAAGACGCCTATCCTGCCGGCCAAACTAACTGAACAGCGCCAACCCATCAATAAAAGAAAGCATTACATGTTGTTGATTCACAATAAGTAAGAATGTCCACACAGTAAGTACAAAGAAGGACAGAAAGCTACACAAGCTTCTGCAAAACATCATAGTATCAAGCTAAATGCCCCGAGGGCTACATCTCAAACCACTCGCTCACCTCTGCCACTAACAACATCCAAAGTACCATAGTCACCAACCCTGCACACCTGACCAGGCTGGCCTCCTGTGTTGAACGCTGCTACACCAACTAAGTGTGCTCCTAAAAAGAGGGATGCAACAACCGTTAGTCATATAGACTAAGTGGCTTCCCATCCGCTCCCCCGGCGACTCCAAGGCACCGGGCGGAAGGAAAGGAAGAAAGGTTGCAATATAAATAGTAATATAACAAGCAGGTGATATGATGAGGTTCTTAATCTAGCAGATAACATATCAACAGTACATCAAGAAGGCAAGTAACGGCAAAAGGTATCAACATGTATGTAAAAGCACATTTATACTAGTAGTGTATCAGTGCAGAAGTAAGCAGTGTATGTAAACAAGAGTAAGCAGCATCAAATCATACCTTAACTTATATGAAAGCCCATACAAACTTATAAGTTAAGGTTTCCAATACGGAACCCATCATATAAAAGAGCCCATACTAATTTATATGATGGACCCGATGCAGTGCAATGTTATGATTATGAATGATGAATGCAATGCAATGATTATGATATGATGAACTCACCCATGCATTATGCTATGTCGACATAGACTCATAGTTCCCACTTTTCGAGGGTAGCTAACCCCTCAGGCACCTCGCGTCGTGGCCAGACGGAGATTGTGGACCGGGCTCCTCCACAACTAGGTGAGTATGAACACTACCAGACCTAGGCCTATGTACGCCTCAACGCTAAGAACACACAGCGGAGCCCCTGCGTACTGCTCGACGCTAAGAACACACAGCGGAGCCTCCAAGGACACAGAAGGGGACCTGGGTAGGTGAGCACCAAGAGTCCAACCCAACCAGTCTAGAGTCAACTGCCGGCTTCTGTCGGTGTCACGACTAGCAAGCCCGTAGACCCGCCACAAGCAGTCCCCCTACCATAAGTATCCTCCAACCAGTGTCGTCACACCTCCAAGTGTAAACCATGCACATTCTTGTAATTACCATGCATAACCCGTGCTATCATGGACCCAAGGACTCGCCGAAGGAGTCTTCTCTTTCCACATCATACAAATCGACCAATGTTATCTGGCATTCAAGACCCCAAACAACCGGGTCCTTAACATTTCGCCACAAGATATAACCATACCTTATAATCCACACCAAGCCATACATCACCATGTGTAAGCCACTCAACCCGTGCACACCCGTGCTCATAAGCACCCAAGGACCCCCAAGCGGAGTCTTATTACCTTTCACATTTTGCACGCTTAGCCGATGCTACCCATCCCGAGTTGACACAACTCTCGTGGAGTGGTGTGCATACAGTGTGGTGATCCTTCTATACGCTCCCGCAGGATTACTCGTTGCTTCATCCTTTAACAACCACATTAAGTAATCGCTTTAAATCTAGTTTAAGATGATCACGACATCAACAAGCACATAATTACCAATTCTATTCGTGCTTGCAATTCAAACTGTGTAACATACAACGATAATAAGATAATAAACCTTCCCAATGCCGTCCACTAAAACTAAATTTCCGGGAGCTACACTCCTCCAATCTAGATGCGTCACCCCAATTTATAATATTTGGTCAAAACTCAAGACAGATGAACAACATATGTTCATCTTCTCCCCCCAGCACATACAAATAATATTTCACCTTCTCTACTCCAATACACCCTCAACAGACCACCAGTCTTCACGAAATCAAGCTCTAAATCTTCGTATTGAAGAGAGGAGTTGATTGAAGATAATACCGTGGCGAACGACTAGAACGAAAATTCCAGCGTGGTCTCCTCCTACGAAACTTCATGAAACTCACTGGATCAAACTCTTTTGAGTTCAATGTCTCTCCTAATATTTAGATCTAAAGATCTAGCACCAAGGGAGAGGGGAGGAAGTCACCTGATTTCTGGCCGACGTTCGCGGTCGCCTCTTCTGCGGCATGGCGGCAGTTGGCCAAGACTGATTAAAGGGGTCCTGATCCACAGAAATATCAAACATGTAATCAGCCAACATTACCCCAAACTAAAAAGGGAAACAACAGACAGCCGATCAAGGGAAAGCTACTACCATGCGAGAAATTGAATAAATATAACCCAAAATAGCATGATCACTTGTATGGCAGCAGGAATAGGAAACCCAAAAAATTATATGCAAGCAGCCCCTTAAGAGAGAACTTCAAGGGCAGCCCCCTTGATTTACAAAGTTTGTTTTGAGACCACTAACTGATCAAGCATAGCAGGAATATGGCAGCTAGGATAGAGAGAAAAGAAAACCCCCATGAATTAGTAAGTCTAGCCCAAGCACAAACATGGCAGCAGGGGTAAAATAAAACCCCACAATTTAACTAAATCCATATATACAACATCACAGGTATGGCAGCAAGAATACAACCAAACCCCCAAATTAACAAATCCAACAAAGTTCACGCATAGCAGCAGGTATATGGCAGCAGGGACAGAACAAAACCCCCCAATTAACAAATCCAATGAAGTTCACGCATAGCAGCAGGGACAGAACAACCCCCCCCCCCCCCCCCAATTAACAAATCCAACGAAGTTCACGCATAGCAGCAGGTAAATGGCAGCAGGGGGGAATGAAACGCCAAATAAAATTTGCAATATAACCCAAGATAGCAGCTCCCATAAGAGAAACAGAAGGAGTAAGATGGGGCAAGAGGTAGTAGAAGAAGGAGAAGGGGAATGAAGGAGTTTTCTTGCCTCGAATCGATCGGCGACACCGCCGAATCGCAGAAAGCTCGACTTGGGCCAACTGCTAGCTCAGCCCCGGCGACGAAGACAGTGCCCGACAGCCTCCAAAACGCCTCCTCCGGCGATCCCAACGCCGAAACCCTAAATCGCCTTCCTCGTCGCGCTCGGCAGCAAAGGATATCGGGGGGGGGGGGGGGGGGGGGGGGGGAGAAGTATGAGGCAACAATACATATTTTATATATATACATATACATATTTTTATATATTTACATATACATATTTTTATATATTTACATATACATATTTTTATATATATACACCTATTTCTTTATAAATGGTAAAATTGCCTATACGCACACAAACGTGATACCCTAGCACGACACCGACGAGAAAGGGAGAGAAATGAAAAGAGTCGATGATATCTGGTAGGTTTAGAGGCGACATTAAACAAAATCCACCGCCTAATATCACGCCAACTACAGCCTATTGGGCTCAACATAAGCCCACATTTCAGTTCACATATCAGCCAACATAAGCCTCTAATAGCACCCCATTTCAGGTATAAGGAAACCCTTATTAGCACACCACATTAATAGCACACTAATTTCATTCCAATATCCGCTATTAATACATCAATGATCGCTACTAATATCAGTTATTAGCACACCGTTATACCCATCAAACCAGTCCAAAATGTGAGCAATATTTTCATATTTTAATACGAAGCAAAGAACTCGAACTCAAAATATGTTGCGATTGAAACTGTCAACACTAATTTATTTTCTCCTGTTTCCTTCAACTTCGTCGAACTGAAGTCAATACTTTCGTCGAACGCCGAGCACTTCGTCAAACTCAATCCTCCTTTGCCCAAAACCGACCCAAGGCGAGTCAAAACGTCTCTGAGGGGTCTAATGCGAATTGGGATGTTACAAATCCAATAAACGAAGAAACAATTTCGTCCCCGAAATTTAAGTTGGGGTTACGAGGGTCTTCCGGATGGGATTGAAACATACTCGCCGTATGCAGTTACAGACGATTCACCCTTAACAATATCAAGCTCATTTATACATTGGGTCTAGATTGTGTGAGCGCTCTTGTCTTGCACAGTCATACGAATTAATCGTGACTCACACTATTTCAACAATGGCTGATAGAAACTACACATAGCACACCCAAACATAAAACCTTACAGGGTGGGTATATAGCAAGCTCTAAATCGAGATTATACAAACCAGCCCAAAGTAATAAAAAAAATAAGCATAGCTGCAGGAAATTTAGTATATGCAAGCTATCAGTACCGAAGACCCTCCACTAATTTGATTCTAAGCACATGCAAGCTATCATTACCCGAGCCTCCAACTCGCAGGACTATCCCATCATGATATATTATACAACCTCCCGAGCCTCCAGCTCACAGGACTTGTTGAAATTGTTGAAGTGAAGTGGAAGGCGGCCGACGGTCTGAATTCTGGTGACCGCAGAGACCGCGCGGTCTCTGCTCTGGTGCTCTGCCGGTCTGGTTCAAGCGGTCTTGTTCTTGCCAGCCTCTTCTCAGTTTAATCTGTGCGGTCTATTTCTTGGGTGACCGCTGTGACCAGGTTGCTTCTGCAGGTTGATCTGGCAACTTGTCTTAAGTCGGCCAGATGTTATTGGTTTGCTCTTGGCGATCTAAGGAAGGAGTGATCGATGTGTTCGCGCGGCTTGTGCGCGGCCTTCTGCTGATTTGCGGCCTTGGACAAGATGTTGTCTAAGTGGTGTGATCGCGCGGTCTGCTCTGTGAGACCGTTCGCGATCTGATGGGCGGCTATTGTACCCCGGTTTGTGAGGTGACGACATTCGTCTCTCCGTCTATAAATAGGGGTGCAGAGTCCGTCATTCCTAACGAGAACTGTAAGAACTTGAGCCCGGGTTGTTTCTGGCGTTCTCAACTTTGAGGTCGTGCGGTCTTGGAAGCGAGTTGACTGTTTGTTGTGTTCGCAGGTTTGCGGTCAGCAGGTTGCGGTCTCCTTCCTTGGTGATTTCCCGGTGGCTTGAATAAATAGTTCGACAGCGGCTTGTCTGCGAACTGATTTATGTTGTTCTTGTGCTGTTCGCAGCGAGCTCAGCGATCAGGCAACCTTCCACGGTTAGGCGATCAGAGCTGCGGTCTGGCGACAGCTTCAGTTCTTTGTTCAGTTCAATAAGCTTCAGTTCGTGCGGTCTGAGGTGGCGATCTTACAGTGCAGGTTATCTTGCCTATATTCTGCTCATGCGGTCTCAGGACAAACCAGGCGGTCTCTGAAGTCGAGCGGTCTGTGCGGTCTCTGTTTTGTCAGATCACCAGTTTTGTTTTTGGTGTGTTTTGTTCTTCTCTCCTCCGTGATTCTTACGAATCATGACTCGACATGTATGTCTCGAAATGTAAAGAAGTATTTGATTCAATAAAGACTATTGTGTTGCTGTTTTGGCCTTGTGGTTGTTTGGCTATAACTCAGTTGATGCAACTCCTGCTTACTCCTAAACGATTCAAGAAAATTTTAACATGGTATCAGAGGAAGGTTGTTGGAGTGGATAAGCAGTGTTCAACTTGAGTTGTCATCGTCTTTGTGAAGAGGAAACCACATAGTTTGCCATGGAAGCTGGATACGCAAGAGGTCTTGGTATTGAACTCCTCACATCGACTAACTTCAAGAAGTGGAAGTCGTGTATGGAGAGTTACTTGCTTGGCGAGGATCTATGAGACATAGTTGGAGGAGAAGACACACAAGAAGTTCATCTAGCAGGAGATAATATGGCAGAGGTGAGACTTTGGAGGAGGACTAATGCTAAGGCAGAGTTCACACTCAAGAGGGCTATCTCACCAGAACTATTCGATCACATCATTGGATGTAAATCGACTGCTGAGATATGGACGTCGTTGGACGGGTTGTTCAATAAGAAGAATGTAGCTCGGCTACAGTTTCTTGAAAATGAGTTGGTGAAAGCCTCTCAAGGTGATCTTTCTATCTGTACCTTCTTTCTCAAGATGAAGAACCTCACAGCGGAGATTTCTGCATTGGACCCTGATGAGCCTATCTCTGAGGCAAAACTGAAGAGGCATATTATTCGCGGTTTGCGGAAGGAGTATCTTGTCTTTGTCACTTCAGTTCAGGGTTGGGCAAATCAGCCATCACTGTTGGAGCTGGAGAACTTACTTGCCTCGCAGGAAAGTTTGGCAAGACAGATGGCGGGGGTTTCTATCTCCGGGGGAGAAAGTGATGTGTTATTCTCTGGGAAGAAGAAGAAGAAGTGGGAGAAGAAGAAGCCAGGTCATGATGGACCCTCTACTTCAGGTCAACAGGATAGGGGTTATGCTCCTAAGACTTATGGGAAGAAGAAGGGAGAGGGACCAAGGTGCTTTAGATGCAATAAGACCGGGCACTTCAAGAAAGATTGTCGGGTTAATCTTCAGCCGGGACATGCATCGGAGAAGGAGAAGCCAAAGTCTGATGAAGTTGGATGGGGAGGAGCCTTTGTGACCAATATTACGACGATGCCCGTTAAGTCCTTGGATGCCATCAACTTCGAAGAAGATTGGATCGTGGATTCAGGGTGTGGGCATCACCTCACCGGGGATGAATCAAAGTTCTCCTCTTTGGCTCCTTACTCAGGTAACAATGCAATCATTACGGCTGATAATTTTGTTCATCCAGTAGAACAAGAAGGAGTTGTCTCTCTGAGCAGTGATAAGGGTCCACTCACGTTGAGGAGTGTTTTTCACGTGCCGGGTATGAAGAAGAATCTCTTCTCAGTGACCAATGCGGTCAATGCCGGTTATCACGTTTTGTTTGGCCCAACAGAAGTGAAGTTTCTTAAAACTCATCCGGAGATAAAGGGAGATGTAATTCACGTCGGGAAGCAGGTAAAGGACTTGTTCGTTTTATCGACAAGTACCTATGTTGACAAGATGAGGACCAATGATAGCGCGGCTATCTGGTATGAAAGGTTGGGGCATGTATGCATGGAGAAATTGAAGGCTATGGCGGTAAGGAGTCTTGTCAAGGGCTTGCCTAGCTTGTCCTCCTATGGAGACGGTCATGTTTGTGTGGGATGTCAGTTTGGTAAGTCTCATCGACTTCCATTTGACAAATCGCAAACAAGATGCAAAGCGTCGTTGGAGTGCATTCACGGTGATTTGATGGGACCGACTACCACCCCAAGCCTTGGAGCCAACAGATATATGTTGGTGTTGATTGACGATTACACCAGATATGTCTGGGTGTATTTTTTGAAAGAGAAGTCGGAATCCTTTGCGAAGTTTGTGGAGTTCAAGGAGCTGGTGGAAGGTCGGCTAGGCCTGCGGGTGAAAAAATTGAGAACTGACAATGGTGGGGAGTTCACCTCTGGTGAGTTCTCAAGTTTTTGCAGGAAGCACGGCGTCCGGAGAGAGCTCACTTGTGCCCATACTCCACAGCAAAACGGCGTTGTAGAGCGGAAGATCCGTCATCTGACAGAAACCTGCAAATGCTAGCTTCATGCCAAGAGTATCCCAAAGTCCTTCTGGGCGGAGGGAATGTCTTGTGCGACATACGTCATCAACAAGATGCCTCTAAGTCCTATCAACATGAAGACCCCTCACGAACTGATGTTCAAGGAGAAGCCGAGTGTTGCACACCTTTGGGTGTTCGGGTCAACCTGCTATGTGCATATCCCTGATGCTCTTCGGACAAAGCTAGATGCGAAAGCAAGGAGGCTAGTCTTCGTCGGGTATGATGAGCGGAAGAAGGGAAGGAGATGCATGGATCCTGAGACAAGGAGATCGGTGGTATCTCGGGATGTGGTGTTCGATGAAGTAAGTTCCTACAAGGGGAGTTCAGGAGTTGAACTACCAGAGAGCATGGTTGATGAAAAAGGGAAAGTTGCAGAAAATCTTAAAGTGGAGTTGCCTGTTTCACCAGGAGCTCCAGCTGTGTCTAGCTCAGAGGCGGAGGCTTCAGGTTCTGGAAGCAGTGGGAGCGGTGCTCCAAGTTTGCCTGGAAGAGGAGCTAGTACTGAAGAAGCAGCTGAAGAGGTGGTTAGTCAGGAGCAACCTCTTAGGAGGTCGAAGAGGGCTATCATGCCACCGGATCGATACACAGGAGGAAACATGGTGAACATTGTTTCATGTTTCTTTGCTGGTCCCTTGGATGAAAGGGAGTCGTCGAGCTTTGAGAAGGCCAAAGGCGTGAAGCAATGGGACATTTCTATGCAGGAGGATATGGATGCTCTCAAGAAGAATGAGACTTGGTCTCTAGTGCCTAGGCCCAAGGGCATCACCCCTGTGACATGCAAGTGGGTCAATAAGCTCAAGAAGAAAGCTGACGGCACGATCGAGCGATACAAGGCTCGCCTTGTGGCTCGCGGGTTCTCACAATAGTATGGAGAAGATTATGATGAGACGTTTAGTCCAATTGCAAAGATGACTTCGGTTCGATTTGTTATTGCTTTGGCGGCATCTTGTGGATGGGAGATTTGGCAGCTTGACGTTAAGAATGCTTTCTTATATGACGAGATTGACAAGGATATCTTCATGGTCCAACTATCGGGCTTCATTTCGGAGGAGGGTCTGGACTATATCTGTAAGTTGAAGAAGGCCCTGCATGGGTTGAAGTAAGCGCCTTGGGCGTGGTACGGGAAGATTGCAGAGTATCTCTTATTCTACGGATTCTTTGCTTCAGACTCTGATTCTAGCTTGTTCATCAAGAAGGAGGGGGTGTTTCGGGTGATTGTTCTACTGTATGTGGATGACATGATTGTCACCGGGAACTCGAAGGAGGCTGTTGCAAGGCTCAGAGCTGAGCTTGCTATCAGATTTGAGATGAAGGATCTGGGGGAGCTCCACCATTTCCTTGGACTTGAGGTGCAGAGGCGGGAGAGCGGAGTGCTTATTTCTCCGGCTGGCTATGCGGAGTGGATCGTTTCTCGATTCGGCATGGAAGAAGGGAAGAGCAGCTCTATACCTCTGGAGCAGCATCATAAACTTCGGAAGGATGAGGGGAGAGTTCTATCTGACTCGTTGGTGTTCCGATCTCTGGTTGTGAGCTTGATCTACTTGACGATCACAAGGCCTGATATTGCTTATGCAGTTGGCAAGGTGAGTCGGTATATGGTGGAACAACGGAAGCCTCGTCTTCTGGCGGCAAAAGGAATTTTGAAGTATGTGAAGTGGACCTCTGATCTGGGTCTCCTATATAGGAGAGGATCAAGCTTGGAGTTACACGGGACATGGATGCTGATTATGGGGGAGACGTGGATGATCGGAGATCAATGTCTGATTATGTCTTTATGATGGGCCCCACAACTATCTCTTGGTGCAGCAAAAAGCAGGACTCGGTGTTTGTATCTACCACAGAAGCGGAATACAAGGCTTCGACCTTGGCAGATCAGGAAGTCGTTTGGCTCAAGAGGTTGGTAGAGGATGTTCATGAGGAGATTCGAGGTCCCACTATGCTACGCGGGGACAATGAGAGTGCTCTCAAGCTGGTTAACAATCCAGTCTGTCACGCGAGGACCAAGCATATTGAGATTGAGCACCATTTCATTCGTGAAAAGGTGTTGGGAGGATCTCTTATGGTCGAGCATGTTAGGAGTGTGGAAAATGTTGCAGCATCTTCACAAAGCCGCTGGCGAAGGGACCGTTTACTCGGTTGCGGAGTTTACTCGGGCTAGTTTCCACTTCCCACTTCAAGGGGGAGTGTTGAAATTGTTGAAGTGAAGTGGAAGGCGGCCGGCGGTCTGAATTCTGGTGACCGCAGAGATCACGCGGTCTCTGCTCTGGTGCTCTGCCGGTCTGGTTCAGACGGTCTTGTTCTTGCAGGTCTCTTCTCGGTTTAATCTGGGCGGTCTGTTTCTTGGGTGACTGCTGTGACCGGGTTGCTTCTGTAGGTTGATCTGGCGACTTGTCTTAAGTCGGCCAGATGTTCTTGGTTTGCTCTTGGAGATCTAAGGAAGGAGTGATCGTTATGTTCGCGCGTCTTGTGCGTGGCCTTCTGCTGATTTGCAGTCTTGGACAGGATGTTGTCTAAGTGGTGTGATCGCGCGGTCTGCTCTGTGAGACCGTTCACGATTTGATGGGCGGTTATTGTACCCCAGTTTGTGCGGTGACGACATTCGTCTCTCCGTCTATAAATAGGGGTGTAGGGCCCGTCATTCCTAACGAGAACTGTAAGAACTTGAGCCCGGGTTGTTTTTGGCGGTCTCAACTTTGAGGTTGTGCGGTCTTGGAAGTGAGTTGACTGTTTGTTGTGTTCACATGTTTGCGGTCAGCAGGTTGCAGTCTCCTTCCTTGGTGATTTCCCGGTGGCTTGAATAAACAGTTCGACAGGGGCTTGTCTGCGAACTGATTTATGTTGTTCTTGTGCTGTTCGCAGCGAGCTCAGCGATCAGGCAACCTTCCACGGTTAGGCGATCAGAGCTGCGGTCTGGCGACAGCTTCAGTTCTTTGTTCAGTTCAATAAGCTTTAGTTCGTGCGGTCTGAGGAGGCGATCTTACAGTGTAGGTTAACTTGCATGTATTCTGTTCGTGCGGTCTCAGGACAAATCGGGCGGTCTCTGAAGTCGAGCGGTCTGTGCGGTCTCTGTTTTGTCAGATCGCCAGTTTTTTTTTTGGTGTGTTTTGTTCTTCTCTCCTCATTGATTCTTACGAATCATGTCTCGCCATGTATGTCTCGAAATGTAAAGAAGTATTTGATTCAATAAAGACTATTGTATTGCTGTTTTGGCATTGTGGTTGTTTGACTATAACTCAGTTGATGCAACTCCTGCTTACTCCTAAACGATTCAAGAACATTTTAACAGGACTAACCCGTCATGAATATTATTTCTATTTCCCATCCTCTATCTCAGGACGAAGTTCACCATATCTCTTGTTCATTTAGATAGACTACTCTTATCTAACTATTGTTATATTTATGAACTTAGGGTGAATCTTGTACTTCCCGTGGACTACCAGCTGAAGGCTCGCAGCGGTACTAGGGAAAGCAATGGTGGCTGAAGCCTAAATCCCCCTTTCTAGGATATTTACTGTTATTGGTGGCTACCCTTTTAAAGACTCACTCTCCTTATTACTCTTTATGACTTAGATGTCTTATGACTTAACCTTCACCCTATCTTTAAGCCAACATTCTCTTGAATGATGCTTAACGCGTGGGATCTCTTATACTCTAAATGATGTAGGCCTTGTATGATTCTCAATGACTCTAATCACACCCTAATGATATATCATGAGTACTTCACCATGCTGAATAATTATCCTGACCTCCTAAGGTAATAATTGCCCCTTATGTATAGTGCGACATGAATCTAAATTATTCCCTAAACCATAGTACAAATGTTCTCCAAAAAATTCATAACTTCTAGGGGCTGATATAAATGATGTAATACTATTATGATCCAAGTTTTACTGATTTTCTAAGTGTTCTTGCTGTTCAAATCATCCCATTGAGTTTTTACTATTCGCAGTCCAAAATGAGATTGAACTAGATTTGATTCCTATGATGCAACCTTAACCAAACCATGTCCAAATGAGCTACAATTCATATCATATGTTTATATTGGGTAATTTAAGAAGTGTCCAGAGTTTTGACATATTTCCAATTAATTTGACCTCTAATTAAAATTAATTAATCCTTGACATAATCCAAATTAGAAAGAAAGTACCATTTCAGTAATTTTAAACTTGCTAATAAAATTTCCAGAGGTAATAAATGACAAAACAATATGATTTCCAGAGTTCCACTATTTTTCAGAGATTATATAATCATTATTTCCACATAAAACAAAAGGGGTGAAAATGTAACTTTACACAGCAAGTACTAATTTATGTCTTCCAAAGTTTTTGAGAAAATTACTATAGTACAGAAATGACCTAAAAACATCCCATGCAGAATTTCATAATTTTGCAAAAACATTTCACCATAGATATTTGATAAATTAAAAAGTGTGTCAAACTGAAAATGTGGAATTTTACCATGTATAATACATTCAAAAATTCTACCAAAAATTCCTGGGGTTTATATTTAGATTACAAATGAATTTCCAGAGTTCACAATTTTCCCACTCTTTTTACTTAATAAAATTTTAATTATTCAGAAATGTGACTATTGGTAATATTGGAAATTTCTAAGGAAGTAATCTCTGAAAATTTTTACAAAAAATTTCAAAGGTTCTAATTGGTGTTACAAGTGATTCCTCAGAGTTTCAAAATTTTCTAAAAGGTTCTAGCTATAAACATTTCACTAATACATAAATGTGACATATTTTTAATTAATCCAATAATTAGGGTTTTTTATCTCAAAAATCGTAATTTCCTCTGAGGTAGAGTATTAAGTCATAACAAGGGTGTGGCCAAAATCTCAGAGGCCAACACCAAGCCATATATGTCAAATGCACAAAATATTCCTTTTGGCTAAATGCACGCCACAACACATATTAAGCAAAGACATACAAGTGGAATTACCCCACATGCAGAGGTCCAATTGCTCCCAAATTTTAACCAGAGGCTAGTAATATCCTATTAAACATGTCACCCAAATTTGGGGTCATTTGGAGTTACACAACTCCATAAATTTCATTTATTTAATTAATCACATTATGAACAAAAACTATAGAAAAATGTTATCCAAAATTCTGATTTTTAGACACAAGCTAGTAATAAGGTACATGCATGCATGGCCCAAATTTCAGCTTCATTAAATTTACCATTTACAAGATATACTCAATCTAATTTCTGATTTTCATTATGACCAGCCTCACTACATTTGATGCCAATGGTTCTACATTACTCCAAATGAGCTGATTCATATTTCTAAATAAAGTAGACACATAGATCTACAAAAGTTATCTCTGAGCACTTTTCATAAAATGGCCTCTAAGGGCCTCCAAATGTTTAATCAAAATCTTGTATAATATGTGACAACTCATTAATTAATAATTGGTATGGTCTGCGATTATCTGATCAGCCCAGATCCAATGGCAGCCCGTCATCGTCTACCTTGAGCCAATGATGGAGATTTCCCCGACCTGGGCCATCTTGATCTCCCATTTCCAGGCCACCCTCTGCTCACCACCGTCGGCCGCCACCTCCACCACCTCTGTTGAAGTGGTGGCTACCGCCAGGCGACAACACGGCCGTCGGAGACGGCTTCTCCGGCGAACCCGAGCTGGAAAAAAAACTCGAGAAATCTCCCTTAATCTCACATGGGATCGGGCTCAATTGAGCCCGATTTCTCTCCTAAATGGATCTAGTGACTAGCACAGAGGGAGAGGGGGAGAAACGGACCTGTGTGGGGGCTTGAGAGCGGGTGATTCGTCGGGGCAGCATGGCAGCGAGTCTCTCCGGTGAGCTTGCTCAAATCCTTGATCCGGCAGCTAATGTCTTGCTCCAGGTGGCTATTCCGACTTCTTAGGCTCTCTGAAGGTGATGGAAAGGCTGGATTGGGCTGAGGAGAGATGGTTATATGATTTTGAATTGGGGGGTGGTCGACCATGGACATTGTATTGGGAAAAACTCCTTAGATTTAACTTAACAAATTATCTAGAAGTGATTTTATCTGTTAGATCTCAATTACCCAATGTATAGTGAGGATAATATGGTCATTAGATGTCTTAGGATGTCACACTCAACCTAGGGTGTCAAGACCATATCAAGAGAAGCAAAAATTAGGATTAGTTGACATTTGTGTCGAATAGATATCGACGCAACATCGAGTTAAAGTCGGCGCCACTCCAACTAAGAAGTCCAAGCAACTCAATCTTCTATCGAAGTAGATCAAGTCGACGCTACGTCGAAATACTATCAATGTAGGAGACATGTTAATGTCGAAGCACTCATATAAGTCAACGCAGCTTTGAGATCAAGTCTACACAGAAGGAAGAATCTGTCGAAGCCAACTGAAGTCGACGCAACTTTGATTTCATATCGATGCAGACAGTGAAGTTCAAAGTCAGCGCAACGTCGAGTGCAGAGTTCAATCAGAGCAAGTAGGAATTCGAAGCTGCTCCTACTAGAAGTCGAAGGAACGTTGATAAGAGAGAAAGGGAAGTCAACGCAACGTCGAATGCAGTCTGAAAAGGAAACCTTTTCAGCTGTCATTTTGATGATCTCTCTCATGGCCCACATCACTGAGGACCGTTCTCCAACGGCTTATTAATTGCCTGAAATAGAAGGAAGAATTTATAAAGGGAAGGAAACCTTTCTTGGAAACATGCTTACAGTTGGGAGACGGGTCGAGAATCAAGAAGAGGAAGAAAGAGAAATTACAAAGAAAGTACCTTTTCAGGACTTACTATAACTGGAAAGGAATTCAAATTAAAGACACATAATAAAAGGGAAGATAAAGGCAGAGAACAATAAGGCATTCATTACAATCGGCTGCAATCTTCTTATTAGGGTTTCCTCTTCTTCTTCTTCCTCCTGCTGGAACCCTAATAGAGAATTAGATAGTACAAACAAGAACTTCTCTCTGCTGAACAAACAGAAGAACTGAGGGCTACTTCTCATCACTATCATATTGCAGCCAGAGTTCAATAAGAAGAAAGAAAGAAGGATCTGACAATAATAACTCCTAAAATCTAATCATGAGTTCATCAAGAGCAGATCCAGTAGAAAGAAAAGAGAAGATGTCCTGAAGACAGGCTTCCTAAGAATTCTGATAACAGAATTCTTCCCCCCTCTTTCTTCCTATTTCCACTTTCTCATTCTCAACTGTAAAGAGTTTTAAGAATCCCTCTTCCAAAGGATTCAATGGTTCAAGATCTCCTTATCAAAAGATCTGGTGGTTCAAGATCTCCTTATCAAAAGATCTGGTTGGTTCATGATCTCCTTGTCAAAAGATCAGTGATTCTAAGAGTCTCTTTATCAAAAGACGCACAGTGGTGCATTCCAACCAGGTGGTAGAAGAGCAGAGTACCCACATTTTGGGGAACCTCTATAAATCTCTGTGTCTTTTGGTTGTGTATTTTCTGTGCTGTCAATTTCTTTAACTATTTTCTCTGCTTTACTTTACAACACCTATTTTATTCTGAGTGTGGATTTGTTGGGAGCATAACACTTAGTGTTTTATTGTGTTTGCACAAATAGGATAGAAATTATTTTAAAATCTCTATTCACCCCCCCCCCCCCCCTCTAGAGAATACTCTGGGGCACACTGTGCACTTTCACATTGGATGCTCCTCCTTGGCTCCAAGTCTCCTCCACCCCTCGAATTCTGCTGGAAATTCTCTGGGGAGTTCGATTGAGGCTTTGGGCAGAGGAATGGAGTGCCAAGTGTCCTCTATTCCACAAATTCCTCTTGTTTTTAATGGGAATTTGGGGAAAACCCATTCTACCCCTTTGCATGTCCTTGCATGTTGGAACCAGAGGGCATGGCTGGTAATTAGGCATGTGGTCTGCAGGTTGGGCCTTGGTGGAGGCCTTAGCCCAATTGGATTTGATTTGGGCTTTTAATTTCTTCCTTTATGCCTAAAATTGACCATGGTTGACTTTGATGTTGATTTGGTCAATTGGGTGGGTTGACTGGTCCAAAGTGTTGACCTTAAGTCCCTTAACACCACCCAATGTTTATTGGATCATGGTGATGCCCCAATTGGGCCAATTTGGCCAATAGGTGTGATTTTGACCAAAATTGGGGGAAAGTAGATTTTGGTCAATTTGGTCAAATTGATGATCCCATGATGGGGATTTTTAGTCCATTGGGTCCCCCATGATGTTCTAAGACTAGGGGTGAAGTCAATTTTATGTTTTGTTGTTCAATTGAACCTATTGGGGGAGGATTGTCTTATGTTGACCTAAGTTTGACTCTGGTGAAATTAGACCAATTGAAGTCCCCATGATGGGGCTTTTGGGTCCAAAGCACTCCTTTAGAGGTTTACCATCTATTGGTAGGGGCAATTTGGCCATTTGAGCATGAATTGAACCCTATTAAGTTGAATTGGGCAATATTGACCTAGGTTTGACTTTGGTCAATTTGGCTAAATTGGTTGTTCAAATGATGGGGCTTTTGATCTACTATGCCTCCTTTAGAATTAGGGACATGGTGGTGGGGTTAATTCACATGTGTAAGTTCAATTTGAGCTAATTTGGTCTAATTTAACTTGCCTCCTATAGTGGATCACATGTTAGTTCACTCAACTCAATGTGACCTAAGGTCACTACCTAGCTCAAACTCACCTCACTCACAACATGTCCTACCCTAATTGAAGTCAAGGGATCTAGTAGTAAATGGTATGTTACACAATTAACTCAAGCTTTAGTTCTTACAGTTCTTGTTAAGAATGACAGGCCATACACCTCAATTTATAGGCAAACAGACGGATGTCGTCACCGCCAAAAGAGAGGTTCAATAACCGCCCATCCAGATCATTGCGGTCTCACAGAAGCAGACCGCCGATCACCAACACTTGGACAACAAGTTGTCCAAGATAATCTCGGCCAGAACACCCGCGCAGACCGCGCGGTCTCTGCGGTCTCCCTTTTCCAGACCGCCCAGCACCTTCCACTTCTAATTCAAAAATTCAACACTCCCCCTTGAAGTGGGAGGTGGAAGTCAGCCCAAGCAAGCTTCGCAAACAACCAAATGGTCCCTTTGACAATGGATTCATAAAGTTGTCCGCGACATTATCCTTGCTCTGCACATGCTCAACCATCAGAGATCCCTCCAACACCTTCTCCTGAATGAAATGATGTTGAATCTCTATGTGCTTTGTTCGTGCGTGACAAACTGGATTATTAACCAGTTTGAGAGCACTCTCATTGTTACCACGAAGCATAGTAAGACCTCGCACCTCCCCATGAATGTCTTCCACAAGCCTCCTAAGCCAGATGGCTTCCCGAGCTGCCTAAGCGGAAGCTTTGTACTCCACTTTCGTAGTGGAGATAGACACAGAATCCTATTTTTTGCTGCACCATGAGATAGCTGTAGAGCCAGTCATAAAGAAATATCTAGAGGTTGACTTCTGCTCATCTGAATCTCCTCCATAATCAGCATCCATATAACCATGCAGACAAAAGCCGAGTCCCTCCCATAGAAGAGACCCAAATCAGAGGTGGACTTTACATTTTTCAAAATACTCCTTACAGCCATCAGATGTGGTTTCCGCGGCTCTGCCATATATCAACTCACTTGTCCAACTGCATAAGAGATATCCGGCCTTGTGATCATAAGATATACCAGACTTCCGACCTAAGACCGGAACACTAAAGGATCAGAAAGAACCTTCCCCTTATCTCGTTGAAGTATCACACCAACTCTAGTGGAGTAGAGCTGCTTTTCCCCCCTTCCAAGTTGAATCGCTTCGCAATTTGATCTGCAGAACCATTCTGGGAAACAAGCATGCCGCTTTCTTTCCTCTCCACCTCGAGTCTAAGGAAATGGTGGAGCTCACCCAAATCGTTCATCTCAAATCTGATAGCTAGCTCAGCCCAAATCCTAGCTACCTCCATCTCAGAATTCCCTGTGCCGATCATGTCGTCAACATATAACAACACCAAGACCTGAAGCTTTCCTGTCTTTACGAACACGCTTGAATCAGAATCAGAAGCAAAGTATCTGCAAAACTGGAGGTATTCTGCGATCTTTCCATACCATGCCCGAGGCACCTGCTTCAAGCCATAAAGAGCTTTCTTGATCTTACACACATGTCTTGGATGAGCTTCAAAAACATAACCAGGTGGTTGATCCATGAAGATATCCTTGTCAATCTCACCTTAAAGGAAAGCATTCTTCACATCGAGCTGCCAAATCTTCCACCCTTGGCAAGCTGTCAAAGAAATCACCACCCAAACTGAAGTCATTTTGGCAACAGGGCTGAATGTTTCTTCATAATCCACCCCATACTTCTGAGAGAAACCTCGAGCTACAAGATGAGCTTTGTACCGCTCGATGCTGCCGTCGGCCTTCTTCTTCAGCTTGTAAACCCACTTACAAGTCACAGGAGTAATACCCTCAACCTTGGGCACAAGATCCTAAGTCTCATTCTTCCTGAGTGCAGTCATCTCTTCATCCATGGCATCATCCCACTCCTTAACTCTGGTGGCATTCTCAAAGCAAGATGACTCTTTCTCATTTAGGGGACCTACGAAGAAACATGAGATAAAGATCACCAAGTTCCCTCCTGTATACTGATCTGGTGGAATGATAGTCCTCTTGGACCTTCGTAGGGTTTTACCCTGATCCACCTCTTCTGCTACTTCTTCTGGACTAGCTCTCCTTTCAGGCACACTTGGATCATCGCTCCACCTGCTTCCAGAACCAGAAGCACCTCCACCAGAACTTCCTTATTAGCTTCTATTTGTCCTCCATCTATCCTGCTCTCTTGTAACTCAACAGATAAGCTACCCTGGTATGACGTTAGCTCGTCAAATACCACATCCCTTGAGACCACAACTCTCCGTGTCTCAGGATCCATGCATCACCAGCCCTTCTTTCGTTCATCATAACCAACAAACACTAGCTTTCTTGCTTTCGCATCTAGCTTCATTCTAAGAGCATCAGGTATATGCACGTAGTATGTAGATCTGAACACTCGAAGGTGTTCCACGCTTGGTTTCTCTTTGAACATCAACTCATGCGGAGTCTTCATGTTGATGGGACTAGGGGGCATCCGATTGATGACATAAGTTGCACAAGACATTCCATCTTCCCATAAGTACTTTGTGATACTCTTGACATGAAGCCAACACTTGCAGGTTTCCGTAGGATGACAGATCATCCGCTCTGCAACTCTGTTCTGTTGTGGAGTGTGAGCATAAGAGAGCTCTCTCCGGACGCCAAGCTTTCTGCAGAAGTTGAAGGAAATGTTGGAGGTGAACTCCTCTCCATTGTCAGTTCTAAACTTCTTGATCCGCAGACCAAGCCGACCCTCCATGAGCTCCATAAACTCCACAAACTTTCCGAACGCTTCCGACTTCTACTTCAGAAAATATACCCAAGTATATCTAGTGAAGTCATCAATCAAGACCAGCATATACCTGCTACCTCCAAAACTTGTAGTTGCGGTAGGCCCAAACAAATCACCATGAATACACTTCAATGGTGCTTTAAATCTGCTTTGTGATTTGTCGAATGGAATTTAATGAGCCTTACCATATTGACAACCCGCACAAACATGACCATCACCTAAAGATGACAGACTAGGCAAGCCTCTCACAAGGCCTCTTCTTGTCATAGCCTTCAGCTTATCCATCCCAACATGCCCAAGTACTTCGTGCTAGATAGCGGCGCTGTCATTCATCCTCATCTTATCAACATAAGAACTTGTTGACAAAACAAACAAGTCCTTCACCTATCTCCCAACATGTATGACCTCAGCCTTCACAGCTGACACATTTCAGAGAAACTTCACTTCTGTTGGACCAAACAGAACGTGATATCCAGCTTCAACAGTGTTGGTCACGAAGAAGAGATTCTTCTTCATTCCCCGCACATGATATACACTCCTCAATGTGAGTGGACCTCTATCACTACCTAAGGAAATGACTCCTACCTTCTCAAATGCATGAACAGTATCATCAGCAGTAATAATAACATCATTACTTGAGTATGCTTACAAAGAAGAGAAGTTCGAGTCGTCCCCGATGAGGTGATGACCGCACCCTGAGTCCACAATCCAATCATCCTGATAGTTTATGGAAGCCAATGCCCGAACACAAGTGACCGTCATGAAAGCACCTCCACCACCCCAACTACCTTCAGCATTGGAACCAGCCTCCTCTTTTCCTGCAGTATGCCCTACTGAAGATTGACTCTGCAGTCTCTCTTAAAGTGACCAGGCTGATTGCACCAATAACACATTGGCCCTTCCTTCTTCATCCCATATCGCTTAGGAGCATTGCTCCTCTTGGTGATATGAAGTTGAAGGTCCATCGCCAACAAATGACTTCTTCTTCTTGTCCCATCTCTTCTTCTTGCCAGAACAGAGAACCTCACTTTCTCCCCCCCCCCCCCCCCCAGAGATAGATATTCCAGCCATTTGCTTTTCCAAACTCTCCAACAAAGCCAGCAAGTTTTACAACTCCAACAATGATGGTTGATTGGCCCAGCCTTGAACATAAGTGACAAAGGCCACGTACTCCCTCTGCAAGCCGCGGATTATGTGCCTCTTCAGCCTTGCTTCTGAGATAGGCTCATCCGGGTCCAACGTCGATATCTCTGCACAAAGGTTCTTCATCTTCAAGAAGAAGGATGAAATGGACAAGTCTCCTTGAGTTGCATTCACCAATTCATTTTTAAGAAACTGTAACCGAGCTACATTCTTCTTATTAAACAAGCCATCCAAGGCTGACCAAATCTCAGCAGCTAACCGACATCAGATTATGTGGTCAAATAACTTCGGAATGATAGAACGCTTGAGAGTGAACTCTGCCTTAGCATTTGTTCTCTTCCAAGCCTTCACCTACTCAGCATTCCCTTCAGTAGCTACAACAGGCTGTCTCGCTTCTCCTCCGACTACCTCCCATAAGCCCTTGCCAAGAAGATAGCTCTTCATGCAGTACTTCCACTTCTTAAAGTTAGTCTGCGTAAGGAGCTTAATACCCAAGACCTCTTGTGTAACCTCCTTTCATTGCTATCACACAGATTAGATAGAACTTCCAGAGACACAAGCTAGATTCTGTGGCTGATCATTGCTTGCAACTTTGCTCTGATACCATGTTAAAATTTCAAATAGGATCGAAGACAATGCAGCAGTGGACTTCAATCAATCTCAAGTCAAGCAACCTGCACAATAGAAGGACAAGAGAAAACTGATATTAATTATCCTTTGGCGAGACATGATTTATCTGAATACAAGGAGAGAAAACAAAGACAAACAATAACTGGCGACCATCAATAATTGAGACCGCCAGACCGCACGAACAGACAGACTGCACAGATATCACTGAGGCCGCACGAACAGCATAAACCGCCAACCTGCAACCTGTTAGACTATAAACTCAGACTGAATGAACTGCTGCTTATTGAACTGTTGAAGAACAACCTGTCCGCACTTCTTGATCGCTAGACCGCAAGGTTGCCTGGTCACAGAAGTAGCTCACGAACAGAGAACAAAACTGCACAAGTTGTCACCTAATCGCAACTCGATATCGCCTGACCACTGAGGTCTCCTGACCACTGAGCTTGCCTCGAACAGCACAAGAACTACAACACAGTCCGTAGAGGAAATTTGATGGCGAACTGGTTACTGAAAGCTGGGAAATCACCAAGGAAGGAGACCGCTTACTGCTGGCCGCTGACCTGCGAACACAACAAATGATCAAACCACCTTCCAAACCGCACGACCTCAAAAGTGAGACCGGCATAATTAACCCAAGCTTTAGTTCTTACACTTCTTGTTAAGAATGTCGGGCCATGTAATTCTATTTATAGGCAAATATATGGATGTCGTCACCGCCAAAAGAGAGGTGCAATTACTTCCCATCTAGATCATTGCGGTCTCATAGAAGCTGACCACCCGATCACCAACACTTGGACAATAAGCCATCTAAGGTAATCCCAGCCAGAACACCCGCGCAGGCCGCGCAGTCTCTTTGGTCTCCCTTTTCTAGACTGCCCAGCACCTTCCACTTCTACTTCAAAAATTCAACAGTTTGCACGATGAACAAGAATCATCGTTGGGGCAAGCTGATAGTCGGCGGCGGAGGCGACTTGGAGGATATTCCTCGTCAGATCATGTCTTCACCACCCCCTTTCTGGAGGGACCTAGGGAGAAGCTCCTCAATGCCTTCTGAGGTCGCCGCTTCGACGTTGTCTTCTGGCGACAATGGGTGAACGACCTCTCATGGGTCTTCCCTGGTGAAGGTAATTTTTGTTTGAGCGAGCATCAGCTACTCGCATCTCTACTATTGGTTGGCAACTAACCATTGTCTTCTTTCTTTTGCAACTACTCGCATTATACCTCGCGAGTCTCTCCCCATGTTGAAGGAGGTGACTCCTTCTCAGGAGGTCACGAAGGTTCCATTGCGCGAGGATGAGGGGAGTCTATCATCCCCCATTGATTTGTCAGAGATCCCCGAGGACCCGGTGGATGTAGGCATGAAGGTGGGCTCCTCGTGAAAGAGCAAAGACAAGGGGAAGGTCAAGTCTGGGGAGCCAATGAGGAAGAAGAAGGAGCTGGTTAGCAGGAATCTCGGTGAGAAGGCGGACCCCGTAGTGGCGGGCGAGCCCAACTATCACCCCAACATTGGGGAGGGTGAGAGCGGCGAGGATGCCTATGGTCTCCCACCGGTGACCTGAGCGAAATGCGCACACGAGGTGACTTTGAGCACCAATCTGACTGCCTGGTCGAAAGATTGGGAGGATAGAGGCGAGATGTTTGACGTCACGTTCGCCCTCAATGGTCGTGCAGACGCCGAGTCGCTTTAGGAGGTCTCGGACGAGTATCTGGCCCTCCAGACCTCGTGCTCACTCCTGCGGTTGGCGGAGCTAAGTCACCAGACGGCGAAGAGCTTACTCGCCTACGAGGAGGGAGTACGAGTGCTGAGCAGGAAGCTCCTCGCCTTCGAGCCCAAAGTTGCCAAATGCAAGGCCTACGAGGTACTCGCGTCCTTCTTTGAAGTATATGTCTCATACTGTTGCTCATTTTTTGTCGATCATCACGCTAACGCTTTATTTTTCATGATTGCAGGAGGCTGGGGTGGAGGCCGCGAAGAAGATGTCGCGGCTCGAGAAGGAGTTAAAGGACACCCAGGCGGCCCTGGAGGCCGCTCAAGCAAGGATCGCTGAGCTAGAAACTCGGCCTGCCGAGTAACAACCTGCAATGGCGGGTCCTTCCCGGGTAGGAAAGCAGATAAGGATCCATGACGATGAGATGCCGAGTATTTGTCGCAACATCGCGCGAGAAACCGGGAATGTCGTCCTGAGTCGTTTGAAAGTTGATGGCTACTTAATTCCTGAGGCGATGAATCTGACGGTGATTGACATTATCCCTGCCCTGCTCGCGGAGGAGTTCACTTCCCCTACTCGCGCGTCCGCTTCTCGGGTAAGCGACGATGACGATGAGGACTCTGAAGATGATGAGGACGAGGATGGCGATGAAGAGGAGATCGTCAACGTCGACGATGAAGATAAAGATGCCGACGATGATGAAGGAGGCGATGATGACACCTAAGCAGGGCCCACTTTTTGATCGCCCTGTCGGACTTTTGTAAAGCTTTTGTGAATGTAATACTCGCACACATATATGAAAGAAAGATATTCTTTTGTCTGCTTGTTCTTCTTATATTCGCATGTGTTGTGGAAATCGGTAGGCTCTTAGGCTCAAACGCAATGAGTGATCGCTAGGCTCACAGACTCAAAGTGAGGTTGAGTGATCGATGTTATGACAGGTGCGACCTTGAAAGGTACTCTCCATAATCACTAAGTTCACCATGCTCGTGCAGATATGCTCGTGCAGATATGCTCGCTCACACCCACTCGCACTGTGGATACTCACCTTCTTCTAAGAATGATGTCAGTTGTACGCACTCGGGGATCCCGTGAGACGCACACTCTCGAGGCTTTTACTCCACTTGGATGTTGGATGCTGACGAGTAGGGAATGACAGTCGGGGAGGTCCAAGGGGACACACCATCCCGAGGCCTCCGTCCTACTATGATGCTGAATGCTGACGAGTAGGGAATGACAGTCGGGGAGGTCCAATGGGACATACCGCCCTGATGCCTCCGTCCAACTACGATGCTGAATGCTGAAGAGTAGGGACTTACAGTCAGGGAGTTCCAAGGGGACACACCGTCCCAAGGCATTCGTCCTACTACGATGTTGAATGCTGATGAGTAGGGAATGACAGTCGTGGAGGTCTAAGGGGACACACCGTCCCGATGCCTCCGTCCTACTACGTTGCTGAATGCTGACGAGTAGGGATCGAAACCCATAGCTGATACCAAATTGTAACTCCCCACCGGTTGCACAGTATATAGCAGTAGGTCCAGCCGGGACCCCATGCCATATAAGGTGAACAAGAAAGAGGGTTACGTATTCAGTGACCCAACCAACAACATCTTAGAATTACACAGAAGTGGAAGCATAATTTATTTAAATCTTGAACCAGAAAACATGTCCACAATAACCAACAGGAATGACTGATATATATATGAAAGGTTTGGCACTAAGGCCATACATCAAAATGTGTTTCTCTTATTACATGTTTTATATACTTCGGCGCGCAGGCCGACAATATATGAAGTAAAAACATGCAAAACACTTGGGTCTTCGAGGGCCAGCAAAACACAACTACTGGGGTTCCAACCCGCAATTTCCTGCTCATCTCGCTAGGACCTATAAAGCACAATCCACGAAGGAGTGGGAAAATAGAAAACCGATTAGCTTTAGCTGACCAAGAATATAACGACCCCACCCCATTCTCGGGGCGGTGGTACTCCTTCCCTGCAAGCAAGCAATGACAACATATATTTCACAGGTGCGTCTACGCACCGCATAGAATCAATCATCACATACGTCGACACAAGGCTGCACGTATTTTGCTCTCATGGCACTTTCCATCCTCAGTCTCTCTTTCAACTTAGATGGTCTTTGAGCTTAAGTCGTACACACGAGTTCCGGCAAGGCCGTATAAACGATGTCCTGGCACTCTTTGTCGTACACACTAAGTTCCGGCAAGGCCGTACACACAATGTTCTGGCAAGTTTCCATAGGATGGCATACCGAGGGGCTCCCTCACACTGAACACTATGGACGGTTTCAGATCCATCTATTCCCAGCTCAATCATCGTAGCACGATGCAGGTAAACTTTCACCTCAGCCCGATCACAAGGACGACCTCCTTTAGGTCATCAACACAGCATACCACGTGATCTCATATCACTGTCACTAGCGCTGGCGCTGGCGCTAGCACTAGCGCTGGCTCTAGCACTAGCGCTGGTGCTAGCTAACAGAACACAAGCCTGCCAGCTCTTTCGGGTATTTCCTGAAGGTAACCTCCAGGACTCCCTACAGCACATCACAACACCCAGAACCCAAAAAAAAGCATACATACTCGAAGTCTTCTCCGAAGTACAATAATGCAATATCAACATTACCAACCCATACCAACCTGTCCAGATGGCTTCATACAGTATGCCTACTAAGGAGATAATCTATATTCCAGACACTATATGCAATTTCTAAGGAGATAATCTATATCAACCCGTCAGAAGAAACTTATCCACTAATTAGTGGAAATCTTACTGCTACTATGCAAATCAAAGGAGAAGCGTGTACAGAGATTAAGAAGAAGAATCGTTACCCTTGATACTCATTTCGGTGCCATCGAACCAGGATTCCTCTACTCGGAGTCGAAGACGGCACAAACACGCAAGAGATCTTTTACCTTGGACTTGCCTAGCCAAGCGGACCTCCTTCCTCTTCCTGAGCTCTGCCCTTGACTTTGGAGAGAGTCCAAGTGAGAAAAACTAATAAAATCCATGGGTTTGAAGGCTATATATATATAAAAACGCTACCGTCGGCGCTACCTACTAACGCATGCGCTAAACCAGAGGCGATTCGGCCGAACTTATCAATAGCCGCTTAAGAATTCGCCGAGAAAGCTACCGCCTGCGCTAGCTTTCGACTAATCGAATTCACGAGTGCTTGACACAATTCGTCAGAATACTTTCGTCGGAACACAAATTCATCGATACAGCTACCGCCGGCGCTAGCACGTACTACCGCTGGCGCTAGCACTCGACGAATCGTCTCAATGTTTTCGACGAACCGCATAAGTCCTTTCGTCGAAACTCACCTATTTCGACGATATGAGCTACCGCTGGCGCTAGCTCCTTAGCTTAGACCACCACGAATTCTTTGCACCTGAACTGAGGGTCTTACAAATGGCTATTTGTGTAATTACACTATATTCCTATAATAAAAATAATAATAGAAATTCATAAAATACAAAAGCTTTTTAGTAGATCTCCTAGAGCTACTATGGTAGGTTATCATTAGACCTCTAAGACCTACTTTAAAATAATTTTTTGTTAAAATATAAATATTTTTGAAAAAAAAGAATTATAAAATATTAATTACAAAAATTTTACGGTCTTTTTTAGTACTCATGTAACGCCCCTGAATTTTTAGCTATTGATTTAAATATATTGATGACGTCATTATGATGTCGGGCGTTACGTTGGCGCGGAGTTAGCAGAGCGCCGTCGTTGCGCGCTTCTGCATCCGTTGGGTCGTGTCAACCGAATTTTGAAACTACCCGGAATTTGGAAAATTTTATGTAGGAAATTAGACTATTTAATTTTAGAAAGGTTGTTAAAGTTTCGTGGCATTCCGAGCAAAATTAAAGCCTCGGTGAATTTTCAAAGATTTATATATTTAACGTCGCCGTAAACTTCGAAAATTTATATCTTGAGAACGATACATCGGATTTTTATTCCGACTTCGCCGTTGGGTTCGTAGCATCGGAGTTCGCCTAAGATGCGATTTTCGTTGGTTTCGGCATTCGTTTAGTTTTGATAATAATATAAAAAAATTATAATCGTTATTATTATTAATATTATATTCGTTTATATATAATCGAATATCGTTTATTATATATATACGAATTAGTCTATATATAATAAATGTATTCGTTTATATATAATAAACGTTTGTCTATTCTATTTATACGAATTCGTCTATTCTATTTATACGAATTCGTCTATTCTATTTATACGAATTCGTAATATAGGAATCTTGAGTTTTGGCGAGAACTTTACTTCATTTAGACGAATCGGTCCTTGCACCTCCCAGCCATCTTTAGTCTTATTATTATTATCATTATTATTATTATTAATTATTATATTTATTATCTTTATTATCATCTTTATTTCTGTAAGTATAAATAGCTCTTCTTCCTTTCGTGAGAAAGAAAAAAACCGAAAACCCTATTCATCTTCTTCTTCCCCGATTCTTTTTGCGAACCGGAGCGGATGCGCTATTTCCGTGAGCTTTCAGATCGCCGCCGCCAAAGCTCCGGTGCACGAAACCTTCGTCGGAGCATAGATCTGAAAAGCTCTTGCCGAGTTCTTCGCGTGTGTGGTAAGTATTTCGAGTTTCGTAGATTTTTGAGGTTAGAGCCGGTAGCCCTAATCCTCTTTTTCGCTCCAAAAGTTTCAGAGATCGTTCCTCGTGTTTTTCAAGCGGTCGATCTGCGACGAGGAGCGAGTAGGAGGCCGTCTTCTTCGAAAAATTTGAGGCAAGTGGTGGACTCTCTCCCCCCTTGCCACGTTATTGTTCATTCCTTACTGTTTTTACTTCTATCTAATTTAGACAAAATATATTATACATATTTTTCTGCTAAAAAATCGTGTATCCGACCGAGTAGTCTCGTATTTCATCAAATTCGTCAAAATACCTGTAAGTATATTCGTCGTTTTCCATCTAAGTCATAGTTCGTCGATTGTGTTCCGCCGAATTCGTCGATATCATTGCGACAAATTCGTCGATAGGGTTAGGTTTTCGCCGACTTCGTCGTTTACCTTAGTTAGAATCTTCGTTAAGTGCCCTTGAGATTCGTCGATAGTATTTCGACGAATTCGTCGTTATGCCTTGGATTCGTCAAATATATTTCGACGAATTCTTCGTAAGGTTAGGTTTCTTTTGGAATTATTTCCGGGGTTTTCTGTGGTCTCTGTTTTGGTCATGATTCAGTGAACCTCTATTTCCCAGTTGGATGTTTTGGTCTGACGGTTGGTTGAAATGAATACCTCCGCCTCAGTACCTGTAGACTGTTGGTTGGTGGGTTGTAACCCCCGCCACAGTGCTTTTGTGCCTTGGATGTTTTGGTGTGACGGTCGGTTGGAAAGAATGCCTCCACCTCAGTGCTGTTTTTGGGCTGGGATAGTGATTCATGTCTTGGGCAAATCGATGCCTTATCCTTTTGAAAGTTGAATTGCAACGCTGACCGCACTTTGTGCCAGTTTTTCTTACTTGTTGGTTGCTAATACTTCTTTATTTGACATACTGGTGTTTTACAGCTATTTTTGATGGGTTGATAACCTTCTTTATCTTGATAAGACTTCTCTTACTCTTTGGTTATATTGTCTTTTCATGCTTTTTGTGCTGAGGCATTCTTTTTTTTAATGCCTCAGACTCGGATCAGTAGCAGGTGGAGCTGACCGAGATCTGTTTTCGTCAGATTTGTTGTAGTTGTTCCTCTTACTCTCGTTCCGAGAGGTAGATTGTTGTTTTCTTTTCATGACTTGTTAGGGTTATGGGTTCGTGTCAGTTTGTTGACGCTCATAACTTGAGTTCTTCCGTGTTAGACTTATCTTGCTATTTTTATGTTACTACCATTGTTGTTATGTATGTAGTTGCTCTCTGGGAAGGTTTTATGTTAGGATGCATGGTTGTTATTTTATATACAAAACTGCATAGTACTTCATACATGGCATCACTTTTAAAACCATCATCCTTCTATTTTGAAACTCGTAAAAGAACTATTTTTACCTATACTAAATATAGAGATTGCATATCATTAGAATGATGGTTAGTTCATCATGCTCATATAAGGCGAATTAAAGTAAATTATGTAATTTCCGCTGCGTAAATCTATACTTTCTTATTTATGGACTAGATGATCCATTAAACCAAGGGACACGATGTTTGAAACCTTCAACTTAAATTATGTTTTAAACATAAAGTTCATTACTTTCTAAAGAAAAGTGTGAAGTTAGAGCTGCCTGAGTGTCTGCAGTTGTTCTCTGCACGACGTGGCATCATGATGCGTAATTTCTCATACTCTGACATATTATTTAATACGGAGAAAATGTGGGTTGTGACAACTCATATGTATATATTGTGGGCGTAACCGGCTTGATGTGGGCGCAGCCCAGAGCGTCATGGGCGAAGCCCGCTGGGGGTAGGCGAAGCCCGCTGGGGGTAGGCGAAGCCCGCCGGGGGCGGGCGAAGCCCGCAGTCGCCGGTCGGGTACTATCGCGCTTGGCAATAGGAGCGAAGCCCCATGCCTGTCACTCGTGTGTATATTATTGATACCAAAAATGTACCGGGTCTACACTCGCTCGATGCTGAAGGATGGGGGTGTAACTGTTGGGTGATCGGTTACTTTGAGCCACGAGTGAATGAATGAGAGAGGAGAAAAAGAGATGATCGTGAGTAGCACTATTCATATAACACCTGCGTTACAAGTGAGATTACATTAGGACTCATGGAAGAATGGTATAAGACTTGAAGAAAAGAGCTGGTGATTGTTGGTCTCCTAGAGGGAGATGGCGGCGGACTCCTGAAAATGAGATAGATGAGGTCTCCTGAAGGGAGATGAAAGAGGTCCCCACGGTCTCCTGAAAATGAGATAGTTGAGATCTCCTGAAGGGAGATGAAAGAGGTCCCCGCGGTCTTCTGAAAATGAGATAGTTGAGGTCTCTTGAAGGGAGATGAAAGAGGCACCGCGGTCTCCTGAAAATGAGATAGCTGAGATCTCCTGAAGGGAGATGAAAGAGGTCCCCGCGGTCTCCTGAAAATGACGTAGTTGAGGTCTCCGGAAGGGAGATGAAAGAGGTCCCCGCGGTTTCCTGAATATGAGATAGATGAGATCTCCTGAAGGGAGATGAAAGAGGTCCCCGCGGTCTCCTGAATATGAGATAGCTGAGGTATCCTAAAGGGAGATGAAAGAGGTCCTCGCGGTCTCCTGAAAATGAGATAGCTGAGATCTCCTGAAGGGAGATGAAAGAGGTCCCCGCGGTCTCTTGAAAGTGAGGTAGCTGAGGTCTCCTGAAGGGAGATAAAAGAGGTCCTCGCGGTCTCTTGAAAATGAGATAGCTGAGATCTCCTGAAGGGAGATGAAAGAGGTCCCCGCGGTCTCAAAATTGGAGACTGCTCAAGCCACAGTTTGGAAGATGGAAGCCTTCTGAAGTCCCTTTCTAAGTACCCCCTCCCCTCTATTTATATACGCGAAGGCTGCCCGAACGGGCAGATCCAAAAGATTATGGGCTACCCGGATGTGCTGAGACCTCCTAGGAGAGGCCGAGATCGCATAGGAGAGGCCAAGATCGCCCGGGAGACAAAGATCTCTACTTTGCACTAGCGCCAGCGCTAGCGGTAGAGATCGTCGAGGTCGTCTGGAAGAAGCTGAGATCGCCCGGAGGAAGCTGAGATCACCCAGATGAAGCTGTGATCGCCTAGGAGAGGCCGAGATCGCCCGGAGGAGGCTGAGATCACCTAGGATAGGCCGAGATCGCCTGGGAGACAAAGATATCTATTTTGCGCTAGCGCCGACGCTAGCACTTAGCGTCGGTGCTAGCGGTAGAGATCGTCGAGGTCGCCTGGAAGAAGCTAACATCGCATGGAAGAAGATGAGATCACCCAAAGGAGGCCGAGATTGCCCGGAGGAGGCCGAGACCGCCTAGGAGAGGCCGAGATCGCCTGGAGGAGGCCGAGATCGCCTAGGAGAGGCCGAGATCACCCGAGAGACAAAGATCTATACTTTGAGCTAGCACCGACGCTAGCACTTAGCGCTGGCGCTAGCGGTAGAGATCGTTGAGGTCGCCTGGAAGAAGCTGAGATCCCCCGGAGGAAGCTGAGATCGCCCGGAGGAAGCTGAGATCGCCCGGAGGAGGCCGAGATCACCTAGGACGTGCTCAGACCGCTCTCTGCTCCTTACGGTCAGATTGACCGCATCTCTCCAGCTGCGAGTTTGTCCCCTTGACTCCTATGGTCGGAAAAAGGATTTGATTGTTGGGTACATAGGTCAGTCGCCTTGGAGGGATAGCCGATTTCTGGGTAAACATGATCCACGCATTTTTTTAAGTTTTGAAAAAATAAAACTCACTCACGATAATCGGGATCCACCTTTTTTATTATGGTAGAACATGTATAATGAAAAAATGTAAGTACATGTGGGAACTTACTAGCACCTGAAGAGAGCTTGTGAACATTTACTTATCTCTGCTTATCTCTGTAAAAGTGAAGTCAAGGTAGGTGTAAAAGAAAAATAATATGTGAATACCAGAAGAGAACTCGGGAGCACCTTCTTATCTCTACAAAAGAGTAGTCAAGGAAAGTATAAAAGAAACATAATACGCGAGTACCTGAAGAGAACTCGCGAGCACCTGCTTATCTCTACAAAAGAGTTGTCAAGGAAGGTATAAAAGAAAAATAATACGCGAGTACCTGAAGAGAACTCGCGAGCACCTACTTAACTCTGCCCATCTTTTCTTCATATTTGAAGTGCAACCGATAATTAAGAATGGCGGTCTTGCGGTCTCCAAACCGCATTTATAATGATATGAGAAGATGTTAATTTTGACCACTCGAGATCGCTTTATTATGAAATAATCCTGATGTCAAATGTTTGTAAAGGGCGATCTTCAATACTTGAGGTGTTCTGTAGAGGAACTAAATCATGATAATCCATAAATGATGATTCTGAAATCTGTTATATACTTCGAATACCCTTTAAGAGATAAATGATGGTCTCAAATAATTCAAACCGCTCCTTCCGCAGATGATAAATGGACCTTGAGGAACTTTGGACCTTTGAAGATAGATAATTGGCGATCTCAGTTTTTCTGACCGCTACCTAGCGGAAGAATAGAAGAGGGATCTCATGAATACCTTCATATACTTCAGATCGCTCGATGAAAAGATAAGCATCCAAGTTGCGGTCTTAATTTCTCCAGACTACCCATAATAAGAATAAATGTGAGAAGTCCTCAGATGACGATTACGGATGTTCCAGATCACTTCTCAACCAGAAGAACTTTTGGAGGGGATCCATGCAGTGGTCTCCAATACTTCAGAAGAAACTTTTATAGCAATAACCATAGCTTGCGGCTTTAGATGTTACAGACCAACTGATTAGGGAAAAACCAAAAACTGGCGGTTATCAATATTTCAGAGTGTTCATTGTTGAAGAAAATAATATAACCTTTTCCATGCAAAACTCATCGTGAGATCAACCTGCCCCATCTAGCTAATGAAAGCCTAGCAGCGGAATCTCACAGGGCAATCTAGCATAACCTTGAGGAGAGAGAAGGAGAGAGAGGAACAATCTAGAATGATCAAAAGGGCAGGTGTGGTTATGCCGCGGAGGCCATACCGACATTGCTTTCCTCAAGGGATCATCACAATTCTAACACTTTTAGAGAGATAGAAAGAGCGAGAAAGAGAGAGAGAGAGAGAGAGAGAGAGAGAGAGAGAGAGAAACAACTTAGAATGATCAAAAGGGCAGGTGTGGTTATGCCGCGGAGGCAATACCGACATTGCTTTTCTCAAGAGATCATTTAGAGTTGTAACACCCTAGACGCTCAAGGGCTCAAATGAGGGTCATAGAATCAACCGATCGCCTCTTGGCTATCCTTATACCATTGAGTATTCGAGGGTTACAAGGCAAGATGATCCATAAGGCAGGTGCTGTCATACTGCAGGGGTTACACCGACATTGCTTTCCCTGGAATGATCATCAAGACTGTAATGATGTCCTCCTACAATGCATGACAGAGCTGATCATTCACCTAGACTTCCCTTGATAAAGAGGTGTGTCAGATGTTAGCAAGGACCCGACATCCTAAAGCTCCTCTGCACGAGCTTGGTGAGCTACTGCTATATTGATGCAAAATCTCCCCGCTACATGTGGTCCTGGCAGATTTACATCTCAAGCTTCAATTCGAGGGGGAATGAAGTTGGATCCGTCGATACCTCACTTGGTAGGATGTTAGCTTTAATAGTAATTCACTTTTGGTGCTTCCTTTTCAGCATACAGATCACAAGAGATTACAACCACATCACCATAATGCTTGAAAAAAGAAAAGGAAAGAAAAACATGAGCTTTCAAGAAAAGCAAAGCTTGAGATCATCTCCACACCAAGTGTGAGATAGCTATTTTCCTTCATAAGCTTAGAAATGATATGCATCATTCTTAAAACTCTTTATAATAAATGACTCTATTCGGATATCATTCGTGCTTTCCAACTGAGTAGAATCTTGCTACTGTATCTACCTTTTTGAGGATTAAATTGCCCACAGTTAATTCTGTAACTCTGACATTCTATCAAAGTTTTTGGTCATCCTTCTCTGCTTATTACAAGTAAAGATTAAAAAGAGGAAATGCAAAAAACTCCAAGCAAATGGGAGTGATAAGAAACAAGAACTAAAATGACATTCTATTTCATCTCTATTCTATGCACTTCTTTTATATTGAATGAAAAAAACCCTTTGCTTGTAATATTGCTTCTGGTGGAGTATCAATTGCCAGATTATTGAGCAAGATAGTCATGTAACCTTCCTGCTTTCCATAGTTCATATACTAACTTCCAAAGAGCTCGACAGTATTCTATATCATGACCAATGTCCGAGTGATATTTGCAGAAGAGTTCTCCATGACGATACTTGGCCTTTGATCTCATAGGGTGAGGAATTCTAAACTCTGGCATATTTTGAATGATCATAAGAATTTTTTCCATCGGAACATTGAGTTGTGTATACTCACCTGGATAGTTTTCGAATTCAAGTGTACTTGAATTGTAAGACTGGATTGGACAAGCTTCCAAAAATTCTGGTGATCCATCCTGCTGCGGAGGTTGAGGTTGTGCAAACATATACTGAGGAGGAGAATAAGATTTAAACTGCCTATCTTGCAGAGAGCTTTGTGATGAAGATGAGTGATGGTGATATAAATTCCCCTGATGCTGCTGAGTCTTTCGGTTCTGAGAACACATATAGTTGGGATTCATCGCCTCACCTTTAATAAATTTATTTGCTATTTCGATGAGATGTCCATTAGACTTTTGCTCATTTATGCTAACTCCAAATCTTAGAGGACCTTCTTGGAGTCCATGGGTGAAGGCAATCTTATACAGGTCTTGATCAACATTAACAACCTCAAGAAGTTCTCTCTAGAATCTATCGACGAAATGAGCGAGAGTTTCATTAACTCTTTGCTTGATTTGAAACAGAGCTGCTGGGCGTCTCTTTCGCTTTCTTGAGGTAGCAAACCTTAAGAGAAGTCCTTTTCGGAGATCCATAAATCAAGTAATTGATTGAGGCGGTAGATTATAAAACCATTCTCTAGCTTGACCGCAAAATGTCATGACAAGAAGCTTGCACTTGATGCTATCTGATATTGTTCTTAAGCTATAGCTGACTCAAAGGCTTGAAGGTGGGAGACTGGATCTTCTCCCCCCTGAGAAGGTTGGCAGGCAGGGTTCTCTAAACTCATTAGGTGCAGGTTCCCAACGAATCCTATCTGTAAAAGGAGAAATCTCCTCTAATTCGGCAAAATTTGGAAGGGCTGAAGGATAAGCTGCATCAGCAGGGGCCGGAAAATAAGCATAATTCTTTTGAAAATCCGACACTTTTGCTAGATCTTTCTGAGCAACTAATCTGAAGTAGTCACGACGAGCAACTGTAAATTCCTCAGCTTGAGATGATAGAGGATCAATTGGATGTGCAAACTTTATAGGAGGAAGAGGAGCTGCGAGTCGAGGAGGAAAAAGATCTACAACTCGAGGAGGAAGAGGAGCCTCCTCAATATGAGCTTGAGGTGGAAAAAGACTTGTGACTTGAGGAGGAATCTGTTGAGTGTCAATAATTAGAGCTTGGTTTGTAACATCCCCAGAACAACTAGACCCCTGAAGTGCATTTTGTCATGTCAAGGTCATGACATTCCTCTAAGAGACCAAAATGACCTTAAGAACCAAGGTGAATAGGTGAAAATCAACTTGGTGTGCAAATAGCCATGGAAAGTTGCCTAGGATGGATCAAGTACACAGAGTGGGCCAAGGAGGCCCCATGAATTCCATAAGTTAAGGAGGAATACACATTGGTGTGCGTTTAGCAAATTTTGATGTCCTAGCTCAGAGGTGACCAAAAGACTCCAACAAATCAACATAACCTCATCATGACCCCTATGACCATCCAAGGAGGTGAGTAGACCACTAGGGACCCTTGGGATAACCCAACTTTGGAGAATTGGGCAAAATTTCTAATTTGCCCAAAATTACACCTTATGCCCTCTATGGTTTAAGTGGCCCCAATTGGCCAATTTGGCTTAGCACCACCCTCCACAACACCAAGGAGATTAAATGAGACCTAGATGAGCCAAAGTGCACATTCAATCTTGGAGGATTAGGGCAAGATCACCAAAATACCCAAATTTTCCCTATAGGAAAATAAATGCAATCAAGCCCCATTTGACCCCACCTTGACTCAATTCCTCATGGGATGGGTTCATAGTGCCTAGGGGAGCAATGTGGCTCAGTCACATTAAGTGGTGTGAGCTTGGGTCAAACCCAAACTCAAAAGCCCCAAATTGCCCTATTTTGGTCAAGTTAGCCCAAGTCCAAATCAACTGGGTTTAGCTCAATGTCAAGGCCCAAAATTAGGCCCATGAAATTTCTGAACCCTAAGAATTCAGAAATTCATAAAATTGGGATGAATTATTTGGGGGAAAAGACAAATAGGGAACATGGGAAGAGGAAAATGGGATTGAGTGACAAATGGCACTCAATCCCCACTTCCCAAGCACCCTTCAGAGCTGCTCCATCAATTCCCCATATTTTCCCTAAGTTGTGCATGCGATTCCATTGGCTGCCATGGGAGGTGCCACCTTGGTCGACACCCATGTAATGGAAAACTTGGATTAAAGCTCCCCCACCCCAAATTAATGGCTGCAATACCTTCAGTGAGTAGAGAGGAAGAGAAGCCCCATGGAAAGCACAGAAATCGGGCACTAGAAGGGGAGATCACCATGGGAGCTCAAGAAAATTTCGGCCATGGCAAGCTCGAGCTTCCTTCAATCTCAAGCCAAATCAAGGCAAGTTCCTTCTCTCCTCCTCTCGTGCTAGATATCTCCTCTATCCAATTGCAAAATTCGTGGATGAATGGTGGAATCACCATTCCTGTTTTTCTTGTTCCTAATCGCGAAAACGAAAATGACGGGAGAGCTTCTCCGACCACCTCCGGCCGAACTCTCACCGCCGGTCGATAGCCCTACCCCGTACGGAGGTGGTGGCTTGGGGGATTGGCCGGAAACCTCTTGTGGTGGCCGGAGTCCATGGAAGAAAATGCTCCAGAAATCTGCGTTTTTCTGTTTTCTGGACAGGGACGATGAATAGTGTTTTAAATAAATGCCATATGTTTGTTAAAAATCTGTCACACTTTTGCCCGATTGTTGTGGGCTTATTTTGAGGCCCTTAGAAGCCATATTTCGAAAAATCTCCAGAGATAGGAATTGTAGATCTGGATGTCTACTTTCATATGAAAGTGAAATCATGTCATTTGGTTAACTGTAGGTTCCACAGTACTCATTTTAGTGAGACTGGTCAAAACATGAACCTTAAATTAATTAGTGTGCTCACTCTAAAATATAAATCTGATGGACTTGAGATTTTGGCCATGCAAGCATGTGCCATATACCTAGCTTAGGTTTAAAAATCAGATTCTTAGGAAATTATTTTTCTAAGGTTTAGTCTAAAACATGGAAAATCAAATAAATGGAATATTTGGAGTTATATAACTCCTAATGATCCCAAATTTTGGTGAGGGCTTCTTTTGGTCATGTATGGACACTGGTTAAAATTTCATCACATTTGCATGAGTATATTTCTATGAACTTCAAAAACGAAGTTTGTGTCTAAGAGGAAATTGGGGTGCATTTAGCAAAAATGGGAAAAGGTAATTTTGGCCCATTTGCCCCCATTAGATGCCCTAGAAACTCTGGATATGAGTTGTTGTGGATGGAATACATCATCCTCTGAAGTTGTAGATTTTTTGGAGTCAAAATTTTAGGGTTTTATGTTTTAATTCAAAAATTTGCCCCTTTCAAATTAATGAAATAAAAATGAGTACTTGAATCTAGAAAATTCTAGATCTTTGGTCATAAGTCTATAATGTTGAGTTAGACCTCTGGTGAATTATTGGGAATTTATGAAATTTATTTCATACTAGTGTTAGCACCAATTACTTTTTTTGCCCCTTTGAAGTTTATATGAATTCAATGAGAATAGTTTATAGAAAATTATGAAATTAAATGTGATTCATTATTTCAGTATTTAGAACCCCTATGATTAATGGTAGAATTTTTGGAGGAGAAAAAGTAGACTTTTATGGCATAAGGGCATTTTTGTAAATTCTTTATCTTGTAGCAAACATGCATAAAATCCACTGAGAAAATTATGAGATTCTGGATAGACCCCTTTTTAGATCATTACAATTACCTAGTAATTTTCCTGTGATTTATAGTTTCATATAAATGGTACTTCATTTGGAAAGTGGTGGAATATGCTTATTTGTTATAATTAGAGAATATGGATCAAACCAATGATTTACAATATGAAACTTAGGACTTAGTGATTTTAGATCATTTCTATGCTCTCCTAATTTTTCCAGAATTTATTGAGGTCATTATATAGTACTTGTTATATAAATTCCTATTAGCACCCCATTGGTATTAAATGGTAATTAAGGGTAAATACTCCTTGGATTAATATGAGACTTAGTATCTGGTATTTTTATACCAATATGGTGCTATAATATTTTTCCCATAATTTATTGAAGTCTTTACATAACACTTGTAGTGTAAACCCTTATACGCACACCAAAAGTAATAAATCATAATTAAGGGTAAATACTCCTTGGATTAATATGAGACTTAGTATTTGGTATTTGTAGACCAATATGGTGCTATAATAATTTTCCCAGAATTTATTAAAGTCTTTACATAGCACTTGTAGTGTAAACCCTTATACGCACACCAAATGTAATAAATCATAATTAAGGGTAAATATTACTTGGAATAATATGAGACTTAGGATCAGATGTTTTTAGACTAATTTGGTGCTATTATAATTTTTTCAGAATTTATTGAAGTCTTTACATAGCACTTGTAGTGTAAACCCTTATACGCACACCAAAAGTAATAAATCATAATTAAGGGTAAATACTCCTTGGATTAATATGAGACTTAGTATTCGGTATTTTTAGACCAATATGGTGCTATAATAATTTTCACAGAATTTATTGAAGTCTTTACATAGCACTTGTAGTGTAAACCCTTATACGCACACCAAATGTAATAAATCATAATTAAGGGTAAATATTACTTGGAATAATATGAGACTTAGGATCAGATGTTTTTAGACTAATGTGGTGCTATTGTAATTTTCTCAGAATTTATTGAAGTCTTAACATAACACTTGTAGTGTAAACCCTTATACGCACACCAAATGTAATAAATAATATTAAGGGTAAATATTACTTGGAATAATATGAGACTTAGGATCTGGTGTTTTTAGACCAATTTGGTGCTATAATAATTTTCCCAGAATTTATTGAAGTCTTAACATAGCACTTGTAGTGCAAACCCCTATTTGCACCCCATTTGGGTTAAATAGAAATTATGGTCAAATATTCCTGCTAAAAATGTGAAACTCAGGTTTTGGTGTTTTTAGACCAGTGTTATGTCATGATAATTTTCTCAGAGTTTATTGAGATCATAATCTAATACTTGATGTGTAAATCCATATTTGCACCCCATTTATGTTAAATAGAAATTATGGTTAATTATCCCTGTAAAAATGTGAAACTTGGGGTTTGAGGTTTTTAGACCAATATTATGTTACAGTGAATTTACCAGAATTTATGGAGATCGTTAGTTGGCACTCGATGTAGAAATCTCTATTTGCACACCTCCTATTTTAATAGGAACTATGATTTAAGATTCCCTAGAGAATTTATGAAATTAGGATTTGAGGTTGTTAAATCACCACTCATTGCGAACCTATGGTAATAATTGGAACTCGTTTGGATATGATGTGATCAAGATCGCACCATAGGAGTCAAATCTAGCTCAATCTCATTTTGATCTGCGAATAGTAAAACTGATTTACATGATTTAGACCACCACTGACCTTCACACATAGAACTATTAACTCATTGATTATTATGAAGGCTCAGATTATTTGGAAGAGCATCTCTAAGGGCATCTTGGAAAATAAGGGTTGGGGTGCGTTTAGCAAAGCTATAAGCATAGGAATTTACAATGATATGAAAAGGAGTTTAGACCTCATCAAGGGCCCCACCAACAACTCATCAATGTTAAATGATTATATGAAAGTAAAAACTACCCTTAGCCGGGTGAGCCATCTTAAGGTAAATACTCAAGGACGAAGTCGACAAGTATCTAAGGCAAACCCTGGATTAAGGATAACGAAGAATAGGAGTGCGGGTCCAAGTAAGACTAAAGATTTTAGGTGTATGTGTGTAGTTCCTAGGTGAAGAAGGGAACTCGAGCTTAGAATGTGACGACGGGAGAGTCAGCACCCGGTCATAGTTGGTGGTGTTGGAGTTCAAAAGAACTCCCCCACTCCTAAGTGCCAAGTTTAACTCATCTTAGAGAATTAATGTAATTGGAGAGGAAAATGGGGATCAAGTAAAAAGGGGTAGATACCAACAAGATTAAGTGCCCTGGGAAGAGGAAGTCCGGGGTGTCAGCCCGTCACACTTCCTAGTACCGCTGCGAGCCCCTCACCGGGTAACCCTCCGGAAGTTCCAAGGCTAACCCTAAAGCTTCTAAGATCAACTAAATTATAGACAAGACTAGTTAAGTAGGAAAACTTGCCAAGTTAACTCCCATCCCGAACTAGAACGGGTTATGAGTAAGGACTGAGATAGTCCTGCGAGCGGTAGGCTCGGGTTATGAGTAAGGATGGAGATAGTCCTGTGAGCGGTAGGCTCGTAGATTAAAAATAAACTAGTGTAGTCTAGCGAGCGGTAGGCTCGTAGTTTAAATTTAAGACTAGTGTAGTCTAGCGAGCGGTAGGCTCGTAGTTTAAATATAAGACTAATATAGTCTAGCGAGCGGTAGCTCGTAGTTTAAATATAAGACTGGCGTAGTCTAGCGAGCGGTAGGATCTACTTCTTAATTGTTGATTTGCGAGCTGGAAGCTCGGTAGTAAAGGGCTAATACATGTTGCTTGTGTTTAAGATGTGGTAGGTCTTCAGTTCTGCCTTAGTCGTCACACCGACAGCAGTTCGTTGACTCGGCAGTGCTAGTGGTTTTATGGGGGCCAGGTTGTCTTACTGCGCGTCCGACAGGACGGATTCCCTAAACCCTGCCTGGCCAATTCAGTTTAGTACGCAGGAGCTCGTTGTTCGATTCAAAAGTGCGCCTCCGAAGGAAATCGAGGGTTGCGAATTATCAGTTACTATTCGGTTAGAGAATTTGGACCGCTAGCAGCGGTCGAGGCCGGACTTCGCCCGCCGCGGCAAATGCCACTCCTGCGACGGGCTTTCCTTTGATTAAAATGAAGCGGTTACAGCGGTTATAAATGTAGGAAAAAAGAAGCCGGTCGGTTTGACAGTCCGCAAGACGGGAAACTCGAGACCGCAGCTCAAACAAGCGAGCTCCTGGATTCGAGTGTGCGTGCCTTTTGAACAGTGCCGCCCCCTATTTATAGGCTTGGGTGCCTGCCCGAATGGGCAGGGATAGAATAACCACCTGCCCGGGTACAGGAGAAATGGGCAGGCGGTGACGGGATGCACAAAGAAGAAAAAAGAAAGAAACCGCGCGGCTTGGCGGCTTGCTTCTCCGACCTGTCTGACCTGAGGCTGAAGATACCGGGACCAAGTCAATGATTCAGACCGAGCGGCCTCTGGCTTGACACCGCGGTCTGTATTCTGGACATGGCTTGGCTGATCTTCATGAGGTAACCCGGATAGTCTCTGATCTGAAACCGCGACTTGTTCTCCGGGTTTGAACCTTGAATCTCTATGGCACAACCCGCGCAGTCTCCTTCCTGAGACCGCGGATAGCCTTCTTGCTTTGGCCCTTGACGACCTTCACTCTTGGGGGCGGTCCGAAAATGTCATCAGACCACCCGGCCTGGTTTACCTTGAGCTGAGAGCCACTGATCCTGGAACCCAGCGGCCTGACCCAGCAGTTCGCCCGGTCCGAGAATGATCCAACCCGAGAAGCGGTTTTCCGGGTAAACATAATCCCCGCATATTTTCAAATCTCAAGAGGATTTCGAAAATATAAGCTTTAGCCGGCAGACCGCTCCGACTTGCCCTGAATTCTATAAGAGAGCCAGAGAATTCATTCTGCAGAGTTTTTTCTGAAATCACGGGATATTGCTCGCCAACTGCGGTTAGAATTTTTAAGACCGGTAACTCTTCAATAATGGACTTCCTAGACACCGTGTTAGACCATGTGGATCCCGCCGGAGATCAAAAGAAGGTGGAAGGTAAAAGGCGCGAATCGACGGAGAGGTCGAAAAAGGAGAAAGAACAGCAGGACCGGAAGGACCGGAAAAAGAGGAAGCGGGCTGAGAAAGCCGCGGCGGATAATTCCAAGTCCGTAGTGGACTCAACAACTCCCAAGACTCCCGCGGAGCCCGCAGTGGACAGTTCGGGGCCTCCCCCCAGCGACTCGCTGATTCCTCCTAGAGATCTTGGCCAACTGGCTGCTAGCCCGCTGAACAAAGGGGAGGCCGCCCCTTCTGGAAAAGTTGACCCCAGTAGCCCTTCGAAGAAGGTCGGCGAGGCCGACTCGTTTGACATGGAAATCACCCCATCCGGGAATCCTCACTTGCTAGTCAGAGATTTGGGGGAGGAGGCGGTTAACTCTCCAAGGCCGGGCGAACTGAGTGCCCCTTTATCCGTGGACGACTACCCCAGTCCCTCCAAAGAAGTTAGCCCAGCTCCGGGTAAGAAAGAGAAGAAAAGGAAGAAGACCGGGTCAGTGACCGAGCGAATAACCAAGAAGGTCAAGAGACTAGCCTCCAAGGAAAGGGCGGCTTTTAAGAAACCAGCCGAGTCCCTCCTCCAGACCAATCCGCGACTAAAAGAGGAGCTTGGCCTAGCGACTCCTCCATCCACTAAGGAAAATGACTCGCCTGCTACCCCCGATGCGAAACCGGGCGACCTGCCTCCGGACTCGGCGAGTAGCTTATCACTTAATGGGATCTTTCAGGATATGGATGAGCTGATGGGGCGAGATAAACTTCTTGACAGCCCGATGTCTACAAAGCAAACTTCCCCCATTACAGATAACACAGCCCAGCCTGAGGAGACCGCTCAGACGGAGGCCGAAGAGCGAGAAGCTGCTGCCCGGACTGCCCTGGAGGTCGAAGAAAGAGCGAGGGAACTCGGAGAAGTGTTGAAAAGGCGGAGGTTCCCTCGGTGATGACCGGGGAGGAGATAATGATGGTGAAGAAGGAAGGGGCGGAGCGGGTTTTAAACAAGCCGCTGCGGCCTGATCCTTTTGCGCCAGGTAAGCACCCCACGGATTATAAAGCTGTCCGCTTCTTCATTCCGCGGCCTCGTCGTAATAAATTACTGAACCCGCCGCCGAGCTTCTTTCCCTTAGCGGCCTGGTCCCCTTCCGCTAGGCAGAAAACGGAGAGACTCTGGCGTGAGCAACGTCGGAGGATGGACCCGGAACGGTCTAAGCGGCCTGCGCGCCCAGGCATTGATCTTATATTTATGTCCATTTTGTATATATATGGCGTTGTATGCTCTTGCTTCTTATAACCGAGCGGCTTCTTGCAGATAGCGAGGATCAGATTGCGAAGTCGGACGACCTTGAGGCCGGCCTGCCTCCATTAGTCCCTCCGATATCAACCTGCGCGACGACTTCGCAAGAAGGGTCGTAATTATTCGAGCATCTCGAGGAGGATCTGGCAAATCTGAGGGCCCGCTTGAAGGAGGTGGAAGACCGGGAGGTCGGCACTCGGACTGCTCTGGAGGCCGAGCGAATGGCGAGGAAGAAGGCTGAAGAGGCGCTGAAGGCGCAGGTGGAGATTGACAGGAAATCCAGGACAGAAAGGGAGAATGGCCTAGAGACTCAGCTTGAGGCCGCGCGAGCTGCAGTGGAGGCCACGCGGGCTGCAGTGGAGGCCGAGAAGAGAGCCAAGGTGGCGCAAGTCGCTACTCTGACCGCTCAGCTCGAGAAGGAGAAGAAAACATCTGCTAAGTTCGAGGATGACTCGAAATATTACCAGGATAAATTCATGCGGTTAACCAGGGAAGTCGCTGCGGGCCGGCGAAGTATGAATAGTGGAATGCAGGTTGTTAGCCACCCGACTGTTGAGGCGGGCTCAAATCCTCCCCCGGTTCGGGAGGCTGATCCTATGATTGATGAGGCCACCGCAACCCCCCGCATGATTGCCGCTACGCGGGTTGAAAGGGATGCCGGGCGGCTTCATAGCACAATCAACCATCTCCATTATCATACCAGCCAGATTTATTCCCTTCTGAACACCACCAGCGACCAGGTCGCGCGACTTCACAGAGAGGATGTCTCCCCTGAACACCGTCAGCCGTGACCGGCTTTTGAGAACAATTTGTATTATGAATGCGGCTTGTTGATTCGGCCTCTGTTTAAACAATGCTTCTTTTTACTTTATGTCTTTTATTTGAATAAGCCGTGCGGGTTCTTGTTTAGCCGCTGTGTTTGTGTTCTGTTTCTTCTGTGTTTTATCCGAACTGATTTCAGGTCGCACGATTTGTGATGTATGCATGCTCCTGTTTTCCTGAATACCTTTGCTTCTTTTGTTTTTTTGGTGAATCTAACCATGCAGGCTATTGACCGCGCGGTTAGAAATGTATAGCCGTGACATAGTTTTACTATTCGCAGATCGTAAAAATCTATAAGTAGGGACTCTTCGAAGTCATTTTTACGATTTCCAGATGGCGCGATCTAAGAACAAGTCGCAGCGGCCTGTTAAGGTTAAAGCCGTCCGAGCGGATGCGGCCTTAGCCTTTCATTCGGCGGACCACCCAGAGTGCCGACTCACCCAGAGCGAACTGGATGAATTCATCGCAAAACACATGGCAGGGAGTAACCTACTCGCGGGGCTTCCTTTGCGCGACGAGCGGATTAACTCTTCCAATCCGCACCAAATAGCCGTCCCGGCCGACCACTTTGAATATGGCTTCAAATTTCCGCTGCCACTTGAAGTCATAGCCATTTTCGACCATTACGGGGTTGTACCCGGCCAACTTCCACCGAACTCCATCGCCTCCATATACAGTTTCATTTCCTACCTTCGGTTCGAGCAAACCAGTTTTTCCCTTGACCTATTCAGGAAGTTCTTCTCGGTGCAGGCTGTCTCCGACGTGGGGACTTCAACTTTCAGGGGGCACCTCTACTTTGGATGCCACGGACTGAAAATCGTTAACCTGGCGAACAAGGTCTCGGACTGGTCGGAGCGGTTCGTAATGCTCGAAGGCAACTTTGGGCTGTTGCAAACCAACCTGCAAGTTCGGGGGGAAGAGGCCTTCCAGATCCCCCAGGTTGGAAAGATCGAGATGGACACCTTCACGTTTCTTGAGAACGAGCGGTTGGACATCAATCATTACATCCCGCTGTTCTCAGAGCTAGAGGATGTCCTCCCCGAGCACAGTAAGTTCTTCTAGACCGCTTGCATATGACCGCGCGGACTGCTTTGTTTAAACTTCTGATTTTACCTTGCAGCTGCCCACATCGTCCCTGCGAACAAGCCGGTCACTCCGGCCGGCCCGGTTTTGACCCAGAGGGAGAAAAGGCAGCGGCGAAACAGGTCGCCATCATCAGAGGAAGAGGGCCAGGCGTCTCCTGATGAATATGAGCTTCTTCGTTCCTGCGGAAACCCGCCCGACCTGCAGGGCAACCCGACTGTCCTCTGGCATAGGGATGGGAACCGCATCCGGGTATCCACTGCACTTCCCCCATGGGGAAGTGACAAGATTAACCGCCATGCGCTAGCCGCCGGGGCCGCTATGTATGGTCGAAAGACTTTGAAGAAGCTGAAGAAAACTCCGGAAGAAGAGCTTCCCCGGCTAGCGGCGCAAGCCGGCGCATGGGGGTTCGCGGCCAATCACTTCATGGCCTTGTCGTTTAGGCGGCTGGTTTCTGTCCAGAAATTTCTGGAGAAGAAGTACGAGGAGCAGGTCGCGGAGAATGCGCGGCTTCAAGAAGAGAATGCGCGGCTTCAAGAAGTCGTGGCGGTGAGTTTGACAAATGATGACGCGGCTTCTTTTGTTCAGATCGAGTGACCTAATTTATTTTTTCTTTTTTTGCAGAAACAATATGAGATGACCAACCCGGCCTTCCAAGACGAGGTGTTGCCTCATGTGGCCCAAGGGATCAACAAAGCTTTGGGTCTTATGGAATACCGGGGCGGTCTGCGCGAAGGATTCGGGGGTACTACCTTCTCCGACCTCTTCCCTGCTTTGAAGGTTCAACTTGATGAGATCAGCCGAAGGCAGAAGGGAAAAGCCAAGGTGGGCGAGGAGGCTGAAGCCGATGCGGGCAGGGAGATCGTACTCCATCAAGGAGGTGATGGAAGTGGTGGAGCTGCTGAGGAGGTCGACGCGGATGATGATGCCGGTGATGATGATGATGATGATGATGATGATGATGATGATGATAATGATGAGGACAGCTTGTCCTCTGGAACAACTGGCTCCGCTAGTAAGACCGGGCGGTCTAGTGGTAGCGATTCATCGGATTCTTCTTCCACGTCAAGTGAAGGTTATTCGCCCGACGTTGACGTTGATGGTGTGGACTCGAGTTCTCCTGTCAAGAAGAAGAAGAGAAGTCGGCAGAATAATGCCTTTGTTTTTAATTTTATTTTTGTATAATCGCCGGTCTTTTTTTTGTTAGCCGGGCGGTTAAATTTTTGTTAAAACATTTTGAAGAAATGAATAGAATTTTTACCTGTTTGATTGACCCTCTAGTGTTACTTACTTGTGGCTGATGTCTTGTCTCTTTTCTTTCTTTTTACCTTTTGCTTTTTATGATCTAGCCGTGCGGTTATCCTGATCTGAGCATAAGTGATGATTTGATGATCTTGGACGATCTATATTCAAACCGTGCGATTACTCATTTAGGTCTCAGGATGTCTGATTTCTGATAGTATGAACCATAACAGATAGACTCATGCGACTGTAATTCAGACCGGGCGGCTTCTTATCATTCATAGATATTTTATCCTTGCCAATATAAATAACGAATAATAACTTTGCGTGGTTTGAATTCTTATCCTGGCGAGTAATCCACTGCATCTTAGAGATAACTTTTGCTAAGAAATAGCTCAACTCGATCGATTAGAGCTTAATCCGGGCGATCATATATTTATATCTAGAGATAGCCAACTTTATTAATTGTAAAAGATAGGTAATGCCCGCCCGGTTAGAATACAACCCGAGCAATATATTCAGATCCAGAAATATCTAATTCAACAGAATGGAGAGATAGATAAACCCGCCCGGTCAGAACATAATCTGGGCAGTCATATAATTAGCTCCATAAATATCCAATTTATAATGAATGGATAAAACCCGCCCGATTAGAATATAACCCGGGCAACCATGTAATTGTCCAAAAATACCCAACCTATAAAAGATTGACAGGGCCGCCCGGTTAGAATACAACCTGGGCAACCATGTAATTATCCAGAAATACCCTAACTTATACACAATCAGACAGTTCGGTTTGAAAGTTCAGACCGCACGATCTTAATATCACAACCCTTTATTAGGGTAGACGAACACCTACACCTGTTTTAATAATATCTTCCCCGAATGGTTTTATACAAAAAACCACAAGAGGTGAATACCTTCCTGTAGGGAAAAAGGATAATCTACAGGCTCAGATGACCAAGTGGGCAGGTGGGCCTCGGCGGCGAACATTGCTTTCCTCAAGTGGTCATAAGAGCTGTAGGAAAAAGAAAAAGAAAAAACATGTACAGACTCAGATGACCAAGTGGGCAGGTAGGCCTCGGCGGCGAACATTGCTTTCCTCAAGTGGTCATAAGAGCTGTAAGCGACTCATCTGCTCTCTTGCCTAGGGTTACAAGCCGAGTTGATCAATTGGGCAGGTGGGCCTCGGCGGCGAACATTGCTTTCCTCAGAGAGATCAACTCAGTTGTGGGCCCAACTAGGCACCGTTTCGAGAGTACCTAAGAGTATTCGATTGTCACAGGCTATGATGATCAGTTGGGCAGGTGGGCCTCGGCGGCGAACATTGCTTTCCTCAGAAAGATCATCAAAGTTGTAACTATATCCCTTTCGGGGCATGATAGAGCTGACAATCACCTAGACTTTCCTTGATGCAGGGGTGTGCCAGATATCGGCCGGGATCCAAAGTTCTGAAGGCCACCGCGGCGGAATTGGCAAGCTACCACTACATGTGTGCGAAAACTCCCCGCATCACATGGTCTTGGTGGGTTTTATGCTATGACTACAATCCGAGGGGGTTCGAGCAGAATTTGGCGATATCTCAGAGGTTCAGGGAGTGAGATATGTATATATGTATTTATAATGTAGAGAACCATCAGACAAGGAGAAGTGTCAGTATAAGGCTTTTCATTTAATACCAAAAGAAACGTAAAGAATGAAAGAGATAGTTCAAGGATAAAATCATTTAAGATCGTCACCGCTCCAGGTGCGTGCGATGTCTTCTCCTTCGCTGGTTTGGAGGCGGTAGGCCCCATTCTTTAATACTTCTTTGACGATAAAAGGCTCTGCCCAGTTGGGATTCAGCTTCCCAACATTACCAGATCTGGCCGCAGCATCTACCTTTTTCAACACCAAATCCCCAACTGCAAACTGCTTTACCCTGATATTTTTGTCAAAATATTTTGCCATCCTCCTCTTAACTTCTTCCTGCCTGATTGTCGCCTCGTCCTGAAGTTCTTCGATCAGATCCAGACTATGCCTGATGGCCTCATCATTGTATTCTACCCATGCTTCTCCTCCCTCTTTGGCATACACAACTCTTGGGGTGACCACCTCAAACTCTACAGGAACAACAGCCTCCGAGCCATGAGATAATTTGAATGGTGTCTCCCCTGTAGCTGAAGATGGGGTAGTGTGGAGAGTCCAAAGGATGGAGGGAAGTTGGTCTGCCCAATTTCCTTTTTGATTCAAAACTCTTTTCATCAGGAGTTGCTGAATACGCCTGTTTGCTGCTTCTACCTGTCCGTTGGTCCTTGGATGATGTACTGAGGAAAACCGAAGGTCAATTCCAACCTGATCGCAAAATTTTATCACCTCGGGATTATTGAACTGCGGCCCATTATCAGTGACGATTGCCAGCGGGATTCCGTGTCGGCAGACTATTTCTCCCCAGATGAAATTTTTGATAATTTGAGTAGTAGTTTTTGCCAATGCTTTTGCCTCAATCCACTTACTGAAGTAGTCGATCATTACTATGATAAAGCGGCGCTGGCCGCTAGCCATTGGAAAGGGTCCGACTAGATCCATCCCCCAAACTGCGAAGGGCCAGGGTGCAGTTATTGACCTGAGCGATTGAGCGGGCAGATGTTGAAGAGGAGCAAATTTCTGACATTGTACACAGCGCTTGGCAAATGCTTCAGCATCCTTTCTCATAGTTGGCCAAAAATATCCTTGCCGCAGGATCCTTTTCTCTAAGGTTTTTGCCCCTGAATGACTACCACATTCCTCAGAATGAACTTCCTGAAGTATGATCGGGATCTCTTCTTCTGAAACACACCGCGCTGAGGGAGAAATCAAAGTTTTTCTATACAAAACTCATGCTATTAAGTAGTAGTAGGCCGCCTTTCTCCTGAATCTACTTTTGTCTTTGATTGATTGATGAAACTCCCCTCTTGACAGAAATAATTCATAAGGGTCCTTCCAGGAAGGATGTTGATCGATCTGCATGAGCTCCTCTTCCTCCGTTGCCGGATGAAAAAGTTCCGAGGTCACCCCTCCTGATGGAAGACCAAACTTTGACAATTCGTCTGCCTCTTCATTCTGTGTTCTCGGAATGTGTTCGATGATGAAGGATTTGAATTTCCCGATTTCTTCCTTAGCTAGGAATAGATACTTTCTTAGTATCGATTCTCTTGTTTCGTAGTTCCCTAGAACCTGCGAAGCCATCATAAGAGAATCAGTTTTCACATGAACATGTTCTATTCCAAGCTCCTTCGCGAGTCTCAGGCCGGCCAAGAGTGCTTCGTATTCGGCCTGGTTATTTGTAACTGAAAAGAAGAATTTGATAGCTTGCTCCAGCCTGATGCCATTTGGACTGATCAGAACTACCCCGGCTCCCACGGAGTTTCTGCCAGAAGCCCCATCCACATAAATGATCCAAGCCAAAGGAGATTGTACTACCTGTTCAGGATTAGACTCCATCGTGTCTACCAAGAAATCTGCCAATACTTGCGCCTTTATTGCCGTTCTGGGAATGCACAATATTTCGAACTCGCTCAGCTCGATTGCCCATTTGGCTAATCTTCCTGAATGATCCGGCTTCTCCAGGATACTTCTTAGTGGATGATCCGAAACCACCTGAATAAGATGAGCCTGAAAATAGGGGCGGAGCCTTCGTGATGACATGACCAAAGCCAAGGCTAATTTCTCCAGGATTGAATATCTAGTCTCCGCATCTTTGAGGATGTGGCTAACATAATATATCGGAAATTGCTTCTTTTTCTCTTCCCGAACCAGGACAGAGCTTATTGCATCTGGGCCCACCCCCAAGTACAAGAATAATGTTTCCCTTTCGCGAGGGCTTTGAAGAAGAGGGGTTGAAGTTAACTACTTTTTCAACTGTTCGAAAGCATTATCGCACTCTTCATTCCATTCAAACTTAGATCCTCCCCTAAGCGTCTTGAAGAATGGAGCGCTTTTATCCCCTGACTTGGAAATGAATCGGCTCAATCCTGCCAGCCTCCCTCCAAGTTGCTGCACTTCTTTCTGATTACGAGGAGGGGTCATGTCTAGAATGGCCTTTACTTTATCTGGGTTTGGTGCGAGTCCATCAGGGGTGAGAAGATGTCCAAGAAATTTCCCTTTGTTTGCCCCAAACACGCATTTCAATGGGTTTAGTTTTAATTTGAACCTTCGCAGAGTAGCGAACGTCTCTACGAGGTCTTTCAGGTGGATTGAAAAAGTTTTACTTTTTAGAAGAAGATCATCGACGTATACTTCAAGATTTCTTCCTTTCTGTTTTTTGAAAACCGTGTCCATCATTCTCTGATACGTCGCACCCGCATTTTTGAGTCTGAAAGGCATGACAAGATAACAATAACACCCATCATTGGTAATGAAGGATGTATGCGGGATATCAGGTTTATGCATCTTAATCTGATGGTAACCAGAAAATGCATCTAGGAAGCTCATGAAATTATATCCCACCGCGGAATCTACTAAAACATCTATCCGAGGCAAGGGATAACAATCTTTGGGACACGCTTTATTGAGTTTAGTGAAATCTACACACATGCGCCATTTTCCCCCAGATTTTTTCACCATCACTACATTTGACATCCAGGTGGGGTATTGGATTTCAGAAATGAAATTGGCTTTAAGAAGCCTTGCAACTTCTTCTTTGATGGGTACCGCCAGCTTGGTTGCTACCTCCCTCTTCTTCTTTTGGATTGGCTTGAATTCAGGAGAGATGTTGAGGTGATGGCACGCAACATCTGGATCTACTCCAGGCATATCTTCTGCTGACCAGGCAAAGATGTCCAGATTCTCCAACAGGCAGGAGATCAACTGAACCTTCTCTTCTTCTGATAGCTCGGCGTTGATGATCAGCTTCTTCCCTTCCTCTTCAGCAATAGGGATCTCTTGGGTCTCCTGGGCAGGTTCCAGATAAGTTCCTTTCCGCTCTGCGCTTTCCTCGGCCTCTTCAGGGAGTTTGGATACCTCATGGATGTCATCCTGAACCTTGGGAAGCGGTGCCTCGGTGATCACATTAACTGTTTTCACGTAACATTCACGAGCAACCTTTGGATCGCTTCGGACCCGATATTGACGCCCCTCGGCAGCGAACTTTAAGGCCAAATGGAAAGTGGATACTATCGCTTTGTAAGCGTTCAGGATTGGTCTTCCGAAGATTGTGTAAGACCCCCCCTCCAAAATCGACGGTCCGACCGGGGGATCTTATCGCACACCACCCTTTTTGCACGACGCCAGAGCGATCACGAAGGGTGAAGGTACCAGCCTCCTCAACCCCCTTCCTTGAACACTCCAAGGTCACGCATTGGGGTGGTGTTAAGCGAAAGTCACTACACATCAACAGAGTGAGGAAGCAGTATTCTAGCGGAAGACATCATCAAAGAGTGTATTTTATAACACTTAGCGGAAGACGTAGTAATATAGCGGAAGATTAATCATCACAGAAACCTTAAACTCAAGACCTGTATGAATAGCATCCATACCTCCGCCGCATTAATTCATTGCCAATATATAGATGTTGTGAGGTGGGGCACAACAAAAGGGATGCGTCTTAACAACTTGTACCTGAAGTAGCCTGCTCTGTGGCTTCATCCACACCTGGGTACTGTCTCTCATCCGCACCTATCACCTGTGCTAAAAACAAGTTATTAGAACTACAAACAGAATCCAACTCCTACTAATACACAAACATAATATAACAGTTATAAGGGAGGGGATATCTGGACTCTTATTGGGCCAAGGCAGTCTTCCCACGACCACCGCCTACGTACTCCGTATCGTCCTGCATACGGTCTCAGGCCCACGTAGTTCTATTAGTTTCGCACGGGTTGCCCTCCCAGACCATCCGTCGTGCGGGTTGCCTTAGAGTAAAACTCATCGGTCATCCTATATTCTCCGAAGGCACATTTCCCGAAGGGACATTTCATTCCCGTAGGAATTATTTCTCGAATGCAACATTTCATTCCCGTAGGAATTATTTCTCGGAGGCAACATTTCATTCCCGTAGGAATTATTTCCCGAAGGCAACATTTCATTCCCGCAGGAATTATTTCTCGAAGGCAACATTTCATTCCCGCAGGAATTATTTCTCGAAGGCAACATTTCATTCCCGTAGGAATTATTTCTCGAAGGCAACATTTCATTCCCGTAGAAATTATTTCCTGAAGGCATATGGTGTTCCCGTCAAATCTAAATGAATGTCAATACGGAATAAAACCCAAAAACATCAATTCGTCTGCGCTGCTGCGAGAGCGGCAGCCAGTTCGGTACTATTTAGGGTTGACGCTGAAGGAATGCCCAATCTTCACGTCAACTCTATATTATATACAATAAAGAAGAGAAACCAAAACATTGATCTGTCCGCTCGGTTCTACAAGTGGCGGGCAGTTCGGCACTATTTAGGGTTGACACTGAAGGAATGTCCCATCTTCACGTCAACTCTAAATTATAGGCAATAAAGAAGAAAATGCCAAAACATTGATCTGTCCGCTCTACTCTACAAGCGGCGGGCAGTTCGGCACTATTTAGGGTTGACGCTGAAGGAATGTCCCATCTTCACGTCAACTCTAAATTATAGGCAATAAAGAAGAAAATGCCAAAACATTGATTTGTCCGCTCGGTTCTATAAGTGGCGGGCAGTTCGGCACTATTTAGGGTTGACGCTGAAGGAATGTCTCATCTTCACGTCAACTCTAAATTATTGGCAATAAAGAAGAAAATGCCAAAACATTGATCTGTCCGCTCTACTCTACAAGCGGCGGGCAGTTCGGCACTAGTTAGGGTTGACGCCGAAGGAATGTCCCATCTTCACGTCAACTCTAAATTATAGGCAATAAAGAAGAAAATGCCAAAACATTGATCTGTCCGCTCTACTCTACAAGCGGCGGGCAGTTCGGCACTATTTAGGGTTGACACTGAAGGAATGTCCCATCTTCACGTCAACTCTAAATTATAGGCAATAAAGAAGAAAATGCCAAAATATCAAGCAGTATAATAGGCCGAAAGCAGATGCCATAATATCAAGCAGTAAAATAGGCTGAAATCAGAGGCCATAATATCAGGACCAGTGCGAGACTGGAGAATTGAAAGTACAGAAAGTAGATGCGGGGGACCAGTGCGAGACTGGATTTAAAGATACTGAAAGCAGTAAATAAGGACCAGTATGAGACTGGAGGAAGTAAATAAATCAACAGGTTAGTAGTCCAATCACTCCATAACAGGAGGCTTCAAAGTCGACTCCGTTTTTAGGAGGAAAGTTCTGTTCCATCTCCGTTCATAGGAAGAAATTCTGTTCCATCTCCGTTCATAGGAGGAAGTTCTGTTCTTTCTCCGTCCATAGGAGTTTACTTATATTTTATGAGGTTCCTTATTTTCGTATGCCTTGATTTCACATTTTTGATTATCTTAAGGTTATTGAATTGACGGCGTCGCCTCGCGATTGTGACTTTAACTGCGCATCGATATTTTTACTTTTATAAATACCCAAACTTTTTAGAGGGTGCGATCCAACCTCCCAAGCTTTCCATAATTTTTGGAGACATGTTGGAGGAGAGCGTGATTCATTATTAATTTATAACATAGGTTTTAAGCATCTAAAAATAGTAAACCTATTCCAAAAATTCCAAAATAATTACAGTGGGTGTAGGTCAGTAGTAGAAAGCTTCCCAAATTTTTTAGAATTTTTCATCACTGTTAAGGCCCACCGATAATTCAAAAAGCCAAAAAATCATAGTATTTTAATTTCTAAAAATACTTACCCTCCTCCAAAAATTATGAAATTTTTACAGCAGTTCCCCCTTGCCAAGATGAGCAACTTTCATGTTCAAAACTTTTTCATTTGAGCCCTATTTCTCCCTCCAGAAAATAATTACAAAAATCTGATTATAATAATATAAACTTATAAAATTATATTATTATTTTTTTTTTGTTAAACTCTCTTCCCCGCCGCTGTACCAAACCGCCTCCTTACGGGTCTCCTCCGCCGCCGGCCGGCCGCCGGCCGGCCATGGCTCCGCCCCCGGCCGACTCCTAGGGGGCGGGCGCACCCTCCGGCGGTGGTCCGGTGGCCTGCCGCCGCCGGCCACCGCCGGAGCTGTTCATTTTCCTGCTTCGGACGGAGGGGAGGGGGAAGGTGGCGGCGGCGCTCCGGCCGCCGGAGCTCGCATGCAAGGCGTCAGGATCGTAGGGAGGGAGGAGAGGGGAAGGTCCCGACTTGTTTGGAGTCCTCCGGGAGCTTCCGGCAAGTTCCGCCATTGGAGGTGGTGGAGGGTGGTGGAGCTCGGATTTGGGTTTTCCGGCGAGGTGGGGCTCCGGCAGAGGGTGGGGCTTGCTCGACTGAGCTTGGGGGAGAGGTGTGTCCCTTTGAAGAAGCCTTGGGAGGCATTTTATAAGAGTGGCCGTGAGCCCTCCTCCCTCTTGGCCATGCACATGCCATGGTTGGTGCAACCATGGTTGGGCTTAGGTAAGTGTGCTGGCAGCCTCCCAATGGTGGGAGGGTACACATAGGTTAGTCCTAGGGGTTTAGGCTAGCTTGGATAGTCCAATGAGGGCTCACCTCTTGGATTTGTGTTTTCCCCTTTTGATTTGAGTGGAGGAGATGAGGTAGGGGGTTTTGGTTGGCCTTGATCATCTCATCTACCAGCTGCTTATCATCATAGGAGGAGGATGACTTTGGTGGGTGGATGGCTTGGGGTGGAGAGGGTTTAAAGAGTCCAAAATAACCTCTTTTAAGAGGGTTGACCAAAGTCAACCCTAAGTGGGTCCCCCCCTTCGTATATGCCAAGGTAAATATGGGTTCGAGTCGTCGAGTTAACGTTGATGTGACGGGGTCGAAATCAAGTGTTTCCGTGTCTCGAGTTTTCGTATAATTTTACGAGCAATTATTTTATTTACTTGATTAAACGACGTTGGAATCGAGCGAAACGAATTCTGTTGGATTCGTAACGATCATACGAGTCTAACGCAACCGACAGAATTCAATTCGGAGCTCGTTTGCTCATTAATCTAAAATGGCGTTGTTGTGACGCTCGACGTCACTCAAAATAGTCGTTTTGTCCAAACGATCTTGGATTGGAACGAAACGAGTTTTGTTGCACTCGTACCGACCATACGAGTCTAACACAACTGACGGAAGTCGATTCGGAGCACGTATGCTCCATATTCTAAAATTGCGTCGTCGTGACGCGCTACGATACTCAAAATAGTCATTTTCACCAAATGACCTCGGATCGGAATGAAACGAATTTCGTTGCACTCGTATCGACCATACGAGTCTAATGCAACTGACGGAAGTCGATTCGGAGCACGTACGTTCCATATTCCAAAATTGCGTCGCCGTGACGCGCTACGATACTCAAAATAGTCATTTTCACTAAATGACCTCGGATCAGAATGAAACGAATTCCGTTGCACTCGTATCGACCATACAAGTCTAATGAAACTGACGGAAGTCGATTCGGAGCACGTACGCTCCATATTCCAAAATTGCGTCGCCGTGACGCGCTACGATACTCAAAATAGTCATTTTCACCAAATGACCTCGGATCGGAATGAAACGAATTCTGTTGCACTCGTATCGACCATACGAGTCTAATGCAACTGACGGAAGTCGATTCGGAGCACGTACGCTCATTGTGCTATTTCGGTGTTGTGGCGAAGCACAATGCTACCCAAAACAGTCATTTCTCTAAATGACCATCATTAAGTGCGAAGGCCGGGTCGTGGTTTTCCTCTGACCCGGCCTAAGCTCTTGCATGGGTTCAACCGAACCGGCTAGACCCTATTTTAAAGTTGGGATGTTACAAACCAATAAAACAAAGAAGATTTTCGTCCCCGAAAATTCGAGTGGGTCACGGAGATTCAAAACGGGGCCTACTATAGATCACTATAGGTGTCAGACAATCCCAATATTTAAGAGTCTATAGGTTTGGTTTTACCTAATGAGCGGTGTTGACGGCCCCTGCCATGTAATATATTAGTAGCTTAAGTAAACTATGGGATAGCTTGACCGTAGCCATGTCAGTTTCGCCGTAACTTTGATATATATTGTTCGTGAGGATATTTTGTGCGGCAAGTTGTTCGCTAAAGGAATTACCAGCTTATATAATTATATCGAGTAAGTAATTCTAGAAAAGTCGAATACCTCCAAATGTTTGCATATCTGAGACGCAAAATTTATGAGTTGTGTCCGAAAGGCATATAGTAAAAATCCATCAACATATAGCTAACTCTCTTACGGGGCTACGTGTCAGTGGAACATATAAAGGTTATAACTTGCATAAGCTTTTGTAAAACCCATCAACATATAACCGACTCCCATACGAAGGTTATATATTGGTGGAACAGATGAAAATTGTAAATAAGCAGAGTAAATCCATGAACATAGAACCAACTCCCATACGAAGGTTATATGTTAATGGTACAGATAAAATTGCAAATAAGCAGTAAAAATCCATAAACATATAACCAACTCCCATACGAAGGTTATATGTTAATGGTATATGCAGATATGTATGTTTTGATGCAAATGATGCATATGCGAATATGTATGTTTTGATGCATATGCAAGTCATGCATAACGAGTACTCATGACTCAATCACAACACACAATCTTGAAACAGTTTGACCGTTTTTCCTTCCAGCAGGGTTGCGACCCCCGCGGGCCTCACCGATGTGGCCGTCGGTGACAGTGGCCGGTCCTGCCACTTCTGGGTGTGGACGTACCGCACTACCCAGGCCCTAATGTACAACCCAGTGTACTCCTGGATGTGAGCATCATCCGTCGATTACAAAATTCGGCTATCCAGCGGAGGGACCCTTCGGGGAAATAATTAATAACCTCCCGGGATTCACACCCTCCCTAGTGCCTCATGAGTTGTCAACCTTCTCATTCCTGTATGAACGGTCCTTGGGCATGACTGACTCGCCACGGTAATCACATATAATATTTTACCAATTTGCTCTTATGTTGCCATATTTTGACCACTTCTTTTTGCAGGGTAGCAAACCCCGCGGGCCTCACCGATGTGGCCGTCGGTGACAGTGGCCGGTCCTGCCACTTCTGGGTGTGGATGTTCCGCACTACCCAGGCCCCAACGTACAACCCTATGTACCCTCAAACGTAGGAGACATCCGGCAATAACTGAATTTGGCCAACCAGCGGAGGGACCCAGCGGGGCATATAAGATACAACCGAGCTCCCGGGGTGCACACCTCCCTGTCGCCTAGAGTCGTCAACCTTCCCGCACCGGTACGTACGGTCTACGGGCATGACCGACCTGCCACTTTTCCCAATGCAAGCAAGCAATAAAATAGGTAACCATCACCTTCGGGTCCTCAGTGGCTTACTCTTTTTAACGAGGCTTCCCGGTTGGCTGAGTATGCAAACATCGCAAGTCCCGCGAATGCTAACAATGTACTTTTAAGATGGTTTGTATACAAGCTTTTATAAATTTGCCACAAATTTACTTCAATCCAGCACGTCGCCTCAGTAATCATTTCCTGAAATGTTAACGTTATTGAAAAGACTAACATTTTATCATAGTTCTTTTACGATTGCACGACTTTATTTTCACAGATCGTCAAATCGATCAAGTCAAAGCATACTTCATATTTGCAATCGTTAAAGCAATTCTCCATATACACGCAAAATTTTATTTAGTTAGCTTACTTTAAATGAAATTTTGAAAACGAGAATTTTAATCCCAATAAAACAAAGAGGCTTAAACCTGAGATTAGAAATTAGTAATGAAGTTCTTACATTATACACAAAATTCCATTTGCTTAGTTCACCTCGAATGGAATTTTGAAAACGAGCATCTGCTCCCAATAAAACAAAGAGGCTTAAACCTAGAGTTTAAAATTTGAAATGATCATTTGTAGGGTTTAAAGTGAGTGTTTTATGTGAATCAGATAGATGATTGTTCGAGATCAGATGAAGTAAAAGACATTTAAGTGTCGATCTGAGTCATAAAAAAAAATTTACATAACTAAAACTGAATTTGATAAGTTCGAGTGAAAATGTTCATATATATACCAAGTTTGTTGCCAACTTTTACCTTTTAGGTCCACCACCGCTTCCGCTGCAGTGGTTCGTCCCGAACCACGCTACAGCGATTAGCGGAGCAATAGGTGTTTCTGTGATCACGAATAGGTCGACAAGATCGGTTGCGCTCTGATCCATTTGTAAGACCCCCCCTCCAAAATCGACGGTCCGACCGGGGGATCTTATCGCACACCACCCTTTTTGCACGACGCCAGAGCGATCACGAAGGGTGAAGGTACCAGCCTCCTCAACCCCCTTCCTTGAACACTCCAAGGTCACGCATTGGGGTGGTGTTTAGCGAAAGTCACTACACATCAACAGAGTGAGGAAGCAGTATTCTAGCGGAAGACATCATCAAAGAGTGTACTTTATAACACTTAGCGGAAGACGTAGTAATATAGCGGAAGATTAATCATCACAGAAACCTTAAACTCAAGACCTGTATGAATAGCATCCATACCTCCGCCGCATTAATTCATTGCCAATATATAGATGTTGTGAGGTGGGGCACAACAAAAGGGATGCGGCTTAACAACTTATACCTGAAGTAGCCTGCTCTGTGGCTTCATCCACACCTGGGTACTGTCTCTCATCCGCACCTATCACCTGTGCTAAAAACAAGTTATTAGAACTACAAACAGAATCCAACTCCTACTAATACACAAACATAATATAACAGTTATAGGGGAGGGGATATCTGGACTCTTATTGGGCCGAGGCAGTCTTCCCACGACCACCGCCTACGTACTCCGTATCGTCCTGCATACGGTCTCAGACCCACGTAGTTCTATTAGTTTCGCACGGGTTGCCATCCCAGACCATCCGTCGTGCGGGTTGCCTTAGAGTAAAACTCATCGGCCATCCTATATTCTCCGAAGGCACATTTCCCGAAGGGACATTTCATTCCCGTAGGAATTATTTCTCGAATGCAACATTTCATTCCCGTAGGAATTATTTCTCGGAGGCAACATTTCATTCCCGTAGGAATTATTTCCCGAAGGCAACATTTCATTCCCGTAGGAATTATTTCTCGAAGGCAACATTTCATTCCCGTAGGAATTATTTCTCGAAGGCAACATTTCATTCCCGTAGGAATTATTTCTCGAAGGCAACATTTCATTCCCGTAGAAATTATTTCCTGAAGGCATATGGTTTTCCCGTCAAATCTAAATGAATGTTAATACGGAATAAAACCCAAAAACATCAATTCGTCTGCGCTGCTGCGAGAGCGGCAGCCAGTTCGGTACTATTTAGGGTTGACGCTGAAGGAATGCCCCATCTTCACGTCAACTCTATATTATATACAATAAAGAAGAGAAACCAAAATATTGATCTGTCCGCTCGGTTCTACAAGTGGCGGGCAGTTCGGCACTATTTAGGGTTGACGCTGAAGGAATGTCCCATCTTCACGTCAACTCTAAATTATAGGCAATAAAGAAGAAAATGCCAAAACATTGATCTGTCCGCTCTACTCTACAAGCGGCGGGCAGTTCGGCACTATTTAGGGTTGACGCTGAAGAAATGTCCCATCTTCACGTCAACTCTAAATTATAGGCAATAAAGAAGAAAATGCCAAAACATTGATTTGTCCGCTCGGTTCTACAAGTGGCGGGCAGTTCGGCACTATTTAGGGTTGACGCTGAAGGAATGTCCCATCTTCACGTCAACTCTAAATTATAGGCAATAAAGAAGAAAATGTCAAAACATTGATCTGTCCGCTCTACTCTACAAGCGGCGGGCAGTTCGGCACTAGTTAGGGTTGACGCTGAAGGAATGTCCCATCTTCACGTCAACTCTAAATTATAGGCAATAAAGAAGAAAATGCCAAAACATTGATCTGTCCGCTCTACTCTACAAGCGGCGGGCAGTTCGGCACTATTTAGGGTTGACGCTGAAGGATTGTCCCATCTTCACGTCAACTCTAAATTATAGGCAATAAAGAAGAAAATGCCAAAATATCAAGCAGTATAATAGGCCGAAAGCAGATGCCATAATATCAAGCAGTAAAATAGGCCGAAAACAGATGCCATAATATCAGGACCAGTGCGAGACTAGAGAATTGAAAGTACAGAAAGTAGATGGGGGGGACCAGTGCGAGGCTGGATTTAAAGATACTGAAAGCATTAAATAAGGACCAGTATGAGACTGGAGGAATAAAATAAATCAACAGGTTAGTAGTCCAATCACTCGATAACAGGAGGCTTCAAAGTCGACTCCGTTTTTAGGAGGAAAGTTCTGTTCCATCTCCGTTCATAGGAGGAAATTCTGTTCCATCTCCGTTCATAGGAGGAAGTTCTGTTCTTTCTCCGTCCATAGGAGTTTACTTATATTTTATGAGGTTCCTTATTTTCGTATGCCTTGATTTCACATTTTTGATTATCTTAAGGTTATTGAATTGACGGCGTCGCCTCGCGATTGTGACTTTAACTGCGCATCGATATTTTTACTTTTATAAATACCCAAAATTTTTAGAGGGTGCGATCCAACCTCCCAAGCTTTCCATAATTTTTGGAGACGTGTTGGAGGAGAGCGTGATTCATTATTAATTTATAACATAGGTTTTAAGCATCTAAAAATAGTAAACCTATTCCAAAAATTCCAAAATAATTACAGTGGGTGTAGGTCAGTAGTAGAAAGCTTCCCAAATTTTTTTAGAATTTTTCATCACTGTTAAGGCCCTCTGATAATTCAAAAAGCCAAAAAATCATAGTATTTTAATTTCTAAAAATACTTACCCTCCTCCAAAAATTATGAAATTTTTACAGCAGTTCCCCCTTGCCAAGATGAGCAACTTTCATGTTCAAAACTTTTTCATTTGAGCCCTATTTCTCCCTCCAGAAAATAATTACAAAAATCTGATTATAATAATATAAACTTGTAAAATTATATTATTATTATTTTTTTGTTAAACTCTCTTCCCCGCCGCTGTACCAAACCGCCCCCTTACGGGTCTCCTCCGCCGCCGGCCGGCCATGGCTCCGCCCCCGGCCGACTCCTAGGGGGCGGGCGCTCCCTCTGGCGGTGGTCCGGTGGCCTGCCGCCGCCGGCCACCGCCGGAGCTGTTCATTTTCCTGCTTCGGACGGAGGGGAGGGGGAAGGTGGCGGCGGCGCTCCGGCCGCCGGAGCTCGCATGCAAGGCGTCAGGATCGTAGGGAGGGAGGAGAGGGGAAGGTCCCGGCTTGTTTGGAGTCCTCCGGGAGCTTTCGGCAAAATCCGCCATTGGAGGTGGTGGAGGGTGGTGGAGCTCGGATTTGGGTTTTCCGGCGAGGTGGGGCTCCGGCAGAGGGTGGGGCTTGCTCGACTGAGCTTGGGGGAGAGGTGTGTCCCTTTGAAGAAGCCTTGGGAGGCATTTTATAGGAGTGGCCGTGAGCCCTCCTCCCTCTTGGCCATGCACAGGCCATGGTTGGTGCAACCATGGTTGGGCTTAGGTAAGTGTGCTGGCAGCCTCCCAATGGTGGGAGGGTACACATAGGTTAGTCCTAGGGGTTTAGGCTAGCTTGGATAGTCCAATGAGGGCTCACCTCTTGGATTTGTGTTTTCCCCTTTTGATTTGAGTGGAGGAGATGAGGTAGGGGGTTTTGGTTGGCCTTGATCATCTCATCTACCAGCTGCTTATCATCATAGGAGGAGGATGACTTTGGTGGGTGGATGGCTTGGGGTGGAGAGGGTTTAAAGAGTCCAAAATAACCTCTTTTAAGAGGGTTGACCAAAGTCAACCCTAAGTGGGTCCCCCCTTCGTATATGCCAAGGTAAATATGGGTTCGAGTCGTCGAGTTAACGTGGATGTGACGGGGTCGAAATCAAGTGTTTACGTGTCTCGAGTTTTCGTATAATTTTACGAGCAATTATTTTATTTACTTGATTAAACGACGTCGGAATCGAGCGAAACGAATTCTGTTGGATTCGTAACGATCATACGAGTCTAACGCAACCGACAGAATTCAATTCGGAGCTCGTTTGCTCATTAATCTAAAATGGCGTTGTTGTGAAGCTCGACGTCACTCAAAATAGTCGTTTTGTCCAAACGACCTTGGATTGGAACGAAACGAGTTTTGTTGCACTCGTACCGACCATACGAGTCTAACACAACTGACGGAAGTCGATTCGGAGCACGTATGCTCCATATTCTAAAATTGCGTCGTCGTGACGCGCTACGATACTCAAAATAGTCATTTTCACCAAATGACCTCGGATCAGAATGAAACGAATTCCGTTGCACTCGTATCGACCATACGAGTCTAATGCAACTGACGGAAGTCGATTCGGAGCACGTACGCTCCATATTCCAAAATTGCGTCGCCGTGACGCGCTACGATACTCAAAATAGTCATTTTCACCAAATGACCTCGGATCGGAATGAAACGAATTCCGTTGCACTCGTATCGACCATACAAGTCTAATGAAACTGACGGAAGTCGATTCGGAGCACGTACGCTCCATATTCCAAAATTGCGTCGCCGTGACGCGCTACGATACTCAAAATAGTCATTTTCACCAAATGACCTCGGATCGGAATGAAACGAATTCCGTTGCACTCGTATCGACCATACGAGTCTAATGCAACTGACGGAAGTCGATTCGGAGCACGTACGCTCATTGTGCTATTTCGGTGTTGTGGCGAAGCACAATGCTACCCAAAACAGTCATTTCTCTAAATGACCATCATTAAGTGGCGAAGGTCGGGTCGTGGTTTTCCTCTGACCCGGCCTAAGCTCTTCCATGGGTTCAACCGAACCGGCTAGACCCTATTTTAAAGTTGGGATGTTACAGATTGCACAGTAGCTGCTTGGGGCTTCCACCACTACGAAGTTTATCAGCTTCGTTATGCCCCCCAGCGATACCAAAAGCTTTACGCACCCTTCCACTTCTTTCTTTTCTCCCGAGAAGCCGTAGAGGGGCCCTTCCGTGGAGAGCAAAGACTTTCCAGTCTTAAGGGCTTCAAATGTTTGGCGGAAAATGAGATTAGCCGAGCTGCCGGTATCAACCAGAATTTTATGCACGGTGTAGTTCTCAATAACCGCTCTTATCACTACTACATCATCGAAAGGATTTGCATTTGGGGGAAGATCTTCTTGGCCGAAAGTAACGACTGCCCTTTCTGGAGCAGAAGTGGAGGCGACTGCCACTTCCTGCTTTGTAACTCTCCCGATGCTAGATTTCCGAGAGGATTCTACCCCTGCTCCTCCATGGATGCAATAGACGTTGCCAAGGGGACCAACATCATTCACTTCTATACATTCGGTCGCGGGATGGATATCCCCATAACAACCTACCTCTTCTACATCAGCACACTCCCAGGTCACTTCGACCGCTTCCTTCTTCTTCTCAGTTCGTGGTTCAACCGGGGTTTCTTGCCGAATCAACCCTCGGAGCTTCCCCTCTTTCAGGAGTTTTTCTATCAACCACCGGAGGGCCCGGCAATCCTCAGTCTGATGCCCCTCCTCTTTGTGATATTCACAATAGAGGTTTGGGTTCCGATTGCGATCTTCCGATTTCAAAGGAGGGGGCCTCTTGAAGTCAGGCCTCTTTTGGAGAATTTGAACGACCTCGTTCATGGTGACGTTAAGAGGGGTGAATGACTCTTGCGATTCATCATATCGGATGGACGGGATAGTTGGGGATGGTTGTGCGATGTACTGCGGCAGATACACGGGCATTATTTGCGGAACCCCCATGGGTTGAGTGGGTGCGATGGCCAACGGCGGTTTCTGATCCTGAAACCGTTGATGGCCAAGAAATGGTTGCTTAGGCTTGAGATTTCTTCCCCTCTGAGCACGAGGTTCGAAATCAGGCCGAGATGAATGATTGTAGCGTTGCTGATGGGTTGATGCTGAACTAAAATGATCATTGTCGCTGAGCAACTTGGCAACATAACCAGGATTAGTCTTTTCCCCCCTGATAAACTTATTAGCCAGACTAATCATCTCTTGATATGTCTTTGGCTCCCTGATTTGGGCTTCAAATTTCAACGGCCCCTCCCTAAGGCCATGCATCAAAGCGACCCTGTACAATTTCGGATCGACGTTTTGCACCTCCATTATCTCCCTTTGGAAACGGTCGACGAAACGGGCCCACGTTTCGTTTTCTTGCTGCCGTATCTCAAATAGGGCTGCCGGACCGTTCTTCCTCTTTTTAGAGGTAGAGAATCGAAGCAGGAATTCTCTACGCAATTCTGCAAAACATCTAATAGATCGAGGATGCAGTCCATAAAACCATTCTCTGGCCTGTCCATCAAAGGACGTTACCAGGAGCTTACACTTAGTTGCATCGGTGATGGTCCTCAGAGCAACAGCCGATTCAAATGCTTGGAGATGAATTGCCGGATCGGACTCCCCACTATATGTTGACAGGCGTGGTTCTCGAAAGTTATTTGGGGCCGGCTCTCCTCGGATTTCGTCCGTGAAGGGAGAACTTTCCTCGGTATCCTCGTATAGAGGGAAAGCAGGGTGGTAGGGGATCTCTGTTGCGGTCATTTGCGGACAGGCCGCCTGATAGGAGCGGGCAGGGGCTCCAGCCGGGTAGGATTGGTAGGCGGCGACCTCAGGCGGATAGGAAAAGTGAGCGGCCTGAGAAGCCGCCCCTTGGAAGTCGAGGACCCGAGCCGGCATACAGTATGCGGCCTCTTGGTAAAAATTCTGCCGAGCCGCAGAACCTTCTTGTGGTGGTCGGGAATGGGCGACTTGCTGAAATGGGTATGGAGGTGGAGGAGGTAGGACAGGAGTTACTGCCTGGTTAGCCGCGGCCTGCTGGGGGGCTAACCGCTCGATTAACAGAGTTAGAGCCTGACTGATCGCGTCCAGACGCTGATCAGTTGCTTTCTGGGCCTGGTCGGCTTCTCTCTTTGTTCGCTCCAGAGCTTCCCACAAAGAGTCATCGCTATGGTCGGATCGGTCTCTTGGAGGGAACTGGCGGTCAGACATTCTGAACCAAAGATTTGGCTGACAGTTCGCGATCTGAAGGTCGCGTGTTTCTGTTAGATTCAAAAGTGCGCCTCCGAAGGAAATCGAGGGTTGCGAATTATCAGTTACTATTCGGTTAGAGAATTCGGACCACTAGCAGCGGTCGAGGCCGGACTTCGCCCGCCGCGGCAAATGCCACTCCTGCGACGGGCTTTCCTTTGATTAAAATGAAGCGGTTACATCGGTTATAAATGTAGGAAAAGAGAAGCCGGCCGGTTTGACAGTCCGCAAGACGGGAAACTCGAGACCGCAGCTCAAACAAGCGAGCTCCTGGATTCGAGTGTGCGTGCCTTGTGAACAGTGTCGCCCCCTATTTATAGGCTTGGGGGCCTGCCCGAATGGGCAGGGATAGAATAACCACCTGCCCGGGTACAGGATAAACGGGCAGGCGGTGACGGGATGCACAAAGAAGAAAAAAGAAAGAAACCGCGCGGCTTGGCGGCTTGCTTCTCCGACCTGTCTGACCTGAGGCTGAAGATACCGGGACCAAGTCAATGATTCAGACCGAGCGGCCTCTGGCTTGAGACCGCGGTCTGTCTTCTGGACATGGCTTGGCTGATCTTCATGAGGTAACCCGGATAGTCTCTGATCTGAAACCGCGGCTTGTTCTCCGGGTTTGAACCTTGAATCTCTATGGCACAACCCGCGCAGTCTCCTTCCTGAGACCGCGGATAGCCTTCTTGGTTTGGCCCTTGACGACCTTCACTCTTGGGGGCGGTCCGAAAATGACATCAGACCACCCGGCCTGGTTTACCTTGAGCTGAGAGCCACTGATCCTGGAACCCAGCGGCCTGACCCAGCAGTTCGCCCGGTCCGAGAATGATCCAACCCGAGAAGCGGTTTTCCGGGTAAACACTCGTGAGTACCGGGTATCGATATCATAGCGTACGTTTGGGCCTAGGTCTGGTAGTGTGACTTACCCACCTAGGTGAGGAGACGCCCGCTCCTCTGCCACCGTTTGACCACGACGGGAGGTGCCCGAGAGGTTAGCTACCTCCGAAACGTGGGAACTAAAGGTCTGTACGTACAGAGTCGTGTGCGTGAGTTGCATGTGTATGAAATAATAATACATTCATTGCATCATTGCATTGCACATCATAGCATAACATTCCTGCACTATCAGAGACCTCATCGTATAAATTAGTATGAGCTCTTTTATACGATGAGTTTACTACTTGCCAGACCCCTTAGCTTATGTGCTTTTGTGGGTGCATATAAGTTAAGGTTACTTTCGTAGCTACTCTTATTTTCTTATGCCTGCTCTTTTACTTATACCGCTCTTTACTTATTGCATTTATACATACTCCTGCTAGGGTAGAGATATTTTCATTACTTGTTTAGTATCTATATACTTGCTAGTTTCGCCACGGTCACCTGCTTTTGAATTACCCTTTGATGTCCTCCGCTTCCTCCTCCCGCACGGTGCCTAGGAGTCGCGGGTGGAGGCGGTGAGGAATATGCTGAGTCTTTTAGACTGACGGTCAGTGGACCACATCATTTTAGGGATGATGTACCGGAGCAGAAGGACCCCGTACAGGAAGACGGGATGAAGCTGAACAACCACTACTCGTCGTCGCAGCAGCAGCTCAAATGTATGAAGACAGAGTTTGATTGCTTCCGCATAAAAGTAGAGTGAGAGTATTGTTGCACTATATTTGAACATGTAATGGCATATGCCCTCTTTTACTTTATTTCTCATCGTGGACATTGTAATCATGTAATTTCTATATTTAATGTGATTTGTGGACTTGTTGCTTCTATTTTCTTCTATTACTCTGAATTGTGGTTGGCCTAGATGATGTTGATTAGCCGGCAGGATCGGCGTATTGTGGCGGGGACCATTGGGTGTAATGGTCTCGCCGCAAGACGGCGGTTCTGGGCGGTAAGACCCGGTTTTAAAAGCAAAAAAAAGAGGGTCTTACATGGTTAATTGCATTCAATTGTTGGCGAGTCTGCTCCAGCCCTTGAGCGATCTCTTGGCGAGACTGCTCCAGTTCTTGACAAAATTTCTCCAAACGAAGCTCCATGTGAAGCTCGAGAGCTTCCAGGGTAAGTTCACCATTCGAATTATCTTGAACCGCTGGCATCTCCATTGTGATCGAATGGGTAAACCAGTTCTCCATTGGATGGAGCTCGCCGAGCTCTTTCCAAAAAGCTATTGTAGGCTAAAAACATACAAGCGGATCAAAAGTTATGGCTATTTTAAGATTAATGGATGTTATTTTGAGCAAAATCCTGCTTCTTCAAAGCAACTGCTGTTCACCAACCACTCCGATCTAAAGATCGCGTGTTGTGTTGATACCAAAATGTACCAGGTCCACACTCGCTCGATGCTGAAGGATGGGGAGGTATAACTGTTGGTGATCGATTACTTTGAGCCACGAGTGAAGGAATGAGAGAGGAAAAAAAGAGATGGTCGTGAGTAGCACTATTCATATAACACCTGGGTTACAAGTGAGATTACATTAGGACTCATGGAAGAATGGTATAAGGCTTGAAGAAAAGAGCCGGTGATTGATGGTCACCTGGAGGCAGATGGCGGCGGTCTCCTGAAAATGAGATAGTTGAGGTCTCCTGAAGGGAGATGAAAGAGGTCCCCGCGGTCTCCTGAAAATGAGATAGCTGAGATCTCCTGAAGGGTGTTGAAAGAGGTCCCCGCGGTCTCCTGAAAATGAGATAGCTGAGATCTCCTGAAGGGAGATGAAAGAGGTCCCCGCGGTCTCCTGAAAATGAGGTAGCTGAGGTATCCTGAAGGGATATGAAAGAGGTCCCCGCGCGGTCTCCTGAAAATGAGATAGCTGAGATCTCCTGTAGGGAGATGAAAGAGGTCCCCGCGGTCTCCTGAAAATGAGATAGCTGAGGTCTCCTGAAGCGAGATGAAGTAGGTCATCGCGGTCTCCTGAAAATTAGATAGCTGAGATGTAACATCCCAACTTTTATTGGGTTACTAGACCCTAGTGAACCCAATAAAAGTAGACAAAAAAGATAGAAAGTGACCAAATATGGGATAGTGTGCTAGGAAACTCCGATTTGACTTCCGTCAGTTCCGCTAGACTCATATAAACTATACGAGCGCAATAGAATTCATTGCACTTCAATCTGAGGTCATACGAAGAATATGTCCGTTTTAAGTTATGCAGACTGTCACAGCATAGATTTTGAATTACTAAGCATACGAACTCAGAATCGAGCCTAGTCAATCCCGATAGACTCCTGAAGTCAAATCAAGGCCAATAGAGTTCGTTGTTACCAATCCCGACGTCGAAAAATCAATCCACGGTCAAATCAAGCTTACGTCACACCAAAAAAATGTGCGCGCACCCGTATTGATTTAACACCCCTAAGTTGGGCCCCTTGGACCTTGACCCGCATAGGGGACCCACCCTAGGGTGAACCTTGGTCACCCCCCCCCCCCCCCCAAGGCCAGGTTATTGGATTTTTCCAAAGAAAAATGGGGGGGGGGGGGGGGGGGGGGGGGGAGGAGCTCCCACTCTCCCCTTGAAAGGGAGGTGCCCCATGGGTGGGCAGCCCACCTTAGGTAGTGGAGGGGAAGGGGAGAGAAAATATCTCCCCCCCCCCCCCCCCCCCCACACCCTCCCTCCTTTTAGTCCCACATCGGGAAAAAGGGAGGGAGGACCCCCCCCCCCCCCCCTCCCTCCCTATATATAGAATCCCAGCCCCCCCTTCTCTGAACACACACCCCCAGCCACCTCCCCTCCCTGCCCAAGCTCTACCCCGCCGGAAACACCCTCCCCGAGCCACCACCGCCGCACCCCCTCCATGGACGCTCGGCCCGACAACTCCCGAGCCCCCCTTCTCCAAGTGGGCACCTTCTCCTCCCCCTTCCCTCTCCCCGGGAACCTGTCCCCCCCCCCCCCCCCCCCCCCACCTCGTCGGAGCACCGGCAAGCACCACCCGAGCTCTGTCTAGGCCCGGGTGGAGGCTTGGCCGTGGGAGCCTCACCTCAGCGCCGATGGTGGCGCTGGGGGAGTAGGTCCCCACCCGGGGACCTCTGCTCCGACGGAGGGAGGCGGCAGGGCCGCCGGAGAACGCGTCTCCGGCGGCACCCGCATGCTCCCCCCTATTTCCCATTTTCTGTACCGCTTCGGCGGCCACCCCGGGTGGCGCACGTCGGGGCCTGGCCATCGGACCACCATCGGAGGTAAGCCCCACCCTCGGTGACCCGGTCGGAGGTGGGGGAAGGCGCAGCGCTGGCCTGCATGGCCCATGCAGGCCGCACCACCGCCCCCACCTCCCCTTTTTTCTCTAAATCTGGTGGTGGCCGGCGGCTCCAGGCCGCCGAACCAGCACCGGAGTGGTCTCCGGCCCCCGGCGAGTCGACCGGTGGCGGTGCCGGCGCCTGCGGGCCGCTGCCCGGCGGTGGCAGCAGCCGCCACCTTTGGCAACCCCTGTTTCCAAGTCCCCCCCCACCCACCCCCGCATGAAACTGTGTGCCCCTATAGTGGATTGGCTGTAGATCCGCTGTTGGTACCGCAGAAGCGCGCGCGGTCCGGCGCCCCTCTGCTCCCGGATTTCCTCTATCCGCACCTCAATTTCCCCCCTACATTCCTGATTTTTCTGAGTCTAACCTAGGCACCTAGGGCAAAAACCCCCAACATGAAAAATGTCCCCTATCTAGAGGGCTAGCTTCAGTAATTTTTTGGGAACTTTTGGAGATTGTTTGCTATTTTTAAAAGCCCTTACAAGGTTTAATTGGAGGATTTAATTGCCCAAATAACATTGAAAAATTCCTGAAAAATTATAGGCTCAATTTTAGGCCATTTTGTAGATGCCATCAAAGTTTGGCATTTTATCAATTGTTTTGACATTTTCAAAAGCCTAAGTAAGATTTCTTCGCGCAAAAAAATAAAACCCGTGATTTCATCGTAAACGCAGGGTGACTCTGCAATTAAATACCAACTCGTTAAGTAAAGGTGTAAACCTCGAAGTTCAAACTAATGCGGAATTTGATGAAATGATGCGGTGTGTTAAAATAAACCCCGGCAATAACTAAGAAAGGCAGAATTCGAAAAACGCTCCTATGAACCGAGAAAGAGCAAAACTTTCCTCCTAAGAACGGAGATGGAACTGAAGCCTCCTGATTATGGAGTGATTGGACTACTAACCTGTTTATTTATTTATTTTCTCTAGTCCCGTACTGTTCCTGCAATTACTGCTTTTAGTTAGTTCTTTTAATTACTCCGGTCTCGCACTTGTCACTTCTTTATTTCTTCGTTCTTTCTTTAAATACTCCAGTCTCGCACTGGTCACTTCTTTATTTCTTGGTTCTTGCTTTTAATACTCCAGTCTCGCACTGGTCACCTATTTACTCCTCCATTCATTCCTTTCAATACTCCAATCTCACACTGGTCAATTATTTACTGCTTTATGTTCGTTCTTTTCGATACTCCAGTCTCGTACTGGTCTAGTTATTTCGGCCCCTGCTTCCGGCCTTTCTTTCTATTTATATTGCACTTTAATATATTTACAGTGCTAACCCAGGTCCTACGCTGGCAAGCGGTTCTTTCCGCATTTCTGTGAGTCCATAGTTGGGGAAAACCAGGAGTTGAGTACCTCCTCCAGAATTAGCCCCAAATAAGGTTCCCCACTACCGTTGTGCCTCTCGGTCAAAAGTGGAGTAACCGGTTGAGTTAAGAATGACGCGACGGACCCGAAGTGCTTATTCTCTGCTTAAGCCGTGTGTAAATTGTTTGTTGTGAAAATGGCGAATCGGTCACACCCGCAGACCGTTCGTACCGGTGCGGGGGGAGCTTGACGACTCATGGCGACAGGGAGATGTGCACCGCGAGTGATCACCACTTCGTACCCGCAGATTTACCTCCGCTAGTCGGCCTAAATCTCGGAATCGTCGGATGTCGCTCACATCCAAGTAGTATACCAAGTTGTACGAGAGGGCCTGGGTGATACGGTATAACTACGCTCAAAAGTGGCAGGATTGGCCACTTTCGCCGACGGCCACATTGGTGAGGCCCGCAGGGTTCGCTACCCCGCTGGAAGGAAAGCGTTACATACTGTGTCGACACAGAGTTTGTTGTGAACGGGTTTGAACACCCGCTGTGTGGAGGTGTGTGTTAGGTTACCAAGGTTGAGGTGGCTATGAGCTAAACTGCGCACTTTCTTTATATAATTGATAGTAATACTAGTAGACCCGATATATATATATATATACCTCCTGCTAACTCTTCTTGCTTCGGCTATCTACTTTCATGCTTAAGCCCGCCCCTGGGTTACGGATCTGGGGAGGGGATGTGTTTTTCACTTAGCTCTGTGACTAATGGTTATTTTTATGACCATTCACAGGAGATGGGACAGCGCGAAGCCCCCACACCACCTGACGGCTTACCAGCACTCGAGAATGCCAGATCGGATACTCCAGCCTCCCCCCCCCCCCCCTGCATCTTCTGTGACGTGAGTCTTAGGGTATAGGATTAAATAAGCAGTGTTCGAGTTATAGTAACACTATTAGCCCACATGGCCATTTTGTAAACAATAGGCTACGGCCTTTTGGTTATACATATATAATATATATATATATATAATATATATATATGATATATATATATATATTTACCATATATAAAGAAATATCAAACCCATGAATTTTAAAGCCGTTGAAATGATTACGACCGTTGAATCTGGCATGATATTTTATCAGCCGCCGGATCAAATCGTTCACTCTCTCTCTCCATTTTTTCATAGGTCTCCTAAACCTACTAAGGGGTGACCTAAAACTATGAAGGTGTAGAGTACCCTACAACATGAAATTACGATTTTACCCCTAAATTTATTGAAAAATGAGTGTCATATGACACGTTTTTTAATTTCACAAAATTTGTCAATGGTGAGAATTGAACTCAGGTCTCCACTATGCCAACCAAAGATAACAACCATCACACATATGGTTTTTGTTAAACAAAATTAAATTATGTTTTATATATACTGATATAAATATAGATCGCCCCCGCAGAAAGTCGCCCCCCCCCCCACCCCACCCCGAATGTTGCCACCCCTGCCGAATGTCGCTGCCCCTGCCGAATGTCGCCCCGCCGAATGTCGCCGCCCGCACGGGGGACCCCCGTGCCCTGTCACTCGTATATATATAAATATATATATATATATATATATATATATATATATATATATATATATATATATATATATAACTAGCATCTTCGAACGGGCTACGACCGTTCTCGATGCGTCTTTACGGGCTTCGCTCGTAATCAAGCGGGATTCACCCGCTTGGCATTCAAGGCGGGCTTCGCCCGCCACCTCGGTGGGCTACGCTCGTGCTCGCCGCTCCTCAAGGGCCTTCGGCCACAGCGAAGGCGGCCTGCGGCCGCCCAGACGGCCTTTGGCCGCCACGAAGGCGGCCTTTGGCCGCCCCGAAGGCGGCCTTTGGCCGCCCCGAAGGCGGCCTTTGGCCGCCCCGACCGGATCCCACCCCCAGCTGAGACCCTACTGCCAGCCACTGAGACCCAACCTGCGTTCGACGAACGCTGAGACCGACCTTACTGCCAGCCGCTGAGACCCAACCTGTGTTCGACGAACGATAAGACCGCCGTTCGTCGAACGCTGAGACCCAACCTGCGTTCGACGAACGCTGAGACCGACCCTACTGCCAGCCGCTGTGATCCAACCTGCGTTCGACGAACGCTGAGACCCGTTCGTCGAACGCAGGAGATCCGCCTTTCGTCGAACGCAGGCGGCACGCGTTCGTCGAACGCAGGAGTGCCATCGTTCGTCGAACGCAGGCGGCACGCGTTCGTCAAACGCAGGAGTGCCGCCGTTCGACGAACGGCGGCACTTCTGCGTTCGACGAACGGGCAGGCTGGGGTGTGGATAGGCTTCGTCGGTTGGACTGCCAGGTTGGGGTGCGGATAGTCTTCGTCTCAGCCGGCTGGTCCCACAACATATACGTATGAGTACTCAAAATGACCGCAAAAAAATTATAATTACTATTCTATAAAAAAAATCAAAAAATATATATATTTTAACAGAAAATCATTTTAAAGTAGAATTTAGTAGGTAATGATAAGCTATCATAGTAGGTTTAGGAGGTCTAGTAAAAACTTTTGGATTTTCTGAATTTGCCTAATTTTTTTTATTATTCGGATATAGTGTTATTACACGAATATCCCTTAGGCTCCGTTCGTTTTGCGGGTTTTGAGAGGAAAGAATTGGTTTTGGGTATATCAAAACCAATATTTTTGTTCGTTTCGTGTGTTTAGATGATGGAATTGATCCTATCGGTTTTGGGAGAAAGGTTTTGAAGCAAAACTAATTATGTTGTTCGTTTGAACCTTTTTATGGCGGGATTGGCTTTTGCCCAAAACTCATAGGTTTTGAAGCTTCAGAAATCTGCCTACGCCCAAAACCTACCAAATTTGGTGGGTTTTCCTTCATGTAAAGACAAATTTATTTTAGACCCTAGTAATGATTATGTTTTGGACCCTAGTAATGATTATCCGCAAATTTATTTTTCAAAATTTATTTTTCAAAATCTTCATACAAAACCATGGGTGCAAACGAACAAAAAATTTTGTTTTTGACCAAAACTAAAACCTACAAAATTTTGGTTTTTGACCAAAACCAAAACCCTCCGTGTAAAACCCGTGAAACAAACGCAGCCTTATATTTTATAAAATTCCCCTTTTTTTATCATATATGTTAAGTCATTGGCGTAAAAGACTGAGGTTATATTTGGCCCAATTTGAATGTTGCACCAAAGGCAACTTCTTGCATTTAGTAGTTAAAGATATATATATATATATATCTTTGTTATATAAAAGAATATACATATTCACCGAGCACACAAACCTTTTCGTCTGGACCGCACGATCAAACTGTTATAACGATTTGCCACCGTCCGATTTATTCTAAATTCCCGCCCAATCTATAGTTTATTATGAAAATCCTCCACGAGCTACCCTCCAAAACGCTTTCCTAATATGACAAAACGTGTATAATTGGTTTTATTATTTTGTATACTTTAGTTTTTTATTATGACAAAACGTGTCACCACTTCCTATCCTCCACCAGTAGTCCTGAACAAAAAAATCGGGCCTGACGGGCCGGCCCGAGCCCGGCCCGGTTCAGGCCCGAACCGGGCCGAGCACTTACCCGGGGCCCTTACAGGGCCCCGGTTTGGAGCCGTTACCCGGCCCGGTCCGGGCCGGGTAAAGCCCGATAATCGGGCTAGCCCGAGACCGGGCCGGGCAAAGACCGATCCGGTCTCGGGCTAGGCCCGATTGAGCCTAACGGCTCTTATTAGAGCCGTTAGGCTCATCATGGCAGCATGGCTGCCATGTGGCAGCCATGCTGCCATGAAAGGCAGCCAACGGCTCTTATTAGAGCCGTTGGCTGCCTTTTTTATTTTTTTAATATAAAAAAATCTTTTTTTTAATTATTTACTTAAAAAGGGAATTTTTAAAAAAATCTAAAAAATCACGCCTCACCTCTCTCTCTCTCTTAGCTAAAAAAAATCTAAAAAAATCTAAAAAATCTAAAAAATACCTATAAATACCCCCCTCCCCTCTCTCTTTTCTCACACCTCACCTCTCTCTCTCTCTCTCTCTCTCTCTCTCTCTCGCTCTCTCTTTCTCTCTCTCTCTCTCTCTCTCTCTCTCTCTCTCTCTCTCTCTCTCTTAGCTCTCTCCCAATGGCGTCGTCCTCCACAACTCCAGCGTCGTCTTCCCAAAGTACGACTTCGGTGGTGGAGCACAACCGTAGAGCAACTATTTGGGAGCATTTCGAGATGGTCCTAGTCGGGACCGAAAGAAAAGCGCGGTGCAAGATGTGCTCGAAGTTGCTATCCATCAGCGGCAACTCGACGCTCGTTAGACACCAAAAATCTTGCGAGTCGAAACAAGCTCCTCCCGAGTCAAGTCAAGCTCAAATTTCTGGAGCAGGACAGATTTGGACGTACGATCAAATGCGACAGCGAGAGATGCAGGCGAAGTTCGTCATCAAACGTGGGCTTCCATTCAACGTCTTCGACAATGACGACGGCACAAAGTACATACATGGGGGGCTTCAGCCCAAATACAAAAAGGTTAGTAGAATTACTTTGAGGCGCGACACGATTAGGTTATATTTAGAAGCAAAACAAGAATTAATTACGTATTTTAAAAATTTCGAAGGACGTGTGAGTCTAACGAGCGACGTTTGGACAAGTAATTTAAATTTAGGATTAGCTTATCTTTGCATCACTTGTCATTGGATTAATCTCATTTCGTGGGAGCTAAATAAACGCGTAATATGTTTTACGGGTTTTGAATTCCCTCACACGGCTATAGCTTTATATAAGGTTATTATGAAATGTGCGCGGGAATTTAAAATTAACGATAAAATACTTAGTTTTTCTCTTGATAACGTCTCCAATAATGGCGCCGCAATTGAATTGTTAAAATGAGATTTAAAACCATTTCTCAACGGCGCGTTTTTTCATACTAGATGTGTTTGTCACGTCCTAAATTTAGTGGTACAGGATAGTTTAAAGGCAATGTCACAATATATTAATAAAATTCGCGACATGTTAAAAGCAATTTATTGTACTAAACAACGAGCTCAAGATTTTAGAAAATTTTGTAAAGCACAAAATCAAAAATATTTGAAACCACAATTAGATATGCTTATTAGATGGAACTCAACCTATAAAATGTTAAAAAGAGCCCTTCAACAAAAAGATCTTCTAATGGAATATTATAGTTTGCTTAATATTGAACACGGTTTAGGTGAAACTGATTATGTTATTATAGAACATCATATAGATTTACTAAAGTGTTTTTATAGGGCCACCGTTGCTTTATCTGGAGTGTATTATTCAACGAGCGCATTAGTAATTGAACATTTCGTACATATCACAGAAAGATTTAGTTATTATAGGAAACACCAAGGTTGGGCTCCTTTAATTAAAATAATGGAAGAAATTTTTTTAAAATATTATAGAGAAATACCGCCTATGTTTTCGTGCACCGCCGCTTTAAATCCGCTACATAACGTAGAAGGCGTAGAAAATTTGATCGACGAAATCAATACTAATCTAACCTTAAATATAAATTATGATGCGGATGACCCCGTTAGTACTTCAAGTTTTACAACTTTTTTTACGCAAAGTTATAATTGTTACAATAACTTATACGGGTCACGACCCCGCGAAGAAATAACGCAACCCAAAACGAAGGATAGTCTTAAAAATAAAATTTTAGATTTAGTTTCTAGGAAAAAAGCGCGCACATCTGGTAGTTTAGATGAATTAGGATTATACACAAAAACTCAATTTAGCGATTTTATGAGTTACGACGAGATCGAAAACTTCGATATCTTAAATTAGTGGAAAGGTAAAGCTAATACCTATCCTGTTTTGGCCTATATGGTCTGTGATTTATTAACTGTCCAAGCTAGTACAGTAGCTTCGGAGTCCGCTTTTTCTCTTAGTGGCAGGGTTTTGAACGAGCGGAGGAGCCGACTTAAGGAAGATTCGCTGGAGGTTTGCATATGCTACAAGGACTACTTGGACAGTTTAAAAAGGAAGCAACACATAACAGCATTGGAGGATAGCTCGGAGGAGATAGAAGACGAAATGGACGCGTTGAACTTGAATCTACAGGATGATTAAATCGAGCAATCTAAATGTACTTTTTTTAAAATATGTAAATTTTTTAATTAAATTTTATAAGAATCATAGGCGTTTGTATTTTCAATTTTGTATTTTGTACAAATGTACGACTTAAATTTTGTAATATTTTAAATTTTTTGTTCCAAATTTTCAATATTAATAAAATTTTTTGTTCCAAATTTTTCGTTCAAATTGTTCAATATTAATACAATCTAATTCTAACCTTAAATTTTTTCAATTTTTTTAATTTTTTGTTCAAAATTTCATTATTTAATTATTTATAAAAATAAAATTTAAGAAAATTAAAATTTAATTAAAAAAAGAGAAAAAAACGGGTCGGCCCGGATCGGGCCCGAGGCCGGCCCGGTCCTGCCCGGCCCGGCCTGAAGGGCCGGAGCAGGCAGCACATTAGTGCTGCCTCCCCGGCCCGGGCCGGCCCGATTCCAGGGGAGGACCGGGCCGGCCCGGCCCGATGCAGGAAAAAGCCCGATCGGGCCCGGTCCAGGCCGGCCCGATCGGGCCCGGTCCAGGCCGGCCCGATCGGGCTTTATGTTCACGGCTGTCCACCAGCTACCCTCCAAAACGCTTTCCTAATATGACAAAACATGTATAATTGGTTTTATTATTTTGTATACTTTAGTTTATTATTATGACAAAACGTGTCATCACTTCCTCCTGTCAACTCCTCTCGCCTGCAAACCTCCCGCCCGCTTTTTAACCCTATATTCTCAGTTCTTCGCCTGCCACGCCCGCCGAAAGCACGTCTCCTCCCACGTCTCCTGCCGAAACCACCTCTATACCTCTTCGATGTTGTTTCAACACTCCATCGCTCCTCCGCCAGCTCCTCGACAACCTCTCCTCCACCGTTCCTGCGAGCTCGATCCTCCTCTGATCACGGTACTCGCCTTCTCCCGATCGCTCCCCCTCTCACAGTCTCGCCTCCTGCATCCATCGCTCCTCCGCCGGTAAGCATAAATTTTCCTGTTCTTCTCCATTTTTATCGCCTGTTTCGATTCTTACCGGCCTTTCCCATTTTGTTTTTATGTTCTGCCTTCGATTTGTAGGTCCTGCGAACATCTCTCTTGCTCTGGTTGCTCGTCGTCCCTGCTCGCGTCGATTTGTAGGTCGTGCGAACATCTCGCCTGCTCTGGTTGCTCGTCGTCCCTGCTCGCGTGCTCGGTATCGCGAATTCGGTATCCGTTCCTGCCGCCTGATCGCCTGCTTCATCTCCGTTCTTTGCTACATGCATTTTGCATTTTCGATCCATCCTCTACTGATCCAGGTGAACGCTCCTCCATTGCATACTTCTTCGATGGTTGATTCCTAAACGCCTCTCATTCCAGATATTTTATATATCCTTCTCCATCGCAGATTCCTCAACTCCTCTCATTCAAGCTATTTTAATTTCTTTTAAGCTTCCTCTGTTTTTGTATCCTGCAAAACTTTTCAATTTGGTCTGCATACTTTCATTTACTCCGGCAAAACTTTTCAGTTATTACTCCAGCAAAATTTTTCTCATTTAGTAGACAATTTAGTTATATTCCAGCAAAATTTTTCCAGCAAAATTTTTCTCCAGCAAAATTTTTCCAGCATAACTTTTAAGTTAGCTTACCAGGTATTATTATTCCAGCAAAATTTTTCAATTTATTCAGTAATTGGACATGAGTTATTTGTACTTAAGCTTACCAGGCATTCTACATTTTATCTCCAAGTTAGCTTCTCCAACTTGCAAAATAGTTATATGTTTAAACTCACTGATAAAAAAAATTGAAATCAGTAATCTGCGGAATCTTTTTATCAAATGAAGGCTGAAATGACTTGGGTAGCTTTCGCCATCTCTCTCCAGCCCAATTTATGCTAATTAATTCTTTTAACCAATGTTTTTCATTCTCAGGTGTTGATCAGAGGAGAGTTTTACATAACATATACATCAAGAAATTAACATTACCATATAATCATCCAGCACTATTCCATCTAGAAAATAACTCCAGCGTACAAGACCGTTTTATCACGAAATTCAGTTTTAAAGAGATTAACTAAAGTTACTCCTAGAGCTGTCACGGTTCCGGTTCGATTCCGGTTCTACTAAAACTGTGAACCGAACCGCTAAGGTAACGGTTCTTCAAATTAGAACCAAAACCGTATTTAGTTTGACCGGTTCCGGTTCTGGTTCCGGTTTCAGTATAATTTTTGGAACCATCGTGTTAACGGTTCCGGTTACGGTTCAACAAGAACCAAAACCAAACCGGCCACTAACGGTTCGGTCCGGTTCAATGCGGTTCGGTCCGGTTCCAATCGGTTCCATCTAGAACCAAAACCAACTTGGCGGAATGAACGTAGGAGGTCAAAAATAAAAAATCAGAGGGGAAAAGTATACCCGTTTGGTTTTTTGCAAGAGGGACTTCGAAGTCTAAGGTCTGGGCGCGGGAATTTCGTGTTACACCAAGAGAGAGAACTTTTTGTATAATATATAGTAAGTCGGGCTGAAAATTAAAAATTGAAACAGCAAAATCACAAAATTGCACCAGACCGTGCCGATTTTAAAAATTCAAAGATCGCGATCGTTTAATGCTGATGCAATGTTCATGTTGCTGAAGATCACGACTCAACATCGGGTACAGAACTTTGAATTGTTGCTCTTGAAATCTTATTTTATAATTAAAATTTTGTTTGAAAATATATAAGTTAATTCAATTTGATTAATTTATCAGCTACAATTAGATTTGTCTTACATGATTACTATTAAATAGTAGTTGTATATTCTTAATATTTTTAAAACAAAATATTTCAGAAAAATGTTAGTAAAATTGAAAATACATTATATGACTGTATGAAAACCGAAACTACACCGTAAAAATAAATTTCAAATCGCACCAATGTCAAACCACATGGCACGGATTTGGTGTGGTGCGATTTTGTTTAGTCTAAAATCGACCCCTTTTGTTGCGAATACGATTTGGGTTTAAACCGCACCAGTTCAACTCATAATAGTGAGTATAGATATTATAGATATATTATAAAAATAACAATATTATAATAATATTAATAATAATAATAATAAATGGGTTGCGGTTCGGTTCTGCTTCGATCCGGTTCGGATCGGTTCTAAAAATCTTGAAACCGCTTGAGACTTATATATTGCGGTTCTGATTCCGGTTTCGGTCCGGATAATAAAATGAAAGAACCACACCCGTACCATTGTTGTTCACGGTTCCAAAATTCAAACCGGAACCCAAATAATTCGCAAACGGTTCGGTCCGATTTTTTGCTGTTCCGATTCAGTTTCAGTGCAGATTACGATTTTCGATTTTAAGTGACAGCTACAGTTACTCTCCCATTAGTTTTCTGTAAAACTAAAGTTACAGAACTTATATCAATGATTTTTTTGAACTTTATTCTCCTATTTTGCTCCATTTAAAATGTTCATTTCTTCATACCATGCAGTATATGTTCAGTTAAGTTGAAGGACTCAGAAGCTCTCCATTAAAGATTGAGAGCTTTGTAGGCTAAATTTTTATCTGGATGTGTTTCGGTTAAAAAATCGAAGGTAGCCAAATGTTCGTTAGTTCATATTTGCAGCTTTCTAATGGTTTTGTACAACAATGTTTGACTTTGATTTTAATTTTAATCAATACTCTGATAAGATTGAGAGCTTAGATACGATTGCAGCAATTTTTATTGTATGTTCAGTTAAGTATAAGGTTTTATATTACATTTCTGAATCAGTTTATGGTCAAACCTGCTTCAAATAATACATTATGTTTGGCGATTCAGCCTGTCCTTGCATAGTTTAGATTGTTTTGCTAATCAATATTAGTTCTTCTATAATTGTATTGCCTGAAACATGTTAAATAATTAATGGATAGAGACTACCTTTGCCAACCTTTATGCATCGAGAACGGGCATACCATTCTAATGGTTTTTATCTGCAACTGATATCTTATACACATGATATCAATGATTTTTTGAACTTTATTCTCCTATTTTGCCTTCTATGCACACGGCTATATTACATTACCATTAAGGATAATATTTCAACACTTCCTCATTATTAAGCTTTTTCTCTCACATATTAGCCTGCAAATTTATGGTTCAAGCATTCCCGTTTAACAATCAGAACTCATTGGCGTCATCAATAATGGAAGACACAGGAAGCCAAGAACTGCTTTAAAATCTACTTACTCCAGATACTATCTGACCAAATTTAGAAACACCCTTAAACACAAAGGGGATCATTATTGTGTGAATGCAACACATTAATAACACCCATACAACTTCATACAGTCGTACACGCTTACTGCATCGCGATTCTACCAGTCTACGAAGAAGTAATATGACTGCTCAACAACGTGCTGCCTAAAATACAAGAAGACGAGACCAACGTCATTTTCGTGAAGCACAACAAAGAAGAACCTCCAATGTTGTGGGCATGCATTTAACTTTTGAAATAGGTGAGAGATCATCAGCAACGACAACTCCAACAATTACCAACCAAGACTACTTCAAAATCTCCTAACTCCAGGTACTACTTACCCAAATTTAGCAAGATTCTTCGACACAAGGGAATGTATATGTGAATGTAACACTTTGTTAAAACACATACATCTACCAGAAAGTCGTACTCGCTTACTACACCGCAATTCTACCCGCATACGAAGAAGTAATATGACTGTTCAACAACGTGTGGCGGAAAATACTAGAAGACGCGTACAACGCCATTTCCTTGAAGATCAACAGAGAACAATGTCCAATGTTGTGACCACGCGTTCAACTTTTGAAAGAGGCGAAAGTTCAAAATCAATGCGGGCTCCAATAATTACTCACGGTATAATGTTATTTGAACTTTAATATCCATTTTTTTCCTTTCTCTACATTGTTCTAAATGATCATTGAATGCGAGAATAATTCACCTCAGATGCTACACCGATCTGCAATGATAGCTCTGACACAGAAAATGATAGTGTAGAGGAATACGGTGACGACGATGTTATTGCAACCACAAGGACTTATATCCAACATAATTGCGCTAGAAATTTCTATTTAGCGCACACTGAAATGCGCTTTGAACTACACTCACCGACAATCTGTCCCCACTGTCGTGCTAGACTATTTCAACGAGAGACAAGCGCTATGTGTTGTAACAAAGGAAAAATATCCCTACCTGAAATCCCAACACCATCTGAATTACTCAATCTCTACACTGACCAATCTGAGGAAGCTCAACATTTCAGGCAACATCTGCGTGCATACAACCATGTTTTCTCCTTCACGTCATTGGGTGTAACGCTTGACAACACGGTTGCCCCATTTCACCAAGGAATTTATAGTTTTCGGGCACACGGATTCATATATCATCGCATCGGAAATCTAACCCCAAATGATGGAGAAAGACCACGCTTTCTTCAACTATTCATCTACGACACCGAACATGAGACAGCAAATCGATTGCAGGAAAATAATGAGCTTCGGGTTGAGCTCCTACAAAAAATAACACGCATATTAGATATGCACAATCCCTTCGTTTCAATGTTTCGACAACTATCACGTCAGCCAAACATACATGAATGCAAGTTGGTTATAAAAGAACGCACTTCTAATCTTCTTCAATACAATATGCCTTTGGCCTCTCAAGTTGCAGCTATATTAGTAGGACAAGAGGAAGGACAGCAAGCGCAGGAAAGAGATATCATTGTTCAAACAACTGGAGGTCATCTTCAGAATGTCCAAGAATACTCTGGATATTACGACTCATTGCAATATCCATTGTTGTTACCACTTGGGACATTTGGCTGGTCTTGCAATTTACATTCAATGACAAACTCAAAAATCACATGTTGTGATTACTATTCATACATGTTTCAGGTAATCACCCCTTATTTGACACGTTACGCACATGTCAAATTTTAACTTTTCTGTAATTGTTCTAAATATTTATTGTTTTTTCTAGATTCGAGAGACTTCCAATTCGATATTACTGCGTAGCGGAAGGTTACTATAACAATACGTGGTCCACAGCTATGTAAAAATAGAAAATCAAAAATTTCGGTTTATTAGATCACATCAAAGTGAGCTGCGTGCAAAACTTTATTCAGGATTGCAAGATTGTTTTTCTGCTGGTGAAAATAATGCGGGTACAATAAACTCACTTCTTCTTGCAAATATTGTTATAATATTACTCATTAATACCATGATCATAACCATCCTCTTTCATGCTCTTTCAAATTAGGTAACGTAGAAAAAAGAACCATACTCTCATCTTCATTTAATGGCAGCCCAAGAGATATGTATCAGCGATATCAAGATGCTATGACAATTGTTCACCATAGCGGCAAGCCAGATTTGTTTATAACCATGACATGCAATCCACGATTGAAGGAGATTAAAGATGAGCTCATGGAAGGACAAGCTCCGCATGATCGTCCAGATCTCCTAACTAGGATTTTTCATTCTAAATATGAGGAGCTCAAGAAAGATATATTCCGCAGAGGCGTATTAGGAAAGGTAGTCGGACATGTTCATGTCATTGAATTTCAAAAAAGGGGATTACCACATGTTCACATGTTGGTTTTATTGGATCCAGCATACAAATTAAGCTCCCCTGACGAATACGATTCAGTTGTACAAGCTGAGTTACCGTATAGAGACCAAGAACCTGAATTGTACAAGTCCGTAATAAAACACATGATTCACGGACCATGTGGACCTTACAAACCAAATGCACAATGTATGAAAAACCATGTCTGCAATAAAGGTTTTCCTAAACAGTACGCAGATGCAACAATATAAGGGAATGATGCTTACCCGGTGTATCGAAGAAGAATGGATAACAGAAACATTACTTTAGGAAAAAATGCGGCTTTCAATATTGATAATAGATGGGTTGTTCCATATAATCCATGGTTGTTTTTAAAATATGATTGTCATATTAATGTTGAGATATGCAGCAGTATCAATAGCATTAAATATTTATACAAATACGTATATAAAGGACCCGATCATGTTTCTTTTGAAGTTCGTCCTGGTGCTAAACATGATGAAATAAACAATTATGTTGACGGCAGATGGATATGCCCGCCTGAATCATTATGGAGAATGTTCAAGTTCCAAATAAGCAGAATATATCCATCAGTAGAACGATTACAAATACATCTACCTAATAAACATCAGATACAAGTTCGCAGTGAACAGTCAATTTCATCGATATTAATTGACAACCAAAATTCCAAAACAATGTTGATCGAGTTTTTTAGTGTATACAATCAACAAAGAGAGCAAAACCTTCATTTGTATAGAGATTTTCCCAAATATTATCGATGGTTCAAACAACAGAAAATTTGGAGGAAAAGGATCAGAAATCGAAGGGTGATTGGTCGGATTTATTCAGTACCGCTTGCTGATAGCGAAAGATGCTATTTGCGCATGCTACTAAATCACGTACCAGGCCCAAAATCATTCGATAATTTATTGACTGTCAATGGAATGCACTGTATCACTTTTAAGAATGCTGCACATAACTATGGTTTGCTTGAGCATGATAATAATATTCGAGAATGTCTACATGAGGCTCGAGTATTCAGAATGTCATCCGCGTTAAGAAGACTGTTCGCTACTATATTGATATTTTGTGAACCAACCGATGTAAGAAGTATTTAGGATGAAAATTATAAAAGCATGATCGAAGATTATCCAAGTTCTTCCACGACCAACGAGTTCTACATTATGAATAGGCTACTTCATAGCCTCAATGATATCCTTCAGCAACATAGCTCTCCTCAGCAGGAAGATCCTACCAGAGAGTCTCCAACCAGCTTCTGGACCAATCTATGGCTTCAACGGCAGTCCTGTCCCGGTTAAAGGAACCATCACTCTCCCTGTCATCCTAGGAGATTTCCCTAGGAGGGCTACCCGCGACGTGCAGTTCGTGGTAATCGAGACAGAATCGCCTTACAACGCGATTTTTGGTCGACCGTTACACGTCCTATTTGGAGCTATCCCGTCCATCCCACACCTCGCAATAAAGTTTGTCACCCCAGGGGGAATTGGAGTTGTCCGTGGAAACCAGGAAGCAGCACGCGCGTGCTATCTGCAGTAGATGGAGCCTGGACAAGGAGCCACCTTGTGCGCCACCACATCCAGAATCTGAAGCCCCAAAAGGAGCTAGGAATTGGGCAGAAATGTCTTACTATATTCCAAACTCGTCAAATTGTCTTTAAGAGCTCTTGTTTGTAATAGTTATTCTAGACAAGTCGTAAGCCTGCGCTTACGCAAGAATTATTGTGCGTTAAATTTCGACATGCGTTCTCTGCTTCAAGCCATGCTATTCAAACACAGTTAAGATAAACTGCAAGCATCACCAATTATTGTAATATCAATGACATCCCCCAGGACGGTTAAGCGAACCTCCCACTACCCGGCTCGAATCGCTCGCCATTCGCCCACGTAGTAGGTTCCGACACCACCTGGGTCTCGTCCCCTAAATCGCGTCGCCAGGGCCTGCCCCCCTCGCGCTCGCAAATGGTTTGAAGCGTCTGCCCTTCACCGATACTATCAACGACATCCCCCAGGTAGGTTAAGCGAACCTCCCACTAACCGGCTCGAATCGCTCGCCATTCGCCCACGTAGTAGGTTCCGACACCGCCTAGATCTCGTCCTCTAAACCGCGTCGCCAGGGCCTGCCCCCCTCGCGCTCGCAAACGGTTCGAAGCATCTGCCCTTTACTGCTTCTATCAACGACATCCCCCAGGTAGGTTAAGCGAACCTCCCACTACCCGGCTCGAATCGCTCGCCATTCGCCCACGTAGTAGGTTCCGACACCGCCTGGGTCTCGTCCTCTAAACCGCGTCGCCAGGGCCTGCCCCCCTCGCGCTCGCAAACGGTTCGAAGTGTCTGCCCTTCACCGCTTCTATCAACGACATCCCCCAGGTCGGTTAAGAGAACCTCCCACTACCCGGCTCGAATCGCTCGCCGTTCGCCCACGTAGTAGGTTCCGACACCGCCTGGGTCTCGTCCTCTAAACCGCATCGCCAAGGCCTTCCCCCCTCGCGCTCGCAAACGGTTCGAAGTGTTTGTCGTTCACCGCTTCTATCAACGGCATCCCTCAGGTCGGTTAAGCGAACCTCCCACTACTCGGCTCGAATCGCTCATCATTCGCCCACGTAGTAGGTTCCAACACCATTTGGGTCTCGTCCTCTAAACGCCAACCCCATGAGAGAAGAACATAGTTTGCCGAGCAAAACATTGGTTCAAACACCGCAAAAACTCCACTACTATAAGAGCTGAAAGCAGGAACAGTTGTACAAACGACGCAACCCGCCAATAACTTGCAGCTCAGCAGCCCGCTCCGGCGAAGAAAGGCGCTCCACGTCGGTCTTCAAAGACACCAACTCGGCCCCCAAACGAGTTACTGTAGCTCGCAAATCCTCCAACAAATGAGCCGAACCCCTCACAAGGGCCTTCTCCGTACGAACTTCAACACAGGACTCCTCCAGCTCCACCACAACGCACAGATCACATCAAAACATTACAAAATCCTCGCACTTCCTTAAGCAACAATAAAGAACTCCGAGGATTTGGGTGGCAATTAATGGGTTGTAATACATTATGTAGAGAAATCCGGGCTGCGGTTAGCCGAAAACCCCACTCCCCACTAAGATGGTGGAGGCATGGGCAAGAAAGAGGAGAAAACCGCCCATAACCGAAACCGCAACCACCGCACGAAGCCACGCGCAGCACCACGCGCGGCCACGAGGCCGCGCGACACCACCGGTCGCGCGGCACCGCGCGGTACCGCGCGCCTAGCGCCGCGCGGCACCGCGCGCGCGGGACCGTGCGCCTAGCGCCGCGCGGCACCGCGCGCGGCACCGCACGCTTAGCGCCGCGCGGCACCGCGCGCCCGACACCGCGCGGGCCATATCGCGCGCTAGCGCGCGCGCGGTACCGCCCGGCACCGCCCGCGGCCGTGCGTTGGGCGCAGTGCCGGTCGGCCTCCCTCGTCGCCGGGTACATTCTCCGGCCCCTCTCATCTCGTCCCCAGTCGGCCTCCCTTGACCAACGGACGCGCTCGTCCGACCTCTCTCGCCTCATTCGGCGGAGAGAATGAGGACGACCAAGCTAAACCTCCCTAAACCTGTAACCACCCATCATGGAGTGCAAATAGTAAAACTCCACATCATGGGGTGCAAATAGTAAAATTCCATATCATGGAGTGCAAATAGTAAAATTCCACATCATGGAGTGCAAATAGTAAAACTCCACATCATGGGGTGCAAGTAGTAAAATTCCACATCATGGAGTGCAAATAGTAAAATTCCACATCATGGAGTGCAAATAGTAAAATTCCACATCATGGGGTGCAAATAGTGAAAATCCTCCAACATGGGGGTGTAAATAGTAAAATCTTTCAATACGGTCTGCATATAGCAAATAATATGGTTATGGTGTGCGCATAACCATATCCATCATATGAATGCATATTATCCCAAAACTATACAAACTGATGTGCGCATAGCCGTATTCATAATAGGTGGGCATACGGTCTGCGACTAGCAAATAGTATGGTTATGGTGTGCGCGTAACTATATCCGTCATATGAATGCATATCATCCCAATACTATACAAACCGGTGTGCGCATAGCCGTATTCATGATAAGTGTGCATATAGCACATAAATTAATTATGGTGTGCGGGTAGCCGCCTAACCACCATAACCACCCTAACCACCCATTTAATTACGAAAGTGTCATCCTCAAAAGCTATAAAAGAAGCCCCAGGGGCTTCATTTGGGGGGACTTGGTTTTTCTGGACTGGAGAGAGCTCTCTGGAATTCCCTCGGAGATCTTCTTCAGCATTCGAAGATCTCCTTCGGAACTCGAAGATCTCCTTCAGCATTCGAAGATCTCCTTCGGAACCCGAAGATCTCCTTCGCATTCGAAGATCTTCTTCGGAACCCAAAGATCTCCTTCGGAACCCGAAGATCTCCTTCAGCATTCGAAGATCTCCTTCGGAACCCGAAGATCTTCTTCTGCATTCGAAGATCTCCTTCCGAACCCGAAGATCTCCTTCAACGTTGGAAGACCTCCTTCAGAGCTCGATGACCTCCTTCAACCTTCGAAGACCTCCTTCGTCGCTTGAAGACCCCCATCGTCGCTTGAAGATTTCCTGCGGACTTTGAAGACTTCCTGTAAGACCCCATTTTTTTTTTTGCAAAAACATCCGGGTATTAGGCCCAGAACTGCCGTTTTGCGGTGACACCCTCGCTCGGGAAGGCCGCCACCACAAAACGCCGATCCTGCCGGCCAAATCGATCACAAAGAAAAGTTCATTAAAGAGGAGACAAGTCCACAAAATCACATGAATTAAAACCATAAAGGTAAATGTCCACAAATAATAACTGAATAAAAGATACAAGGGGGTTACAATAATAAAAAGGGGCCCTTACCCTATACATCATGTCCTCACTACAAGATCACTCGCGGAAGCTATCTACTAAGTAAAACTAAAGCTAATCGTCACCGACACTAAAACCGGAGTACTCAGACTAGTCTGACCCATCCCTGCAGACTCTGTACTCCACTGGTGCTGCAACACTGGATGCTTCTTCTCTTTTGGCCTGCGGTTGCTGCCTCGCAATCCAAGTCTACGTCTTCGCCTTCGGCCTCCTGGTTGCTGTGCTGGAGGGATTCCACCCATCATGGGACATCTGTCCCGAGTATGTCCCGGCTGGTGACAAAGGTAGCATGGCTGTGGGGTCCACTATGTCGGATCCTGCTGTACCTGTTTCTTGGAGGTTGCTGCATCTCCTCGAACTCCTAAAATGATATGGTCCACCGACCGTTAGTCAAAAAGACTAAGCCTTATGTTCCCCACCCCACCCCCAATGGCTCCTAGGCACGGTGCGGGAGGATGAAGCGGAGGACAATCAAGGGGTAAAAACAAAAGCAGGTGGCGGCGAATCTACAACTACACAGGTGTATATATATATGAAGCAGTAAGTGAGCATAGTAAAGTGCATGCAAAGAACAGTAAGCAGTATACATAATGGCAAGTAAAGTAATATAAAGGTAACCATTGATTTATAGGAATGCCCATACAAACCTATAGACCAAGGGGTCGTTTAGCAGGGCCTACCGTATAAGAAGTCCCATAACCGACTTATACGTTAGGGGTAGGTTGAATGCAATGTTTATGCTATGACATGCAAAGTACGCTGTTATGCTATGTTCATACAAGTGCAACTCACCCACTTCGACTCTATGCGCATAGACCTTTAGTTCCCCCTTTTTGGAGCGAGCTAGACTCCCAGGATACTCCCGTAGTGGCAAACGGAAGCGGTGGGTTGGGCCTCGCCCACCTCTAGGTTGGTATTCACACTACCTAACCTAGACCTATTGTACGCCTCCACTAAACCTGCGGAGCGTCTGCGTACTCTTGCTGACTGGACCGCCAGACTTTCAAGGCTAAGTGTAAATACCACACTCGCCGAGTCAACGTATTGACATCGGTGTGAACGACCGTCCAATACCGAAGACCCACCACCTTCAATGCACAAGCAACATGTTCTACTTTCCTATCTCTGAGTCAGAAGCTCCCCGAGCTAACCTGCCCGCCATCAATAACCTTCCGAGTCATAAGCTCCCCAGGCCAACATGCCCGCAATCAATAACCTTCCGAGCCATAAGCTCCCTGACTCAGCAATCCGCACCTTTAACCACCGAGCCTACCGCTCGTATAACCAAACCAACTAAACATCCGAAACCACAGGGTGTGGATGAGTGTGTTATTAGTTAATACCCATAAGAAAACCCCTTTAATATTTTACCTGATCTAAACCTAAGGCTTAAGACACTAAAGGGACAAGACGATCTTTCGCCAATCCCAGGACGACCTACTCCAAGAGTGGCACCCCACCACCCTAGGACTCTTCAAACCCTAATTAACTCCAGGTATACTCACATAGTCATATGATCACCATTAAACTCTCACATCTCCAATCAATATTCCCCAATTTGACCTATAACTCCAAAATTGTCAAATTGCTAAACGCAGACCACCCTTAACGTTTTGATGCTCATGAAGGGAGGTACCTCAAATAATCAGTTCTGTGACTCAATGGATTTATTGGGGGTCCATGCTACATATTTAAGATCAAACCCAGAGTTTCGTAATTTCTCCAACAATATTAATAATTAAAACAATTTTTCCAAAGGGCAAAATCCTAAGGTTTGAACTACAAGGTTACTTTTCTGACTTCCAATGCCTTCCCTAATTTTTATATAAATCAAGGGTACCTAATAATCAGTGGATATAAATTTTTAGGAAAAACCAGCAAGATTTACTATTTTTTAAAAATTCCAAAACTCACTCATTTCCTATAAATTCCAAAGGAGGTACCCTCATATGATCTCTAAACCTTATGCAAATTAATACAGAGGTGCTTCATAATAAAATATTCAATCCTACAAAGTTTGACCATGCTCCACAGAGGGTACATTTGTAATTTCCACAGAGGATATATTTGTAATTAATTTCAAATTGAACTAGAGGTACCAAAATATTAATCCATAAACTATGAGAAACATACAGTGGGTACAAGATGGTATAAAAAGGCTTCCAGCAAAGTTCCATGCCCTTACAATAATTTAGCACCCTAAAATTAATCATCCCAAAAATTGCCAACAATATGAAATATTACAATTTGGACCTCCAAAAGCTTTCTCATGGTCTAACAGAATCTTCCAGGGATTAATAACATTAAAACTAAGTTGGTGACAGAAGATGGTTAATCACTAAGTATTATTTCTTCCTAAATCCCAAAACCCTAAATATTTACAAATATACCCAAGGATTTAATTCCTAGGTTTGGCAACTCCAAACCCCACCATTTCCCCACAGTAGCAATCTCTGGTCACTAAGATCATCTCCCCAAAATTTCAAGTCAAACCATTAAGGTTTGACCCCTCTTCCTTCATTAGCCTCTAATTGCACCCCATTAGGGTTTAGCCTAGGGTTAGGGTCTAAACTTTTCCAAATCCACCCAAACCTCTTGTGAGGGTATTATAACACTCTTAGAACTCAGAGAGGGCTATTGTACTTCTCTCCATGGACATATACTCCTATGTCCTTCACAAACCCTAAAGGGCACCATACACTTAACCACTAGGGTTTAAGGGCACACTAGGCCCTAACTCATCTAAAGTTGCTCCTTGGGGGTGTCTCATACCTCCCAAGTCAGTGACCAAGGTCACCCCATCAATCAGTGGGAGGAAACCCCTCCACACCCCAAAATTTGCTTAAGATCACTTTTTGCCCTAAACAAACCCTTAAGCAAACACAAGGCCAAGGGGAACTCCCTACTTGCCCAAGTCCAACCTACTCACTATGCTGGTCAAGGGTCAGTGAATGACCACCCAAGATCCTACCAACATTTGGTCAGGAGTGGAGTTCTATTGGGTACCTATTTGGGGTGCTAATAGCATTCAGCCCCTTTTTGATTTACTAGGGTAAACCTCCTCCAATGGCCACCAAATTTGGACCAAAGGTTGGCATGGGGGAGGGTGATGTGCACCCCAAATATGAAGCCAATTGGCTTTGTGGAAGAGTGGGGGCACTCACCCAAAGTTTTGCCTAAACCTAGGGGGCCTAAGGTTGTCTTGGTGAATTACCCCTCCAAATCAACTCCAAAAATTATGATATTTTAACCAGTGACTGTACTTACTCTCTAGGGCCACCCATCCAACTTTGGAAGGGTTTTGAGGTGTTTCGGGCACCTAATTAGGTCCCACAAGGATTATTGAACTTTTCCAAAATTTATGGGGTAAATTTCTCCATTCAATCTGATTTTTGGACATGTGTTAGATGTATATAAGAGTAGCCTACCATCCAAATTTCAAGTCATTTGGAGTTCTAGATTGGTGTGGGCATAAAAAACAAGCTCTGATTAGCCTTATGGACAGACCTCACCAAAATGCGTGCTGTGCCCTAACCAGGGCTCCAAATCGAGTGAACTCAATTTTGGATTAAACTAGACCTCAAGGGCTCTAACTTTGATGTTGGACAAATTTTCCCTAGAGGGCTCTAAGTATTTTTAGCAGAATTAATTAGGTGCTGCAGTTTAATCACAGAACAAAGGGAATTAAAGCTAAGGAGCCGCACGAATCTTGGCGCAAATCTAACGGCGCCTGTTCATCGTCCCCGATAAACAGCGGCCGAGATCTACCGCGCCTGAGCCGAAATAGCTTGGATTTCCCGGCCACCTGAGCGCCTCCCCGGCCGACCAACGCCACCACCACCTCCGTTGAGGTGGGGGCCGGCGATGAGCGTGTTTGCTCGGCCGGAGGTGGCCGGAATCACGATCTGGAAGAGGAAGCCCAACCCGATCGACGGGAGGCATGGCTGGCTTGCTTCCCGGCCAATTGACCACGAAACGAGCCGCCGGCGATTGGGATCTATCCACTGAAGAGAGGGGAAGAGAACCAGACCTATTTTGGGGCTTGAAGCCTTGCCGATTGGAGGATTGCCATGGCCGACCTCCATGTTTCCCAAGCTCTGCAACCACCTCAGCAAGGTGCACGAATCCTTCAGGTAAGTTGGGGAAAACACTCCTCTCTGCCCGGTGAAGCTTTTAAAGGCTTCAATTGAGGGAGGGGAAAAGTCATGGCTTCAATGCCATTTAAGGCCATGAATGGAGAATTTCGGCCATGGTGGAATCTCAAGGGACTCACCCCTAGGAGGCCGGGAAATAGCTGGAAACTCCTCCTCTCCCCTAGAGGAGATGAATCCAACCATTAATGGAGAGGATTGAGGGGGGTTTCATCTTCCTCCATTGATGGCCCCTCCTTTCTCTCTCCTCCAAATTGAATTTTCTCTCTCCTACTCATTATGGCCGATTTTCTTCTCTCTCCTGGGTTAATTACCAGTCTACTAGGCTGGTCAAATGTTCAATTTGGGCTTAACCCAAAGGGATTGGGTTAGATTCAAGAGATTTGACCTAATTTGGGCAATTTTGACTTTTGGTCAAATTGACCAATTGGGTGACCCTAGGATGGGGCTTTTGGGTCCATTGGATTCCAAATTAGGTTTAGAAACTACTGGTGGGGTCAATTTGGTCACATGAGCCTTAGTTGACCCAATTTAAGCTGATTTGACCAAAACAGGCTAAGTTGACTTTGGTCAAATTGGGCCCTAGGGTTGACCCAGTCATGGGGCTTTTTGGTCCACTGGGTTCCCTATGACATGATAACCCTAAGGGTAGGGTCAATTTTACATGGTGATGGTCAATTTGGGCACTTAGTGAAGAATTGCCATTTTGACCTAACAAGGGCATTTTGGTCAATTTGCACCATTGGGGGTCCCATGATGCGGTTTTTAGGTCTAATAGGTTTCTTATGATATTTTAGACCTAGAGGAGTGGTCAATTTGGCATGGAGGAGGTCAGTTGACTCTAATTAGGCTACCTTGACCAATTTAGGGTTAGGGTTGACTTTGGTTAATTTGGCCTCTTTGGTTGACCCCAATGGGTCCTTGGTGCCCTAAGGGGTCCCCTAATTGGTTAGGGATACTAAGGTGGGGTCAAATGGTCAAGATGAGGCCCTAAAGTCCAACCCTAAGCTTGGTCACAGAAAATTGCTATTTGCAGTCCAAGGCACTTTCAACCCTAATCTTGCCTAAGTTAAAGGGATTTCTACACTACCAAGGCCTTGTCATGACCTTGTCATGACACATTCACCTGGGGGGTCTAGCTGTCTGGGGGATGTTACAAATCCCAATAAACAAAAAAAAATTTCGTCCTCGAAATTCAGGTTAGGCTTGCGGGGTTTTCACTGCGAGTGACTGAACGTAACATCCCCTAAGAATCAAGTTATTCCTGGCTCGAAGGGCTCCGACTATTTATGCCACACCAGCACTAGTGGCTCCAAGTTGTGCTCCTCCTGACCCTAATTTTACCACATGTCTTAACCTCTGGAATCTTCTTGCGCCGCAAGACTCGCACCGTCGTATCATCTATCCTGACCGGGGTGACCTAGCTACCTTGGTCAATCTATCCTCGAATTTCCACTCTAACCTGGGCAGACTCTTATGCCTCTAACGTTTTCTTTCACCCGTTCAATTTCTTACTCCTTCACGTACATTCGAGTAATCAAACAACTCTAATCTACACTTTATCTAGTTCTTACTATTGATGGAACTAATCAAATCGTCTAGCGTCCCAAACATCCTTAACTTTTAATGGGGGTGCACTTGTGAACCTTTATGAGTATATGCAAACCAATCATAATGGTAAGATGACTCCCAATCATTTTTTTTTTACGTGCAGTTTGATTCATAAGGGCAAAATTTTGATACCTTAGGGTTTTTCATAATTCGATTCATCAAGAAAATATCATCACGTTTATTTCACCAAATTTCTTTCACTTCAACTGGTGCAAGTCTTGATCACTTTCAAATGGTCCAAAGCGAGATAAACTTAGATCATTCTTACCATAGTGAAATCAAACACTATATTCCAAATCTAACAAGTCATCGTCTAAGATCTCTGGTTATTTATCATCCAAGTTCACAAGGTATAAAGCTATTATTGTAGATAAAATTTCAACCATGACAGAGTGTGATTTTAACAAATCATAAGTTGATCACCTCTGAATTTCCCCCAAACACAAGAGTTTTCAAATTTAACTACAACTTGTAAGATCTAATTTCCGCACTTAACTTCTATACTAGGACATCCACATCCTTAAATGATTAATCCTGGCGGCTTTACATTTCCAATGATTCAACTAAGGACAAGTTGTTGTCCGACCCAAATGATGCCTATCCATTGCCCTGGTACTACCACCGATCATCATTCCAAACACAATGTTTCACCGCCTCATCTTCTTCCAAGTAACATTGAGTGAGATTGACTTCAAAACCATTGTGTTCATGACACAAAATTTCTAACTTAAGTCTAAGGGAAATCCAAATTCGTCGTTAATTGGCCCAATAAACAGAAGGGTACGCCCCAATAAACAAAGGACAAGCCCCCAATAAACAAAAGACAAGCCCCCAATAAACAAAAGATAAGCCACTATCTATTTTGGGCTGAGTACCTTCAATATCACCAAGTTATATATGCAATCAATTCTAGGGCATACAACCTTAGACTTGGGGTTCTCTGGTGTACTCCACACCTTAGACTCTTCTAGGTACCTTCTATGACCACCTTATCAGGGTCAACATGTCACCCAATCCCAAACGGGTCCCTTCTGAGCTTCAATTCTTATCCGACCCTCGGTGTTTTCCACGGTGGTTGTCTTAATGTAATCATGTCACTGATACGAGGGTTGAGTCTACAAGTCTCACACCATTCTGCTTATGTGTCAATCTCTCTTTCTCTAGCCTCTTTTGGGTATCCTCGTACCTTCACCAAAAGTTATACTTACGGTCTATTTCAGACTAGGTCATGGTATAAATTGTCAAAGTAAGTCACGTGTCCTAGTGGGGTTGAGTCGAACTCATTGACTAAAAGACTATCTAAAGAGATCTTTGTAGCCGGAGGTATTCCCTGCTGGGGGCAGGGTTCGCCGCAGGCTACAGAGGAAAACTTGATGCTCGTAAGGGAAATTAACTAAGAAGATTCAGTTAAAAGTGGACTTTTTCATGTGATTTCCCCATATGGGCACACCACTGCTTCCGCTGCTTAGTTTGCCCTCAAACTAAACTCGCGCGGGCTGGCCCAGGGTTTGTGGACTTCTTTTCTTCAGATCGGGGTTTGGCTTTGATACCACTTGTAAGACCCCTTTTTTTTGCAAAAACCACCGGGTCTTAGGCCCAGAACCGCCGTTTTGCGGTGACACCTTCACTCGGGAAGGTCGCCACTACAAAACGCCGATCCTGCCGGCCAAATTGATCACGAAGAAAGGTACATAAAAGAGGAGACAAGTCCACAGAATCAACATGAAATGTAAATGTCCACATATATTAACTGAATAAAAGAGATAAGGGGGTTACAATAATAAAAAGGGGCCCTTACCCTATACATCATGTCCTCACTACAAGATCACTCGCGGAAGCTATCTACTAAGTAAAACTAAAGCTAATCGTCACCGACACTGAAACCGGAGTACTCAGACTAGTCTGACCCATCCCTGCAGACTCTGTACTCCACTGGTGCTGCAACACTGGATGCTTCTTCTCTTTTGGCCTGCGGTTGCTGCCTCGCAATCCAAGTCTACGTCTTCTCCTTCGGCCTCCTGGTTGCTGTGCTGGAGGGATTCCACCCATCATGGGACATCTGTCCCGAGTATGTCCCGGCTGGTGACAATGGTAGCATGGCCGTGGGGTCCACTATGTCGGATCCTACTGTACCTGTTTCTTGGAGGTTGCTGCGTCTCCTCGAACTCCTAAAATGATATGATCCACCGACCGTTAGTCAAAAAGACTAAGCCTTATGTTCCCCACCCCACCCCCAATGACTCCTAGGCATCGTGCAGGAGGATGAAGCGGAGGACAATCAAGGGGTAAAAACAAAAGTAGGTGGCGGCGAATCTACAACTACACAGGTGTATATATATATGAAGCAGTAAGTAAGCATAGTAAAGTGCATGTAAAGAACAGTAAGCAGTATACATAATGGCAAGTAAAGTAATATAAAGGTAACCATTGATTTATAGGAATGCCCATACAAACCTATAGACCAAGGGGTCGTTTAGCAGGGCCTACCGTATAAGAAGTCCCATAACCGACTTATACGTTAGGGGTAGGTTGAATGCAATGTTTATGCTATGACATGCAAAGTATGCTGTTATGCTATGTTCATACAAGTGCAACTCACCCACTTCGACTCTATGCGCATAGACCTTTAGTTCCCCCTTTTTGGAGCGAGCTAGACTCCCAGGATACTCCCGTAGTGGCAAACGGAAGCGGTGGGTTGGGCCTCGCCCACCTCTAGGTTGGTATTCACACTACCTAACCTAGACCTATTGTACGCCTCCACTAAACCCGCGGAGCGTCTGCGTACTCTTGCTGACTGGACCGCCAGACTTTCAAGGCTAAGTGTAAATACCACACTCTCCGAGTCAACGTATTGACGTCGGTGTGAACGACCGTCCAATACCGAAGACCCACCACCTTCAATGCACAAGCAACATGTTCTACTTTCCTATCTCTGAGTCATGAGCTCCCCGAGCTAACCTGCCCGCCATCAATAACCTTCCGAGCCATAAGCTCCCCGGGCCAACCTGCCCGCCATCAATAACCTTCCGAGCCATAAGCTCCCCAGGCCAACATGCCCGCAATCAATAACCTTCCGAGCCATAAGCTCCCTGACTCAGCAATCCGCACCTTTAACCACCGAGCCTACCGCTCGTATAACCAAACCAACTAAACATCCGAAACCACAGGGTGTGGATGAGTGTGTTATTAGTTAATACCCATAAGGAAACCCCTTTAATATTTTACCTGATCTAAACCTAAGGCTTAAGACACTAAAGGGACAAGACGATCTTTCGCCAATCCCAGGACGACCTACTCCAAGAGTGGCACCCCACCACCCTAGGACTCTTCAAACCCTAATTAACTCCAGGTATACTCACATAGTCATATGATCACCATTAAACTCTCACATCTCCAATCAATATTCCCCAATTTGACCTATAACTCCAAAATTGTCAAATTGCTAAACGCAGACCACCCTTAACGTTTTGATGCTCATGAAGGGAGGTACCTCAAATAATCAGTTCTGTGACTCAATGGATTTATTGGGGGTCCATGCTACATATTTAAGATCAAACCCAGAGTTTCGTAATTTCTCCAACAATATTAATAATTAAAACAATTTTTCCAAAGGGCAAAATCCTAAGGTTTGAACTACAAGGTTACTTTTATGACTTCCAATGCCTTCCCTAATTTTTATATAAATCAAGGGTACCTAATAATCAGTGGATATAAATTTTTAGGAAAAACCAGCAAGATTTACTATTTTTTAAAAATTCCAAAACTCACTCATTTCCTATAAATTCCAAAGGAGGTACCCTCATATGATCTCTAAACCTTATGCAAATTAATACAGAGGTGCTTCATAATAAAATATTCAATCCTACAAAGTTTGACCATGCTCCACAGAGGGTACATTTGTAATTTCCACAGAGGATATATTTGTAATTAATTTCAAATTGAACTAGAGGTACCAAAATATTAATCCATAAACTATGAGAAACATACAGTGGGTACAAGATGGTATAAAAAGGCTTCCAGCAAAGTTCCATGCCCTTACAGAAATTTAGCACCCTAAAATTAATCATCCCAAAAATTGCCAACAATATGAAATATTACAATTTGGACCTCCAAAAGCTTTCTCATGGTCTAACAGAATCTTCCAGGGATTAATAACATTAAAACTAAGTTGGTGACAGAAGATGGTTAATCACTAAGTATTATTTCTTCCTAAATCCCAAAACCCTAAATATTTACAAATATACCCAAGGATTTAATTCCTAGGTTTGGCAACTCCAAACCCCACCATTTCCCCACAGTAGCAATCTCTGGTCACTAAGATCATCTCCCCAAAATTTCAAGTCAAACCATTAAGGTTTGACCCCTCTTCCTTCATTAGCCTCTAATTGCACCCCATTAGGGTTTAGCCTAGGGTTAGGGTCTAAACTTTTCCAAATCCACCCAAACCTCTTGTGAGGGTATTATAACACTCTTAGAACTCAGAGAGGGCTATTGCACTTCTCTCCATGGACATATACTCCTATGTCCTTCACAAACCCTAAAGGGCACCATACACTTAACCACTAGGGTTTAAGGGCACACTAGGCCCTAACTCATCTAAAGTTGCTCCTTGGGGGTGTCTCATACCTCCCAAGTCAGTGACCAAGGTCACCCCATCAATCAGTGGGAGGAAACCCCTCCACACCCCAAAATTTGCTTAAGATCACTTTTTGCCCTAAACAAACCCTTAAGCAAACACAAGGCCAAGGGGAACTCCCTACTTGCCCAAGTCCAACCTACTCACTATGCTGGTCAAGGGTCAGTGAATGACCACCCAAGATCCTACCAACATTTGGTGAGGAGTGGAGTTCTATTGGGTACCTATTTGGGGTGCTAATAGCATTCAGCCCCTTTTTGATTTACTAGGGTAAACCTCCTCCAATGGCCACCAAATTTGGACCAAAGGTTGGCATGGGGGAGGGTGATGTGCACCCCAAATATGAAGCCAATTGGCTTTGTGGAAGAGTGGGGGCACTCACCCAAAGTTTTGCCTAAACCTAGGGGGCCTAAGGTTGTCTTGGTGAATTACCCCTCCAAATCAACTCCAAAAATTATGATATTTTAACCAGTGACTGTACTTACTCTCTAGGGCCACCCATCCAACTTTGGAAGGGTTTTGAGGTGTTTCGGGCACCTAATTAGGTCCCACAAGGATTATTGAACTTTTCCAAAATTTATGGGGTAAAGTTCTCCATTCAATCTGATTTTTGGACATGTGTTAGATGTATATAAGAGTAGCCTACCATCCAAATTTCAAGTCATTTGGAGTTCTAGATTGGTGTGGGCATAAAAAACAAGCTCTGATTAGCCTTATGGACAGACCTCACCAAAATGCGTGCTGTGCCCTAACCAGGGCTCCAAATCGAGTGAACTCAATTTTGGATTAAACTAGACCTCAAGGGCTCTAACTTTGATGTTGGACAAATTTTCCCTAGAGGGATCTAAGTATTTTTAGCAGAATTAATTAGGTGCTGCAGTTTAATCACAGAACAAAGGGAATTAAAGCTAAGGAGCCGCACGAATCTTGGCGCAAATCTAACGGCGCCTGTTCATCGTCCCCGATAAACAGCGGCCGAGATCTACCGCGCCTGAGCCGAAAGAGCTTGGATTTCCCGGCCACCTGAGCGCCTCCCCGGCCGACCAACGCCACCACCACCTCCGTTGAGGTGGGGGCCGGCGATGAGCGGTGTTTGCTCGGCCGGAGGTGGCCGGAATCACGATCTGGAAGAGGAAGCCCAACCCGATCGACGGGAGGCATGGCTGGCTTGCTTCCCGGCCAATTGGCCACGAAACGAGCCGCCGGCGATTGGGATCTATCCACTGAAGAGAGGGGAAGAGAACCAGACCTATTTTGGGGCTTGAAGCCTTGCCGATTGGAGGATTGCCATGGCCGACCTCCATGTTTCCCAAGCTCTGCAACCACCTCAGCAAGGTGCACGAATCCTTCAGGTAAGTTGGGTAAAACACTCCTCTCTGCCCGGTGAAGCTTTTAAAGGCTTCAATTGAGGGAGGGGAAGAGCCATGGCTTCAATGCCATTTAAGGCCATGAATGGAGAATTTCGGCCATGGTGGAATCTCAAGGGACTCACCCCTAGGAGGCCGGGAAATGGCTGGAAACTCCTCCTCTCCCCTAGAGGAGATGAATCCAACCATTAATGGAGAGGATTAAGGGGGGTTTCATCTTCCTCCATTGATGGCCCCTCCTTTCTCTCTCCTCCAAATTGAATTTTCTCTCTCCTACTCATCATGGCCGATTTTCTTCTCTCTCCTGGGTTAATTACCAGTCTACTAGGCTGGTCAAATGGTCAATTTGGGCTTAACCCAAAGGGATTGGGTTAGATTCAAGAGATTTGACCTAATTTGGGCAATTTTGACTTTTGGTCAAATTGACCAATTGGGTGACCCTAGGATGGGGCTTTTGGGTCCATTGGATTCCAAATTAGGTTTAGAAACTACTGGTGTGGTCAATTTGGTCACATGAGCCTTAGTTGACCCAATTTAAGCTGATTTGACCAAAACAGGCTAAGTTGACTTTGGTCAAATTGGGCCCTAGGGTTGACCCAGTCATGGGGCTTTTTGGTCCACTGGGTTCCCTATGACATGATAACCCTAAGGGTAGGGTCAATTTAACATGGTGATGGTCAATTTGGGCACTTAGTGAAGAATTGCCATTTTGACCTAACAAGGGCATTTTGGTCAATTTGCACCATTGGGGGTCCCATGATGGGGCTTTTAGGTCTAATAGGTTTCTTATGATATTTTAGACCTAGAGGAGTGGTCAATTTGGCATGGAGGAGGTCAGTTGACTCTAATTAGGCTACCTTGACCAATTTAGGGTTAGGGTTGACTTTGGTTAATTTGGCCTCTTTGGTTGACCCCAATGGGTCCTTGGTGCCCTAAGGGGTCCCCTAATTGGTTAGGGATACTAAGATGGGGTCAAATGGTCAAGATGAGGCCCTAAAGTCCAACCCTAAGCTTGGTCACAGGAAATTGCTATTTGCAGTCCAAGGCACTTTCAACCCTAATCTTGCCTAAGTTAAAGGGATTTCTACACTACCAAGGCCTTGTCATGACCTTGTCATGACACATTCACCTGGGGGGTCTAGCTGTCTGGGGGATGTTACAAATCCCAATAAACAAAAAAAAATTTCGTCCTCGAAATTCAGGTTAGGCTTGCGGGATTTTCACTGCGAGTGACTGAACGTAACATCCCCTAAGAATCAAGTTATTCCTGGCTCGAAGGGCTCCGACTATTTATGCCACACCAGCACTAGTGGCTCCAAGTTGTGCTCCTCCTGACCCTAATTTTACCACATGTCTTAACCTCTGGAATCTTCTTGCGCCGCAAGACTCGCACCGTCGTATCATCTATCCTGACCGGGGTGACCTAGCTACCTTGGACAATCTATCCTCGAATTTCCACTCTAACTTGGGCAGACTCTTATGCCTCTAACGTTTTCTTTCACCCGTTCAATTTCTTACTCCTTCACGTACATTCGAGTAATCAAACAACTCTAATCTACACTTTATCTAGTTCTTACTATTGATGGAACTAATCAAATCGTCTAGCGTCCCAAACATCCTTAACTTTTAATGGGGGTGCACTTGTGAACCTTTATGAGTATATGCTAACCAATCATAATGGTAAGATGACTCCCAATCATTTTTTTTACGTGCAGTTTGATTCATAAGGGCAAAATTTTGATACCTTAGGGTTTTTCACAATTCGATTCATCAAGAAAATATCATCACGTTTATTTCACCAAATTTCTTTCACTTCAACTGGTGCAAGTCTTGATCACTTTCAAATGGTCCAAAGCGAGATAAACTTAGATCATTCTTACCATAGTGAAATCAAACACTATATTCCAAATCTAACAAGTCATCGTCTAAGATCTCTGGTTATTTATCATCCAAGTTCACAAGGTATAAAGCTATTATTGTAGATAAAATTTCAACCATGACAGAGTGTGATTTTAACAAATCATAAGTTGATCACCTCCGAATTTCCCCCAAACACAAGAGTTTTCAAATTTAACTACAACTTGTAAGATCTAATTTCCGCACTTAACTTCTATACTAGGACATCCACATCCTTAAATGATTAATCCTGGCGGCTTTACATTTCCAATGATTCAACTAAGGACAAGTTGTTGTCCGACCCAAATGATGCCTATCCATTGCCCTGGTACTACCACCGATCATCATTCCAAACACAATGTTTCACCGCCTCATCTTCTTCCAAGTAACATTGAGTGAGATTGACTTCAAAACCATTGTGTTCATGACACAAAATTTCTAACTTAAGTCTAAGGGAAATCCAAATTCGTCGTTAATTGGCCCAATAAACAGAAGGGTACGCCCCAATAAACAAAGGACAAGCCCCCAATAAACAAAAGACAAGCCCCCAATAAACAAAAGATAAGCCACTATCTATTTTGGGCTGAGTACCTTCAATATCACCAAGTTATATATGCAATCAATTCTAGGGCATACAACCTTAGACTTGGGGTTCTCTGGTGTACTCCACACCTTAGACTCTTCTAGGTACCTTCTATGACCACCTTATCAGGGTCAACATGTCACCCAATCCCAAACGGGTCCCTTCTGAGCTTCAATTCTTATCTGACCCTCGGTGTTTTCCACGGTGGTTGTCTTAATGTAATCATGTCACTGATACGAGGGTTGAGTCTACAAGTCTCACACCATTCTGCTTATGTGTCAATCTCTCTTTCTCTAGCCTCTTTTGGGTATCCTCGTACCTTCACCAAAAGTTATACTTACGGTCTATTTCAGACTAGGTCATGGTATAAATTGTCAAAGTAAGTCACGTGTCCTAGTGGGGTTGAGTCGAACTCATTGACTAAAAGACTATCTAAAGAGATCTTTGTAGCCGGAGGTATTCCCTGCTGGGGGCAGGGTTCGCCGCAGGCTACAGAGGAAAACTTGATGCTCGTAAGGGAAATTAACTAAGAAGATTCAGTTAAAAGTGGACTTTTTCATGTGATTTCCCCATATGGGCACACCACTGCTTCCGCTGCTTAGTTTGCCCTCAAACTAAACTCGCGCGGGCTGGCCCAGGGTTTGTGGACTTCTTTTCTTCAGATCGGGGTTTGGCTTTGATACCACTTGTAAGACCCCTTTTTTTTGCAAAAACCACCGGGTCTTAGGCCCAGAACCGCCGTTTTGCGGTGACACCTTCACTCGGGAAGGTCGCCACTACAAAACGCCGATCCTGCCGGCCAAATCGATCACGAAGAAAGGTACATAAAAGAGGAGATAAGTCCACAGAATCAACATGAAATGTAAATGTCCACATATATTAACTGAATAAAAGAGATAAGGGGGTTACAATAATAAAAAGGGGCCCTTACCCTATACATCATGTCCTCACTACAAGATCACTCGCGGAAGCTATCTACTAAGTAAAACTAAAGCTAATCGTCACCGACACTGAAACCGGAGTACTCAGACTAGTCTGACCCATCCCTGCAGACTCTGTACTCCACTGGTGCTGCAACACTGGATGCTTCTTCTCTTTTGGCCTGCGGTTGCTGCCTCGCAATCCAAGTCTACGTCTTCTCCTTCGGCCTCCTGGTTGCTGTGCTGGAGGGATTCCACCCATCATGGGACATCTGTCCCGAGTATGTCCCGGCTGGTGACAATGGTAGCATGGCCGTGGGGTCCACTATGTCGGATCCTACTGTACCTGTTTCTTGGAGGTTGCTGCGTCTCCTCGAACTCCTAAAATGATATGATCCACCGACCGTTAGTCAAAAAGACTAAGCCTTATGTTCCCCACCCCACCCCCAATGACTCCTAGGCATCGTGCAGGAGGATGAAGCGGAGGACAATCAAGGGGTAAAAACAAAAGTAGGTGGCGGCGAATCTACAACTACACAGGTGTATATATATATGAAGCAGTAAGTAAGCATAGTAAAGTGCATGTAAAGAACAGTAAGCAGTATACATAATGGCAAGTAAAGTAATATAAAGGTAACCATTGATTTATAGGAATGCCCATACAAACCTATAGACCAAGGGGTCGTTTAGCAGGGCCTACCGTATAAGAAGTCCCATAACCGACTTATACGTTAGGGGTAGGTTGAATGCAATGTTTATGCTATGACATGCAAAGTATGCTGTTATGCTATGTTCATACAAGTGCAACTCACCCACTTCGACTCTATGCGCATAGACCCTTAGTTCCCCCTTTTTGGAGCGAGCTAGACTCCCAGGATACTCCCGTAGTGGCAAACGGAAGCGGTGGGTTGGGCCTCGCCCACCTCTAGGTTGGTATTCACACTACCTAACCTAGACCTATTGTACGCCTCCACTAAACCCGCGGAGCGTCTGCGTACTCTTGCTGACTGGACCGCCAGACTTTCAAGGCTAAGTGTAAATACCACACTCTCCGAGTCAACGTATTGACGTCGGTGTGAACGACCGTCCAATACCGAAGACCCACCACCTTCAATGCACAAGCAACATGTTCTACTTTCCTATCTCTGAGTCATGAGCTCCCCGAGCTAACCTGCCCGCCATCAATAACCTTCCGAGCCATAAGCTCCCCGGGCCAACCTGCCCGCCATCAATAACCTTCCGAGCCATAAGCTCCCCAGGCCAACATGCCCGCAATCAATAACCTTCCGAGCCATAAGCTCCCTGACTCAGCAATCCGCACCTTTAACCACCGAGCCTACCGCTCGTATAACCAAACCAACTAAACATCCAAAACCACAGGGTGTGGATGAGTGTGTTATTAGTTAATACCCATAAGGAAACCCCTTTAATATTTTACCTGATCTAAACCTAAGGCTTAAGACACTAAAGGGACAAGACGATCTTTCGCCAATCCCAGGACGACCTACTCCAAGAGTGGCACCCCACCACCCTAGGACTCTTCAAACCCTAATTAACTCCAGGTATACTCACATAGTCATATGACACCATTAAACTCTCACATCTCCAATCAATATTCCCCAATTTGACCTATAACTCCAAAATTGTCAAATTGCTAAACGCAGACCACCCTTAACGTTTTGATGCTCATGAAGGGAGGTACCTCAAATAATCAGTTCTGTGACTCAATGGATTTATTGGGGGTCCATGCTACATATTTAAGATCAAACCCAGAGTTTCGTAATTTCTCCAACAATATTAATAATTAAAACAATTTTTCCAAAGGGCAAAATCCTAAGGTTTGAACTACAAGGTTACTTTTCTGACTTCCAATGTCTTCCCTAATTTTTATATAAATCAAGGGTACCTAATAATCAGTGGATATAAATTTTTAGGAAAAACCAGCAAGATTTACTATTTTTTAAAAATTCCAAAACTCACTCATTTCCTATAAATTCCAAAGGAGGTACCCTCATATGATCTCTAAACCTTATGCAAATTAATACAGAGGTGCTTCATAATAAAATATTCAATCCTACAAAGTTTGACCATGCTCCACAGAGGGTACATTTGTAATTTCCAAAGAGGATATATTTGTAATTAATTTCAAATTGAACTAGAGGTACCAAAATATTAATCCATAAACTATGAGAAACATACAGTGGGTACAAGATGGTATAAAAAGGCTTCCAGCAAAGTTCCATGCCCTTACAGAAATTTAGCACCCTAAAATTAATCATCCCAAAAATTGCCAACAATATGAAATATTACAATTTGGACCTCCAAAAGCTTTCTCATGGTCTAACAGAATCTTCCACGGATTAATAACATTAAAACTAAGTTGGTGACAGAAGATGGTTAATCAATAAGTATTATTTCTTCCTAAATCCCAAAACCCTAAATATTTACAAATATACCCAAGGATTTAATTCCTAGGTTTGGCAACTCCAAACCCCACCATTTCCCCACAGTAGCAATCTCTGGTCACTAAGATCATCTCCCCAAAATTTCAAGTCAAACCATTAAGGTTTGACCCCTCTTCCTTCATTAGCCTCTAATTGCACCCCATTAGGGTTTAGCCTAGGGTTAGGGTCTAAACTTTTCCAAATCCACCCAAACCTCTTGTGAGGGTATTATAACACTCTTAGAACTCAGAGAGGGCTATTGCACTTCTCTCCATGGACATATACTCCTATGTCCTTCACAAACCCTAAAGGGCACCATACACTTAACCACTAGGGTTTAAGGGCACACTAGGCCCTAACTCATCTAAAGTTGCTCCTTGGGGGTGTCTCATACCTCCCAAGTCAGTGACCAAGGTCACCCCATCAATCAGTGGGAGGAAACCCCTCCACACCCCAAAATTTGCTTAAGATCACTTTTTGCCCTAAACAAACCCTTAAGCAAACACAAGGCCAAGGGGAACTCCCTACTTGCCCAAGTCCAACCTACTCACTATGCTGGTCAAGGGTCAGTGAATGACCACCCAAGATCCTACCAACATTTGGTGAGGAGTGGAGTTCTATTGGGTACCTATTTGGGGTGCTAATAGCATTCAGCCCCTTTTTGATTTACTAGGGTAAACCTCCTCCAATGGCCACCAAATTTGGACCAAAGGTTGGCATGGGGGAGGGTGATGTGCACCCCAAATATGAAGCCAATTGGCTTTGTGGAAGAGTGGGGGCACTCACCCAAAGTTTTGCCTAAACCTAGGGGGCCTAAGGTTGTCTTGGTGAATTACCCCTCCAAATCAACTCCAAAAATTATGATATTTTAACCAGTGACTGTACTTACTCTCTAGGGCCACCCATCCAACTTTGGAAGGGTTTTGAGGTGTTTCGGGCACCTAATTAGGTCCCACAAGGATTATTGTTCTTTTCCAAAATTTATGGAGTAAAGTTCTCCATTCAATCTGATTTTTGGACATGTGTTAGATGTATATAAGAGTAGCCTACCATCCAAATTTCAAGTCATTTGGAGTTTTATATTGGTGTGGGCATAAAAAACAAGCTCTGATTAGCCTTATGGACAGACCTCACCAAAATGCGTGCTGTGCCCTAACCAGGGCTCCAAATCGAGTGAACTCAATTTTGGATTAAACTAGACCTCAAGGGCTCTAACTTTGATGTTGGACAAATTTTCCCTAGAGGGCTCTAAGTATTTTTAGCAGAATTAATTAGGTGCTGCAGTTTAATCACAGAACAAAGGGAATTAAAGCTAAGGAGCCGCACGAATCTTGGCGCAAATCTAACGGCGCCTGTTCATCGTCCCCGATAAACAGCGGCCGAGATCTACCGCGCCTGAGCCGAAAGAGCTTGGATTTCCCGGCCACCTGAGCGCCTCCCCGGCCGACCAACGCCACCACCACCTCCGTTGAGGTGGGGGCCGGCGATGAGCGGTGTTTGCTCGGCCGGAGGTGGCCGGAATCACGATCTGGAAGAGGAAGCCCAACCCGATCGACGGGAGGCATGGCTGGCTTGCTTCCCGGCCAATTGGCCACGAAACGAGCCGCCGGCGATTGGGATCTATCCACTGAAGAGAGGGGAAGAGAACCAGACCTATTTTGGGGCTTGAAGCCTTGCCGATTGGAGGATTGCCATGGCCGACCTCCATGTTTCCCAAGCTCTGCAACCACCTCAGCAAGGTGCACGAATCCTTCAGGTAAGTTGGGGAAAACACTCCTCTCTGCCCGGTGAAGCTTTTAAAGGCTTCAATTGAGGGAGGGGAAGAGCCATGGCTTCAATGCCATTTAAGGCCATGAATGGAGAATTTCGGCCATGGTGGAATCTCAAGGGACTCACCCCTAGGAGGCCGGGAAATGGCTGGAAACTCCTCCTCTCCCCTAGAGGAGATGAATCCAACCATTAATGGAGAGGATTAAGGGGGGTTTCATCTTCCTCCATTGATGGCCCCTCCTTTCTCTCTCCTCCAAATTGAATTTTCTCTCTCCTACTCATCATGGCCGATTTTCTTCTCTCTCCTGGGTTAATTACCAGTCTACTAGGCTGGTCAAATGGTCAATTTGGGCTTAACCCAAAGGGATTGGGTTAGATTCAAGAGATTTGACCTAATTTGGGCAATTTTGACTTTTGGTCAAATTGACCAATTGGGTGACCCTAGGATGGGGCTTTTGGGTCCATTGGATTCCAAATTAGGTTTAGAAACTACTGGTGTGGTCAATTTGGTCACATGAGCCTTAGTTGACCCAATTTAAGCTGATTTGACCAAAACAGGCTAAGTTGACTTTGGTCAAATTGGGCCCTAGGGTTGACCCAGTCATGGGGCTTTTTGGTCCACTGGGTTCCCTATGACATGATAACCCTAAGGGTAGGGTCAATTTAACATGGTGATGGTCAATTTGGGCACTTAGTGAAGAATTGCCATTTTGACCTAACAAGGGCATTTTGGTCAATTTGCACCATTGGGGGTCCCATGATGGGGCTTTTAGGTCTAATAGGTTTCTTATGATATTTTAGACCTAGAGGAGTGGTCAATTTGGCATGGAGGAGGTCAGTTGACTCTAATTAGGCTACCTTGACCAATTTAGGGTTAGGGTTGACTTTGGTTAATTTGGCCTCTTTGGTTGACCCCAATGGGTCCTTGGTGCCCTAAGGGGTCCCCTAATTGGTTAGGGATACTAAGATGGGGTCAAATGGTCAAGATGAGGCCCTAAAGTCCAACCCTAAGCTTGGTCACAGGAAATTGCTATTTGCAGTCCAAGGCACTTTCAACCCTAATCTTGCCTAAGTTAAAGGGATTTCTACACTACCAAGGCCTTGTCATGACCTTGTCATGACACATTCACCTGGGGGGTCTAGCTGTCTGGGGGATATTACAAATCCCAATAAACAAAAAAAAATTTCGTCCTCGAAATTCAGGTTAGGCTTGCGGGGTTTTCACTGCGAGTGACTGAACGTAACATCCCCTAAGAATCAAGTTATTCCTGGCTCGAAGGGCTCCGACTATTTATGCCACACCAGCACTAGTGGCTCCAAGTTGTGCTCCTCCTGACCCTAATTTTACCACATGTCTTAACCTCTGGAATCTTCTTGCGCCGCAAGACTCGCACCGTCGTATCATCTATCCTGACCGGGGTGACCTAGCTACCTTGGACAATCTATCCTCGAATTTCCACTCTAACTTGGGCAGACTCTTATGCCTCTAACGTTTTCTTTCACCCGTTCAATTTCTTACTCCTTCACGTACATTCGAGTAATCAAACAACTCTAATCTACACTTTATCTAGTTCTTACTATTGATGGAACTAATCAAATCGTCTAGCGTCCCAAACATCCTTAACTTTTAATGGGGGTGCACTTGTGAACCTTTATGAGTATATGCTAACCAATCATAATGGTAAGATGACTCCCAATCATTTTTTTTTACGTGCAGTTTGATTCATAAGGGCAAAATTTTGATACCTTGGGGTTTTTCACAATTCGATTCATCAAGAAAATATCATCACGTTTATTTCACCAAATTTCTTTCACTTCAACTGGTGCTAGTCTTGATCACTTTCAAATGGTCCAAAGCGAGATAAACTTAGATCATTCTTACCATAGTGAAATCAAACACAATATTCCAAATCTAACAAGTCATCGTCTAAGATCTCTGGTTATTTATCATCCAAGTTCACAAGGTATAAAGCTATTATTGTAGATAAAATTTCAACCATGACAGAGTGTGATTTTAACAAATCATAGGTTGATCACCTCCGAATTTCCCCCAACCACAAGAGTTTTCAAATTTAACTACAACTTGTAAGATCTAATTTCCGCACTTAACTTCTATACTAGGACATCCACATCCTTAAATGATTAATCCTGGCGGCTTTACATTTCCAATGATTCAACTAAGGACAAGTTGTTGTCCGACCCAAATGATGCCTATCCATTGCCCTGGTACTACCACCGATCATCATTCCAAACACAATGTTTCACCGCCTCATCTTCTTCCAAGTAACATTGAGTGAGATTGACTTCAAAACCATTGTGTTCATGACACAAAATTTCTAACTTAAGTCTAAGGGAAATCCAAATTCGTCGTTAATTGGCCCAATAAACAGAAGGGTACGCCCCAATAAACAAAGGACAAGCCCCCAATAAACAAAAGACAAGCCCCCAATAAACAAAAGATAAGTCACTATCTATTTTGGGCTGAGTACCTTCAATATCACCAAGTTATATATGCAATCAATTCTAGGGCATACAACCTTAGACTTGGGGTTCTCTGGTGTACTCTACACCTTAGACTCTTCTAGGTACCTTCTATGACCACCTTATCAGGGTCAACATGTCACCCAATCCCAAACGGGTCCCTTCTGAGCTTCAATTCTTATCCGACCCTCGGTGTTTTCCACGGTGGTTGTCTTAATGTAATCATGTCACTGATACGAGGGTTGAGTCTACAAGTCTCACACCATTCTGCTTATGTGTCAATCTCTCTTTCTCTAGCCTCTTTTGGGTATCCTCGTACCTTCACCAAAAGTTATACTTACGGTCTATTTCAGACTAGGTCATGGTATAAATTGTCAAAGTAAGTCACGTGTCCTAGTGGGGTTGAGTCGAACTCATTGACTAAAAGACTATCTAAAGAGATCTTTGTAGCCGGAGGTATTCCCTGCTGGGGGCAGGGTTCGCCGCAGGCTACAGAGGAAAACTTGATGCTCGTAAGGGAAATTAACTAAGAAGATTCAGTTAAAAGTGGACTTTTTCATGTGATTTCCCCATATGGGCACACCACTGCTTCCGCTGCTTAGTTTGCCCTCAAACTAAACTCGCGCGGGCTGGCCCAGGGTTTGTGGACTTCTTTTCTTCAGATCGGGGTTTGGCTTTGATACCACTTGTAAGACCCCTTTTTTTTGCAAAAACCACCGGGTCTTAGGCCCAGAACCGCCGTTTTGCAGGGACACCTTCACTCGGGAAGGTCGCCACTACAAAACGTCGATCCTGCCGGCCAAATCGATCACGAAGAAAGGTACATAAAAGAGGAGACAAGTCCACAGAATCAACATGAAATGTAAATGTCCACATATATTAACTGAATAAAAGAGATAAGGGGGTTACAATAATAAAAAGGGCCCTTACCCTATACATCATGTCCTCACTACAAGATCACTCGCGGAAGCTATCTACTAAGTAAAACTAAAGCTAATCGTCACCGACACTGAAACCGGAGTACTCAGACTAGTCTGACCCATCCCTGCAGACTCTGTACTCCACTGGTGCTGCAACACTGGATGCTTCTTCTCTTTTGGCCTGCGGTTGCTGCCTCGCAATCCAAGTCTACGTCTTCTCCTTCGGCCTCCTGGTTGCTGTGCTGGAGGGATTCCACCCATCATGGGACATCTGTCCCGAGTATGTCCCGGCTGGTGACAATGGTAGCATGGCCGTGGGGTCCACTATGTCGGATCCTACTGTACCTGTTTCTTGGAGGTTGCTGCGTCTCCTCGAACTCCTAAAATGATATGATCCACCGACCGTTAGTCAAAAAGACTAAGCCTTATGTTCCCCACCCCACCCCCAATGACTCCTAGGCACCGTGCGGGAGGATGAAGCGGATGACAATCAAGGGGTAAAAACAAAAGTAGGTGGCGGCGAATCTACAACTACACAGGTGTATATATATATGAAGCAGTAAGTAAGCATAGTAAAGTGCATGTAAAGAACAGTAAGCAGTATACATAATGGCAAGTAAAGTAATATAAAGGTAACCATTGATTTATAGGAATGCCCATACAAACCTATAGACCAAGGGGTCGTTTAGCAGGGCCTACCGTATAAGAAGTCCCATAACCGACTTATACGTTAGGGGTAGGTTGAATGCAATGTTTATGTTATGACATGCAAAGTATGATGTTATGCTATGTTCATACAAGTGCAACTCACCCACTTCGACTCTATGCGCATAGACCTTTAGTTCCCCCTTTTTGGAGCGAGCTAGACTCCCAGGATACTCCCGTAGTGGCAAACGGAAGCGGTGGGTTGGGCCTCGCCCACCTCTAGGTTGGTATTCACACTACCTAACCTAGACCTATTGTACGCCTCCACTAAACCCGCGGAGCGTCTGCGTACTCTTGCTGACTGGACCGCCAGACTTTCAAGGCTAAGTGTAAATACCACACTCTCCGAGTCAACGTATTGACGTCGGTGTGAACGACCGTCCAATACCGAAGACCCACCACCTTCAATGCACAAGCAACATGTTCTACTTTCCTATCTCTGAGTCATGAGCTCCCCGAGCTAACCTGCCCGCCATCAATAACCTTCCGAGCCATAAGCTCCCCGGGCCAACCTGCCCGCAATCAATAACCTTCCGAGCCATAAGCTCCCCGGGCCAACCTGCCCGCAATCAATCACCACTGAGTCACAAGCTCTCCTGACTCAGCAATCCGCACCTTTAACCACCGAGCCTACCGCTCGTATAACCAAACCAACTAAACATCCGAAACCACAGGGTGTGGATGAGTGTGTTATTAGTTAATACCCATAAGGAAACCCCTTTAATATTTTACCTGATCTAAACCTAAGGCTTAAGACACTAAAGGGACAAGACGATCTTTCGCCAATCCCAGGACGACCTACTCCAAGAGTGGCACCCCACCACCCTAGGACTCTTCAAACCCTAATTAACTCCAGGGATACTCACATAGTCATATGATCACCATTAAACTCTCACATCTCCAATCAATATTCCCCAATTTGACCTATAACTCCAAAATTGTCAAATTGCTAAACGCAGACCACCCTTAACGTTTTGATGCTCATGAAGGGAGGTACCTCAAATAATCAGTTCTGTGACTCAATGGATTTATTGGGGGTCCATGCTACATATTTAAGATCAAACCCAGAGTTTCGTAATTTCTCCAACAATATTAATAATTAAAACAATTTTTCCAAAGGGCAAAATCCTAAGGTTTGAACTACAAGGTTACTTTTCTGACTTTCAATGCCTTCCCTAATTTTTATATAAATCAAGGGTACCTAATAATCAGTGGATATAAATTTTTAGGAAAAACCAGCAAGATTTACTATTTTTTAAAAATTCCAAAACTCACTCATTTCCTATAAATTCCAAAGGAGGTACCCTCATATGATCTCTAAACCTTATGCAAATTAATACAGAGGTGCTTCATAATAAAATATTCAATCCTACAAAGTTTGACCATGCTCCACAGAGGGTACATTTGTAATTTCCACAGAGGATATATTTGTAATTAATTTCAAATTGAACTAGAGGTACCAAAATATTAATCCATAAACTATGAGAAACATACAGTGGGTACAAGATGGTATAAAAAGGCTTCCAGCAAAGTTCCATGCCCTTACAGAAATTTAGCACCCTAAAATTAATCATCCCAAAAATTGCCAACAATATGAAATATTACAATTTGGACCTCCAAAAGCTTTCTCATGGTCTAACAGAATCTCCCAGGGATTAATAACATTAAAACTAAGTTGGTGACAGAAGATGGTTAATCACTAAGTATTATTTCTTCCTAAATCCCAAAACCCTAAATATTTACAAATATACCCAAGGATTTAATTCCTAGGTTTGGCAACTCCAAACCCCACCATTTCCCCACAGTAGCAATCTCTGGTCACTAAGATCATCTCCCCAAAATTTCAAGTCAAACCATTAAGGTTTGACCCCTCTTCCTTCATTAGCCTCTAATTGCACCCCATTAGGGTTTAGCCTAGGGTTAGGGTCTAAACTTTTCCAAATCCACCCAAACCTCTTGTGAGGGTATTATAACACTCTTAGAACTCAGAGAGGGCTATTGCACTTCTCTCCATGGACATATACTCCTATGTCCTTCACAAACCCTAAAGGGCACCATACACTTAACCACTAGGGTTTAAGGGCACACTAGGCCCTAACTCATCTAAAGTTGCTCCTTGGGGGTGTCTCATACCTCCCAAGTCAGTGACCAAGGTCACCCCATCAATCAGTGGGAGGAAACCCCTCCACACCCCAAAATTTGCTTAAGATCACTTTTTGCCCTAAACAAACCCTTAAGCAAACACAAGGCCAAGGGGAACTCCCTACTTGCCCAAGTCCAACCTACTCACTATACTGTCCAGGGGTCAGTGAATGACCACCCAAGATCCTACCAACATTTGGTGAGGAGTGGGGTTCTATTGGGTACCTATTTGGGGTGCTAATAGCATTCAGCCCCTTTTTGATTTACTAGGGTAAACCTCCTCCAATGGCTACCAAATTTGGACCAAAGGTTGGCAGGGGGGAGAGTGATGTGCAACCCAAATATGAAGCCAATTGGCTTTGTGGAAGAGTGGGGGCACTCACCCAAAGTTTTGCATAAACCTAGGGTGAATTACCCCACCAAATCAACTCCAAATATTATGATATTTTAACCAGTGACTCTACTTACTCTCTAGGGCTACCCATCCAAGTTTTGAAGGGTTTTGAGGTGTTTAGGGCACCTAATTAGGTCCCACAAGGATTATTGAACTTTTCCACAAATTATAGGGAAACGTTCTCCAATCAATCTGATTTTTGGACATGTGTTAGATGTATATAAGAGTAGCCTACCCTACAAATTTCAAGTCATTTGGAGTTCTAGATTGGTGTGGGCATCAAAAACAATCTCTGATTAGCCTTATGTACAGTCCTGACCAAAATGAGTGATGTGCCCTAACCGGGGCTCCAAATCGGGTGAACTCAATTTTGGATTAAACTAGACCTCAAGGGCTCCAACTTTGATGTTGGACAAATTTTCCCTAGAGGTCTCTAAGTATTTTTAGCAGAATTAATTATGTGCTGCAGTTTAATCACAGAACAAAGGGAATTAAAGCTAAGGAGCCGCACGAATCTTGGCGCAAATCTAATGGCGCCTGTTCATCGTCCCCGATAAACAGCGACCGAGATCTACCGCGCCTGAGACGAAAGAGCTTGGATTTCCCGGCCACCTGAGCGCCGCCCCGGCCGACCAACGCCACCACCACCTCCGTTGAGGTGGGGGCCGGCGATGAGCGGTGTTTGCTCGGCCGGAGGTGGCCGGAATCACGATCTTGAAGAGGAAACCCAACCCGATCGACGGGAGGCATGGATGGCTTGATTCCCGGCCAATTGGCCACGAAATGAGCCACCGGCGATTGGGATCTATCCACTGAAGAGAGGGGAAGAGAACCAGACCTATTTTGGGGCTTGAAGCCTTGCCGATTGGAGGATTGCCATGGCCGACCTCCATGTTTCCCAAGCTCTGCAACCACCTCAGCAAGGTGCACGAATCCTTCAGGTAAGTTGGGGAAAACACTCCTCTCTGCCCGGTGAAGCTTTTAAAGGCTTCAATTGAGGGAGGGGAAAAGCCATGGCTTCAATGCCATTTAAGGCCATGAATGGAGAATTTCGGCCATGGTGGAATCTCAAGGGACTCACCCCTAGGAGGCCGGGAAATAGCTGGAAACTCCTCCTCTCCCCTAGAGGAGATGAATCCAACCATTAATGGAGAGGATTGAGGGGGGTTTCATCTTCCTCCATTGATGGCCCCTCCTTTCTCTCTCCTCCAAATTGAATTTTCTCTCTCCTACTCATTATGGCCGATTTTCTTCTCTCTCCTGGGTTAATTACCAGTCTACTAGGCTGGTCAAATGGTCAATTTGGGCTTAACCCAAAGGGATTGGGTTAGATTCAAGAGATTTGACCTAATTTGGGCAATTTTGACTTTTGGTCAAATTGACCAATTGGGTGACCCTAGGATGGGGCTTTTGGGTTCATTGGATTCCAAATTAGGTTTAGAAACTACTGGTGGGGTCAATTTGGTCACATGAGCCTTAGTTGACCCAATTTAAGTTGATTTGACCAAAACAGGCTAAGTTGACTTTGGTCAAATTGGGCCCTAGGGTTGACCCAGTCATGGGGCTTTTTGGTCCACTGGGTTCCCTATGACATGATAACCCTAACGGTAGGGTCAATTTAACATGGTGATGGTCAATTTGGGCACTTAGTGAAGAATTGCCATTTTGACCTAACAAGGGCATTTTGGTCAATTTGCACCATTGGGGGTCCCATGATGGGGCTTTTAGGTCTAATAGGTTTCTTATGATATTTTAGACCTAGAGGAGTGGTCAATTTGGCATGGAGGAGGTCAGTTGACTCTAATTAGGCTACCTTGACCAATTTAGGGTTAGGGTTGACTTTGGTCAATTTGGCCTCTTTGGTTGACCCCAATGGGTCCTTGGTGCCCTAATGGGGCCCCTAAAGGGTTAGGGATACTAAGGTGGGGTCAAATGGTCAAGATGAGGCCCTAAAGTCCAACCCTAAGCTTGGTCACAGGAAATTGCTATTTGCAGTCCAAGGCACTTTCAACCCTAATCTTGCCTAAGTTAAAGGGATTTCTACACTACCAAGGCCTTGTCATGACACATTCACTTGGGGGGTCTAGCTGTCTGGGGGATGTTACACTTCCTGGCCGAGAAAAGTACTTAGTTTTTCTGAGAGGTGGTCTGTCACCCTCAGAGACCTTCACTCAACTGCAATTGTAACGGGAGCGGCCTGTCGCTCCCGATTCTCGCATCATTACTTGTAACACTCCACAACTTAGTGAAATTTGGTCGGCGCCGATCCGACCACGTGGTTTTTCACCCTTTTCGGGTTTTCCACGGTATAAACATCCTCTTGCCACCTGTTTGTTCTCCCTGTGACTGTTTGCGCGCTCGGTTCACTCTCGGGCTAAGACAGTTCGATTCGCTCGGTCTGAAAGAACGTTGAGCGACCCGCAACAATCTCTATTGTGGATTTCTGGATCTCTGTGCAGTGGAAGTCGTGTTGAAATTGCATATAGATTTTGGATCTCAACAGGATCCGGATTGGCGACGACTACAATGAAGATCCTGCGAGGGTTTTGGGTTTGTTTCGTTATGCGCAGCTTAGGAAGGGGAGAAGTAACGGAGGATCCGATTTTTTATTCCGTTAAAGATAATTAACGAAATAAAAATAAATGAAAAAAAACGATATGAAATAAGAATGAAAGTTAAGAGACGAATATGAATCAAAATAAAATTAAATAACCCATTTGCATTGAGGCCTAAATATAAAAGACTCATTTAAAAAATTATAAATAAATGATCTAAAACATTGACCAGTTAGACTAAAATGTCCAATAATCATCCAAAAAGGGCTCTGTTATACAAAAGATTTTTTCGTCTGTGACTCGGACCTTAAACATGGTCCGGGTCAGATTTGACCGTATGATCCTCAATCAAATCGCCAGTGAAATTCGTATTTAAAAAAAGACAAAAAAAAATCCGGCCGGATTTTAAAGGGCGCGATATCCGGTCGGATTTTTAAAAAAAAATAAATTTTATAGAAAAATTGGATATTAAAGTAATGATAAAAAAAAAATTTAATATTTTATAATTTATTTTATAAAAAAACATTTTTTGTAGGGATAAATATCATTTTTTGTGGAGGACTCGGACTAAAATATAAATATTTGCCATGTTATACTTATACTGTTATACATCATCATATATAATAATTAAAGATTACGGGGTCCAAGTTCAAGCATATTTAGAGTCGTTTGATGTTCCCCCAAAAATATTTTGCTTATGCTCTCTGAGCTGAAGTGCTGAACGACGAAAGGATTTCAAAACGCCATTATTAGGTTTCAAATCCAAGAGATACGTTTCTCGGGCAATCAACTATATATATACGGAAAAGTGGTAAGACCGAGTCCAGTAGGAACTTGATGAAGACGGCAAAGAGGAAATTGACGAGAAAGGAGGCGGAGCAGAGGAAGAAGATGGCGAAGGAGAAGACAGCCGTGGCCGTTGTTCCAGACGACGTTGTGTTCGATATTCTCGTGCGGCTGCCGGCAAGATCCGTCGGAAGGTTCCGATGCGTCTCCAAATCATGGCTCTCCATCACCACCCAGTCGACCTTCGTTCGAGCCCACACCCAACACAGCCGCGCCGCTCGCCAATCACTCATCATTGAACGGCCAGACGGCGAAAAAACAATCTATTTGGCTTCTACCATTGCTCAAGCCGGCATCAATCTCTGCAAGTTGAATATTCCCTTAGAAAATTATCTCAGAGCCTCCTGCGACGGACTCCTATGCCTTTGGAGCCATGCAATCCGAAAGCGTTACATTTTCAATCCCCTCACAGGCCGCTCCGTTGTTCTCCCGACCTGCACCCGCCTCCATACCTGCTTATTGGCCTTCTACTTCCATCATTCCACTGCCGAATATCGTCTATTAGTAGCCGCCAAAGATGAGACCCGCATGCTGGTTGTCGGTGAGAACTCCTGGAAACACATTTCTTGCCGCCTCCCAGCCTTCTGCAATCATTCCTACACAGTAGATCTCAACGGAAGCCTACATTGGTTAGCATGGAAACAAAAAACCCCAAGAAATGTTTATGCACGTCGTTATGTACCACCTCCTGATATCATCATGACCTTCGATAAAGAGGCGGAGGTTTATGATCTGCTTTCTCTGCCACCCCAGGAGAAAACCAGTTATCGAGGAAGTAACTTGGTGATTTTCAACGGAGAGCTTGGGCTGTGGGTCGAAGACAACTATGACATCGATCTTTGGGTTATGGAAGAGTGCTGGGTCAAAAAGTATTCAGTCATGAACTATGTCGATGCACGTGTAATCCATTCCGTGTTAGAAGTGCGTCCTACTTGGCGACCCGGAGTCGCGGTCTCCGTCGGAGACGAAGAGCTCTTGATTGTTATCAATGTTTCTGGAACATTGCATTATCTCGTTCGATGGAATCTCAAATCCGGAGCCTGCGTCGTGCGGAATTGGACGACCAGTTACCTACATTGTGTTACCACTTTTCCGTATTTTGAAGGCTTGTTTGACCCTATTCGATCAAAGAGTTTTTTCAGACAATTTCCATATAACACTCCCAGAGATGCGCATGGGTTGAAACCATATGTGGTATCTTTTTTACAAGCATTGGGGTATATATTTACCTAAATTTTGATATATTTTCCTCTTAAAATGAATGAATGTAATGCATAGCTTATATTATATTTTGATATATTTTCCTCTTAAAATGAATGAATGTAATGCATAGCTTATATTATATATATAATCAGGCATCAGATTTAAGGTGTTTATTGTTGGTTTGAGCTGTGTTGACCAGGTCAACGATTTTATGTTTTTTATTGTATTTTAATTTGAAAATAGGAGAGAGAATGTAACTTTTAATGAGGAGAGAGAGTTTGTAGTTTTTGTATTTGCCTATAAATAGGCTTGCCCTTGTAAAGTTTTTTTTTGAGTTGGCGGTGAATAGAAATCTGGGAGTTTTCTTTCTTTGGCAGCGTAAAGAGAGAGAGAGAGTGTGTGTAGAGAGAGAGAGGGAGAGAAGTTAATATTCATGCAGGAATTAAATACTCCTCGCCTCCTACATCTCGCCTGCCCCCCATCTCGCAAGTTTTCGTACTCGCAGGTGCAGCCCGCCAGCACAGCTCGCGTGGACGAGGAGGACAAGGGGAGCAGCCCGCACTCGCGCCAGGTGACATCTCGCCTGGAGGAGTTCTCGTCGTTGTTTGGTCTCGCCGCCCGGACTTATCATTGGACGTGGAGAGAAAGGGGACCAGCTCGCCGGAACAGCTCGCTGAGAAGAGAGGAGAGCTCGCGTGGGGTGCATCTCGCGTGGAAGGTGTTCGCCGTGGAAGGTCTCGCGTGAAGTGTGTCTCGCCCGAGTGGTGTGCGAGCTCGGCCGGAGAAGAGGTGGAGAGTGGACGTGTACTCGGAGTGGAGAGTGCTCGGAGAAGAGGTAGTGCTCGCCGGAGAAGCGTTGGCGAAGAAGTGTGCCCATACATCTCGCTTCCAACAGGTGGTATCAGAGCTAGGTTACAAACCTTTGCCGGTGACTCGGAAGGTTTGAGGAGTAGAAGTGATGGAGATGAGCGGAGCTATGCCGGGGCAAATCCCCAAGCTGACGAAGACCAACTATGGGAACTGGAGCATCCAAATGAAAGTACTATTTGCCTCCAAGGAGTTGTGGGATGTAGTGGAGAATGGGTATGAGGAGCGCACTGCTGCGGTAGAGGCGACGTTGACTAATGCACAGAAGACGGCATTGAGAGAAGCAAGGAAGGCGGACAAGAAGGCTTTGTTCTTGTTATACCAAGGGGTTGACGAGGCGACCTTCGAGAAGATCTCAGATGCGAGAACCTCTAAGGAGGCATGGGAGGTGTTGCGGCGCTCCATGCAAGGGGTTGAGAAGGCAAAGAAGGTGAAGCTACAGTCCCTCCGTGCTGAGTATGAAGTAACGAAGATGCAGAGCACCGAGAAGGTCGGTGACTATGTGACTCGTCTGCGGACGCTCACAAACGAGATGAAGAGAAATGGGGAGACGATCGAAGATGTGAGCTTCATGGAGAAGTTGCTGAGATCTATGACCAAGAAGTTCCGCCATATAGTGGTGGCGATCGAAGAATCGAAGGACCTCAGCGTGATGGCCGTTGACGAGCTTGTAGGCTCTTTGCAAGCTCATGAGTACAGGATGCTGTAGGATGACGAGGAAGCGAGTGGCTTGGGAAAAGCACTCCAGACCCAGTTAAACTTTGGGGAAAGTTCAGGAAGTGGAGGCGGCCAGCGTGGCCGAGGTAACCAAGGAAGAGGTAGAGGAAGAAGAGGAGGTAGAGATCAAGGGAGAAATCAGAACTACCAGAAAGAGGCGGAGCGACCTCAAGGAGGTTGGCAAGAAGGAAGAGGTAGAGGAAGAGGCCGAGGAAGAGGCCGAGGAGATATGTCCCAGATACAATGTTACAACTGTAACAAGTATGGGCATATGAGCTACGACTGCTGGAGTCCGAGGAAGAGAGAAGAAGCTAACCATTATGCGGAGGCTAGGAATAATGAGAACAATGCTGGGGGTGGAAACCCGATGATGTTCCTAACCAATCGAGGTGCGGAAGAAGGGAGAAGTGAAGTGTGGTACCTGGACACAGGGGCGAGCAACCACATGTGTGGAGATAGAGAGATGTTCACAAACCTTGAACCCATTGGGGGTGAGCTTAGTTTCGGGGATGCGTCAAAGATCTCCTTGGAAGGAAAGGGTTTGGTGGAGACGAAGCTGAACAGGGAGAGAGTGCACCTGAACGACGTGTACTACGTGCCAGGGTTGAAGACCAACATCTTGAGCATTGGGCAGTTAGTGGAGAGAGGCTACTGCGTCCAGATGAAGGATGAGTCTCTGGCAATGAAGAATGGTCAAGGGAAGGAAGTAGTGAAGGTGGAGATGACGGCGAACCGTCTCTTCACGCTGAAGATGGATGCTCGAGAGACAGCTTGTCTCGCGAGAACGGAGGAAGAGGAAGAAGCATGGCTATGGCACCATAGGATGGGCCATTTGGGTTTCACGGGGTTGAAGCTGCTATCTCACTCAAGGATGGTGACAGATCTGCCAATGATCTCACCACCCCAGAAGGTGTGTGAAGCATGCACGAAGGGGAAGCAGAAGATGCAGAGTTTTGAAGGAGGAAAGTCCTGGAGAGCAAGGAGGCAGCTTGAACTGGTTCACTCGGACATTGCGGGTCCGTTTGAGACCACCTCAGTGGGCGGAAGCAGATACTATATCACCTTCACGGATGACTTCAGTCGGAAGTGTTGGGTGTATTTCTTGAAGGAGAAGGTTGAGGCCCTTGACAAGTTCAAGGAGTTCAAGGCGATGGCTGAGAAGGAGAGTGGTCAGCCACTGAAGGTGCTGAGGACAGATCGAGGTAGGGAGTACACCTCGAGGCTGTTTGATACTTTCTGCAAGGAGAATGGGATCTCACACCAGCTGACGGCGCCATACTCACCGCAGCAGAACGGAGTGGCAGAGAGGAAGAACCTCACCATCATGAACATGGCGAGGAGCATGGTGAAGGAGAAGGGGCTACCGAAGAGTTTCTGGGCGGAAGGAGTACAATGTGCTGTGTATCTACTGAACAGATGTCCCACAAAGAGCGTGAAGTTCATGACGCCGTTTGAAGCATGGAGTGGCTGGAAGCCAAGCGTGAAGCACCTAAGGGTTTTCGGGTGTGTAGCTCATGCTCACATCCCGGAACAGAGAAGGAAGAAGCTCGACGATAGGAGCGAGAAGTGTATCTTTGTTGGCTACGCTCTGGAGAGCAAGGCTTACAAGCTTTACAACCCGGTGACAGAGAAGGTCATCGTCTCGAGAGACGTGGTGTTTGAAGAAGGCAGCAGCTGGAGCTGGGATGAGAAGACAAGGAGCATAAAGGGCAGGTTCTTCGAGGATGAAGATGAAGGTCATGAGGCTGGAGCCGAGGATGGTGGAGAGGAGCCACCATCACCATCGAATGGAGGTTCAGGGGGAGCTTGCACTCCCAACTCAAGTGGAGGAAGTTCTAGTGGAGCAAGCACTAGTGGAAGCAAGGATGATCGTCCCCAACCTAGGATGAGAAGGATTGAGGAGATCTATGAGGAGACGGCGCCGACACTTAACAATTTTTCTTTATATTATTTGTTGGCAGATTGCGAGCCGCACTCCTACGACGAAGCTGCCCAGGAGAAAACTTGGAGGACGGCGATGGATGCTGAGATAGCCTCCATAAAGAAGAATGACACCTGGAGGCTGGTCGATCCACCCGCAGGCCACAAACCCCTCGGGGTGAAGTGGGTCTATAAGGTGAAGAAGAACAAAGACGGCGCTGTGGAGAAGCACAAGGCCAGGCTGGTGGTGAAAGGGTACAGGCAAGTCCAAGGAGTGGAATACGACGAGGTCTATGCCCCAGTGGCGAGGATTGACACCATCAGGTTGATCATCGCACTGGCAGCTCACCATGGGTGGAAGGTCTCGCAGATGGACGTGGCGTCGGCCTACCTCAATGGCTACTTGGAGGAAGATGTGTACATCGAGCAGCCTCCTGGATATGAAGTGAGGGGGCAAGAGAGGAAGGTGTGCAAGTTGAACTAGGCGCTATATGGCTTGAAGCAAGGGGCTCGCGCATGGAATGGAAGGATAGATGCATACCTCCATAAGCACGGCTACAGGAAGTGTCCCTACGAGTATGCTTTGTATCTGAAGGTGGAAGAGAATGGTGACATCATGATCGTATGCTTGTACGTAGACGACATGATATTCACCGGGAACAATCCGGCCATGTTTGAAGAGTTCAAGAAGATGATGAAGAGAGAGTTCGAGATGACGGACTTGGGGGAGTTGACCTATTTCTTAGGTGTCGAGGTGAAGCAGGATGAAGATGGTATCTTCATCTCGCAGAAGAAATACGCGGAGGAGATCTTGAAGAAGTTCCGGATGGAGGATAGCAAGGCTATCTCCACTCCCGCTGATGCAGGGCTGAAGCTGAGGAAGGACTCCAAGGAAGGAGCGGTCGACTCCACACTATTCAAAAGTTTGGTGGGAAGCCTACGCTACCTGACCTTTACCCGACCAGACATCATGTACGCTGTTGGTGTAGTGAGCAGGTACATGGAGGAGCCAAAGCAGGATCACTTCACGGCTGCGAAGAGGATCCTGAGGTATGTGAACGGGACGAGAGGTCATGGTCTGATGTACTCCACTGGAGAGGAGTTGAAGTTAGTTGGCTACTCGGATAGCGACTACGGAGGGGACGTGAACGATCAGAAGAGCACTTCCGGGTATGCGTTCAATATGGGAACCGCGACGTTCTCATGGAGTTCGAAGAAGCAGGCTACGATAGCCTTATCTTCATGTGAGGCGGAGTACATCGCAGCTGCAGCATGTACTTGCCAAGCCATCTGGCTGAGGAACCTATTGGAAGAGTTGCATCATGGACAGGAAGGGCCAACGACAGTGTTAGTGGATAACATGTCGGCCATCCAGCTCGCGAAGAACCCAGTGCTACATGGAAGGAGTAAGCACATCGAGACGAGGTATCATTTCCTTCGTGATTAGGTGGAGCATAAGACCGTGGAAGTTGTGTATTGCCCCACCGGCGAGCAGGTCGCGGACATATTCACCAAGGCATTGAAGGCAGACACGTTCGTGAAGCTCAAAGGCAAGCTCGGCATGTGCGGCCAAGCTTGAGGGGGAGTTTGTTGGTTTGAGCTGTGTTGACCAGGTCAACGATTTTATGTTTTTTATTGTATTTTAATTTGAAAATAGGAGAGAGAATGTAACTTTTAATGAGGAGAGAGAGTTTGTAGTTTTTGTATTTGCCTATAAATAGGCGTGCCCTTGTAAAGTTTTTTTTTGAGTTGGCGGTGAATAGAAATCTGGGAGTTTTCTTTCTTTGGCAGCGTGGAGAGAGAGAGAGAGAGAGAGTGTGTAGAGAGAGAGGGAGAGAAGTTAATATTCCTGCAGGAATTAAATACTCCTCGCCTCCTACATCTCGCCTGCCCCCCATCTCGCAAGTTTTCGTACTCGCAGGTGCAGCCCGCCAGCACAGCTCGCGTGGACGAGGAGGACAAGGGGAGCAGCCCGCACTCGCGCCAGGTGACATCTCGCCTGGAGGAGTTCTCGTCGCCGTTTGGTCTCGCCGCCCGGACTTACCATTGGACGTGGAGAGAAAGGGGACCAGCTCGCCGGAACAGCTCGCTGAGAAGAGAGGAGAGCTCGCGTGGGGTGCATCTCGCGTGGAAGGTGTTCGCCGTGGAAGGTCTCGCGTGAAGTGTGTCTCGCCCGAGTGGTGTGCGAGCTCGGCCGGAGAAGAGGTGGAGAGTGGACGTGTACTCGGAGTGGAAAGTGCTCAGAGAAGAGGTAGTGCTCGCCGGAGAAGCGTTGGCGAAGAAGTGTGCCCATACATCTCGCTTCCAACATTTATAGCCTTAAACACCTTTTTGTGCATGAGCTGCGGAGATCTTTTTTGTAATGCATAGCTTATATATATATATAATTAGGCATCTGATGCCTAATTATATATATATAATTAGGCATCAGATTTAATGTAATGAATAGCTTATATATATAATCAGGCATCAGATCTTTTTTTGCATATGAGCTTCGGAGATCTTTTTGTGCATGAGCTGTGAAGAGGGCTAGACTTACATAGTTGCTTCCTACTGTTGCCGGCCGTTGCCGGCCGCCGGGAGTGCTTATAATCTTGCAAGAACAAAATTGTGATTTAACATAATTTTGTGTTCTTCACGAGATAGTTTAGTTTGAATTTATATTCACACTGATAACTGATACGTAAGAATAAAAAAAAGGCATTGTTATATATAGATCATGTTTGGTTATATACAAATCTAAAATTTGATTTTTTTTTGTCTTTTTTTCCCACTATATACAAACCAAATAAATAACACATTCAACCCCTAAATAATCATTTTCTTATTTTTTTTCGATTTCAGCCCTAGACTTCTCCGCTCCTGGGCGATTGGCGAACCCCCCGCTCCGATCCCGTGTCTCCCCCGCTCGCCGGAGGTCAATGTCGCGCTCCGATCCCGTCTCCCCTGCTCGCCGAAGGTCAATGTCGCCTGAAAAAACTCTGTCTAGCACTCCGATGATCTTCTTCAAGGCCGGCGACCCACCATCTCTTCTGAGCCCGACGATAGAAAGGAGCCCGGACGATAGCGCCATAGATGCCGCCCAACGTTCTCTGGATCTTTCCCCCCAAATGAGGTAATCAATGCCCAACTTTCTACGGATTTTTCCTCCATTCGCTTCTTCTGAGCCCGACAAATTTCTGGATCGATTTCCTGCACAGTTTTTCTGGATCACAGTTTTTCTGGATCGACTTTTTTGCTTGCTGGAGCACAGTTTTTCTGGATCTATTTCCTGCACAGTTTTCTGGCTTTGTAGTGGAGGGCATGGGTAAAACTTGCTTAGAAGGAAGGATACCAATTTTTTGCACAGATTTCTTGCACAATTTTTCCTGCACATTTGTGTTTAATTTTTAGGAGGAAGGATACCTAATTTTTCCTGCACAGTTTTTCCTGCATGGGTAAAACTTGCTTAGTGGAGGGCATGGGTAAAACTTGCTTAGAACTTGCTTGTTGAATCCAAAATGGCACCTCCACGATCTACTCGAGGAAATAGGGAAAAAAGGAGGCCGCGAGTAGCTGGTTACTTGAGTCGCGAATGAAGAGGGGAGAAGAAGAGAGGGCCGCTAGCTTGCGGCGAGGCCAGACTTCGCCCGCCGCGGCAAATGCCACTCCTGCGACGGGCTTTCCCTTTATTCAATAATCTGTATTACAGCTTGCCGTGTTTAGTACATGGAAACAGAATGAATACAAGAGAGTTGTGGGTAAGAAAAGAGTAAGCCACGCGGGCTGTTTGCCGAGGTCGCCCAGCCTGTTCGCAGAGGTCGCTCGGTCTGCTCACCCGGACAGGTCGCCCGGACAGGTCGCCCGGACAGGTCGCCCAGACAGGTCGCCCGGACAGGTCGCCCGGACAGGTCGCAGCTTGGTGCGGTCTGACTATTTCTAGCCGCCGGTTTTGTTTCCCCATTTGCCTGTCCTTTGTTCATGGTCGAGGGTCCTATTTATAGGCTCTGGATCGATGTCGTCACCTCCGGTGAGCCGGTGACCGGATCCCTACCCGCGCGGTCTGAACAATGGAGACCGCCACCTTGGGTGGACTGAAGGAGGAGGCCGCCCGGCTTGGGCGGTCTGAAGTAGGAGGTCGCCCGCCTAGGGCGGTCTGATGAAGGAGGCCGCCCGGCTCGGGCGGTCTGATGACGGAGGCCGCCCGGTTTTGGCGGTCTGAAGAAGGAGGCCGCCCGCCTCGGGCGGTCTGATGAAGGAGGCCGCCCGGTTGGGGCGGTCTGAAGAAGGAGGCCGCCCGCCTCGGGCGGTCTGATGAAGGAGGCCGCCCGGTTTGGGCGGTCTGAATAATGAGGCCGCCCGCCTTGGGCAGTCTGAAGATGAAGGCCGCCCGCCTTTGGGCGGTCTGAAGGAGAAGGCCGCCCGCCTTTGGGCGGTCTGAAGGAGAAGGCCGCCCGCCTTTGGGCGGTCTGAAGGAGAAGGCCGCCCGCCTTTGGGCTGTCTGAAGGAGAAGGCCGCCCGCCTTTGGGCGGTCTGAAGGAGAAGGCCGCCCGTCTTTGGGCGGTCTGAAGGAGAAGGCCGCCCGCCTTTGGGCGGTCTGAAGGAGAAGGCCGCCCGCCTTTGGGAGGTCTGAAGGAGAAGGCCGCCCGCCTTTGGGCGGTCTGAAGGAGAAGGCCGCCCGCCTTTGGGCGGTCTGAAGGAGGAGACCGCCCGCCTTTGGGCGGTCTGAAGGAGGAGACCGCCTACCCGCGCGGTCTAACGGAGGAGGCCGCCCCTGCTGGGCGGCCTGAGGAAGGAGACCGCCCCTGCTGGGCGGCCTGAAGAAGGAGTCCGCCCCTGCTGGGCGGATAGGAGATCCCTAGCCGCATGACCTGTAGGAGAAACGCAGAAAAAATATCCTCGAGAAGGATCGCCGATTTCTGGGTAAACATAATCCCTGCACTTTTTCAAGTTCTATAAAGAACTTCGAAAAAGTAGGACTTACCTACGAAAATCGTGATCCGCCTCTTACAAATTGCTAGAACAAAGATAAGAGAAGGAGAGAGCAAGTACCTGCTGATTACTTGCCCATAGATGCTAATCTCTGCAAGGCAAAAAGTTATAGCATGCTGAAAGAGATAGGAACACACGAGTACCTGAAGGAAACTCGCGATCACCTGCTAATTTCTGCAAAAGAGAACTTAAAGCAGGTATAAAAGAATATAACGCGAGTACCTGAAGGAAACTCGCGATCACCTGCAAATCTCTGCAAAAGAGAACTTAAAAGCAGGTAAAAGATATAACGCGAGTACCTGAAGAGAACTCGCGGACACCTGCAAATCTCTGCAAATGAGAACTTAAAAGCAGGTAAAAGAATCTATAACGCGAGTACCTGAAGAGACCTCGCGAACACCTGCTAATCTATGCAAAAGAGAACTTAAAGCAGGTATGAAATATAACGCGAGTACCTGAAGAAAACTCGCGATCACCTGCTAACCTCTGCAAAAGAGAACTTAATGCAGGTATATAAAATGTAACGCGAGTACCTGAAGAAAAACTCACGATCACCTGCTAACCTCTGCAAAAGAGAACTTAAAGCAGGTATAAAACACAATATAACGCGAGTACCTGAAGAGACCTCGCGAACACCTGCTAATCTCTGCAAAAGAGAACTCAAAAGCAGGTATAAAATATAACGCGAGTACCTGAAGATACCTCGCGAACACCTGCTAATCTCTGCAAAAGAGAACTCAAAGCAGGTATGAAATATAATGCGAGTACCTGAAGAGAACTCGCGAACACCTGCAAATCTCTGCAAAAGAGAACTTAAAGCAGGTATAAAATATAACGCGAGTACCTGAAGAGACCTCGCGAACACCTGCTAATCTCTGCAAAAGAGAACTCAAAGCAGGTATGAAATATAATGCGAGTACCTGAAGAGAACTCGCGAACACCTGCAAATCTCTGCAAAAGAGAACTTAAAGCAGGTATACAAGAATATAACGCGAGTACCTGAAGGAAACTCGCGATCACCTGCTAATCTCTGCAAAAGAGAACTTAAAAGCAGGTAAAAGAATCTATAATGCGAGTACCTGAAGAGACCTCGCGAACACCTGCTAATCTCTGCAAAAGAGAACTCAAAAGCAGGTATAAAATATAACGCGAGTACCTGAAGATACCTCGCGAACACCTGCTAATCTCTGCAAAAAGAGAACTCAAAGCAGGTATGAAATATAATGCGAGTACCTGAAGATACCTCGCGAACACCTGCTAATCTCTGCAAAAGAGAACTCAAAGCAGGTATGAAATATAACGCGAGTACCTGAAGAAAAACTCGCGATCACCTGCTAACCTCTGCAAAAGAGAACTTAAAGCAGGTATAAAACACAATATAACGCGAGTACCTGAAGAGATCTCGCAAACACTTGCTAATCTCTGCAAAAGAGAACTCAAAAGCAGGTATAAAATATAACGCGAGTACCTGAAGATACCTCACGAACACCTGCTAATCTCTGCAAAAGAGAACTCAAAGCAGGTATGAAATATAATGCGAGTACCTGAAGAGAACTCGCGAACACCTGCAAATCTCTGCAAAAGAGAACTTAAAGCAGGTATATAAAATATAACGCGAGTACCTGAATAAAAACTCGCGATCACCTGCTAACCTCTGCAAAAGAGAACTTAAAGCAGGTATAAAACACAATATAATGCGAGTACCTGAAGAGAGCTCGCGCACCTGCTAATCTCTGCAAAAGAGAACTTAAAGCAGGTATAAAAGAAACTTCATAATGCGAGTACCTGAGGAAAACTCGCAACCACCTATTCATCTTTTCATATAAACATCTATAGAAAAGAAGTTTTTGGATGTCTCGATACAACGTGGTGATATTCACTTCATTTGTAAGCAAGAAGCTAGCATAGCCTCTGTATCATATGCAAAAGAAGTAGTAATGCTCAATTGGAGCAACCACTATAATGTGGATATAAAGATGAAACCGTAATGGGGCGACCATCAAAAGATGGGTTCAATTGCTTTTAAAGATTTGGGCGACCATTAAGGGATGAGTTTGATTGCCTTTTTAAGATTTTGGCGACCATCAAGGAGATGGGTTTGATTGCCTTTTAAGATTTTGGCGACCATCAAGGAGATGGGTTTGAGTGCCTTTAAAGATTTTGGCGACCATCAAGGGATGGGTTTGATTGCCTTTTAAGATTCTGGCGACCATCAAGGAGATGGGTTTAATTGCCTTTTAAGATTTGTGCGACCATCGAAAGATGGGTTTGATTGCCTTTAAAGAAACTCGTGTAACCACCAAAAAGGTGGGTTTGATTGCCACAACATTCACGTACCATATTCAACCATGTATGCATTTAAAGGAAAGAACTAATGCAAACATAACTGAAAGAGCCCTGACCTTAAGACAAACCTTTTTGCCAATGAAAATGAATCTAGCATCGAGTGAGTGACCAATATTGCTAGAAAAGACTTTACAATCATATTTTTAAGCAACATATTCCCGCAGTTTGCCTTCTTTCAATAACTTCTCTACAAGCTTATGTAGAGCGCGACACTTTTCTGTATCATGACCCACACACATGTGGTATTGACAAAACAAATCTTTGTGACAATTCCTATGATCAGGTCGCATGAGAGAAGGTCTCGTAAAACCAGGTTCTTGCTGGATAATCTGAAGAACTTCTTTCATTGAGATAGTCAAACTTGTATACCTTCCTCGGAACTTATCTTGCTTATTTGAGCGAGGAGAATTACATGACTTGTAATCATGAGCCTGAGTTGAGATATGAGGGTTGACAAGGCATAGCTCTGATTGATTTAGCTGCAGGATACTTGGAGAAGCAGATAAATGCTCATAATCATAGCATATTTCACGTTGAGATGATAAGTTGGGACCGTGTTCATATTCTAACAAATAGCCACGGCGATTGATAGGAAGATGACCATGAGAAGAATAATCCTTCTGTTGTTGTTGAGGCCTCTGAATTAAAGAAGCAAAATAATCGGGGTTCGCATCCTCGGCCTTAATGAACTGATTTGCTATTTCAATAAGATGAGCATAAGATTCTGGCTCTTTCATGGTGACTTCAAACTTAAGAGGACCTTCCTGGAGACCATTAATTAAGGCATGTTTATAGAGACTTTGATCAGCATTAACAACATCAAGGATTTCTTTTTGAAAGCAATCGATGAAGTGAGCTGTGGATTCGTTGTCCATTTGCTTGATCTGAAAAAGAGCTGGTAGACCTCTCTTACGCTTCCTTAAAGTACTGAACCTTAAGTAAAATTCTCTTCGAAGATCCCCGAAGCAATTGATCGATTGAGGTGGTAAATGGTAGAACCAATCCAGAACTTGACCGTCAAAGGTCATGATGAGAAGTTTACACTTGATACCATCTGATAGAATTCTTAGTGAAGTAGCCGCCTCAAAGGCTTGCAGATGAAAAACTGGATCACTCATTCCAGAATAGACTGGTAGACGAGGCTCTTTGAAATCATTTGGAACTACTTCCCAACGAATTTTGTATGATAATGGGGAAGGCTCTTGTTCTTCTCCTGCAGGAACTATTAGTCTATCAACAAGGTAAGGGGGATCACCCATACTAACCTTATGCGACTCATGATGAGGAATAGAGAGTCCTGTTGCTTCAGGTTGTAATGAATGTTCTAGATGACTGCTAGAAGGCTTGTCATAAGTAGCTGCTATAGTATTAAGTTGAGAATCCACTTGTCTTTCAAGGTGGGCGATCTCTGCTAATAGGGGGTTTATGTCGCCACTTTGAACAGGAACTTCAAGATGATTGGAAGGATGCTCGAGGTCTTCTAACGGATGATCCATGAAAACAAGAATTGTTGAAAGAGTAAAACTGAAATAACTTTCAAACGAAGCCGAATTTTTGAAATCTGAGGGCTACAAAGTGCCTGAACGGGGAACCCGTTTCAATTTTTGGATAGTTCAGCTCAAGCCGGTCGCGTCGGACTTTGAATTTCTGAATTCCGACACGCGGATCAAAAGTTATGGCCGTTTTAAGATTGAGTGTATTTTAGGCCAAATCTCGCATCTTCATCGCAACTGTTGTTCATCAACCACTCGCTATCTGAGGGTCGCGTGTTTCTGTTGAATCCAAAATGGCACCTCCACGATCTACTCGAGGATATAGGGAAAAAAGGAGGCCGCGAGTAGCTGGTTACTTGAGTCGCGAATGAAGAGGGGAGAAGAAGAGAGGGCCGCTAGCTTGCGGCGAGGCCAGACTTCGCCCGCCGCGGCAAATGCCACTCCTGTGACGGGCTTTCCCTTTATTCAATAATCTGTATTACAGCTTGCCGTGTTTAGTACATGGAAACATAATGAATGCAAGAGAGTTGTGGGTAAGAAAAGAGTAAGCCGCGTGGGCTGTTTGCCGAGGTTGCCCGGCCTGTTCGCAGAGGTCGCTCGGTCTGGTCACCCGGACAGGTCGCCCGGATAGGTCGCCCGGACAGGTCGCCCAGACAGGTCGCCCGGACAGGTCGCAGCTTGGTGCGGTCTGACTATTTCTAGCCGTCGGTTTTGTCCCCCCACTTGCCTGTCCTTTGTTCATGGTCGAGGGTCCTATTTATAGGCTCTGGATCGATGTCGTCACCTCCGGTGAGCCGGTGACCGGATCCCTACCCACGCGGTCTGAACAATGGAGACCACCACCTTGGGCGGACTGAAGGAGGAGGCCGCCCGGCTTGGGCGGTCTGAAGTAGGAGGCCGCCCGCCTTGGGCGGTCTGATGAAGGAGCCCGCCCGGCTCGGGCGGTCTGATGAAGGAGGCCGCCCAGTTTGGGCGGTCTGAAGAAGGAGGCCGCCCGCCTCGGGCGGTCTGATGAAGGAGCCCGCCCGGTTTGGGCGGTCTGAAGAAGGAGGCTGCCCGCCTCGGGTGGTCTGATGAAGGAGGCCGCCCGGTTAGGGCGGTCTGAAGAAGGAGGCCGCCCACCTCGGGCGGTCTGATGAAGGAGGCCGCCCGGTTTGGGCGGTCTGAATAATGAGGACGCCCGCCTTGGGCGGTCTGAAGAAGAAGGCCGCCCGCCTTTGGGCGGTCTGAAGGAGAAGGTCGCCCGCCTTTGGGCGGTCTGAAGGAGAAGGCCGCCCGCCTTTGGGCGGTCTGAAGGAGAAGGCCGCCCGCCTTTGGGCGGTGTGAAGGAGAAGGCCGCCCGCCTTTGGGCAGTCTGAAGGAGAAGGCCGCCCGCCTTTGGGCGGTCTGAAGGAGAAGGCCGCCCGCCTTTGGTCGGTCTGAAGGAGAAGGCCGCCCGCCTTTGGGCGGTCTGAAGGAGAAGGCTGCCCTCCTTTGGGCGGTCTGAAGGAGAAGGCCGTCCGCCTTTGGGCGGTTTGAATGAGAAGGCCGCCCGCCTTTGGGCTGTCTGAAGGAGAAGGCCGCCCGCCTTTGGGCGGTCTAAAGGAAGGAGATCGCCCCTGCTGGGCGGCCTGAAGAAGGAGTTCGCCCCTGCTGGGCGGATAGGAGATCCATAGCCGCATGACCTGCAGGAGAAACGCAGAAAAAATCTCCTCGAGAAGGATCGCCGATTTCTGGGTAAACATTGCTTATGAACCATTGTGTTTAATTTTTTTCCAAGTGTTTTAGGAGGAAGGATACCCAGTTCAATGTTAAATATTTATTTTTTTCATATTGTTGTAGGATCAATCATTATCACTTGGAGCAATGGAGTCAGATAATGTGGAAATTCCTTCATCTATGCCAGAATATGGTATTGTATTCTATCCAAAAATGTTCATTCATGTGCATTGTATTGCTTGCGCACTCAATAGTTATTCCATATTGATTATTAAATTTCTCATGTAGATGTGACTTCTTTCTTTCAAACAAACATTATATTTGCATCAAAGGAAGATTTGATTGATTGAGCACGTAAGGTTGGAAGGAGTCTATGTTATGTTGTCACAATTTTAAGTTCTGATAAAGTCACCGGTAGACCACGTCCACGTGTTCTACTAGGTTGCGATAGAGCCGGTCATTTTCGTGAAAACCCTAAACAAGTAGACAAAACAAGCGTAAGAGTACTTCAAAAAAGTGTGGTTGCCCGTTTCAAGTAAGAGCTCAAAAGGACACGCTTGTGGATGAATGGACCGTTGAAGTGTTGTGTGGTAGGCACAATCATGAATCTGTACATTTGGAGGCGCATTCATATGCAGGCAGGTTGGATAAAAATGAGGAGAAGATTGTTGGAAATATGTATGCATCCGAGGTTAAACCGCGTAAAATACTTTCTTCTTTAAAGAAAAATAATGCAGACAATAGTACAACAATTAGAACCATATACAATCACAGAGAAATGGTTCATAAGCAAGAGTTGGGAGGTAGGACCCCCATTCAATTTCTCTTCCAATGTGTTACAGATGCTGGTTATGTCTGCTATAATAGAGTGAAGGCGGATGGGAAACAACTAGAGAGCTTATTTTTTGCACATCCTATGTCTATTAAACTATGGCGTATGCTTCCATCTGTTTTTCAATTGGATTGCACGTACAAAACGAATCGATATCGGATGCCTTTATTATCGATCGTTGGAGTCACGTCTACATGTCAATCATTTTTTGGAGCATTTATTTTTATGTCGGATGAGACAGAATATAGCTACCGTTGGGCACTTGACTGTTTCAAATCAATTCTAGATTCATGCTCTTTACCACTTGTTATGATCACAGATAGAGAGTTGGCACTAATGAATGCTATTAAGATCATTTTTCTCCATTCCAAAAATTTATTATGCCAGGTTCACATTAATAGAAATATCTTGGCACATTGCAGAAAGTTATTTACCAAAGGTGTGGAGTGTGATCATTTTTTGGGTAAATGACAAATGTTAATGAATGCTGAAGCTGAGGTACAGTTCAACATGGAGTTCAATCAACTGCTCATTGGCTATGCGGAAAAGTACCCAAAGGTATTCTCCTATATTGTAAGCACATGGATTGAGCCATATAAGGAGTACTTTGTTTCATCTTGGACAGACAAATTTTTACACTTAGGGAATGCTACTACAAATCCGCGGGTGGAAACTGGGCACTCACAACTGAAAAAATATCTAGAGGTATGCATTGGCAACTTAACAACTGTCTGGAAAAAGTTTGATCAAATGATTAACTTGCAACATACTGAAATAAAGAGATCTTTTGGTCATAGTATGATTCAAGTTAGCACTTTATATACTGGCCCACTTTACACAAACCTTGTGTAACATCCCCCAAATAACTAGACCCCTAGAGTGGTTTTCTCATGACTAGGTCATGAGAAAACCTTAGGAAGCTTGAAGAGACCACTTGGCCTTAGCCAAGAAGAAGGAAACCACAGTGGTCTGCAAATAGCAATTTCTAGTTAACAAGCATAGGGTTGGACTTAAGGGCCTCACCTTGACCCTTTGACCCCATCATGACATACCTAACCTATTAAGGGGTCCCTTAGAGCACTAAGGACCCATTGAGGTCAAACAAATAGGCCATATTGATCAAAGTCAACCCTAAACTCAAATTGGTCAAAGTAACCTAATTAGGGTCAATTAACCTCCACCATGCCAAATTGATCCTACCTAGACCTTCCTAACCCTTAAGGGAGTCCAATGGGTCATAATCCACCCATTTGGGCCCAAATGGTTAAATTGACCAAAGTCAACTCAAGCTTAATTTAGGTCAAATTACCCTAATTTGACCTAATCAAGCCCAATCCACTTGGGCTAGGCCCAATTGGAGTAGCCCATTAGCTTTGGGAGGCTGATAATCACCAGGAATACCACTCAATTTCTGTAAATGGTGACTAGGAGAGAGAAATCTCATTTTCCCCAAAAATGGAGGAGAGAGAAAGAGAGGGATTAATGACATTCATGGCCAAGGGAGGCCAATTGATCTCCCCATTGATGGAGATTCATCTCCTCTGGATGTTACAAGAATTTTAAGGGGGTTTTCAGCCCACATGGGGGCTGAATTCGAAGGTTTCCACCATGGCCGAAAATGGCCATTAATGGCAATTGATGCCATGACCCTCCCTCTCCCCAAATTGGCTAACTTAAAACCATCAGAGGACTGGGAGGATTGTTTTCCCCCATTCACTTGAAGGAATCGAGCCTGTTGGTGTGGAGGATGCAATGGCTCCAAGAGCTTCAAGGTTGGTCATGGCCAACAAGAGATCGGCAAGGAATCACCCCTCCACACAGGTCTGGTTCTTCTCCTCTCTCCCTGTGGATAGATCCCATAAAGTTGGCTGCAAGGATAGGGGCCAATTGGTCCCCAATCGAGTAGGCCGAAAGCTCCACTTTTGGAGCTTTAATTCCGCCTCCAAACCCCTGTTTCGGCCACCTCCGGCCGGCCAACCACCTCTAATCGCCGGCCACCACCTCAACGAAGGTGGTGGTGGAATTGGCCGGCCGGGGAGGCGCTTAGGTGGCCGGGAAAACAAGGATGAAGGAGCTCCAGGTGCGGTTAATCCTGGCCTTCAGCCAGAGGAAGAAGACAAGCGAATGTCGTCCGTTCTGCTTCAAGATCTGTGCAAGATCTTTATATTAAATGTTATGATATATATATTTCTGTCACATATTTTGCTGTGCATAGTTTAGTTTATTAAAAATACTGAGCCGTCAGATCTGTCGATCTGAGTAGAAGAAATTCGTCGAGTTGTAGGTCGAGTTCGTCGAACTGATAGCTGAGTTCGTCGAACTGAACCCGGAGTTCGTCGAACGTAATAAATTCACTAAACTGATAGTTGAGTTCGTCGAACTGAACCCAGAGTTCGTCGAACGAAATTAATTCACCGAACTGATAGTTGAGTTCGTCGAACTGAACCCGGAGTTCGTCGAACGAAATTAATTCACCGAACTGATAGGTGAGTTCGTCGAATTGAACCCGGAGTTCGTCGAACGTAATTAATTCACCGAACTGATAGTTAAGTTCGTCGAACTGAACCCGGAGTTCGTTGAACGAAATTAATTCACCGAACTGATAGTTGAGTTCGTCGAACTGAACCTGGAGTTCGTCGAACAGAATTAATTTGCCGAACTGAATTAATTCGTCGAACTGAATTAATTCATCGAACTGAATATGGAGTTCGTCGAACTAAATCTGGAGTTCGTCGAACTGAGATATGATCTGCTGAACTGGCTGGAGAATTGATTTCGTCGAACTGAAGCACGACGTTCGTCGAACGCAGATCGGATTTCGTCGAAGGCAAATCGGATTTAGTCGAACGCAGAGAATTGAAATTTTCCTAAGTTTCAACACATTTTGCAATTCTTCCTGCAGTATTCTATTTTAATTATTAGAAATACTAGAACCCCTCAAATGAAAAAGTGTCCAACATAAATGTTGTATCCATTGGTGTCTAGTTTAAGTGAAAATTTATTTCAGGTTAATAGGGGCAATATAGCCCCCTGTGGAGTCATTTTGCTAGGACTGGTCCCTAGGGTAGGGCAGTCACAAATTCTTGAATATCTTTCTACTGGTAAATGGTATGGCCCTGAAATTTAAAACATAGGCTATTTACACCTACCCACACATCATACCCAAAGATGGAAATTTTAGGAGAACCTTTTTCTAAGGTTTTTGTAATAATTTCATAAATTAAATATTAATTAATTATTGGGTCAAATGATCTCCAATGCCCTCCAAATTTTGGTGGGTACTTCTTAGGGTTATCACATGACCTTGGTAAAAATCTCAGCCCAATTGGGACTGATTTAGTTTGGAAATTGGTTAACCTAAGTTGGGTATAATTGGGTCAAAGGTGTATTTGTTGGTGTTAGATGGTCAAAACTCATCACCATGATGTGAAACCTTGGCCACTGGTTTAGGATCCCCTAAAACACCTTTATGAGTAAGATGGGGTGGTGTAGAGGTGGATATGCCCTAGGACCCTAGATTTACCCCTTAGGGTGCATATAGAGCTTTGTGAAGGACATGTGGTCAAAATCTATAGAATGGCCATGGAATTTCAGAGATATGTTCATGGGGTGTGATTATGCTCTAGGTAATTTTATAAGAATTTCAGGAACACTTTTTCCCCTATGAATTAGGTTATAACCTTTTGGGGGCACTTTCCTATAAGAGAAATTTACATGCTTAGTTTATCTTGGATCTTGATGAAAGTTTGGTAGTGCCCATATAATCATGATATAAACCTCTGGTATTTTTTGTACAATTTTTGAATTGATTTAATTAGTACTTGATTCACAAGTCATCCATTTTGCCCTAGGATTGTGATAACTAAAGAAGGGCCCAATTCTCTCTAGAAAATTGTGAAACTTGGTGATAGGACATTTTAGTGCATTAGAAAGCTCTGTGAGTTTTTGTATAATTTTTGGAATCATTTATCAGTATGTTACTTCACAATGTTCCCTAGTTTGGATTTATTTGAAATATTTATTTATGAGACTTGATGGATTTTATAAATTATGAAACTCTGTCAGTAAGCTTTTCTGATCATTATAGAGGTCTGGTAATTTTACCATAATTTGTGGCCAAGTATTTTTGGTGGTTCCTTCTTTAATTTCTAATTTGGGGTAATTATTCAATATTATAATTAGAGGCCAACCCCTTACTGCAAAATTGTGATATTCTGTATTTACTGTTATTTTGACATCATAGATTTTCCATAATTTTATGGGGCCCATAGCATAAGAGGATTTTATACTTCATGTTCAATTTCATGCTTGGCCAATGTTGGAGAAATTAAAATAAATGCCAAATAAATAAGAGAATTTATGAATCTATGGATTTAGTCATATAATGTCATGATAGACTCCCAGTAATAATCTTGGGCCAATTGAATGAGTATTTGGATTACCTCCTTTTATACAACTCATATAACACATTTGGTCTGCGTATAGTAAAACTATGAAATTTGAGAATCAAGTGGATCCTTAGGAGGGAATGGGAGGTAAGTGGTTTACCTAGTTTAGTTGAGAAGGTGTGATGGTCAACAAGAAGGATTATAGATGGTAAAGGTGTGCTTGATGAGTTAGAGGTAAGCTGTACTCGGGATCGACAAAAGATCGTTTTGGAAAGTCATAAGTCACTTAGGGTTAATCCAAGAGTAATGACAAGGAGGGTATTCTTACGGGTAGTTACCAATAACATTAAATGCCTTGGAAAGGGAGTCTTGGGGTGTCATCCCATTATAGTTCCTAGTACCTTAGCGAGCCTCTTACAGGGTAATGCTCGGGAAGTCCAAGATTAACACTAAACTATTGGAGTAAGGTGTTGTGCAAGATTATCTTAAATATACACTCACCCACACCCTGTTGTTATGGGTTGTTTGTTGGTATGGTTTTACGAGCGGTGGGCTCGGTTGTTGTAGGTGCGGACGGGTTGGTTCGGCGAGCCGGTGGCTCGGAAGGCTATTGTGACGGGCAGGTTAGCCCGGTGAGCTCATGGCTCAGATATAGATGGTAAATAGGTTTGCATGTGCATAAAGGTGGTGGGTCTTCGGTATTGGACGGACATTAACACCGACGTCAATACGTTGACTCGGCTAGTGTGGAATTTGCACTTAGCCATAAAAGTCTGGTGGTCCAGCCAGTAAGAGTACGCAGATGCTCCGCGGTCTTGCGTTGAGGCGTACGATAGGTCTAGGTTAGGTAGTGTGAATACCAACCTAGAGGTGGGCGAGGCCCAACCCACCGCTTTTGTTTGCCACTACGGGAGTATCCTGGGAGTCTTGCTAGCTCCAAAAAGGGGGAACTAAAGGTCTGTGTGCATTGAGTCGAAGTGTGTGAGTTGCACTTGTATGAAAATATTATTAAACTGCATAACTCTGCATGGCATGGAATAATCATTGCATTTCAACCCATACCCCTATCGTTTAAATTGGTTATGGGACTTTTTATACGATAGGCCTTGCTAAATGACCCCTTGGTCTATAGGTTTGTGAGCATTCCTATAAATCAATGGTTACTTTTCTATTATGTACCTGCTTTACTTACTGTTCTTTACTTGCTCTTTACCTTGCTTTATATTACTGCTTCAATTGTATATATACACATGTGTAGTTGTAGCCATTTCCTGTAGACAAGATCTGTCGTCACTGCTTTGTTTTATACCCCTTGTTTTCCTCCGCTTCATCCTCCCACATGGTGCCTAGGAGCCATTGGGGGTGGGGTGGGGAACATAAGGCTTAGTCTTTTTAACTAACGGTCAGTGGACCATATTGTTTTAGGGGACCGAGGAGATGCAGTAGCATCAGAGGCCGGTGCAGATGGAGGCGGGACACTCTAGCACAGGAGCAACAATTTCAAGACCAGTGAGTGATTAGTTGTTTGCTTCTGCGAGTGATTTTTTAGTGATGATATAATGTACTGGCACGAGCCCTTATTATTGTTACCTTTTTATTCAGTTATATCTGTGGACATTCACCATTTATGGTTTTATATATAGCATGTGATTTGTGGACTTAAACTTATATTTGTTCGTTTATTCTTTTCTTCTTCTGTGATCGATATGGCTGGTAGGATCGGCGCTTTGTAGTGGCGACCTTTTCGCGTGTTGGTGTCACCACAAAGCGGCGGTTCTGGGCATAAGACCCAGTTTTGTCGAAAAAAGGGGTCTTACAAACTGGTATCAGAGAAAACCTCGATCCGAAGAAAAGAAGTCCACAAACCTTGGGTCACCCCGCGCGAGTTTAGTTTGAGGACAAACTAAGCAACGGAAGCAATGGTGTGCCCATATGGGGAAATCACATGAAAAAGTCCACTTTTAACTGAATCTTTTGACAAGTTTTCTTTTGTAGCCTGCGACGAACCCTGCCCCCGGCAGGGAATACCTCCGGCTGCAAAGATCTCTTTAGATTGTCCTTTAGTCAACGAGTTAGATTTAAACTCCACTAGGACACTTGACTTACCATGACAATTTATACCACGTCCTAGTCTGAAATAGATCGTAGGTATGAATTTGGTGAAGGTACAAGGATATCCCAAAGATGCTAGAGAAAGAGAGATTGACACAAAGTAGAATGGTATGGGACTCGTAGACTCAACCTTCGTACTGGTGACATGATTACATTGAGACAACCACCACACTAAGCACCAAGGTTCAGATAAGAATCCAAGTGCAGAAGAGATCCGTTTGAGATTGTCACATGTTGACCCTGATAGGAGTGTCGTAGAAGGTACCTGGAAGAGTCTAAGGTGTGGAGTATACCAATGAGACTCAAGATAGAACACCAAGTCTATGGTTGTGTGCCCTAAGAATTGTTTGCATACTTGGAATGAATATAACATGGTGATGTCGAAGATACTTAGCCCAAAATAAATAGTGGCTTATCTTTTGTTTATTGGGGCTTACCTTTTGTTTATTGGGCAAATTAATGACTGACTTGGGTTTCCCTTGGATTTAATTTAGAAAAGTGCTACGTCGTGAGCATAATGATTTTGAAGTCGATCTTATTCGATGTTGCTCGGGCAAGGATGAGATAGGGTAAAAGTAGGTCTGGAATGATGATCTGAAGTATTACCAGGACAATGAAAGGACATCGTGATCAAGCAATGACTTAACCTTAGTTGCATCATTGGAAATGTAAAGTCGCCAGGATTAATCACTTAGGGGTGCCGATGTCCCATTCTAGAAGTTGAGGATGGAAACTAGGTCCTACAAATTGTAGTTATATTTGAAAGTTCTAGTAGTTTGGGGCTTTCGGAAGTGATTAACTTATGATTCGTTTTAAATCACACCCTATCATGGTAGAAAATTTTAACTACAATAATAGTCATTATACCTTTGGAGCTATGATGATGAATAACCAGGAATCTTAGACGATGGCTTGTGGGATTTAGAATATAGTGTTTGAGTTTACTATGATAAGAACGATCTAAGTTTATCTTACTTTGGACCATCCGAAAGTGATCAAGACTAGCATATGTGGAAGTGATAGGAATTCGGTGAAATAAACATGATGATATTTCTTTGATGAAATTGGCTTGTGAAAAACCTTAGGGTTTCAAAAGATTTTTACCTGTATACCTTATGAATCAACCTCCACATAGAAAGTAATTGATAGTCATCTTCAAACATTGATACTAGTGTTGGTTGGTTAACATATGTTCATAAGATCCATGTGTACACCCCCTTAAATTCTGAGGATAATTGGGACACTTGATGATGCGATCAGTCCCATTAAATGATAAGAATTGAATAAAATCATAAAGTTGATTTGGTTGAAGACTCTGGCGTACTCGTAGGAATAAGAACCTGATTGTGTAGAGAAGTTTTTTTATAGAGTCGATGCCTACCCACATAAATGAGAAATATAGTCATCGAAAAAATGGTGTATTGCGGAATGTATATTTCCCCGGAATGAGGAAAGACAACATAAGTTTTGTGACGCACCGAGAGGCTTGTTAGTTGGTGAAGGCCAAGTGCAAGAATCTGTGGGGAACTGCTATAGTCACTGCCCATGTTAGGGAGTGGAAGCTCGAGGATAGATTGATCAGGATAGCTAGGTTCACCCTGGGTTGGAAGGACGCTCTCATTGGTGTTTGATGGGATTTGTTGAGCAGTTTGTCCATTATCGTGGTGTGACCAGGACGACCGTGTCAGATCGGGATGAACGGTTGACGTCCAAAGGGTGAAAATCAGCCCAGGCTTATCTCGGCTCTTGGTTGACGTTCAGCATAACTTTCCACCCTCAGAGGGATGGAGGCACATGACTCCACTATCTTGGATCCAGGATGAGGATCCCAAGGCACTCGGCTCGGAATTTATGGAGGACATAGATACCCAGGTGCGACTGATTTGAGTTAGGATGTTGGGAACCAGAGCTGCCAGGTCAGGTATTACGATGCGTGGTATCGTCTAGTAGAGTTCTAGGTTGGAGACCGGGTGTTCCGGAAGATACGTCTGATGCAGGGAGTCTTGCGGGTTCGCAGGCGGAAGAAGCTCAGTCTGAGATAGATGGGGCTCTACAGGATCCTGGAGTGGATCAGCCCGTTGGCTTATAGACTGGAGTTGCCACCGGAGTTAGCGGGATTGCACAACGTCTTCCATGTCTCCTCCTTTAGGAGAGCTCTACTACGGTCGGAGCAGCAAATTTCTACTATAGATGACCCGGTAGCCTCCGATCGATTGATTCACCTGGAGCCAGTCCGGATAGACGACACCGAGATGAGAGCCTTGCGGCGCAAGGAGGTCTCGCTGGTCAAGGTCCTGTGGATAAATCATGGATAAGAGAAGCTTATCAGGGGACCACTAGAACTGATGCAGCAAAAGTATCCGGAGCTTTTGCTTCAGGAATAATTAGTCTCTTATGGGATGTTACATACAATCACTTGCGGTAGAAACCCCGCAGGACTAACCTGAATTTCGGGGACAAAATTATTTTTTTGTTTATTGGATTTGTAACATCCCCCAAACAACTAGACCCCTAGAGTGGCTTTTTCATGACTAGGTCATGACAAAACCCTAGGAAGCTTGAAAAGACCACTTGGCCTTAGCCAAGAAGAAGGAAACCACAGTGGTCTGCAAATAGCAATTTCCAGTTAACAAGCATAGGGTTGGACTTAAGGGCCTCACCTTGACCCTTTGACCACACCATGACATACTTAACCTATTAAGGGGTCCCTTAGAGCACTAAGGACCCATTGGGGTCAACCAAAGAGGCCAAATTGATCAAAGTCAACCCTAAACCCAAATTGGTCAAAGTAACCTAATTAGGGTCAATTGACCTCCACCATGCCAAATGGACCCTACCTAGACCTTCCTAACCCTTAAGGGAGTCCAATGGGTCATAATCCACCCATTGGGGTCAACCCAAATGGTCAAATTGACCAAAGTCAACTCAAGCTTAATTTAGGTCAAATTGACCTAATTTGACCTAATCAAGCCCAATCCACTTGGGCTAGGCCCAATTGGAGTAGCCCATTAGCTTTGGGAGGCTGATAATTACCAGGAATACCACTCAATTTTTGTAAATGGTGACTAGGAGAGAGAAATCTCATTTCCCCCAAAAATGTAGAGAGAAAGAGAGGGATTAATGGCATTCATGGCCAAGTAAGGCCAATTGATCTCCCCATTGATGGGGATTCATCTCCTCTGGATGTTACAAGAATTTTAAGGGGGGTTTCAGCCCACATGGGGGCTGAATTGGGAGGTCTTCACCATGGCCGAAAATGGCCATTAATGGCCTTCATTGCAATTGATGCCATGGCCCTCCCTCTCCCCAAACTGGCTAACTAAAAACCATCAGAGGACTGGGAGGATTGTTTTCCCCCATTCACTTGAAGGAATATAGCCTGTTGGTGTGGAGGATGCAATGGATCCAAGAGCTTCAAGGTCGGCCATGGCCAACAAGAGATCGGCAAGGAATCACCCATCCATACAGGTCTGGTTCTTCTCCTCTCTCCCTGTGGATAGATCCCATCAAGTTGGCTGCAAGGATTGGGTTCAATTGGTCCCCAATCAAGTAGGCCGAAAGTTCCACTTTTGGAGCTTTAATTCCGCCTCCATACCCCTGTTTCGGCCACCTCCGGCCGGCCAACCACCTCTAATTGTCGGCCACCACCTCAACGAAGGTGGTGGTGGCATTGGCCGGCCGGGGCGGCGCTTAGGTGGTCGGGAAAACAAGGATGAAGGAGCACCAGGTGCTGTTAATCCTGGCCTTCAGCCAGAGGAAGAAGACAAGCGAATGCCGTCCGTTCTGCTTCAAGATATTTATATTAAATGTTATGATATATATATTTCTGTCACATATTTTGCTGTGCATAGTTTAGTTTATTAAAAATACTGAGCCTTGGGATCTGTCGATCTGAGTAGAAGAAATTCGTCGAGCTGTAGGCCGAGTTCGTCAAACTCATAGTTGAGTTTGTCGAACTAAACCCGGAGTTCGTCGAACGTAATTAATTCACCGAACTGATAGTTGAGTTTGTCGAACTTAACCCGGAGTTTGTCGAACGAAATTAATTCACCGAACTGATAGTTGAGTTCGTCGAACTGAACCCGAAGTTCGTCGAACGAAATTAATTCACCAAACTGATAGTTGAGTTCATCGAACTGAACCCGGAGTTCGTCGAACGTAATTAATTCACTAAACTGATAGTTGAGTTCGTCGAATTGAACCCGGAGTTCGTCGAACAAAATTAATTCACCGAACTGATAGTTGAGTTCGTCGAACTGAACCCGGAGTTCGTCGAACGGAATTAATTCGCCGAACTGAATTAATTTGTCGAACTGAATTAATTCGTCGAACTGAATCTGGAGTTCGTCGAACTGAATCTGGAGTTCATCGAACTAAATTTGGAGTTCGTCGAACTGCGAGATTATCTGCTGAGCTGGCTGGAGAATTGATTTCGTCTAACTGAAGCACGACGTTTGTCGAACGCAGATCGGATTTCGTCGAACGCAGATCTGATTTCGTCGAACGCAGAGAATTGAAATTTTCCTAAGTTCCAACACATTTTGCCATTCTTCCTGCAGTATTCTAGTTTAATTATTAGAAATACCAGAACCCCTCAAATGAAAAAGTGCCCAACATGAATGTTGTATCCCTTGGTGTCTAGTTTAAGTGAAAATTTATTTCAGGTTAATAGGGGAACTATAGCCTCCTGTGGAGTCATTTTGCTAGGACTGGTCCCTAGGGTAGGGCAGTCACAAATTCTTAAATATCTTTCTACTGGTAAATCGTATGGCCCTGAAATTTAAAACATAGGCTATTTACACCTACCCACACATCATACCCAAAGATGGGAATTTTAGGAGAACCTTTTTCTAAGGTTTTCGTAGTAATTTCATAAATTAATTATTAATTAATTATTGGGTCAAATGACCTCCAATGCCCTCCAAATTTTGGTGGGTACTTCTTAGGGTTATCAATTGACCCTGGTAAAAATCTTAGCCCAATTTGGACTGATTTAGTTTGGAAATTGGTTAACCTAAGTTGGGTCTAATTAGGTCAAAGGTGTATTTGTTGGTGTTAGATGGTCAAAACTCATCACCATGATGTGAAACCTTGGCCACTAGTTTATGATCCCCTAAAACACCTTCATGAGTAAGATGGGGTGGTGTAGAGGTGGATATGCCCTAGGACCCTAGATTTACCCCTTGGGGTGCATATAGAGCTTTGTGAAGGACATGTGGTCAAAAGCTAAAGAATGGCCATGGAATTTAGGAGATATGTTCATGGGGTGTGATTATGCTCTATGTAATTTTATAAGAATTTTAGGAACACTTTTTCCCCTATGAATTAGGTTATAACCTTTTGGGGCACTTTCCTATAAGAGAAATTTAAATGCTTAGTTTATCTTGGATCTTGATGAAAGTTTGGTAGTGCCCATATAAGCATGATATAAACCTCTGGTATTTTTTGTACAATTTTTGAATTGATTTAATTAGTACTTGATTCACAAGTCATCCATTTTGCCATAAGATTGTGATAACTAAATAAGGACCCAATTCTCTCTGTAAAATTGTGAAACTTGATGATAGGATATTTTAGGGCATTAGAAAGCTCTGCGAATTTTTGTATAATTTTTGAATCATTTATCAGTAGGTTACTTCACAATTTTCCCTAGTTTTGATTTATTTGAAATATTTATTTATGGGACTTGATGGTTTGTATAAATTATGAAACTCTGTCAGTAAGCTTTTTTGATCATTATATAGGTCTGATAATTTTACCATAATTTGTGGACAAGTATTTTTGGTGGTTTCTTCTCTAATTTCTAATTTGGGGTAATTATTCAATACTATAATTAGAGGCCAACTCCTTACTGCAAAATTGTGATATTCTGTATTTACTGTTATTTTGACATCATAGATTTTCTATAATTTTATTGGGCCCATAGCATAAGAGGATTTTATACTTCATGTTCAATTTCATGCTTGGCCAATGTTGGAGAAATTAAAATAAATGCCAAATAAATAAGGGAATTTATGAATCTATGGATTTAGTCATATAATGTCATGATAGACTCCCAGTAATAATCTTGGGCCAATTGAATGAGTATTTGGAGTACCTCATTTTATACAACTCATATAGCACATTTGGTATGAGTATAGTAAAACTGTGAAATTTGAGAATCAAGTGGATCCTTAGGAGGGAATGGGGGGTAAGTGGTTTACCTAGTTTAGTTGAGAAGGTGTAATGGTCAATAAGAAGGATTATAGATGGTAAAGGTGTGCTTGATGAGTTAGAGGTAAGCTGTACTCGGGATCGACAAAAGATCGTTTTGGAAAGTCATAAGTCACTTAGGGTTAATCCAAGAGTAATGACAAGGAGGATATTCTTACGGGTAGTTACCAATAACATTAAATTCCTTGGAAAGGGAGCCTTGGGGTGTCATCCCATTATAGTTCCTAGTACCGTAGCGAGCCTCTTACAGGGTAATCCTCGGGAAGTCCAAGATTAACCCTAAATTGTAGGAGTAAGGTGTTGTGCAAGATTAAATTAAATATACACTCACCCACACCCTGTTGTTATGGGTAGTTTGTTGGTCTGGTTTTACGAGCGGTGGGCTCAGTTGTTGTAGGTGCGGACGGGTTGGTTCGGCGAGTCGGTGGCTCGGAAGGCTATTGTGACGGGCAGGTTAGCCCGGTGAGCTCATGGCTCAGATATAGATGGTAAATAGGTTTGCATGTGCATAAAGTTGGTGGGTCTTCGGTATTGGACGGCCATTAACACCGACGTCAATACGTTGACTCGGCTAGTGTGGAATTTGCACTTAGCCATAAAAGTCTGGTGGTCCAGCCAGTAAGAGTATGCAGATGCTCCGCGGTCTTGCGTTGAGGCGTACGATATGTCTAGGTTAGGTAGTGTGAATACCAACCTAGAGGTGGGCGAGGCCCAACCCACCGCTTCTGTTTGCCACTACGGGAGTATCCTGGGAGTCTTGCTAGCTCCAAAAAGAGGGAACTAAAGGTCTGTGCGCATAGAGTCGAAGTGTGTGAGTTGCACTTGTATGAAAATATCATTAAACTGCATAACTCTACATGTCATGGCATAATCATTGCATTTCAACCCCTACCCCTATCGTATAAATTGGTTATGAGACTTTTTATACGATAGGCCTCGCTAAACGACCCCTTGGTCTATAAGTTTGTATGAACATTCCTATAAATCAATGGTTACTTTTCTATTATGTACCTGCTTTACTTACTGTTCTTTACTTGTTGTTTACCTTGCTTTATATTACTGCTTCAATTGTCTATATACACATGTGTAGTTGTAGCCATTTCCTGTAGACAAGATCCGCCGTCGTCTGCTTTGTTTTATACCCCTTGCTGTCCTCCGCTTCATCCTCCCAAATGGTGCCTAGGAGCCATTGGGGGTGGGGTGGGGAACATAAGGCTTAGTCTTTTTGACTAACGGTCAGTGAACCATATCATTTTAGGGGACCGAGGAGACGCAGTAGCATCAGAGGCCGGTGCAGATGGAGGCGGGACAGTCTAGCACGGGAGCAGCAATTTTAAGACCAGTGAGTGATTAGTTGTTTGCTTCTGCGAGTGATTTTATAGTGATGATATGATGTACTGGGCACGAGCCCTTATTATTGTTACCTTTTTATTCAGTTATATATGTGGACATTCACCATTTATGATTTTATATATAGTATGTGATTTGTGGACTTGAACTTATATTTGTTTGTTTATTCTTTTTTTATTCTGTGATCGATATGGACGGCAGGATCGGCGCTTTGTAGTGGCGAACTTCCCGTGTGTTGGTGTCACCGCAAAGCGGCGGTTCTGGGCATAAGACCCGGTTTTGTAGAAAAAAATGGGGTCTTACACCTTGTTGGTTGTGTGTCACTTAGTGCTATTAAATTCATCAAAGAGGAAGAAGATAAAGTGAGGTCCTCAAACTATTGTCAAGCATGGGAGTGTGCACACAAGAAAAGGTATTCTATGGGATTACCTTGTGCCCATGAGTTAGTCTCATATATTACGCAATCGACATCATTCCCTTTATGCATGATACATCGTCATTGGAAGCAGTTATCATTGAAGGAAACATGTGTACCTTTTTCAAACGATATTGCATCAGAGTTTGAAGTAATTAACAAAAGATTTAATGAAACAAGCATGGAACAAAGACAAGAAATAAAGAGAAAATTGAGATAGTTAATGGATCCAACTTCAACACAAACAATAGAGCCTCAAGTTCCATTGAGTTTAAAAGGAAGGCCGAGGGGGAGCTATAAAAAATTAAGAGATGATCATAAATCTACTAAACGTGACCCATCTCAGTTTGAGCATATTTTGATGTCCGAAAATGTAGCGGTGCAAAAACAAATTTCAAAGAAAAAAGTGACAAGTAAAAGAACGGGCTACCATCTAAGGAAACATACACTAACTACATCACAACGTTTCTTTATTGAAGTGTGTAAGCAATTTCCAATATATTTAGCAGAGCACATCAAAGAGGTATCTGATGTAATGGGTGATGGCCATTGTGGTTTCCGTGTGGTTGCACGAGCATTAGAGATGAGTGAAAATTGGGCACAAGTGAGGTTGGACCTTATCAATGAACTCAAGGTTAAAGTGAGTATGTATGTTAAAATTTTTGGGGATGAATGATTGCAAGAGTTGATGTCTTCTCTTCAATGTACGGAAATACCAGCACCCCCAAATAAATGGATGTCAATGTCAGATATGGGACTTGTGAGTTTTTCATGCTATAATATAGCTTTTATCCAAGTTGCTCAATTTCAAAGTCTCACTTTTCTGCTGTTGAATTCACCACCGCCGCCAACACAAAGGCTAGTTGCAATGAGTTACATAGATGACAATCATTTCGTGCATTTGGTGATGCATGAAGGGTGTCCACTACCTTATATTGTCTCCTCTTGGAGAAAGTTCTGTGATCCAATTGCAAGTACATGGGAGGACAAATACATTGCACGAGTACAAATTCCAAATCAACAAAAATCTACAACATGCGAGATAGTAGATTTGGGTGGCATTTAAGGTATAAATTATTTTTTAGCTTTTTGAAGTTTAACATTTTATGGAATAAAAATTTCGATTAAATACAATATCTAATTTTATTTATTGATTGCAGGTTCGCTTCAATTGACGAAGATGATGAACGATAAAGAGGATGCTTTCAAATTTTTGAATTCAAGATTTTTTGGGTGGAATTACATCTTTTATATTTTTCTTGAATTACATCTGTTTTGTAATGTTAGCTAATGTAATATGTTATATATGTTCTACTAATATATTAGTAGTTGATTGCTTTAAATTTTTTTTTTTTAAATTTTTATATTGTTATGCACATAACAATTTAGTCTATATATAGCCGATTTTGAATTAATATTGTTTGTATATAGTAAAGATTTGTATATAGCCAAACATGGTCTATATATAACAATGCCCTAAAAAAAGATAGAAGCTAAGTAGATAGAACAACGAAGAGGACGAAGATTTTTTCCTATGTACATAAAGTGAATGAACGGGGTGCCGTTAGAATTGTCGGTTCTGGCATTCGAGTAGCGGTGCCGTGGCTTCCCGAACTCCTCATAATGCTTTCGCGACCGCCGGCCACATCTATTCACAGGTTTTTGATTTTTTTTGTAGTGGCGATCATATAACAACATGCATCTATCACTGATGTGCATAAAGTGACAAAATTAATGTGCCTTTATTACCACTATTTTTTTTCATTGATTGTCAAGGCAAACTAAATTACAATTACTTTGGTGATGTTATATTGTTCGACACAAGTTGCTTAATTTTAGCTTGTACTTTATTTGAAGTTCTGAACCATCTTTGACAAAATAATATTATTGGAGTCAGTTTCATTGCAATATTTTTAAGATTTAACAGTAGAAGACAATCGCAAACAGTTTTTACATATCATGATTAGGTTATAGCCAAAAAAGTGCCATTAAAATCCCTGCGTTCAATTTTTTTTTAAAAAAATTGCTCCTTATTTTATAGATGTTTGAACAATTGCGATTGTGAGGAAGAATTGGAAAGAAAGTAGGAAATGCATGCAAAAGAAAATTTAGAAAGCAATAATATTTTTACAAAATAAAGAAGAAATATTGTACAACATTCAATAAATTTGTCTTTGATCAGATATTCAACATAATAGAGTGAGTACCAATAATATTTTAAATGGATATTCTTAGGTGATTGTTATCCGCACTACAATTTTGGCTATACGCACTCTTTTTGTATGAGTTATTACGCGCATTTTGGAAATATATCTTGTGCGTGCATTTTTAGAAAAAGTGTTCAACATGAAAGTTGTAGATCTCGTCGAGATATACAACTTTCATGTTGAACACTTTTCCTAAAAATGCACGCACTATAGCGAATTTTTGGAAATACGCATTTTACATGCATTTTTAGGAAAAGTATTCAAAACGAAAGTTGTAGATCTCGACGAGATCTACAACTTTCGTGTTGAACACTTTGTTGATGGAACACACTTTTCCTAAAAATGCAGGTACACGATGTATTTCCAAAAGGCGCGTAATAACTCATACAAAAAAGTGCGGATAATCAAGACTGTATTGCGGATAACAATCGCCTATTCTTAAAGATCCGTTTGGCCCAACGTTTTGGTTCCGGTGAGTTTGGGCAAAAATGTCACAATCACGAAATATGTGTTTACCATCACAAAGGTTATGACTGCCGCCAAGAAAAACTATTTTTAACATAAAAATAAATGGAGTTTCTTAGGTGCGGTCGGGCGTTCACGAACGACAGTTTATAATCATTGCAGTCATGACCGCCACCATCGTGTCAAACAAAATCTAAGTTGTGAACTCTCTTATAAATTGATTTTTGGGCTTGGGAAGAATGATTTCTTCTTGAAATCTAATGGAGAAAGAGGACAATTTTAGATGCAAACACGACATTATAACAATTCAAATGTGTCTTATTCTAAAACGATCTCAAAGTTGCACACTAAAAGATGTATGATGTTTTTGAACAAAATCTTATGCAGGGACTTGGCGGGTTAAACATTGTAGATGAGAGAAACAATATTGATGAGTCTTATATTATTTTTGTAGTAAAATTCTTTGATGGGTCCATGTCTACAAAACTATACTATGTAGAACTCTCGACATAACTAGCTCTGAAGTGGAATGCTAATGTAGGGATTTTCAGACTAAAGGTTTGTTGTGCAATCATGCCTTTAAAGTTTGTAATTTTAAGTGTATCAATCATGTTGCAAATAATTGTTTCTAAATAGGATTTTACTTAAGGCTAAGGAGGATTACTTATTTTAATAGTGTGAATGAGCATGGGGTGTCCAGATTATCTTTCAAAAATAATATTTGTCGTTTTAGGTCTCGCCATTCACGCTGAGAGCTGCTCGATAGTAAGGCTCCGTTAGGCGCAGTGCTTTTGCTCCGGCGAGTTTCGATAAAAATGTCACAATCATATAATGTATGTGTAACATCTCTGGCCTATAAATAATATGTAGCATGAGTCCGTCCAGGCCCCCACGACATACAAAATTCGCAAACCTAAATTGCTAATAATTGATACAAAAAATACATTAATCAGTTCAGAGCTGAAAAACAAACAGGAAGTTTAAACAGTACTAACAAAAAAAGTGACACTTTAAAAAGTGTCATGAATAGAGAAATGACTCCATATCGAATCTGGCGCCGATCCGTTGTGGAGTGCAATGATTTTCTTTGTTAGTATTAACGAAATCAGGGCCGTCCGATCCCATGATCGGGATCAGACGACTCATGTAGGACGGCAGTGGCGTTAAAGAATAACGCCCTGCCACCGCCGTCCGGCCGCCGGTTTGGTCTCGCCAACGCCTCCGGCCGGCTCGCCGGAGGTGGGCGTTCCTCCGGTGGTTGCTCGGTGGCCTGGCACCACCGGCGACCACTTGGGGGAGGCAATACCGGGGAGTTCATATCAGGCACCACCGAAGCTTGGTTTTCTAGCGGTGTTGTCGCCTGGATTCTTCCCGGAGAGGGCCGCCGGCCCCTCTCCGGCGAAGTGGAGCACTTCCCCCCTTTCCCCGAGAGCTCAGACGGTTGGGGAATACCTTCCATGCGTGGTGGATGCATGGAAGGTGGCGGTGGATCTCGTTGTGTTTCCTCCGGCGCCAGCAAGGCTCCATTTTTGCCAGAGCCGGTTTCGAACCTGGTTGGATGGACTTGTCCCCTTCCCTGAAGCTGAGGTGCTCCTCTTATAAAGGAGACGATAGCTCTCTCTCCTCTCTCCTCTCTTTCTCTCGGTTGAGTAGTGTGGCCGACAACCATGGTTAAGTACTGGTGGGTGACGGGTTATGACGCGGAAACAATCCCCTAGGCACAATCAAATAATACAGGGTAACAAGCGCATGAAATCTGAACAAGAAACGTAGCATAAATAAATCATATAACTGCAAAAACAACATGAAGAAATGTACCGACGTCCGTTACAGAATACACCGCGGAGAGCCGGACTCGCTCGATCCGCGGGAGAGATAATAATCTGGACTGCAATACGCTAGCACAGCGGACGCAAAAGGTTCACTGAACCTTCAACGTCGACGTCCGACGTTCAACCGCACCACCACCGGAGAAGCACCGTCGAGGCCAACTGCACCCGCGCACGCCATCGACACCAAGCCGCACCACCTGAGAGAAACACCATCAATGCCACTGCACTCCCGCATGCCTTGGCCGCCACACCCGCACCGCCGGAGAGAAACTCCGTCAAGACCACTGCACCACAGCAAGCCTTCGCCTCCACGCCTGTACGACATCATCTCCTCAGTTCACCGCCATCAAACGGTGTTGCACCAATGGCAACCACCAGCGGAACCTCTACAGGGGTCTCCCACCCCTCGCGGCACAAAGAGCAAGACGACGGCGGCGGCGACGGCGGCTCTTCCCTCCAACGCTAGCAAGGCGGGTGTGTATCAGCCTCTCACGGCTTCAGGCTGCTCTTCTCCAGGCCTTTTCTCTTCTTCCTGTGAACCGCATGCTACATTTAACTCCATGATAATATATATATATATATATATATATATAATATGCAAACATAACAGGCGCCAGTTTCCTATTTCATGCAGGAGAGAGAGAGTCTTTCTCCCCCAAAAAGGACTGCCAATTAATGGCCGCTGATTTCCAGAAACTGCCAATTAATGGCCGACAGTTTTCTTATTTTTCAAAACCGTGGCTCCCATTAATTCTAGCATCCACAAATTAACGCCATTAATAGCCGGGTTTTCCTTGCATGGAATTGCCATACGTGGCGTTTCCAAATTTGGATCCGAACCAAAAATAACAATCACCACCTTGGTTCGGGATCCGGATCCACCACCTGCACGAAGCAACAACTGCACCAAGCAACTCTGCACGCAACACCACCTCAGTCTGAGGCATCAACCGACCTGCTCCAGTCAACTCATCTCTGCTCTGGCTCAACCCGTGAACGTCGTCGCAACCCGATCGTCGAAACATACTCGTAGAACCCGGGTACCAGAAGGATGATCCTCTGCACCACCACGACAATCCACCACGACAATCCACCACGTCGGCCACAGAAATCATGGGTGCACCACCACACATCATGGTCCCCATCAGCTAGTACAAACTACCGCACTACACAGCTCTCCTGAGCATGGTACGCCCTCACTCCACCATTAAAACTCCTTCTCAGGCCACCCAACTGTAGCCACTGGAATCCAATCCGCTCAGTAATATCATACATCTAGCTGTCAGAGTCGCACAAACTCTCAGTGATGGTGAGGACCTCATCACTCTGCACCCTCACCCAGCTGTCACCCAGTTCGCACCCTAGCCTCGAGGCCTTTTGCACGCTGCGAACTCACTCTCCTGTGTGACTGCACTGTATGCAATGGTAAAATACCATACCCTGCTTTGGCCCGGATCGAGATCGTGCTCCACTCAATCCCTTACAAAACTGCCTCACCTTACCCATCCGCTGCTGCCAAGATGTGACCGCCCTCAGGAGTAGGGCTCACTAACATCTGTCTGGATAGCACTGCGATTGTGACCTCCACCAGCTCCACCGTTTCCTTCTCATACAAGAGCATCGTCACTGAGGCCGGGTAAAAATATGTGAGCGAGGAAGGAGTGAAAAATGGGTCTTCACATCCTCCTCCATCTCTGCACCAGCTGTCTTTAACTGGCACAAAAAACAATTTGAACACGTCTTGTGTTCCTCCAGATAATCACCTCCCTATAACAAATCTGCGGTTATCTGACCATCTCATGTAGTACCACCTGTCATAGGTCAAACCCGCCACTGTCGCACTTCTTCAAATAAACACGGTCCGGATTCACGTTCTTCCCTGTCATGGTTGTCCTACGACACGACCAGGAGACCTGATTAATTCAAAGGTCAGATTTGAAAAGATGGGGAGCGGACCTAGTCGTCACCCACCGCAGTCAAACCATTCCTCGAATGTCCAATCAGACGCCTACAGAACCTGGCTCTGATACCACTTGACGGGTTATGACGCGGAAACAATCCCCTAGGCACAACCAAATAATACAGGGTAACAAGTGCATGAAATCTGAACAAGAAACGCAGCATAAATAAATCATATAACTGCAAAAACAACATGAAGAAATGTACCGATGTACTTTACAGAATACACCGCGGAGAGCCGGCCTCGCTCGATCCGCGGGAGAGATAATAATCTGGACTGCAATCCGCTAGCACAGCGGACGCACAAGGTTCACCGAACCTTCAACGTCCACGTCCGACGTTCAACAGCACCACCACCGGAGAAGCACCATTGAGGCCAACTGCACCCGCGCACGCCATCGACACCAAGCCGCACCACCGGAGAGAAACACCATCAAGGCCACTGCACTCCCGCATGCCTTCGCCGCCACACCCGCACCGCCGGAGAGAAACTCCGTCAAGGCCACTGCACCACCACAAGCCTTCGCCGCCACGCCTGTACGACATCATCTCCTCAGTTCGCCGCTATCAAACGGTGTTGCACCAACGACAACCACCGGCGGAACCTCTACAGGGGTCTCCCACCCCTCGCGACACCAAGAGCAAGACGACGGCGGCGGCGGCTCTTCCCTCCAACGCTAGCAAGGCGGGTGTGTATCAACCTCTCACGGCTTCAGGCTGCTCTTCTCCAGCCTTTTCTCTTCTTCCTGTGAACCGCATGCTACATTTAACTCCAGGATATTATATATATAATAGGCAAACATAACAGGCGTTGGTTTCCAATTTCATGCAGGAGAGAGAGAGTCTTTCTCCCCCAAAAAGGACTGCCAATTAATGGGCTCAGATTTCCAGAAACTGCCAATTAATGGCCGGCTATTTTCTTATTTTTCAAAACCGTGGCTCCCATTAATTCTAGCATCCACAAATTAACGCCATTAATAGGCCGGGTTTTCCTTGCATGGAATTGCCATACGTGGCATTTCCAAATTTGGATTCGTACCAAAAATAATAGTGGGAAGGTGGAAGCCATTCAACGCCTAGATGTACATGTTGTAGAAGTCAATTCCGAGCTTGTCTGCTCAGAAAGATAATTTGGGGGTGACCATGCCGAGCAACGTGACCTAAAATGGTCACTTTAGCTATACCATCTCAGATTCGAACAAAATAAGTTGAGTTGCACTCGTATGGGTCATGCGAGTCTAATGCAACTGATGGAAATCAATTCTGAGTTCGTTTGTTCAAAATGATAATTCAGAGTGACCGTGCCGAGCAACGTGGCCTAAAATGGTCACTTTCGCTAAACGAGCTCAGATTTGAATAAAATGAGTTGTGTTGCACTCGTATGGGTCATATGAGTCTAATGCAACTAACAAAAGTTAATTTTGAGTTTGTTTGCTCAGAAAGCCATGTTGGGGTCGTCGCGTAGCTTGATCTAGCCTGCATTAACCAACTTTACCACTATATATCAAAACAAGATGTGGTTGATATTGTTGAGCTTGTTTTGATCTCGCGGGAGCACTGCCACTGACCGAGATCGATTCCAAGTTGATTTATTCAACTGTCATATCACGTCCACATACCTTACTCTAATATTAATATGAGGTGGAGGTTGGGTCGTGGTTCACTATGATCCGGACTAAACTGAAAGTGAACAGTTGCGCCTCTGAGAATTTTCTAGAGGGGGGGGGGGGGGGGTGAATAGAGATTTAAAAATATTTATTAAAAGAGTAGCTAGATTTTGATTCTCTTAAACAGTCATCCACAAAAACACAACCACAATTAAGTACTGCACAATAAAAATAAATGCAGGAAATAAAACAACAATAAACATAGAAAAGTCACAGAACAAATGAACACAAGAACTATAGTAGCTCTCCAAAATCTGAGTACATCTACTCTTCTACCACTTTGATAAGAATCCACGATCTAAGTGCCTGAGTCTTTTGATAAAGAGACTCTTAGAACTAATGTCTGAGTCTTTTGATAATGAGACTCTTAGAACCAAAGCCTGAGTCTTTTGATAAAGAGACTCTTAGAACCATACACTATGATCTTTTAATAAGGTGATCTAACCAACAACTGAATCCTTTCAAGAGGGATTCTAAAAACTCTTTTCTCAAATCAGATTAGAGAAAGAAAGAAAGAATTAGAAGAAGAGAAGATGAAGCACAAAAAATTTCTGTTGTGAATCCTCCTTCAGCAATGATTCTGAGAATTCTTTAGCACTCTAGTGGATTATATCTTCAATAATTGATGAATTATTGGTGAAGAAAATTACTAGGATTGTAAGCTTGATCCTCTCTTAGACTTTCTGTAGCAACGGAAGAAGAAGAGGAAGCCTGATCTCTATGTCTGTTTTCTGTGCTGTCCTTCATATAAATTCGAGTACTTTTATGTCTCTGTCATTTCAAAAAGTTTCCTCTTGATGATCGTCTTCAAAAGGAATAAAATAAGATCTCATTGAATGTTTACATAAGTGTTCTTCAGAAATCCCGTCAATCTCTTCATATATCTTCCAAATACTTCTTTAGAAATTTTGTAGAAATTTCTTCTCATAAATAGTCTTCTAACAACTATATTAATTCGAATAAATTCCATTATCATATCCTTTAAATAACTCTGAATGAAATCCCCTGAAGTTTCCATTATGGATGTGTATTCGACGATGCGTCGAGTTTTGACTGAAGATGCGTTGAAATCTACCTTAGAAAAGGTGTCTATCAATATTACTGAGAAATTGACGTTACATCAATTACTTATCGACGCCTACATCGACTTCTACTTTGGAGATGTGTCGACTTCACTTTAGATGATGCATCGAATTCCAATCAGAGTTACATCGACTCTAGTCGACGCACATTTAACTTAGCTAATTTTCTTCTTGATCTCAAATTGCCTTCTCCTGACCTTGACTGAACTGAATTCTTAGGACATCTAATGATCAAATTATCTTCACTATGCATCATGAGTAATTATCCTAGAATACAAAATCACTTAGAAATAATTTTGTTGGAAATATTGACCACAAGATTCCTGATTTGAAGAAGCCCTCAGGATAACAATAAACACATCATGCATTTGATGTTTTATTTAGTTTTGATGTGACAGGTATAACTAAAGTGCATGGATATGTAGGGTTAGACTTATGGTCACTCAAACAGTGTTTTACCTATATAATCCATCATGGTGTAAAACACATGTTGACTTATGCCCTAACACTATATTAGACTTGTCACTATCAAGGAAAAGTCATTTGGAAAAGGTCTGGAGATGATGCTGTAAAGATAGCCAATAGGTTGGATTAAGCCTAAAATTGGCTAAGGTAAATATCGGCGAGATGATCTAGACGACAAGGATTCCATGTCGTCTAGACCACTGCTGTGTCATTTAGATGACCTAGACGACAAGGTTTCTATATCGGCCAGATCATAGCTATATCGGCCACATATGATCTATCTCTTAATATTGGCTAAATCCAATGTCGTCTAGATGAGCTGTATCATCTAGAAGAATTGTATCGTCCAGAAGACTTGCATCATCCAGAAGGCCTGCATCGCCCAGAAGGCATGTATCATCTAGAAGGCCTGTATCGTCCAGAAGACATGTATCATCCTGAAGGCATATATCGTCCAGAAAGCCTATATCGTCCAGAAGGCTTATATCATCTAGAAGAGTATATCGTCCAGAAGATTTCTATATATGCTAGACGTGGGAAGAAAGCTGGGAATTGTGCCTTAACTTAAATTTCATTTTGAAATCCACCATTTGATGCGCCAATTAGGGAATTTCTTCTAGAAGGTTTTAATTAATTAAATCTTTCTTGATTCCTAGCCGTTGGCAAATGATTCTATATAAAGGCCTTAGGGGTTCACAAATCAGACATTTTATTCTAACATCCTATCTTAAGCTCTTGTGAATCATCTGCGGCCAAAATGAGATCGCAAATCCATTGGAGGCTGCAACAAATTTTCTAAAAGGAAGAACCCTAAGGTGCTGCTACAGTTCGATCTCTAGTATACTTACAGATTCTTCAGAGCCTGTACAATCAAGATCTGATTCATCAAATTGCTCAAGTATTACTCAGCAATTCAATTTCTCCCTGAAGATTATCTATCTGAGTAAGAAGTTTAATTCTGCAAGAAAGCTTTTCTGATTAAGATCACATACTTCAAGAAGATTATTTCTGAGATCTGATTAAGGAAGAAGAAGCCTATTTGATGTGCTTCTACAGAAGACTCAAGTTCATTCACTTCTTTATCTTTTGAGTCTATATAGTATTGTAAATAGTGAATTTATAAACTGTTGCTGCAGGATCTCTTTTGATATCTGAGTGTAGGTCTTTGGTGTAAGCCTGAGTTGTAGGGCTCTTGGATCCTGAGCTGTAGGATCCTTTGGATCTGAGTGGTAGGATTCTTGTGTGAATCTGAGTTTGCTGTAGGATTCCTGTGGGAATCTTAGTGTAGGATCTTGGAAAAGATCTGAGTGTAGATCTATGGTAGTAGAGATTGAGGTTGGACATTGGTGGCCTGAGTGTAAGTCTTTGTGGAGAAGACTGAGATTTGGAGGAGTTTAACTTAGTTTAGCACATTGCTAGAAAGGTGGTGCAGAGAGAGGACTACCCAAGGCATTCTTTGGGAACCTCTATAAATCACTGTGTGCTTTCTGTGTTTGCATTCTTTATTGTTTGCTGAAATCACAAAAAGGATCAAAAAACACCCATCACACTATTCACCCACCTCTAGGTGTGATCTAGGTGACCCAAAGTAAAATAACAAATTTGTTAAGTTAAATCTTAAGGTTTTTCCCAACAATCTCCATCTATTTAGCTTAACAAATTTTACAAGAATTTAAAGTGATTTTTCAGCATAACAAAAAAGATAAACAGAAATTATAAATCATTTACATAGACATACAATCAGACAGTCTGAAAGGTTTTGCAATATTTATTGACTTCAAGATAGAGTTCACAAAATAATATCCAGTCAGAAAGTTTTTGAAGTTTAAACAAATCTTTTGGATATACCTGATTATCATATCTTCATCTTGACTTGCTACACATCTTCCTTGGGGGAAGTCTTTCTCTTTTTAGAATAGTGAATTTGCACATTCCTTTTGAAAAACACTAGAGGTTGCTCATCATTTTCCTGAAGCTCCCCCCTGAGCTGGTGTAGCTGTCTGGTCAGCAACTTTAGTTGAATCAAACAATCTCTCCTGAAGCTCCCCCTGAGCTGGTGTAGTAGTTTGGTCAACAACTTCAGTTGAATCAAACAGTCTCTTCTATTCAGCATCATTCTCCCCTGGATGTGTGCAACCTCTTGTGTTGCATCTTTGGTATTCTCCAAGACATTGATTCCAAGAATCTCATCTCCCCCCCCATGTTGAGGCAACTTCTCCTGGGTCCTTCAGATCCATAAAAATGTTTTCATTTCCAGCTATCTTGAATGGGTCTGGCCTATGAGAGGAATCAAATATTACTTGTTCAATTTTCTGACCTTCAATTTCCTGATCTTCCTCTTGAATATCCCCCTTCTTAACCTCATTGACAATGGAGGTTAAGATTAACTTAGTCACATAGGAGGAAGATATCATGGATTGTATGGACTTGATAGATGCAGTGAACCCATCCATTTGGGTTTGCTTGTGGTCATAATTGTTTTGAAATTTTAAAGCATGCTCACTCATTAGAGTGGAAAATGTTTCAGTAGCTAGCTGAACTACTTGAAGAATGGTAGAGTTCATGTTGAAAGGAGGAGAGGCTGGTAGAGTGGGTGAAGTTGAAATATCATTTTGAGTAGTGAGTATGGGAGTAGATTAAGGTAAAGTTGTGGTAGGTAGTGTATTTGGTTTAGGTGTTTGTATAGAGGTGGAAGCTGGAAGAATAGATTAATTAGGATGGTGATAATGTTTGCAAAGATGTAGGTGCAGGTGTGGTGTGGGAGAGGATGGATGAGATGATGGGACAGGATGTGACTCAGGCTTGATGATTTGCCCAGTCCATTTTGAGAATAAAGCAATTGAAATCCCTTTTCCAGGAGGAATAAGTACTCCCTTGGATGTACAAAGCTCAAGAAAATTGTGCTGCAGGATCTGACTCGTGATTCTCAGATAAGAATTCTCTTTCTGTGCATATTTGTGAGATATGAGTTTGAGTAGACATTTCCCCCAGTTGATTTTCTTTCCAAGAACTATCACCCCCATCAGGTGCAAATGTGTATTAGGAATGACATCATGCGCAAAAATCTTACATAATAGAACCTTACCTACTATATCTGCCATGAATCTAAATTCTTCAGAGAAGTCATTTTTCTTCAAATAAATTGACTTGTCCTTTGAGAAGTTTGTGATTTTGAGAACTTCATATATCTCTGTTTCAGATAATTCTATTGCTTCTTCACCTGGTGGTAAATCAAAGGTAAACTGTATGGCTTCAGTTGTGATTCTGACTTCAGATCCTAAAATCTTCCCTGATAGCGACCCATCCTCCTAAATTTGAACTTGTACCACAAGTTCAAATATTTTCGCTTCATATAGTTTACATCTCGTTGATATCAACTTATCAAGTCCAAGATTATTGAAGAGACAAAGAACTCCTTTGAAATTGTCGGTGGCATCATTGAAGGATGTAAGATCAACATCGAAGCCGAAATTAGTTTTGGGTGTCATTGATGTACATACAAACAACTTAACAAACAAGAGAGTACAAGAAGAGGAAGAAGAGAGCGGGGAAGATGAAGAGTTTGAATCGTGTAATAAATTATAACAGATGTCTGATTTAACAAGACAATATGTCGAAAGTTAGGGCACAAATCGACGTATATTAGGAAAGAATTTGACACAACGTGCCAAAGTTGATCTAAGGAACATCGTAAAGAAAATTCTGTGCGCGCTTGAGAAGTCGACGTCGCAGCTTCAATAAAACTTATAAGACATCTTGTCGACGCATGCGACGATTAGAAATCGATGTTGCGTCGAATAGTTTCACACTCTTCATAATCTGTCTGCTCTCGATGTAAAAGTTGAGTAAAAATCGTCGTTGCGTCGATTTGTATTCGACGTTTCTTTGAATAAAGACTTAGAATTTTTCAAATCTTTTGATATTTTTCCCAGCAATAATTTTTCATAGAAAATAGGTTTGGCATGACTCTTACTGAGCACAATCAAGCATTCCCAATGCATTGATAAAAAACTTGTGCTTGATTTCATCAAAGGACTTTGTGAAGACATCAACCCTTTGATTTTTAGTGGATACATATTGAAGGGATATCTTTCCTTTCTCTATATTATCCCTGAAAAAATGGTACCTTATTTCTATGTGCTTAGTCCTGCTATAGAGAACTTGATTTGATGTAATAAAGTTTGCACTTGAGTTGTCACAAAATATTGTGGAGTTTTTAATAGAAAAATTATGATCGAGTAATTGGTTTTGCATCCACAATATCTGTGAGCAACAACCTCCAGTTGTTATATACTCAGCTACAACTATGGAAGTAGAGACTAAGGTTTATTTTTTTACTAAACCAAGAAATCAGTCTAGCACCTAGGAATTGACAAGTCCCTGAGGTGCTTTTTCTATCTAGCATGCAACCAGTATAATCTGCATCAGAGTATCCCACTAAATTCAGATTATGTTGGATGCCACAAGTTCAGGAGTACTCTTGAGATATCTTAGAATTCTTTTGACTAGACTCAAATGAAACTGTTTAGGGTCTATCTGGAAGCTAACACATACACAAGTGACAAACATAATATCTGGCCTACTGACAGTGAGATAGAGAAGACAGCTCATGATTGCTCTATATGTCTTTTGGTCAATAGATTGAACGTTTTCATCTCTATCAATGACAATATTGGTAGCCATAGGAGTTTTCATAGTGGAGGCACTTTCCATCCGAAACTTCTTGATAATCTCTTTGGTTTGCTTAGATTGGGATATGAAAATGCCTTCATCACTTTATCTCACTTGGAGACCAAGGAAATAAGATAGTTCTCCCATGCTACTCATTTTAAATCTAGAATGCATTAGGTCAGCAAACCTTTAGCAAAATATTGGATATGTTGAGTGTTGGAACCTTAGTTTTGATTTGAGTTAGGATCCACCTTTAGTGTCCAAGTTTATATCACAACATATATTATAACTTAGATTAAATCCCATTAAGATAATAGGTTGAAAAATATATATATATATTAATAGGCTGAAAAGAATATATATATATAAATAATATACTAAGAAAAATATATATATAATTAATAGGCAGAAAATAATAAGAGAAAAATAAATTTACATCTGCGTTCGACGAACGACGATCTGCGTTCGACGAACGGCGCTCTGCGGTCGACGAAAAGGTTCAAAGCTGCGTTCGACGAAATTCAAGCAGCGCTCGATGATCCAGCCTCAGCTCAGCGGTCGACGAACAGATTGGTTCAGCGGTCGACGAATAGATTGTTACAGCGGTCGACGAACAGACCTGGCTCAGCGATCGACGAAATCCTGCGTTCGACGAACTCAAGTCTGCGTTCGACGAACAACTCAATATTCAGCGGTCGACGATCCAGCTCGTCTCAGCGGTCGACGAATCCTTCCGTTCGACGAACTCAAGTCTGCGTTCGACGAATATTCTGCAGATGTTCATAAAGATGAATTAAATGATCAGGTCGACGAATCAAATGATGAGCTCGACGAACGTGAAGCTCAGCTCGACGAAATATCTTCAGTATTATATTTCTTATTCTCAGCTCGACTAAAATTATTATATATGCAATATCTTTATTATTTCTATTTATATATATTGCTATATATATTGCTGATCTGACATTACAGCGTGCAAGCATTAAATGTTCTAGCCATTGGCAGAAATATTAAATGCTGTAGCCGTTGCAGCAAAGCCAAAGATGGCAAGTAATGTTCTCGAGGATCTGGGAAATAAAAGATATATTATTTATTTCCTCTTTGGTCGGCAAGGATTCAAAACAGCCAGAAAGCTTCCAGATTAAATATACAGAGGAAGATCAAAGAACAAAAAGTAGCAGAATATGATATAGAATAGCTAACAGAGAAAGAAGGAAAATAGTACAGAACATATTAACATTGCTGTACAGGAAAAGGAAGAAGAAAAGGAGAAAAAGAAGCACATCAGCAAAAACAGAGAACAACACTATTACTCTATCTTGTTCTGTTTTTGCTAACTCTTCTCTTGCAGATCATCTACAATCTAAGACACCAATCTATATCAATTGCTCAGGGATCTAAACTGCAATAAGAAAAGAGGAGTATTGCAATCTAGATAAGAAGCCTCCACAAGATGTAATCAAACTAAATCAGACAGGGGGAGCTCTCTTCAACATCTTCATCAAGAGTCTTCTCAGCAAAAGAGAAGAATAACAAACCTTTTTCTATTTTCTTTTATTCCTTCCCATCTTGTAAAGGGTTATAACTCCCTTCAAAAGTTAACTCTCAGTGACAGGCCACCTTAGCAAAAACCTGCATCTTGGTTTATAAGCACCTGGTCAAAAGCTTATAGGTGATTTGGGCACCTGATCAAACCTCTATTGGTGTGTGGGCACCTGAACAAAAACACCTTGGTGTGAGGGCACGTTATCAACAACCTCCAGTGGATTCCTACCAGTGGGTAGAAGAGTAGATGTACCCAGGTTTTGGGGAACTACTATATTTCTTGTGTGTTCTGGATGTGTGCTTTGCTTGTTTGTTTTATTTCTTATTTGGGATGTACTGCTGTGTTTATTTATGCACTCTAACTGTTTGTGTTTATTACTCAATCAGCACTCAGCAAACATATATATATATATAACATTATTTTGAAGTAAAACTTAAACAAGACCTTTTAAGATATTAAGAACTAAACTCACTTTCAATTGGTATCAGAGGTAGGTTGATTTTATCACTTCATTTTCTTGCACCTGATACTCAATTGAACTCCTTTCAATTGGTATCAAAGCAGGTTGATTTTTCACACAGGCTAACACCTGAAATCACAAAGACCACTTAGTTCTTATTTTGTTTTTAAAAAGGTTTTTCTAAATGGCACAAGCAGATTTTTTATTTTCAGATCCACCTGTTTGTAATTTGGATAGATTTGATTTATGGCAAGTTAGAATCAGATTATATATGAATGTCATAGATGAAGAAATTTTTAATTCCATTTTGACAGGAATTCCATCTTCAATTTCCTCAACAGAAGAAGAAGAAATGTTGATCAGTGTTGATGCAAAGGCCATGGAAATATTAACTCAATCAATGTTAAATGACATTTATCAAAGAGTTAATGACTGCACTTCAGCAAAGAGCATTTGGAACTCCCTCTCAAGGATGGTAAATGGATCCACCTTTACTTCCTTCACTAACTGCATTTTTGATACCAGCATTTACTCTAAGTGAAGAAGAAGAAAAAGAAGAACAGCAGGCCAGAAATTTCTGCATGTTGGCAATTTATGGCTCAAACTACAAATCTGAATCTGATTCAGAAAAGGTAAAAGAGGTATCTTCAAATTTTATTTCTACCTCTGATGTTAAATCTGTTTTCAACTCACCATGTACAGGTTTAATGAAATCTGAAAATAAAATTATAAAAGAGTTAATAAAAATAAACATTCTAACTCCTGAATATAATAAACTTCAAGAAAACTTTAAAATATCAGCAGAACAAAACATCTGTCTAAAAAATAAGTTAATTAAGGCTGATAAGTTTAAACAGACTTTTACAGAAAAAGAAATTCGTTATGTTCAACAAAATCAGTTTAAATTTCCAAACTTATATTTTAATGAGATAAAAAGGCCAACATATCTATCTATAAGACAATTTGTTTTAACTGTTTAATATTTTTACTAAAATTATAATTAAATTAAACAGCAGTTAAATGATTCTTTTGAATTTTTATATATCTCAAAAACAAAGTCAGATAGACTTCACATTCTTCCAGATTTTCTCCAAAATCAATTTGAGCATTCTACTCAGATTGCATAGATCAGAAATGATCAAAGCACTAAGTGTGAGTCTCTTATGATTAAGGAGATTCTATAGAAAGAAGCTATCAGACATTGTATTTCTGATTTTAAAATTCCTAGAATCCAATAACAGCTAGCAATTCATAATATTAAATTCCTATTTAAAACAAGATTTAGGAAATCTGAAATTGCTTAAATGAATTTTATAAAGAAGGAAATAATCTCTGTCCCTTAAGCTTCAAAGACTTTTTATGCTTAGGTATCCTAAACCAAATAGGGGGAGATTGTTAGAACCTAGTCTTAATTTGGATTAGGATCCCAACTCAAATAGGGGGAGATTGTTGGAACCTTAGTTTTGATTTGAGTTAGGATCCACCTTAGTGTCCAAGTTTATATCATAACATATATTATAACTTATATTAAATCCCATTAAGATAATAAGCTGAATATATATATATATATATTAATAGGCTGAAAAGAATATATATATAAATAATATACTAAGAAAAATATATATATAATTAATATGCATAAAATAATACGAGAAAAATAAAATTTACATATGTTCTCTGCGTTCGACGAACGACGATCTGCGTTCGAAGAACAATGCTCTGCGGTCGACGAAAAAGTTCAAAGCTGCGTTCGACGAAATCCAAGCAGCGCTCGACGATCCCACCTCAGCTCAGCGATCGACGAACAGATTGGTTCATCGGTCGACGAACAGATTGTTACAACGGTTGACGAATAGACCCGGCTCAGCGGTCGACGAAATCCTACGTTCGACGAACTCAAGTCTGCGTTCGACGAACAGGTCAATATTCAGCGGTCGACGATCCAGCCTGTCTCAGTGGTCGATGAATCCTTTCGTTCGACGAACTCAAGTCTGCGTTCGATGAATATTCAGCAGATGTTCAAAAAGATGAATTAAATGATCAGGTCGACGATCAAATGATGAGCTCGATGAACGTGAAGCTCAGCTCGACGAAATATCTTTAGTATTATATTTCTTATTCTCAGCTCGACTAAAATTATTATATATGCAATATCTTTATTATTTCTATTTATATATATTGCTGATCTGACATTATAGTGTGCAAGCATTAAATGTTCTAGCCGTTGGCAGAAATATTAAATGTTGTAGCCGTTGCAGCAAAGCCAAAGACGACAAGTTATGTTCTCGAGGATCTGGGAAATAAAAGATATATTATTTATTTCCTCTTTGGTCGGCAAGGATTCAAAACAGCCAGAAAGCTTCCAGATTAAATATACAGAGGAAGATCAAAGAACAAGAAGTAGTAGAATATGATATAGAACAGCTAACAGAGAAAGAAGGAAAATAGTACAGAACATATTAACATTGCTGTACAGGAAAAGGAAGAAGAAAAGGAGAAAAAGAAGAACATCAGCAAAAACAGAGAACAACATTATTACTCTATCTTGTTCTGTTTTTGCTAACTCTTCTCTTGCAGATCATCTACAACCTAAGACACCAATCTATATCAAGTGCTCAGGGATCTAAACTGCAAGAAGAAAAGAGGAGTATTGCAATCTAGAGAAGAAGCCTCCACAAGCTGTCATCAAACTAAATCAGACAGGGGGAGCTCTCTTCAATATCTTCATCAAGAGTCTTCTCAGCAAAAGAGAAGAACAACAAACCTTTTTTTTGTTTTCTTTTATTCCTTCCCATCTTGTAAAGGGTTATAACTCCCTTCAAAAGTTAACTCCCGGTGACATGCCACCTTTGCAAAAACCTGCATCTTGGTTTATAAGCACCTGATCAAAAGCTTATAGGTGATTTGGGCACCTGATCAAACCTCCATTGGTGTGTGGGCACCTGAACAAAAACACCTTGGTGTGAGGGCACCTTATCAACAACCTCCAGTGGATTCCTACCAGTGGGTAGAAGAGTAGATGTACCCAGGTTTTGGGGAACTACTATATTCCTTGTGTCTTCTGAATGTGTGCTTTGCTTGTTTGTTTTATTTCTTATTTGTGTTGTATTGCTGTGTTTATTTATGCACTCTAACTGTTTGTGTTTATTACTCAATTAGAACTCAGCAAACATATATATATATAACATTATTTTGAAGTAAAACTTAAACAAGACCTTTTAAGATATTAAGAACTAAACTCACTTTCATTGAGCCAAAAATAATATCATCCACATATATTTGTACTAACAATAGTTGATGCTTATGTGTTTTAGTGAAGAGTGTCTTATCCACCTTTCCTCTTTCATAGGAGTGCTCTAAAAGGAAGGTGGATAGGGTCTCATACCAAGCTCTTGGAGCTTGCTTTAAACCATAATGTGCTTTATCTAATCTATAAACATAAGAGGGATAAGTAGGATTGACAAAACTGGAGGTTATTCCACATACACCTCTTCATGTAGTGTGCAATTGAGGAAAACACTCTTGACATCCATTTTATAGACTTTGATCTTCATGTATGCAACATATGCAAGAAATAACCTTATGGCTTCCAGTCTAGACACTGGTGCAAAAGTCTGATTGTAATCTATGTTTTCTTCTTACATAAACCCTTTTGCAACAAGCCTTGCCTTATTCCTGATGATAACTCAATTGGAATCCAACTTGTTTCTATATACCCACTTAGTTCCAATAATTGGGTAATTTCCAGCCCTTTCTACTAAAGTCCAGACCTTATTCCTTTCAAATTGAGCTAGCTCTTCTTGCATGGCAACACTCTAGTGGGAATCATTGTCTGCTTCCTCGAACTTTTTGGTTCAAATTGAGAAAGAAATCATTGAAGCATAGACTCATTTGATAGTTGATTTCTTATTTAAACACCAAGAGTCATATCTCCTATCACTTGAGAAGGGGGATGATCCTTGAGATTTATTCTCTCAGGATTAGTTTTGGTTACATCAAGGATAAGAGTGACTTGTTCAATAACTTCTTCTTCAGCAATCTCTGGTTCAATATCTTGCACTTGATTTTGAAGAGAATCTTGTGCTGATTGTCTAGCATCATAAGTGAATTCATCACTATATGAGAGATTTTCATGTAAATTAGCAATGTCCAACTGATTAATCTCTTTTGAGCAGCCTTCTTCATTATCCTTAATACTCATTTGCTCAAGCTGAGCAACTAGATAATCTTCTTCCTACATAATAGTATTGGTGGAAGATTCCTTCCCCTTGGAAAACATGTTAGCTTCATGAAAAACAATGTGCATAGACTCTTATATTCTAAGAGTCATCTTGTTGAAACAACTATAGCTTTGCTTGTTGATGAATATCCTAAGAATATACCATCATCAGCCTTCTTGTCAAATTTGACAAGATGACTCTTTCCATTATTCAGAATGAAGCAAGTGCAACCAAAAATTCTAAAATATTAAACTATAGGTGTCTTTCCCTTCAGAAGCTCATAAGGGTTCTTCAACTTAGTGTTGTGAATAAGACTTCAATTCAGAACATAATTGGCAGTGTTCATTGCTTCAACCAAAAGGACTTAGGCAAGTTTGACTCAGCCAACAATGCCCTTCCAGATTCAATTAAGGTTCTATTTTTCCATTCAGTAACTCCATTTTGTTGAGAAGTTCTAGGAGCTAAACAACTTTGTATGATCTCTTCATCCTCACAGATTCTATAGATTAACTAATTTTTAAACTCTGTGTCATGGTCACTTCTGATCATAGAAACTTGAGTGGTGAACTCAGATTGAATTTGTCTAATGAATTTTGAGAGGATCATGAAAGTTTTAGATTTAACTCTCAGAAAGAACACCCAAGTGAATCTAGAAAAGTCATCAACTACAACTAGAGTAAAAGATTTTCCTCTTAAGCTCTGAGTGGATATTGGACCAAATAGATTTATGTGCAATAGATAAATTGATATAGGTGAATCATTCTTCCCAATTGGCTTGAATGATGACATTGTTTGCTTGCCTAATTGACAAGCCTTACAACGATATTCTTTCTTGTATTTACTAATTGGAAAGCCTCTAACAAGATTTTTTTAGCTAACTTGGCAATTGTCTTATGATTGAGATGACAAATCCTTCTATGCCAAAGCTCATTTCTATCTATACCAGAGTTAAATAAACAAATTTCAGTTGAACTAGAGTTAAAGTCAACTGCATACACATTTCCCTTCCTAAAGACAGATATCACTATTGCATCTGACTTAGAGCTAAAAATTTGCCATATGTTGTGAGTGAATACTTCTTTGTATTCACCATCACAAAGCAGACTAATACTAATTAAGATATGTTGAAGACCTTCAACATAAGCTACTATGGAGAAAGAAATAACTCCAATTCTGATCATGCCATAACCTTTTGTTTGACCACAATTAGAGTCACCAAATATTATATTAGGGCCATCCTTGGCCTTATAGTTCTCCATCCATTCCTTTAGTCCAGTCATGTGCCTGGAGCAACCACTATCCAAATACCACAGTTGGTTTGTGGATGGACAACCTCTAATCTGCACATGTAATTTAAATATTAGTAGAGACCCATACTATCTTAGGCCCATTACTTCTACCATTGAAAGAGGTTATGAAAGAAAATGAAGGTCTTTCATGATAACCCTTAGGGTGGAAGAGTGTTGGTTTATTATGCCAACAACTTCTAGCAAAGTGTCCTAATTGATTACAGCAGTAACATCTAGGAGTAGTATAAAGAGAATCAGTAAAGACTTAGAATTGTATTTACTGGAAACTGGAACTAGATAGATGCATATCGAATTGGAGTTGACGCATATGCTTGGTTGCGTCAATAAGAAGTAAACACAGGTGTGTGGTTGCGTCGAGTTAAAGTCGATGCACCTTCATACTTGTGTCGATTAGAAGTCGACGCACCAGCAGAGTTATGTCGAATAGAAGTCGACGCATGTTTCCTGTTATCAGAAACTTTCACATTCAAAAACTATTTTTCAATAGGATTTTTCCCTAGAATTCCCTGATGACCTAGTAGACTAACCCTATTGAAAATGGGGATCCTATCAGGGTACTCATGTGAATGTTTAAGGGGTTGTTTTCCTTTAGCTTTGACAAAGACTACTGGACTCTTCCATGCAGGTTTGCTGGAAGATCCACTACTAGTTGATGGGTCAACACCTAATCCTAGGTTTTTGAATCTCACAGAGAGATTCTCAGAAGTATCCTTGAGTTTTTGACTCCTACCATTCAGAGAGTCTTCAATGGCTTTTGCCTTTGCAATTTCTTCCTTCAAAGATTATTTTTCTAAGGTTAATTCATCTATTTGTTTTTCTAATTTTCCTAGCTCAACCCTAAGTTCATAGTTTTTTTATGTTGAATCTTCTTCTATCTTTTCATTTCTAACTTCTTCTAGTTCTTTCCTAAGAAGCTTAATTTATTGTTCAGCTTCTAGATGGTCTTGACAAAATTCTTTGAAACAAACTTTAAAGTCTTCTGAATTAAAATCAATATTATTAAAGTATGATACATGATTTTCCTCAGTAGATGCTTCCAAGGCCATCAAGCAAGCTTCTTTAACACTAGTCTCCTCTTCAATCTCTGAAGAAGAGTTGGATTCAGATTCAGTGTCACTCTTGGTTTCAGCAATGAAACCTTTGCCTCTTCGTATCCTTCTTCTTAAAGGATTGCTTTTTATGCTCCTTCTTGTGAGCTTTTTCTCTCTGATTATCGGGACACTCTGGTGCTATGTGCCTTGGCTTTCTACAAGCATAAAATGCAATCTCCTTGTTAGGAGTCTTGTCAAACTTGGGCTTGCTTGAGCTTCTATCTCTCCCTCTTGAATCTTCATATTTGATCCATTTTCTGAATCTTCTAGCTAGGAGTTGTTGGATCGGTAGGCGCCCTTAGAGGGGGGGGGGGTGAATAAGGGTTTTCAAAAAACTTAAGATTATATTTAGAAAACTTTGAAATAATGCAATATTAAAACAATAAGAAGTTTTGTAAAAACAAAGGAAGAGACATGCTTTATTAATATCAAATAATGTTTTACAAAACTTGACTTCTATGACGCTAGAAATCTAAGGCGACTAGTAAAACTCTTTTTCGTTTTCTATACCGACTCGTATCCCCACGAACCGGTTGGCTTTAGCCGATCTCTCCCCAGATACGGCCTCAAGCCGCTCTAGCCAATCTATCCCCAGAAAGGCCTCGAGCACCCCCTAGATCTACTCCCTAGACCTAGTCGCCAACACAAGGCGAATTACCCCCTAAGTCTAACCCAGACCTAGTCGCCAACACGAGGCGAATTAACGAACCGTTTACAAGAATTAGAAATGAAATAAAAAGACAAACAATAATATAAAAACTCCCTATGTGGATCTCCTGGAGAAGTGGACAAAGGCCCGCAGAGTATGATCGTAGTCGATGCGGTCTTTCGTCAAGATGATGATGCGTGTTGAAATCTTCTCCACGGATCTCCTTCAGCTTTTCAGATTTGTGGGAGTATCTCTCTACAACTTCCTCTCTCTGCTGTGGCACGAGGCTCTGGAGTTTGGGATCTAAAGAGGATGAAGAATACGAAGGCAAGGGGTCCAATTTATAGCCTTCACGCTACCGCCGGCGCTAGCGCTACCGCCGGCGCTAGCCCGGATTAGGCAACGTTTTGCGCGGCAGAATCTCCCATCTGAGGCAACCTCTTGCTCTATGCCTTAAGTGAGTTATGCTACCGCCGGCGCTATCCATTACCGCCGGCGCTATCCCTGATTAAGAAACTCTTTGCGCGACAAGATCTTCAATCCGAGGCAACAATTCCAGCAAGCCTTCTGTGCATCGCGCTAGCGCCGGCGCTATCCACTACCGCCTGCGCTAGTGATCAGATTGGAATTGATGGCTCAATTTCGGGGGCAACAACCATATGTAAACCTTGAGTCATTTTGACATGTTATCCTGCACACTTAGATCACACAAGATTAAATACACACATAGGATTTGTTATTCTCAAACCTAGGAGATGCGGAAGACCGTGTTCCAACAAACTCCCCCTTTTGATAATAACAAATCCATTAATGATAAATCAGAGCATTAATCTAAATAAGCATGAAGAAACATATTTGTGTGTGTGTGAAAAGGATGACTTAGGATAAATAATGATTATAACATTTTAGTATTGCTCCCCCTAAATACCTAAATACATGCTCCCCCTAAGTGAATGCTCTCCTAATATGTTCTTAACTGAATTAAGCATGTTAGATATGTTATCATGTTAGTTCTCCCCCTTTTGCATTTTATCATGTTAGTTCTCCCCCTTTGTTATTAGCAAAAGCGGGTAGGGAAACAAAGCACCAAAGAATTTGTAAATAGAAGATAAGGCATGATCGAGCTTTTAAAGTAAATGATAAGGAGTTTTAGAATTGTTTTTCATTGAAAAGGATCAGAGTTATGACTTATTTTATCCCTTTTGTTTGTAGTTATCCCCCTTTTATATATCAGAGTTTAAGCAAAAAAAAAAACAATAATTTTCCCTTTAGGTAAGAGTTTTAAGCATAAAAAATAATGATTTCCAAGTAACCAGTCTACCCAGACAATATGTCAACACCCTAGCCCCGTACTAAGTGACGGATGGGCATGAGGAGCTGCAAACAAGCCGTAGGTTGGGGTGTTAGTCCCTTATGAAAACACTAGACAAAACTCAACCTAGCACTCTTTCCCCCTAGTGCCTCGCAAGGCCCCACTGGAACCCTCCCCGGTTAAGGACAAGACATGACTAAAGATAAGGTTATCTAATGTCTACAACCCTACGCCCCCGCTATGGTGAGAAATGAAGTCATGGATAACAATTATTGGAAACATTAAGCATTTAAATCTAATGGGAATTTTCATAGCATATGGACTTTTATTAGACAATAAAATACTCTTAGCTATATTGAAATGAATGAATCAGAGTTTGAGCATTGCGGAAGATTTCGAAAAAGAAACATCATAAGAGTTTGAGTTAAAAAAAAAAACTTTATAAAGATAAGAGTTAAGGCATTTTTCAACATCCTCAAAAGTAAAATATGATTTGTAGTAATAATAAGAAGATGTTCTTATAAGCAGTATTTCATTTGTTGGAGGAGTGTTTAACATAAAAGTTTATAAATCAGAGTTGTTACAATATAAATGATATGCATGTAAGAACAGCCAATATAAATTTTACCAAGCAAGTCTACCAATTGTTTTGTGAGAAAAAGTTGAGATTTAAGACTTGATATAAGCATGAAAGTGCAAGGTAAAAGTTATATGGTAATGATGATGCGGAAGACTTGTAAAATACAAGAAACATCTTATTTTAATCAAGGATAATCCATAAAAAGATATATGAGTCAATTTCAAAAAGAAGATGTTTATGTAAATCATGTTTCAATGAAAATCTTTTATGGTTGACAAAAATAACCAAGCATGAAATAATACTATCACAAAGAGATTACTACAATGTTATTTCAATTCACAATTTCAAGTCATACCAAACATTGTAGAAAGCATGCTAGGTTATCCAGTGCATTTCATAAGTAAAGAGTAGTATAGAGTTTGCATTAGGATCCAATACTCATGAGAAGAAGTGTTATGGAAGATAATGATGTGCGCATAAGTGTATTTTTGAGTAGAGTAAACACATGTTTTAATCAAAAATACAAGTAATATGTAAAGTAAAAGCACAATAAAACACAAATAATTTTACTTCCACTCACTTCAATGCACAAAAAAATGTACAGCTACCAAGGTGCTTTGCACACACAATGCTCATTAAGACTTATCAGGGTGCAAAGTAGTGCTTGGGGGATCACATAATTTTATTCTTGGTTTTTTTTATTGTGATCCGGTGTACTTAAGAATAAGTGGTTTTTATTTTGAAAGAAAGTAATGGTTTGCACAAGATACTTTACTATTCTTTCCAAGGTGCTCAACCTCACAACGCTTATTAAGACTTATCAGGAGGTTCAAGTAGTGCTTGGTGGAGATAACTTTGTTAAATTATTTCATGATTATTTGTTTTGTGCAAAGTTCTCCGAATACACTTGTTTTGCAAACCAATATAATTTATAAGAAAGATAACCACTTTTCTTAATTTGTAAAAGTGCAAATAAAGGAGTGTAGGTAAGATACTTGTGCAATTTTAATTCATTGTACTAATACATAAACATACACAAGCATTCTTAAATTAAACCCTATGTAGACAATGCCAAAATAAGTGAGTGAATAAAGATCATTATCAAACATAAAACATTTACTCATACTTAGAGGCATGCTACGCATAGTTCTACACAACTTTTTCAATTTAATTGATGCACATATTAATAGATGTATCAAAGCATGATGAAAACAATGTTCAAAGTTGTTTGAAAAGATAAATTGTAACATTATAGAAGTTCTAAATAATAGATTAAATCATGCTTGATTTTCAATGAAGTCCATACAATATTTTTGATATGATATTTTTGAGGAATAATTTTTATCTAAAGCTTGAACTCATAAAAATTGATCTTGGACTTCCCGAGGGCTACCTTGTGAGAGGTTCGCCCGGTACTAGGTGATATGATGGGATGATAGCCCAAATCACCCTTTCGCAAGATATATAGAAAAGTTAAGTTCAGAAGAATAATTTTGATACTTGTTTTTGTGTTGTTTTATATTTTTGTAGTTGATTTTTACAAATAAAAATATATTTTTGTAATTTTTGCTTTAGTAATTTTTATATTTGATTTTTGCATAAAGATGAACTTTAAACAAAGGAAACAACACAAGCGAAAAACAAAACATATTTTTTGTAATTTGGTTTTTGTAGTTTTGTATTTGATTTTTCAAAAAATAAAGAAACACAGAAGTGCAAAACTAAGTAGAAAATATAGATTTATATATTTGTAGGGATTTTTAGAAATTTAAAAAATACAGAAAAATGAACCTCGACGCTAGCGCCGGCGCTAGCGCTAGCGCGTGAAACAGTAAGTGATTTTTTAGGGTTTTGAAAATTTTGATGCTTGAACTTGATTAGGTGTCCCATTAGTAGTTTCATGCAGGATTTGCAGAATTTTTGGAAATGTTTTGATAATGTAAATTGCATGAAACATTAGCAATTTTCTTATATGACTAGACTACCTAACCATCGCATGAGAAATATTTTCTTATATCTTTATTATGATTTTTCAAAGGCTTATGTTTACCAAAATAATGTAAACTGAAAATAGATAGAGAATGTAAACACAAGACATCATGTTTGAATCCGCCAAATAAGCATGATTTTTAATTATGAACTAATGTACATGCAAAGAATAAAGTAGGTATGCCCTAGAAACCAATATCCAGACAATATGTCTTATCAAAACTTATAAAACCTAACATAGACACAAATATTCTTTAGGTGACAATGTTAGTATGATAAGTTTGAGATTAATGTTATGCCAAAGTTTGATAATGTTTCAATTTATAGACCTAAAATGAAGTGAAGATTTTTTTTGATTTGATCTTATTGATATCTAGATGATTCTAAGGTCTAACCTTGAAATAAATCATACTACACACAATATACCAACCATAGTAAGCAATTATAATACCAATTGTCATTATATAAAATGTGATAGTTGTTTATAGATGATTCTTGATATGAATTATGATTTTAGAGAGTTTTAGCAAAAAGATATCAATAGATCATGGTGTTGCGTGTGGCATCAAAATTTAAGACAATTAATTATGTCTTATGTGTTTTTCTTTTTAATTTAGATAAATATCTCATAACAAGTTCAGAATTTTATTTATATAGATAATATAAGATATTTATAGGCATTTAATATAAGAGAAATAGATAGGTCATCAAAATAAAATATGACTTTTGAATTTTGAGCAAATTGATTTTATAAGCTTATTAAGCTTTTAAGAGATAAGATCATATTTCTAATAACATATATGATGACCATGTCATGATAGTTTAAAAACAAAAAAACAAAAAGAAAAAGAAAAGACATTAGAGCACATCATGAAGTAGAAAAATGATATTTCATTTTTAATTGATTTCTACTTCATGCAAATGTTGGGATACTAATGAATAAGAGTTTTAGGTATCCAAAGAGGATCGGCAGTGACGGTTCCTTTGGGTACCCAAATACATCGTGTTTTCTTTTGAGGAGACAAGGATGAATGAACCCTTTCGTTTGACATTAAGGCGTCATTCTTAAGTATGGATCTCCATTCATACCTTGGTTTACTATTGTTTTTGTTCATTAAATTTCCATTGTGATTTTGCAAAACATTATTTATTGGAAATTTATTTGCATTTAAACTTAAGTTGGGAATTGGTTGATATTGAAAATGAAGATGATGATAATGTTTTGAAAGTTCATTTACCATCTTTTGTTTTTTATTGTTTGGTTTAAATAGAGATGAATGGATCCTTGCATTTAAGGTTTCATTTTTTATTTTTGGTCTCCATTCAAATATTGGTTTAATATTATTCTTATTTGTCAAATTTCCATGATAATTTTGCAAAACATTTTTTATAGGAAATTTGTTTATTTTTAAGTTTATGTTGGGAGAGTGGTTATTTTGTGAATGATGATGATTTGGAATTTCATTTTAAGCATTTGATAATTTTTATTTCCTTTGTTGGGTTTAGACATATTATGAAAATTCATATTTAACTTGCTTTTGGAATTTGTTTGAGAATTTTTCTTTAAGATTTTCTTAAGCAAGATAATTTTAGTTTCTAATTCATCATTCTTAGTTTTTAAATTATGTCTAGCTTTATTATAAGCGATTGTGCTATTTTTAAGAGTGGTAGCAATTGATTCAATATGTTTTTCGTATTCATCCCTATATTCATCAAATGTTTCGTCCATCTCTTTAATTTCAATTTTATAGTCTTTACACTTAGCACAATTATTTTTCAAAGAAGAATTTTCTAAACATAATTTTTCATTTTGTTCTTTTATAAAAATAAGATTCTTTTCAAGTTCCTTGTATTTTTCATTTAAATTATTAAGATCTTTGCAAGGTGTTATGTTTTCATTAGAATTAAATTTTGCTTTTAAATTTTTATTTTCTAAGCGCAAGAGTTTATTAGCCCTTTTTAATTTCTTTATTTTGTGCTTAGTATTTTGTAGCAATTGTAATGAAGAGATAGAAGTACAAAAGATGGGATTAGATTTCTTTACATTACTATCGGGAGAGGCACGATTTGAACATATTACATCTTTTTGCAACTCCTCTTCCGAAGACAGTACTTCTTCTTCTTTTTCATTCGATGTGTGCTCCATTAATTCGTCATGAGAGAAGCTTTCTTGAAGACTAGTGCACGCTTGCATATTCTCTGGTTCTTGTGATTGTTCCATACCTGCAGGAGGAGAATCATACATTTCTTCAAGAAAATTCCATACTTTGTAAGCACTAGAAAAACAATATATTAATTTGAAAATATCTTGAGATAAAGCACAAAAAATATAATGCATAGCTTTTGCATTTAGGTGACGCTCTTGTTTATTTGATTCGTCCGCTGGTCTAACTATTGCTAAATCCCATGCATTGATATCTAAGCTTTTAATAAATTTTTCCATTAATAATTTCCACCCTTTATAATTTTTCCCTTCGAATAAAGGTGGTTTAGGTGATTTTTCTTCTTCACAAAAATTTCCCCCACTAAAAGAAGCGAGATCATGAGATGCCATTATTCCTGGTTGTTAAGCCGATTGGAATAAAACCGCTCTGATACCACTTGTTGGATCGGTAGGCGCCCTTAGAGGGGGGTGAATAAGGGTTTTCAAAAAACTTAAGATTATATTTAGAAAACTTTGAAATAATGCAATATTAAAACAATAAGAAGTTTTGTAAAAACAAAGGAAGAGACATGCTTTATTAATATCAAATAATGTTTTACAAAACTTGACTTCTATGACGCTAGAAATCTAAGGCGACTAGTAAAACTCTTTTTCGTTTTCTATACCGACTCGTATCCCCACGAACCGGTTGGCTTTAGCCGATCTCTCCCCAGATACGGCCTCAAGCCGCTCTAGCCAATCTATCCCCAGAAAGGCCTCGAGCACCCCCTAGATCTACTCCCTAGACCTAGTCGCCAACACAAGGCGAATTACCCCCTAAGTCTAACCCAGACCTAGTCGCCAACACGAGGCGAATTAACGAACCGTTTACAAGAATTAGAAATGAAATAAAAAGACAAATAATAATATAAAAACTCCCTATATGGATCTCCTGGAGAAGTGGACGAAGGCCCGTAGAGTATGATCGTAGTCGATGCGGTCTTTCGTCAAGATGATGACGCGTGTTGAAATCTTCTCCACGGATCTCCTTCAGCTTTTCAGATTTGTGGGTGTATCTCTCTACAACTTCCTCTCTCTGCTGTGGCACGAGGCTCTGGAGTTTGGGATCTAAAGAGGATGAAGAATACGAAGGCAAGGGGTCCAATTTATAGCCTTCACGCTAACGCCGGCGCTAGCGCTACCGCCGGCGCTAGCCCGGATTAGGCAACATTTTGCGCGGCAGAATCTCCCATCCGAGGCAACCTCTTGCTCTATGCCTTAAGTGAGTTATGTTACCGCCGACGCTATCCACTACCGCCGGCGCTATCCCTGATTAAGAAACTCTTTGCGCGGCAAGATCTTCAATCCGAGGCAACAATTCCAGCAAGCCTTCTGTGCATCGCGCTAGCGCCGGCGCTATCCACTACCGCCTGCGCTAGTGATCAGATTGGAATTGATGGCTCAATTTCGGTGGCAACAACCATATGTAAACCTTGAGTCATTTTGACCTGTTATCCTGCACACTTAGATCACACAAGATTAAATACACACATAGGATTTGTTATTCTCAAACCTAGGAGATGCGGAAGACCGTGTTCCAACAGGAGTTTGAACATCTCCTCTTCAGTGTTGGAAGATTACATCAGATGCCTTTAATGCCATTGATCTCTCTTTTGATGGAGTAGATACTTTTTCCTTGGCTTCAAATTCAACGCTTCTTTTGAGAAGTAGCTCATAAGACTTCAATTTTCCCAGCAAGGCATCTGTGGTGATTTGCTTGTGACATCTTAATTCTCTTATATCCTGGATTCTTGTATCTCATGTGCTAGGAAAACACATGAGGAGCTTGTCATTAATTTCAGTTAGAGAAATATCTTTTTCCAAGCCCTTCAACTCACTCACTATCATGCTGAATCTTACATACATTTCAGCAACACTTTCTTCAGTTTTCTTCTAGAAGTTCTCATATTGAGATATGAGAAGTGATTTACTATCCTTTATTTCATAAGAACTTCCTTCCACAATTATTGATAGAGATTCCCAGATCACCTTGGCTGATTAGCAGCCAACAACTTTATGGAATACTTCATCTGACATGGTAGATACCAAGATATTCATGGCCTTGGCATCACAGGATTTAGCTTGCTTCTTAGTTTCTATCCATTCAGATCTAGGAGCAATCTCATGAGTAATGTTTCCACTGGAGTCCCTCTTGTATGGCTTTGGGGGACCTTCATGGATTGAATCAAAAATATCTCCATCAATGGATTTCATATAAAGCTTAATTCTGGTTTTTCATAGTGTAAACTTTTTTAGGTTACACACTGGAGGTCTTGTGGATGCAAATTCTTTGAATTGATTTAACTCATTTTTCAAAATAAGTTTATATCCTAGTGATTACAAATTTTTAACTATTCAGATCTTTTTGATCAAGGTGTTAGCCTTTTCTGATCAACCTCCCTCTGATACTAATTGAAAGTAAACAATTAAGCCTCTGAGAATTCTCTAGAGGGGGGAGGGGCTGAATAGAGATTTAAAACCATTTATTAAAAGAGTAACTAGATTTTGATTCTCTTAAACAATCATCCACAAAAATACACAACCACAATTAAGTACTACACAGTAAAAATAAATGTAATAAATAAAAAAACAATAAACACAGAAAAGCCATAAAACAAATGAACACAAGAACTATAGTAGTTTCCCAAAATCTAGGTACATCTACTCTTCTACCACTTTGGTAAGAATCCACTATACCAGTGCCCGAGTCTTTTGATAAGGAGACTCTTAGAACCAGTGCCTAAGAATTTTGATAAGAAGACTCTTAGAACCAAAAAATGAGTCTTTTGATAAGGAGACTCTAATAACCATACACTATGATCTTTTGATAAAGTGATTTAACCAACAACAGAATACTTTCAAGAGGGATTCTAAAAACTCTTTTCTCAAATCAAATTGGAGAAAGAAAGAAAGAATAAGAAGAAAAGAAGATGAATCAGAAAAAATTTCTGTTGTAAATCCTCCTTCAGCAATGATTCTGAGGATTCTTTAGCACTCTAGTGGATTATATCTTCAGTAATTGATGAATCCTTGGTGAATAAAATTGAAAGGATTGTAAGATTGATCCACTCATTGATTTTCTATAGCAGAGGAAAAAGAAGAGGAGGAAGCCCGATCTCTATGTCTGTTTTCTATTTTCTGTGCTATGTCCTTTATAGAAATCAGAATACTTTTATGTCTCTTTCATTTCGAAAGGTTTCCTCTTGTCGATTGTCTTCAGAAGGAATATAATAAGATGTGATTGAATGATTACATAAGTGTTCTTCATAAATCCCGTCAATCACTTCATATATCTTCCAAATATTTCTTTAGAAATTATGTAGAAATTTCTTCCCATAAATATTCTTCTAATAACTCTATTGATTCGAATAAATTCTATAATCATATCCTTCAAATAACTCTAAAAAAATCCCCTGAAGTTTCCTTTCTGGATGAGTATTCAACGCTGCGTCGAGTTCTGACTGAAGTTGTATCGAAATCTACCTTAGAAAAGGTGTTTATCGATATTACTAAAAATCGACGTTACACCGATTACTTATCGATGCCTGCGTCGACTTCTGCTTTGGATATGTGTCGACTTCACTTCAGAAGATGTGTCGAATTCTAGTCAGAGTTACATCGACTTCTAGTCATCACACATTTAACTTAACTGATTCTCTTCTTGATCTCAAATTGCCTTCTCCTAACCATGACTGGCTTGACTTCCTATGACATCTAATGACCAAATTACTTTCACTATACATCAAGGGTAATTATCCTAGAATACAAAATCACTTAGAAATAATTTGTTAAGTTAAATTTTAGGTTTTTCCCAACATAAACTCTTCCAAGGGTTCAATTGAACCGGCTAGGCCCCTTTGTAAAGTCGAGATGTAACACACGGATAACATGTCATAGCCTAAACAACTCATAATCACAACTACAAAGTGATGGGTAATTTACACGTCCTATCAAAGCCCTCAAAGATTGTTGTTCTAATGGGTATGCCTATCTTGGAATGAAACCTTCACGAGGAAAACCCACAATTCCCTTAACCGCTATGATGAATGATACGAAACATTCCCATTTGTAAATCTAAGGCTAATCAAAAGGCACATCAACAAAAACATAACCAATCTGGGCTTATCGCCACGGGTAGTCTTCACACAACATGCCAAAATCCAAACTCGCATGTTGGATTACTAATGCAATTTCATACTGAGGACAAACTCAATCTACCTGGTGGTTCACAATGAATTGAGGGAAACACACTGCCGCCAATTAGTGTCGGGTAGCCCTCCTATGCAAGTAAAAGTAGAAAAACTACGTCGGAGTCGCAATTTCACACCCTGGCCGAGTCCTCGCTCTCTATCGCGTAGCAGGAGTGGGACTCTACGTGCATTTCATACAAAACATATGTCAGGGTCGCAATCCCATGCCCTGGCGAAGCTTCCGCCTTCATCCAAAATGGCGTGAGGGGACTCTCATTGCACAAAAACAATTAAAATATCCAAAATAACGGTCTTAATACCGATGAAAGAAGTCATTACCCTATGCACGCATTTCAGAGGCATAATAACGTTCGTGATGGATGTCCTCTTATGGATTAGGTATTCACTTAGTGATATGAGCTTCGAATCAACTCCCCACGATGGATTTCAGAAAACCCTAGACGTGCACCTCTAACTCCCTCAGTTGGCCAACCCCTAAAGCAAGAGGTTTGCTGGTCTCAACAAGGGATCTCCTCTAAAACCTCAGCCAACCACCAAATGAACAAGCATCAGACAAAGGAGGGGGAAAAAGCAACCTCCTTTTTCTACGATGATTGCATGGGATGGAAAATGAGGGGGGTCCGTCTCTCAGATGTTGGAAGCATGAGAGATGGGAGGAAGATGGTCGGCAAGGTGGTGCCCTACCTGAACAAGAACAGAGAATGGGTGGAAAGTTGGCCTTCCTTGCAATCTCCCTGGCTGAACAATAAAGAGAAGGAGGCGTCAGGAGAGAGGTGACTGTTTCACGTGAGAAAGAGAGAGGGAGAGGGGTCGGGTGAAGTAAAGGGGCTAGGATTAGTTTTTTGGTCTTTTTATTATTATTTAAACCCAACAAAACCCGATACTCGCACACCACGACCTGGCTAACCACACTCCATCATTTAAATTTCAGAAAGTATGAGGCACTTCTCGTGCATGACCTCTTTTGGCTTCCAAGAGAGCTCCTCACGGCCACAGTTGTCCAAAAATACTCTCACCATCATGACGGCCTTTCTCCACAATTGCCAAATATTTGTATCAATGATGCAGATCGGCATCACCTTCGTAGATAGGTTGCTCTCCACTGGCACACTATTAGCCTCCAACATAGACTCGGGCTCTAACACCGCCTTCCTCAACACTAAAATATAGAATACGTCGTGCAACCCACTAAGTTATGATGATAAAGCAAGTTGATAAGGTGCATCGTCGATGCGCTCAGTGATCTTGAATGGCCCCAAGTACCTCAGACTCAGCTTCTCCATATGTCGAATCCTCGATGCTCCCTTAAATGGCTTTATTTCAAGTACACCCAATCTCCAACTACGAACTCCATGTTCTGGTGCTTGATGTCTTCGATCTCCGCTCACACTAAAGGAATATGTCACCTTCTACCATGCAATGCTTCAAACGGAGCCATCTGAATTCTGTCATGATAACTGTTGTTATTAGTGATCACCACCATGTAAAGGTGATCCTCCCAATGCTTTTTGAAGTCTAAAGGGCACCTATGGAGCATATCTACCATCTTTCGGTTGGTCCTCTCGGTTTTTCCATCTGTAGGCAGATGGAAGGTTGTGCTAAATTTGAGCTTCATGCCCAACAAATGATGAACATGCCTCCAATCGTCAGAAGTAAACCGCCCATCACGATCACTAACAATGATGTGAGGAACACTGCGTAATCGAATAATGTTCTCCACATAAGACTTTGCCAACAACTCCACTGAATCACTTTTCTGATTTGGAATGAAATGAGCTACCTTAGTCAACCGATCTACGATCACCCAAATCGAGTAATTTTTTGGTTGCAACTTTGGCAACCAGTGCACAAAGTCCATAGAAATATCATCGAATTTCCACCTCGGAATTGACAATGACTTCAGGAAACCTCCAGGCTATTGGTACTCAGCCTTCACTATTGTGCAAATTTGTCACTTTGCCACATAAAGTGCTATATCCTTCTTCACGCCTGGCCACCAAAATAGTGTCTTCATGTCTTGATACATTTTGGTACTCCCTGGATGAATTGAGTACTTGGTGAAATGATTCCCATACATCAACTCATCACGCATTTTCTCAATATTAGGGACACATAGCCTGCCATCCTTTCATAGTTTCCCATCCTCGAAAGAAAACTTGACATTCTACCCCTCAGCACCCCCCGCAAAATAGCGATGCATGTTCGGATCAAATTCTAATGCTTGTCTAACACTATCTCCAATGTCATATTGTACCTCCATCCAACTCGGAATAGCAGTGGAAGATGATCCTATATCTACATAAGAGATCTCCAAGGCCTCTAACTCATGTTCCAAAAGCTCATCCTGAGTCAGAATCCAACTCGCCTGCACCGGTGCTCAATGAATCGAAGCGTTTGCGACCACATTCCCCTTACCGGGGTATAATGTATATCGAATGCGTAGTCCCATAAGAACTCCATTCATCTCCTCTAGCGCATATTCAGATCCTTCTGATCCAGCAGGTACTTTAGGCTCGTCTGATCTATGAAGATTTTGATCTTCACATCATATAAGTAGTGCCTACACAACTTCAAAGCAAACACCATGACCGCCAACTCTAAATCGTAGACGGGTAGTTCCTCTCATTCACCACCAGTTAGTGCAAACCGTAGGCGATAACCTTACCAAATTGGCATAAAACGCAACCTATACCACTCCCCGGAGCGCCACTATACACCTGGTAGCCTTCAGTACCATATGACAAACACAAGATTGGGGAAAAAATCTGTCGACTCTTCAGCTTCTCAAAATCTCGAGCGCACTCCTACGTCTAAATGAACCTCTGTTCCTTCCTACTCAAAGTAGTGAGGGGAAGTGCAATCCATAAAAAGTTCTCCGGAAAGTGCATGTGGTAGCTTGCAAGCCCCAGAAATCTCTGGACTTCTGCTATTATCCTCAACTCAGGCCACTCTCAAATCACTGAAACCTTCATCTAATCCACCATAATTCCCTCTCCACTAACGATGTGCACCAGAAATGTCACAGATGCTCACACTTGGAGAAATTTTCTTATAACTGATGTTTCATCAAAACTGTCAAGACAACAAGAAGGTGGTCGACATTGTAAGACTCCCATGTAAGGTCCCCACTCCTAAACACGACTGATTCTAGGGGGAGCCCTATTCCAAAGACGTTCGTTCTACGTTATCCAAGCGGAAGAACGTGCCCGCTTTTCAAGTGCAGAATGACTGCCTTGTAAGGCTATATAACATCATCATATCCAGATACATTCATAAGCGGAAGCAAACTCAAAAATACTAATATATTAAATAAGGTTGTAGCCAGAGTTTATACACGGTGTCCCTAACCGGGCAAGAGCAAAAGTACAAAATATCTCGCTATCAACCACTAGCTATGCCTAAACAATTGAATTCAAAATTTTCTATGTGGAATTAAAATCTCTAACCATAGGATTTCAAAAATATACTACATATGATCTTAAAATTGCCTAAACATCTCCACGTCATGACTTCACAATTTATAAATAAAACGTAAAACAAAACCTTCAAAAACTACCAAAGAAGGATCAGATAAAAACAGTCAAACATCCAAAAACAACAAAATTAAACATTGCAGATAGCGCTAGCGCTAGCTGGTAACACCTGAGCTAGCAAACAGCATCCAAGAACATGTGTTCAAATTCCTGTATTATTACAAAACTGAAAACTTGTCTCCCTCAGGACCTTCCTACTCCACTACTCTTCCTCATCTACCTCCTCCACACTTAGACTTGGTGACTGTCATCTGCGTGTTCTCCGAACAGAATGTCTTGGCAGATCCTCTACTGGGCTATCCCATTCCCTTCTTTCTGACCATGACGGTGTCAACTTTAAGGCCTTGATCATAAATTTCAACATTTTTTCATGCCGAACACACCCTTCTTTACCTCCGATATATCCTTCTCCACCTGTGTCATCCGTTCTCCCATATCTTCTCGGAATCGATCATATGAACCATCCCGTGTCTCTCGGGCTGACGCTCCTCGCCGGAATGGTGGTCGAGTAGACGTCAATGGGTCATCCGGGAGGGATATTGCTCGCAAGTGTGAGGTACTATAGATTGGAGGAAAGCAATCTATCAAGGAAAAACCTATTTCAATAGAAGGGTACATCACCTGAATAACCCGTTGTATGATGCCACCCAGGGGCAAGTTGTTATATCTCTGGCGGGAAGGTTGCCGCAACTTGTATGAATAGCGAATCAAGGAAAGTAACAAGTCTGCCACATCAAATTTCTCCTCCTCTAAACTGAAATAGGTGACATGACTAAGTTTGTTGCAACCTTAGTTTTGATTTGAGTTAGGATCCACTTTTAGTGTCTAACTTTATATTATAATATATCTTATAACTTAGAACAAATCTCATTAAGAAAGAAAGCTGAAAGAAACACATTTTAATAGGCAGAAAATAAGAGAAGAAATAAATGTTATATATATTGCCTGTGTTCGACGAACGTCGAACGACGCTCAGCATCCGTCGAACGGCGCTCAGCATTCATCGGACGGCGCTCGATGAAATATCAAGGAAGAAGCGGTCGACAAATTCCTCAGATCTCAACGGTCGACGAACAGCTCAGCAGTCTGCGTTCGACGAAATCCCAGCAGTGCTCGACGAAAGTCCTCTGCAGTTAATCAATGCTCAGAATATCATTTGGCGAGCTCAACCCAACGAATGACGAGCTGAGGTCGACGAATTTCTACAGCATTTATTTTATATCATTTAGCTCGACTAAATATTATATATTTGCTGTCAGATTTATTTAAAGCAATATTTTATTTATCCTATTTATATATTGCTATATATATATTGTTGATCTAACCTTACAGCGTGCAAGCATTAATTGCTATAGCCGTTGGCAGCAGAAATAATAAATGTTGTAGCCGTTGCAGCAAGCAAAAGAAGGAAAGAGGATAGCTCGAGGATCTGTTAAATGAAAGAGATAATATATCCTTCCTCTTTGGTCGGCAAGGATTCAAATTAGCCGAAAGAAGACAACATCTCTTTTACACGTCAGCAGGAAACAACTTATTATATAGCAGATTTTATATACAGCATATAATATATATATCAGAAGATATACTGCTGTTTCTCTCGACAGATTATATATATAGTTTATATTATTGTACAATATAGTAGGAAGATTATAGACAGAATATATTAACACTTGCTGTACAGGAAAAGGAAGAAGAAGAAAAATAGAGGAGCAAAAAGAAGAAGCAGAACTTCTATTATTTATCTTCTTTTTGCTAACTCCTTCTTGCATATCACATTCATCCCGAGACACCAATCACAATCAATTGCTCAGGATCATTACTGCATAAGAAGAAAGGAGTTTGTACAATCAAGAGAAGAGGCCTACACAAACTGTCAACAATTATATCAGACAGGGGGAGCTCTTCAACATCATCTTCATCAAGTGTCTTCTTAGTAAAAGAAGAACAACATCTGTTTTTGTTTTCCTTTATTTCTCCCATCTTGTAAAGGGTTAAAACTCCCTTCAAAAGTTTACTCCCGGTGACAGGCCACCTTAGCAAAAACCTACAACTTGGTTTATAAGCACCTTATCAAAAGCTTATAGGTGAATTGGGCACCTGTTCAAAACTCCCATTGGTGTGTGGACACCTTATCAAAATCACCTTGGTGTCAGGGCACCTTATCAACAACCTCCAGTGGATTCCTACCAGTGGGTAGAAGAGTAGATGTACCCAGTTGAGGGGAACTACTATATTTCTTTATGTCATCTGGATGCTTGTTTATTTTGTGGTTTGCTTGTTGTGTGCTTTGTTTTATTTCTCATTTGCTGTGATTTTTTATGCACTCCTACTGTTTGTTTTTATTACTCAGCAAACTCATCTATATAGTTATATATATCATTTATTTTGAAACAAAGTTAAACAAGAGTTTTAATAACATAAATAAGAACTAAACTATCCTTTCAATTGGTATCAAAGCAGGTTGATTTTATCAATCACCCTCATCAGAGCATATCAATTGTCCCTTTCAATTGGTATCAGTGGATGCTTATTTTATTTTTTCAATTTCTTGCACCTGATACTCAATTGAACCCCTTTCAATTGGTATCAGAGGAAGTTGATTTTTCACACAGGCTAACACCTGAAATCACAAAGATCACTTAGTTCTTATTTTGTTTTTAAAAAGGTTTTTCCAAATGACACATTCAGATTTTTCATTTTCTGATCCACCTTTATGTAATTTGGATAGATTTGAATTATGGCAAGTTAGAATTAAGTTATATACGAATGCCATAGATGAAAGTATTTATAAATCTATTTTGACAGGAATTTCATCATCAACCTCTTCATCTGATGATCAAGAAATGCTGAAAAGTGCTGATATCGTGGCCATGGAGATATTGTCTAAATTAATGTCCAAAGACATTTTTCTTAACGTGGCTGATTGCACTTCAGCAAAGAACATCTGGAACTCTCTCTCAAGGATGGTAAATGAACCATCTTCTTCCTCTTCCTCTAACATCATTTTTGATGCAGAACCATCAGTTACTCTAACTGAAGAAGAAGACAAGGAAGAACAAAAAGCCAGAAACTTCTGTATGATGGCTATATATGGCTCAAATTATATCTCAGATGCAGAATCTGAACCAGAAAAGGTAGTAGAGGTAACTTCAAACTTTATTTCTACCTCTGATCTTTCTAAATCTGTTTTCAAATCATCATCAGGTACAGATTTAATAAAATCCAAAAATCACCAATCAGATCTTAAGTTAACACATACAGGTTTAATAAATTCTAAAAACAACATTAGAAAAGAGTTAACAAAAATAATTAATTTAACTCTTTTCAAAATTTCTGTAGAACAAACTATCTGGTTAAAAAATAAGATATTTAAAGCTGATAAGTTCAAACAGAATTATAAAGAAAAAGAAATTATGTATGTTCAGCAAAATCAAAAAATTTCAAATTTGTATTTCAATGAAATAAAAAAACCAAAATATCTAATTATAAAATATTGTCTTTTAAAAAAAAATTTAATTAAATAAGCAGTTTTATGATTCTCTTGAATTTATATCTCAAAAACAAAGTCAGATAGACTTCACATTCTTCCATATTTTTTCTCTCCTAAAATCATGTTGAGCATTCTACTGTAGTTGCATTGATCAGAAATGATCATGGCACTGAGTGTGAGTCTCTTCTAATTAAAGGGGATTCTATAGAAAGAAGCTATCAGACTTTGTATTTATGATTTTCAAATTCATAGAATCTAATAACAGCTAGCAATTCACATATTAAAATCAAAATTTAGGAAATCAGAATTGCTTAGTTTTAAAGAAGAAATTTAAGAAAATAATCTCTATCCCTTAAGCCTTAAGTTAATTCAAGACTTTTTATGCTTAGGAATCCTAAACCAAATAGGGGGAGATTGTTAGAACCTAGTTGTAATTTGGATTAGGATCCCAACTCAAATAGGGGGAGATTGTTGGAACCTTAGTTTTGATTTGAGTTAGGATCCACCATTAGTGTCTAAGTTTATATTATAATATATCTTATAACTTAGAACAAATCTCATTAAGAAAGAAAGCTAAAAAGAAACACATTTTAATAGGCAGAAAATAAGAGAAGAAATAAATATTATATATATTGCCTGCGTTCGACGAACGGCGAACGACGCTCAGCATCCGTCGAACGGCGCTCAGCATTCATCGGACGGCGCTCGACGAAATATCAAGGAAGCAGCGGTCGACAAATTCCTCAGATCTCTGCGGTCGACGAACAGCTCAGCAGTCTGTGTTCGACGAAATCCCAGCAGTGCTCGACGAAAGTCCTCTGCAGTTAATCAATGCTCAGAATATCATTTGGCGAGCTCAGCCCGACGAATGATGAGCTGAGGTTGACGAATTTCTGCAGCATTTATTTTATATCATTTAGCTCGACTAAATAGTATATATTTGCTGTCAGATTTATTTAAAGCAATATTTTATTTATCCTATATATATTTTGTTATATATATTGTTGACCTGACCTTACAACGTGCAAGCATTAATTGCTATGGCCGTTGGCAGCAGAAATAATAAATGTTGTAGCCGTTGCAACAAGCAAAAGAAGGAAAGAGGACAGCTCGAGGATCTGCTAAATGAAAGAGATAATATATCCTTCCTCTTTGGTCGGCAAGGATTCAAATTAGCCGAAAGAAGAAAACAGCTCTTTTACACGTCAGCAGGAAACAACTTATTATATAGCAGATTTTATATACAGCAGATAATATATATCAGAAGATATACTGTTGTTTCTCTTGACAGATTATATATATAGTTTATATTGTTGTACAATATAGTAGGAAGATTATAGACAGAATATATTAACACTTGCTGTACAGGAAAATGAAGAAGAAGAAAAACAGAGGAGCAAAAAGAAGAAGCAAAACTTCGATTATTTATCTTCTTTTTGTTAACTCCTTCTTGCAGATCACATTCATCCTGAGACACCAATCACAATCAATTGCTCAGGATCATTACTGCATAAGAAGAAAGGAGTTTGTACAATCAAGAGAAGAGGCCTCCACAAACTGTCAACAATTATATCAGACAGGGGGAGCTCTTCAACATCATCTTCATCAAGTGTCTTCTTAGTAAAAGAAGAACAACATCTGTTTTTATTTTCCTTTATCTCCCATCTTGTAAAGGGTTAAAACTCCCTTCAAAAGTTTACTCCCGGTGACATGCCACCTTAGCAAAAATCTGCAGCTTGGTTTATAAGCACCTTATCAAAAGCTTATAGGTGAATTGGGCACCTGATCAAAACTCCCATTGGTGTGTGGACACCTTATCAAAATCACCTTGGTGTGAGGGCACCTTATCAACAACCTCCAGTGGATTCCTACTAGTGGGTAGAAGAGTAGATGTACCCAGTTGAGGGGAACTACTATATTTCTTTGTGTCATCTAGATGCTTATTTATTTTGTGGTTTGCTTGTTGTGTGCTTTGTTTTATTTCTCATTTGCTGTGATTTTTTATGCACTCCTACTGTTTGTTTTTATTACTCAGCAAACTCATCTATATATTTATATATATCATTTATTTTGAAACAAAGCTAAGCAAGAGTTTTAATAACATAAATAAGAACTAAACTCTCCTTTCAAAGTTGTGTTGTGACTTTTGCTGTATCACCCAACTTCAGCATACTTGTGTGGCGTAATACATTCTGAACGACTAGGGCATCTACTGTGAGTGTCGACATAGAGGAGATCAGACTCCTGCATTATCTATTATGCAGCACCATGTTCACTTGAGTCCAATCTCTATCTACCCTAAACTTCTCAACAATCTCCAATCGATTTTGATGCAGGGTCAATCCAAACACGACCCTAAGTTGGTCATGGGTAATTGTCACCACTTGTCCTTGCACTAGAGACCGCACTCCTCCATCCATCTCTGTCTGTGATGGGTCTTCCAAGTGCGTATAGAAATCTCGTACTAACTCTGACGAAAATCCATCAGAAATAAATAAATTCAACACCTCAGAGGTTGTAAATAGCTGCATGATATGGTGGTGTCGAGGCATGTCAAACTTCACGATATATGGAACACCTACTACTGCAGCCTCCACGGCCAGCTCTGCACTTTTCTTTCCTTTTGATCCAGGAGCCATCTGCCACATTATAAGAGAAATTAAAATTAAGCAACAATCACTAGCGCCAGTGCTATCACTAGCGCCCGACGGTAGCACTAACACCTACTGTAGTGCTGACACTAGTCCTCTGATCTGAAATGGTAAGATCTCATTAAAATAAAAGATTTCCAAATCCTAATTTGCTAGATCCAAGAAACCCACAGGATCTAAACTAAAATCAAAACAAAAATCTTCATCAAAATCAACTATTTAGAACAAGAATCATAAAAATAGAGAAGATTTATTTTAGTTCCTCTCTTCAAAAATTAAAAGAATCAAGAATTGTAGATCTAGTTTCTAAAACCACCTAATAACCTCAAATATCTTCATCTCTAACATCAAAATCAAAGTTTAAAACAAAAATCATAAGAAAAGATGAAGTTTTACCTCAGATCTATGCGTGAGCTGGGTTATCTTCTAGGGGTTTTTGGGAGAGCTTGAGAGGCAATAGCCGAAATGACAAAAAGAAAAGGGGATTATATAAAGCAGAACTACCGCCAGCGCTATCGTTAGCGCGAGCAGTATCGCTTGGTTCTGTCTTTTTGCATTTCTTGAAATTTATACGGTACCTAAATTTATTCTCTATTATATGTACTACATAGTTTGTGCAGTTATGTTTTGAATTGATATTCGAAAAATTAAAACAAAAAAATGATTATTATAACAGCCAAAATTACAAAAACATTTGTTTATCTGTATTTTTAAAATTTTGAAAAATTCTTTAAAATATATTAATCTATATGTACTATTTATTTTTGCACTTCTGATTTTATTTCATTTTTGAAAAATCAAATACAAAAATACAAAAGCCAAATTACAAAAAAAATTATGTTTTACCTTTTTGTTTTTGTCATTTGTTTAAAGTCTATTTTTTATGCAAAAATCCAATAAAAAAATATAAAACATTAAAACTATCAAAAAAACTGTATGGACTTTCCTGTGAAAATCAAGCATGATTTAATCTAGAACTTCTATAATGTTGCAATCTATCTTTTCAAACTACTTTGAACATTGTTTTCATCATGCTTTGATATATCTATTAATATGTGCATCAATTATATTGTAAAAGTTATGTAGAACTACGCTTAGCATGCCTCTAAGTATGAGAAAATGTTTTATGTTTGATAATGATCTTTATTCACTCACTTATTTTGGCATTGTCTACATATGTGTTTAATCTAAGAATGCTTGTGTACATTTTGTATTAGTACAATGAATTAAAATTGCACAAGTATCTTACCTACACTATCTTTATTTGCACTTTTAAAAGTTAAGAAAAGTGGTTATGTTTTTCATAAATTATTTTGGTTTGCAAAACAAGTGTATTCGGAGACCTTTGTACAAAACAAAAATCATAAAATAAAGTGACAAAGATAATTCCACCAAGCATTACTTGAACCTCCTGATAAGTCTTAATAAGCATTGTGAGGTTGAGCACCTTGGAAAGAATAGTAAAGTGTCTTGTGCAAACCTTATCTTTCTTTCAAAATAAAAACCACTTACTCATAAGTACACCAGATCACTAGTCTTAACATTAAAATAAAATATGTGATCCCCCAAGCACTACTTTGCACCCTAATAAGTCTTGATAAGCATTGTGTGTGCAAAGCACCTTGGTAGTTGTACATTTTTTTGTGCATTGAAGTTTGTGGAAGTAAAACTATTTGTGTTTTATTGTGCTCTTACTTTACATATTTCTTGTATTTTTGATTAAAACATTTGTTTACTCTACTCAAAAATACACTTATGTGCACATCATTATCTTCCATAACACTTCTTCTCATGAGTATTGGATCCTAATGCAAATTCTATACTAATCTTTATTTATGAAATGCACTAGATAACCTAGCATACTTTCTACAATGTTTGGTATGTTTTGAAATTGTGAATTAAAATAACATTGTAGTAATCTCTTTTTGATAATATTATTTCATGCTTGGTTACTTTATTGTTGAACTTAAAGATTTTAATTGAACAATGATTTACAAAAACATCTTCTTTATGAAATTTAACTCATATATCTTTTTATGGATCATCATTGATTACAATAAGATGTTTTTTTATTTCGATAAGTCTTCCGCATCATAACCATACAATTGTTTTACCTTGCGCTTTCATGCTTATATCAAAGTCTTATATACCAAAATTCCTTTTTCAACAAATGGTAGACTTGCTTGGTAAACTTTATATTGGTTGCTTTAAACAAGAATATTCTTTATGCTAAAAACTCTGATTTATTTCTATAAAAATATTGTAATACTAAAACTCTGATCTATTTTAATGAAAAGTATTCTAAAACTCCTTATCATTTCCTTCTCTCTACAAGCTCGATCATGCCTTTATCTTCTAATAAAAACTTTTCTGTGTTCTGTTTCCTTACCCACTTTTGCTAATAACAAAAGGGGGGAGAACTAACATGATAAATATAATCTGCTATCAAAATAGAAAACTAACATGCTTAATTAAGATGATAGCTTACATATTAGGGGAGCATTCACTTAGGGGGAGCATGTATTTAGGGGGAGCAATTCTAAATGCTAAAATTGATAATTATCCTAAGTCATCACTCTCACATACAAACAAGTAAGTTTCATCATGCTTATATATTAATGCTCTGATTTATCATTAATGGATTTGTTATTATCAAAAGGGGGAGTTTGTTGGAACATGGTCTTCCGCATCTCCTAGGTTTGAGAATAACAAATCCTATGTGTATTTGATCTTATGTGTTTAAGTGTGCAGGAAAACAAAGTCCATATGACTCAAAGGATTACATAAGAAGGTTACCCCCAAATCTGATCCATCAAATCCAACATTCCCACTAGCGCCGACGGTAGCACCTAGCGCATGGCGCTAGCGATGAATAATGCAATTTCGGGAGCACATATAGAAGGAGATAGTGCCTGGCGGTAGCCGATAGCGCAGACGGTAGCGCGGAGCACAGAAGGCAAGAGAGAAATGTTTCCTCGGATCGAAGATTCTGCCGCGCAGAATATGTCCTAAAATGGGATAGCGCCGGCGGTAGCAATAGTGCAGGCGCTAGCGCCGAGGCTATAAATAGGACCCCTCTTCTCTCGTTTCATATAGACATCAGAGAGAGAGATTGAGTGCTAGAATTCCAGAGGCTGCCTTGGCCGAAAGTTGATGTCCTACCGAAGTTCTGCGAATTTCTAAAGGAGAATCTCTTCACGCCGGATCCAAACAAAGTCCGCTTCTACAACTCTTATTCTACAGCGGATCTTCGACTCCAACTTCAGAAGTTCTTCAAGAGGGAGTTTTTATTATTTTCATTTCATATTTCTTATAAACGGTTAGAGAATTCGCCTCGTGTTGGCGACTAGGTCTGGGTAGGACTTAGGGCGAAAACTCGCCTCGTGTTAACGACTAGATCTAGGTTAGTTCTAGGGGGTGCTCGAGGCCATATCCGGGGAAGGGTTGGCTAGAGCGGCTTGAGGCCGAATCCGGGAAGGATAGGCTAGGACCACCAGTTCGTGGGGATGCGAGTCGGGATAGAAAACAAAAAGAGTTTATTATTATTCGCCACAGATTTCCAGCGTTATAGAAATCAACTTTTGTAAAACCTTATTTCATATTAATAAAACATGTCTCTACTTTATTTCAATTGTTTTACTTGATTTCTCATCGTCTTAATCACGCATTATTTCAAAGCTTTTCAAAATATAATATAAATTTTAAAACCCTTATTCAACCCCCCTCTAAGGGCGCCTACCGATCCAACACATATGAAATATACGTCGGGGTCACAATCCCACACCCTGGTGGAGTTCTCATCCTCAACTAGAACAGCGTGAGGGGACTCTCATTGCATAAAAATAATCAAAAGCACAAAAACAACAGTCCTAAGACTGGGAAAAGAAATTGTTACCCTTGGTGCGCATTTTAGAGCCATGGAAATGATCATAGCAGTTCTCTTTAACCGACTCGACCTCCTTTTTAAGATCTGAGCTCCGACTTGACTTCTCGTAGAGATCCTCGCCAACAAACTTCCTCGGCAAGGGATCCTTCTGCAACCCTTCATGGAAACAAAACTCTTATCCCTTCTGTCAGCCACCACAAACGATAAGAGGCTCAGTAAGGAGAGCTCTCCGGCAAGGGGAGATTTCAGTAAGGATGAATCTCAATAAAAAACCATGACAGTGAAGTTTCTGCCCTCTCTTGCTCGGTTACTAAGATCAGTAGAAAAAGGGGGAGCTCGAGGATCATCTTTAAGCCTCGGCAAAGTGAAGAGCAGGTCAGATTTTGAACTTGATCGACGACAACAACATCCCTGTATGGCTGCAATAGCTTGTCTAGGGTTCAACTGGGAGCAGGAGACAACCAGGCGGGCTGCTCCTTCCTCCCTCCTTCACCGTCAGTGGCAAAAAGATAGATGAGAGATATAGATAGCTCGAGGGGGGAAGAGGGTTCCATGCGACAACCCTAATCAAGCGAGAGAGAAAATGAGATGGGGGGAAGGGGGCACCCCCATCTTGGTATTCGCACACCATCACTCCTATTTTATACCTGGGCTTTACAGAATGCTCGAGCTTAATAATCTTCCATGTTGAGCATATACAAATGTGGGACCTAGGAATGCACGTGATGATGGTTGGGTTCACCCGAATGTTTCCCCACAACTGCTTAAGCAAAATCATATGAAGCTAGCAAACCATCATACAACAATTCAACATTCACTGGTACTCATGACCACATGTGTTCATACACTCTTGGCACACACCAGTAATGCTCCATAATGGGGTCTATGACATCTCTAACAAAAGTACCATAACCACTCTAGGATATAATATCCCGAGTTTTTATTTGAGCATTTATCGGTTGAGATGATCTCACATAACACGATCTATCCCATGATCCATCAGCATGCATGGAGATATTACCTCGTGATGAACTGCATGGTGTGAGCTTAGTTTGGCTTTTGCCTATTGCTCAAGTCACTGTAATACCACTACAATGCGAGTGTAGCTTTACCTCGGCTCGTAAGCATTTAAAATACAATAACATACTATGCACCTAATATTCACACGTGGACATATATTTCATATACAACCCAAAGGAGGAAGGACAACGACAACTACAAAGGTAGGATTCACGACGTGATAACCTCTAAGGGCCAAAATGGTGGTCGCAAACCTATGGATTTTGATAGGAACATCAAAGGTTTCCACATTCCCAAACACCAAACATGATATGATGCATTTCACTGAGTAATTCTCTGAAACGCATACTGGGTTCAACCAAAATGCATCGATAGTCAAAACATCATCGATCCGGGCCTACGGTCACGGGTAGGCTTCACACACAATGCTTAAATCTGCAATGATTACCAGATTTCTACATGCAGTTCATACTGGGGATGAACTCAATCAACTAGAGGTTCTAGTGAACAAGTTCATGCCCTCCACTAATTAGCGGAGGAGACTCTTCATATGCAAGCAAAAACAACATAAATGGACAAGCATCATCCTAAAATAGTAGATAAGGATTGTTACTCTTGGAGCATGCTTCGGCACCATGGAACGATGAATGAGATGGATGAAGTCGACCGCAATGGACTCCTCTCCGCGGATCTGGACTCGACTAGAAGTTTGGAGCTCCGGAGCACCTCCAATGGTGGGATCTTCTCCTTCTTCCTCCTTACTCCTCAATTTCTCAAACCTAAGTGAGAGAAATTTATATGTCAAATGGGCTTGGAAACCCCTCAATACCGACCTAATAGGCTCAGGAGAAACACCTAGCCGTTAGATGTCAAAACACATAATCAGACACCTCAGAATTCAAGTTTAAAATGAGTTCACAGCCTCGTACAAAACTTGACACTTGGTCATGTGACAGGCCATTTCTATCTACTTAACTTTTTGTACCTGTCCACAGGTTGGTACACGGGTGTGTGGCAAGCTATGTCACTCACATGGTAGAGAACACCTACACGAGCTCATTCCTGAGATTCTACATGCCTTGATACGTCGTTCCTAGCCATGTCGACTGACATGCCCTCTACATGGCTTGCCTATGTAAATTAATACAACAAGCCATGTCACCCTCACTAAAATTGTGTCTTGATCACAACTTAAGTACACGATCATGTGCCAGACCGTGTACCTGTACACGACCATGAACATGATTGTGTGCCAGACCATGTGATGCCTTAATGGATCTAAATGACCTCCAAAGTACACACAATTAACCCCCAATCCCCATGGGATTTCCCTAAGATTCTCAGAGTCCTCATGACCACATTTAAATTATATTTTTGGCGTGTTACACAGGATCACACTATTGCTCCTAGGTTTTTGTGTGGTGAATAAGGACGAGGAACGAGTCTATAAATTGCATCGCTACGTATAGGACCAAAAGTCGGTGTTTTGTACCCTTCCCATCATTGTAGGTTGGAACCAGGGATGAGTCAACATCCCCCGTCACCATGTGTTGGATCAGAGATTTCTTTACCCGTCGCTACGCTTACAGAGAGAAAATGTTACTTCTGTCACTACAAGGTTTGGATAGTAGGGAAAATCTACCCTCTCTATCGCGGTGTATTTGGATAGTATGAGAGCTTTAGTCTACACCTTTCATCGCTAGGGGAATTGGATGTATAGTGCACACGTTGTTGGATCTACTGGCACCCTTAGAGGGGGGGGGGGGGGGGGGGTAGATAAGTGTTTTTAAGAATTTAATTCTTAATAAAAATATTATTGTCATTAAAGAGGTTTCAGAATATTTTATAGAAAATTTTATTTTAACTTTGCAGAAAAGATTATATCGAAGGTTACTTTTAGAAAAGGAGGAATTCAAACTTTCTTTGCTACCACCGATGATAAATGCTACAGCCAGGCGCTAGCTCACATAGATTGAATTCCTTGAGTTATAGAACAGTTATGAACCTTGCAATATAATTTGAGTTAAAACTTTGATAGAAAATATTAATTAGAACTTTTATGAATAAGAAATAAACTCCAGTTAGTGAACAACAAAGAGAGACATGATTTTATTTCATACAATTTTGATTACAAAAATGTTAGATTTCTATTACGCTAGAAATCGAGGCGACAATGAAAAATCCTTTTTCATTTTCTATACCGACCCTTCTCCCAAGGACCGGTTGGCTCTAGCCTATCTCTCCCCAGATAAAGCCTCGAGCCACCCCTAGATCTAAACCCTAAACCTAGTTGCCAATACACGCGGTGAATTCCCCCTATGCCACACAAGGACCTAGTCGCCAACTACTGCGGCAAATTCGCACTAAGCCACACAAAGACCTAGTCGCCAACTACCATGATGAATTCTCCCTAAGCCGCACAAGGACCTAATCGCTAACTACCACGGCGAATTCTACCTAAGCAGCACACAGACCTAGTCTCCTACACGGGCAAATTTCTCTATGGGTAAACAAAAGAAAATACATGATGTAAATATGAAATATGAAAATAAAACTCCATATAGAGATTTCAGAAGGATATAGCGAAGAGACGCATAAGATCAGCGTTGCCGATGTGTTCATTCTTCACGTTGAATAGGCATGGTGAATCCTCCTTCAAAAATACTCCTTTTGATCTTATAATTGTAGATGGGAGTGTGTGCTCTCAAATGTCTAAAATAATGTCCCTCACAGAGTGTTCACCGTGGTAGAGTCAGGGTTCCCCAAGTTTTCTTGAGTGCAGTGAAAATTGTCTTTTTATAGATTAAGACCATTACCGTCTGGCGGTATTGATATGCCTGGCGGTAACAATTAAGGCAATATTTTGAGTGCCAGAATCTTCAAACCGGGAAAGAGATTCTGCACTTTAGGAAACTTTTCATTTTAGCCAATGCTAACGCCCAACCTTAGCGATACTACCTAGTGGTAGTATCCTTCCATATGTGCATCGTTCTACCTGCCAGAGATCTTCCCTTGAATTTCATTTTGGCGTGCTTGCATATTCTAGGGCTAACACCTAGCGTTAGAACCATCATCCCACGATAGTGGATGTATCGATGAGAGACATATCGATAGGAAGAATCCATGTCGATTAGAAGACACCATGTCGTCTAGAACATCATCTGATATGAGGACAATATTGACCAAATGCTAACGCCAGTGTTAGTGCTAATGTCACACGTTAATGGTCACTTTGCTTCTTTGCTCTGGTTCAATACCCCCTTCAGCTTGTAGAATCCTAGTGTCATACTTGTGAGTTCCTGCAGGCTATAAACACAAAACAAGTTTGATCAAATACAATATAGGATTTGTTATTCTCAAACCAAAGAGATGCGGAAAACCATGTTCCAACAATCTCCTCCTTTTGATAATAAATAATCGACCAATTAGATATTAGATATTTTAAATTGTTTTTATAGAGTATTGATGACACAAGAAATTTTTGCATTCTTAATTTATGTACTCCACCTAAGTACGTGCTCCCCCTTAATTACTTAGAGTATTCTCCCCCTTAATCTTTAGATTCATTCTCCCCCTAAATATTTAAATTTATTCTCCCCCTTTATCTTAAGATTTCTCAATTTATTCTCCCCCTTTTGTTATTAGCAAAAGTGGGCGAAGGTGAAAGGAATGAATGGCATGGATAAGATATATGTTGGAGAAATAATTGTTTTTTAAGATATGCATGATCGAGCAGGAGTAAGAAACACATAGGAAAAAATTTGAGTAAGCATTTGGAATATGACCTTTAGTAAGAAAAAGAATAGTAATACCACTTGTTGAAAGATACCACTTGTTGAAAGATACATATGATGATGTTTGAAATTTAATCCAAGTGATGGTAAATTCAATAAGGGTTTAACCAAATTCAAGAAAAGATAAGCATGATAGTGCGTGATAAAACATGTTTTTATAAAAATAGTCATGATCGAGCAACACAGCGGAAAAGCATTCTGAAGGATAAACTTCTTTTTAGAAAAGAATAATCACAAGGACAAGGAGTTTTAAGCTTTATAAGGAGATGTTTTTTGAAATTTTTGCACATATGATGCTATTTCCATGAACTTTTCAAAACAAAGTGCAAGCATGATGTGACATATCAAGAAATGATAAATAACCACAATGTAATTAATTTGCAGTTCAAGTAAATAAAAACATTGTAGCGGTCATGCTTGCAATTTAATGCATTTACCTATGTTTGTAGAAACTAGTGTAGATATGCATTAGGATCCAATTCTCATGAGTGGAAGTATTATATAAGATAATGATGTGTACAAATATTGTTTTGATAAAAGTATAAAAGTGAGTTAATCACAACACATGAAAACATGTAATGAAACAACACAACATTAAAATACACAAATGCATTTACTTCCCTAATATTTCAATGCACATAAATGAAAGGTACAACTACCAAGGTGCTGCGCACACACAATGCTTATTAAGACTTATCAGGGTGCGAAGTATTGCTTGGGGGATCACACATTTATTCTTTTTTATTTTAATTTCATGTGTGTGATCCAGTGTACTAAGAGAAGTTGTGTATAATTTGTTTGCTACAAGTCACTCTAAAATTCTTCTCCAAGGTGCTCAACCCACAATGCTCATTAAGACTTATGAGGAGGGTGAGTAGTGCTTGGTGAAGTTTTTCTTGTCAATTTATATTTGTTTTTTTTTTATTTTAGTGACCAAGGGCTCCGAATTCACTTGTTTTGCAAACATAGCATTTTAATTTTGAAACCACATTTCTCTAATGAATAAGTGCATGAAAGATAAAGAATTGCGAGAAATAATTCAATGTAGTGTAGGTAATTTATTTATGCATTTTAACTTATTATGTTATTACACTACACAATCATGCAAGATTAAGATTAAAAACACATGTAGGTTATCAAAATAAGTTAGTGAATGACTCATTATCAAACATAAAATATTACACATACTTAGAGGAATGCTAAACATTCCTACACATATTTTATACAATCGATTTTATTGCACATAATAAGATATTTTTCAAGGCATAACAAAACAATGTTTTAAGAAACTTAAAAATTAAATATTGTATTTAAACTTTAATTGATATACTTAATCATCCTAGACAAATGCAATGAATAACAAGCAGGTTTTATAAAAGTACACAAAATAACAATATAGCATGACAAGCATATTTTTGTGTTTTGAAATTATTTTGTAATTTTATATTTGATTTTTGAAATATATTCAAAATAAATAAATTTCTGAAAACCACAGAAGTATATTAAGAGCTCATTAGTATAATGATATTCTATGTCAGAAAAAAATATAAAAGGTAGAAAAATTAATTTTAATGCTACCGCAGGCGCTAGGTACTACCGCTCGACGTTAGTATACAAAAACTTGTTTTTTGCTTAGAAAATATGGTTTTTGATATTTTTTTCATTCTAATTTTTAGATTCATGTTTTCTAAATATAGGGGACACCAATTACTGCAAAGAGTTTTGAAAATTATTGAAAAAATTGCGGATTTAAGATTTTTGCCTAAGGTCCCTAATACTCTAAGTTTTAACGTAAGTAGTGAGATACGTGCATCGGGGAGTGGTTTTAAAATTCCAAGCATTATATATATATATATATATATATATATATTACACTGCTAAGGAGCTTTTCTTTTATTCCCTGACATGTGCTTTCGCATGTCGTATATGTCCTTTGCCGACCAATAAGTCTAGAAGGAAGTAGGAAGTAGAGATCCAGATACCCAAGAGTTTCTTCCATAGAGTAGGTGGAGACATTAGGTACCCAGATTTGTTTTGTGGCATTTTGTCCCTTCTTCCAACAAGAGTTCGAGGTGTTTCAAAGGATATGACGTTTGGCACACGAAATAAAAGGGGTTGAGACCTTTTTCAGAGTTTTGTGTGGACTCTTGCTGGAAGATGAGGAACCAATAGAAAAATTTGGTTTTCTCGAATTTCCGCTGCCGCCGACGGTATTGCTAACCACAGGGCGATAATTTCCAGAACCATAACCAAGCCCTATCTTTCCATTTTTCTGATGTTGGTTGGCTAATAACATGTACAGAGATTTTTGACCAACACTAAACCTTTTAAATGTAGTAGTCAAGACATGGATTCGTGTTTTTAGTGCGGTGTTTTTTTATAATCAAATCACATCTATTTGCTACCGTTTTCTTTCCATTTTTTGATTGAGAAAGAAAGGTTTTTAATTTTTTTTAAGTCTCCCTTTTCGATACTAAGAGTTTCGATATTGGAGTAGGTCTTAAGCTTCTTCAAGTTTTTTAACACTTGCCAAGGAGTGAGTGCACTCTTGGCAAGACATCTTCTCTTTCCCTAATACTTTTATTTCATTTGTTAAATTTTTATTTTCTTTTAATAAAATTTTATTTTCTTATTTTAGAATTTCAAGATTCTTTTAATTTTTCTCATTGTATTTGCATAGTTTCATATATTCAGAAAATAACCCATCATAAGAGGAAGGAAGTACCTCAGTGTAGCTTTGGACACTGTTTTCATCGTCGGTGTGAGATTCGGCTTCCCCATAAGGCACATATTTGCCTCCTCGCTATTGCTGGAAGATGTTGCACCTGACTCCTCGGAAGACGTATACTTTTTCTTCTTGTCCTTCCCTTTGTGCCTCTTCTCTTTCTCCTTCTTCAAAATTTTTGGGCACTCACTTCAGACGTGTCTGAGCTTCCGGCAGTTGAAGAACTCGGGTAAATATTTCTCCTCATCATCATCGTGGCTCGCCTTGTTCTTCTTTGACCATGACTCCTTCTTGTTGGGCCATTTGATGAAGTATTTGCGAAAAGTATTTCTTCTTTCAAGATTCCGCATGAACCTTTTGAATTTTTCACCAAGAGACTCTCATGATCGTCTTCGTCTTGGTCGTTGGTCTCCATTTTTGATTTCATTGCCAATGCTCTCCTTTTTGGCTGTCTTGCACACTTCGTGTTTAATCTTGAGTTACACCTCATGGGTTTTAAGATTCCCAATGAGGCTCTCAATTTGGAGTTGCTTTAGATCATGCGACTCGGAGATGGTCGTCACCTTTGGGTTGAATTTTGAAGGGAGTGATCTCAGAATTTTTCTCACCAAGTCACCGTTAGAGAACGTCTTTCCAAGAACTTTTGAGGCATTGATGATCTTGGTGAACCTTGTGTACATGGAATCTACGTCTTCATCGGCATCCATCCGGAATTTCTCAAACTCGGATTCCAATTGGAAGAGCTTCGAATCCTTGACCTGCAAAGTACCTTCATGAGTTATTTCTTATAAATTCCAAATATCAAAAACAGTTTCACAAGCACAAGTCCTTTTAAATTTGGTTATATCCAAGGCACAAAATAAAATATTCATGGATTTACGTTAATCGTCCATTTAGTCTTATCACCTTCATCTTATTTATCCTTAGGTTTTTCCATAGTTATTTCTCCAACTACAATTGTAGGATGAGTATAGCGTTGTTCTACCATATCCCAGACTTCTATATTTAAAGTCATTAAGAAATACTGCATCCTAGTTCTCCAACAATTATAGTCAAATCTGGCAAATAAAGGAGGTCTACCAATCTCTTGTCTCTCATAAAAAGGGAGATCATGATGTGTCATTATTCTCGGTGGTGAAACAGTTTTGGAATAACCTAGCTCTGATACCACTTGCTGGTTCTACTAGCGCCCTTAGAGGGGGGGGGGGGGTGAATAAGTGTTTTTAAAAAAATTTATTCTGAATAAAAATATTATTGTTCATTAACGAGTTTTCATAATATTTTATAGAAAACTTTATTTTAACTTTGCAGAAAAGATTATATCGAAGGTTACTTTTAGAAAAGGAGGAATTCAAACTTTCTTAATACCGCCATCGATATGTGTTACTGTCGGGCGCTAGCTCACAGAGATTGAATTCCTTGAGTTATAGAACAGTAATGAACCTTGCAATATATTTTGAGTTAAAACTTTGATAGAAAATATTATTTAGAACATTTATAAATAAGAAATAAAATCCAGTTAGTGAACAACACAAATAGAGACATTATTTTATTTCATAAATCTTTGATTACAAAAATGTTTGATTTCAATTACACTAGAAATTGAGGCGACAATGAAAAATCCTTTTAGGTTTTCTATACTGACCCTGTTGGAACACAGTTTTCCGTATCCCTCTGGTTTGAGAATTATAAATCCTACATGTATTTAATCAAGTTTGTCATTGTGTTTTTAGTATGTAGAAATGAACAATTGTGACATTAGGATGTTGTAATTGGTCTGGACTAGCTCAATATGCTAAAAGAAAAGAGAGTGGTGTAACGTCAGGCATTGGATCCAACACCGACGTTAACCCTCGATCCCGCCAATATGAAATTACTATGGAGGCAAGCTGCCGTGATTGTAGGGACACTTTTGGAATGACTAGGTCTAACGCCAGCGTTAGCCTTAACGTTAGTGTTAGGGTTGCCTAAATAAGAGCCTTTCAAATCATGCAATATCTCCTTCCTGGAATGAGGATTCTTGCCATCAATCATTACTAAAATGAGTCAACGCCTGGTGTTAGACTTAACGCCAATGTTAACTTCCTATCCTATAAAAGGATGGCTTTTGTTCCCTTCATAGTGAGAACTCAAGGAGCCCTAATCCACCACTCTTAAATCTCTGTGAGGGTCGTATTTCCAGACCACCAAAGTTCTCACATTCAAATTCAAGAGAAGGAATCAAAGGAGGATCGAATCAACGCAAACTCAACATGAAGAACGCAGGATTCGACTTCGACTATCTTCAGTGGTTCTTCGTCGTCTCCTTCAGATTTCTTCATAGGGAGTTTTTATGTTGAATTTCATATTTTGTAATACCTTTTTTATCTTTGTGATCGTCGAGTGGAGAATTCGTCGTGGTTGTTGGCGACTAGGTCTATGTAAGGCTTAGGGGGAATTCGTCGTGTGTGTTAGCGACTAGGTCTATGGTTTAGATCTAGGGGGTGCTCGAGGCCTTTTTGGGGATAGAAAGGCTAGAGTGGCTTGAGGCCGTATCTGGGGATAGATCGGCTAAAGCCAACCAGTTCTTAGGGAGAAGAGTCGGTATAGAAAACAAAAAGGGATTTTCATATTCTCGCCTCAATTTCTAGCGTTATAGAAATCCTCTTTTGTAATCAATTTTATCAATAATAATCATGTCTATATTTGTTCAATAAATTGCTTTTGTTTTCATTTCTAGCAATTTACTTTTGATCTAATCTCTTTTGTGCAACCCCATATTTGTTGAGTGGTCGAGGGACCGAGATAAGGCGTGAATGGACGACCTGGAGAGTGGATCATTTCATGCTAACACTCGCCCGATGCCTGGGGCGAGTGGCGAGACCCGCAGTCTGGGCCGCGCAACCAACACTCTCCCGATGGTCATGGGTGAGAGGAGAGTCGTTCACCCCACAGGGGACTCGCCACATCTGGGTGAGCTGAGAAGAATTTCCTCGGCTCGCCTATATCTAAGTCAATCCTACTGGCTTGCAACTAGCCTTTTTAAACAGCGGGATTTCATTGTTGGCAGACCTATGGGGGCTACGTTTAGAATGGCCAAAAGGCGGGATTTCGCTATCCGCAGGTCGTTTTTTAGAAAACTATAAATAGACCCCCAAGGGCACCTTTGGATATGACTTTTCTCTCCTTTGGCTAGCTTTGGTTGGTTAGAGAGTTCTGGCCTACTGCTCACCATGGGTTTCGGGTGTGTAGATAGGAACTCTCTAGCACACTCCAAGGTGTCCGGCTCAGCTTTTGGCTTGGGATGGGAAGCTCTCTAAGATCTTTCAGGTGTGTGGCGGGACCTCCTTGCTGCAGCTCAAGGGTCAATTCTAGTTTTTCCACCAAGAAGGGTGAGGTTCTTTGTTCCGAGAGTCTGGCATAGTTACTCAACTTAGTAGAATTAAGTACAAGCTACACCCTTTGTCCGAACTCCTCATTGAACCGTAGTTTTCGGGTTCAACATTCTTGTGCGGTGAGCGTGGACCATAGCTTGTTCGGAAAATCCTAAGTAAGTCCCATGGACGGAAATGAAGGGCAAGGAGCTGACCAGGACTCCCCTCACCCACAGGAGGGTATATGACTCAGAAGGACTTTGACGAGTTCAAAAAAGTTATCCGGGAGAAAGTGTGATTCACCCTCGCACCACCGGGCGAGATATCCACTCCTTGGGTACCGGTGCCCGTGCATCCATCCATAGGCGAGGACGTATTGGGCAGGCGAGTAGGGAAGGAGTTGCTTGGGGAGGAAGGCGAACGAGATTTATAAGGGCAGGAGTTGTTCCCCAGCCCGCCATGCACTCGCCGCTCGGGCGAGGAGATCGCACGAGTCGCCCCGGCTCGCCAGGCAGGGTCCGGGAGTTCTTTCTGCGACTTGATTATTTCAGCCCTATTCCCGAGGGCTTCAGAGAACCGGTCATGGCGTACTACACCGGCAAGGATGACTCCATCCAGCACCTACAATTTTTCGAAGACACCGTCTCCATCATGCATATGTTGGACGGATTCAAGTGCCGATTCTTTGCCATCACCTTCAGAGAGAAGGAGAGGTACTGGTTTCACCAACTTCTCTCTGTATCCATATACAGTTTCAAAGACCTGCACCGTAGTTTTCTGCTGCATTTTTTAACATCCAAGAAGAGGAAGAAGGAAGCATAAGCACTCTTTCTGATTAAGCAAGGTGCGGAGGAGATGCTGGGAAGCTACGTGGATCACTTCCAGGAAGATATTATTCAAGTCCATGAGGTGGCTGGACACACTCTGCAGTTGGCTTTCACCCTCGGGTTGTGCCAGGGTTTCTTCAGGATGGAGTTGGCCCGGGATCCTTCATTGTCTTTTGAGGAGTTGACAGAGAGGGCGGCGAAGGAGATCGAGGGAGAGACCATGAACCCCGAGTTCGTAAAGAAGTTTTCAAAGATGGGGAAGGAGGAGAGCAAAGTAGTAGGAGGGTCACAACAGCAGGAATGGAGGAGGAGAGAAGAACCCAGGAGGAAAGTATTCCAAGGAACCTATGGGGGGCAAGACCAAGGAGGAAGGCTCCAGCCGCCAATCCATTGGTAGATGTGGACGACGCACAGAGGATGTTAGTTATGGGGTGTCGACTTATCACCTATAGGGAGGGGGTGGTGAATAGGTGTTTCAAATTATTTTGTTCCCCTTTGGTATTCTTGAGTTCTGGTTAAGAGATTTAAGAATTTAAAGCACAGCACATAAAACACACAAAGACTTATAGAGGTTCCACAAGACAGGGTGTCTTGAGTAGTCATCTGTCCCTCTGCGCCTACCTAGCAGTGTGCTAGGCTCGGCAAACTCCTCCAATATCTCCGGCCCGCATGCCTTACAACTCAGACCCGCAAGTCCTACAGCCTAGGCCAACAAGCCCCTACTGCACTCAAGCCTGCAAGCTCGACACTCAGGCTCTCAAGCCCTACCTAGCACAGACCCGCAAGTCTTTCCCCTTGGACCCGCAAGTCTTGCAACCTAGGCCCGCAATCCCCTACTGCACCCAAGCCCGCAATCTCGACACGTTTGGACCCACAAGTCCTCTGCCCTGGCCCTCAAGCCTCAAAGATCTCAAGCCTTTAATCTCAACAAGGTTGGACCAGCAAGTCCTCTGCCCTGGCCCTCAAGCCTCACAGATCTCAAGCCCTCAAGCTCGACACTTAGATCTGAAAACAAATCTTATAGATTTGGCCCTCAAGCCTTACAAAGAAAGATATACAATGATTGTTCTTCTGCCTGATGGAGATCGGCTTCTTGTCTTAAAGAAGATACTTCAGATGTGAGCGTTGGTAGCACAGATCTATTTCAATCCTTCTTATATAGCCTGATGTTGACTGGCTTCTTGACTTGAATGATTCTTATCAGTCGATGTGGCTTGACTGCAACTTGGAGAACACTGGATGTGCGTTTTTGTTCTCCTCTTCTTGTTGTCGATTCTTCTCCGCAGCTTTTACTATTGTATTGCTCGGCGGGATTCTTTTTTGTTCCTTCGTTCTTCCCTTTTTTTAGGGCATTATTGTTCCCTTTTATAGGACGGAGGAGCCGCTTAACGGTCTCCTATGATGTCCTGCACTGACAGACGCCCATACCTTAAGAGCACGCGCTGATTGAACAATCAGGTAGCGACATTAAATGCTGACAGTGCGTCTAGCAACTTTTGAATCTATCTCGACGATATTTCCACTGTTACGACGACATGGACAATATCTCGACAACAGGACTTGTCATTGACTTGGACTTGGACAGATCTTCAAGTCTTCTTCCTTCTTCTTCAGATAGTGATATCTCGACGATACGGGACATCCCTTCTGCTCTTGCACTTAAGACGACATGAAGTCATCTAACTGATGTCAGCGACATAATCGATATCGTTGTAACTACCTCATCTTATCGACGACATAATCGATATCATGTCGATAGACTTTTCTTCAGCAACTGCTCATCTTCATACGACCTTCTTTAGTCTTCTCGACGTCATGCCTTCTTTATGACAATATCGTCGATATCAGTCTTACTAGCCTTTTCAACGACACGGCTTCTTTACGACGATATCTGTTCTTACTTAGCCTTATTGACGTCAAGGCTTCTTTACAACGATATCTGTTCTTACTTAGCCTTATCGACGTCAAGGCTTCTTTACGACGATATCTGTTCTTACTTAGCCTTATCGACGTCAAGGCTTCTTTACGATGATAGCGTTGACATATGTATGCTATCTCGATGATAACTGATGCGGTCCTTCTACTTTGCTTCTGCATATCATTTCAATGACATGCCTATTCTCTTCGACAACATGTCCAGTATTTTTTGACGATATTGTACTTAATGAAATTGCTAGAGTACTGGACATATTGTCTGATCTCTGCAAGCATGAACTAGACATAACATTAAATACACCTTGTACTTATCATTTATCTGAGCATTTCTTCAAATCAAGAACATTGTTGGGCACTGTTCCCAACAATCTTCCCTTATTTGAAGAAGTCATAACCCACTCAATGATAAAGTACATCTTAAGCAAATTGACATATAATGATGACATTACAGTTAAGTCTAGGTGAACACAGAAATTGACAAATATTACTTCATTAATAACTTATAAATGGTGACGGATGTATTAAAGTTTTTCAACATTTATACATTTGCCCCTAATGATTCAGCCCTCTATTTCTCTAGTTCTTTCACAGCTGCTTCACTCTTTCCTTTCTTGACACTGGCTTCCTGCTTCTTCTCAGTTTGTCTGGTGAAGTATTCAAATGGCTTAGAGTGATACTTGAGAGGCTCAGGAGTGTCTGCAGGGATTCTGCCTGCTTGCTTGTCCCTTCTGTATACTCTCCTTCCTTCTTCTTGATCTTCATGCTTAGCCCATTCTTGAGGATTGTACACTTTGTACCTCTCACCTTTATTTACTTTCACTAGCTCCCATGTTTTTAATATGATGGATCTGGACTTGGGGCTCCACCTTTCATAGTTATCATTTTTTTGCATTTCCTCCTTGTATTTTCTCTTTCTCATCTTTGCTTCATCTTCTTCCACTATTTCCTTCCCTTTGTTTTGATCAACAGCAACATCAGAAATATCAACATGTTGATCTTCAGCAGGCTCATCATAATATAGAGGAGAGAGATTCATTACTTCCCTGATAGTATTTGAGGTCCAGATGGCATGCTCACCACTGGCCTTTATCATTGATCTCTCCCCCTTTATGACTTCTTGTGATATCTCTTTTTGGAGGTTCTCCTGAAGGACTAGTATTTTGTCTTTTAGCATGTAAATGCCTTTCTCCAAATGGTTCTTTGTTTTCAGCAGATGACTGTCTAGTTCCTTGTTGTGATGATCAAGCTTATCCTGGATATTTGTCTTGTGTTCAACCATCCACTTGTTGGTTGCTATGTTGGCCTTCTCTATGTTGTTGCTGAGCATTATCTAATTATCCATTGCATCAGATAGACCCTGATGAGTAAGTGTTATCTCTTTGGCAATGTGTTCTTGCAGATTCTTCACATCATTTCTCAGGCCTGCAGTTTCAGCAGATAGTTCCCTTCTTAGGTCTTTGACAGCAGAGTTAGCATGACTTTCAATTTTTATCCTTTGCTCTTCCAGGAGCATTCTTATCCGAGACAGTAGTGAGAACTCCACTGGCCTATTCTCATTAACCTTAGGAGATGGGGATCTTCTAAAGGGTGACTGGTTTGACTCATTCTCTCGATTACCTTCCCGTTGATCTCCTCTTGGGTCCTCTTGGATTGCTGGTTCAGAGTGGATGACATCCTCAGCTTCAGTGATCTTGTTGATCACAGCTACCACTTGAGCAGGGATCTCACTATTCTTCTCCCACTCAATTTCAGAATTCTCTTGTTCTGTTCCTGCTGTTACCATTGTCTTAGATCCCAGACTTAGAGCAGAGGTCTGGAGGGGACATTCCTTTTCTCTACAGGCGCTTCAGAGTCAGACGGGTCTGAGCTGTTGCCTGACTCACTCCCTTCCTTATCATATCCTCTGCAGTCTTCAGCTTCTTGGGAGACTTAGCCAGAACTTTCTCCCATCTCTCAAGTATCTTGATATCCATCCTTCTCATGTGATTGATTTTTTACACCATACTTCTTGTTGAAACTTTTAGGGTAAGATAGCAGTAGATATAGTGATAGTATTTGATGGTCCAGAAACTTCACTAAATAATAAATTTCCAAGGCAAGCGAACATATCAATTGTAATAAATAAGATATCCCTATCTTATGTCGTATTCCCAAGGGTCTTTTCAATTACTCGTACTCACTTCTCTTCAATTATCTACCAAGCGAATCAAGAGTGGTTTTGCTTTTGTAGAAACAAAATTTAAACTTAGTTATCTATTTAATAAAAATGGTAAATTGCGAAAGAATGACCTGATAATTAAAGGATAGCGTTCGGATGTAGAGAACACATAGATGAAACAATATATTCTTGACGCCCCTACTTCAAACTCTCAAAACCTAGTCAACCAAGAAGATACAGAAATAATTAACTTCTCTCTCGAGCAAGTTAATACTAAGGTAAGGTTGAATGATTAGGATTTCTCCTAAATCAAAACTCCTTCACTTGCTTTAAACACGAATAAACTTTTATCTTAAAACACAGAAGAATATCGCAATCTATCTCTAAAATTGCGATCTATTCCCTTCATTCATACAAGGTCTTAACATACTAAGGATTTCTCAATCTCAAAGGATAAAATCATACAAGAATTACAATTCCGAAAAAATATAATTCTACACAATTGAATTGCATGAACAAATTAACATAAGGTTGAGAGATTAAAAGAAGAGATCATTCAAAACAATTAAAACCACAACATATGGTTCTTACATCCAAACGCTAAAGAGAGATTATTTCTGCATCATCTTCTCTAAATATAGATTAAATTCAAATACAAAATCAAAATAAAATAGCATACTTAAATTCTCCTTTGCTCTTCTTCCTTCACGATCTTTCAACTTTAGAAAACTCCAACCCTTCCAAAACTCCTCTCATCAGCCCCACTTCTTTTTTTTTTATAGTTTGAGGTTGAAAAGGAAAGAAAATAGACGGACACGACCTTGCACACGGCCGTGTCAGTGGCCGTGTATAATGAGTGGGAACGGTTACACGTAAATGGTAGTCATGTTGCTGGACACGGCCGTGTATAAAGTCGTGTTCGCTAAAGAGCCTTCTTGTGACATGGCAGTGTCTGAGGCCGTGTGTCAAGCCGTGACTTTATCTGTCCTTTTTGTTGCCAAAATTCCCTAAACACGTTAAATCATCCATCCGTGTAGGAAGCCGTGTGTCTTGACATGGTCATGTGCCTAGTCGTGTAGAAGCCATTTTCCTTAGGATCTTCATTCTTCAACCTGAATACACCTGGATGCATATGTTTAAGTTAAAAATTCATTTAATGTGAGCAAGTTACTATTATGATGAGAATTAGTATGAAAATAATGAGTTTAGACTTTAAATTGTGGCGAATTCAAATGGGATTCTCAATTATAATTTGATAAATCTGACCCTATCAAATACCCCTACACTTAGAGTTTTGTTATTCCAGAGCAAAATACATGAATAAAGGATGAGTGTATACAAACTAGAACTCGATTTCTCATAAGCAAGTTACCCAATTTAACATTATTTCCAAAGATTCAATTAGTGGAAGGAAATTTTCACAACTTAAAACTGAAATTTTACCTTCAAATGTGATTAAAACAAATTATGACATTATCAATATTCTTGTACTTATCTCCAATCAATCCGGAAAAAACACGTATCGAATTCACCATCAATTTCTGAAATAAGATTCTATTAGTTTTCTCAATGTTACACTCCATAGTTTTGAAATCTATTTTGAATGACATGGGCTTGCTAGTAAACTTCAACTTCAACTCATAGAAAGAAATAATAAGATTAAAGGATCACTAGGACTTTTGAGGTGCTAACTTTGGCCTAGGATAAGATATGATAAACAACGATATCAAACGCAATTTATCATCATATAAGAATATATTTAAACTAGTGAATAAACTCATGATTATGAAACACATCATGACATTATCATATTGAAAAAGAATAATGGCTAATCATTTTTTTCCTTTCTCCTTTTTTTCATTCTTTTTTTTAGATACAAACTTTTGTATGCTCAATTTTTTTTCAGAACAAGGAGGGAAAATCAGACTGAGCCAATAAATATAATAAATCTCTCTCACATAGAAGATATCAATCAAAAGGATATACTCAAATGATGTGATGCAACACATATTAATCATATTCCATTTATTCAAAAAGTTTAACTGTAAACTATGATGATGAGTACTGAGGTTGTAGACAAACGAATGTTTTGAGGGTTGTAAATAATATCAAAGAAGCTAAGTATGGCAAGGGTGCAATGGTAATTGATATGAGTGGACTAAGAGTTGAAAAGGTCCAAATTAATCAAAGGTGGCCTAGATCATTTCAAATAATGTTATAGTTACGATATATTGAGTTGCATATGAAGTGTATAAAAGCAAGATCCATAATTCAATAGAGTGAAATAATTGATAGTCTAATAGAATTTTTGCTTTAAAGAATAAGTGAATTGAAATGTGAATTAAATTTCAGATCAAAGTAAAGTATAGAATATAGAAATTTCAAAATGTTTTTTTTTATCACAATGTGACGTAAAACAACGGAGTTATGCAAATTACAACATCCATAATCTAATAACATAAATTGTAATGCTTTAATTGGGTAACTAATTAGGAGATCTCTTATTAAATTATTATTTTTTATAGTTAATACGCATGAACGGATTGAAAAGTCTTTGCTCAATATTGTAAGGGTATTTAAAAAAAGTAAATGATTTGGAATTTTATACATTGAGAATATAAAGTTCTAACAATGATCCCCCCCCCCCCCAACTTAAATAATCCAATGTCCCCATTGCTCTAAGCATGAATAGAAAAAAAAATGCAGGGGTGCAAATGAAAAATCTCCAAGAGATAAATGTATACATCCGCGAAGTAGCGGCCATCATAGAGTAATAAAGTAGAGCAGAACCATAACAGATCAACGTTAATAAACACGATACAAGATATAGTTCATGAAAATAGAAAAACTGAAAAAAATAGATATCCCAGAACTCAGCCCCAAGGCACAATCAGAAGGTAGGTGGTGGTGGTGGGTCACGACGACATCGAGCAGAGGAATGTGGTGGTGGTGGCATGGCTACCTCGAAGTGATCACAAAGCTGGTAAATAGCGGTCTGATTCCATTGATTGGACTCCTCATACTGCTCATGCATATCGCGCTGATTGCACAATATTTCTTACTGATTATAATCCATGTGGGCGAATATATCTGTCATGGCCTCCTGATTCTACTCGACTCTATCCAGCCTCCGAGTCATATCCATACGAAAGATGGCGTATGAGTCATAGAGATCGTCATGTGAGTGATGCTCTTGGGGTGCATGAGAAGAGGATGCACCAGGATGTGAATATCGTGCATGATGTGGAACATCCTGTGGCTCTTCCTCTCCTCCTCAACCTCATCTCCCACCTCATCCTGATATCTAGTTACATGATATACTGGTCTGCCAACTCCAGGACGGGCTCGAACTATCCTAAGTGATCGAAGTGAAGCCATGGAGATGGGTATAGTGCGAGCTACCACTTCCATGGAAGGAAGGCCGTCAAAGAGATTCATGCCTTTCAAAAGGAGTGTGATGTATGGTGCGATGTAGATAGTCCCGACTCGGTCGTGCTTGGCCTGGTGGCGAATGAAGGTGGCGATAAAATATCCTAAGTGAAGAGGAAAATGCTCTGTCATGCTATAAAAAGATAGAATATCTTTGGTGCTGACGACGCCGGAGCACTCTCCTCGCCCAGACAGAGTATGGCTCAAAAGGTGATGGAGGTAGTGGACAGCGGGGCTGATCAAATAGGAGGCCTTGGAGCTCTTGGCCTCATAAGGCGGACCATCTGCAATGCTATTCCATATGGACTCGGGGTGCACTCCATGAGGTAGGGTGTGGTGAAGGTCATGGTATTGCGGACCGTTGAGGAACTCCTCATCGTAGAGGCAGAGGAATGACGTGAACTCCCAAAGACTGAGCGAGTAAACATGATGCTGAACCCGAAATGAAATTGTGGCAGTGATAGAAGAGCGATTCGTGCTCCCCGCCATGGTATAGTAACTCGTCTCCATGGTGAATGTGGAAAGAAATTCCAATGTGACCTCACGATAACCGAGTTCATTGATAGCGAAAAAGGTGTCCCAACTGCTATGGCCGATGAGGAGTCCGCTTCCTCATTCAAATGGATTTCCTCCAACACATCCCAATCTATACATCGACAATCTTGAAATTTTTGCTTGCGGAGACGTTCGAATCTGACAAGATGATCGGGGTCTTCAAATTGTAGCATGCCGACTTCAGCATGAATGGAGGGAGGACGAGCGGCGGATTGAAATTTTTGCTTGTGGAGACGTTCGAATCTAAGCTGGTTTGGTACACGGCTGGAAGGGAAGAAAGGAGGAAGATGAAGTGGGGGTTTCAAAAAAAATTATAAATTTTCTTTTAAAATACGACACACGGCCATATACACGGCCATGTGAGATGTCGTGTTCCGCTTTTTTGAACAGGGACGGATGCTTGGCTGAATGATGAACATGACCGTGCACATGGCCGTGTGACTGCCCGTGTTCGTGCACTGTAAGGCTTTAATGGAGTGTGATCATTGACGAAATATGGAAGGGTTCGTGCTAGCGGAAATGAACTCGGGTAGACACAGTTTGATATATATATATACACACAATTTTTTTTCTTTTTAAACAGGAACAAGATCACGAACGTATTTGCAGAACAAAAACAAAAATACGAAAATAGAAAACGAACAAACCTAACATCCTAAGAACTCTTAGCGAGATGCCATGAAAATTCAGTTAGTGTCAAGCCGGAGACTTAACTCCTCCTTGCCTTGACGCTCAAATTCTTCCCCGAAGTAATGTTTTAGTTGATGTCCATTGACTTTGAAAACTCCTTTTTCTGGGTGAGAGAGTTTGACTACTGCGTATGGAAATACTTGCTCAACTCTAAATGGGCCCGACCATCTTGATTTCAATTTCCCGGGAAAGAGTTTAAGACGAGAATTGTATAACAAAACATTATCCCCAATTTTGAACGATTTATAATTCCGAAGTTGTCTATCATGGAAAGCTTTTGCTTTCTCTTTGTATATATGAGAATTCTCATATGCTATTGTTCTCCACTCATCTAATTCATTAAGTTGAAATGTTCTCTTCTCTCCTGATAGATCCAAGTTCATGTTTATAGTCTGAATAACCCAATATGCTTTATGTTCAAGTTCAACTGGTAGGTGACATGCCTTACCATATACTAGTCTATACGGTGTAGTATCTATTGGTGTCTTAAATGCAGTGCGGTAGGCCCATAGAGCGTCGTCCAATTTTTTAGCCCATTGTTTCCTATTCCCTTCTATTGTTTTTTCTAGGATGTGTTTCAACTCTCGGTTGGATACCTCGACTTGCCCACTAGTTTGTGGATGATAAGGAGTGGCTAACCTATGCGTAATCCATATTTAGTTAAAACTTTATTAAACTGAGAATTAAAGAAGTGAGTCCCCCGATCGCTAATGAATGCACGACGCATTCCAAACCGCGAGAACAATTTTCTAAGGAATTCGACAACAACTCTAGCGTCGTTTGTTGGTAAGGCTTGCGCTTCTACCCATTTTGAAACATAGTCTACGGCAACTAGAATGTATTTATTACCGTACGAATTAGGAAATGGCCCGATAAAGTCAATCCCCCAAATATCAAATATTTCACATTCCAAAATAAACTTTTGTGGCATTTCATGTGCTTTTGAAATATTACCTGATCATTGGCAAAAATTACATAAATGAATAAACCTTTGGGAATCCCTGAATAGAAGGGGCCAATAAAAACCTGAATCGAGTTCTTTCTTTGCCGTACGAATTGGCCCAAAGTGTCCTCCCATAGGTCCTGAATGACAATGCTCTAAGATCTTCCACCCTTCTTCATCTGATACACATCTCCGGATGATCGAATCTGCACAAATGCGAAACAAAAAGAGTCCTCCCAAAAGTAGTATTTTAGATCAGAAAAGAATCTTTTCTTTTGTTGATGTGAAAGATCTGTTGGAAGGACCTTAGCAACAATATAATTTGCAAAATCTGCAAACCATGGAGTGTTAGAATGAGATTGAGTTTCAAGCATATATAATCGTCTTCGGGAAAGCTATCATTTATAGCAGATTCATTTAATACTTCTAAATATGGATTCTCAAGACGAGAGAGGTGGTCTGCCGCCAAATTTTCGGCTCCCCTCTTATCTTGTATTTCTAAGTCGAATTCTTGCAAAAGCAAGACCCAATGGAGCAAACGGGATTTTGCATCAGTTTTCGAAAGTAAGTAACGTATAGCAGAACGATCAGTGTCGTAAACAATCACTTTGGACAATGTTAAGTATGAACGGAATTTATCAAATGCAAAAATAACTGTTAATAGTTCTTTTTCAGTTGTTGTATAGTTCTCTTGTGCAGCATTCAATGTCTTGTGTTTACCCAGAAAACCGCTTCTCGGGTTGAATCAATCTCAGACCCGGGCGACCTTCTAAATCAAGCCGCTGGGTTCTAGGATCAGCGACTCTCAGTCCAGGGTAAACCAAGCCGGGCGGTCTGATGTCACTTCTGACCGCCCCCAAGATTGAAGATTGTCAAAACCCAAGGCAAGAAGGCGATCCGCGGTCTCAAGTAGGAGACTGCCCGGGTTGTGCCATAGAGAGCCAAGGTTTGAGTCCAAAGAACAAGCCGCGGTCTCAAGACGGAGACTGCTCGGATTGCATCATCACCTTGGTCGCGTCATCCTCAGCCTCTGGTCAGACAGGTCGGAAGGGCAAGCCGCCAAGCCGAGCGGCTTCTTTCTTTTCTTCTTTGTGTATCCCGTCACCGCCTGCCCGTCTCTCTTGTAACCGGGCAGGAGGTTATTTTATCCATGCCCGTTCGGGCAGGCCCCTGAGCCTATAAATAGGGGGCGACACTGTTCACAAGACACGCACACTCGAATCCAGGAGCTCGCTTGTTTGAGCTGCGTTCTCGAGTTTCCCTTCTTGCGGACTGTCTGACCGGTCGGCTTCTTCTTTCCTGCACTTGTAATCGCTGTAACCGCTTCTTTTTAATCAAAGGAAAGCCCATCACAGGAGTGGCATTCGCCGTGACGGGCGAAGTCTGGCCTTGACCGCTGCTAGGGGTCTCGTTTTCTCCACCTAAAAAGTAACCGGCAACCCGCAGCCTCCGATTTCCTTCGGAGGTGCGATTTCGGACTCAACATCTTGCTAGCTTAGTAAATGGGGTGAAAATGTTTGTTTCTTCTTTGTCCTAGTACCGCACAAATCGCAAAGCTACTAGCATCACACTTTAATTCAAAAGGTGGAGAAAAATCTGGTGCAATCATAATGGGAGAATTAATTAATTTTTCTTTTAGTATCTCAAAAGCTTTTAGACATTCACCATAAAAAATAAAAGTAGTATCTTTTTCTAATAATTTTGTTAACGGTTTTGAAATTTTTGAAAAGTCTTTTAAAAATTATCGGTAAAAACCTGCATGGCCTAAAAAGCTACGCACTGCCTTAACCGTGGCGGGAGGTGGTAAATGTTCAATAGTTTCTATTTTAGCTCTATCCACCTCAATTCCTCGACATGTAATCTTATGGCCCAAAACCAAACCTTCTTGTACCATGAAATGACATTTCTCCCAATCAAGTACAAGATTAGTTTCTTCACATCGAGCAAGAACCTTTTTAAGATTTTCTAAACATAAGTCGAAAGAATCCCAAAAATTAAAAAATCGTCCATAAACACTTCCATAATATCTTCAACCAATTCATTAAATATGGCAAGCATGCATCTTTAAAAAGTAGCAGGTGCGTTACATAATTCGAAGGGCATACGTCTGTATGCAAAAGTGCCAAAAGGATAAGTAAAGGTGGTCTTTTCTTGATCCTCTGGGGCTATAGGAATTTGTAAGTAGCCTGACAATCCATCTAGAAAATAATAGTAAGCGTGTCCCGATAAACGCTCTAAAATTTGATCTATGAAAGGAAGCGGAAAGTGATCTTTTCATGTAGCATCATTTAGCTTCCTATAATCTATACAAACTCGCCATCCTGTGACAGTACGTGTAGGAATAAGTTCATTTCGTTCATTGACTACTACTGTAAGACCTCCCTTTTTAGGGACTACTTGAATAGGGCTCACCCATGAACTATCAGAAATAGGATAAATCATCCCAGAATCTAATAATTTCAAAACTTCAGTTCTCACAACCTCTTTCATATTTGGATTGAGTCTACGTTGAGGTTGGATAGATGGTTTATAATTATCTTCCATAAAAATTTTATGAGAACAAAATGAAGGATTAATTCCCTTAATATCAGAAATTGACCATGCTATTGCTCTCTTATGCTCTTTTAAAACATGAAACAATTTTGTTTTTTCAGATTCAGATAGATTACTAGAGACAATAATAGGAAAAGTAGAATTAACTCCCAAAAATACATATTCAAGATGATCACGTAATTTCTTTAATTCCAAAATTGGAGGATAGGTTTTGATTTCTTTTAAATGATCTTCATCGCCTTTTTTTATAACATCAAAATCCACTTTTCTAGTTAAAGATTGAGAATCCTCGAGATAAGCTAAGTACTCACAAACATCAGTACGAGTAAAATCCTTTAAATGATAATTAGCAATACAAAGTTCTAAAGGATCAACGCAAAGCAATTCAGAAGGTATCGTTGAAACAACATGATCAATACTATTAAGAAAATAACATGTATCATCAGCCTCTATTGGTTGTTTCATAACATTGTTAATTTGAAATGTAACCTCCTCCTCTCCAACTCGTAAAACTAATTTTCCATCGAAAACATCAATCAGGGCTCTAGAAGTTGCTAAGAATGGACGACCAAGAATTAGCGGTGTTTCAGTATCTTCATCCATATCTAATATAACAAAATCCGCGGGGAAAATAAATTTATCAACCTTAATTAAAACATCTTCTATAACTCCCCTTGGATATTTTACCGTTCGATCAGCAAGTTGAATACTTATTCTAGTTGGGCGTAGTTCGCATATTCCTAATCTTAAAAAGAGTTTATAAGGCATGAGATTAATACTTGCTCCTAAATCAGCTAGAGCTATTTTAACTTGCATGTCACCGATTAAACATGGTATAGAAAAACTACCTGGATCCGTTTGCTTTTTGGGTAACTTGTTTTGTAAAATTGCTGAACATTCTTCACTCAACGTGACTGTGGAAAGCTCCTCTAGTTTCTTTTTGTTAGAAAGTAAGTCTTTCAAGAACTTCGCATACTTGGGCATTTGAGACACTGCTTCTGCAAAAGGCAAATTAATATGTAATTGTTTAAATAAGGATAGAAATTTATCGTATTGTGCATCCATACGGTCCTTGTTCAGCTTTGCCGGATATGGTATCGGGGGCTTGTATTCTTTCAAGGGATGAAGTGGCTCTGATGGTGATTGAACTGCTTCTGGTGATGGGGTGTTCTCTTCCGACTTTTCGGTAATCGTAGGTTGTTGGTGAAGCGACTTCCCACTGCGCAAGGTGAAGGCCTTGGCATGCTCCCATGGATTTGTCTAAGTGTTCCCTGGGAGGGTTCCGGCAGCATGCTCGGAGAAGAGTTTCGCCAATTGCCCAACTTGGTTTTCCAAATTCCTGATTGAACTCTCTTGATTTCGAAAAGACGTTTCGGCTATCTGCATAAACCTTGCTAAGATCTCCTCAACTGGAGGCTTCCGTTGTTCAACCGGCGGTTGTTGTTGTTGTTGATGTTGAAATCCCGGTTGCATGGCATTGGGTTGCTTGGGACCTTGTCCTTCCCATGAGAAATTTGGGTGATTTCTCCATCCTGGATTATAAGTTGCACTATATGGGTTGTTTGCGGGGTTGAATGGGGGTCTATTTGCATTACCCAAATAATCCACTTGTTCATGTTTCGTAGAGTCGTCGCTTGTCGGATCCCATTGTACCGTCGTAGGAGGTGCTTGGGCAAGCGAGAGATTGTCCATCTTTTGATGTAGTTTATCTACTTGTATTGCCAATGCGATTATGGCATCAATATCATACACCCCGGCGGGTTTATTTGGTCTTGCTCGAGGTACGCCCCACTGGATGTTGTTCATGGCCATCCCTTCTATCAACCCGGTTGCTGCATCGGGGGTTTTGTTATTCAATGCTCCTCCTGCGGCAGAGCCTAACAATTGCCTTGTAACTTGATTCAGACCATTGTAAGATGTTTGGATTTGCTGCCAGACAGGTATTCCATGATGAGGTAGACGGCGCAATAGCTCTTAGTAGCGTTCCCAGGTGTCATATAGCATTTCTGTTTCCATCTGGCAGTAGGTGTTGATGTCATTTCTGAGCTTAGCAGACTTTGATGGCGGGAAATACTTCAGTAGAAACTTTTCAACCAATGTATCCCAGGTTGTGATTGCCCCCCTTGGTAGAGAGTTCAACCATTGCTTTGCTTTATGCCTCACGGAAAATGGGAACAGTCTCAATCTAATGGCATCATTGGTTGCTCCATTGATCTTAAAAGTGTCACCAATCTCCAAGAAATTCGATATATGCATATTATGGTCTTCGTCTTGGAGTCCATCAAACTGAACGTACCACTGAACCATCTGAATAATCCCCAGTTTGAGTTCGAAATTATTTGCTTCTACAGCAGGTCGAGTAATACTGGATCCAATTCCAGTTGTATCTGGACGTGCATAATTGGCTATGGTTCGTTACCGATTCGCTTTATCCTGATTATCTGCCATGGTGTTAAATTTGCTTGTGTGTAGAACTGATGTCTCCTCCACCGAATGATTATCTGAACTTGCACTGGTTTCCAAATTAGTCGATTGTGATTGACGATGTATCCTTTGTGGTTCAGACTGATATTGCACAAGAACATTGTTTCGTTTCCTGGTCATAAACTAAAGTACTACAAAAGAAAATCAAGTGAAATAAACAAACATAAAATATAATGTCAATTATACTAATAATAAAGATAGATTAATAAAATCCAAGTTTTCAGAATATTGAAAATAGACTTCCCCGGCAACGACGCCAAAAACTTGATGGTCGCGAAACTTCACTTAATAATAAGTTTCCAAGGCAAGCGAACCTATCAATTGTAATAAATAAGATATCCCTATCTTATGTCGTATTCCCAAGGGTCTTTTCAATTACTCGTACTCACTTCTCTTCAATTATCTACCAAGCGAATCAAGAGTGGTTTTGCTTTTGTAGAAACAAAATTTAAACTTAGTTATCTATTTAATAAAAACGGTAAATTGTGAAAGAAAGACCTGATAATTAAAGGATAGCGTTCAGATGTAGAGAAGACATAGATGCAACAAAAGATTCTTGACGCCCCACTTCAAACTCTCAAAACCTAGTCAACCGAGAAGATACAGAAATAATTAACTTCTCTCTCGAGCAAGTTAATACTAAGGTAAGGTTGAATGATTAGGATTTCTCCTAAATCAAAACTCCTTCACTTGCTTTAAACACGAATAAACTTTTATCTTAAAACACGGAAGAATATCGCAATCTATCTCTAAAATTGTGATCTATTCCCTTCATTCATACAAGGTCTTAACATACTAAGGATTTCTCAATCTCAAAGGATGAAATCATACAAGAATTACAATTCCGGAAAAATATAATTCTACACAATTGAATTGCATGAACAAATTAACATAAGGTTGAGAGATTAAAAGAAGAGATCATTCAAAACAATTAAAACATCAACATATGGTTCTTACATCCAAACGCTAAAGAGAGATTAGTTCTGCATCATCTTCTCTAAGCAAAGATTAAATTCAAATACAAAATCAAAATAAAAGAACATACTTAAATTCTCCTTTGCTCATCTTCCTTCATGATCTTCCAACTTCAAAAAACTCCAACCCATCCAAAACTCCTCTCATCAGCCCCACTTCTTTCTTTTATAGTTTGAGGTTGAAAAGGAAAGAAAATAGACGGGCACGGCCTTGCGCACGGCCGTGTCAGTGGCCATGTATAATGAGTGGGAACAGTTACACGTAAATGGTAGTCGTGGTGCTGGACACGGCCATTCACACGGCCGTGTATAAAGTCGTGTTCGCTGAAGAGCCTTCCCGTGACACGGCCGTGTCCGAGGCCATGTGTCAAGCCGTGACTTTCTCTGTCCTTTTTGTTTCCAAAATTCCCTGAACACATTAAATCATCCAGCCATGTAAGAAGCCGTGTGTCTTGACACGGCCGTGTGTCTGGTCGTGTGCCTAGCCGTGTAGAAGCCATTTTCCTTAGGATCTTCATTCTTCAACCTGAATACACCTGGATGCATATGTTAAGTTAAAACTTCATTTAATGTGAGCAAATAACTATTATGATGAGAATTAGTATGAAAATAATGAGTTTAGACTTTAAATTAAGGCAAATTCAAATGGGATTCTCAATTATAATTTGATAACTATGACCCTATCAGTATTCTTCCCAGATTTTGAACTTGAAAGCTTTCTTGTATCCTCTTGAAGATAATTTGACCCCAGTTGATCTTCTTACTTAGGATTATCCTTGTTATTATCTCGAACATGGGCTTGGATGTCCTATCATGCGACCCTACCTTATAGAGGAGGGTGAAAGGGAGGTTAGTTAGATTTACTCTAGAGGTGGGTGAATAGAGTTTTAAAAGATTTTTCACTTAATTTTATAGCGAAATTAAAATAGTGTTACTTATATGTGTATTGCAGAGTGAGTTATAAAATAAAATAAGAAAGCACAGCACACAGCACAACAAAATAAGCACAACGTAGACGACACAAGAATTTTATAGCAGTTCCCCACTAAACCTGGGTACGTCTACTCTTCTACCACACTTGGTAAGATTCCACTACAGGTTGTTGATCAGGTGCCCTGCCACCAAGGGGGTTTTGATCAGGTGTCCACACACCAAGTGAGCTTTTGATCAGGTGCTCTAACCAAACAACATGTTTTTGTTTAGGTGCCCTGCCACCAAGTGGTGTAACTTTTGAAGGGAGTTATAGCCCTTTATACAGTTGAAAGAAAACAAAAATATATTGTTCTTATCTTTCTGAGAAGACTCTAGTGGATCCTTGATGATGTTGAAGAGCTCCCCCTGATTTGATTAGTTTTTGATGATCAGGTGAGGAAGCTTCTTCTCTAGAATGTAGTAACTCCTTTCTTATTCTTTTGCAGTTGAGATCCTGAGCAAATGATCTTGATTAAGTGTCTCAGGATGAAGATGATCTGCAGAGAAGAGTAAGCAAACAAGATAGATAAAAATATGTTGTTCTCTGTTTTTCTCTTCTTTGTGCTTTCTCTGTCTTTGTGTAATCTGGAGAACCTCTCTCTTATCTTGAGTTCTTCACTCTTCTATCTTGTCAGGAAGGGAAGAGATAAAGTCTCTTTTTATTATCTGGACTCCTCGAGAAGATAAACTACCATCTTTAATTTAAGCTGTTCTGCAATGGCTATATCATTAATTATTCTGCAACGGCTATATCATTAATTTGTTCTGCAATGGCTATATCATTAATGTGAGGCAGTGATAATTCATACAAAAGAAGGGCAGCAATAAATAAATAGAAACTATTCAAAATATTGCTTTATCAGATCTGACAACATATAGAATTTTAGTCGAGCTGAGAAATGAGAATTTATAAAGCTGATAATATTTTGTCGATCTCAGCTTGAAGTTAGTCGGGCTGAGCTCGACGTTCGTCGATCTGATCATTGATTAACTGCTGCATGAACTTTCATCGAGCGCTGCTTGGATTTCGTCGAATGCAGCTTTAGATATATTCTTTTCTGTGTCTTCTGTCTTAATGAGATTTGATCTAGGTTATACAAGAGGTGTTATGATAGAAGCTTAGACCATAAAGATGGATCCTGACTCAAATCAAAACTAGGGTTCCAACAATCTCCCCCTATTTGAGTTGGGATACAAATTTGAAGTTTAAAACATATAGGGATCCTAATCCAAATCAATACTGGTGATCCAACAATCTCCCCCTATTTGGTTTATGATGCCAAGCAAGAGAAAATTGAATAACTCAAAGCATAAGGTATTTGTAACAGTCATTATAAAGCTTTAAGGAGATATACAGAATAAACAGATAGTAAAATTAATTTGTTCTTTTGAAAACATTTAATCATAAATTACTAAAATTTCTTCTTCTTTCAATTTCTTTTAATTTTCTTCTTCTTTTAATTTCTCTTCTTCTTTTAAATTTCTTCTTCTTTTAATTACTCTTCTTCTTTTATTTTTCTCCCCCTGTCTTGATTCAGGGAACCCTGAATCAAGACCCCTAGAAGAAGGGTAAATTGGAATATAAGCATTTCTTATTCCTAGATTTTGTTTCAATAGGATTTTATTAATATAATGAATTGCTACATCTGTTAATGGATTCTAAGGAATTTTTAAGATAGAAAGTTTTTATTAGATTTGAATTGGTACAGCTGTTAATGTATTCTAAGGAATTTTTATCTTCTCAGAAAAACATTGTCTGATGCCTTCCTTCTTACAAAATTCTCTCATCAGAAGAGACTCAAACTCAGTGTCATGATCACTTCTGATCAATGCAACTAGAGTAGAGTACTCAAATCTTGATGGACCTGAGAAAGTCTGTAGGAACATGAAGTTATCTGACTTTGTTTTTAAGATAGAAAATTCAAGTGAATCCTATAACTTTTTGTTTGATTACAATTGGAGTTAATAGGTCAAGCATTGTCTTATAGTTAGTTATATTGGCCTTTGTATCTGTTAAGTGTTTTACCAATTGAAATTTTCTTTGATAATCATTAAAATGTATGTTTGATAAACTATTCTGATTTCATCGATCTCGGGTTGACAAAGTGCAGTGATTTCGTTGATCTCTGATTAAGGAAAAGTTATATTTATTCTCTGTGTTCAGAGTTCGTTGAACTCTGATTCGTTGAGCTCTGATCACAAGAAAATTATGCTTGATTTTTGTGTTCGGCTTTTGTCGATCCTCGTTCGACGAAGTCATTTGATTTCGTCAATCTCTGTTTGACGAATTTTGTTGAACACAAAAGATTTCAGCAATTTCTACTGAGTCTTCTGCTACTTCTTTTTCCTTAGCAGAGACAAATATTATAGATGTAGTTAGAGTATTTTTCTTTTGAATATGAGATAGATTAGTTGAAAATCCTAAGCCAAGTTTGCTACCATTTAATTTGGCATTTATAGTGCTTGTGATATTCATTAGTTTGATATTTCTTTCATTAAGAGATTGTTCAAATATTTCAGCCTTAATTGACTTATTTTTCAAAGAAATAATTTGCTCTTCTGATGTTTTCAAATCTTCTTTATGTTTAGTATTTTCAGAAGTTAAAATGCTTATTTCTGTTAATTCTTTTCTGAGAGATTTGATTAATAAATAAAATCTGTACATAGCAATTTAAAATCTGATTTGAATTGTTCAGGAGCAAAATCAAAACTTGAAATTACCTCATCTTCATCAGATTCAGATTCTGCATCTGAGTTGTGGTTTGAGCCATTTATGGCCATCATGCAGAATTCTATAGCTTTTTGTTCTTCTTCTTCTTCACTTGAACTAGATGATGATTCTGTATCTGAATCACTTGAGGTGGAAGAAGATTCAGCTACCATTCTTGTGAGAGAGTTCTAGATGTCTCTTGCTGAAGTGCAATCAGCAACTATTTGAAAAATGTCTTTTGACATTGATTGAGCTAATATATCCATAGCCCTGACATCAGCTTCTTTTGAGCATCTGTTGATGTTGGTGAAGTTGGAGGTCCTGTCAGTATAGAATTATAAATTTCTTCATCTATTGCATTCATATATAATCTAATTCTAGCTTGCCATAAAGAAATTTTATTCAAATTATAGATAGGTGGTCTGATACTTGAAAATTCTTCTAGTGCCATGAAAAAGAAAAACTCTAAAATAAATTTAAGATCTAGTTGATCTTTATGATTCAGGTGTTAGCTTGTAAATAATCAACCAACTTCTGATACCAATTGAAAGGGAGGTTAGATCTTAGATTTACTCTAGAGGGGGGTTGTAACGCCCCTGATTTTCCGGTAATTATTTAACTCAGTGATGGCGTGTTTATGACGTCAGGGCGTTACTTTTAACGTCGAGTTAGCGGTGCGTCGCCGTTTGCGCATTTTCGCGTCCGTTTGGGTCAAGTCGACCAAATTTTGAGATGAACCGGAATTGGAAATTTTTACGTTAGGAAATTTAATTATTTGATTTTGGACTTGCCCGTCAAGTTTCGTTGCGATCTGAGCCATTTTGGAGCCTCGGCGCATTTTAGAAGATTTGTATGTATTTAACGTTCGTCGTAAACTTCGGCCATTTATATCTCGAGAACGGCACGTCGGATTTTGATTCCCACTTCACCGTTGGATTCTTAGCGCCGCCGTTCACCTTAGGCGCAATTTTCGTTGGGTTTGGCGTTCGTTTAGTTTTTAGTAATAATATAATAATAATAATAATATTATTATTATTATATAAAAATCAGTTATATATATATGAAGCTTAAAGCTTACGTCGATCTCCCTTCGACGATATCCAGCCCCTCCATTATGCATTCGTCGATCCAGCCTCTCCCGTTCGACGATCTAAATCATCCCCCTCCATTCGACGATAGCTCCTTTCGTCGATCTCTAAGCCCCCCTCCATTCGACGATCTCCAGCCTTCATTCAATTCGACGACACAGCTCCTTCAGCCCCATTTCAACGACACAGCTCCTTCAGCCCCCATTTTGACAACACAACCTCCTCCATTCAACGACACAGGCTGATTCAGCCTTATTATTATTATTATTATTATTATTACTGTTAGCATATTAGATATATATATACATATATTAAAGGTCTTGTCCGTAACCCTCTCTCTTCTTCTTCTTCTTCATTCTGGTCGAACCAGAGAGCGAGAGACGGAGAGAGAGAAGCTTTCCGCGAATCTTCCAGTCGCCGCCGACGGAGCTCCGGTGGACGAAATTTTCAACCGAGCATAGATCCGGAAAGCTCTCGGCGAGAGCTTCGCGTTCGTGGTGAGTATTTCCCGTTTCTTGGACTTTTTGCGTTATGGTTTTCGGCCCTAACCTTCATTTTGGCCCTTTTTCTGTAGATCTCACCTCGTCGTACCTCCTTTTGGACCGATCTACGACGAGGAGTTGTTCAAAAGACGATTCTGGTGATTTCAAGGCAAGTGGTGATCTTGCTCTTTCTCTTTGCTACACCCCCCTTTTTTCCTTTTTACTCAATATAAATTTTACACATCTTTATTTCCCGAAATGTCACCTTATGTTCTGATGGGCCTCGCCCCTTTTCCTTTGAAAGAAACATGAAAATGTGAATATTGTTGGAGGTCATACACGATGTTGGCGGTGCCACTGATGCGATGCTCTTTTAAAATAATAATTCTGTTGGAGGTCGAACACTATGTTGGCGGTGCCACCGGTGCGGTGCTCTGAGGGTCGTGACGATAGGAGATGGTATTATCCCCGCACGGCTTCTCCTTTTCTGCTGAGTTGATCAGTCTCTATAATTTGAACAAGAGTAACAAGAGTAACATGATTAATAATGTGAATGTTGATGGTTATTTACTTATGGCAAGTTTTGACCTTGCCTGTTTTCACACCTTTGTTTGGTGAGTGTTTTTCTATTGATTATTTGTTACTTATGCTGTATCTTTTTTCCTGTTGATTATTTACGGCTAGTGTTGGCATCACTGATCCTTGCAACTTTCCCTCCGGTCTCGCAGAGGTTTGTTTCCTTTTTGTTTTCTGCACCACTTGTAACTTGTTTCTGAGGTGTTCTTTCTTTGAATGCCTCAGGTTCTGGACAGTAGCAGGTGTTAGTGTGGAGTTGCGTTGGTTGTCGTTTTCTGACCCTCTTGAGGTAGGGTTTTCTGTGAACTTGTCGGCCCATGGGTTCGTGTCGGGTGTCGACGCCCATGGTGCCATTTGGTTAGACTTTTGTTTCCCTGTTGTTGTTACTTGTTGTTTACTTTTGGACACTTGTTCTGGAATGGTTAGATATGGGTTGGTTTGATAGCACCCTTGTTTAGATATACTAAGGCATTTGGAGCATTGCATATCATGATTTGAAATGTTAATCTCACTACTTTCTGCATATGATAAATCTACTTTTATATACAGTAAATCTAGACGTACGATCATGCATGGTGCACCTCACTTGGTCTTCATGTACACTTAGGCCACTAAGTAACTAAATCAAGTATTTTTCGCTACGTAAAACTATATTTTAAAAGCATGGACTAGTTGATCCACCTAGCCGATGGACACGACTTTGTTAATTTTCTGCATAAATAATATTTGAATTACTTTGAGTTAATAATAATTTCTTGAACTGCGAGGGAGGATGAGTTGCCTTAACGTCAGTAGGTGTCCCCTACGTGACGTGGCATCACAATGCGTAGCTTTCCCTACTCTGATAGCATTTTAAATGTTGGGAAAATGCGGGTTGTGACAGTTGGTATCAGAGGGAGGTTCTGTGAAAATGGTAGTCGGGTGGTTTGCCGTTGAGCCAAACGACTGCTATCCTAAGCAGAACCTCATAAGATCATTTCATTGTATACACACACTAATATGTCATCAGTATGTCTTGACCGAAGCATGTTTACAACACTCATAGCATGATAAGAAGTATACGGGGCATATTATGCAGTATGGGATGCATAATATGTGTTCGTATATGGATCCACCATAGGTGGCAACATGTGACGGTTATATAGTATGGGATGCATAACCACCATTACATGGATGCCCATTAGCACATTTTCTTTTTTTCATTACATGTAATGTTATGTAGTATGGGATGCATAACATTACATGTGTACGCCGCTCATAACATGCATTAAGGCCTCTTCCTAGAATGCATAACACTGCATACATTCATATCATCGCATAAGCACGCGTGCCAAGTTAAAGACATACCAGATGACATATGTACACACATGATTTGAAAAGAAATTTAAATGTTCATGCACTCATGTCATAGCACAAGAGTTAATAGGATGATGGTGCATCATCTTAAGTTTAATCATTGCATCATTTCATGAAATTCCAGAGCAAGGTAACAGCAATAGCAGGTCATTTTCTTTCCTGTTCCGAATTGATCCGAGATATTTCCGAGTCTGTTTGGCTTAAGCGTTTTAAGCCTGTTTTCTGATTGGATGTCCAACTATCTTTTAGACATGTCTCGTAGGAGAGCGATGCGATCGACTCCCCAGCCTGAGAGAGAGTCTTCTGGTGGTCAGAGTGAGTCCGTGATTGAAAGTCTACGTCAGAGCAATGAGGCTTTGACGAGACAGTTGGTTGCGATGCAGACTCAGATTCAGTCCTTGGTGTCTGCTGCATCGGTGCAACAGCCTGTTGTGCAAGAACTGGTGGTGAGTCCAGCCGTTCCTGCTCCCCTAGTGCCTCCAGTGGCATTGCCACCGGAGATGAACTTCATTTTGCACTTTCAGCATTTGGGACCTCCTACCTATGATGGTAGGGCGGACTTCATGGCCTTGGATGATTGGGTGATCAGCATGGAGGAGATGTTCTCGTATTCAGGTATCTCTGAGGCTTCGAAGGTGATGGTGGTTGCATATCAATTGCAGGGTTTGGCGAAAGGTTGGTGGATTAGGGAGAGGGAAGGTCTCGCCGAGGGATGCTCTTGGGAAATGTTTAAGAGGTTGTTGCTTAAGAAGTTCCTCCCTTCGGTTGAGCGTGACCGATTGATGAACAACTTTCTGCATCTGAAGCATAGGCAGCTCACCGTCAGTGAGTACGAGATCGAGTTCAGCAAGTTGAGCAGATTCGCCCCTGAGTTGGTGGCCTCGGAGGAAGGAAGGGTGAAGCAGTTTTTGGGTGGTCTCACTGGCGACGTCCAGCAGTGGGCTAGCGCCTACGGGTCAGAGACTTATGCTGAAGCGGTGGAGGCCGCATTGAAGGTCGAGTCGATTGAAAAGACGAAGACTCGTGGGCAGCAGGCAAAGGGTGATAAGAGAAAATTAGATGATCGGGAGAGTTCCAAGGAATCTCACTCGGACTCAAAGAAGAGGGGTGTGGGGCACTGTAGCTTTTGTGGCAAGCGGGGCCATCCGTTCGAGACGTGTTTCAAGAGGCTCGAGGTGCAGGATCCGTTAAAGGTCAGTGCAATTCAAGACGTACCCAAGGCGATCCCAGTGTGCTCATTCTGCTCTAAGACCGGGCATGAGGCGGTCCGGTGTTTCAAGAAGACTGGGAGTTGTTTCCTATGTGGACAAAGAGGACATCGTAGGGCCGACTGCCCGAACTCTCATACCGTGACTTTAGCGGTTCCTCTGCAGACCTTGCTGCCACCCCCACAGTTTGTGGGCAAGGGGAGAGGAAGGCTTAATGTGCTGAATAGAGAGGAAGCTCAAGCCTCAGTGCACGTGATATCTGGTTAGTTTCTTTCCTCCTAACGTGTTCTCTTTCTTCTAGATTTAGCTTACTAGTTGTCTAGTGATGCATGCTTATTTAGGTGAGTTCAAGGTGAAGAATAAGTGGGCGTGTGTCCTGTTTGATTTGGGAGCGTCTCACTCTTTTGTTGCTAGGAGTTTTGTTGATAGGCACCGATGGTCTATTGATCGGTTGGATGATACCTTGTCCGTTAAGTTTCCGTCTGGAGATCAGGTTACGTCAGATCGGGGTATCCGGGAGTGCCCCATTTTTTGGGTGGTGTCCAGGTTCTAGCGGATTTGAAGATGCTAGATTTGGCAGATTTCGATGTGATTCTTGGAATGGACTGGTTGTCCAGTATGATGTCGTGATCAAGTGCAAGGAGAAGCAGCTAGATTTCAAGTTGGGCGACGGACGTCCATCGAGCGTTTATGTTCTACCTCGGAAGGGTTCTCCGATTATTTCTGTTGTATATACCCGCCGAGCTTTAGCTTCTGGTTGCGAGGGTTTTCTGGTTTCTATCTGTGCTGTGAATGCTCCTTGTGTGGAGCCAACCGTGGAGGGTATCCCGGTGGTGCGAGAATTTTCCGACGTTTTTCCTGACAAGCTTTCCGATCTCCCTCCCGAAAGAGAGGTGGAGTTTGCTATAGACCTCGAGCCAGGCACCCGGCCCATTGCCAAGGCACCATACCGCATGGCACCTCGCGAGTTAGAAGAATTACGTGTTCAGTTGGATGAGCTTCTGGTGTGTGGTTTCGTCAAACCGAGTACTTCTCCATGGGCCGCTCCTGTTCTCTTTGTGAAGAAGAAGAAGGGAGGTTCCATGAGGCTGTGTATCGATTATCGAGGGTTGAACAAGGTAACGATCAAGAATAGATATCTGTTGTTGTGGATTGATGATTTGTTCGATCAGCTGCGTGGGCACACCAGATTCTCGAAGATTGATCTTCGTTCAGGCTACCCCCAGATGAGGGTTCGTGAGTCAGACATTCCTCTAACGGCTTTTAGATCCCGGCACGGACATTTTGAGTTCCTCGTGTTGTCCTTTGGTTTGACTAATGCGCCTTCTGCGTTCATGGATCTGATGAACCATGTATTCAAGGATTTTCTTGACCGTTTTGTGGTCATCTTTGTCGACGACGTTCTCGTCTACTCTTGCAGTGATGAGGAGCATGCCCATCACTTGCGACGGGTTCTGTCTGTCTTGAGAGAGCATAAGTTGTATGCTAAGCTGAGCAAGTGCGAGTTTTGGCTGCCTCAGGTGTCCTTTTAGGACATGTGGTGAGCAAGGATGGAATCTCTGTTGATCCCGCCAAGATTTCAGCAGTGATGGATTGGAAGAGACCTTCTACTCCAAAGGAGATCAGAAGTTTCTTGGGCTTGGCCGGATACTATAGGAGATTTGTGGAGGGTTTCTCCACGTTGTCCACTCTGATGACCCGGCTTACGCAAAAGAATGCCGCCTTCATTTGGAGTGATAAGTGTGAGGAGGCTTTCCAGGAGTTGAAGAGAAGGTTGTGTACTGCCCCAATTCTGATTCGGCCTTTTGGGGGAGTGGAGTATGCGGTGTATGTTGATGCTTCCCACATTGGACTTGGTTGTGTTTTGATGCAAGAGGGGAAGGTGATCGCCTATGGATCTAGGCAATTGAAGGGTCATGAGAAGAATTACCCTACTCATGATTTGGAGTTTGCGACGGTAATCTATGCCCTGAAGCTGTGGAGACACTTACTATATGGCGCTGTGTGCAAGATTTATACCGATCATAAAAGCTTGAAGTATGTATTCACACAAAAGGAGCTGAATTTGCGCCAGCGTCGGTGGTTCGAGTATGTTGTTGATTATGAAGTGGACATCCTCTATCATCCTGGTAAGGCCAATGTGGTGGCCGATGCATTGAGTAGGAAGACGGCTCAGATCTTCAATTTATCTGTTCAAGCCTTGGTTGAGGAGTTTCTTTTGATGGATATTTCGGTGGGGAGCCGTAGCGAGCCCTCTGGCTCGGAAGCCGAGGTGCCTTCTTGGATTTCTCTGACAAGGTTGCATCAGAAGGACGACCCGTATTTGCAGCACTTGCGAGCTAGGACCGAGAAAGGAGAACTATCTGATTTCTCTATTGATGAGCTTGGCACCCTCTTGTATAGAGGTAGATTTTGTATCCCGACGGTGGGAGATATTCGAGTTATGATTTGCAGGGAAGCTCACGGATCTAGTGTGGCCTACCACCTGGGTTCCACCAAGATGTATAAAGACCTGAAGCAAATTGTGTGGTGGTCGGGCATGAAGAACGACATCGCCAAATTTGTATCGGAGTGCTTCACGTGCAAGCGGGTGAAGGTCGATCATGGCAGGCCTGGAGGAAAATTGACCCCTTTGGAAATTCCCAGGTGGAAATGGGAAAGTATATCGATGGACTTTATAACAGGATTACCAAGGTCCCTCGTGGACATGATTCAGTCTAGGTTATAGTTGATCGATTGACGAAGTGTGCTCATTTTGTCCCCTTCAAAATCAGCTACTCTAGTTTCACAAGAATTAAACTAGAAACTTCTTTTTGTACATGAAGTTGACAAAAGCAGAATAAAGTTTCCTAGATAAGTCATGAATGACATCAAAAATGTATCCCCTGGCTCTATCAGGTCTTTCCTGAACATTCCTGATGATTGTATGCAGTTTTTCCAAGAGTTTATCACCATCAGGAATAGTGTCATTTATGGAGTAGCCTTTGCTGATGATGATTGCTGCCTTTTCATCAATCATCTCAATGGTAATGTTGTGAGATTCTTTTTGTGCAGGCTTGGGCTCAGGAGGTCCTTTGTTATCAACCTTTGGCCTAAACTTTGTTTTCTTCTCTGATTCCTGTTTCATAGGACTCTTAGTCATTTTTCCTTTCCCTTTCCAGGAATCTAACTTTGCAGGTCTTGATGGCTTTTTATAGGGAATGTATGTATCTTCTGTACATCCTATACCCTTCTTGTCCTTTTGACCCTTATCTAGGATAATCCCTGCCTGAGGATTTTTCTTTTGATAAGCTTCAATATCAAACAACTTATTTCGAATTTTGATAGAAGATTTAGCAAGGATTTGTTCCTTAGTCATTCCCTTGTTAATCTTTTCCATCCAAGCTTTCCTTTTATCTTCCACTTCTTTTCTAGCTGCTTCATATTCATACAGTTCTCTTTCTCTTATCTCTGCATGCCTCTTTTCCATGTCAGGATCATGGTACTCCTTGACAGGACTGTTAGGACGAATACTAGGCATCTTTTCAAATCTTTTTATTTGCCACATGCTTTTCTATACTTCTTTTCTTTTGCAAACTCCTTCCTTTCTTCTTTAGAAAAATTTTGCCAGTAGGGAGTGACTTCCCTTTTTCTCTTTATCTGTCCTCCTGGACTTTGCCTAGATATGATCTGTTTAGGGAGTCTTGCTGCTTGTGGAGGTAGAGGTAGCAGAGGAGGTAGAGAAGAAGGAGGAGTTTTCTCTTTGGGTGGAGAGGGAGCTATTTTAAGAAGAGTTCTTAGATGTTCTGTAGTAGAGGGAGGAAAGATTTCTGGTAGAGTATTTTCTGTGAAGGGATGATTGTCTTCTCCAAGCTCTGTTGCAGGGATGTCCTCAAGCAGAGGTGTCTTTAGCTTGATGTAACTGGCAGAGAAGTCAGGAGAATGATGCTGCTGTTCCTCATCACAGAAGGGTGCATTAATCCATTCCTGGCCATTCCAATCATCTGAGGTGGCTGCTTCTTCCTCCCCCGGGATTACTGGGTCCTTTACTACAGGAATCTCCCCCTGGTTATAAGGATCATCAGTTCTGAATGCTGAATCCACAGCATGCTCCCCTCCAGTGTTGTAAGAGGAGGATTCACCAAAGTGTTTGATGAAAGTGTAGTCAGAGTGATTTGAGAGGAGTGGAGCCTATAAAAGAGTTAGAGGGAATACTTAGTGTTGGAGAGAAGAGATTTAAACCTGAGCTTTTAGTTGAGATCAAAAACCTGGCAATAGGGGTTTCTGGAGCAACTCTCCCCCTGGTTTATATCCTTTAGGAAGGATGTAAACCTTTGTGGCGACAGAGGTTCTTCTCGAATAAGGGTATGAAGCTCAGGAAGAGATGCAGATAGGGTGGCCAATTTGGCTTCACAGGTGGTGATCATATTGGCACATTCATTGGAGAAGTTTTGTAGACGTGTCTGGAGGTCGTTGAGGAGATTTTCCAGAGCATCGTTCATTGCTTTGATAAGGTCAGTTTGAACAGGAATAGGCGCCATTGACGCAGGAAGAGAGAGAGGTAGAAGACGCAGTTTTGGCGGGTTCAGAGAGGTATTTGTTATGAAATACGAAGTACTATTTAAAAGAGATGAAACGTCGAGAAAGGAAACAGAAATCAAGGTAATCCAATCGTCAAAAAGAAGAAGTAAGGATTCGATTCTAATTTTGTCTTGAAGTCGACGATACGTCGAATGAATGTCGACGTTTGCGTGGAGAGTGACCAGCCTGGTGTTCAATCGACGTGTTCATAGTCTTGCGTCGATATGAACTCGACGGTACGTCGATAAAGGATCGACGTAGCATTATCTGGTGGAAGTCGGTGTCAACGTCGATTTTGTCTCGACGGAGCGTCGATATGTATTCGACGTATCTTCAAGAGATTTTCTTAGATTGTCTGATTTCTTTAGAGTTCCCTATCAGTGGTGTTTACAAGCTTCCATCAAGCATTCCTAAGGTGTTTATGAAATAGTTATGCTTAGTTTCATCCAAGGGTTTTGTGAAAATGTCCGCTCTTTGATTGTCTGTGGAAATATATTCTAAAGTTATTTTACCCTTCTCAACATTGTCTCTAAGGAAGTGATGTCTAATCTCTATATGTTTGGTCCTACTATGAAGGACTGGGTTGGATGCTATGGATATAGCACTAGAGCTATCACAATATATCTTAGAGTTACGTATTTCCAATTTGTAGTCAAGTAGCTGATTTTGCATCCACAGGATTTGTCAACAACAGCTCCCAGCAGCTATGTATTCAGCTTCAGCTGTTGAGGTTGAGACTGAGGTTTGTTTCTTACTAAACCATGAGATCAATCTGTCTCCTAGGAATTGGCAGGTACCAGATGTGCTTTTTCTATCAACCCTGCAACCAGCATAATCTGCATCGGAGAAACCTATTAATTCAAAGTTAGTTTCTGCTGAGTACCATAGTCCTAGGTCAGGGGTTCCCTTCAGGTATCTAAGAATCCTTTTTACAGAGGTGAGATGGGATTCCTTTGGATCAACCTGAAATCTAGCACATAGGCAAGTTGCAAACATGATGTCAGGTCTGCTAGCTGTTAGATATAGAAGGGATCCTATGATGGCCCTATAAGTCTTTTGATCTACTGATTTTCCTTTATCATCTTTTTCTATAATGGCATTGGTTGTCATGGGTGTTTTCATGGTAGATGCTGATTCCATACCAAACTTTTTGATTAGCTCTTTAGTATATTTTGATTGTGAGATAAAGATTCCTTCACTACTTTGTTTTACTTGTAGTCCTAGGAAGTAGGAGAGTTCACCCATACTACTCATCTCAAATTTAGATTGCATAAGATTAGCAAATCTTTTACATAGTTTAGGATGGGTTGAGCTAAAGATGATGTCATCTACATATATTTGAACAAGAAGGAGTTGGTTTTTATGGGTTCTAGTAAATAGTGTCTTGTCTACTTTTCCTCTTTCAAAGGAATTTTCTAAAAGAAAATTTGATAGAGTTTCATACCAAGCTCTAGGTGCTTGCTTAAGACCATATAATGCTTTGTTAAGTCTATAAACAAAGTTAGGAGAAGAAGGATTAACAAAACCTGGTGGTTGCTCCACATATACCTCTTCTTGCAGATCTCTATTTAGAAAAGCACTCTTGACATCCATTTGGTAGACTTTCATCTTCATGAAGGCTGCATAGGCAAGAAAGAGCCTGATTGCCTCTAATCTGGCTACTGGAGCAAAGGTCTGGTTGTAGTCTATCCCTTCTTCTTGTCTATATCCTTGTGCTACAAGTCTTGCCTTGTTTCTCACAATTACTCCAGTGGAATCTAGTTTGTTCCTGTATACCCATTTTGTACCAATTGCAGGGTAGTTTCTTGGTCTTTCAACTAGGTTCCATACTTTGTTTCTCTCAAATTGGCCTAGTTCTTCTTGCATGGCCATAATCCAGTGAGGATCATAATTTGCTTCCTCAAACTTCTTTGGTTCAACTTGTGATAGGAAGCATTGGAGCATCATCCCATTGGAGACTTGGTGTCTTGTTCTTACTCCTGCATTGGGATCTCCAATCACTTGAGCTTGTGGATGATCTTTCAAATTGATTCCTGTTCTGCCTGAATTTGCCAGTTGTACTTCATTCTCAATGGGATCATTGTTCAATTATTCTTCCTGAACCATATCCTCTTGTGGAGGAGGGTCTTGAGTGCTCTTTTCTGAAGTTTCTTGTTCAGACTCCTCACTTGGTTCCTCTAACTGGTTTTCCTTTCCATTTTCTGTGTTCTCTAGAGCTAGTTGCTCAAGCTGGGTTTCTATGCTGTTGTTTTCCTGTGGAACAGAACTGGTGGGAGTTTCCTCCCCCTTAAGCAGCATGTTAGATTCATCAAATACAATGTGCATGGATTCTTCAATCTTAAGAGTTCTTCTATTATAACACCTATAGGCTTTGCTAGATGATGAATATCCCAGAAATGTTCCATCATCAGACTTCTTGTCAAATTTGGCAAGATGATCTTTCCCATTGTTTAGAATAAAGCAAGTACATCCAAAAATTTTAAAATATGTAACAGTGGGTGTTTTATTTTTCAGGAGCTCATATGGAGTCTTTGATTTAGTTTTGTGTATGAGGCTTCTATTTAGAACATAGTTTGCAGTGTTAACTGCTTCAGCCCAAAAGGTTTTTGGTAATCATGACTCTGCAAGCAGGGTTCTACCTGATTCTATTAAGGTTCTATTCTTCCTCTCAGCAACTCCATTTTGTTGGGGAGTTCTGGGTGCTGAGAAGCTTTGTTTAATACCTTCTTCCTCACAGAAACTACAAATCATCTGATTCTCAAATTCAGTCCCATGGTCACTTCTTATAATTGAAACATTTGTGTTGAACTCAGATTGAATCTGTCTTATGAATTTTGAGAGAATTTTATGGGTTTCAGATTTAACTCCTAGAAAGAATACCCAGCTAAACCTTGAATAATCATCAACAATGACCAAGGTATAGGATTTTCCACCTAAGCTTAATATATATATATATATGTGTATGATCACAGATATATATATATATGTGTATGATCACAGATTATAGCTTCCCACACATCAACAAGAATTAAACAAGTAAAGAATGTAAATGCAAGAAAAGAAATCACAGCACGACACAAGAAAATATAGTGGTTCCCCAAACTTTGGGTAGTCCACTCTTCTACCCCCTTGGTAGGAATTCACTATCTTGTACTGAGTCTTTTGATAAGGAGACTCTTAGAACCACCCTGAGTTTTTTGACAAGGAGACTCTTAGAACCAACTGAGTCTTTTGACAAGGAGACTCTTAGAACCAGTACACTGAATTTTTTGAAGAGAGATTCTAAAAACTCTTTTACAATGTTAGATGTAAGAAAGGAAGCAGGAAAGATATAAGAACAAGAATGAATCTTCTTCCTAGCAAGAAGATTGGAAGCACAAGAAGTGAATTGAATCTTTCTTCTATAGAGAGAAGAAGATTTGCAGACTTTCTCTCTTTGTGAGAGCTATCAGATTTTGCAGCAGTGTGATTTCAGAAGCAGAAGAAGAAGAAGTGCTTGAATGTTGCTGCAGAGCTTTTTCTCAATTTCTCTCTTTTCTCTTGGGAGCTTTTCCTCTATTTCAAAGTGTATGTGGTGGATCACTCAACTATCATTTTCTGCCGACCTCCTCTTTATTTATAGCTCTGTGTATTCAAAATAATGCTATAGGAGGATAATTAATTAGCAGTCAGAAAAATAACAAGATGAAAATGTTTCCATAATATTTATTTCTGTAGAAGGAAAGAACCAATTCAGATTTCAAATAATATCCAAATAAGTTAAATCAAATTAGCCAAGAATCAGATATAAGGAAAGAATGATTCAGAGCGGCTATAAAATATTGACACTTATTCCATATAAATCAGATCTATTGAAAGAAGGAAAGAGATCTGGCGCATATTTGAATTCTGTCATGGAAATCGACGTGCGTCGATTACTATTCGACGCAAGCGTCGAGAGCATCCTTTCTGGACGTCGAGAGAAGAATAAGGAAGGTGCGTCGACTAAGGTGCGTCGACTTCTCTATATGTGTCGACTAGAAATCAGAGTAGCGTCGACAACACATACGTCGAAATCTTCCTAAAGTTACTTTGACTTAATCTGAAGGGAACGTCGACTACAGCTCGACGTTGCGTCGAATACTATTCGACGCATATTTACTTAGTCTTATTTTTCATTGTTAAAAAACTCTTTCTTTAACTCATTTCTGGGGGTTAAGAGAAATCATTTTCCCAACACTGTTGCTTTGGTTTTGAGCTGTGTGTAAGTTTCGCGACGAAACTTCTTTTTAGGAGGGGTGACTGTAACGCCCCTGATTTTCCGGTAATTATTTAACTCGGTGATGGCGTGTTTATGACGTCAGGGTGTTACTTTTAACGTCGAGTTAGCGGCGCGTCGCCGTTTACGCGTTTTCACGTCCGTTTGGGTCAAGTCGACCAAATTTTGAGATGACCCGGAATTGGAAATTTTTACGTTAGGAAATTTAATTATTTAATTTTATACTTGCCCGTCAAGTTTCATTGCGATCCGAGCCATTTTGGAGCCTCTGCGCATTTTAGAAGATTTGTATGTATTTAACGTTTGCCTTAAACTTCGGCCATTTATATCTCGAGAACGGCACGTCGGATTTTGATTCCAACTTCACCGTTGGATTTGTAGCGTCGCCGTTCACCTTAGGCGCAATTTTCGTTGGGTTCGGCGTTCGTTTAGTTCTTAGTAATAATATAATAATAATATTATTATTATATAAAAATCAGTTATATATATATATGAAGCTTAAAACTTACTTCGATCTCCCTTCGGCGATATCCAGCCCCTCCATTATGCGTTCGTCGATTCAGCCTCTCCCGTTCGACGATCTAAATCAGCCCCCTCCATTCGAAGATAGCTCCTTTCGTCGATCTCTAAGCCCCCCTCCATTCGACGATCACTAGCCTTCATTCCATTCGATGACACAGCTCCTTCAGCCCCCATTTCGACGACACAGCCTCCTCCATTCAACGACACAGCCCGATTCAGCCTTATTATTATTATTATTATTATTATTATTATTATTATTATTATTATTACTGTTAGCATATTAGATATATATATATTAAAGGTCCTGTCAGTAACCCTCTCTCTTCTTCTTCTTCTTCTTCATTCTGGCCGAACCAGAGAGCGAGAGACGGAGAGAGAGAAGCTTTCCGCGAATCTTCCAGTCGCCGCTGACGGATCTCCGATGGACGAAATTTTCAACCGAGCATAGATCCGGAAAGCTCTCGGCGAGAGCTTCGCGTTCGTCGTGAGTATTTCCCGTTTCTTGGACTTTTCGTGTTAGGGTTTTCGGCCCTAACCTTCATTTTGGCCCTTTTTCTGTAGATCTCGCCTCGTCGTACCTCCTTTTGGACCGATCTACGACGAGGAGTTGTTCGGAAGACGATTCCGGTGATTTCAAGGCAAGTGGTGATCTTGCTCTTTCTCTTTGCTACACCCCCTTTTTTCCTTTTTACTCAATATAAATTTTACTCATCTTTATTTCCCGAAATGCCACCTTATGTTCTGATGGGCCTCGCCCCTTTTCCTTTGAAAGAAACATGAAAATGTGAATATTGTTTGAGGTCGTACACGATGTTGGCGGTGCCACCGGTGCGGTGCTCTGAGGGTCGTGACGATAGGAGATGGTATTATCCCCGCACGAATTCTCCTTTTCTGATGAGCTGATCAGTCTCTATAATTTGAACAAGAGTAACATGATTAATAATGTGAATGTTGATGGTTATTTACTTATGGCGAGTTTTCACCTTGCCTGTTTTCACACCTTTGTTTGGTGAGTGTTTTTCTGCTGATTATTTGTTACTTCTGCTGTATCTTTTTTCCCTGTTGATTATTTACAGCTAGTGTTGGCATCAGTGATCCTTGCAGCTACAGGTTCCCTCCGGTCTCGTGGAGGTTTGCTTACTTTCCTGTTTTCTTCACCACTTGTAACTTGTTTCTGAGGTGTTCTTTCTTTGAATTCCTCAGGTTCTGGACAGTAGCAGGTGTTAGTGTGGAGTTGCGTTGGTTGCCGTTTTCTGACCCTCTTGAGGTAGGGTTTTCTGTGAACTTATCGGCCCATGGGTTCGTGTCGGGTGTCGACGCCCATGGTGCCGTTTGGTTAGACTTTTGCATCCCTGCTGCTGTTACTTGTTGTTTACTTTTGGACACTTGTTCTAGAATGGTTAGATATGGGTTGGCTTGATAGCCCCCTTGTTTAGATATGCTAAGGCATTTGGAACATTGCATATCATGATTTGAAATGTTAATCTCACTACTTTCTGTGTATGATAAATCTACTTTTATATACAGTAAATCTAGACGTACGATCATGCATGGTGCACCTCACTTGGTCTTCAGGTACACTTAGGCCACTAAGTAACTAAATCAAGTATTTTTCGCTGCATAAAACTATATTTTAAAATCATGGACTAGTTGATCCACCTAGCCGAGGGACACGGCTTGGTTAATTTTCTGCATAAATAATATTTGAATTACTTTGAGTTAATAATAATTTCTTGAACTGCGAGTGAGGATGAGTTTCCTTAACGTCAGTAGGTGTCCCCTATGTAACGTGGCATCACAATGCGTAGCTTTCCCTACTCTGATAGCATTTTAAATGTTGGGAAATGCGGGTTATGACAGGGGTGAATAGAGTTTTAAAAGGTTTTCACTTAATTTTATAGCCGAATTAAAATAGTGTTACTTATATGTGTATTGCAGAGTGGGTTATAAAATAAAATAAGGAAGCACAGCACAGCAAAATAAGCACAACATAGACGACACAAGAATATTATAGTAGTTCCCCACTAAACAAGGGTACGTCTACTCTTCTACAACACTTGGTAGGATTCCACTACAGGTTGTTGATCAGGTGTCCTGCCACCAAGGGAGTTTTAATCAGGTGTCCACACACCAAGTGAGCTTTTGATCAGGTTCTCTAACCAAACTACAGGTTTTTGTTCAGGTGCACTGCCACCAAGTGGTGTAACTTTTGAAGGGAGTTATAACGCTATATACAATTGAAAGAAAACAAAAATATATTGTTCTTCTCTTTCTGAGAAGACTCTAGTGGATCCTTTATGATGTTGAAGAGCTCCCCCTGATTTGATTAGTGTTTGATGATCAGGTGAGAAAACTTCTTCTCTAGAATTTAGTAACTCCTTTCTTCTTCTTCTGCAGTTGAGATCCTGAGCAAATGATCTTGTTTAAGTGTCTCAGGATGAAGGTGATCTGCAGAGAAGAGTTAGCAAACAAGATAGATAAAAATATGTTGTTCTCTATTTTTCTCTTCTTTGTGCTTTCTCTGTCTTTGTGTAATCTGGAGAACCTCTCTCTTATCTTGAGTTCTTCACTCTTCTATCTTGCCAGGAAGGGAAGAGATGAAGTCTCTTTTTATTAACTGGACTCCTCGAGAAGATAAACTGCCATCTTTAATTTAAGCTGTTCTGCAACGGCTATATCATTAATTGTTCTGCAACGGCTATATCATTAATTTCTTATGCAACGGCTATATCATTAATGTGAGGCAGTGATAATTCATACAAAAGAAGGGCAGTAATAAATAAATAGAAACTATTCAAAATATTGCTTTATCAGATCTGACAACATATAGAATTTTAGTCGTGCTGAGAAATGAGAATTTATAAAGCTGATAATATTTCGTCGATCTCAGCTTGAAGTTCGTTGGGCTGAGCTCGACGTTCGTCGATATGATCATTGATTAACTGCTGCATGAACTTTCGTCGAGCGTTGCTTGGATTTCGTCGAACGCAGCTTTAGATATATTCTTTTCTGTGTCTTCTGACTTAATGAGATTTGATATAGGTTATACAAGATATGTTATGATAGAAACTTAGACCATAAAGATGGATCCTGACTCAAATCAAAACTAGGGTTCCAACAGAGGGCTTTTCCTACGATATCAGCCATAAGCTTTCCTCGTTGATTAAAATTCTTTCTTTCCAGAGACCCATAGGTCTTGCTGGAGTGCCCGTACCATGCCAGAGCCTTGTTAAGGTCTTCCTGGGTGACCTTCTCATTTTCCTCCCCCTTGGCGTAGGTCGAAAGCTGAAGAACCCTGGCCAATCTCTTGGGATTCACCTTGACTTTCATCCCATTGATCAAGCTTTTCACGGATGTTCCTTTTGAGCCATCCATGGCATTTAGTAGAACTCCAGCACTTCTCTCTTCAATATTACTGTTGGCTCAAAGAGAGCATACTCCAGTCCGACGGCGTCCATAAGCTTAATAGTGTCTTGAATCTCTTCGGGCCCTTCTGAGAAACCATTCCTCACCACTTCGCTTCCTTCATAGAGAAATCCTTCCTTCTTCGGCACCATCTCTTACTTGATCTGAGAGGATTCTAACGATGTCTACTCGTTCACTCTTCGAAGACGTAGAGAGCACGACAACCTTTTTAGGGCAAATATAGAAAGTGTTTTAACCTTAAGACATCTGATCTTATTTATAGTTTCGGGATTGGAATGTGAAGTGTCATTTGACAAAAGTCTGATTAACTTAGATTGAGCGGTTGCGATCGATTAATTTCGGATCCCTTATATGTTAGATCGACACTTAGGTATCGTCGTGATCCTTCTTAGATGTCGAGAAATCATTTCGATGATACCAATCATTATTCCGACAATATCATTTTGTATTCAAAACGATATTGTTCTTGTTCACTCTTTTGTATGATCAGTGTTGTGCTTTAGCAGTGTCATACATGTGTGCTCCTTGAGTGACAGCTTTTTCTTACTCAAGTCAAAATTATTTTTACATATCTATCGAGATAAGGTTATGTAGTGAATATTTAACACAGTTACCTTCACCTTAGCTTTGGCTTCTTCTTGAGCTAGTAGCTCCCCCTTGATGTGATGTCTCTTTTATTTTTCCTTTTTGCTCCCCCTTGACCAGTGCATCTTGGCCTGTAATGGAATTTTTCTTAGTCCAGAGTTATTCCTGGATCACTTATTGTCCATTAGCCTTGTTTGCTTTTGATTGTCTACATGGACTACCCTGCAAGACAGATTTAATATCCCTTAGGAACCCAAGTTGATTTGGGTCCTAGGTTCTTGTTAGTATAGTAAGGAATTCTTCTACTCACATCAGCCTTTCCAGGAGGGATCTCCTTTGCACTAGGCACACTAGGGTTGTGCCAACAGTCAATGGAAAAGTGTCCCACTTTACCACAACACCAACATTCATGGATGTTGTACCTTCTTTTCTGAACAATTTTTGAGGTGGGTGGAGAATCACAGTGCTTATATTCAGTAGAGAAGGCAGCAACATTCTTCCTATCTCTCCCAGCTAAGGGTTGATTAGCTGATCTAGTATAATTATTTCTTCTTGACTTTATCTGTTTGTCAGCAACAGATGTCAGCTTGGTAGCTGACATGGTGTTGATGTCATCAGATATGATCAAGTGAGAGTTGATTATACTGGTGCTACCAGCCTGCTTCTTATCTGGAAGAGATTGGGAAGGTGTTGCTTCTTTACCCTTGAATGTGGGGGCTGAAGCACCAAACATAAATGGTCCATAATGGGCCATTTGGATTTCCTCATGGGGAGCCTTCAATGCACTCATCCCCATGTCCTTTCTCTTCCCATAGTCAGGAGAATTTCCCAAGCTATTTGAGCTTCCATTCATCCAGTGACCATGGACACTGTCCTAGTCATACCTGTTAGAGGGAAGCACTACCTTCTGAAAGGTGGTATGAGGCTCAGCTTTAGTTTTTCCCCTTCTTTCTTTCCCAGCATCTACTGCCCCTTCATTGAAAACCAATACTCTCCTATTTATATAGGAGGAGAAGCTGTCAATGATGGGCAGTATGGATTTGGGCTTAGAGAATTGAGCCACTAAGCTCCTTTCCTTGAGAAGATCATTCTCAAGTTTCTTAATGAGTTCTTCCCTTTGGTTTCTCTCATCATAAAGCTTGTCGATGAGCTTCTTGAGCTCAATGGAATTGGCGCCCACACTGTGTAACATACCCATTTTTCCATCTAACTCAACCTTAACAGGTTTGAGTGATTCTAGCTCCTTATCTTGCTTCCTAACAAGCTTCTTGCTCTTTTTCAGAGCAGCCAAGAGATCACCAAACTATTTTATTAGATCAGTATGGTTCTTATTGTTGCATGATGAGCAGTTTTCTGCATCATTTTCAGAAGATGAGCAATCATTTGATGCACTCTTAGTCTTCTCAAAGGAAGCAAGTGAAGGAGATGTGTGAGTAGTGTATACCTGAGCATGATGTGGATAATCATGATTTCCTTCATCTGATAGAGCCATCAACCCATAGACCTCCTCATTCTGATTCTTGAGGGAAATAACTTCTCCTTCTTCTGACCCTTCCATGAGGACAGTTAGAGAATCCCACATCTCTTTTGATGTTGTGCAGTGAGCCAGTTTCTGGAATATTGAGATGTCAACTGCACCAGCTACAATATCTTTGTCTTCCTTGTCCAAGTTGACTAGGATGATCTCATCTTCAGTCATTTCAGTCATTTTCTTGGGAACCATCTTACAAGAATAGCAATGGGAAGCTATCATAGGGACATCTGGCCCTTCTTGAACAAACTGAAACATTCTGGGATCCACAACCCCCATGAATATCTTAGTTCTTACTTTCCATAGGGCAAAGTTCTCCCTAGAACAAATAGCTATTCTTGATTCCATAACTATGATGAATGGACACCCACTGGCAGATCTGTTCAAGCTGTTAAGCTTTTCTTTAAACAACTTGGCTCTGATACCACTTGTTAGTTATGGGGTGTCGATTAATCACCTAGAGGGGGTGAATAGGTATTTCAAATTATTTTGTTCCCCTTTGGTATTCTTGAGTTATGGTTAAGAGATTTAAGAATGAAAAGCACAACACAGAAAACACACAAAGACTTATAGAGGTTCCTCAAGACAGGGTGCCTTGAGTAGTCCTCTATCCCTCTGCGCCTACCTAGCAATGTGCTAGGCTCAGCAAACTCCGCCAATGTCTCTGGCCCGCAAGCCTTATAACTCGGACTTGCAACTCCTACAGCCTAGGCCTGCAATCCCCTACTGCACTCAAGCCCGCAAGCTTGACACTCAGGCTCTCAAGCCCTACCTAGTACAGACCCGCAAGTCTTGCCCCTTGGACCTGCAAGTCCTGCAGCCTAGGTCCGCAAGCCCTTACTGCAACCAAGCCCACAAGTCCTCTGCCCTAGCACTCAAGCCTCACAGATCTCAAGACCTCAAGCTCGACAAGGTTGGACCCGCAAGTCCTCTACCCTGACCCTCAAGCCTTACAGATCTCAAGCCCTCAAGCTCGACACTTTGATCTGAAAACAGATCTTACAGATTTGGCCCTCAAGCCTTACAAAGAAAGATATACAATGATTGTTCTTCTGCCTGATGGAGATTGGCTTCTTGTCTTAAAGAAGATACTTCAGATGTGAGCGTTGGTAGCACAGATCTTCTTTAATCCATCTTCTATAGCCTGATGTTGACTGGCTTCTTCACTTGAACAATTCTTATCAGTTGATGTAGCTTGACTGCAACTTGGAGAACACTGGATGTGCGTTTTTGTTCTCCTCTTCTTGCTGTCGATTCTTCTCCGCAGCTTTTACTGTTGTATTGCTCGACGGGATTCTTTTTTGTTCCTTCGTTATTCACTTTTTTTAGTGCATCACTGTTCCCTTTTATAGGACGGAGGAGCCGCTTAACGTTCTCCTATGATGTCCTGCACTGACAGACGCCCATACCTTAAGAGCACAAGCTGATTGGACAATCAGGCAGCGGCATTAAATGCTGACAGCACGTCTGGCAACTCTTGAATCTGTCTCGACGATATTTCCATTGTTAAGACGACATGGACAATATCTCGACGACAGGACTTGTCGTTGACTTGGACTTGGACAGATCTTCAAGTATTCTTCCTTCTTCTTCAGATAGTGATATCTCGACTATACGGGACATCCCTTTTGCTCTTGCACTTAAGACGACATGAAGTCATCTAACTGATGTCGGCGACATAATTGATATCGTTGTAACCACCTCATCTTATCGACGACATAATCGATATCATGTCGATAGACTTTTCTTCAGCAACTACTCGTCTTCATACGACCTTCCTTAGTCTTCTCGACTTCAGGCCTTCTTTACGACGATATCGTCGATACCAGTCTTACTAGCCTTTTCAACGACACGGCTTCTTTACAACGATATCTATTCTTACTTAGCCTTATCGACGTCAAGGCTTCTTTACGATGATATCGGTTCTTACTTAGCCTTATCGACGTCAAGGCTTCTTTACGACGATATCTGTTCTTACTTTGCCTTATCGACGTCAAGGCTTCTTTACGACAATATCGTCGACATGTGTATGATATCTCAACGATAACTGACGTGGTCCTTCTACTTTGCTTCTGCATATCATTTCAATGACATGCCTATTCTTTTCGACGATATTGTACTTAATGAAATTGTTAAAGTACTGTACATATTGTCTGATCTCTGCAAGCATGAACTATACATAACATTAAATACATCTTGTACTTATCATTGATCTGACAAATTTTTTCAAATCAAGAACATTGTTGGGCACTGTTCCCAATAATCTTCCCCTATTTGAAGAAGTCATAACCCACTCAATGATAAAGTACCTCTTAAGCAAATTGGCATATAATAATGACATTACACTTAAGTCTAGGTGAACACAGAAATTGACAAATATCACTTCATTAATAACTTATAAATGGTGACAGATGTATTAAAGTTTTTCAACATTTCAACATTTGCCCCTAATGATTCAGCCCTCTATTTCTCTGGTTCTTTCACAGCTGCTTCACTCTTTGCTTTCTTGACACTGGCTTCCTGCTTCTTCTCGGTTTGTCTGGTGAAGTATTCAAGTGGCTTAGGGTGATACTTGAGAGGCTCAGGAGTGTCTGCAAGGATTCTGCCTGCTTGCTTGTCTCTTCTGTATACTCTCCTTGCTTCTTCTTTATCTTCATGCTTAGCCCATTCTTGAGGACTGTACACTTTGTACCTCTCACCTTTATTTACTTTCACCAGCTCCCATGCTTTTAATATGATGGATCTGGACTTGGGGCTCTACCATTCATAGTTATCCTTTTTCTGCATTTCCTCCTTGTATTTTCTCTTTCTCATCTTTGCTTCATCTTCTTCCACTAATTCCTTCACTTTGTTTTGATCAGCATCAGCATCAGAAATATCAACATGTTGATCTTCAGCAGACTCATCATAATATCAGAAATATCAACATGGAGAGAGATCTCTCCCCCTTTATGACTTCTTGTGGTATCTCTTTTTGGAGGTTCTCCTGAAGGACTAGGATTTTGTATTTTAGCAAGGGGAGCATTCACGCCATCTATCATTGGAGTGTCGCTACGACCTCCCGAGCCCCACCCCCAGAAGAGAAGATCCCCTTCTCCACGAAGGACATGGCAGAGAATGAGGATCCATTCTACGACGCACTGGGGATCCAGACCGCGGCCAAGAATTTTACAGTCTCCTGAGTCCTGGTGGACAAAGGGATCTCAGTAAACGTGATCTTCAAGAGAGCTTCTGATGAGTTGAGGGTGCAAGCGAAGAGGGTGCTTCTAACATCCCAACTTTGAAATAGAGTCTAGCCGGTTCAGTTGAGCCCTTGGAAGAGCTTAGGTCGGGTCATAGAAAACCACGGCCCGACCTCTACCCCCATAATGGGGGTCATTTAGAGAAATGACTATTTTGGGTAGCATGGTGCTTCACCACAGCGCCGAAGTAGTATTGTAAGCATACGTGCTCCAAAATATCTTCCATCAGTTGCGTTAGACTCGTATGATTGATACGAGTGCAACGAAACTCGTTTCGTTCCAATCCGATATCATTTGGTAAAAGTGACCATTTTGAGTATTGTAGTGCGTCATGATGACACTACTTTAGCATAGTGAGCATACATGCTCCGAATTGACTTTCGTTAGTTGCGTTAGACTCGTATGATCTATACGAGTGCAATAAAACTCGTTTCGTTCCAATCCGAGGTCATTTGGTGAAAGTGACCATTTTAAGTATCGTAGCGCGTCACGACGATGCCATTTTAGTTTAATGATTCTACATGCTCTGATTGACTTTCGTTAGTTGCGTTAGACTCATATGGTCGATACGAATGCAACAGAACTCATTTCGTTGCAATCCGAGGTTGTTTGAAGAAAACGACTATTTTGAGTAACATCGAGCATTGCAACAACGCCATTTTAGAATATTGAGTAAACGAGCTCCGAATTGAAGTCTGTCAGTTGTGTTAGACTCGTACGATCGATACGAGTGCAACAGAATTCATTTCGCTCAATTCTGACATCGTTTAGTCAAGTAAATAAAAATAAATGCTCGTAAAATTATACGAAACCTCGAGATACGTGAACACTCGATTTCAACCCTGTCACACCAATGATGACTCAACAATCAACGACTGGGACCCATAATGACTTTGACCCACACGGGTGACCCACTTAGGGTTGACTTGGTCAACCCTCTTATAAGAGGTGAATTTCTTTTGGATTTTGAAACTTTTCCCACCCATCAACTCCACTTAAATCTCCATGTAATCATTTGGTTGGCTTATAGCAACCCCAAGGCAGCCATGTAGTGGGATTAGATATTTTTTGGCTTGTATATCCAAGGCTAAATCCAAAACCTCTCTCTCTCTCCCAAGCCTAGCCTAACCCAACCCTAGTTCCTCTAACCATGCTAGTACACCTCCCCTCCAATTAATGGATGCCAGCTCCACCCCCCCCCCCCCCCCCCCAACCTACCCAAGTTGGTCGGCAACCCAACCCCGATTCAAGCCAACCGAGAGAAAGAAGAGGGAGGAGGGGTCTCAGCCTCCACTTTATAAGGCCTCATTCCTCCTCAGTAGAGGGACGCCCTCCAGAAGCCCATCCCGAGCATTTCCGAAATCATCCCCACCACCCCACGCGTCTGCCGGAGCCGGAGAAGATGCTCCAAACTCTAATGCCACCTCCGAAACCCTCTTCCCCCATCATGCATGGGGAGCTTCCTATGCACGTTTGGCCCTATAGAGAGTTACACCTCGTCGGAGGGGTGACTGCGGTCCTCTCCGGGAGGATTTCAGGCGGCAACACCGCCGGAGAGCAGAGCTCTGGCGGTGTCCGAAAGCTCCAGCCCTGTCATAAATTCTCCCGGCGGACGGCTCTAGGCCGACGAACCACTGCCGGGAGAAGCGCCTGCCTCCGGCGAGCTGGCCGGAGGCGGTGATGCGGCCTATGAGTGGCCACCCGAGAAGGTGGGGCGGAGCGGCATCAACGGGAACAGCGCATACAGGCCGCGCCACCCGCCCCCACGTTTTGGAGAAATTTGGCGGTGGCTGGCGGCGGAAGGCCGCCGGACCACCACTAGATAGTTCGCCGGCCCCCTGCGAGTCGACCGGGGTGGCACCGACGATGTGCGGCTGCTGGCCAGCGGAGTGCAGCTGCTGGCCGACGGTGGCAGAGGCTGCCACCCTCTGCACCATCGAGGAGCAGCAGCTGCCGTCCGATCTTCAAGATGAGATCGGACGGCAGCGGGATCATTAAATCCCACCCGCCTCCGTATTTGCCCCCCCCCCCCCCTCCGCATAGCGGATCGGTCCCAGATCTGCTGTGAAGGTAGAATACCAACGCGCACGGCTAGCCCCAATCCCAACGCTGAGATTTGTCGATCCGCACCCCAACCCTCTATTTCTCTTCTTAATTTTTCTGAGGCAATTGTAGGCTCCTAGGGGAAACTTTTGAACATGAAATTTGTCACCCACTAAGAGGGCTACCTCCCCTATGTTTTTGAGATTTTTCGGAGGTGATTTGATATTTTTAAGGGCTTAAATATAGTTGTCTAGCCAAAAATAAATGTCTCAGCAACTTGTAAAATTTTGGGAAAATTCGAGACCCCTAATAGGACCTCCTGGATGTTCTATCAAATTATTGGATTTTTATAAAGTGATTTGATATTTTTAAGGGCTTAAATAAAGTTTGTCTAGCCAAAAATAAATGTCTCAATAACTTGGAAATTTTGGAAAAATTCCTAGACCCCTAATGGGACCTCTTGGATGTGCTATCAAAATTTGGGGTCCTTTGGATGAAAAATTGTTGTAATTCCTGTATTCTCGAAAGATACGGTCGAGCTTTAAAAATTATAATCGAGCAATAATTGGGCGAACAGATCATAGCACGCAATCGCGTTATAATCGTTGGATGATATTACGAACAAAAGATGAATCGATGAATAAAAATGAAAACCCAAGCTCGAAGCATTGTGGGGTTTTGACAAATCATCAAGCTGCGTTTAGAATAATTCTCGGACATTGAAAGACGCCTCTTTTTGGAGAAATTAAGGAACTCATAATAACGTTCATCAAATCCGCTTAAGTCATGTTTAAAAGGCGCAATTAAAACCTATGGTCGGACTGTGATAAAGGGGCAGAATTTGGAAGAGACTTCTATGAACGGAGATCGAACGGAACTTTCCTCCTATGAACGGAGATAGAATGGAACTTTCCTCTTATGAACAGAGATGGAACCGAAGCCTCCTCAATATGGAGTGAAGGACTACTAACCCTTTTATTCCATTGCACTTTCTTTTACTCCAGTCTGACACTGGTCCCGCTCCTTTCAGTTTCAGTACCTTCCGTTCAGTTTCTTTTCAGTACCACTCCAGTATCGAACTGGTCCAGTTCATTTCTGTGCTTTATTTCAGTATTTCCTATGATTTAGAGTTGACGTGAAGATGGGACATTTCTTCAGGGTCAACCCTAAATAGTGCTGAACTGGCCGCCGCTCTTGGAGCAGAGCGAACTGATCAATGTTTTGGTTTTATTCCAGCAATTTGATTACTTCACTTTATTTCAGTATTTCAGTTACTATACTTTATTTCAGTATTGCCTATGATTTATACTTAACGTGAAGATGGGACATTCCTTCAGGGTCAACCATAAATAGTGTCGAACTGGCTGCCGTTCTTGGAGCAGAGCGGACAGATCAATGTTTTGGTTTATTCCAGCAATTTGATTACTGCACTTTATTTCAGTTACTGTACTTTATTTCAGTATTGCCTATGATTTAGAGTTGACGTGAAGATGGGACATTCCATCAGGGTCAACCCTAAATAGTGCTGAACTGTCTTCCGCTCTTGGAGCAGAGCGGACAAATCGATATTTTGGATTACATTTGTGCAACGCTGAAGCGATCACGAAGGGTGAAGGTATTTACTTCTCCAATCCCTTTCCTTGAACACTATGTTGTCACTCATATGGGTGATGTTAAGCGAAAGTCACAACACACCACAGAGTAGTGAAGCAGTTCTCTTGTGGAAGGCACCATTAGCGAGTGCATATTATAGCACTTAGCGGAAGACATAGTATTATAGTGGAAGATTAAATATCACAGAAACCTCAAACTCAAGACCTGTATGATTAATATCAATATCTCTGTCGCGTTAAATCCTATCAATCAAGGCTTCATTGCCATTATATTTATACCATGTGGTAGGGCACAACAAAAGGAGATGCAGCTTAATGAATTTATACCTGAAGTAGCCTGCTTTGTGGCTTCCTACACACATGGGTGATGTCTCTCACCCGCACATGTCACTTGTGCTAATGACAAATTATTAGAACCACGAATCGAATCCAATACCTATTAGCATCAAGCATAGTATAACATTTATAAGGGAGGAGATATCTGGAATTTTATTGGGTCGTGGCAGTCTTCCCGTGATCGTCGCCTACGTACTCCGTATCATTATGCATAAGGTCTCAGACCCAAGTACTTCTATTAGTTTCACACGGATTGTCTTCCCAGACCGTTCTTCGCGCGGGTTGCCTCAGAGTATAACCCGTCAGCCATCTGATTTTCTCCCCAAGGCACAATTTCTTGAAGGCACGACAAATTCTCGTAGGATTTGTTCTCGAGACACATTATATTCTGGTAGGAATAATTCTCGAAAGCACAATATATTCCCGTATGAATAATACTCGAAGGCACAATATATTCCCGTAGGAATAATTCTCGAAGGCACAATATATTCCCGTAGGAATAATTCTCGAAGACACAATATATTCTCGTAGGAATAATTCTCGAAGGCACAATATATTCCTGTAGGAATAATACCCGAAGGCACCATATATTCCCGTAGGAGTAATTCTCGAAGGCACAATATATTCCCGTAGGAATAATTCTCGAAGGTACAATATATTCCTGTAGGAATAATTCTTGAAGGCACAACCCATTCCCGTAGGAATAAAACTCGAAGACACAATGTATTCTCATAGGAATAATTCTCGAAGGCACAACCCATTCCCGTAGGAATAAAACTCGAAGGCACAATATATTCCCGTAGGAATAATACTCGAAGGCGCCATATATTCCCGTAGGAGTAATTCTCGAAGGCACAATATATTCCCGTAGGAACAATTCTCGAAGGTACAATATATTTCTACGAGAATATATTATGCCTTCGAGTTTTATTCCTACGGGAATGGGTTGTGCCTTTGAGAATTATTCCTACGGGAATATATTGAACCTTCGAGAATTATTCCTACGGGAATATATTTTGCCTTCGAGAATTACTCCTACGGGAATATATGGTGCCTTCGAGTATTATTCCTATGGGAATATATTGTGCCTTCGAGTATTATTCGTACGGGAATGGGTTGTGCTTTCGAGAATTATTCCTACGGGAATATATTGTGTCTTCGAGTTTTATTCCCACGAGAATGGGTTGTGCCTTCGAGAACTATTCCTACGGGAATATATTGTGCCTTCGAGAATTACTCCTATGGGAATATATTGTGCCTTCGAGTATTATTCCTACAGGAATATATTGTGCCTTCGAGAATTATTCCTACGGGAATGGGTTGTGCCTTCGAGAATTATTCCTACCGGAATATATTGTACATTCGAGAATTATTTCTACGGGAATATATTGTGTCTTTGAGAATTACTCCTATGCGAACATATGGTTTCTTCGAGTATTATTCCTACAGAAATATATTGTGCCTTCGAGAATTATTCCTACGGGAATATATTGTGCCTTCGAGAATTATTCCGACGGGAATATATTGTGTCTTCGAGTATTATTCCTACAGGAATATATTGTGCCTTCGAGAATTATTACTACCGGAATATAATGTGTCTCGAGAACAAATCCTACGGGAATTTGTCGTGTCTTCGAGAATTTGTGCCTTAGGGAGAAAATCGGATGGCTGACGGGTTATACTCTGAGGCAACCATTAAGAAGGACGGTCTGGGAAGACAACCCGTGCGAAACTAATAGAACTACGTGGGTCTGAGACCATATGCATAATGATACGGAGTACGTAGGCGGCAGTCGCGGGAAGATTGCCATGACCTAATCAAAGTCCAAATATCTCATCCCTTATAAATGTTATACTACGCTTGATGCTAATAGGGATTGGATTCTATTCGTAGTTCTAATAATTTGTCATTAGTACATGTGATAGGTGCGGGTGAGAGACAACACTCATGTGTGGAGGAAGCCACATAGCAGGCTACTTCAGGTATAAATTCATTAAGCTGCATCTCCTTTTGTTGTGCCCTACTGCATGGTATATATATAATGGCAATGAAGCCTTGATTGATAGGATTTAACGTGATAGAAATATTGATATTAATCATACAGGTCTTGAGTTTGAGGTTTCTGTGATATTTATTCTTCCGCTATAATACTATGTCTTATGCTAAGTGTTATAATATGCACTCGCTAATGGTGCCTTCCACAAGAGAACTGATTCGCTACTCTGTGGTGTGTTGTTACTTTCGCTTAACATCACCCCTATGCGTGACAACGGAGTCTACAAGGAAAGTGATTGGAGAAGGAAGTACCTTCACCTTCGTGATCGCTTCGGCGTCGTGCAAAAAGGGTGGTGTGCGATAAGATCCCCTGGTCAGACCGCCGATTTTGGAGCGGGGGTGGGGGGTCTTACAGTGCTAGCCTCGGACGGACCACTCTTTGGGTTCGCCCGAGAGCGGGAGGAAATAGAGGGAGGAGTTGAGCTCCCCGTGACCCTCTAAGGGACATCCAGAAATTATCGATTTGTCATCGTGGACGCACCGAGCCGTTATAATTCTATCTTTGGGCGACCCCTCATCAGCGCCTTTTGTTGCGTTCCCTCCTCACTCCACCAGTGCTTACAGTACATCATCGGAGGAGTCCAGGTCTGGGTCAAGGGAGACCCGAAGGTGGCGAGGCAATATTATATCACAGCAGACAACACCATATCGTGAAAGGAAGAGGCGGAAGAGTTGGACCGGGCAATGGAGGAGAGTCCGGCTGGAGGCAGTGGAAGAGGTGGAGGTGAAGGAGATCTTGACTAAGGAAGGGTGGCTAGAGAAAATACAAGTCAGTGGGAGGCTGAGCGAGGAGGATCAGGAGAAGGTCCGGAGATGCATCCAGGAGAATATAGATGTCTTCGCCTGGAGTGCAGTGGACATGCCAGGAGTAGACGTTGATGTGTCCTACCATCATCTCAGCATCGACTCAAGAGTCCGCCCCATCCTACAGAAGAAGAGAGTTGTGGCGACCAAGCTGGCAGAGCCCATCTGGGAGGAGGTTAAAAAGTTATTGGAAGCGGGATTTGAATCTGAGATCCAGTATTCACGCTGGGTCTCTAACATTGTAATGGTGAAAAAGAGTGTTGGGAGGTGGAGGATGTGTGAGAATTTTCTCTATTAAATAAAGTCTGCCCTAAGGATTGTTACCCGCTTCCCCGAATCGACGCGTTGGTGGATTCAATCGTTGGTTTTTCTGTAATGAGCTTTTTAGATACTTTTTCAGGTTACCATCAGATCTGGATACACCCGCCCGATATTAAGGATGTCTCCTTGATTACGGGTGACGGTTGCTACTACTACAAGATGATGCCTTTCGAGCTGAGGAACGCGGGTGCCACCTATCAGAAGATGATGGATCGGATCTTTAGGGAGCAGAAGGGGAGGACTCGCCCGTTATGTGGTGTTAGTTGTCATGAACTTGCTGTTTGACGTTGACGTTGCAAGTCGAGACTTGATTTTTAACTTACTGTTTGGAATTAACATAGGAGATTGTTACTTGGCGTTGAGGCCAGAAGTTGGTACTCGTTTATGGCATGGAGGGACCTTTCTCTTCTCCTACCGGTTATGAGTGAGCTCGTTGCTCAGGATTGACACATGTGGTTGTTAGTGTGAGTGTAAGCATCCTTCCCAATGGTTATTATGAGAGTACTGCCTAGAGGAAGTCGCTGTGATTGTGAGCGAGCTGCGCGAAGGAATGCAGTGTAATTATGAACGTGTTGCGCGAAGGTAGGCGTTATCATTGTGAGTGTGATGCTCAGATGTAGGTGATGTAATTGTGAGCGCCCTGCTCGGGGGGCAGGTGCTGTAATTGTGAGTGCACTGCGCGGAGTCAGTTGTTGTAATAGAGAGCATGTTGCCCGGAGGCAATTGCTGTAATTATGAGCGTACTGCCCGAAGATAAGTGTTATAATTGTGAGCGTGCTGCCCAGAGACAGGTGCTGTAATTATGAGCGCGCTGCCCATAGGCAGCTGCTGTAAATGAGCAAGCTGCCCTGAGGCAGTAGCTGTAAATGAGCGTGCTACCCGGAGGCAATAGCTGTAAATGAGCGCCCTGGACGGAGGCAGTTGCTGTAAATGAGCTCGATGCTTGGAGGCAGTTGTTGTTAATGAGCGCGCTGCCCGGAGGCAGTTGTTGTGAATGTGAGCGCACTGCCCTGAGGCAGTTGCTGTAATTGAGTGTGCTGCCCAGAGGCAGTAATTGTAAATGTGAGTGTGTTGCACAGAGGCATTTGTTGTAATTGAGCGCACTGCATGGAGGTAGTTGCTATAAAGGAGCACGCTGCCCGGAGGCAGTTGCTGTGAATATTAGCACGCTGCCCAGTTGCTGTAATTGAGTGTGCTTCCCAGAGATAGTTGTTGTAAATGTGAGCGCGCTACCCGGTGGCAGTTGTTGTAATTGAGCACGTTGCTTGGAGGCAGTTGGTGTAAATGAGCGTACTGCCCGGAGGCAGTTGCTGTATATGAGCGCACTACCCAGAGGCAGTTGTTGTAAATGAGCGTGCTGCCCAGAGGAAGGTGCTGTAAATGAGGGTGCTACCCGGAGGCAGTTGCTGTAACTGAGCGCGCTGACTGGAGGCAGTTGCATTGAATGCGAGCACGCCGCCTGGAGGCAGTTGCTGTATTTAAGCACGTCATCCGGATGCAGTTATTGTAAATATGAGTGCGCTGTCGGAGATAGTTGTTGTAATTGAGTGTGCTGCCCGGAAGCAGTTATTGTAGATGAGTGCGCTGCCCGAAGGCATTTGCTGCGAATATGAGCGCGCTGCCTAGAGGCAGTTGTTGTAATTTAGCGCGCTGCCCAGAGGCAGTTGTTGAAAATATGAGCATGCTGCCCTGAGGCAGTTACTGTGAATGTGAGGGTGTTGCCCAGAGGCAGTTGTTGTAATTGAGCGCGCTCTCCAGAGGCAGTTGATGTAAATATGAGCGTACTGCCCAGAGGCAGTTGTTGTAGTTGAGTGCGCTACCCGGAGGCAGTTGTTGTAAATGAGCGTGTTGCCCGAAGATAGATGTTGTAAATGAGTGTGCTGCCCAGTGGAAATTGTTGTATATGAGTGTGCTACCCAGAGGAAGTTGTTGTAAATGAGCGCACTGCCCGGAGGTAGTTGATGTAAAAGAGTGCGCTGTCCGGAGGTAGTTTCTATAACTGAGCGCGCTGCCCTGAGGCAATTGCTGTGAATGTGAGCGTGCTATCGTGAGGCAATTAGTGTAATTGAGCGTGCCGTCTGAAGGCAGTTGCTGTAAATGTTAGCGCGTTGCCTGTAGGCAGTTATTGTAATTGAGTGTGTTGCCCGGACGTTGTTGTTGTAAATGAGCGCGCTGCCTGTAGGCAGATGTTGTTAATGAGTGTGTTGCTCGGAGGCAGCTGATGTATATGAGCAGGTTACCCAGAGGCAGTTGCTGCAAATGAGAGCGTTGCCTAGAGGTAGTTGTTGTAAATGAGCGCGCTGCCCAAAGACAGTTGTTGTAATCCTCAGAGATTTGTTTTCAGATACCTGTAATGAAGTTCAGGAAATGATTACAATAGTATTGGATATTCGGTGATAGATGAGGAGAAGACTCTACGCGCTCTGGGTGTTGAGAGGAATCCTTATATCGGGGATGACCATTCTCAGATATGCCCCCCGGCTCGCTCAAGGCTATTTTTCTTAGTGCTTGCATCTCCAGAAACCTTCCAAGGAGACCTTGACGAACGAGGCGCTCGATCTCTTTCTTTAGTCGAGTGGAACCTTTAGTTTTGTGCATGTGCCCGCAGTGAAAGTCATAATATTGCGACTGGTTGTCGGTGCTTCGAGGAAGCGGCCTGGGAATCATGATAACGTTGTCGTTGTGGATAGCAAGGAGTATATTCATCTGGGAGGTGTTGAGGGGAGTGAAGCCCTAACGTTGTTGGTCCCCCCCCCCTCGCAACATCCTGAATTTTATTGGGTCACATGGACTCTAGATGACCCAATAAAAGTAACTCAATCATCTAAGGGAAATGTCCACTTTGAGTGGGGTTGTGCTACACAACCACCCATAAGGAACATTTTGAACTAACGAGCTTCGAATCGACTTCCGTCAGTTGCATTAGACTCGTATAGTCATTACGAGTGCAAAGGAACTAGTTTCTTTCTGACCCAAGGTCATTTAAGTGAAGCGACCATTTTGAGTGGGGTTGTGCTACACAACCACCCCGAAGTAATATTTTGAGTTAATGAGCTCTGAATCGACTTTCAACAGTTGCATTGGACACATATAGTCAATACGAGTGCAATCGAACTCGTTTCGTCCCGATCCGAGGCCATTTAAGGGAAATGACCATTTTGAGTGGGGTTGTGTTACACAACCACCATAAAGTAACATTTTGAGCTAACGAGCTCTGAATCGACTTCCATCAATTACAGTAGACTCGTATAGTCAATACGAGTGCTATAGAACTCGTTTCGTTGTGATCTGATGTCATCTAAATGAAGCGACCATTTTGAGTGTGGTTGTGCTATAGATCCACCCCGAAGTAACATTTTGAGCCAACGAGCTCCGAAATGACTTCCATCAGTTGCATTGTCAATACGAGTGCAACGAAACTCGTCTTGTCCTGATCCGTTGTCATTTAAGGGAAATGACCATTTTGAGTGGGGTTGTGCTACACAAGCACCTCGAAGTAACACTTTGAGCTAACGAGCTCTGAATCGACTTCTGTCAGTTGCATTAGGATCATATAGTCAATACGAGTGCAATGAAACTCGTTTTGTTCTGATCCGAGGTCATTTAGAGAAAATGACTATTTTGAGTAACGTTGCGCGTCGCAATGACGCCGAATTAGTATATTGTGCAGATGAGCTCCGAATCGACTTCAGTCAGTTGCATTGGACTCGTATGGCCTATACGAGTGCAACACAATTCTTTTCGCTCAATTCTGATATCGTTTGGTTAAATTAACCAAAACGGGTCTCGTCGAGTTTAGTGGTGCATCAAAAAGCGTGCATGCACCAATATCACTCTGACACACCAACATTGGCCCATCACTCGACATCTTGGACCTACATTGACCTTAACCCACCTAGAGGACCCACCCTAGGGTTGACTTTGGTCAAACCTCTCTAAAAGCATAATTTTTGGGTTATACTAAAATACCTCCACTTGAGGCCCACTCACCAAGCTCCACCACACCAGCCCCAATGTGGGCTCTGAAGTCAAGGCTAATGCCCATTAGGCTAAGCTTGGGCCAATGCAAGGAGGAGGGAAACAAAATCCCACTCTCCTCCTCCTCTCTCCCCACATGGCTAAATAACCCTAACTTTTGTTCTCATAGGAGGTACAAACCTCCACTTAGAGGCTACCACCTCACCCCTCAACTCACCAGGGTTGGGTTAACCCTAACCCAAACCCCTCTCAGGTTGCCTTGGCTGAGAAAGAAGAGAGGAGGGAGGGGCTCTCACCTCCCACTATATAATACCTTCCAACCCCTCCCCCCAGTCCACACACCCCTTCCAGGCTTAGTCGAACCCAACCCCACCCCTACCGGAGCTCCACCTCATTGGAAAACCCCTACCCGGGCCCTCCTCCTACCTCTCCACCTTTAATGCCAGGCCAAGGGATGTTCACAAATAGTATAGTTCGCGAATAGTTTGAGATTCGATTCGTGAAGATTCGATTAAAATTTGTATTTTTCGAAATCGAATCCGGATTCGAATCCGAATTCAGATTCAAATAGTTTTCGAATAAAAATCAGAATAATTTTATTCCTGTTCGAAGGATTCGCGAATAGTTCTTGAATAGTAAAATATATAGTTAAATAAATTATATATATGTAATTAAATATTAAATACAATTATATTTAAATATTATATATTTAAACATTATAAAATTCGAATTCGAATCTGAATCCGAATTTTAATTAGAACCTAAATTCGAATCCAACATTTCCTGCCGAATCCGAATCCAAATCTGAATCTCTGCACTCTAAGCCAAATTTTGATTCGATTGAATAGTTATTCGATTCGGTTCGGTTCATGAACACCCCTAGGCGGACCAACTAGAGGGCTCTCAGAGGCCCACAACCAAGGTGGACCCTCCTCATCTCCTCCTTCCTTATCTTATCGACGAGCTGTATGGCGCTCCCGATCGTCGGAGCGCCGCCGCCACCCGAGCGATGTTTAAGTGTAGGGACTCGGCGCTACCATCTCTCCTCGGGGGTTTCGAACCCGTGACTTCCTCTGATACCACTTGTACTTATCATTGACTTAGGGACTTCTCCAAATCTGGAACATTGTGGGCAGTGTTCCCAACATTAAGCTCGGGTGATGGCCGAGCAGTGTGAGCCTCCTAGAACTCTGATGAGCCGCTGGGAGGTCGTACCTCGCCATAGAGGGGTCGGCGACCCTCTCCGGGCAGAGATAAGGTGGTGGTGCGGCTGGAAAACGAAGCTCCGACAGCACTTGTGTACTTACTCGCTGTAAGGAGAATGCTCGGCGGCGGCCAGCGGCGTCAGGACGCCGAACCACCGTCAGAAGGTGCGCCAACCCCAGGCGAGTCGGCCAAGGGTGGAAGCGTGGCCGACCGATGATCGGACGGCGGAGGCAGAGGCTCGAAAGCCTCTGTCACACCGCGACATACATTTATCGTCCTATCTCCACCAGGAGGTCAGACGGAAGAGATGACTTTCCCACCGTGGATCCGTGCTTGATACGCTGTGGGGACGTTAATACAAGTGCGGTCCAGCTCGATCTCAGCCGGACCCAGAGCCCCATGATTCGGTAATTGGCAAACCCCTTTTAATCAGAGTAGTCTTGATTTTCCTAAGACTGATATAGAGATCTAATGGGAAAAACTTTGAACATGAAAGTTGTTCCTAATATCAAGGGCTATTCCGTGTAAAAATTTGGGAATTTTATGACAATATTTGGTAGTTTAATAATTAAAATAAAGAGAATTTCTCTATTTTTATTTATCGGAGAAAAATATTAAAGATATAAATTCCTCAGAAAAATCATGGTGATATACAGAGCCTATTGTCACGGACTTGTCTTCTCACAAGCTCACGTGCGGCCTTAGCTCCCCCTTGCCACTCCGCGTAGCCAAGCTAAGTCAGCCTCTCCTGCAAGAACTAGGTGGTGATGAAGAACAGATGCAAAGTAGAACTCAAGGGAACTCACAATTGCAAAGGAAACTCAAAGAACTCTATTGCTACTCCAAAACTTGGATGGATACAAATGAGGGGGGTCTTCCCCTTTTATAGCCCCCAAAGAGGTTTCCCTCCAAAACATAGAAGTTTCTAGACTACTACCCTTCTAGATTGTTCTACACAAATCTAGTATATACATGATCATGAATTATCTAGAACTTTCTAGCATCTACCATCTACAAGCTTCTAGATTACTCTGGATTCATCCCGGGCTATTAACCCCCAAATGCACTCAAATGCCGATCTGTGACATCCTCCCCCACCTATCCCGGTGACGTCCTCGTCACCTCGTACTGCTGAAGGATATCCTTGAATTGCCATAAGTCTTCTAATGTCTCTCATGTAACTTCAGACTCTGGCAATCCCTTCCACTTGATCAGATATTGTGTGCATGGTGGCACGCCTCTTCTTCGAACCACTCTCTTTGTGAGCACCTCTTCTACTTCCTTGTCAAAAGACTTTGTCATCACTGGAGGCGCCCTCTTTGACTCCCCTCTTTGAAGGTCTTCGTCATCTCTATGATATGGCTTGAGCATACTTGCATGAAAAACTGGATGGATCTTCAATGAGCTAGGTAAGTCAAGCCGATAGGAAACCTTTCCAACCTGTTTCACTACCGGGAATGGGCCTTCATATTTCCTCACCAAGCCTTTATGTACGCTGCGCAAGGCTTTAAACTGTTGGGGTAAGAGTTTTACCATCACCATGTCTCCCACTGTATACTCCACCTTCCTTCGCTTTGCATCGGCCCACTTCTTCATCCTCTTGCGGGCCTTCTCTAAACATGATTTGGCTAAGTCGGCATGCTCTTCCCATGACTTAGCCATCCTCCAAGCTCCCGGGCTTCTCCCATCATCGGTGGTAGTTGCCAATGTTTGCGGTGTGAGAGGTTGCCTCCCCGTGGCAAGCTCAAATGGGCTGCGCCCCGTGGCTTCGCTCCACTGCAGATTATAGGAGAATTGTGCCGCATCCATAAGTTTTGCCCAATCCTTCTGATTGGCACTCACAAAGTGCCGTAAGTAGCACTCTAACAAGGCATTTACCCTTTCTGTTTGCCCATCTGATTGTGGGTGGAAGCTGGTAGAGAAGTTTAACTCCGACCCAAGCAATCTAAAAAGCTCCGTCCATAGCTTCCCCGTGAAGCGAGGGTCCCGATCACTCACAATACTCTTTGGCAACCCCCAATACTTCACTACATGCTTGAAGAATAGCCGCGCCGTCTCTTCCGCTGTTGCATCTTTCTCACTGGGTATAAAAGTACCGTATTTAGAGAAGCGGTCTACCACTACCAAGATAGAACCGCAACCTTCAGATTTGGGTAACACATTGATGTAGTCAAGCGTCACCGTCTCCCATGGGTACTCGGGTACAGGTAGTGGCTCCAAGAGTCCCGCTGGTTGCTTGTTCTCCACCTTGTCTTGTTGGCAAACAAGACATGTCTTCACGTAAAGATCAATGTCGTCTCTCATCTGCGGCCAATAGTAAGAATCCTCCATCAATGCTAGAGTACGTTTTTGCCCCGGATGTCCAGCCCACTTGGTGTCGTGGCACTCCTTGATCAAATCCCTCCGCAGGTTACCCCACTTTGGGATGTGTAACCTTCCTCCTTTGGCGTAGAGTAGCCCATCCTCTACCCAAAATCTCTTTGTTCGACCTTCTTTAGCTAAGAGCATGAGTTCCTTAGGCAATGAATCCTCATTCAACCCACTTTTCACCCGCTCCAAGAGATCGCTCTTTGCCATTGAGATTGCCGCCAGTTCTGCCTTGCGGCTCAATGCGTCGGCCACCATATTGGCTTTGCCTGGTTTATGTTCCAGGATAAAGTCAAACTCCGCCAGGAAATCCTGCCACCTCGCTTGCTTGGCCGACAATTTCTTCTGTGTTTGAAAGTATGTGGTCGCCACGTTGTCGGTCTTGATCAGGAATGGTGCTCCAAGAAAGTAATGTCTCCATACATGCAAGCAGTGTATGATGGTCGTCATTTCCTTCTCTTGCACCGTGTAACGCCGTTCCACCTCATTCAACTTGCGGCTTTCAAAGGCAAGTGGATGACCCTCCCGCATCAATACTCCTCCGATAGCAAAGTCTGATGCATCGGTGTGTAGTTCAAACTTCTTTTCAAAGTCTGGGAGTGCAAGCACGGGTTCCGTGCTCACAGCCTTCTTCAAGTCTTCAAAAGCTTGTTGGCATTCCTCGGTCCAACTCCAAGCTTTCTCCTTCTTGAGCAGCTCTGTAAGTGGTACTGCTCTCTTTGAATACCCCATGATGAATCGTCGATAGTAGTTTACCAAACCAAGGAATGATCTCAGCTTTGTCACCCTTGTCGGCGGCTCCCATTCGATAATCGCCCGCACCTTGTTCATGTCCATCTTTAGTTGGCCATGTCCGATGACATGCCCCAGAAAGTGTACTACCTCGAAGGTGTTTAGCATACAGTTTGTCCTCGAAAGTTGGCCATGCCCAAATGAACACTTTGATCATTTCACATACAGTTCATTCTTCCGCAGCACTTGGAACACTATGCGAAGGTGTTTAGCATGCTCCTCCATTGAGTTACTATAGACGACGATGTCGTCCAAGTATACTACCACGAATTTGTCCAAGTAGGGATGAAAAATCTGGTTCATCAGTGTACAAAATGTAGCGGGTGCGTTGGTTAGGCCAAAGGGCATTACCAACCACTCGAAGGATCCGTACCTCATTACACAAGTAATTTTAGGCTCATACCCTTCAGCAATCCATACTTGGTGGTAGCCCTTTTGTAAATCCATCTTCGTATATATCCTTGCACTTCCTAATCGATCAAACAAGTCAGCAATCAAGGGTACAGGGTACTTGTTCTTGATGGTTACCTTGTTCAACGCCCGATAGTCTGTGCATAAACGTAAGGTTCCATCCTTCTTCTTCTGGAAGAGCACAGGTGCGCCGAATGGTGCCTTCGACGGTCTGATCATCCCAGCCTCGAGCAGTTCTTGTAACTGTTTACTCAACTCTTCGAGCTCGAGTGGAGCCATCTGATATGGTGCCTTCGCCGGTGGCTTGGCTCCAACCTCTAACTCAATCTTGTGGTCTACCTCCCTGCGGGGAGGCAACTTCTTTGGTAGTTCTGCGGGCATTAGGTCCTTATTCTCCTCAAGGAATTCTACAACAAGTGGTGGAACTTCCTCCACCATTTCTCCGACTTCCTCCTTCAAAGCTGCTAAGAAAGTCGGCTCTCCTTTCTTCACTCCCTTGGCTAGTTGCATTGTCGATAGGTGTTTTGCTCCGTTTCTTGGTGGCCCCTCCACCGTGGGGACCAAGCAAGCTGCCCCCTGCTGCATAATACAAACTGAACGACATGTTGGCATGACAATGTCACTCACCGTATCAAAGAAGTCCATGCCCAACACCAACTTGTGATCATCCATCGGTGCGACTGAGAAATTCGCTCGTCCATTCCATGTTCCCAAGCGAAGCTCCACGTCGCGAGCCACTCCTATTAGTGGTCTCGCCTTCCCGTTCACCGTCTTGATCCAACCCTCGCTCTTGGTTACTTGCAATCCAAGTCTCTTAGCTTCTTCTTCCATTATGAAATTGTGGGTTGCACCCGTGTCTACCAAGGCTTTGGTAGCCTTATTGTTGATCACCGCTTCCACGAACATCAGCCCTTTGCTTGCCACTTTCTTTGCAGGATTTACCTTCAAAGCATTAAGAAGTTGTAAAGAACACATTTGATTGGTACCTTCTTCACATTCTGATTCAATGGCATCCTTCTCCTGTAGTACCGCAACCGACCCGAGCTTTGGGCATTTGTTCATCATGTGCGGCCCCTTGCATATATAGCATCCTCCTTTTGGCGTGAAGGCTCTGTTTCCTCCATCGATCTCCTTCCCATGAGTAGGAGTTCGATCTCCTCTATTTGGTCTTCGTGTCCCAAGCCTTTCTCCCCCACCTTTGGTGTTGTCATTCCTGTAGCCCTTTTTAGCTGTCGCATCTGATGGTCTTTGGAACTCCGTCATTGCTTCAGCCGCCGCAAAGGCTTCGTCCAAAGTCTTGGCATCCCGCCGATGCACTTCTTGCTTTACCCAATTCTGCAGTCTATCCTTAAAATTGAACACTTGATCATCTTCAGACATACCTGGCACCATCAACATCAGGTTCTGAAACTCCTTTACATACTCTGTGATTGACCCCTTTTGCTTAAGTTCCTTCAGCTTCTTCCTTGCCTCATTGGCAACATTCTCTGGGTAGAAGTGCTTCTTGAGTTCAATCTTGAATGCCTCCCAAGTGTCTAGGGTGCATGTTCCCTTCTTGATGTCTGCCATCTTTCTTTCCTACCATAATGATGCAATATCAGAAAGGTAATAACTTGCAGTATTTACCTTCAAGGCCTCCTCCATGAGATTGATCCCTTCAAAGTACATCTCCAGTTGATATAGGAAGTGCTCGACCTCCTTGGCATCTCTATTTCCTGCGAAGGGTTAGGGCTTAGGGACATCAATTTTTGGGTTGGTCACAACCCCACCATTGCCACCGTTGGAAATAGCCTTTCTGCATACGGCTAGTTCCTCCTCCAAGAATGCGATCCGCTCCTCATAGTCATCTTCCATTTGATCAAACCTTTGTTTCAGCTCCGCATGAGCATCCAGGCATACTTGAACTTTGGTCATCAAAAGTTCCAGCTCTCCGCGAGGGGGTAGCACTTGTTTGACAGCTTCAAGTTCTCCGCGAACATTTAGGTGGTCCTGCTCCACCTCCGTCTTGCGCTTGTCCCAATCCACCAACACACGATCCAAGTGTGCTTCCTCACGAGATTTGCTTTGGCCTCGCTTCTTCTTTTCGGCTTGAGGAATGACCTCTCTGCCACGTTCATCTACCACGCTTGGGTTGTTGTTCCCTTCACCAGCCATCTAGTCTTCTCAGACACCAGCCACGAACTTGAGCAACCTGGCTCTGATACCAAATGTCACGGACTTGTCTTCTCACAAGCTCACGTGCGGCCTTAGCTCCCCCTTGCCACTCCGCGTAGCCAAGCTAAGTCAGCCTCTCCTGCAAGAACTAGGTGGTGATGAATAACCTATGAAAAGTAGAACTCAAGGGAACTCACAATTGCAAAGGAAACTCAAAGAACTCTATTGCTACTCCAAAACTTGGATGGATACAAATGAGGGGGGGTCTTCCCCTTTTATAGCCCCCAAAGAGGTTTCCCTCCAAAACATAGAAGTTTCTAGACTACTACCATTCTAGATTGTTCTATACAAATCTAGTATATACATGATCATGAATTATCTAGAACTTTCTAGCATCTACCATCTATAAGCTTCTAGATTACTATGGATTCATCCCGGGCTATTAACCCCCAAATGCACTCAAATGCCGATCCGTGACACTATGTACATCTTGGCGATTTATTTGGGAATTTATTGCTTACTATTGCTATTTTCAAGGAATTTAAAGTGGTTGGATTTATCCCTAAAAATTAACATAAGTAAAATTTCCCAATCAAAATATTTTAAATTTTTATGGGTGACTACTGCTTGAAGAATGCATGCCCTGAAAATGTTTGAGAATTTTTGGAGCATTCCAAGTATTTTAGGAATTTAATTAAGGCTCTGTTTGGGGGAACTTATTTTCACCAGTCAAGCGGTTACGGCCGCATGAACCGGACCTTAATTAAGGTCCGGTTCATGCGGTCGTAACCGCTTGACCGGTGAAAATAAGTCCCCCAAACAGAGCCTAAGTGACTCAAGCCTACTAAAATGATTATTAGAGGCTATGTGAGACCTCATTAGGCTCTGAAATATTTTTGGTGATAGCCTAAATGCATTTAAGACCAAATTCCATAGTTCGGTGATTTTTGGAATTATCAACTATTTTAAATAATTTAATATAGAAAGAAAATATATGAAATTTATTTTCAGAAGGTCTTTATTATCAAAAGTGTTTTGAGAAATTTATTATAGGCAGGTAAAGGCAATTTGAGACTCTAGTAATAAGTTTGAGAATTTTGGATCCTTTTAAGTATTTTTTAAATATAAAAATAATGAATTATTTGGGGCGAATAATTTATTAGAAGACAAATAAAAGCTCAAAATGATTTGAGGGAATCATGGAAAATGAGTTAGGGAAACTTTAACCTCTAGATCAAGTTTCATAATTTCTGACTTTTTTTTGTACTTATTAAATAAAAAAGGGGTTAAACTCGGAAGAAATAATATCGGCCGTAATCGATGTACTCGAACAGCCCCAATAGGATGATTGCGGATGAAGGTTTCGTATTAAAACTCCTGCGGAGATATGGGGACATTGTCGATTGAATCGAGTAATTATATTGAATCATAAGGGAAGGGCCCGGAGTTATAAGAGGCTCAAATAAATCGTCGAATCCTAGAAAAGACATGACAGCAAATAGCAGGCCTAAAGGGTGCAACTGAAATAACTATCGGGTTCGAATAACTTAAAAACCGGCAAACCCTAATCAGTTTAATAACCCGTAAAATTCGCCGCAAATTGTAAAGCTTGGCTCCTTGGAACGGAGATGTCTCCTCAAAACGGAGATGCCTCCTCGGAACGGAGTTGCCTCTTATGAACAGAGACGCCTCTTATAAACAGAGATGTCTCCTTGGAACGGAGTTGCCTCCTTAGAACGGAGAGGAGAACTGAACTTGCCTCGTTGGAGCAGAGATACCTCATTGGAATGGAGTTGCCTCCTTGGAATGGAGAGGAGAACTGAACTTGCCTCCTTGGAACGAAGAGGGAACTACAGTTACTGGAATTCAATTTTTTTTCTTATCCTGTTATTGTATTTCAGTATTTCAATTATTGTACTTCATTTCAGTACTATTTTATTCGGTTCAGCACTTTATTTACTGCACTTCATTTCAGTATTTCATTTACTGCTTTTTCAGTTCAGTATTTTATTTACTTCACTTCATTCCAACAGTTTATTTACAGTGCTTCAGCATTTTACTTATCGCACTTCAATTACAACATGTATTTACTGAAATTTACTAATGCATTTACTTCCGCACCTTCCTTAAGGGTTTCGCTCTATTAAGCGGTTGAGCTTAATATGAACATTAGTTTGGGTTAACTTGGAGACGGAGCATTCCTCCAAGAGTAACTCCAAATAATGGGTGCTCTTGATCACCAAGCTTTTTAATCAAAGTCTGTGCGGTACGATCAAGCTTCATGGAGAAGTCGCGTGCCAAAATTATTTTATGTCAAGTAGGGCAAGCGACCGTTGACCCGAAAATTGCAGACTTGTTTTTTGTTTACAATGCTTGTAAATTGGTTTGCAGTTAAAGTGGCAGGTCGGTCATGCTCGTAGACCGTTCGTACCGGTACGGGAGGGTTGACGACTCTGGGCACTAGATAGAGTGAACCCCGGGAGCTTCTCATTTATTTTATGTCCTGTCAGGTCCCTCCACTAATTAGCAGGATTCTCATTATCGTCGGATGTCGCTCAAATCCATAAGTACACCATGCTGTACACCAGGGCCTCGGTAGTGTGGTACGAATACACCCAGAAGTGGCAGGACCGACCGCTGCACCGATCTGCCACATCGGTGAGCCCACATGGTTAGCTACCCCGCTGGAAGCAATAATGTCAAACAATGTCGACATAGGGTGTTGATACACATGTTGTGAGTACATGTTGGGTTGCGCGCCAGCTAGATGTACTAGTGTAAAATGAATGCTTATTTCTGTGTTTTTGAGCAATTTAGCTGACAGCATATATTTCAGCACCTGTTTCTAGCTTACTAACATACATCTTACATATGTTCCTGATAGTTGTTGATATATATATATTGTTGTTTATTGGGTATCAACTTATCACCTAAAGGGGAGGGGGTGAGTAGGTTTTTCAAATTATTTTAAACCCTTTAGGTGTTCTTGTTTTCTGATTAGTATATCTATAAATTATAAAGCACACCACAGAAAAGCACACAGTGATCTTTAGAGGTTCCTCAAGACATGGTGTCTTGAGTAGTCCTCTTTCCCTCTGCGCCTACCTAGCAGTGTGCTAGGCTCGGCAAACTCCGCCAAATCTTTAGGCCCACAAGCCTTACAACACAGACACGCAAGTCCTACAGCCTAAGCCCGCAAGCCCCTACTACACCCGAGCCCGCAAGCTCGACACTCAGGCCCTTAAGCCCTACACAACACAGACTCGCAAGTCCTGTGCTTACATCCTAGGCCTGCAAGCCCCTACTGCACCCAATCCCTCAAGCTCGACAAAATCGGACCCGCAAGTTCACTGCCCTGGCCCTCAAGCCTCACAGCTCTCCAGCTCTCAAGCTAGACGGTGTCAGACCCGCAAGTCCACTGCCCTGGCCCTCAAGCCTCACAACTCTCCAGCCCTCAAGCTAGACACTTAGGCCCTCAAGCCTTACAACAATAAAAAGGTTTACAGTAACGAACACTGTTTCTTATGCCTGATGAAGATCAGCAACTTAGCCTGATGGAGATCGGCTTCTTAAAGTTGAAGAAGATGTTTCTGATTTAGATCTTGAAAGCACAGTTCTTCTTCAATTTCTTTTCATAGCCTGATGAGGAGCGGCTTCTAATCAGTCGATGGAGATGACTGATTCTAGTTCTCTTCTTCTTCTACTTCTTCTCCGCAGAATGTACTGTTGTATTGAAGAGCAACGACGGGATTCTTTTTCGTTTCTCTTTTCTCTCTCTTCCCCCTGTTTTCTAGGGCATCACTGTTCCCTTTTATAGGATGAATGAGCCACTTAACGGTCACATATAATGTCCTTTACTGTCAGACGCCCATTTCTTAAGAACACGCGCTGATTGGACAATCAGGCAGCGGCATTAAATGCTGACAGCGCGTCCGCAACATTTGAATCTGTCTCGACGATATTGCCACTGTTACGACGACATGGATAATATCTCGACGACAGGACTTTGTCGATTCCTTAGACCTTGGTAGATCTTCAAGTCTTCTAGCTTCTGCCTCTGATGCTGATGTCTCGACGATATGAGATATTCTGGTGTTTCTGCATATACAACGATATGCTATCTCTAACTGTGTCGCCGTGATCTTCTTTCTTGTAGTCTGTCGTCGTAATCACTTTGTTCTTTCGACGACATGAGCGATATCATGTCGACAGACTATGCCTTAGCAATTGCTTGTCTTCAGCTGTCCTTCTTCAGTCTTCTCGACGTCATGCCTTCTTTACGACGATGTCCAACGCCATCAGTCATACTTAGCCTTTTCAGCGACAAGGCTTCTTCACGACGACATTTCCATCTTCTCGACGACAAGGCTGCTTTGATGATGTCGACGATACTGAATCTTTTCGACGACATTCCTTCCTTTTATATCTTCATGTCTTCACTGTGTTCGACGAGCTTCATTCTTCTGCCCCGTCTCTGCGTTCGACGAACTTCATTCATCATTCGACGAACTTCATTCTTCGTTCGATGAAGTTCATTCTTCTGTCCCATCTCTGCGTTCGACGAGCTTTATTCTTCGTTCGATGAACTCTCTTAGTCTCGGCGTTTGCTTCTGTCCAGTCTCTTCGTTCGACGAACTTCATTCTGTGTTCGACAAACTGCATTCTACGTTCGACGAACTGCATTCTGCGTTCGACGAATGGCATTCTGCATTCGACGAACTGCAATCTGCGTTCGACGAACTCGGCAATTCTCAGCGTTTGTTTTGCTCACCATCATGACGATGTGCCTGTACGTGTCGACGATATGTCCAGTCTTTTTCGACAATATTATACTTAGGCAGGCTGTTGAAGTACTGGACATATTGTCGATCTCTGCAAGCATGAACTAGATATAACATTAAATACAACTTGCATTTATCATTGAGTTGAGCACTTCTTCAAATCAGGAACATTTCTGGGCACTGTTCCCAATAATCTCCCCCTATTTGAAGAAGTCATAACCCACTCAATGATAAATGCCACTCAAATAAAAGGTTTAATATTTTAAGCAAACAAGCATATAATGATGACATTGCAGCTATAATTGAGTGAGCATAGAATTTGACAAATAATACTTCATTTATAAATAGTGTCAAATGTTTTCAAAAGTTTTGACATTTCTACATTTAACCCCCTAAAGAATTGGTCATCTATATCTCAGGTGCCCTCATATCAGCTTCACCCTTTGCTTTCTTGGCACTGGCTTCCTGTTCCTTTTCAGCTTGTCTGATGAAGTACTCAAACGGTTTAGGATGATACTTTAGATGTTCAGGAATGTCAGCTGGAATTCTTCCTGCTTGCTTATTCCTTCTGTGTTCTCTCCTTACATATTCTTGATCTTCATGCTTAGCCCATTCTTGAGGACTGTATACATTGTATCTTTCACCTTTATTTGCTTTCACTTTCTCCCATGCTTTTAGAATGATGGTCCTGGATATGGGACTCCATCTTTCATAGTCATCCTTTTTCTCCATTTCCTCCATGTACTTTCTCTTTCTCATTTTTATTTCTTCATCCTCCAGTGCTTCCTTTTCTTTACCCTTATCAGTAACAGGAATATTTGTATGTTGTTCTTCAGCAGGCTCATCATAATGTAGACGAGGGAGATTCATTGCTTCCCTGATGGTGTTTGTGGTCCAGATGGCATGATCACCACTGGCCTTTATCATTGATCTCTTCCTTTTATGTCTTCTTCAGATATCCCCCTTTGGAGATTCTCCTCTGAGGCCAATATCTTGTTTTTGAACATGTGGATTCATGCTTCCAAGTGATTCTTGGTCTCAAGCAGATGATTGTCTAGATCTTTATTGTGGTGATCTAGACTTTCTTGAAGATCAGTTTTGTGTTCAGCCATCTTCTTGGTGGATGCAATGTAGGCCTTTTCTATGCTGCTGACAATCAATGTCTGATTAACCCCTAGGTTAGATATACCTTTGTGAGTACGGGCAGTGTATTCTTGCAGATTTTCCATATCATTTCTTAGGCTTGCCGTTTCAGCAGACAGTTCCCTTCTTAGCTCATTGATAGCATAGGTGACATAGCTTTCAAGTTTTAATCTTTGCTCTTCCAGGAGCATCTTTATCTGAGACAATAGTGAGAGCTCCACTAGTCTATTCTCTGGAGATGGACTAGCTTCTTCTGGTTCTTCTTCTTCATTTCCTTCCAGTATTGGAGATAGAGGTTTTCTGATGGGTGATTGGTTTGGCCCTTCTACCTTTTCAGGACTTTGCTGATCTTTGCTAGTCTCATCAGCAGAGTTCTCTTGGTTGTTCTCTTGCATTGCTGGTTCAGAATGACCAGCATCCTCAACCCCTATGATCTTATTGATCACTTCTTCCACTTGAGCAGGGAGCTCACTGTTCTTCTCCCCCTCAGTTTCAGCACTTTCTTGATCCATTCCTGCTGTTATCCTGGATCCCTGATTTGGAGCAGAGGTCTGGAGGGGGTCATTCCTTGTCTCCACAGGTATCTCAGAGTCAGATGGAGGTGAGTTGTTGCCTGACTCACTTCCTTCAGACAAGCTTTCTCCCTTCCTCTTCACATCTTCTGCAGTCTTCAACTTCTTGGGAAGCTTAGTCAGAGTTTTCTCCCACCTGTCAAGTATCCTGATATTCATCCTTCTCATGTGATGAATTTTTACTCCATACTTTTTGTTAAAGCTTTCAGGGTAGGATAGCATAAGATATAGTGATAGAATTCTTCCAAGATTTGGAGCTTGAAATCTTTCTTGTATCCTCTTGAAAATTTGCTGACCCCAGTTGGTCTTTTTACTTAGGATTATCCTTGCCATTATCTCGAACATGGGCTTGGATATCCTATCATGTGACCCTACCTTACAGAGGAGGGCTTTTCCCATAAAGTCCGCCATCAACTTTCCTTGCTGATTGAAGCTCTTCCTTTCCAGAGACCCATAGGTCTTGCTGGAGTGTCCGCACCATGCCAGAGCCTTGTCAAGGTCTTCCTGGGTGATCTTTTCATCTTCCTCCCCCTTGGCAAAGGCCGACAACCGAAGAGCCCTGTTCAACCTCTTGGGATTCACCTTGACCTTTATCCCGTTGATTAAGCTTTTCACGGATGTTCCTTTTGAGCCACCCTTGGCATTTGAGTAGAACTCTAGCACTTCTCTTTTGAGTATCACTGTTGGTTCAGAGAGGGCAAATTCTAGACTCACAACGTCCAATAGCTTGATAGCATTTTGAATCACTTCTGGTCCTTCCACGAAACCATTCCTCACCACTTCACTTCCTTCAAAGAGGAATCCTTCCTTCTCTGGCGCCATCTTTTGCTTAATCCAGGAGGATTTCAGCACTGTCGACTCGTTCACTCTTAGAAGGCGTGGAGAACACGATGGCTTTTTAGGGATAATGTAGAGAATGTTTTAACCTTAAGACATTTGACCTTATTTATAGTGTCCGAGTTGGAAGTCGAAGTGTCATTTGTTAAATATCTTATTAACTCGAGTTTAGCTGTAATGATTGGTTAAGCACAGGTTTATTTAAGAGTCCGCTGATGATTGGATATCGCCGTGATGCAGATTCGATATTGAGGAGTCATTTCGACGATACCAATCATCATTTCAACGACATGGTTTTTGGTTCACTCTTTTGTATGACCAGTGCAATGTTTTTAGCAGTGCCATACATATGTGCTCCTTGAGTGATAGCTTTTACTTATTTAAGTGAAAACTACTTTTACAAAATGATAAAGATGAGGTTATGTATTGAGCATCAACATAATTACCTTCACCTTAGCTTTTAAGTCTTCTTGAGCTAGTAGCTCCCCCTTGATGGGATGAACACTTGTCTTTACTCTTAGCTCCCCCTTGATCAGTGCACCTTGGCATGTGGTGAGTTTTTCTTAGTACAGAGTTGAGTCTGGAGCACTTATTGTCCATTAGCCATGTTAGCTTTTGATTGGCTAAATGGACTTCTCTACAAAACAGATTTAATATCCCTTAGGAACCCAAGGTGACTTGGGTCCTAGGTTCTTGTTAGCATAATGGGGAATTCTTTTACTCACCCCAGCCCTTCCAGGAGGTCTCTCCTTTGCACTAGGCATACTAGAGTTGTGCGAACAGTCAATGGCAAAGTGTCCCACTTTTCCACAGCACCAACATTCATGAATGTTGTACCTTCTTTTCTGAACAATTTTTGAAGTGATTGGAGAATCACAATGCTTATGTTCAGTAGAGAAGACAACAGCATTCTTCATATCTCTCTCAGCTAAGGGATGACTGGCTGCTCTAGTATAATTATTTCTCCTTGACTTTATCTGTTTGTCAGCAACAGATGCCAGCTTGGTAGCTGACATGGTGTTGATGGCATCAGATATGATCAAGTGAGAATTGATTATACTGGGGCTACCAGTCTGCTTCTTATCTGGAAGAGATTGGGAAGATGTTGCTCCTTTATCCTTGAAAGTGAGGGCTGGGGCACCAAACACAAATGGTCCATGATGGGTCATTTGGATTTCCTCATGGGGAGCCTTTAATGCACTCATCCCCATGCCCTTTCTCTTCCCATAGTCAGGAGCATTTCCATGAGTAATGGAGCTTCCATTCAACCAATGACCATGGACACTGTCCTGATCATACCTATTAGAGGGAAGCACTACCTTCTGAAAGGTGGTATGAGGCACTGCTTTAGTTTTTCCCCTTTCTCCATTCCCAGCATCAATTGCCCCTTCATTAAAACCCAATCCCCTCCTATTTTCATAGGAGGAGAAGGTGTCAATGATGGGCAGTACAGTTTTGGGCTTAGAGAATTGAGCCACCAAACTTCTTTCCTTAAGCAGATCATTCTCAAGTTTCCTGGTGAATTCTTCCCTTTGGTTTCTTTCATCACGAAGCTTGCCTATGATCTTCTTGAGCTCACAGGAGTTGTTGTCCTCATTGGGGGACATACCCATTTCCTTGTTCAACTCAGTCATAATGGTCCTGAGTGAATCTAGCTCCCTAGCTTGCTTCTCAACAAGCTTCTTGCTCTTTCTCAGAGCTCCCAAGAGATCACCAAACTGCTCTATTAGATCAGCATGGTTCTTATTGTTGCATGATGAGCAGTCTTCTGCATCATCTTCAGAAGATGTACAATCACCTGATGCACTCTTGGTCTTCTTAAATGAAGCAGATAGTAAAGGTGTGTGAGTGATGCATACCTGATCATGATGTGATTCATCATGATTTTCTTCATCTGATAGAGCCATCAGCCCATGAACCTCTTCATCCTCAGAATCACAGTCTGTAGGAGTCAAGGGTGCTCTTATTCTTTCTCCTGCTCCAGAGCATTCTTCATCATCTGATTCACTGTCTGATGTAGTCAGTGGTGCTCTGATGCATACCTCTTCATGAGGGGTTTCTTCTTCAAGATCTTCCTCTGACCCTTCCATTAGAACTCCTAGGGAGTCCCACATGTCCTTTGCTGTTGTGCAATGATTCAGCTTCTGGTGTGTTGGCAGATCTACTGCACCAGCTAGAATGCTTCTGGCTTCTTTGTCCAAGTTGGCTATAAGAGTCTCATCTTTCAACATTGTCATGGAGGGTCCTTCTTGAACAAATAAAAATATTCTTGGATCCATTGCCTCCATGTATATTTTAGCTCTTACTTTTCAAAGGAAAAAGTTCTCTCTAGAACAAACAGCTATCCTTGATTCCATAGCTGTGATGAATGGACACTCGGAGATCTGTTCAAGCCGTTAAGCTTTTCTTTGAACAACCTACCTCTGATACCACTTGTAGTTTATTGGGTGTAAACTTATCACCTAGAGGGGGGTGAATAGGTTTTTCAAATTATTTTAACCCCTTTAGGTGTTCTTGTTTTCTGATTAGTAGATCTATAAATTATAAAGCACACCACAGAAAAGCACACAGTGATCTATAGAGGTTCCTCAAGACAGGGTGTCTGGAGTAGTCGTCTTTCCCTCTGCGCCTACCTAGCAGTGTGCTAGGCTCGGCAAACTCTGCCAAATCTTCAGGCCCGCAAGCCTTACAACATGGACCCGCAAGTCCTACAGCCTAAGCACGCAATCCCCTACTGCATCCGAGCCCGCAAGCTCGACACTTAGGCCCTCAAGCCCTACACAACACAGACCCGCAAGTCCTGTGCCTACAGCCTAGGCCCGCAAGCCCCATACTGCACCCAAGCCCTCAAGCTCGACAAAATCAGACCCGCAAATCCACTGCCCTGGCCCTCAAGCCTCATAGCTCTCCAGCCCTCAAGCTAGACGGTGTCGGACCCGCAAGTCCACTTCCCTGGCCCTCAAGCCTCACAGCTCTCCAGCCCTCAAGCTACACGGTGTCGGACCCGCAAGTCCACTGCCCTGGCCCTCAAGCCTCACATCTCTCCAGCCCTCAAGCTAGACACTTAGGCCCTCAAGCTTTACAACAATAAAAAGGTTTACAGTAACGAACACTGTTTCTTCTGCCTGATGAAGATCGACAACTTAGCCTGATGGAGATCGGCTTCTTAAGGTTGAAGAAGATGTTTCTGATTGTAAGACCCCCCCTCCCGGAACACAAAACACGGCCAAGGGGAGTCTTATGCCCAGAACAGCCGCCTTGCGGTAGCGTCAGCGCACGGGCTAACCTGTACCCCAAGACGCCTATCCTGCCGGCTAAAACCAATATCAATGTGCCAACCCATAATAAAAGAAACCACAGAAGTCACATTCACACTAAGTATATAAAGTCCACAAAAAAACAAAGCAGGAACACAGAAAGCTCCTGAATGTCAGAGTACAAAAAAAAACTTGCCCGAAGGCCACAACAAAGCGCTCACTTGCCTCTGTCACTGACGACAGCTAAGGTACCATAAACCCCAGCCCTGCACACCTGACCTGGCTGGCCTCCGGTGTTGAACGCTGCTACACCACTGAATGTGCTCCTAAAAAGAGGGACGTAGCAACCGTTAGTCATAAAGACTAAGTGGCTTCCCATCCGCTCCCCTGGCGACTCCAAGGCACCGGGCGGAAGGAAAGGAAGAAAAGCTGCAATATACACAATAATATACAAAGCAGGTGACAGGAATGGTTGTATATATTTATAAATGAAGCTGTAAGTGAAGCATAGCAAAGATCATGTAAAGAGCAGTAAATATAATGGCAAGTAAAGTAATATAAAAGTAACCATTGATTTATAGGAATGCCCATACAAACCTATAGACCAAGGGGTAATTTAGCGAGGCCTATCGTATAAAAAGTCTCATACCAATTTATACGATAGGGGTAGGGGTTGAAATGCAATGATTATACTATGACATGTAAGGTATGTTGTTATGCTATGTTCATACAAGTGCAACTCACTCACTTGCTAAGGAATGGTTGTGATATATATATATATATATTTCTGAGTTTGCTTCCGCTTATGGATTGATCTGATGTGATGATGTTCCATAGCCTGACAAGATGATCATTCTACACTTGGAGAATGAGCACGTTAGCTGTTTGGAAAGCGTAGGGTGGCCGTCTTGGGTAGTAAGGCTCCCGCTGACCCAGTCTACTGTATGGGGCCTTATACCCCGTGCCGACGAGAGTCGTCGTAAGGCCTGTCATTCTTCATGGGAATCAACGACGATGGCGACTTCTGCCCTCGCCGACTCTTCGAGCTCCCCTCGAACTGTTGGTGGTGCACTTCTATTGCGTCATCCGCTGCAATTTGGGCCTCGACCTTGTGAATAAGATAGGGGTAGTTGGGCACAGTCTCCCGCATCAGTGCGGAGTAGAAACCACTGGGGTTGAGCACTCCAAGAAAACTCCTCGTAGAAGCTCGGGGTTCACCTGTGGAATTTTTTGTGCCTCAGTAGTGAAGAGGCGGAAGAAATCCATGAGGGTCTTTGCCTCACTCTGGTGTATCCCTTAAAGTTGGGAGGGGTCCCGAACGATTCTTCGGTTTGCAATGAATTGGTATGCGAATTGTTGAGCCAGTTCCGCAAAGCAATCGATGGCTCCTTCTTTCAGAGAGTGGAACAAGGTTCGTGCTTGCCTTTTCAGTGTTGTCGGGAACACTTGGCACAGTTGTTGGTCGGTGACGTTGTAAATCCTCATGATGGTGGTGAAGTGTTTGACGTGCTCTAGTGGATAGTCCGTTCCATTGAACATCTCGATTTTCGAGAACTTTAAGGCATGCGGGATTGGGTGCGCCAGAATTTTTGGCGCTAACGACGAGCCATGGTGAAGAGGGCGGCGGGCGAACGTGTCCTATCATCCAAATTGCTTGTATACTTTGGCGATCACCTCGCAGATCTCCTCGCGAGTGAACCTTCCAACTTCTGGCCCGAAGCATGTTGCTTCTGAGCATTGATGATAACAATGAGCTTCGAGTTTTCTGGCCAGATACAAGGCGCATAGAGCTGCCCGCGTTGGAGAACTCTTTTTCTAAGATGTGGTGCTTGCGAGCAGCGTGCTCGGCCAGAGCATGATCTGGAGCTAGTCGGGGCAGACTGCCCTGCTCGGGAACTTGAGTCTGTGGCGCTCCGATGTTTCTCAGTAATGTGAGTGTCTCAGCTTGATGTTCTTTGATCTAGCGCTTGCGTCATTCCATCATAGTGATGGGAGAAACCCTAACCTCTTACGTGAGTGGTACATTGATGAGTGGGAGGGGGATATCCCCGCAAATCCCCCAGGGGCGGATCCCTCAGTAGTTGGGGTTCCTTTCCATGCCATGGGATTGAGTCATGAGTATTGCTGCGAGTACTGTCATGAGCGTCTTCTGAGATCTTTGGGGAAGCTTGGCTGTCAGTCACGAGCACTCTCATAAGGCGAGTACTGTCTTGAGAATCTTCTGAGAGTTTTGGGGGAACATCTTCTCACACACGGAGACAAACTATTGCGGGTCGCTCGACGCTCATTGGACTAGTCGAGACTGGACCGTCTTAGCTCGATAGCGAGTCGGACGCCGCACACTGTCAAATTAGAGAACTGACATCTGACAAGAAGACTTTTTGACGAGGAAAACTCGGAAAGGGTGAAAAACTACGTGGCCGGATCTATGCCAGCCAAATTGTACTATATCTTTGTGTGTTACAAGTAAATTTAAAGAACTCGAGGGCGACCGACCGCCTATCGTTACAGTTGTAGAAGAATGCGCGAGAGTGATAGGTCGCCGCTCGTGAAGCTAAGTATTTGGTGGTAGAGGAAGTGAGAACTTTGAGACGCCTTTCCGGGAAAAGGGAGATCTACGAGTCGCCTTTTGGGAAAAAGAAGATCTTCGAGTCGTCTTGGAGGGAGATCTTCGAAAGCGAAGGAGATCCTCAAGTCCCGCAGATAATCTTCGAATCCCGAAAGAGATCTTCAAGCACCGAACGAGAACTCTGAGGTTCCATTCGTTTGGACGTAATTGAGCTTCTATAATTGAAATTTAATCTCCAATTCCAATTTTGTCGTTCGTTTGCGCGCTTAACCGTTGGAATTAAATTCTTAATGAATTTCACGGAATTCATTTTGAAGTAAAGTCAATTCTCTCCAATCTATATTAGAATTGGATAATTCCGGCTGAGGCGTGCTTCTTGTATGTGGCGTGTTTTTTCGCTCGGGGGCGTGTTATATATATATATATATATATATATATATATATATATTTCTGAGTTTGCTTCCGCTTATGGATTGATCTGATGTGATGATGTTCCATAGCCTGACAAGGTGATCATTCTACACTTGGAGAATGAGCACGTTAGCCGTTTGGAAAGCGTAGGGTGGCCGTCTTGGGTAGTAAGGCTCCCGCTGACCCAGTCTACTGTATGGGGCCTTATACCCCGTGTCGATGAGAGTCGCCGTAAGGCCTGTCATTCTTCATGGGAATCGACGACGATGGCGACTTCTGCCCTCGCCACTCTTCGAGCTCCCCTCGAACTGTTGGTGGTGCACTTCTATTGCGTCATCCGCTGCAATTTGGGCCTCGACCTTGTGAATACGATAGGGGTAGTTGGGCACAGTCTCCCGCATCAGTGCGGAGTAGAAACCACTGGGGCTGAGCACTCCAAGAAAACTCCTCGTAGAAGCTCGGGGTTCACCAGTGGAATTTTTTGTGCCTCAGTAGTGAAGAGGCGGAAGAAATCCATGAGGGTCTTTGCCTCACTCTGGTGTATCCCTTAAAGGTGGGAGGGGTCCCGAATGATTCTTCGGTTTGCAATGAATTGGTATGCGAATTGTTGAGCCAGTTCCGCAAAGCAATCGATGGCTCCTTCTTTCAGAGAGTGGAACAAGGTTCGTGCTTGCCTTTTCAGTGTTGTCGGGAACACTTGGCACAGTAGTTGGTCGGTGACGTTGTAAATCCTCATGATGGTGGTGAAGTGTTTGACGTGCTCTAGTGGATCGTCCGTTCCGTTGAACATCTCGATTTTCGAGAACTTTAAGGCATGCGGGATTGGGTGCGCCAGAATTTTTGGCGCTAACGACGAGCCATGGTGAAGAGGGCGGCGGGCGAACGTGTCATGTCGTCCAAATTGCTCGTATACTTTGGCGATCACCTCGCGGATATCCTCGCGAGTGAACCTTCCAACTTCGGGCCCGAAGCATGTTGCTTCTGAGCGTTGATGATAACAGTGAGCTTCGAGTTTTCTGGCCAGATACAAGGCGCATAGAGCTGCCCGCGTTGGAGAACTCTTTTTCTAAGATGTGGTGCTTGCGAGCAGCGTGCTCGGCCAGAGCATGATCTGGAGCTGGTCGGGGCAGACTGCCCTGCTCGGGAACTTGAGTCTGTGGCGCTCCGATGTTTCTCAGTAATGTGAGTGTCTCAGCTTGATGTTCTTTGATCTGGCGCTTGCGTCCTTCCATCATAGTGATGGGAGCAACCCTAACCTCTTACGTGAGTGGTACATTGATGAGTGGGAGGGGGATATCCCCGCAAATCCCCCAGGGGCGGATCCCTCAGTAGTTGGGGTTCCTTTCCATGCCATGGGATTGAGTCATGAGTATTGCTGCGAGTACTGTCATGAGCGTCTTCTGAGATCTTTGGGGAAGCTTGGCTGTCAGTCACGAGCACTCTCATAAGGCGAGTATTGTCTTGAGAATCTTCTGAGAGTTTTGGGGGAACATCTTCTCACACACGGAGACAAACTATTGCGGGTCGCTCGACGCTCATTGGACTAGTCGAGACTGGACCGTCTTAGCTCGATAGCGAGTCGGACGCCGCACACTGTCAAATTAGAGAACTGACATCTGACAAGAAGATTTTTTGACGAGGAAAACTCGGAAAGGGTGAAAAACTACTTGGCCGGATCTATGCCAGCCAAATTGTACTATATCTTTATGTGTTACGAGTAAATTTAAAGAACTCGAGGGCGACCGACCGCCTATCATTATAGTTGTAGAAGAATGCGCGAGAGTGACAGGTCGCCGCTCGTGAAGCTAAGTATTTGGTGGTGGAGGAAGTGAGAACTTTGAGACGCCTTTCCGGGAAAAGGGAGATCTACGAGTCGCCTTTTGGGAAAAAGAAGATCTTCGAGTCGTCTTGGAGGGAGATCTTCGAAGGCGAAGGAGATCCTCAAGTCCCGCAAGAGATCTTCGAGTCCCGCAAGAGATCTTCGAATCCCGAAGGAGATCTTCAAGCACCGAACGAGAACTCTGAGGTTCCATTCGTTTGGACGGAATTGAGCTTCTATAATTGAAATTTAATGTCTAATTCCAATTTTGTCGTTCGTTTGCGCGCTTAACTGTTGGAATTAAATTCTTAATGAATTTCACGGAATTCATTTTGAAGTAAAGCCAATTCTCTCCAATCTATATTAGAATTGGATAATTCCGGCTGAGGCGTGCTTCTTGTATGTGGCGTGTTTTTTTGCTCGGGGGCGTGTTTTATTGCCAGGGAGAGTATTTTTCGCACAGACGGGTATTTTTCATTTGTACGTGCGTTTTCGCCAGTGCGTGCGTTATTTTTGCCCGGGCACAATTTTTTTCTCCAAGGAGCATTTTTTTCTCACGGGCTTGCATTTTTCGCCAGTGCGCACATTTTTTTCACCAGTGGATGCTTTTCGCCTTGACTTGCGGTTTTTTCGCCTGGCGTGCATTTTCCCCTGAAGCGCGTTTTTTTTGCTCGGTGGCATTTTTCGCATGGGTGAGTGTTTTTCGCACGTGCGAGTGTTTTCGGCACTTGGAGCATTTTTCGCACCTGCGAGTGTTTTTCGTACGGGCGCATTTTACGCTCAGGCATGCTTTTTTCGCCACAAGACTCATTTTTCGCACGGGCGCACAATATTTCGCCCAGGCGCGCGCGCGTATTCTACCTGAGCACGCATATTTCACTTGGGCGCGTGCATTCTGCCCGGGTGCGCATTTCTCTCTCGGGCGCACATTTTTCCCATGTGCATGATTTTCGACTTAGCTTGCAATGTTTCGCCGAGACGTGCATTTTTCGCCCGGGCACAGTTTTTGTGCCACAACGCGCATTTTTTCCTGGACACGCGTATTCTACCTGGGCACGCATATTCCGCGGGCGCACGTATTCTGCCCTGGCATGCGTATTCCGCCCAGGAGCGCATTTTCTAACCGGGCACGCATTTTTCTCCCGGGGACGAGCTGCTTCCCCCGGGAGCGCGCATTTTCGATGGGGCGCGCACACTTTCGACCGGGAGTGCGCTTTTCGTTGGACACGTTTTTTTTTGCCCAGGTGCACTTTTTCACTCTAACGCGCGTAATTCTTAGAATGAATTTTATCTAACAAAGAACAACAAAATTGATCAATTCCATATTATTCTCAAATTCTGTTTATTGGGCGAACACTATAATTGGAATTAGACTAATTCCAATTCCTGAAAAATTAGAATTGATATCAATTCCAATATCCAATTTCAATTTCATTAAAACAAACGGTAACTAAAGAATTTCTTCGAAGGAGCTCTCTCGGGTGTTCAAGACCAGGTCCATTTAAATGAAGGCTCTGAGCTCTTTTTATAGCATTGGACATGGGTACTCAGATAATTTTGTCGTTGTAACTACCATTACTATCTGACAGGCGAATCACGTTTGTCGATCTGGAGCGCATGGATCATCATTTTTCGGATATGACAATTTTCCCCCCTACCAGTTTGGGCAGTTTAGTCAGCGATGAAGGAGACAGCATTGAACACGAAAAAATTTGTAATCCTTGTGGACAAGAGAGGTAAAGAAGGTAAAATGTTGCACATGCTAAGAAGGGATTTGGCGTTCTCGTGAGCGCGGAGAAGTTGGTGTTCTCGTGTGTGCTCAGAGAAGTTGGCGTTCTCGCATAAGCGCGAAGAAGTTGGCGTTCTCGCGGAGAAGTTGGCGTTCTCGCGTGAGCGCAGAGAAGTTCCGCGCTCTCATGTGAGTGCGAAGACTTAGCGCGCATAAAGTGAGCGAAGGGGCTCCCCAGGTCATGCGGCCAAGGAGGCGACGGCGGTGTGCCCGGGGAGGTGCGACGAGGACCGCACGCCAAAGGGCGCGCGGTCGAGCATTTGGGGAGTGCTGAAATGGGGAGTGTTGAAATGCACGACTCACCATTTGGGGAGTGCCGAGAGTGTCCGTGCACGTACAGGCTCCCCAATTGGGGAGTGTTGTTGTACGTACAGGCTCCCCAATTGGGGAGTAGCCAATCAGGGTGTTGACCAAGTCAGTGCCCCAATAGGGGTGCGCCAATTATGGCACCCCTATGAGGGGGCAACAATTAGCGCTCGAGGGGGAGGCAATTGGCGCGCACAGTACTTGCTGCACGATAAATGAAGCGCTGTGCGAAATCGCCTCACGACGCTTTGTCCCCTCCATGCCGTTCGCGGAGCCTGCGTGATTGGCGGTGCTCGTGGCAGGGCGCAGCGCGACTTGTGCGTATTGGCGCTCCTGAGTCCAATTGGAACTCCATACGGACTCAAATTTGTGTGAGACTGTGTTGAAATTTCCCTAATCTTTGCTGTTGATCTCTGTTTAAGCCAGGAACTGCCGCCATTTATCCCTGCAAGAAGGAAGAAGATATCAGATCACCGAAAATCTGATTCCAGCCGTGTTTTGAAGAGTGTGCCTATCACTTCCTTTTATCCCTTTGTCTCTTTTTTTTTATGTTTGCTGTAACTTTTTTGAGCCTATAAATATAAAGGCCTTTTGTTCTTCTTAAGGCAAGGGAAGTAGAGGAGTTGTTGTAAGAGCCTTAAGTTGCATATTGTACTTTTTTCTAGTGAAATGAAATCCTGGTAGTACCGGCTACCTTCCCCCCTCATCTTTTTCATTTTTCACAACATGGTATCAGAGCTCGCGGTTTCTGGAATCCTGTAAAAGGTTCTTTCTGCCATCAGTGTAAGGGAGTCCTTGATCGAGTGTGCTCTATCTTTCATATTTGTTCTTGTAAATCTTCTCCCATTATCTTCATCACATGGCATCATCAAGTAACCCTCCACAAAATTTCCTATACTCTCCAAGTGGAGTTCCTATATTTGAAGGAGAGGCTTTTGATTATTGGCACGTTCAAATGAGAACATTGTTCATATCTCAAGGTCTCTGGAACATAGTTCAGAATGGTTATACCAAACCTACTGAAGCAACTCCTATAGAAACATGGGAAGCAGCAGCAGTGGCAGTGTACAATGAAGCTGAAAAGAAGGATGCTAAAGCCCTCCTCTTTATTCAACAAGGGATTAGTAGGAGCATCTTTCCAAGGATTATTGCAGCCACTTCATCCAAAGAAGCATGGGACATTCTAAAAGCTGATTTTCAAGTTTCTCCAAAGGTAATCTCTATTAAACTCCAAAATGTGTGGCAAGAATTTGACACAGTCAAGATGAAGGAAAGTGAAGACATTAATGCTTATATCTCAAGAGTAACCTCCTTAGTTAATCAAATAAGGTGTTATGGAGATAGGGTTGAGGAGAAAAAGATAGTGATTAAAATCCTTAGAACACTGATTAAGAAATATGCCTATGTTGCTGTGGCAATAGAAGAGGCAAAGGACTTAAATAATCTTTCCTTAATAGAGCTAGTAGGCTCTCTTCAAACCCATGAAGAAAGATTAAAAGAATTTGATGAACCTTCCCTTGAGTTAGCTTTTCAAAGCAAAATAAATATTGCTGAAACTGAAGTTAAAAAGGAAGAAAAAAACCCTCTATTTTGTGACTTGTGTAAAAGGCCAGGCCATGAACCTGCAAGGTGTTACTACAAGTGTAGGAGATGCAAAAAACCAACCCATCTCAACAAAGATTGTTGGTTTCAACAAAAACAAGAAAGAAACACAAGGGAGGAAACAAAAGATGAAGAACAAGAACTTGATAGAGCATTCTTCATCAATTCAGAAGATGGAGAAGTTACCAACAATATTTGGTACCTAGATAGTGGTTGTTCAAACCACATGACTAGTAATAAGCTTGCGTTCTCTTGGTTGAATGAAGAAGAGAAATCAAAAGTGGTGTTGGGAGATGGTAAAAGCAAAACAATAGAAGGAAAAGGTATCATAACTATAACATGTACTTCTGGTCAACTCAAAAATATACATGATGTACATTATGTACCGGAACTTGCCCAAAATCTCTTGAGTGTGGGCCAGCTTGTGAAAAGAGGTTATCAACTTATCTTCAAAAATGAATCATGCCAAATACTTGACAAAAACTTAGCTCAGATAGCCCTAATTAAAATGACAAGCAACAAAATATTCCCTATAAACTTGTCACATATGTGTGAGAAAGCTCTGATAAGTCAAAACACCTCCTCTATTTCAAAAAAATGGCATGATAGATATGGCCACTTGAACTATGGTGATTTGAAAAAGTTAAGTGAAGGAAAACTGGTAACAGGACTGCCAAGTATAAAAGAAGATAACCCAAGATGTCAAGATTGTGCTACCAACAAAATCCATAGAGCACCATTTCCAAAATCATCAACCAACAGAGCAACACAACCCTTGGAGCTTATTCATATTGATTTATGGGGACCTGCACCCGTAAAATCCTTATCAGGTAACTCTTATTACTTACTCCTTGTTGATGACTTTAGTCGAATGATGTGGATATACTTCCTAACCTCAAAAGCTGAATCTTTTTCCCACTTCAAAAAATTCAAAAATGAAGCTGAAAACCTCAAAGAAAGTAAAATTAAAGTTGTAAGATCAGATAGGGGAGGAGAATTCTTAAGCAAAGAATTTATCTCCTACTGCATAGATCATGGGATAAGAAGAGATCTAACAGTAAGAAATTCACCTCAACAAAATGGGGTGGTAGAGAGAAGAAACAGAACTATAATCGAGATGACTAGAAGTATGCTCAGTAGGAAGAAGTTACCAAAAGTGTATTGGGCAGAAGCTGCTCACACAGCACTTTACCTACTAAATAGAGCACCAACTAGAGCTCTGGTAGAAGCCACTCCTTATGAGAAATGGCATGGCAAGAAAGCTTCTGTACATCATTTAAAAACTTTTGGGTGCATTGCATATAGTCTAATTCCTTCATCACAAAGAAATAAGTTAGATAGCAAAGGAGAAAAAACTATTCTTCTAGGCTATTGTGATGAATCAAAGGCATATAGATTATATAATCCCATCAGAAAAAGGCTTATCATTGTGAGAGATGTTATCTTTGATGAAGAAGGAGAATGGCAGTGGGAAGAAAAGTTGGATCAGAATCACAACTCCCAAAGGGTTGCTGATCATTTCTTCACCGGGGAATCCAGCCATGTCTTGGAAAGAACACCTCAACTAGATTCCAGCATTGAAGAAACAGTGCAGCCATCCTCACCTGGGAGAGAAAACAGCTCGGCATCCTCAGGTAACACTTCAAGTGATATTGCTGATTCATCATCTCCAATTAAATACAGATTTTTAAGAGAAATTTATCAAGATTGCAATTTAGCTCTAATTGCTATTGAGCCCACTTCTTATAAAGAAGCAGCCAAGATTTCTCACTGGAAAGAAGCCATGGAAGAAGAACTTCATATGATTAAAAAGAATCATACCTGGGAGCTAGCAGAGCTACCCAACCATAAAGCTGCTATTGGCTTGAAATGGTTATTCAAAACCAAGTTGAAAGAAGATGGTTCAGTTCAAAAATACAAGGCAAGATTGGTAGCAAAAGGGTATGCACAAAAGCCCGGCATAGACTACTATGAGACGTTTGCTCCCGTGGCCAGGTTTGAATCAATTCGACTCCTTCTTGCTCTAGGTGTAAAAAATAATTATCCTGTTTTCCAATTAGACGTAAAATCTGCATTCCTAAATGGGGATATAGAGGAAGAGATCTACGTCTCACAACCAGAAGGATTTGAGGATTCTGAAAACAAAGATAAGGTATTGAAATTAAAAAAGGCCTTGTATGGACTTAAGCAGGCCCCTAGAGCCTGGAACTCAAAAATAGATTCCAGCCTTCTATCCCATGGATTCACCAAAAATAACTATGAGCCGGCCCTCTACATAAGAAAGTATGCAGATAACAGTTATATAATTTTGTGCATATATGTTGATGATCTCTTGATCACAGGGACAAGCCAAGAAGGTCTAGATGAGATCAAAGACAAGCTCAAAAAGGAATTTGAAATGACAGATCTGGGGCAGGTAAAATATTTCCTGGGAATGCAAATTGCCAGGAATTCCTCTTCCATTCTCATTACACAAACCAAGTATATAGATGACTTGGTCCTACGTTTTGATATGGTTTTAGCCAAATCTGTAAAAAGCCGCATTACAGCTGGAGAGAAATTTCAAAAGGAAGATGGAGAAGAAAAAACTTGTGTGGAAGAATATAGGAGTCTTGTTGGCTCCTTAATTTATCTTACAAACACCCGTCCTGACATTGAATTTGTCGTAAGTATGGTGTCCAGGTACATGAACTCACCGAGTGTAAAACACTTGGCAGCCGCAAAACGTATATTACGTTATGCCAAAGGAACAAGAGACTATGGAATACAGTTTTGTTCTAAAGTTAGAGAAAACTTCAGTGCCTCCGAAAAGAAGGAGCAGGAAGAGACAAGAAAAGGTCCCAATCACCCAGGAAACTTGAAGATAGAAGAAAAGAAGAATGAAGAAGAAGTCTTTAGAAGCAGTAACTTGAAGAATTTTTCCCTTCAAGGTTACACCGACAGCGATTGGGGAGGTTGCATAGATGACAGAAAAAGTACATCTGGATATATCTTCTTCCTTGACAACATGCCCATCTCCTGGAGCTCCCGCAAACAAAAAACTGTTGCGTTATCCTCAACAGAAGCAGAATATGTTGCCCTAAGTGAAGCATCGCGTGAAGGAGTCTGGATCAAACGCGTCTTGGAAGAAATAGTTGGAGAAGCAGAAATAAAAACTCAGATCAAAATAGATAATACCTCAGTCATAGCTCTTGCACGTAATCCAGTCTTCCACAACAAAACTAAGCATTTGGAAATGAAATGGCACTTCACAAGAGATCTGGTAAGTAATGGAGATCTTACCCTAGAACATTGCAATACCAAAGTTCAGATCGCAGATGCCCTTACCAAAGGCCTCACCGTGGATCGCTTCGAAGACTTACGAAAGCAAATGAGCGTGATAAACAGCCTCGATTAAGGGAGGGTGTTGAAATTTCCCTAATCTTTGCTGTTGATCTCTGTTTAAGCCAGGAACTGCCGCCATTTATCCCTGCAAGAAGGAAGAAGATATCAGATCACCAAAAATCTAATTCCAGCCGTGTTTTGAAGAGTGTGCCTATCACTTCCTTTTATCCCTTTGTCTCTTTCTTTTTTTTTATGTTTTGTAACTTTTTTGAGCCTATAAATATAAAGGCCTTTTGTTCTTCTTAAGGCAAGGGAAGTAGAGGAGTTGTTGTAAGAGCCTTAAGTTGCATATTGTACTTTTTTCTAGTGAAATGAAATCCTGGTAGTACCGGCTACCTTCCCCCCTCATCTTTTTCATTTTTCACAACAGACTGGTCCCGTACGTTGAAGTTGTATCGGCGAGCCGGTCGTGATCGCGGAGAAAAATTCCCAGCTCGATCGAGTCATTACTGGAAAACCCTATCAAAAATATAAGGGGAAAATAACGAAACTAGTAGCATAATTTATCAACGGATTCTTACGGTGTATCCTAAATATATAGTGTACAATCATCTGCATAAATACCCAATTACCCATCCAATAAATTTCAAGAAAAAATCAGCATATAATAAAACTATATATATATATATATATAACCACAAAAAGATGAACATGTGATCTATGATAAAATATATAAATATATATAACCACAAAAAGATGAACATGTTATCTATGATAAAATTTTCATTTTATGCAATGCATCTCCGGCTTTGAGAACGAGTGCTATACGAATGCTGCTGGAACAGATGTCATTGAAATAGGGTCGAGCAAACTTTCCATATACGGAAAAGTGGGAACAACACGTCCGTGAATGGTCCTCAAAGTTCGCACACGGCAGACTCCTGTTTTTAGATTCCAACTAATGAGATAATGTCGTCTTCCAGTAACACTGATATCGATGAGGAGCTCTTCGTCTCCCATGGAGACTGCAACTCCGAATAACCAAGCGAATCCACGCCGCACTAATAACATGGTGAGACTTCCATACCCATTGATGTCGTTGACTGAATACTTTTTGACCCAACACTCTTCCATGACCCAAAGATCAATGTCAAAGTTGAGTGTTGTGACCAACGGCCCAAGCTCTCCGTTGAAATTCACCAAGTTACTTCCCCGGAATTTCTCCGGCGGCGGCGGCAGAGAAAGCAAGCCATAAACATCTGATTCTTTATCGAAGGTCATGATGATATCGGGAGCTGGTGCATAAAGTTCACGAACACTTGTTTGGGGTTTGTGTTTCCATGCTAGCCAATGTAGGCTTCCATTGACATCCGCTGTGTGGGAATGATCGCAGAAGGCTGGGAGGCGGCAAGAGATGTGCTTCCAGGAGTTTTCACCGACAACCAGCACGCTGCTCTCGTCTTGGGCGGCTGCTAACAGACGATATTTGGAAGTGGAATGGTGGAAGTAGAAGGCCAATAAGCAGGCATGGAGGCGCGTGCAGGTCGGGATAATAAAAGAGCAGCCTGTGGCGGGATTGAAGATGCTGTGCTTTCGGATTGTAGAGCTCCAAAGGCATAGGACTCCGTCGCAGGAGGCTCTAATGGTACATTCTACGGGCACATGCAACTTACAGAGTGTTGCGGAACGCTTAGGGCTCTTGGTAGACCGGTTCACTTGAACCGCCTTAGCTCGTGAGCGAGCTAAGCGCGCAAACAGTCAATTAGAGGTTCGTTGAGTACGCAGAGACTTTTTAACGTGGAAAACCCGGAAAGGGTAAAAAACCACGCGGCCGGAGCAGTGCCGACCAAACTTCACTATCTTCTGGAGGAGTTACAACTTGGAAGCTAGAACTCGAGCGCGACAGACCGCTGCTCGTTACAATATTTGGAGAAAGAGAGCTTCGAGGGTGACAGGCCACCTCACGAAAAAACTGAGTCCTTTTCCCTTCAAAGACTGCTAGTCGCCTTTCGGAAGCGGGAAGGCTAGTCGCCTTTCCCTTCTGAGAGATGCTGGTCGCCTTTCTGGAATTGAGAAGGCTGGTCGCCTTTCTCTTCTGAGGACTGCTCGTCGCCTTTCGGAATCGAGAAGGCTCGTCGTCTTTCTCTTCTGAGAACTGCTTGTCGCCTTTCGGAATCGAGAAGGCTAGTCGTCTTCCTCTTCTGAGAACTGTTTGTCGCCTTTCGGAATCGAGAAGGCTAGTCGCCTTTCTCTTCTGAGGACTGCTCGTCGCCTTTCGGAATCGAGAAGGCTCGTCGTCTTTCTCTTCTGAGAACTGCTTGTCGCCTTTCGGAATCGAGAAGGCTAGTCGCCTTTCTCTTCTGAGGACTGCTCGTCGCCTTTCGGAATCGAGAAGGCTCGTCGCCTTTCTCTTCTGAGGACTGCTCGTCGCCTTTCGGAATCGAGAAGGCTCGTCGTCTTTCTCTTCTGAGAACTGCTTGTCGCCTTTCGGAATCGAGAAGGCTAGTCGCCTTTCTGGAAGATGAAGATCTTCAAGTCCCGAAGGAGATCTTCAAGTCCCGAAGGAGATCTTCAAGTGCCGAAGGAGAATTCCGCAAAAGTCTGCAAGGAGCTCTCCCGAGTCCAGAAGTCAAGGTCCCTTCAAATGAAGCCATGGGGCTCCTTTTATAGTTTTTGTCGGGGGCGGCCCGGTAATTTTGCCGTTGGCAGTTTCCATAAATGCTCGGTGGACGAATCATATTTTCCGGTTCGGGGCCCTCGGATCACCATTTTTCGTAAATGACCACCTTGCCCCTCGGGCAGCTTGGGCAGTTTGGGCAGTTCGGGCAGTTCCGTTGGAGGTGAAAAAGGCGACTAACTGTTCCTGAAAAGTGAGAAGCCTGAAACCCAAAATGTGAGAAGCCGGAAAGACAAAAAGTGAGAAGCCGGAAAGACAAAAAGTGAGACGCCTGAAAGACAAAAAGTGAGACGCCTGAAAGACAAAAAGTGAGACGCCTGAAAGACAAAAAGTGAGACGCCTGAAAGACAAAAAGTGAGAATGCTTCCTGACTGCGCTCAGAAGCATTCTGAGCGCGCGCTAGCGCTAAAGTGGTCCGAGCGCGCAACGAACATGGAAGCGCCTTGAACGCGCTTGGAGGCGTTCTGAGCGCGCGTAAGCGCGGAGGCGTTCTGAATGCGCTTGGAGATGTTTGGAACACGCTTGGAGGCGTTCTGAGCGCGCGACGAACATGGAGGTGCTTTGAACGCGCTTGGAGGCGTTCTGAGCGCGCGTAAACGCGGAGGCATTCTGGGCGCGCTCAGAAGCGTTCTGAGCGCGCAACGAACATGAAAGCGCTTTGAACGCGCTTGGAGGCGTTTTGAGCGCACGTAAGCGCGGAGGCGTTCTGAGCGATCGGTGGAGCGGGGAGTTGTCCCCCAAATAGAAATTGGGACCCGACGCACCTGACGGGGGCGCGACTGCGGCAGGGCCCCTTCCGAGCCCCCCTGCGGAAAAAGGCGAGGGGAGGGGGTCGGACCGTATCCTACGGGCGGTGCGGCTGAGTCGCACCCCGGGGGGGGTGCGGCTTGGCCGCACCCCTGGAGGGGTGAGGCTAGGCCGCACCCCACAAGGGGTGCGGCTGGGCCGCACCCCCAAGGGGGGTGCGGCGTGGCCGCACCCCCTTGAGGGGTGCGGCTGGGCCGCACCCCATAAGGGTGCGGCTTGGCCGCACCCCTTGAGGGGTGCGGCTAGGCCGCACCCCCAAGGGGGGTGCGGCTTGGCCGCACCCCCAAGGGGGGTGCGGCTTGGCCGCACCCTCTTGAGGGGTGCGGCTGGGCCGCACCCCCTTGGGGGTGCGGCTGGGCCGCACCCCCTTGATGGGTGCGGCTGGGCCGCACCCCCTTGATGGGTGCGGCTTGGCCGCACCCCTTGAGGGGTGCGGCTGGGCCATACCCCTTGAGGGGTACGACTCCGCGCGAGCCGCACCCCGAGGGGGGTGCGGCGGGGCCGCTCCCCCGCGACGGGGGTCGCTACCCGCGCGCTACCGTGCGTGCGGTAGCGCACGTGCTTGCGGTTTGCTTTCCGCGCGCTCTGTTTCTGGCGGTTGGCGGCGGAGATGGCGGGCTCGGTTTCTTCGATTCGAGCGATCGCGTGTTGACCGCTGACCCCCGCCTCTCTTCAGTGGTGCTTCCTTTAGACGCACCCCAAGGCCTTTATGGGTGGTATAACATAAGCCCCCCAAACCTTCGGAGTCCGAGTTTCGATGCGAGGAGTTCGGAGGTTTTAATTTTTCTGTGGCGGCTTTACCCATTGTCCCCTGTGCGGCGCTTTTCTGGTAAGAGCTGATGTCGGAGGGTGTTGGTTTTCCGAGGTCGTTGTGGGCTTGCTGCCCGGCTCTGATATCCGCATGGGCTGAGGGGTTTACGCAAAATGACAGATTAGCTTGCGCGGTTCTGAGCCCGCGGCTTTTACACAATAGAAAATTAGTTTGCGCAAGTTTGTGCTTGCGGCTTTTTTGCACGAGTCTGTGCTCGTGGCTTTGGTGCACGAGTCTGTGCTCGCGGCTTTGGTGCACGAGTCTTCGCTCGCGACTTTTTTGCACGGTTCTGTGCCCGCGAATTTGGTGCACGTGCCTTTGCTCGCGACTTTTTGCGCGGTTCTGTGCCCGCGACTTTGGTGCACGTGCCTTTGCTCGCGACTTTTACATGATGTAGACTTGACCGGTGAATAGCGGGAGCATGGTGCTCTGCAGCGTGGGAGCTGTGTGCCCTGCAACGCGGGAGCATGATGCTCTGCAGCGTGGGAGCTGTGTGCCCTGCAACGCGGGAGCATGATGCTCTGCAGCGTGGGAGCTGTGTGCCCTGCAACGCGGGAGCATGATGCTCTGCAGCGTGGGAGCTGTGTGCCCTGCAACGCGGGAGCATGATGCTCTGCAGCGTGGGAGCTGTGTGCCCTGCAACGCGGGAGCATGATGCTCTGCAGCGTGGGAGCTGTGTGCCCTGCAACGCGGGAGCATGATGCTCTGCAGCGTGGGAGCTGTGTGCCCTGCAACGCGGGAGCATGATGCTCTGCAGCGTGGGAGCTGTGTGCCCTGCAACGCGGGAGCATGATGCTCTGCAGCGTGGGAGCTGTGTGCCCTGCCACGCGGGAGCATGATGCTCTGCAGCGTGGGAGCTGTGTGCCCTGCAACGCGGGAGCATGATGCTCTGCAGCGTGGGAGCTGTGTTGTCCTTCTTACGGACTTGGTTTAGATTGTTGGACTCGACGTATGTCCTCCACTTGTGAGAGGCCCCTTCTTTTTCCTATGTTGGCGAGTTTGTCGTTTGATAATAATGCTGAGGGTCGTATGTGACTTTAACTTTTCGGTGCCTCACTCTAGAAGATTAGTACCGCTGATTGAGACAGAGAGCAAATGTAGTAATTTCAAATGCATAATGGATGCATGCGCGCAAGTATAATCTTGCGGCTTACTGTTTTTAAAAGCAGAAAACTGGAAGGAGCGGAAAACAGAAATCGACGACAAATGAAATGCGGGTTGCGCGTGCTCTACTACGAGGAAAGTTTCCCTGCCCGGTATTTCTGGTTCATCCGTGTCGGGGTACAGCGTTGTCCTCTACTGGAGTGTCAGCCCGTGGTCCGTGTTGGTTTGGGACCTGATTTAGTAAAAACCTTCCGAGGAGGCCTTGTTGGACAAGGCGCTCGATTTCCTCCTTCAATTTGTTGCAGCCTTCAGTCCTGTGTCCATGCCCGCGATGGAAATCACAATACTGCGACTGATTTCCTCTGTTCGGTGCAAGCGGCTCGGGCCTGCGAAGCGCGTTGCTATCACGGATGGCGAGGAGAACGTTAGTCCTGGTAGTGTTCAGGGGAGTGTAGTCCTGACGTTGGCGAGATCCTCGGTCTCGGCTGGGGTTGTCGTGATGCTTGTTATTTTTGTTGGGAGCTGTACGCGGCGGCGACTCCTCTTTCTTCCTCTTCGAGCTCCCCTCGAACTGCCGGCGGTGTGCTTCGATGGCCTCATCGGCGGCTATCTGAGCCTCGACTCGCTGGACGAGGTCAGGATAGCTTTGTACGGTTTCTCTCATTAGAGCTGAGTAGAAGCCACTTGGGCGGAGTCCTCCAAGGAAAAATCCTCGCAAAAGCTCGGGGTCGACTCCCGGGATCTGTCGCGCCTCAGAGGTGAAGCGTCGGAAAAAATCCTTCAGAGTTTCTCCGTCGTTCTGGCGGATTCCCGAGAGATGGGAAGGATCTCGGACAATCCTACGATTGGCGATGAACTGGTCCACGAACTGCCGCGCCATTTCTGCGAAGTTGTTGATGGCCCCATCCCGCAGGGAGTGGAACCAAGTGCGCGCTTGTCCTTTCAAAGTTGTCGGGAACACTCGACAGAGGAGCTGGTCGGGGGCGCTGTAAATCCCCATGATGGTGGTGAAGTGATTGACGTGTTCCAGCGGGTCGTCCGTCCCGTCGAACGTTTCGATGTTGGGAAGCTTGAAACCGTTTGGAATTGGATGGTCCAGGACTTGAGGTGATAGTGGGGAGCCGTGGCGCGCGGGATGGCGGACGAGAGCTGCGCGTCGCCCTGCTTGGGCATACTCCTCCTCTATCATGTTGCGTATTTCTTCTCGCGTAGCTCTTTCCACTGCTTGCTCAGGGGCATCTCTTCCGTGGTGGTGGCGGTGGTTAGCTTCTGGGCCTCCAGCTGGTGGGGCAAGGTGAGCGGAACTTGCCGCATTGGAGAATCCTTCTGAGGCTTCGTCTCCTTGGGTGGCCTCCCCGTTCGGGGCATGATTCAGAATTGGGGGTGGTGGTGCGTTCAGAGCTGGCGGCTGAATCGGAGCTGGAGGAGCCCCAAGATTCCTTACAAGAGCCAACATCTCAGCTTGATGTTCTTCGATCTGCCGCATGCGCACCTCCAAACCAGCCGCGGGTGCTAGAAGTGCCTCCTCTGCGGGAGGTGCATCGATAAGCGAGTGGGAGGGAGCTGGGTCGACGCGTCCTTCCGGCATCGATCCTTCAGTAGTGCGAGCACTCTTCCTTGCCATGACAGTCGGCTTTTGAAGAGTTGTTGGGAATGTTCCCACAGACGGCGCCAAACTGTTGCGGAACGCTTAGGGCTCTTGGTAGACCGGTTCACTTGAACCGCCTTAGCTCGTGAGCGAGCTAAGCGCGCAAACAGTCAATTAGAGGTTCGTTGAGTACGCAGAGACTTTTTAACGTGGAAAACCCGGAAAGGGTAAAAAACCACGCGGCCGGAGCAGTGCCGACCAAACTTCACTATCTTCTGGAGGAGTTACAACTTGGAAGCTAGAACTCGAGCGCGACAGACCGCTGCTCGTTACAATATTTGGAGAAAGAGAGCTTCGAGGGTGACAGGCCACCTCACGAAAAAACTAAGTCCTTTTCCCTTCAAAGACTGCTAGTCGCCTTTCGGAAGCGGGAAGGCTAGTCGCCTTTCCCTTCTGAGAGATGCTGGTCGCCTTTCTGGAATTGAGAAGGCTGGTCGCCTTTCTCTTCTGAGGACTGCTCGTCGCCTTTCGGAATCGAGAAGGCTCGTCGTCTTTCTCTTCTGAGAACTGCTTGTCGCCTTTCGGAATCGAGAAGGCTAGTCGTCTTCCTCTTCTGAGAACTGCTTGTCGCCTTTCGGAATCGAGAAGGCTAGTCGCCTTTCTCTTCTGAGGACTGCTCGTCGCCTTTCGGAATCGAGAAGGCTCGTCGTCTTTCTCTTCTGAGAACTGCTTGTCGCCTTTCGGAATCGAGAAGGCTAGTCGCCTTTCTCTTCTGAGGACTGCTCGTCGCCTTTCGGAATCGAGAAGGCTCGTCGCCTTTCTCTTCTGAGGACTGCTCGTCGCCTTTCGGAATCGAGAAGGCTCGTCGTCTTTCTCTTCTGAGAACTGCTTGTCGCCTTTCGGAATCGAGAAGGCTAGTCGCCTTTCTGGAAGATGAAGATCTTCAAGTCCCGAAGGAGATCTTCAAGTCCCGAAGGAGATCTTCAAGTGCCGAAGGAGAATTCCGCAAAAGTCTGCAAGGAGCTCTCCCGAGTCCAGAAGTCAAGGTCCCTTCAAATGAAGCCATGGGGCTCCTTTTATAGTTTTTGCCGGGGGCGGCCCGGTAATTTTGCCGTTGGCAGTTTCCATAAATGCTCGGTGGACGAATCATATTTTCCGGTTCGGGGCCCTCGGATCACCATTTTTCGTAAATGACCACCTTGCCCCTCGGGCAGCTTGGGCAGTTTGGGCAGTTCGGGCAGTTCCGTTGGAGGTGAAAAAGGCGACTAACTGTTCCTGAAAAGTGAGAAGCCTGAAACCCAAAATGTGAGAAGCCGGAAAGACAAAAAGTGAGAAGCCGGAAAGACAAAAAGTGAGACGCCTGAAAGACAAAAAGTGAGACGCCTGAAAGACAAAAAGTGAGACGCCTGAAAGACAAAAAGTGAGAATGCTTCCTGACTGCGCTCAGAAGCATTCTGAGCGCGCGCTAGCGCTAAAGTGGTCCGAGCGCGCAACGAACATGGAAGCGCCTTGAACGCGCTTGGAGGCGTTCTGAGCGCGCGTAAGCGCGGAGGCGTTCTGAATGCGCTTGGAGATGTTTGGAACACGCTTGGAGGCGTTCTGAGCGCGCGACGAACATGGAGGTGCTTTGAACGCGCTTGGAGGCGTTCTGAGCGCGCGTAAACGCGGAGGCATTCTGGGCGCGCTCAGAAGCGTTCTGAGCGCGCAACGAACATGAAAGCGCTTTGAACGCGCTTGGAGGCGTTTTGAGCGCACGTAAGCGCGGAGGCGTTCTGAGCGATCGGTGGAGCGGGGAGTTGTCCCCCAAATAGAAATTGGGACCCGACGCACCTGACGGGGGCGCGACTGCGGCAGGGCCCCTTCCGAGCCCCCCTGCGGAAAAAGGCGAGGGGAGGGGGTCGGACCGTATCCTACGGGCGGTGCGGCTGAGTCGCACCCCGGGGGGGTGCGGCTTGGCCGCACCCCTGGAGGGGTGAGGCTAGGCCGCACCCCACAAGGGGTGCGGCTGGGCCGCACCCCCAAGGGGGGTGCGGCGTGGCCGCACCCCCTTGAGGGGTGCGGCTGGGCCGCACCCCATAAGGGTGCGGCTTGGCCGCACCCCTTGAGGGGTGCGGCTAGGCCGCACCCCCAAGGGGGGTGCGGCTTGGCCGCACCCTCTTGAGGGGTGCGGCTGGGCCGCACCCCCTTGGGGGTGCGGCTGGGCCGCACCCCCTTGATGGGTGCGGCTTGGCCGCACCCCTTGAGGGGTGCGGCTGGGCCATACCCCTTGAGGGGTACGACTCCGCGCGAGCCGCACCCCGAGGGGGGTGCGGCGGGGCCGCTCCCCCGCGACGGGGGTCGCTACCCGCGCGCTACCGTGCGTGCGGTAGCGCACGTGCTTGCGGTTTGCTTTCCGCGCGCTCTGTTTCTGGCGGTTGGCGGCGGAGATGGCGGGCTCGGTTTCTTCGATTCGAGCGATCGCGTGTTGACCGCTGACCCCCGCCTCTCTTCAGTGGTGCTTCCTTTAGACGCACCCAAGGCCTTTATGGGTGGTATAACACAGAGAATGATGTCTTGATCAAAAGCAATGACGAAAGCCAAATAAAATCTTGCATCGGAACCTGGCCATTCAATGAGAAGTGATTGGCGGATGGCGCGGTTGTGTTGCGTGTGGGCTCGAACGAAGGTCGAGTTGGCTGTGATGGAGAGCCACGATTTTGAGACGCATCGAAACCTTCCGACCGATCTTGCAGGCAGCCGCACGAGAATCTCGAAGGAGGAGTCGTCCGGAACAACAACGGCTGTCTTCTCCTTCGCCGTCTTCTTCCTCTGCTCCTCCTCCTTTTCCTCCGTCAACTTCCTCTTTGCCCTCTTCATTATCTTCCAATTTGCCGTCTCCATTATCTTCCAATTTGCCGTCTTCATCAGCTTCCTATAGGAGTTGAACTCGGTCCAGTTATAATTCAAGATCCATCTCCTTCGGCGCCGTGCATACTTATTTCCTTAAACTAATGAGAAGCCTATGTCTTGGATTTGAAACCTAATGATGCAGATTGGGGAATCCTGAAACGTGCCTCTTGGGTTTGAAACCTAATAATGGCGGATTGAAATCCTTGAGCCTGAACAAAATATTTTTGGGGAACTTCAAAAGACTAATTATTCTTGAACTTTGAAATCTATCTCAAATTATTGGTTATTAGGACACCAATTTATCGTTCGGGATCCTTCTCACCTCTCAGGGATCCGACAGATCGAAGGAGAGTCTCTTAAGGTTTCTTCTGTCGCTTCACTACAGTGGTATGACAGATCCCGGGGGTCAACCCCGAGCTCCTACGTGGTATTTTCCTCGGAGGACTCCAACTAGGAAAATTTCATTCCATGCTAATGAGGGAAACAATGCCCAACTACGTTGACCTCGTACGTCGAATCGATGCTCAAATCGTGGTAGACGAGGTGATCGAAGCACACCGATAACAGTTTGAAGAAAGCTTGAAGAGGAAGAGGAATCAAAAGTCACTACAAGATCCCTGGGGAAATGATGAGCGTCACGACAACCACCGATGGGACCAGGGAACTCGCCAGCATCAGGACTACACTCCCTTAACACCACCCGAACCAACATACTCCTGGCCATCAGCGACAGTAATGAGCTGCGCATGCCCGAGCCGCTTGCACTAAATAGAGTAACCAGCTGCAATACTGTGACTTCCATCGCAGATACGACCACAAGACTGAAGGCTGCAACCAGTTGAAGGACGAGATCGAGCACCTCGTACGAGAAGGTCTCCTCGGAAGATTCATGCAGAACCCAGCCCCGAACTAGCTCGCTTCACAGAATGATAATCCAAGGGAGGGCCACGTAACAGCCTGGTGCGGATGAGCCGGAGACCCCGAGCCAGGGTCTCTTCACCCAGTAGAGCGCGCAAAGTCTGCGCCTCATTTATCAGCAATTTTCCTATTCCCGCTTCCCTATTTTTGCTTTAGCATAATAAGCCGCAAGCCTGAGCTTGCACACACATATATGAGTTGATCTTCTACAACATCGTAACTATTTTGACATCGTTAATAATGTAGATCTCCTGAGGCGAGACTCCAGTGATCGAATCTACAACTTTGGTATTAACACCAAGCAATAGGCTCCCCAACTCCAGGAAGCGCAGTTCATCTACGAAGCAAAAAACATCCCCCTCCTATGTTGGAGGGCATCTAACTCCCACATTGCAGGGCATCTTGCTCCCATGTTGCAGGGCATCTCGCTTCCACGCTACAGGGCATCTAGATCATGCGCTGCATGGCATCTCGCTCCCATGTTGTATGACATCTATATCCCGTGCTGCATGTCATCTCGCTCTCACGCGCGTCGCTGGGCATCTAGCTCCCGCATTGCAGGGCATCTCACTCTCATGTTGCAGGGCATCTCTCTCCCACGTTGTACGACATATAGCTCCCGCACTACAGGGCATCTTGCTCTCACGCTGCATGCCATCTACCTCCCACGATCCTAGGCATCTCGCTGCCACGCTGTAGGGCAGCTCCCTCCCGCATTTCCAGGCATCTCGCTCCCGTGACGCAGGGCCTCTCGCTTCTACGTTGTCGGGCCTCTCGCTCCTAAGTTGTCAGGCCTCTCGCTCCTATGTTGTCGGGTCTCTCGGTCCTAGGTTGTCAGGCCTCTCGTTCCTACGTTGTCGGGCCTCTCGCTCCTACGTTGTCAGGCCTCTCGCTCCCGCGTTACCAAGCATCTCGCTCCCGCACTACAGGGCATCTCACTCCCACGATGTAGGGTATCTTCGCCAAAGAGCAAGCTCGTTAACCTCTGATAAGAACGGACAACAAGCCGTTTTGTGCCTTCTAATCAGAATGGACCTTGTTTCCATCTACACCTTCTAATAAGAACAGACCTCGAGTCCTCCTGTGTCATCTAATAAGAATGTAGCCCGAGTCCTTCTGCGCCTTCTAATAATAATGAATCCCGAGCCCTTCTACATCTTTTGATGAGAACGAACACTAATTCTTTTTGCGCCTTCTAATGAGAATGGACTCAGAGTCCTTCTACGCCTTCTACACCTTTTGAGAATGGACCCAGAGTCCTTCTAATGAGAACGAACACTTGTTGGGAATTGACCCACGCAAAATCCGGGCACACAACTTAAGAAAGATAAAACAATAACAAACACACAAGAGATTTTACATAGAAAACCCTCTCAACTTCAATGAGGTAAAAATCACGGGGGCGGGGCACACAAAATCCACTATATCAAATCAGGATTACAAATACAAAACTAGGTTTGCCCAACCTAGAACCCTCTAAGTTCGACAAGCTGAATCCCCTCACAAGCATCACGGTGAACGAAATCTCTTCAAGGAAGAAAATCGCCTCAACTTCTCTTCAAGCACTCATTGGTAGCGAAGATGAAGGCAGAGCTTCTCCACGACGACGACGATAGCACTGAGCTGTGAATCTCCTGTTCTTCTCTCCCGAAGAACACCCTTGACGAGCAACTGACAGCTTTTTCGATTTCGATAACTGGCGGCAGCTATCCTAAATAGAAAATTAATGTTTTCATAAATATTTTTTATAGTTCACCTTATTAATACATAATTTATTTTTTTGCCTACATATTAAAATTAGTAAGCAAATATTTTCTTATTAAAAATTGCTTTCTAATAAAAAAGAAATTGTTGCGGGTCGCTTAGGGCTCTTGGTAGACCGGTTTAAATTGAACCGCCTTAGCTCGTGAGCGGTCTAAGCGCGCAAACAGTCAATTTGAGATCTGCTGAATACACAGGGACTTTTTAGCGTGGAAAACTCGGAAAGGGTGAAAAACCACGTGGCCGGAGCTGTGCCGACCAAATTTCACTATCTCCAGAGAGGTTACAATTAGATGCTAAGAGATCGAGCGCGACAGGCCGCTGCTCGTTACAATAGAGAGAGAGAGAGAGAGAGAGAGAGAGAGAGAGCACTCCGAGGGTGACAGACCACCTCTCGGAAAAACTAAGGACTTTTCCTATGAGTATAACAGTGAACGAAAGTGAGAAGGCCCTGTCCGCTTTCCAGAGGATAGAGGTGAGACCGCCCTGTCTGCTTTTGAGAAGACAGAAGTGAGACTGCCTTGTCTGCTTTCTTGAGAACGAAAGTGGGACAGCCTTATCCGCTTTCCTGAGAACGAAAGTGAGACAGCCTTGTCCGCTTTCCTGAGAACGAAAGTGAGACAGCCTTGTCCGCTTTCCTGAGAACGAAAGTGAGACAGCCTTGTCCGCTTTCCTGAGAACGAAAGTGAGACAGCCTTGTTGTAAGATCCCTTCCCCGCTCCCGGGGCCAAGCGGACCATATGCCCAGAACCGACGCATTGCGGTGACTTCCAACACACAGGTTGGGCTACACCACGCAACGTCGACCCTATCGGCTACGATCAAAGTGCGAGCAATAGCAAAAGTGAGTACAAGAGAGAGAGAGTACAAACTAAATGAAAGAAGTCCACAAATCACATTCCAAAATATATCAAAAGCTAATCAAGCGATACATATAAAAATCCGAGCATGAAAATGAGAGTACATAAATGAAAGGGCTTAAAGCCCGGTACATCATGGAACAAAACTCTCTCATCTCACATCCTCTCTACAAGCGGAAGCTATCTCATCATCACACTTCACTAATACTCAAAATGTAATCCACCTGATGTCTCGTGGCCGCTACCCGCTGCGTCGCTGGCTGCTCAGGTCCTACCCTCGTCTCCTGCGGTGCATGCGACAGCTCCGTCTCCTCGGAATCCTAGATTATTTTTCGGCCCCAATGCAAACCGTCAGTCAAAGAATGACCGAGCTCGCTAGGTCCCCTCCTCCTCCTGTGACTCCTAGGAACCGCGCGGGAGGAAGAAGCGGGGGACGAGCAAGGAACAAGCAAGTGACAGGGAAAGTAAACTGGTATATAAATACACAAGTAAAAAGGGGCTAATCTAAATAAGTATAAGCAGGAGTATAAGCAGGAGTATAAGCAGGAGTATAATAAAGGTGTGCAGTAATAAATAAACAGCAAGTAGAGCAAGTAAAGCGAAGCAGTAAAAACAGTAGCGACAAGTAATCAATCTCGTACCCTAACTTATATGAATGCCCATACAAACTTATAAGTTAGGATTTCCAGGAAATATAACTCATCATATAAAAGAGCCCATACTAATTTATATGATGAGGATCTGCAAGTGCGTATGCTATGCTTATGCTATGACTGACTATGCATTGAACTCACACACACGACTCTGTGCACACAGACCTTTGTAGTTCCCTCTATTTGAGAGGAAGCCAACCTCTCGGGTACCAACCGTTGTGACACACGGTGGTAGTGGACCGGGCTGTCCACTCCTAGGCGGGTATACACTCTACCAGGCCTAGACCGCACGTACGCCTCGACGCTAAACAACCGCGGAGCTCTGCGTACTCTTTGCTGGAGTCCACCAGACTGTGAGCCAAGTGAGAGGTGTCTTCGGGGAATTGTCGTCCCGACATGCAGCCAAGCTGGCCCCTTAGACCCCTACACACCCTCTAAGTCAACGTACCGCGGTCGGAGTGACGACCTGCCTAGTACCGAAGACCTGCCACATTTTTGAGAAAGTTACCGGGATAATCATCCCCTCGAGTTTCCTGCTCGTCTAACCGTGCACCACAATACTGCCACTCCCGCAATTGGGAGGGGTTACATACATCCAATCTTACCCTACTATGGCTACTCTTGCCTACTTTAAATGTTATTGCAGTTTAAGGTTAATCTTGGACTTCCCGAGGGTTACCCTGCAAGGGGCTCGCTACGGTACTAGGAACTACAGTGGGATGACACCCCAAAGTTCCCTTTCTCAAGACACTTAGTATTATTGGTCGTGTTTCCTTACTTATTTCTTAGGTTACTTCTTTGGTGATTTAAGGTAAGTCCTGGGCTTCCCACGGTCCACCCGGTGAAGGGTTCCCGGCGGTACTAGGGGACGCAATGGGCTCAACCCCCACCATCCTCCTCAAGACCTTTACTTTAGTTGGTGGTTAACAATTGGTTCACCCTTCCTCGTTTCCTATAGTTAAAATGACTTAGCTCATTTCTCGTCCCACCCAAATGGGTTAGACGTACCTCCATTCCTCCTACGTTGACTGTAGCACAACCGCACAACTAACCCTAGGATTGACCCTCCCTGAATCCTTGTGTGCTATAACTCAATTACTGATTGCATACCACTTCTAAACACTACTCAGTGCGTCCGCTACCGTGTTGGCCTTGGCCGGATGATAATGCATGGTGTAGTCATAATCGCACAAGAACTCCAACCATCGCCGCTGTCGTAGGTTGAGGTCCTTCTGGGTGTCGATGTACTTGAGGTTCTTGTGATCCGAGAAGATCTCACAATGAACCCCGTACAAATAATGTCTCCACACCTTCAAAGTAAATACGACCGCTCCAAGCTCTAGGTCGTGCACCGGGTAGTTCATCTCATACTTCTTCAGCTCACGGGAGGCATAGGCGATCACGTGCCCATGCTGCATAAGCACCGCTCCCATCCCTTGATATGACGCGTCGGTGTAGATCTGGAATCCTTCCTTCCCAGATGGAAGTGCAAGGACAGGGGCTGAGATAAGTCTGTCCTTCAGCTCTGCATAGGCCGCCTCACACCGCGGCGTCCAGTCAAAGGCAGCATCCTTCTTTGTCAATGAAGTGAGGGGAAGGGCAATCTTGGAGAACCCCGCTACGAACTTGCGGTAATACCCCGCTAACCCCAAGAAACTCCGGATATCTGCTGCGGTCTTCGGCCTAGGCCAATCTCTGACAGCTTGCACCTTAGCCGGATCTACTGCTAGACCGACTCCGCTGATGATGTGTCCCAATAAGGCCACCTCCCTCAACCAGAACTCGCACTTCGAAAACTTGGCAAACATCCGGTGCTCCCTCAGCTTCCTCAGCACCGCTGCTAGATGGATGGCGTGCTCCTCCTCGGTCCTCGAGTAGACCAAAATATCATCGATGAATACTATCACAAATATATCAAGGAAAGGCTCGAAGATCCGGTTCATCATACTCATGAATGCTGATGGGGCGTTGGTGAGCCCAAACGACATCACCGTAAACTCGTACAAACCATACCTCGAGCTGAATGCGGTCTTCAGAATATCTTCCTCCCGTATCCTCAGCTGATAGTAGCCCGACAGCAAATCCAGCTTGGAGAACCAGTGGGCACCCTACAACTGATCAAACAGCTCATCAATCCTCGGTAGCGGATAAGTGTTCCGCACCGTCAATCTATTGAGCTCCCGATAGTCGATACACAGCCGGAGAGTCCCATCCTTCTTCTTTACGAACAAGACCGGAGCTCCCCATGGGGAAGAGCTCGGCCTCACAAACCCGGCATCGACTAGCTCCTTCAACTGCACTCTGAACTCTGCCAACTCCTTGGGTGCCATGCGGTACGGTGCCCGGGACACTGGCCTCGCCCTGGGTACTAGCTGAATCTGGAAGTCTATATCTCTATGCGGCGGCAAGCCGGGTAACTTCTCCGGGAATACGTCGGAGAAGTCCCGGACTATCGGTACCTCGTCCACCGATATCTTCAACTCTACCATCTCGAAGCAAATGAGGTATACCTCCTCCCCCTTCTCATGGGCCTTCACGACCTGTGTAGAAGATAGAGGGGTACGAGGGATAGATCTAATACCTCCGACGGTGACCCAGGTGGTCCCGTAAGCCAGTAGCTCGATCCTCTTCGTCGCACAATCTATCTTGGCATGGTGGTAGTGCAACCATGACATGCCCAAAATCAGATCGTAATCTGGTAGCTTCAGGATCGATGCCCATGACTCAAAGATCTCTCCCTCGATTTCAAGGTCCATGGTGCACTTGGCTGTGGTGCGCATCTCTGAACTGTCTGGAAGTCGCACCCTCCTTACTATGCCATCGATCCTCTGGATCCCTTCCAAGCCTACGAGGAAATCTTCCGAGATAAAGGAGTGCGACGCGCCCATGTCAAACAAGGTGTGTGCGGGTTTTCCGTTGATGAGCACAACACCTATGGGTTGTTGGTTGGTTTTATTATATAAGGTTAAGCTACTACTAAAGCTAAGGGAATTTAAGAAGTTGCAAGTACATAATTGAAAATATACCTGCGATGACCTCCTCGGGGTTCCTCGGCTGGGCGAGGTCCAATGCAAAAGCCTGCTCCGGCTGCCTGTTCCTCCCATGAAATCCTCGGCCACGACCACGTCCACCTCCCCGGCCCTGGTGTGCTGGAGGTGCTGGAGGGGCTGCCGGAGGGGCCGCTGGAGGGGGTGGTGGAGGTGGAGGGAAACGTCGCGGGCAATGGATCCTGATGTGCCCCGGCTGGTTGCACTCAAAACAGATCACCGGGGGTCGTCCATGACCGTCTGCTCTCTCTGGCTCTAGAGCTCGTAGTGGCTGAGGGGCCAACACCGTTTGAGGCTGCTGCACTGGTGCCTCCAAAGGACGGGGACGTCCTCCACCCCTCCTGGGTCTCATAACTCTATCTTACTGTCGGTCACTGCCACCCTCTCCATGATACATCCTGTCCGCTGATCTCTTGCTCTTGACCTGCTCTGACAACTGGTCTGCTTCAAACTTCTTTGCCACCTCTATAATCTGAGTCAGGGTGCCCTCTGATATGAACATGAGAGCCTGCCTGAGAGGGGCCCTCAATCCCTTGTAGAACTTCTTCGCCAAGCCTCGATCATCCACAAACTGTGCCCCCACGAACCTGGCCAAATGAGAGAACTCCCTCTGGTACTTGATCACTGAACGGGTCCCCTGAGTCAGGTGCAGAAACCTCTCCTCTAACGTGTCCCTATCCGTAGCTGATACGAAGTGGTCCAGGAATACCGTGCTGAACTCATCCCAGGTAATCCCCGAGTAATCTCTGTCGCGGAAGGTGGAATCTGCCAGTGACTTCCACCACCTCTTCGCATGGGCATCCAGTGCTGAAACTGCTAAGGATACGGCCTTGCTGACCGGGCAACTAATGCCTGCCAGCATCTCCTGAATGGTATCCAGCCACTCCTCCGTCTTCATCGCATCCTCTGTCCCTCTATACATCGGTGGGGACAGACCCTTGAACGTGCTCAACCAGTTCGACCCTGGGTTCGGCTGAGATGCTGGGACCACCTGAGCTCGAAACGCATCCAAGATCGCTGACAATGTCTGCCCTAACTCAGTCTGCTGGAAGGGAGTGGCAGTCGGAGGAGGGGGAATGGTGTCCTGAGGCTCCTCTTCTCTAGCAGCCTGACACGAGTACAAGAAGTTTTAGATGATTGGAGAATCTAAATCATGCTTAAAGGACTTAGGAATGTGGATTCATACATGGGCACACTACTGCTTCCACTGCGTAGTTTGCCCCCAAACTACACTCGTGCGGGGTGGCCTAAGTTGTTGTGGACCAATAGCTCGTACCCATGATCGATCGTCCCTCTGATACCATTTGTAAGATCCCTTCCCCGCTCCCGGGGCCAAGCGGACCTTATGCCCAGAACCGATGCATTGCGGTGACTTCCAACACACGGGTTAGGCTACACCACGCAACGTCCACCCTGCCGGCTACGATCATAGTGCGAGCAATAGCAAAAGTGAGTACAAGAGAGAGAGAGAGTACAAACTAAATGAGAGGAGTCCACAAATCACATTCCAAAATATATCAAAAGCTAATCAAGCGATACATATAAAAATCCGAGCATGAAAATGAGAGTACATAAATGAAAGGGCTTAAAGCCCGGTACATCATGGAACAAAACTCTCTCATCTCACATCCTCTCTACAAGCGGAAGCTATCTCATCATCACACTTCACTAATACTCAAAATGTAATCCACCTGATGTCTCGTGGCCGCTACCCGCTGCGTCGCTGGCTGCTCAGGTCCTACCCTCGTCTCCCGCGGTGCGTGCGACAGCTCCGTCTCCTCGGAATCCTAGATTGTTTTTCGGCCCCAATGCAAACCGTCAGTCAAAGAATGACCGAGCTCGCTAGGTCCCCTCCTCCTCCTGCGACTCCTAGGAACCGCGCGGGAGGAAGAAGCGGGGGACGAGCAAGGAACAAGCAAGTGACAGGGAAAGTAAACTGGTATATAAATACACAAGTAAAAAGGGGCTAATCTAAACAAGTATAAGCAGGAGTATAAGCAGGAGTATAAGCAGGAGTATAAGCAGGAGTATAATAAAGGTGTGCAGTAATAAATAAACAGCAAGTAGAGCAAGTAAAGCGAAGCAATAAAAACAGTAGCGACAAGTAATCAATCTCGTACCCTAACTTATATGAATGCCCATACAAACTTATAAGTTAGGATTTCCAGGAAATATAACTCATCATATAAAAGAGCCCATACTAATTTATATAATGAGGATCTGCAAGTGCGTATACTATGCTTATGCTATGAATGACTATGCATTGAACTCACACACACGACTCTGTGCACACAGACCTTTGTAGTTCCCTCTATTTGAGAGGAAGCCAACCTCTCTAGTACCAACCGCTATGACACACGGTGGTAGCGGACCGGGCTGTCCACTCCTAGGCGGGTATACACTCTACCAGGCCTAGACCGCACGTACGCCTCGACGCTAAACAACCGCGGAGCTCTGCGTACTCTTTGCTGGAGTCCACCAGACTGTGAGCCAAGTGAGAGGTGTCTTCGGGGAATTGTCGTCCTGACACGCAACCAAGCTTGCCCCTTAGACCCCTACACACCCGCTAAGTCAACGTGCCGCGGTCGGAGTGATGACCTGCCTAGTACCGAAGACCTGCCACATTTCTGAGAAAGTTACCGGGATAATTATCCCCTCGAGGTTCCTGCTTGTCTAGCCGTGCACCACAATACTGCCACTCCCGCAACTGGGAGGGGTTACATAAATCCAATCTTACCCTACTATGGCTACTCTTGCCTACTTTAAATGTTATTGCAGTTTAGGGTTAATCTTGGACTTCCCGAGGGTTACCCTGCAAGGGGCTCGCTACGGTACTAGGAACTACAGTGGGATGACACCCCAAAGTTCCCTTTCTCAAGACACTTAGTATTATTGGTCGTGTTTCCTTACTTATTTCTTAGGTTACTTCTTTGGTGATTTAAGGTAAGTCCTGGGCTTCCCGCGGTCCACCCGGTGAAGGGTTCCCGACGGTACTAGGTGACGCAATAGGCTCAACCCCCACCATCCTCCTCAAGACCTTTACTTTAGTTGGTGGTTAATAATTGGTTCACCCTTCCCCGTTTCCTATAGTTAAAATGACTTAGCTCATCTCCCGTCCCACCCAAATGGGTTGGACGTACCTCCATTCCTCCTACGTTGACTCTAGCACAACCGCACAACTAACCCTAGGATTGACCCTCCCTGAATCCTTGTGCGCTATAACTCAATTACTGATTGCATACCACTTCTAAACACTACTTAGTGGTCTGAATTGTATGAAACTCAAAATTCCGTTTTTACTAAACGCAGACCACTAATTTGAACTAACCATCAACCCCATAAGTGAACCCTTCTAAAACTCATCACCAAGGTTTATAGTAATTATCCTAGGCTCCCACGGACCCTAGTAAGGTATATTTCAATTTCCATAATTTTCCATAATAATTGGTATTTAATATAATTTTAAGTATTTAAGACCCTAAGTCGCATTACACATGAACTACCCTCAAAATGATTCTACATGATTCATGAGAATTATCAGTAAGATAATATTCCATATCATGATGGTGCACTGAATATCATGGTCCTAGGGTGTCATTTGACCCACTGAATCATCATAATTGTATATTTACCAAAATGCCACTATAATTAGGAAAAATAGTAATTCCCTTCTGAAAATTTTACAAAAATTACCACGTGTCCATATGGGGACCTATAGTCACCTGCCAAATTATTGAGTCATTACCATGTGATTTGATATTTTAAACTGATTAAACATCCAAAGGTGACAATTATCAATTTCTACATGAGGTACAAGAAATATAAATCTACAGGCTTTCAAACTGTTATCATGGGCATATCTTAACCTAAGACTACAGATAACCAAATATCATCTCATTGCCCCATGATTTAATATTTTTAAAGGATTTAAAACACAAGGGTTGAATAATCCAATTTCTACATGAAGTACACGAAGTATAATTCAACATGCTTCCAAACAATTATCATAGGCATATCTTAACCTAAGACTACAGATAACCAAGTATCATCTCATTGCCCCATGATTTGATATTTTTAAAGGATTTAATACACAAGGGTTGAATAATCCAATTTCTACATGAAGTACAAGAAATATAATTCAACATGCTTCCAAACAATTATCATGGGCTCATATTGACATAAAATGACAGATTCCATGGTATCATAACATTGCCCTATGATTTGGTATTTTTAAAGGATTAATTACTCTTAAGCTAGCAAGCACTTAAAGCTTCTCTTTCAAAGAATAATGCTTCAACAAATCATAACAAAATTATCATAACCTCATTTCACCCTAAAACATCCACTGATAGTGTTAACAAAGTCATACAAGGTTATAAGACCTTACATTTTATTTTATTAAAGAAAAGGTGGCAATTTTAAATATTAGGGGAAAAAGTACCTATGTGCTTATAACAAGTCTCATGATGATCCTCCTAGCCCTATCACACTATTCCCCACTTAGGGGTGAAGTTTGGTTGTCTAAATATGTGTTTAGGTCCTAGTTGCTTCATTAATCTCAACATTGCACCCTTTAGGTCTACCCTTAGGGTTTTAGGTCACACCACCCTAATGGCTCCAAATGGACCATTATGGTGTGACCCAAGCATTTCCATATCCATACCCACATATCCAACATGATGGGAGGAGGCTAACACACTCAACCCCTCAAAATGACCTAAACCCTAATTTGCCCCTTAAAGGCCCTCATTAGGGTTTCCAATTTTCCATACTAAATCAACTACAAATGGAGTGTAATTTTAGGTAGGCACTACTCATGTACAAAATGGTATGCCACCAAAGTTTGGTGCCATTTGGACATCATATGCTCCAAAAATCAACATAATTTAAATATCCTAACTTCCACAAAAACCCTAGGTAAAAGTGACCACCAAGGGCTGCCCCTTTGGCAGGGGGTGCCCCTAGGGTATACCAACCCATGGTTATAAGAACAGCTCCAAAGCTTGAAGGGTTTGACCTAGGTAAATTTTCTAATGGACTGACCTAGTGTAGGACCAATCCTAGGAAAAAGGCTCCTCTGGGGTCTACTGACCTCCAAATGCCAAAATCTTAGTTTCTAATGAAACTAGACAGATAGGGCTACAATAGTGTGTCTACACCATTTTCATGATTTGGCCATTAAGGGCCTCAATTTGGCTCCTTAAGCTAAGTGAAATTCCTGGCCCAACATACACAAACCCTTAAGCCATCCTCACTCCAAAGAGGGTTCACCCACAAGGAGTGGTCCAATGGACCCAATATTTTTAAAAGTGTGTGTACATAGCCTAAGCTTCACCCCACCCTAAAATGGGGGCCCCACAAGGGGTTTTGGCCACCTAATTATCAGAAAATTACTATTCAATGTTTAGACAAAAACTATAGAAAAAGTACCCCACAAATCCTGATTTTTGGGCTCAAGATAGGTGTAGTATAGTTACACTAGGGTTTAAAATCTCAGCCCAAACTCCAAGCCAAATGGGAGTTATAACCATTTTAGTCCTAGGAATTTATTTGGACCAGCCTCAGAAGAATGGCTCTACAAGAGTCAAATCAACACCAAATGGTTTGATCTAAGTCCCAAATGAAAGTAGACTCAACCATCTACAAGAGTTGTCTCAGGCAACTTGTTGATTTAGAGCCTCTAAGGGCCTTAATATTGAGTTATAAAAAGAGTGCAGATTCTGGCTAACAGCACACCAATTAAATCAAGTCATAAGGCGCTGACTGCGCATGAATCTTGAAGCAGATCGGGCAGCGCACAGTCATCATCTTCCTCGAGCCAACGACTCTGATCTGCCCGACCTGGAGCCGCCTGAAACGGGAAATCCCGGCCACCCGTCCATCTCCCTGTCCAGCCACCGCCACCACCACCTCCGTTGAGGTGGTGCCGATCGATTGGCGGTGGATTGGTCGCCGGCGGGGGCCGTTTTCGCCGGTTTTACCAAGAAGCCCAAACGGCTAATCGGAGGAGAAAATCGAATTGGGCTCGGCTCAATTGAGCTCGAACCCGACATCTAACGATCCTAGATGCTAGCACAGTCAGAGGGGGGGGGGGGGGGGGGGGGGGGGGAGAAGCGAACCTGGAAACGGGCTGGGCGGCGAGTGTTCCGGCGGTTTACCATTTCCGTCTCCGTCTCCGGCGAGCTTGCTACAGCACTCAATTCTCCATCGATTTCTCTGATCCAAAGCACTAGCCCGACTGCAAACGAGCTTCTGGAGCTGTTGGTGATGCTTAAATAAGCTGAGGAGGCCGACCTAGGGAGATTTGAAATTGGGGCTCACGGAATTGGCTTGGCCGACCACCACCTGCTGCAGCCCTGCTTTCCAGCTCCACCACAACAATCAACTCCCTTCAGGGGTGAGCCCAAGGCTGATTGGGAGGAGAGAGAGGGGGAGATTGGGTCTTTTTTTTTCTTTTTGCTTTATCAAGCCACTTTTTGTCCCCTCCTTTAACCCAACCCCTCACTTGGGTTAGCCCAAACCCCTTAGCCACATCCCACCAGAACCTAGGAGCCTATTTAATTCTTCACCTTAGACTTAGGCTCTAATTAAAGGGGGAAAAAAGTTTGGGCACTCAATTTGGGATTAAGCCCAATTGGGTTGACTTTGACTTTGACCAATTGGGTTGACTGGTCCCCCATGTAGGTCATGGGTCCCATGTCATCACCCAATGGAGCTTGGCCCATGGTGGGGCCTTATTTGGCCCAATTTGATCCAAAGGTGTGAAATTACCCAAATTGCCCTTCTTTGGGACTTTGGCCAAATTGAGGTGACTTGACCCTCCCATGATGGGGCTTTTGGGCCTCTTAGATTCCTAATTATGTTTAGAGACTTGATGTGGAGTCAATTTTAGGGTTTGGGTGCAAATTGACCACATTTGGGTTAAGTTGACCTTTTTGCCCTAATTTGGATTTTGACCAAATTGGAGAGGGTTGACCATCCTATGATGGGGATTTTGGGTCCAATAGGTCTCTAATAGAGTCTGGAACATAAGGGGGAAGTCAATTTGGCCTCTTGGGGGTCAATTGCCCCTTAATTGGTTGGTTTGGTTCATGCTCACTTAAGGTGATTTTGGGCTAATCCTATGAAATTGAGCCTCACTAAGGGGAATGATCACCCCATCACTCCTTCCTTAGGATTTAGGGGACTAAGGGTGGTCTCATTTTGGGGAACTTGGTGTCCAATTGGCCCTCTATAGCAGCTTAGCTCCCATTTGATTGGGACTTTAGGTGTGCACATAACAAAATCTCATCCTAAGGGTCCTTAAGGCCCCTCATCCCACCCTTTGAGCTCACCAATCACACACTAGGGGTCTAGTAGGATTGGGGATGTTACACTTGTCCGCTTTCCTGAGAACGGAAGTGAGACAGCCTTGTCCGCTTTCGCGAAGAAGGAAATCTCTAAGTCCACGAAGAAGATCTTCAAGCACCGAAGAAGAATTCCGTGGAAATCTTCAAGGAGCTCTCTCTGGTCGTGAAGGCGGGATCCTTTAAATGAGGCCTTGGGGGCCTTTTTATAGCTTTGGACGGGGGTAGCCCGGTAATTTTGCCGTCGTAACCACCATAACCACCTTGGCGGACGAATCATATTTCCCGATTTGGGGCACTCGGATCACCATTTTTCGTAAATGACCATCTTGCCCTTTGAGGAAAGGCGACAAGCCGTTCCTGAAAAGTGAGAAACCGAAAAGACAAAAAGTGAGCGAGCCGAGGCGGAAAAGTGAGCGAGGCTGAAATGTGAGCGGGGCGAGGCATAAAAGTGAGCGAGGCGAGGCGGAAAAGTGAGCGAGGCGAGGCGGAAAAGTGAGCGAGGCCAGGAAAAGCGGACTACAACCTTTCCCGGCGCGGGGATGCGGTTTTCGGCTGCATCCCCCGCGGAGGGGGACTCGGCCGCACCTCACATGGGAGGGTACAGTTTGGCCGCACCCTCCTATGGCCGCACACCCCTATGGGGGGTGCGGTTTGGCCGCACCCCCCATGGGGGGTGCGGTTTGGCCGCACCCCCCATGGGGGGTGCGGTTTGGCCGCTCCCCCGATGGTGGGGTGCGGCTTGGCAGCACCCCCCTATGGGGGGAGGGTGCGGCTTGGCCGACCCGGCCGCACCCCATGTGGGTGGGGTGCGGGCTAACCGCCCCCACTTAGTGGGGTGCGGGCTAACCGCACCCCGGTAGTGGGGTGCGGCTTTGTGCTTACCTGGCGCCGTTTCTAGCGTGTCGTACTTGCGCGGAGGGTCCTCCTCTTCCGCGATCCGGGGTTCGACTGGCCCCCCTCCTCTCTTTAGCGGGGTTTTTCTCTAGACGCACCCCAAGGCCTTTATGGGTACGCAGCAGAAATATTTTTTTTGCTAAAAATTTGTTGGTAAATAGAAATGAAATATTTTCTTGCAAAATTTAGATAGCCTGAAATTATTATAAAATTATTTTGCTTCTAAATTTTTTGCTACTTTGATTTAGCTCTTAGAAGATTTATATATGAAGTGCGACCTATGCGAACATGATCGTCATGAGCATAATTAATTTACTCTTACGGTATAGTGTAATCAAAATAATTTTATCACTTAATTAAGGTGATCACAAAATATAATGAAATGAAGGCAATTAATTATGAGGTAAACTACAAAATTAAGTGCGGAAAATTAAATTAGATTTGCGTACCGCTCTTGGATAAGGCCTCATGTCGAGCAGTTGCCGCCATCCTCAACAAAGTGCTAGTGTTCCTCTGTAACGGGATATGGTGAGAACGGACGGGAATGTCCTAAGAACCGGCAGCGAGAGAGAACTAGAGAAGAGAGGGAGAGAGAGAAAGAGAAAGACCAAATATATACATAATAATCCAATGTACAGGGATAATGCATATTTATAAGACCGCTAATCTCTAATTTGCCTGTTAGAGGCCTGACACAATATGTCGCCAGCACATCTAACCCGTGTAGCCTTTGGTGTTGCATAATATCCTTTCTAGATGTTTCTTATCCGGTTACATCCCCTACCCTGCCCGAGATTTCTGACCGGGTCATACATTTGCTGTCTGGGATTTGATGGCCCTTAAAGTCTCGCATCATCCAACAAAAAAACTCTAGCGCTTTTCTCCTTTCTTCTTCCGTTCTGAGCGGCCGCGACGAGGGATGTGAGGGTGGCGAGGCAAGCTGCGCAAGAGAGTCGTGGTGGTTCGGTGAGAGCGCCGGAGAAGGGTCCTTCCATGGAAATGGTCGACTCATCCTAAACTTCTTGAGGTATCTATGTATCTCCAGTTGTTTGATTCTGCTCTTTCTCTTTTGTCGTGCCTTCCTTAGATCATGTTTTTGTTCTGATAAAGTGATGATGTTGTTGTTGTGGATGGTATCGTCCCTGATAGTGGTGTTCATTGACGGATCTGGTCTTGTCCTTGTTGTTTGTTTTTGCGCTATCACTTTTGGCGTTCCCTCCTGAGGTGTTATTTGTGCGTGTTCCTGCGAATCACACAACAAATCATTTAGATGATGCTTCTTTGCTTTTAAAGAGATGACGTTGTGGTTGTGGATGGTATCATCCCTGATGGTGGTGTTTGTTGACGGATCTGGTCTTGTCATTTGGCCATCCTATTTGATTGCATCTCTTTGCGCCTGTGGAGTTTTCATTTGTGTCTGGAGTGAGTCTGAGTTGTTATTTTTACTGTGGATCATGCTTTGTATTTCGAATAAATGTAGGAAGGTAATTAGAATCTTTGTAATTTGAGAGAGAGATGACTTGGGGCTGAGGGTGAGTGAAAACATCCCTGTCGATTTTGTGCTCTATTCCATTGTTGGAGCTCCCTCCTTCCCTGGTATTGCCACTATAAGAGGCCTCCATAGTTCTTAAAATTAGAGGATCCAGTGAAGCCACGGGCTCCCAGGTTGCTTCCTCTGGGAGCAAGCCTTCTCAATGAATTAAAACTTGTTTCAAAGTTTTGCTGCCTTGATTTACAATTTGTGTATCCAAGATATTGATAGGGGTGTTATGTTTTGCTGACTGAAACTATGTTACGATAGTAAATGAATTGTATATTCTGCATTAGAAAAATATGGCTTAAGCAATGATACATAGAACACTGGTGAATTTTACTTGTGACTGGTAGTTTCAATTTATATGCTACCGAGCCTATGTTTTCCAAAATTTTGTAAGGTCCATAGTAGCGTAAGCTAATTTGTTTACATTTTTTGTTGTGCAGGGAATTTTGTCTATAGGGGTGAAGTCGAAGGAGACCGGTTCTCCTGGGACGAACGACATTTCTTTTCTCCCTTTATCTGCATATTTTTTCATTTTTGTATGTGCTTGTTGTAAATTCGACTGTAATCAGAGAAGTAATAACTCTCTAGATGTACCAGGGGGGCAGCGGCAAGTCGGCCGATACATCACCTGTTGGGCATGGCAGGAAATTGGGTGGTGGTCGGCCGAACATGGCCTCAAATGGAGACATGCCTGCCCCTGCATGATAGCTTGTTATAGTGGTACTCCTCCCATCTTATTTTCATTTTTGTTATAGTGGTACTCATCCCATCTCAACATCTCGGCCCAATGTGCGGGGTGCCAAAATGAAAATAATTGAAGATACTGGTTAATACATCGGTTAACACGCTCTGTATGTCCATCTGTTTGTGGATGGCAGGCTGAGCTGAAACGCAGTTTCGTCCCGTTGGTTAAAAAAAAAGATAACCAAAATTTACTCAAAAATATCGCATCTCGATCCGAAACAATTATTTCGGGTAGGCCAAGTAATTTCCCACAGAAGTCCCAACAAGATTGGGCCACCGAAGGAGCTGTATAGTGAGTCGTCAAGGGTGCAAAGTGTGCCCCCTTAAATAACCGTTTGACCATTACTAAAATTGTTGAACCCGAAAACCACGGTTCAATGAGGAGTTCGGACCAAGGGTGTAGCTTGCACTTAATTCTCCTAAGCTTGCTCACTAGGTCAGACTCTCGGGATAAGGAACCTCACTCTTTCTGGTGGAAAACTAGAATAGACCCTGAGTTGTAGTGAAAAGGTTCCGCCATACATCAGGAAGATCTTAGAGAGCTTCCCCTTCTAAATTAAATGCTGAGCTGGGCACCTTAGAGAGCGCTAGAGGATTCCTGACCACCCACCCGGAAACCACGGTGAACATCAAGCCTGAACCCTCTTGCCAGCCAAAGCTAGCCAAAGGAGAGAGAAACAAGTGAGAGATCTTCTCCAAAGGTGCCCTTGGTGGGTCTATTTATAGTACCTCAAAACGGTCTGCGAATAGCTGAATCCCGCATTGTGGTTTTACTAAAAGCATCCCAAATTAGTCTGCCAACATCAGAATCCCACTGTTTGGAATAGCTAACTGCATGCCAATATGAAAGATACTAAAACGGGAATTTCCCCTAGGGGCGAACACACTTCACTCAGGGCGTGCTTGCCTGGGGGTGGCGAGTGCCTAACACGCAAAGGGTACTCGCGACTCACCCTATGCAAGGGGTGAGTGAAGGCTGACCTGCTCCACTTGCTTACCCGGAAATCGTCTCGCCCCGCCTCTTTGATGGCTTGACTCATCGACTCGGCAAACTCGAGGTTGTAAACAATTCCCGCTCTTTGTGAGATTGCCTCAAGCTCGGAAAGACAGTCCAACCTCGAATGTTTGATGAGTGCCTTGATTTCAGAGAGATTCTTTTGGTGGGCCCTACCGGGGGCTAAAAATACCAGGAGGGAAGGGGAGGGCCTTTCCAAGGAACCCCAGACCCATTTTTTTCTTCTTTCGCTTTTCCTCGGTTGACCAACATCATGCCGCTCTCCCCAGAGCTCCAAGCTCGCCTCCCCGCAACTAGGAAAAAGAGCGAGGCGACCTCTGCTGGAATGTTGGGACTCATCACCGAGCACTCCTCGCGACCTAAGCCGAGGAGCGTAGAAAAACACACTACTAAAAAAGTGAGGAGAGAGTCTGTGGGAGAGGGAACGACCCCAACTGAGCTCCAATCATAACCCAGGATCAACCTAGGCCTCAAGGTTTCAAACCAGGTGTGAAACTTTCCTCTAATTTACTCGCCTATAACAACTTTCTTGATATCACACCAATCTTGATTCACGGGTTTCGCAGATCAACATTACCACGGAGGGCGGTGCAGGTGATCAACTGGTCAGGGAGCAAGAGGGAGCGAGCAATCAGGCCAACCCTGGTACCCGCCTCATTCCTGGTAAGCGCGTTATTCTTCATCGCACTCAACTCACACCTAATGAGCATAACTAACTAGGTTTATCCTTGTAGTACCCAATTATATCGACCTGGCGCCTACCCCTCCAAGACCGAAGTCACCTACTCGAGACCTGACCCAAGAGTTTGCCAAAATGACCATCGCCCCTGCGAGCATTGCTGCTGGTGTCGTCGTAATTCCTCAAACACGGGGTCCTAACAAGGCTCTTTCGTGAGCGGGTTCGGGGAAGTCTCTGGTGCTTCCTACCTCATGCCCACCCCGCATCACGAGGTTTAGGCTATTGAGGACTCAATTGGTATGAGGTTTCATTCGCGCCTTTTCATTTTTTGACACAACGTTAACCTTTCGCCTTTCTCCAAATGCTGACAACCTAAAATTTGATGAGTCCAATTACACAGTTTTCTACTCGGCACCGCCTTCTCCCGACATGATCGACGAGTACCTGGGCGACCCCTCCAATGCTGCTGAGATGAAGGGTTGAGTGGCAGGCATCCTACGGAAGCACGAGTATATGCTTTGCGAGCTCGAGGAGGAGAGGGCTTCAGCGAAAAATGACCCCTTCCCTCAAATCCTCACTCTAGAACGACTTATGGAATCCCTTGAGGAAGACTGCACTCTTCTCGCAGAAGAGGTGCAATGACTCACAGGTGGCACCGTGGAGTCATTGGAACTCACAGGTGGCACCGTGGAGTCATTGGAGGACCACTTTAGGCGGATCGAAGATTGCGTGCTCGCCCTTCAACAGGAGATCACCGCGTCCCGCGAGTATGCCCTTGTGAGGGAAGGTCCGAGGATGCGGATGAGCAGTTGGGGTCCTCGGAGGTGAAATCCTCCACATATACGACTCACTCGCAATCGAATTTTCTTTGTAACTGTCTCGCTACTTTTTATTTTTGTTGTACGAACATTATTACTTCTCTGCTTTTAACCCTACCTCGCGGGGGTTCTTATTTTTCCTTTTTCTTGGTACGGTTCGCGTGTGTTGTTTTCTTTATTGCTCTTCGATGTCGAGATTTATAGGATAAGAGCGCATGTGCTTACTCATCAAGATAGATCTAAGTAGACTTCACGTACAGGTAAGGGCGAGTGGGTGTGGGGTGAGAGGGTCGTGTCATTAATCGCAAGACCTCCCTCACCCCCTTTTTCTATAAATACCCCACTGCCTTCTTTTCGTACTCACTCACCGCATTAATTGCCCTCTTGTTTTCCTTTCCTCTTTGGCTCACCCATTCTACTCGCCAATCATTCTAAAGATGGCCAAATCTTCTGACCCTTCTGATGGGCGAGGGGATTGTGTTGCTAACTTCTCCGACCACCTCTTTCCTGAGGTAAAGTGTCAGAGGAGGATCACCTCGTGTTCAAGGTGGATTTCCTACCGGAGAGGTACTTGACTCACTTCCCAAGGGAACGCAAAGCTATCAACTCATTCTACGAGAATGAACTCGCCTTCCCTCTCTCCCACTTTGAAGTTGGGCATCACCTCTGTTGGAACATGTTTTACCCATCTCTTGGTTTGAGAATAACAAATCTCATTGTATTTGATCATACTTGCCATGTGTTTATAGTGTGCATGAATATCATCTCTCAAGCCCCCATGAGTACGAAAAAGAAAGATGACGATTCTCTATCACTATGATGCTCTGCTACTAATACGGCGCGATAACACTACCGCTGGTGGTAGCTTCGGCTTAATTGGAAATATCGTTGATATGGCTATATCGTCGAGAATGGAATATCGACGTGACTCATATATAACAAATTCTACCGCGGCGCGTTAACGATACCGCTGGCGATAACATCAGCATAATTGGAAACATCATCGAGAAGAAAATATCGTCGAGAAAGGAATGTCGACTGGACTCAGATATAGCAAGTTCTACCGCGACACATTAAGGCTAACGCCCAGTGGTAACTTATGGAAGTCATGCAATCATGCTGCTGATTGAGGAGAAAAAGAGGAAGGTGATCCGACGACAAGGACGGATATATCGCTAACGCGACGCGTTAGAATTACCGCGGGGCGGTAGGAAGGGTTGCCAAGTTTGGAGCAAGAATGTTGCCAAAGATGGCTCAATCTGTGTGTCATCCTAATGCATAAAGAGGCTATCGCCTGGCGATAGCGCTACCATTGGCGCTAGGATTCGAGCCTATTTAAAGAGCGGTCCTCCTCCTTTTAGCGGTGCTGATTGACGACACAGAAAAGTCATAACTCCTAAACTTTCGTGAAATCCTCCTTGCAGCCAAGACAAATCCATCGACATTCATAAACGGAAAGAACTCGAAGAAGGATCGATCATGCTTATTTTACACAAAGGCCTTATGCATCAACTCCAACGATTACTTCGGTGCGGCTTCGACATCATCTTCGAGTTCAACCTTTAAGGGAGTTTTGTCTTTTAAGTTGCATCTTGTAAATCTTATCATATTTATCGGTAGAGAAATTCGCCCTTGTTGGCGACTAGGCTTGAGTGGCTTAGGGAGAAATTCGCTTAGTGGTTGGCGACTAGGGCTTTGGGAGGACTAGGGAGAATTCGCCACGTGGGTGTGACGACTAAGCCTAGGTTTAGATCTAAGGGCGGCTCGAGGCCTCATCTAGGGAGAGATATGATAGAGCCAACCGGTCCTTGGGAGAAGGGTCGGTATAAAAAACTAAAAGAGTTTTTACGTATGCCTCTATTCCAAGCATCATTGGGATCAAGTTTAGTAATCATTCTTAAAGCAATAATATTATCGTTTTCTCTAGTATTGATTTGTTCTCTTTGATCCTTGAAATCTAAATGAAAAAGGAGCTCTCTGTCACTAACGCCGAGCGGTAACTTTTACTGCTGGCGGTAGCAACAAAGTCTCCATCTCTCTTGCTTTGAGCACTACTATCTCATAAAAGCATAAAACATTGTCTTGAGTGAAATAATTCGCAAAATATATTCAACATATATCTATAATTTCACTTATGCTATAAAAGTTTTTAAAACCCTTATACAAATCCTCCCCCCCCCCCTCTAAGGGCACTTACAGATCCAACAAGTGGTATCAAAGGTAGGTTATTCCAAAATGACTTCAAAATCGGGAATAATGACACTTCATGATCTCGCTTCCTCTAGAGGAGATGATTTTTATATAAATGAAAAATCATTATCACCACCTTTATTTATGGGTGAAATTTATAAATGGTGGAAAATCTTAATGTAGAAAATTTTAAAATCTTTGGACATTAAAGGTTGGAATATTACTTCTAAAAAAGGCCCCAAGTATTCTAAATAGAAATGAGATGGTTTTAAATGCTAAATCAATAAATAGTTTATTTTGTGCACTAGATCAAAATATTTTTAAACTTATTTATACTTTACCTACTGCTTATGAAATTTGGATTTTTCTTGAAAATACTAATGATTCCCCTTCTCTTGTTATGGAGTGCACATCAAAGGGAATGGAAGAAGTCAACGCATCAATGAGAAGGGAAGACGAAAATTCATCTATGGAAGAAGAATGCAAAGATGTCAAAGGAACTTTAAGTTCAAACCTTGCCCATCCGATAGCATTGTAAGCAAAGCAAATTCCTCTTTTCTTGTTTCAACGTCTATTACTACAATGCATGTGCTAGATATGGCTAAACGTAGAATTAAAAAATTGAAAAATATTAATTCAAAATTGCGTTTAGAAAATAAAAATTTAAAAGCACAACTTAGTGTAAAATCAAATTTTGATGTGTCTTGTTCTCCCTTATGATCTTTAGTTGAAAGTGTTGCAACTTGTATTGATTGCAATGAACTAAAAGAAAAATTCATGGTTCATGAAAAAGTGCCTCTTAAAAAACATAATGAAAAATTGTCTTTAGAAAATTTATTTTTAAGAAATGATTGTGTTATGTGTAAAAATAATAAAATTGAAATTAAAGAGATGGATAAAATATTTGAAGAATTAAAAAATGATTATAAAACTCATATTAATTCTATTATTACAACTCTTAAAATAGCATAATCGCTTATAATGAAACTAAACATAATTTCAAAATTAAGAATAATGAATTCGAAACAAAAGTCAACTTGCTTAAAGAAATTATAAAGAAAAAATCTCAAAACATACATTCACAATATCAAGCAAAATCCAAAAGCAAGTTGAATATTAATTTTCATAATTTGACTAATAAGACAAACCAAGGGAATGAAAAACATTAAAAGCTTATAAATGAAATTCCAAAACAATATCATCATTATCATTTACAACATCAATATTCTCCCAACATAAAATTGAATGCAAACAAATTTCCTTTAAATAATAAATTCAAAAGTCATTTTTATTCAAAGATTCTAGTAAATGACTATGAAAATTTGAAAAAGAAAAATAATGTTCTTCCAAGGTATGAATGGAGACTCATACTTGTTGGGTATTGTATCCACAATCACCTGGATTTGAAGGTGTCCCCTAGTGAACTAAATTGAATTGAGTATGTATTTGATGAACTCTCTTTAGATGTGTTGTGACAGGTCATAATGCTAAGTGCACACCAAAGTCAGGTTGCAATGGATCACCAAACACAGTTCTAGACAATGTAATCCCTCATTGTATAGAACAAAGTGTTGGTCCATGTGTAATCTCTCTTTTGGGGTGCACTTCATATTCTCATAACTGAAGGCTTTCAAGTTTGAGGAGTGGAGCAGGTTTTCAGAAGAAAAGGAATTTTTGCTAAGTCAATTCGTCGAGATGTCACGTGAAGTCCCGATGACTCCCGACGAATCCTGACAGGAGCCAAAATTCCTAGTTTAAAGAAGAAAGTCCTGCGGCCAAGTCGATTCGTCGAATGTTCTCGTGAACTCCCGACGAATATCGACGAATGCTGACAGAAGTCAAAAAGGCAGCTTTGTAAAGGAAATTGTGCGGCTAAGTCAATTCATCGAAAGTTCTCGAGAACTTCCGACGAATTCCGACGAATGAAAACAGAGATGGTTTTCAAGCCTTTGATCAGTCTTTTTATTGGCTAAGTCAATTCGTCGAGTGTTCATGTGAAGTCTCGACGAATGACGGACAGACGGATTTCAAAAATATGTTTCATTTTTGAAAATTAGGGTTGGCCGCCATGTGCAGCACACGTGTCAATCATTCCTTGTCTGTCGCCCTAGCCGTTGGAGTTCTTCTTATAAATAGTCTTTTATTTTTAGGGCAAACACAACATTTATTATTCAACCTGATAGAAAGAGAAGAACCCAGCCATCTTCCTCCTTGCTCGCTGAACAAGTTTTTCTGAGATCTAACTTCTGCGCCCTCAAGACTCGTTCTTCAGTGCTGTTAGAGATTTCTCAGATAAGAAGGCTTTTGATTTATTTGCTGCTCCATAACTTTGAAGATCTTTTCAAGAAAATCAAAAGGCCTATTCAGATCAGGTTTGCCGAGTTTCCTTTCTTCCAAATCTTTGAAGATCCAAGCTTTTGTTCTCAAGGAAGAAGAAGACTCGGTTTTTCCAAGATCTGAAGTTAATCTCTATTGAGATTTAATAGAAGTATTTTATTTCAAACTCTATTTGATTCCTGTAGGAGATTTTTCTCCGAGTTATTTTGTAGGAGTTTGTTGGAACCTTAGGTTTGATTTGAGTTAGGATCAACATCTAATCTCTAAAGTTCATCTATCTGATAACTTAAATCACATTATCCTAAAGAAAACATAAATTAAATATAATGGGATCAAATCGGAGAAGAAAAGTTAAAATTATCATAAGTCTTCTGCGCTCGACGAACTGCTACCGGCGTTCGACGATCAGCGCTCAGCGCTCGACGCTTTCTCTAAATCTCAGCGCTCGACGCAATCATCAAGGCTCAGCAGGTCGACGAGATAAATCAAGATCGACGAAATCTATTCAGATCAAATCAAGTATATTTTATATACAGAGAATTGCTTAGCACATCAAAAGATAAGCCCAGCTCGACGAAAGCAAAGCTGAGTTCGACGAAATTTTATATGCCTCTGTCAGTTCGACTAAAATATGATTTATGCTGACAGCTCTCTTATATATTATGCAATATCTTTTGCTAATCTAGCCGTTGCAGCATTAAAGATCATAGCCGTTTCTGTTGTGTCAAATCGACAAACTTATCTTCCCAAGGAATGAAATTAAAGAGACTTTATCTCTTTCCATTTTTCCCAGGCAAGAATTCAAAAGTACTTCTCAGATTATAAATACTAAAGAGAAGGAAAGAAACATGGACATATACAGAGATAAAAAAGACGACACACAAAAATATAGCACATTCTTGGTTGCTAACATCTTCCTGCAGATTAAAAACATCCTGAGACACAAATCACAACTACTTGCTCAGGATTATCATTCCAACAGAGGAAAGAAGTGTTTGAAAGGAGAGACCTCCAGAACTGTCAACAATCTATATCAGACAGGGGGAGCTCTTCTATATCAGATCCATTCAACACCACATCTGGATCTTCAAGAGTCTTCTTATACAGAGAAGAACATTACAATTTCTATTTTATTTTATTTCCTTACCCCTATCCTGTACAGGGTTATAACTCCCTTCAAAAGTTAATCTTGGTGATAGGGCACCTTAGCAAAAACCTGCATCTTGGTTAGAGCACCTTATCAAAAACTCACTTGGTGTGAGGGCACCTTATCAACAACCTCCTAGTGGATTCCTACCAGTGGGTAGAAGAGTAGATGTACCCAGTTGAGGGGAACTACTATATTTCTTTATGTCATCTGGATTGTTTTGGTTTGTTCACTGTTTTATGTTTTTACTTGTGATGTGCACTCTCACTGCTTGTGTTAATTACTCATACAGAAAACACATATAAATATACATATCATTTATTTTGAAACCAAAACTTAATCAAGATTATTTAATAAGATAAATAAGAACTAAACCTCCCTTTCAATTGGTATCAGAGGAGTTGATTTTTTTCACACAGGCTAACACCTGAAATCACAAAGATCACATAGTTCTTAAATTTGTTCCAAAAGTTTTTCAAAATGACACAAAACTTTTTATTTTCAGATCCACCTGTTTGTAATCTAGATAGATTTACTTTATGGCAAGTTAGAATCAAACTATATATGAATGCCATAGATGAAGAAATTTACAAATCTATTTTGATAGGACCTGTTTATGTTGGCGCTGATATATCTTCTTCAAAGAAAACTACCACTGATGCAGAGGCAAAAGCTATGCAGATCTTGACTCAATCAGTGTCAAAAGACACTCTTCAAAGAGTTGAAGACTGCACTTCTGCAAGAGGAATCTGGAACTCCCTCTCTAGAATGGTAAATGAACCTTCTTCCATCTCTTCAACTGATTGTATTTTTGATGCAGAACCATCAACAAACCTAAGTGAAGAAGAAGAGGAAGAAGAACTCAGAGCTAGAGCTTTCTGCATGATGGCCATAAATGAGTCATATCAAAATCCAGATGCAGAAGTAGAATTAGGAAAGGTAAATAAGGTAAAATCAAATCACAACTCTACCTCTAAAACTGTTTTTAAAATAACTCTCACAGATTCAATAACAATAGATAAAGAAATTAAAAGGAAGTTAACAAACATAAATTATTCAACCTCTGAAAATAATAAAACTGAAGAAAAATCAAAGGCACAAAATAGATCAATTAAGGATAAATTGCTTAATGATTGTCAAGAAAACTTTAAAATAATTTCAAACATATATTTTAATGACTACAAAAGAAAACTTTCAATTAGCATTAAAAATCAGATTTTAAAATTCTTAAAACATATATTTCTAATAGAATTTTCAAAAGGTATTAAAAAGTTTTTCTCCATTAAACTCCATTCCAATTCTAAAACAACAAATCTAAAATTTACATGGATTGTTTCCATTATAAAAACAATGTTAAAGACAACTTTGTATTCTTACAGACTTCTCTAAGTCAGTTTGAGCATTCTACTGTAGCTGCACTGATCAGAAATGATCATAGCACTGAGTGTGAGTCTCTTCTGATAAGGGAATTCTATGAGAAAGAAAATGTCTGACATCTCTTAAAATTCATTAACAGCTGTAGCAATTCACATATTAAAACTTTCTAGGATAATAAAGTTACCCAAGTGAGAGAGAAAATGAGAAGCTCAAAACCCCAAATAAGATTTAATCTCTCTAATTACAAAGGTTGGTGCAATTGAAAATTTTAATTCAGATCTTAAGAAATTAAAATCTAGGAAAGCAGAGTGGCTCAAATAATTTTAAAAGGATAAAAAATTATTAAAGCCCAAGTGAGAGAGAAAATGAGAAATTCAGAGAAACCAAGTGAGAGAGAAAAGGAGAATATAAAAATTAAAACTGTCGGCATCCTACACCAAATAGGGGGAGACCACCAGGCCACTAGTTTTAATTTGATTTAGGATCCCAACTCAAATAGGGGGAGATTGTTGGAACCTTAGGTTTGATTTGAGTTAGGATCAACATCTAATCTCTAAAGTTCATCTATCTGATAACTTAAATCACATTATCCTAAAGAAAACATAAATTAAATATAATGGGATCGAATCGGAGAAGAAAAGTTAAAATTATCATAAGTCTTCTGCGCTCGACGAACTGCTACCGGCGTTCGACGATCAGCGCTCAGCGCTCGACGCTTTCTCTAAATCTCAGCGCTCGACGCAATCATCAAGGCTCAGCAGGTCGACGAGATAAATCAAGATCGACGAAATCTATTCAGATCAAATCAAGTATATTTTATATACAGAGAATTGCTTAGCACATCAAAAGATAAGCCCAGCTCGACGAAAGCAAAGCTGAGTTCGACGAAATTTTATATGCCTCTGTCAGTTCGACTAAAATATGATTTATGCTGACAGCTCTCTTATATATTTTGCAATATCTTTTGCTAATCTAGCCGTTGCAGCATTAAAGATCATAGCCGTTTTTGTTGTGTCAAATCGGCAAACTTATCTTCCCAAGGAATGAAATTAAAGAGACTTTATCTCTTTCCATTTTTCCCAGGCAAGAATTCAAAAGTACTTCTCAGATTATAAATACTAAAGAGAAGGAAAGAAACATGGACATATACAGAGATAAAAAAGACGACACACAAAAATATAGCACATTCTTGGTTGCTAACATCTTCCTGCATATTAAAAACATCCTGAGACACAAATCACAACTACTTGCTCAGGATTATCATTCCAATAGAGAAAAGAAGTGTTTGAAAGGAGAGACCTCCAGAACTGTCAACAATCTATATCAGACAGGGGGAGCTCTTCTATATCAGATCCATTCAACACCACATCTGGATCTTCAAGAGTCTTCTTATACAGAGAAGAACATTACAATTTCTGTTTTATTTTATTTCCTTACCCCTATCCTGTACAGGGTTATAACTCCCTTCAAAAGTTAATCTTGGTGACAGGGCACCTTAGCAAAAACCTGCATCTTGGTTAGAGCACCTTATCAAAAACTCACTTGGTGTGAGGGCACCTTATCAACAACCTCCTAGTGGATTCCTACCAGTGGGTAGAAGAGTAGATGTACCCAGTTGAGGGGAACTACTATATTTCTTTGTGTCATCTGGATTGTTTTGGTTTGTTCACTGTTTTATGTTTTTACTTGTGATGTGCACTCTCACTGCTTGTGTTAATTACTCATACAGAAAACACATATAAATATACATATCATTTATTTTGAAACCAAAACTTAATCAAGATTATTTAATAAGATAAATAAGAACTAAACCTCCCTTTCAGAGTTGTTTACTCCGAGTTTTAGGAGTTGTTCTCCGAGTTTGTAGGAGTCGTTGTCTCCGAGTGTAGGATTTGTTGATAAATCCGAGTTTTGGTGAAGTTGCCGACGCTAGCCCGAAGTGCTAGATAGGCAAAGCGGGAGATAGGAGTGCCCACCTTGGGGAACCTCTATAAATCTTGTGTCTCTGTGCTGTGATTTTTCTTGTTGTGTGTGTGCTTAATTTTTATTCCGCAATAGCAGTAGAGATCACCTATTCACCCCCCTTTAGGTGATTTAGGTAGACAATGATTTCTTTCAATTGGTATCAAAGCGAGGTTATCTTTAAGAGGTTAACACCTAGATTAAAGATCCCTCTTCGTTGTCAAGATCTCTCTCTATGGATAGAGACATGGAAAGGTTTTCCTCCAAGCTCCCAGTTTGCTCTAAGGAAAATTTCCCCATGTGGAAAGAAAGAGTTATTTTCTACATGGAAGCGAATGATCCCCGTATCTCCCAGATAGTTAAGGAAGGTCCCGTCATTCCTACAGTTGCTTCTACCATTGATCCCACCAAAAAGGTACCAAAGAAACTAATGGATATGACAAAGGATGAAATTGCACTTGTCACTCTGGATAAGAAAGCGAAGCACCTCATAGCAGGTGCAGTTGATGATTCTATGCTACAAAATCTGATTCACTGCAAGTCTGCAAAAGAAATGTGGGATTCTATTGTGGTTTTGATGGAAGGTACTAAAGAAGTTCGAGATGACAGGAAGTCTTTGCTGAACCAAGAATATGAAGCCTTCAAGCAACAAGGCAAAGACACAATTTCTGACACCTACGAGAAATTCTTCAAGATTGTAAATGGTTTGAGAAACTATGGAGGGGAATTCACCATGGGTGAACTAAACGATAAATTCCTTAGATCCCTGTCTAAGGAATGGGACCCCAAAGTGATAGCTATCAGAGAGTATGGTAAGTTGGCTACTACGGAGCCACAAATTCTATATGGGAAGCTGCTTTCCCATGAGCTGAAGTTGAATATCAGGAAGTCAGAAGAGGAAAGCAGTAGGAGCTCTGGCAAGGAAAAGCCCATTGCTCTAAAGGCTGAAAGCTCCCGGAGAAGCATGGCCCTGTCCCCTGTGAGGGATGAATCTTCTAAGGATAAAGCTGAAAACACTTCTGAAGAATCAGAACTATCTGAAGGAGAATTCTCCCTCCTCTCCAAGCAATTCAAAAAGTTGCTTAACAAGAGGAGACAAACGAGAAAAGGCTCATCTTCCTCAAGAGATCACAGGAGATCACACCATGACAGAAACGACAAGTATGGTTCTAAACCGAACAAACATGATTATACTGAACCTGTTTGTTATTGTTGTAAAAATCCAGGGCACAGAATAGCTGATTGCCCACACAAGAAGAAGGAATCTTCAAGAAAAGAAGAAAAGAAGTCCTTCAAAGGAAAGAAGAAAGAGGAGAAGAGTTTTGTTGCCAAGAAGTCCAAGACTCTGAGTGATAGTGACTCAAATGAGTCTAACTCAGATGAAGAGGCATTCTTTGGACTAATGGCCATGTCAGATGATGACAAAGATATTGTTCCTTTCACCGGTCAGGTATTATCTTCTACACCTCTTTCATGTTCAGAAACGGCATCTGATGCTAATGAAAGCTACTATTCGGAAGAGGATTCTGAATTGACTGCTAAGTATGAGGAAATGTTGAAGGGGTTTAATCAGTGTCGAAAGCTTGTTAAAACTCAATCAAAGGAGATTCAATCCCTAAAGGATCAAGAATCAAACCTGAGAAAGAACATTGAAGAATCTAACCTACTCAGGGAAGAAATCTTATCCTTGAAGATTGCTCTCTCCGAGGCCACTTCAGCAGGCATTCAGAAGAGTGAAATTATCAATGATTTGATGAAACAGCTTGAGAAAGAAAAGAAGATCACAATGAACTTCTCTAAGCCCAAGACAGTTTTGCCTATCATAGACACTTTCACTGCTGGTTCTGGTAGTAGTGGTTTGGGCCATGTTGCCGAAAAGAGCCTAAGTAAGTCAGCCAAAAGAAGAGCTGCTAAAGCAAAGGGTAAAGGTCCACAGTGTGCTCCAAATTTCAAGAAGGTGATTTTTCCTATGAACACCTATGATTTTGAGAGCATGTATGGTCACTTCAGCAGACCAACCCATGTTGAGCCTGCCAAGGTGAACTAAGTGTGGACCAGACCCAGAAACTTTGGATCTAGCTCCCTCAAGGCTCCTTATGAGGAATTTCAATTGAAGCATCATGGACCATTCGTTCATGGATCAAATGCTAAGAAGGCACCGCAGGTCAAGCCTATTGTGCCTAAGAATTGTGTATGTTGCACCAACGAGGCTTCTACCTCCAAGGTTGCTCCTCCTGCAAAGCCACTCGTTCAAAAGGCCCAGCAGAACACAAAGAGGAGATACAATAGATTTGAATGCTGGTGCTGTGGCAAAATTGGTCATTTCGCCATAGATTGTTGGTTCAATCATACCGTGCCAAGAACTCCACGAGTTAACAGTGCAAGACCGACCACTTGCAAAGTTAATGTTACAAGTGGTGTTCCACTAACAAGGAACCAAGGGCCCAAAAATGTTTGGGTTCCTAAGGGGTATTAATCATGTTTGCAGGAATGTCCAAAGGCCAACGAAATTCCCATCTGGTATTTGGACAGTGGTTGCTCTCGGCATATGACCGGGAGAAGAAGATTACTTCAGGATTATGTTCCAGTTGAGAACGGGCCTAAAGTAAAGTTTGGCGGATCTGAACGAGGTATTATTATTGGTTATGGTTCAATAACCAACGACTCAGTCGTTTTCACACGTGTAGCTCATGTGAAAGGATTGAAATACAATCTGATTAGCATAAGCCAACTGTGTGACAAAGGCTGTACCGTTGAGTTCTTTAGAGATAGATGCCTGATAAAGATGTCCGTGTCTGCGGAAACTATTTTAACAGGCTCTAGGAGTAGTGGTATTTACTGTTTAGATTTTATATGCTTACAGTCTTCTACCCCAGTGTGTTTTGTTGCCAAAGATAGTGCATCTCTTTGTGACCAATGACACAAGAGATTAGCACATATTAATTTCAAAACTATATCTATGTTATTTTCTCACAACTTGGTAAGGGATGCCCCCAAAGTTAAATGCATTAAAGAAAGCCCTTGTCATGCTTGCCAAATGGGTAAGCAAACAAAGGCTAGCTTTAAGAGCATAATTGACAATAATTCTACCAGATGTCTTCATCTGCTGCATATGGATTTATTTGGTCCAATGTCAGTTAGAAGCTTAGGTGGGAAAGCTTACACCTTGGTTATTGTTGATGATTATTCCTGGTTTGCATGGGTGTTCTTTCTAAAACGTAAGTCAGAAACCTTCGGCATATTCACTAATTTTGTCAAGCTTATTCAGAATGAACTTGACTGTTCAGTGGTCAAAATTAGAAGTGACCATGGAACAAAATTTCAGCCTGGGGCCATGACAGAGTTTTGTGAAAGTCAAGGTATCTCCCATGAGTTTTCCTCTCCTCGTACTCCACAGCAAAATGGAGTAGCCGAGAGAAAGAATAGAACCCTCATAGAAGCTGGCAGGTCTATGTTGAGTGATTCTGCTCTTCCAGAATATTTCTGGGCAGAAGCTATCAACACAGCCTGCCATGTGCAAAACAGAGCACTCATCAATAAGAACCATCGTAAGACCCCATATGAGATTCTAAAGGGCAGAAAACCAAAGATTTCATATTTTAGAATTTTTGGTAGTAAATGCTATGTACTTAACAATGGGAAGCATCCTACAACCAAGTTTAGTGAAAAATGTTTTGAAGGTATTTTCGTAGGATATAGTAGCCATAGTAAGGCATATAGGATTTTCACTAAGAAAACTCTGGTGGTAGAGGAAACAGTCCATGTTGTATTTGATGAGACGAGCCTGCTGCATAGCAACTCGTCTAGTGTGTTCATTGAAGATGCAGGTGAAAAGCTAAAGGAACTCTCTATGCAAGATGGAGTAAAAACCATAGATGATGCTCCAAAATTGGCAGAAGAGATCTCGGATCACTCTGAAGATGAACAAGAAGTTCATGAAGAAGAAGATATTCCAGAGGTGGCTGAACCTCAAGTTGCTCCTGAAAATGCAAATAACTTGGGAGTCAGATATTCAAGAGATCATCCAGCTGATCAGATTATCGGAGATCCTTCAAGCAGAGTTCTAACGAGAAGAGGTACAACTAACGAAGTTTTACATTTAAGTTTTCTTTCACAGATTGAGCTGAAGAAGTTTGAAGAAGCAAACACCGATCCATCTTGGATCCTTGCTATGCAAGAAGAGCTCAACCAATTCAAGAGATGTAAAGTTTTGAAGTTAGTACCAAGACCCAAAGAACAAAATGTAATTGGAACCAAATGGGTCTACCGGAACAAGCTTGATGAAAAGGGCATCATTACAAAGAACAAAGCAAGACTGGTTGCACAAGGATACAAGCAAGAAGAAGGGATTGATTTTGATCAGACCTTTGCACCAGTAGCAAGACTTGAAGCCATCAGATTATTTCTGGCATATGCTGCATATAAGGGCTTTAAGGTTTTCCAGATGGATGTGAAGTCAGCCTTCCTGAACGGAGACCTTAAAGAAGAAGTATATGTAGCTCAGCCTCCAGGTTTTGTAGATTCTAACTTTCCTGATCATGTATATTATTTACATAAAGCTTTGTATGGTCTCAAACAGGCACCCCGAGCCTGGTATGAGACATTGTCTCGGTTCCTTCTTGAGAACAAATTCACAAGAGGAACAATAGATAAGACATTGTTTCTTAGGGAAGTAAAAGGCGAGATTTTGCTAGTGCAAATCTATGTCGATGATATTATATTTGGTTCTACAGATGACAAACTTTGCAAAAAGTTTTCTAACTTGATGCAAGGTAAGTTTGAAATGAGCAGCATGGGAGAGCTGAAATATTTCTTAGGACTCCAGGTGCACCAATCTGAAGATGGAATTTTCATATCTCAGACGAAGTTCACCAAAGAGCTCCTCAAGAAATTTGGAATGGAGAGTGCAACCTCTATGAGGACTCCAATGGGCTTAAGTATGTCTCTGGACAAGGATGAGAAAGGGAAACCTTTAGATGAAACCAAGTACAGAAGCGCTCTACCTTACTGCCAGTAGGCCCGATATAATGTTTTCAACATGTATTTGTGCCAGGTATCAGGTGAACTGTAAGGAATCTCATTATGCCGCTGCAAAGAGGATTTTGAGATACCTTAAGGGTACACCAAATCTCGATTTATGGTACCCGAGAAGCAATGATTTTGAACTAATTGGTTTTTCAGATGCTGATTTTGCAGGTAGCAAAGATGATAGAAAGAGTACTTCAGGAACTTGCCAATTCTTGGGAAAAGGCTTGTGTCATGGAGTAGCAAGAAGCAAAATTGTGTTGCAATATCAACTGCTGAATCAGAGTATATCTCTGCCGGCAGTTGCTATGCACAACTTTTGTGGATAAAGAATCAACTTGAGGACTATAATTTAAAGCTCACAGAAATCCCCATGTTCTATGACTCCTCAAGTGCTATTGCCATAGCAAATAATCCAGTCTCTCATAGCAGAACGAAGCACCTCGAGCTTCGCTACCACTTCATCCGGGAACATGTTGAGAGTAAGGATATTAATTTGTTATATGTTAATACTGACAAACAAATTGCAGATATTTTTACGAAGCCTCTGGACGAGACCAAGTTCAATTTCTTCAAAATGGAACTTGGAATGCTTAACAAGGAATCATGAGGACAAGAATATTGGAATTTCACGAAATTACATGGGATTTCACTGGATAAACCATAAATTTCATGAAGTTTAACGGGATTTCACATGTCAAAATATCTCTCTTCTCGGACACATCTCTCGTGAACCCTTATTATTAAATACAATTTATTGGATCCGAAGAGCCATCCGTGAAATCAGGTACACGCCTAAATTTATTTTATATATATATAAAAACAAAGAGAACACGTGATTCCACGCACTCTTCCGTGAAACCCTTCCCGTCTCTCCGTCTCCCTCGATTCTTCCGTAAAACACTGTTTCTCTTCCCCAATTTCGTCAAGCTCGATGGCGCCCAAAGCCGCTGGAGGTCTGCATTCAGGTGGAGTGCTGGTGCGAGGTAGCTTTCGAACTGCTTCAGATGAGTTCAGAAACATTATTTTGATGCTTGATGTCGCCGGGCTCAGTTATGTCTTGGAAGAGCTGGCTAAAATTCTCGAACAAGATGTTCTTGAGTTCTTCAGAAATGCAAAAATCTCTGGTCAAGGCAAGAAGATAAAGAGCAGCATCAGGTCTTGTAAAATAGTTTTGAAGCTAGTGGCATCAACAGGATTTTGAGGATGCCTGAAGTCGAATCAGAAGAAGTTTTTGTTGAAGATTTTCTCCAGGCCAAAAGATTCTGTGGCATTCTTGATGAAGGTTCAAAGATAAGAAGAAAATTCATGAATGAAGGAGGTAAGCTTCTGTGTGATATTTTAGGAAAAGTCTTATTGTGCAAGGTAGGTTCACATGACTACCTATCTGAAGAAGCCTTTAAGATTCACACAGCTATTATTTGTAGAAAGAATTTTAATTTTGGTGAAGTTCTTTTTGAGAAAATTAAAGACAGCTTTCATGCCCCAAATTTTGGAAGAATTATTAGTTTGTTGCTGAATGGTAGTAATCCAGATTTTTTCAATCTTGGAAGAGGTATACCCATCCATCACACTAAGAAAATCAACTCCTCTATTTTCTCCAAATGGGAAAGGGTCATTCCAAAGGGTGGAGTCAAGATTGTTGTTAGTGCTGATGAGGACCCTGTGCAGAATGAGAATAGGACTCATGAAGAAGGTCAACCCTCAAGGGGTAGTGGACCCATCACAACTCCTGAACAAGGCAGAGGTGAACATGTTGAGGGGGAGCTTCCAACCCCAAGAGACATTGCTGAAAGTAGTGCTGCTTCAAAGGAAATTCCTCCCAGTGAAATTGATCCAGTTCATCCTGATCCAGTGTATGTTGATCCAGTCAGTCCTGCTGTTCCTGATACTGTTCCTGACCTAGAAGGTCAAGGGAAATCTGCTGCTGAAGATGAAGCTGCTATGTTAGAAGACTCAAGAAGATCCCCTGCAGAGTTTGCTTATAATTCAGAACATAGTGAAGACTTGGCAGATCCTGAATCTGTTCCTTCTGAGAAATCAGATTCTTTGGAGATGGGCAGTTTTAGTGCTCAGTTGGAGCTAGCAAAGAAGATGTCTTTGACTGAGGGGGAGTGAAATATCTAGTTGCCAACCAAAATCACATAGAGGGGGGTGAATAGGTGATAACTGCAACTTTTGCGGAATTGAAATTCTTGAAAATAAGGAACGCACAAAATGCAAACCACAACCACAGACGACACAAGAAATTTATAGTGGTTCCCCGATCTTGGGTACTCCACTTGCCGGCCTCGCCAATCTAGCTCCACAGCTAGACTTGACTACTTCACTAAAACTCGGATCAAGAACGATCCTACAATTCTCAGAGTCAAAACTCTTACAACTCGGAGACCAATCTCCTACCAACTCAGAGAGAACACCTCTCCTACAACTCGGAGAACACCTCTCCTACAACTCGGAGAACAATCTCTCCTACAATCAAATATAAAATTGATATAGAAATTATACTTAACAAATCACAGATAGATCTGAAAACTTTGATGAAGATCTTCTTTCTTCTTGCGACAGAAATGACTTAGGCTTGATGTAGAAGACGAAGAATTGAATCGGCACAAATCAGATCTTCTAAGGTCTTGATCAATCCGATAGAATCAGAACGTGTAAGGCAATGATCGATTGACCTTTCTCTTCCACTTGGAGACGAATTCAGATAACTCACGATCGAACTCCAATGATGGCGATGCGCGGCACTGACGACGATCTTGGATCAGATTAGGGTTAGGAGAATATGAACTCTGATCTTGTGATTCTCAAAAAAAAACTGAATAATAATATCAATCATAAGGAGCAATCATTATATAGAAGACATCCTAACGATTCAACCTTAAGACGAGGAAATACGTCACGTCAATTTGACGGAAAAGACTTGACGTCAAAACAGGAAAACAAAGTTTTCGAGAAATGATAGGACTAGACTTCTCGAGAATTTCAAGACTTCCCGAGAGAAATGACTAGTTCTCGAAAAACAGCTTTAGAAAGAAAAGATCAAAGATATATGACAGGACTTCTCGAGAGAAAAAGGACTTCTCGAGAACAAGGGAAACTTCTCGAAAACTTCAGAACAATTTCGAGAACAACCTTCAGAGATAAAGGCTTTTCGAAAGAACCAAAGACTTCTCGAAAACAAAAGTACTTCTCGAGAGATAAAAGACTTCTCGAGAGCTGAGCTGAGACAGACTTCTCGAAAACAACTAGAAAAGAACTTTTCACGAAAACAAAGAAGACTTTTCGAGAGAACAAAGATATCTCGAGAAATACAAGAAACTACTCGAAAAATTTCAACAATTTCTCGAGAGATATCTAAAACAACTCTTCTCGAAAATCCATAAGGACTTTTCGAAATCACTGAAAGACTTCTCGGAAAATATCCTTACTTCTCGAAAAGTTTACTTAAAGAATTTTCTCCTTTGTCTTCAGACCAATGCTGCACACCTTAGCTTTGAACCTTTAAAAGTCTTGATCATAAAGTGTATCCCAATTGAGAGACCACACATGAGCCAACCCCATACCTCACACAATGAAGAATTACATTGCATGAGACTGTGCTTATTGACCCATTGTGACCTGACATTGGTCTACACTTAGCAGAGTGAACCTGCAAGAGCATTACTAGAAAAGCATATCAAATACACAAACAATTCAATCTTGGTTCAAAGTTGACTTTCTACAAATCAAGGCTATTGTGGATACAATACCCAACAGGGAGAAAGAACAGGAAGACACATTTATGGGTGAATCTGCAGTCCCTCCTGTGCTGCTCTTGCCCCCTCCAGAAAGTACTTTGAGACAATCTCCACTAGCAACAGTGCTTGATAAGCAAGCACAGTCTACAAGTTTTGTAGCTGATATAGTCTCTCCTGAGGATTTTGAAACTGGAGAGAGCTCTCAATCTTCTTTGCTCAAGTCAATTTCAACTTTGCTGCAAGCTCAAACAGAGCATTTTGATCAGTCCATCAAATCAGTCTATCAGAAAATAGATAAAGTTGATAGTGCTTTGAGGCAGGAAATGGCTGAGATAAGACATGAAATGAGAAAATTCAAGAGTGATCAAGAAGCCTAGATGACAAAAGCAGGAAAAGCTTTGGACCACACCAATAAAGGAGTTGGACATGCTCTAAAGAACTTGCATCAGGTTGCTGAAGATGTCCTTCATCTGAATACTGCTCAAACAGCTCTCAGAGCTTCTCATGATCAAGGACTTACTTTTCTGGATGATCAAGTTGAAAGACAACTGGCCAAACTCTATACCCTCCTACATGAAGATGTCATAAAGGGGGAGTAGAGTATTGTGTCTAAAATAGAAGAAAGTGCTGGTAGAGTGAATGATTTGGATAGAAATGTATTTTCCAAGATGCAAGAGCTTAAGGAGAACATATTACAAAATGTTGTAGATGTAAATTGGTACACTCATGAATCTACAAGTTGGATGTTCAAGGAGGTTGCAGGTGTGCTTGGATTCTCTGTTATGAATAAAGAGTCAGATGTTCCCTCTTCCAGTGCTCCACCTCCAAGTTTTTCTCAAATTCCTGTTGAGGATTCTGATTTTGCTGAAGCAGATATTCTAGTCTCTACCTACCAAGAGTTCTGGGATGATCCAGTGCTTGAAAGCTCCAAACCTCCTGAATCTTCTGAAAAATCTTTGAAAAGGAAGATCTTTGGTGATAAACCTTCTGCAAAAAGGTCTAATCCTCACAAGAAGATCAGAGAATTTTATGATGGGCCTCCTCCAAGAAATTTCCAAGAAAGCTGGAGTCCCTCTTCAAAGGATATCATTCTTACATCTTTCAACCTAGTCAGTAAGCAAAATGAAAGTGTCAATAAACATTACAGTCAGGAGGAATGGGATAAGTTCAAGAAAAGGACAACTGAAAGAAGAATTCATTTCAAGACAGGTGGATCTAAAGAGACTGATCCTGATAGATATTGGCCTAAGCCAAAGGCATTCTTTGAGAGAATGGAATCTGAACAGAAGAAGAGAGCTGAGGCAGTGGAAAGAATTTTTGGACAACAGAAAGGCAAGGATAAAGCATGAGCTGAGCTGCTCTGGAATCATGCTGTTTTTCTTTGTTTATATATATATTTTTGTGTTTGGATAAACATTGATTCTCTCTTTAATTATTACTGCCTGGTTGTGCTGTTTTTATTCAATTATACTTTCTGTGCAATTCAACTTAGTGCATAGTGTTATGACATCTTCAAATAGGGGTAGATTGTTGGGTATTGTATCCACAATCACCTGGATTTGAAGGTGTCCCCTAGTGAACTAAATTGAATTGAGTATGTATTTGATGAACTCTCTTTAGATGTGTTATGATAGTTCATAATGCTAAGTGCACACCAAAGTCAGGTTGCAATGGATCACCAAACACAGTTCTAGACAATGTAATCCCTCATTGTATAGAACAAAGTGTTGGTCCATGTGTAATCTCTCTTTTGGGATGCACTTCATATTCTCATAACTGAAGGCTTTCAAGTTTGAGGAGTGGAGCAGGTTTTCAGAAGAAAATGAATTTTTGCTAAGTCAATTCGTCGAGATGTCACGTGAAGTCCCGATGACTCCCGACGAATCCTGACAGAAGCCAAAATTCCTAGTTTAAAGAAGAAAGTCCTGCGGCCAAGTCCATTCGTTGAATGTTCTCGTGAACTCCCGACGAATATCAACGAATGCTGACAAAAGTCAAAAAGGCAGCTTTGTAAAGGAAATTGTGCGGCTAAGTCAATTCATCGAAAGTTCTCGAGAACTCCCAACGAATTCCGACGAATGAAAACAGAGATGGTTTTCAAGCCTTTGATCAGTCTTTTTATTGGCTAAGTCAATTCGTCGAGTGTTCATGTGAAGTCTCGACGAATGACGGACAGACGGATTTCAAAAATATGTTTTGTTTTTGAAAATTAGGGTTGGCCGCCATGTGCAGCACACGTGTCGATCATTCCTTGTCTGTCGCCCTAGCCGCTGGAGTTATTCTTATAAATAGTCTTTTATTTTTAGGGCAAACACAACATTTATTATTCAACCCGATAGAAAGAGAAGAACCCAGCCGTCTTCCTCCTTGCTCGCTGAACAAGTTTTTCTGAGATCTAACTTCTGCGCCCTCAAGACTCATTCTTCAGTTCTGTTAGAGATTTCTCAGATAAGAAGGCTTTTGATTTATTTGCTGCTCCATAATTTTGAAGATCTTTTCAAGAAAATCAAAAGGCCTATTCAGATCAGGTTTGCCGAGTTTCCTTTCTTCCAAATCTTTGAAGATCCAAGCTTTCGTTCTCAAGGAAGAAGAAGACTCGATTTTTCCAAGATCTGAAGTTAATCTCTGTTGAGATTTAATAGAAGTATTTTATTTCAAACTCTTTTTGATTCCTGTAGGAGATTTTTCTCCGATTTATTTTGTAGGAGTTGTTTACTCCGAGTTGTAGGAGTTGTTCTCCGAGTTTGTAGGAGCCGTTGTCTCCGAGTGTAGGATTTGTTGATAAATCCAAGTTTTGGTGAAGTTGTTGACGCTAGCCCGAAGTGCTAGATAGGCGAAGCGGGAGAGAGGAGTACCCACCTTGGGGAACCTCTATAAATCTTGTGTCTCTGTGCTGTGATTTTTCTTGTTGTGTGTGTACTTAATTTTTATTCCGCAATAGCAGTAGAGATCACCTATTCACCCCCCTTTAGGTGATTTAGGTAGACAATGATTTCTTTCAATACTTAAGAATGACGCATTAATGGCAATTGAAAGGGTACACTCATCCTTGTCTCCCCAAAAGCCAACACGATGTATTTGAGTACCAAAATGAACCTTCTCACTTGGTCCTCTTTGGATACCTAAATCTTTTATTCATTAGTATCCAAAATTTGCATGAAGTAGAAATAAATTAAAAATGAAATACCAATACTCTACTTCATGATATGCTTAATTTCTTTTCTATTTTTATTTGATTTTTTTGTCTTTTTTGAGTCAATATGCTATGGTCACGTTATATAGCTTGTGATACGCCTTTCATAATTTAAGCTTAAATTCTTTAATAAATCAAATCAAATGAAATTGAATAAATAATCATATCATTTTCAAAGTGACCTATCAACACTTTTTGTTCTCATCTATTTTAAATCCATTATTTATAAATGATTTATAACATGAATACTAAATTTATTATGTTATATTATCAAAACTAATATTTTTAAAATTGGATTTAAATATGCTATTTAGGGGTCTTTGGCTAAAAAATAAAATACACAATTTTTTGTTTATTTGTTTGATTTCATTGCTGCATTTGATAGCCCATATCATATAAAATCATATTCAAGAGAAATTAGAATTGAAAAAATCTCAAAACACATGTTTTTAGATGAAATATCGAACCTCTGTTTGTTATTGCATGGCGCTACTCTATCGCCGACGATATTTATATTTTCTGAAAAATTCCCGATTTTCTCAAAAATTACTTCTTTCTGAAAATTATATTACTACTTTAATTATCATTCTCTTCTACTTCAGAAAACCTTGTATATGTTTTGGTCATTTAAAAAAAAATCAAAAATAAAGAAAAAATGCAAAAAATCATTCCAAATGACCAATAACATCTTCACAATTAATCCTTCACTATAAATAATTAAAATAAATATGAATAATTTATCATATGATGAAGTTAAAGATAATTGATTTATCTCAAGGTTTAAATTTTCAAATCATCATAAGAATTAATGTTCTTATACAAATTCTCATAAGTAACACAATTGGAATCAATTCCATTGTTTTCATAACTTGCTTTACGTATGAATTATGTCTTGTGTTTGTATGTATCTCATTCTTGTCTAAACCTTAGAATCAACCTTATACTTATTGAAAATAACTCACAAAGCTAAATTACGTCACTCTAGGTCTATGAACATTTAAATTGAAACTCCATGTTGAATATATGCAAATCAATTATATATTTGTAATCTTTACATAACATTGCACCTTGTTACCATAACTTTTCATTCTAGCATCATCTCTTACTATAAGTAGAAATTAATGTCTATGCTAGTTATACCATGCCATGCTATGTTAAAGTAAAATAGAATAATAAAATTTGAAAGTCATGAAAATTATTTTGGCTTTAAACCAACTATCCTCATTTCAAAAATTCTTAAAAATAAAGTCATAGTTTATAAATTGGTATTTTAGACTAAATGCTTAGTATGTTCATGATCATTCGACCACATTATGTGTCTCACAATAGCGAGGGCGTAGGATTGTGTGCATTAGAGACTTAAGCTCTAAGTCATGTTTTGTCCTTAATCGGGGAGGGTTCTAGTGGGGCCTTGCGAGGCACTGGAGGGAAAGAGTGCTAGGTTGAGCGTCATCTTTTGTATGCATATGAGATTGACACCCCAACTTACGACATGTGTGCAACTCCTCATGCCCATCCGTCACTTAGTACGGGGCTAGAGTGTAGATATGTAGTTATGGTATCTTGATCTTAGACTTACTCATATTATATACATTGCATGAATACTATTTCACTCTTTATGATCATTTCACTCATGCATATTTTATTCAAACATGCTATCTTATATTTTTCATACTATATACTCTTTGGACTTTCATGATTTTGAAAAACATAATTATTTTGACACCTTAAGCTAAAAAGCTTTTATCCGTATCTTTTACACTATTATTAAAAACTCTTTGCGATACTTAGTGTCTCTTATCTTTGAAAATAAGAATCAAGAAAAATCAGAACGAAAAATGATCAAATATCATGTTTTCTAAGCAAAATACCAAATCTCTTTTGCTAGCGCCACGCGTTAGTCCTAGCGTTGGCGATAGCATAAAATCAATTTTTTTCTCCTATTTGCATTTTTTTCTCTGACATAGATGATTATTATACTAATATGCTCTTAATATACTTCTATGTTTTCTAGAAAACTATATATTTTAAAATATTTAAAAATCCAATACAAAATTACAAAACAATTTCAAAGAACAAAAATATGCTTATCTTATTGTTTCCTTATGTGTGCATATTATTTTGTATTTTTTTATAAGAAAATCAAAAATTATAAAAACTGATTGCTATTCAATGAAATGTTTCAAGGGTGATTATGTTTATCTTTTCAAGATTAAATTACAATGTTAAATTCTAATTTCAAGTATCTTAAAAATATTATTTTGTGTCATGCCTTGAAAATTTCTTGTAATGTGCAATGAAATTGATTCTAGAAATCATATGTATGATTGCTTAGCATGCATCTAAGTATGAGTAATGTTGTATATTTGATAATGATTTACTCACTCACATCTTTGATAACCTACATATGTTTTTAATCTTACTCTTGTATGATTGTGTAATGTAACAACTTAACATTATTAAGAATGTGTGATTAGTTTACGTACACCACAATAAAAATCTCTTTCATGACCCATATTTGAAGAAGTGTGTTCATTCAAAAACTCTATGTTTGCAAAAACAAGTGAATTCGGAAACCTGTCATTAAGCAAAAATTCAAATGAATAATTGACAAAGATAACTCCACTAAGCACTACTCACCCTCTTGATAAGTCATAATGAGCATTCTGAGGTTGAGCACCTTGGAGATAATTGTAAAGTGTCTTGTGCAAACTCTTTTATACACTACTTCTACTACACTGGATCGCAAATAAACCAAAGAAAACATAACATATGTGATCCCCCAAGAACTACTTTGCACCATGATAAGTCTTAATAAGCATTGTGTGTGAAGAGCACCTTGGTAGTTGTACTATTTTTCATGTGCATTGTAAACAAATTTAGCTTTGTGGGTGGAAGTAATTTTAAAAATGCATTTTCAATAATGTTGTGTTTATTCCATTATACATGTCATGTGTTTTGATTAAATCATTTATGTACTCTTATCAAAAACACTATTTGTACACATCATTATCACTTATAAAACTTCTACTCATGAGTATTGGACTCTAATGTGTTCGAACCAAAAGTGCACCAAGTCCACACTTGCTCAAGATGGAGAAGGAGTGGGGTGATTGTTGAGCGACTGGTTACTTTGAGTCGTGAGTGATGAGATGAGAAAGAGAGGAGAAGAGAGGGCCGCTAGCATGCGGCGAGTCCACACTTCCCCCGCCGCGGTAAATGCCACTCTTGCGTCGGGCTTTTCCTTGATTAATAAGCTTGTATTACAGCTTGAAGTTTTAGATACATAACAATAGAAAGCAACAAAGAGAATGACGAATAGGACAGGAAGCCGCCGAAGCCAGTACACTGAGGTCGCCAAGCTGATCCGCATGGGTCGATCAGGCTACACGGTCTACTGCCCTACTAACCTGAACCAGCATCTCGCTGCCCAGTGTGTGCAGGTCTCACGGTCTGCTGCCCAGTCCACATAGGTTGTGCGGACTGCTGTTCATGTCGTGCGGTCACACTCTTTGTGACCGCAGGTTCTAGTCTGTCTACTTATCCCCGCGTCTCCTCTCCCTCTGAAGAGGTATTGGGGCCCATTTATACGCCTGGAGAGGAAAATTATAGAATCGGATGATGTCATCGCTTAGGCGAGCCGGAGAGGCAGTCCACCCCCTGCTGGGCGAACTGGGAAGGAGTCTGCCCCTGCTGGAGAACAGGAGGAGTCCGCCCCTGCTAGGTGATTAGGATGAGTCTGCCCCTGCTGCTAGCGTACTAAAGGAGGAGTCCGCCCTGTCTGGGCAGACAGGAGGTCGAGTCCGCCCTGCTGGAAGATAGGGTGAGTTCGCCCCCTGTTGCTGGCGGACTGAAGGAGGAGTCCGCCCCTGCTGGGCGGACAAGAGCAAGTCCGCCCTGCTGGCAGACTGAGGGCGAGTCCGCCACTGCTGGCAGATAGGGCGAGTCTGCCCCTACTGCTGCTGGACTGAAGGAGGAGTCCCCCCTGCTGGCGGACAGGGTGAGTCTGCCCCCACTGCTGGCGGACTGAAGGAGGAGTCCGCCCCTACTGCTGGCGGACTGAAGGAGGAGTCCTCCCCTACTAGGCAGACAGGAGGCTGAGTCCGCCCTGCTGGCGAATAGGGTGAGTCTGTCCATGTTGCTGGACTGATGGAGGAGTCCACTCCTACTGGGCGGACAGGAGGTCGCTCATATGGTGTGAGCGGTTAGAAGCAAGAGGTTGCACTTCTGTGGGATCTGCACCTCCTTAGCCGCATGACCTGTATGAAAAATTAGAAAAACCTCCTTGGACAGGATCGCTGATTTCTGGGTATACATAATGCAGATCTACATTTTTTTCTACAATCTTTAGTTGATGCACTAGATAACATTGCATGATCTCAACAATATATAAGTTTACTTGCTTTATGAATTTCAAACATTGTATCCTTCTATCATGTCTTGATAAAGTAGATCAAGCATACATTTTTTTAAACTTATTTTCTGCTATGCCTTGTATGCTCAATCTTGCTTATTTGCTCCCTAAGCAAGTGTTATTATGTTTAGTTAACAAGTGATATTTGTTTTTGGCCTTCCAATTGCTAAGAACATCTATTTTCTCCTAGACCCAAACTCTTAGTCATTTACACTGCTTCAAACTCTGATAAAGATGTATCTTTACTAAATCTTTCAACATGATTTCCATAATTTTTATTACTTGAAAGCTCGATCATGAATATTTTCTTACCAACAAGTGGTCTTGTCTACTAAAATAATGATTCTTCACTCTTTCAACTCAAACTTCTTTTACTCACTCACCATGTGGTATCATTAAATAATAAATCTTTGTTATGCTGTTTCCCTTCTCTACAAATATATTACACCTTAAATGATATATTTTTCTCTCCACCCTCATTTGATAATACGAAAAGTGGGAGAATAACTTTGAAAGAAATTCACACTTAAGGGGAGTAAAATACATAGGATGCATTGATGTAGGGCGAGCACTCATATAGGTGCAACATCAATATAGGGGGAGCATATGTATTCTATCCCGCTCATCCTTTACTATAAACAATAATCTTATAGTTAAATGATTTCCTTCTAAGATGATTTGTTATTATCAAAAGTTGGAGTTTGTTGGAACATGCTTTTCACGTCTCTTGGTTTGAGAATAACAAATCTCATTGTATTTGATCATACTTGCCATGTGTTTATAGTGTGCAGGAACTTCATCTCCCAATCCCCTATGAGTACGAAAAAGAAAGACAACGATTCTCTATCACTATGATGCTCTGCTGCTAATGCATCACGATAACACTACTGCTGGCGGTAGCTAGGGCTTAATTGGAAATATAGACGAGAGGGTTATATCATCGAGAATGGAATATCGTCGTGACTCATATATAACAAGTTCTACCGCGGCGCGTTAACGATACCGCTGGCAATATCATCGACATAATTGGAAACAACATCGAGATGGAAATATCGTCGAGAAAGGAATGTCTATGCGACTCAAATATAGAAAGTTCTACCGCAGCGCGTTAAGGCTAACTCCCGACGATAACTTATGGAAGTCCTGCCATCATGCTGCTGATTGAGGAGCAAAAGAGTAAGGTGATCCGACCGCAAGGAAATATATATCTCTAACGCAGCGCGTTAGCATTACCGTGGGGCAGTAGGAGGGGCTGCCAAGTTTGGTGCAAGAATGTTGTCAAAGATGACTCAATCTATGTGCCAGTCTATTGCCTAAAGTGGCTACTGCCCGACGATAGCGCTACCGCTGACGCTAGGATCCGAGTCTATTTAAAGAGCGGCCCTCCTCCTTTTAGCGGTGCTGATTGGCAACGCGGAAAAGCAACAACTCCTGAACTACCGTGAAAGCCTCCTTGCAGTCAAGATAACTCCATCGACGTTCATAAACACAAAGAACTCGAAGAAGGATCGATCACACTTATTCTACACAAAGTCCGTACGCATCAACTCCAACAATTACTTCTGGGTGCCTTTGACATCATCTTTCAGTTCAACCTTTAAGGGAGTTTTGTCTTTTAAGTTTTATCTTGTAACTCTTACCATTTTATTGGTAGAGAAATTCGCCCGTGTTGGCGACTAGGGTGGCTTAGGGAGAAATTTGCCCAGTGGTTGGCGACTACGGCCTTGTGAGGACTAGGGAGAATTCTCCGCATGGGTGTGGCAACTAGGTCTAGGGTTAGATCTACGGGGCGACTCAAGGCCACATATGGGGAGAGATAGGTTAGATCCAACCGGTCCTTGGAAGAAAGGTCGGTATAGGAAACCAAAAGGGTTTTTATGTATGCCTCAATTCCAAGCGTCATTGGGATCAAGTTTTGTAATCATTTTTAATGCAATAATTTTATCGTTTTCTCCAGTATTGATTTGTTCTCTTTGATCCTTGAAATCTAAACGAAAAAGGAGTTCTCTATCACTAGCGCAGAGCATAAACTTCTACCGCTGGTGTTAGCAACAGAGTCTCCATCTCTTTTGCTTTGACCACTACTGTCTCATAAAAGCATAAATCTTTGTCTTGAGTGAAATAATTCGTAAAATATATTCAATATATATCTATAATTTCACTTGTGCTATAAATTTTTTTATACCCTTATTCACCTGCCCTCTAAGGGCGCCTACAGATCCAACAACTTCCCCTTATGTCCTGAGGTAAAGCAATTCCTCTAATACTTCGGGACGGTGCCTGCACAGGTTAATACGAACGTGATTGCTATGCTCATGGCATTCACTTGTTACATGCGTGAGGAGAGGATAAAGTTCAACCTGACGGCCTTCTGCAAATTGATTATCTACAGGGCGACCTCAGATGGAGTCACCTTTCTGACCGGCTCACAGCTCAAAGTCTGCGATACCCTTAATAAAGTCCACCACTAGAATGACAGGTTCTTCTTCATCAAGGGGAACTTCGACAACATTTCGTACGCGCCCGTCTAGAGAAGCGAATCTGTCTATCGCGCTCCTCACGTGGATGGAGAGACGGTGGAGTTCTACAAGTTCTTCATCGAGAAGAATTTTGAGGTCGCCTACTAGCGACGACATCTCGATTCGCTCCCCCCAATGCTACATGATGATGGTATGATCCTACTAGCATTATTTAGACTATCTTTTTAGCTCACCCACTTTACTAATGTTTCCTCGTGAGTAGGGAGCATCTAATTCCTATGAAGCGGCCCTATGCAGGTGGCACGAAGCTGGCCTCCTCGCTTGACTTTGCGAGGGCTTCCACAAAAGCCTGCGCCAGCAACCTAGGCAAGCCCAAGTTCAGCAATCACAAGGGGAAAAGGGTTATGGTGGATGTCAACCCTCCGTACCATTTCAGCTCGCGGAAGAAGCTTAAGAAATCTGTGGACATGAAGAGGAAGACCACCACGACGAGCTACTTGGAGCCCCCGGCCCGGGCCGATGCAGTAACGAGTAGGACATAAGTGCAAGATGTGCACCCCAACTTTGGCTTGGGGGAAAGGCCCCGGGATAGCGCGGGTGACCCGTTGCTCGTTCGGGAGGAGGCGATGAAGAAGGTTACGATTTCCTCCCGCCTTCCTTCCTGGGTCGAGCATGGCCATTCCGGCGAGCACGTCTACGCCCTCTCTTATGGGTCGTACGGGAGGGAGGAGGCTGTTGGAACATGCTTTCCACATCTCTTGATTTGAGAATTACAAATCAAATTGTATTTGATCATATTTGCCATGTGTTTATAGTGTGCAGGAACTTCTACTTTCAAGCCTCTATAAGTTCAAAAAGGAAATATGTCAATTTCCTATCAGTTCAGTAATCTTTTGCTAGCATGACGCGCTAACGCTAACACTGGTGGTAGCTTCTTCATATTTAGAAATATCACGGAGTTGGAAGCATTCGTCGAAAAAGGAAATGTCATCGTGACTAAATATAACACCTCTTACCACAACATGTTAAGGCTAATGCGCGACGGTAACTTATGGAAGTCCTGTGATCACGATGCTGATTGAGTAGCAGAAAAGAAAGGAGATCTAACGGCTAGGAAAGAGATAAAGCTAACGCGGCGTGCTAACCTTATCACAACGCGGTAGGAGGGGATGCCAAATTTGGAGCCAGAATGTTGCCAAAAATGACTCGATCTGCGGGCCAACTTGTTGCCTAAAGAGGCTACCGCCCGACGGTAGCACTACCATTGGCGTTAGGATCCTAGTCTATTTAAAGAGTGGTCCGCCTCCGTTTTGATTTGCTGATTTAAAAAAAAAAATATTGAAGCCACAACTCCTATATTCGTGTGAGCCTCCTCTTTGCAGCCAAGAGAACTCCATCAACGTTCATAAACGCAAGGAACTCGAAGAAGGATCAATCACGCTTATTCTACACGAAGGTCGTACGCATTAACATCAAACATTACTTCAGCACGCCTTCGACAAGATCTTCGAGTTCAACCTAAGAGGGAGTTCTGTCTTTAGTTTTAATTTTATCTTGTAACTCTTAACCTTTGTATATGTAGAGAAATTCGCCTGTGTTTGCGACTAGGTCATGAGTGGCTTAGGGAGAATTCGCCGCGTGGTTGGCGACTAGGGCCTTGTGAGGACTATGGAGAATTTGCCTCGTGGGTGTGGCGACTAGGTCTAGGGTCAGATCTAGGGGCGGCTCGAGGCCTCATCTGGGGAGAGATAGCTAGTGCCAACCGGTCCTTGGGAAAAGGGTCAGTATAGAAAACCAAAAAGGTTTTTATGCATTCGCCTCAATCTCAAGCGTTATTGGGATAAATTTTTGTAATGATTCTAAAAGCAATAATGTATATGTTTTTTACTAATATCATTATGCAATCTCTGATCTTTGAAATCTAAACGAAAATGCATTATCTGTCACTAACGTCGAGCGATAACACTACCGCTGGCGGTAGTAACAGAGTTCACATCTGTCGTGCCAAATACAATTCACTTTCATAAGAAGCTTACTACAGTATTTAATCTGAGATATTCATATAAATACTGTCAACCTATTTAAATAAACTCAATTAAGTTTAAAAGTTTTAAATCCCTTATTCACCCCCCTCTCAGGGCGCCTACAGATCCAACAAGTGGTATCAGAGCTAGGTTTTTCCAAAACGGCTTAACAACTGAGATTAATGGCGCTTCATGATCTCGCATCCACTAGAGGGGATAATTTTTATATAAATGAAAAATCATTATCACCACCTTTATTTGAAGGAAAAATTATAAAGGGTGGAAAATTCTAATGGAAAATTTTCTAAAATCCTTAGATATTGAAGTTTGGAATATTACTTTTAAAATGCCCCCTAGAACTCTAAATAATAATGAAATCTTTTTAAATGTCAAATCTATGAATAGTATATATTGTGCACATGATCAAAATATTTTCAAACGTATTTATACACTTCCTACTGCTTATGAAGTTTGGAAATTTCTTGAGAATTCTTATAGTCTTCCCTCTACAGATGATGAACACGAGCAAATTCTTGTTGATCCAAGAGAAGAAACTTATGAAGATTTGTGATTGGAAGAAATCAACACATCAAGGGGAAGGGAATATGGAAACTCATCAATGGAAGAGGAAGAGGAAGATCTCAAAGAAACGTTATCTTCAAATCTAGCCTCAGCCAAAACCTTTGTAAGGAAATCAAAATACTTTTTCGTTAGTAACTCTATTTCTACATTACAATTGCTACAAAGTGCTAAACGTAAAATTAAGAAATTGAAAAATACTAATTACAAATTGCACTTAGAAAATAAAAGCTTAAAGACAAAAGTTAATGTGAATTGAAATTTTAATGTATCTAGTTTTCCCAAAGGCACTTTAGTTGAAAATATTATACCTTGTATAGAATTTAATGAATTAAAAGAAATATACAAGGAACTTGAAATGGAGCTTAGTGTTGAAAAAGAACATTATAAAAAATTGTCTTTAGAAAATTCATCTTTGAAAAGTAATTGTGTTACATGCAAAAATTATAAAATGGAAATTAAAGAGATGGATGAAACATTTGAGGAATTAAGAAATAACTATCAAACTCACATTGACTCCATTGTCACCACCCTTAAAAATAGCTCGATCGCGTATGCTAAAGCCAGGCAAAATCTCAAGGTTAAAAATAAAGAATTGTAAAAAAAATCAACTTGCTTAAAGAAATCATAAATAAAAATTCTCAAAACATAAAACCACAATTTCAAGAAAAATAAAAAAGCAAGTTGAATATGAATTTCCATATCTTAACTAAACCTAATAAAGGGAGCAAAAAATACCAAATGTGCGTAAATCAAAGTTCAAATCACTATCGCTTACAAAATCCATTTTCTCCCAACATAAATTTAAACGTTCACAAATTTCCTATAAGCAACACTTATATAAATCAGTATGAAAATTTGAAATATAAGAATAAGAAACCAAAATATAAATGGATGCCCAAAATTAAAGATGAAACATTAACTCCACTTGAATGGGCCCATTCATACCCGTCTCCTCATAAGCCATCACGATATATTTGGGTACCCAAAGAAACCATTACTCATGGTCAACTTTGGATACTTAAAACTCTTATTCACTAAATACATAAATGTGTGAAGTAGAAACAAACTAAAATAAATTATTCAAAATCTACTTCACGTTACAGAAAATAAAAATAGGAATATTTTCTTTTGCATTTGTTATTTTTTCTATTGTGTTAAAAATCTTATATAGTAACTCTCTCCTAAAAACAAATTCTAAAAATTATCATCATTCATAATGATATATCAAAGTGTGAATTATCAAAATTTTAGTCTAATCAAACATTATACGAGAAACATACTTCAAAAGAGATATAAGCATAAGATTGCACTTAAGTCATAAGACATAACGTCTATAGTAAAAACAACAATCAAGGGGGGGGGGGGGGGAGAAAAACATTAAAAAGCTTAAATTAAGGACTACCGCGGCGCGATAGTAAACTACCGCTGGCGGTAGCGGACGAAAAACCATATTCATCTTCCTCCCCCAATAATCTCAAATAAACTCAAAAACATGATAAAAATTGCAAAAATTAAAAGATCTAACATATCCTAACACATTGAAACAAAAAAAAAATCCAACATTAACACCAAGATCTATACTTTTTTTCCAAAAACTCATCAAACAAACCATTTAATACATTCTTCCATGAAATCTCTTCAAAACTCTCAAAAACTAACCTAAATCTTAACTCAAAATCACCAAAATATGGAAGAAAAATGTCCTTACCTCTAACTATCGCCCGGCGGAAGAAGTCCTCAAAAGCCAAGAAACACTAGTACAAATGAAAATCAGAATGATCCATGGGTTTTTTATATTTATGAGAATTTCCGTGACACAGTAGGTCCTACCGCTGGCGGTAGTATAAACTTTATTGCTATCATCGCATCGTTGATAGCAAAACTTATGGTTATAGTGTCTATGCTCACTTCAGACTATTTGTTATATGGCATGTGTCATGTACATACACCATACCAAAGTAAGAAACAAGTGTACAGAAGTCTGTACCAAACTTTCAAAATCCACCATCTGGTTGTATGCTTGTCTGATTTCTTTGTTCTACTACATAACCCTTACACTAAACAAACGCAATCAGGAGAAAAATTTCAAAAACCCACATTTTTTCTAAGAAATACAACTTTTGTTACTATCGCGAGGCGTTAGGTTGTTACCGCTGACGGTAGTATAAAATCCTGTGTTTATTAACAATTTTTCAAGTTATGCATTTCTATTTAATTCATGTCACTCTTTAACTAATTAAAACAAAAAAAAAGTGTAAAACTAATCAAAATCAATCAAAAACAGGTTTTTTTTTAAATCTTCTAATTTGACTATTTCAAAATTAATCAAATAGAAAACTACAAAATTCTTAAAGAACAAAAATATGCTTTTCTTATTGTTTCTTTATGAGTATTTACTATTTTGTATTTTTTTATTAAAAATAAAAAATTATAAAAATTGATTACTATCCAATGAAATGTTTCAAGGGTGATTAGGTTTATCTTTTCAAGATTAAAATAAAATGTTAAGTTCTAATTTCAAGTATCATAAAACATTATTTTGTGTCATGCCTTGAACATTATCTTGTAATGTGCAATGAAATTGATTATAGGAATCATGTGTAGAATTGTTTAACATGCCTCTAAGTATGGTAATGTTTTATATTTGATAATGATTTACTCACTCACCTCTTTGATAATTTGTATATGGTTTTAATCATAATCTTGCATGATTGTGTAGTGTAACAACTTAACATTATTAGATGAGTGATTAGTTTCCCTACACCTCATAGAAATCTTTTTTCATGCACATATTTGTGAAGAAGTGCGTTTTAAATCCAAAAAACTCTATGTTTGCAAAAAATAAGTGAATTCGGAGAACTTTGTCACAAACTAAAATTCAAATGAATACATGACAAAGATAACTCCACCAAGCACTACTCACCCTCCTGATAAGTCTTAATGAGCATTGTGAGGTTGAGCACCTTGGAGAAAATTGTAAAGTGTCTTGTGCAAACTATTTTTATACACTACTTCTTCTTGTACACCGGATCACAAATAAATAAAAGAAAAGATAAAATATATATGATCCCCCAAACACTACTTTGCACCCTGATAAGTCTTAATGAGCATTGTGTGTATAGAGCACCTTGTGAGTTGTACTACTTTTATGTGCATTGAAATAAAACATAGCTATATGGGTTGAAGTAATTCTAAAAACACATTTCAATAATGTTGTGTTTATTCCATTATACATGTCATGTGTTTTGATTAAATCATTTGTATACTCTTATCAAAAACACTACTTATGCACATCATTATCTCTTATAAACCTTCTACTCATGAGTATTGGACCTTAAAGCATATTTACATATCTTTTCTATAATTTTTAGTAAATGCACTAGATAACTTCGCATGATCTCTACAATGTATAAGTATACTTGAATTGCGAATGGAGAACATTGTAGTTTCCTATCTTGTCTTGATAAAGTAAAATCATGCTTGAATTATTTTTGGCTACCAAAACATATCTTGGATTTCAAACTCAAAACATCTTCTTTCAAAAACTAACACTATTATTCATTTTCAATACTTGAAAATTTCAAACAAAAGGATGTTTACTTTAAGAATGCTTATTTTATTTGAATTTATCTTCTGCTACACCTTTGAAAACTCACTTTTGCTTACTTTCTAAACAAGTGCTATTATATTAACAAATGATGTTGTGTTATTTGCCTTTCATTGCTAAAACATCTATTTTCCACTAAAACAAAACTCATACTCATTTACTATGCTTCAAACTTCTATAAAGATATATGTTTATTTATCTTGAATCGTGCTTTCCACTATCCTCACGACTTGTACGCTTGATCATGAAAATTTTCTTATCCAACAAGTGGTATTGGTTACTTATCTAATGATACTTCATTCTTGCTCCACACTTCCTACAAAAGGGGGAGAATAACTAAGTAATTTAAACTCCATCATTTACTCACTCACCATGTATTATCACTAAATCATAAATCCTTGTCTTGCTCTTACCCTTCTCTCCACCCTCTTTTGATAATACCAAAATGGGGAGAATAACTTTGAAAGAAATTCACACTTAAGGGGAGTAACATACATAAGATACTTTGATGTAGGGGGAGCACTCATATAGGGGGAGCATCTATATAGGGGGAGTATATTCGTATTATCATGCCTATCCTTTACTATAAACACAAGTCTTATATTTGAATGATTTCTTTCTAAGAGGATTTGTTATTATCAAAAGGGGAGTTTGTTGGAACATGTTTTCCACATCTCTTGGTTTGAGAATAAAAAATCCCATTGTATTTGATCATTCTTGCCATGTGTTTATAGTGTGTAGGAAGTTCTACTTTCAAGCCTATATAAGTTCAAAAAGGAAAGACGACGATTTCCTATCAGTTTAGTAATCTGCTACTAGCGTGGCGCGCTAACGCTACCACTGGCGGTAGCCTCTGCAGATATAGAAATATTGTCGACTTGGAAGCATTCATTGAAAATGGAAATGTGATCGGGACTAAATATTGATACTCTTACCACGGCACGTTAAGGCTAATGCCCGACGATAACTTATGGAAGTCTCGTGATCACGATGCTGATTGAGGAGCAAAAAAGGAAGGAGATCTGATGGTTAGGAAAGAGATAAAGCTAACGCCGCGCGCTAACCTTACCGCAGTGCAGTAGGAGGGGATGCCAAATTTGGAGCCAGAATGTTGCCAAAATGACTCGATTTGTGGGCCAGCTTGTTGCCTAAGGAGGCTACCGCCCGGCGCTAGCACTACCGCTGGCACTAGGATCCGAGTCTATTTAAAGAGCGGACCTCCTCCATTTTGATTTGCTGATTAAAAAAAAAATATCAAAGCCACAACTCCTGTATTTATGAGAGCCTCCTCTTTGTAGCCAAGAGAACTCCATCAACGTTCATAAACGCAAGGAACTCGAAGAAGGATCAATCATGCTTATTCTAAATGAAGGTCGTACGCATCAACGTCAAACATTACTTTAGGACGCCTTCGACGAGATCTTCGAGTTCAACCTAAGAGGGAGTTCTGTCTTGAGTTTTTATTTTATCTTGTAACTCTTAATCTTTGTATCAGCAGATAAATCTACATGTGTTGATGACTAGGTCATGAGTGGCTTAAGGAGAATTCGTCGTGTGGTTGGCGACTAGGGCCTTGCGAGGACTAGGGAGAATTCGCCGCGTGGGTGTGGTGACTAGGTCTAGGGTTAGATCTAGGGGCGGCTCGAGGCCTCATCTGGGGAGAGATATGCTAAAACCAACCGGTCCTTGGGAGAAGGGTCAGTATAGAAAACCAAAAAGGTTTTTACGCATTCGCCACAATCTCAAGCATTATTGGGATACATTTTTCTAATAATTCTAAAAGCAATAACACTATATGTTTTTCACTATATCATTATGCAATCTATGATCTTTGAAATCTTAACGAAAAGTCATTCTCTGTCACTAACTTCGAGCGGTAACACTATCGTTGGCGGTAGTAACAGAGTTCACATCTGTCGTGCCAAATACAACCCACTTTCATAAGAAACTTACTACAATATTTAATCTGAGATATTCTTATAAATACTGTCTGTTGGATCGATAGGCGCCCTTAGAGGGGGGGGGGGGTGAATAAGGGATTAAAATTCTTCTTTATAATTTTATTCAAATTACTAAATTGTTTTATAATGAAAGAGATTGAACTAAACAATTTAGATAAAGTAATTAGAATTGAAAACTTTGTAACCAATATTTAGAGACATGATTGTATTTATATAAAAAAAGATGTTTACATAAATTTGATTACAATATCGCTAGAAATCAGAGGCGTACAAAAGTAAATTTCTTTTCCTTTTCTATACCGACTTGTATCCCCACAAACTGGTTGGGTTTAGCCTATCCTTCCCCGAATAAGGCCTCAAGCCGCTCCAGCCAATCCTTCCCCGGATTTGGCCTCAAGCACCCCTAGATCTAATCACCTAGAACTAGTCGCCAACACAGGGCGAATTCCTCCCTTAGTCCTACCCAGACCTAGTCGCCAACCAAGGCGAATTCTCTAAATGGTTACAAAAATATATAGAATGAAAGTAAAGACAATAATAATAAAAACTCCCTATATGAGATCTTCTGAAGTCGGAGATGAAGGATTGCTGTAGTATGAGCGAGGTCGAAGTGATCGTCCTTCAGATGTAGCGTGACGTAGTCCTCCTCCAGAATTCTCCTTAAGCTTTTAGTGGGAGATCCTTCTTTTTCAGTATAACATCAATGGAGTTTTGGCACAAAAATTCTCTCTGGAAGCTCTCTCAAATTTCTGGAATCAAGCCTTCAATAATACTCCCAGCGATTCATACTTCAACAAACGAGATCAGGCCTTGTTAAATAACCGATGGAGCTAACGCGTACCGTTAAGGTTATCGCCCGACGATAGTGAATCGTGTACTGCAGTTGCTGACATCGTGCACAAAGTCGGGAGCATGACAGAACCGAATTTTGTCGAACGAGACTGATTTCGTCGAATACGCCTTCGTCGAACGCACCTTCGTCGAACAGAAAACCGCAACCGTCACGATCGTGCAAACTATCGGGATCGTGGCAGAAACCAAGTTCGTCGAACGGAACTCATAGTTCGTCGAACCCAGTTTGTCAAGCTCACTTTTGTCGAGCGCAGGCTCAGTTCATCGAACGGAACTCCAAGTTTGTCGAATGCAGCTTGTCGAGCACAATTTCATCGATCGCAGGCACTTTCATCGAACGGAAAACCAAGTTCGTCGAACTCAGCTTGTCAAGCGCAATTTCGTCGAGCACAGGCAAATTCGTCGAATGGAACTCCATGTTCGTCGAATGCTCCAATTCGTCGAGCACAGTTCAGTTCTGATTTCGTCGAACGCAGGTTCCTTCAGGTTTTGTCGAGCGCCTTCAGAGTTCGTCGAACGCCATCTCAGCGGTTTTGCTTCTCAGCGGTTTGCTTCTCAGCGGTTGTTAACACTGGGCGTTAAAAACTAACGCGAGCGTTAACACAATTTCCAGAGAGTCTTTTCCAATTTGTTTTCTACCTGTGAAGTATTGCACCTATAGTTCCTGCACACTCTAAATACACGACAAGCAAGATCAAATACAATTTGGGATTTGTTTTTCTCAAACAAAGGGATGTGACACACATGTCCAAAAATCTCCCCCTTTTGATAATAACAAATCCTCTTAGCAAGAAATCGTTAAAAGTGATTATAGAATATGATAAGTGTTAGAATAATAGTGCAACTATAGTATTTGATATGCATGATAATGTGCATACTCCCCCTATCTTAATGCTCCCCCATATAAATGCAATTTATGTTTTACTCCCCCTAAATGATTGATTACATGAATTAGTCTCCCGTATTCTTCTATATTTCTCCTATATAGATTTCTGCAATTAATCTCCCCCTTTTGGTATTATCAAAAGAAGGTTGGGTGAGGGTAGTAAGGAGGCATTTCTTATAAATGATAAGGCATGATCGAGCTTTTGTAATATAGATAATGATAAAGATTTTAAGCATAGTATATTTAAGAGATTTCAAAATAAAAAGATAAGAGTTGTAAGCAAGCGGAAGATTATAAGAAACATCTTTTTGTAAGCATGAAAAACATAAGTAAAAAATATGAGTTTTAGTTCAAAATTGAAAGATGTTTTAACCTTTTTGAAATCTCAAAGTTTTTCATAAAGATATCAAGCATGAAATGAACACATCAAAGAGAGATTATACTACAATGTTACTTAATTTTAAGTTCAAAAGATACCAAAATATTGTAGAGATCATGCTAGGTTATCTAGTGTATTTCTTATATAAAGAGTAGTATAGATTAAACATTATAATCCAATACTCATGAGAAGAAGTGTTATGAAAGATAATGTTGTGCATATAAGTGTATTTTGAGCAATGTTAACAATTGATTTAAATCACAAAATACAAGACATATGTAGAGTAAAGTGCACAATAAAACACAAGTATATTACTTTCACACACTTTTAATGCACATTATTTTTATAAAAAGTGGTGTATTAATCAAGGGTTGCACAAGACACTTTACTATTCTTTCCAAGGTGCTCAACCTCACAATACTTATAAAGACTTATCATGAGGTTCAAGTAGTGCTTGGTGGAGTTATATTTGTCTACATATATAATTTTTTTTGTTCACATTTGTGAGACAACATTATCCGAATACACTTGTTTTGCAAACCCAAATTTTTTTTAACTAAACCACTTTTCTAAATTTCATAAGTGCAATTCAAATGCAGTGTAGGCAATAAACTTATGCAAGTTTGAATTCACTGTACAAATACAATACACAAGCAAGCATTTTTAGATTTAAACACACATGTTGATTACCAAAATAAGTGAGTTAAAGGTATCATTATCAAACATAATACATTTACTCATACTTAGAGGCATGCTAAGCTTAGTTCTACACATATTTTTCAATACAAATGATGCACTTTAAATAGATATATCAAAGCATGATAAACAAAACAATGTTCATAGTAATTTGAAGGAATAAATTTTAACATTGTAGATAATTCTAAATGATAGAATGCATACATGCTTGATATTAGCAATAAAGATCATACAGTTTTTTTTGTTGTTTTGAAAAGTTTTAATGAAAGAAAAACAGAAAACCACAAAAACATATTTTTGTATTTTTGAATTTTGAAGTTTTGTAGTTGATTTTTCATAATATGGATAAAAACAAAATAACAAAGGTCAGAAACACAAAAACTAAGTAGTACATATAAAGTAACACATTTTAAAGATTTTTTGAAATTTTGAAAAACACAAAATTCAAACACTCACGCTAGCGCTAGAAACAGTACATGATTATTTGAGAATTTTAAAAATATGATTTTTGATATTTATTAGGAGCCTTAAAAGTAGTCTTATGCAGAAATTTTGTAATTTTTGGATATGTCTTGATTGCTCAAATTGCATAAAACATTAGCATTTTACATGTTATTCATCCTAAGATGTCTAAGACTCCTAATTCCAACCTTAACATTTGAAACCTTGCATCGGGAAGAGGTTTAGTAAATATATCAGCAAGTTGAGAGTCCGTGCCAATGAAACTAATCCTAACATTTTCCTTTTTTAATGTGATCCCTTATGAAATGATGACGCACATCTATATGTTTGGATCTAGAGTGGTGTACCGGATTATTTGTGAGATCAATGACACTTTTGTTGTCACATTTTAATTAAATAAGTTTTAGATGAAAACCAAAGTCCTCTAAAGTTTGGCTCATCCATAGAGCTTGTGCACAATAACTCCCTAATGCAATGTATTCGGCCTCCGTGGTGGAGAGTGCAACCAAATTTTGTTTCCTACTAGACCATGCAACTAATGAAGGTCCTAAAAAATGACAAGTACCACTAGTGCTTTTTCTATCAAGTGAATAACCAGCGTAGTCCGAATCTGAGTAGCCATGAAGTGTAAATGAATTATTGTGCGGGTACCATAATCCTAATCTAGATGACCCAATAAGATATCTAAAAAATCATTTTACCACTTTTAAATGAGATTCTTTTGGATTGGCTTGAAATCGAGCACATAAGTATACGACAAACATAATATCGGGTCTAGTTGCACTAAGATAGAGTAGGGATCCTATCATACCTCTATATAAGGTTTGATCAATTGAAATTCCTGATTCAACTTTTCCTAATTTAAGTGATGAACACATTGGTGTAGAAGCATGTTTAAGGTTTTCAAATCCAAAGCGCTTAAGCATATTATAGACATATTTGGTTTGACATATAAAAATACCATCATTTCTTTGTGATATTTGAAAACCAAGAAAATAAGAAAGTTCTCCTAATAGACTCATTTAAAATTCATTTTTCATCACTTCAATAACTTCATTACACAACTCTTCATTAGTAGATCCAAAGATTATATCATCAACATATATTTGCAAAATAATTAAATCATCATTACTATGTTTAATGAAGAGACTATTATCGGCACTTCCCATAATATAATCGTACTTTAATAAAAATGATGTAAGTCTTTCATACCATGCACACATCGCTTGTTTTAAACCATAAAGCACTTTCTCTAGTTTATAAACATGATTGAGAAATTTTTCATTAATAAAACCGGGGGGTTGTTCAATATAAACTTCTTCTTTTACAAACCCGTTGAGAAAAGCACTTTTTACATCCATTTGAAATAATTTTATTCTTTTAAAGCTTGCAAATGCTAGAAAAATTCTATGGATTCCAACCTAGCAACGGGTGCAAAAGTTTCATCAAAATCTATCCCCTCGATTTGTGAATATCCTTGTGCTACTAAGCGTGCCTTATTCCTAGTGATTATAGACTCACCATCTAATTTATTTTTAAAAAATCCATTTTACACCTACAACCAGGTGATTAGATGGTCTTTCTACAAATTTCCAAACATTATGTCGCTCAAATTGTTCTAACTCTTCATTCATAGCCAAAAACCAAAATTCATCATTTAAAGCGGTAAAAACGGTTTTTGGTTCAATTTCAAAAACAAAACAAATATTTGAATATGATTCATGAAGAGAAGAGCGAGTTCTTACCCCGATGGATGGTTCACCAATTATTAATTCCCGTGGATGATCCTTTGTGAATTTCAAGGCACTTGGAGGTACATATTCATCTTCCTTGACCTCCTCTTCTTCTTCTTTGGAAGGTTCCTCATCACCATGCTCCAAAGGTTGTAAGAGATCATCCTCATTGCCTGCGGGAAGTTTTTCTACACAAGGAACAAACTCATCAAATTTTACATTTATTGACTCTTCAACTCTACTAGTTCTTTTATTAAAAATTATATAAGCTTTACTAGTTGAAGAGTACCCAAGAAAAGTTCCTTCATCACATTTTCATCATACTTTCCCAAGCTATCTTTTGTATTCAAAATAAAATATTTACAACCAAAAACTTTGAAATAAGATACATTAGGCTTCTTTTGAAAATAGAGTTCATATGGTGTGAGATTAAGAGATGGGCGAAGCATGATTCTATTCAAAACATAACACGATGTACTTACGGCTTCGGCCCAAAAGGACTTAGGTAATTTATATTCACATAACATAGTGCGTGCTAGTTCTTAAAGTGTCCTATTCTTTCTTTCTACAACACCATTTTGTTGTGGTGTACGTGGTGCAGAGAACTCATATTTAATGCCTAACATATCACAAAAGGATGTAAAATTTTCAGTTTCAAATTCTCCTCCTTGATTCGAGCGAATGCATATAATTTTCAAATTACTTTCATTTTGAATACGGGTACATAATTTTGCAAATTCACAAAACGCATCGGATTTGGAAGAGAGAATTAATGTCCAACAATATCTTAAAAAATCATTTATTAAACCATATGTATATAATCTACTACCAAGACTTGCAGTGCTAACGGGACCAAACAGATCCATATGAATTATTTGCAAGGGTCTTGTAGTAGAAATGAAATTTTGACTTTTGAAAGAGGATCTAGAAAAATTACCTTTTTGACATGGTGATCAAAGTGAAGGTAAAGTTCCATTTAACCTAGGCAGTCCTCTAATTAAATTACTTTTGGCAAGTTTTACAATGAGCTTTGTGCTAGCATGCCCTAGTCTTCTATGCCAAAGTTCTAACTCATCATTTTTAATGATAAAACATTTTATAGATGATTTAGAAAGATCATGAAAAGAAACTATATAAACATTATGTATTCTTGGTGCAGTTAGTAAAATATCTTTTGTAGTAGGATTAGATATTTTGCATAAGTTAGTGGAAGATTCAAATAACACATCTAATACTTTATCACATAATTGGCTAATAGAAATTAAATTGTGTTTTAATCCTTTCACATAAAGAACATTAGATATAGTAAAGGATTTGTTACCAACTGTACCAATTCCCATGATCCTTCCTTTTCCGTTGTCACCAAACGTCACGATCCCTCCCTTCTTCTTTTCTAGGCTAAGGAACTTTGCTTTATTTCCCGTCATGTGCTTGGAGCATCCTGAATCCAAGTACCACACGTCTTCATTGTCCTTAGCCTGCCTGCACATCTAGAAAGAAGATGAGAGTAAAGATCAGGATACCCAAATGGTACCACCCATAGAATAAGTGGAAGCCTTAGGTACCCAGATTTGTTTTAGAGCATTTTGTTTTATTTTCCTGCAAGAACTAGATGTGTGGCCTAACCTATAGCAATTTGCACACGAAATAAAGGGGGTTGAGACCCTTTTCTGGAAAATTTTCTTGCTGGAATAAATTGGATTTACAGAAGAAAAACATTTTGAAAAAGAAAATTCAGGTTTCTGGTATGAGGTGCTAGCGCCGGCGGTAGTGGCTAACGCCGGGCGGTAGCCCTCTCCTCGATATCCGAGCCCAAATTTTCCAGAACCATGACGCTGGTACCCTAAAATCATTTCCAGCGATTTTTGGCCTATTCCAAAAATTTTAATGGCCATGGTGAGATCATGAACTTGTGCTTTAAGTGAAGAATTTTCTTTCACAAGCATGACACACTTATTTTCAAAACCTTTTTTGTTATTTTTGATTTTCAAAAGAGAGGCTTCTAATTTCCTTTCTAATTCCCCCTTCTCTTTAGTAAGAGTTTTGGCATGAGAGAGGGCTTTATAAAGTGACTCATCAATATCTTTTGCCAATTTAGTGGAGTGATCACACTCTTGGCAAGAAACCTTTCTCTTTTCTAAAACAATTACCTTTTTGGAAATCTTTTGATTTTCTTTAATAAGAGATTCATTTTCAAGATTCAATAAAATACTATCTTTCATATTTTTATCAAAATCTTTGCAAGTTTCAAGGAATGCATTAAAGATTTCATCATAAGTGGGAGGAGTTACCTCAGTGTCGCTAAGAACACTGGTGTCGTCGCCGTCGTTTCCATGTCCCATGAGGCACATGTTTGCTTCCTCATCTTCGCTTGATGAAGACCCGCTTGATTCTTCGGAGGAGGAGGAGGAGTCATCCCATGTTCTAGCTTTTAGCACCTTCTTCTTCTCCTTCCCTTTGTGCCGCTTTTCCTTCTTCTCCTTCAAGAACTTTGGGCACTGGCTCCGAATGTGCCCGGTCTTCCTACAATGAAAGCACTCCGGTGGAGGTCTTTCTTCTTCATCGTCGCTCTCCTTTTCCTTCTTTGAGGATGACCTTTTCCATCTTGCATCCTTTTGGATAAATTTCCGGAAAGTGTTTCTCCTTTCCGGATTTCGCATGAATTTTCGAAAATTCTTCACCAAAAGGCTTTCTTCATCTTCATCCTCATCCTCTTGGCACTCCTTCTTTGATGTTAGTGCCAACGCCTTCTTCTTTGGCTCCTTGTTGTATTCATCATATTGGATTTTGAGTTCTACCTCATGGGTTTTGAGATTCCCAATGAGGCTCTCAACTTGGAGCGTTCTTAGATTGTGCGATTCTGAGATGGTCGTCACCTTCGGGTTGAATTTTGGTGGAAGAGAACGAAGAAACTTTCGGACCAAGTCGCAGTTGGAGAAGGTCTTTCCAAGAACTTTGGAGGCATTCACGATCTTGGTGAAGCGCGTGTACATGGCATCAACATCTTCACTTTCATCCATCCAGAATTTTTCATATTCCGACTCAAGTTGGAAAAGCTTTGAATCTTTAACCTGCGATGTACCTTCATGAGTAACTTCCAAATGATTCCAAATTTCATATGCAGTAGTACATGCAGAAATTCTATTAAATTCATTTCTATCTAACGCACAAAATAAAGCATTCATGGCCTTGGCGTTATTTTTGCATTTTAGCTTATCTCTATCTTCCCATTTATCTTTTGGTTTATCTAAAGTTATCTCTCCAACTACTAATGTAGGAGGAGAGTATTCCTCTTCTACCATATTCCATACCTCAATATCTATGGTCATAAGAAAACAACTCATCCTATTTTTCCAGTAATTATAGTCTGACAAGGTAAATAGTGGAGGTCTACTAATTCCCTGACCCTCGGAAAAAGCGAGATCATAAGACGTCATTATTCCTAGTTTTTAAACCGTTTGGAATAACCTCCCTCTGATACCACTTGTTGGATCGATAGGCACCCTTAGGGGGGGGGGGGGGGGGGGGAGGAATAAGGGAATAAAATTATTATTTATAATTTTATTCAAATTACTAAATTGTTTTATAATGAAAGAGATTGAACTAAACAATTTAGATAAAGTATTTAAAATTGAAAACTTTGTAACCAATATTTAAAGATTATGCCAAATGATAGAAATCAAGTAAACACAAATAGAGACATGATTGTATTTATACAAAAAAAGATGTTTACATAAATTTGATTTCAATATCGCTAGAAATCGGAGGCGTACAAAAGTAAATTTCTTTTTCTTTTCTATACCGACTTGTATCCCCACAAACCGGTGGACTTTAGCCTATCCTTCCCCCGATAAGGCCTCAAGCCATTCTAGCCAATCCTTCCCCGGATATGGCTTCAAGCACCCCCTAGATCTAATCACCTAGAACTAGTCGCCAACACAGGGCGAATTCCTCCCTAAGTCCTACCCAGACCTAATCACCAACACAAAGCGAATTCTCTAAACGGTTACAAAAATATATAGAATGAAAGTAAAGACAATAATAATAAAAACTCCCTATATGAGATCTTCTGAAGTCGGAGATGATGTAGTATGAGCGAGGTCGAAGCGATCGTCCTTCGGATGTAGCGTGACGTAGTCCTCCTCCAGAATTCTCCTTAAGATTTTAGTGGGAGATCCTTCTTTTTCAGTATAACATCAATGGAGTTTTGGCACAAAAATTCTCTCTGGAATCTCTCTCAAATTTCTGGAATCAAGCCTTCAATAATACTCCCAGCGATTCATACTTCAACAAACGAGATCAGGCCTTGTTAAATAACCACTGGAGCTAATGCGCGACGTTAAGGTTACCGTCCGACGTTAGTGAATCGTGTACGGTAGTTGCTGACATCGTGCACAAAGTCGGGAGCGTGATAGAACCAAATTTCGTCGAACGGGACTGATTTCGTCGAACACGCCTTCGTCGAACGCACCTTCGTCGAACAATAAACTGCAACCGTCAGGATCGTGCAAACTGCCGGGATCATGGCAGAAACCAAGTTCATCGAACGGAATCAATTTCGTCTAACGGAACTCATAGTTCGTCGAACCCAGTTTGTCAAGCTCACTTTCGTCGAGCGCAGGCTCAGTTCGTCGAACGGAACTCCAAGTTCGCCGAACGCAGCTTGTCGAGCGCAATTTTGTCGATCGCAGACACTTTCGTCGAACGAAAAACCAAGTTCGTCGAACTCAGCTTATCAAGCACAATTTCGTCGAGCACAGGCAAATTCGCCGAACAGAACTCCAAGTTCGTCGAACGCTCCAATTCGTCGAGCGCAGTTCAGTTCTAATTTCGTCGAACGCAGGTTCATTCAGGTTTCGTCGAGCGCCTTCAAAGTTCGTCGAACGCAGGTTCCTTCAGGTTTCGTCGAGCGCCTTCAGAGTTCGCCGAACGCTATCTCAATGATTTTGCTTCTCAGCGGTTGTTAACGCTAGGCGTTAACAACTAACGCGAGCGTTAGCACAATTTCCAGAGAGTCTTTTCCAATTTGTTTTCTACCTGTGAAGTATTGCACTTATAGTTCTTGCACACTCTAAATACACGACAAGCAAGATCAAATACAATTTGGGATTTGTTATTCTCAAACAAAGGGATGTGACACACATGTCCAACACTGTCAACCTATTTAAATAAACTCAATTAAGTTTTAAAGTTTTAAATCCCTTATTCACCCCCCTCTAAGGGCGCCTAAAGATCCAACAAGAACCTACCACCTTTGAGAGGGCGAACCTACAAGAGCTCGCAGGCCCAAATGCGCACCGCAGAGCTTTCTCACATGGCGTCGTGCCGCGACCTCTCATTCAGTAAGAGGTTCTACAAAGCTGAGGCCGCCCGAGAGCTCGCGGAGGAGCAGGTTAGGGATTTGAAGTTACAACTTGAGCTCGTTGGGAGGCTCCTCGCGAAATCCCTGAGTAGAGAGGTAAGTATTACTCGAGATGAACTCTATTTTCCCTTCCATTCTATTTTATTCTTACACGAATTCAATGCAGTATGTCGAGGTCGCGGATCAGATGGCGATTTAGGTCGGCGAGCTGGAAGCTGAGGTGGGGGCCCTCAAGGCGCAACTCGCTCGGGCTCTTGCAGAGTCACTAGCAGTGGGGCGTGGCAAATCCACTTCTAAGCGCGATGGGGTATTGCAGTTCACTCTCAACGAGATTGAGGTGACCTAGAGGCTTATGGTGATCAAGGCCACTGAGATCACACTTGACATGCTGCGTGACGTCAATGCTTTTGGGGCATGGTGGGAAAACACCACCGCAAAGGAGTTGATCTCCGCGCTCTTCCTCCTCGACCCCCCGTCAGGCTCGTCCTCGGAATCGCACGGCTACTCGCCAACTGGAAAAGTTGACGACGAGAGAAGACAATCTTCAGAGGACTCGCATTCGCCTTAGATTTAGGTCTTGCCTTCTTCTCTTTTTTTGCTCTCATATATGTAAGGGGCGTGTCCCCAGATTTTGGTTGCCCTTTATGAAAGAAATATTAAAAATTTCAAGTCTCATTATTGATTCCTCACCGCACCTTTTTTATTTTTATTTTTAGATGTATACTCATGACGACTCACCTTAGTCTTTTAGACTCCCAGAGCGTCGGCCTTAGGGACCAAATCATTTGTCGAACTATTATCCTCACCCCTATGAGACTTGTGAGACCTAGGCTTTGTGGTTCCTATGCGCTCGAAACCTTTCAACAAAAGGTTAGGTAAAACTCCTTTCAAGGTTCTGCGAGAGTGTCGAGTACCCGTCCTGTGAGATGCCTATGCATCCCATGTATTCGCCTCGCGCACGGAGTTGACATTGTCAAGATTTCGACACTAGTCGTACCTCAACCGGGTGAGTACCTTAACTTAGGTACTGGTACTCATGTTCACAGGAGGGGTTGCACTATCTTATCCCTCCTAGTCGCGGGCTGCATAGCTCGCGCATTCATTGTTGCCCTAGAGTGTGCGAGTGGGAAGCGCGCATGGCCTGGGCGAGGTCAACCCAGCTCGCCACCTACCCCTTATCTTGACTTGGCATCCCCCGCCACCTGAGTGATCAACCTTCCCTGCCAGCCTATAAGAGCCCGGTCAACCAAATCATCATGGGGGGTTTTCCAAAGAATCTTTACAACCTGCCACCTGGGTGATCAACCTGCCCTGCCAGTTTGCGAGATCCTGGTCAGCGGAATCATCTCAGGGGAGTTTTAAAAAGTCCTTACAACCTGCCATTTGAGTGATCAACCTGCCCTTCCAGCTTGTGAGAGCCCGATCGGCAGAATCATCTCAGGGGCATTTCAAAAAGTCTTTACAACCTGCTACCTGGGTGATCAACCTGCTCTAACGGCTTGCGAGAGCCCGGTCAGTGGAATCATCTCAGGGGAATTTCAAAAAGTCTTTACAACCTACCACCTAGGTGATCAACCCGCCCTGCCGGCTTGCGAGAGCCCGGTCTCCAGAATCATCTCAAGGACATCTCAAAAAGTTTTTACCACCTGCCACCTAGGTGATTAAACTTCCCTGCCGACTTGCGAGAGCCCGGCCAGCGGAACCATTTTAGGGGTTTTTCAAAAAATCTTTACAACCTGCCATCTGGGTGATCAAACTACCATGTCGTCTTGCGAGAGCCACGTCAGCGGAATCATCTCAGGGGCTTTTCAAAAAATCTTTACAACTTGCCACCTAGGTGATCAACCTGCCCTATCGGCTTGCGAGAGCCCGGTCAGCGGAATCATCTCAGGGGTTTTTCAAAAAAATCATTATAACCTGTCACCTAGGTAATCAACCTGCTCCATCGGCTTGCGAGAGCCCGGTCAATGGAATCATCTCTGGGAATTTTCAAAAAATATTTACAACCTGCCACCTGGGTGATCATCCTGCCATGCTGGCTTGTGAGAGCTCAGTCAGCAGAATCATCTCAGAGGATTTTCAAAAAATCTTTACAACCTGCCACCTGGGTGATCAACCTGCCCTGCCTGCTTGCGAGAGCCCAGTCAGCGGAATCATCTCAGGGGATTTTCAAAAAATCATTGCAACCTGCCACCTGGGTGATTAACCTGCCCTATCGGCTTGTGAGAGCTCTGTCAGCGAAATCCTCTAAGGGGCTTTTCAATAAATCTTTACAACCTACCACATGGGTGATCAACCTTCCCTGTCGGCTTGTGAAAGCCCAGTCAACGAAATCATCTCAGGGACATCTCAAAAAGTTTTTACCACCTTCCATCTGGGTGATCAAACTTCCCTGCCGACTTGCGAGAGCCCGGCCAGTGGAACGATCTCAGGAGATTTTCAAAAGATCTTTACAACCTGCCACCTAGGCGATCAACCTGCCCCGTTGGCTTGTGAGAGTCCGGTCAGCGGAACATCTCAGGGGTTCTCAAAAAATCTTTACAAACTGCCACCTAGGTGATCAACCTGCCCTGTCGGCTTGTGGGAGCCCGACCAGCAGAATCATCTTAGGGGTTTTTCAAAAAAATATTTACAACCTGTCACCTGGGTGATCAACCTGCCCTGTCGACTTGCGAGAGCCTGGTCAGCGGAATCATCTCAGAGGCTTTTCAAAAAATATTTACAACCTGCCACCTGGGTGATCAGCCTGCTCTGGTGGCTTGTGAGATCCCGATCAGCAGAATCATCTCAGGGGCTTTTCAAAAGATCTTTACAACTTGCCACTTGGGTGATCAACCTGCCCTGCCGGCTTGCGAGAGCCCGATCAGCGGAATCATCTCAGGGGAATTTCAAAAAATCATTACAACCTGACACATGAGTGACCAACCAGCCCTATCGGCTTGTGAGAGCCCGGTCAGCGGAATCATCTCAGGGGCATTTCAAAAAATCTTTACAACTTGCCACCTGGATGATCAACCTGCCTTGCTGGCTTGCGAGAACCCGGTCAGCGGAATCATCTCAGGGGCTTTTCAAAAAGTCTTTTTGAAACATCCTGACTATTATTGGGTCACTAGACCCTAGTGGACCCAATAAAAGTAACCTAAAGAATAAAAAATAACCCGATTGTAGGATATTGTGTTAAGGAACCCTGATTTTGAGTCCTGTCAGTTCCTATAGTTTCGTGTGATCGATACAAGTGCAACAGAACTCTTCTCATTTCAATCCGAGGTCGTTTAGAGAAAATAACCATTTTGAGTATCGTAGCGTGTCACGACAACGCTGTTTTGGTATAGTGACCATACGTACTCTGAATTGATTTTCGTCAGTTGTGTTAGACTCGTATAGTTAATACGAGTGCAACGGAACTCATCCTATTTCAATCCAAGGTTGTTTAGAGAAAACAACCATTTTGAGTATCGTAGTGCGTCACGACAATGCTATTTTGGTATAGTGGTCATTCGTACTCTGAATTGACTTCCGTAAGTTGCGTTATATTCGTATAGTCAATACAAGTGCAACAAGTTTCATTTCATTTCAATCGAAGGTCGTATGAGAAATATGGCCATTTTAGGTTTTGTAGACCGCCACGACACAGTTTTAAAATATTAAGCGAATAAACTCAGAATCAATCTTAGTCAGTCTCAGTGGACTCCTAAAGTCAAAACGAGACCAACAAAATTTGTTATAACCAATTTCGACGTCAGAAAGTCAAACTATGGTCAAATCAAGCTCTTTAGCACACCGAAACACGTGTGCACACCCATGTTGATTTAATACTCCAGCATTGACCAACCACCTGACGAGTTGGACTCACTTGGACTTTGACCAACATGAGGGACCCACCCTAAGGTTGATTTTGGTCAAACCCTCAGAAATCTTTATTTTTGGAATTACTTTCCAAAAAGAGGCTTCACCTCCCCATCACCAAGTCAATTGGGCCCCACCTCCCTTACCACAAATGGACACCATTTGGGCCTTAATACAAGCCCAAGGAGCTAGGGTCTCTTTCCTCTCCCTCCAAAAAGAAAAAAAATCCAAAGCCATCACCCAAGGTAGACCTTGGGTGGGTTTGGTTTCCTTTTAGCCACCTAGGAGGGTGTGCCACCACGCCTCATGGGGTGGCCAGCTGTCCAAGACAGCTGGAGGAGGAGAAGGTCTCCTGCTCACACCCCCTTAGTCCCACATCGGGGAGAAAGGAAGGGAGGTCCTCCTCCCTTCCTAAAAAAGCAAACCCCCTCCCCCTCTACTAAGTACACACCACCCTCCCTAGAGCCCCCTTTTCCAGAGCCACCTCGCCGGAAAACCCACACCCGATCCCTCACCAACCTCGCCACCCCCTCATGGCCCTCCTACCCGAAAACTCCCAACGGCCCCACACCAGGTGGAACACCTCCTCCTTCCCCTTCCCCACTCCTCCGACATGCTGCATGCACTCCTCCACCGCCGAAGCGCCGCCAACACCACCTGAGCCAAGCTACAAGCTCGAGTGGTGGCCACGCGGAGTGAGCCCCACCCAGTGTCAGTGGTCGGCGAGCCGACTTGGGGCAGTAGGGTGGCCAACAGGGCGGGAGGGCGGCGCGACACACGATGGGATGACACATGCAGGCCATGCCACCCGCCCCCCTCGTTTTGATATAATCCGACGGTGGCCACAGGCGTCAGGCTGCCGTACCACCGCTAGATAGTTCGCCGGCCCCCGGTGAGTCAACCGGTGGCAGCACTGCCGGCGGGCGGCTGCTGGCCGACGGTGGCAGAGGCCGCCACCCTTTACACCGTCGGGGAGCAGCGGCTGCTGTCCGATCTCCATGATGAGATCGGACGGAGGTGGGAATCTTAATTCCCGCCCGCCTCCACATCTACACCCCTTATAGCGGACCGACTCCAAATCTGCTGCGGGGGATAGACCTCCGGCGTGCGCGCGGTTAGCCAATCCCTGCGTCATGATTTGGCTAACCGCACCCCAACCACCCTCCCGCCTACTATTACTTATTTTTTTGATAGGAAAATAGGCTCCTAGGGAAAATGATTTGAACACAAAAAATGTTCCTTACCCTAAGGGCTATCTTCAGTAATTTTTTAAGAATTTTCTAGGGTGATTTTCTATTATTAAAGGCCTTTAAAAGATTTGTTTGGACAAAACAAGTGCCCTAAATGTCTTGGAAAATCTTAGGAAAAATTCTAGACCCACAATATGGCCCCTTGGTGGTACTGTAAAATTCTTGGGATTTTATAAATTGAATTGATATTTTTATGAACCTAAATAGGACCTCTTTGGACAAAATAAACCCCCTAAAGGATTGGAAAATTTTCGGAAAATTTATAGGCTCTTATAAGACTATTTTGAGCGTACTATCAAAATATAGGGACTTTTGGAGGGAAATGGTGTAATCACCAAACTCTTGGGTAAAACGATTGAGTTTTAAATTAACAAATTTTCTAAAAATTGGGAGAAGAGATCGTAGCGCGCAATCACGTCAGAATCATTTTAGGATATTATGAATAAATATTGACCCGATAAATGAAAATGAAAAAAAAAAAGTCAAGCTCGAAGCAATGTGAGGCTTTTACAAATCATCGAGTTGCATTTAGAAGAATACTCGGACATTGGAAGTCGCCTCTTTTCAGAGAAATTAATGAACTCATAATAACGTTCCTCCAATCCGCTTAAGCCATGTTTAAAAGGCGCAATTTAAAACCTATGGTTGGACTGTTGGAGCTTGTGTTCCACATCTCTTAGTTTGAGAATAACAAATCACACTATGTATTTGATCTTGCTTGTGCTTATAGTGTGCAGGTACTATAAGTAAATAACCCTATGAACATGATACTGATTGATGACGATTCTCTGAACAGAGAGCTAACGCCGCGCGTGCATTAACTTATCGTTGAGAAGGGATGATGTCTCAATGGTCTTGACGTATAGAAGAAATATCGTCTAGAACAAAGAGACAACGCCAGCGTTGGAGCTAACGCTCGTGTTGAGTCCATGATCTGCCATGATCTCGAGGGTTGCACAATCTCGGCCACGATCGTACACGATCACTAACGCTAGCGTTAACTTCATAACGCCCGGTGTTAGCTCTCGTGCCTATTTAAAGAGTTGATTTCGTTGCTTAAAGGGTGGAACTTTCAAGCCTTCATTCCAATCATCTGAGAGAGCATTTCATCCCCAAATTTAGAGAGCACTCCCAACACCACCATTGAGGAACAAGAGTGAGAATGAGATTTCCAATGGTCAAATTTGAAGAAGGATGCCTGCTTCAACTTCAACGATAGTCATTGTGTGTCTTCAACATCTCCTTCATCGCTCTTCAACATAGGGAGTCTTTTATTCTTAATTTAAATTTATTTTTTCATTATTTTCTTGTAATGGTAGTGAATTCGCCGTCTTGTGTGTGCTGACTAGGTCGGGTTCAGTTTAGGAGGAAAAATGTCGCCTTGTGCATAGCGACTAGGTCAAGGGTAGTTGTAGGGGGTTGCTAGAGGCCTTATCTGGGGAAAGATAGGCTATAGACAACCGATCCTTGGGAGAAGGACCGGTGAAGGAACAAAAAGTGATTTTTACCTTGTCGCCTTTAATTTCAAGCGTTATTGAAATTCTATCTTTGTAATTCTCTTTGAAATATAATATTCACTTTCATTATCTCTGATTTTCTGGAATTGTATTTCATTTAAGATTTCATAAGTAAAATCACTTTGACATAATTCTATGAAGCCTAATTTTATGGAGAGCTAACGCCCAACGTTAACTCTTAACGCCAGCGTTAGCAACAGGATCAAAAAGTTTTGATTTTCTATAAATCTCTCAGTTTTACTCAAAATTTGTAAACCCCTTATTCACCCCCTCTAAGGGCGCCATAAGATCCAACAAGTGGTATCAGAGCAAGGTTATTCAAAAAAGGTTTCACAACCGGGAATAATGGCGCATCATGATCATGCTTTCGTTGAGGGTCAAAGGATTAGTAGAACTCCACTATTTACCGGTACTGATTATAATTATTGGAAAACAAGAATGTGTTGTTTTTTAATGACATTAGATAATGATGTGTGGGGTATGGTGGAACAATGCTACTCTCCACCAACATTTGTTGCTGGAGAAGTTATTTTGGAAAAATTGAGAGGCAAATGGGATGATAACGACAAGTTAAGATGCAAGAATAACGCTAAAGCTATGAATGCTTTATTTTGTGCTTTGGATAGAATAGAATTTAATAGAACTTGTGCTTGCAAAACTGCTTATGATATATGGAGTTTATTAGAAATCACGCATGAAAGTACTTCGCAGGTCAAGGATTCAAAGCTTTTCCAACTTGAATCTGAATACGAGAAATTCCAGATGGAGGCAAATGAAGACATAGATTCAATGTACACAAGGTTCACCAAGATCTTCAATGACTCAAAAGTACTTGGAAAGGTGTTCTCCAACGGTGACTTGGTGAGAAAAATTCTAAGGTCTCCCCCTCCAAAGTTCAATCCAAAGGTGATGGCTATCTCAGAGTCGCACGATTTGAAGAAGCTCTAAATTATGAGCCTCATTGGGAACCTTAAGACCCATGAGGTTGAACTCAAAATTCAACAACAAGAGTACAACTTGGAGCCAAAGAAGAAGGCTTTGGCCTTAAAATCAAAGAAGGAGGCCAACAGAGATAACGATGAAGAGGGCGAGGAGAGCCTTTTTGTGAAGAAGTTTAGAAGTTTCATGAAGAATCCGGAAAGGAGAAACACCTTCCGAAAATATTTCATCAAGAAGGGATCCTCATCGAAGAAGGCAAGAGGTAGCGATGAGGACGATGATGAGCGACCACCATCGGAGTGCTACAATTGCAGAAAGATCAGACACATTTGGATCCAATGCCTGAAATATCGGAAATAGCGTAAAGAAAAGCGACACATGGGAAAAGAGAAGAAGAAGGTCCTAAAAGCATCTACTTGGGAGGAATCCTCCTCCGACGAATCAAGCAGCTCATCCTCCAGCAGTGAAGAAGAAGCCAATGTGTGACTCATGACAAAGAGCAACACACCATCCGATGATGAAAGCAGTGTCCAAAGGGACACTGAGGTAACTCTTCCTACTACTTATGATGGTTTATATATTGAGTATTTACAAACTTGCAATTTTTTGATAAAATTTAAATGATATTGAGATTCTAAATTATTAAAAAAAACTTTTGTTAAAAGAAAAAAAAGAAATTATCTAAACTATTAGTGAAAGAGAAAGTATCTTAACAAGAGTGCAATCACTCCTTGGCAAAAGTGAAAGAACTCGAAGAAGCTCTTTCTAAGTTCCACTCCAATATCGATATTCTTACTAAGGAGAAGGGGAATTTAGAAAGAACTTTAAAAATCTCTTTCTCAAATAGAAGAAGGAAAGAAAAATTTTGCAAATCAGTGTGTTATGTTAGTAACGGAAAACACTGCTCTCAAAGCTCGTATTCATGATTTAAATATGACTATTAAAAAATTCGGAGTTGGGCAAAAATCTCTAGACAAGATCTTGCCCAACCAATGTCATGGTAGTGCCAAATATGACCTTGGATATGTTACTGGAAGTTATTGCCCATCGTTGACCCTTAACATTGGCGTTAGCAATAAATCCATAAATTTTATTTCCGTTAATAAAAAATCATTTCAGAATTCAAATGTTATGTCATATTCCTGCAAGAGTTTATCCAAAACTCCGAAAAGGGTTTCATCCCCTTTTATATCGTGTGTCAAATGTCATATATTTGGACACACCTCAGACTCATGTAGAAAGAGGGGTCGTAGTGCTATAAAGCAAATCTGGGTGTCTAAAGTTTCCACCTATTCTATGGGAGGAACCTCTTGGGTATTCGAATATTTACTATCATCTCCTTTTAGGTATGTTGGCAGGCTAAGGACAAAAAGGACGTGTGGTATTTGGACTCAGGATGCTCCAAACACATGACGGGCAATAAAGAAAAGTTTCTTAGCCTTGAGATGAAGAAAGGAGGATTGGTAACATTTGGAGATAACAGAAAAGGAAGGATCATGGGCATGGGCACAGTGGGTAACGAATCTTTCTCCACCTCTAATGTTTTATTTGTAGATGGCTTGAAACATAATTTAATATCAATTAGTCAATTATGTGATTAAGGTTTAAATATATTATTTGAATCATCTATAAATCTTTGCAAAATCAAAAATTCTAAATCAAATGATGGCGTACTCACCGCACTTAGAATTCATAATGTTTATATGATTGCCTTTAATGATCTTTCACAATCGTCTCTAAAATGCTTTATTTCTAAAAATGATGAATTGGAACTTTGGCATAGGCGTCTTGGTCACTCTAGCACCAAGCTTATTTTGAAATTATCGAAAGATAAATTAATTAAAGGTTTACCTATGCTTAATGGTATTTTATCTTCTCTTTGTACGCCTTGCCAAAAAGGTAAGTTTTCAAAAAATTATTTTAAAAGCAAAAATGTTATTTCTACTTCTATACCACTTCAATTAATTCATATGGATTTATTTGGACCGGTTAGCACTTCTAGTCTAGGAGGTAGAAAATTTACTTTTGTAATAATTGATAATTATTCTAGATTTTGTGGGACTTTATTTCTATCTTCCAAATCCGATGCATTTATTGACTTTACTAAACTATGCATTCGTATTCAAAATGAACTTGATTCAAAAATTAAATGCATACGCTCGGATCATGGAGGAGAATATGAAAATGATAAGTTTTCTTCTTTTTATAATGATTTAGGAATTAAACATGAATTTTCCGCTCCTCGCACCCCACAACAAAATGGTGTAGTGGAGAGGAAAAATAGAACCCTTCAAGAGCTAGCATGCATAATGCTTTGTGAATATGGGTTGCCTAAATCATTTTGGGCTGAAGTAGTTAATACTTCATGTTATATTATTAATCGTGTCATGCTTCGTTCTATTTTAAAATTAACACCTTATGAGCTTTATTTTAAAAGAAAACCTAATGTATCTTATTTTCATGTTTATGGTTGCAAATGTTTATTTTAAATACTTTGGATGCATTAGGAAAATTTGATGACAAATGTGATAGGAAATTTCCATTGGTTACTCTTCAAATAGTAAGGCTTATAGAATTTATAATTAGAGAACTAAAATAGTTGAAGAGTCTATTCATGTAAGATTTGAAGAGTTTATTCCTTGTGTAGATACTAATCGTACATGAAACGAAGATGAACCCCTTTCCCCTTTGGAACATGAGGATGATGAATCGCTTAGAGAAAAAGAAGAAGAAAAGGAGGAGAAAGAAGAAGAGATAGTAGAATATGTTCCTCCAAGTGTGCTACAGTTTTCAAAAGATCATCCAAGGAAGCTTGTTATTGGAGAACCATCAAAAGGGTTAGTTCGAGTTCTTCTTTACACGAGTCTTTTTCAAACCTTTGTTTTGTGTTGGGAAAAACCCCTTGTGATTTAACTTAACAAATTACTTATAAGTGATTTTACCCTCTAGGCTTATTACCCATATTGTATAGTAAGGGTAATCTGGTCATTAGATGTCCTAGGATGTCACACTCAACTTAGAGTGTCAAGACTAGGTCAGGGCAATCACAATCTGAGTTGAATCAATACTTGTGTCGAATATATTTCGACGCAACTTCGACTTATTGTCGACGCAACTCAGACTAGAAGTCTGCAAGTGAGGTATTAGATCTTAGACTTTCTCTAGAGGGGGTGAATAGAGTATTAAAAGTTTTAACTTATTTTATAGCGGAATTAAAATAATGATATATGTATGTGTAATTGAGTGAGTGTAAAAGACAAAATAATAAACACAACACAGTACGGAAAGAAAACACAAACATAGCAAGACACAAGGATCTATAGTAGTTCCCCAATCAACCTGGGTACATCTACTCTTCTACCACCCTTGGTAGGAATCCACTATATTTTTGATCAGGTGCCCTATCACCACTGGGATTTTTGATCAGGTGCCCAAACACCACTGAGCTTTTGATCAGGTGCTCAAACCAAACCACAGGTTTTTGATCAGGTGCCCTGCCACCAAAGGTTAACTTTTGAAGGGAGTTAAAACCCTGTACAAGATGGGGTAAAAAGATTAAACAAAAAGAATTTATGAAATTATTCTCTCTCAACAAGATCTGAGAGAAGACTAGTGGAATGTTGTTGTTGTAAAGCTCCCCCTTTCTGATAGAATTTGTTGATGGTTGGTGAAGCTTTCTCTTGGATGGAGAGGACTGAGAATCAGCTGATGTTTCTGAGAGAAGATTTCAGATGTTCTCAGAAAGTGAAGATGCTGCTGTAGAAGATGAAGATTTTTTGTATCTCTGAGTATTTCACAAGTATCTTCTATATCTTCTCTATTCTATATTGTATCCACAAGTATATCTCTTTTTGTATCTCTTGTATTCTGATTTTAAAATTCAAATCTTCTAATAAGGAATAGAATAATCTGAGATAAATATTCCTTGGAACTGCAATAACAAACTTTCTGATTCTGCAGAGACTTTAATTCCTTTTTTAATGAAAGTTTCGTTTCCCAAAAATATGTCAACGACTAGATTCTCGAAAGAAGAGAATAAAATGAATATATAAAAAGGAAAGATGAAATCTTGTCTTATCTGATAATGAATAAGTCCAAATATATGAATAGATCTGTTGCTGGATAGTCGATCTGAGTTCAGAGAAAAGAGATAACTGATTCTTCAGAAATTGTCAAGCTTAAAAGGAATTTCGTCGAGCAGAAAGTTGAATTCGTCGAGCAGAAATCTGAGTTCGTCGAACAGAAGGCTGAGTTCGTCGAACTGAACACTTAGTTACTCATTCGTCGAACAGAACACAGAGTTCGTCGATCTCAATCAGGAGTTCGTCGAACTGAGAGATAGACTCTGCAGAACTGGCTTGAAAGACTTAATTCATCGAGCAAAGGACTAATTCATCGAGCAAAGGCTGAGTTCGTCGAACTCAGGAGGGAGTTCGTCGAACGCAGAGAACTTAGAATTTTCCTAAGTTCTTGCTAGCTCAGACAAACTAAAACATTGACACTAAGACTATACATTGGGGTCAACTTGGGTCCTAATTACAGATAGTGATCCTAGCCCAAATTAGTGATAGGGTTATTCCAACAATCTCCCCCTATTTGGGTTAGGATACTATTTGACAAATATAAATAGATAAAACAAACAACAATAAACACAGAGCATGTATATCTAAAAGAATTTAATTTTCATTTCAGCAGATAGAAAAATATAGTACTCTGAGTTTAGGAAGTTTTACACTGAAAATGGAAATTTAGTAGTACCAAATAATCAGGAGCTTTTCTTTGAAGATGGTTTGAATATGATTTCTCTATTAGGATTTTCAGACTCTCTATTGCTCATATAAAGTTCATTTGCTCCCAGCAGTGTTTGAGATGATGCATGAGGAACCACTGCAGCTGGGTGCAACTTCAGGTAGTCTTCATCATTGAAGAGAAGCCTTGAGTTGTACCTTTCAAATTCTTTTCTTCTGAATTCCGACATAGTTGAAAACTGAGAGTAATCTTTTCCTTCTGCTTTGGCTTTATTGATTTGAGCTGTAGCAATTGATTCTCTATATCTAGCCATATAAGCATTCATTTCTGAATCTGGGTTAATAAGAGATGGAGGTCTTTCATCATAATCAATAAACTGAAATGAAGATTGTTGATTTTGAGAATTCTTTTGCCTGTGCAAGGAACCATCATATACATGATATTTATAAACTGAAGAAAGAGCTCTGGCAGATCCTGAAGGAGGAGCTCTGGCTGATCTTGAACTGTAGGAGCCACTGGAACTTCTGTGACTTTCTCTTGATCTTCTTGATAGCTGAGGGAAAGATTTCTGAGATGTAGAGGACATACTTGCTGATCCAGCTGCTGGAGGAGGAGGAGGAGGATTAAACTTGGCTGGCTTGTCAGAGTAGAATCCTGATTTCTTCATTTTCTTTCTCCTTTTATTTTCATTCCTAGAGAATCCCATCCATGCTGGAGAATCTTTTGTAAGAGTGATGTTGTTCAGAATGTAATAGGGAATATCATTTGTAGAAGATGGAGGTTTGGGAGCAGCCTTTGCTTTGCTTCTGGATTTTCTTTTCTTTGAAGATTTTGAATCTAAATCATCAGAATCATCATTATCATCATCATCAGAAAACTGAGCAGGGTTATCATATAATTCATCAAGATCTTTAAGAGCATTCTGAACATCTTACTCAATATCCTCTGGTAGAGGGGAATCATCATAAACAAATGTTGGAGGTGAATTTCACCAAGCCAACTTCTTCTGTAACTGCAACTGTTACTTGAACTGGAATTGGAACTTGAACTGGAACTGGAATACTCTTGATTATTTGCTTCAGCAAAGCTGAATCTATTGGAACTGAATAAGGCACTATAGCATTTGAGCTAACTTGAGTCTTAGGCAAACAATTGAAAATCAAAATGAATCTTGATAAGAAAGAAAGAATATCTACTAAAGGATTAATAGAAACATTATTCACTGAATCTATAACTGGAGCTTCTTCATCAATAACTGGAGCTGCTTCTAAATCAAAAGCCTTATCTGAATCTGCATTATCTAGATCTTCTTCATCAAGCATCTCCCCCTGCCTAGTTTCAGGGAGACCTGAATCTATGCCCCTAGAAGAAGGTACAAAGGTTGAGGAGGAAGGAAAGGAAGCAAGCTTTGAAGAGAGGTCTGAGATGGCTTTGAGAATGGGAGATATCTTCTCATCTAGAAGAGCTGACAGCTTAGGAGAGATATGGTTGAATATCTAATCAGCAATGGAAGAGAAATCAATATACACAAAATCAGATGTATGCTGAGAAGATGAGGGTGCTGGAATAGAAGAAGAGGGAATAGAGGAGGGTAGGAAGATGGTTGTAGCATCTGAAATGGGTGGAAGATTATCCACATGGATAGGTGATTGAGGTGGAGTGTGTTGAGGTGACAAGAAGTCAAATGATGGAGGGGGAATGAAGGGCAGAAGAGAATCTTCATCTGGAATAGATGAGGATGCAAGCTCTGCAGACTGATTTGTCTGGAGAGGAGGAGAAGAAGGCAATGTGGAAGGAGTGTCTATGAGAGAATTGGAGGGAAGAACTTCTTCAGTAGTGGTGTTCTGAAGAGGTTGAGAAAGGATGGGAGAGAAAGATTCAGAGAGAGGAACTTCTGGAAGGGTTGAGGGAGTGACTGTATCAGTCCTTGTGCTCTCAGAAGCTTGCCTGGAAGTTTCTGCCCTTGAAGACTTCTTGGTAATCACTCTCTCCCATTTCCCAAAGAGAGTTGGAGTCAGCCTCTTGCTTGCATTGATAAAGACTGTTGGTGACACCAACAGCTCTGTTGGGTCCAGCGTTCCTTCACTTGACCCGTAGCGCCTTTCCATTGATATAAAGATCAAGTTGCGCCTTCACCAAATGTCATGGCTTTTGGTGCAGTTGGTTGCGCTGGGTCCTCTCAATTGGTATCAAAGCAGGTTGCGGGTTCGAGACCGGGGGGGGGGGGGGGGGGGGGGGGGGTCAGGCGGCCGGAGCCATGTGTCAAGCCACCTCTGAGCTTGCGGGCCATGTGGAGCACCTCTGAGCTTGCGGGTCGTGCTGGACGCGGGGGGGGGGGGGGGGGGGGGATTGTTGGGTCCAGCGTTCCTTCACTTGACCCGTAGCGCCTTTCCGTTGATATAAAGATCAAGTTGCGCCTTCACCAAAAGTCATGGCTTTTGGTGCAATTGGTTGCGCTGGGTCCTCTCAAGCTCTGGGCATTTTGCTTGAAGAACAATGCCTATTACCCTGCCTTAGCAAGCACTCAGTTTGCTTTGCTTCTTCTTGATTGATTCAAAGAGAATCAATCCCCAATTCACCTGCTTCTTTTCCACCAAGGCCACCATCAACAGAAATTGGTTCCTGGTAATATAATCATGAGCAGAGGTTTTGCCCAACAAAACCTTTCCAACAATATCAGCTAAGAATTTGTATTCAATAGACAAATTCTTTTTCAAAAGATGATTAGGGTTTCCAATGGAGTGACCCATTTTATCCAATTCAGCATTAAACTCATCAGAGGTGATATCTAAATCATCATCACCATTTATCAATCCAAAAACATCTGTTAAAATCTCTGGAGAAAAAGGAACCTGGTTTCCTGAAATAGTTCCTAAGATGGTTATTGCATTCAGTGACTGAATAGTATGTACCCATTCCTTGATCTCTACAAATGGTAGCTTTATCCTTGTAGTCATAAACTTCTTTAACTGTTGTTCTTCAAAGAGTTGAAGAATGTCTTTGAAAATTTGGTCAGAATGAGCAAACGATATTCCATATCTATATCAAAACCTACATCAAACTTCATTGACGAGATTAATGCCTAAGAGATTGCCATTGGTACCTGCAAGAGAAAAAGATCAAGTGCAAGGGAACTGGAGGCAAGAGCAAGTTCTGTAGGTGCAAAGACGAAAAGGAATCGAAATTTGATTATAAAAAAAAAGAGATTGGGGAAAGCGCAAACTTTTGTAGGACGGGGTTCGGCTAAACCTAAGAAAATCAGAAGTCGAAAAGTCATTGGGCTTCATCGAACTACATTCGACGAAAAATAAATTTTCATCGATCTCAGTTTGACGAATGAGCTGACTTCGTTGATCTCTAGATTTAATAGGTATCATCGATCACCGTTCGACGAACGACTAAATTTTGTCGATCTCCATTCGACGAAATGAGGGGATAAGTAAAAAAAATTTAATTGATTGAATCTCCATCTATCATTGCTAGCTGATTTATAAAGAAGATGTGCTTCTATTCATCCAAAGGTTTGGTGAAAATATCAGCCCTTTGTAAGTCAGAAGGAATAAATTGTAGGAAAATTTTGTTTTTATCCACATTATCTCTGATAAAGTGGTGCATAATTTCTATGTGTTTAGTCCTACTATGGAGTACTGTATTTTGTGCTATAGATATTGTACTAGTATTGTCACAGAATATAATTGATTTATTTAAGTTGATACCATAATCTAAGAGTTGATTTTGTATCCACAGAATCTGTGAGCAGCAACTGCCAGCAGCAATATATTCTGCTTCAACTGTTGATGTAGACACAGATGTCTGTTTCTTACAAAACCAAGACACAATCTTATCACCAAGGAACTGACAAGTTCCTGATTTGCTTTTCCTGCCTACTCTGCATCCAGCATAATCAGAATCTGAGAATCCTGTTAATTCAAATTCTGATGCAGTTGGATACCAAAGTCCTAGATTTGGACAACCCTTTATATATCTCAAAATTCTTTTTAATAAAATAAGGTGAGATTCTTTGGGGTTAACTTGGAACCTAGCACAAATGCATGTAGCAAACATTATGTCTGGTCTACTAGCTGTTAAGTAAAGTAAAGAGCCAACAATTGCTTATACACTTTCTGATCAACAGGTTTCCCTGATTCATCATTGTCTAAATCAACATTGGAGGGCATGGGTGTTTTCATAGAAGAGGAATTAGACATACCAAATCTTTTCACTAATTCCTTAGCATACTTGGATTGTGATATGAATATCCCATTTGGAGTTTGCTTCACTTGAAGGCCAAGGAAGTAAGATAACTCACCCATACTACTAATTTCAAATTTGGATTGCATTAGATCAGAAAACCTTTTGCATAAATTTGAATCAGTAGAGCCAAATATAATATCATCTACATAAATTTGAACTAGTAAAGTTTGATTTTTATGTATCCTGAAAAATAAAGTTTTATCAACATTGTCTCTACAGAATTTGTTCTCTAAAAGAAAATTAGCTAGGGTCTCATACCATGCTCTGGGAGCTTGCTTGAGACCATAGAGAGCTTTATTAAGCTTAATAACATAAGAAGAGTAAGTTGGAGAGATAAAACCTAGTGGTTGTTCCACATATACTTCTTCTTTGATATCTCCATTTAGAAAAACACTCTTCACATCCATCTGATTGACTTTAAACTTCTTGAAAGCAGCAAATGCAAGAAATATCCTGATAGCTTCAAGTCTAGCAACATGAGCAAAGGTTTGATCATAATCAATTCCTTCTTCCTGAGAGTATCCTTGAGCTACCAATCTGGCTTTATTTCTGATTATTAAGCCTTGATCATCTAGCTTGTTCCTAAAGACCCATTTGGTGCCAATGACTGGATGGCCTTTTGGTCTTGGAACCAAATCCCAAACTTTGTTCCTTTCAAATTGATTAGTTCCTCTTGCATTGCAAGAATCCAGTTTGGATCTTGTTCTGCATCTTTTATGGATTGAGGTTCAATTTGTGATAGGAAACAGGTATGCATCTTATTTTGGTTGAGTTGATGCCTTATTTTAACACCTGCTGAGATGTCTCCAATAACTTGAGATATTGGTTGATCTCTAACTGTGATGTGATCAATAGTTGGAATGGGTTCAGCAAGAGTATCCTCTTGAGGGATTTGACTAGTTGTCACTTGATTAGAATTATCAGCAAGATCTTCTGGATTATCTTCTTCTTCACTGTCTTCAATAGTTTGAGTTGATGGGAGTAGAGATTCTTTGTTCTGTAGATCCAATCCATTAAGCTTTTCACATAGTGCTTATACCTGCAAAGTATCTTTGGTAGAGGTAATATTCCTCTCCTCATTCAATATGTTAGTTTCATCAAAAGAAACATGCATGAACTCTTCTATCTTAAGAGTTAATTTGTTATAAATTCTATATGCTTTACTAGAAAGAGAGTATCCAAGGAATATACCTTCAGCAGACTTTGCTTCAAATTTCCTTAGATATTTCTTATCATTGTTATGCACATAGCATTTACAACCAAAAATCTTAAAATAGTTAACCTTAGGCTTTTTATTCTTAAGCAATTCATAGGGTGTTTTACCCTTAAGTTTGTGTATCAGACTCCTGTTTAACACATAATTTATTGTGTTCACTGCCTCTGCCCAAAAAGATATTGGCAAGTGAGCATCAACAAGCAATGTAGTTGCTGATTCAAGTAATGTTCTATTTTTCCTTTCAGCTACCCCATTTTGTTGAGGAGTTCTAGGAGCAGAGAAACATTGCCTGATCCCTTATTTTCCACAGAATTCTCTCATCAGAAGAGATTCAAACTCTGTGCCATGATCACTTCTGATTAATGCAACTAGAGTAGAGTACTCAATCTTGATGGACCTGAGAAAGTGTGTCAGAACACTGAAGGTGTCAGACTTGTTCCTAAGAAAGAACACCCAAGTGAATCTAGAGAAGTCATCTACAACAACTAAAGTGTAATGTTTCCCTCTTAGACTATGTATTGCAGTGGGTCCAAAGAGATCCAAATGCAGTAAGTACAAAATCCTAGGTAAATCACTCTTGGGTAAAGATTTGAAACTACTCTTAGTCTGCTTTCCTAGTTGATAAGCCCTGCAGAGTCCTTCCTTCTTGTATGAACCAGAAGGCAGTCCTCTTACTAGATTGTCCTTGGATAGCTTAGAGATAGTTCTAAGGTTAATATGTCCTAGCTTTTTATGCCATAACTCATTTGTTTTACTTATTGAATTAAATAAACAAATGTCTGAATTAGCAGAATCAAAATTGACTAAATATATATTTCCTTGTCTAATACCAGATAACGCATTGATGTTCTTATTATTGGTAATAAGTTATAAGAAATGATTAAAAGTTACCTGATAGCCTTCATCACATAACTGACTTATGTTGATGAGATTATGCTTGAGACCCTTGACATATGCTACCTCTTTGAAGGTAACTGCTCCAACTCTGACTTTTCCATATCCTTTAGTTTGTCCACAGTTGGAGTCACCAAAAATTACTTTGGGTCCAAGCTTTGCCTTGTAATCACTTAGATTGGCCTTGTTTCCTGTCATGTGCTTAGAGCAGCCACTATCCAAATACCAATGTTCCTCTATTTTTTGATAGCTTTATACCTGATCACTATCATTGTCAGATTCTGATTCATCAGAATTATTTGCTGAGGCATTGATAGCCATCATGCAAAAGCTTCTTTCATTTGCATCATCTTTATCATCACTTGAGCTGGATGATGATGCATGTTCTGAATTACTGCTTAAGTAATAAATAGCCATCATACATAGATCCTTCTCATTTGAATCATCTTCATCTTCAGAGGAGCTGGATGATGACTCTGATTCAGTCTCACTCCATGTCTCATCTACAAAGCCCTTTCCCTTATGTTTATGTTTGTGGGAGGATGGCCTTCTGGAGTGTTTCTTTTCTACCTTTTCTTTTCTTCTGTCCTTCCTTTGATTTTCTCGACACTCAGGTAGAATGTGTCCAGGCTTCCTGCAGCCAAAACAAATAATTTCTTTAGAATGAGTTTTGTCATACCTTGGTTTTTCCTTGGATCTGAAATCCTTCTTTCTGAGGTCCTTTCTAGCCATTTTGTAGAATCTTTTGGCTAGGAGGCTCATGAACTCCATTTCTCCTGGAGCTTTATCTTCCTCTTCTGTTGCCTGAAAAGCAATGCCTCTTTCCTTTTTGGAGGCTGGTGAGGAGGTAGATTGTTCAGCTTCTCTTGACTTGATAAGCTGCTCATAGGATTTTAGTTTGCCTAATAAGGTCTCAGTAGAGATCTCATTTAGGCTTTTGGCTTCCTTGATTGGCCAGATCCTTGAGTCTCATGTGCTAGGGAAGCACATTAGGAACTTATCATTTACTTCAGTGATTGTGATCACTTTATCCAAAGACTTCAGCTCATTGATGATGAGACTGAGTCTGTTGTACATATCTGCAACTATTTCAGTATCTCCCTTCTTGAAGTTCTCATATTGGGAGATGAGATGGGATCTCCTGTCCTTTCTCTCCATCTGCAGATCCTTTAACCATGTTGTTGAGAGAGATCCAGATGTCCCTGGCTGAGGTGCAGTCCACAACCTTCTGGAATATGTCATCAGGCATGGTCTGTGCCAAGATGTTCATAGCTTTGACATCTGCATTCCTTTGTTTCTTCTGAGCATCTGTCCACTTAGGAGGTAGAACATCATTAGTGTTGGTTGCTATTTCATTACTTGTTGTTGCTGATGGAGTAGGAGGTCCTGTCAAAATAGAATTAAAAATATCTTCAACAATAGAGTTAATATATAATTTGATCCTTGCCTTCCATAATGCAAACTTGTTAAGATTGCACATAGGAGGTCTTGTGCTTGAGTAATCTTTGTTCTGTGCCATGAGTTTTTAGAAAAAGAAAACTCTAGAGAAAGTTAAGATCTAATTGATCTTTGGATTCAGGTGTTAGCCTGTGTAACCAATCAACCTACCTCTGATACCAATTGAAAGTGAGGTATTAGATCTTAGACTTACTCTAGAGGGGGTGATTAGAGTATTAAAAGTTTTAACTTATTTTATAGCGGAATTAAAATAATGATATATGTATGTGTAATTGAGTGAGTGTAAAAGACAAAATAATAAACACAGCACAATACAAAAAGAAAACAAAGCACAGCAAGACACAAGAATCTATAGTAGTTCCCCAATCAACCTGGGTACATCTACTCTTCTACCACCATTTGTAGGAATCCACTAGGTTTTTGATTAGGTGCCCTATCACCACTGGGATTTTTGATCAGGTGCCTAAACACCACTGAGCTTTTGATCAGGTGCTCAAACCAAATCACAGGTTTTTGATCAGGTGCCCTGCCACCAAAGGTTAACTTTTGAAGGGAGTTAAAACCCTGTACAAGATGGGGTAAAAAGAATAAACAAAAAGAGTTTATGATATTCTTCTCTCTCAACAAGATCTGAGAGAAGACTAGTGGAATGGTGTTGTTGTAAAGCTCCCCTGTCTGATAGAATTTTTTGATAGTTGGTAAAACTTTCTCTTGGATGGAGAGGACTGAGAATCAGCAGATGTTTCTGAGAGAAGATTTCAGATGTTCTCAGAAAGTAAAGATGCTGCTGTAGAAGATGAAGATTTTTTGTATCTCTGAGTATTTCACAAGTACCTTCTATATCTTCTCTATTCTATATTGTATCCACTGGTATATCTCTTTTTGTATCTCTTGTATTCTGATTCTAAAATTCAAATCTTCTGATGAGGAATAGAATAATCTGAGATAAATATTCCTTGGAACTGCAATAACAAACTTTATGATTCCGCAGAGACTTTAATTCCTTTTTTTTAATGAAAGTTTCCTTTTCCAAAAATATGTCAACGTCTAGATTCTCGAAAGAAGAGAATAGAATGAATATATAAAAAGGAAAGATGAAATCTTGTCTTATCTCATAATGAATAAGTCCAAATATATGAATAGATCCGTTGCTGGATAGTCGATCTGAGTTCAGAGAAAAGAGATAACTAATTCTTCAGAAATTGTCAAGCTTAAAAGGAATTTAGTCGAACAGAAAGTTGAATTCGTCGAGCAGAAATCTGAGTTCATCGAACAGAAGGCTGAGTTCGTCGAACTGAACACTTAGTTACTCATTTGTCAAACAGAACACAGAGTTCGTCGATCTCAATCAGGAGTTCGTCAAAGTGAGAGATAGAATCTGCAGAATTGGCTTGAAAGACTGAATTCGTCGAGCAGAGGACCAAGTTCGTCGAACTAATGAACGACGTTCGTCGAACTCAGGAGGGAGTTTGTCGATCGCAGAGAACTTAGAATTTTCCTAAGTTCTAGCTAGCTCAGACAAACTAAAACAATGACCCTAAGACTATACATTGGGGTCAACTTGAGTCCTAATTACAGATAGTGCTCCTATCCCAAATTAGTAATAGGGTTGTTCCAACAAAGCCCAAGCAACTCAAACCATCTGTCAAAGTATATCAAGTCGACGCAATGTCGAATAGGAGTCGACATAGATAAAGGAGCATGTCGAAGTAATCTTAGAAGTCGACGCAACCTTGACTTCAATTCAACGCAGAAGAAAGTATCTGTCGAAGCCATCTGAAGTCGACGCAATGTCGACTACAATTCAACGTAGACAATGAAGTTCAAAATAAAGTCTTTAACTCGACGGTTACATCGATAAGTAATCGATGAACGTCGACAACAGAGTTCAACCAGAACAAGAAGGTATTCGAAGTTGCTCTAACAAGAACTCGAAGGCACGTCGATAAGAGAGAAAATGAAGTCGCCGCAGCGTCGAATACAGTCTGAAAAGGAAACATTTTTAGCTGTCCTTTTACAACTCTCTCTGAAGGCCCACAACACTAAAGACCGTTCTACAATGACTTGTTCATTGCCTAGAATGGAGAGGTGCAGTAAAGAAGATAGGAAAAGCTTTCTTGGAAAGGATTAAAATAGTTGGCAGACGGGTCGTGAGTAAATGAAGAAAGAAGGCTTAATTGTCCAAGATTGTGCCTTTTCAGGTCAATCCAAAAGAGAAAAAGAATTCAAAAAATTAATCATGGATAATAAATAGGAACAAAAGAGAGAAGAAGACATAGCATTCATCACCATCTGCTTCAGATTGTGGATTAGGGTTCCCACTTCTTCTTATTCCTCATGGAACCCTAAAAGAGACAATGCAGAGCAAACAAGATCTCTTTCAGAACAGAAAACTGAGTTGCTTCTTCATCAACATATTATAGCAGCCAGATAGCAAGCAAAATAAAGAGAGAAGGATCTGAAGAAAAATAACCTGTGCAAATCATCACAATCATAAGCAAGGATTCATCATTAGGAGATCTATTGAGGAAAGGAAATAGAAGCAGAAAGCTTCTACAGAATTCTAAGAACAGAATTCCTCTTCTCCATCCTCCTTCTTTCAACTTCCCAACTGTACAGAGTTTTAAGAATCCATCTTCAAAGGATTCAGTGGTTCAAGATCTCCTTATCAAAAGATCTGAGTGGTTCAAGATCTCCTTATCAAAAGATCTGATGTGTTCAAGATCTCCTTATCAAAAGTTCTGAGTGGTTCAAGATCTCCTTATCAAAAGATCTTTTGTTCTAAGAGTCTCCTTATCAAAAGACTCAGGCATAGGTTGTGCACTCCTACCAGGTGGTAGAAGAGAGGACTACCCACATTTTGGGGAACCTCAATATAATCTTGTGTCTTCTTTGTTGTGCCTTTTCTGTGCTTTCCCCTTATTTATTGCTTACTGTTTCTCTGCTTTTTATAATTACAGCACTTAATTTATTCTGCACCTTGGTGTTGCTAAAGCATAATTCCTTAGGTGTTCTATTGTATGCATAGTTAGGATAGAAATAATTTTTAAATTTCTATTCACCCCCCTCTAGAGAATTCTCAGAGGCACACTGTGCACTTTCAATTGGTATCAGAGAGAGGTTGATCATTAAAAGGCTAACACCTATATCAAAGAGGCCTCCTACTCTTATTTCTCCATAATAAAATTATTTTACTAAGAAAATGAGTTCTAAGAATTATGCATCAACAAGACCTCCAGTGTGTAACCTAAATAAGTTTACACTCTGGAAGGCCAGAATAAAGTTAATTATGAACTCTATTGATGAGGATATTTTTGATATTATCATCACAGGTCCTCCATCCCCATACAAGAAGGATGCCAGTGGAGCTTCTACACAGGAACCTGTACCCAGGGCTGAGTGGACAGAGACTGAAAAGAAGCAGAAGGCATGTGATGCTGAAGCTATGAACATTCTAGTATCCACCATGTCAGATGACATCTTCTAGAAGTTGGCTGACTGCCAATCAGCCAAAGAGATCTGGGAATCTCTTTCCAGACTGGTAGAAGGAAGTTTTGATGAAAGAAATGGCAAGAAGTCCCTTCTTATATCCCAATATGAGAACTTTCAAAAAAAAGCTGATTAATCTGTTATTGAGATGTATGACAGATTCAACATCATTGTAAATGAGCTGAGGAGTCTGGATAAGGAGATATCCATGATAGAAATAAATGATAAGATCCACATGTGCTTCCCTAGCTCATGGGATTCAAGGATCCGGGCAATCAAAGATTCCTTATGCCATAGAGAAATCTCTACTGAGTCTTTGCTAGGAAAGCTTAAGTCATATGAGATGCTTCTGAAGAACAGGGCAGAATCAGAGGAAAAGGAGACAACTCTAGCTACGATCCAAAGGATCCTTGCACTGAAATCTACTGAAGGAGAGCCCTCCGCTCCTGAAGATGAAATGTTCAGTTTCCTAGCAAGGAGATTCAGAAAATGGGTAAAGACAGAAGACTCAAGGAGAAGAGAGAGGATCTCAAAGCCTAGATATGACAAGACTCCAAAGAAGGAGGTGATATGCTACTCCTCCAACAAGCCAGGGCACATAGCTCCTGATTGCCCGCAAGAACAAAGGGACAGGAGCAGCAACAAGGATGAAAAGAAGAAGAAGAAGTCGTTCAAGGGGAAAGATAAGAAGAAAGCCAAGGGTTTCATTGCTGAAACCTGGAGTGACTCTGAAGCAAAGTTAAGCTCCTCCTCATCTGAAAGTGATGATGAAGCAGAAGCAGAAGCAGCTTGCATCATGGCATTGGGGATGTCTTCAGATGATGAAGAAGAACATGTATCAATGTTTGATGAATTTGATTTTAATTCAGATGATTTCAAAAATTGCTTTAAAGAATTTTGCAAAGATTTCCTCAATTCACAAAAAGAAATAGAAAGAGTTAGGTTAGAACTAGACATCCTAAAGCAAGATGAATTATATCTAAGAAATCAAGATTTAACAAATGAAATTGATAATAAAGAATCAGAATTAATTGAAATTAGAAAAGAAAATCTAAAGCTAAAAGAAGAGCTAACAAAGGCAAACGCCTTTGAGGACTCACTCAATGGGAGGAGTCAAAACCTCAGAGACATCACACAAAATCTCTCTATGAGATTTAATCACCTAGGGTTAGGAGCAGAGCCATCCACTAGTACATAAACCCCTAGGAAACCTGCCTTGAAAAATCCAGTTAGCTTCATTAGACCTAGTGACTATAAATCCTGTGAGGATAGTATAAAACTAAGGATCAGGAAACTAATAAACCAAAGAAAATAACTAGAGGTAATAAAACAAATCTTAACAAAGAAAAGAAATCTCAAGGGAAGAGTAATGCAGAGAAACTAAACAATCAGAAAGCTAAAACCAAACCTAGGGTAATAAAACACTCTGCTGATCTTTTATATTTAGATACATTCTATACACATTTTAAGTATCAAAATAATAAACATAGGTTTGGGAAACCCATTTCTTATCATCCAAAAGGGTATCATGAAAGACTCTTCTATTCTTTCACTGAACCCTATAATTATAAAAGCAAAAGGCCCAAGGTAACCTGGGTTTCTTCTAATGTTTTATATTACTTGTGCAGGGTAAGGTATGGTCCTACCTAAGAGATAATGAGAAAGGAAAGAAGAACTAAATGAACCCGAGGGAGTGATTTCTTCTTTAAATTCCCTTTCTATCTTTATAGTTCATAAAATTAATTGCATAATCACTATTTTCAATAAACATCATTGCTGGGAAAAACAGCAAGAATTTTCTAAGAAAATATAACTATTTATTCAGAGTTGCGTCGAATAGAATTCGACATATCGTCGGGTTCTACTCGATGCAAGCGCCAAGTGCCAATAAGAGTGGATGATTCGAATGCCGTTCGACGCAGCGTCAAGTTCATATTGACGCATGCATCGACTTAGTAGCCGCTGATCAAATTCGTGGTCATGTTAATTATAACTCGACACAATGTCGACATCACTGCGTCGACATATGAATTGCTGAATAATCTCGAAGTTGCGTCGAATATTAATCAACGCAACATCGATATAACCGCGCGCGCAGAATTGCTTCTACAAGCAGTCTCGACTTATTTTTGCGCGCCAAATATTAATTCTTATCGACGCAACTTCGACTTAAACCCTAAGTTGCGATGAATCATCTTCTTTTAGGTAACTTCAGCATCGAATCATTTACGCTTTCAAATTTTCCTCTCCTTGCTCTCTTGCTCTCTCCTTCTCCAGCTCTCTCATGCTCTTGTTTCTCTCTCTTTCTCTCTCCTTTCGTTGTGTTTGCAGGTACCTACAATCCAATGGCTCCACCCAAGATCAACTCTGGCTTTGACGTGGACATCGACTCCTTCAATGCTGATGCAGAAAGCTTCAAGGCCATCCTTGGCCTATTTCATAAAGCAGGATTAACAAAGCTGATTTCCACGAGATGTAAAATACTTAATGTCAAGTTGACAGAGTTCAAGGATACTGTGCACATAGGAGATGATGGTTCCCTCCATGGGAAAATTTCTGAAAGAGATATCAGCATAAAAAAGGAAATACTATCTTAAACATTTGATCTACCCATTGGGAGTGACCCAGATGAATTAACATGGGAAGAAATCAGCCAGGCTTTGCAGCTCATGTAGTTCAGGAAGGAGAAGCCAATAAATCTCAAGCACATTGATGTGGCAGAAGAGTACAGGTTCCTAGCTGATATTGTTGGTAAGGTATTACTGTGCAAGATATTTGCACATGATGGTATACCCAAGCAGCAGCTACAGATCATGGGCATTCTGGTCCTACAAAAGAAGATAAATTGGGGGAGATGCCTCCTAAGAATGATTGGGCACAAGTACACTCATAAGAAAAATGCTTATATGAGGATTATGAGTCAAGTACTTCTCCAGCACTACCCTACAATGTGCAAATCAAAAGGAGTGCCTATTCCTCCAGGAAAAAAATCAACATAGGAATCTTCTCAAAGTGGACCAGGCAGATTTTGAAGCCTGGTCAAGCTCCATCTTCACCTCCTCCCTCTCCACCTCCTCAAGATTCAGAAAGACATCTACCAAATCCCCCAACGGATAACACTCCTCCTCAAGACACTCCAGCAAGTCAATCAGATAATCAACCAAGTGTTGATCTAAATGTTGATCCAGCCCAGTGCAACCAGGCCAGTCCATCCATTCCTCCCAGTATCAACAATCCACATCAGCTTCTGAACCTACACCTCACATTCCATCTCCACCACCAACTTTTATTTCTCCAGAAATCTACCAAATCCTTTCCCCTGCCTACATAGATCCTCTTGATCAAAATGAGAACCTCACACCTCCACCTCTACTTGCCTCTTCCTCCCTTCCTACACCCTCCGTTGACATTGAGCAAGAAATATCAATAGCTGTAGGGCTAGCCTCCAACACATTTGCTGACCGACTAGCCAGCCAAGCCAGAAAGTTTGAAAAGAAATACTCCCAAATGGAGTCTGAACTCCTAGACTCCAAAAGATCTCTACAGGGAATCAAAGACTTCAGGTCTTCCTCCCTAGTGACAAAGGAGTTATTAACCTCTCTTGCCAGCAATGTTAAGAAGGGGGAGAATATTCAGGGGGAGGAAGGGCATGTCCTAGAGTTGAGTGGCAATAATAAGGGGAATGATGATGAAGCTCCTGATAAAGTGACCATTTTCCAAAATGTCCCAGGGGAGTTTCAAGTAGAGCCTCCAGAGAATTAAGGGGAACCAGCTGCATAAAATCAGGGGGAGCTCCCATCTACTCAGAGGGAGTAAATTATAGAAGTTCAAAGGAATCTGGAAAGTGAATTGATTGTTGTAGGTACAACAGTGGTCCAGGGGGAGCTCCATGATGATAATTTGCTCAATGAGGTGGCCAAGATTGCCAAGGAAGCTGTTCATAATGCTGAGCTGAATGCACAGATTCAGGGGGAGCTTCCCAAGGACAATGTTACTGAAGAAGCAGCAATGTCTCCTGGAGATGATGAGCCTCCGAACTTTGCTCAAAGGAAGGTAATTCCAAAGGTGTTCTCAAGAAAACGGAAAACCCCTGAGAAGGAGCAATGAAACTCAGGTAATTCTGTTATACTGTCTAAAGAGAAAGAAAATGGGAAGGTGGTGTGGTGAACATTAAAATACACTTGACAATGTATAAAATATTTTGTGATCTCATTTTATCATACTGTAATTGTCTATGTTGTCTTGTATATATATATATATATATATATATCTGTTTATGCAAAAGAATATGTAAAATCACTTTAACAAAATATGTAAAATTTGTTAAGATAAATAGGGGAGATTGTTGGGAAAAAGCCCTTGTGATTTAACTTAACAAATTACTTATAAGTGATTTTACACTCTAGGCTTATTACCCATATTGTATAGTAAGGGTAATCTGGTCATTAGATGTCTTAGGATGTCACACTGAACTTAGAGTGTCAAGACTAGGTTAGGGCAAGCATAATCTGAGTGGAATCAATACTTGCGTCGAATATAATTCGACGTAACTTCGACTTACTGTCGATGCAACTCAGACTAGAAGTCCAAGCAACTTAAACCCTCTGTCAAAGTATATCAAGTCGACGCTACATCGAATAGGAGTCGACATAGATAAAGGAGCATGTTGAAGTTATCTTAGATGTCGATGCAACCTTGACTTCAATTCAACGCAGAAGGAAGTATCTGTCGAAGTCATCTAAAGTCGACGCAATGTCGACTACAATTCGACGCGGACAATGAAGTTCAAAATGAAGTCTTCCACTCGACGGTTATGTCGATAATAATCGATGTAACGTCGACAAGTAATCGATGTAACGTCAACAATAGAGTTCAACCAGAACAAGAAGGAATTCGAAGCTGCTCTTACAAGAACTCGAAGGCGCGTCGATAAGAGAGAAAATGAAGTCGACGCAGCGTCGAATACAGTCTGAAAAGGAAAACTTTTTAGCTGTCCTTATAGAACTCTCTCTGAAGTCCCACAACACTAAAGACCATTCTACAACGACTTGTTTATTGCCTAAAATGGAGAGGTGTAGTAAAGACAGGAAAAGCTTTCTTGGAAAGGATTAAAATAGTTGGCATACGGGTCATGAGCAAATGAAGACAGAAGGATTAATTGTCCAAGATTGTGCCTTTTCAGGTCAATCCAAAAGAGAAAAAGAATTCAAAAATTAATCATGGATAATAAATAGGAACAAAAGAGAGAAGAAGACAGAGAATTCATCGCCATCTGCTTCAGATTGTGGATTAGGGTTCCCACTTCTTCTTTTTCCTCATGGAACCCTAATAAAGACAATACAGAGCAAACAAGATCTCTTTCAGAACAGAAAACTGAGTTGCTTCTTCATCAACTTCTTATTGCAGTCAGATAGTAAGCAAAAGAAAGAGAGAAGGATCTGAAGAAAAATAACCCTTGCAAATCATCACAATCATAAGCAAGGGTTCATCATTAGCATATCCATTGAAGAAAAGAAATAGAAGCAGAAAGCTTCTACAGAATTCTGAGAATTGAATTCCTCTTCTCCATCCTCCTTTTTTCAACTTCCCAACTGTACAGTGTAATAAGAATCCCTCTTCAAAGAATTCAGTGGTTCAAGATCTCCTTATCAAAAGATCTGAGTGGTTCAAGATCTCCTTATCAAAAGATCCGATTGGTTCAAGATCTCCTTATCAAAAGATCTGAGTGGTTCAAGATCTCCTTATCAAAAGATCTTTGGTTCTAAGAGTCTTCTTATCAAAAGACTCTGGCACAGGTTGTGCATTCCTACCAAGTGGTAGAAGAGAGGACTGCCCACATTTTGGGGAACCTCAATAAAATCTTATGTCTTCTGTGTTGTGTCTTTTCTGTGTTGTCCCCTTATTTATTGCTTATTGTTTCTCTACTTTTTATAATTACAGCACTTTATTTATTCTGCACTTTGGTGTTGCTGAAGCATAATTCCTTAGGTGTTTTATTGTATGCATAGTTAGGATATAAATAATTTTTAAATCTCTATTCACCCCCTCTAGAGAATTCTCAGAGGCACATATCCGAAATAGAACCGAAAAACATTTCAACTGCTTTAAATGATGATTTTGGTTTTTAGCTATTAATGATGAACTAAATCAATTTGAACGTACTAAGGTTTGGAATTTAGTAGAGAGGTCATCTAATCATTCGGATATTGGTGTCAAATGGATTTTTAAAAATAAACTAGATGGTGACTCTAGGATTACAAGTAATAAAGCTAGACTAGTTGCACAAGGATATTCACAAATTGAAGGGGTAGATTTTGATGAAACTTTTGCACTCGTTGCTCGCCTAGAATCAATTAGAATATTTCTTGCATTTGCGAGTTTTAAAAGATTTAAATTATTTCAAATGAATGTTAAAAGTGCATTTTTAAACGGGATTATAAAAGAAGAAGTTTATGTAGAACAACCCCCGGTTTTGTGAGTGAAAAATTTCCAAATCATGTGTATAAGTTAGAGAAAGCGCTTTATGTATTGAAGCAAGCGCCGTGCTTGGTATGGTAGATTGACATTAATTTTGATAAAGCACGGTTATAAAATGGGAAGTGCGGATAATACACTCTTCATTAAGTATGTAGATAATGATTTGATTATATTGCAAATTTATGTTGATGATATTATATTTGGAGCCACTAATGAAGAGTTATGTAATGAAGTAGTTAGTGATGAAAAATGAATTTGAAATGAGCTTGGTAGAAGAACTCACTTATTTTCTAGGATTTCAAATCTCACAAAGACAAGATGGTATTTTTATTTGTCAAACTAAATATGTTCAAGATATTCTTAAAAGATTTGGATTTGAAAATCTAAAACAAGCTAATACACCAATGAGTGCATCACTAAAGTTAGGAAAAGATGAAGCTGGTATTTCTATTGATCAAATATTATATAGAGGAATGGTATGCCCATTGCTATATTTAAGCGCATTTAGACCCGATATTACATTTTCCATTTGTTTATGTGCTAGATTTAAGCTAACCCAAAAGAATCACATTTAAAAGCGGTTAAACGTACTTTTAGATATCTAATCGGGACATCTAGATTAGGATTATGGTATCCTCGTAATGATTGTTTTGTTTTAAATGGTTTTTCTGATTCGAACTATGTGGGATGTTCATTAGATCGTAAGAGCACTAGTGGTACGTGTCAATTTATAGGCTCTTCACTCATATCATGGTCGAGTAGGAAACATAATTCTTTTGCCCTCTCCACCACTGAGGCTGAATATATCGCACTAGGTAGTTGTTGTGCACAAGCCTTATGGATGACCCAAACTGTAGAAGACTTTGGCGTTTATCAAAATAACATAGAATTAAAATATGACAACAAGAGCGCTATCGATCTTACAAACAATCACGTACATCATTCTTGATCTAAACATATAGATGTCCGATATCATTTTATTTGGGATCCTATCAGGAAGGAACATGTTAGAATTAGATTTATAGGGGATGACTCACAACTTGCTGATATTTTCACCAAACCTCTACTCGACGCATGTTTTAACATGCTTTGGTTAGAATTGTGCGTCTTAGAAATATCTCATTAACCCTATAAAAAGCTATCAAAATTTGTTTGTCTCGATTTATATTTGTTTGCATTTAAAAAAACAAAGCAAAAACCTTTTTCAAAAACAAAAATTTGCTAAAAGGGCCTTCAAATCAACTCGAAAATCTCTGAAATTCCAACAATAAGAAGGCCTATTTATAATACAAAGGAACTATGAAAAACATTTTTAAAAAAATCAAGATTTGCAGTTCTGTGTTGGTGTTAAGAAGCTAACACCTGCGTTAGCCCCTTTGCTCCAAATTTTTTTCTTCTTTTGAAAATTTTTTGGTATTATTTTAATGCAGTGTCTTATTTTTATTTCTCTGTTTTTAAACAGTTTTCTATTCTTTTTTTTAAATGATAAAAAAATTTATGCTTAAATGCTTAAATCAAGGGTGATTATATTTATTTAAAGATTATTTACAATGTTTGATTTTATCTTTCAAATTTCTTAAAAAACATTGTTTTGTTTTTGTCATGTCTTGAATATTATCTTAAAATGTGCAATGAATTTGTTTATAGATTACATGTGTAGAAATCTTTTTACATGCCTCTAAGTATGAGTAAAGATTTATCTTTGATAATGATCTTCTCACTTACACATTTTTGTTAATCTACGTGTGTTTTAAATCTTATTTTCGCGTGATTATGTAGTATAAGAACATATAATTTTTGAATTTCATAAACAGTTTACCTACACAACATTGAATTCATTCTTACAATTCTTTATTTTTCATGCACTTGTGATTAGAGAGATGTGGTATTTCAAATAAAAATTTATATGTTTGCAACAAGTGAAATTGGAGTCCTTTGTAAAAAAAAGAATAAGGAAAACTCCCCTAAAAATTATAAAGTGTCTTGTGCGAACAAATTTTTGGCCACTTCTCTTAAGAAATAAAAATCTTTATGTGCATTGAAATTTGTGGAAGTAAAGTTGTTTATGTTTATTTCAAGTTATATTCTTAAAATACAAACTTTCATGTGGTTTGATTTATACACTTGTATACTTTATCAAAACACCTTTATTGAACACATCATTATCATTTATAACACTTCCACTCATGAGAATTGGACCTAAAGCTTATCTACACTATTCTCTATAATCTTGAGTAAATGCACTTGATAGCAAAGCATGATATTTACAATGTTTATGCACACTTGAAGTGCAGATTTATTTACAATGTAAAGCATATCTTTTATTAATATTTGTAATCTTGCTTGCTAATTTTCAATTACCAATATCAAATATATTTGCAACTTGTGTATCTAAATTAAGAACATGTACTTAATTGATTTAAATGTTTAATATATTTTGTACTTATAAATTCTTAAAGATGTTCAATATTACTTTCGTTGTGTTCACTATTTTTCAAAAAGATGCTATTGTATCTACATAGCGCATATCATTTCATATTACGACTATTCTAACCTACCTCCTTTTGATTATAACAAAAGGGGAAGAATAAATTGAAGAAATAAATTGTAGATATAAATTGAAGATATCTATTATTTAGGGGTAGTAAAATAGAAAATTCATTCATGCAGGGGGAGTATCCATATAGGGGGAGTATGCATGTTTATCACGCTTATCATATACTATAAACACTATTTAAATTAAATTTTATTTCTTGTTAGTGGATTTGTTATTATCAAAAGTGGGAGATTGTTGGAGCTTATGTTCCACATCTCTTAGTTTGAGAATAACAAATCACACTATGTATTTGTTCTTGCTTGTGTTTATAGTGTGCAGGTACTATAGGTAAATAACCCTATGAACATGATACTAATTGATGACGATTCTCTGAACAGAGAGCTAACGCCCCATGTTAGAAGTTAACGCCCTGCATTAACTTATCATCGAGAAGGGATGTCGTCTCAACGGTCTTGACGTAAAGAAGAAATATCGTCGAGAACAAAGAGACAACGCCAGCATTGGAGCTAACGCTCGCGCTGAGTCCATGATCTTGACGGTTTCACGATCTCAACCACGACCGTACATAATCACTAACACCGACGTTAACTTCTTAACGCCCGATGTTAGCTCATGTGCCTATTTAAAGAGCTGAGTTCGTTGCTCAAAGGGTGGAACTTTCAAGCCTTCATTCCAATCTTCTGAGAGAGCATTTTATCCCCGAATTCAAAGAGCACTCCCACCACCACCATTGAGGAACAAGAGTGAGAATGAGATTTCCAACGGTCAAATTTGAAGTAGGACGCTCGCTTAAACTCCAACGATAGTCATTGCGTGTCTTCAACATCTCCTTCAGTGCTCTTCAACATAGGGAGTCTTTTATTCTGAATTTTATTTTATTTTTTCATTATTTTCTTGTAATGGTAGTGAATTCGCCGCCTTAATTGCCCGTGGCGACTAGAACGGGTTTGGTTTAGGGGGAAATCGTCGTCTTGTGCATGGCGACTAGGTCAAGGGTAGATCTAGGGGTGGCTAGAGGCCATATCTGGGGAAAGATAGGCTATAATCAACCGGTCCTTGGGAGAAATTAAGACCGGTGAAGGAACAAAAAGTGATTTTTTACCTTGTCGCCTTTATTTTCAAGCATTATTGAAATTCTATCTTTATAATTCTCTTTGAAATATAATATTCATTTTCATTATCTCTGATTTTCTGGAATTGTATTTCATTTAAGATTTCATAAGTAAAATCACTTTGACATAATTCTGTGAAGCCTAATGTTTTGGAGAACTAACGCCCAGCGTTAACTCTTAATGCCAGCATTAGCAACAAGATCAAAAAGTTTTGATTTTCTATAAATCTCTCAATTTTACTCAAAATTTATACACCCCTAATTCACGCCCCCCCCCCCCTCTAAGGGCGCCATAAGATCCAACAAGGACTGTAATAAAGGGGCAGAATTTGGAAGAGACTCCTATGAACGGAGACAAAACAGAACTTTTCTCTTGTGAACGAAGATGGAACTGAAGCCTCCTACATATGGAGTGAAGGACTACTAACCCTTTTATTCTATTGCAATTTCTTTTACTCCAGTCTCGTACTGGTCCAGCTCTTTTCAGTACTTCAATTTCTTTTTTAAGTACTTCAGTTTCTTTTTAAGTACTTCAACTTCTTTTAAGTAATTCATTCTTTTCAGTACTACTCCAGTCTCGTACTGGTCCGATTATCTCAGCTCTTTACTTCCGTTCTTTCATTAAGTGCTTTTACTGTTCAACATTTCATTTCTGCAGCTTATTTATAGCACTATTCTACTGCACTCAATAACAGAAATTTAATATGTCTATAGTTCTAGCTCGGGTTCTACTCAGACGAGCGGTCGTTTCTTTTTAGTTGAGCCTTAGTTGGGGATAACCGCGAGTTGAGTATCTCCTCCAGGGTTAGCCCCAAATAATGTGCCCTTACGCCCATTGCGCTTCTCGGCCAAAAGTTGTGCAGCCGGTCGATTTAGGAAGGTTGTGGCAGACCCGAAGTGTATCTTTATTATTTAATTAACTGTTTGTGAAATGCTTGCGGTAAAAGTGGAGGGTCGGTCACGCCCGTAGACCGTTTGTATCGGTGCGGGAGAGTTGATGACTCATAGCGACAAGGAGATGTGTACCACAGGTGATCAACATTCCGTACTCATTGATTTACCTCCACTAGTCAGCCTACGCCAAATATTGCTCACATCCAAGTAGTACACTAAGTTGTACGGTAGGGCCTGAGTGGTGCGGCACGACCACACTCAGAAGTGGCAGGACTGGTCACTGTCACCGACGGCCACATCGGTGAGGCCCGCGGGGCTACCCTGCTGGAAGAGAAGCGGTACAAACTGTGTCGGCATAGGGTGTGTGAGCAGGTTTGAACACCTGCGGCATGTTTGTGAATTGCGAATACTTGTGTAATTACTATTATTAGCTGAGCTATTTTTTAATTCAACTGATGGCATTATTAGGGCTTCCGGATATTTACATGTTTCTAACCCCTTTTGCTTCGGCTATCTATTTACTATTTGGGTGCTAAGCTCATCCCCATGATATGGATACGAAGAGGAGATGTGTTTTCCACTTAGCTATGTGACTAATGGTGTTTGTATAACCATTCACAGGAGATGGGACAACGCAAATCCCCCATACTGCATGACAATATACCGGCTTTCGAGATTGCCCAGTCAGATACACTGGCCTCACCTCCCGTCTTCCGTGATGTGAGTCCTAGGTTATAGGACTATGTAAGGAATATAGGAGTTATACAAGTTATCCTTAGCCCACATGGCCACCCATTAGAGTTGGCTACAACCTTTTGCTTATGTATATACGTTTGCTTGTTAGTTCTCCTTATGATTGCTTTCGCACTGTGATCTGACATGACGCTTTGATTCTCTTGCCTAATAAGGAGACCACCCAATGCTTGAGACGATGGGTCGTTGCCACCTAGGAAGCACTGAGTGGCCGTCTTGGGCAGTAAGACTGTATTCCCCTGACCTGGGTTGAGTTCTGGGGGGGGATCTTACACTTTTCAACCTGCCACCTAGGTGATAAACCTGCCATGCCGACTTGCGAGAACCTGATCAGCGGAATCATCTCAGGGGATTTTCAAAAAATCTTTAAAACCTGCCACCTTGATGATCAACCTGTCATGTTGGCTTGCGAGAACCTAGTCAATGAAATCATCTCAGGGGCTTTCAAACCAAAAGAATTTTAACTTCTAAATAGAATGAAACTTTTGTTTCACGGCAACCTTCCCGGGCAGGGCAGAAGTCCACACATCACAAAACAAATCTACCAAGATAAAAAATTCTATTATTAACTAGGAATAAAAGCACTCTAGGTCGTCACCGCTCCAGGTTTTGCTAAGGGGGGCTCCCTCAGCATTCTGGAGGCGATATCTTCCTGACTTTAACGCTTCTAACATTACATAGGGTCTCTCCCAGTTGGGGTGGAGTTTTTCAACCATCGCTGACCTCCCCACAACGTCGACCTTTTTGAGAACAAGGTCCCCCTTCATAAAATGTTTGATTCTAATGTGTCTATCGAAGTACCTTGCAATACTGTGCTTGATCTCCTCCTGGAGAATGATTGCCAGGTCCCGAAGTTCGTCCATGAGGTCAAGCGAGAGCCATTGTTCTTCCTCATTCTCAACCCTCCACTCATCGTCTCCTTCCCCGCGACCACAACTCGAGGGGACCTCACCTTAAACTCCACCAGCAACACGGCCTCAGAGCCATGAGAGAGTTTAAAAATATTTTCTCTTGTGGCCGTGCTGGGAGTAGTTCTTAAGGCCCAAAGGACTGAGGGGAGCTGCTCCACCCAGTTACCCTTCAAGTTCTCTATCTTTTCTTTAATAAATTTACAATGGTTTTGTTCGCTGGCTCCACTTATCCGTTGCTCCTTGGGCGATGGACAGACGTGAGGCAAAGGTCACTACCGAATTGTGGCTTGTTATCCGTGACGATGGCTAGGGGCAGCCAGTACCGGAAGATTATCTCTCCCCAAATTAAATTTCTTATTACCTGCGAGGTTGTCTTATCCAGCGCCTTGACCTCTAACCACTAGGATAAATAGTCAATCATGACCAGGAGGAAACTCCTTTGCCCACTGGCTTAGGGGAATTGGCCTACCAGGTCCATTCCCCAAATTGCAAAGAGCCACGACGCTGTGATTGTCCTAAGCCACTGCATTGGTAGGAGTTGCGTGGTGCGAAGAGCTGACACTTTTGGCACTTCTTCGCGTATTTTACTGCATCCTTGCTGATCGTGGGCCAACAGTAACCTTGCCTCAGCACCCTAGGGACCTTCTCCTCGGAGATACACCTCCGGAGTGACTTCCACACTCTCCGGAGTGGATCTCCTCCAGAACCCTAGGGACCTCCTCCTCGGAGATACACCTCGCGAGGAGCCTAGACAGGGTCTTCTGATATAGGGCTCCTTCCTAAAGCACATAGTAGGTTGATTTGTACCTAAATCGTCTCTTATCCGGGACCTCCTCTGGGAACTTGCCCGAGGTTAGGAAGGAAATGAAAGGGTCCATCCATGTGGGTCGCCGATCAATCTCCATCAGCTTTCCTTCTTCTATGGATGGCTAAAACAATTCCATTACTGTCCCTCTTGCACGAGGGTCATGCTTTGCCAAATAGTCGGCCTGAGTGTTCTCCTTTCTCGATACATGCCGAATGGAAAAGGTTCAGAATAGCCTGATGAGTCTCTTGACCTCCATGAGGTATCGTTGGAGAATTAGCTCTTTGGTCTCAAACTCCCCCTTGACTTGGGATGCCACTACCATCGAGTCCATAAAAACCTTCACGTCTTGGACCCCTAGCTCCCTTACCAAGCAGAGGCCAGCAATCACCGCCTCGTACTTGGCTTGATTATTGGTGAGAGGAAAATGGATGTCAATCACTTACTCGATTTTTGTCCCCTATGGACTTACCAATACCACTCTCCCTCTTAGAGAGTACCCTGATGCCCCATCCACTAACATCTCCTAGGCTAAATTCTCGGGAGACTTGGACTCTTCCACCTCGACCACATACTCCGCCAGAAAGTCAGCCATTTCCTGTGTCTTCCTTAAAATTTGAGGTACGAAGGAGATCTCGAACTCGCTCAATTCCACCGACCATTTTACCAACCTTCCTGAATGTTCCACTCTTTCAATGATGTTGCGAAGGGGATGGTTGGTTACTACTGAAAGTATCTAGTTGCAACCTAAATCACCTAGAGAAGGGTGAATATATGGTTTCAATAGCTTTTGCGGAATTAAAAATATAAGAAGTAGAGCATGTTGGATCGGTCGCCGCCCTTAGAGGGGGGGGGGGGTGAATAAGGGTTTTCAAAAACTTTAGATTATATTTAGAAAAACTTCGGAATATTGCATTAATAAAACAAGAAGTCAAGTAAAACAAAAAGAGAGACAAGCTTTATTGATATTAACTAAGTTTTACAAAACTTGATCTCAATGGCGCTAGAGATCGGAGGCGAATAATAAAAACTCTTTTTCGTTTTCTATACCGTCTCGTATCCCCACGAATCGATTGGCTTTAGCCGATCTCTCCCCAGATACGGCCTCAAGCCGCTCTAGCCAATCTATCCCCAGAAAGGCCTCGAGCACCCCCTAGACCTAGCCTAGATCTAGTCGCCAACACGAGGTGAATTTCAGCCCTAAGTCCTACCCCAGACCTAGTCGCCAACACGAGGCGATTTCACTACGGTTTACAGAAAAGATATGAAATGAAAAGACAATAATATAAAAAACTCCCTCTATGTGGATCTCTTGGAGAAGTGGACGAAGGCCCGTAGAGTATGATCGTAGTCGATGCAGCCTTTCGTCACGATGATGACGCGTGTTGAAATCTTCTCCACGGATCTCCTTAAGGCTTTATGGAATTGTGGGAGTATCGCTCTGAATCTTCCTCTCTCTGTTGTGGCACGAAGCTCTGGAGTTTGGTATTGGAGGAGGATGAAGAATTCGGAGCCAAAGGATCCAATTTATAGCCTTTACGCTACCGCCGGCGCTAGCGCTACCGTCGGCGCTAGCCCGGATTAGGAATGATCTTGCGCGGCCGAATCTCCCATCTGTGGCAACAATTTGCTCTATGCCTCTTGTGCGCCATGCTATCGCCAGTGCTAGTAGCTACCGTCGGGCGCTAGCTCCTTTTAAAAATGCCGCGGGAATCGAGCTAATCAATGCTAGCGCCGGGCGCTATCGCTACCGCCGACGCTAGTGAGCTTGTTCGAATTTTGGCCTCAATTTTGGGGGCAGTCATCATGAGTACTCCTTGAGTCATATGGACTATGTTAACCTGCACACTTGAACACACAAGATCAAATACACATAGGATTTATTATTCTCAAACCTAGGAGATGCGAAAGACCGTGTTCCAACAAACTCCCCCTTTTGATAATAACAAATCCATTAATGATAAATCAGAGCATTAATCTAAATAAGCATGAAGAAACATATTTGTGTGTGTGTGAAAAGGATGACTTAGGATAAATAATGATTATAACATTTTAGTATTGCTCCCCCTAAATACCTAAATACATGCTCCCCCTAAGTGAATGCTCTCCTAATATGTTCTTAACTGAATTAAGCATGTTAGATATGTTATCATGTTAGTTCTCCCCCTTTTGCATTTTATCATGTTAGTTCTCCCCCTTTGTTATTAGCAAAAGCGGGTAGGGAAACAAAGCACCAAAGATAAATCAGAGCATTAATAAATAAGCATGATGAGACTATACTTGTGTGTGTGTGAGTGATGACTTTAGGATGATTATTGATTTTAGAATTTAGAATTGCTCTCCCTAACTATATGCTCCCCCTATGTGAATGCTCCCTTAATATGTATGCTATCAACTGAATTTGTCATGTTGGGTTTATGATAGCGGGTTACATTTATCTTTGTTAGTTCTCCCCCTTTTGCATTTTATCATGTTAGTTCCCCCCCTTTGTTATTAGCAAAAGTGGGTAGGGAAATAAAGCACTAAAAAATGTGTAAATTAAAGGGGAAGCATGATCGAGCTTTTTAAGTAAATGATAAGGAGTTTTAGACTTGTCTTTCATTGAAAATGATCAGAGTTATGACTTATTTTATCCCTTTTGTTTGTAGTTCTCCCCCTTTTATTAATCAGAGTTTAGCAAAAATAATGATTTTCCCTTTAAATAAGAGTTTTAAGCCTAAAAAAATCATGATTTCCAAGTAACCAATCTACCCAGACAATATGTCAACACCCTAGCCCCGTACTAAGTGACGGATGGGCATGAGGAGCTGCAAACATGCCGTAGGTTGGGGTGTTAATCCCATATGCAAACACTAGACAAAAACTTAACCTAGCACTCTTTTCCCCCAGTGCCTCGCAAGGCCCCACTGGAACCCTCCCCGGTTAAGGACAAGACATGACTAGAGATAAGGTTATCTAATGTCTACAACCCTACGCCCCCGCTATGGTGAGAAATGAAGTCATGGATAATAATTATTGGAAACATTAAGCATTTAAATCTAATGGGAAATATCATAGCATATGGGTTTATATTTTTATTTGAATTTTTGAAATAAAACTCACATAGCTATATTGAAATTCATGAATGAATCAGAGTTTGAGTATTGCGGAAGATTTCGAAAAAGAAACATCGTAATACTAAATAAGAGTTTAAGTTAAAAAAAGATGTTTTATAAGCAATATTTCACTTGTTGGAGGAGTGTTTAGAATAGAAATAGATCAGAGTTATAAGCAAAAAAAAATTCAACCAATATAAAGTTTACCAAGCAAGTCTACCACTTGTTGCAAGAAAGGAATTTGAAGATTCAAGTGATGATGCACACAAAATGAAAGATTTTAAATAAGTATTAAAGTGCAAGGTAAAATAATTATATGGTTATGATGCGGAAGACATATAGAAGTACAAAAAACATCTTATGGTAATCAATGATGGTTCATACAAAGATATATGAGTTCAATTTCAAAAAGAAGATGTTTTTGTAAATCATTTTGCATTTAAATTTTTTGTTTTGATAATACAGTAACCAAGCATAATAATCTTATCAAAAAGAGATTACTACAATGTTACTTTAATTCACAATTTCAAAACATACCAAACATTGTAGAAACCATGCTAGGTTATCTAGTGCATTTCATAAATAAAGAGTAGTATAGAATTAGCATTAAGATCCAATACTCATGAGAAGAAGTGTTATGGAAGATAATGATGTGCATAAAAATGTATTTTGAATAGAGTAAACAAATGTTTTAATCAAAAATACAAGTAATATGTAAAGTAAAGAGCACAATAAAACACAAATAATTTTACTTCCACTCACTTCAATGCACAAAGAAAAATGTACAACTACCAAGGTGCTCTGCACACACAATGCTCATCAAGACTTATCAGGGTGCAAAGTAGTGCTTGGGGGATCACATAGTTTTATTCTTCAAGATTGATTTTTATTGTGATCCGGCGTACTTAAGAATAAGTGGTTTTTATTTTGAAAGAAAGTTATGGTTTGCACAAGATACTTTATTATTCTTTCCAAGGTGCTCAACCTCACAACGCTTATTAAGACTTATCAGGAGGTTCAAGTAGTGCTTGGTGGAGTTATCTTTGTCACTTTATTTTATGATTTTGTTTTGTACAAAGTTCTCCGAATACACTTATTTTGCAAACCAATATAATTTATGAAAAAGATAACCACTTTTCTAAACTTTTAAAAGTGCAAATAAAGGTTGTGTAGGTAAGATACTTGTGCAATTTTAATTCATTGTACTATTACAAAACATACACAAACATTCTTAGATTAAACACATAAGTAGACAATGCCAAAATAAGTGAGTGAATTGCGATCATTATCAAACATAAAACATTACTCATACTTAGAGGCATGCTACGCATAGTTCTACACAACTTTTTCAATATAATTTATGCACATATTAATAGACATATCTAAGCATGATGAAAACAATGTTCAAAGTAGTTTGAAAAGACAAATTGCAACATTATTGAAGTTTTGAATAATAGATTAAATCATGCTTGATTTTTACAATAAAGTCCATACATATATTTTTGAAAAATAATTTTTATTTAAAGTTTGAACTTATAAAATTGATCTTGGACTTCCCGAGGACTACCTTGTGAGAGTTTGCTCGGTACTAGGTGATATGATGGGATGATAGCCCAATCACCCTTTCGCAAGATACAAGTAAAAAGTTAAGTTCAAAAAACTAATTTTTGATAAAAAAAAAAATTGTTTTATATTTTTGTATTTGATTTTTGCTTTAGGAAATAGAATTTAAATAAATGACAAAAAAAACAAAAGACAGAACATATTTTTTTTGTAATTTGGATTTTATATTTTTGTATTTGATTTTTCAAAAATAAAATAAAATCCGAAGTGCAAAACTAAATAGTACATTTAGATTAGTATATTTTTAGGGATTTTTCAAAATTTTAAAATTATAGAAAAACGAACCTCGACGCTAGCGCCGGCGCTAGCGCTAGCGTGGGAAACAGTAAGTGATTTTTTAGGGTTTTGAAGATTTTGATGCTTGGACTTGATTAGGTGTCCCATTAATAGTTTCATGCTGAATTTGCAGAATTTTTGGAAATGTTTTTGATGGTTAAAAATGAAGAAAATTGCATTTGTAAGCATGTTTTAACATGAAAGATCTAGGACACCTATCTCAAGTCGTGACAAACGAGATCGTGCATGAGCTATAAGATAGATTATCATAATGTATGTGAATTCAAATTTTTCTAGACTTTTATCACAATTTAAAGTCACATAGTTATTTTATCGTTCAATTTTATTTTATTTTACTTCATAATTAATTCATTATGGTAATATGAGATAACTAGCATGAATAATATCTATTAGTTGATAATACTAGAATAATGAGTTTGATTGTAATTGTTATACCACAAGATTAATTGAGATAATGTTGCATGTATTCAAGAAAGTGATTTCATTTGATTTCATTTGATTTATTAATATAAAGTTGATTATATGGTTTATAAACAAATGAGATACATGCAAATCATACTACATTAATTCATTCATGTAATTATTATGATCACCAATGAAATGTTAGAACTGAGTGGATCTTTTGAATTTAGAGATCTTTTGATTTTACATAATTATGATTTTAGAGAGTTTTAGAAAAAGATATCAATAGATCATGGTGGTGCGTATGGCATCAATATTTATGACAATTAATCTTTCAATATGTCTTATGTGTTTTTCTTTTTAATTTAGATAAGTATCTCATAGCAAATTCAGAATTTTATCCATACTTGTTGGTGAAGGCTAAAAATCTAATAACCGGATTTAATTTGAAATATCTTATAACAAATTTAGAGTTTAATTCAAATGGATAAGATAAGATATTTAGAAGTAATGAATATAAGAATAAAAGATGGGTCATCAAAATAAAATATGATTTGGAATTTTGATCAATTTGATTTTATAAACATATTGATCTTGTAAGAGATAATATCATATTTTCAAAATTGTATAGGATGACCATGACATGATAGTTCAAAAGAAATAAGAAAAATAAGAAAAATTAAAAGACATGAAAGCATATCATGAAGTAGAACTTTGTATATTTCATTTTGAAAGGATTCTACTTCATGCAATTGATGATACCTAATGGATAAGAGATTTAGGTATCCAAAGAGGACCATGAGTGATGGTTCCTTTGGGTACCCAAATGCATCGTGATGATTTTTGTGAAGACAAAGATGAATGAGTCCTTTCATGTGAAGTGAATGTTTCATTTTTAATTTAGGCCTCCATTCAAACCTTGGTTTAATGTTATTCTTATTCATCAAATTTCCATTGAGATTATCTTTATATTGATGATTATGATTGTAATGATTATTAAAAGTGTTGTTCATAGGAAATTTGTAAGCATTTAATTTTATGTTGGGAGAAGATTGATGTTGTAAATGATAGTAATGATTGTATTTTGAAATTTCATTTTCAATCTTTTGAGGTTTGTTATTTCTATTGCTTAGCTTGTTCAACTTATAAGAAATCATATTCAACTTGCTTTTGGATTTTGCATTATCTTGAGATTGTATGTTTTGAGAGTTTTTCTTTATGATTTCCTTAAGCAAGTTGATTTTAGTTTTTAATTCATTATTTTTAATCATTAAATTATGTCTAGCTTTATTATAAGCGATTGTGCTATTTTTAAGAATGGAAACAATTGAATCAATATGATCTTGATAGTTGTTTCTATATTCATCAAATGTTTCATCCATCTCTTTAATTTCAATTTTATATTCTTTACACTTAGCACAATCATTTATCAAAGATGAATTTTCTAAACATAATTTTTCATTTTGTTCTTTTACTAAAATAAAATCCTTTTCAAGTTTCTTGTGCTTTTCTTTTAATTCATTATATTCTACACAAGTTATGGTGTTTTCTACTAAGGAGCAATGTGTAGAACTAGATAAATTTGATTTTTCATTAATTTTTGCCTTTAAATTTTTATTTTCTAAGCGCAAATGTTTATTAGCATTCTTTAATTTCTTAATTTTGCGCTTAGTATTTTGTAACAATTGTAATGAAGAGATAGAAGTACAAAAGATAGAATTTGATTTCCTTACATTGCTTTTTGATGAGGGAGGATTTGAACATATTGTTCCTTTGTCTTCTTCTTGGCACTCCTCTTCCAAAAGTAAAATTTCTTCTTCTTTTTCTCTTAGTGTATTGTTCTCCTTTTCTATTTCAATATTCTCCATGGCTTCGCTCTGAGAGAGATCTTCTTGAATGATAATGTATGCATGTACGTTCTTTTCCTCCTGTGTTTGTTCCATACCTGCGAGAGGAAGATCATACATTTCTTCAAGAAATTTCCATACTTTATAAGCACTAGAAAAGCAATACACAAATTTGAAAACTTCATTTGAGAGACCACAAAATAGATAATGTTTAGCTTTTGCATCTAAATGAAGTTCCCTTTTATTTGATTCATCCACACGTCTTATAATTGCTAAGTTCCATACTTCGATATCTAAAGTTTTAATAAATTTTTCCATTAAAATTTTCCATCCTTTATAATTTGTTCCTTCAAATAAAGGTGGTGCAAGTGATTTTTCCTCTTCACAAAAATCTCCCCTACTAGTAGAAGCGAGATCATGAGACTCCATTATTCCCGGTTGTTAAGCCGATTGGAATAAAACCCCTCTGATACCACTTGTTGGATTGGTCGGCGCCCTTAGAGGGGGGGGGGGTGAATAAGGGTTTTCAAAAACTTTAGATTATATTTAGAAAAACTTCGGAATATTGCATTAATAAAACAAGAAGTCAAGTAAAACAAAAAGAGAGACAAGCTTTATTGATATTAACTAAGTTTTACAAAACTTGATCTCAATGGCGCTAGAGATCGGAGGCGAATAATAAAAACTCTTTTTCGTTTTCTATACCGACTCGTATCCCCACGAACCGGTTGGCTTTAGCTGATCTCTCCCCAGATACGACCCCAAGCCGCTCTAGCCAATATATCCCCAGAAAGGCCTCGAGCACCCCCTAGACTTAGCCTAGATCTAGTCGCCAACACGAGGCGAATTTCAGCCCTAAGTCCTACCCCAGACCTAGTCGCCAACACGAGGCGATTTCACTACCGTTTACAGAAAAGATATGAAATGAAAAGACAATAATATAAAAAAACTCCCTCTATATGGATCTCTTGGAGAAGTGGACGAAGGCCCGCAGAGTATGATCGTAGTCGATGCAGCCTTTCGTCACGATGATGACGCGCGTTGAAATCTTCTCCACGGATCTCCTTAAGGCTTTATAGAATTGTGGGAGTATCGCTCTGAATCTTCCTCTCTCTGATGTGGCACGAAGCTCTGGAGTTTGGGATTGGAAGAGGATGAAGAATTCGGAGCCAAAGGATCCAATTTATAGCCTTTACGCTACCTCCAGCGCTAGTCCGGATTAGGAATGATCTTGCGCGGCCGAATCTCCCATCCGTGGCAACAATTTGCTCTATGCCTCTTGTGCGCCATGCTACCGTCAGCGCTAGTAGCTACCGCCGGGCGCTAGCTCCTTCTAAAAATGCCGCTGTAATCGAGCTAATCAATGCTAGCGCCGGGCGCTATCGCTACCGTCGGCGCTAGTGAGCTTGTTCGAATTTTGGCCTCAATTTTGGGGGCAGTCATCATGAGTACTCCTTGAGTCATATGGACTATGTTAACCTGCACACTTGAACACACAAGATCAAATACACATAGGATTTGTTATTCTCAAACCTAGGAGATGCGGAAGACCGTGTTCCAACAGAGCACACAGAAAACCAAAGAGCACAGTACACATAAGGATTTATAGTGGTTCCCCGTTCTTGGGTAGTCCACTTTGCACCTCACCTATCTAGCACGATCGGCTAGATTAGGTTACTTCACTATCTCGGATTATCAATAATCCTACAACTCGGAGTCAAACTCCTACAATCTCGGAGAACAAACTCTACTACAAAAACTCAGAGCAAAACAACTCCTACAAAAACTCGGAGCAAAGCAATTCCTACAAAAATATAAAAGGGGTATTACAAAATTCTTGGATTAACAAATCCAATATCTAAGAATGTCCAATAAATTCTTTTTCTTCTTCAGATCTGCTAAAATAGATCTTCTTCTTCTTCTTTGAGTATAGAAATCCTGAATGAAAGTGAGGAAGAAGAAAACTCTTTTCTCTTTAAACCCTTGATCTGAGAACTTATCTACTCAACAAGATTAGGAGTTGAGATGATGCAATCCAAGAGCAGTGATCTTATGAAATAGAGACTTGATGAAGAATCGAGCACACAAACTTGTCGGCAACCAGAGATCTGATTTTTGAGTGAGAGAAGATGATGGCAGAAATCCCCAAAATTCTTTTTTCTGATTTACGATTCACGATTGGTTATGTTCAGAAAAATAGAACAGAATATATATATCTCCAACATTCTCCAACGGCTGTACGCAAGTTCTTTTAAGGAAAACTTTTATCTCGAACGACAATAATATTGAGTAAAGAAATAAATAATCTCCAACGGCTCTCTACAACGGAAGATATTCCAAATATACTGTACGCGGAGGAATCATCAATTTAAAATTTGAAACAGCGCAATTTCAAAGTCTGTTAAAATTTCGTCGAACGGAATAGCGTTCGACGAATTTCCATCCTTTCGTCGAACGGAGATCGACGAGCGCGGTCGACAAAATCACTTCACCCTTCAGCAGACAGCGGTCGACGAAATATAAGCAAACAGAGGTCGACTAATTAAATTTATACTACGTTCGACGAACTGCCTGTACTCTGCATTCGACGAAAAGCCAATAAGCTGCGTTCGACGAACTGCCAAATCCCTGTGTTCAACGAACTGCCATTTACCTGCGTTCGACGAACTCTTGACTGCGTTTGATGAACGCCTTCCTGCGTTCGACGAATTCCAGAAAACTTAATAAAAATGTTTCTTCCTTCTCTTCTCTGCAGCAACTTCTCTTGTCTCTTCCTTTGTGTTTGAATATGAAGTACATCCCAATAGAGAGATTCCACATGAGTCAACACTTTGGTCCATACAATGAGGAATTACATTGCATAGGCCAGTGTTTAATGACTCATTGAAACCTGACATTGGTTTATACTTAGCCACTTATAACCTGCAAACACACACTAAAAATAACATCAAATACAAACTCAATTCATCTTAGTTTAAGGGATACTTCTTCAAATCAAGGTTATTGTGGTTACAATACCCAACAATCTCCCCCTATTTGAAGAAGTCAGAACCCCATCTACTAAGATGAATTGCACACATAAAACTAATAATCACAAGCAATGGTAACTATCAAAGAGAAAGGAATAGCAAAATTTTATTCAGAAATAATATAAAAAGATTTTAAAAGTTAACAAGCAGTCGCAACACTTTTCTTAGGGCATCTTGTCCTTCTCTAACTTGGCCTTCTCTAACTTGCTCTTCTTCAACTGCCTGACAAAATAAGCCTTGGGCTTTGGGTAATACTTTGGAGGAGGAGGAGCATCTGGGTTGTTGTAGCCATGCTCATTAAAATGAATTTTTCTTTTCAGCTTTGAAGCTTTCAGCTTGTTGATTTCTTTTTGATCAAAATAATTCTGAGGCTCTTCTTTTGAAATCTCTATCAGATTATATGTGTCCATAATTATATTCTTGGAAGTTGGACTCCAGTTTTCATTAATATTTCTCCTTTCATACCTTGGCTCTCTGATAGCTATGCCAGCTTCCTTTCTTTTCCTTCCAGCCTTAACAGGTCTACTTTCTGAGCTAGCCTTTGGCTTTATATTTGTTGCAACCTTTGGATTTATATCTGGAATCTTTGAAGATTTTGCACTTTCCTCCTGGATAGGATTCACATCTGGATGCTTTGAGGATTTTACAATCTCCACCTGATCAGACTTTATAGGAGGAACAAAAGGTGGCTGATTTTCAAAGACTTGCTCAGGATAATCTTCTTGAGTTTGAGCATATTGCTTTCCTATGAAGACATCATGAAGCCATCCAGCATTTTGAGATTGATACATGTTGCTTTCCTGAAATCTGGTCTCTAATGTACTGTTTAATTCAACTAGCTTGGCTGTCATAATTTCCTCCCCCTTTCTGACTTCTTCGAGAAGGGTTTGGATAACTTTTTCAGAGAAACTTTTAATAGTAGAGTGGAGTATTTGATTATTTGCCTCTTGTGATCTCAGCAACATATCATGACCTCTGTCTACCTTATTAGGTTGTTCATACAGAGAGAACATTCCTTGTGCAGAGAGATTCATAGCCTCGGCAGCTTTGTCAAATTTTTCATCAAGTTCTCTTCTTAGAACACCCATATTAAGATTGACAGTTGCCAGACCATTATTGACATCCTTTTCAACTTCTGAAATTTTGTTGTAAACAAGCTTGAGAGAAAACTTTATGTGATCTACTTGAGTCCTGAGCAGATCCTCAATAGAGTGCAACAAATCACTTGGAGAAAGTGCTGCAGGAATAGGTCTCGAAGAAGTGATATCCTTGAAGGATTCATGTCGAGAAGAAATAAGATCATGCTTAGTATGCATATCCTTGAGGGATTCAGTCGATTTAATATGATCTTGAGCAACATCTCTTGTTCTGCTATGCTCCCCCTCAGAGCTTGCAAAAACTTCAGTAAAAAAAGATTCAGAGAAAGGAGTTTCATTATTACCACCAACATCTGGAGCAGAGCCGAAACCTGCACACTTGATCTCTCCCCCTACGTCAAGAAACTCGTGACTGTTCTGCTTTACCATGTCGAGATTGATGGAAGGAAGCAGCAAGAGCTTGCGGCGAGAATGGAGATTTGGTATAAAATCGGCAGAACTTATTAAGATTCGGCGATGGAGCAGGTGTTGTGATGCAGCTAACCCTTAATACCTTTTTATATATAAAAAATGAGAGAGAGACGCGTACCTGATTATTAGGAATTAAATCTTCAGATCCAATATATTTGGAATAAGTGGAAATCTTTGCCCGACTATATTAGAATTCTGATTTATTAGGTAATAAATCTTCTGATCCAATTGATGAGAACATATATAAGAATCTTTGCCCGATAAAATTAGAGATCTTGATGCCAAATATATGCATGCTTGTCGATAAAATTAGAGATCTTGATGCTAGTTGAGATCGACGAAAAATAATTTCAGGAGCGTTCGACTAAATTTGATTTGAATAACATTCTGGTCGATGAAATTGATGCAGCTGATTTCCGATTAGTCTGACTTTGAGATCGACTAAGTTGAGGTCGACAAAATTGATGTAAATTTACATGAGAACCCGAGAATATTGTCATTGCCTTCATGAATTCTGATTTCATGATATCTTTGCCTTTAGCAGGCAGTCCTCCCCCTCAATCTTTTCTTTGTCTAAAAATTTCAGTTCCTGAACTGAATGGCTAAGAATTTCTTGATTTTCTTCCTAACTTGAAGATTACTCAATGTTGAGCATTCCAAGTTCCATTTTGAATTAATTAAACTTTGTCTCGTCAAGAGGCTTCGTGAAAATATCTGCAACTTGCTTATCGGTCGGAACATAATTGAGGTTGATGTCCTTGTTCTCCACATGTTCTCGGATAAAGTGATAGCGAATCTCGATGTGCTTTGTCCGACTGTGAGATACTGGATTGTGAGCAATTGCAATAGCACTTGACGAATCACAGTACATTGGAATGTCCTTTAACTTCAAGTTGTAGTCTTCCAATTGATTCCTTATCCACAGTAATTGTGCACAGCAACTGCCTGCGGAGATGTACTCCGATTCAGCGGTTGATATTGCTACACAATTATGTTTCTTGCTACTCCAAGAAATTAGTCTTCTTCCTAGAAACTGACAGGTTCCAGAGGTGCTTTTCCTATCATCCTTGCTACCTGCAAAATCTGCGTCTGGGGGTTGTTCTACGTATACTTCTTCCTTTAGATCACCATTAAGGAAGGCTGACTTCACGTCCATTTGATAGACCTTGAAACCTTTATGAGCAGCATACGCTAGAAATAACTTGATTGCTTCGAGTCTTGCCACGGGAGAAAAAGTTTGATCGAAGTCAATCCCTTCTTCTTGTCTGTAGCCTTGAGCAACAAGTCTGGCCTTGTTCTTGATGATTACTACTTCTTCATCCAGCTTGTTTCTGAAGACCCATTTTGTTCCAATGACGTTTTGTCCTTTAGGTCTGGGTACTAGCTTCCATACTTTGCATCTTTTGAACTGATTGAGTTCCTCTTGCATAGCAACGATCCATGAGGCATCGTTCTTTGCTTCATCGAACTTCTTTGGCTCAATCTGAGAAAGAAAGCTCAAGTGCAAGACTTGATTAGCAGTACCTCCTCTGGTTCTAACCCCAGCATTAGGTTCTCCAATGATTTGATCAATAGGATGATCCCTTTGATGTCTGATCACCCAGTTTCTTCCAGGTACATTGTCAACTGGTACATCTACTTAAGGAACTTCTTCCACTTCTTGGAGCTCTTCCTCTTGAGATTCTTCCTCATGTGGAATTTGAATTTCTACTTTTGTAGACCTTGAAGTATCTTCCTTGGGTGCTTCTTCCAAATTGAGTTCTTTGAATTTTGAACCTGCATCTTCAACAAATACACTAGAGGAACTGCTGTGAAGCATACTCGTCTCATCAAACATAACATTGCAAGTTTCTTCTACAACCAGGGTTTTCTTGTTGAAAATCCTATATGCCTTACTATGGCTATTATAGCCTACAAAAATACCTTCAAAACATTTTTCACTAAATTTAGTTTTGTAATGTTTCCCATTGTTAAGTACGAAGCACTTACTGCCAAAAATTCTAAAATAAGACAAGGTTGGTTTCTTGCCCTTCAGAAGTTCATAAGGTGTCTTATGATGGTTCTTGTTGATTAGTGCTATGTTTTGCACGTGGCAAGCAGTGTCGATACCTTCAGCCCAGAAGTATTCCGGTAATGAAGAATCACTCAACATTGTCCTGCAGGCCTCTATGAGTGTTCTATTCTTTCTCTCGGCAACTCCATTTTGTTGTGGAGTACGAGGAGAGTAAAACTCATGAAAGATACCTAGGCTTTCACAAAATTCGGTCATGGCCCCAGACTTGAATTCTGTGCCATGGTCACTTCTGATTTTGACCACAGAACATTCCAGATCATTCTGAATTTGCCTGACGAATGCTGTGAAAGAATCGAAGGTGTCTAACTTGTGTTTCAGAAAGAATACCCAAGCAAAACGTGAGTAGTCATCAACTATAACCAAAGTATAAGCTTTGCCTCCTAAGCTTCTGACTGGCATGGGACCAAACAAGTCCATATGGAGCAAATATAAACATCTGGTAGAATCTTTGTCAATAATGCTCTTAAAGGTAGCCCGAGTCTGCTTACCCATTTGGCATGCATGACAAGGTCTCTCTTTAATGCACTTAACATCAGGAGCATCACGAACTAAATTGTGAGAAAATAGCATACTAATAGTTTTGAAATTAATATGTGCTAGTCTCTTGTGCCATTGGTCACAAAGAGATGCACTATCTTTTGCTAAAAAACACACTGGTGTAGAAGAGTCTAAACATAGAAAATTCAAGCAGAAAATATTTCTACTCCGAGTGCCTGTTAAAATAGTTTCTGACGAATCAGACGACTTTATCAAACACTTGCCCTTGTAGAATTCTACCATATAGACTTTGTCACATAGTTGACTTATGCGAATGAGATTATGTTGTAATCCTTTAATGTAAGCCACGTCTGTGAAAGAGATTATACCGTTAGAAATCATATCGTAGCCTTTAGTAACTCCCCGATCAGATCCGCCAAAGATAACCTTTGGACCATCTTTTACTGGAGTATAATCTTGTAATAAGCTTCTTGTTCCGGTCATGTGTCGTGAACATCCACTGTCCAAGTACCATATAGGATATGAATTGGCCTTTGGACATACCTGCAATCAACAATCAATTTCCCTTAGGAACCCAAACGGATTTGGGTCCTTGCTTCTAGTTAGATGACCGCCACTAGGAATGTTAACATTGCGAGGGGTCATTCTTGCATTGTTAACTCGTGGAGTCTTGACATTCCTAGGATTAAACCAGCAATCTATGGAAAAGTGACCAACCTTGCCACAACACCAACAATCGAATCGATTGTACCTTCTTCTTGTCTCCTATTTTACTTTTTGGACGGGGGGTACAACAGGAGCAGCTTTCTTGTAAGTAGCTTTCTTAGAAGTAGGGGTCTCATGGTTACAACACACACATGGCTCCAACTTCTTCTCAACAGATTTGGGTGCAGTCGATTTGATTTTTGGTGCTTTCTTTGAAGCTGATCCATGAACAAATGGACCATGATCCTTGAGGATTACTTCTTCATGAGGAGCTTTTAATGGAGACACGTCAAAGTTCCGGGTCTGGTCCATCCTTGATATCTGTTGCTAGATTCAAAATGTGTTGGTCTAGCAAAGTGACCATAGGATGCTTCAAAGTCTAATGGGTTTGTCGAAAAACTACCTTCCTGAATGAAGGTTGACTTTGATCAGCCTTTCCCTTTCCTTTCACGGCTCTTTTCTCAGCAGCCTTACTACTTTCAGCCTCATGACCAAGGCCACTACCCTTCGCAGGAGCAGAAAATCTGTCAATGAGTGGAAGAATAGTCTTTGGCTTCGAGAAGCTTTCTACGAGCTTCCTTTCCACCATTAACTTATCTTCCAGTTCATTTATCATTTTCTCCTTCAGAGTTAATAATTCAGCGGAGCCATTTAGTTCATCTTTCAAGTTTTGAACTTCTTCTCTGAAGGGAGTCAATCTTTCGATTTCCTCCTTCAGTTCCGATTCCAAAGTCTTAAGAGATGCAATCTCTTTTGACTGGGATCTGACGACCTTGCGGCACTTGTCGAATTCCTTCAAAAGGGCTTTGTACTGAGTTATTAAATCTGATTCCTCCTCTGATGAATAGCCTTCATTTGCTATGGATGCAGTCTCATTATCAAAAGTGGAAAGAGGAGTGTGAGAGTTTACCTTCCCCTTGTATGAGGAGACGCTTCCTTCCTCTTCTGATTGTGCCATTAGCCCAAAATAGGCTTCTTCATCTGAGCTTGACTGATCTGAGTTGCTGTCGCTCATAGTTATAGACTTCTTAGCGAGGAAGGTCTTTTCATTCTTCTTTCCTTTGAAAGATCTCTTTTCTTCCTTCTTTGATCCTTCCTTCTTTTTGTATGGACACTCGGCTATTACGTGTCCTGGCTTATTGCAACAATAACAAATAATGTCAGTAGAAACCTGTTTGTTCGGTTTAGATTTATACCTGTCATTATTGTAATCTTTCTTGTGATGTTCACCATCACGTCTTGATCTTCTGTGATCAGAAGTGGAGGTTTGGCCTCTCTTCTGCCTTCTCTTATTTAGAATCCTCTTGAATTGCTTTGAGAGAAGAGAGAGCTCTCCATCGGATATTTCTAGTTTGACGAGCTAGTTACAGATTCATTATCCTCTTCTAATGACGGAGTTCTTACTGGTGTTATGACCTTGCTTTTCTTAGATCCTTCAGCCTTCAGAGCCACGGATCTTTCCTTCCCGGATGTCCTGTTGCCCTCTTCCTCAGCTTTCCTGATGCTGAGCTTAAGCTCATATAATAAGATCTTTCCAAATAATATATGTGGCTCCATAGTAGTCAACCTTCCGAATTCCCGGATAGCAATTGCCTTGGTATCCCATTCTTTCGTCAGGCATCATAAGAACTTGTCATTCAATTCTCCGACGGTGAATTCCCGATCATAATTTCTAAGACCGTTAACGATCTTGAAGAACTTTTCATAAGTGTCTGAGATGGAGTCTCTCGGATCTTGCTTAAATGCTTCATACTCTTGATTCAGCAAAGATCGTCGATCATCTCGCACTTCTTCTGTACCTTCCATAAGAACCACTAGGGAATCCCACATTTCTTTTGCAGATTTGCAATGTATCAGATTTGCAACATAGAATCATCCACTGCACCGACAATGATGTTCTTGGCCTTTTTATCCAAAGCGATGAGAGCAATCTCATCCTTGGTCAATTCCAGCATTTTCTTGGCTATTTGAATATTAGAGTTTATTGAAGAAGGTTTCATGGGGACATGAGGGCCTTCTTCCACAATCTGAAAGATTCTTGGATTTGTAGCTTCCATGAAGAATTTTACTCTTTCTTTCCGCATCGGAAAATTCTCTTTAGTGCAGACTGGCAGCTTGACGGAATCCTTGGATTTATCCATTCCGGATATACTATCTCTTGCAATCTAGATTTAGAGATCTTGTTCAAGGTGTTAGCCTTTTAATGAACAACCTAGCTCTAATACCAATTGAAAGTATCTAGTTGTAACCTAAATCACCTAGAGGGGGGTGAATAGGTGGTTTCTATAGCTTTTTGTGGAATTAAAAATATAAGAAGTAGAGCACACAGAAAACCAAAGAGCACAGTACACACAAGGATTTATAGTGGTTCCCCTTTCTTGGGTAGTCCACTTTGCACCTCATCTATCTAGCACGACCGGCTAGACTAGGCTACTTCACTATCTCGGATTATCAATAATCCTACAACTCGGAGTCAAACTCCTACAATCTCGAAGAACAAACTCTCCTACAAAAACTCGGAGCAAAACAACTCCTACAAAAACTCGGAGCAAAGCAACTCCTACAAAAATATAAAAGGGGTATTACAAAATTCTTGGATTAACAAATCCAATATCTAAGAATTTCCAAGAAATTTTTTTCTTCTTCAGATCTGATAAAATAGACCTTGTTCTTCTTCTTTGAGTATAGAAATCCTGAATGAAAGTGAGGAAGAAGAAAACTCTTTTCTCTGTAAACCCTTCATCTGAGAACTTATCTACTCAACAAGATCGGGAGTAGAGATGATGCAATCTAAGAGCAGTGATCTTGTGAAATAGAGACTTGATGAAGAATCGAGCACAAAAACTTGTCGGCAACCAGAGATCTGATTTTTGAGTGAGAGAAGATGATGGCAGAAATCCCGAAAATTCTTCTTTCTGATTTACGATTCACGATTGGTTATGTTCAGAAAAATAGAACAGAATATATATATATATCTCCAACATTCTCCAACGGCTGTACGCAAGTTCTTTTAAGGAAAACTTTTATCTCGAACGACTATAATATTGAGTAAAGGAATAAAATAATCTCAAACGGCTCTCTGCAATAAATACGGAAGATAGTTCAAATATACTGTATGCGGAGGAATCAGCAATTTGAAATTTGAAACAGCGCAATTTCAGAGTCTGTTAAAATTTCATCGAACGGAATAGCGTTCGACGAATTTCCATCCTTTTGTCGAACGGAGATCGACGAGCGCAGTCGACGAAATCACTTCACCCTTCAGCAGACAACGGTCGATGAAATATAAGCAAACAGAGGTCGACGAATTAAATTTATACTACGTTCGACGAACTGCATGTACTCTGCATTCGACGAAAAGCCAATAAGCTGCGTTCGACGAACTGCCAAATCCCTGTGTTCGACGAACTGTCATTTCCCTGCGTTCGACGAACTCTTGACTGCGTTCGACGAACGCCTTCCTGCGTTCGACGAATTCCAGAAAACTTAATAAAAATGTTTCTTCCTTCTCTTCTCTGCATCAACTTCTCTTCTCTCTTCCTTTGTGTTTGAATATGAAGTACATCTCAATAGAGAGATTCCACATGAGTCAACACTTTGGTCCATACAATGAGGAATTACATTGCATAGGCCAGTGTTTAATGACTCATTAAAACCTGACATTGGTTTATACTTAGCCACTTATAACCTGCAAACACACACTAAAAATAACATCAAATACAAACTCAATTCATCTTAGTTTAAGGGATACTTCTTCAAATCAAGGTTATTGTGGTTACAATACCCAACAACTACCTTGATCGAGTGTGTCTGGAAATATGGTTGAAGCTTCCTTGCCGAGAGGATCAGAGCAAACGCCAGTTTTTCAAGAATGGGGAACTTGAGTTCTGCCTTCTTCAGAACCCTACTGACATAGTAGATGTGTAGCTAACTATTTCCTTCTTCCCAAACTTGGACCAAGCTTACTACCTCAGCTCCCACTCCTAAGTACAGAGCTAAGTCATCTCCCTCCTTTGGCCCTTGGAGTAGCGGGGCCTGCGTGAGCTATCTTGTCAAATGTTGAAAAGCCTCTTTGCACTCTAGAGACCACTCGAACTTTTGATTTCCTCGCAACACTTTGAAGAAGGGTGAGCACTTCTCTCCCTCCCAAGAGAGGAACATACTCAACCATGCCAGCTTCCCCGCCAGGCATTGGACCTCCATGGCATTTCTAGGAGACTCCAAACCAATGACTGCCTTCACTTTATCGGTATTGGGCTCTACTCCTACTGAAGTGAGGAGATGACCTAGAAACTTCCCCCGCCTTCCCCAAAGATGCACTTCAGGGGGTTGTGTCTCATCTTAAATTTCTGCAGGGTGGCAAAAGTCTCTGCTAGGTCCTGGTGGTGAGACCCAACATCCTTGCTCTTCACCATCAGGTCATCTACGTAGACCTCCAATTTTCCCCATTTCTGCTCCCTGAATACTCGATCCATCATCCTTTGGTAAGTGGCCTCTGCATTTGTCAACCCAAAGGGAATCATCTTATAACAGTAACATTCATCATCCGTGATGAAGGAAACATCCTTGACATCTGGCGGGTGCATTCAGATCTGATGATAGCCTGAAAAAGCATCTAAAGAACTCATCATAGGGAAACCGACGGTTGAGTCTACCAGCGCGTCGATTCGAGACAGGATAATAATCTTTGGGGCATGTTTTATTTAACAAAGAGAAGTCAACACACATTCTCCACCTCTCATCGCTCTTCTTTACCATTACAACATTAGAGACCCAGCTGGCTACTGGATCTTCGATACAAAACTTGCCTCCAGCTGTTTTCCTACTTCTTCTTAGATGGGCTCGACCAGAGTGGTTGTCATAGCTCTCTTCTTCTGGCGGATGTGACGAATGCTCTGGTCGAGATTGAGGCGATGGCATGCCACGTCCTCATCAATTCCTGGCATGTTCGCAGCACTGCATGTGAAGACGTCAATGTTTCGCTGGATGCAGTCTCGGACTTTCTTCTGGTCCTCCTCGCTCAACCTCCTGCTGACATGAACCTTCTCTGGCCTCCCGTCCTGGGTGTGAACTTCCTTCATCTCGATCTCCTCTTCATCTTCCAGCCTATCCTGATCCTCAATTACTTTGTAAACCTTCTCCGCTTCCTCTTGCCAAGTGATGGTGTTGATAACCGTGACGTAGCACTGCCTAGCCACTTTATGGTCTCCCCTGACTCGGATCTGGACTCCCCTGATGTTGTACTTTAAGCATTGGTGGTAGGAAGAGGTACACACCGGAAGGCACTGATGAGGGGTCGTCCGAAGACCGTCCGAAGATGGCTTTGTAGCTACTCGGGGCGCCCACGATTATGAACCATCAGTTTAGCAGTTATTTAACGTTCCCCCCAGAGTCACAATGAGCTCGACTCCTCCCTCCAATTCCTTCCTCTCTATGGAGAATCCAAAGTGGGAGTTGGATCTGAAGGCGCCCTTAGAGGGGAGGGGTGAATAAGGGCTTTTCAATTTTTGAATAAAAAAGGGTAAATGAGTTCTGTCACTACCGCCCACGGTAAGTAGTTACCGCTCCGCGGCAGCACTCCAGAAATTTAGAACTTCATCAGAAATTGTGCCACAGTGATTTTTCTTACAAAGTCTTGAACGAAATTAAATCTTAGAAAATGAAAGAAGATGAAAATTGATTTTATTTCAAAAGATATTTACAAGAGTATTAATTTCAATAGCGCTTGAAATTGTGGCGATAGAATAAAAAAACTTTTTGATTCTTCACCGATCCTTCTCCCAGGGACCGATTGGCTATAGCCTATCTTCCACAAGATATGGCCTCTAGCCTTTCCCCTAGATCTACACTTAGACCTAGTCTCCACACACACAGCGGCGAATTTCCCCTAAACTTCGCAAGGCCTAGTCGCCAACCCCTGCGGCGAATTCACTACCGTTTCAAAAGTAAAGAGACGAAATACAAAGTAACAATACTCCCTATAGAAAAGCTCTGAAGGAGATGAAGGATCGCCATGAACGGCATCGGATTTGAAGCGTGCGTCCTTCTTTAAGTATGACTGTGTTGAAATCTCCTTCTCACTCTTATTCTTCAATGATGGAGTTTGGAATTCTTTGGAACTCTGAGATGAAGGCTCTCACGAAAGGTTGGAGTTGTGGTATCAATTGTCTAACCATGAAAGAGAGAGATCCATCAATTATATAGGCAACAGAAACTACCGCCTACGGTAGTACTACCGCTCCGCACTAGCATCGTGCCCGCTTTCGTGCTACAACGTGTCCGCCTTTGTGGATATTGTGCTAACCGCAATGGATCATGGACCAACCGCGTCATGGTAAGAACTAATGTGTCACATTAGATATCGTCATTTCATCATCGAGAAACCGTCTGCCGCCAGTCTTCAGATGTCACCCCATCTACCGCCATCGGTAAGAGTTACCGCTTCACGGTAGCTCTAAATTCTGAGCTCCATGATCATTCTGCATTGCTCTTTTTAGGAGTATAGTTCCTGTACACTATATGTAACATCCCGATTTGAGCTAGACCCTTCGGTAGTGTGTTGTGCCGCCGAGAGTTGACTCGGGCACAGTAGAAGCCCTAAGACCCTGAGGTGGTCAGGTTTGAGTCACGGTCAGCAAGTGATGATTGATTTACCCTACTATAATTATGATAAGGTAAGTATAAGAATGTCCTGGCAGTCTAGGAATAGGCTTTGATAGAAATAGGTTAGGTTAGTTTAGAAAATTCGGGGAAAGAAATCTGCCAAGTCAAAATCGACAGGACATCACGTCGATCGACGGGACCTTCCGTCGATTGACAGGACCATCCCGTCGATCCCTGGCATCCACTAGGAAAGGTGTTTTCCCAGTCTATAAGTACAAATTGACAGGACGTCCTGCCGATCTTTAGCATCAACAGGAAATGATAGTTCCATAGGTTCTAAGTGGAAATTGTCCGGGCTTCCCATCGATTGATGGAAGCTCCCGTCAATTTTCGCCATTAGCTGGGAAGATGTTCTCCCTAGGCCGACAGAACGGTACCAGTTGTGAAATTCTAGGCTAGAAGTGGAATTAATGTCCAATAAGGAGCTGACACCTAACCTTGGATTTCCAAGGCATGGCATGGAAAGTTGGGTTGCATTTAATGCTCATTAATGCAAATCAAATTCCACTCACTCTCCTCTCTTAAACCAAATGGGTTGAACTCTCCTAATCAGAGGGCCCTATTCATCTTATTCTTATCCTTCTTCTTTTCTTCATCTTCTTCCTAACACCTCAAGGTTTTAACTTAGGGTTCTTGAAGGAGCAAGCTTGGAGAAGGACTTGGATCTAGGCCGACCACCACCATGCTGCCATAAAGATGAGCTTCAACCATGGCCGAAAAAATAAGGTGACTTCCGACCCCTCTCCCTTGGTGAAAGATTTTTAGATCTAATTAAGAGAGACATTGAGCTCAAAAGAGCTTGATTTAGTAAGATTAATGGAGTTTCGTCGGAAGAGTCCACGCTAGAATTTACATTCTAGGGCGTCGTTCGCCGTAAAGATGTGTTCGATCAACTCCTCTCTTCATTAAGAAGTTAGAGGGCTTGATTTCGTGAAGATCGGTGGCCTAATGAGGGAGTATTGAAGGAGAGAAGGTTAAATGGCTTAGGGATGTGCTAGAGGAAGAAGATGATAAATAGTCCCTTGCTTAATGGATTTTGGTATTATAATATTTTACTTGATATATAGTTCTCTACAAATGGGTTTGATGTTATAAATATTGTTCTGAATGAATAGTCGCATGGTTAATGGGTTATGATATTTTAAAATGGGTTTGATATTATAAATATGGCTCTGGATGAATAATCTCATGATTAATGGGTTAGGATATTTTAATATGGGTTGGATATTATAAATATTGCTCTCGATGAATAGTCCCATGTTAACGGGTTATGATATTTTAATTTGGCACTTGATTAATAAGGGGACGCATGAATAGTGGTGAAAGTACAGCAACTAAGGGAAGAATGAATTGATCTTAATTGGAGCTGAGATTTCACGGGAAGAAAATTGGATGTGTTTAACAGAGGATTTGTTCTCTGTTAGCTAGCGCCCGGCGGTAGCGCTTCCGCCGACGCAAGCGAGTCGACTTGTCGACAGGAAGGGTTAACTTCCCATCGACACTTAAATTTGACGGGAAGGAGGGCTGGTAGAATAACTAGCTCCTGGCGGTAGCGGTACCGCCGCGCTAGCGGGTCGACTTGTCGATGGGAAGGGATAACTTCACGTTGACACTTAATGTCGACGGGAAGGTGTGTCGACTGGATCACTAGTGCCCGACGGTAGCGCTACCGCCGCTGCTAGCAAACAGAGAACTTCAGGTTCTCCTCCTTTGGTGTGGTAGGAGTTCCTGGATTCCCATGTCAATTGGGTGAGGCGTAGATGATGTTATGATTCTAAAATAGGACGTTGCGATGCATAATTATGGTAATAATTGGTGAGATTTAAATTTGGGAGAGATGTTCAAAATGACGGGTATGAGCTATGATAGAAGTTTCAGAGGATCCGATTCTGAAATAATCTCGTCATTAAATATTATGTTGTAAATTATTGCGTGAATATGATTCCTTAGGAAATGAGCATATGATGAACATAGTTGATACAAGCCCAATATTGAAGTCCAGGCCCTAGAGGGAAGGAAAGTAGAACTTCTTGGTTGTGCATTACGACTGAACGTGTTGTGGGCAATTATTATGATGAATGAAACATTACGATGAACATTTGAATATAGAGTGTGGGGGAACATGTATGGATTAATATTCATGTCACTTGATAATCTATTAGATGGTTTAGATTGGTGATAACCTCTCAATAAAGTTGATAGCTTTAATCATATTGAATCACGTTGCGATTTGTGCATGGTGATTGAATATTGGTGATATGTTCGGGCTTACTTATTTAGTAAAATATGAATATGACACCATACACACAAGTAGTCCCACATGATCTTGTAGAGTAATTTCCATGTTATACACACGCTGCTGCATAAGAGATTATGATAACTCGATATGGGTAGCACTGATGGCTTGGGGTGGATTATAAGATATGGGTATATCTTATGGTGAAAATTTAAGGACCCGGTTGTTGGGGGTCGTGGATGCTATTTAGCATCGACATTGATTGTATGAGGAAAAATGTAATAAGACTCCTTTCGCGAGTCCTTGGGTGCTCGATAGCACGGATTATGCATGGGAATTACATGAGTTTGCATGGTTTACACATGGTGGTGTAATGATCTTGGTTGAAGGATTGCTTGTGGCAGATCTACGGGCTCGCCAGTCATCACACCGACAGGAGCTGGCTGATAGATCTTGGTCTGTTGGGCTATGCTCTTTGTGTTTACTTCCAAAGACCCCTTCCGTGCTAGTGACCGGTTGGACTGTGCTCTTAGTGTTTACTTCCCAAGACCCTTTCTGAGTCCAATACGCAGGTGCTCCGTTGTTGTGTTCTTAGCGTCGAGGCGTACGTAACGCCTAGGTCTGGTAGTGTGCATACCCAACTAGTAGTGGAGAAGCCCGTTCCACTGCCACCGTCTGGCCACGATGGGGGCGCCTGAGAGGTTAGCTACACTCGAAAAGTGGGAAGTACAGGTCTATGTCCATAGCAAATATGCATGCCATCATATCATAATTTTACATTGCATTCATCCTTTCATGATCATAGCATTGCGCCGCATTGGATCCTCATCATATAAACTTGTATGGGCACCTTTATATGATGGGTTACTTTATGTTCGGATCCTTAACTTATAAGCTTGTATGGACATCCTTATAAGTTAAGTTCAATTCAGTTATCTATATACTCTGCTTGCTTACACTCTGTCGTTGACATACTACTTGTTAGATGTACATTTTATACATTTGATATACTACTATGTTTACATCTTTCATTGCCACCTGCTTTTGCTATTACTTTCTATATTGCAGCTTCTCTTCATTCCCTTCCGCTCGGTGCCTTGGAGTGGCCGGAGGAGAGGATGTGAAGCCACTTAGTATTTATGACTAACGGTTGTTGCACCCCCTCTTTTTAGGAGCACACACGAGTGGAGCAGCAGCGTGCGACACAGGAGGACAGCCTGGCCAGGGTGATAGGGCATGCGACGATGATACCTTTGTTACCGTCCGTGACAGATGTGAGCGAGTGTTTGAGATGTAGCCTTAGGGCAAGTTTGTACTCTGATGTTTAACAGGAGCTTTTGTAACTACTTGTCCTTTTGTACTTGAGCGGACACTAATACTTAGTTGTGAATCTACGGCTCCTATTGTTTTTCTATTATTGATGGGTTGGCATGATGATATGTGAGAATAGCCAGCAGGATAGGCGTCTTCTGTAGGGGGCTAGCCCGTGTGCTGGCACTTCCGCAAGGCGGCTATCCTGGGCATAGGACTCCCCTCGGCCGTGTCTTGTGTTCCGGGAGGGGGGTCTTACACTATAAACACATGACAAGCAAGATTAAATATATTGTGGAATTTGTTATTCTCAAACCAAGAGATGTGGAACACAAGCTCCAACAATCTCCCCCTTTTGATTATAACAAATTCTCTAGAAAGAAATAATTAAATATAACTAGAGTAGTGTTTATAGTATATGTTAAGCGTGATAAAACGTGCATACCCCCCTATATGGATACTCCCCCTACATAATAGATTTCTTCAATTTATTCTCCCCCTTAAATAATAGATTTCTTCAATTTATTCTCCCCCTTTTGGTATTATCAAAAGAAGATGGGAAGAGTAGATGAAATATGAACTAATGTGCATTATGTAGAGATTACAATTTGTAGAAATAGTAGACACAACGAAAGCAATTTGGAACATCTTTAAGTCTTTTAAAGAAGGTAATATATCTAATTTGAAGTTTAAAAAGATGAAATTTGAATTTAGGTACAAAAGATGCAAGCAAGCAAGATTACAAATATAAAGAAAAGATATGTTTTACAATGTAAATTAATTTTCATTTTAAGTAAACATAAACATTGTAAAGATCATGCTTTGTTATCTAATGCTTTTACTTAAAATTGTAGAGAATAGTGTAGCTAAGCTTTTAGAGTCCAATTCTCATGAGTGGAAGTGTTATAAAAGATAATGATGTATTCGAAAATGTGTTTTTATAAGGTATAAAAATGTATAAATCAAACCACAAGAACATATGTAATGCAAGAACATACCTTTAAATAAACATAAATAATTTTACTTCCACAAATTTCAATGCACAAAATTTTTATTTTTAAAAAGAGAAGTGGTGAAATTTTTGTTTGCACAAGACACTTTACAATTCTTGGCCAAGGTGCTCAACCTCGCAATGCTCATTATGACTTATCAGGAGGGTGAGTAGTGATTTGTGGAGTTTTCCTTATCATTGATTATTTGCTTTTTAGTTTAGTGACTAAGGACTCTGAATTCACCTATTTTTGCAAACATATAAATTTTATTTTATATACCACTTTTCTCTAATCACAAGTGCATGAACACAAAGAATTCAATGTTGTGTAGGTAATCTATTTATGCAATTCAATATTGTAAGTTCTTGTTCTACACAAGCATGCAAGAATTGGATTTAAAAACACATGTAGATTATCAAAAAAGTGTAAGTGAGATATTCATTACCAAATATAAATCTTCACTCATACTTAGAGGCATGCAAAAATAATTCTACACATGTATTCTACAACCAACTTCATTGCACATTGTAAGATAATACTCAAGGCCTGATATATTCAAAAACAATATTATAAAGAAACTTGAAATTAAAATTAATCATTGTAAATCATCTTTAAGTAATAAATATAATCATCCTTGATTTTAAGCAATGAAGCATTACACAAATGTTTTTGTTTGTTTTAAATTTTTAGAAACAAATAAACAAATGTAATAAAAGACAAAAGCATATTTTTGTATTTTTGAAATTATTTTGAAGTTTTATCTTTGATTATGATTTTTAAGGACAATATCAACATTAAAAGAGATGAAACTTTCTGGAACAAGTGAAATTACAGTATAATAAATTTTTCAGAAAGGTAAAAATCAAAGAGGGGTCTGATATAATATGAATCAGGCTATCGCCAGCGGTAACAACTACCGCCCGACGATTGTAACAGAACTTTGATTTTTAAGTAAAACTCATAATTTTTGAGATTTTTTGCTATAATTTGTCATTATGTGGATTATAGGATACAACATGAAAATAAAAAAAATAGAGTGAAATTGCGGATTATACATTTTAAGCCAGAATATCTAACACTCTCAATTCTAATCTAAGCATGTTGAATCTAGCATCGGGGAGAGCTTTGGTAAAGATATCCGCAAGTTTATATTCAGTTTCGATAAAATTGATTCTTATATATTCCTTTTTAATATGATCCCTAATAAAATAATGTCGGACATCTATATGTTTAGATCTAGAGTGATGTATATGATTGGTTGTAAGATCAATATCCCCATTATTGTCACATTTTAATTCAATGCTACTTAGATGAACTCCAAAGTCTTCTAAAGTTTGAGTCATCCATAAATCTTGTGCACAACAACTACCTATTGCGATATATTCGGCCTCGGTGGTGGAGAGGGCAACAAAATTCAGTTTCCTACTCGACCAAGACACAAGTGAAGGGCCTATAAAATGACATGTGTCACTAGTGCTCTTACGATCTAATGAACATCATGCATAGTCCGAATCAGAAAATCCATGTAAAATAAAGGAATCATTATGAGGATACAATAAGCCTAATCTAGATGTTTCGATTAAATATCTAAAAATTTGTTTAACCGATTTTAAATGTGATTGTTTGGGGTTAGCTTGAAATCTAGCACAAAAACAAACAGAAAACATATTATTGGGTCTAGATGTACTCAAATATAATAATGATCCAATCATTCGTCTATATAATGTTTGATCAATAGAAATATCGGCATCATCTTTTCCCAATTTTAGTGATGCACTCATAAGAGTATTGTCTTGCTTTAGGTTTTCAAATTCAAATCTCTTAAGAATATCATGAACATATTTAGATTGACAAATAAACATACCATCATGTCTTTGCGTGATTTGAAATCCTATAAAATATATGAGTTCTCCTACCAAGCTCATTTCAAATGCATTGTTCATCACTAAAACTACTTCATTACACAACTCTTCATTTGTGGCTCCAAAAATAATATCATCCACATAAATTTGCAATATAATTAAATCATTATTAACATGCTTAATGAAGAGTATGTTATCTGCACTTCTCATAGTATATATGTGCTTTAACAAAAATGATGTTAATCTTTCATACCAAGCACGTGGCGCTTGTTTCAAACCATAAAGCGATTTTCTAATTTATACACATGATTAAGAAATTTTTCATTAATAAAATCGGGGGGTTGTTCAACATATACTTCTTCTTTTATTATCCCATTTAAAAATGCACTTTTAACATCAATTTGAAATAATTTAAACTTTTTAAAACTCGTCAATGCAAGAAAAATTCTAATTGATTCTAGGCGAGCAACTGGTGCAAAAATTTCATCAAAATCAACTCCTTCAATTTGAGAATATCCTTGTGCAACTAGTCTAGCTTCATTCCTAATAATTCTAGAGTCACCATCTAATTTATTTTTAAATATCCATTTAACACCTATTACCGGATGACTAGATGACCTCTCTAAAAGATTCCTAACCTTATTACATTCAAATTGATTTAGTTCTTCATTCATAACTAAAAACCAAAATTCATCATTTATAGTGGTTGCAATAATTTTTGGTTCTATTTCGGATACAAAACAAAGGTTTTAAAAATAACTCATGTAAAGTAGAACAAGTGGTTACCCCTTTTGATGGTTCTCCAATGACAAGCTCCCTTGGATGGTCCTTTGAAAACTGTAGCACACTTGGAGGAACATATTCTTCATTCTCCACTTTTTCTTCTTCTTTTTCTCTAAGTGATTCATCATCATCATGCTCCAAAGGAGAAAGGGGATCCTCTTCATTTCCTATAAGATTAGCATCTACATAAGGAACAAACTCATCAAATCTTACATGAATAGACTCTTCAACTATTTTAGTTCTTTTGTTATATATTTTATAAGCTTTACTAGTTGAAGAGTAGCCAATGAAAATTCCCTCATAACATTTTTCATCAAATTTTCCTAATGCATCTCTAGTGTTTAAAATAAAACATTTGCAACCAAAAACATGAAAATAAGATACATTAAGTTTCTTTGTAAAATATAGCTCATAAGGTGTTAATTTTATGATTGGGCGAAACATGACACGATTAATATCATAACATTAAGTATTAACAGCTTCTGCCCAAAAAGATCTGGGCAACACATATTCGGAAAGCATAGTGCGTGCTAGTTCTTGAAGGGTTCTATTTTTCCTCTCCACTACACCATTTTGTTATGGGGTGCATGCAGTGGAAAATTCATGCTTAATTCCAAGATCATTAAAAAAGAAGAAAACTTATCATTTTCAAATTCTCCTTCATGATCTGATCGTATGCATTTAATTTTTAAATCAAGTTCATTTTGAATGCGAATGCATAATTTCGTAAATTCAAGAAATGCATCGAATTTGGAAAATAGAAATTTAGTCCAGCAAAATCTAGAATAATCATCAATTAATACAAAAGTGTATTGACTAGAAGTGTTAACCGGTCCAAATAAATCCATGTGAATTAATTGAAGTGGTCTAGAAGTAGAAATTACATTTTTGCTTTTAAAAGAACTATTTGGAAATTTTCCTTTTTTGCAAGTCGTATAAAGAGAAGATAAATTTCCATTAAACATAAGTAATACCTTAATTAATTTATCTTTTGATAATTTCAAAATAAGCTTGTGCTAGAGTGACCAAGGCGCTTATGTCAAAGTTCTAATTCTTCATTTTTAGAGATAAAATATTTTAAAGAAGAATTTGAAAGATCATTAAAGACAATCATATGAACATTATGCATCCTAGGTGCAGTGATTACGACTTCATTTATTTTATAATTTAAGATTTTGCAAACGTTTGTAGAAAATTCAAATAATACATTAAAAATTTTATCACATAATTGACTAATTGAAATTAAAATATACTTCAAACCTTCTACAAACAAAACATTAGAAATTGAAAACAATTCGTTACCCACTGTGTCGATGCCCATGATCCTTCCTTTTCCGTTGTCTCTGAATGTCAACATCCCTCCTTTCTTCATCTCAAGGCTAAGGAACTTTGCTTTGTTGCATTTCTTGTGTTTGGAACATCCCGAGTCCAAATACCGCACATCTTCTTTATCCTTAGCCTACCAACAAGCCTAAAAAGGGGATGAGAGTAATGATTCGGATACCCAAGAGGTTCCTCCCATAGAATAGGTGGAAACCTTAGGCACCCAGATTTGCTTTAACCCACTTCGCCCCTTCTTCCTACATGAGTCTGAGGTGTGCCCAAATATACAACATTTGGCACACGATATAAAAGGGTTTGAGACCCTTTTCGAAGTTCTGTATATACTCTTGCAGGAAGATGAGGTTACCATGACAAGCCCATATTTTGCACTACTATGACATTGGTTGGCCAAGATCATGTCAAGAGGCCTTTGGCCAACACCAAAATTTTCAATGGTCATCTTTAAATCATGAATTCAAGATTTAAGAGCGGTGTTTTCCGTTACTAACATAACACACCGATTCGCAAAATATTTCTTTCCTTCTTCTATTTGAGAAAGAGAGGTTTTTAAAGTTCTTTTGTAAGTCCCTTTTTTCTTTAATTAGTAAGTAATTCAATAGTGGAGTTGGACTTAGAAAGAGCTTATTCAAGATCTTTCATTCTTGCCAAGGAGTGATTGAACTATTGGCAAGCTACTTTCCCTAATAGTTTAGCTTCTTTAGACAATTTTTTGTTCCCTTTAACAAAAGTTTATTTTGAGTTTTTAGAAGATCAATATCTTTTAAACTTTTATCAAAATATTTGCATGTTGTAAATACTCAGAATATAAATCATCAAAAGTATGAGTATGTACCTCAGTGTCGCTTTGGACACTGCACTCATTGTCGGATGGCTTGTTGCTTTTTCCCATAATGCACATGTTTGCCTCTTCTTCATCGCTAGTGGATGAGCCGCTTGAATCCTCGGAGGAGGAGTCATCCCATGTAGCCACTTTTAGTACCTTCTTTTTCTCCTTGCCCTTGTGTCTCTTTTCCTTTTGCTCTTTCAGATATTTTGGGCACTGGCTCTGGATCTGCCCGGTCCTTCTGCAATGGTAGCATTCCGGTGGTGGCCTCTCATCATCGTCATCGTCGCTACCTTTTTCTTTCTTCGATGAGGATCCCTTGTTGGTGAAATATTTTCGGAAGGTGTTTCTACTTTCCGTATTCTTCATGAATCACTTAAAATTCTTCACAAACAGGCTCTCCTCGTCCTCTTCATCACCATCTTATCCATTGGTCTCCTTCTTTGATTTAAATGCCGAGGCCTTCTTCTTTGGCTCCTCATTGTACTCTTGTCGTTGAATTTTTAGTTCAACCTCATGGATTTTGAGATTCCCAATGAGGCTCTCAATTTTGAGCTTCTTTAGATCGTGCGACTCTGAGATGGCCGTCATCTTTGGTTTAAACTTTAGAGGGAGTGACCTAAGAATTTTTCTCACCAAGTCGTCGTTGGAGAAAATTTTTCCAAGCACTTTTGAGTCATTGACGATCTTGGTAAACCTTGTGTACATTGAATCTATGTCTTCATCTGCCTCCATCCGGAATTTCTCGCATTCAGATTCAAGCTGGAAGAGCTTTGAATCCTTGACCTGTGAAGTACTGTCATGAGTAATTTCTAATAAATTCTATATATCGTAAGCAGTTTCGCAAGCACAAGTACGATTAAATTCCATTTTATCCAAAGCACAAAATAAAACATTCATAACTTTAGCGTTATTCTTACATCTCAATTTATCATTATCATCTCATTTGTCTCTCGGGTTTTCCATAGAAACTTCACCAACAACAAAAAATGGTGGAGTGTAGCATTCTTCTACCATACCACACACATCATTATCAAAGCAATTAAAAAACAACGCATTCTTGTTTTCCAATAATTGTAATCGGTACCGGTGAATAGAAGTGGTCAACTTATCCCTTGACCCTCAAGAAAAGCATGATTATGGTGCGCCATAATTCCCGGTTATGAAACCATTTTGGAATAACCTATGCTCTGATACCAAGTGTTGGATCTATAGACGCCCTTAGAGGGGGGTGAATAAGGGCTTTTCAATTTTTGAATAAAAAGGGTAAAATGAGTTATGTCACTACCGCCTGTGGTAAGTAGTTACCGCTCCGCGGTAGCACTCCAGAAATTTAGAACTTCTTCAAAATTTGTGCCAAAGTGATTTTTCTTACAAAGTCTTGAACGAAATAAAATCTTAGAAACCAGAGAAGATGAAAATTGATTTTATTTCAAAAGATAATTACATGAGTATTAATTTCAATAGCGCTTGAAATTGAGGCGATAGAATAAAAACACTTTTTGATTCTTCACCGATCCTTCTCCCAAGGACCGGTTGGCTATAGCCTATCTTCACCAAGATATGGCCTCTAGCCTTCCCCCTATATCTACACCTAGACTAGTCGCCACACACACCGTGGCGAATTCCCCCAAAACCTTGCAAGGCCTTGTCGCCAACCCATGCGGCGAATTCACTGCCATTTCAAAAGTAAAGAGAAGAAATATAAAGTAAAAACACTCCCTATATAGAAAAGCTCTGAAGGAGACGAAGGATCGCCATGAACATCATCGGAGTTGAAGCGCGCATCCTTCTTTAAGTATGACTGTGTTGAAATCTCCTTCTCACTCTTGTTCTTCAATGATGGAGTTTGGAATGCTTTGGAATTCTGTGATGAAGGCTCTCACAAAAGGTTGGAGTTGTGGCTTCAATTGTCTAACCATGAAAGAGAGAGATCCATCCATTATATAGGCAACGGAAACTATCGCTAGCGGTAGTACTACCGCTCTGCACTAACATCATGCCAGCTTTCGTGCTGCAACATGTCCGCCTTCGTGGAGATCGTGCTAACCGCAACAAATCATGGAACTACCGCATCGCGGTAAGAACTAATGCTCCGCATAGATATCGTCATTTCATCGTCGAGAAACCATCAACCGTCAGTCTTCAGATGTCATCCCATATATCGCCAGTGGTAGGAGTTACCGCTCCATGGTAGCTCTAAATTTTGAGCTCCGTGATCATTTTGCATTGCTCTTTTTTAGGAGTATAGTTCATGTACACTATAAACACACGACAAGCAAGATCAAATACATTGTGGAATTTGTTATTCTCAAACCAAGAGATGTGAAACACAAGCTCCAATAGAGGGGATCGTCTGAGGCGAGTACCCTCTTCGCCTCCACCTTCATCTCGTCGAAGGCCTTCTTGAAGATCGCGTTAACAAAACTCCCATTGTCCACTAAGATTCTGGAAATCATGAGGTTCCCGATCGCTGTCTAGATTACCAGTGCATCGCAGAATGGATCTTCATGCTCTGGCATATCCTTGGTGGTAAAGGTGATCTTCTCTTCGGGGGGGGGGGGATGGAGGTCGATGCGACCCCCCGACGATAGATGGCATGGAGGTTTCCCTTTCGGGTGGTCTTGATTCCTACTCCCTCATAGATCAACCTGATCCCTCCTTGGGTTCCCACATCAACCCGGTCTTCGCACCGATCTTATACCTCCGTCCTTTTTTCTCCTTTTCCGACCACCTAGAGATGTTGCTGCCACGCCAGGACCCCCCTCCCTTCTCTTACTTCTAAGAACTCGGGGCAGGTAGCCATTGTGTGACCTTCCTCCTGGTGAAAATCACAGTATGGCAATGTCACCCTACCCTTCTCTGCCCCATCCTGGGCAATTTTTTCTTCCTCTTCTTCCCCCTCGACCTATCACCATGGCGTGCTAAGGTGGGGGCTGGAAAGGTCTCGGACCCGGACGCCAACTTGAAGGGTTGAACCGTCACTGCCCTCCCTGAAAGTTTCCCCTTCCTCCTTGGAAAGGTACCCTGCCCTGGGCAAACTCTCTTTCATGACCCTGAAGATACCCTCCCGGTGGCCTCCAAACATGCCAATTGACTGGCGGTTGGTACCTTCCCTCATGTTCCTGCCACCTGGGGGGTCCTTGAAACCGCTATCTCCTCGGCTCTTCCCTTCTAATCGTCTCCTGGTGCTGGGATCCTCCTCCCTTCTCTTCTCGTCCGGCCCATTTGGCCAACTTTGCCACAAAGGTGTTATTGGTGGTCTCTCCCTCGATCTCCTGTGCTGCTCGCTCAATCGGTTCCTCATAGGACAGAGGGGGATCTCGGGCAAGTCCCATCTTGAACAGCCCTTGCTCAATCCGAGGGTGAAGGCAAGTTGTAAGGTGTGCCCCTCATGGACCAAGAGAACCTCCTCCTGGAATCGGTCCATGTAGCTACCCAATGACTCCTCAGTCCTCTACTGGAATAGGAAAAGATCATCGGCCCCCTTCTTCCTCTTCTTTGGCGTGGAAAACCGTAGCAGGAAACTCTGGCGTAGATCTTTGAAGTTGTAGATGGTCTCGAAGGGGAGCTAATGGAACCAATCTCTCGGCTTTCCCTTAAAAAAGATGTCAAATAACTTGCACTTGAAGGCGTCCATCATCTGCCTAATGGAGACGATGTCCTCAAACAACTGGAGTTGTTGGATGGGATCATCCTTGCCCGTGTAGTAGGATACGACGGGCTCCATGAATCCTTCTGGAATTGGAGCTGAGAGAATCAGCTCGTAAAATGGGCTTCCTGATACTACCTGGCTAGCTAGGAGTGCTCGTCCGATCTCCTTGCCTGGATAGCGTGTACTCGGCGGGATTGGAACAACACCCATGCGTGGAGGGCTCGCTCGTCCTCTCCCGCCTGCACCTCCTTCCCTGGTAGCCTTCTCTGCGCCTCTTCGCCCAGAGCTTGTGACGTGAGCACTGGAACCACGAGAGTTGAACACTCGCCCGGTGGCGTGAGGGAGATACACATAGTCTCCAAAATCGACTTCATGAACTCATCAAAGTCACTTTTTCTGACCTCGCCTGAGGAGGGCAAGCTCTCAAGGTCGCCTCCTTGCCCATCGCTTCCAGCCATAGGATTTTACTTAGATTTTTTCGAACAAGCTATGATTCACGCTCACCACACCAAAAATGTTGAAACCAAAAACCATGATTCAACGAAGAGTTTGGACCAAAGGTGTAGCTTACACTTAATTCTCCAAATTGCTCACTAGGACAGACTCTCGGGATAAGGAACCTCACTCATTATGGTGGAAAAATAGAATAGATCCTCGAGCTGCAGCGAGGAGGTCCCGCCACACACCCGGAAGATCTTAAAGAGCTTCCCCTCTTAACCCAAATATTGAGTTGGGCACCTTGGAGACCGCTAGAGGATTCCTGACCACCCACCCAGAAACCACGGTGAGCAGCAAGCCTGAACCCTCTTGCCAATCAAAGCTAGCCAAAGGAGAGATAAACAAGTGAGAGATCTTCTCCAAAGGTGCCATTGGTGGTCCATTTATAGTTTTCTCAAAACGATATGCAGATAGCTGAATCCTGCCTTTTGGTTTCACTAAAAGCAGCCCAAATTGGTCTGCCAACAATGGAATCTCGCTGTTTGGAATGGTTAACTGTAGGCCAACACGAAAGATCCTAAATAGGGGATTTCCCTTAGGGAGCGAGCACACTTCACTCAGGGCATGCTCGCCTGGGGGTGGCGAGTACTTAGAACGCAAAGGTACTCGCAACTCACCTTGAGCAAGGGGCGAGTGCAGGCTGACCTGCTCCGCTCGCTTACCCGAGAACCGCCTCGCCCCGGCTCTTTGAAGGCTTGACTCATCGACTCGGCAAACTCGGGGTGTACAAATATTGTTGTATAAGATTGAGATTTTGGAAGGTGTGTGATAAAATCGATTTATATATCCACCTAGATCTATGTTGGGATTGGTAATGGTTGGAGGGTGTCGAATGGTTTATCAGTGTGATCTTTGCCTTTTTTGGCAATATCGTAGTGATGAATGTAATGTTTAACATCACTATGCATTCCCGTTCAGTAGTAATAATGAGGCAATCGTTTAAATGTTGTCGTAATGCTGGTGTGTCCCTTGACTGTGTTGTGTGCTTCACTTGTTAAAATAAGTCTGATTGTTGACTCTGGGATATAAAGGTGTTGTTTAAAAAATAATATGCTACTTACTTGAGTCCACTCGGGAATACTACTAGGATTGTCGCATAGGTAGCGAGGATTTTGCTTGCTTTTGCATCTGTTTAATAATGACTATCCAATTCGTCAAACAGATTGGAGTAAGTAAATGGAATATTTTGAAAGGCATTTATAGTAGCGTTACTCAGCGATTCGTGGACTCTAGAAAGAGCGCATGTCGTTGTGTTATCACGACCAGGCCTATATTGGATCGAATAGTTAAAACCTAATAATTTCGGTAAGAATTTATGTTGTTCTGGCATTGTCATAATTTGGTTGTTCAAATTATGTTGTGTTTTGTGGTCCGTGAGAATGATGAAAGTTGATCTTATGAGGTACTATCTCCATTTGCTCGCGGCGGTCGTAATAGCCATTAATTCTCTTATATATGTCGATTTAGCTTGATCTTTGACGGATAACTTTTTACTAAAGTAGGCGATTGGGTGACCCTTTTGGGTCAACACCGCCCCTATTCCGACGTTAGATGCATCACATTTGATAGTAAATGGAAGGGTAAATTGGGTAAAGCTATGACTAGGGCGGATGTCAGTAATGTTTTAATTTGCATAAAATCTTTGTTGGCATTTTCTGGCCATGCAAAACCATTTCTTGTTAGTAGATCGGTAAGTGGAGAGGTGATAGTAGCATATTGACGGATGAATCTCCTATAATATTCTGCTAAATCGAGGAATGATTGGAGTTGTTTCTATGTTTTTGGGACTGGACACTCGGCAATGGCCTCCAATTTTCTTGGGTTAGGTTTAATAACGTCATGGGTGATCAAATGTCATAAATATTCTATAATTGTGACCGCGAAAATACATTTGGATCATTTGAGGTGAAGTTTATTAGATTCTAAAACATCGAAAACCTTTTGTAAATGTGTGTAGTGCAAGGTAAGAGAGGAGTTGTATATGAGAATATCATCGAAGAATATTACCACAAAATGGTTTTAAAAAGGTTGAAATAGTGTGTTCATGAGTACTTGGAGGGATGTCGGAGCGTTGGTAAGGCCAAATGGCATTACCAAAAACTCATATAACCCATTGTGAGTGTGGAACGCCGTTTTATGGATATCATTTAGATTCATTCGAACTTGATGATATCCTGAATGTAAGTCTAATTTTGTAAAATATTTTTCTCCATGGAGCTCGTCGAGTAATTCATCAAACGCTGGCATTGGAAAACTATCCTTAATTGTGAGTGTGTTTAGTGCGCGGTAATCCACACAAAAATTCCAGGTGCCGTCCTGTTTTTTAATTAACAACACTGGGGAACTAAATGATGAATTACTAGGTTGTATGAGCCCTTGACTTAACATTTCTGCTATTAAGCGTTCAATATCATTTTTATGTCGATATGGATAGATGTATGTTTTACTATTGCAATATGTGATTCATTGAGTAACATGATCCAATGTTCTTTGAGGTGGTAAACCTTCTGGTAGAGAAAATAGATTGTTATATTCCTCTAAGAGTAGTTGTATGGGCTATGGTGTCGTGACTGGACCCCTGTAAGTATACATAGTGTCGTGACTATCCAATGGTTCTGTTTGTAAACAAAGTAGCACAAATTCAATTGAATCTTGTGCCACTAGCTTGTGCATGTGAAAAGAGGATACAATCCCAAAGTTTAAGGTAGTGAGGCCCTTAATAATGCACGGGATGCCTTGGTAGGTGAAAGCCATTTTGCGGGTCACATAATCTGTGGCTATTGGACCTAGAATTTCTAACCAATTAAATCTCAGGATTATGTCTGCCCCATGAAGATCTGTAATGAATAAATTTAACTTTAAGTGGATACCCTGAATTATTAATTACACTTGCGGGCAGAGTTCTTTGCAAAAAAATTTATTACCGTTGCCCACATGTATTTTAAAAGGAGGAATGACGACAATTGATAGTTTAAGAAAGACAGTCGACCGTTTAGTGATAAAACTATGCGTGCTACGATTATCTAAGAAAATATGAACTATTTATTGGTCTATTTTCCCTTGTACACGTAGTGCTAGGAAAAGTTCCCATCAAAGCATTGACACTTATTTCTTGGTTTAAAAATTCTTCTGGAGTGAGGTAGTCAGATTGGTCTAAAATTGGATCATCCATTTCGTCCTCTTGTTCTCCAACCAAAATATATAGGGTGGATTTATTTTTGCATTTGTGGCCAGGTGCATAACGTTCGTCACATGTAAAGCATTGCCCATGTTCCCTACGGGCTTGTAAGTCTGCGGGTGATAGATGTCTAACCGCCATACGGTCCGATCGTTGATTGTTATTGTGTTGTCTCGTGGGGTGTGTTGTGGCCATTGTTTTTGGAGTCGAGACTCTTTCGTAAATTGGTCTTCGAATAGCCTAGCTAGTTTAAATGTTTCGTAAAGGGAGTCTGGGTGATGTGATGTGATTTCTCTGCGTAAGTGGGGTTTAAGACCTGAGAGAAAATTACGGTGTAATACATCTTCAGAAAACCCGTTAACTTGACATGCTAAAAGTTCAAAAGAATCTTGATATGCGGAAACTGTAGAAGTTTGAGTAAGTTTCATGAATTTACCGAGCGGTCGTCGTAATCTAAACGGCCGAATCGATCCATGATTGCTGTCTTGAATGTGTGCCAATCCGGACATAGGGCTTTACGCAAAAGTCCTTGGAACTATTGTGATGCTAGTTTGTCCAAGTGCATTGAGGCGAGAAAAAGATAATCCAACGGGTTTGTACTGTGATACCTGAAAACATTTATACTTTATAAATCCAATTTGTTGGATCTCCCGTGGAAAATGTTGGGCAGTCCATTTTTGCTGGGGTTTGTATCGGTGCCGAAGAACTGCCATCTTGATTTTGAATCTAGCTATATGGTTAAGCAGATGCCAAGAAATGAAGATTTGTTGTAGATAAGGTGTTATTAAGCACTGGCGCCGATGAAATTGATGGTGTCGACCGAACTGGTGGGGAACCTAACAGGTCGGGCTGTGATGATGACACTCCATTTGTATAAAATACCAACGTCCGGAACCGGGGCAAGCCGTCTGCCGTGCCCAGTTGGACTTATGGGGCATCCGACGGTGGTAGCCCAAGGAGACCGGATAGTGCTTATGAGCCTAAACCAATAGGTTCAGTATTCTGAGCTCTCGATGTAGCCGAAAGTTCCCTAGTGTTCATGGCAGCCATTGATTATATGAATGAGCGTAATTCTAATCGAAGATCTTTTAATTCTTGTTGGAAGTTCTTGTTCGATTCTTGCAACTGATCTTGGCTTTGTTGGAGGCGTTCTGGTTGTTGAGAGGAGGTAGTGACCGAAAGCGTGAGTTGTTGTAGGTCTTTGGCAAAAGGGTCTTGAGTAGATTTGATGGCATTGTAAAACGTAGCGTGATGTTCCATATAGAAGGCATGGCGCCGGTCAAAATCGCTCCAAGAAACTAGTTTCGATGAATTGGTGAACTCGGGTTGTGTGGATGGTGATGGTGGCCCCTCTTTGGAAAGGCAGATCTCAACTGAGAGCACCAATTGTAACGGGATATGTGGAGAACGGACGGGAATGTCCTAAGACCTGGCAGCAAGAGAGAACTAGAGAAGAGAGAGGGAGAGAGAGATAGAGAGACAGAAAGAGAAAGGCCAAATATATTTATAATAATCCAATGTACAGGGATAATGCATATTTATAAGACCGCTAATCTCTAATTTGCCCGTTAGAGGCCTGACACAATAAGTCGCCAGCTCATCTAACCCATGTAGCCTTTGGTGTTGCCTAATATCCTTTGAGTGGTGTTATAGGCACACCTATAATGGATATAGGCAGCCAAAATATAAATGCAGCCCAAATTTGTATATTTGCACACCGGGCCTATAATGGCACACCAAAACAAATTTTTAAAATTGAAAATTTGATTTTACCAATTACCTATGGGCGCCCTCTTTGCCCCAAAAAAATTAGTTCCAACCAAAAATAAGTAATACAAAAGTTTTAAAAGTCCATTACATCAAATGAGTTAGACAACTAAAATAACTACTAGATAAGTAGATTGTATTAATTCTTCAAAAACCTTCATGCATTTTTTTAGTTTTCTCGACCTGCACAAAATGTGAAAAATAAAAATTAGATATGTAAGAATTTAAATATCACTAAGAGTAAAAGTGCAATGGTATACCTCTAGATTGTGTATTAGGTTTTTTTGATGAACATACACCTATAAATATGGGAATTCAACGATCTGCACACAAAAAATTTATATCAATATTGCAGCAACAAATTAGATTATTGGAATAAAAGGATGATTTTACGTACATGTTATGAACATAGAGATTACTGGCGGTAACGGGCAATCATCGCTCATCAACAAGTGAATGTAGTGATTATTGTTGACATATCCAATAAAGATAGTCTTCTTAGTTGTTGGAGGGGCAGTATGCAGAGGTAGGAATGTGAAAGACTGAAACTGTGAGAAATGAACTACCGCCACATTATAACATGATGCGATAACTAATCCCATGTCCGGCATTGTCATCCATTTCTCTAATGGAGCTGGCACTGTAGTACAGTCCAAAGATACTAATAGCTCTACACGTCTTGCATTCCCAAATAGATCGCTGTATAGATTTTCATGACTTTCCATCTCTTTTGCTAGATCTTTCCGCACTAGCAACCAATTATCACCCATATTTAGTGCATTGCTAACCACTCGGTAACCACAATGTCCATCGCCAATTATATTTATCGCATCCTTGATATGAGTTGATATATATGGAGGCATTTCCTTACGGATGCAATCAATAAATCTACCGTTGTTCACATTTCTTCTTGGAATCAATTTCTTTGCTTTATGTTGGATTTTTTGTCCCTTCTTCAATACATGCTCAAACAATGAAAGCTCTCTTTTTGTGGATTTGTATTCCGCCATAAATTTTTTGTAGCTTCCACGTGGTCTTCCTTTCAATCTAATTGGTAGCAATGGTTCTTTCATTTGAGTTGTTGTTTGTTCCATTATTTCATGCAACTTGCGCTTCATTTCATTTCTTTGAGCATCAGATATACTTTTGTACTATTTTAATAAACCATCTAACTCAACTTGTATAACATTCAATAGATCGTTCTCTTCTTTTATTGGTGTTATTTCATGTGTTGTTGTTTTCAAGATTAGTTGTCTCCAATGTTTATGAATCATCCATAATGGAAATGCAGAAGATTGATTCATATAAATCACTAATTCATGAGCACAAGGTAAACCCATTGTGTACCTTCATTTATGTAGACACTCTGTTGCGGTCGAATAACCAATTTTTACCATTTCTTCCTCTTTCTTTATTAAATCCAGTGAGACAACCGAAACGGAACCAAGAAAATCTGTGTATAGTGATCCTCTAAAACCGGTGTTGACTTGAATCAAACTTTGCCCAAAAGAACGCTTAATTTTAGTATGTTGCAAATTAAGCATTTGATCAAATGTTTTCCATAGAGAGGTTAAATTACAAACAGATACTTCTAAAAACCTCTTGAGATGGCTATGTCCGCTTTCCACACGATTGGTAGTGGAGTTTCCAAAATGCATTAACTGATCTATCCATGCTGAAACAAAATATTCTCTATATGGTTCTATCCATGTAGTCATCACTAATTAACAGCATTTAGATGTTTTTCCGAATAGTTACTTAACAAAACATTTAAGTTCATGTTATAATCAGTAATTGTTGGTGAATTAACCAACTTTTGCCACTTTTGTAAGAAAACTTCACATTCCTTACCATTTCCGAAGAACTTTTTGCAATGTGCTAGTATATTGCGGTTAATATGCACCTGACACAATATAATTCTAGTTTGGTGGAACACCACTTTTATGGCATTCAATAAAGTCACTTCTCTGTCAACTATCATTACATTTGGCAAACAAGATGCGTCCAACATACTTTTAAAACTTTCCAAAGCCCATTTATAACTACCTTCGATTTCATTGGACATGAAAACAAATGCTGAGAAAAATGTTAAATTTGTAGATGTCAAACCAACAACGTAAAGCAAAGGCAATCTGTAACGATTCGTCTTATATGTGCAATCCATAATAAATACTTCCGGAAACATGTTACTTAACTGAATAGAAGTGTGATGTGCAAAATACAAGCTTTCCAAATTGTTACTAGCATGGTTAACATGATTATAACTTATGTATTTTGCATCCTTATTGCACTTATAAAGAAACTGAATAGGAGTCCCACCGTCCAACTCCTTCTTATACAACTTATTCTTCTCATTGTAAATAGTTCTCATGACGGAAGAATTGGTTGGATTTCTCTTCTTTAAAGTAGACAGAATATTTCTAGGCTGCACGCCGGATGCATACATTTCCTCTACAATTTTTTGCTCGTTTTCATTTAGCCTTGTTGCGTAACTGTGTGCCTCAAGATGTACAAACTCATGATTATGCAACCCACATTTGATTTCAACTTTCCATTCATCTCCACATGCATCTTTTTGTCCAAGTAAAGAGAATGGACAATTACACCATTTAGTGCTTGTTTTCCTAACATTTTTCTTCACTTGTCCCTTCGAATGTTGATTATCACGTAAAGAACCACCTCTATCACAACCTAGAAATACCCTTGGTTTAGGTCTCCCATCAAGCTTATCTGGTCTTTGAATAACAACAACAAACCCCACTTCTTTAGCAACATTACGAGCCCACTACACTAGAGCCTCTTTGCTAGGAAAAACCATATTTGTCACAAAGTGAAACCCAACATCTACTGAACTCGTTCTACATTCGTGTTCAACTACCGACAATGTCTGCTCCGCATTCATTTCAACCTATAAAAACCCAATTTTTTTTGAAAAAAATATCATACTTTGATAACTAATCATATTTTGAAAGAGAGAATAATTTTCGTACAATGTATGCACAAGAATCACATTTCGAAAGTATGATCATACATTTCTTTTATAAAAACCATAATTTTCGTTTCTAAAACCCTAATTTTCGTTTAAAAAACCCTAATCTCTAATATCATAATCTTTTGATTTAGGATATCCAAAATCAAGTGTATCTTGATATAGATATCACAACATTCATCACAATATCACACAAAAAAATGAAAGAAAGATTTCCAAATCACATTTCGAAGGAGAAAAACAATAAAATGGGAATCAATACTTTGAAATGGAGAGCAAATCGAAAATATGGTTGATCTGGAGGAAAAACTGCAGATCTTGAACAAAAATGGCTTCTTAGGTCAAAAACCCTAACCAAAGGAGGAGCTTTGAATCCAGAAGAATGAAACATGGAGGGGAAGATGATCTCTTACCTATCACGAGGACGGAGTCGCCGGAGAAAATAAGCGTCGGCGGTGGAGAGATGGATGTCGGGGAGAGACGGAGGCGGAGAGGCGCGGGCGGCTGGAATTCGCGAAATGCGGAATGGGGGAGACGATGTGCGTGTATAGGAGAGGGATTTTAGGTTTAAAGTTTTATTTTATATTATTTATGGTGTGCCCTATATCCATTATAGGTGTGCCTATAACACCACTCATATCCTTTCTAGAAGTTTCTTATCCCGTTACATCCTCCGAATAAAGTTAGTGAAATTTGATGAAGAATTTAACATCGAAATCCTTAATCACATAAACAAAATGATTAATGTAATTTCTCTTGTGCTGAGAAATAAATTTGATGTGACTTGTAATTAAGCAGAGTTGATACTTTGACTTGAAGATAAGATGACTTGTCAAACCCCTTCTCATATTTCTTCTATTTTGAATACAGGAAGGAAAAGAGACGGAAAAATTTTGCCTGCACTTGGAGGAACTTACTCGGCTGGAACAGAGATCGAGTGAACTCCTTCACAGGAAAGGAGATGCTTCCTGTCGCTGGACTTAAAAGTAGCAATGATTTCGATTGGTGTTGAAGACTGACACTCCCACTAGGCCAGACGCTTCTTTGGCGGCGACTAGGAGAGTTTTCACGATGAAGGAGAAGCAGTTTTACTTTGTCGATGAAGATTGCATGCACTTGATGTAAATCCAGAACACAAGCTTTTCTCTACAATCTACCGCAGAAAACGGCGATGAAAAATGTTATGAGATTGGATCGAGAACTGCGGTAGCGCAGCAGAAAAAATCGAGCACAAAGCAATTACGTAAAATAAAATGGTACGACCGAGATATCAAGCGCACACACACACAGACGACAAGTAAATTTACGTGGTTCGGAGAGGAGCTCCTACGTCACACAGACGACAAGTAAATTTACATGGTTCGGAGAGGAGCTCCTACGTCCATGGGGAGAGCGCGCCGAAAAAGTTTCACTGATAAAATGAGGAGTTACAGAGAGGTTACACAGAGACCGAATCACGGTCGTAGACAAACTCAAGGTTGAAAACAGAGTACTGATGGAAATCTGATAATAATGGAGTTCCGGAAGCCAGCCGTCGGAATAGAGCCGGACCAGATGTCGCTCCACCTGGATCCGACTGGATGCGTCGCCGCTAGCTTGGCCAGATGCCGATCCCGTCTAGACAGACCGGAGTTGCCACCGCTAGCCCGGCCAGATGTCGATCCCGCCTGGACCGACCGGAGTTGTCGCCGCTAGCTCGACTAGATGTCGATCCCGCCTGGACCGACCAGAGATGTCGTTGCTAGCTCGACTGGATGCCGTCGCCGGAGCTTGAAGTTGTCGCTTGAATGGGTCTCCTCCTTCCGCAAGATGGCCCTCTGCCTCCTCATAAATCGAATAGCTTCATACTTAATATATAGTTGTTTGCACACTTATATAAGGCCATGAAACCACCTCTAATTAAGGAGAAAATCTCCTTAATTAGGAGATATACAAAATCAGACTTTGTTGGAATAGGCAGCGCAGCCATTAAAGAATATCTTCCTCATAATATTATTCCAATAATATGATTCTCTCCAAAAATAGGATTCGCTCTAGGTAGGAATTACTAGAGCACACGGATCTGTGGGGTAGCATGATCCCAACAATCTCCACCTTGACACCTCACACGATAAACTCCACCTACAGCTTGGATCTCTTCCCTTAGGCAAACTCCCCCCCCCCCCCCCCCCCCCCCTCCCTGGGGTCACCCCAATTAACATGCGCGAATATGAGCCAAGTCGAGGCAGTGCTTGAACTTGACTCCTGTCAGTGGGCCCTTCTTGTGAAACTCCAGCAGTCATCTCTCGCTCATGTGGTCAAGCCTGGCATGCCACAGTAGAGAGGAATCCTCATCTGACGTCGTAGAGACCGCCGCATCGCCGGCGACGGCAGTGCCGATCAGCTTGTAGAGAGTGCCAGAGCGCTCTTCTTTCATGATCACTAGAGCGCCTCTCTTGACCTTCAGATATCCACCCTCGCCGGTGTAGGAGTAACCGTCTGCCTCCGGAGTACCTAAGGAAATCATATTTTTCCTGAGATCGGGCACATACCTTACATCTGTAAGGGTTCTGATTGTTCCGTCGAACATCTTGATTCGAATGCTGCCTATCCCGAGCCTCTTGCACTCTGAGTCGTTCCCCATCCGAACGCAACCGCCGTCACATTGCCTGAAGCTGGAGAACCATTCTTTGTTTGGGCACATGTGATTCGTACACTCAGTATCCATAATCCACACATCTGTGGTGTCTAGAGTGGATTGTACATGAAGTACATCAGCGTCACTCTTAGGGTCTGAAGCCACAGCCGCCTGCTGTGGTTCCTGATTCTTCTCTTTCGCCTTTTTCTTCGGACAGTTGTTTTTCCAGTGCCCTTCTTCCTTGCAGTAGTGGCACTGGCTCCTGGGTCGATTGACTTTCTTCTCTTTGTTTGTCGAGTTCCTCTAATCGGTTCCTTGTTCTTCATGAAAAAAACCACGCTGGTGCTAGGGTCAGATTTGCTCCTCGTTTCATTTGAGAGCGGCGTTGTCATCACCTCCTTCATCTTAAGTGTATTCTTTCCGTAGAGGATTGTGGTGACCAGATGGTCATAGGACTTCGGTAGAGAAGACAATAATATAAGAGTCTGGTCTTCCTCTTCAACCTTTACGTCCATGCTCCGCAGCTGGGAGATAAGTTTGTTGAACACGTTCATGTGCTCCAGCAGCTGATTGCTCTCGGACATCCTCAAGTTGTATAACTGTCTCTTCACGTAGAGCTTATTCGTGAGGGACTTATACATGTACAGCTCCTCCAATTTCTTCCAAAATTATGTTGTAGTCTCAGCGTCGACTACGTTATACATGACCTCGTCGGCTAGACACAACTAGATCATTCTGATGGCCTTCAGATCCAGTTCCTCACATTCGTCGTCCTTCATTTCGGACTTCTCCTTGCCGAGGAGCGCCTTGTAGATACCTTGCTGAACGAGGACCTCCTTGATCCGCTTTTGCCATAAACCGAAATCAATCTTGTCGTCGTACTTTGAAATCTCGAATTTTGCCTCCATTGCTTTGCTCGTAGAGCTACTGGGCAATCTGAATAATGTTCACGGATAAGATCTGAGAAGGTAGGGAGCGGACCGTGTCGCCACCTATCGTTGACCCAAATCAAAAAACCGGAATGTCCAGACGATCACCCCCGCGGAACCTCACTCTGATACCAATTGTTATGAAATTGGATCGAGAACCGCGTTAGAACAACGGAAAATATTGAGCACAAAACAATTACGCAAAATAAAATGGTACGAGCGAGATATCAAGCACACACACACACAAAGACGACATGCAAATTTACGTGGTTAAGAGAGGAGCTCCTACGTCCACGGGGAGAGCGCGCCGGAAAAGATCCACTGATAAAATGAGGAGTTACAGAGAGGTTACACAAAGACCGAATCACGATCGTAGATAAACTTAAGGTTGAAAACAGAGTACTGATGGAAATCCGATAATAATGGAGTCCCGAAAGCCGGCCGTCGGAATAGAGCCCGACCAGATGTCGCTCCACCTGGAGCCGACTGGATGCGTCGTCGCTAGCTCGGCCAGATGTCGATCCCGCCTGGACTGACCGGAGTTGCCGCCGCTAGCCCGGCCAGATGCTGATCCCGCCTGGACCGACCGGAGTTGCCGCCGCTCGCTCGGCCAGATGCCGATCACCCCTGGACCGACTAGAGTTGTCGCCGCTAGCTCGGCCAGATGTCGATCCCGCCTGGACCGACTGGAGTTGCCGCCGCTAGTTCGGCCAGATGCCGATCCGGCCTGGACCGACCAGAGTTGCTGCTGCTAGCTCGACTGGATGCCGCCGCCAGATCTTGAAGTCGCCGCTTGAATGGGTCTCCTCCTTCCGCACGATGGCCCTCAACCTCCTCAAAAATTGAATTGATTCATACTTAATATATAGTTGCTTGCACACTTATATAAAGTCATGAAACCACATCTAATTAAGGATAAAATCTCCTTAATTAGGAGATATCCAAAATCAGACTTGGCCGGAATAGGCAGTGCAGCCATTAAAGAATATCCTTCTCATAATATTATTCCAATAATATGATTCTCTCCAAAAAAATAGGATTCGCTCTAATTAGGAATTACTAGAGCACACGGATCGGTGAGGTGGCACGATCCCAATAGAAAAAAACAAAACAAAAACAAAACAGTAACTGCTTTGTTTCTCCTTCTCCTCTTCTTCTGATCAGCGATGAAGAGCACGCCTTCATGGAAACAGTAAGAACAGCAATGATGAAGAAGAGGAAATAACCGCAAGCCCCTTGTTCGCACTTGTTCATGAAAAATGGATTGGAGAGCAAGAAATAACCGGCTCTTAGATCCCGTTAATAGGAGAGGGTTGGAGAGAGAAAAACAAAGGGGGTTAAATGCAGCCCAAACTTTCTCCATTATTAAAATTTGTATGTCCGTTAAACTAAATCGAACACGCGAATTTGAATCGATTGGTCTGAACGTGCCAAAGGAAGACCAAACTCGGTTCGACTCTAAAATATTTAGGGGGAACCACATCACATATAATTAAAACTTAGGAATGTTATCGGGAGCTCGTCCGTAAGTTTGCTAAATTACATGCTACGTACCTCTATCTTTTGAAATTACAAAGACATTTAAGGTATGTTTTGCTCGGCGTTTTAGCTGTGGTGGCGTTTATTTAAAACGCCACTGCAGTGCTCTGACCATTTGGCACGTGAAAACGCAAACGTCACCCGCTATTATTAGCATTTTATGGTATTTTTAGACCCCACCGGGCACTGCTTTCGCGTATTCATTCGAGCGGCGCGATTCCTTCTCCCTATACTGTTCCTCTTCCCGATACCTCAAATCCCTCCGGATGCCACCGCCTCCTCCTCCGACGAGCTCCAGAATCCATCAAAGTGAGGCCAACGGCGTGCAAAATCCCTCGCCGAGCAGTCACCGCCGATTTTGGGAGACTACCCTGTGAGGTCTCTATGTAGACCCCACATACTTCTGTATCTAAGCTATGGTCATATATGTGTCCCAGGTTGAAGTGCGGCTAGTAAATACAGAATAAAAACACACAATAAGAAATATATCTTCGTACCTTGTATTATTTGTTGAATATTTTTCCTTTTCTACCATATCAGTTCTTTTTGCTTTTGTGTATCCAAAGTCACGTCCATTACCTACAAAATTTGACGACGGGCTTAGTCATACGAATATGACTGAGTGAGGATAAACCTCTTTCATTGCTGTATTTAAGTAAAATAAAACTCACACATTTTAAAACATGTTTTTCATACTAACCGTTTGTCTGTCTCAGTAAAGAACTTAGCATGTAACTGTATAAACATATTAGTACCAATAAAATAATATGAGCAGTATAAGATCATCACCATATTATGTAACAATGTAACAGTAAAGAAGTGTATCCATGTAGCAGTATAAGCAATAAACAGTGTATAAGTAAATCAGTATCTCATATCAACGTAGTAGTACTAAATCATATGTCAGTATGTCTATATCAGTATAGCAATGATAAATCATATATCTGTATGTCTATGTAAGTATATCAGTTTATCGTATTAGTATGCCATATCAGTGTATCATATCAGTATCTCTTTGAATATTTCATTTCTTAGGAAATATTAGGGGCGATTGAATCCATATTCAGTGACAGTGTACATGTACATGTTTCATTCATGTCATGTTTCATGCTTTGGGCCCACCCCGAAGGGTCATCAATGTCCTAACCAGTACGTACAACACGCGTTTATGCCTTTCGGCCGACTGGTTTGTCAATTCTTCTGTAAGATTTCATTCATGTGCTAGCAGTTCATTCGCCCGTAATATAACCTCGTGTCGACACGTTTACATGAAGTGAGTTATTCATTTTTATTAATCCCCTCAGAATTTATTCGCCTGTTTGCCTTTAAGGGGCCATACATTAAAGCGATATGAAATATCAGTGATATCAACTATGCATGTAACAATCAGTATAAAAATAGTGCGCATGTAAAAAGAAAGTAAAGCCATAAAGCATAAATGAAACAGGTAGCTCTCACCATCAGTATCAGTGTTCATAGCATTGTCATGTCTATTTTGAGGTGCCATCCTCCGCAGTATCTGTATTAGATTCGTGTCATTTCGGGTCATTTATATCGGGGTTGCACCTTGCTATAGTTACAATTTTAACTATTATGTTTACATCATTTGGAAGCTATTAAATCGGCCCTCCACATTGCATAATGCCACAAAAGATCTAAGCCCAAATAGCTTTATTTATCTATATGCAAATCAATAAGCAGGAGAGAGCCATCAATCCTCATAAGAAAATCCCCATTTAAGCCAAATTAAAGCATGTATAGGTAGATAAGCTCAAAACTGGGGTATCACAGGAAGAAATAAAAGAACAGTAATTGGCCTATGTGATATTCCTACCAACAAAAGAAGTGATAGCAATCGGCTAAACAAAACTAAAACTATAGCTTTTATCATAAAACATCCGATCAAGCTAGGTAAGTCAAGATAAAGTGAAAACCCTTAAAACATCAAAGCTCCCTTATCAGAACCCTAGACGACCAACCAAAAGGCCAACTAAACCCAGTTTTTAAATAACAAATGTCGGCCAGAAGTCAAAGCAAAGCCTATCAATGATAGTTAATAGGACATAAAAGCAGGAAGCAGCCGGCCAACATGCTACATACAAATACCAACTTTCAATGGCATGGCAATGATAGGAAAATTCCCTCCAGTAAACATGTCTAAAATTAATTCAAAGGAATCTCATAAGAAGGATGATAGCAGCTAGCATTCTTCTCCCAATATTAGTGACAGCCACAATAAGAAGCTAAAGAGGAGCTATTAGCTCCTTCCTCCCATAAACAGTGCACAGAACCAGCCACAAAAATTATAACCAAGACCCAACTGAAACCATATAGCAATACCCAGTAGAAAATAGGAAAACTGAATAGCAGCCGGTCAATCAGTGTGTAGGATAGAGTTCAAACCCCTTTTTAAACCAAAGTAAAGCAAAATCCTATCAAAACAGCAGGCCATAATAGAGAACCAACATAGCTGCCGGCCAGGAGGAAACAAAGAGCTAGGTAACCCCTCAAAATCCATGGAGGAGTCAATAATCAATACTAGAAAACCCTAACCCTTATCCTTTTTTAAAATCAATTGCTAGTAAGATCAGAATAAAGGGCATCTATTAAGAAAGGGGGAGAAGAGCTTACTGTGAAAGGTTGGGAGCCGACATATGTAGATCGAAGGTCTCAACTCCTCCTAATCCAATAACAGCACCTCCAAGCCAACCACCAATCCTTGCCAAGCTTGTTCAGCCCAGTCGACGAGAGGGAGGAAGGCGATCGAGCAAAGGAGAGAGGAACCGAGCAAGCCCTAGCAATTTCGTACCCGCCAAGAGTTCCAGATGGTGAGAATAGGTATCGAGAAAGAGAAATCTCGTGAATCATTATAGAAGAGCCAACAATCCACCTCCTACTAATCCTCATAGGAACAAAAGCCCACCGCTTAATACTATATTCCCGTAAATGAAATTTCAAGGGAACCAGTCAGCCATTATTCACTCCAATTCCAATATTAGCACCCCAACTATTAGCACCCACTTTACCAATATCAGTTAGTAGCAAGATCAATCACCAATATCCGTTATTAGCACATCCATATTTATATACTTTATAAACTGAAGCAACCATTTTACCCAACCAAACCAATCCAAAATGTGAGCTATACCTTTAAAATCATATTTTAATACAAAGCAAATAACGCGAAATCAAAATACGTTGAAACGGAACAATGTCAACACTGATTTTATATTTTCATCATAGGGGACAACTTTTATTACAATTTATTATTCATTTTGGGGTCACTTCACGTTTTGGGTCGTTACATACCCTGCAGTCACTGCCAATTCCTCAGGTTTTTGGGTAACTCCTGTACAACCCTGAATTCGCTGAGTGTTTTTCCGAGAACCAGGAGTCCTTTAGAACATCGTGCGGTAACATAGTCCATGTCAGGAAGAGTAGGGGCAGAGGGGGGCGAGCCGGGAGGGTCCCAGCCCCCTAGCTCGCCCCAGACATTTGGGGGGCGAGCCGGGAGGGGGCCCAGCCCCCTGGCTCACCCCAGAGCCCTTAGGGGGCGAGCCGGGAGGGGGGCCAGCCCCCTGGCTCGCCCCAGACCCTTAGGGGGCGAGCCGGGAGGGGGGCCAGCCCCCTGGCTCGCCCCAGACCCTTGGGGGGCGAGCCGGGAGGGGGCCCAGCACCCTGGCTCGCCCCAGAGCCCTTAGGGGGCGAGCAGGGAGGGGGCCAGCCCCCTGGCTCGCCCCAGACCCATGGGGGGTGAGCCGGGAGGGGGGGCCATCCCCCTGGCTCGCCCCAGACCCTTAGGGGGCGAGCCGGGAGGGGGCCCAGCCCACTGGATCGCCCCAGAGCACTTAGGGGGCGAGCCGGGAGGGGGGCCAGCCCCCTGGCTAGCCCCAGACCCTTAGGGGGCGAGCAGGGAGGGGGCCCAGCCCCCTGTCTCGCCCCAGAGCCCTTAGGGGGCGAGCCGGGAGGGGGGCCAGCCCCCTGGCTCGCCACAGACCCTTAGGGGGCGAGCCGGGAGGGGGCCCAGCCCCACGGCTCACCCCAGACCCTTGGGGGGCGAGCCGGGAGGGGCCTCAGCCCCCTGGCTCGCCCCAGAGACCTTAGGGGGCGAGCAGGGAGGGGGCCCAGCCCCCTGGCTCGCCCCAGACCCTTGGGGGGCGAGCCAGGAAGGGGGGCCAGCCCCCTGGCTCGCCCAGACTCTTGGGGGGCGAGCCGGGAGGGGGCCCAGCCCCCTGGCTCGCCCCAGTGCCCTTAGGGGTCGAGCCGGGAGTGGGGCCAGCCCCCTGGCTCGCCCCAGACCCTTAGGGGGGCGAGCCGGGATGGGGCCCAGCCCCCTGGCTCGCCCCAGAGCCCTTGGGGGCGAGTAGGGAGGGGGGCCAGCCCCTTGGCTCGCCCCAGACCCTTGGGGGGCGAGCCGGGAGGGGCGCCAGCCCCCTGGCTCGCCCAAACCCTTAAGGGGCGAGCCGGGAGGGGGCCCAGCCCCCTGGCTCTCCCCAAAGCCCTTAGGGGGCGAGCAGGGAGGGGGGCCAGCCCCCTGGCTCGCCCTAGCTTCGAAGTAGGAGGCGGTCTGCGTTTAGCGTCTCAGAACAGCGGGACTTGGCTATGCGCAGCCACTTCCGGGGGTATGTTGGTATTTTCAGTGACCGGTTTTTGGTTATTTGCAGCCCAAATCCAGAAATCCTATAAATAGGACCAATGGGGCACCATTTGGGAGGAAGCTTATAGGAGGCTAGCTCTCTCTCTCTCTCCCTCTCCAAGTCTCTCTAGGGGGTGAGGAGAGCCTCCAGTGGTGCCCAAGCTTAGTAGTGGCTTGGGAGGGGAAGTTCCTAAGGGACTTCCGGGTATGTGGCGGGACCTCCCCACTAAGCCCTTGGTCCAGTCCATAGTTCCTCAATCTTCAACCTAGAGCTCTCCCTTGGGGGGAGTAAGGGTTGGTCGCCCCTCAGCTTGCTGAGGGCCCCGAACTCCCACTACAACATTTTATGTCTATGACCACGTTTTTTTGCGGCGCTTTTGCAAACGTTGCGGTAGGTTTTATTTTTTGCGGCGTTTTTTCGGGAACGTCGTAATAGATAGGAGTTTTTGCGGCGTTTTTTTTTATAAAAACGTGGCCATAATCCAATATTATTTAATAATTTAAACGTGGCTATGAATTGGCTGGTTCTCTATATTTTCTTTTGCGGCGTTTATGACATAAACGTGGCTATAATCCAATATTATATAATAATTTAAATATGGCTGCCAGTTGGATCTATTTATTTCTTTTTACCGCCATTGCTATTCACTAAACCCTTATAAGATGCCCTAATTTCCAGCGAGGTTTTTGCGGCCGTCAAGCACTGCGGTATATCGCGCGAAGGCTTCTAACGTCGGTGAAGCACTGCGGTTTTCCTCCTCGATTTCGTCGGTGAAGCTTTTGCTGCAAGTATCGCCAGTGAAGGTTTTGTTGTAGGTGTCGCCGGTGCAGGTTTTGCTGCAGGTGGTTTTCTCCGTTGATTTTCTTCGTTGATGACCTTGTTCCCTTGGAGTTTATCCATATAAAGGCTGTGTGTTTTGCTCTTTCCCTATTGTTACCACTGATTTTCTCCTGCTCTTATCAAGTAAATTCTTATCAGTTTGGAATGGTATTAATAGGTGTGTTTCGCTTGGCCTTTAAAATGTTTGCATACTTACTGATTCTAAGACATTGATTCAGAAAATAATACACAGACTATGGTTGGGACCTCCATACCTTTGGGAGATATGACCTCCAAAGATATATGATATGTAGAGAGAGCTAAATAGTATGGCTGATTGTATTGCTAAATATGCTCCCGATACAAAACAGAGCAAGACAGAACATGGAATGACACATCAACGCTACCTCCTCGGATAAATGTCTACTGCCTGGATCTTAGTAATACCACATATATTTGAACGGCTTAGAATATTTATTGATCTTTTGGGATAATATTTTTGTATGGCATTATGAACGCCCGACCTCACCTAAAGAACTTATTTCCCTTCTATAAAGTGTCTGTTTTATGAACTTGTCCTCTTAGGCTCCGTGTCTGGTTGATGCAAATGTTCATTAGGTTTTTTTCATGTATTACTCAATCATTCGCCTATTTTTATTTCGTAATAAATTTAGAAGTTTGTAGCCATATTATTATTTTTATTGAACTTGTCATCCTTAAATTTATATATAGCACCCAACAATTATGTTGCGATCTAATTGTTTTTTCTATAAAATATGTTTTTATTCTATAATATTTTTTTGTCTTTCTATAGGTACCTAGCCAACTGAATATTCTACATATAGCAACAATGGATAAAAACTGGATGTTAGAGCCACGTCACTCAAAAGTTTATTTAGATGGAATGAACTCTTTGCTAGATTTATATTATGCAATCACACCAATTGGGGAGAAGTGTCCATGTCCATGTAAAAAATGCTTGAATATGAAGATGTGGGATCGAAATGTGGTAGAGGAACATCTTGTTTGGAATGGTATAATGAAAAATTACGTAGATTGGATTTATCATGATGGACGATTGTCTAACAATAGGGTCTTGCACAAAGATAGATGCCCTTTTAATACCAATCCATTTTACACTAATTACAACTCCAGTGATCCAATGGATGAACTTTTGCATGCAGCTATTCCAAATTTACATCAGGATGAAAACTTGAATGAACATGATTTACCTCATAATGATATTGGTGAAAATGAGATATTTGAGCAACCTGAAGATCCTGCACATATAGATGCAAATAATCAATATGCGTCTCTTTTAGAGGAAAACAAACCATTGTGGGAAGGATGCCAAGAATACACCAAGTTATCTTTTTTGTTGAATCTTCTACATATTAAGACACTTGGAAATTGGAGTAATGTGCATTTTGATATGTTATTGAAAATCCTACAAGGTGCAGTGCCGGGAGGACATAAATCAATTCCTGCTAATTATCATGAGGCCAAGAAAATTACTTTCAAATTAGGTCACAATTATATTAAAATTGATGCATGTGAGAATGAGTGTTCTTTATTTTTGGGACCGCACACAAATGATAATGTCTGTTATGTATGCGGGAAGTCGCGATGGGTTGAAATCCTTGAAGATCAAGTGGTTCACAACTCAAGGAAACGCAAGCAACAAGACAATAAAAGTCCAAAGAAGATTCCGAAGAAAATTTTTAGGTACTTTCCATTGAAAGAAAGGTTGGAGCGATTATTTCTTTGTAAGCAAACAGCTGACATGATGCAATGGCATGTCAAAGAGCCTAATCATGACAACTTAATGCACCACCCTAGAGATGGTTTGGCATGGATAGACTTCAATAATCGACACAAAGAGTTCTCTAGTGATCCTAGAAATATTCGTCTTGGTCTTGCCACTGATGGTTTCAATCCTTTTGGCGATCTCAGCAGCACGCATAGCACATGGCCAATTATGTTGATAGTATACAATGTGCCGCCTTGGGAGTGCATGAAAAAAAGATCTATCATTATGTCAGGATTGATACCTGGTCCAAAAATGTCTGGTAATAATATCGACGTGTATCTACAACCATTAATAAAAGAGTTGAATGAGTTATGGGAAGTTGGGGTACAAGTACTTGATGCTTCAGATGGAAAAAAGTTTACACTACGTGCAGCCCTGTTATGGACTATTAGTGACTATTAGTTAATTTGCGCATGTAGCAACGATTTCTTGTTTCAGAGATTGATAAGAAGTATATAATGCATCTGCTGCGAGAAAGATTCAGGGATTACAAAGCACATTTTAAGAGCAAATATTATGATCCAAAAAGTACTCCTGAAATAGTTATTGCTAAGGGTGGTCCAAGTGATATGCCAGTTAACCAATTCGCTGATATTGTAGCTTATTGGTACTCTCCAAAAGGAAAGGTAATATATACTTATCAATCTTTATTTCATTCTTATTATTTTGAGTTTAAGATTTCTCATGTTAAGAGGTTATGATTGTTGGAATGTGATAGAGCATAAGCGAGAAGAATAGAGCATGTCGCGATAAACAAATTGGTGTACATGCCCTTGGCAGGACGAGCCTTGCTAATCGGAAGAAGGATTTGGTAAGTTTTACGAATACGCACATATTTAAATCAGTCATTAGGTTTTGATAAAAATCATTTTTACAAGGAAATCGAATTGGGTAGAGAGGCAAGCAGAGTTGAACTATACTTAGATAGTCGTACTAGCAGGAAAAAAGGAAAAACTTTGGTGGATGATGAAGCAATATCAAAAAAAGTAAGAGTTAATGAAATTTTTTTAACTTTTGCATACTAAAATGGTGTACAAAATATATATTCTTATTTTCTATTTTTAACTTCTTAGGAAGCATTGGAGAAGGCTATAGAGGAACAAAAATTGCAACAACCCCCTAACACACCAATTAGTGAAATTCACGAAGCTGCTTTTAGGTAAAAATTTCTTTTTTTTTTTCATTTTCGAATTGTAGAATATTATAACATTTTATTTTATTAGGTCAACATTTGGACCAGAATACTATGGTCGTTGTCGGGGTATGGGAATCGGCGTAACTGCTATTCAGATGTTCCCAGATTTATCACGTCATTCAAAAACAACTTACTCTAGCCATACTTGTCATGGGACGACGCGCGAGATGGATGAAATGAAATTGCAAATGTCAAATATGCAAAAAACTATAGATTATCTTATGGCTCAGTTGCAAAATTCTAATCATGATTCCACTTCTAACAATGAACCTTCAAGTGATCCTAGTAGAAGAGTTGATCCCGATGAAGGTAACTTAACTAGAACTTTAATCAAATCTTACAATAAAATTTGACTTATTAATATAACTAATGAATTATTTTATCTCAGGTGGCGCGTGTGGTCATGCAAATAATCAATCAATACCTTGAAAGTTTCAAAGGTTCACGCCCATGCTGTCATTACCTTTCTGCCCTTTTAGCACCAATGTGAGTCTACATTGTTTAGTTATTATTATTATTTTTCCTGTTTTCTCTTTTTGTGGGCATGATTCTTCAAAGATGAGCATAGTACTGGAAGGTAATTGGAAGATGAGCATTTATTCACTCTTCATTTCACTTTGTCTTTGACTAGTTTGGAAATGATCTGAGCCTCTATAATGCATATGCTCTTCTTGAACGGATGCGACTGGATATACGATCAATTTATCATTAGTAACAATTTTGCATTTCTTATTCGATTTAATTGATTTTATGTTTTGCTCCTGCTTCCTTATATTGGAGATGTACTTGGTGATGCTATATTATGAGTCCACTTGGTGATGCTATTTCTCGAAAATCTATCTGTTTTGAAAAAGATGTTATTATCAGCACCTAATTCTTTTAATTTTTTAAATCTTATTTGGAATACCATGGATTTTAGTTGTTGAAACTGGCATAAATAGGGCATAGATGAAGCTGGCATTTTAACATCATTTGATCACCAACAATGCATGGTTTCTAATATTTCCTAATATTTCCTGTAGGTATAACTGAATGGTTTCTATAGATTTTAGATTTCCTGTAGGTAAAACTGAATGGTTACTATAGATTTTAGATTTCCTGTAGGTATAACTGAATGGTTTCCTGTAGAACAAACGTAGATTGTTAGCAAAATTTACATATTTTGAAAGCTCGGAGTAAGCCTAGACGATCGTTTTTGCGGCTTTTGCGGTAAGGCCATTCTTCCATCTAGGGTTCCCGCGCCGGCTTCTTTCCATGCCATATGATCCTTAAAAAGGAATCATTATGCATCATGATTGCATAAGAGAGCACAATGCAAAACTAGTTTTATTTTCTTGGTGCCGTCATAATCGTCGAGATAACTGAGTTTGAGTTTGATTTATTTACTGATCTTCTTACCTCAATTATTACCCAGTCAGATATTTCTGTTTTTGACTTTTAATTTCAATATGCTATATTATCAACCTTGGGTATAACTGAGTTTGATGTTTGATTTATTTGCTTATCTCCTACTTCAATTGTCTAGTGAGGTACTTCATATCATTATTTACCAAGCATCATAGTTCATAACGTATTGTTGTTTTTTTCATTCCTGCTTGACTGACTTGAATGCAATTATTGCAGGTTTTAGGTACAATCGAAGCAAAATCGTTTCAAAAATTTTGACAAATGGATTAGCCTTGTACACAACGGCTATTTAACACAGTTGTTTATCCAGAAAACAACATCAAATGACTTTTTTTGTTTATACAATTAATTTTGTAAACTTTTGTGATAGTTCAACATGAAACATTTTAATTTTATTGCAATGGAATGTTGCTATCAATTTGATGTACAACACTTAATTGAGTCTATCTAGCTTTTTTGAATTATATGTAGAATTTACTTCATGTGCTTTGTTGCTTTATTTCTACTCCTAAGATTATTTATGATAATGTACAAGTTAAATCTAACTGGCTCACTATAATTTTTTTTTTTAAAACATAAGATTTTGCGGCGTTTTTATAGAAAGCGTCGCCAATGAATAGCATCTATTGCAGCGCTTTCCAAGAAAAGCGTTGTGAATACCTTCAGGCTACAGCAGCGCTTTTATAAAAAGCGTGGCGAAACCTTCAAGCTACCGCAGCGCTTTTATAAAAAACGTGGCGAATACCCTTCAGGCTACCGCAGCGCTTTTTTAAAAAGCGCCGCAAAACTCTACGGCTACGCTCGCAACGACGACGCTTTTGCGGCGTTTATTAAAACGCCGCAAAAGCTATCGCGACGTTTTTAAAGCGCCGCAGAAAGTAAAAAAAAAACGCGGCGGTAGACTAGTTTTGTTGTAGTGTCCACAGAGACCGAGAAATCGGTTTCAACAACTCCTCCCTATTTTTTCCTCTATTTCTTGGCTAGGCTTCTTGGTAGCTCCCTTTATATTGCAATATTCCTCTATTTTTTGATCCATTTATGAAATTGTTTTATGTTTTTTTTTGTATGAATGGTAGGTTTTTTTATGAATGTGGATAAATGTGTCTTTGTGTGAGCATTTGAAAAAAAAAATTTAACCGTCGATAACTACCACACTTTTGTGTTACCAAATAGATAAAACTGCTTTCACGCTCAAGACAACACCAAAAACACAATTTTAGCAAAATGCGAAACTACATGTGTTTGAGATCACAGTTTCAAACCCGAGATGTCCTTTAGCCAGCCTAGGCCTACGCGTGCAATGATATATGACAGCTTTTTTTACTATTCACACACGACACACCCGATATGTCCTTGCCTCAGTACAAAAGAGAATCTGGGATGTCTTGGACCCAAAAATCTCTCAGCACGAAGTGTTATATGGCTGATGTCTGAACTGACGCTATGTTCTAAAGGAGTGATTAGGGTTTGAGCAAGCTTTCCATATATGAAAAAGTGTTCAGAAGACGTGGATAACTAGTCTTCCAATTCCACACATTGTAGGCATCTGATTGCAAATTCCATTGAACGAGATAACGTAATCTCTCAGAAACATGGATATCATTGAAGGGCTCTTCATCTCCTATGGAGTCTGCAACGCCTAGTAGCCGAGAGTGTTTAGGCCGTGCTTCCATGACCCAAAGATTAACAAAGTTGATTGAATACTTTATGACCCAACATTCTTCCATGACCCAAAGATTGATGCCAAGGTTGTCAGCAACCCACAACCCAAGCTCTCCCTTGAAATTCAGCAAGTTACTTCCACGGTAACAGAGTTTTTCCGGCGGCTGCAGAGAAAGCAGACCATAAACCTCTGACTCCTTGTCGAAGGTCATTATGATATCCGGAGGTGCTGTACAAAGTCTATTAGCACTTGGGGGCTTTTGTTTCCATGCTAGCCAATGTAGGAATCCGTTGAGATCCGCTGTGTAGGAATGATCGCAGAAGGCCGGGAGACGGGAAGAAATGTGTTTCCAGGAGTTGCCGCCGACAACCAACTCGTAGGTCTCGTCATGGGCGGCTGCTAATAGACGATATTCGGAAGTGGAATGGTGGAAGTAGAAGGCCAAGAAGCAGGTTTGGTGGGACTTTTCTGTCAGGGAAATAACAGAGCGGCCTGTGCCTGTGAGGGGATTGAAGATGTAATACTGTTCGATTGCATTGCTCCAAAAGCATAGGAGCCCGTCGCAGGAGGCTGTGATGGAACTTTTTGTTGGCCCATCCAAGTTGCAGAGATTCATACCGGGGTGAGAATCCAAAAAGAATCCTCCTCCCGAGCCAGCTGGTGGGAGGTCAATGACGAGTACTTGGCGGGCGGTGCGGCTATGTTGGATGTGGGCTCGAACAAAGGCCGAGTTGGTGGAGATGGACAGCCATGATTTGCAGACGCGTCGGAACCTTCCGACGGATCTTGCCGGCAGCCGCACCAGAATCTCGAAGACATCGTCGTCCGGAACAACAACGGCTGTCTTCTCCTGCACAATCTTCTTGCTCTGCTTCGTCTCCTTTCTCGTCAACTTCCTCTTTGCCGTCATCTTCTTCATCAACTTCCTATTGGACTCGGTTCACAGTTATAATTCAAGATACATCTTCCTCGCCGCCATGCATATATATTGCCTCATTTGATCGAGAACCGTATCTCTCGAAATTAGACCTGATAGTGGCTGATTGAAATCCTTCTGTCAGCAAAAAATATTTTTGGGGAACTTCAAAAGACTCTAATTATGGTTGAAATTGAACTGCGCATCATTACTAATTAATCTTAGTGGACTGAGCAACGTTTAAGCTAAACTAGTTAGATCATTTTTGTTAATTTTTAAAAATATTTTAGTTCATAAATTTATAACTATCTATTTCAAGTAGACTTACCTGGCGTTTGGTTAGGAGGTTTGTCTCACGTGCGGTTGGCGGAAAACGTCGTTTTCTACAAAAGCATGTTTGGTTCGGCTGACCATCAAAAAGCCCATGTATTAAGATCCGCAATTTCCTGCTATCACACCCAAACCGCACCTCCCAACTACATTTCGTTTGGTCCAGATGCGTGCGTCTGCAAAGAAGGCGGAAAGCTTCTCGTCGAGCAAAGAAGAACCGCCCTGTGAAGAAAGAAGACAAATCAGCGCCGGAACATTAACTCAGCAGTACCTTGAAAACATAATATTTGCTTTAATAATGTATTACCGCTGCACTTATTTACTCCCACCTATCTATGTTGTATCTGCCAACATTAAATGTAACATCTAGATTGTTCTGTAGCCTATATAATGACATCTTTTGTCTAGTGAAAAGTGCTAAGCCTTTCTGTTTTTCCTCTGATTACCTTCCACCTGCAAAACCAAAAACATCAAAGTAAAATCATTATTTTATAACAGTGGTATCAGAGCCATTGGGTATCTGTTCTTTTTTGATGGCCTCATCCTCTACCAATTATGCACCCCTCTATACCCACTCCACCATTCCAATATTCTCTGGTGACCTCTACGATTTCTAGAGTGACAAAATGGAGACCCTTCTCCGTTCTCAGGACTTGTGGGACATTGTAAAAGATGGGCCAACACCATGTGATAAATCCAAAGACGGTGAACCTCCAAAGTTCACAAAGGAAGAAATGAAGAAGGATGCATTGGCCTTACACCTCATTCAGCAAGGCATTGCTCCAGCAATTTATCTCAGGGTCATGGGGTCAAAATCTGCTCAGGAGGCATGGATCAGACTAGAGAACGAGTACAAAGGCTCAAAGAAGGTAATAAAAATAAAACTCTACTCTCTTAGACGCAATTTTGATTCCATTACCATGGGAGAAAATGAAACTGCTCAAGACTTTTTTGCAAAAGTCATTAAATTTGTAAACCAAATTAGTAGCCTTGGGGGAACAATAGAAGAACAACAAATCGTGGAGAAAATACGCAGATCCCTACCAAAGACCCACAAACACATTGTGTCAGCCATCCTTGAGGCTCATGATCTAGAAAAGCTCACAGTCATTGATCTCATGGCTTCCCTTCAAACCCATGAGGATCTACTAAATCATGATGAACCTGTGCTTGAAAAGGCTTTCCAAACAAAAATGTTCTTTAAAAGGGGGAAGATGAATGATAAATAGAAATATGAAAATGCCAGGGGGGATCGTAAGTCTACCCAACAAACGACCCAAAAAACAAACCAAAGCAAAACATCAGGCAGCAATAACCACTGCATCATTTGTAAGAAATAAAACCATGAGTCAAAAGACTATTTCTTTAGACGCAGAACTTGCAAAATTCCAAATCACTCAGCAGATAGATGTTGGCACAAACCCAAGGAAGAAGCCAAGGTCACAGAAACAGAAGAAGATCAGTTCCTATTCACCTGTAACACCTCTGACACAACTGAACCAACATCCACTTGGTTTGTCGACAGTGGGTGCTCAAACCACATGGTGAATAACAGATATTTCTTCACCGCTCTGGATGAATCATGGAAGTCAGAGGTTGCATTAGGAGGTGGAAAAAGAGAAAAGATAGAAGGGAGATGGACCATTGCAGTAATTACTCCTGATGGATCAAGTAAAATGATTGCCAATGTTCAATTTGTTCCCACCTTATCTCAGAACTTACTGAGTGTAGGGAAACTGTTAAGAGGGGGCTATAAGGTTTCATTCAACCACAAGACTTGTGAGATAATGAATCCTAAGAAAGATAGTATTATTGTCACTGCACAAATGAACAAGAGTAATAAATTTACAATAACCTTGAAACCAGCAAGGGTGCATGCCCTGTCTTGTGTCCAGGATGACCCCTCATCCAAAACCCCCTTATGATAGGCTAGTTCACATTAGTTACCCAGTCATCAACCACATGCAACAAAAATAGCTGGTAGAAGGTCTGCCAATCTAACTGGAACCCCATTATCCTGTGAGTCCTGTGCTAAGGCCAAGTCACATAAGCAACATTTTCCCAAAACATCACAAAGAAGGGCCACTGCCCCTCTTGATCTACTTCATATGGAATTATGGGGTCTGACCAGTGTTCCCTCTCTGGGTGGAAAACGATACTACCTCCTTATAGTTGATGATTTCAGCCGATACATGTGGCTATTTCTCCTTGCTCAAAAATCAGCAGGAAGCCATCATTTTCTGAATTTCAAAAGATTGATTGAAAACCAATTTGACAAGAAAATAAAAGTTGTAAGAAGTGATAGAGGGGGAGAGTTTATGTCAAAGCATTTCAGTGATATCTGTCAGGAAGCTAGGATTCATCGTGAACTCACCACTCCCTACTCTCCCCAACAGAATGGAGTGGTAGAAAGACGGAATAGGACCGTAGGAGAGATGGCAAATGTTGGAACAACCCTATTACTGATTTGGGCTAGGATCACTATGTGTTGACTAAGGATCAAGTTGACCCCATTGTATAGTTTAAGGGTCAAGTCTCTAGGCTGTTAGATTAGCTAGAACTTAAGGTAAAATTTAAGTTCCCAGCGTTCGACAAATGGCTATCGGCGTTCGACAGATGGCTGCCAGCGCTCGACGAATTCCTACAAGCGCTCGACAGATTTCAGACAGCGCTCGACAGATTTCAGCCAGCGCTCGACAGATCTCAGCCAGCGTTCGACAGTTTTTAGCCAGAGCTCGACAAATTCTTTATTGAAGCTCAGATCGACAAATTCAGTTCCATATTATTTAATTCTTAAATATCAGTTATTTGTCAGTACTCTGAACACAGATCGATGACTCTAACGGATATATTCAATATATTTGGACGTATTCAAGTCAGTTAAGTAAGGATATTATATTCTCTGAATATATTCCTTTCTTTCCTTTATTCCAAGGCAAAGATAGTCGTTGACAATTAATGCAAAGGAGTATTTCACGGCTAAGGAATTAAAGGACCTGCCAAAGTCGTTTTGTCTTTGTTGTTATTCCAAGAAAGAATTAATGTCTGATTATTCTATTTCCAAAAAGAGAATATATCAAAAACAGACTTTATTGTCTTATCATCTCGACAGAATTCAAATACATTCTTACAGAATACAGAGAGAGAACAACAACAAGGATAGAGGAAGAAAAAGAAGAACACTCAGTCAAAATATTTTCAGTCTTCTTCTTCCTCAAGCAGCAATCATCATTTCTCTGAGAACATCCTCTTCAAAGATCCACCTCTCAGATATCTGCTGCAAGTTCAAGTCTTCTAAAAGAGCAACAAAGAATCTGAAGAACTATTTCTTCCAGATCAATCTGCTACAGAAGATTTCTGCTTCAAGAGAAAGCTTCTCCACCAACTATCAAATACCTCAATCAGACAGGGGGAGCTTTACAACAAATCCACTAGAGTCTTCTCTCAGCATCTTGACAGAGAAGAACATTATAACCTCTTTCTCACCTCTCTTGTACAGGGTTAATACTCCCTTCAAAAGTGTAACTCCCTGGTGGCAAGACACCTGATCAAAAAATCTAGTTGGTTTTGAGCACCTGAACAAAATCTCTGTGGTGTGTGGACACCTGAACAAAATCACCTTGGTGCTAGGGCATATGATCAACTCTCCTAGTGGATTCCTACCAAGGGTGGTGGAAGAGTGGACTACCCAGATTTATTGGGGAACCACTATAAATTCCTTGTGTCCTCTGTGATTGTTTGTTTCTCTGTGCTGTGCTGTGTGCTTTTACTTATTTAGTTTTCTGCTTATATATATCTCACACTGCTTACACATATATATAACACAACTTTAATTCTGCTTTAAAAACTAAGGAAAAGTTTTTAATACTCTATTCACCCCCCTCTAGAGTAACTTAAGATCTAACCTCCACTTTCAATTGGTATCAGAGGAAGTTGATTCTTTATAGGCTAACACCTGAATCACAAAGATCAATTAGATCTTAAATTAATTTAGAGTTTTTCTTTATCTATTTTCTGTTAAGAACTCATGGCACAAAACAAGGAGTACTCAAGCACAAGACCTCCTATGTGGAATCTTAGCAAGTTTGCACTTTGGAAAGCAAGGATTAGGCTTTATATGAACTCTATTGATGAAGAGATTTTCAATGTTATTCTGACAGGGCCTCCAACACCTATAGCATCAACAAGCACTGAAGCTACAGCAGACAACCATGCTGTCCCACCTCCTGAGTGGACATAAATGTTGGAGCTTGCTTTCCGCATCTCTTGGTTTGAGAATAACAAATACCATGATGTATTTGATCTACTCTTTTGTGTGTTTATAGTGTACAGGTGATACATGTTAAATAAAGAAACACGTCCTCGTTCATGGATCAAAAAGACAAAATGACGAGTTTTGTATGTTAAACTTCAAACGACAATAACTTTCAATCCAGGAAGAGTTACGGAACATGCCACCCCATTTCGAAAATGAGAACGACTCCATCTACAGTATGGAGAAGTTTCGGACGGCAAAAATGAAGAGGAGATAACGTATTTCCGACAGCTAGCTAACGGATTTCTGACAGCTAGCTAACGGATTTCCGACAGTGCACGATCTTCCCGTAACTCTACGACGTGCAGCAGTTATGCAAGCTAACAGATATCCGATAGTGCTATCGGATATCCGACAGCTCCACGAACTCCACTTCGCGCAGAAACTTCGAATTAGTGGGACACGTGGCAGCCTCTAGAGATATCGGATTTTGGCGATAGCTAGCTAACGGATGGCGTTAGCTCTCTTTTATAAAAAGAGCTCAAAACTTCGTGGAAAATGAGGCTTTGAGATCTCCAAGTTCATTTCCTGAGTTTCGAACCTCCAGAGAGCTTCAGAGACCAAAAACTCCCAACCTTGTGAAGAAGGATCGTGATCGAAGCCGAGACTGGACGCGTATTTCAAGATCGATCATCTCAAAGCTTCTTTGACTTGCTGGTTTTATATTTTCTGAGGGAGTTTTATCTTTAGTTTTATTTTCTCATTCATTTTGATTATATTGTAATCGTTGGGAAAATCGCCGTCTTGCGTGCGGCGTCCAAGTCCTTGTGTGGCTTGGTGGGGAAATTGTCTCCTTGTGCGTGACGTCTAAGTCCTTGCGTGGCTTAGGGGAAAATCGCTTACTTGTGCGGAGCGTCCAAGTCCTTGCGTGGCTTGGTAGGAAATCGTGGCCTTATGTGCTACGTCTAGATCTTGGGAAGATCTAGAGGATAGGCTAGTGGCTTGATCTAGGGAGAGATAAGTCATAGCCTTCCGGTCCTTAGTAGAAGGACCGGTAAAATTGTAAAAGTTTTATTTTACCATTATTGCCTTGATCTTAAGCTTTATTAAGATCGTTATGTTCATGTATGTCTTTGTCATATTTAATAAAATTATGAATGTTACTTTATTGAAAATTAATTGAGTATTTATTAACATAAAATTTGTGTTTGAAAAATTTCGATTAATTATTTTAAGAAAAGTGAAATTTGGTTAAAAATTTCAAGTAAAATACTTAAATATAAACGCACCCTTATTCACCCCACCTCTAAGGGCACCACAAAATCCAACACGTGGTATGAGAGGGAGGTTATTCCAATACGGCTTCACAATCGGGAATAATGGCGCTTCATGATCTCACATCTTCTAGAGGGGATAATTTTTATGAAAATGAAAAATCATTATGTCCACCATTATTTATGGGTGAAAATTATAATGGGTGGAGAATACTTATGGAAAAATTTCTTAAATCCTTGGATATTGAAGTTTGGAATATTATAATTAAAATGCCCCCAAATATTTTAAATAAAAATGAAATGTTTTTAAATGTCAAATCAATGAATAGTCTATATTGTGCATTAGATCAAAATATTTTCAAACTTATTTATACACTTCCTAATGCTTATGAAGTTTGGAAATTTCTTGAGAATTCTTATAGTCTTCCTTCCGCAGATGATGCCTGTGAGAAATTCCTTATGGATCCAAGAGAAGAAGACAACGTCACAATATTGGACTCAGTTGATGGCAAAACATCAAGCAAAAGAGAAGACGGAAACTATAGCAAGGTAAGAAAATCTAAATCTTCTCTTTTAGTAACTAATTCTATTTCTACATTTCGTGTGCTTAAATTTGCTAAACGTAAAATTTCAAAGTTGAAACATGCTAATTCCAAATTACGTTTAGAAAATAAAACTTTAAAAACAAACGCTAAAGTAGAATCTTATATTGATGTTTCAAATTCTTGTTCATGCTCTTTAATTGAAAATGCTAAACCTTGTTTTGATTATAATACATTTAAAGAAGAACTCAAGGTTTTGGAAAAAAGTCTTTTAACTTCAAAAGAGCATAATGAAAAATTGTTAAAAGAAAATGATAATTTAAAGGATAAATTAGAATCATTAAAAATGTTTATTCAAAACTTTTCATATAATAAAACATCTTTTATTTCTAGTTTATCAAATTATCAAAAGTCTAAAAACTTAACTTCATATTATAAGAGTACGTCTATAAGAAAGAGTGAAAATGAAAATCATCAAAATAAGAACCAATCATTTAAAACATATTGTAACCCACTTTTTCAACATTCAATTTTTAAGAAAGACCATCACTCTTATAAACTCTCAAAGAATCAATATAATAAAATTCATTAGTATTATCAACATCAATGTATTTTGAAAAATAATTTGAATAAACATAAATCCCAAATGAATTATTTTTCAAACAACTATCATTCCAAAAAGATGTCAAATAATCATAATATGAATTTAAAAGATAAACAACCAAAGTATGAATGGAGGCCCAAAATTAAAAACGAAACACTAACTCCACTTGTAAAGGCCCATTCATCACTATCTCTTCAAAAGCCTACACGATGTATTTGGGTACCCAAAGGAACCATCACACTTGGTCCCCTTTGGATACCTAAGTCTCTCATTCACTAGGAATCATTATATTGCATGAAGTAGAAATTAATTAAAAAAGAAATATCAGTACTCTACTTCATGATATGCTTAATTGCTTTTTCTTTTGTTTGTTTTCTTATTTTTGAGCCAAAACGCTAAGGTCACTTAGATATATTATGAAATATGACTTTTACATTTTAAGTCTAATGTTTATCAAATCAAAATTGAATTAAATTGAACATAAAGTCATAATTTTTAAGTGATCTATCTTTTCTTTTTGTTTTATCCTTTTTAAATCCTTTGCCTATAAATGTCTTATATTATCATTATAAATTGAATGCTAAATTTTCTAAATGATATTATTCAGACTAATGAAATTACTTTCAAAATTTGATTTAAATGGATTTTTAGGGGTCTTAGGCTAAAATATTAAATGCGCAACTAATTGCATATTTGTCTATTTTTTGTTGCTGCATATAATAGCCCCTATATTGAAAATCATAATTGAGAAAAATCAGAATCAAATAATATCAAAAACAATGTGTTTTAAATCAAATATAGTAACTCTGTTGCTAACGCCGGGCGTTATCACTAACGCTGGCGGTAGCATTTTTTCTAAAAAATCTGATTTTCTCTGAAAATTTATTTTTACTATCATTGTTGTCAAATACCTTGTATTTGTTTTGTCTAATTTCTAAAAATTAAAATCAAAAAGAAAATTTACAAAAATGATAAATATGATTTCACAATCACCACCATGATCTATTAATATCCTATGCTAAAATTCACTATAATCATATATCATAATTCATGATCCATCAAGGCCTATCTTAAATCAACTAATTCTATCAACCTTAGGAATTATGAAATATATGATTGCAATTGGTATTATAGTTTCATATCTTGTTTTGTGTGTGTGATGTGCATCTTTATTGTTTGCATGAATCTCATTATCTTTAGACCTATGAATTAACTTGATATCAACAAGATGAAATCAAATAGAATTGTCACTTCTTTCTAGGTCTATGAAAATTCAAAACTCTATGTTTGAATACATGCAACTCAATCTTATATTTGTCCATCTTTACTTAGCTTTGCACCATGTTGTCCTAATTCATCACACTAGCATTATCACGTACCATAGATAGAAATCAATGCTCATGCTAGTTATATCTTGCAATGCTAAAGTAAATTATATCATTAAAATATGAAAATCTTATTTTCCTTTGTAGTTATTTGCATGAATAAAACTTTTCTAAATGGATTTAAAATCAACAATCTTCGATAAAATTGTAAATCCAAAACTAATCATGAAATTATAACACAGTTAATATATTTAAGGCTTACACGCTTAGCATATCCATAATCAATAAACCTATGACATGTGTCTCAAAATAGCGAGGGCATAGGATTGTGTGCATTAGAGACCTAACCTTTAAGTCATGTCTTGTCCTTAACCGGGGAGAGTTCCAGTGGGGCCTTGAGAGGCACTGGGGGGAAAGAGTGCTAGGTTGAGCGTCGTCTTTTGTATGCATATGGGATTAACACCCCAACCTACGGCATGTGTGCCGCTCCTCATGCCCATCCGTCACTTAGTACGGGGCTAGAGTGTAGTCATGTAGTTAAGGTATCTTGATCTTAAATATACTTATATTATATTCATTGCATGAACATTATCTCACTCTTTATACATAAATCATGCATATTTTTTTTATTCTAACATTGCATCATGTATTTGCATATTTTAATATTTCGAGCTTTAATGATTTTACCAAACACAAGTATTTGAAAAATCACCAAATACATGCTAAAAGAGCCTTCAAATCTAATCAATATACTCTGAAATTTCAACTGAAGGAAGGTCACTTTATAATACAAATGAATTGAGAAAAATATTTTTCAAAACATCAAGAAATGCAGTTCTGTTTTGGCGTTAAGAAGTTAATGCCTGGCGTTAGCTCCTTTGCTCCAAAATATTTTTTTGTTTTGAATTATTTCTGGTATTATTTTAATATTTTGTGTGTTTGTAAAAAGTTTTCTATCTTTTTATTCCTTTTAAAACAAAATTTTATTTCTTTTAAAATATATATATATATGTATTTTCTCATACATTATTTTTGTTTATTTCTCCGGCATAGAATATCGTTTACTGAAAGGGCTATTAAAGACTTCTATAATTTCCAGAGAATATATATATAAAAAAAACAAATACAAAATTACAAAACGATTTCAAAGAACAAAAATATGTTTTTCTTTATGTGTGTTTATTGTTTTGTGCATATATACAAAAAAAAATTCAAAAATTTATTAAAAAAAACTGATTGTTATTCATTGCCATTGTCAAGGATGGATGATTAATTATATCAATTAAAGATTAAATACAATGTTTAATTTAACTTTCAAGTTTCTTAAAAACATTGTTTTGTATTTGTCATGCCTTGAAAATTATCTTGTTATGTGCAATGAAATTGATTGTAGATAAACATGTGTAGAAATGTTTAGCATGCCTCTAAGTATGAGTAATGTATTATGTTCGATAATGATTCATTCACTCACTTATTTTTGATAACCTACATGTGTTTACAATCTTATTCTTACATGATTGTGTAGTGTAATAACATAAATAATTAAAATGCCTAAATAGATTACCTACACAACATTGAATTGGTTATTACAATTCTTTGTCTTTCATGCACTTATTCTTTAGAGAAATGTGGTTTAAAATGCTATGTTTGCAAAACAAGTGAATTAGGAGTCCTTAGTCACTAAACTAAAAAGCAAATAATAAATGAAAAGGAAAACTCCACCAAGCACTACTCACCCTCCTGATAAGTCTTAATGAGCATTGTGAGGTTGAGCACCTTGGCTAAGAATTGTAAAGTGTCTTGTAGCAAACAATTTATACGCCACTTCTCTTTAGTACACCGGATCACAAACAAAAAATGAAAATAAAGCTACAAAGTATAAAAGTGATCCCCCAAGCACTATTTTGCACCCCGATAAGTCTTAATAAGCATTGTGTGTGCAGAGCGCCTTGGTAGTTGTATTATTTATTTATGTGCATTGAAATAGTGTGGAAGTAATATTATTTGTGTATTTTAATGTTTTGTTATTTCATTATATATGTCATGTGTTTTTGATTGATTCACTTGTATACTTTATCAAAACACTACTTTGTACACATCATTATCTTTCATAAAATTTCTACTCATGAGAATTGGATCCTAATGCTCATCTACTCAAATCTTTACAAACTTAAGTAAATGCACTAGATAACAAAGCATGACCGCTACAATGTTTATGTTTACTCGAATGCAAATTTTATTACATTGTAGTTTGTGTATCTTTTCTTGATATTATGAAATCATGCTTGCAATTTTTTTATCTTAATGGAATAGCAACTCTTCAATCTCTAACTCAAACATCAACTTTTCAAATTTAAAACTCATTATCCTTTATATGGTTTATCTTCTAAAATGATGTTTATGTTTAAGAGTGCTTATTATTTTTAACACCGTGTTTTCCTTTAAGCAAGTGGTATCTTAAAATAGAATGCTTACTTTATCATGTTAGCTATGTTGCTTACTACTTTATGTTACATCATGCTTATATTTTTCTCAACAAGTAGTATTTAACAAGCTTTTGATTGCATCCTATTTTTCTTCTCGACATAAAATCTATTACTCTTATATACTCCCACATTTATTATTTCTTCATAATTATTCATTCTTTATTTCAAAATATCTTTTGATAATATCAAAAAAAGGGGAGAAATATAAATTCAAGAAATCTCTTACTAATCTCAATTTTTCAGAATGCACTATTGCAATTAATTATAACATTTAGGGGGAGCATACATTTAGGGGGAGAATACAATTTAGGGGGAGTATATTAAAAAGTTTTCATGGAAAGCGTCTATGTAGAGGGAGTGATATTGCTCGATCATGACAACCCACTTTTGGTAATAACAAAAGAGGGAGAATAAAATGAGAAATCTAGTGACATAGATATTTAAGGGGAGTAAAATATATCACGCAGTAATCCTTATAAAGAGTTTTGTCTTTGTGTAGTAAATCTATCATGCAGTAAACCTTTTATTCATGCATATCTTTTATCGCACTTATCTATAAACTCACTAATTTCTCATATGGGTATTTGTTATTATCAAAAGGGGGAGATTGTTGGAGCTTGCTTTCCGCATCTCTTGGTTTGAGAATAACAAATACCATGATGTATTTGATCTACTCTTTTGTGTGTTTATAGTGTACAGGTGATACATGTTAAATAAAGAAACACATCCTCGTTCATGGATCAAAAAGACAAAATGACGAGTTTTGTATGTTAAACTTCAAAGGACAATAACTTTCAATCCAGGAAGAGTTAAGGAACGTGCCACCCCATTTCGGAGATGAGAACGACTCCATCTACAGTCTGGAGAAGTTTCGGACGGCAAAAATGAAGAGGAGTTATCAGATTTCTGACAGCTAACTAACGGATTTCCGACAGCTAGCTAACGGATTTCCGACAGTGCACGATCTTCCCGTAACTCTACGACGTGCAGCAGTTATGCAAGCTAACGGATATCCGATAGTGCTATCGGATATCCGACAGCTCCACGACCTCCACTTCACGCAGAAACTTCGAATTAGTGGGACACATGGCAGCCTCTAGAGATATCGGATTTTGGCGATAGCTAGCTAACGGATGGCGTTAGCTCTCTTTTATAAAAAGAGCTCAAAACTTCGTGGAAAATGAGGCTTTGAGATCTTCAAGTTCATTTCCTGAGTTTCTAACCTCCAGAGAGCTTCAGAGATCGAAAACTCCCAACCTTGTGAAGAAGGATCGTGATCGAAGCCGAGACCAGACGCGTATTTCAAGATCGATCATCTCAAGGCTTCTCCGACTTGCTGGTTTTATATTTTCTGAGGTAGTTTTATCTTTAGTTTTATTTTCTCATTCATTTTGATTATATTGTAATCGTTGGGAAAATCGCCGTCTTGCATGCGGCGTCCAAGTCCTTGTTTGGCTTGGTGGGGAAATCGTCTCCTTGTGCGTGACGTCTAAGTCCTTGCGTGGCTTAGGGGAAAATCGCTTCCTTGTGCGGAGCATCCAAGTCCTTGCGTGGCTTGGTTGGAAATCCTGGCCTTGTGTGCTACGTCTAGATCTTGGGAAGATCTAGAGGATAGGCTAGTGGCTTGATCTAGGGAGAGATAAGTCATAGCCTTCCGGTCCTTAGTAGAAGGACCGGTAAAATTGTAAAAGTTTTATTTTACCATTATTGCCTTGATCTTAAGCTTTATTAAGATCGTTATGTTCATGTATGTCTTTGTCATATTTAATAAAATTATGAATGTTACTTTATTGAAAATTAATTGAGTATTTATTAACATAAAATCTGTGTTTGGAAAATTTCGATTAATTATTTTAAGAAAAGTGAAATTTGGTGAAAAATTTCAAGTAAAATACTTAAATATAAACGCACCCTTATTCACCCCCCCCCCCTCTAAGGGCGCCACAAGATCCAACAAGAAACACAAAAGAAGCAAAGAAGTGCAGATGCTAAAGCCATGAACATTCTGGCTCAAACTATGTATGATGACATATTTCAAAAAGTGGTTGAATGTACTTCAGCTAGAGAGATTTGGATATCACTAAATAATATGGTTGCAGGTTCTGCAGATGAAAGGAAAGACAAAAGATCACACTTGATCTCTCTGTATGAAAACTTCAAGAAAGGAGAAACAGAGACAGTTGTAGACATGTATAATAGACTCAGTCTCATAATCAATGAGCTGAAATCTCTTGACAAAGTGATATCGGTCACTGAAGTCAAGTATAAGATTCTAATGTGCTTCCCCAGCACATGAGACTCTAGGATCTGGCCAATCAAGGAAGCCAGAAGCCTCAATGAGATTACCACTGAAGCTTTGTTGGGCAAACTCAAATCTTATGAGCAGCTCATTAAATCCAGGGAAGCTGAATCATCCACTTCATCTCCAGCAACAAAGAAAGAAAAGAGCATAGCTTTCAAAGCAGCTGATGCAGAAGAAGAAAAGACTCCAAAAGATGAGGAGTTTATGAGTCTCATAGCCAAGAGATTTTATAAAATGGCTAAGAAGGACCTCAGAAAGAAAGAGTCCAGAACAAGAGAAAAATCAAGGTATGACAAATTAAATCCTAAAGAAGTTATTTGCTATGGATGCAGGAAACCTGGACACTACCTGACAGAATGTCCAGAAAATCAAAAGAAAGAAAAGAAAAAGGAAAAAGAAGAGAAAAGAAGCTCCAGCAAATCTTCCTCCCACAAGCACAAAAAGAAGGGAAGAGGATTTATTGCATAATCATGGAGTGAAACTGAATCTGAATCATCATCCAGCTCATCTGATGATGATGAAGAAGAATCAAAGGAAAGTGATCAATGTCTATGGTGGTATATGACTCAGGCAGTGAGTCAGAATATGCTTCCTCATCCAGCTCCAATGATGATGAAGAAGAAAGAATATTCTGCATGATGGCTATCAATGCCTCAGGACATAACTCTGAAGAAAAATCAGAATCAAAAGCAGAAGATGATGCAGATCAGGTATTATCTAACTTTGATTTTACTTCAGTTGAATTCAAAGCTGAATTCAATGTTCTTTGCTTAGACTTACTAAAATCTGAGAAAGAAATAATTTCACTTAGAAGTAAGCTAGCTGAAATGAAAATTATCAGTGAAGAAAATATAAATCTTAAGAAAGATTTGGCTGCCTCCAAGGAACAGATTATTCTCATTGAGAGCAAGCTGTCAGAAGTCAAGAAGTTTGAAGAATCCCTAAATGGGAGAAGCATCAAACTGATGGACATTACAAGCACAATAAATGCTAGACTTAATAGCAAACTAGGCTTGGGTGCCTCATCAAGTGAGCCACCTCTGATTAAGAAGAATATATTATCTACACCCATAAAATTCATATCTGCTAAAAGTAAAGAGGCTGTAGAAGCAAATAAAGATATTTCATGCAAGTCTGTTAAGAATAAAAGAATTCAGAAGAATTCGTCGAATGAAGCTCGACGAAAAGATTTCAATTTGTCGAACGGAGATCGACGAAAACTGAATACAGATTTTCAGTATAGTTATTACATGGACGACGTTCGACGAAATCATGTACATTCAGCGAACGGCGATCGATGAACTCAGCCAAATTTGTCGAATAGATACTATACACAGAATTTCAGGAATTCTAATTCTAAACAAACTAAAAATCCTTTCACTGAATGGATTATACCTCCAAGGAGATATCATCCACAAGGCTATAAGGATCAGCCTGAAATGTCCTTTATTTCTGAATATTGTGGTAAGAAAAAAGGACCCAAGGTAGTCTGGGTCAAAAACTACTAGTTTATTTTTCTGTATTTGCAGGTACACAGCTATCCAAAGATAAAGTAATATTTGTACTTGGATGCTCAAAGCATATGACAGGAAACAAGGCCAACCTGAGAAATTATAAGGCAAATCTTGGACCCAAAGTTGTCTTTGGAGACTCCAACTGTGGGCAGACAAAAGGATATTGACAAGTCAAGATTGGAGCAGTCACCTTCAAAGAAGTATCATATGTCAAAGGTCTCAAGCACAACCTCATCAGCATAAGCCAGTTATGTGATGAAGGTTATCAGGTAACCATTAACCCTTCCCAATGCCTTATTACCAATAATAAGAATATAAATGTATTATCTGGTATTAGACAAGGAAACATTTATCTAGTCAATTTTGACTCTGCCAATACAGACATCTGTCTATTTAATTCAATAAGTAAGACAAATGAACTATGGTATAAAAGGCTTGGACACATTAACCTTAGAACTATCTCTAAGCTTTCTAAGGACAATCTTGTCAGAGGACTGCCTTCTGGTTCATACAAGAAGGAAGGACTTTGCAGGGCTTGTCGGTTAGGTAAGCAGACTAGAAGTAGTTTCAAATCTTTATCCAAGAGTGATTAACCTAGGATTCTGTATTTATTGCATTTAGATCTTTTTGGACCTACTACTATACAGAGCTTAGGAGGGAAGCATTATTCTCTAGTTATTATAGATGACTTCTCAAGATTCACTTGGGTGTTCTTTCTTAGGAACAAGTCTGACACATTCAAAGTTCTAACAGACTTTCTCAGGTCCATCAAGACTGAGCACTCTACTGTAGTTGCATTGATCAGAAGTGATCATGGCACTGAATTTGAGTCTCTTCTGATGAGAGAATTCTGTCGAAAAGAGGGGATCAGGCAGTGTTTCTCTGATCCTAGAATCCCTCAACAAAATGGGGTAGCTGAAAGAAAAAATAGAACACTAATTGAATCAGCAACTACATTGCTTGCTGATGCTCATTTGCCACTCTCATTTTGGGCATAGGCAGTGAACACAACAAATTGTGTTAAATAGAAGCCTGATACATAAGCTTAAGGGTAAGACTCCCTATGAACTACTCGAGAATAAAAAGCCTAAGGTTAGCTATTTTAAGATTTTTGGTTGTAAATGCTATGTGCATAACAATGATAAGAAATATCTAAGGAAGCTTGAAGCTAAGGCAGCTGAAGGCATATTCCTTGGATACTCTCTATCTAGTAAAGCATATAGAATCTACAACAAATCTACTCTTAAGATAGAGGATTCCATGCATGTTTATTTTGATGAAACTAACATGTTGAATGAGGAGAGGAATACCACCTCTACCATAAATACTTTGCAGGTATCAGATCTATGTGAAGAGCTAAGTGAGCTAAATCTAAAGAAAGGAGATTCTTTACTTCCAACAACTCAAACACTTGAAGATAGTGAAGAAGACGATCATCCAGAAGATCTTGCTGACAAATCAATTCAAGTGACAGCTGAACAAATTCCCCAAGAAGATATCATTGCTGAACCAGCTCCAAATGTTGACCACATCACAGTTAGAGATCATCCAATATCACAAGTAATTGGAGATATTTTAGCAGGTGTTCAAACAAGGCATCAACTACACCAAAATCAGATGCATACTTGTTTCCTATCACAAATTGAACCTCAAACTATAACAGATGCATAACAAGATCCAAATTGGATTCTTGCAATGCAAGAGGAGCTCAACCAATTTGAAAGGAACAATGTTTGGGATTTGGTTCCAAGACCAAAGGGCCATCCAGTCATTGGCACTAAATGAGTCTTCAGGAACAAGCTAGATGAACGAGGCAACATTGTGAGAAATAAAGCAAGACTGGTAGCCCAAGGATATTCACAGGAAGAAGGGATTGATTATGATCAGACCTTTGCTCCTGTTGCAAGACTTGAAGCAATCAGAATCTTTCTTGCATTTGCTGCATATAAAAAGTTCAAAGTATATCAAATGGATGTGAAGAGTGCATTCTTAAATGGAGAAATCAAGGAAGAAGTCTTTGTGGAACAACCACCAGGTTTCATCTCTCCAACTCAACCCTCTTTTGTATTTAAGCTTAAGAAAGCTCTTTATGGTCTCAAACAAGCTCCTAGAGCATGGTATGAGACTTTAGCTAGTTTTCTTTTGGAAAACAATTTCTGTAGAGGCATAGTAGATAAAACCCTATTTTTCAAGATACATAAAAATCAAACTTTGCTAGTTCAAATATATGTAGATGATATTATTTTTTGCTCTACTGATTCAAATTTGTGCAAAAGATTTTCTAATCTAATGCAATCTAAATTTGAAATGAGTAGTATGGGTGAGTTATCATACTTTCTTGGTCTTCAAGTGAAGCAAACTCCAAATGGAATCTTCATATCCCAATCTAAGTATGCTAAGAAATTAGTGAAAAGATTTGGTATGTCTGATTCTTCCACCATGAAAACACCCATGCCCTCAAATGCTGTTGTTGATAATGATGATTCAGGGAAACCTGTTGATTCAAAAGTATATAGAGCAATTATTGGCTCACTACTTTATTTAACAGCTAGTAGGCCTGACATAATGTTTGTTACCTAAATTTGTGCTAGGTTTCAAGTTAACCCCAAAGAATCTCACTTAATTTTATTAAAAAGAATTTTTAGATATATAAAGGGTTGCCCTAATCTAGGACTTTGGTATCCAACAACATCTGAATTTGAATTAACTGGATTCTCAGATTCAGATTATGCTGGATGCAGAGTAGACAGGAAAAGCACAACAGGAACTTGTCAGTTTCTTGGTGATAGGCTTGTGTCTTGGTTTTGTAAGAAGCAGACATCTGTGTCCACATCAACAGCTGAAGCTGAATACATGGCTGTTGGCAGTTGCTGCTCACAGATGTTGTGGATACAAAATCAGCTCGTAGACTATGGTGTCAACTTAAATAATTCAACTATATTTTGTGACAATACTAGTGCAATATCTATAACACAAAATCCAGTTCTCCATAGTATGACTAAACACATAGAAATTAGGCACCACTTCCTTAGGGATAATGTGGATAAAAATAAAATTTGCCTACAATTTATTTCTACTGATTTACAAAGAACTGACATTTTCATCAAACCCTTGGATGAAAAGAAGCATATCTTCTTTACAAATCAAATAGGAATGATAGATGGAGATTCAATCTATTAAAAATTAAAATTTCTATTTATCCCCAAAATTCGTCGAACGTAGGACGACGAATTTGAATCATTTGGCGAACGGTGGTCGACGAAACCTTCTAACTTCAGAATCGATAAAGAAAATTTCATCTGTCGAACGGTGGTCGACGAAAAAGATATTTTTGTCGAACGCTGTCTGATGGAGACCTAAAGTCTTTTCGACTTCTGCTTTCTATTAGGTTTTTGCCGAACATCGCTCCACAAATGCGCCCCCTTCTCCGGTCTATATAACCTCTATTTTATTTCTTAATAGATTGCGCCTACAGAAATTGTTTCCCTCCAGTTCCCCTCTGCACTTGATCTTTCTCTCTTGCAGGTACTTATGGCGATTTCTCAAGCCGCGCTCTATTCCATGAAGTTCGACGCCGGATTTGACATTGATATGGAATCTTTCGCACAATCAGACCAAGTATTCAAAGATATTCTTCAACTTTTTGAAGAACAACAGTTGAAGATGTTCATGAGCACGAGGATAAAGTTGCATACTGCAGAAATAAAGGAATGGGTTTATACGGCTAAGCCAGAAGATGAAAGTATAACTGGAACCATCTCAGGGCATCAGGTTTCTCTTACCCCAACCATTCTATCTGAAATTTTTGGTTTTGTGAATGGTGATGATGATTTAGAGCTAAGCTATGTTGAATATGGTGAAGCTTTGATTAAAATGGGTCATTCTACTGGAAACCCTAATCATTTGCTTAAGAAAAACTTGTCTTTGGAATGCAAATTTTTATCTGATATTGTTGGAAAAGTTTTGTTAGGGAAAACAACAGGTCATGACTATATTAAAAGGCACCAATTTCTGTTGATGGTGGCCTTAATGGAATGGAAGAAAGTTAACTGGGGATCAGTTCTATTTGAGTTGATTAAGAAGAAAATTTCTAAGGATAATGTATGTTTTGGAAGAGTTATTGGCATAGTTTTGCAGGAAAAGCACCAAGACCTACTGGTCTCTCCCAAGGTAACAATAAATGCTAGCAAGAAGCTGACCTCAGATCTCTTTGCAAAATGGGACAGGGTTATTCCAAAGAAGAACCCAGGAGCAGTTGTACAAAAGAAAGTTTCTGAAGGCACCAGGACTGATCCAGTCACTCCCTCAACCCTCCCGGAAGCTCCTCCTCTTCTTTCTTCTCCTCCTCTCCCATCTCCACCTCAGCATATTTCCCCTGCACAAACTCCACCTCCAAATTCTCCTACACCCATTGATGACATCCCACCTCCTTCATTTACCCTTCTACCTCCTCGTACTTCTCCACCTCCATCTCCCATGCATGATGACCATCAGTCACCCATCCATCATTCTTGCCCTATTCATTCAGACATCCATACACAACATGCCAATGTTGCAAACATCTTTGTACCAACTTACATTCCATCCACTTCTCAATCATCTTCATCTCATCCATCTGAATTTCTATTTCTAAATTTCCAATCTGTTGCTGATCAAATTCTTTATTATATTCTTCCCAAGCTAGATCAAATCCTGGATGCAAAACTTGCTCCAGTTCATCATATTCTTTCTAATCTTGACTCCACCTTGGATGCAAAACTTGCTCCAATTCTTACAGCAATTTCTGAATTATCCTCTAAGATATCTTCAACTCCTTCCTCTCTTTCTGTCCCTTCTTCTAGTGGCCTAGATTCAGGTTTCCCTGAAGCAAGGCAGGGGGAGATGCCTTATGAAGAAGCTCCAGTTTCAGAGGCTACAGTTTTTGTTGAAGATACAGTTCCAGTTTCTGATTTAGAAATGTTTGATTAATTTGAAGATACAGTTCCAGTCATAGAGGAGACAAATAATATCTATATTTATCCTTCTTTTGATATTATTCATTTGTTGTCTAAGTTCAATACTGTTTACTCAGTTCTGCCAAAATATCATGAATATTCTAGAGCAATTGTTCCATACACTACTCCCATAGATAAGGTTCTGTTGAAAAAGATTATCAGAAGCTTTGAAGTTCAGATTGCAGATCCAGTTCCTGTCTCAGGTCAAATTCAAAGTCATGCAGAGAAATCAGTTGTAATTTCAGAGGAAATTATCAATAGTTTTGATGTTCCAACCTTTGTTTTTGATGAATCCCCAATTCCTGATTTTGATGAAATCTGGAAAGCAGAAGATGAAGCTTTTGAAGCTGAAGAGCAAAAGATTAAAGCTCTCAAATTGGTCAATGCTTTGTATGATGAACCAATTCCACCTTCTGATTCTAATGAAGAAGATAGTGATAGTGATTTTGATGATTCATCATCAAAGAAGAGAAAGAAAAGAAAAGCAAAGTCATTAGCTGTCCCCAAGCCTCCAAACCCTGATAGTGATATCCCTTATTATATTCTTCATAACATTACTATTGATAAAGATACTCCACACTGGATGAAATTCTCAAGGAATGAAAACAAGAGAAGAAAGAAGTTTAGGAAAACTGTTTATTATTCTGATAAACCAGTTAAGTTTAATCCCCCCCCCCCCCCCCCCCCACCTCCTCCTCCAGCAGGATCAGCAGGTTCAGTAGCACCCTTTTCCTCCTCTCAGAAGTTCACTTCTCAGCAATCAAGTACACCATGAAAGTGGGGATAGATCAAGATTACTCTAGGGGGGGGGGGGGTGAATAGAGTATTTTAAAATAATTTTACTTAGCTTAAAGAAATCTGTAGAAATCAATTTGAGTTATTTAAGTATATGTGTAAGTGAGTGCAGCACAGATATAAACAGAAACTAAAACACAGCACACACAGCACAGCACAAATAATAAAGGCAAACATAGAAGACATAAGGATCTATAGTAGTTCCCCAATCAACCTGGGTACATCTACTCTTCTACCACCCTGGTAGGAAATCCACTAAGGCTTTTTTGATCAGGTGAGCCTTCACCACAGAGCTTTTGATCAGGTGCTCAAAACCACCACAGAGCTTTTGATCAGGTGCTCAAAACCAAAAATCAACTTTTGAAGGGAGTTACAACCCTGTACACAGTTATAAAATAAAAGTAAAATAAAGATGATGGTTTTTTCTCTTTTCTCTAACAACAGAGAAGACTAGTGGATTGTTGAATGATTGTCAGATTTCCCCCTGTGAATAAGAGTAAGAAAAACAGGAGAGAAAAATCTGCTCAGGGTGTAGGTCTTCTTGATCTTCAGAGTATCTCCAGCAAAAGTTCTCTAGAAGGAATTGATGTAGATGATTCCTAGAGATTAAGAGTAGGTGTCTGGAGAAGATGAAGACTTCAGAGAAAATCAGAGAGAGTTCTTGAGAGGAATGAAAACTGAGCAGCAAAAGATTATTTCTCTGTATTTGTGCCTCTCTCTAGAATAATAGCAATGATAATCTCTGGATCTGTGTCTCTCTCTAGAATAATAGCAATGATAATCTCTGGATGGGAGAGAGTTGATCCTCTTTCAAATTTCAAACAGGGCTGGAAAGGAATGAGACAAAAAGGAAAGATGTGCCTCTGACAGAAAAAGGAATACCAATATATTAAATTCCTTGAAACTTGCAATCTGCCTTATAAAATAATCTGCACACAGCCCTTAATTAATGCAGCAACGGCCATAAAATCTTTGATAGAAAATACTGCAATAACTGAGTGATATTATAATAAGAACAGCTGTCAGCCTTCATAAGAAATCCTGAGGATAACTCCAAAATAATACTCTAAATAGAAGAGGTCACTGAATATAGAAACTCTGAAGAAGTTCGTCGACCTGAGGGAAAGTTCGTCGAACTTAAACTGGGAAGTTCGTCGAACAAGAAGAAACTTTTGTCGAACAGAACTTTGAAGTTCATCGAACCAAGTTCGTCAAACAGATTCTTGAATTCGTCGAACGTGTTCAACGTTCGTCGAACACCTTGACTTAGCTAATCTTTAAATCTCTTCTAGACTTAGCCTATGACCCTTATACTATACATGATGGGTCAAAACAAATCCTATACCTAGAAATAGACATCCTAGCCCAAATCAGTAATAGGGTTGAACTATGTTCCAACACACCAGCTAACACAAGTGGTTATCAGAGCTCTTGGTCTTCAGGACTGCCTTCAAAATCTTCCAAGAATGTTTCCACAGAATACAAGTATCAAATATCTGATGGATCCTTGCACAGGAAAAGAAACATTCCTTTTGAACAACCTTCATTGTAGGCCATTGATCCTGATGAAAGGCCTTATTCTCCAGTTAATACAGAAGCTGAAGAAATAGCACAGATGGCTAGATTCAAGGAGACAATTACTACAGCTCAGATTAATAAGGCAAAAGTTGAAGGAAAAGACTACTCTCAATATTCAACCATGTCAGAATATAGAAGAAAAGAATTTGAAAAGTATAAATCAAAGAACCTTTTCAATGCTGAAGAATTCTTGATGCAGTACCCTCAAGTAATTGTTATTCAACGCAAATCTCAGACTATTATAGGAGCTCAGGATCTTTATATAAGTAAGAAGAAATCTGAAGATCCTAACAGGGAAATTATCTTCAAACCTTCATCAGCAAAGAAATGAACAAGGTCCAGTCTCTTTTATTTTGATCTTGTTTGACATTTTGGTTGTAATGTTTAAAAACTCAGAGCACTATATTCTATTCTATCTGCTGAAATGAATTTACATTCTGTCAGATATATTTATGTGCTCTGCTGTTTGTTCTTTTGTTGTTTATAATTTGAATGATTGTAAAATAGTATCCTAACCCAAATAGGGGAAGATTGTTGGAACAACCCTATTACTGATTTGGGCTAGGATCACTATGTGTTGACTAAGGATCAAGTTGACCCCATTGTATAGTTTAAGGGTCAAGTCTCTAGGCTGTTAGATTAGCTAGAACTTAAGGTAAAATTTAAGTTCCCAGCGTTCGACAAATGGCTATCGGCGTTCGACAGATGGCTGCCAGCGCTCGACGAATTCCTGCCTGCGCTCGACAAATTTCAGCCAGCTCTCGACAGATTTCAGCCAGCGCTCGACAGATCTCAGCCAGCGCTCGACAGATCTCAGCCAACGCTCGATAGATCTCAGCCAGCGTTCGACAGTTTTTAGCCAGAGCTCGACAAATTCTTTATTGAAGCTCAGATCGACAAATTCAGTTCCAGATTATTTAATTCCTAAATATCAGTTATTTGTCAGTACTCTGAACACAGATCGACGACTCTAACGGATATATTCAATATATTTGGACGTATTCAAGTCAGTTAAGTAAGGATATTATATTCTTTGAATATATTCCTTTCTTTCCTTTATTCCAAGGCAAAGATAGCCGTTGACAATTAATGCAAAGGAGTATTTCACGGCTAAGGAATTAAAGGACCTGCCAAAGTCGTTTTGTCTTTGTTGTTATTCCAAGAAAGAATTAAAGTCTGATTATTCTATTTCCAAAAAGAGAATATATCAAAGACAGACTTTATTGTCTTATCATCTCGACAGAATTCAAATACATTCTTACAGAATACAGAGAGAGAACAACAACAAGGATAGAGAAAGAAAAAGAAGAACACTCAGTCAAAATATTTTCAGTCTTCTTCTTCCTCAAGCAGCAATCATCATTTCTCTGAGAACATCCTCTTCAAAGATCCACCTCTCAGATATCTGCTGCAAGTTCAAGTCTTCTAAAAGAGCAACAAAGAATCTGAAGAACTATTTCTTCCAGATCAATCTGCTACAGAAGATTTCTGCTTCAAGAGAAAGCTTCTCCACCAACTGTCAAATACTTCAATCAGACAGGGGGAGCTTTACAACAAATCCACTAGAGTCTTCTCTCAGCATCTTGACAGAGAAGAACACTATAACCTCTTTCTCACCTCTCTTGTACAGGGTTAATACTCCCTTCAAAAGTGTATCTCCATGGTGGCAAGACACCTGATCAAAAAATCTAGTTGGTTTTGAGCACCTGAACAAAATCTCTGTGGTGTGTGGACACCTGAACAAAATCACCTTGGTGCTAGGGCACCTGATTAACTCTCCTAGTGGATTCCTACCAAGGGTGGTAGAAGAGTGGACTACATAGATTTATTGGGGAACCACTATAAATTCCTTGTGTCCTCTGTGTTTGTTTGTTTCTCTGTGATGTGCTGTGTGCTTTTACTTATTTAGTTTTCTGCTTATATATATATATATCTCACACTGCTTACACATATATATAACACTACTTTAATTCTGCTTTTAAAAACTAAGGAAAAGTTTGTAATACTCTATTCACCCCCCCTAGAGTAACTTAAGATCTAACCTCCACTTTCAGCAAGAACCATGATGACTCACACATCATGTCCAAAAAAATTCTGGGGGGATGCAACAACAACAACAGTTTACATCCTAAACAGACTGCCCACTAAAGCCCTGTTAAACTCCTCACCCTATGAAGCAATTTACAACCAAAAACCAATAATAGCCCATCTGAGAGTGTTTGGTTGCATTGCCTATGCCCACTCAAACAAAGAAGGAAAAGATAAACTTGCGGGAAGTGGAGAGAAGTGTGTATTACTTGAATATAGTAATGAAAGCAAAACTTATAGGCTGTTAGAACCCCTGTCTAACAAAGTAATTATATCAAGAGATGTTACCTTTCATGAAAATTGCAAGTGGGAATGGGCATCAGAAACTGCAATCACACAATCATCCCCAACAATGCCGGTTGAGCTGGAAGTCACTCCAAGCTCCATCCATTGCAATGCAGATCTTCCTATGCCTCCTCAACAGGAGTGTGAATCAGAATCATCATCACAAGTTAAATTGAGATCAATACATGACATCTATCAAGCCACTGAATCAGCACTGATAGATACAACCCCTGCCAACTTTGAAGAAGCTGTAAAAGAAGATGGATGGAGGACTGCAATGAAGGAAGAGCTTACATCCATAGAAAGAAATAACACCTGGACACTTGTAGATAAACCCACAAACAAAATAAATAATTGGTCTCAAGTGGATATTTAAAGTAAAACAAAATGAAGATGGGAGCCTGGTCAAACAGAAAGCGCGCTTGGTTGCGAAAGGATTTTCTCAAATTCCTGGAGCAGATTACGATGAAATGTTTGCTCCAGTTGCAGGGTTAACAACTATACAACTCCTTGCCTTAGCCGCTCAGTATCACCTTCCAGTATTTCAACTTGATGTCAAAGCAGCCTTCCTGAACGGAATTCTAACCGAAGAAGTATATGTCTGTCAGCCGCCTGGGTTTGAAATTAAATACAGAGAAGACAAAGTTTATAAACTACACAAAGCTTTGTATGGGCTAAAACAAGCCCCACGAGCTTGGAACCAAAACATTGATGCAATTTTCTTATCTGAATGATTCAGTCGAAGCCCAATCAAGCCCACTCTCTATACAAAAAACACAGAGAAAGGCCACATCTATATTAGCTTATATGTTGATGATCTAATCGTGACAGGCACCAACTCAAAATTAATCAAAGAATTCAAAAACAGAATGAAGGAGTATTATGAAATGACTGATCTGGGAACCTTAAAGTTCTTTCTGGGGCACCAAATCAAACACTTGGACAAAGGAATTTTCATCTCCCAAAAGCTTTACACCCGGTCCTTACTCAAAAAATTTCAGATGGCAGACTGCAACCCGTCTGCAACTCCAAAGGCTACTTCAGAGAAATTCAATACAAGGGAAGAAGGAGATGAGCAAGCAAACAGTGAAGAATATATTATTCTCATTGGCGCACTTATTTAACTCACAAATTCCAGACCCGACATTGAAAACGCAGTCAACATCCTTGCCAAGTTTGTGAGTAACCCTTCTAAAACTCATTATTTTGCTGCAAAAAGGATTCTTCGTTATCTACAGGGGACGAAGACATACGAGATCTTATTCCAACAAGAAGAAGATGCAAAACTAATTGGCTACACCGACTCAGACTGGGCGGGCAGCCTCGTCCATCGAAGAAGCACATGAGGATATGTGTTCCTTCTAGGATCTAGCCCCATCTCATGGAGCTCCAGGTAGCAGCACTCTGTAGCCCTGTCTACAACAGAAGCTGAGTTCATAGCCCTCAATGAAGCCGCATGTGAAGCAATATGGCTCTAGAGATCAAAGAAAGAAATATGTAAAGAAGAAAAATAGGAGGACGGGATAAATCTGTTATGTGATAACACCTCTGCCCTAGCTCTCGCAAAGAACCCTGTATTCCACGCAAGAAGCAAGCACATAAAAATACGCTTCCACTTCATAAGAGAAGCGATAGAGAAGAAGCTCATCAAGCTGGAATACTGGCCCACTGAAGATTAGAGAGCCGATATAATAACCAAACCCTTACACAGGGGCCGCTTCGCCGATCTCAGGGAAAAGCTCGGAGTAAGGAGCGGCGCAAATTTAGAGGGGGTGAAGAAAGAAGACAAATCAGTGTCGGGACATTAACTCAGCAGTACCTTGAAAACATAATATTTTCTTTAATAATGTATTACCGCTGCGCTTATTTACTCCCACCTATCTATGTTGTATCTGCCAACATTAAATGTAACATCTAGATTGTTTTGTAGCCTATATAATGGCATCTTTTATCTAATGAAAAGTGCTAAGCCTTTCCGTTTTTCCTCTGATTGCCTTCTACCTGCAAAACCAAAAACATCAAAGTAAAACCATTATTTTATAACATGCCCGACACTCATCACTGCGAGCTCTTCTTCCCCACCGCGAGCCCTTCTTCCTCCTGCAGGCAAGCCTCCTCCCCGCGAGACCTTCTTTCTTGCTCCCGCAGGCAAGCCCTCGTCGTCATCCTCCTTATCGAAACCCTAAACGAAGCCGAGCAGGTATAAGCCCTAATAAATGCAGACGGAATACAACCTGTAAATAGCAATACCATGGGAGAAGCATTGAGGATTTATACCCAGCCACTTAGCTTACAAAGAGTAGACACTCCTTTGGGAGAAGCCAGGATTGTCCTTCATTTTGAAGGAAGTGAGAAGTAGAAAATTATTATTATTTTCAATGTCATTATTTTTCTTATCTCTTTTTGTATTTTATCAATTGAAATTAGAATAAAGTGCTCTCAAATGCCATTTTTATAGATATTTGCAGTGCTTACCCATCACAATTTATATATATCTAGTGTTTTTTTATTCATGTAAGTTCATAATCATCTTCATTTGAAACTCCATTAGACAGAGATTTAAGAATGTGTTATGGCAATACTTACACTTTGTTGATTCATGTATTGTGTATGTATGTTTGGTGTATGTGCGTGTGAATTTTGATTTAGTGATTGCGAGTAGGGGGGTCGAGGTGATGATTATCATTTAATGAAAAGAAAATCACCCCAAATTTTGTTTTGTTCTCAAACAATTTTTTCAAAACTCTGATTTACAAACTCAGTTTGACTCAAAATTTTTTTTAACAAAACTCTATTTTTCAGAAACAACATTTTTCTCAAACTTCATTTCCAATCATCAGCAGCTTTCCATCAGCAACATCACAACCAAATAGAGCCTTAGTGGTGTTCAAAATGCCCGCTAGACCCATGCCATGCTCAAGTTGTAATACTACGTAGGCTCGGTCCTAGAGCTCTTGCCACATGCACCCTTCCTTTTTTTGGATGTTCGTGTCGTTCCTAACACATGGTAGATTTTGTATGCTAAAATATATATTTTTTTACAAAATAAAAGTCGGAATATCGATTCATATTTTTAAGGCCATTTTAAGTACTCGTATGTATATGTTTTGAATAAAAGTTGTAAAAATAAAATTCACAAAAAATATTTTTTCTACTATAAAGTACAACTGTATTTTTGCGGCAAAAAAAGTCCGAAAACACAGTTTATTGCAACTCTATTTTCTGATACATTTGTATTGTTGCAAAAAAATACAGTCCCGCACCATGAGAATGGAACGACAATTTTAAATGACAACGCAATTGTTTTAGGGGATATCCTAAATCATTTTGGCAGGCAATATTTTGTTGGGGAAAAACAACGCAATTGTTTTATTTTCTCATAATGTAAATTAGTGTGAAATAAAATAACATAGAGAATATTTTCTAAGTGTTGTAACATACAATTTTAAATGATAGTGCTTTTCAATTGTAGTCAATAGTGCATCTACAAATACAACATTTAAAAAATGTTCTCAGTAATGGGTTAAAGAACATTTACTGAATGTTGAGTCAAAATTGTTGCCTAAAAATATTACTTAATTGCGCTAATTATAAAATGTTCTCTATTCTATGTTTAGCCAATATTTTGTTCACGTTGCAAAAGTAAATGCTGCTAAGGCTAAAAATGTTATAGTGATCTGACAAAGGAACATGCCTTGAAAGTGAGAATAACTCCCACTTTCGTGTTGCTACCCTTTATTCGTGTTGTTTGTAACATCCCCAGAACAACTAGACCCATGAGGTACATTTTGTCATGTCAAGGTCATGACATTCCTCTAATGATCCCAAAAGCCCCATCATAGAACCACCAATTTGGGGAAATTGGGCTAATTACTAAAAAGCCCCCAAATTGACCTTTTAGTACTAAAAACTTAAATTGACCTTCAAGTGACCCATTGTGATCAAATTGATCACCCCAAACACTCTTAGACCACTTAGGGAATCTAATGGTTCCACATTGGACCCTTGGGATAACCCAACTTTGGGGAATTGGGCAAAATAACAAAATTTACCCAAATTACAACTTATGCCCTTTATGGTTTAAGTGGCCCCCAATTGGACAATTTGACTTAGCACCACACTCCACAACACCAAGGAAAGTAAATGAGACCTAGATGAGCCAAAGTGCACATTCAATCTTGGAGGATTAGGGCAAGATCACCAAAATGCCCAAATTGCCCCTATAGGCAATTTTGTGCAAATAAGCCCCATATGACCCCACCATGACTCAACTCCTTTTGGAATGGGTCCATAGGGTCTAAAGCAACAATGTGGGTCAGTCAAATTGAAGGGTGTGAGCTTGAATCAAGCTCAAACCTAATTCCTCAATTTGGCGTAATTTTGATTAAGTGGGCTTGAACCTAACCCCAAGCCAATTGGACTTAGCTCAACCCCACCTAATCAAGCCCACAAGAGGGCTGGTTTGCCTTGGACCCAATTGGGTCCAAGGGGGAGGTTCACCAAGGGGTGGATGGCCACCCCCAAACATGAATTCAAGAGGAATTCATGGAGGAGTGGCCACTTGGACACCACTCCCTAAATCCTGGCCTGCTCACAGTCTTCCCAAGGGAATTCCAGCAGAAAAGGGGCTGCGCTGGCTCCTGTTGAGAGGGTGAGGAGGAGAGAGAGAGAGCTCAACCTTGCCGGCCACCATAATGGCAATCTCCCCATTCCAATGCAATGCTGCCAAACCTCCTCTCCCCTGGCATCAATTCGAGCTCAGGAGTGAATTCCTGATGAGCTGGAGGCCTACAGCTGGCTGGCTGGGGTAGTGGCAACATAGAGGAAATCGCCGGCCATTGACAGTTAACAATTTACACTCCCCCGGCTCAATTCATTCACACCACCAGCTTCAGAATCGATAGGGGAGAGGAAGTCCCCTGCTACCTGAAGGAATCAAGCTCAGCCGCACCGGAGCAGACATGGACGCCAATACCCGCCGCCAAGCTCGCACACAGGTAAGTTCCTATCCCCCTCCTCCTGTGCTAGCTTCCTTTCTCTCCTCCCGTCGAATTGAGCCATGTAATGGCGGTTTCACTTTGCAATTTCCATGTTATTAGGCGCAAAAATGAAAGGTGCCGGAGCCCTACTCCGGCCACCCCAGGTCAATCGGCCACCACCAGTCGATAGCCCTATGTCGACTGGTGGTGGTGGCGGGAGCGTTTCGCCGGAAACCTGCCGTAGCCACCGGAAAATGGCCCGCAAATCAGCCCAGGCGCGGTCGATCGGGGTCGTAGGCATAACGAGGAAGACGAAATCAGAGCCGTTGATTTCGCGTGATTTCCTTATACGCAGCCCAAAAGTATTTAATCTATATCATTTGAATGAAATGTCACACTTGTGACCCAATTTTGTAAGTCAAATTTGAGGCCCTTAGAGGCCATTTTCTGAAAAATGTCCAGAGACAGGAATTCTAGATCTGGGTGTCTACTTTCATCTGGAAGTAGAATCAGGTCATTAGGATTATTATTGACCTCACAGTCCTCACTTTAGTGAGGCTGGTCAAAATAGGAACCAGAAATTGATTAGTGAATATATCATAAAATATGAGTGTGATGGCCCTGAGATTTTGGCCATGCATGCATGTGACATGTACCTAGTCTGCACCCAAAAATCAGATTTTTGGGTGATGATTTTCCTAAGGTTTTAACTAAAATATGTAAAATTAAATAAATGACATTTTTGGATGTATATAACTCCAACTGACCTCAAATTTCGATGTCATACCCATTTAGTCAATATTAGTCAATGGTCAAAATTTGAGACCAAAGGGATCTCAGCATGTAGGGTAATTTCTCTTTGCATGTCTCTACATAAAAAGATATTGGGGTGCTAATATTCACCTTTGGTTTAAGGAAGCCTTAGATGGGTTTGGAGGTGAAAATCGCCTTGCATGTCACTAAAACCTTGGCCATGCAAGTAGGGTGACCTAGCAATCCAAACCCTAGAGTTTGGAGGTCATTAGAGCTAGAATCATTAAGTTTTTCTAATTAATTTAAATTGTCACACCTATAAATTAATGGAATTTTTGGGGTAAAATCAACATGGAATATTATGAAATTTAGGACTTGGTATTTTTAGGTCAATATTATGCTCTACAAAATTTATCAGATTTTATTGAGGTCATAATCAAGTTCTTAATGTATAAGTCCTTATTTGCTCACCATGAGTATTAATTGGATATTGTGATTTAAATTTCCCTGGAATATTCTGAAATTTAGGACTTGGTATTTTTAGGTCAATATTATAATCTACAAATTTTACCAGATTTTATTAAGGTCATAATCAAGTACTTAATGTATAAGTCCTTATTTGCACACCATGAGTATTAATTGAATATTGTGATTTAAATTTCGCTGGAATATTCTGAAATTTAGGACTTGGTATTTTTAGGTCAATATTATGCTCTACAAATTTTACCAGATTTTATTGAGGTCATAATCAAGTACTTAATGTATAAATCCTTATTGGCACCCCACTCTTATTAAATTGTACTCATGGATAAATACTCCTTGGAAAACTGTGAATCTTAGGCTTTGAAGTTTTTAGATCAATATTGTGCTACTGTGATTTTATCAGAATTTATAGTGACCTGTAAATGGTACTTGTAGTGTAAATCCTTATTGGCACCCCACTCTTATTAAATAGTAATCATGGATAAATACTCCCTGGAAAATGTGAATCTTAGGCTTTGAAGTTTTTAGATCAATATTGTGCTACTATGATTTTATCAGAATTTATAGTGACCTGTAGATGATACTTGTAATGTAAATCCTTATTGGCACCCCACTCTTATTAAATAGTAATCATGGATAAATACTCCCTGGAAAAATATGAAACTTAGGCTTTAAAGTTTTATTGATCAATATTGTGCTACTGTGATTTTATCAGAATTTATAGTGACCTGTAGATGGTACTTGTAGTGTAAATCCATATTGTCACCCCACTCTTATTAAATAGTAATCATGGATAAATACTCCCTGGAAAAATGTGAATCTTATGCTTTGAAGTTTTTAGATCAATATTGTGTTACTGTGATTTTATCAGAATTTATAGTGACCTATAGATGATACTTGTAGTGTAAATTCTTATTGGCACCCCACTCTTATTAAATAGTAATCATGGATAAATACTCCCTGGAAAAATGTGAAACTTAGGCTTTGAAGTTTTTAGATCAATATTGTGCTACTGTGATTTTATCAGAATTTATAGTGACCTGTAGATTGTACTTGTAGTGTAAATCCTTATTGGCACTCCACTCTTATTAAATAGTAATCATGGATAAATACTCCCTGGAAAAATGTGAAACTTAGGCTTTGAAGTTTTTAAATCAATATTATGCTACTGTGTGTTTATCAGAATTTATAGAGATCAATTGTTGTCAGGTGATGTGTAAATCACTAGTTGCACCCCTTCCATTTTAAATAGGATAACAATTAAATAACCCCTGGAAAATTATGGAAATTAGAATCTGAGGTTGTTAGTTCATTACTCATTGTGATCCTATGGTAAGGACTTGGAAGTCATTAGGACTTGTTAGGACCAAGGTTGCACCTTAAGGATTAAATCTGGTTTGATTCCACCTTGGTCTGCGGATATTAGAAACAGAAGAGATTGATTTAGACACCAATAGATCGCCATACAATCAAGTATTGATCCCTGGGTCATCGGGTGCATTGTGAAGAATGATTAGTGGTCAACCAATGGAGACAACGTTGAACGTAGAGTTGGGGTGCGTTTAGTAATACATTATTTCGGGGTTTACAACGATAAGTTAAAGGGATGGAGCCATGATAAGGAAGGAGTGATGGGATAAGCTTAGGGCCCATAGGTAGTGGTCGAGAGATAATACGATGAGGTAGTTGTTCCCTAGGGGAGATAGGGCTCGAGGTTCAATTGAACACCGAGCCAAATGTTAAACCATCATAGTACATGGAGCACTGGAGAGGAAATAGGTAAATAAGAATGGATAGACACCAATAATAATAAATATCCTAGAAAGGGGAATTTTGGCTTCAGTCACCATCACATTCTCTAGTACCGTTGTGAGCCCTTCACCGGGTAACCCGCGGGAAGTCCGGGATTCATCATAAGTTTCTAAGATCAACTAACAATAGACAAGAGTAATAAAATAGGAGGACTTGCAATATAGATTACCCCCCCCCCCCCCCCCCCTCCCAAATCTGGGAGGGGCAGTGATAAGATTGGTGTAGTCTTGCGAGCAATAAGCTCGTAGTTTGAATAAAGACTGGTGTAGTCTTGCGAGCGGTAGGCTCGGGTTATAAGGAATAAGGACTGGGATAGTCCTGCGAGCGGTAGGCTCGGGTTATAAAAGGAATAAGGACTGGGATAGTCCTGCGAGCAGTAGGCTCGCGTTATAAAAGGAATAATGATTGGGATAGTCCTGCGAGCGGTAGGCTCGAGTTATAAGGAAGGATTAGGATAGTCCTGCGAGCGGTAGGCTCGGGTTATAAGGAATAAGGACTGAGATAGTCCTGCGAGCGTTAGGCTCGGGTTATAAAAGGAATAAAGACTGGGATAGTCCTGCGAGCGGTAGGCTCGAGTTATAAGGAAGGATTGGGATAGTACTGCGAGCGGTAGGCTCGGGTTATAAGGAATAAGGACTGGGATAATCCTGCGAGCGGTAGGCTCGGGTTATAAAAGGAATAAGGACTGGGATAGCCCTGCGAGCGGTAGGATCGAGTTATAAGGAATAAGAACTGGGATAGTCCTGCGAGCGGTAGGCTCGGGTTATAAAAGGAATAAGGACTGGGATAGTCCTGCGAGCTGTAGGATTGGGTTAAAAGGAATAAGCACTGGGATAGTCCTGCGAGCGGTAGGCTCGGGTTATAAGGAAGGACTGGGATAGTCCTGGGAGCGGTAGACTCGGTTATAAGCAAGGACTGAGATAGTCCTGCGAGCGGTTGGCTCGATTTTTAAAAATGTTGGTTTAGAATTACAAGTTGAAGGCTCGGTGGTACGAGATAATACATAATTGCATGTGCATAAGATGTGGTGGGTCTTCGGTTCTGGCTTAGTCATCACACCGACAACAGTTCGTTGATTCGGCAGTGCTAGTGGTTTGATTAGGGGCCAAGTTGTTTTACTGCGCGTCCGACGGGATGGATTCCCTAAACCCTGCCTGGCCAATTCAGTTTAGTACGAAGGAGCTTGTGAGTACCGGGTACCGGTATCACAACGTACTTTAGGGCCTAGGTCTGGTAGTGTGACTTACCCACCTAGGTGAGGAGACGTCTGCTCCTCTGCCACCGTTTGACCATGACGGGAGGTGCCCAAGAGGTTAGCTACCTCCGAAAAGTGGGAACTAAAGGTCTATACGTATAGAGTCGCGTGTGTGAGTTGCACCGTTGCATTGCATTGCATATCATAGCATAACATTCTTGATAAATCAGAGACCTCATCGTATAAATTAGTATGAGCTCTTTTATACGATGAGTTTACCATAGTGTCAGATCCCTTGGCTTATGTGCTTTTGTGTGTGCATATAAGTTAAGGTTACATTCATAGTTGCTCTTATTTATTATACCTACTTCTTTATATTGCATTGTCTTTTACTTATTGTTGTCACACTATACTCTGCTAGCATAGAATTGTTATTATTAAATGTTCAGTAATTATAAACCCTGCTAGTCTAGCCACATGTCACCTGCTTTTGATTTACCCTTTGATGTCCTCCGCTTCCTCCTCCCGCACGGTGCCTAGGAGTCGCGGGTGGAGGCGGTGAGGAATATGCTGAGTCTTATAGACTGACGGTCGATGGACCTCATCATTTTAGGGATGATGTGTCGGAACAGCAGGGCCCCATTCAGGAGACATGACAGGAAGACGGGATGAAGCAGAGCAACCACTACACATCGTCGCAGCAGCAGCTATAGATGCATGAAGACAAAGTTTGATAGCTTCCGCATAGATGAAGAGTGAAAGTGTTGTTGCACAATATTTGAACATGTACCGGGCATAAGCCCTCATTCGTTTAGTTCTTTCTCATCGTGGACAATGTAATCTTGTATTATGATAATTATATATTGTGATTTTGTGGACTTGTTTCATTTAATGCTTCCATTACTGCGACTATGGTTGGCCTAGATGATGATGAATAGCCGGCAGGATCGGCGTATTGTGGCGGCGAACATTGAGTGTAATGGTGTCGCCGCAAGACGGTGGTTCTGGGCGGTAAAACCCGGGAAAGAATGCAAAAAAAGAGGGTCTTACATTGTTGCCCTCTTATTCGTGATGCAAGATCACGACCTTTACAATGCTGAGAAAGGAACATGCCTTGAAAGTGATGATAACTCTATTATTTTTTTGTCCGTGGCTCAGACGAAAAACACGGTCCGGAAAACTAATGAAGAATTAGTGGGGCCTACGGTACATAGATTTACTGTGGACTGCGGACCCCACAAAACACAGAGCGAATTTTCCCTGCGTTGAGCGCAGGAAGCAAGCTTGCGGGACAGTATTTCTAGTTTTATATACAGTTGTAACGTCATATACCAACTGTATATAAACTGTATTTTAGTTGTAAATATAGTTGTACAATAGTTCAAAAATACACTTTTTTACAAGTGTATTTTCACCTCAAAATATATATATGAGTACTTAAAATGATCATAAAAATACATAGATTAATATTCAGTTAATTATTTTGTGAAAAAATAAAAAATGTAATAGATAAATGCATTTCCCCCACCATCCTTTGTATGCGCTCAACGCACAGAACATTTAGCCCAAAACACAAGCCTTCTCCTGTAATTATTGATCCAGACCGTGTTTTAGGTCTGAGTCGCAGACCAAATTTCTGCTCCACATCCACACCCCTCATGCTAATGGTCCTCAAATTTCTGCTCCACATCCATATTCAGTTAATTTACCGATCTGCCACAATGACAATGGTCGAATGCTTTACTCATCTGCCTCAATGATGGCCTCCCGCCTTCCTGAAAGATGAAAAAAAATTACCTTGTCACATCCATGTCAATGATTGAATGTTTTACTTGATTAATTACAAGTCAACGAATGAGCTCTTTACTCGAGTGCAGCCAAGTCAACTGTTGAATATTTTGCACAAATGTTTAACTAAATCGCCTTCATAGCTACATCTCGACAGGATTAGAGCAAATCTCCGGGAAGATCTAGTGATGATTGAGATATTTCAATTGGTACAATCTGAGAAAGGATAATTTCGATATTTTTGATGGATTATTCATCTTTAAATATATGTTATGCATTCTGAATATTGAAGGCACACGCCAAATGTTGAAAGTTCATCTTTCCAATTTTGCTCTTATAAGCTAGCGATGGAGAGAGAGAGAGCGTGCGATTGCATGTGCATAGTATATATAAAAATAAAACATTTAAAGTTAGGCTTGTTGGTTAAAATGGTGAAGCATCTTAGAAACTATTCCATAAAAACTATATCACAAAGGCTTAGATTGATTATCGTCAAGTGATTTTCCTTTTATGTTTAGTTTAGATAAATAATCAAATTTAAGTTTCTTTTTGTGATTTCACATTTTCACCCTTTATAAATGTTGAAGATGTGATGTGTGAAGAATTCACATCGAGCTTTGAAATATGACAACAATAGCTCAATGTTTTATTGTTTGTATCTTTATTTTCTTGTATCTTGTTATCGTTTCAATTCTCACATGTGAACAAGCTTATTAGCTGACCTGACTTTTCTTTTTCTACAGACTATAAAACAACAGGTTGAAGGCATTTTGAACTTAATTGTTCTCGCAGGAAATGAGTGTTTCACAAAAAGTGACTCAACTGGTAATCGCTTAAAGGAAACTCAGGTAATATTTTACTTTTTTAAGTTCTTACAGTTTTGCCTTTGCTGAATTAATTTTGTTATATTCATTTTTGTTTGCTTCAAGCAATCAACAGGAGTTTGTCGGCTTTTAAGTGATGTGATATTTTCAATTGCCAAGGAGGATCATGTGTCCTATAGAAATTTTTATTGAGTTTAGTAAGAGATGATAACTCTATTATTTTGTATTGAGGAGTTTGGGCAATCTCTCATCCTTTTTTTTCTTAATTAATAAAATAATATATGTTTGTCAAATATTTTTCTGCGTTGAGTATTTTATTAATCCTTGATTTAAATTTTAATATTGAATTGTAATTAATATCAAATGAAATAAGTTTCTGATATTTTGTGAGGACTTTGAACAAAATTTAGTGAAAAATTTACTATTGTGTCTTCTTCGTAGTGATTAGGTATTTCGTCATTAAAAATAGACCATTTTAGTGACCAAATTAATTTGGTCACTACAACTTCACTTAGTGATCAAATTAATTTAGTCACTAAAACTTATTTTAGTGACCAAATTAATTTAGTCACTGAAACTTCTCTTAGTGACCAAATTAATTTGGTCATTGAATATTTTTTGTGACCAAATTAAGTTGGTCATAAAATATGCACATTTAGTGACTAAGATGTTTTCGGTTACTAAAGACATTTAGTGACGGGGTTTTAGTGACAACTTTGTGAAGAAATAAATTTAGTAACTAAATGACATTAGTGATCAAAATATAACATTTAGTGACGAAAATTTTCGTCAGTAAAAATCAATTTTCTTGTTGTGCCCTAGTTACACGAATCATGATCCTCTCCATTTCTGACGAATTGATAGTATCCATTTCACGATCTAGATGTTTTACGGGCTGATCCGACGGGTTGAGTAATCCTAGATTTTTATATATTTTTTTAATCAAAAAATCTTCACCAATAGATTAAATGAGAATGAGCCTTGTCAATTAGATCGTCAGAAATGGAGAGGATCTGGTTCCTAGTTACACAAATCTGTACGTCCTATATCGTATAATTTAATGGTACATGATGTAAGGATACATACTATATAACATCATGAATCTCATGAAGCTAGTCCGATAAGGGTACACTACAACAAAAATATCAAATAGCGAGGAGAATCCCTTGGTAAATGGTGAAAATTGTTGTTAATTTAGATTAGCAAGGAATTTAAAAACGAAATTAATTCATGACCAATTTGAGCCTAGTTAAATTTAGCAAGGGTGATTTGCCTTGCTAATCTAAAACAAATTATTAACAACGAAATTATTGTTATCTAAATTAACAAGGAATGCAATTTTTCAAAAAAATTTGATGCTAATACAAAACTTATATTAAATATGTGTTTTTTAAAATATTTATCAAAATTTTAAATCTCTTTTGATATCATTTCTTCTACATAGAAGTTGCTGGGATTTGAACCCAAGACCTCCACAATAACTACTATGCAACTAACCACCCAAACATGTTGACAATTTTGTATTAAGGGTATATTTTTCTTTAATAACCGCATAAAATGTATATATATTATATTATATTATAATATATACATATATTATATTATATTATAATATATACATATATTATACTATATTATAATATATACATATATTATATATATTATATTAAAAAATTATATAATATATATAAATTATTCTATATATAATATAATTATATAAAATACATATATTTAAAAAAAATTAAAATAAAATACCGAAATTTTTATTCTTAATTTAAAATTTCTACAAAATTTTCTTTAAATAATTTACAAAGAACGAATTAAAAAAAACTATGTACGTGCCGGAGGTGGGCGAACCCCGCCGGGAACGGGCAGGGTACAGTTGCGCGTGGCAAATTATATATGTATTAGTGTATGTATATATTGTGTGTGTATTAGTGTATGTATGCAAATTATATATGTATTACCCATATCATCTAATAAGTATATTATTATGTTAAAATATAAAATAAAAATAGAAGTAAACGAAGTATCAAATTAATTATAAATAACAATAATAATGCTATATTTGAAAATCTATCATAAAAATACTTAATATTTAATTTTATGAGCAATTATTATATATTTAATTATATCTGTGTATTTATTAAAATTATAATAATAGTTTATAACTAATAAATAATAACTATATTTTTCCATTATCACAGTTCTACTTAAATTTGGGTTTGAATCATAATTTTTTTTTTGAAAAAAATATGTGATCCTGTATTTAAATTATTTTATTTATAAGAGATAATATTTATTTAGTAATTATTTTATCAATAAAATATAATGACATATTGTTGCAAGCAACATTTTTGTTACTAAATTCATTTTTATTTCAACAACAAAAATTTGTTGTTTTTAAGTAGCAACAAAAGTTTTGTCACAAAAATATTTGTTTCTAATTCAGCAACGAAACATTTTTGTATCTAATTTTGTTGGAGATGTCAAAATTCACATTTCTTGCTAAATTTGATGGCAATTATCAAGAAATTTCATTTCCTTTCTAAATTTCCTATCTAATTTGCATTTTTTTGTAGTGGTATGGTGTATATTTGGCAAAGTAGCCGAGAAAAAAATCAGCTCTTAGTCAGTGACGGAGCCAGGAATATTGGAGCGCGGGGGCACAAGACTCTTAAAGTATGAAAAAAATAACAAATAAAAAATTGCTCAATAAAAAACTCATTATAAAATAAAACTGACATTAGTACATAAAAAATTCATAAAAATACCTTAAACATTCTTTTCCTTGTTTTTTGAAGGAAGGATACATCTTCTAAATTTCATTTTTTGAAACTCTTGCAAAACATCTTCATCATCAATTGTATCAAACACTTCCTTCTCAATATAAGTAACCAAACAATCATTCAACCATTCATTTTCTAATCTGTTGCGAAGATCTTCTTTAATCAAGCCCATTGCTGAAAATGATCTTTCAACTGTGGCCGTTGCAACTGGTAATGTTAAACACAATGTCAATAGTAAATAAACTTCAGGATAACTCATGTCCTTCTTATGTTTAACCATTTTTTGAGCAAGTTCACTAAGTCCATTTAAATTACGAAAAACTTCATGAGTTGAGACATCATAAAACCAATTTATTAGTTGACTGTCAAACATTAAAAGAGTTCTTTCATTAAACTCTACCGGATAAAAATGAGCCAACTCAATTAATTTATCCTTATTGAAAGCAACAAATGAATCTTGAGGATTGAAGCAAGCCATGTTTGAAATCAACTGAATATTGTCATTATCAAAACGATCATTCAGCTCTTGGTATTGAGAGTCAATCACTGTGAAAAGCAGTTCAACCTTATAAAAATGTAGATTAGACCTCTTTTTTACCCCTCGTTTGCTTCTTGTAGGATGCAAGTAATTATCTTCCATCTTTGGAATCTCTATTTCATATTTTTCACAAAACGTAGACGTTTCAGTGATCAATTGTACAAAAGCACTATCAGTTCTTAGGTCTTGAAGTCTCTTCTTTGTAATATTAACAAAACGCATGGCATTTAATAGGTCTTGATCTTTTCTTTGCAAAGCTTGAGATAACTCAAATGTAATCCCCAGTATTGCCTTCATCATATGCAATGTAAAAGCAAACTCAAAGCAATCTATCTCCTTCAAAACATTAAAGGCTCCAGTGCTAGTTTCTCTAAATGAAGTGTCTTCGTTTAGAACATTAAGCAAAGCTTCGATAGAAGGAAATAATGAAATGATACTGAGAATTGTACCATAATGTGAATTCCAACGGGTGTCTCCATGTCGCTTTAAATCCTGTTCTTGATTTAACCCACGTCCTGTCTCAATTGAACCTAAAGCAATGCCTTCATGTATTTTCATAGCTTGTGTTTCTCGAAGAATTGCTTGTCTTTTACATGAAGAACTAACTACATTAGTTAAGATGTGCAGAAAATCAAAAAAAGTATTCATCTTCTTGTGTCCTTTTGCATATTGTTTTTGAATTTCAGGAGACGTCATTTTTGCATTTTCAGGAGCATTGAGCAAAACAACCCTTTTAATTTCATCATTGGAAAGTGAATGAAACTTTAGTAATTCCAAGAAATTTCCTCTGTTCAAAGATTCATCGCTTTCATCATGCCCACGAAAAGCTAACCCTTGTCTTAGAAGAAATCTGATACAGGATACACTGGCACTTAATTTTATACGGCAGTCAATTTCATTTTGCACATTTCTCTTTTCAAAAGCTATATCTATATGTTTTTTCGATTCATTAAATCTTCGCATGCTACCTTACATTTGTTATGCACACTCAAATTATCTCCAATGTGCATACTCAAACGTTCTTTCTTCTTCCAATTTGAAAAACCACATTAAACAAATGCTTCATGACCACCACCTGTATCTCCAAACTCAAAAGCAAAAAGATAACAAAACAAACAGAAAACTGTGTCTTTTGCTTCACTATATTCCAACCATTGAGCATAAATCTTTTCTGCATACCATTTTGCACAAAATCTACGAGCTTTGTCTTGAGTTGTAGTCTTAGTAGCAGGATACTCTTTGAGAATTGGTTGGTTTGGGCCTTTAATCAAATATGATCTTCGAATATTTTCTCTCTCAAAAGGGTCTTTAGAGATATTATAAAGCGGAGGCCTTAAACCTGGATCAGATATTGGAGTTGAAGTTGGAGTTGGAGTTGGAGTTGGAGTTGGAGTGCACTCAAACTCTCTTTGTCGTTTAGTTCGTACATTGAACTTATCCATTTTCCTATATGATAAGAAAAATTAATTTATAACCTGAATATAGCTGAATACGTGTTTAAAAATATGTGTTAAATTATATCTTACCTAAATCTATACCAAACTGGATTAAATCACAAACCTAAATCTATATCTATCTCTATATAATTTATATCCTACCTAGATCTAAGTGAGGAAGAAGAATGGACCTTGCGTCCTTGCCGATTATCACTCCAGTTAGTGTTGAGAACACTCCACTTTCTTGAGAACACTCCAGTTCTTGAGAACTCAATTAATGGAATCTGTTGATGGAATCTGCTGAAATCACAAGTGCACACAATTAATCAGATTTCAGAGAAAACACAAGTGCACACAATTAATGGAATCTGTTGAAATCACAAGTGCAGACCTTAATCACAGTGAAGCGACAACAATCTGTTGAAATCATTTAGTGTCGACCTTAATCGCACATAATTAATGGAATTTGTTGAATTGAAAAACTCCTAATCAGAAATTGAATTGAAAAACTCCTAACTCCTAATCAGAAATTGAATTGAGAATTGTGTATGCCTGAATTGAGAATTGTGTATGCCTTTGTTTACCAAAGTTCTTTGCAAATCAAAAACTCCTAATCAGAAATCTCAGAAATTGAATTGAAAAACTCCTAATCAGAAATTGAAAAACTCCTAACTCCTAATCAGAAATTTACTAAAGTTCTAACTCCTAATCAGAAATTTACCAAAGTTCTGTGCAGAAGAAGAAGAAGAAGACTTACAGTCGATATCAGAGAGCGTCGATAGCGTCGATACCGTCGATAGCAGAGAGCGTCGATACCGTCGATCGGCAGCAGAGAGCGGCAACAGACAGCGGCGATCCAGCAGCGGGAGCGAGAGAGCGGGAGCAGAGTCGTGGAATCGCTCTTGCCCTAGGTGCCCAAGGGGGCGGAAACAGGTGGCAGTCGGCAGAATCGCTCTTGCCCCAAATCGCGCAGAAGACGGACCAGAAAATGCGTGGGGGCACAGGCCCCCGCAGGTCCTACTGTAGCTCCGCCCCTGACTCTTAGTAGACGTTTGTGATGACAAACTTTTAAGTGAAAGAACGTGCATGAATGAAATAAATCTTACATCAAATGTTTATAAAAAAATCATTGTGCTCAAGTAATGGTTTGAACACATGAATGTCAGAAGAGGCTTTTAAGAGCCAAATGTATATTAATGTTAGGAAGTTTAAAGTTAACCATGCTCTGGTTCGAATGTATGTTCTTTAAATGTATGTTCTTTTTTATTTTATTTTATTTACATTATTTTGATTTAAAATATGTAAAAACTATTAGCAAATGCAAGGCAAAAAGAGAAATGTTCAATGTAATATTGAAGTTGCCTTATATACATAATAATTATCGCATTTCTAGCTGATCGTTCAAGTTTCTCTGTGCATATGTTGTAGCAATACTCTTAAAAGTCATTAACCTTACTATACATTTATTTTTCAAAGCACACTTCTCATAAGGTCACTGAGCGACGATCATGAGGTACAATTATCATTGAATATTGCACGAGAGGCTCATGCGTGTTTTGCTAGTTTATTTAATTAAAAGAAAATTTACATAATTATTTTACACAATTATTTTATTTATGAATAAAAAAAAGAATTAGGCTTCATTTGGGAGAGCGGTTGTGGTTGTAAAATGAGTTATTGTAAATGCAGGTTTGTAAATGGAGTTGTTGGAAACTAGTTGCTGGAAATGAAAATCTGTTTGAATAGTCTGTGTTGCAGAGCTTTTCAAAATAGAGAACTATTTGGCAAAACAGCGGTGTGATATTCTTGTTATTAATTTTTAGTCATGCTACCAATACAAAATTTATCAGCTTGAAAAACACACACATACATAAAATAGAAAAACATATATAGGGATCAAAGCTGAAATTACAACATTATTTCTAGAAGATGAACGGGGGGAAGAAGATGAGAAAGCTGAAATTAACACATTTCTAGAATTTGAAGCTTGATTTTTGGTGCTGCATATAAACAACAACTTGATGGGGCTTGAGGAGGCTTGTTCCTGCAGGTGAAGTCATATAGCAACATTGTACAACCCCGTATTCACCGAGTGGGTCCCCGGGACCTAAGGTGTCTTTAGGCCCAACAGTTTTTAGCATTGCCCCAGGCAAGAAGAAGGGGGCGAGCGGTGGAGGTGGAGGCGGAGGATTCCTGCTCGCCCAGCCTGTAGGGGCGAGCGGTAGAGGCAGGAGGCCTCCCACTCGCCCAGCAAGCAAGGGGGGCGAGGCCGGAGGCATGCATCCTCCTGGGCTCGCCCCCGCCCCAGCAAGGGGGGTGAGCCGGAGGCGTGCGGCCTCCTGGGCTCGCCCCCGCCCCAGCCAGGGGGGCGAGCCGGAGGCGTGCGGCCTCCTGGGCTCGCCCCCGCCCCAGCCAGGGGGGGGGCGAGCTGGAGGCATGCGGCCTCCTGGGCTCGCCCCCTCCCCAGCTAGGGGGCGAGAGGAGGATCCGCAGGCCCCTCTCGCCTCGCCCCAGCAGGGGGCGAGAGGAAGAGCCCGCAGGCCCCTCTCGCCCCTGCCCAGCTAGGGGGCGAGAGGAGGAGCCGCATGCCCCTCTCGCCCCGCCCCAGCAGGGGGCGAGAGGAAGAGCTCGTAGGCCCCTCTCGCCCCCGCCCAGCTAGGGGGCAAGAGGAGGAGCAGCAGGCCCCTATCGCGCCGCCCCAGCAGGGGGCGAGAGGAAGAGCCCGCAGGCCGCTCTCGCCCCCGCCTAGCTAGGGGGCGAGAGGAAGAGCCCGCAGACCCCTCTCTCCCCTGTGAAACTTTTTGGATCTTTATGGAGCGAGCAGGAGCTAGACAACTTAGAGATAAAAGCCAAACAACCAGAAACAAATGGAGGCAAACAACTGATCTTTATTGATAACAATCTTCAAAATTACAAGGCAAGGCATGCTTGACGAGACATGATTTCGCCAACACAAACACTAAAGCAAAGATACAAAGTTGAAGATAACTTGAGACCGCACAGACCGCACGACCTCCCTGCGATCTCAAAAGCTGCCAGACCGCAGCGACTTGACGACCACAGAACACCACCAGCTCGCTGATCAAACCGCCCACTTCTTCAGACCTCCTGATTCTCCTGAACTCCAGCACCACCACTCCAAGCCGCAGACCGCTCGAACACTTTCAGAGGAAGAGGTGATCACTGCTGCCCGCACTATCCGCAAAAGCTGCACAAGAGAAGTTCAATCAGGAGACCGCTCGGTCACATAAACACAGACCGCAGGAAGGAAGAAAGTTTAGCTTACGCTTGGTGTGTCACTTGCTGCTACAGTGGCCTCCTATTTATAGGTGCGGGACCTGATCCAGTCACCACCCTATGAGATAGGATCACCACCCCCCCAGACTGCGCGACCTGACCGATCACACTGCGCGATCAGCAACATTACTTATGCTTCATTTTGGTGAACCCGCCAGCTTCAATGTCGCCATGAGAGACCGCCACTCTCACAGAAGACTGCGACTCCAAAGGGAGCTCGCCAGACCGCCCGAAGCTATTCACCACCTGTGTTCGCTAGAGACCGCAAACACAGTACGTCCGCCAACAACCCACGAACTCCTGTCCGTATGCCGATCTCATCCGGAGACCGCGAACAGCAACCAGCTCGCATACCAGTCTCCTCCTGAGACCGCGAACTGAGACCGCGCGACTAAGACCCTTAGTCCGCGAATACTCACAGAAAGCCCTGCCAGCTACCAGACCGCATTCCGGAGAGAACCTGGATCAAGCTGTGCGGTCACACCAGACTGCCACAGCCTTGAAGAGGACAGCACGCCACGTGGTCACGCACAGACCGCGCATACCTGAAGACGAACAGCCTGCCACGCGGTCATAGACAGACCGCGCGACCTCCATCTTCAGCCGCCTTGAACCCATACCAGCGATCAAGCCAGAAGACCGCAGCTAGGCTTTGACCATCCAGACTGCAGATGCAGACTGCCAGGCCGTGCGGTCACGTCAGACCGCCCGACCTCCTCCCAGACCGCCCAGGTCCAAAAACCCTCCAAACTTCCACTTCAACAATTTCAACATCCCCCGCCCAGCTAGGGGCGAGAGAAAAAGCCCGCAGGCCCCTCTCGCCCCCGCCCAGCTAGGGGGCGAGAGGAGGAGCCGCAGAACACTCTCGGCCCGCTCCAGCAGGGGGGCGAGAGGAGGAGCCCGCAAGCCCCTCTCGCCCTCGCCCAGCTAGGGGGCGAGAGGAGGAGCCCTAGGCCCCTATCGCCCCGCTCCAGCAAGGGGGCAAGAGGAGGAGCCCGCAGGCCCCTCTCGCCCCCGCCCAGTAGGGGGCGAACTGGAGGTGGCCGACCTCCCGGGCTCGCCCAGCCCCAACCTTGTGGGGGGCGAGGGGTGGAGGTGGGCGACCTCCCCCTCACCCAGCCCCTTGTGAGGGGCGATGGGTAGAGGTGGGCGACCACCCCCTTGCCCAGCCCCGAGGATAGTGGGGCGGTCTGCGTTTAGCGCCTCAGAATGGTGGGATTTGGCTATTGGCAGGCCAAACGTGAGGGCATTTTCGTAATCTCGTAGGCCAGATTGTGGCTATTAGCAGACCAAGTCCAGAAAACTATAAATATGACCAAGGGGCACCATTTGGGGGGATCTCTCTTTTGGTCTCTCTCTCCCCAAGTCTCTTTAGTGGGTGAGGAGAGCCTCCAAAGGTGCCCAAGCCCGGCATTGGCTTGGAAGGGGAAGCACTCTAAGATCATCCGGGTGTGTGGTGAGACCTCCTCGCTAAGACATTGGTCTTGTTCCTAGTTCCTTAGCCTCTTAGTCTAGAGCTCTCTCTTGGGAGAAGTAAGTGTGAGGTCACCCCCCAACTTGTTGAGGGCCCGAACTCCACAGAGACTAAGTCTTGTTCACAAGTCTTGGTTTCAACATTATGGTGTAGTGAGCGTGGAGAGTGACCAGCACAAGAAAATCTCAAGCTGAGCTCCATGGCTGGAGGTGGAGGAGGATCTGACCTAGGACACTCGCAGCCTTTGATGGCTGGAGTGGCGTTGGAGATGTTTGAAAATTTCAGGCAGGAGGTCTTGCAGACCGTGCAGCTAGCTTTCGCCATGATAGGCGAAGGAAGGAGAGGAGGTGGTCCGGAGGTCCTGCCTCAGCAGGTGGGCGAGAGCACTCCCGGCCAGCAACCCAGGAAGGGGGTACCAGTGGGGGAGAGTGGGGAGGCATTCGGCCCCACTCGCCCAGTCCCCTAGGAGGGGGCGAGTGGGGAGGTGTCATACCCCCACTCGCCCAGCCCCAAGGGGGCGAGTGGGGAGGTGTCATACCCCCACTCGCCCAACCCCAAGGGGGCGAGTGGGGAGGTGACATACCCCCACTCGCCCAGCCCCAAGGGGGGCGAGTGGGACATACCCCCACTCGCGCAGCCCCAAGGGGGCGAGTGGGGAGGTGTCATACCCCCACTCTCTCAACTCCAAGGGGGCGAGTGGGGAGGTTCCATACCCCCACTCGCCCAGCCCCAAGGGTGCGAGTGGGGAGGTGACATACCCACACTCGTCCAGGCCCAAGGGGGCGAGCGTGGGAAGTTCTTTTTGTGATTTGATCCTCTCGGCCCCGGTTCCAGAGGGGTTCAGAGGGTCGGAAATATCTTACTACTCCGGCAAGGATGACCCATTCCTACACATGTAGAGGTTTGAGGACATGGACTCCATCAGGCCCATGTCGAACGTTTTCAAGTGCCGACTCTTCGCGACCACTTTGAAGAAGAAGGCAAGGGATTGGTTCCACCAGCTCCCTGGGGATTTATCTATGCCTTCAAAGATTTGTGTCGAGGTTTCCTGCTTCGCTTCTCGACGTCAAGGAAGAGGAAGAGGGATGCTGAAGCACTCTTCAGGATCAAGCAAGAGCCGATGGAGCCACTGGCTTGCTACGTGGATAGGTTCTAGGAAGAGGTTTTGCTTGTCCAGGAGGTACCAGGGTTCACCCTCCAGCTCGCCTTCACAGTGGGGCTGCGGGAGGGGTTCTTCAAGATGAGCTTGAAGCGGAAGTTCCCCCTATCCTTCGAAGAATTGATGGAAAAGGTGGTGGAAGAAATTGAGAGTGAGGAGGCCAACCTGGAGTTCGCAAGAAGGTTGGCCAAGCTGAGTGAACTGAAGGCACCCTCTCCACCACCTCAGCAAACCATGGCGATCGGACATAGAAGAAGAAGAAATCATACGGGAGGAAGTCCGAGTGGAGCTACCTTACTATGACTTCCATCAAGAGGAAGGTCACGCGACGTCCACCTGCCCAGAGTTTCTGGAGATGAGGGCCAAAGGTCAACAATGGCAGCGACAGGAATAGAACATTCTCCAAGAGTGAGCATTCTGAGTGAACCTTGTATCGGTAAGTTGTTAGTTAAAATTAATTTTATCCCCGACTGTTTACGCCAGAATGTATTGTGCTAAGTATTTTTCCCCTCGGATAGTTCCGCTGACCGGGCACTCGCTAGCCGGTAGGGTAGGTTGACCTCCCAGGGAGGGTAAGTGATTTTTTTCCCTCGGATGGTTCCGCTGACCGGGCTCTCGCTAGACGGCAGGGCAGGTTGACCTCCCAGGGAGGGTAAGTGATTTTTTCCCCTCATATGGTTCCGCTGACTGGGCTCTCCCTAGACGGCAAGACAGGTTGACCTCCTAGGGAGGGTAAGTGATTTTTTCCCCTCGGATGGTTCCGCTGACCGGGCTCTCGCTAGCCGGCAGGGCAGGTTGACCTCCCAGGGAGAGTAAGTGATTTTTTCCCCTCGGATGGTTCCGCTGACCGGGCTCTCGCTAGACGGCAGGGCAGGTTGACCTCCTAGGGAGGCTAAGTGATTTTTCCCCTCGGATGGTTCCGCTGACCGGGCTCTCGCTAGCCGGAAGGGCAGGTTGACCTCCCAGGGAGGCTAAGTGATTTTTTCCCCTCGGATGGTTCCGCTGACCGGGCTCTCTCTATCCGCCAGGGCATGTTGACCTCCCAGGGAAGGTAAGTGATTGTTTCCCCTCGGATGATTCCGCTGGCCGGGCTCTCGCTAGCCGACAGGGCAGGTTGACCTCCCAGGGAGGGTAAGTGATTTTTCCCCTCGGATGGTTCCGCTGACCTGGATCTCTCAAGACGACAGGGCAGGTTGACCTCTTTGGGAGAGTAAGTGATTTTTTCCCCTCGGATGGTTCCGCTGACCGGGCTCTCGCTAAACGGCAGTGCAGGTTGATCTCCCATGTAGGGTAAGTGATTTTTCCCCTCTGATGGTTCCGCTGACCGGACTCTCGCTAGCCGGCAGGGCAGGTTGACCTCCCAGGGAGGGTAAGTGAATTTTCCCCTTGGATGGTTTTGCTGACCGGGCTCTCTCTAGACGGCAGGACAGGTTGATCTCCCAGGGAGGCTAAGTGATTTTTCCTCTCGGATGGTTCTGCTGACCGGGCTCTCTCTAGCCATCAGGGAAGGTTGACCTCCCAGGGAGGGTAAGTGATTTTTTCCCTCGGATGGTTCCGCTAACCGGCCTCTCTCTAGCCGATAGGGCAGGTTGACCTCCCAGGGAGGGTAAGTGATTTTTTCCCCTCGGATGGTTCCACTGACCGGGCTCTCCCTAGACGGCAGGACAGGTTAAACTCCTAGGGAGGGTAAGTGATTTTTTCCCCTCGGATAGTTCCGCTGACCGGGCTCTCGCTATCCGGCAGGGCAGGTTGACCTCCCAAGGAGGGTAAGTGATTTTTCCCCTCGGATGGTTTCGCTGACCGGGCTCTCGCTAGACGGCAGGGCAGGTTGACCTCCCAGGGAGAGTAAGTGATTTTTCACCTCGGATGGTTTCGTTGACCGGGCTCTCGCTAGCCGGCAGGGCAGGTTGACCTCCCAGGGAGGCTAAGTGATTTTTTCCCCTCGGATGGTTCCGCTGACCGGGCTCTCTCTAGTCGGCAGGGCAGGTTGACTTCCGAGGGAGGGTAAGTTATTTTTCCCCTCTGATGGTTCAGCTCCTTCAATTTCTGTGCTGGACCCGCATCACTAGAGAGTCTTCCCAGATCCTTATAAATAAGGATGGTTTCATCAAATACAACATGTATAGATTCTTCTATCTTATTAGAGCTTTTGTTGTAGATTCTATAGGGTCTACTTTGAGTGCTATAGCCAACAATGATTCCCTCATAGGCTTTTTCAGCAAACTTAATGAGGTGGTGCTTTCCATTATTTAACACAAAAGCACTTACTTCCAAATATTTTGAAGTAGGCTAGAGTGGGTTTTCTACCCTTCATCAACTCATAAGGGGTCTTATTCAGTTTCTTATTGATAATTGCTCTATTCTGCACATGACATGTTGTGTTTACAGCTTCAGCCCAGAAGTGCTCATGAAGTGAGGAGTCACTCAGCATACTCATACTGGCTTCAATGAGTGTTCTATTTCTTCTCTCAGCAACCCCATTTTGTTGGGGGGTTCTGGGAGATGAAAACTCTTGTGAGATGCCTAGATTTTCACAAAACTTGGTCATGGCACCTGACTGAAATTCAGTTCCATTGTCACTTCTGATTTTGACCACTGTATTTCCTATTTCATTTTAGATTTGCCTAACAAAGCTAGTGAATACTTCTAGAGTATCTGACTTGTGTCTTAGGAAGAACACCCATGTGAATCTAGTGTAATCATCAACAATAACAAGAGTGTAAACATTTCCTCCTAAGCTATGAATTGGCATTGGGCCAAACAGGTCCATGTGTAAGAGGTATAGACATCTTGTGGAATCCTTCTCACCAATTGGTTTGAAGGATGACTTGGTTTGCTTACCCATTTGACAAGCATGGCAGGGACCCTCCTGCACACACTTCCACTTTGGCCCTGCTCTCACTAGTTCTCCTAAAATGAGCTTATTTATAGTCTTATAGTTTATATGAGCTAACCTTTTGTGCCATTGCACACTACTAGAGGCTTTATTCTCAGGTACTAAGCATATAGGATTTTCTTGTTCAGAACATATAAAGTTTAAACAGTAAATATTGCCACTCCTAGTGCCTGAGAGAATTATCTCATTCTCTTTCATAATTAGGCACTCATCCTTGTGGAATGAAATGTCATACCCAAGATCACATAATTGACTTATTCTGATAAGATTGTGTTGCAATCCATCAACATAAGCAACTTTGATGATGGTGACAATTCCATTTGTGATTTTACCATATCCTTTAGTCTTACCTCTGTCAGATCCTCCAAATATAACCTTTGGTCCATCCTTCACAGAAGTATAGTCATTCAGTAGACTTCTTGTTCCAGTCATGTGCATGGAACACCCACTGTCCAAATACCAGATAGGAGTTTGATTGGTCTTTGGACATACCTGCAGAAGGAAAATTACTTTTTCTTAGGAACCCACATAAAGTTGGGTCCTAGAACTTTGTTAGCATAAGCTGGTTTATTTACTTGTGGTTTGATCCTTTGTGCAGTGTGTGTTGCCATTGGTCTGAGTACTGGTTTTCCAGAATTAATTCTTGGGACAGTTGAGTTGAACTAGCAATCAAGAGCAAAATGACAAACCTTTCCACAACACCAACATTCATTTTTGTTATACCTCCTTTGAGGTATTTTCACATCTTTGGGTTGACTCACATTTTGTCTAGTTTCCCTAATCAATGGAGTTTTCTGAGGTGATTTCCTGTAAAGTTTTTCAAAGAATTTTGCATATTCAGATTTCTCGACAGCCGTAGTCATCACTGCTGGTCTCAGTTTCTCTCCTTTGGATTTGGTGTTTGTTCCAAATACAAAGGGGCCATGATGAAATAATTCTTTTTCTTTGTGTAGAGTTTTGGCAGCAGTAATACTTGGTTGAATTGAGTGAGCTTTGCTAGTGGAACACTCATTCTTCCAATGTCCATGCACACCCTCTGGATCATACTCATTTGTGGTAAGCATGGCTTTGTTGAATTTTATGGGGTGCATGGGTGCCTTGTCATTATCTTTAGATTTATTTTCTGCCTTCCCTTTGTATCCTATGCCACTTCTGTGTAGTGCAGAGAATGTGTCTATTATGGGAAGGACAATTTGTGGTTTTGAAAATTCTGCCACAAGCTTCCTTTCAGCTAGGAGCTTTGTCTCAAGTTCTTTTATTAATTTCTCTCTAGAGCATATAGTCTCAACTTGAATGATGGACTCAACTCTCAATTTGCTAAGCTCCTTGCTTACCTGATTCAGCCTCTCAGCTGCCTCAGAGTATTGGGAGTTAGTCTCCTTTAGTTTAGTTATTTCTTTATGTAGCTTCTTGTTATGCCTTTTACTCTTTTTTAGGGCTTTAAGAAGTGACTCATATTTCTCAACCATTTCATCTACATGAAAGTTAGATTTTGAGTCACTCTCATCAGAAGAAAATGAATTTGCCTCGGGTTTTGAAATGATTATATGTTCAGATTCAGAATCAGATAAAGGAGTTCTATCAAGTACCTTCACAGTGGAGATTGTCTCCTGATCCTCTTCATCCCTAAGGGCCATGAGTCCTATATTTTCTTCTTCATCCTCTTCACTATCAGACCTTGATAGTGGGGCTCTTATCATAGGTCTATGGTTCAGAATGTCTTCACTTTCGTGGACAGGCATCAGTGCCATGAGTGTCTCTTCACTGTCTGAATCAGATGTTTGAGACTCACTGTCACTGAGAGTGACTTTGCCTTTCTTGGCTATCAGGCTCCTCTCATGTTTCTTGTCAGACTTGTTCCTCCTCTCATCAGATTTCTTGTTGTTCTTTCTTTTTTATGGGAAATCAGCAATCATGTGCCCAGGTTTCCTGCATCCAAAGTACACAGTTTCTTCTGAATTAAATTTATTATGTTTAGAATTATACCTGTCCTTCTTGGAATCTGGTCTGAATCCTTCTGAATAGTTGGAGTGCTTCTTGGATCTGGATGATTGAGAAGGCCTATTTTTCCACTGTTGTTTTCTTCTGAGCATCCTTTTCAGCTGTTTGGTGAAGAGTGCCAGTTCACCATCTGATATTTCAGAGTCAGAATTGTGGGTCACTGATTCTTCAGATTCAGATGGTATCCTAGGGGGTGATGACATCCTCTCCTTGCTTCTCTTGGAACTTTCTGCCTTCAGAGCAATGGGATTCTCCTTGTTGTGTCCTTCTTTAGCTTTTCTGGTGTTCAGGTGAAGTTCATGGGACAGAAGTTTCCCATATAGGTTCTGGGGCTGAATGTTTCCCAGATTTCCCATTTCCCTGATAGCACAGATCTTGATGTCCCATTCTTTGTTAAGGGATCTCAAGAATTTATCATTCAGCTCATAGTCTGTAAATGTTCTTCCATAGGTTTTCAGACCATTGACAATTTTGAAGAATTTCTCATAACATATTGCTATTGAGTCCTTCTTGTCTTGTCTGAAAGCCTCATATTGCTGATTTAGAAGAGAATTCCTGTCATCTCTGACCTCTTCAATCCCTTCCATATAGATAATGAGTGAATCCCACATTTCCTTGGCAGTTTTGTAGTGACTAGATTCTGGAAAGTTGAATCCTCAATTGCACTAACAATGATGTTCTGGTCTCTCTTATCCATGGTAGCCAGAGTTACATCATATTTAGTCATCTCAGAATATGTTTTGGGAGTCTTGATGTTTCCATCTGTGAATGAGACCTTCATAGGAACAAAAGGTCCTTCTAGTACTGTGATGTATATCATAGGGTCAGAGGCTTCCATGAATAATCTAATCCTTTCCTTCCAAATCCCCAAATTCTATTTTCTACAAATTGGTAACTTCATGGATGTGAATTACTTGTTTCCTTCACTGTTTGCCATGATAACTTAACAGATCTACCCTTAGGAGGTATTGTTCAGGCTGTTAAACCTTTTCTTGAACAATCTCCCTCTGATACCACTTGAAAGTCTTTATTTAAGGATAGCTAATCACCTAGAGGGGGGGGGGGGGGGTGAATAGGTTATTTTAAATTCTATTTAAGTTCTTGATCAAATCCTAAGTGTATGTGAGTTATAATCAGAGCTTTCAAGAAACAAACACAAACACACCTAATTTTATAGTGGTTCCCCTATCTAGGGTAATCCACTTTCCCCCTTCTCGCCTCTAGCAGTGTGTCAGATAGGGCTTATATCTCCTCCAGATCTCAGACCACAAAAAGGTCTTATAGCTCAGATCTCAACAGATCTTACAGTCTCAGATCGCAACAGATCCTACAGTCTCAGATCTTAACAGATCCTTCAGTCTTAGATCTCAACAGATCCTACAGTCTCAGATCTCAACAGATCCTTCCTCAGCCTTTATAACAACAGGCCTACACTCAGATCCACCCTTGGATCCTACAACTCAGATCACAAAAGATCCTACAGCTCAGATCTTCAAAAAGATCCTACAGAAATTGAAAATGAATTGTAACATCACCAAACTCTAGTTCTTCAATATAAAGAACCTTTTTATCCTATCTGAATGATCAGACAGAATACTTCAACAGATCAGCAACAGCAAAATCGTCTTCTTGAATCGCACAGGCTGTGATAAATGTTGTTCTTTAGGAAGATGAGTTCTTCCTCCTTGGCCTTCTTTCTTCAGAAAAATGTCAGCAACAGATTGCTGGAATGATTTCCTCAAGTCAAAACGATTCTGAAGGAGGAGAAGATTTCTTCCGATTCTTCTTTCGAGAGCCTTTTATTTGCAGAACAAAAATTGTTCTTCTCGTCAATGGAAACTTTTCTTTTGTATGCTTGATTGCAACGGCAATATCTATAGAATAGGAAGTGAATGCCTGCTGCAGATCTTGATGAATTTCCTGGATTTTCTTCCTTGGATGCTTCCTCAAATTACGCCTTGAAAGATAGAGAAGATGATAGCAAGAACTGTATCTGAATTACAGATCATTCCTTCTATTTATAACCCACAATCCGTGCCATCTGAGACGCTCCTCCATGTCAGCATGACGTCAGATCCTCAACGGTCTTCAGTGACTTTAGTATTTGACAAGGCGTCGAGACATGGTCATCGTCTCGACGTAGCTTAGCTTGCTGTAGATATACTGTAGCACAATCCTTTACTTAGAGCATTTCAGGAAGAGGGCGTTGATCAGTGTGTAACTCAGTCAATGCTTCTTATTCCACGGCGTCGAGTGATGTTCCTTGGTTCGACTCTTTCTTATTCCACGGCGTCGAGTGATGTTCCTAGGTTCGACGCTTTCTTGACTTAATCTCAAATCTTCAGTCAGTGACCTTGCCGTTGAGACAGCAAACATAGGTCGACGCTTTTGGGTCACAGGCGTCGAGCGATGTGTAGTGGCTCGACGCTTGTGGACTTGGATGAACTCATTTAGCTTGACATGATCTCTTGTACAATGATTCTAGATAATATATCAAATACATTGTGAGGTATATCTTTGATTTAGGAATGGACTTCTCCAAATCTAGGACATTGTGGGCAATGATCCCAACAGATGGTTCCGCTGACCGGGCTCTCGCTAGCCGGCAGGGCAGGTTGACCTCCCACGGAGGGTAAGTGATTTTTCCCCTCGGATGGTTCCACTGACTGGGCTCTCGCTAGACGGCAGGGCAGGTTGACCTCCCAGGGAGGGTAAGTGATTTTTCCCCTCAGATGGTTCCGCTGACCGGGCTCTCGATAGCCGGCAGGGCAGGTTGACTTCCCAGGGAGGGTAAGTGATTTTTCCCCCGAGGTGGCTACGCTAGCCGGGCTCTCGCTAGCCGGCAAGGTGGGGAGGCCTCTCGGGGAGGCTAAGTGTTTTCCCTTGAGGTGGCTCCGCTAGCCGGGCTCTCGCTAGCCGGCGAGGTGGGTAGGCCTCCCAGGGAGGCTAAGTGTTTTTCCCCCGAGGTGGCTCCGCTAGCCGGGCTCTCGCTAGCCGGCAGGGCAGGTAGGCCTCCCGTGGAGGCTAAGTGTTTTTCCCCTTAGGTGGCTCCGCTAGTCGGGATCTCGCTAGCCGGCGAGGTGGGGAGGCCTCTCGGGGAGGCTAAGTGTTTTCCCCCGAGGTGGCTCCGCTAGCCGGGATCTCGCTAGCCGGCGATGTGGCGAGGCCTCTCGGGGAGGCTAAGTGTTTTTCCCCCGAGGTAGCTCCGTTGTCCGGGCTCTCAGCACCACTCGCCAAATATGCGGGGTTGGACTTTTCTTTCTGAGCGTGTGCCCCGTTCGAAAAGAGCGGGGATTGTGTACAACCCTGTATTCACCGAGTGGGTCCCCGGGGCCTAATGTGTCTTTCGGCCCAGAAGTTTTTTGCGCTGCCCCAGGCAAGAAGAAGGGGGCGAGCGGTGGAGGCAGAGGCTTCCCGCCTGCCCAGCCCGTAGGGGGCGAGCGGTGGAGGCAGGAGGCCTCCCGCTCGCCCAGCAAGCAAGGGGGGCGAGACCGGAGGCATGCGGCCTCCTGGGCTCTCCCCTGCCCCAACAAGGTGGGCGAGTCGGAGGCGTACGGCCTCCTGGGTTCGGCCCCGCCCCGGCCAAGGGGGCGAGCTGGAGGCATGCAGCCTCCTGGGCTCGCCCCCGCCCCAGCTGGGGGCTAGAGGAGGATCCGTAGGCCCTTCTCGCCCCGCCCCAGTAGGGGGGCAGAGGAATATCCAGCAGAGGGGCGAGAGGAAGAGCCCGCAGGCCCCTCTCTCCCCCACCCAGCTAGGGGGGCGAGAGGAAGAGCCTGCATGCCCCTCTCGTCGTCGACCAGCTAGGGGGCGAGAGGAGGAGCCGTAGGCCCCTCTCGTCCCGCCCCAGCAGGGGGGCGAGAGGAGGAGCCCACAGGCCGCTCTCGCCCTCGCCCAGATAGGGGGCGAGAAGAGGAGCCCCACGCCCCTCTCGTCCCGCCCCAGTAGGGGGGGTAAGAGGAGGAGCCCGCAGGCTCCTCTCGCCCCCGCCCAGCAGGGGGGCGAGCCGGAGGTGGCCGACCTCCCCGGCTCTCCCCGCCCCAACCTTGTGGGGGGAGAGGGGTGGAGGTGGGCGACCTCCCGCTCGCCCAACCCCTTGTGAGGGGCGAGGGGTGGAGGTGGGCGACCTCCCCCTCGCCCAGTCCCGAGGATAGTGGGGCGGTCTGCGTTTAGCGCCTCATAATGGCGAGATTTGGATATTGACAGGCCAAACGTGAGGGCATTTTCGTAATCTCGTAGGCCAGATTGTGGTTATTAGCAGACCAAGTCCAGAAAACTATAAATAGGACCAATGGGGCACCATTTGAGGGATCTCTCTTTTGGCCTCTCTCTCCCAAGTCTCTTTAGTGGGTGAAGAGAGCCTCCAAAGATGCCCAAGCCCGGCATTGGCTTGGGAGGGGAAGCGCTCTAAGATCTTTCGGGTGTGAGGTGGGACCTCCTCGCTAAACCCTTAGTCTTGTTCCTAGTTCCTTAGCCTCTTAGTCTAGAGCTCTCTCTTGGGAGAAGTAAGTGCGAGGATACCCCCAACTTGTTGAGGGCCCGAATTCCACAGAGACTAAGTCTTGTTCATAAGTCTTGGTTTCAACAAACACCATTTCTATAAGGGTGTTGTAACTTATGCAGGTGATTGCACATAGTGTAGATGTGCATATAGTCATACACCTGCATAAAGTCGATCATGCACCTGCATACAAGACATATGCATGTGTTACATATAAATTACAAGACATATGCAGGTGTTGTTATAGAAAGGGTGATGTGCATAAAGTCATGCACCTGCATACAAGACACACACACGCACATGCATATGACTGCACTTGCTAGGGTGTTGCATATAAAATACAACATTAGTTCTAGAATTACAACAAGGGATCAAAGTTACAGCATTGGCTCAACAAGGGATCAAAGCTGAACTTACAGTATTAACCACCGACTAGCATGGACTGAATGAACTGTGAAGCAAAAGAAGATGCACAAGGACTCATTCAACTATATGGCATGATACTGGAAAGAAGGCAAAGGAGTCTCCAGATAGATGAAAACATAGGGGCAGCAACTTAACAAGTGGAGAAGTTATCCCGAAAAAGCATACATTCATGAAATCGAACAGGGAAATCGCAACAAGAAAAAACCGAACAGGGATAAACAGTAGATCTGATGGGGGGAGAAAATTAACATATTTTGAATCCACGATCCTTACCTCTGCTCAGGTCCGACTGGGGAAGAAGATGAACAGGGGGAAGCTTGCGGGATCTGCGTGTGGACCTCAGAAGACGAGCTCGGGAGATGAGAGGCCTCATACGATCTGGATCTGCCACCGAAGAAGATGACGTCGGGGAAGAGGATGAGGCCGAATGAAGATCACTCGTCGTGGATCTGCTCTAGGAAGAAGATGACACCTAAACACGATCGACTGGACGGATAATCGCCGGTTTGGGGACGCGCAAAATAACACATCGCGGTTTTCGCTCGCGGCTCGAAAAAACAGCGGAAAAACAAACGCTAATTTACCTGGCGTTGCATTTACGAAAAACGCGCTGGCGTGCAAACGCTCTCCCAAATGAAGCCTTAATATCATGAATTTGTATTAGATAATTGTTTTAAAAATAAAATTTTAAGTAATATATAATATTAAAAATATATATCATATAATTATTTTTTAACAAAAATTAATATTACAAATTAAAACATGAATACCAAAAATATGTTATTATATTAAAGTAGGATGAACAATATCGAAACAAATTGTAGCATAATTTGTTGACTGTTTCTTAATTTGTAATTAACACAAGAGCATAGCCATGAACATAAAAATCGGGCCTGACGGGCCGGCCCGAGACCGGCCCGGTTCAGGCCCGAACCGGGTCGTGCCCTTACCCGGGACCCTGAAAGGGCCCCGGTTTGGCCGCGCTACCCGGCCTGGTCCGGGCCGGGTAAAGCCCGAAAATCGGGCTAGCCCGAGACCGGGCCGGGCATAGCCCGATCCGGTCTCGGGCTAGGCCCGATTGAGCCTAACGGCTCTTATTAGAGCCGTTAGGCTCATCATGGCAGCATGGCTGCCATGTGGCAGCCATGCTGCCATGAAAGAGCAGCCAACGACTCTTATTAGAGCCGTTGGCTGCTCTTTATAATAATATAATATATTATTATATTTTTTTAATTTTTTTAATTAATTTTTTAATTAAAAAAAAACAAAAAAATCCTATAAATACCCCCCCTCCCCTCTCTCTTTTCTCACACCCCACCCCTCTCTCTTTTCTCACACCCCACCCCTCTCTCTCTCTCTCTCTCTTAGCTCTCTCAATGGCGTCGTCCTCCACAACTCCAGCGTCGTCTTCTCAAAGTTCGGCTTCGGTGGTGGAGCACAACCGTAGAGCGAGTATTTGTGAGCATTTCGAGATGGTACAAGTCGGGACTGAAAGAAAAGCGCACTACAAGATGTGCTCGAAGTTGCTATCCATCAGCGGCAACTCGACGCTCGTTAGACACCAGAAGTCTTGCGAGTCGAAACAAGCTCCTCCCGAGTCAAGTCAAGCCCAAATTTCTGGAGCCGGACAGATTTGGATGTACGATCAAATGCGACAGCGAGAGCTGCAGGCGAAGTTCGTCATCAAACGTGGGCTGCCATTCAGCGTCTTCGACAATGACGACGGCACAGAGTACATACATGGGGGGCTTCAGCCCAAATACCAAAAGGTTAGTAGAATTACTTTAAGACGCGACATGATTAGGTTATATTTAGAAGCAAAACAAGAATTAATTACGTATTTTGAAAATTTCGAAGGACGTGTGAGTCTAACGAGCGACGTTTGGACGAGTAATTTAAATTTAGGATTAGCTTATCTTTGCATCACTTGTCATTAGATTGATCCCATTTCGTGGGAGCAAAATAAACGCGTAATATGTTTTACAGGTTTTGAATTCCCGCACACGGCTATAGCTTTATATAAGGTTATAATGAAATATGCGCGGGAATTTAAAATTAACGATAAAATACTTAATTTTTCTCTTGATAACGCCTCCAATAATGGCGCCGCAATTGAATTGTTAAAACGAGATTTAAAACCATTTTTCAACGGCGCGTTTTTTCATACTAGATGTGTTTGTCACGTCCTAAATTTAGTGGTACAGGATAGTTTAAAGGCAATGTCACAATATATTAATAAAATTCGCGACATGTTAAAAGCAATTTATTGTACTAAACAACGAGCTCAAGATTTTAGAAAATTTTGTAAAGCACAAAATCGGAAATATTTGAAACCACAATTAGATATGTCTATTAGATGGAACTCAACCTATAAAATGTTAAAAAGAGTCGTTCTACAAAAGGATCTTCTAATGGAATATTATAGTTTGCTTAATATTGAACACGGTTTATGTGAAACTAATTAGAATATTATAGAATATTATATAGATTTACTAAAGTGTTTTTATAGGGCCACCGTTTCTTTATCTGGAGTGTATTATCCAACGAGCGCATTAGTAATTGAACATTTCGTACATATCACAGAAAGATTTAGTTATTATAGAAAACACCAAGGTTGTGCTCCTTTAATTAAAATAATGGAAGAAAATTTTTTAAAATATTATAGAGAAATACCGCCTATGTTTTCGTGCGCCGCCGCTTTAAATCCGCTACTTAACGTAGAAGGCGTAGAAATTTTGATCGACGAAATCAATACTAATGTAACCTTAAATATAAATTATGATGAGGATGACCCCGTTAATAGTACAAGTTTTACTACTTTTTTTACGCAAAGTTATAATTATTACAATAACTTATATGGGTCACGACCCCGCGAAGAAATAACGCAACCCAAAACGAAGGATAGTCTTAAAAATAAAATTTTAGATTTAGCTTCTAGGAAAAAAGCGCGCACATCTGGTAGTTTACATGAATTAGGATTATACATAAAAACTCAATTTAGCGATTTTATGAGTTCGGACGAGATCGAAAACTTCGATCTCTTAAATTGGTGGAAAGGTAAAGCTAATACATATCCTGTTTTGGCCTGTATGGCCCGTGATTTATTAACTGTCCAAGCTAGTACAGTAGCTTCGGAGTCCGCTTTTTCTCTTAGTGGCAGGGTTTTGAACGAGCGGAGGAGCCGGCTTAACGAAGATTCGCTGGAGATTTGCATATGCTACAAGGACTACTTGGACAGTTTAAAGAGGAAGCAACACATAACAGCATTGGAGGATAGCTCGGAGGAGATAGAAGACGAAATGGACGCGTTGAACTTGAATTTACAAGATGATTAAATCGAGCACTCTAAAATCTAAATGTAAATTTTTTTATATATGTTATTTTTTTAATTAAATTTTATAAGAATCATAGCTTTCATAGGTTTGTATTTTGTACAATTGTACGACTTAAATTTTGTAATTTTTTTTAATTAAATTTTATAAGAATCATAGCTTTCATAGGTCTTGCCCGGCCCGGCCTGAAGGGTCGGAGCAGGCAGCACATAAGTGTTGCCTGCCCGGCCCGGGCCGGCCCGATTCCAGGGGAGGACCGGGCCGGCCCGGCCCGCTACAGGAAAAAGCCTGATCGGGCTCGGTCCAGGCCGGCCCGATCGGGCTTTATGTTCACGGTATCTTCATCTTCATAAATATCCAATTACCCACCCAAAAAAGTACAAAAAAATTAACAAAAAAATCATCATATAATAAAACTATACATATATTATATATATTTATATATATATACATATATATATATACATATATATATACATATATATATACACATATATATATACATACGAGCAGTCGTGCACGGGGGACCCTGTGTGTGGGGCGACATTGGTCGGGGCGACAACATTGATCGTGGGCCACAACATTGGTCATCAGGACGACATTGGTCGTGGGGGCGACATTGGTCGAGGGGGGCATTGGTGATGGGGGGAGATATTGGTCGGGGCGACGACATTGGTTGAGGGCGGCGACATTGGTCGGGTGGCAACATGGATCGTGGGCGGCAACATGGGTCGTGGGCGGCGACATGGGTCGTGAGCGGCGACATGGGTCGTCGGCGCCGACATGGGTCGTGGGCGGCGGCATTGGTCGTTAGGGGGGCGACATTGGTCGTCCGGGCGGCTACAATGGTCGTGGGCTGCGACATTGGTCGGGGCTGCGACATTGGTCGTGGATGACTCACCTGGGTTTTGTTGTCATTTCCATAAGATTTCAAGCTTTTGCTCTCCAAATGCCAAAATTTTATTATGATCGATTTTAGAAATCTTAAAAAAAATGTAATCATAAATTAGTCACCATAGCACTTGAAGGTCCAAATGCAACAAATAAGAAAACGGATTCTTAAACAATTTGGAAAGACAAAATTTGAAAAGGGAAACCAAGCACTAATCATATATGAAGATAGAATCAAATATCACAATATAAAAGTGCACCGCTATGACTATATAAAGATGACATCAATTATCACAATTTAATTCTTTGCTAATCTAAATATAGTGACTGAAACAAATAATACAGACAATTACCAAGATCAAATATTAGAGGATACATGTCAATCTTAATATCAAGCATAATAGAAAGAAAATAGTTAGAGTGTTGTAACATCCCCCAAACTGCTAGGCCCCTAGGAGAATTTTTGTCATGACAAGTCATGACAAAAATAGGATAAGTGACATAGGGCACTAGAATGACAGTTGAAAGGAGTAGAAAACATATGGTGTGCACTTAGCCACCATGGGCCACCCTAATGTAAAGTGAACTAAAAAGAGGCTAAAACATCTTATGCATCACACATAGCCATGGAGGTTCCCCTAGGATGGTCCAAGTATACAAAATGGGCCAAAGAGGCCCCATGAACTCAATAAGATAGGAAGGAATACACTTTGGGTGCATTTAACAAATCTTGATGGCCTAGCTTAGGGATAGCCAACAGACTCAAATAAGCCAACCTAACCTCACCATCCTCTATGACCATCCAAGGAGGTGAGTAGGCCACTAGGGACCCTTGAGGTCAACCAAATTGGTCAAATTGACCAAAAGTCAACCTTAAGCCACCTAGGTCAAACCTCCATAAATAAGGGCAATTGAACTCCAAATGATCAAATTGGACCCACCATCATGTGGCAACCTCCCTAGGGGACCTAATGGACCCAAAAGCCACATCATAGGACCACCAATTTGGGGAAATTGGGCTAATTACTAAAAAACCCCCAAATTGACTTATTAGTGCTAAAAATCTAAATTGAACTTCAATTGACCCATTGTGATCAAATTGATCACACCTAACACACTTGGGCCACTTATGGAGTCTAATGGCCCCACAGTGGACCCTTGGTATAAGCCAATTTTGGGGAAAATGGGCAAATTACCAATTGGCCCAAATTACCAATTATACCCTTCATGTTTCAATTAGCCCCAAATTGGCCAAATTAACCTAGCACAAACCTACCTAAGCACTAAGGGGAGTAAATGAGACATAAAAAACCAAAGTACACATTCAATTTTGGAGAATTGGGGCAAAATCACCAAAATACCCAAATTGCCCCTATAGGCAAATAAGTGCAATCAAGCCCCATATGACCCCACCATGGCTCAACTCCTCTTGGTATGGGTCCATAGGGACCAAGATAAGAATGTGGGCCAGTCACATTAAGTAGTGTGAGGTTGGATCAAGCCCCAAACCCAAAACCCCCAATTTAGCCTATTGGGTCAAGTGAGCCTCAAACCCAAGTTAAGTGGGCTTAACCCAACCCCATGGCCCAAGAAGGCAGCCCACATAATAACCAGCCCCCAGCCATCTGAAAATTCGAAATTGGGGTGGAAATTACACATGTAGCTAGGCTTTAATGTGGGAAAAAGAACAAGGGGAGGCAAAAGAAGAGAGATTAGGGGATGGGTGCCAAATGGCACCCCCTCTTCATTCCCCAAGCATCCTCAGAGCTTGGGGAATGAACTCCCTTCAGTTTCGGGCAGTGGGGAGAGGGTCCTGATAGGCTGGGAGGGGAGGCAAGGAGGCTGGCCGAGAGCCACATAATAGCAGCTAGCCATATACCCCCCTCCCTCTCATTTCTTCCTCTCACCAGCTTCAGCATCCCTCAAGCAGCCGAGCCCTCCCTTCCAGTGAAGCTTTCGACCTCAGCATCACCAAACCACCATGGATGCCGGAAATGCCAACCAAGTCTTCCTCCGCCACAATGCCCGCCGCCAAGCTCGCCCACAGGCAAGTTCCTTCCCCTCTCCTCCCGTGATAGTCTTCCTCTTCTTCCTTTTTCAAAATCGTCTAGAAATGGTGATTCACCATTTAGGTTTTTCCTTGCTCCTAACCGTAAAAACAAAAGGTGGTGCAGGCCACCTCCAGCCGCGTTATCACCGCCAAACGATAGCCCTAGGTCCGGTGAAGGTGAGGGCTTGGCAGTTTTGCCGGGGATGGTCGGAGCTCGCCGGAATCGAGCCCGCAAAATGGCCCAGGCGCGAGAAATCTGGACTGTAGGCTCATCGAGGAAGATGACTCCAGCGCTGTTGGATTAGGTCTTGATCGCTAGTCGCAGACCCGTGTGATTATTTTTATATAAGTTTTATTTAATGTGTCACACTTATGTTACAGATTTTGTAAGCTTATTTTGAGGCCTTTAGAAGCCATATTTCGAAAAATCCCCAGAGATAGGAATTGTAGATCTGGACGTCTACTTTCCTCTGAAAGTGATTTCACGTCATTTGGTCAAGTCTAGCTCCTTCTATGCCATTTTTGGTGTGACATGTATATATTTGTATTTTGTTAAGATAAACAATTTGTACAGAACTTGCATGTTGACTTCACCTAGGTTATGCTCATTTCGGGAGGTAGTGATCAACATGAATATTGTAGATCTTGAGGTTACTTTTCAAATGCCACTGATTTCATGTCATTTGGTCAAGTGTAGCTCCTTCTAGACCATTTGTGGTGTGACATGTATATAATTGTATTTTGTTAAGATAAACAATTTGTACAGAACTTGCATGTTGACTTCACCTAGGTTAGGCTCATTTCTGGAGGTAGTGATCAACATGCATATTGTAGATCTTGAGGTTACCTTTAAAATTCCACTGATTTTATGTCATTTGGTCAAGTATAGCTCCTTCTATGCCATTTTTGGTGTGACATGTATATATTTGTATTTTGTTAAGATAAACAATTTGTACAGAACTTGTATGTTGACTTCACCTAGGTTAGGCTCATTTCTGGAGGTAGTGATCAACATGAATATTGTAGATCTTGAGGTTATCTTTGAAATTCCACTGATTTCATGTCATTTGGTAAAGTGTAGCTCCTTCTATGCCATTTTTGGTGTGACATGTATATATTTGTATTTTGTTAAGATAAATAATTTGTGCAGAACTTGCATGTTGACTTCAACTAGGTTAGGCTCATTTCTGGAGGTAGTGGTCAACATGAATATTGTAGATCTTGAGGTTACCTTTAAAATGCCACTGATTTCATGTCATTTGGTCAAGTGTAGCTCCTTCTATGCCATTTTTGGTGTGACATGTATATATTTGTATTTTGTTAAGATAAACAATTTGTACAGAACTTGCATGTTGACTTCACCTAGGTTAGACTCATTTCTGGAGGAAGTGATCAACATGAATATTGTAGATCTTGAGGTTACCTTTAAAATACCACTAATTTCATGTCATTTGATCAAGTGTAGATCCTTCTATGTCATTATTGGTGTGACATGTATATATTTGTATTTTGTTAAGATAAACAATTTGTACAGAACTTGCATGTTGACTTCACCTAGGTTAGCCTCATTTCTGGAGGTAGTGATCAACATGAATATTGTATATCTTGAGGTTACCTTTAAAATGCCACTAATTTCATGTCATTTGGTCAAGTGTAGCTCCTTCTATGCCATTTTTGGTGTGACATGTATATATTTGTATTTTGTTAAGATAAACAATTTGTACAGAACTTGCATGTTGACTTCACCTAGGTTAGGCTCATTTCTGGAGGTAGTGATCAACATGCATATTGTAGATCTTTAGGTTACCTTTAAAATTCCACTGATTTCATGTCATTTGGTCAAGTGTAGCTCCTTCTATGCCATTTTTGGTGTGACATGTATATATTTGTATTTTGTTAAGATAAACAATTTGTACAGAACTTGCATGTTGACTTCACCTAGGTTAGGCTCATTTCTGGAGGTAGTGATCAACATGAATATTGTAGATCTTGAGGTTACCTTTAAAATTCCACTGATTTCATGTCATTTGGTCAAGTGTAGCTCCTTCTATGCCATTTTTGGTGTGACATGGATATATTTGTATTTTGTTAAGATAAATAATTTGTACAGAACTTGCATGTTGACTTCACCTAGGTTAGGCTCATTTCTGGAGGTAGTGATCAACATGAATATTGTAGATCTTGAGGTTACCTTTAAAATGCCACTGATTTCATCTCATTTGGTCAAGTGTAGCTCCTTCTATGTCATTTTTGGTGTGACATGTATATATTTGTATTTTGTTAAGATAAACAATTTGTACAGAACTTGCATGTTGACTTCACCTAGGTTAGACTCATTTTTGGAGGAAGTGATCAACATGAATATTGTAGATCTTGAGGTTACCTTTAAAATGCCACTGATTTCATGTCATTTGATCAAGTGTAGCTCCTTCTATGCCATTATTGGTGTGACATGTATATATTTGTATTTTGTTAAGATAAACAATTTGTACAGAACTTGCATGTTGACTTCACCTAGGTTAGCCTCATTTCTGGAGGTAGTGATCAACATGAATATTGTATATCTTGAGGTTACCTTTAAAATGCCACTAATTTCATGTCATTTGGTCAAGTGTAGCTCCTTCTATGTCATTTTTGGTGTGACATGTATATATTTGTATTTTGTTAAGATAAACAATTTGTACAGAACTTGCATGTTGACTTCACCTAGGTTAGGCTCATTTCTGGAGGTAGTGATCAACATGAATATTGTAGATCTTGAGGTTACCTTTAAAATGCCACTGATTTCATGTCATTTGGTCAAGTGTAGCTCCTTCTATGCCATTTTTGGTGTGACATGTATATATTTGTATTTTGTTAAGATAAACAATTTGTACAGAACTTGCATGTTGACTTCACCTAGGTTAGGCTCATTTCTGGAGGTAGTGATCAACATGAATATTGTAGACCTTGAGTTTACCTTTAAAATGCTACTAATTTCATGTCATTTGGTCAAGTGTAGCTCCTTCTATGCCTTTTTTGGTGTGACATATATATATTTGTATTTTGTTAAGATAAACAATTTGTACAGAACTTGCATGTTGACTTCACCTAGGTTAGGCTCATTTCTGGAGGTAGTGATCAACATGAATATTGTATACCTTGAGGTTAACTTTAAAATGCCACTGATTTCATGTCATTTGGTCAAGTGTAGCTCCATCTATGCCATTTTTGGTGTGACATGTATATATTTGTATTTTGTTAAGATAAACAATTTGTACAGAACTTGAATGTTGACTTCACCAATGATAGGCTCATTTCTGGAGGTAGTGATCAACATGAATATTGTAGATCTTGAGGTTACCTTTAAAATGTCACTGACTTCATGTCATTTGGTCAAGTGTAGCTCCTTTTAGGCCACTTTTAGTGAGACATGTATAAAAGTGTATTTGTTGTGTTTAGTGATTTTGGACCATGCAAATGCTTTGAAAATTTATCCATGCCTTAGACATGATATCAACCACCTCTAGTTAAGAATTCAACTCATGTGCATGAGTGGATTTCTCTGAACTTCAAGTTGAAGTTTTGGACTTAAGGGTGTAGGAAAAATTGGGGTGCATTTAGCAAGAATGTATTAAATGAATATTATGGACAAATACTCCTTGGAAAATTATGAAACTTAGGCACTGATGTATTTAGGTCAATATCATACTTCTGTGATTTTATCAGAATTTATCGTGACCTGTAGATGGTGGTTGTAGTGTAAACCCTTATTGGCACCCCACACTTATTAAATAGAAATCTTGGGCAAATAATCCCTGGGAAAAATATGAAACTTAGGGTTTGAGGTTTTTAGATCAATATTATGCTATTGTGAGTTTATCAGAATTTATAGAGATATGTAGTTGATACTTGATGTGTAAATCACTATTTGTACCACATTCATTTAAAATAGAAATCATGAGTAAATATTTCATGGAAAAATGTGAAACTTGGAATGTGAGGTTTTTATACCATTACTATGTTATAGTAAATTTGTCAGAATTTATAGAGATCTCTAGTTGATACTTGATGTATAAAACCCTATTTGCACACCATACATTTCAAATAGAAACCAGGATAGATATTCCCTGGAAAATAATGAAATTTGGGATTTTGAGGTTTTTAGATCGTTACTCGTTGTAAACCTATGATAAGAAATTGGAACTCACTAGGACATGATAGGTCCAAGGTTGCATCTTAAGAGTCAAGCCTAGTTCAATCCCACCTTGGTCTGCGAATAGTAGAAACTAAAAACATGGATTTGGACCCCTCCCCTATGGTCACAACCCCTAGAGTTATTAACTCTAAGAGATTTGCATATGCCTAGTTAGGTTGGAGGATTAAACACCAAAGGCAGTCAATGGAAGTAAAGATGGGGGTGCGTTTAGTAAAACTAACAATTCAGGAATCTGACAAGGACTTATTAGGGGAGGTGAAGGATGACTTAGCAAGAAGTGAAAATTGTGATTGAGAGATAACACAAGGAAATAGTCAGTCACTAGGAATGACATGGTTCGGTGTTCAATGGAACACCGACACACGTCTGCCCGAGTCAAATGGTAATCCACCCTAGGATTTTAGAGCAATTGGAGAGCAAATGGGCATACAAGAGTGGGTAGCAACTAAATAAAATAAATATCCTGGAAAGAGAAATTTGGGCTTCAGTCACCATCATATTCTCTAGTACCATTGCGAGCCCTTCACCGGGTAATCCACGGGAAGTCTAGGATTCACCCCAAGCTTCTAAGATCAACTGATATTAGACAAGAGTAGTAAGTAGGAGAACTTTAACATAATCTCCCTCCCAAATTTGGGAAGGAATGAAATAAGGACTGAGATGGTCCTGCGAGCAGTAGGCTCGGGTTATGAGGAAGGACTGGGATAGTCCTGCGAGCGGTAAGCTCAGGTTATAAGGGAGGACTGGGATAGTCTAGCGAGCGGTAGGCTCGTAGTTCGAAGTTAGACTGGTGAAGTCTAGCGAGCGACAGGTTCGTAGTTAAACAAAGACTGGTGTAGTCTAGCGAGCGGTAGGCTCATAGTTCGAATGTTAGACTGATGAAGTCTAGCGAGCGACAGGCTCGTAGTTAAACAAAGGGTGGTGTAGTTTAACGAGCGGTGGCTCATAGTTTGAATATGAGACTGGGATAGTCTAGCGAGCGGTAGGCTCGTAGTTCGAATGTTAGACTGGTGAAGTCTAGCGAGCGACATGCTCATAGTTAAACAAAGACTGGTGTAGTCTAGCGCGCGGTAGGCTCGTAGTTCGAATGTTAGACTGATGAAGTCTAGTGAGCGACAGTCTCGTAGTTAAACAAAGGCTGGTGTAGTCTAACGAGCGGTAGGCTCGTAGTTTGAATATGAGACTGGTGTAGTCTAGCGAGCGGTAGGCTCGGGTATTATATTCGAAGGACCGGTTTAGTCCTGCGGGCGATTGGCTCGATTTCTATATCCTTGGTTAGAATTATGAGTTGGAGGCTCGGTGATAGAGATGATAATTATGCATGCGCATAGAATGTGGTGGGTCTTCAGTTATGTCTTAGTCGTCACACCGACAGCAGTTCGTTGACTAGGCAGTGCTAGTGGTTTTATAAGGGGCCGGGTTGTTTTACCGCGCGTCCGATGGGACGGTTTCCCTAAACCCTACCTGACCAAATAAAGGTCTGGTTTCTTCGGATCCAGCAAGAGTACGCAGGAGCTCGTGAGTACCAGGTACCAGTATCACAGCGTACGTTTGGGCCTAGGTCTGGTAGTGTGACTTACCCACCTAGGTGAGGAGAAGCCCGCTCCTCTGCCACCGTATGACCATGACGGGAGGTGCCCTAGAGGTTAGCTACCTCCGAAAAGTGGGAACTAAAGGTTTGTACGTACAGAGTCGCGTGCGTGAGTTGCATATTACATTATGTATAGAGTCGCGTGCGTGAGTTACATATTACATTACGTACAGAGTCGCGTGCGTGAGTTGCATATTACATTACGTACATTGCATAACCATGACATAACATTCTTGCATACATCAGAGACCTCAGCGTATAAATCAGCGCATGCTCCTTTATACGACGAGTTTACCTTAGTGCCAGATCCCTTAACTTATGCTAGTGAGTGTGCACATAAGTTAAGCTTGTAACATCCCGACTTTGAAAAGGGGTCTATACGGTTTAGTAGAACCCTTGGAGGAACTTAGGTCGGGTCATCGGAACACCACGACCCGACCTTCACCAAATAATGGTGGTCATTTAGAGAAATAACGGTTTTAAGTAGCATTGTGCTTCGCCACAACACCGAAGTAGTTAATGAGCATACGTGCTCCGAATCGACTTCTGTCAGTTGCGTTAGACTCGTATGGTCGATACGAGTGCAACGGAATTCATTTCGTTCCAATCCGAGGTCATTTGGTGAAATTGATTATTTTGACTACCACAGCGCGTCACGACGACGCAGTTTTAGAAGTTGGAACATACGTACTCTGAATCAACTTCCGTCAGTTGTGTTAGACTCATATAGTCGATACGAGTGCAACGGAATTCGTTTCGTTGCAATCCGAGGTTGTTTGAAGAAAACCACTATTTCGAGTAACGTCGAGCGCCACAACAACGCCATTTTAAAATATTGGGCGAACGAACTCGGAATTAACTTTGGATGCTTTCATTAGCTTTGTATGGCGGACACAAACACAAAGACACACTCCGCACACTTTTCCCGCGCTTATTGCAGAGTTATGAATATATATGTATGTAAATAATTATATACCTATATAAATGTGTATATATAGATTTATATAGATGAATATATATATATATATATATAAACCAGTCAGAGAATCAAAACCAGCGAAACCCTTAACTGGCGTAGGCAAAACCATGGGCGGAAAATCGGGGGGTGAAAACCTGGGGCGGGAGGAGGAACCTCACCGAAGGTACTTCGAACTCGTCGTTGAAGGCATCAGATTGGTCATCCATGGCTATAAAAGGGGCTGTCGATTGCTTGAAAGAGGACCCTCTTCTCCCGGGTAGAAGTGCAGGTACTACCTCTCACCATGAACTTCATCTCTCCCATAGATTTCTGCAGGGGTTAAGCTCCAGCTTCCTGATTCCTCTTCTTCTTCGGCACCCCCTCCCCTCCTCTTCCAAATTTTTTGATAACTCTGCCCAGTCCATTAGCTCGATTGCTAATGAGTCTTAAGTCGGCAAGTGATCTTGGGATGCAGGACAATTGTAAAACGATCATGGATAACTTGTCCTAAAATTTATAATGAGAAATCCACAGTTTGCTCACTAAATTTAACAAATAAAAATGAATAAAAATAATCATGGAGAAATTAGGGGGGGGGGGCAAACTGGCATATGACTCGCCTCTTCGTCTTGGCCTTCTTCATCGAGCTCTCGCTCTGGACAAGGTAATCATTGGCAAAGCGGTAGCATCTTCTCTCCCTCTCCCTCTCTTTCTCTTTTACCCTCTTGCTTCAGTCGCGGCCTCTTTATTAGTGAGTTCTTTTCTCCAGCCAACTTATAGTTTGAACTATAGGGATTTTGGGTTGGTAGCTTTAATTACTTGTTTCTCTCTGTCCTCAATTTTATTTATACATTCAGTTGGTAGTGCTATTATAGATATAATCTTACAATTCCTGAAGATTTTTTTGTTGGGATGAGACTAAATGGGTTGGAGTTCCCTCCTCTTTGCAATAGCTAAACTCCATTGCTAAATTATTACGTTCTCTTAACTCATGATTGTTGTAAGAATTATGGAGCTTAGCAACATCATGGAACCTATAGAGAGTTCGCTCATGATTCAAAAATTTATTGATTTTATTTTGCATAACTTGATATAAACATCTTCTGAGGATATGATCAGGTTATACTCTCTTTCGGGTTGACTGAAATTGTGTTCTGAGATTTTAACTCACTCAGTTCTTGCATATGCTAGTGAGAATGATTACCTTAGCATCATGTTCCATGATTCATATTTTGCTATCTCTCAATCTCTCTCTTTCTCTGTCCATGCAAGTTCTTGTATATTTATATATATATATATATATAATTTAGGTGGCTCAAGAGAGGGCCTATCTTGGGGATTACAGGAGAATGTTGAGGTGATTCGTAAATATATAAATTTTAGTATTGGGAGATGAGAGCTCCATTTCAGTCTCTCTGTTTTCTGCCTTTACTTGGAGAACAACTGAGCCTTGGGTTCCTATCTTGGTTCTTTTCCCTCTGTCACAGGCAACCCAGAAGCTCCTCTTCCTCTCCTGATCTCTGTAAATAGGTGGGAAGTACAAAAGCTGGATTGAATAATGGTAGGCCGGATTCAGTCAATAACGATTTACACTCTCTTCTTTCTTCCTTCCATTGTCGAATTTACGTGTTGGATAAGATCGAGTTAGTTGGTTTATTGTGACAAAATTGGTGGGGGATTTCTTCTTATACGTTTGGGGAGGACCATGGACCTCCTAGAGCTGTCCAGATTAACGATCTGTGGAGGCAAGCAGTGTATAGCAATTTTTTTCTCTTCCTTCCTCGTTCCTGCTCCGCTCCATGAAGACTTGGTGATACTTGAATAATCAGATATTCAGCGGGTGGTCAAGTTTGGTTCTGTATGATTATTTAAGCATCGCTTGTGTCTAAATTATTTTCGTGCCCCTTTTTGTTTTGAATTAAATTGGTGCCAGTAAGGTTTGGACCTTCATTGGAGAATGCATCATGGGTTATGATGCTCTTTATCCTTAGCTTCAAGCGAAAACTGGATTTACCCTTCAGTGAGAGACTTGTTGTGAATTGTCCATAAACATACATATCTAGAGTTTGTCCCTATTCATAAATAAGCTGGCAGATGAGGTGTTTTTAGGTTGTGCTGATAGTCAGAATAAAATATGTGGCCACATTGAAGAAAGTATGCGCTGCCGGGGAAATATGTGCCTTAAAGAAAATTTCAGCCTTAAGAAGGAGGGTACTTCTCTGTCCATCTCTCTCTCTCCTTCTCTCTCTCTACTCTCTTCATCTGCTCCATGAAGAGACATCTGAAGGTTGGATCTAAGATGCAAATTGATTTGGTAGGACATATGTTCATATTTAGCTTCTATTGGGTATTATGGTTTTGTGTCGCGAATTTGATAGCGAGACATTTATATAAAAGTTATAAATGTTGGGGATTGTCCTTTAACAGCTACGGCCGGTCCAAGGGTTTTAAATATAACTGTTCTTAGTTTTGCTCTCTCTTACTTTCATGTGTTTACGAGTTTCTGAACTGCGCGACATATGGTAAGAGGCTGTGAAGCTCGCCAAGCTGAGCCGGAGATTTTGGTAGCCGGCTCGCAACGGTTCAAGGGTTTTAAATATAACTGTTCTTAGTTTTGCTCTCTCTTACTTTCATGTGTTTATGAGTTTCTGAACTGCGCGACATATGGTAAGAGGCTGTGAAGCTCGCCAAGCTGAGCCGAGGATTTTGGTTGCCGGCTCGCAACGGTTCAAGGGTTTTAAATATAACTGTTCTTAGTTTTGCTCTCTCTTACTTTCATGTGTTTACGAGTTTCTGAACTGCGCGACATATGGTAAGAGGCTGTGAAGCTCGCCAAGCTGAGCCGAGGATTTTGGTTGCCGGCTCGCAACGGTTCAAGGGTTTTAAATATAACTGTTCTTAGTTTTGCTCTCTCTTACTTTCATGTGTTTACGAGTTTCTGAACTGCGCGACATATGGTAAGAGGCTGTGAAGCTCGCCAAGCTGAGCCGAGGATTTTGGTTGCCGGCTCGCAATGTTTCAAGGGTTTTAAATATAACTGTTCTTAGTTTTGCTCTCACTTACTTTCATGTGTTTACGAGTTTCTGAACTGTGCGACATTAGGTAAGAGGTTGTGAAGCTCGCCAAGCTGAGCCGAGGATTTTGGTTGCCGGCTCACAACGGTTCAGGTGCTTCAATAATGCATGCTAGCAAGGCAGAGCGCTCGAGTTCAATGCCTTTACTTATTATAGTTTTGTTGTTGTCTATAATTTAGAGTTGACGTGAAGAGGAGACATTCCTTCAGAGTCAACCCTAAATAGTGTCGAACTGGTCGCCGCTCTTGGAGCAGAGCAGACAGATCGATGTTTTGGGTTTTATTTCTGTATTGACTGTAATTTGGATTTGATATAATGTTGCCTTCGAAAAGTAATTCCTACGGGAATGAAATGTTGCCTTCAAGAAGTAATTCCTACGGGAATGAAATGTTGCCTTCGAGAAGTAATTCCTACGGGAATGAAATGTTGCCTTCGAGAAAGTAATTCCTACGGGAATGAAATGTTGCATTCGAGAAGTAATTCCTACGGGAATGAAATGTTGCCTTCGAGAAATATTCCTACGGGAAATATATTGTGCCTTCCGGAAATATTCCTACGAGAATATATGGTGCCTTGGGGAAATATTCCTACGGGAATATATGGTGCCTTCGGGAAATATTCCTACGGGAATATATGGTGCCTTTGGGAAATATTCCTACGGGAATATATGGTGCCTTCGGAAAATATTCCTACGGGAATATATTGTGCCTTCGAGAATTATTCCTCCGGGAATATAAAATGTGCCTTGGGAGAATGTCGGATGGCCTATGAGTTTTACTGTAAGGCAACCCGCACGACAGACGGTCTGGGAGGGCAACCCGTGCGAAACTAATAGAACTACGTGGGTCTGAGACCTTATGCAGGATGATACGGAGTACGTAGGCGGTGGTCGTGGGAAGACTGTCTCGGCCCAATAAAAGTCCAGATATCCCCTCCCTTATAAATGTTATATTAGGTCTGTTTGTTAGTAGGGGTTGGATTCTGTTCGTGGTTCTAATAACTTGTCTTTGGCACAGGTGACAGGTGCGGATGAGTGACAACATATGTGTGTGGATGAAGCCACAGAGCAGGCTACGTCAGGTATAAGTTTGTTAAGCCGCATCTCCTTTTTTTATACCCTATCCCAGGGTATATATATAATGGCAATAAATCCTTGATGGATAGGATTTAACGTGGCAGAGATATGTAGATTATTTAAAGGTCATGAACTTGTGGTTTCTGTGATAAAACTACGTCTTCCGCTAAGTGCTATAAAGTGCACTCTTTGATGACGTCTTCCGCTAAGTATTATAATATGCACTCTTTGATGATGTCTTCCGCTAGAATATTGTTTCCCTACTCTGTTGGTGTATAGTGACTTTCGCTTAACACCACCCCTAGGCGTGACAACGGAGTGTTCAAGGAAGGGGGTTGGAGAAGCTAGCACCTCCACCCTTCGGGATCGCTTCGGCGTCGTGCTAAAATAGTGGTGTGCGATAAGATCCCCCGGTCGGACTGCCGATTTGGGAGGGGGGGGGGGGTCTTACAAATGTATCAGAGCGTAACCGATCTTTCGACCAATATTGTTCACAGAAACAACTCTTTCTCCACCGATCATTATCGTGTGGTTCGGGACGAACCACTGCAACGGAAGCGGTGGTGGACCTTAAAGGTAAAAGTTGACAACAAACTTGGCATATATATGTGGATCACCACTTATATGCCTTTACCGCATCTGATCTCAACTGATGATTTACCTTGTCCCCATAAAACACTTTCATTAAACCCTGCAAATGACCACTTCAAATTTTGAACCTCGGGTTTAAGCCTCTTTATTTTATTGGGATTAAATACTCGTTTTCAAAATTCCATTCGAGGTAAACTAATCAAATGGAATTTTGTGTGCAATATAAGGATTTTATTTCTAATTTCAATCTCAGGTTTAAGCCTCTTTGTTTTATTGGGATTAAAATTCTCGTTTTCCAAAATTTCATTTGAGGTAAGCTAATCAAATGAAATTTTGTGGGTATATGGAGAATTGCTCTGACGATTGCAAATATGAAGTATGCTTTGACTTGATATAACGTTTGTCAATGTGACGATCTGCTTAAAATAAAGCTGTGCAAATCGTAGAAGAACTATGAGGTATGTTTCAATCTAACGCAACATCTATCAGTATGATATCTTTTATTACTTTTACTGTAAATTGCTTGCGGTGGAAAAATGGTGGGTCGGTCATGCCCATAGACCGTACGTACCGGTGTGGGAAGGTTGACGACTCTAGGCGACAGGGAGATGTGCACCCCGGGAGCTCGGTTGTATCTTATATGCCCCGCTGGGTCCCTCCGCTGGTTGGCCAAATTCAGTTCTTGCCGAACGTCTCCTACGACCGAGAGTACATGGGGTTGTACGTTAGGGCCTGGGTAGTGCGGTACATCCACGCCCATAAGTGGCAGGACCGGCCACTGTCACCGACGGCCACATCGGTGAGGCCCGCGGGGTTCGCTACTCTGCTGGAAGAAAAGCGGTCAAGATATGGCAACATCAGGTACAGCTAGTAAACTATGGTATGTGATTACTGTGGCGGGTCAGTCACGTCCGCAGACCGTTCTTACCGGTGCGGGAGTGTTGACGACTCATGGCAACAGGGAGATGTACACCGCGGGTCATCACCACTTCGAACCCGCTGTTTTGCCTCCACTGGTCGGCCTAAAGTTTGGAATCGTCGGATGTCGCTCACATCCAAGAGTACACGGAGTTGTACGTTGGGGCCTGGGTAGTGCGGTACGTCCACACCCAGAAATGGCAGGACCGGCCACTGTCACCGACGGCCACATTGGTGAGGCCCGCGGGGGTCGCTACCCTGCTGGAAGAAAATCGGTCAAACTGTGTCGATGTTGGGTGTTGTGACGAGTCGTGAGTACTCGTCTTGCATGGCTTGCATACGCATCATTTGCATCATAACATACATATTTACATGTACCATCAACATATAACCTTCGTATAGGAGTTGGTTATATGTTCATGGATTTACACTGCTTATTTGCAATTTTTACACGTACCATTAACATATAACCTTCGTATGGGAGTTGGTTATATATTTATGGATTTACATTGCTTACTTGCATTTCTTGTTATCTGTTCCATCAACATATAACCTTCGTATGGGAGTTGGTTATATGTTCATGGATTTACACTGCTTATTTGCAATTTTTACACGTACCATTAACATATAACCTTCGTATGGGAGTTGGTTATATATTTATGGATTTACATTGCTTACTTGCATTTCTTGTTATCTATTCCACTAACATATAACCTTCGTATGGGAGTTGGTTATATGTTAATGGGTTTTTACTGTGCCTCTAGGACACAACTCATAAATTTTGCGTTTCAGATATGCAAACCATGGAGGTATTCGACTATTCTAGAATTACTTACTCGATATAATTATCTAAGTTGGTGATTCCTTTAGCGAACAATTTACCGCACTTAAATGTCCTCTTGGACAATATATATCAGAGTTACTGTAGAATAAGCATAGCCACGGTAAAGCTACGCCCTAGTTTACTTAAGCTACTTATATATTACATGGCAGGAGGCATCAACACAGCTCATTAGGTAAAACCAAACCAATAGACCCTTAAATTTCGGGATCGTTCGACACCTATAATGGTCTTTAGTAGGTCCCATTTTGAATTTCCATGACCCACTCGTATTTTCGGGGACGAAAATTTTCATTATTTTATTGGATTGTGACATCCCGACTTTGAAAAGGGGTCTAGACGGTTTAGTTGAACCCTTGGAGGAACTTAGGTCGGGTCATCGGAACACCACGACCCGACCTTCACCACATAATGGTGGTCATTTAGAGAAATAACGGTTTTAAGTAGCATTGTGCTTCGCCACAACACCGAAGTAGTTTAATGAGCATACGTGCTCCGAATCGACTTCTGTTAGTTGCCTTCGACTCGTATGGTCGATACGAGTGCAACGGAATTTGTTTCGTTCCAATTCGAGGTCATTTGGTGAAATTGATCGTTTTGACTACCGTAGTGCGTCACGACGACGCAGTTTTAGAAGTTGGAACATACGTACTCTGAATCAACTTCCGTCAGTTGCGTTAGACTCGTATGGTCGATACGAGTGCAACGGAATTCGTTTCGTTGCAATCCGAGGTCGTTTGAAGAAAACCACTATTTCGAGTAACGTCGAGCGCCGCAACAACGCCATTTTAAAATATTGGGCAAACGGACTCGGAATCAACTTCGGATGCTTTCATTAGCTTTGTATGGCGGACACGAACACAAAGACACACTCCGCACACTTTTCCCGTGCTTATTGCAGAGTTATGAATATATATGTATGTAAATAATTATATACCTATATAAATGTGTATATATAGATTTATATAGATGAATATATACATAAAAACCAGTCAGAGAATCAAAACCAGCGAAACCCTTAACTGGCGCAGGCAAAACCATGGGCGGAAAACCGGGGGTGAAAACCTGGGGCGGGAGGAGGAACCTCACCGGAGGTACTTTGAACTCGTCGTTGAAGGCATCAGATTGGTCATCCATGGCTATAAAAGGGGCTGCCGATTGCTTGAAAGAGGACCCTCTTCTCCCGGGTAGAAGTGCAGGTACTACCTCTCACCATGAACTTCATCTCTCCCATAGATTCCTGCAGGGGTTAAGCTCCAGCTTCCTGATTCCTCTTCTTCTTCGGCACCCCCTCCCCTCCTCTTTCAAATTTTCTGATAACTCTGCCCAGTCCATTAGCTCGATTGCTAATGAGTCTTAAGTCATCAAGTGATCTTGGGATGCAGGACAATTGTAAAACGATCATGGATAACTTGTCCTAAAATTTATAATGAGAAATCCACAGTTTGCTCACTAAATTTAATGAATAAAAATGAATAAAAATAATCATGGAGAAATTAGGGGGGGGCAAACTGGCATATGACTCGCCTCTTCGTCTTCGCCTTCTTCATCGAGCTCTCGCTCTAGACAGGGTAATCATTGGCAAAGCGGTAGCATCTTCTCTCCCTCTCCCTCTCCCTCTCTTTCTCTTTTACCTTCTTGCTTCAGTCGCGGCCTCTTTATTAGTGAGTTCTTTTCTCCAGCCAACTTATAGTTTGAACTATAGGGATTTTGGGTTGGTAGCTTTAATTACATGTTTTACTCTGTCCTCGATTTTATTTATACATTCAGGTGGTAGTGCTATTATAGATATAATCTTACAATTCCTGAAGATTTTTTTTGTTGGGATGAGACTAATTGGGTTGGAGTTCCCTCCTCTTTGCAATAGCTAAACTCCATTGCTAAATAATTACGTTCTCTTAACTCATGATTGTTGTAAGAATTATGGAGCTTAGCAACATCATGGAACCTATAGAGAGTTCGTTCATGATTCAAAAAGTTATTGATTTTATTTTGCATAACTTGATATAAACATCTTCTGAGGATATGATCAAGTTATACTCTCTTTCGGGTTGACTGAAATTGGGTTCTGAGATTTCAACTCACTCAGTTCTTGCATATGCTAGTGAGAATGATTACTTTAGCATCATGTTCCATGATTCATATTTTGCTATCTCTCTATCTCTCTCTTTCTCTGTCCATGCAAGTTCTTGTATATTTATATATATATAATTTAGGTGGCTCAAGAGAGGGCCTATCTTGGGGATTACAGGAGAATGTTGAGGTGATTCGTAAAAATATAAATTTTAGTATTGGGAGATGAGAGCTCCATTTCAGTCTCTCTGTTTTCTGCCTTTACTTGGAGAACAACTGAACTTTGGGTTCCTCTCTTGGTTCTTTTCCCTCTGTCACAGGCAACCCAGAAGCTCCTCTTCCTCTCCTGATCTCTGTAAATAGGTGGGAAGTACAAAAGCTGGATTGAATAATGGTAGGCCGGATTCAGTCAATAACGATTTACACTCTCTTCTTTCTTCCTTCCATTGTCGAATTTACGTGTTGGATAAGATCGAGTTAGTTGGTTTATTGTGACAAAATTGGTGGGGGATTTCTTCTTATACGTTTGGGGAGGACCATGGACCTCCTAGAGCTGTCCAGATTAACGATCTGTGGAGGCAAGCAGTGTATAGCAATTTTTTTTCTCTTCCTTCCTCGTTCCTGCTCCGCTCCATGAAGACTTGGCGATACTTGAATAATCAGATATTCAGCGGGTGGTCAAGTTTGGTTCTGTATGATTATTTAAGCATCGCTTGTGTCTAAATTATTTTCGTGCCCCTTTTTGTTTTGAATTAAATTGGTGCCAGTAAGGTTTGGACCTTCATTGGAGAATGCATCATGGGTTATGATGCTCTTTATCCTTAGCTTCAAGCGAAAACTGGATTTACCCTTCAGTGAGAGACTTGTTGTGAATTGTCCATAAACATACATATCTAGAGTTTGTCCCTATTCATAAATAAGCTGGCAGATGAGGTGTTTTTAGGTTGTGCTGATAGTCAGAATAAAATATGTGGCCACATTGAAGAAAGTATGCGCTGCCGGGGAAATATGTGCCTTAAAGAAAATTTCAGCCTTAAGAAGGAGGGTACTTCTCTGTCCATCTCTCTCTCTCCTTCTCTCTCTCTACTCTCTTCATCTGCTCCATGAAGAGACATCTGAAGGTTGGATCTAAGATGCAAATTGATTTGGTAGGACATATGTTCATATTTAGCTTCTATTGGGTATTATGGTTTTGTGTCGCGAATTTGATAGCGAGACATTTATATAAAAGTTATAAATGTTGGGGATTGTCCTTTAACAGCTACGGCCGGTCCAAGGGTTTTAAATATAACTGTTCTTAGTTTTGCTCTCTCTTACTTTCATGTGTTTACGAGTTTCTGAACTGCGCGACATATGGTAAGAGGCTGTGAAGCTCGCCAAGCTGAGCCGAGGATTTTGGTTGCCGGCTCGCAACGGTTCAAGGGTTTTAAATATAACTGTTCTTAGTTTTGCTCTCTCTTACTTTCATGTGTTTACGAGTTTCTGAACTGCTCGACATATGGTAAGAGGCTGTGAAGCTCGCCAAGCTGAGCCGAGAATTTTGGTTGCCGCTCGCAACGGTTCAAGGGTTTTAAATATAACTGTTCTTAGTTTTGCTCTCTCTTACTTTTATGTGTTTACGAGTTTCTGAACTGCGCGACATATGGTAAGAGGCTGTGAAGCTCGCCAAGCTGAGCCGAGGATTTTGGTTGCCGGCTCGCAACGGTTCAAGGGTTTTAAATATAACTGTTCTTAGTTTTGCTCTCTCTTACTTTCATGTGTTTACGAGTTTCTGAACTGCGCGACATATGGTAAGAGGCTGTGAAGCTCGCCAAGCTGAGCCGAGGATTTTGGTTGCCGGCTCGCAACGTTTCAAGGGTTTTAAATATAAATGTTCTTAGTTTTGCTCTCACTTACTTTCATGTGTTTACGAGTTTCTGAACTGTGCGACATATGGTAAGAGGCTGTGAAGCTCGCCAAGCTGAGCCGAGGATTTTGGTTGCCAGCTCACAACGGTTCAGGTGCTTCAATAATGCATGCTAGCAAGGCAGAGCGCTCGAGTTCAATGCCTTTACTTATTATAGTTTTGTTGTTGTCTATAATTTAGAGTTGACGTGAAGAGGAGACATTCCTTCAGAGTCAACCCTAAATAGTGCCGAACTGGTCGCCGCTCTTGGAGCAGAGCGGACAGATCGATGTTTTGGGTTTTATTTATGTATTGACTGTAATTTGGATTTGATATAATGTTGCCTTCGAAAAGTAATTCCTACGGGAATGAAATGTTGCCTTCGAGAAGTAATTCCTACGGGAATGAAATGTTGCCTTCGAGAAGTAATTCGTACGGGAATGAAATGCTGTCTTCGAGAAAGTAATTCCTACGGGAATGAAATGTTGCCTTCGAGAAGTAATTCCTACGGGAATGAAATGTTGCCTTCGAGAAATATTCCTACGGGAAATATATTGTGCCTTCGGGAAATATTACTACGGGAATATATGGTGCCTTTAGGAAATATTCCTACGGGAATATATGGTGCCTTCGGGAAATATTCCTACGGGAATATATGGTGCCTTTGGGAAATATTCCTACGGGAATATATGGTGCCTTCGGGAAATATTCCTACGAGAATATATTATGCCTTCGAGAATTATTCCTCCGGGAATATAAAATGTGCCTTGGGAGAATGTCGGATGGACTATGAGTTTTACTCTAAGGCAACCCGCACGACGGACGGTCTGGGAGGGCAACCCGTGCGAAACTAATAGATCTACGTGGGTCTGAGACCTTATGCAGGATGATACGGAGTACGTAGGCGGTGGTCGTGGGAAGACTGCCTCGGCCCAATAAGAGTCCAGATATCCCCTCCCTTATAAATGTTATATTAGGTCTATTTGTTAGTAGAGGTTGAATTCTGTTCGTGGTTCTAATAACTTGTCTTTGGCACAGGTGACAGGTACGGATGAGTGACAACATCTGTGTGTGGATGAAGCCACAGAGCAGGCTACGCCAGGTATAAGTTTGTTAAGCCGCATCTCCTTTTGTTGTACCCTATCCCAGGGTATATATATATAATGGCAATAAATCCTTGATGGATAGGATTTAACGTGGCAGAGATATGTAGATTATTTACAGGTCATGAACTTGTGGTTTCTGTGATAAAACTACATCTTCCGCTAAGTGCTATAAAGTGCACTCTTTGATGACGTCTTCCGCTAAGTATTATAATATGCACTCTTTGATGATGTCTTCCGCTAGAATATTGCTTCCCTACTCTGTTGGTGTGTAGTGACTTTCACTTAACACCACCCCTAGGCGTGACAACGGAGTGTTCAAGGAAGGGGGTTAGAGAAGCTAGCACCTCCACCCTTCGGGATCGCTTCGGCGTCGTGCTAAAATAGTGGTGTGCGATAAGATCCCCCGGTCGGACCGCCGATTTGGAAAGGGGGGGGGGGGGTCTTACAAAGGTTACTTTTGTAGCTGCTCTTAGTTCTTATACCTGCGCTTTTACTTATATTCGTTTCTTTTACCTGTATTGTCTTTTACATATTGTTGATATACTTACTCTTGCTAATGCATAGCTATTATCACTACTCGTTAACAACTTTACACCTGCTAGCTTAGTCACTTGTCACCTGCTTGATCATTTACCCCTTGTTGTCCTCCGCTTCCTCCTCTCGCACGGTGCCTAGGAGTCGCGGGTGGAGGCGGGGAGGAATATGCTGAGTCTTATAGACTGACGGTCGGTGGACCCTATTATTACAGGAGAACCAGGAAGAGCAGGCCATCCCACAGAGGGTGGAACTTGAGACAGTGACCAGGCCTGGGGTTGGACTCTCAGCTGCTGCAGGAAGGGCACCGGTGAGCAAACCACCTCACATCCCTACTCTTCACATTTATCCCGGGCAGAGTGAGGAGCTTTATCGTATTGAGGGTGTCCGTACGTGTGGTTGCTTAGACTGTTTTATTTTTGCTAAGCGAGAGACCAAGAAAAATAAGATGTAAAAGGGCTTAAACCCTTCTCTTCCGCACTTTGATATTCCTCGTACTCTATTTCTAGTTTGTTATCTTTTGTGTATCTCATTTGGACAAGCTTTTAATATTTCATGATATGACGTGGACTAGTGTTATGCTTCTTTTATACTTCTCTTATGCTGTGGTGAAATGGTTGGCCTGGATAATGAACAGCCGGCAGGATCGACGTCATGTGGTGGCAACCTTCATGTTTGGAGGTGTCATCACAGGGCGGCGGTTCTGGGCGGTAAGACCCGGGAAAGAAAAAAAAGAGGGTCTTACAAGTGCAACCTTAGCGGATGACCAAACAACATAAGTTGAACATGACCAAAACATAAACATGCATGACAAAATAGAAAAGACACCAAAGTTCATCTCATCTCTGCAAATCACTTAGGCCCCATTCGTTTGGACGGAATTGAAGACTTGGAATTGAAATTCGACGTCGAATTCCAATTACGTCATTCGCTTGTTAGGTAGCTTTAATAATTGAAATTTGAGTTGAATATCATGGAATTGATTTTAGCCTAAGCACAAAATCTAGCTAGACATCGGAATTAGGCGAGTCTGGCACGCTCGATTTATCGCGTTTTTTGCCCGGGCGCGCGTTTATGTGCACGAGCGCACAATTTTTCGCCCGGGCGCGGGTTTTTCCCACGGACGCGAGTTTTTCGCCCGAACACGCATTTTTCGCCCGGACGCCCAAATTTTGCCCGGGCGGAAATTTTCCGCCCTAGCGCGCGTTTTTCGCCCGGGGGCGTGTTTTTCGCCTGGGCGCTTGTTTTGTCACCCAGGCGCGCAATTTTTCGCCCGGGCGCGCGTTTTTCGCCCGGGCGCGCGTTTATCGCCCGGGAGCGTGTTTTTCGCTCGGGCGCGCATTTTTCGTCGGTGCGCGCAATTTTCGCCCGGTCGCGTGATTTTCCCCAGGGCGCGCATTTTTCTCCCGGGCGTGCGTTTTTCGCTTTTTCGCCTGGGCGCAAATTTTTCGCCTGGACGGGAATTTTTCGCCCGGGCGAGAATTTTTCTCCCAGGGAGAGTTTTTCGCCCCGGCTCGATTTTTTCGCTCAAACGCAATTTTTCGTCAGGGATCAATTTTTTTACCCGAGAGCAATTTTTTTGCCCAGGCGCAATTTTTTCGCCCGGGCAAGATTTTTTTGGCCTGGAGCAATTTTTTTGCCCGGGCGAGTTTTTTTCGCCCTACGAGATTTTTTGGCTCGGGGGCTATTTTTCGGGCATGAATTTTTCACCGGGGAGCTGTTTTTTGCTCGGACGCGTTTTTATCGCCTATGCGAGCTTTTTTCGGGCGGGCGGGTGAAAAAATCGCACCCATGAAAAAAAAATTGCGCTCGGGCAAAAAAATCGTGCCCCGGACACAAAATCGCGCCCGGGCGAGAAAATGAGTCCGGGCAAAAAAAACACGGTTGTGCAAAAAAATTGCGCCCGGGCGAAAAAATAGCGCACGTGCAAAAAAAATTGTAATCGGGCGTTGAAAAAATCACCCCCGGGCGAAAAAATCGTCGCCAAGATATACATTTGTTTATGATATATGTGATAAATATTAACTTCTTTGTAATATTTTTCAATTCTTAAATTAAATTTTATTTAACAAACGAACAAAAGTATTGATTAATATATTCAACAATATTGTTTATTAGACGAACTTTGGAATTGGAATTAGTCACCAATATTTAATTCTACAATATTCATCAATATTAAATTCCAATATCGAATTCCAATTCCGTCCAAACGAACGGGCCCTTAGTTTTTTTAAGCAGCAATTCTTTGTCGCGGCAATGTCGTAGTTCTTCGGATCTAGGAAAGTATTCGACCTTCCTAACTCACAAAAAACAAACCGCCATTGATCATGCTCGTGTAAATCAGTTGGGACTTTTGGTATGAGAATTCAGATCCCTTTGTATTCCGGTTTAGGCATTGAGTGTCATGGCTTTGGTAAATTTTCGTCTTTGTCTCTGTAGATATCTTCAATTTCATCGGATATGTTAACTACACAAAACATAATTATATGAGTTATGGCACGTTAAAGAACTGAAATCGAGAAAAATCTAGAAAAAAGAAGTTAGCTGTCTTACACGCATTTTTTGAGTAGTGCGACATCGTTGTTTGAGTAACGAACACCGAATACACCAATCTGATGGTAAAGGAATTACACACAAATAAGAACATTTGGCAGAATATCATAAAGATGATTGAGTAAAGGAAAATAATGAACACTTATTGGTCCATGTAAAGACAATCATTTATGCAAAGACATCCCTATTTTCTAAAATTATTTCAAATATCCCTATTTTCTAAAAGATATCCCTATTTAATTTACGAATTTCATTTATGCACGTTTTTCGGTCTAGAGTCACATGCATTTACTTATGAGCACAAATCTGAACCCAAAAAAATGTTGGGGCGGCTCCGCTCAAAGTATTCTACAATACCTCATCAGACATCTGGCATGGGTATTTATAGTACCTCCAGCGTAGAGCGATGCCCTAGAATGACACGAAACCCACGAGCCCTTATCGGGTCAGTCACGACACGTGCTGACACACACGAAATATTCAACAATCTCCTCCTATGTCCGTCGTAGACCCGACTTCGATATAGGTGGTTTGAGCAATGTTCAATCGTATATGAATCATTCACATTAGTGTCACAAACATGTTAAAAGCAATATTAGACTATAAAGAAGAGTTGTATGCAGGCATAAGAAATAGAATAAAATTCGAAGCAGCATCACAAACTATAAAGGTAAAACTGTAGCACATAGTCCAGCAGATCAAAATGTCTACTAGTCACCAAAGCATAATAGTCCAAAATAAAACATGTAAGCAGGAAAAAGCAACTCTAAGCAGAGATAAAAGAAACCAAAGAACATAAAAGGAAAAATAGCACTCGATACTGTCATCATCCTCAGATGTACAGTAGGTCATCCTTATCAGGATCCCGGTCAGCAAATGCTCCTCCATCAGCACCATCTCCTGTAAGTTTCAAACAGAGAATTTCATGTCAGAATGAATTCACACATTTGAAAATTACAAGTATCTAGTTCTACTATAAGAACTTAGTACAACATGATTAAGTAAGGAGAACACCTACACAGAGTATTTTATGTTCCAGGTAAAGAATCCATTATCTGTTTCACAAGAGACGATATTATGGACTTCTACTCAACTCAGCTATATTTGTGTTTCAGTTTAAAATGTCACGGTCACTGTTCCCCTAAAGTTAAACAGATATCATCAGAATTTGGAATGATACTTTTTAACAAAAGAAGAATCAAACCCAGTTGGATTGTGTTATCAAAATTTGGAATAACACTTTCTTCCCAGGTAAGAAAGAGAATCTAGTTTGAGTTATAAGCATCAAAAATTGGAATGAAACAACTCACCAGATTCAAGATCAGCAACCACGAGCATCAGCGAGACACAATATACTACTAAATGACAAAGGAAAATCTGAAAAGCATCAAAACAATAAACTAAGGCTGAACTAAATCGCCTTTAGTCTCATTTCCCCCACTGTTTTGATCAATCGATCTTTAGGCATTCCTTTCGTCAGTGGATCAGCTAAGTTATCTTTCGATCGCACATCAATCAAAGTGATAACTCCTTGTTCCTTCAAATAATTCAACAGAGCATGTCTCAGTCGTACATGTCTCCTCTTAGTGTTGTAGAGGGCATTTTTAACGACTTGGACAGCTGCTTGATTATCACAATACAAGTTCAATGAATTGACTTGTAATCTAGATAAGGGAACATCCAGAATTAAATTTCTGATCCAATCTGCCTCTTCACCAGCTGAAGCTAAGGCAAACAATTCTGCTTCCATAGACGACAAAGCTATGCAAGTCTGTCTTTTGGATTTCCAGGTTATAGCAGCTCCACCCAAAGTGAATATGTATCCACTGGTGGACTTACTGTTACTGATTTCTGAACACCAGGAGGCATCAGAAAATCCATCCACTGTAGGAGGGTGACCAGTATAGCACAAAGCATGATCTTTGGTTACTTTCAGATATTTCATCAGTCTATCTAAGGCATCCCAATGCTCTTTACTTGGATTACTGGTAAAACGACTCAGCATGCCAACAGAGAAAGCAATGTATAGTCTCGTACAACTTGTGTCATACATGAGACTACCGATTATACTAGAATATTTTCCTTGATCAACACTGGTCCCTACATTTGGACTCAATTTGACATTGTGATCAAAAGGTGTCTCTACAGGCCTACAATCTTTATATCCCCAGGTAGAAAGTAGTTGCTCAATGTAATGAGCTTGACTAAGAGTAAAACCACGCTTATCTTTACTAACTTTCATACCTAGAAGGGTATCTACAGGACCAAGGTCCTTCATATCAAATTCTTTTGCTAGAGTGGATTTTATATCACTCACTGCAGAAAGATCCGACCCCAAAATTAACATATCATCGACATAGAGACATATGATGACGGTCTTATTCGACACAGAACGATGATAAGGGCATTTATCAGAATAACTGGATTGAAACCCATAACTCTTTACCACTTTGTCAAATTTAAGGTGTCACATCTTAGGCGCTTGCTTGAGCCCATAGATTGACTTATCCAATTTGCACACCTTATTCTTTAAATCTTTCTGGACATAACCTTCAGGTTGTGCCATATAGATTTCCTCATTTAGCTCTCCCTTCAAGAAGGTTGTCTTTACATCCATCTGATGGACTATGAAGTTCTCGATAGACGCTAAAGCTAAGAGAATTCTTATAGTTGACAGGTGACACACAGGTGAATAAACATCAAAGTAGTCTATTCCCCCTTGTTGCTTATAGCCCTTAGCTACCAGACGTGCTTTGAATCTAGCTATTGTCCCGTCACTATTCATCTTCTTCTTCAGTACCCACTTGCATCCAAGTACTTTAGCACCTTTAGGTAGGTCAACTAGATGCCAAGTGTTGTTCTGCAGCAGCGAGTCCATTTCATCATCTATGGCTTCTGCCCACATCAACGAATCTCTCGATCTCATTGCTTCCTGGAAGGAAAATGGATCATCCTCTAAGTGGTAGGTAACAAAGTTCTCACCAAAGTCCTTAGGGATTCTCTCTCTTGAAGATACTCTAACAGGAAAAAGTTCAACCTCAGAAGGTTGTGGAGCATTGCCAGAGGGACTAGCTTCAGTTTCTACAGTAGATTCTGAAATCAAATCAGTAGACCCGGATAAATTGAAGCATTGATCTTTGATAAACTTGTTTTCAAAGAAAACAGCATCTCTAGACTCTATCACTGTGGAAGTGGATAGATCAAGAAACCTTTCAGCTGCACTGTCCTCTGTACTACCTAGGTACACACAGGTTGTAGTGCTAGGTCCCACCTTAGGTCTCTGAAAGTATCTAGTCGCAACCTAAATCACCTAGAGGGGGGGGGGTGAATAGGTAGATTCTGCGGCTTTTTGCGGAATAAAAATATTAGAAGTAAAAGCACACAGAAAAGTAAACACAGCACAACACAGAGAATTTATAGTGGTTCCCCGATGTGGGTAGTCCACTTTCCCGCCTCGCCTATCTAGCACTCCAAGGCTATATTCGACTACTTCACCAAACTCGGATCAATCAATATCCTACTACTCGGAGTTCACAACTCCTACAAGCTTGGAGCAAGAATACTCCTACAACAACTCGGAGAACAAACTTTTCCTACAAACTCGGAGCACACAAGCTCCTACAACTCGATCCTCAAACAAGGATCTACACAATAACTCGGAAGCAAGCTTCCTACAAGATTTAAGATATGGTTCTTACAACAACACAGTAAATTGAAAAACAATCTTCTTAAACTTCTGATGAAGTTCTTCTTCAGATCTTGAGAGATAGATTTCTTCTTCTTAGCAATAAACTTCAGTTCTTTGAAAATGAAGAATGAAGAAATCTTGAAGACGATTTGAAGCTAGATTTGAGAACTTGAATCGACTTGATCAATAGAAGATGAGAGCTAATCAGTAGATCTTGATCTTGACGATTGAACTTTTGAAGACAAGTCACGAATCGCTGGCTTTGACGGAGACGAAATGTTTGCGCAAGATTAGTCGGCCGTCAGTCGTAGTTTGAGAGAGATTTTTCACAATTCACGATTAGCAATTAGGGTTATTTGGAAATAATCCTTAGGTATTTATAGAGTCTTCTTCCAACGGTCATAAGCGCGAATTAGGGATCTAACTCCACGTGTACTGTACATGGGGAATGCCCTAAAGAATACGCCGTCAAATTGAACCGGAAAATACCTGCAGACCGATTCGGTGAAATGGATTAATCGAATGGCATTAACCGAATTTATTCGGTTGAACCATATAGTCGGATTCGGCAGTTCTAGGGATTCGACTAAACAGATCCACCGAATTACATTAATCGAATTCGACTATTCTTTTACTTAGAAAAATAAACCTTTCGGACAAGGATTAGCCGAATTCGGTTATATCCATTCAAACCGTATAGTCGAGTTCGACTATATGTTCTGAATGATATAATCGAATTTTACTTAAGTTATTTCCTTTCTCAAATTATTCCATCATCAGCTCCAGTCCTTCTTCTCTAGCACTTTGTAAATGAAGTACATCCCAATAGAGAGATTTCACATGAGCCAACACTTTGGTCCATACAATGAGGGATTACATTGCACAGGCCTGTGTTTGACGACTCATTGAAACCTGACATTGGTTTGTACTTAGAGTGGAATAACCTGTCACATCACAGCTAAAGTGCATAATCAAATACAATTACAATTCGTCTTAGTTTGAAGGGGGCTTCTTCAAATCAGGGCTATTGTGGATACAATACCCAACAGTCTCTTTAGGTCTTGTATTCTTACATAAGCAATACAGCCCCATGTCTTAAGAGTATCAAAACTACAAGAGTGATTGTGCCACAACTCATAAGGTGTAGAAGTGAGCTTAGAGTGAGGCACCCTATTTAGAATACGATTTGTAGTTAGGACTGCTTCTCCCCAGAAAGAGGTAGGCAAACCAGTTGTAAGTAACATAGAGTTCAACATCTCTGTTAACGTCATATTCTTACGCTCAGCAATACCATTTGATTGGGGTGAGTAAGGAGCGGTAGTTTCTAGAATTATGCCCTCAGAGGCACAAAATTCTCTGAACCCAGTAGCGGTGTACTCTCATCCTCTATCACTTCTAAATCTCTTAATTTTCATATTCAACTGATTTTCTACTCTAGATTTGAAGATCTTAAAGGTCTCGAATGCTTCATCTTTCGATTTCAACAGGTATACATGACAATATCTAGAATAATCGTCTATGAAGGTAATCGAATACTTCTTTCCTCCTCTAGTGACATAACTTCTGAAGTCACAGAGGTCAGAATGTATCAACTCAAGAAGTTGTGTGCTCCTAGAAACCGACTTAAAAGGTTTTCTGGTGATCTTTGTTTGTGCACAGACCTCACACCTATCAAATTGAATAGACAAATCTAAAGGGATGTTGTGACTCTTAGCTAGATCACGCATTTTCCTATAGTTCACATGTCCAAGCCTATTGTGTAATAACTTAGGATCAATTAAAGTTGAACTAACTTGGTGAATGCTATTATTGTTTAAGCTAAGTCTATACATTCCATTTATTAGATATGCACAACCGAAGTAGTGTGAATTAACAGTTAAAGTTATTCTACCATTTAGGGTTGTAAAACACATTCCAGCCTTATCTAACAAACTCATAGAGATTAAATTCTTGGTTAAAGAGGAAACTACTCTAACATGCTTTAGAGTTAGAGTTTTACCTGACGAGAGCACCAGATCTGCAGTCCCAGCATGAGACACTACTGTCTCTCCTCCATTGCAATTTTGCACTGTGTCCTTGACCACGGTCACCTCAGTAAAAAGACCGTTATCATTTGTTGCATGGAAGGTAGCACCAGAATCCAGCCACCACTCAGACGAGTCACTGCCACTGCGACCTCTCCCCATCATAGCTATGAAAGATTGGGGACTAGAAGTGTCCACCAGCATGTTCGTCTTATTCTGAGGCACATCCTCCTTGATCTTCTTCGGAGCCCTGCAGTCTGCGGCCCAATGACCCCACTTTCCACAATTGTGACACTTGCCCTTCTTCTTTTTGAAAGAAGGCTTTTTGGCCTGGAGTTGTGAAGAAGGTTCACCTTTTGGTGCAGATGGCTTCCTGAGAGGTTTGCCAGGACGTGAAACTAAGTTAGCAATCTGAGTAGACTGACTAACCTGTTCCGCGCATTTCCTGGCAGCGTTCTGATCTTCAATATGTATGAACCTCATGAGTTCATCAAGCCCAATCTGCTCCTTTAGCCTATGCATCTCAGTTTTGAAAGTGGCCCACTCAGGAGGCAGCTTGCTTATGATCAGACCGACAAAAAGATTATTGGAGATTTCAAACTTCTCGTCATGCAGCTTGTTCCGCATATTTTCCAGTTCGATCAACTGTGAAGTGATTGTCGAATTTGCATTCAGCTTGAAATTAAAAAACTTCTCTGCGAGGAGAGTTTTCGACAACCCTTCCTATTTCTGGAAATGCGCGTCCAAACGGTCGCAGATATCTTTAGCAGTTTTGAATCCACTGTACGACATTGCGAGGCGAGGATTCAGGGAATTTAGAAGGTAATCCCTACAGAAATCCTCGTCTCTCTTCCACAGCAGTTCGTCTACATCTACAGTCCTCGTAGCAAAATCACTAAGCACCGTGTAAAAAATCTCCCGTTCTTTCATGCCGAGTTGAACGTGGAGTTTCCAACCATGGAACTCAGTGGGATCGAACGACTGCAGTTTCACTAAGTCGTACGTGCTGCGCTTCGACATTTTTAAACAGAAAAATGTAAATCAGAAAAATATCACCTGATCCGGACGAAGTCGAACACGTCACTTCAGATCCAATCCAGAAATCTGCTCTCTGACTGAAAACCACAAAAGATGCAGAAAAGTTGATGCCCCACAAGGTGAGAATGGCTGAGATCCAATAGATCCGAGCAATAAACTTCTTCCTCAATCGACTGAGATGGTCGGTCTTCAGGAGACAACAAAATAGATTATATTTTCCTTTGCTAGTGATCTGAAGAAGGAAACCAAAGGCTACTAGATCTTCTCGGAAGCTTTTCCAACAAAAATAATGAAATAGATTTTGTGGATTTACTGCAGTCCTCAACAGTGAAGAAAAACTGAGTCGTGAGAAGGATCCGCAGCACAGAAACCTTAGATTATACAGGCAACTACTTCACTTCTCTTCTAGATCTGGCGAACGGGATCAGTGAGATGCCCTAGATCGCAAGTGCAGGCGACGACAGAAAAAACGAGAGCAGATTTCTCCTTCTTGCGATTGATCGGCGGCGCAGAGATGAGAACGGCGGGATCTTCCTTCCTCAGTAGCAGCAGCGAGACAGAGGATCTCCTTTTCTCCTTCACGATCGGCGACGAGAAACTTCCGGCCAGAGGAAGAACGACGGCGCACGGGAAAAACGAGAGCGCGATCTTTTCCAACCTTCCTTTCGATCAGTGGTGCACGGAAAAACAAACGGTGATCGAGCGGCGTACGGGGGAAAAGAACGGCAGCGGCGCAAGAGAAAACGAGATTGCCAAAACTTGAGCGGAAACCCTAGCAGAACGCACAGTTACTTTGAGAATGTTGGGGCGGCTCGGCTCAAAGTATTCTACAATACCTCATCAGACATCTAGCATGGGTATTTATAGTACCTCCAGCGTAGAGCGATGCCCTAGAATGACACGAAACTCACGAGCCCTTATCAGGTCAGTCACGACACGTGCGGACATACACGAAATATTCAACAAAAAACACCTAGCTGTAACATCCTATTTTTTCATATTTCTGGAACTACCATTTAAACAAAAGAGGAAAAGTGGTTTGACTTCAAGCTGATGCCATTAAATTTGGGATGTTATCTTAAATATATGTTAGAATCATTGCACTTTCAGAATTTAAAAACAATAAACTGCTGCTGTGAGGTTGGTAGTGAAATTTTAGATTTAGCTAAAAGAGTATTGTCATGGTGGCGTTTTTAAGAGTGTTATGGTGGTGTTTTTAAGAGATCAGCCACTACAGTTTCTATGTCAAATTGGTAGGAACATCAATTTAATCAACTCATATATATGTATCATATTTCTGGAATCGCCATTTAAACAAAAGAGGAAAAGTGGTTTCATTTGGAACAGAAGCCATTAAATTTGGGATGTTATCTTAAATATATGTTAAGAAGGAAGAAAATTTGGTATTGTTATGGTGGCGTTTGATGCCATTAAATTTGGGATGTTATCTTAAATATATGTTAGAGTAAGAAGGAAGAATATTTGGTATTGTTATGGTGGCGTTTTTAAGAGATCAGCCACTACAATTTCTATGTCAAAATGGAGATTTTAGATTTTAGAAATTTTAAATTTTAGAATTAATGATAGCAGAAAGTGGAATTCTATGATGGTGGTGTTTTTAAATAGGGTAATTATATTTGCAGACCCTATATGGATATTTGCAGTCCAATTTTTACGAGTTATTACGCGCCTTTTGAAAATACTCTTTGTTAGGTGCATTTTTAGGAAAAGTGTTCAACATGAAAATTGTAGATCTCGTCGAAATCTACAACTTTGATGTTGAACACTTTTCCTAAAAATGCACCTAACATTGCGTATTTTCAAAAGGCGCGAAAAATTTCACAATAGTTTCGTGCTTTTTGAAAATACGCAATGTTAGGTGCATTTTTAGGAAAAGTGTTCAACATCAAAGTTGTAGATTTCGACGAGATCTACAACTTTCATGTTGAACACTTTTCCTAAAAATGCACCTAACAAAGAGTATTTTCAAAAGGCGCGTAATAACTCGTAAAAATTGGGCTGCAAATATCCATATAGGGCCTGCAAATATAGCCACCCTTTAAATATCAGTCACAAATGGATTCAATACTAAGCAATATTAAATAAACAGTGGACGGCAACAGAGCATATACATATATGTTTGCTCGGCATAGCCTCTCCTATGGAGTTCCACTTTCTGCTAAATGTATTGAATTCATTCTCTCCTATGGAATTCCACTTTCTCCTATGGAATTCCACTCTTTTCAGGTGGGACCAAGTTCCATGTGAGTGAGAGCACAGTGGATGCGTAAGAAAAAAATTGAAGAAGAAGAAGCAACGGACGGAAGGGGGAATAAGGATTTGCTCAAGCCGAAGAGTTGTGCATTACTTTAAAGAAGAAAAAAGTAATGTGCATAATTTTGTGTTCTAAGAAAAAAGATGAGAGACAAACACTAATAAAATTAAAGGAAGGAGGTATTCCGAGAAAGAAGATGAGAGGCAAACATTAAATCCATGAACAAACAGCATGTGTTCTGAGAAATAGATGTGAGTATGAAACGAACGAAAATGTTGCGAGCATGAAACGAACGAAATGGAAAACGAAAATGAACAGAATGAAAAAAGCAGTGTTATACCTGGGTAGTAGCTGAAATAACCTGAAACAGGGGACTTGCAAGAATGGATTAAGAAGGAGCAAAAACTGAAATAACCTGAAATGCCCGAAAGGTGGGTGGTAAGGAGCAAAAGCTCGGTTATACCTTGGTAGTAGCCGGCGGGGCGAAATGCTCGAGTTCTTGCAAGATGGGGTTCTCTCGATGGTAGAGTAAGAAGGAAGAAAAGCTGAAAACCTGCATGGAGGAGGTATAGTCGATGCGTTCGGCGGGGGAGGGAGGTAAGGCTGCTTTCGGCGGGTGGCGGTCAAGGAAGAGGAGACGTGGGAGGGCATTGCCGTGCGGGAGGAGATGTGCAGGCGCCGAAAGAACTTTGCTGGCAGGAATTTAACGCGGAATGTACTTACCTGGCAGGAATTTGACGGTTTATTATCAAAAAACTAAAAAAATGAATCGATGAGGGAATTTTTGAGGGTATATTGGGCATAGAAATGTTACAAGAATTGCGGGATTGCTGAATATATGTTATTTAGCACGGGGTCGCGTGTCCAAAAGCTGGCGGGAGTCCTTCGCTGGCGGAAGTCCTTTGCTGGGGAACGGGTTAATAAGCCTAGGCAGCATTGTTAGTAAAAAACCAAAAAACCAGATTATAGCAAAAGACCAAAGAACCCAAAATTAGAGTTACAAAAGTTGATTTTTGAAGGTCATATCTTTCCGGCAAATATTTCACCATGGCTGCCTTTTGAGTTTGCTTATATAATAAAAAGATATATATATATACATATATATACATATTGCACACCTCTTATTATTAAAATTACAAAAACCTCCCCCGAATATTATAAAACATAATAACATTTGCCTCCCCTAAAGTTCATATTTCATAACATTCATGCCCCCCCCCCCCAAATGTACTATGAACGGGATATTTTTGTGCATGACCGTTATGAAATGTGAACTTCATCGAAGATCAATGTTATATCTTGTAGCATTGAGGGGATGTTTTTGTAATTTCAATAATAAGAGGGGTGCAATCTGTAATTTTACAAACTTAGGTCCCGATAAATGCTCACATATATATATTTATATATTTCATTCATTCATTTTTTCAGAGGAATATGATTACAACCCCAAAATTAATGTATGATCAAAATTCCATTACAAGACATTGTGGTAGAAAGGAAGAATTAAGGACCGAACAAGCTTTTCATATAAGAAAAAGTGGTAATAACACGTGGGTAAATAGTTTTCCACATCCGCACAAGGCAGGATCCGGATTTGAGATTCCATCGAACTAGATAATGCAGCGTTTCAGAAACACTAACATCAAGAAAGAGCTCTTCATCTCCGATGGAGACTGCGACGCCGGGCAGCCAAGCGACTCCAGGCCGCACTTCTAACATGGTGAAACTTCCACACGCATCGACGTAGTTGACTGAATACTTTTTGACCCAACACTCTTCCATGACCCAAACATCAATGCCAAAGTTGTCGGACACCCACATCCCGAGCTTTCCGTTGAAATTCACCAAGTTACTTCCTCGGTCACGGAGTTTCTCCGGCGGCGGTAGAGAAAGCAGACCATAAACCTCTGCGTCTTTATCGAAGCTCATGATGATATCGGGAGGCGGTGTACAACGTCCAGAAATACTTGTCGGCGGTTTTTGTTTCCATGCTAGCCAATGTAGGCTTGCCTTGAGATCCGCTGTGTAGGAATGATTGCAGAAGGCTGGGAGGCGGCGTGAAATGTGTTTCCAGGCGTTTTCGCCGACAACCAGCCGCATGCTGGTCTCGGCTTGGGCGGCTGCTAATAGACGATATTCGAAAGTGGAAGGGTGGAAGTAGAAGGCCAAGAAGCGGGTATGGAGGCGGGGGTTGGCCGGGAGAATAATGGAGCGGCCTGTGAGGGGATTGAAGATGCGGTGTTTTTGGATTGGAAAGCTCAAAAGGCATAGGAGTCCGTCGCAGGAGCCTCTGATGGAACTTTCTATAGGCACATTCAACTTGCAGAGAGTGATGCCGGCGGGAGCAACGGCGGAAGCCAAATATATAGAATCTTTCTCCGCGGCCTAGCCGGTCAATAACGAGTGATTGGCCGGTGGAGCGGCGGTGTTGGGTGTGGACTCTAACGAAGGTCGGGTGGGTGGTGATGGAGAGCCAAGATTTGGAGACGCATCGGAAACTTCCAACGGATCTTGCCGGCACCCGGACGAGAATCTCGAAGACAACGTCGTCCGGAGAAACAACGGCTATTTTCTTCCTCTGCCCCGTCTCCTTTTTCATCAACTTCCTCTTTGCCGTCTTCGTCTTCATCACCTTCCAATTAGATTCATCTTTCCTCGTCGCCATGCATATATATTGCCTGATTGGAGAAAAGTATTTCTTGGATTTGAAACCTAATAATGGCGGATTGAAATCCTTCTGTCAGAGAGCTGCCTGATCAAAATATTTTTGGGAAGTTTAAAAGACTCTAATTAATGGCAGTAATTATTATAATATATAAGTTTAACAAAGCTTGTTTGCAAGGATAACCACTAATAATTATCGCACATTTGGTCTAACTATAGCTAGTTAATGTTTTAGTCATTTTTTTATAATAAAAAAATTAAATATTTTATTTATAATAGTATAATTAGTTATTACTGTCTGTTACTTCTGACAAAAGTAAGTTTTTAACTTTTTATTAACTATTCTAATTAATATAAAAAACTTATTTTTATTGTCTACTTAAACGTAATAAAAACTTTGTTCCTAAATTTTTTATTTTTAACAAGCTTTTGATATACGGAAAGTGGTAATAACACGTTGCCATATGGTATTCCAATTCCATAAAACTCAGGCTTTGGTTTTGAGATTGAGTGATGTTATAAGGAATCAGTAATATGACTATTCACTGTTCATTGATAATCGTAGTCCAAAAATATTTACAGTCCGAGCTATCCTCCTCCAGTTTGCACTGCTGGGACGATGCCATCTCTTCAGTCGCCGCTTTCTTTACCACCATTAAAACCTCATCGTTCAGTTAGAGGGGCAGAGATCTTTTGGTATGGTTTCAGTGAAGCCTCTGGCCGAGGCGATGGAGGTAGTATGACTGAAGGGCACGATTGTCACTACGGGGCACAATTATGAGAAGTTTGAAATCTGTCGTCGGCATAGGCAGTATGGACGAGCGTGGGCGACCGCTCACACTGATTTTTAAAAACAGTATATTTCGATAAATAAAAATGGATTCTTTGTCATGGTGAACTTGTTACTTATCATATATATTATATCCTAAATAGAATTAGCAATATATTGTTAGGTTAGTTGATTGAGTGCATGTATTTTGGCTTCTTGGTCATGGGTTCAATTCCAATTTCCAACCAATGGCTATATTTTAAATTTTATTTTATAAATACATTGTTTTGTAATATTATTGTTGTGGCGGGTCGCTCGGGTGCGTTGGTAAACCCGTCGAATTGAACCACCTTAGCTCGGAAGTGAACCGCGCGCAAACAGTCAATGAGTGAATTAGTAAGTGACACGCGAAAGTGCACAGAGTACCTCTGAGAATCCTCTAGAGGGGGGGGGGGGATGTGAATAGAGATTTAAATTTGTTTCTGTCCTAACTGTGAATACAATAAAATAATCTAAGGATTTATGCTCAATCAAGATCTCAGACAGAATAAAATAGTGCTGAAATATAAAGCAGAAAACAGCAATGCAAACTAGCTATGAGAGACAGCACAGAAAATTAGCAAACCAGAAGACACAAGAATTTTTATAGAGGTTCCCCAAAATGTGGGTACTCCTCTCTTCTACCACCTGGTAGCTAGGGATGCACTCACAGTGCCTGAGTCTTTTGATAAGGAGACTCTTAGAACCACTAATCTTTTGACAAGGAGATCATGAACCACCAGATCTTTTGATAAGGAGATCTTGAACCACTGAATCCTTTGAAAGAGGGATTCTCAAAACTCTCTACCAGATCTTTTGATAAGGAGATCTTGAACCACTGAATCCTTTGGAAGAGGGATTCTCAAAACTCTTTACAAGGGGGGAATGAGAAGGAGAAAGAAGGGGAGAAGAAGAATTTTGTTTTCAGAATTCTTGTGAAGACTGTGTGAAGAACAACTTCTTGATTCTTTCACTGGATCTGCTCTTGATTAACCCATGTTTATGATATTGTTGTATTACAGGAGATATGAATGTCAGGTCCTTTAAACTTCTATCTGATTGAACACTTAGCTGCTATGTGATTGTGATGATGAGTAGCCTTGTTCTGTACTGTTCTGAGAGAGAGAGAGAGAGAGAGCAGTTCTTTCTTTTCTGTATCTACTCTATTAGGGTTTCTCAGGAGGAAGAAGAAGAGAGAAAAACCCAATATAACAGTATGGCTGATTGTGATTAATGCCCTTGCTTTTCTCTTTCTTCTCATCCCTTTTATTGTCTAGTTCCATTTGAATTTCTTTTCCTTTTCTGGTAGAAACTGAAAAGGTATTTTTGTCTGGATATTTACATTCTTCTTTCCTTCTTTAATTCCCGACCCGTCCACCAACATAAAGCTTGTTTCCAAGAAAGCTTTTCTCTGTCCTCTGTTAATTCTTCATTCCATTTATGGAAATTAAGGAGCCGTTGGAGAACAGTCTTGAGAGAGGTGGGCCATGAGAGAAGGTCCTAAATGACAGCTGAAAAGGTTTCCCTTTTCAGACTGTATTCGACGTAGCGTCGAGTTCTCTTCCTCTCTTATCGACGCACCTTCGAGTTCATGTAGAAGCAGCTTCAAATTCATCCTTGCTCTGATTGAACTCAGCTAGTCGACGTTGTGTCGATACCCAATCGACGTAACCGTCGAGTCTTGGCTCTGAACTTCATTATCTGCGTCGAGATGAAGTCGACGTTAAGTCGACTTTGCATGGCTTCGACATATACTTCCTTCTGCTCTGAATTGAAGTAGAAGCTGCGTTGACTTCTCAAGATACTTCGAGAAGTCCATAGCCTCTACGTCAATATCCATTCGACGCGACGTCGACTTGAGTTACTTCGACATAAGGGTGAACTGCTTGGACTTCTAGTCAGAGTAGCGTCGACAATAACTTGACGTTGCGTCTAATTCTATTCGATGCAAATGTTAACTTTGCCCAAGATTTGCTTCTCTTGATCTGGCCTTGACACCCTAGGTTGAGTGTGACATCCTAAGACATCTAATGACCAGATTACCCTCACTATACAATGGATAATTCATTTCTAAGAGATAAAATCACTTTTATTTAATTTGTTAAGTTATATCAAAGGATTTTTCTCAACAATCTCCCCCTATTTATCTTAACAGATTTTACAGTTTGTTCACAGTGATTTTTCATACATTTTTGCATAAAACACAAATACATATAAGACAGCATAGATATAAACTGAATAAGCTGGATAAGCTGATAGATAGAGAAGGTATCAGATTAATGATTAACAGAAGTTTTATCATAGATTACCCAGCACAAAGAGTATCACTCCCTTTCTTTGAGAAAGTTGAATAAGTCCTCATATACTCTCTTGTACTTCTTTTCCACATATTTGAAATTTGTAGGGATGACTTTCTCTGGGTTCATCTATATCTTTTCATGACCTTTGAACAATCTATCCAGGTCCATTTCAGTGTTAGGATGAACATCCTTGAGAGTAAAACCAAGACCAAAAACTTTGGCTGTCATCATATTTATGACTTCTAGGCTTAGATCATCTGATTCAGGATATTTGTCAGGATTTGATTCAGCAGCCACAGCTGGTGCTTCAACAACAGTTGCTTGTTCCTTTTCAGAAGTTGAGGCTTTTGTAAACAGGATCTTCCTTTTCTCTATCTCCTCTTCAGGTGATTTCTCTCTTTTCTTTCTTTTCTGGGGAAGTTGTACTGCATCCTTTGGATTGCACCCAATCCCTCATCTGCGGAATTGTCCTACTCCTTCTAGCATTTTGTCCTGAGGGTTCTTTGTAGTGTATTCTGTATGATCAAACAGAGTAGATTTAATAGGAATTGCCTTGGCCAATTCTTCCTTTTCAACAACCTCTTTTCCTCTTTTTAGAATATCCATGAACCTGTTTTTCTTATCTTGAAGCTCCTTCTGGGCAGACTCATATTCATACCTTTCTCTATCAGCAATCTCCTCAAATACTTTGTCAAGCTCTGGATTAGTGTAGGTTTTCATTGTGTTTTCTAGAAATTCAGCCTTTTCAGATTTCTTGTAATAAGATTTATCCTTCATGTATTCCTTCCTCTGTTCCTTTGTGTACATCTCCCAGATAGGTATTCTTCCTCTTCCTCTTCCTCTACCTCCACCTCCACTTCTATATGGAGGTCTCCCTCTGAAGTCTGGTGTTGGAAGAAGTGGTTTTGAAATAAGAGCAGGTGGAGAGGGAAGCTAAACTGGAGGTATTGGTTGAGCTGGTGCTGGATCAGGTGAGATAGGATCTTGAGCATATATCTTGACTGGAGAGGGTGCTGTGGATGAATCTTCAGAGGACACTCTAAATGAAAGGGGATCAGGGATAGATGGTTCAGTGTCTTCGTGAAATTCTTTCAGAGACTTGAGATAGGCCTGATCATCTGAAATTAGAGGGATCTCCCCCTGAGTTGATTACTCCCCCTGAGCAAAGAGCCGGATTCTTGTAGAAGATGACTCCCCCTGAATGGCTGCATCTGGAAGCTGTAATTTAGATGATACAGCTGGCTCTCCTTCAGTGGTGAAGGAGAGAGGGATTGCTGTCGTGTAGACGGAATCTTAAAGAGGTTGCTGCCTGCTGGGACAAATCTCCCCCTGCTTTATATCATGGAAAAAGGATATAAAGCCTTCAACAGGCATGGCTGCCGATCATACTTCCTTATCAAAAGCCGTGAGTTCGGATGTAAGGTCCTGCAACCTTTTGTGCTAGCGACGGAGTTTGAGATAGCAATCCATTGAGAAGTCAAGATAAAGGGAGCCAAACTTGGATAGCACCGTCTCGAGGGCAAGATTGATGGCCTCAATAGTATCTTGCTGATTTGACGGGAATGCCATTGTAATGTTGTGAGAACCTGCACTGAAACAAAGAAAAAATACGAAGAGAAGGAAGAAGGGAGATAGCAGGAGGGAGAGAATTCGAATAGCACAATGGAATTAGATGCAAAAGTTGCTTTGAGTAAATGAATCGTCGCAACATAGGGTTTTATTCAAAGCTACGTCGAGAAGAGAGACATTCAGTGCGCCAAAATATGTCAATGCACGCGATCTATCAAATCGACGGAGCGTCGAGTTGATGTCGACGTGGCTTTGAAATATTGTCATTGATAATGTTGTTGACGTAAGCGTCGATAAGTATTCGACGTTACATCGAGTGATATTTGATAATGCGTAATTAACTTAAATTATAAAAGCAAAAATATTATATTTTAACTATATAAGTATATAATTTTCTCCTAAATATATATTAATTTGTTTTCTTTTAATATTTTTCGTTTCTAATAATTTTTATTTTCTTTTCTGCAGGTTTTCTGAAATTTTGTCAAAAAAATTGTTCGTAGCCATCTCCACGCCATCGCCGCACCCAAATAACTCGCCCACATTAAATACCATGCAATATGGCTGATCCATGCAGTTCCGAGCCATCCTAGACTTCCTAGTTGCTGCAGCGCGCAGTGTTTACGATGATATATTAAAGTTGTTGTGCTTGCCGCACCCGTTCGAGCTACATCCGTCCGAAGCAAGCAATCCTCGCTCCCATGCAATTCCCCATCACCTTCGCATGATTATCCACGCGAAATTTTATTATACTCGCCACCTCCAATTTCATGAAAATATCTTCCACCTATTAATATGCATGCAACCCATTCACACGGTTAAATATTACGAATCAATAGCCGACCTCTTTCTCCTCAATACAAGCTGTCCAACTTCCTCAAATGCAGCGGGTCATTATTACTTCAATTCCATGTAGCAGCCGGTCCACATTTTCTTAATTAAATACAACCATTCAACTTCAATTCCTAGTGCAGCCCGTCCATATCATCCACCTCCATTCACGCATGCAGCCCCACTTTAATGCTTTATTCACGTGAAACTCATATAATTTGCTTCTCTGCAATTAATTGCAAGCATTCCCCCCTATTAGCCGAAATTCTCTATGTCCCTTGGAATTCCTAGCCACCATCATTTACTCACCCCCCTTCTAGATTATTCTCTTGGGATGATTCTAGAGGGGTTGATCATCTATAAAAAGGGCAAGGCTCCAAGGCATTTGGAGGGGAGGAAGAGAGAAGATAGAGAGATCTAGAGTGAATCACTTGTACTTGAGAGAAGTTTTTGAGAGTTTTATTTCTTTTCGTTCCTCTTCAGAAATTGTAGTGGAAGTTTTTATTTCGGTTTGTTTTTAATATTATAGTTGTATCATTTTTAATTTTGCAATTGTACTTTTATTCTCGTATCAATGAAAATGTTTGTTTCTCATCTTAATATTATCTCTACTCCTACTATGGGTAACTAATTCTCTTCTTAGTGCTTGATTGGTTAGTATTGGGATGATGATTAAATCATAATCCGTCGTCTCTAATTTTTGAAGTTTCATTTCAATTTATTTCCGATTAATAGTTGGATGCGAGTTTATATTGCTAGTATATAAATTTTGTGATTCGATTGGCGTCCTAGTAGTCGAGAGGCTCGTGGATACCTTAGATCTCTCGGAAATAAAAAGTTTGTTATATTTTCTTTGAGAATTGGAAATATAACTTATTTTGGAAATTTGGATTAATTTTTATGCGATTTTAATTTATTTCAAATTTAAAAGATTCAATTTGAAGTATTTTAAAATTATGCGATAATCGTCTCTAGCGAGCTTTTATCGTATTTTTCAATCCTCCAATCGAAATAGAATTTTAAGAATTAGAATGTATCTTTTATAATCGGATTCCCAAGAACACCTAATCAAGTGCTAAGGTTTTTAAACCGTGATCTTTTTCACTTTAGTAATTCTCAATCTGCATCTTTTAACTTTCAAAAACAAATCCAATTTTCCACCGATAAATTAATAGGAATTTTGCGTGAGTAAGATTACTCGACAGGCCTCGGGCAAATACGACATCCTTCCTATACTATATTTCGATAGGTATACTTGCCTGCATCGAGATATTAGTTGGAATTATTTTAAAACTATAAAATCTCTATCAAGTTTTTGGCGCCGTTGCCGGAGAGTTTTCTTTTGTCGATATTTTGAAAACGCAAAACAATTATATTTATCATTTATCTCTAAAATCTTTAAGGGTGTAACTAAATTCCTGGAAAAGATGATTTGGGCTTGAATTCCCATCACAACCTCTAGTACCGCTGCGAACCCCTCACAGGGCTGACCTCGGGAAGTCCAGGACTAACATAATCCACCTAAAAAAATCGTTATCATTTTTAATTTTGGTTTTCCTTAACTTTCGGTTATTCTCCATCTTTCCCTTTTCTTCTCTCTAGTGCATGACCCGTAGTAGCTCTTCGAGTAATCCTGATTTTCATTTTGATCCAGAGGTCGAGCGCACCCTTCGGCAGCGCCTCCGAACTCGTGATCAGGATTTACATATAGATCTCGAAGAGTCGATCGGAGACACAACCACAGAAATTATGGGTGATCCCAATCCAGAAGTTGACCAGCAAAGTACAATGTCCTATTATGCTCGGCCAAACCTGGAGGGTACAGAAACAAGTATCGTTCGCCCTGCTGTTGCGAACAACAATTTTGAACTAAAACCTGCTATAATACAGATGGTGCAGCAGTACGTGCAGTTCGATGGCCTACAAGATGAGGATCCTAACCTTCATCTTTCTAGTTTTATTGAAATTTGTGATACCTTTAAGATTAATGGTGTGACTGATGATGCGATTAGGCTAAGACTTTTTCCGTTTTCTTTACGCAATAAGGCCAAACAATGGTTAAATTCTCTCCCTAGAGGATCTGTCCATACTTGGGCCGAGCTTTCTGAAATTTTTTTGTCAAAATATTTTTCTCCTGCGAAAACTGCGAAATTGCGAAACGATATTACTTCTTTTGCGCAAATCGATTCTGAAACGTTTTATGATACCTGAGAACATTTTAAAAATCTTCTACATCGCTGCCCACACCACGCACTGCCCATATGGCTTCAAGTTCAAACTTTTTATAACGGATTAAACGTGAGTACTAAGCAAATGATCGATGCAGCTTCCGGTGGTACTTTAAACCGCAAAACACCGGAAGCCGCAATCGAACTTTTTGAAGATATGACTATGAACGCTTATCAATGGAGTACACCCCGGGCACTTCCAAATAAGCCAGCAGGGTTGTACGAAATTAAGATAACCCAGTTCGCGTCTCAAATAGATCTTTTAAATAAAAAGTTTTCTGCTATGTCTCATTCTTCCTCTGCGAACGCTATTTTGGAAAATAATTATAATAATAAAAAAAATTTCGCGGAAGAACAAGTGGATTTTGTTGCAAATCCGCTTCGGCCTTCCGCAAATTTGGGCACAACTACGTTTGGAAACACTTATAACCCAAATTTGCGGAATCACCCGAACTTCTCATGGAGTAATCCGGGGAATGCGGTTCGCCCTCCTAATGTTTTTCCACCTGGTTTTCCACCTCCTGCACCTCGTGCACCCTCTTTTGAGGAAAAGTTTTCAAAATATGTTGCTAACACTAATGCTACTCTACGTAACTTGACCGGCTCGGTCCGAAATCTCGAAAATCAAATCGGGCAGCTCGCCAAATTTTTAAATGAACGCCAACCTGGAACTCTACCAGGAAACACAGAGGCGAACCCGCGGGACTCGGTCAACGCTATCACGCTTAGGAGTGGCAAGGAGGTAAGTGAACCCACCCCTGTAGAAGAAAAAGAAAATTCTGAAAAAGATTTTGAAAAAATTCCACCTTCTTTAGAAAAAGGTTTTGAAAATGTTTCTTCACCTCCTCCCCCACTTTCTCCTTCTTTAAATGTTTCCAAAACTTCTCTTCCTTATCCTTCAGTCCTTAAAAATCAAAGTGATGATAATTATCACAAATTTTTAGAAGTTTTTAAGCAAATCCAAATCAACTTGCCGTTTTGTGAGGTCATCTCACAAATGCCCAAGTATGCAAAATATTTAAAAGATTTGCTAACTAACAAGAAGAAACTAGAAGAATTTTCTCGTGTAACGCTTAATGCTGAATGCTCGGCAATTTTGCTTAACAAATTACCAAAAAAACTAAACGATCCGGGAAGTTTCTCTATCCCGTGCCTCTTCAGTGATTTGCTAGTCAAACATGCATTGGCAGACTTAGGAGCGAGCATCAACCTCATGCCCTACTCATTATTTAAAAAGCTAGGATTAGGTACGCCAAGTCCAACTAGGATGAGTATTCAACTCGCTGATCGTTCAATCAAATATCCAATGGGCGTTATCGAGGACGTTTTAGTGAAGGTCGATAAATTTATCTTTCCCGTTGACTTCGTCATATTAGATATCGAGGAAGACGCCGAGGTACCCCTTATCCTCGGTCGCCCTTTTCTAGCCACTTCTAAGGCTATTATTGACGTAAGCAATGGAAAGCTTGTACTTAGAGTCGACGATGAGGAAGTCATGATTTCAATCAACTCTTCTTTAAGAAACTCACTTTCAAATGATGACGCCATTTATTTTTTAGAAACTTTTTCTGAAGAGCAATCAAATATGGATTTTATAACCCCTTCTAATGATTCACTCTAAGTTTTAAACACTGTATCCAATGATACGCCTATTTTAAATGCTCAAAATTTTGAATTATTGAAAAAAAGGGGAATATTTTATCTACTTCTTATGAAATTCCTCCCAAACTCGAATTAAAACAATTGCCCGAGCATTTAAAATATGTTTTCTTAGAATCTGGTTCTCAACTTCCAGTTATTATTTCTTCTTCTCTTTCCGATTTTCAAAGCGAAAAATTAATTAATGTTTTAAAAGAGCACCGTCACGCCATCGCTTGACAAATTTCTGATATCCGCGGTATTAGTCCACATTTTTGTACGCATAAAATATTTTTGGAAGAAAATTCACGTCATTCCATTCAACCCCAACGCCGACTTAATCCAAATATGAAAGAAGTGGTTAAGGCGGAGGTATTAAAATTACTCGACGCAGGAATTATCTATCCGATTTCCGATAGCTCGTGGGTTAGTCCAGTCCAGGTCGTGCCGAAAAAGGGCGGAGTGATGGTAGTTTTTAATGATAATAACGAACTAATTCATTCTCGAACCGTAATGGGTTGGCGTATGTGTATAGACTATAGAAAACTAAACGATGCCACTAGAAAGGATCACTTTCCTCTCCCGTTTATGGATCAAATCTTAGAACGACTTTCCGGACATGATTTTTACTGCTTCCTCGACGGTCTATCGGGTTATTTTCAAATACCCATCGCTCCCGAAGATCAAGAGAAGACTACTTTCACGTGTCCGTTTGGAACTTTCGCTTATCGTAGAATACCTTTTGGTTTATGTAACGCGCCAACTATATTTCAAAGATGTATGCTGGCTATTTTCGATGAACTTGTAGGAGATATAATGGGAGTCTTTATGGACGATTTTTCAGTTTTTGGCGATAACTTCGACTTTTGCTTAAATAATTTGAAAAAAGTTTTAAAAAGATGTGAAGAAACTAACCTTGTCCTAAACTGGGAAAAATGTCATTTTATGGTCAAGGAAGGGTTACTTCCCGGTCACAAAATTTCTAAGAATGGAATCGAAGTCGATCGAGCAAAAATTGAAATTATTGAAAAGCTTCCTCCCCATTCTACGGTTAAAGCGATTAAAAGTTTTCTCGGTCACACCGGTTTCTATCAACGTTTTATAAAAGACTTTTCAAAAATTTCAAAGCCGCTGACCCATCTGCTTGAGAATGATGTTCCGTTCTCTTTTAATGATGATTGTCTTTCTGCTTTTAACATTATTAAGGAAAAACTTGTTAATTCTCCGATTTTAATTGCTCCTGACTGGAATTTACCTTTTGAATTGATGTGTGATGCGAGTAATTATGCTGTAGGTGCTGTGTTAGGACAACGAATAAACTAACATTTTCATCCTATTTATTATGCTAGTAAAACCTTAAACTCCGCTCAAACGAATTACTCCACTACGGAGAAAGAACTTTTAGCAATAATTTTTGCCTTTGATAAATTTCGTTCATATTTAACATTATCTAAGGTCATAGTTTTTACGAATCACTCAGCGCTTCGTTATTTACTCGCCAAACCCGACTCCAAGCTACGGTTAATCAGGTGGATTTTGCTCCTCCAGGAGTTCGATTTGGAGATCAAGGACAAGAAGGGCGCGGAGAACCTAGTTGCTGATCACTTATCCAGACTTGAGAGCCCGGACGATGATGTTGTTGAAGAGATCGATGATACATTCCCTGAAGAGCACCTTCTTTCCTTGGCGAAGGTAAATTCTCTCCCTACCCCTTGGTTCGCAAACTTTGCTAATTTCCTTGTAGGAAAGGTAGTCCCAAAATCTTTTTCAACTCAACAGAAGAAGAAATTCTTCTCTGATTTGAAATTTTATTTTTGGGAGGACCCTTTTCTCTTCCAAATTTGTGTGGACCAAGTGGCAAGGAGGTGCGTAGGCCAAGAAGAAGGACTGCAGATTCTGAAGCACTGCCATGAAGGACCACCTGGTGGCCACTACCAAGCAAGCCGCACTGCAAGGAAAGTACTGGAAGCCGGCTTTTATTGGCCAACAATGTTCAAAGATGCACACCAATTTGTGTAACATCCCCCAAACTACTAGGCCCCTAGATAATTTTTGTCATGACAAGTCATGACAAAAATAGGATAAGTGACCTAGAACCCTAGGATGAAAATGAAAGAGGTGAAAAAGACATGGTGTGCACTTAGCCATCATGAACCACCCTAATGAAAAGTGAACTAAAGAGGGAGGCTAAAATATCTTATACACCCCACATAACCATGAATAGTTCCTATGATGAGTTAAGTACACAAGGTGGGCCAAGAAGACCCCATGAACTCATTAAGATAGGAAGGGATGCATTTTGGGGTGCAAATAGCAAATTTTGATATCCTTGTCTAGAGGTGACCAAAAGACTCCAAAAAGCCAAGATGACCCCACTATGATCCCTATGACCATCCAAGGAGGTAAGTAGGCCACTAGGGACCCTTGGGGTCACCCTTTTGGTCAAATTGACCAAAAGTCAACTTTGAACTATCTTAGGTCAAACCACCATAACTAAGGGCAATTGAATCTCCAAATGATCAAATTGGACCCACCCTCATAGGGCAAACTCACTCGGGGACCTAATGGACCCAAAAGCCCCATCATAGGGCCATCAATTTGGGGAAATTGGCCCAATTTCTAAAAAGCCCCAAATTGACCTAAATGTGCTAAAACCAAATTAATCTCCAATGAATTTATTATGACCAAATTGATCACTCCTAAACACTAAGGGGAGTATATGAGACCCAAATGAACCAAAGTGCTCAGTCAATGTTGGAGAATTAGGGCAAAATCAACAAAATACCCAAATTGCCCTTATAGGCAAATAAGTGCAATCAAGCCCCATTTGACCCCACCTTGACTCAATTCTTCTTGGAATAGGTCCATGGAGTCTTAGGGAGCAATGTTACTCAGTCACATTGAGTGGAGTGAGCTTGGGTCAAGCCTAAACTCAAAATCCCAATTTTAGCCTAAATGGGTCAAGTGAGCCAATCTCAAGCTAGGTGGACCTTACCCAAACCCAACCTTAGAACCTTGGGCTCAACCCCACCTAATTAAGCCCACTAGTGGGCTGAATTACCTAGAGCCCAAATTGGGTCCAAGGGGGGTGGCCGGCCACCTCCAAGCTTGAATTCAAGAGGAATTCATGGAGAAGTGGCCACTTGGCCTTCACTCCTTAAATCCTGGCAGGCTCTCAACCTTCCCAAGGAATTCCAGCAGGAAGAGGGCTGAGCTGGCTGCCGCTGAGAGGGAGGGGAGGAGAGAGGGAGCTCACCTTGCCGGCCATATTAATGGCAAAACTCCAAGGAGATTCAATTTAGCTCGTTTTTCCCCCTCCTGTGACCGGCAATTGATGAGAGGAGTTGATCCCTGCTGAGCTGGAGCCATAACAGTGGCTGCTGAGGGAGGTGCCGACATTGGTGAAATCGCCGATTTTGACATCCGACAATATACACCCCTCCCCCTCTTTTCTCCCTCTCACCACGTTCAGGAGCCTCCAAGCAGTCGAGCCCCCCCCCCCCCCCCCCCCCCCTTCCAGAGCAAGCTTTCGACCTCAGCCGCACCGGGAGCCATGGATGCCGGAAACAGGAATGCGACCTTCCTCCGCCGCAACACCCGCCGCCAAACACAAATTCAGGCAAGTTCCTTCCCTTCTCCACTTGTGCTAGCCTCCCCATTTCTTCCGTTTTCAAAATCGCGTAGAGAATGGAGTATCTCCATTCGTGTTTTTCTATTGTTCCGACCGCAAAAACGCAAGATGCCGGAGAGCTCCTCCGGCCACCTCCGGCCAAACGACCACCGCCACCCGGAAGCTCTATGTCGAGTGGAGGTGCTGGCTTGGGCGATTGGCCGGAGACGGCCTCAGGTGGCCGGAATCGGTCCCGCAAAACGGCCCTAGTGCGTGAGATCTGGGTTGTTGGTTGATCGGGGACGATGAAACCTGGCCGTCCGATCTGGCTGAACGATTAACCGCAGCCCAGGAAATGAATGAAATGTTAATGTTTTAATTATTTGTCACACTATTTGGCCGATTTTGTAGGCTGAAATTGAAGCCCTTAGAGCCCTTATTTCGAAAAATGTCCAGAGATAACATTGGTAGGCCTTAATGTCTACTTTCTAATGAAAGTGGAATCAGACCATTTGGTTAAACATAGGACCCACAACACTCATTCTAGTGAGGCTGGTCAAAACTCAAATCAGATCTTTAAACTAGCATAACTCTTAAATGACAAGTCTGATGAGGTTGATATTTTGGCTATGCCTGCATGTACCCTATACCTAGTTTAGGTTTAAGTATCAGATTTTTGGGAGATACTTTTTCTATAGTTTTGTTCAAAACCTAGAAAATTAAATAAATGGGATATTTGGGGTTATATAACTCCTAACGACCTCACATTTTGGTGAGGGCCCCTTTAGGTCATGTATGGACATTGGTTAAATTTTCATCCCATATGCATGAGTAGATTTTCCTGAACTTCAAAATGAAGTTGGACCTTAAGAATGAAATTGGGTGCTATTAGCCATTTTTGAGCTTGTGAAGCTTTTTAATGGATTTTAAGGTGGAGAGCCCTTGCATGCCTCTGAAACCTTGGGATCTATGAATATAATGAGAGTGTGCATCATTGACATGAGTCTCATGACTTTTGGAAATTAAATTCCTAAGGTTCCTATTTAAATTCAAATTGTCACACTATTAATATTAGTGAAATTGAGAGGTTTAAACTATTGTGAAAATTCTCATTCTCTATACTTATCTCTTTTATGACATTATATACCCATGGAAAATTATCTCATGTGGTTTAGGCAAAATTTAGGGTAGTTCCCTCACAAATTATGAAATGTATTTCATGTAGTAGAAAAGGTAAATCTTTGGTATATGTGGAGTAGTATAACCCCAAACACCCCCAAATTTGGGTGGTAGGCTCTTTTTATATATCTATATCTCTGGTAGAAATTGGAGGTCATTTGGCCTTGTGCATGTTTGCTTTTTCTCTTTCACATGCATGCAAGTAGTGTATGGAAAATGAGGTGCATTTAGTGTAAATATGGAATTGGAGGGTCTCTCTCTCTATGGCTCCATACTTGGCAATGAGATCTTGTCCATGTATGTGATATGAATGCATGCATCATCTTTAGGTGTGTAGGAAATTATGGGATCTTAATATCTAGGTTGTTCAATAGTCCACTTTTGGTCACATTTTGTTTTTATGTGTAAATGTATCTCATGTGTGAACATTGTGTACAACCTTGCATGTTGATTTCACCTTGGCTAGAATCATTTATGGAGGAAATAATCAACATAAACATTTAGGTATTGGAATTACATTTAAAATGTCACTGACTTTATGTCATTTGGATAAGTACAACTCATTTTATGTCATTTTGGGTGTGACATGTCTTTAGTAAGTTTTGTTATGTTAATATGTTGCACATCACTTATAAGTTAATTCCACCTAGGTTATGTTCACTTATGGAATTAGTAATCAACATAAACATTATAGGAATTGGAGTTACCTTTAAAATGCCACTGACTTTATAGCATTTGGATAAGTACAACTCGTTTTATGTCATTTTTTGTGTGACATGTCTTTAGTAAGTTTTGTTATGATAAATATGTTGTACAACACTTGTAAGTTAATTCCACCCAGGTTAAGTTTACTTCTGGAATTAGTAACCAACATAAACATTATAGGTATTGGAGTTACATTTAAAATGCCACTGACTTTATGTCATTTGGATAAGTACAACTCATTTTATGTCATTTTGGGTGTGACATGTCTTTAGTAAGTTTTGTTATGTTAATATGTTGCACATCACTTATAAGTTAATTACACCTAGGTTAGGTTCACTTCTGGAACTAGTAGTCAACATAAACATTATAGGTATTCGAGTTACCTTTAAAATGCCACTGACTTTATATCATTTGGATAAGTACAACTCATTTTATGTCATTTTTGGTGTGACATGTCTTTAGTAAGTTTTGTTATGATAAATATGTTGTACAACACTTGTAAGTTAATTCCACCCAGGTTAAGTTTACTTCTGGAATTAGTAACCAACATAAACATTATAGGTATTGGAGTTACCTTTAAAATGCCACTGACTTTATGTCATTTGGATAAGTACAACTCATTTTATGTCATTTTTGGTGTGACACGTCTTTAGTAAGTTTTGTTATGATAAATATGTTGTACAACACTTGTAAGTTAATTCCACCCAGGTTAAGTTTACTTCTGGAATTAGTAACCAACATAAACATTATAGGTATTGGAGTTACCTTTAAAATGCCACTGACTTTATGTCATTTGGATAAGTACAACTCATTTTATGTCATTTTTGGTGTGACACGTCTTTAGTAAGTTTTGTTATGATAAATATGTTGTACAACACTTGTAAGTTAATTCCACCCAGGTTAAGTTTACTTCTGTAATTAGTAACCAACATAAACATTATAGGTATTGGACTTACCTTTAAAATGCCACTGACTTTATGTCATTTGGATAAGTACAACTCATTTTATGTCATTTTTGGTGTGACATGTCTTTAGTAAGTTTTGTTATGTTAATATGTTGCACATCACTTATAAGTTAATTCCACCTAGGTTAAGTTCACTTCTGGAATTAGTAATCAACATTAACATTATAGGTATTGGAGTTACCTTTAAAATGCCACTGACTTTATGTCATTTGGATAAGTACAACTCATTTTATGTCATTTTTGGTGTGACATGTCTTTAGTAAGTTTTGTTATGATAAATATGTTGTACAGCACTTGTAAGTTAATTCCACCCAGGTTAAGTTTACTTCTGGAATTAGTAACCAACATAAACATTATAGGTATTGGACTTACCTTTAAAATGCCACTGATTTCATGTCATTTGGCTAAGTATAGCTCCTTATATACTATTTTTAGTGTGACATGTACAAACCTGTAATTCGATTAGTTAAACAACTTATACAACACTTATATGTTAAACCCACCTAGGTTAAGATCATTTTTGGAGGAAATGATCAATATGAGTTCTGTAGACATAGATGTCACCTTTAAAATGCCACTGATTTCATGTCATTTGGCTAAGTATAGCTCCTTCTATACTATTTTTAGTGTGACATGTACAAACCCTTAATTTGTAAGTTAAACATTGGGTGCATTTGGCAAGAATGTAGTAAAAGATAATTAAGGTCAAATACATCTTGGATTAATTTGAGACTTAGGGTTGGACTTTTAGATCAATATTGAACTACTGTAACTTCCCCAGAATCTATCATAACCTTAGCCTAGCACTTGTAGTATAAACCCTCATCTGCATCGCAAAAGTAATAAATGATGAATAAGATCAAGCGATTCTTGGGAAAATGGGAGACTCGGGATTTGAGGTGATACCCACCAAGGGCAACCTTTGGAAATGAAGACGGGGTGTGCTCAGTGAAACTAACAACTTAGGAAATTGTCGGGACCTACACAAGATGACAAAGGATGACCTAGCAAGAAGCGCAAACCGTGTTAGGAAGACAACACAAGGAAATAGTCGGTCGCTAGGAATGACGTGGTTTGGTATTCAATAGACACCGACTCATGTCTACTCGGGTCAAATGGTAATCCACCCTAGGTTTTTGGAGCAATTGGAGAGTAAGTGGGTGTACTGGAATGGGTAGCAACTAAATAAAACAAATATCATGGAAAGGGGGAGTTGGGCTTCAGTTACCATCACATTCCCTAGTACCATAGCGAGCCCTTCACCGGGTAATCCACGGGAAGTCCACGATTCACCCCAAGCCTTTAAGATCAACTAATAATAGACAATAGTAGTAAGTAGGAGAACTTGACACATACCCTCCCTCCCAAATTGGGTAGGCTCGTAGTTAATAAGACTGGTATAGTCTAGCGAGCGGTAGGCTCGTAGTTAATAAGACTGGTGTAGTCTAGCGAGCGGTAGGCTCGTAGTTAATAAGACTGGTATAGTCTAGCGAGCGGTAGGCTCGTAGTTAATAAGACTGGTGTAGTCTAGCGAGCGGTAGGATCATAGTTAATAAGACTGGTATAGTCTAGCGAGCGGTAGGCTCGTAGTTAATAAGACTGGTGTAGTCTAGCGAGCGGTAGGCTTGTAGTTAATAAGACTGGTATAGTCTAGCGAGCGGTAGGCTCGTAGTTAATAAGGCTGGTGTAGTTTAGCGAGCGGTAGTCTCGTAGTTATTATATGTCTGGTGTAGTCTAGCGAGCGGAGGCTTGTCGTAAGAAAGATATAAGTAGATAGTTCATGTGCATAGAAGGGTGGTGGGTCATCGGTTCTGGCTTAGTCGTCACACCGACAGCAGTATGCTGACTCGGCAGTGCTAGAGGTTTAAAGAGGGACCAGGTTGTTTTACTGCGCGTCCGACGGGACAGATTCCCTAAACTCTGCCTGGCCAAATAAAGGTCTGGTATCTTCGGATCCAGCAAGAGTACGCAGGAGCTCGTGAGTACCGGGTACCGGTATCACGGCGTACGTTAGGGCCTGGGTCTGGTAGTGTGACTTACCCACCTAGGTGAGGAGACGCCCGCTCCTCTGCCCCCGTTTGACCACGACGGGAGGTGCCCGAGAGGTTAGCTACCTCTGAAAAGTGGAAACTAAAGGTCTGTACGTACAGAGTCGTGTGGGTGTGTTGCATGTGTATAATTCAATCATTGCATCATTGCATAACACATCATTGCATCACTTGTCTGCACAACCAGAGACCTCATCGTATAAATTTGTATGAGCTCATTTATACGATGAGTTTACTTCTTGCCAAATCCCTTGACTTATGTGCCTCGTGCGTACGCATATAAGTTAAGATTAGTTTTCCTAGCCGCTTACATATTTCTTTACTTGCTCATATTACTGCTACAGTCGTTTCCTCCATTTTGTTACTCTACTTTGAGATTGATAGTAGAACTGCTAGAATAATTTACCAATGTATTGTTATTAGTTTTTCCTCGCCACCTGTCACCTGCTTACATATTTCTTTACTTGCTCATATTACTGCTACAGTCGTTTCCTCCATTTTGTTACTCTACTTTGAGATTGATAGTAGAACTGCTAGAATAATTTACCAATGTATTGTTATTAGTTTTTCCTTGCCACCTGTCACCTGCTTACTTTGCTACCCCTTGTTGTCCTCCGCTTCCTCCTCCCCGCTCGATGCCTAGGAGTCGCGGGTGGAGGCGGTGAGGAATGTGCTGAGTCTTTTAGACTGACGGTCAGTGGACCCTATTATTACAGGAGAACCATGGAGAGCAGGTCAACCCCCAGAGGGGGGTACCTGAGACGGTGACCAGGCCCGGAGTTGGACTCTCAGCAGCTGCCGGAAGAGCTCCGGTAAGCAAGACCCCTCATATACCTACGCTTCACATCTACCCAGGTCAGAGGCCAGAGTTATATGCCATTGAGGGAGTCGAGCCATGTGGATGCATAGATTGTTATATCTTCGCCAGACGTGAGGCGAAGAAAGCATCGTTAGATCGGGCTTAGGCCCATGTTGTACTTTTCATTTTGAATTCTGCACTCTGATAAACTCTAAATTATGTATGATTATCTCTCTTGTTGGACATGTTTCTCTATTTGAGGTGATTGTTGTGGACTTGTGCTTGAAATCTATTCTTCCTTTTTTGATTTTGGTTGGCCTGGATATTGTTGAATAGCCGGCATGATCGGCGTGTTGTGGTGGGGACCATGTTTTGAGATGGTACCACCGCAAGATGACGGTTCTGGGCGGTAAGACCCGGTGTTTGTTCGCAAAAAAAGGGGTCTTACAATTTGTAAGTTCTTGCGATGCTTGCCAAAGAACAAGTAATATCTCTGCCACCTCTGAAATGCCTCAAACTTACTTCTTAGAATGTGAACTGTTTGATCTTTGGGGAATAGACTTCATAGGACCTTTTCCTCTTTCTTTTGGTAATCGCTATATTCTAGTTGCGGTAGATTATGTTTCTAGGTGGGCGGAAGCCCAAGCTTTTCCAAAAAATGATGCTAGAGCCGTCCTAGGATTTTTAAAGAAATTATTTTCTAGATTTGGCACTCCACGAGCCTTGATTAGCGATCGGAGGTCGCACTTTTGTAACGCCCAACTTAACAAATTACTCTCACGTTATGGCGTTACACACAAACTATCCACTACCTATCACCCCCAAGCTAACGGTCAAGTGGAAGTTGTAAATAGGGAACTAAAACGAATCCTAGAAAAAACTGTTTCTGCGAATAGGAAAGACTGGTCGGTCAAGTTAGATGATGCGCTTTGGGCCTACCGTACTGCTTATAAGACGGCGATCGGTTGTACACCGTATCGCCTAGTTTATGGCAAAGAATGTCATCTACCGGTTGAGTTAGAGCATCGTGCCTATTGGGCCTTAAAATTTCTGAGCTTAGATCCGACTTTATCGGCGGATTTACGCAAATTCCAACTGAATGAGTTAGACGAATGGAGAGCGAATGCTTACGAAAGTAATTTTCTTTATAAAGAAAAAGTAAAATTATATCACGATCAACGACTTAAACACCCTAAAAATTTCAAGCCGGGTGATCTAGTGCTTCTATTTAATTCACGATTGCGACTTTTTCCGGGCAAACTTAAATCCCGGTGGTCCAGCCCCTTCGTTGTTAAGGAGGTTTGGCCATACGGGACGGTGCTTCTAACGCACCCAGAAAAAGGCGAATTTAAAGTAAATGGCCACCGCTTAAAGTTGTACTTTCCGGGAGAGGAGTTCGAGCGCGAGAAGATTTCGTTTCATTTATCTAGTAGTTAAAAAAAAATAAAAAAAAAATATTATCTATTTCTATAAATATATATATATATTAAAGGTTTCTTCTATTTAGTTTCTTCCACTCTCTTTCTTTTTCAGATAAAACATCGAGGACGATGTTTTCCTCAAGTTTGGGGGAAATTTTGGTCTCTTTACCCTCTTTCTTATTTTTACCTTCATTTATGTTTCAAAAAAAAATTCATATTATAAAAAAAAATATATATTAGGTAATTTAAGCTAATCTTTGCAAAATCATTAGTACCCCAACTTGTGTTTTGTTATTTCCAATCTCTTTTATGCAAGTTTAGCTAGTTTAAATTTTCCTAATCTTGCTTTTTGGTTATCTTTCACGGGTAATATGTTGACTCGTGCAGTGTTCTAATTCCAAGTAGCATGTTAATTCTGAATTGTTTATCAAAAATTAGCACTTTCTTTCTGATTTTTATCTTTATTCACTTCACTAATTTTAAAATTTTCATCCACTGTTTTTCTTTTCGTCTTTAAAAATCTCATTAATGTTAACTCATGTTTAGTGTAGTAGATGTGAACAATTCTAGACGCTCATTATGTTTATTTTCATGATAATTTCAATCTTCTTTATTTGCTATCTAGGACTTGTACCTTTTGAGTTTTGTTCAAAACCTAGCTTTAGATAAATTTAGGAGCATGAAGATGATTTAGGCCATTTTTGAATCGTTTGTGCTTTCTTGCCTACCAAAAAATTAATCCCTAGTTAACCACTTTTGGACTTTTCCATGTTTTCTTTGCTACCTCCACCTTTCTTTTTCACCAAAGCCAACAATCCCAACCATTTATCACACTAAACTTTTGAGTTTTATTGAAAATTTCATTGTGTGAGAGGTTCATCTTGTGAAAATGTGGAGAATTTCAAAGGGAAAAGCAAGCTGCAAAAGAAGAATGTAAAAGAGAAAAAAATTATTATGTGAAAATTATGTATTGGCCAAAATTTTCAAAATTCTTATGGCCTCATGTTGGAAAAAAATGTTATGTTATGATTGAAAAAGTGAATATTTCTTATGTTGGATTTTTATAAAACTCTTATCTTGGTTTAGTGTGATCCTTAGCCATCATGTTTATCCTTTTAATTTTCAATTCCTAATATTATACCTAAGCCAAGTTTCAGTCCTATTGAAGCCCTTTTGATTCATGCTCCTAGGTTTATTTTTAGTTAGAGGGTGAAGAAAAGTAGATTGGTTAAGTTTTTAGATAGTAATTTAGATTTTTGATTTTAGATTGAAGTAAGTATAATTTGTCTCTTAGAGTTTAGTAACAACTCAATGCACTTTTTCATTTGTTACGTTGCCAGATTTCCTAAAGAACTTTTGCTAAAACCTTGGATGATCATTTTTTTTAGTGAAGTTTATTAAGTTTTAAATCATGATCAAGTAAAAATTTTCGGTTCACTTTTCATTGTTTTCCCTACTTGGAATTTCGCATCGTACTTGTGTTTAGCATAACCAAGTCGTTTGATTAGTTATGATTATGTTTGCTAGCTTGCATGTCTTTGCTTGGGGACAAGCAAAATACTTAGTCTGGGGGAATTTGATAATGCGTAATTAACTTAAATTATAAAAGCAAAAATATTATATTTTAACTATATAAGTATATAATTTTCTCCTAAATATATATTAATTTGTTTTCTTTTTATATTGTTCGTTTCTAATAATTTTTATTTTCTTTTCTGCAGGTTTTCTGAAATTTTGTCAAAAAAATTGTTCGTAGCCATCTCCACGCCATCGCCGCACCCAAACAGCTCGGCCACATTAAATACCATGCAATATGGCTGATCCATGCAGTTCCGAGCCATCCTAGACTTCCTAGTTGCTGCAGCGCGCACAGTGTTTACGATGATATATTAAAGTTGTTGTGCTTGCCGCACCCGTTCGAGCTACATCCGTCCGAAGCAAGCAATCCTCGCTCCTATGCAATTCCCCATCACCTTCGCATGATTATCCACGTGAAATTTTATTATACTCGCCACCTCCAATTTCATGCAAATATCTTCCACCTATTAATATGCATGCAACCCATTCACACGGTTAAATATTACGAATCAATAGCCGGCCTCTTTCTCCTCACTACAAGCTGTCCAACTTCCTCAAATGCAGCGGGTCATTATTACTTCAATTCCATGTAGCAGCCAGTCCACTTTTTCTTAATTAAATACAACCATTCAACTTCAATTCATAGTGCAGCCCGTCCACATCATCCACTTCCATTCATGCATGCAGCCCCACTTTAATGCTTTATTCACGTGAAACTCGTATAATTTGCTTCTCTCCAATTAATTGCAAGCATCCCCCTATTAGCCGAAATTCTCTATGTCCCTTGGAATTCCTAGCCACCATCATTTACTCACCCCCTTTCTAGATTATTCTCTTGGGATGATTCTAGAGGGGTTGATCATCTATAAAAAGGGCAAGGCTCCAAGGCATTTGGAGGGGAGGAAGAGAGAAGATAGAGAGATCTAGAGGGAATCACTTGTACTTGAGAGAAGTTTTTGAGAGTTTTATTTCTTTCCGTTCCTCTTCAGAAATTGTAGTGGAAGTTTTTATTTCGGTTTATTTTTAATATTTTAGTTGTATCGTTTTTAATTTTGCAATTGTACTTTTATTCTCGTATCAATGCAAATGTTTGTTTCTCATATTAATATTATCTCTACTCCTACTATGGGTAACTAATTTTCTTCTTAGTGCTTGATTGGTTAGTATTGGGATGATGATTAAATCATAATCCGTCGTCTCTAATTTTTGAAGTTTCATTTCAATTTATTTCCGATTAATAGTTGGATGCGAGTTTATATTGCTAGTATATAAATTTCGTGATTCGATTGGCGTCCTAGTAGTCAAGAGGCTCGTGGATACCTTAGATCTCTCGAAAATAAAAAGTTTGTTATATTTTCTTTGAGAATTGAAATTATATCTTCTTTTGGAAATTTGGATTAATTTTTATGCGATTTTAATTTATTTCAAATTTAAGAGATTCAATTTGAAGTATTTTAAAATTAGGCGATAATCGTCTCTAGCGAGCTTTTATCGTATTTTTCAATCCTCCAATCGAAATAGAATTTTAAGAATTAGAACGTATCTTTTATAATCGGATTCCCAAGGACACCTAATCAAGTGCTAAGGTTTTTAAATCGTGATCTTTTTCTCTTTAGTAATTCTCAATCTGCATCTTTTAAATTTCAAAAACAAATCCAATTTTCCACCGATAAATTAATAGGAATTTTACGTGAGTAAGATTACTCGACAGGCCTCGGGCAAATACGACATCCTTCTTATACAATGATATTTCGATAGGTATACTTGCCTGTATCGAGATATTAGTTGGAATTATTTTAAAACTATAAAATCTCTATCAATATTCGAGTGATCCGTCCCAGAGAGCTCTCGAAGCTGACGTCGAGTAAAAGTCGATGGTACGTCGATTTTAATTCGACGCAGCTTTGATTAAACAATTATGATTTTCTTCAAGATTTTTGCTGTTTTTCCCAGCAATAATTTTCAACAGAAAATAGAACTTTATACATAATAAAAGGGGACCTACAAAGCTCCATCAAGCATCCCCAGTGCATTGATGAAGAACTTGTGCTTACTTTCATCAAGGGGCTTAGTGAAGATGTCAGCCCTTTGATTGTTAGTAGATATATATTGAAGGTTGATCTTACCATTCTCTACATTGTCTCTGAGAAAGTGGTGCCTTATCTCTATGTGCTTAGTTCTGCTATGGAGAACATGATTGGAAGCAATTGAAATTGCACTAGAGCTGTCACAATAGATTGTGGAATTGACAAGGGAAAAGTTGTAGTCTAACAACTGATTTTGCATCCACAAAATTTGTGAACAGCAGCTTCCTGCATCTATATACTCAGCTTCAGCTGTAGAAGTGGAGACTATGGTTTGCTTCTTGCTAAACCATGATATCAGCCTAGCACCCAGGAACTGACATGTTCCTGAAGTACTTTTTCTATCAGGCCTGCATCCAGCATAGTCTGCATCTGAATAGCCAACTAATTCAAAACCAGATTCAGCTGGATACCATAAGCCAAGCTCAGGAGTACCCTTCAGATATCTTAGAATTATTTTGACAGAACTCATGTGGGATTCCTTTGGGTCAACCTGAAATCTTGCACATATACAAGTATAAAACATTATATCAGGTCTACTAGCTGTTAGGTAGAGAAGAGAGCCAATGGCTGCTCTGTAAGTCTTTTGATCAAAGGGCTTACCTTGTTCATCTCTATCTAGAACATCATTGGTAGCTATGGGGGTCTTCATAACAGAGGCATTTTCCATCCCAAATCTTTTGATGAGTTCCATGGTGTATTTGGATTGGGATTTGAAAATGCCATATGTATTTTGTCTCACTTGAAGACCAAGAAAATAGGATAATTCCCCCATGCTACTCATTTCAAATCTAGACTGCATCAGGTAGGCAAACCTTTTGCAGAGAGAATGATCAGTAGATCCAAATATAATATCATCTACATATATTTGCACAAGTAGTAGCTGATTCTTATGTGCTCTTGTGAAAAGGGTTTTATCCACCTTTCCTCTTTCAAAATTGTGTTCCAGGAGAAAGGTGGATAAGGTCTCATACCAAGCTCTTGGAGCTTGCTTTAGACCATATAGTGCTTTATCTAATCAATATACATAAGAGGGAAAAGTTGGATTGACAAAACTTGGTGGCTGCTCCACATACACCTCTTCTTGGAGCTTCCCATTGAGAAATGCACTCTTGACATCCATCTGATATACCTTGATCTTCATGTGGGAAACTTATGCCAGGAACATTCTGATTGCCTCCAGCCTTGCTACTAGGGCAAATGTCTGGTTGAAGTCAATGCCTTCCTCTTGTCTGCACCCTTGGGCCACAAGTCTAGCCTTGTTTCTGATGATAACCCCTGTTGAATCCATTTTAGTCTTAAACACCCACTTGGTGCCAATAACTGGATAATTCCTTGGTCTTTCCACCAATGTCCAGACCTTGTTCCTTTCAAACTATGTCAATTCCTCTTGCATAGAAGATATCCAGTGAGGAGAACATCATGGGGGACCTAATTGACTCAAAAGCCCCATCATGAGATCATCAATTTGACCAAATTGACCAAAGTCAACTTTTCCCCAATTTTGGTCAAAATCACACCTATTGCTTAAATTGGCCCAATTGGGGCATCACCATGACCCAATTAAAATTGAGAGGTGTTAAGGGACCCAATGTCAACATTCTAGACCAGTCAACCCACCCAATTGACGAAGTCAACATCAAGGTCAACCATGGTCAACTTTAGGCATAAATGGAGAAATTGAAAGCCCAAACCAAATCCAATTTGGCTAAGGCCTCAAACCAAGCCCACCCAGCAGCCCAAGGGTGCAATTACCAGCCATGCCCCCTGAAATTTGTAAGGAGTGACATGCAAAGGGGTATTCTTGGTTTTTTCCCCAATTTCAAGTGAAGACAAGGAGGATTTTGAGGAATGGAGGCCACATGGCTCTCCATTCCTCTGCCCAAGCCTCCCACTTAACTCTAGAAGTGATCCCAAACCGAATTCCAACAAGATGGAGGCCAATTGGCAGCTAGGAGGAGCAACGAAGGTGAGCCCGTGTAACATCCCGACTTTTTATTGGGCCACTAGACCCTAGTGAGCCCAATAAAAGTAGGCCAGAGCAGTAGAAAACTACCATTTTAAGTAATGTTGCGCGCCGCAACTAAGTTATCAGGGTATAGTGACCGTACGAACCCCGAATTGACTTCCGTCAGTTCCGTTAGACTCGTATGGATGATACGAGCACAACGGAATCCGTTGCACTTCGATCCGAGGTCGTTTGGAGAAAACGACCATTTCGGGTATCGTAGCGCGCCACTACCTCATTATTATGAATAGTGACCGTACGAACCCCGAATTGACTTCCGTCAGTTCCGTTAGACTCGTATGAACAATACAAGCGCAACGGAATTCGTTGCACTTCGATCCGAGGTCGTTTGGAGAAAATGACCATTTCGGGTATCGTAGCTCGCCACTACCTCATTATTATGAATAGTGACCGTACGAACCCCGAATTGACTTCCGTCAGTTCCGTTAGACTCGTATGAACAATACGAGCGCAACGTAATTCGTTGCACTTTGATCCGAGGTTGTTTGGAGAAAACGACCATTTCGGATATCGTAGCGCGCCACTACCTCATTATTATGAATAGTGACCGTACGAACCCTGAATTAACTTCTGTCAGTTCTGGTAAACTCGTATGAACAATACGAGCGCAACGGAATTCGTTGGGCCTCGATTCAAGGTCGTATGGAGAGTATGTCATTTTACGACTATGCAAATCGCCTCAGTGCAACGAACGAGATATAAAGCATACGAACCCGGCATCAGCCCCGGTAACTCTTATTGGACCCCGGGGGCGAAGGAGGACCCCGCCCTAAGTTGACTCGGTCAACCCCCCCCCCCCCCCCCCCCCCCCGCCCCCCTGCTTGAAATTTATTGAGAAATGAAAAGGAAAAGGGGGGGGGGGGGGGGAGAGAGAAAGCCCCCCCACCCCAAGAAAAGGGGCTGCCCATGAATAGGCAGCCCCTACTTGGGGCAAAGTGGGCAGGAGAGAGAGAAGGGAGGGGAGGGGGAGAAAATATCTCCCCCTCCCTTATCCCCACGTGGGGGAAAAGGTGGAGAGCTCCCCCTTCCTATAAAAGGAAGGGGCAACCCCTCTCAAACCTCCCCACCCCTCTCACTCTCCCTCTCAGCCTCTCCCTGCCGCACAGCCGAGCCTCCTCCCCCTCCACCTTGTCGGAGCAAGCCACCCAGCCGAGACCTCCTACTCCTCCTCATGGCCGGCCACCGCCCTTCTACCTCTCAAGCCCCACCTCCACCTTAGGTAGAATCGCCCCCCTCCTCCTTCTTACCTCTTGGAGGCAAGCCGCCCCCTCCCCGTCGCCGGAGCGCCACCCCGAGCTTGCTCGGGTGGCGGCGCTGGCCGTGGAAGCCAACCCCCCCCCCCCCCCCCCCCCCCCCCAGCACCGGTGGTGGCACTGAGGGAGCAGGTCCCCACTCGGGGACCTCGGCGCCGACGAAGGGGAGGCGGCCGGGCCGCCGGAGGACGCAGCCCCGGTGGCGCCCGAGTCCTCCTCCCCCTGCTCTTTTCCTGTAGGGGAAACCACGCCAACCCCGGCGATGGCCGGCAGTGCCAGACCGCCGGACCCCCGCCGGAAGTCTGCTCCCTCCCCGGCGCCCGACCTGGGGTGGCAGGGAGGGCCCTCCCCGAGGAGGCGGCGGCGCGGCCAGCTTCCATGGCCCATGCAAGCTGTGCCGCGCCTACCCGCCGCCTCCTGCCCTAATTTACGGTGGGGTCCGGCGGCGCCAAGCCACCGGACCACCACCGGAGTGGTCGCCGGCCCCCGGCGCACCGTCCGGGGGCGGCACCGGCCCCTCTCCCCTCGGGGGCGGCAGAGCGGCGGCATGCATGGTGCATGCAGGCCTCCGCCTCCCGCCCCCTCTTTCGCTCTAATTCCGGCGATGGCCGGCGGCGCCAAGCTGCCGGACCACCACCGGAATGGTCGCCGACCCCCGGCGCATCGACCGGGGGCGGTGCCAGCCCAGCCGGCCGCTGCCCGGCGGCGGCAGCGGCCGCCTCCCGATAATAATCGGGAGCCGCACGATTTTCCCCCAGGAAAATCGTGCGGCCCCTATATTCTTAACCCCCGCCTCAAACTGTGCGCCCCCACAGCGGATCCGTGGTGGATCCGCTGTGAGGGCCCAAGGAAGGCGCCCGGTGCGGCGCCCCCAGGCCTCTCGATTCCTGCTATTCGCACCCCAATGGGCTTTCCCCATTTTAATTTCCTGAGGCAAATTAGGGCAGTTACAGAAAAAGTTTTCTAAATGAAAAATGTGCCCCATCCTAAGGGGCACCTACTGTAATTTTTTGGGACTTTTAGGAGGAGTTTTGCTATTTTTAAAACCCCCTATAAAGTTTATTTTAAGGAAATTAAAGCCCAAATGAGTGGGGAAAAATCACCCAAAATTCATAAGCCCTAGTTAGGGCATAATTCACCTACTATCAAAACCTCAAGGGATAAGCCCTCTATTGGGTCCCTTAAAAGCTTTTACAAGCGAAAATAAAATGCCTGAAAAAGAGCGAAATTTATCAAAACGAATCGGCGCCCCCTCGACGCATAATTTTAAATGCCTATAAAAATTTATGCGTATCTATCCAAGGAATCGACTAAGCTTGGAATATTGACGCGAAAATCGGAACGGAATCGCGGTGCGGCGCCGAAATTTAACCCCGCCGCGACAATAATAAAAGAGCCATTGGACTACTAACCCTTTCCTTATGCTATTACTGTTTTCTGTACTTCCCTTTAAATCCAGTCTCGCACTGGTCCCCCGCATTTACTTTCCGTACTTCCCTTTAAATCCAGTCTCGCACTGGTCCCCCACATTTACTTTCCGTACTTTCCTTTAAATCCAGTCTCGCACTGGTCCCCCGCATTTACTTTCTTTACTTTCATTTAAATCCAGTCTCGCACTCATCCTGTCATTATGGCCTCTGCTTTCGGCCTACATTTCTGTTTATTACCATGACCTCTGCTTTCGGCCTACTTTTCTGTTTATTACCATGGTCTCTGCTTTCGGCCTACTTTTCTGTTTATTACCATGGCCTCTGCTTTCGGCCTACTTTTCTGTTTATTACCATGGCCTCTGCTTTCGGCCTACTTTTCTGTTTATTACCATGACCTCTGCTTTCGGCCTACTTTTCTGTTTATTACCATGGCCTCTGCTTTCAGCCTACTTTTCTGTTTATTACCATGGCCTCTGCTTTCGGCCTACTTTTCAGCTTATTATTATGGCCTCTGCTTTCGGCCTACATTTCTGCTTAGTGTTATGGCCCCTGCTTTCGGCCTAATTTATTTGCTAATGCAGAGCTGTCATGGCAACCATGCGGTGCTTATCCTCCCTTCTGCGAGGCCTTAGTTGGGGAAAACCCGGAGTTGAGTCCCTCCTCCCAGGTTAGTCCCAAGCAAGGAGCCCTCATACCGCTAATCCTCCCGGTCAGGGGTTGTGTGACCGGTCGAGTAGAATTGCCACGACACTTATGTGCTTGTTTTATATAAAGTGGGTGAAGATTGTTTGGGAGTGGCGGGTTGGTCACGCTCGAAGACCGTTCGTACCGGTGCGGGTGGGTTGACGACTCATGGCGATAGGGATATGTGCACAACGGGTTATCACCCTCTGAGCCTGCAGTTTTACCTCCTCTGGTCGGCCTACAAATCGGCTCGTCGGATGTCGCTCACATCCAGTTAGTACACCAAGTTGTACAGGAGGGCCTGAATGATACGGTACGACTACATTCAGAAGTGGCAAGACTGACCACTGTCACCGACGGCCACATCGGTGAGGCCCGCGGGGTTAGCTCCCCTGCTTGAAATAAAGCGGTCTAAACTGTGTCGACACGGGGTGTTTTGTGTGCGTACAGGTTTGAATACCTGGGTGTGCGTGTCTGCGCGTTATAGTGTTGTGTACTTACTATACAGCGCGATTACGAGCTTAGGGCGGGAAGCCCTATATATATACGGGGATATATATGTTTACCTGCTGCTAACCCTCTACCTTGCTTCGGCTATTTCATTTCTGTTCTTTAGCCGCCCCCTGGATATGGATCCGGGGAGGGGATGTATTTTCTACTTAGCTCTGTGACTAACGGTTATTTCTTATAACCAATCACAGGAGATGGGACAGCAAGGAGCCCCCGCACCGCAGGATGAGTTACGAGCCTTGGAGATGGCCCGTTCGATTACCCCAGCCTCTCCTCCTATCTTTAGAGACGTGAGTACGAGAGTATAAGGACTAGCCTAGGGCTCCCTTTTTTTTAGACTATGTAGCCCTCGAGGCAATGTTTTGTAAAACGATAGGCCCCGACCATATTTAAATATGTAATATAATCAACATGCTTAGCTTTTCTTATTTCGATTGCTTCCGCTGTGCGTTCTGATGTGTTGTGATGATTCTTGTGCCTGACAAAGAGACCGCTCAACGCTTGAAAAGGTGGGACGTCGCCACCCAGAAAGCACTGGGTAGTCCTCTTTGGGCAGTAAGATTCCCCCTCCCTGAACCAGGTTCAATTTGGGGAGGGGGGGTCTTACAGCCCGAGCTCCCCCTTAATGGAAACACCACATCGAGCCCTCCTCACTCCAATCTAATGACACCATCATCTTCAGAAGGAGGAAGTAAGTCGAAATCGAGCCCTGGATCAACAAAATTGATGGAGGAATGGAGGATTGGCATGGGCAAGCATGGAGGTGGTCGGCCATGGCGATTCCGAGCTCTCCTCAACCTCAAGCCCCATGAAGGTCTGGTTTCTCCCCCTCTCCCTCTGTGCTAGCCTCTTAGATCGAATAAGAGAGATATCCAGCTCAATTGAGCCGGATCCAAGTGAAAAAAATCGGAGAGATTCCAAGGTTTTGTCCACGTCGGGTTCGTCGGAAAACACCACCTCCGGCGGCCAAACCATTGCCAATCGATAGCCCCCACCTCAACGGAGGTGGTGGTGGCGGTGGTCGGCCAGGGAAGTGGCTCAACCGCCGGGAAATCAACTTTGAAGGAGGCCCAGCTTGGGATGATCCCAGCCGTTGGCTAGAGGAAGAAGACGATCCAGGGGGCCCTTGGATCTGCTCTAAGATCCGTGCTGGATCATGAATATAAACATTTCATTAAATGTGTTTTGTCACACTTTTTGCATCTACTTGTATCTTAAAATTAGGTGTCTTAGAGGCCGTTTCATGAAAAATGTGCTGACATAGCTTTTGTAGATCTAGAGGTTTACTTTAAGTAGGAACTTGAATCAGCTCATTTGGGGCACTGTAGGACCCTCAACATCTAAATTGGTGAGGCTGGTCCAACTAGAGGCCAGAAATTATTTTGTGTATATATTCTAAACTATAGGTCTGATGGACTTGAAATTATGGCCATGTATGCATGTACCCTGTATATATCTTGCATCGAAAAATCAGATTTTTAGGAGATAACTTTTGTAAGGTTTTATTCAAAATATGGTAAATCAAATAAGTGACAATTTTAGAGTTGTATAGCTCCAACTGGCCCCAAATTTGGGTGTCACCCTTATTTAGGCAATATTAGTCCATGGTTAAAATTTGAGATCAATTGGACCTCTGCATGTAGGGTAATTCCCTTTGCATGTCTCTACTTAAAAGGTGATTTGGTGTGTCAATAGCAAAAATAGGTATATTGTGTATTTATCTCAAATGGCTTTAAGTTAGCTTCTGAAATTTTGCACACACCCTCCTTATGATATAATATACCACTTTAGAAAAACTTAGGATCTCTTGGATCAAGAACCTTAGGAATATGATCAATGTGATCCATGTCACACTTTTGTATTTATGAAATGTTCATGGTTGGCACCTTGAAGAAAAATATGAAACTCTGGATAATCACTTGTTATGTCATTTAGAACTCCTGTAAATTTTAGTAGAAAATTCAGAGATCATTTCCTCTAAGATTTATCAAATTTGCCCTATGTCACAATTCTGAATAATTGAGAATTCACTAGGCAAAATGTCTGAGTAATTGTTGAAACTCTAGAAAGTGGTCATGAATTTAATTATGAGCCCCTGTACTTTTTGGTAGAATTTTTAGAGATATTATTTATAGTTAAATTCCACTTATTCAGTTTGTCACTCTTCTTTATTTGTGAAATATTTATGGTGAAACTCTCATGGAAAATTATGATACTTTGAAACTGATATTTTCTGTTCACTATAGTGTTAAAGTAATTTTCTCAGAATTTTTGGAAGACAAAATCTAGTACTTGATGTGTAAAGCCATCTTGTCATCCTTTTTATGTTAAATAGAAAATATGGTTACAAATTCTCTGTAAAATTATGTAACTCTGGGTAAAATGTTTTTAGGTAACTAAAGTACTATAGTAATTTTCTCAGAATTTTTGGAAGTCATAATATAGTACTTAGTGTGCAAAGTTATGTTTCCAACCCTTTCATGTTAAATAAAAATTATGATTATAAATCTGCTGGAAAATTATGAAATTATTGTTTTTATGCCATTATAGTGCCACTATAATTTTCTCAGAATTTGTGGAAGTCTTGAACTAGTACTTGATGTGTAAAACCCTAATTGTACACCTTTGATATTAAATGAAAATTATGATCATAAATCTTCTGAAAAATTATGAGATTTTGGAATCCATGTTTTTATGTCGTAAGTCACCTCTGAAAATTTATTTAGCAAGATTGGAACTACTGATATGATACTTCATTTACATTCTAGAAGATGACATTTGAGTAATGAATTTTAAATAGAGGTCAAATCAATATGAAATATATCAAAATTCTGGTCAACCCTCAATTTATCAATTATGAGCCTATGGTAAAAATTAGAACTCATTTGGACATGATATGGTCAAGATTGCATCATATGACTCAAATTTAGTTCAACCTCATTGTTGGTCCGCGAATAGTAAAAACTTAGTGTGATGATTTGATCAGCATGATCACTTAGAAAATTAGTGAAATTTGAATTATGGTAGTAACATATCATTTATATTAGCCCCTAGAAGTTATGGAATTTTTGGAGAACGTTAGCGCTATGGTTTAGGGAATAATCTAGACTCGTGTCGCACTATGCATAAAGGGACATGGATCACATTGAGAGCATAGTAATCACACAACAAGTTGAGGTATTCATGACATATATTTATAGGGTGATTATAGATATTGTGAGTTACATAAGGCCCACATCATTTAGAGGATGAGAGGTCTTAAGTGTTGAGCATCGTTCAAGAGAACGTTTGCTTAAAAATAGGGTGAAGGATAAGTCATAAAAAATCTAAGTTATAAAGAGTAATAAGGAGAGTGGGGCTTTAGAAAAGGGTAGCCACCAATAAAATTAAATGTCTTGGAAAGGGGAATTTAGGTTTCATCCCATCGTATTCCCTAGTACCGCTGCGAGCCCTTCACCGGGTAAACCTCGGGAAGTCTAGGATTCACCCTAAATTTCTAGTATAACAATAATTAGTCAAGAATAGTCTAACTAAATAAACTAAGAGATACGGTGAACTCCATCCCTAGTTAGAGGATGGGAAATAGTATATCAGGACGAGTTGGTCCTGCGAGCTGGAGGCTCGGGAGGTTGTATATCAGGATGGGATGGTCCTGCGAGCTGGAGGCTCGGGAGATTGTATATCAGGACGAGTTGGTCCTGCGAGCTCAAGGCTCCGGTGGTGATAAATTGCATGTGCATAAGAACAAATTAGTGGCGGGTCTTCGGTACTGGACCGGTCGTCACACCGACTGCAGTACGTTGACTTAGGTGGGTGTGAGGGTTTGAGGGGACAGTAGGTTGCTTATTCTGCGGTCTGGAGGACGATCCCCGAAAACGCACACTTGACCTCAAAGACTGGTGGATACCAGCAAAGAGTACGCAAGACTCTAGAGTGCACCTAGGACATGTATAGAGGCATACGAAGGGTCTAGGCCTGGTAGTGTGTATACCCGCCTAGGATGTGGAGTTGCCCGCTCCACTGCTGCCGTAGCCACAACGGTGGTACCAGAGAGTGAAGCTAGCTCCAAAAATCGAGAACTAAAGGTTTGTGATCACAGAGTCGTGTGGGTGAGTTGCACTTGTATGAATCATATCATAACATGCATATCATATCATACGTAAACCTTAGAACATAATTTGCAGACTCTTATCATATAAATTAGTATGGGCTCTTTTATATGATAAGTTATAATTCCGGAAATCTTAACTTATAAGTTTGTATGGGCATTCATTTAAGTTAAGATACTCATGTGATGGTAGTATACTTTACTTGTTTGCTTTACTTGCATTGTACTACCTTACTTACTGCTTTACTTACAGCTTTACTTACTGCCTTACTTCCTGCTCGTATATACTGCTAGTTAGGTATTTTGCGTGTTTTACTTTATATACCTACTAGCGTAGGATTCATGTCACCTGCTTGTTTTTATTACCCCTTGTTGTCCTCTGTTTCCTTCCTCCCGCCCAGTGCACGGTGCCTAAGAGTCGCGGGGGGGGGGGGGGGGGGGGGGGGAGGGGGCAGGGACAAAATTGGCTTAGTCTTTATGAGTAACGGTTGGTTGTGACTGTAGGATTCCGAGGAGATGGAGCACCAGCATGACCAGACAGACACAGTGGCAGGAACTGAGGAGCAGGTGCAACGCATTACTTCCACTACGAGACAGGTGCTTGGTGATGAGAGTGTTTAGATTCCGCTTAGAGATGATGAGAGAGAATTATTACTTGTTTTACTTTATTTTGGACATATACCGGGCATAAGCCCTTACTCTTTCATTTTTGTAGTCATTGATGGACATGTATTCTTTATGAAATATATATATGTGTGTGATTGTGGACTTGGATTATTGACCTAGTTTTCTTCTTATTTCTTGTTGGCCTGGTTGATCATTCTTGCTGGCAGGATTGGCGTCTTGCAGAGGCGGCTAACTCGTGTGTTAGCATCACCGTAAGGCGGCAGTTCTGGGCATAAGATCCGGGAACTCTCCTGGTGCGGGAGAGGGATCTTACAACTGGTATCACTTGAACCAACGATCCAACAAGAAAGAAGTCCATAAAACCCCGGGACACCCCCGCTCGAGTTAGTTTGAGGACAAACTAGCAGCGGAAGCAGTTGTGTGCTCATGTGTAAAAATCACACAAAATAGTCAATTAATCAATGAGTTAGACCAACTCAACTAGGACATCATTCTAGTTTGACGCACCAAGACGACTTCATAGCATATACTAATCCAAACCGACCTCGGGTATAGACTGATTAAGGCATGATGACACCCAAAGTGACTAGGAGAAGAACCTCATGGGTAAGTAAATGCTTAAGGCTTAAACCTCGATGTCCCTAATTCTCCTACCAAATGAGATTATCTCTTACCCAATGGATAGGATCGCCTCAAGAGATTGGTGCATGAAATCCATTAGAAAAATAACAAGAAACTCGTAAACTTAAATCTCCAAACCAACAACTAAGTTGCGTCGAACTAATCATCGTGACAAATACCAAAAATCAATAAGTTCAATATGCAACCCTAAGGTTTGAACCGGGGTTCTAGGGCACATCTACCCCAAACCACACAAAAACCACTTCTGGGGGTGTTTTATATGATGTTAAATCAGTGGCCAAGGTTTCACCACATTTTGATGAGGGTGGACCCCTCAAATCCATCAAGTGCACCTTTGTCCAAATATCCCCTAGTTTGACCGATTTTGGGTTACCTATTTACCCAACCAAATCAATCCCAAATGCGATGAAATTTTTATCAGAGTCATGTCATGACTTTATGGACCACCCACCAAAATTTGATAGGATTTGGAGGTTTTTAGACCTTAAAATAAATTCGTACATGAATTATTAAATGTTTGCAAAAACTATAGGAAATGTTCCTCCAAAAATTCCCATTTTTGGATATGCTGAGGGTAAGGGTAAATTTAGCCCATGCTCCGAATTTCAAAGCATTTGGATGTCTGGATTAGTGGGGGCACTCAAATCAATCTCTGGTCAACCCTATGTATAGGTTGCACCATTTTGAGTGCTGCAGTCAAACAAGTGGGCCAAATCTGCTCAAATCAATTTTAAAATAAACTAGACAAACAGATCCAACTTTCGTCTCTATCCATGTTTTCATAAAAGGCCTCTAAAGGGTTCAACTTTCCATTTCAAAAACGTGCATTTCTAGGAGCAATTATAAAGTAAATAATCATAAAATTATAAAATCTGTCTAAATGGAGGGCATTGGTTCATCCTCTCCAATCAACCAACGACCACGATTGGCCCATCCTGTCAATGCCACCAACACCTCTGTTGAGGTGGCGGCCAACGATGTACGGTGGTTGGCCGGCCGGAGGCTGCCGGAATCAGGGTTTAAAGTAAGGGAGCTAAAGCTTGAATTCAAGCTTTCGGCCATGCCGATCCAAGACCAATTGGCCTCAAACCTTGCGGCCAACAAGATAAGATCTATCCACTAAGAGAGAGGAGGAGGGGACCTGCGTGGTGGCTTGTAGCCGTGCCGATCGCCGGTCTGCCATGTTTGGTCGTGAGCTCTTGGGTGCCATGCCGATAAGGATTTTGAGACTTGATCTCTTCTGGAAAGTGGGGGAAACTCCTTCCCTTCACCCCTTGAGGCCTTTTAAAGAGTCAATTCAGGGAGGGGAAGAGGCAAGGCTTGGGATTCCACCATTAACACCATTCATGGTGAGAATTTAGGCCATCCCCAAAAGCCATCAAAATTAGCCCCCATAAGAGTTGGAAAACCCATTAAACTTCTCCTAATTGATAGGGGGAATAAATCCCCATCAATTGGGAGGACTTTTGGCCTCCATTGGCCATGAATTACACCACCAAAACGAATCCCATCCGCATCCCATTGGTTGAGCTACCGCCGGCGCTAGCGCTAGCACCGACGCTAGCGTCTCGATGGCGTACGGTTCGTCTCAGCGGTTCGGCTAAACCACCACTACCGCCAGCTTAATAACCCATAATTCTTTGAGATCAGAGATGACCGAGGACAACTTACAAGATCTCGCCCACCTGGGGGGAGTAGAGAAGATCTCACATGTTCATCCCCATCTTTGTCGAGATCAAAATTGCCTAAAACACCTAAGGGTGCCATCTCTGCAGGGTCCCAGGGTGCCGTCTCGGTAGGGTCCCAGGGTGTCGGCTCGGTGGGCCCAGGGTGTCGGCTTGGAGGGGCCCCAAGGTGCCATCTCGGCGGTGTCCCAGGGTGCCGGCTCGGCGGTGTCCTAGGGTGCCGTCTCGGCGGGGACCCTGGGGTGCCATCTCGGCGGGGTCCCAGGGTGCCAGCTCGGCGGGGTCCCAGGGTGATGGCTCGGCGGGGTCCCAGGGTGTTGGCTCAGCGGGGTCCCAGGGTGCCATCTCGGCGGGGTCCCAGGGTGCCGTCTCGGCGGGGTCCCAGGGTGCGGCCTCGGCGGGGTCCCAAGGTGCGGCCTCGGCGGGGTCCCATGGTGCCGGCTCGGTAGGGTCCCAGGGTGCCATCTCGGCGGGGTCCCAGGGTGACATCTCGGCGGGGTCCCAGGGTGACCTCTCGGCGGGGTCCCAGGGTGCCGTCTCGGTAGGGTCCCAGGGTGCCATCTTGGCAGGGTCCCACCGTGCCGTCTCGGCAGGGTCCCAGGGTGCCGGCTCGGCAGGGTCCCAGGGTGCCGGCTCGGCAGGGTCCCAGGGTGCAGTCTCGGCAGGGTTCCAGGGTGCCGTCTCGACGACATTTCAGGGTGCCGGATCAGTAGGGTCTCATTGTGGCCTGCAGTTAGCCTTTCCAAATAGTAGAGTTTGGATGTTGGCAGACCATTTTGGGCTGCGTTTAGTAAAACCAAAAGGCGGGATTGCGCTATTAGCAGACCTAGTTTGAAAATCTATATATAGACCTTGAAGGGCACCTTTGTAGAGGATCCAGATTTTTGGCTTCTTCCTCCTTAGGACATCGTTGGTTAGCTCCACAGGCTCTCCAAGGTGCCCGACTTCAGCTTTGGCTTAGGAGGGGAAACACTCTAAGATCTTCCGGGTGTGTGGTAGGACCTCCACATTATGGCCAAGGGTCGGTATTTAGTTCTAAGTCTTCGGTCAGGTTCCTCTGCGGGATCAGTAAGTGTTAGTTGCCTCCTCTTAGGGGTCCGAACTCCTCGTTGGGCCGATTCTCGGTTCCAACATTTTTTGTGCGGTGAGTGTGGAGAGTGGCTAGTACAATAAAGTCCCAAGGAGGTAACATGGCTGGAGAGGATGAGCAAGATGCCGGCCACGGCGGTTCGCCACCATCCGGCTCGGCAGCAGCATTCGAGATGCTGGCAGACTTTCGAAGGGAGTTGCTCGAGACGATCAACCTCACCTTCATCGCGGTGCGGGGCGAGTTTTCGACCTCCTCGGCCATGGTCATTTTGCCGCTGGGGGTAGACCAGAATGCCCCGGGGCAGAGATTCAAAAAAGAGAAGGACGGCGAGGCGCCGGGGAGAGATCCGTCGGGCGAGAGCTTTTCTCCAGCCCGACGAGTATGAGCCCGAGCGAGCTTGTGGGGCGAGTGGAGCAGGAGAGGCCAGCGAGTGAGGGAAGCTCTTTCTGCAAGCAGGTGATTTCAGCACTAGTCCCAGAGGGGTTCAGAGAGTCGGAAATGAGCTACTACACCGGCAAGGATGACCCAGTCCAACACTTGTAGTGGTTTGAGGACATGATCCCCTTCAGGCCAATGTCGGATGCTTTTAAGTGCCGACTCTTCGCCGTCACCCCGAAGGAGAAGGTGCGGGACTGGTTTCACCAACTCCCCATATGGTCGATCTATGCATTTGAGGATCTGCGTCGTATTTTCCAGTTGCGCTTCTCAGGGTCAAAGAAGAGGAAGAAGGATGTCGAGGCACACTTCAAGATCAAACAAGGGCCAAGGGAGTCGCTGGCCCACTATGTGGACAGATTCCAGGAGGAAGTCCTGCTCGTCCAGGAGGTACCTGGGTTCACCCTCGAGCTTGCCTTCATAGTGGGCTGCAGGAGGCATTATTCAAGATGAACCTGAAGCGGAAGGCCCCCTTGTCCTTTGAAGAGCTAATGGATTGAGCGACAGAGGAGATTGAAGGGGAGGCGGCCAACCCAGAGTTCACAAAGAGGTTGGCAAAACTGAGCGAGCCGGAGGCGAGACAGCAGGACGTTAGGAGGAGGGACGAGTCGAGGGATCTGGAGCTGTGGTGGAGGAAGCAGGGAGGGGGTATGCAAGGACCCGACAGAGGATTTGACCAAGGAGGGGGCAACTTCCAAGGAGGTCAAGGAAGACCCAACCACCCAGGGTGGAGATAGGGCCCAAGGCCACTCCTCCCCCCGCCCCAGCATGCCATGGCGATTGGCCGTGGAAGGGGAAGGAGAGCCAGAAAAGCAGAAAGAAGAGGAAGAGGAGGGGGCAGGGTGGTGTTACCCTACTGCGATTTCCACCAGGAGGAAGGTCATGTGACGACCACCTGCCCAGAGTTTTTGGAAATGAGGGGACAAGGGATCCGATGCAGGAACACCAACAACCGGTGAAGATTGAGGACGTACATGCCCGGGAGGAGGAGACGAATGAGAGGCAGAAGGGATGTACCGAACTAAGCGGTGAGGACTTGAAATATTTCTATCATTGAATATCAACAGTAAAAATGTGTGTTCTTGGACTTTGTTTTTCTTTTATGAATGGATGGTGTCAATTTATAAGATAGCGACGCTTGATATGTGATCAGCCCCGAAGAAGACCCACTGACCAGACTTGTTGAAATTGTTAAAGTGAAGTTGAGGTGACCGGGCGGTCTATTTTTGGGTGACCGCAGAGACCGCGCGGTCTGTGTTAGTGATCTGCCGGTCTGTTCTGGCGGTCTGCTGGTTGGCCGGTCTGTTCTTTATTGTTGCGGTCTGTTCCCGAGTTGTTCTGCTTGGTTGGCCTGTCTTCTTTGTTGGAAGGCTGGGCGGTCTGTTCTTATGTAATCGCCTGACCGGGAGGCTTGTTCTGGCGATCTGGCGACTTGTCTGAAGTCGGCCAGATGGTTCTTGGTTTGCTCCTGGTGATCTAAGGAAGGAGCGTTCTTGTGTCCGCGTGGCTTGTGCGCGGTCTCGTGTTCGCGCGACTTGTGCACGATCTGCCTGCTGATCTGCGGTCTTGGACGGAAGGTTGTCCAAGTAGTGTGATCGCGCGGTCTGCCTTGTGAGACCATTGGCGATCTGTCTGGTGGTGATTGTATCTCTCCTGTGCAGTGACGACATCCATCTACCCGCCTATAAATAGGGGTGCATGGCCCGTCATTCACAACGAGAACTGTAAAAACTAGAGCCTGGGTTAATTCGTGCGGTCTCACTTTGAGGTCAGGCGGTCTCGGAAGCGAGTTGACTATTTGTTGTGTTCGCAGGTTTGCGGTCTCCTTCCTTGGTGACTTCCCAGCGGCTTGAATAAACAGTTCAGCAGCGGCTTGTCTGCGGGCTAGTTTCTATTGTTCTTGTGCTGTTCGCAGCGAGCTCAGCGATCAGGCGACCTTTAGCGGTCAGGCGATCTGAGTTGCGGTCTGGCGACAGCTGTTCTTCGTTCAATTCAATAAGATCCAGTTCGTGCGGTCTGAGGTGGCGGTCTTGCAGTGCAGGCGGTCTGTCTGTTTTCTGTTCGCGCGATCTCAAGTCAAGCCGGGCGATCTCTGGAGTCGAGCGGTCTGTGCGGTCTCAGCTTGTCTAGCCGCCAAATTTATTTTGGTGTGTTTTGTTATTCTCTCCTCCGTGATTCTTATGAATCATGTCTCGCCATGTATACCTCGCACTGTAAATGAAGTTTGTGATTCAATAAAGTTTTCTTGTGTTGCTGTGTGGCATTGTGGTTGTTTGGCTATAACTTAGTTGATGCAACTCCTGCTTACTCCTAAATGATTCAAATCAAAAATTTTAACATGGTATCAGAGGGAGGTTGTTGGAGTGGATAAACAGTGATCAACGTGAGTTGCCATCGTCTTTGTGAAGAAGAGACCACATTGATTGCCATGGAAGCTGGATACGCAAGAGGGCTTGGTATTGAACTCCTCACATCGACTAACTATAAGAAGTGGAGGTCGTGTATGGAGAGTTACTTACTTGGCAAGGATCTATGGGAGATAATTGGAGGAGAAGACACACAAGAAGTGTTTCCAGCAAGAGATAATATGGCAGAGGTGAGACTTTGGAGGAGGACTAATGCAAAGGCAGAGTTCACACTCAAGAGGGCTATCTCACCAGAGCTATTTGATCGCATCATTGGATGTAAATCTGCTGCTGAGATTTGGACGTCTTTGGCCGGGTTGTTCAATAAGAAAAATGTAGCTCGGCTACAGTTTCTTGAAAATGAGTTGGCGAAGGCCTCTCAAGGTGATCTTTCTATCTCCACCTTCTTTCTCAAGATGAAGAACCTCACAATAGAGATTTCTGCATTGGACCCTGATGAGCCCATCTCGGAGGCAAAACTGAAGAGGCATATCATCCGCGGGTTGCGGAAGGAGTATCTTGCCTTCGTGACTTCAGTTCAGGGTTGGGCAAATCAACCATCTCTGTTGGGGCTGGAGAACTTACTTGCTTCGCAAGAAAGTTTGGCAAGACAGATGGCGGGGACTTCTATCTCTGGGGGAGATAGTGATGTGTTGTTCTCTGGGAAGAAGAAGAAGAAGAAATGGGAGAAGAAGAAGCCAGGTCATGATGGACCCTCTACTTCAAGTCAGCAGGATAGAGGTTATGCTTCTAAGTCTGATGGAAAGAAGAAGGGAGAAGGACCAAGGTGCTTCAGGTGCAATAAGATCGGTCACTTCAAGAAAGATTGCCGGGTCAATCTTCAGCCTGGACATGCAGCGGAGAAGGAGAAGCCAAAGTCTGATGAAGCTGGATGGGGTGGAGCCTTTGCGGCCAATATGACGGCGATGCCCGTTAAGGACTTGGCTACCATCAACTTCGAAGAGGATTGGATTGTGGATTCAGGGTGTGGACATCACCTCACCAGGGATGAATCAAAATTCTCTTATTTGGCGCCTTACTCAGGTAACGATGCTATCATTACGGCTGATAATTCTGTTCATGCAGTAGAACAAGAAGGTGTTGTCTCTCTGAGCAGTGATAAGGGTCCACTCACATTGAGGAGTGTTTATCACGTGCCTGGTATGAAGAAGAATCTCTTCTCTGTGACCAATGCGGTCGATGCCGGTTATCACGTTCTGTTTGGCCCAACAAAAGTGAAGTTTCTTAAAACTCAACCGGAGATAAAGGGAGATGTCATTCATGTTGGAAAGCGGGTGAAGGACTTGTTCGTGTTATCGACAAGTACCTATGTTGATAAAATGAAGACCAACGATAGCGCGACTATCTGGCATGAAAGGTTGGGGAATGTAGGAATGGACAAATTGAAGGCTATGGAGGTAAGGGGCCTTATCAAGGGCTTGCCTAGCTTGTCCTCCTATGGAGATGGTCATGTTTATGCGGGATGTCAGTTTGGCAAGTCTCATCGACTTCCATTTGATAAATCGCAAACAAGATGCAAAGCGCCGTTGGAGTGCATTCACGGTGATTTGATGGGACCGACTGCCACCCCAAGCCTTGGAGGCAACAGATATATGTTGGTGTTGATTGACGATTACACCAGATATGTCTGGGTGTATTTTCTGAAAGAGAAGTTGGAAGCTTTTGCAAAGTTTGTGGAGTTCAAGGAGCTGGTGGAAGGTCGATTAGGCCTGCGGGTGAAAAAATTGAGAACTGACAATGGCGGGGAGTTCACCTCTGGTGAGTTCTCAAGTTTTTTCAAGAAGCACGACGTTCGGAGAGAGCTCACTTGTTCCCATACTCCGCAGCAAAACGGCGTTGCAGAGAGGAAGATCCATCATCTGACAGAAACCTGCAAGTGCTGGCTTCATGCCAAGAGTATCCCAAAGTCAATCTGGGCGGAGGGAATGTCTTGTGCAGCTTACGTCATCAACAAGATGCCTCTAAGTCCTATCAACATGAAGACCCCTCACGAACTGATGTTCAAGGAGAAGCCGAGTGTTGCACACCTTCGGGTGTTTGGGTCAACTTGTTATGTGCATATCCCTGATGCTCTTCGGACAAAGCTAGATGCGAAAGCAAGGAAGCTAGTCTTTGTTGGATATGATGAGCAGAAGAAAGGGTGGAGATGCATGGATCCTGAGACACGGAGATCCGTGGTATCTCGGGATGTGGTGTTCGATGAGCTGACTTCCTACAAGTGGAGTTCAGGAGTTGAACTACCGGAGAACATGGTTGATGGAAAAGGGAAGGCTGCGGAAAATCTTCAAGTGGAGTTGCCTGTTTCACCAGGAGCTCCAGGTGTGTCAAGCTCTGAGATGAAGGCTTCAGGTTCTGGAAGCAGGGGGAGAGATGCTCCAAGTTCGTCTGGAAGAAGAGCTAGCACAGAAGAAGCAGCCGAGGAGGTGGTTAGTCAGGAGCAACCTCTTAGGAGGTCGAAGAGGACTATCAAGCCACCGAATCGATACACAGGAGGAAACATGGTGAGCTTTGTCTCATGTTTCTTTGCTGGTCGCTTGGATGAAAGGGAGTCATCGAGATTTGAGAAGGCTAAAGGCGTGAAGCAGTGGGACATTGCTATGTATGAGGAGATGGATGCTCTCAAGAAGAATGAGACTTGGTCTCTAATGCCCAGGCCCAAGGGCATTACCCCTGTGACATGCAAATGGGTTTATAAGCTCAAGAAGAAAGCTGACGACACGATCGAGCGATACAAGGCTCTCCTTGTGGCTCACGGGTTCTCACAGTAGTATGGAGAAGATAATTATGAGACGTTCAGTCCAGTAGCAAAGATGACTTCGGTTCGATTTGTTATTGCTTTGGTGGCATCTAGTGGATGGGAGATTTGGCAGCTCGACGTGAAGAATGCTTTCTTATACGGCAAGATTGACAAGGATATCTTCATGGTCCATCCGCCGGGCTTCATCTCAGAGGAGTGTCCGGACTACGTCTACAAACTGAAGAAGGCCCTGTATGGGTTGAAGCAAGCGCCTTGGGCGTGGTATTGGAAGATCGCGAAGTATCTTCTATTCTGCAGGTTCTTTGCTTCAGACTCTGATTCTAGCTTATTCGTCAAGAAGGAGGGGGCGCTTCGGGTTATTGTTCTGCTGTATGTGGATGACATGATTGTCAACGGGAACTCGAAGGAGGCAGTAGCAAGGCTGAGAGCGGAGCTTGCTATCAGGTTTGAGATGAAGGATCTGGGTGAGCTTCACTATTTCCTTGGACTCGAGGTTCAGAGGCGGGAGAGCGGAGTGCTCGTTTCTCAGGCTGGATATGCGGAGCGGATCGTTCAACGATTTGGCATGGAGGAAGGGAAGAGCAACTCTATACCTCTGGAACAACATCATAAACTTCGGAAGGATGAGGGAAGAGTTCTATCTGATCCGTTGGTGTTCCGAGCTCTGGTTGGGAGCTTGATCTACTTGACCATCACGAGGCCAGATATAGCTTATGCAGTTGGCAAAGTGAGTCGGTACATGGCGGAGCCACAGAAGCTTCATCTTCTAGCGGCAAAAGGAATTTTGAAGTATGTGAAGTCGACCTCTGATTTGGGTCTCCTATATAGGAGAGGGTCAAGCTTGGAGTTGCTTGGATATATGGATGCTGATTATGGGGGAGACGTGGATGATCGGAGATCAACGTCTGGTTTTGTCTTTATGACGGGCCCCACAACTATTTCCTGGTGCAGCAAAAAGCAGGACTCGGTGTCTGTATCTACCACAGAAGCGGAATACAAGGCTTCGGCCTTGGCAGCTCAGGAAGCCGTTTGGCTCAGGAGGTTGGTGGAGGATGTTCATGAGGAGGTTCGAGGTCCCACTATGCTACGCAGGGACAATGAGAGTGCTATCAAGCTGGTTAATAATTCAGTCTATCACGTGAGGACCAAACATATTGAGATTGAGCACCATTTTATTCGTGAAAAGGTATTGGGAGGACCTCTTATGGTCGAGCATGTTCGGAGTGAGGACAATGTTGTAGACATCTTCACAAAGCCGCTGGCGAAGGGACCGTTTACTCGGTTGCGGAGTTTACTCGGGCTAGTTTCCACTTCCCACTTCAAGGGGGAGAGTTGAAATTGTTGAAGTGAAGTGGAGGTGACCAGGCGGTCTATTTTTGGGTGACCGCAGAGACCGCGCGGTCTGTGTTAGTGATCTGCCAGTCTGGCTCTGCCGGTCTGTTCTGGTGGTCTGCTGGTTGGCCGGTCTGTTCTTGATTGTTGCGGTGTGTTCCCGAGTTATTCTGCTTGGTTGGCCTGTCTTCTTTGTTGGAAGACCGGGCGGTCTGTTGTTATGTAACCGCCTGACCGGGCGGCTTGTTCTGGCGATCTGGCGACTTGTCTGAAGTCGGCCAGATGGTTCTTGGTTTGCTCCTGGTGATCTAAGGAAGGAGCGTTCTTGTGTCCGCGCGGCTTGTGCGTGGTCTCGTGTTTGCGCGACTTGTGCGCGATCTGCCTGCTGATCTGCGGTCTTGGACGGAAGGTTGTCCAAGTAGTGTGATCGCGCGGTCTGCCTTGTGAGACCGCTGGCGATCTGTCGGGCGGTGATTGTATCTCTCCTGTGCGGTGAAGACATCCGTCTACCCGCCTATAAATAGGGGTGCATGGCCCGTCATTCATAACGAGAACTGTAAGAACTAAAGTCTGGGTTAATTCGTGCGGTTTCACTTTGAGGTCGGGCGGTCTCGGAAGCGAGTTGACTGTTTGTTGTGTTCGCGGGTTTGCGGTCAGCAGGTTGCGGTCTCCTTCCTTGGTGATTTCCCAGCGGCTTGAATAAACAGTTCGGCAACGGTTGTCTGTGGACTGGTTTATGTTGTTCTTGTGCTGTTCGCAACGAGCTCAGCGATCAGGCGATCTGAGTTGCGGTCTGGCGACAACTGTTATTCGTTCAATTCAATTAGCTCCAGTTCGTGCGGTCTGAGGTGGCGTCTTGCAGTGCAGGCAGTCTGTCTATTTTCTGTTCGCGCGATCTCAAGTCAAGCCGGGCGATCTCTGGAGTCGAGCGGTCTGTGCGGTCTCAGCTTGTCTAGTCGCCAGATTTGTTTTGGTGTGTTTTGTTATTCTCTCCTCCGTGATTCTTATGAATCATGTCTCGCCATGTATACCTCGCACTGTAAATGAAGTTTGTGATTCAATAAAGTTTTCTTGTGTTGCTGTGTGGCATTGTGGTTGTTTGGCTATAACTCAGTTGATGCAACTCCTGCTTACTCCTATACGATTCAAATCAAAAAATTTAACAAGACTCTCACCAAGCTTTCAGGGTTGTAGGCTCGCTCGGTGATAGGAAAGGTCAAAAAGGTAATAGGCCCCGAAGCAGACCCACTGACCAGGCTCCCACCAAGGTGGCAGGGCCGCGTGCTCGCTCGGTGGCAGGAAAGTTTCAAAAGGTAATTGGCCCCGAAGCAGACCCGCTGACCAGGCACCCACCAAGTTGGTAGGGTCGTTGGCTCGCTCGGTGGTAGGAAGGTTTCAAGAGGTAATAGGCCCCGAAGCAGACCCACTGACCAGGATCCCACCAAGCTGGCAGGGACGTAGGCTCGCTCGGTGGCAGGAAAGTTTCAAAAGGTAATTGGCCGCGAAGTAGACCCACTAACCAGGCTCCCACCAAGCTGGCAGGGTAGTAGGCTCACTCAGTGGCAGGAAAGTTCCAAAAGGTAATTGGCCCCGAAGCGGACCCGCTGACCAGGCTGTGATGAGTCCTGATCATATATACATTTATGGACTCATCCAGGCCGTTATTTAGTCATTTCTCCGCACTTTAGCCTTGTTATAGTTTATATTTGATAATCCACGCTAGGTGCACTTCTAGGCCCACTTTGGTGTGATTTTATGCTTATTGTCTTTAGTAGTTTTCATACGCTGTTAAGTGCCACTTTCAGTGGCTAGATTTGTGGTTGTGCCTGGAATAGGAGTCGTGCGAGTGTTCCCGGTGCAATTCTGCACAGGAACATTGCGCACGATCGCCGGTTCTATTGCGCACGACCACTGGTCGTGCGCCATTGATCGTGTGCACTTAACACCTTTTTCATGAGTTCTGTTTGGTGCAGTGCGCACGACCATCAATGTCAGTGCGCACGACCACCGATCGTGCGCCACTGCTCGTGCGCACTTACCATTTAATTTCTGAGTTCTGTTTGCTGTAGTGCGCATGACCATCAACTCCAGTGCGCACGACCACCGGTCGTGCGCCACTGGTCGTGCGAACATTTTATTTTATAAATTTCGTGTCGTGCAGGTTCCACCCAGACAGGCGCACGATCACAGGATTCTAGTGCGCACGACCACTGGTCGTGCGCCAATGACCGTGCGCAGTGTTGAATTCAGCGCCTATATAAATGCCTGTTCCGATTTTAGGGCATTATCAAGCCGCCGGGAGCGGAGTTCCTGTTCTGTACGCCGCCGACCACCACCTTGGGACGCCTCCACTTCATCTTCTACGCAAGGGAAAGCCTCCTCCATCCATTCCAAGACCTCCTCCATTGTCCGTGAGTGTTCTCCATCGTCCGCAAGCCTCCAAGCAACCATTCTCTCATTCCGCCCGGTGAGAAGAAGACGAAACCTGAAGTCGAAGACGACGGAGCTACGTAGGGAGATTGTGACAGCTCTCTACGCCGGAAGTATAGTCCGCCCGAGCCCGGAGGTAGCCCGACAACCTACCATTCCGGCCGTGAACGGCCGCTAGTCTTCACTATCGGTTATCCCTTTCTTCCCTCTTTCATTGTACTCGTTATGCTTTGTAAACTCGAATATTGTGATGTTGTTTGTTGAAATGAATGTTTCCTTGTTGTTCTTCATGGTTCGGTTGTGATTCACTCCATTTCCACTCGCTCACTCGCACGCGCACGCAAGGTGTTTGTTCCGTGTTAGCAAGAGCTAACGACGGTTGTGAAGAGGTGTTTACGACCCTCACCCTTTCGCGCTAGAACACACTCCATCTGCCTCACGAAGCACGGCATCGCGGCCGTTGCATCCATCTCACCTTGCGAAGCGGTGCTTTCGACCCGCATCTCTTTTACTGTTGTTAAGATTAGGACAAACCAACCAAAAACCCCCTTTTTCATGTGTGTTTCGTTCGTGTAACAAGAGTCACGCTACGCGTCTCGTTCACCCAACCTGCATTCCTCAGGAGACCGACATTCGGGGAGGCCACTCTCCACATTTATTACTTGATAGCGACCGGTGCACTTGCCGACACGCATCAGGCTGCCACCTAGCTGACAGGGCCGTAGGCTCGCTCGGTGGTAGGAAAGTTCCAAATGGTGATTGGCCCCGAGCAGACCTATTGACTAGGCTCTCACCTACCTGGCTGGGCTGTAGGCTCACTCGGTGGCAGGAAAGAAAGAATTTTCAAAATATAGTTAGCTTGATGCAGACCCGCTGACTAGGCTCTCACCTAGCTGGCAGGGTCGTAGACACACCCATAGATAAGTGGAAAAGAAAGGAATATGAAATAATGGATTCCAAGTTGACTTGTTAACCAGACTCACACTAGCTGGCAAAGGATGGGCAGCACTCAGGAATTGGTAAACTTCATTTAGCACATGAAGGAAGCAAATGGGGGCGAGTGAAGTACCACGAGCTACTCGTCGGTCGAGATCTCGCCCACTCGCCAATATAGTATCGCTCGACGAGTGGGAAGCGATTCTTGCGCGAGTAGAGGTAAGGTATAGAAGGGCCATTCGGGTTAAGGCGAGCTAAGCAGGGCAAGTGGTCAAGGTCTCGGCTCACGCATGGCTGTACGTAAGCAGGAAGACTGGCGAATGAGGCCTTCGGGCCAGCGCTAGGTGGCGGGATGAAAAGAAAAGGGGCATAGCCCAAAGGCTAAAAAAGAAGGTGAGAAAGGATAATAAGGGAAGCAGGCGAGTGGGATGGCACATCAGACCACTCGCCCAAAGGTGTGCGGATAGCAGGCGAGTGCTGGCTCCATCAGTGCACTCGCCCGGAGCTGTCCGCATGGCAGGCGAGTGATGGCTCCATCAGACACTCGCCCAGAGGCATGCGGATTGCAGGCGGGTGTTGTCTCCATCAGGTAGCATTAAGTATGAACTAGAATATGCTCGACGGAACCCCGCAGACTGGGCTCCCGCTAGCCGGCTGGGTGGGTAGACCTCTCGGGTGACAGCTCGGAATAAGATGTTTTTGAAAGAAGTCCCTGAGACCTTTTTCCACCTCCAGTTGAGATGGGCTCCTGGTAGGAGTCGAGCTCTTGAGTGGTATGTTATCTAGCTCTAATGTCTCCGAACCACGAGTTCTCTATTATTTTTTTCGACCTCGTGTCGAGTCCGAAAAAAATCAGGGATTGTGTATAACCCGTAATTCGTCGAGATCAGAGATGACCGAGGGCAACTTAAAAGATCTCGCCCACCTGGTGCGAGTATAGAAGATCTCGCATGTTCAACCCCATCTTTGTCGAGATCAAAATTTCCTAAGACACCTAAGGGTGCTGTCTCGGCAGGGTCCCAGAGTGCCCGCTCGGCAGAGTCCTAAGGTGCCGACTCGGCGGGACCCCAGGGTGCCGTCTCGGTGGAGTCCTAGGGTGCCGGCTCGGCAGGGTCCCAGGGTGTCGTTGCGGCGGGGTCCCAAAGTGCCGGCTCGACAGGGTCTTAGGGTGCCGTCTCGGTAGGGTCCCAGGGTGCCGGCTCGGCAGGGTCCCAGGGTGCAGTCTCGGCAGGGTCCCAGGGTGCCATCTCAGCGGGGTCCCAGGGTGCCAGATCGACAGGGTCCCAGGGTGCCGTCTCGGCAGGGTCCCAGGGTGCCGTCTCGGTAGGGTCCCACGCTGTCGGTTCGGTAGGGTCCCAGGGTGCCGTCTCAGCAGGGTCCCAGGGTGCCATCTCGGTAGGGTCCCAGAGAGATGACTCGGCAGGGTCCCAGTGTGCCGTCTCGGAGGGGTCCTAGGGTGCCATCTCGGCAGGGTCCCAGGGTGCCATCTCGGCAGGGTCCCAGGGTGCCGGCTCTGCATGGTCCCAGGGTGCAGTCTCGGCAGGGTTCCAGGGTGCCGTCTCAACGGGGTCTCAGGGTGCCGGCTCGGTAGGGTCTCATTGTGGCCTGCAGTTAGCCTTTCCAAATAGCGGTGTTTGGCTGTTGGCAGACCATTTTGGGCTGTGTTTAGTCAAACCAAAAGGCGGGATTGCACTATTAGCAGCCAGTTTGAAAAACTATATATAGACCTTGAAGGGCACCTTTGGAGAGGATTTAGATCTTTGGCTTCTTCCTCCTTAGTACATCGTTGGTTAGCTCCTCCGGCTCTCCAAGGTGCCTGGCTTCAACTTTAGCTTATGAGGGGAAGCGCTCTAAGATCTTCTGGGTGTTTGGTGGGACCTCCACGTTGTGGCCAAGGGTCGGTATTTAGTTCTAAGTCTTCAGTTAGGTTCCTCTGCGGGATCAGTAAGTGCTAGTTGCCCCCTCTTAGGGGTCCAAACTCCTCGTTGGGCCGATTCTCGGTTCCAACAACAGTGCTAGCCACTAGCGCCATCGCTAGCTCAACATTTAATATACCCCTCCTTTATACAATTGGATAATTGGGGTGTTACGAAAGGACCCCTTACTGGGTTAGACATGTTATGGTGGGGTCATGGGTCATGGTGATGCCCTAAAGTCCAACACTAGGCTTGGTAATTGGAAATTACTATCCACAGACCAATGTGACCTTCATCCATTTGCCTAAGGTCTTATGATCTCTTTGCGCATCCTAGGGTTTTGTCATGACCTAGTCATGACAAAACCATCATAGGGGTCTAGTTGTTTGAAAGATGTTATAATATATGTATATATGATTAACTTATGAATATTCTCCGCACTTGGTGCAAGACTTCTTCTCTCTTATAAAGTCAATCCTGCTGATTATTATACTCATTGTTCATATGACTTATTTGCTGTTGATTTACAGTTGCTCTCGTTGGGTTGGTAACCCTCTTAACTCATTAATCTTTTGGTCTTTATTTTTGAGCTGCCTCTTTGCGCCTTTGTGCTGATGCATTCTTTTCTTTTGAATGCCTCAGGTTCGGACCAGTAGCAGTTAGAGCTGACCAAGCTGTCTCTTCCAGACTTTGATTTCTTTTTCCTCGTTGGTGAGGCTTTTTAGTTTGTGTTTACCCTTGACTTTACAGTGTATTTCAGTTACATTTCTGATAGTTCTATGGGTTCGTGTCAGATTATTGACGCCCATAGCTTGTTTCTTTTGTGTAGACTCTTTACTTGCTGCTCCTGCTACTACTACTTATTGCTGTGATGCATTGCTCTTTGGGAAGGTTTTATGTTAGGATGCATAGTAGCTACTTTATGTGTATAAAAATCTACATTCTTACTCATACTCATAGCATTGTTTCAATCAAATGTCACATTACTTTAAAGATCGTAAAAGCTCTTTTTCTACCTACATTAAATTTAGAAACATGCATATCATTAGTTGGTTATTGGTCCTTCATGTTCATGTATAAATGAATCAAACCTTATATTTTTCCGCTGCGTATATATATATATATATATTTTCACTTGTGGTTTAGCTGATCCACTGAACCGAGGGACAGAGTCTCTGAAACATTATACTTAAATTATGCTTTATGTACAAAAATACATAAGTCCTTTATGAAAAAGAACAAAAGAATGTTTTGCCTGAGCGTCTGCAGTTTTCCCCTGCACGGCGTGGCATCACGGCGCGTGTTTTCTCTCACTTTGATAATATATTTATATATTGGGGAAATACGGGTTGTGACAGAAGTGGAGGGAGGAGTCGAGCTCCTCGTGACTCTGGGAGGAACATCCAAGAACTGCCGGTTCGTCATCATGGATGCTTCGAGTAGCTATAATGCCATCTTCGGATGACCCCTCATCAGCGCATTCTAGTGTGTGTCCTCCTCCTACCACCAATGCTTAAAGTATAGCATTGGGGGGGGGGGGAGTCCAGATCCGGGTCAGGGGGACCCTAAAGTGGCTAGGCAATGCTACGCCACGGCCGTCAACACCATCACTTGGAAGGAGGAGGCAGAAGAGGTTGACAAGGCAATGGAAGGGACATCCAGGCTGAAGGTCGCAGAGGAAGTCGGGATGAAGGAAGTCGTCATCCAGGATGGGAGGCCGGAGAAAGTACAAGTCAGCAGAAAGTTGATCAAGGAGGACCAGGAGAAGGTCCGGGAGTGCATCCAACAGAACATCGACAACTTTGCATGGAGCACTACAAACATGCCAGGGATCAACGAGGACGTGGCTTGCCATCGCCTCAACCTCGACCCGAGCGTGCGTCCCATCCGCCAAAAGAAAAGAGCTACAACAACTACTCTGGCCGGACCCATCCGAGAGGAAGTGGAGAAACTGCTGAAAGCAGGTATTGTGTCAGAGATCTAGTACCCAGGATGGGTCTCCAACGTTGTAATGGTGAAGAAAGGAGACCGGAGGTGGAGAATGTGTATCGATTTTTCTGTATTGAATAAAGCATACCCCAAGGATTGTTATCATTTGCCTCGAATCAACGCGTTGGTAGACCCAGCCGTCGGTTTCCCTGTGATGAGTTTCTTAGATGCTTTTTCAGGATACCATCAGATCTGAATGCACTCGCCAGATGTCAAGGACGTTTCCTTCATCACGGATGATGGGTGTTATTGCTATAAAATGATGCCCTTCGGGTTGAGAAACATCAGGGCTACGTACCAAAGAATGATGGATCGAGTGTTCAAGGTGCAAAAGGGAAGGAATCTAGAGGTCTATATAGATAACCAAATGGTGAAGAGTAGGGACGTGGGGTCTCACCTCCAGGATCTATCGGAGACCTTTGCCACCCTGCGGAAATTCAAGATGAGGCATAACCCTCTGAAGTGTGTCTTCGGGGAAGGAAGGGGGAAGTTCCTAGGTCACCTCCTCACCCCTGCGGGGGTAGAGCCTAACCCCAATAAGGTGAGGGCGATCTTAGACTTGGAGTCCCCTAGGAATATAAAGTAGGTCTAGCGGCTGACAGGGAAGCTGGCAGGGTTGAGCAAGTTCCTCTCCCGGGCAAGGGAGAATTGCTCGCCCTCCTTCAAGATATTGAGGGGAAGTCAAAAGTGTTGGACATGTGTGTCACATCCCTTATTTGAGAATAACAAATCCCATATTGTATTTGATCTTGCTTGTCGTGTGTTTATAGTGTACATGAACTATACGTGTAATACTCCATGGGTTGAAAGCAGCTGAAATTGAATTTCTGGAAGAAAGCGATACCGCCAGCGCTAGCGATACCGCCTGGCGTTAGCGGTACCGCAGGCGCTAGCGCTACCTCCTGGTGCTAGCTCGAGTTCGTGCACAGCGCCACGCTGCGACGGTTTCGTAACCGCTTCTACATGATCGCTACCGCAGGCGCTAGGAGCTACCGCAGGCGTTATCTCCAAGCTCTATAAATTGAAGGGTTCTTTCTCGTTTTGGTTACACCTCCCAGAGATATTACTTGTGCCTGAATTCTTGAGCTATTACTCTGCCGAAACTTCATCTCCCACACAAAGCCAAAGAAGATTCCTGGAGAAGGAAGCCGTCACGTTGTATCCAAAGAAAGATCGCTTAAACCTCGCTTATGCTACAGAGATCCTTCATCCTCATCTTCAGAAATTTCATAGAGGGAGTTTTTGTTATTTACTTTATTTCATTATTGTGAATTGTTGTAGTGAAATCGCCTTATTTTTGGCGACTAGGTCCTTGCGCGACTTAGGGGGAATTCATCGCGTGAGTTGGTGACTAGATCTAGGAGATTAGATCTAGGGTGTTCTCGAGGCCATATCCGAGGTAGGATTGGCTAGAGCGGCTTGAGGCCATATCCGGGGAAGGATAGGCTAAAGCCACCGGTTCGTGGGGAAACGAGTCGGTATAGAAAAGGAAAAATCTATATCATTTGTACGCCTCCGATTTCTAAAGATATTGAAATCAAGTTTATTTAAACACTTTTTAATATAATACAATCATGATGCTATTTGTGTTTATTTGATTTCTCTCATTTGGCGTAATTTTTTATTATTACAAAATACTCATAGCTTAATTGTCCTTTTGTCATCTCTTACTATAAAACAATTTAGTAATTTTCAATAAATTATAAAAAGAATTTTATTCCCTTATTCACCCCCCCCCCCTCTATGGGCGCCTATTGATCCAACAAGTGGTATCAGAGGGAAGGTTATTCCAAATCGGCTTAAAAACCTGGAATAATGACGTCTTATGATCTCACTTTTTCCGTGGGTCAGAGAATTAGTAGACCAACTATATTTACTGGGTCAGATTATAATTATTGGAAAAATAGGATGCGATGTTTTCTTATGACCCTAGATATTGAGGATTGGAATATGGTTGAGGAATACTCTCTTCCTACATTTGTAGTTGGAGAGGTAACATTAGTTAAACCTAAGGATAAATGAGATGATAGGGATAAACTCAAATGCAAAAATAACGCAAAAGACATGAAAGCTCTATTTTGTGCATTAGATAGAAATGAATTTAATAGAATTTCTGTATGTACTACTGCTTATGATATTTGGAATCATTTGGAAATTACTCATGAAGGTACATCGCAGGTTAAAGATTCAAAGCTTTTCCAACTATAGTCGGAATATGAAAAGTTCCGGATGGATGAAAGCGAAGATGTTGATGGAATGTACATGCGCTTCACTAAGATCGTCAATGCCTCGAGAGCTCTTGGAAAGACCTTCTCAAATGGCGACTTGGTTCGAAAGATCCTTCGTTCTCTTCCTCTAAAATACAACTTGAAGATGACGGCTATTTTGGAGTCGCACAATCTAAGAACGCTCCAAGTTGAGAGCCTCATTGGGAATCTCAAAACCCATGAGGTAGAACTCAAAATCGAATATGATGAATACAACAAGGAGCCAAAGAAGAAGGCATTGACACTAAAATCAAAGGAGTGCCAAGAGAATGAGGATGAAGATGAAGAAAGTCTCTTGGTAAAGAACTTCCGAAAGTTCATGAGAAATCCGGAAAGGAGAAACACCTTTCAGAAATATTTCCAAAAGGATGCAAGATGGAAAGGGTCGTCTTCAAAGAAAGAAAAAGAGAGTGGTGATGAAGAAGAAAGACCTCCACCAGAATGCTATCATTGTAGGAAGATCGGGCATATTCGGAGCCAGTGCCTAAAATTTTTGAAGGAGAAAAAGGAGAAACGACACAAAGGGAAGGAAAAGAGGAAGGTGTTAAAAGCAAAAATATGGGATGACTCCTCATCCTCCGAAGAATCAAGCGGGTCTTCATCAAGCGAAGATGAGGAAGCAAACATGTGCCTCATGGGACATGGAAACGACGACGACGACACCAGTGTTCTTAGCGACACTGAGGTAACTCCTCCCACTTATGATGAACTTTTTAATAAATTTCTTGAAACTTGCAAAGCTTTTGATGAAAATATGAAAGATAGTATTTTATTAAATCGGGAAAATGAATCTTTATTTAAAGAAAATCAAAAGCTTTCCAAGAAATTAACTGTTTTAGAAAAAAGAAAGGTTTCTTGCCAAGAGCGTGATCACTCCATTAAGATGGCAAAAGATATTGAAGATTCTCTTTCTAAAGCCCTCTCCCATGCCAAAATTCTTAAAAAAGAGAAGGGGGAATTAGAAAGGAAATTAGAAGCCTCTCTTGTGCAAATAAAAAATAATAATAAATATTTTGAAAATAGGTGTGTCATGCTTGTGAAAGAAAACTCGTCACTTAAAGCACAAGTTCATGATCTCACCATGGCCATCAAAAATTTGGAATAGGCCAAGAATCACTGGAAATGATTTTAGGGAACCAGTGCCACGGTTCTGAAAAATTTGGGCTCGGATATTAAGGTGAGGGCAACCACCCGGCGCTATCCACTAACATCAGCGCTAACACCTCATACAAGAAGCCTAAATTTTCTTTTTCAAAATGTTTTTCCTCTACAAAATTGATTTCTTCCAGCAAGAAAATATTCCAGAAAAGGGTCTCAACCCCCTTTATTTCGTGTGCAAACTGTTATAGGTTAGGTTACACATCTAGTTCTTGCAGGAAAATAAAACAAAATACTTTAAAGCAAATCTGGGTACCTAAGGCTTCCACTTATTCTATGGGTGGTACCGCTTGGGTATCCGGATCTTTACTCTCATCTTCTTTCTAGATGTGCAGGCAGGCTAAGGACAATAAAGACATATGGTACTTGGATCCAGGATGCTCCAAGCATATGACGGGCAATAAAGCGAAGTTCCTTATCCTAGAAAAGATGAAGGGAGGGATCGTGACATTTGGCGATAACAGAAAAGGAAGGATCATGGGAATTGGTATAGTTGGTAATGAATCATTTACCATATCAAATGTTCTTTATGTAAAAGGGCTAAAACACAATTTAATTTCTATTAGCCAATTATGCGATAAAGGATTAGATGTTTTATTTGAATCTTCTACTAATCTATGCAAAATATCTAATCCTACTACAAACAATATTTTACTAACTGCACCAAGAACACATAATGTCTATATAGTTTCATTTCATGATCTTTCTAAATCATCTTTAAAATGTTTTATCACCAAAAATGATGAACTAGAACTTTGGCATAGAAGGCTAGGACATGCTAGCACAAAACTTATTGTAAAACTTGCCAAAAGAGATTTAATTAGAGGATTGCATAGATTAAATGGGAATTTACCTTCACTATGTCCACCTTGTTAAAAAGTTAAAATTACAAAATCCTCTTTCAAAAGTAAAAATATTATTTCTACTTCAAGACCCTTGCAATTAATTCATATGGATCTTTTTGGTCCCGTTAGCACTACAAGTCTTGGTGGTAGATTATATACATATGTTTTAATAGACGATTTTTTAAGATATTGTTGGAAAATATTTCTCTCATCCAAATCCGATGCGTTTTGTGAATTTTCAAAATTATGTACTCGTCTTTAAAATGAAAGTGATTTAAAAATTAAATGCATTCGCTCGGATCATGGAGGAGAATTTGAAAATGAGAAATTTACATCTTTTTGTGATATGTTAGGCATAAAATATAAGTTCTCCTCACCACACACACCACAACAAAATGGCATTGTAGAAAGAAAGAATAGGACACTTCAAGAACTAGCACGCACAATGTTATGTGAATATAAATTTCCTAAGTCCTTTTGGGCCGAAGCCGTAAATACATCATGTTATGTTATGAATAGAATCATGCTTCGCCCATCTCTTAATCACACACCATATGAACTTTATTTTCAAAAGAAGCCTAACGTATCTTACTTCAAAGTTTTTGGTTGTAAATGTTTCATTTTAAATACTAAAGACAGCTTGAGAAAGTTTGATGAAAAATGTGATGAAGGAACTTTTCTTGGATATTCTTCAAATAGTAAAGCTTATAGAATTTTTAATAAAGAACTAGAAAAGTTGAAGAATCAATTAATGTGAAATTTGATGAACTTGTTCCTTGTCTAGAAGACTTTCCGCAAGTAAATAGGATGATCACTTACCACCTTTAGAGCATGGTGACGAGGAACCTTCCAAAGAAGAAGAAGAGGAGGCCAAGGAAGATGAATATGTACCTCCAAGTGCCTTGAAATTCACAAAGGATCATCCACGGGAATTAATAATTGGTGAACCATCCATCCGGGTAAGAACTCGCTCTTCTCTTCATGAATCTTATTCAAATATTTGTTTTGTTTCCGAAATTGAAGCAAAAAATGTTTCAATCGCTTTAAATAATGGATTTTGGTTTTTGGCTATGAATGAAGAGTTAGAACAATTTGAGTGACATGATGTTTGGAAATTAGTAGAAAGACCATCTAATCACCCGGTTGTAGGTGTAAAATAGATTTTTGAAAATAAATTAGATGGTGAGTCTAGAATATCTAGAAATAAAGCACGCTTAGTAGCACAAGGATATTCTCAAATCGAGGGGATAGATTTTGATGAATCTGTTGCACCCGTTGCTAGATTAGTGTCTATAAGAATTTTTCTAGCATTTGCATGTTTTAAAAGAATAAAACTATTTCAAATGGATGTGAAAAGGGCTTTTCTAAATGAGTTTGTAAAAGAAGAAGTTTATGTTGAACAACCCCCCCAGTTTTATTAGTGAAAAATTTCCAAATCATGTTTATAAACTAGAAAAAGCGCTTTATGGTTTAAAACAAGGGCCCCGTGCATGGTATGAAAGACTTACATAATTTTTATTAAAGCATAGATATATTATGGGAAGTGCAGATAATACTCTCTTCATTAAGCACAATAATGATGATATGATTATTTTACAAATATATGTTGATGATATTATTTTTGGATCTACTAATGAAGAGTTGTGTAATGAAGTTATTTAGTGATGAAAAATGAATTTGAAATGAGTCTAGCAGGAGGACTTTCTTATTTCCTTGGTTTTCAAATATCACAAAGAATTGATGGTATCTTTGTATGTCAAACTAAATATGTCCATGATATGCTTAAACGTTTTGGATTTGAAAACCTTAAACATGCTTTACACCAATGAGTGCATAACTAAAATTAGGAAAAGATGAATCGGGAATTTCTATAGATCAAACTTTATATAGAGGTATGATAGGATCTCTACTTTATATTAGTGCAACTAGACCCGATATTATGTTTGTCGTATGCTTATGTGCTCGATTTCAAGCCAATCCAAAAGAATCCCATTTAAAAGCGGTAAAACAAATTTTTAGATATCTAATTGGGTCATCTAGATTAGGATTATGATACCCGCACAATAATTCATTTACACTTCACGGCTATTCCGATTTGGACTATGCCGGATGCTCACTTGATAGAAAAAGCACTAGTGGAACTTGTCATTTTCTAGGACCTTCATTAGTTGTATGGTCTAGCAGGAAACAAAATTCGGTTGCACTCTCTACCACGGAGGCCGAATACATTGCATTAGGGAGTTGTTGTGCACAAGCACTATGGATGAGCCAAACACTAGAGGACTTTGGTTTTTATCTAAAACTTATTGAATTAAAATATGACAACAAAAGTGTCATTGATCTTACAAATAATCTGGTACACCATTATAGATCCAAGCATATAGATGTGCGTCATCATTTCATAAGGGATCACATTAAAAAGGAAAATGTTAGAATAAGTTTCATTGGCACGGACTCTCAACTTGCTGATATATTTACTAAACCTCTTCCCGATGCAAGCTTTCAAATGTTAAGGTTGGAATTAGGAGTCTTAGACATCTTAGGATGAATTATATAAAAAATGCTAAAGTTTTATGCAATTAGAGCAATCAAGACATCTCCAAAAATTACAAAATTTCTGCACAAGACTACTCTAAAAGCTCCTAATAAATATAAAAAATCAGATTTTTAAAATTCTCAAAAAATCAAGTACTATTTGCCGCACTAGCACTAGCTCGAGCGCTAGCGTAGATGTTTGATTTTTCTTTTTTTTTTAAATTTCTAAAAATCATTAAAAATATGTTAGTTTATATGTACTACTTTGTTTTGTATTTCTGAAATTTGTTATTTTTATTTTATTTATATTATGAAAAATAAACTGCAAAACTTCAAAATTCAAAAATACAAAAATATGTTTTTGTGGTTTTCTGTTTTTCTTTCATTAAAAAAATTCAAAACAATAAAAAAAATGTATGATCTTTATTGCTAATATCAAGCATGTTTGAATTATATTATTTAGAATTATTTATAATGTTAAAACTTGTTTCTTCAAATTACTATAAACATTGTTTTGTTTATCATGCTTTGATATATCTATTTAAGTGCATCAATTGTATTGAAAAATACGTGTAGACCCAAGCTTAGCATACCTCTAAGTATGAGTAAATGTTTTTTGATTGATAATAATACTCTTTCACTCACTTATTTTGGTAATCTACATGTGTGCTTAAATCTAAAAATGCTTGCTTATGTATTGTAATTGTACAATAAATTAAACATTGCATAAGTCTATTACCTACACTACATTTGAAATGCACTTAAAATTTTAAGATAAGTGGCTGAATTTACAAATGTGTTGGGTTTGCAAAATAAGAGTATTCGGAGAATATTGTCTCACAAAAGTGAACAAAAATAAAAACAGACATATATAACTCCACCAAGCACTACTTGAACCTCCTGATAAGTCTTCATAAGCATTGTGAGGTTGAGCACCTTGGAAAAAATAGTAAAGTGTCTTGTGCAAACGTTGGTTTTTACACCACTTTTTTCTAAAAATATGTGCATTATAGTGTGTGAAAGTAAATATACTTGTGTTTTATTGTGTACTTTACTCTACAAATGTCTTGTATTTTGTGATTTAAATCAAGTGTTAACATTGCCCAAAATACACTTATGTGCACATCATTATCTTTCATAACACTTCTTCTCATGAGTATTGGATTCTAATGCTTTATCTATACTACTCTTTATATAAGAAATGCACTAGATAACCTAGCATGATCTCTACAATGTTTTTGGTATCTCTTGAACTTAAAATTAAGTAACATTGTAGTATATTCTCTTTTTGATATGTTCATTTCATGCTTGGTATCTTTATGTAAAACTATGAGATTTCAAAAAGGTTAAAACATCTTTACATTTTGAACTTAAACTCATATTTATAATTATGATTTTCATGCTTACAAAAAGATGTTTCTTATAATCTTCCGCTTGCTTAAAACTCTTCTCTATTTTATTTGAAATCTTTTCAAACACTATGCTTAAACTCTTTATCATTATCTATAATAACAAAAGCTCGATCATGATTTATAAATCCTAAAGAATGCCTCCTTACTTCCCTCACCCCACCTTCTTTTGATGATACCAAAAGGGGGAGATTAATTGAAGAAATCTAGACAATTAAGGGGAGAATAAAACATAAATTACATTTATGTAGGGAGAGCATTAAGATAGGGGGAGTATGCACTATTCTCATGCGTATCATATACTATAGTTGCACAATTATCTCGCTTATCATATTCTATAAACACTATTGTTGATTTCTTGCTAAGAGGATTGTTATTATCAAAAGGGGGAGATTGTTGGACATGTGTGTCACATCCCTTATTTGAGAATAGCAAATCCCATATTGTATTTGATCTTGCTTGTCGTGTGTTTATAGTGTGCAGGAACTATAGGGGCAATACTCCACAGGTAGAAAGCTGCTGAAATCGAATTTCGGGAAGAAAGCAATATCGCCAGCGCTAATGATACCGCCTGGCGTTAGCACTACCGCAGGCGCTAGCGCTACCGCCTGGCACTAGCTTGAGTTCATGCACACCGCCACGCCGCGACGGTTTCGTAACCGCTTCTTCACGATCGCTACCGCAGGCGCTATCTCCAAGCTCTATAAATTGAAGGGTTCTTTCTCGTTTTGGTTACACCTCCCAGAGATATTACTTGTGCCTGATTCTTGAGCTGTTACTCTACCGAAACTTCATCTCCAACTCAAAGCCAAAGAAGATTCCCGGAGAAGGAAGTCATCACGCTGCATCCGAAGAATGACCGCTTCAACCTCGCTTATGCTACAATGATCCTTCATCCTCATCTTCAGAAATTTCATAGAGGGAGTTTTTGTTATTTACTTTATTTCATTATTGTGAATTGTTGTAGTGAAATCGCCTTATTTTTGGCGACTAGGTCCTTGCGCGGCTTAGGGGGAATTCATCGCGTGAGTTGGCGACTAGGTCTAGGAGATTTGATCTAGGGGGTGCTCAAGGCCATATCCAGGGTAGGATTTGCTAGAGCGGTTTGAGGCCATATCCGGGGAAAGATTGGCTAAAGCCACCGGTTCGTGGGGAAATGAGTCGGTATATAAAAGGAAAAATCTATATCATTTGTATGCCTTCGATTTCTAGCGATATTGAAATCAAATTTATGTAAACACTTTTTAATATAATACAATCATGATAGTATTTGTGTTTATTTGATTTCTCTCATTTGGCATAATTTTTTATTATTACAAAATACTTGTAGCTAAATTGTCATTTTGTCATCTCTTATTACAAAACAATTTAGTAATTTTCATAAAATTATAAAAAGTGAAAGTGCACAGTTAACCTTACTAGAATTCTCTAGGGGGGGGGGGGGTGAATAGAGATTAAAAATACTTTGTGCAATTATATATTTATATGTGTAATAATCACAAAATTAAGCTTCCCACACACCGACAAGAATTAAGCAAATAAAAGAAGAGAAATAGTAAGAAGAAAATCACAGCACAACACAAGGAAATATAGTGGTTCCCCAAACCATGGGTAGTCCACTCTTCTACCCCTTGGTAGGAATTCACTATCTTGCACTGAGTCTTTTGATAAGGAGACTCTTAGAACTAGCCTGAGTCTTTTGACAAGGAGACTCTTAGAACCAGCCTGAGTCTTTTGACAAGGAGACTCTTAGAACCAGTACAACTGAATTTTTTGAAGAGAGATTCTAAAAACTCTTTTACACTGTTTGAAAATGAAATAAGAATGAGAAGAAGAAATAGAAGAAGTAATTAAAACAAGAAAGAATCTTCTTCCTAGCAAGAAGATTAGAAGCACAAGAAATAGTGAAAAAAAATCTCTTCTATAGTGAGAAGGAGATTGTAAGATTTTCTCTCTTTTGTGAGAGTTTTCAGAATTTGCAGCAGAATGACTTCAGAATGAGAAGAAGAAGAAAGCTTGATCTTTGCTGCAGCACACGATCACTTTTCTCAATTTTTCTCACTCTTCACTTGGGAGCTCTTCCTCTTTTTCAAATGTATATGGTGGATCACTTCTTATCATTCTCTGCTGACCTCCTTCTTATTTATAGCTCTGTTTAAAATATATTGCTAAAGGAAAATAATCAATTAGCAGATAAAGAATAAGAGTTTCCATAATTAATATTTCTGTAGAAGGAAAGAAATTCATTCTGATTTCAAATAACATCCATAATAATCTTAATCAAATTTGCCAAGAATCAAATAGAAGGAAAGGCTGATTCAGAACGGCTATAAAAGAATAATATCATTGCATATAAATCAGATCTACAGAAAGAAGGAAAGAGATCTGGCGTGTTTTTGAATTACTTATAGATATCGACGTGTGTCGATTACTATTCGACGTAAACGTCGATTTCATCCTGGCTGGACGTCGAGAGGAGAATAAGGAAGGTGCATCGACTAAGATGCGTCGACTTTATCACATGCGTCGACTAGAAGTCAGAGGTACGTCGACTAAGATTACGTCGAGCTCTTCTAAGAGTTACTTTGACTCATTTTGAGAGAAACGTCGACTAAATTTCGACGTTGCGTCGAATACTATTCGACGCATATTTACTTAGCCCAACTTTTCATTCTTAGAAGTTATATTCTACTCAATTCTAGGTGTTAAGATAAATCATTTTCCCAACAAGAATTTTATTCCCTTATTCACCCCCCTCTAAGGGCGTCTATCGATCCAACAAAAAGTTTCAGTGGACTTTGGAGTGCGAGGAGGCCTTTCAGCATTGAAGAGGCAGCTCATGTGTAACATCCTCAGAACTTCTAGACCCCTTGACTTAAATTAGGGTGAGACAAGTGGTGAGTGTTGTGAGTTTGTGCTAGGTTGCAACCTTAGGACACATAGGGTTAGGTGAACTCACATGTGATCTCCTATAGGACTCAAGTCAACCTAAGGCAAACTAGCTCAACATGAACTCACACCTACAAATTGATTCCACCAATGGATTATAAACACTTAAAGGAACCATATGGACCCAAAAGCCCCATCATGGGGTCAACAATTTGACCAAATTGACCAAAGTCAACCTTTCCCCAATTTTGGTCAAAATCACACATATTGGCCAAATTGGCTCAAGTAGGCCTTCACCATGACGCAACAAACCTTGGGTAGTGTCATTGGACTCAATGTCAACATCTTGGACCAGTCAACACACCCAATTGACCAAGTCAACACAAAAGTCAACATAGGGTCAATTATACCTAAATTGGGCTTAAATTGGATTCAAGCCAAATGCAAATGGATTAAAGCCTTAACCAAGGACCATTCTGAAGCCCACAATGCATAATGACCTACTTTGCCCACTTATTTCAACATGCAAAGACATGCATGGGGGAAAAATTGGAAAATCCCCCTTCCTCCATTAAGGACAAGAGGAAATTTGGGAATGGAGGCCATGTGGCCCTCCATTCCTCTGCCCAAGGTTAGATCTGAGCCCCCACAGCAGTTTATGGCCGAATTTGGGCTGGAGCAGTGCCACTTGCATGGCAGCTAGGAGGAACATCGAAGGTGTGGCCGAGCTCCTCCTAATGGCAGCTCCACATAGAGCCCTCCCCACTCCATTTCGACGACACCATCAGCTTCAGAGGGCCTAGGAGAGTTGATCTGCTACCCTGGATCGAAGGAATCAGTTGAGAATGGAGGAAATGGCAAGGGTTGCCGGAGGAGAGAAGATCCATAGCCAACAGCCACCGCCGCCACCGCCAAGCCCCACTAAGGTCCGGTTTCTCCCCCTCTCCCTCTGTGCTAGATGTTAGATCCACCTAGGAGAGATATCGGGCTCAATTGAGCCCGATCCCATGTGAGCTAGAGGGCATTTTTCTGAGCTTTTGTTCTTGCTTGGGATCGCCGGAGAAGTCGTCTCCGGTGGCCGTGTCGCCGTCAAACGCTAGCCACCACCTCATTGGAGGTGGTGGGGGCGCTGGTCGGCCTTGGGGTGGAGGAGGTTGTCGGGAAAATCCAGTGGAAGTTCGCCCAGGCGGGATCGATCTGGACCGTTGGCTGGCTGGGTAAGATGACGGGATGCCGTCAGATTTGCGCCAGGATTCGTGCAAATGTTTTGATATATATATATATTATTATTCATGAATATTATATGAATTCTGTCACACTTCCATATGATTTTTCATGCCTGATTTTAAGGCCTTTTTAGGAAAAGTTGCCTGAGACAACTATTGTAGGCCTTGATGTCTACTTTCTTTTAAAACTTAAATCAGGCCATTTAGACCACTGTAGGTCCCATAATACTCATTTTAATGAGGCTGGTCAAAACAAAAATCAGATCTTTGAATGTGTATAACTTTTTAATGCCAAGTCTGATGGACCTGAGATTTTAGCCATGCATGTATGTGCCTTATACCTAGCTTAGATTTAAATATCAGAATTTTTGGCGACAATTTTTCTATAGTTTTGTTCAAAACTTAGAAAATTATATAAATTAAATAATTCGAGTTTTATAACTCCAAATGACCCCAAATTTGGGTGAATCCAACATTTACATTGAAGGGGTGTAGGGAAAATTGGGGTGCATCCAGCAAAAATGGGAAAAGGTGATTTTGGCCCATTTGCCACATTAGATGCCCTTGAAACTCTGGTTATGAGTTGGTGTGGATGGAATACATCATCCTCTGAAGTTGTAGAATTTGGAGTTAAAATCTTAGGGTTTTATGTTTTAATTCAAAATTAGCCCCTTTCAAATTAATGAAATAAAAATGGGTAATTGAATCTAGGAAATTCTAGATCTCTGGTCATAGGTCTATAATGTTGAGTTAGACCTCTGGTGAATTATTGGGAATTTATGAAATTTATTTCATACTAGTGTTAGCACCAATTACATTTTTGCCCTTTTGAAGTTTTTATGAATTCAATGAGAATAGTTTTATGGAAAATTATGAAATTAAATGTGGCTCATTATTTCAGTATTTAGAACATCTATGATTACTGGTAGAATTTTTGGAGGAGAAAAGTAGGCTTTTATGGCATATGGGCATTTTTGTAAATTCCTTATCTTGTAGCAAACATGCATAAAATCCACTGAGAAAATTATGAGATTCTGGACAGGCCCTTTTTAGATCATTATAACTACCTAGTAATTTTCCTGTGATTTATAGTTTCATATAATTGGTAGTTGTAGTGTAAACCCTTATTGGCACACCAATTATATTAAAGGGTAAATATGGATAAATACTCCTTGGAATATTATGAAACTTAGGCACTGAAGTTTTTAGGTCAATATAATACTTCTGTGATTTTATCAGAATTTATTGTGACCTGTAGAGGGTAGTGGTAGTGTAAACCCTTATTGGCACACCACTTGTATTAAATGATTATTATGGACAAATACTACTTGGAAAATTATGAAATTATTCTAGTAGATTCCCTTGGTGATCCTATATCTCTGTAAATTTTCATAGAATTTTTAGATGAACCTCCGTAGTAATTATCAATTTATTGAGGAAAACCCCCCTTTTGTAATTAATTAATTTAATGGGGTAAAATAGTTTGTAAAATTCCAAATCTCTGGATATAGTGATATTTTCAAGTTATGGATCTCTAGAAATTAAATCAAATAATGTTGATGATTTTATACAGCAGTCACTTCACAAACCAAGTGAAAACCCTTGTTTTTTAATTAATTCTAAAAATGGGGTAATATAGTTCATAAAATGTTGATTCTCTGGAAATTGTGGTTATATGTTGAGTTACATCAGTAGAAACAATCTCATATGGTTTAGATAAAAATTTAGAGTACTCCCTTTGTAATTTAGACTAAGACAATTGAATAAGGGATCTTAAATGAAAGCCAAATTTAATAGAAATATGTTAAACTCTGGTCAACCCCTAAATTACTCATTACGAACCTATGGTAATAATTGGAACTCATTTGGATATGATATGATCAATATTGCACCATAGGAGTCAAATCTAGCTCAATCTCATTTGGTCTGCGAATTGTAAAACTGATTTATATGATTTTGACCACCACTGACCTTCACACATAGAACTATTAACTCTTTGATTATTATGAAGGCTCAGATTATTTGGAAGAACACCTCTAAGGGCATCATGGGAAATAAGGGTTGGGGTGCGTTTAGCAAAGCCATAAGTGCAGGAATTTATAATGATATAAAAAGGAGGTTAGACCTCATCAAGGGCCCCACAGACAACTCATCAGTGTTAAATGATTATATGGAAGTAAAACTACCCTTAGCCGGGTGAGCCATCTTAAGGTAAATACTCAAGCGAGAAGTCGAGAAATATCTAAGGCAAACCCTGGATTAAGGATGACGAAGAATAGGAGTGTGGGTCCAAGTAAGGCTAAGAATTTTTAGGTGTATGTGTGTAGTTCCTAGGTGAAGAAGGGAACTCGAGCTTAGAATGTGACGACGGGAGAGTCAGCACCTGGTCACAGTTGGTGGTGCGGGAGTTTAAAAGAACTCCCCCACTCCTAAGTGCCAAGTTTAACTCATCTTAGAGATTTAAAGTAATTGGAGAGGAAAATGGGGATCAAGTAGAATGGGGTAGATACCAACAAGATTAAGTGCCTTGGGAAGAGGAAGTTCGGTGTGTCATCCCGCCACACTTCCCAGTACCGTTGCGAGCCCGTCACCGGGTAACCCTCCGGAAGTCCAAGGTTAACCCTAAAGCTTCTAAGATCAACTAAATTATAGACAAGACTAGTTAAGTAGGAGAACTTGACAAGTTAACTTCCATCCCAAATCGGAACATTTTATAAGGAAGGACTGGATTAGTCCTGCGAGCGGTAAGCTCGGGTTATAAGAAAGGACTGGGTTAGTCCTACGAGCGGTAGGCTCGGGTTATAAGGAAGGACTAGGATAGTCCTGCGAGCGGTAAGCTCGGGTTATAAGGAAGGACTGAGATAGTCCTGCGAGCGGTAGGCTCGGGTTATAAGGAAGGACTGGGATAGTCCAGCGAGCGGTAGGCTCGTTGTTTAAATATAAGACTGGTGTCGTCTAGCGAGCGTTATGCTCGTAGTTTAAATATAAGACTGGTGTAGTCTAGCGAGCGGTAGGCTCGTAGTTTAAATATAAGACTGGTGTAGTCTAGCGAGCGGTAGACTCGTAGTTTAAATATAAGACTAGGATAGTCTTGCGAGCGGTGGGCTCGGGATATAATAAAGGACTGGGTTAGTCCTGCGAGCGTTAGGCTCACTATATATTGCTTTGGGTTAGGTTCTGCGAGTAGTAGGCTAGGCATTTTTTTTAATTAGAGGCATCATTGTATCAAGTAGTACGCGGATACCCTGTGTGTTCTTAGGGGCGTACGTAAGGTCTAGGTTGGGTGGTGTCACACAAGCCTAGAAGTGGACAGCCCGGTCTACTGCCCCTGTTTTCCTCAACAGGGTACCTGGGCGGAGACTCGAATAGAGGGCTAGAGGTGGTGCTTACCAGATTGTACGCGGATACCCTGTGTGTTCTTAGGGGCATACGTAAGGTCTAGGTTGGGTGGTGTTACACAAACCTAGAAGTGGACAGCCCGGTCCACTGCCCTGTTTGCCTCAACTGGGTACCTGATTTGACACACTCGAACAGAGGGAACTACAAAAGGTCTATACGTACAGAGTCATGTGCGTGAGTTGCACCATTGCATTGCATATCATAGCATAGCATTCTTGCATAAACCGAGACCTCATCGTATAAATTAGTATGGGCTCTTTTATACGATGAGTTTACCTTAGTGCCAGATCCCTTAGCTTATGTGCTTTTATGTGTGCATATAAGTTAAGGTTACATTCGTAGCTGCCCTTTACTTTTGTACCTGCTTCTTTTACTTATATTGTCTCTTACATACCGTTGTCATACTTACTCTTGTTAGTATGGAATTGTTATTATATACTTGCTAGCGTAGAACTCTTGTCACCTGCCTTATTTCTATTACCCCTTGTTTTTCCTCTGCTTCGTCCTTCTGCATGGTGTCTAGGAGTCGCGGGGGGAGGTGGGCACAAAATCGGCTTAGTCTTTATGACTAACGGTCGGTTGTGACCGTAGGTATCCGAGGTGATGGAGCCCCAGCTAGAAGAGGAGACAGGACCAGAGGAGCAGATTCCGCGCATTCTTCTACTACGAGACAGGTGTTCGAGAGTTGAGATTTTGTTTAGCTTCCGCACAGATGTAGAGTGAGAGAGTTTTTGTACTTTACTTGGATATGTACCGGGCTTAAGCCCTTTCTCTCCTTTACTTGTTGTACTAATTGATGGACTTTTTATATTTTGTTGTATAAATGTGTGATTGTGGACTTGGCTTTTGTTTATTTTCCTTCTTAACTCTTGTTGGCCTGTTGATCGTTCTTGCCGGCAGGATCGACGTCTTGCGGAGGCAGCTAACTCGGGTTCTAGTGTCATCGTAAGGCGGCGGTTCTGGGCATAAGATCCGGAAGCTCTCCAAGTGCGGGAGAGGGATCTTACAACTGGTATCAGAGACGCAAACGATCCAACAAGAAAGAAGTCCACAAAACCCTGGGACACCCCCGCTTGAGTTAGTTTGAGGACAAACTAGCAGCGGAAGCAGTGGTTTGCCCATATGTAAAAATTACACAAAATAGTCCATTAATCAATGAGTTAGGCCATCCCAACTAGGACATCATTCTAGTGTGACGCACCAAGATGATTTCATAGCATATACTAATCCAAAACCGACCTCGGGTATAGACTGGTTAAGGCATGATGACACCCAAAGTGACTAGGAGAAGAACCTTATAGGGAAGTAGTTGCTTTAGGCTTAAACTTCGATGTCCTTAATTATCCTTCCAAGTGAGATTATCACTTCTTACCCAATGGATAGGGTCGCCCCAAGTGATTTGGTGAATGAAAACCATTAGTAGTTAGTAGGAGACTCGTCGACTTAATATCCAAACCAGCAACTGAGTGACATTGTAACCATCACCAGGACAAATACCAAAGGTCAGATATGGATTCGAGTTCATAAAAGGCCCATTTGTGGATTTCCCATAGATTAGCCTTGAGAAGATTGTGGTGGTTGGTAACTTTGGGGGCCTAAAGTGTGTAGAATATCAATAGGTCTCAAGATGGAACTCCAAGTCTAGAGTTGTATGCCCGAAGGATTGAGTGCATAACTAGGAAGAATATATCATAAGGAAATCAAAAGAATCTTAGCCCAAAATATACAGGGGCTAATCCCTTTTGTTTATTGGGGCCAGTTTGGTACCAACTCGAGTTCCCTAGATTTTTTTTATGTTAGTCACAAACATAAGTGACCATAAAGTATGCTTAATCGGTCTGATGATCAACATGGAAGTCGAGACCCATGAAGAGTCCCTTCATCTTAAGATATGTGAACTATTAATATTATAACGAGATCATTGTAGACTTGCAATCATAACAAGAGCATAGAGCATTCCAAAGAATGGCTTTCACCCCCCTTGTTGTCTTAAGGATTAGACAGATAAGTAAACGAAGAAAATAGTAAGTGAAGTCTTCGAGACAAAAATCCGGTCCTAAAATCAAGGAAGAAAGTATAAGACTTCGAGAATTTTCAATTCGGAGCACAATGAAGTAGATATTTACGTAGTACCCAACCTATGAGGTAATCATGACATCCCTAACGCAAGACATGACGTGAAGCACTTGCAAGCCAGCAGAAAATTTTGAGGAATTTTTTTTTTATCTACAATTAAAATGTTTTGACATTTATTGCCTCAACAAGTATAATATCCCTAGACGCTCCACCGCCTTAACCCAATTATTATAAGGTACGCTAAAGACTTTATTGTCGGTTAAGCTTTTGATTTTATAAACTCATGAAAAACACAAGAGAGAACCGACATGAATTACAGACTTAGTTCATGTTTAAGTCAGATATGGACGGATAAGAATAGAACAGGCAATAGACCCTCATAATCATAAGAGGTTAACAAATGTAAATAACCTCATGCGAGGTGTGGTACCTTAGATCTACCTCCTCAATTCAGAGACGATGAATCCGTGTTATGTTCGGGGCAAACAGTACGAATACCATTGGACGAACAAATATATGAAATTAGTTGAAAGGTTAGAAACACGGGAATTGATTATCATTGCTACCAACGATATTTGGGTTTAACCAAGTTACGAACCATAATTATCAACTATAAACTTTTGAATCACATAAATAAGCAATGCCATCATATTAGATCGTTGAAATTATACCTATGGGTTAGATTCATGGCTTGACGAGCCTGGGAATTGAAGGACAAATGTCATTATAATCCCCAAGAATGTTGTATGGTTTGGAGAGTAATATGTGATATTGGGAAATACGACCTCTCATAAATCATAACTTTAGAGGTTGGATTATGGTTTATACTTAGCAGTGATAATCTCACGAGTATAATGAACTTGGTGATTTATTGACTCATACGTATTGGTCGATGCTGAACTGTATGAAAGGATTCAGGAAAACTTACCATATGTGCACCTAGGTTGGATTTTCACCATAAATAAGTTCATGCTTATGGCTAGATTATTGAGGTATGTGTCGTCTTAAACGTAGAAATTTATACCACAAAATATAGTTACTGGATTGTCATAGAAATTTGCACATGGACTTCTCATACCCATAGGAAGCTCGGAAAATTTTTGCTAGAATTAATCCTTGAATAAATAACAGGCTTCCTTCACAAGTACAATTTGAGACTACAACTTGAAAAAAAAAATTATTTTCCTGAATTATTAACGTTGAAATGTCATGAACTTTTGATGTATGACTTTTTTTTATATCAGTGGCAAGCTCTGGAAATTTTACTAGATTCAATCTCTGAGTAAACATCTTACTTCATTCACAATGAAGAGTTGGGGTGATAATATAGAATACCCATATCGTGGATTGTAATTTGAGAAGTAGCCACCACGAAATATTAATACGGGAATGTTCTAGAAATCTGCATATAGACTTTTGATGTCAATATAAACCCCTAGAAATGATGTCAGGTTTAATGACTAAATAACCCTCATACTACCTCCACAAGTGGAACCCCGTAGACCCGAACTTGAATTTCGGGGACGAAATTATTCTTTTCTTTATTGGGATTTGTAACATCCTCAGAAATTCTAGACCCCTTAACTTCAATTAGGGTGAGACAAGTGGTGAGTGTTGTGAGTTTGTGCTAGGTTGCAACCTGACACATAGGGTTGGGTGAACTCACATGTGATCTCCTATAGGACTCAAGTCAACCTAAGTCAAACTAGATCAACATGAACTCACACCTCCAAATTGATTCCACCAATGGATTATAAACACTTAAAGGAACCCTATGGACCCAAAAGCCCCATCATGGGGTCAACAATTTGACCAAATTGACCAAAGTCAACCTTTCCCCAATTTTGGTCAAAATCACACATATTGGCCAAATTGGCTCAAGTAGGCCTTCACCATGACGCAACAAACCTTGGGTAGTGTCATTGGACTCAATGTCAACATCTTGGACTAGTCAACACACCCAATTGACCAAGTCAAATCAAAAGTCAACATATGGTCAATTATACCTAAATTGGGCTTAAATTGGATTCAAGCCAAATGCAAATGGATTAAAGCCTTAACCAAGGCCCATTCTGAAGCCCACAATGCATAATGACCTACTTTGCCCACTTATTTTAACATGCAAAGACATGCATGGGGGCAAAATTGGAAATTCCCCCTTCCTCCATTAAGGACAAGAGGAAATTTGGGAATGGAGGCCATGCGGCCCTCCATTCCTCTGCCCAAGGTTAGATCTGAGCCCCCACAACAATTTATGGCCGAATTTGGGCTGGAGCAGTGCCACTTGGCAGCTAGGAGGAACATCCAAGGTGTGGCCGAGCTCCTGCTAATGGCAGCTCCACATAGAGCCCTCCCCACTCCATTTCGACGACACCATCAGCTTCAGAAGGCCTGGGAGAGTTGATCTGCTACCCTAGATCGAAGGAATCGACTGAGAATGGAGGAAATGGCAAGGGTCGCCGGAGGAGAGAAGATCCATAGCCAACAACCGCCGTCGCCACCGCCAAGCCCCACTAAGGTCCGGTTTCTCCCCCTCTCCCTCTGTGCTAGATGTTAGATCCACCTAGGGAAGATATCGGGCTCAATTGAGCCCAATCCCATGTGAGCTAGAGGGCGTTTTTTCGAGCTTTTGTTCTTGCTTGGGATCGCCGGAGAAGTCATCTCTGGTGGCCGTGTCGCCGTCAAACTCTAGACACCACCTCAACGGAGGTGGTGGGCGCGGTGGCCGGCCGTGGGGTGGAGGAGGTTGCCGGGAAAAGCCAGTGGAAGTTCGCCCAGGCGGGATCGATCTGGACCGTTGGCTGGCTGGGGAAGATGACGGGATGCCGTTAGATTTGCGTCAGGATTCATGCAAATGTTTTGATATATATATATATATATTATTCATGAATATTATATGAATTCTGTCACACTTCCATATGATTTTTCATGCCTGATTTTAAGGCCCTTAGAGGCCTTTTTAGGAAAAGTTTCCCAAGACAACTATTGTAGGCCTTGATGTCTACTTTCTTTTAAAACTTAAATCAGGCCATTTGGACCACCGTAGGACCCACAGTACTCATTTTAATGAGGCGGGTCAAAACAAAAATCAGATCTTTGAATGTGTATAACTATTTAATGCCAAGTCTGATGGACCTGAGATTTTAGCCATGCATGTATGTGCCTTATACCTAGCTTAGATTTAAATATCAAAAATTTTGGAGACAATATTTATATAGTTTTGTTCAAAACTTAAAAAATTAAATAAATGAAATAATTAGAGTTTTATAACTCCAAATGACCCCAAATTTGGGTGTCATGCTTATTTATCCTATATTAGTCTCTGGAAAAAATTTGGGACAAATTGGATCCATGCATGATTGGTGAATCCAACATTTACATTGGAGGGGTGTAAGGAAAATTTGGGTGCATCCGGCAAAAATGGGAAAAGGTGATTTTGGCCAATTTGCCCCATTAGATGCCCTTGAAACTCTGGTTATGAGTTGGTGTGGATGGAATACATCATCCTCTGAAGTTGTAGAATTTTTTGGAGTTAAAATTTTAGGGTTTTATGTTTTAATTCAAAATTAGCCCCTTTTAAATTAATGAAATAAAAATGGGTAATTGAATCTAGGAAATTCTATATCTCTGGTCATAGGGCTATAATGTTGATTTAGACCTCTGGTGAATTATTGGGAATTTATGAAATTTATTTCATACTAGTGTTAGCACCAATTACATTTTTGCCCTTTTGAAATTTTTATGAATTCAATGAGAATAGTTTTATGGAAAATTATGAAATTAAATGTGGCTCATTATTTCAATATTTAGAACATCTATGATTATTGGTAGAATTTTTGGAGGAGAAAAAGTAGGCTTTTATGGCATAAGGGCATTTTTGTAAATTCCTTATCTTGTAGCAAACATACATAAAATCCACTGAGAAAATTATGAGATTCTGGACAGGCCCTTTTTAGATCATTATAACAACCTAGTAATTTTCCTATGATTTATAGTTTTATATAAATGGTAGTTGTAGTGTAAACCATTATTGGCACACCAATTGTATTAAAGGTTAAATATGGATAAATACTCCTTGGAATATTATGAAACTTAGGCACTGAAGTTTTTAGGTCAATATGATACTTCTGTGATTTTATCAGAATTTATTGTGACCTGTAGAGGGTAGTTGTAGTGTAAACCCTTATTGGCACACCACTTTTATTAAATGATTATTATGGACAAATATTACTTGGAAAATTATGAAATTATTCTAGTAGATTCCCTTGGTGATCCTATATCTCTGTAAAATTTCCTAGAATTTTTAGATGAACCTCTGTAGTAATTATCAATTTATTGAGGAAAACCCCCTTTTGTAATTAATTAATTTAATGGGGAAAAATAGTTTGTAAGATTCCAAATCTCTGGATATAGTGATATTTTCAAGTTATGGATCTCTAGAAATTAATTCAAATCTTGTTGATGATTTTATACAGCAGTCACTTCACAAACCAAGTGAAAACCCTTGTTTTTTAATTAATTCTAAAAATAGGGTAATATAGTTCATAAAATGTTGATTCTCTGGAAATTGTGGTTTTATGTTGAGTTACATCAGTAGAAACAATCTCATATGGTTTAGATAAAAATTTAGAGTACTCCCTTTGTAATTTAGACTAAGACAATTAAATAAGGGATCTTAGATGGAAGCCAAATTTAATAGAAATATGTTAAACTCTGGTCAACCCCTAAATTACTCACTACGAACCTATGGTAATAATTGGAACTCATTTGGATATGATATGATCAAGATTGCACCATATGAGTCAAATCTAGCTCAATCTCATTTGGTCTGTGAATAGTAAAACTGATTTATATGATTTAGACCACCACTGACCTTCACACATAGAACAATTAACTCTTTGATTATTATGAAGGGTCAGATTATTTGGAAGAACACCTCTAAGGGCATCATGGGAAATAAGGGTTGGGGTGCGTTTAACAAAGCTATAAGTGCAGGAATTTATAATGATATAAAAAGGAGGTTAGACCTCATCAAGGGCCCCACAGACAACTCATCAGTGTTAAATGATTATATGGAAGTAAAACTACCCTTAGCCGGGTGAGCCATCTTAAGGTAAATACTCAAGCGAGAAGTCGAGAAATATCTAAGGCAAACCCTGGATTAAGGATCACGAAGAATAGGAGTGTGGGTTCAAGTAAGGCTAAGAATTTTTAGGTGTATGTGTGTAGTTACTAGGTGAAGAAGGGAACTCGAGCTTAGAATGTGACGACGGGAGAGTCAGCACCCGGTCACAGTTGGTAGTGCGGGAGTTCAAAAGAACTCCCCCACTCCTAAGTGCCAAGTTTAACTCATCTTAGAGATTTAAAGTGATTGGAGAGGAAAATGGGGATCAAGTAGAATGGGGTAGATACCAACAAGATTAAGTGCCTTGGGAAGAGGAAGTTCGGGGTGTCAGCCCGCCACACTTCCCAGTACCGCTGCGAGCCCCTCACCGGGTAACCCTCCGGAAGTCCAAGGCTAACCCTAAAGCTTCTAAGATCAACTAAATTATAGATAAGACTAGATAAGTAGGAGAACTTGATAAGTTAACTTCCATCCCAAACCAGAACATTTTATAAGGAAGGACTGGGTTAGTCCTGCGAGCGGTAGGCTCGGGTTATAAGAAAGGACTGGGTTAGTCCTGCGAGCGGTAGGCTCGGGTTATAAGGAAGGACTAGGATAGTCTTACGAGCGGTAAGCTCGGGTTATAAGGAAGGACTGGGATAGTCCTGCGAGCGGTAGGCTCAGGTTATAAGGAAGGACTGGGATAGTCCAGCGAGCGGTAGGCTCGTAGTTTAAATATAAGACTGGTGTAGTCTAGCGAGCAGTAGGCTCGTAGTTTAAATATAAGACTGGTGTAGTCTAGCGAGCGGTAGGCTCGTAGTTTAAATATAAGACTGGTGTAGTCTAGCGAGGGGTAGGCTCGTAGTTTAAATATAAGACTGGGATAGTCTTTTGAGCAGTGGGCTCGGGATATAAGAAAGGACTGGGTTAGTCTTGCGAGCATTAGGCTCACTATATATTGCTTTGGGTTAGGTTCTGCGAGTAGTAGGCTAGGCATTTTTTTTTTAATTAGAGGCATCGTTGTATGAAGTAGTACGCGGATACCCTGTGTGTTCTTAGGGGCGTACGTAAGGTCTAGGTTGGGTGGTGTGACACAACCCTAGAAGTGGACAGCCCGGTCTACTGCCCTGTTTGCCTCAACATGGTACCTGAGCGGAGGCTCGAATAGAGGGCTAGAGGTGGTGCTTACCAGATAGTACGCGGATACCCTGTGTGTTCTTAGGGGCGTACGTAAGGTCTAGGTTGGGTGGTGTTACACAAACCTAGAAGTGGACAGCCCGGTCCACTGCCCTGTTTGCCTCAACTGGGTACCTGAGTTGACACAATCGAACATAGGGAATTACAAAAGGTCTGTACGTACATAGTCGTATGCGTGAGTTGCACCATTGCATTGCATATCATAGCATAGCATTCTTGCATAAACCGAGACCTCATCGTATAAATTAGTATGGGCTCTTTTATACGATGAGTTTACCTTAGTACCAGATCCCTTAGCTTATGTGATTTTATGTGTGCATATAAGTTAAGGTTACATTCGTAGCTTCCCTTTACTTTTGTACCTGCTTCTTTTACTTATATTGTCTCTTACATATCGCTTTCACACTTACTCTTGTTAGTATGGAATTGTTATTATATACTTGCTAGAGTAGAACTCATGTCACCTGCCTTGTTTCGATTACCCCTTGTTTTTCCTCCACTTCATCCTTCCGCACGGTGCCTAGGAGTCGCGGGGGGAGGCTGGCACAAAATTGGCTTAATCTTTATGACTAACGGTCGGTTGTGACCGTAGGTATCCGAGGTGATGGTGCCCCAGCTAGAAGAGGAGACAGGACCAGAGGAGCAGATGCCGCACATTCTTCTACTACGAGACAGGTGTTCGAGAGTTGAGAGTTTGTTTAGCTTCCGCACAGATGTAGAGTGAGAGAGTTTTTGTACTTTACTTGGATATGTACCGGGCTTAAGCCCTTTCTCTCCTTTACTTGTTGTACTCATTGATGGACTTTTTATATTTTGTTGTATAAATGTGTGATTGTGGACTTGGCTTTTGTTTATTTTCCTTCTTAACTCTTGTTGGCCTGTTGGTCGTTCTTGCCGGCAGGATCGGCGTCTTGCGGAGGAAGCTAACTCGGGTGTTAGTGTCACCGTAAGGCGGCGGTTCTGGGCATAAGAACCGGAAGCTCTCCAGGTGCGGGAGAGGGATCTTACATCATGCAGGCCCCCCCAACTCCAAGGGCCTAGGGTGGGAGAGGACCTGACTATTTACCTGGGAGTGGGAGCTGAGGCAGTAAGCTCGGTCCTTATTCGAGAAGAGGGAAGGAAGCAACTACCCATCTATTATGTATTGAAGAAATCAGAACTCAAATACCCCATCCTTGAGAAGATGGCGTTCGCCCTGATCGTCTCAGCAAGAAAGCTTCGGCCTTATTTCCAGGCACACTCAATCAAAGTAGTGACCGACCATCCCCTCTGCAACATCATGGAGGGAGTGGAACACTCAGGAAGGTTGGAAAAATGGTCGGTGGAGCTGAGCGAGTTTGAAATATCCTTCATACCCCGATTGTCGATGAAAGTGCAGGCTGTGGCAGACTTCTTGGCAGAATATGTGGTCGAGGTGGAAGGATCCCAGTCCCCCGAGTACATAGCCTGGGAGATGCTGGTGGATGGGGCGTCAAGAAGGTACTCCCTAGGGGGAGGAGTCATCTTGATAAGTCCCCAGGGGATGAAGATTGAGCAAGCAATAGACATCTGTTTTCCCCTTACCAATAACCAAGCCGAGTATGAGGCGGTGATAGCGGGGCTCCGCTTGGCAAAAGAGCTAGGGGTTCAAGACGTGAAGGTATCTACGGACTCCATGGTGGTTGCATCACAAGTCAAGTGAGAGTTCGAAACTAGAGATCTGACTCTCCAGCGGTATCTAACGAAAGTCAAGGGGCTCATCGGGCTGTTCTGAACCTTCTCCATTCAACATGTGCCAAGGGAGGAAAATACTCAGGCAGACTACCTGGATAAGCATGGTCCTCGTGCAGGAGGGACGATGACGGAATTTTTTCGTCCATCCATCGAAAAGGTGAGTTGATGGAAATCGATCAGGGACCCACGTGGATGGATCCTTTCATCATTTTCCTGACCTCGGGTATGTTCTCGGAGGAGGTCCCCGACAAGCGGCGATTCAGGTACAAGTCAGCCTACTACGTGCTTTAGGAGGGATTCCTATATCGAAAGACCCTGCCCGAGATCCTCGCAAGGTGTGTCTCCGAGGAGGAGGTCCCGAGGGTCCTGGAGGAGATCCACTCTGGAGAGTGCGGGAGTCACTCTGGGAGTCAGACCTTGGAGAAAAGAGTATGAAGGTAAGGTTACTTCTGACCCAAAATCAGCAAGGATGCAACAGAGTATGCAAGGAAGTGCCACAAGTGTCAACTCTTCGCCCCACTGCAACTTCTACCAGCTCAAAGGCTCAGGACCATCACGGCACCGTGGCCCTTTGCAGTATGGGGAATGGACCTGGTAGGCATGTTCCTCCAGGCCAGTGGGCAAATGAGGTTCCACCTAGTCATGATCGACTACTTCTCCAAGTGGCTGGATGTGAAGGCACTGGCAAAGACAACCTCGCAGGTAGTACGAAACTTAATTTGGGGGGTGATAGTCTGTCGGCATGGGTTTCCCCTAGCTATCGTCACGGACAATGGGCCGCAGTTCGCTAGCAATGAGCTCTCCAGCTTCTGCAGTAAATTGGGCATCGACCTTCACGCGTTCGTTCATCATCCCAGGAGCAACGGATAAGTGGATGCAGCCAAAAAGACCATAGTGAACCTACTGAAGAAATAGGTAGAGAACCTAAAGGGTAACTGGGTGGAACAGCTACCCTCAGTCCTCTGGGCTTTGAGAACCACTCCCAGCACTGCCAAGGGGGAAACCCCTTTTAAACTCTCTCATGGCTCCGAGGCCGTATTGTCGGTGGAGTTCAAAGTGAGGTCCCCTCGAGTGGTGGCCATAGTGGAAGGAGATGATGAGTGGAGGGTAGAGAATGAGGAAGAACAATGACTCTCGCTTGACCTCATGAAAGAGCTTCGGGACCTGACAACCATTCGCCAGGAAGAGATCAAGCACAGGATGGCAAGGTACTTCAATAAACACATTCGAATTACACACTTTGCAAAAGGGGACCTTATTCTCAAGAAGGTTGACGCAACGGGAAGTTCAACATCGGTTGGAAAACTCAACCCCAACAAGGAGGGTCCCTATGTAATCTTAGAAGTGCTGAAGTCGGGAGGGTACCGCCTTCAGGATGTTGAGGGTATCCCCTTTGGCAATACCTGGAGCGGCGATGATTTGAAGTGTTTTTATTCCTAGTTGATAATAAAATTTATTTGGTAAATCTGTTTAGAGACGCATAGACCTCTGCCCTACCAGGGGGAGGGTGCCAGGAGCTGAAAAGTTCCATGTTGTATTTAAGTTAAAAGTTGACATGTTGAAAGGCCCCTGAGTAGGTTCTGCCGACCGGGCTCTCACAAGACGGTAGGGCAGGTTGACCCCTCAGGTGGCAGGCAGAAATGATATGATAAAAGACCCCTGAGTAAGTTCCGCCGATCGGGCTCTCATAAGCCGGCGGGGGAGGTTGACCTCTCAGGTGGCAGACAGAAATGATATAATAAAAGGCCCCCGAGTAGGTTCCGCCGACCGGGCTCTCACAAGTTGGCGGGGCAGGTTGACCCCTCAGGTAGCAGGCAAAAATAATATGATAAAAGACCCCTGAGTCAGTTTCGCCGACCGGGCTCTCACAAGCCGGCGGGGCAGGTTGACCCCTTAGGTGGCTGACTGAAATGATATGATAAAAGGCCCCTGAGAAGGTTCCGTCGACCGGGCTCTCGCAAGTCGGCGAGGCAGGTTGACCCCTCAGGTGGCAGGCATAAATGATATGATAAAAGGCCCCTGAGTAGGTTCCGCCAATGGGGCTCTTACAAGCCGGCGGGGCAGGTTGACACCTTAAGTGGCAGGCAGAAATGATATAATAAAACGCCCCTGAGTAGGTTCCGTCGACCGGGCTCTCACAAGCCGGTGGGGCTGGTTGACCCCTCAGGTGGCCGTCAGAAATGATATGATAAAAGTCCCTGAGTTGGCTCCGCCGACCGGGCTCTCACAAGTTGGCGAGGCAGGTTGACACCTCAGGTGGCAGACAGGAATGATAGGATAAAAGGCCCCTGAGTAGGTTCTGCCGATCGGGCTCTCACAAGCTGGCAGGGCAGGTTGACCCCTCAGGTGGCAGGCAGAAATGATATGATAAAAGGCCCCTGAGTTGGTTCCGCCGATCGGGCTCTAAAAGCCGATGGGGCATGTTGACCGCTCAGGTGGCAAGTTGTAAGGCAATATTAAAAGGTCACTAGAAATGACCCTTCTGACCAGGCTCTTAAGGGTCGGTAGGTAGGCATGCAAATTTGGCCCGGGTCTGGTTGCCTGGCCCGGGTCTGAGCCCGATTAGGCCCGAGCCCAGTTAGGCCCGGGCCAGGCCCAGGCCAGGCCCAGGTCAGGCCTAAAGGGGCTCAACAGGCCCCCTTATTTGGGCAGGGCCTAGCCTGGTGCCTGTCCCGGGCCAGGCCCAGGCCCGCTGGCAGCCAGCATTTATTGCTGGCATCCAGCATTTTTATGCTGGCCGCCCAGCATTTCTACTGGCTGCCAATGCTGGCGGCCCAGCAGAAATGCTGGGGCTGCCAGCATGGTGCCTGATTGGGCCCGCTCTAAAGGGCTCCATCAGGCCCCCTTGTTTTTTGTATGCCCGGTCTGGGCCCGGTTTGAGCAGGGCCCGACCTGGGCCCGGTTTGAGCAGGGCCCGGCCTGGGCCTGGAAGTAAAAAAGCCCAGGCCAGGGGCCTGAGACCATCCTGGGCCCACCGGGCCTTTTTTGCACGCCTATCAGTAGGGCAGGAAGATCACCTAGGTGATAAAGGAGATAGGGTAAGAGTGTTTCAACCCCAAACAAGCGGAGAAAGCGAGCCGAAGTGGTCTCGCCTTGGCCATTTAGTTCTCCCACTCACTCTCGTATAGATAATAGTGAGCACGTGTGTCGCGCGGCTCGCGACCAGGGTTCATGCCTGATGCTCTCGCAAAATCTTGGACGGAGAACTGCCCTTGGCCTGTCAAAGAGACGCAAACACACTGGGACTACAGAGCCCAGGTCTCGCAAGTCTCTAGGTCTCTCCATCCTCTATGTCGTGCAAGTTTATAAGTCGCTAAGCCCCTAAATATATAGATCTTGCAGGATTCACAAGGGAAATTCCACACTGGTCTCTAAGACAGGCACTCGCCGAGTCCCAGAAGTTAAGGCGAGTCACCTTGAATGCAAAAAAAGGAAAGTAACAATACTTGGAAAATTTTCATCGTTCATATATAACAAAAATTGGGGTCTCGCCCCTTACATATATGGCAAAAGTTTGGGGACTTGCCCTTTTACATATATTAAAAAAAGGCGAAAGGAAAGACGTCTTCAGAAGGAGGTCTTCACTCGCTGTCCTTCTTGTCATTCGACAAGTAGTCGTGCAAGTCGGAGGACGAGCCCGCCGGGGGGTCGGGGAGGAAGAGCGCTGGAATCATCTCCTCCGTGGTGATGTTCTACCAACCCACCACGAACGCGTTGACATCTCGTAACATGGCGAGCGTGGCCTCGGTGGCCTTGATCACTATGAGCCTTCGCGTCGCCTCCATCTCGGCGGGGGTGATGTGCAGCACCTCCTCGCGCTTAGAGGATGATCTGCCACGCTCTGCCAGCAGTGACTCCGCGGGGACCTGGGCGAGCTGCGCCTTGAGTGCCTTCATTTTGGCCACCAGCTCGCCATTCCAGATCGCCACTTGGGCCGCGGCCTCAACATCCTGTATTAAAAGTCAAATGAGAACAAGAAAAGAAAAAAAAGGGAGAAAGGAAGGTAATTATGAAGGAGAGATCTACCTCCTCCTTGGGGGCCTGCTCTAGGAGCCTCTCGACGATCTTGAGTCGCGTTTCAAGTTCCCCAGCCCGCTCCTCAGCGAGGTCTCGGGCAGTGTCGGCTTTGTAGAACCTCTTCATAAAGGAGAGGCCGCGGCGCGGTGTCATGTACGAGAGCTTCGTGGCGCGCATTTGGACCCGTGAGCTTTCGTAGGCGAGCTCCCGCAAGGTAAATCCCTCATAAGTGACAACCTCTTCAACCATATACAACCCGTAAGCAAGGGCGTAGGCATGCTCGCCGGCCCTGCCTTGCTCCATCCAGGAAGGGAGGCGAGTGGAGAGGGAAATTTTCTCATCCGCCCCCTCCCAAACGAGCGGGGGCTCGCCCGCGCTGTCCCGGGGCATCTCCCCAAAGCTAAAGTGGGGGTCCACGTCTGGCACACCTGCACAACTCGTCCCTGCATCGACGTAGACCGTGTGATCTGGGCGGCTCTCCGCGGTGGTCTTCTTTGAAGCCACAGTCTTCTTCAGCTTCTTCTGCGATCCAGAAGGAGGCGGGGGGGGGGGGGGGGGGGGGGGAGGGGGGGTCGAGATCAACCACCACCCTCTTCCCTTTGCTACTGCCAGACTTGGGCTTCACCAAGTCGCCGGCGCAAGCTTCCGCGGCTGCTCTCTCCATCTCAAGCGGAGAGGTCAGCTTTGCGCCACCCGCGTGAGGCGGGTTCACTGGAATTGGGCGCTCCTCTACAACGAGAAGACATGTTAGAAAGGGGGGGGGGGGGGCGAGCAGAGAAAAGGTGATATGAAATATGTGAGTAGAGGCATACCTTCACCCTGCGGCACAGGGGGGAGCGAGTCGAGACATCGCCGCAGATTGGCGCCCTCGAAATTCTTCTCGAGGAAGAACTTGCAAAATTCCGCCGTGTATCCCTCCACGCGAGGAGCGTGGTATACCGACTTGCTTCGCTGAACGGGCGTGTATGGGATGTTGTCGAAGTTCCCCTTAATGAAGAGGAATTGGTCATTCCAATGCTGCACCTTGTTGAGGGTCTCGCAGACCTTGATCCGCGAGCCGGTCGAGAAGTTGACCCCATCTGACGTCGCCCGGTAGATGAATAATTTGCTGAAGGCGAGTGCCATGAGCATGGCAATCACATTTATATTGAGCTGTGCAGGCAGTATCCCGAAGTACTTCAGGAATTGATTCACTTCGGGCCACAGGGGAAGGCGGAGACCAACCTTGAAATGGGAGAGGGGGAAGGCGAGCTCGTACTCGCGAAAGGTGTTGATGTCTTCATGCCCCCTAGGGCAGCGAGCGGTGTATCCCTCAGGGAGGTGCGCAACCGTGGATGCGTGGCGGTCCTCCTCCGACACTCTCCCCTCAAGGAAGAGGTGTAAGACCCCATTTTTTTCCTTTCAAAAACCCGGGTCTTATGCCCAGAACCGCCGCATTGCGGTCACACCAACACACAGGAAGGTCGCCACTACAAAGCGCCGATCCTGCCGTCCATATCGATCATATAAGAAGAAAAGTATAAACGAACAAATAGAAGTTCAAGTTCACAATCACATGCTATATATAACAGATGTCCACATGGTATAACTGAAATACAAAGGTTACAATAATAAAGGGCTCATGCCCTGTACATCATGTCCTCACTACAAGATCACTCGCAGAAGCTAACTACTAATCTCTCACTGATCCTGAATCTGATGCTCCTGTACTATACTGGCCCACCTTCGTCTGCACTGGCCTCTAGTGCTGCTGCGTCTTCTCGATCCCCTAAAATGATATGGTTCACCGACCGTTAGTCAAAAAGACTAAGCCTTGTTTCCCCCCATCCATCCCCCAGAGGCCCTAGACCGAGCGGGAGGACGAAGCGGAGGACATCAAGGGGTACAAAACAAAGCAGATGGCGGGGAAAGAATCTACAGGGAATGTCTACCACCACGCAATATATATATATATATATATATATATATATATCGTAATTAAAGCAGTAGGTAGAGTAAAGTAAGAATAGATAAAGTAAACAAGTAGAGCAGTTATATAAAGGTAAGTAAGGAAAAGTAACCATTGATTTATAGGAATGCCCACACAAACCAATAGTCCAAGGTGTCGTTTAGCAAGGCCTATCGTATAAAAAGTCCCATAACCAACTTATACGATAGGGGTAGGGGTTGAAATGCAATGTTGATGCTATGTCATGCAAGGTATGCAGTTAAATGTTATGTCCACACAAGTGCAACTCACACACTACGACTCTATGCGCACAGACCTTTAGTTCCCCCTTTTTGGAGCTAGCAAGACTCCCAAGATACTCCCGTAGTGGCAAACAGAAGCGGTGGGTTGGGCCTCGCCCACCTCTAGGTTGGTATTCACACTACCTAGCCTAAACCTATCGTACGCCTCAACGCAAAACCGTGGAGCATCTGCGTACTCTTACTGGCTGGACCACCAGACTTTTATGGCTAAGTGCAAATTCCACACTTGCCGAGTCAACGTATTGACGTCGGTGTGAACGACCGTCCAATTTCGAAGACCCACCACCTTCATGCACATGCAAACATGTTTACCATTCATCTCCGAGCCCTAAGCTCCCCGGGCTAACCCGCCTGTCACCATAACCTTCCGAGTCACCGGCTCGCCGGACCAACCCGTCTGCACCTTCAACCACCGAGCCTACCGCTCGTAAGTCCAAACCTAACAAGCCTCCTTAACCATGGAGTGTGGGTGTGTGCATTATTAAGTTAATCTTGCACCGCCATTTATTCCTACATTTTAGGGTTAACCATGGATTTCCGAGGATTAACCTGTGAGGGGCTCGCAGCGGTACTAGGAGCTATGATGGGATGACACCCCAAAGCTCTCTCTTTCCAAGGCACTTAATGTTATTAGTAACTACCCATAAGTATACCCCTTCTTATCATTACTCTTGGATTAACCTCCTAAGTGTTTTCCGACTCCTCACGGGAAAGACGATCTTTCGTCGATCCCAAGCACAACTTAACCCTTAACTCACGATGCACACTCTCATCACATAAACTCCTTTTTGGTGACCTCAATATCTTCCCAACCAGACTAGGTACACCATCTACCTTTCGTTTCACCCTACTGGTCTTCAATTTACCAAAGTTTCACAGTTTTATTATTCGCAGACCAAAAGAGTTATATGAGTCACATAAGGGGGGCACCCCAAATATTCTTCCAACTGACCCAAGATTATTACTGGGAGTCTATAATAATATCTAAGACTAAATCCAGAGGGTCATAGTTTTCCTTAATTATCTGGCATTTATTATAATTTCTCCAACATTGGCCAAGTATAAAAATGAACATGAAGTATAAGACCTCCTTATGATAAAGCTTCCATAAAATTATGGAAAATCTATAATGTCAAAATAACAGTAAATTCATAATATCACAATTTTACAGTAATGTTTTGACCTCTAATTAAAATATTAAACCATTTTCCAATATTGTGAGTTAAAGAAGGAACCACCAAAAATACTTGTCTAAAAATTATGGAAAAATTACCCGACCTTCATAATAATCATAACATTCTACTAGCAAAATTTCAGAATTTATCAAGACTAATTAATCACATAAATAAATATTCCAAGTAAACCCATACTAGGGAAAATTGTGACGGAACCTACTGATAATTAATTCCAAAACTCATACAAAAATTCACTGAGCTCTCTAATGCCCTAAAATGTCCCACCACCAAATTTCATAATTTTTCAGAGAGTATTCGGCCCTTAATTATTTATTATACACTTCAGACCAAATAGATAACTTGTGAATCAAGTACCAATTAAATCAATTCAAAAATTACAAAAAAATTACCAGAGGTTTACATCATGATATTATGTAATCTGCCAAACTTTCATTAACATCCAAGATGATTTGTGCATGAATATTGCTATTATAAAGAGGTTCCCTAAAAAGGTTGTAACCTAAAACAGTGGGAATAATTGGTCCTAAAATTCTCTTACAATTTCCTAAGGAATATTTACACCCCATGAACTTATCTACCAAGTTTCATGACCATCCAAGGACATATGCCCCTATGTCCCTCACAAGGCTTAAAGTGCAACCCCTAAGGTTAATACTATGGTCCTAGGGCATATCCACCCCACATCACCCCAAATTACTCCTGGGGGTGTCTTATGTGACCCCAAACCAGTGGCCAAAGTTTCACAGCACCTTGATGAGATTTAACCACCTAATTCCATCATGTGCACTTTTGATCTAGTTTGACCTAGTTTGACCAAACTTGGGTTGACTAATTACCCGACCAAATAAGTCCAAATTGGGCTGAAATTTTTACCAGGGTCATGTAATAACCCTAAGGAACACCCACCAAAATTTGGAGGGGATTGGAGGTCATTAGACCATTTAATTAAATAATATATGAATTATCAAATTATTACAAAAACCTTAGAAAAATGTTTCCTAAAAATTCCCATCTTTTGATATGTTAAGGGAGTAGCTACACATAGCCTATGTTTCAATTTTTAGGTCAATCCCGTGACCCAATCAAAAGTTATTCAAAAGTTAGTGGCCGTTCAACCCTAGAGACCAGTCCCACTAAAATGGCTCTACAGGGAGCTACAGTACTCCTTTTGGGCTGAAACAAATTTTAAAATGAAGTACACACCAAGGACTACAACTTTGATGTTGGTCACTTTTCATCAGGGGAGAGTAAGTATTATCTATAATTATTTCTAACTACTGCCAGTAAAAAGATAGAAATAAGGATATCAAATATATCACTACATAACTTGCACAGCTCTTAACACACAAACGAAGGGCATGCCTTCATCTTCTCCAATCAGCCATCGACCATGGTTGGCCCGTCCGGTAGCAACTTGGGAGGTGATTTCCTGGCCACTTAGATGCTCTCCCGGTCGGCCAATGCATCCACCACCTCCGTTGAGGTTGTGGCCGGCGATGTACGGTGGTTGGCCGACCGGAGGCGGTCAGAATCCAAAATTTAAACAAGGGAAGAAAGCTTGATCACAAGCTTACGACCATGCCGATTCGAGACCAATTGGCCCCAAATCTTGTGGCCAAAATCATAAGATCTACCCACTAAGAAATATACAGGAGGGGAGGACCTAAATTGCGGCTTGTAGCCGTGTCGATCGCCGGTCCGCCATGGTTGGTCGAGAGCTCTTGGGTGCCACGCTGGTAGGTGCCTAAGTATGAAAATTCCTCTAAAAATGGGGGAAACTCATTCCCTCCACCCCTTGAGCCCTTTTATTGATACAACTCCTGGTGGGGGTGGGAGATGAAGCTTGGGATTCCCCTTTATCACCATTCATGGTGAAAATTCCGGTCATCTCCAAAGGCCACCCATTTAACCCTCCTTAAAGGTTGAAAAAACCCTTAATATTCTTCTAATTGATAGAGGGAACAAACCCCCATCAATTGGGAGGACTTTTGGACTCCCTTGGCCATGAATTTGGCCAGCAAAATGAGTCCCGACCGTCTCCCGTCGATTTAGCTACCGCCGGCGCTAGTGCTAGCGCTAGTGCTAGCGCCAGCGTTAGCTCCTCGGCGGCGTAACGCTCGCCAGTTCGGCAACCGTCAGGCGCTACCGCTACCGCCAGCGCTAGCGCCTGCGCTAGCGTTTCGACGGTATTGGTTTGTCTCAGCGTTTAAGTGTTCGTTTCAGCGGTTCACCTAAACCATCACTACCTCCGGCGCTAGCCACTAGCGCCGGCGCTAGCGCCATATTCAATACGCCCTTTTCTTTCTACGGTTGGGTAATTGAGGTACTACGAGGGGTTCCCTTTACTGGTTTAGACACGTCATGGTGGGGTCATGGGTCACGACGATGCCCTAAGGCCAACCTTAGGCTTGGTAACTAGAAATCACTATTCGCAGACCATGGCGATTTTCGCTTCAGCTTAAGCTCTTATGTTCTCTTTGCGCATCTTAGGGTTTTGTCATGACCTAGTCATGACAAAATCATCCTAGGGGTCTATTTGTTTGGGGGATGTTACAAGAGGTGGTCGGCGAAGTTAGCCACGCACTTTCCTCGCCGGTCAGTGGGATCAGATGCCTTAGACATTTTGAGAGGCTGGCGAGTGAAACGTGCGAGTCGAATCGAAAATTAAGGCAAGGGTGTAGTTAATGTGGTAGGTGAGTACAGAAATGAAGGGGGGGGGGGGGTATTTATGGAAAAAGAGGGTTGGGGGATTTCGCGACTAGTGGCGCGAGCCACTCACCCCATGCCCACTCACCCCTACCCTCGTGCGAGCGCTACCAAGTCTTATAACGACGAGCATGCGCGAGAGCTCTGGCCTAGTGAATTCTATCATCAGATAATGATAGAAAGAAAAAAGAAGCAACACAACGTGCGAGCCATACCAGATAAAAAGAAAAGCACAGATCCCCGCGAGACGGGGTTAGACATCAAAAAATAATGTTTACAGGAAAGTAGCACTGAAGAACAGAAAAAGAAAAGCTTAAAAGCGAGCAGATTGAAGACGCGGCTGATTTCACCTCCAGGGGCCCCAACCACTCATTCGTCCTATCGAGCCTCACCTCGCGAAGGCGTACTCGCAAGCAGCGGCGATCTCCCATTGGAGGGCGAATGCGCATTCGTCTATCCGCCTGAAGTGGTCCTCCAGCGACACCGAGGCACCCCCTACTAACCTCTGCACCTCCTCCATGAGTAGAGTGCAGTGCCCTTCGAGGGCCTTCATTCGCCTCTCCAGGGTGAGGATGCGAGGGAAAGGATCAAAGTCTGTCGAAGCCCTCTCCTCCAGGATCTAGCGAAGCATATACCCATGCTTGCGCAGGATGCTCGCCAACCGATCCTTCATCTCGGCAGCATTGGAAGGATCTTCGTGGTACTTGCCGATCACATCTGGAGAAGGCGGTGCCGAGTAGAGCTTTTGCTCGCCATACTCGTCATCCCTTTGAGTATCATCTAAGGAAAGGTAAAAAGCTAGCACTGAACTGAAAGAGAGAAGGCGCAAAAGAAATTCTCTACAGAGTAAGTCCTCGACAGCTTTTCCCTCAAGATGCGAGGCGGGATCGCGATCTTGATTAAAAGGGAGACTAGGCCTCCCGCCGAAGGGACAGGAGGTGGGGAGCACCAGGGACTTTCCAGATCCCGCTCACAGGGGAGTCCAACCAGGACCCCATATTTTGGAGGGAGCACCAGTATCAGCAGTAGTGCCCACATGGGCGAGGGTCGTCTTGGCGAACTCCTCTGACAGGTCTCGAGTATGTGACTTTTGTTGCGGAGGGGTAGGAGCGAGGTTGATGTAATCAGGTACTGCAAGAATGAACATGGTTAGTATGCACATAGATTGCGAGTCGAGTGTAATGAAGAATGGCGTTCGCTTACCAGGAATGGGGCGGATGTCATGGTTGACCTGATGGCTCGCCTCCTCCTGCTCTCCGATTTGCTGACCACTCACGCCACCTTCTATGGCAGCATTGACCTACAAAACCTATGGTTCAATATCGACATTACCTCATAAAGGCTGTCGCGAGTAAATGCATAAAGGAATAAATTCACCTATTTTGAGAGCCCGAGGCCCAAGTTGAACGTGGGATGCGAGGGAAGCTCGGTCAAAGTTGTTCCCTCCCCGAAAGACTCTCGCCTCACCCTTTTGGCTCCTCGCTTCTCCACTCGCTTTGGAGTGGCTCGCGAGGTGTTCCCGGCGATGAGCCCCAGTAGACCGATGGAGGTCGGCTCGCTCTTCTTTTTGGCAGTGGCGAGATGAGCTTGGAGTTCTTGAGAGAGCGGCATGGTGGTCAACCAGAGGACAGTGAGAGAGGAAGGAAGTGGGTTTGGGGATGGGGGGGGGGGGTTCCCTCCTGGTATATATATAGCCCCCGGTGGGACACACCAAAAGATTCCCTTCAAAATCAAGGCACTCTCAAAACATTCGGGGCTGAACTATCTTTCTGAGCTTGAGGCAAACTCGCAAAGAGCGGGCATTGTGTACAACCCCGTGTTTGTCGAGTGGGTTCGTCAGGCCATCAGGTGATCTGAAGCGAGACTGGGGCTTTGACAAGTCGCGCGGGCGAGTGGCGAGCCTCATCTCGAACTCGCCTCTAGCGGGCACTCATCCCCAGCTCGGTGCGAGTGGCATGTCCAGGCGCTACCGGGCACTCGCCACACTGGCGAGTCGGCTTAAAGTAGACTGGACTCGCCTATTTGGTTAGAGGCCTATTTTCCCAGGTGTTTCCATTCTGGTCTACAGTTAGCCTTTCCAAACAGCGGGATTCCGTTGTTGGCAGACCAATTTGGGTTGCTTTTAGTAAAATAAGAGGCGAGATTCAGCTACCCGCAGACTGTTTCAAGAAAACTATAAATAGATGAAAGTGAGGTATTAGATCTTAGACTTACTCTAGAGGGGGGGGGGGGGGGTGAATAGAGTATTAAAAGTTTTAACTTATTTTATAGCGGAGTTAGAATAATGATATATGTTTGTGTAATTGAGTGAGTATAAAATCAAAACAATAAACACAGCACAGTACAGAAAGAAAACACAACCACAACAAAGACACAAGGATCTATAGTAGTCCCCAATCAACCTGGGTACATCTACTCTTCTACCACCCTTGGTAGGAATACACTTAGGTTTTTGATCAGGTGCCCTATCACCACTGGGATTTTTGATCAGGTGCCCAAACACCACTGAGCTTTGGATCAGGTGCTCAAACCAAACCATAGGTTTTTGATCAGGTGCCCTGCCACCAAAGGTTAACTTTTGAAGGGAGTTAAGACCTTGTACAAGATGGGGTAAAAGAATAAATAAAAAGAGTTTATGAAGTTCTTCTCTCTCAATAAGATCTAAGAGAAGACTAGTGGATTGCTGTTGTTGTAAAGCTCCCCCTGTCTAATAGAAATTGTTGACAGTTGGTGATGCTTTCTCTATGTTTGTAGAAGACTAAGAATCAACAGATGAAATCTGAGAGAAGATTATAGATGTTCTCAGAAAAATGCTGCTGTAGATGAAGAATTCTGTATGCTCTGAGAATTTCACAAGTATCATCTATATCTGTATATCTTCTTGAATATATCTTATCTTCTCTGCTTTCACTATATATCTTGTTAATTCTTCCTTTTTTCCTAGATATATGTCTGATTTGAAAATTCAAATCTTCTGATAAGGAATAAAATAATCTGAAAAGATCATTCTTGGAACTGCAATAACAACTTTCTTATTCTGCAAAAACTTTAATTCCTTTTCTATGAAAGTTCCCTTTTCCAAAATATGTCAACGACTAGTTTCTCGAAAGGAGAGAATAGAAGAATATATAAAAGGAAAACAGAAAACTTGTCTTATCTGATAATGAATAAGTCCAAATATATGAGTAGATCCGTTGCTGGATAGTCGATCTGAGTTCAGAGAAAAGAGATAACTGATTCTTCAGAAATTGTCAAGCTCAAAAGGAATTTCGTCGAACAGAAAGCTTAGTTCGTCGAACAGAGAGCTGAGTGTGTCAAACTGAACACTGAGTAACCAATTTGTCGAACAGAACACTGAGTTCGTCGATCTCAATCAGGAGTTTGTCGAACTGAAAGATAGAATCTGCAGAACTGACTGAAAGACTGATTTTTTCGAGCAGAGAACCAAGTTCGTCGAGCTGATAAACGACGTTCGTCGAACTCAGGAAGGAGTTCGTCGAACACAGAAAAACTTAGAATTTTCCTAAGTTCTAGCTAACTCAGACAAACTTAAACATTGACCCTAAGACTATACATTTGGGTCAACTTGAGTCCTAATCACAGATAGTAATCCTAGCCCAAATTAGTAATTGGGTTGTTCCAACAATCTCCCCCTATTTGGGTTAGGATACTATTTGACAAAATTAAATACAACAAACAACAAACACAGAGCATATATATCTGACGGAATTTAAATTTAATTTCAGCAGATAGAAAAAAATAATACTCTGAGTTTAGGAAGTTTTACACTGAAAGCAGAATTTAGCAATACCAAACAATCAGGAGCTTTTCTCATTCTTTGAAGAAGGTTTGAAAATGATTTCTCTGTTGGGATTTTCAGATTCTCTCTTGATCATATAAAGGTCATTTGCTCCCAGCAGGGTTTGAGATGAAGCGTGAGGAACCACTGCAGCTGGGTGCAACCTTAGGTAGTCTTCAGTACTGAAGAAATGCCTTGAGTTGTATCTTTCAAATTCCAGTCTTCTGAATTCTGACATAGTTGAAAATTGTGAGAAATCTTTTCCTTCTGCTTTGGCTTTATTGATTTGAGCTGTAGCAATTGTTTCTCTATATCTAGCCATATAAGCATTCTTTTCTGAATCTGGGTCAATAGGAGATGGAGGTCTTTCATCATAATCACTAGACTGAAATGAAGATTATTGATCTTGAGAATTCCTTTGCCTGTGCAAGGATCCATCAGAAACATGATATTTAGAAACTGAGGATGGAGCTTTGGCAGATCCTGAGGGAGGAGCTCTGGCTGATCTTGAACTATAAGAGCCACTAGATCTTTTATGACTTTCTCCTGATCTTCTTGATTGCTGAGGGGAAGACTTCTGAGAAGAAGAGGACATCCCTGCTGATCCAGCTGCTGGAGGAGGAGGAGGAGGATGATGATTAAACTTGACTGGCTTATCAGAATATAATCCAGTTTTCTTCATTCTCTTTCTCCTATTATTCTAATTCCTTGAGAATCTCATCCAGGCTGGAGAATCCTTGGTGAGAGTAATGTTTTTCAGAATGTAGTAGGGATGTCATTTATAGAGGATTGAGATTTGGGAGCAGCCTTAGATTTGCTTCTAGATTTCCTTTTCTTTGAAGATGAATCATCAGAATCATCATCACCATCAGAAGAAGAAGACTGTACAGGATCATTATACAAGTCATCACTTTCTAGAATAACATCTTCAACATCTTGATCAATATCCTCTGGTAGAGGGGAATCATCATAAACAAATGTTGGAGGTGAATTCACCAAGCCAACTTCTTCTGTAACTGCAAATGTAACTTGAACTGGAATTGGAACTTGAACTGGAACTGGAACTTGAACTGGAACTGGAATACTCTTGATTATTTGCTTCAGCAGAGCTGAATCTATTGGAGCTGAATAAGGCACTATAGCCTTTGAACTAACTTGAGGCTTAGACAGACAATTGAAAAGCAAATTGAATCTTGATAATAAAGAAAGAATATATATTGAAGGATTAATAGAAACATTATTCACTGAATCTATAACTGGAATAATTAATTCTGAAACTGCAACTGAATCTGTAACTGGAGCTTCTTCATCAATAACTGGAGCTGCTTCTATAAAAGCCATATCTGAATCTGCATTTACTGGAGTTTCTTCATCAAGCATCTCCCTCTGCCTAGTTTCAGGGAGACCTGAATCTAGGCCCCTAGAAGAAGGGACAAATGAGGAGGAGGAAGAAAAGGAAGCAAGCTTTGAAGAGAGGTCTGAGATGGCTTTGAGAACTGGAGCTAGCTTCTCATCTAATAGAGCGGTCAGCCTAGGAGAGATATGGTTGAATATATGATCAGCAATGGAAGAGAAATCAACATACACAAAATCAGATGTATGCTGAGAAGATGAGGATGCTGGAATGGAAGAAGAGGGAATAGAGGAGGGTAGGAAGATGTTTGTAGCATCTGATATGGGTGGAAGATTAGCTTTATGGATGGGTGATTGAGGTGGAGTATGTTGAGGAGACAAAAGGTCAAATGAAGGAGGTGGAATGAAGGGGGGAAGAAAATCAAGTGGGGGAAGAGAATCATCATCTGGAATAGATGATGATGGAAAATCTGCAGACTGATTTGTCTGTAGAGGAGTAGAAGGCAATGAGGAAGGAGTGTCTATGAGAGAATTTGAAGGAAGAACTTCTTCCATAGAGGTGTTTTGAAGAGGTTGAGAAGGGATGGGAGTTGAAGATTCAGAGGGAGGAGCTCCTTGAAGGGTTGAGGGAGTGACTGTATCAGTCCTTGTGCTCTCGGAAGCTTGCCTGGAAGTTTCTGCCCTGGAAGTCCTTTTGGGAATCACTCTCTCCCATTTACCAAAGAGTGCTGAAGTCAGCCTCTTGCTTGCATTAATAAAGATTTTTGGTGACACCAACAGCTCTGGGCATTTCTCTTGAAGAATAATGCCTAAGACCCTGCCATAGCAAACACTCAATTTGCTTTGCTTCTTCTTGATTGATTCAAAGAGAATCAATCCCCAATTCACATGCTTCTTTTCTACTAAGGCCACCATCAACAGAAATCGGTGCCTTGTAATATAATCATGAGCAGAGGTTTTGCCCAACAAAACCTTTCCAACAATGTCAGCTAAGAATTTGTATTCAATAGACAAATTCTTTTTCAAAAGATGATTAGGGTTTCCACTGGAGTGACCCATTTTATCCAATTCAACATTAAACTCATCAGAGGTGATATCTAAATCATCATCACCATTTATCAATCCAAAAACATTTGTTAAAATTTCTGGAGAAAGAGGAACCTAGTTTCCTGAAATAATTCCTGATAGAGATGTTGCATTCAGTGACTGAATGGTGTGTACCCATTCCATTATCTCAGCAACTGGAAGCTTTATCCTTGTATTCATGAACTTCTTCAACTGCTGTTCTTCACAGAGTTGAAGAATGTCCAAGAAAATCTGGTCAGAATGCGCAAAAGATTCCATATCTATATCAAATCCAGCATCGAACTTCAAGGAGGAGAGCACTGACTGAGAGATTGCCATGAGTACCTGCAAGAGAAAAAGATCAAGTGCAAAGGAACTGGAGTCAAAAGCAAGTTCTGTAGGCGCAAAGACAAAATGGAATCAAAATTTGATTATAAAGAAAGAGATCGGAGAAGGCGCAAGCTTTCGTTGAACTTGGTTCGTCTAAACCTAATAAAAACAGAGTCGAAGAGCCTGGGGATTCGTCAGACTGCGTTCGACGAAAAATAAATTTTCGTCGATCTCAGTTCGACTAAGGAGCTGGCTTCGTCGAACTCTAGATCTAATAGGTTTCGTCGATCACCGTTCGACGAACGATTAATTTTTGTCGTTCTCCGTTCGACGAAAAGAGGGGATAAGTAAAAAATAAATTTTAAATTATTGAATCTTCTTCTATCATTCCTAGTTGATTTATAAAGAAGATGTGTTTCTTTTCATCCAAAGGTTTGGTGAAAATATCAGCCCTTTGTAAGTCAGTATGAATAAATTGCAGGCAAATTTTATTTTTATCCACATTATCTCTGATAAAGTGGTGCCTAATTTCTTTGTGTTTAGTCCTACTATGGAGTACTGGATTTTGTGCTATAGATATTGCACTAGTATTGTCACAAAATATAATTGACTTATTTAAGTTGATACCATAATCTAAGAGTTGATTTTGTATCCACAGAATCTATGAGCAGCAACTGCTAGCAACAATATATTCTACTTCAGCTGTTGATGTAGACACAGATGTCTGTTTCTTACAAAACCAAGACACAAGCTTATCACCAAGGAACTGGTAAGTTCCTGATGTGCTTTTCCTATCTACTCTGCATCCAGCATAATCAGAATCTGAGAATCCAGTTAATTCAAATTCTGATGCAGTTGGATACCAAAGTCCTAGATTTGAACAACCTTTTATATATCTCAAAATTCTTTTTAATAAAATATGGTGAGATTCTTTGTGGTTAACTTGGAACCTAGCACAAATGCATGTATCAAACATTATGTCTGGTCTACTAGCTGTTAAGTAAAGTAAAGAGCCAACAATTTCTCTATACACTTTTTGATCAACAGGTTTCCCTGATTCATCATTGTCTACAACAACATTGGAGGGCATGAGTGTTTTCATAGAAGAGGCATCAGACATACCAAATCTTTTCACTAATTCCTTAGCATACTTGGATTATGATATGAATATACCATTAGGAGTTTGCTTTACTTCAAGGCCAAGGAAGTAAGATAACTCACCCATACTACTCATTTCAAATTTGGATTGCATTAGGTCAGAAAACCTTTTGCATAAATTTGAATCAGTAGAGCCAAATATAATATCATCTACATAAATTTGAACTAGTAAAGTTTGATTTTTATGTATCCTGAAAAATAAAGTTTTATCAACATTGCCTATACAGAATTTGTTCTCTAAAAGAAAATTAGCTAGGGTCTCATACCATGCTCTGGGAGCTTGCTTGAGACCATAGAGAGCTTTATTAAGCTTAAAAGCATAAGAAAAGTGAGTTGGAGAGATAAAACTTGGTGGTTGTTCCACATATACTTCTTCTTTGATATCTCCATTTAGAAATGCACTCTTCACATCCATCTGATAGACTTTAAACTTCTTGAAAGCAGCAAATGCAAGAAATATCCTGATAGCTTCAAGTCTTGCAACATGAGCAAAGGTTTGATCATAATCAATCCCTTCTTCCTGAGAGTATCCTTGGGCTACCAATCTAGCTTTATTTCTGATTATCAAGCCTTGATCATCTAGCTTATTCCTAAAGACACATTTGGTGCCAATAACTGGATGGCCCTTTGGTCTTGGAACCAAATCCCAGACTTTGTTCCTCTCAAATTGATTGAGTTCCTCTTGCATTGCAAGAATCCATTTTTGATCTTGTTCTGCATCTTTTATGGATTTAGGTTCAATTTGTGATAGGAAATAAGTATGCATCTGATTTTGGTTGAGTTGATGCCTTGTTTGAACACTTGCTGAGATGTCTCCAATAACTTGAGATATTGGATGATCTCTAACTGTGATGTGATCAACAGTAGGAATGGGTTCAACAAGAGTTTCCTCTTAAGGGATTTGATCAACTGTCACTTGATTAGAATTATCAGCAAGATATTCTGGATTATCTTCTTCTTCACTGTCTTCAATAGTTTGAGTTGATGGGAGTAGAGAGTCTTTGTTCTGTAGATCCAATCCATTAAGCTCTTCACATAGAGCTAGTACCTGCAAAATATCTTTGGTAGAGGTGGTATACCTCTCCTCATTTAACATGTTAGTTTCATCAAAAGAAACATGCATGGACTCTTCTATCTTAAGAGTTGATTTGTTATAAATTCTATATGCTTTACTAGAAAGAGAGTATCCAAGGAATATACCTTCAGCAACCTTTGCTTCAAATTTCCTTAGATATTTCTTATCATTGTTATGCGCATAGCATTTATAACCAAAAATCTTAAAATAGTTAACCTTAGGCTTTTTATTCTTAAGCAATTCATAGGGTGTTTTACCCTTAAGTTTGTGTATCAGACTCCTGTTTAACACATAATTTGATGTGTTCACTGCCTCTGCCCAAAAAGAGATTGGCAAGTGAGCATCAACAAGCAATGTAGTTGCTGATTCAAGTAATGTTCTATTTTTCCTTTCAGCTACACCATTTTTGTGAGGAGTTCTAGGAGCATAGAAACATTGCCTGATCCCTTCTTTTCCACAGAATTCTCTCATCAGAAGAGATTCAAACTCAGTGCCATGATCATTTCTGATCAATGCAACTAGAGTAGAGTACTAAATCTTGATGGACCTGAGAAATTCTGTCAGAACACTGAAGGTGTCAGACTTGTTCCTAAGAAAGAACACCCAAGTGAATCTAGAGAAGTCATCTACAATAACTAAAGTGTAATGTTTCCCTCCTAAACTCTGTATTGCAGTGGGTCCAAAGAGATCCAAATGCAGCAAGTACAGAATCCTAGGTGAATCACTCTTGGATGAAGATTTGAAACTACTCTTGGTCTACTTTCCTAGTTGATAAGCCCTACAGTGTCCTTCCTTCTTGTATGAACCAGAAGGCAGTCCTCTTACCAGATTGTCCTTGGAGAGATTAGAGATAGTTCTAAGGTTAATATGTCCTATCCTTTTATGTCATAACTCATTTGTTTTACTTATTGAATTAAATAAACAAATGTCTGAATTGGCATAATCAAAATTGACTAAATATATATTTCCTTGTCTAATACCAGATAACACATTGATGTTCTTATTATTGGTAATAAGACATAAGGAATGATTGAAAGTTACCTGATAACCTTCATCACATAGCTGGCTTATGCTGATGAGGTTATGCTTGAGATCCTTGACATATGCTACCTCTTTGAACGTAACTGCTCCAACTCTGACTTTTCCATATCCTTTAGTCTGTCCACAGTTGGAGTCTCCAAAAATTACTTTGGGTCCAAGCTTTGCCTTGTAATTACTTAGATTGGCCTTGTTTCCTGTCATTTGCTTAGAGCAGCCACTATCCAAGTACCAATGTTTCTCTATGTTTGGATAGCTTTGTACCTGCAAAATAGAAAACATACTAGTTGTTCTTGACCCAGACTATCTTGGGTCTTTTTGTCTTACCACAAAATTCTGAAATGTAAGAAATCTCAGGCTGAACCTTATAGCCTTGTGGATGATATCTCCTAGGAGGAATAGTCCACTCAGTAAAGGGATTCTTAGTATGTTGAGAATGAGAATTCTTCAGAGATGCAGTATATTTTTCGTTCGACGAACTTGGCTGAGTTCGTCGATCGCCATTCGACAAATTGAAGTTATTTCGTCGAGTGCCATTCGAAGGATAGCTATACTGAAAATCTATATTCAGCGTTCGTCGACCACCGTTCGACAAATTCATATGATTTCGTCGAACGCCATTCGACGAATTCTTTTGAATTCCATTGTTCTTAACAGCCTTGCTTGAGATGTTCTTACCTACTGCCTCTTTGCCTTTGGCAGAAATGAATTTCACTAGAGTAGATAGAATATCTTTCTTAAGAATGTATGGCTGACTTGATGATGCACCCAAGCCCAGTTTGCTATTGAGTCTGGCATTTACAGTGCTTGTGATGTCCATCAGGTTGATACTTCTCCCATTGAGGGATTCTTCAAACCTTTTGGCCTCAGATAATTTGTTCTCGATGAGAACAATATGTTCTTTGGAGGCAGCCAGTTCTTCCTTAAGATTGGCATTATCTACAGTCAGTTGATTTATTTCAACCAACTTACTTCTGAGGGAAATTATCTCCTTCTCAGATGTAATCAAATCAAAACAAAGAGTCTTAAATTCATTTTTAAAATCATCTGAGGTAAAATCAAAAGTAGAAATTACCTGATCAGCATCAGTGTCAGATTCTAATTCATCAGAATTATTTGCTGAGGCATTGATAGCCATCATGCAAAAACTTCTTTTATCTGCATCATCTTCATCATCATTTGAGCTGGATGAGATGATGCATGTTCTGAATCACTGCTTGAGTCATAGATAGCCATCATACATAGATCCTTTTCATTTGACTCATCTTCATCTTCAGAGGAGCTGGATGATGACTCTGATTCAGTTTCACTCCATGTCTCAGCTACAAAGCCCCTTCCTTTGTGTTTATGTTTGTGGGAGGATGGCCTGCTGGAGTGTTTCTTTTCTTCCTTTTCTTTTCTTTTGTCCTTCTTGTGATTTTCTGGACACTCAGGTAGGATGTGTCCAGGCTTCTTGCAACCAAAACAAATAATTTCTTTAGAATATGTTTTGTCATACCTTGGTTTCTCCTTGGATCTGAAGTCCTTCTTTCTGAGGTCCTTTCTAGCCATTTTGTAGAATCTTTTGGCTAGGAGGCTCATGAACTCTATTTCTCCTGGAGCTTTGTCTTCCTCTTCTGTTGCCTGAAAAGCAATGCTTCTTTCCTTTTGGGTGGCTGGTGAGGAGGTAGACTGTTCAGCTTTTCTTGACTTGATAAGCTGCTCATAGGATTTTAGTTTGCCTAATAAGGTCTCAGTGGAGATCTCATTTAGGCTTCTGGCTTCCTTTATTGGCCAGATCCTTGAGTCCCATGTGCTGGGAAAGCACATTAGGATCTTATCATTTACTTCAGTGATTGTAATCACTTTATCCAAAAACTTCAGCTCATTGATGATGAGACTGAGTCTGTTATACATATCTGCAACACTTTCAGTATCTCCCTTCTTGAAGTTCTCATATTGGGAGATGAGATGGGATCTCCTGTCCTTTCTCTCATCTGCAGATCCATCAACCATGTTGTTGATAGAGTTGCAGATGTCCCTGGCTGAGGTGCAGTCCACAACCTTCTGGAATATGTCATCAGACATGGTCTATGCCAAGATGTTCATATCTTTGGCATCAACATTCCTCTGTTTCTTCTGAGCATCTGTCCACTCAGGAGGTGGAACAGCATAAGTGTTGGTTGTTGTTTCATTGCTTGTTGCTGCTGATGGAGTAGGAGGTCCTGCCAAAATAGAATTAAAAATATCTTCATCAATAGAGTTCATATGTAATTTGATCCTTGCCTTCCATAATGCAAACTTGTTAAGATTGCACATAGGAGGTCTTGTGCTTGAGTAATATTTATTCTGTGCCATGAGTTTTTAGAAAAAGAAAACTCTAGAAGAAGTTAAGTTCTAATTGATCTTTCAATTCAGGTGTTAGCCTATGTAACCAATCAACCAACCTCTGATACCAATTGAAAGTGAGGCATTAGATCTTAGACTTACTCTAGAGGGGGGTGAATAAAGTATTAAAAGTTTTAACTTATTTTATAGCGGAGTTAGAATAATGATATATGTATGTGTAATTGAGTGAGTATAAAATCAAAACAATAAACATAGCACAGTACAGAAAGAAAACACAACCACACCAAAGACACAAGGATCTATAGTAGTTCCCCAATCAACCTGGGTACATCTACTCTTCTACCACCCTTGGTAGGAATCCACTTAGGTTTTTGATCAGGTGCCCTATCACCATTGGGATTTTTGATCAGGTGCCCAAACACCACTGAGCTTTTGATCAAGTGCTCAAACCAAACCACAGGTTTTTGATCAGGTGCCCTGCCACCAAAGGTCAACTTTTGAAGGGAGTTAGAACCATGTACAAGATGGGGTAAAAGAATAAACAAAAAGAGTTTATGAAGTTCTTCTCTCTCAATAAGATCTAAGAGAAGATTAGTGGATTGCTGTTGTTGTAAAGCTCCCCATGTCTGATAGAAATTGTTGACAGTTGGTGAAGCTTTCTCTATGTTTGTAGAAGACTAAGAATCGGCAGATGAAAACTGAGAGAAGATTATAGATGATCTCAAAAAAATGTTGCTGTAGATGAAGAATTTTGTATGCTCTGAGTATTTCACAAGTATCATCTATATATGTATATCTTCTTGAATATATCTTATCTTCTCTGATTTTATTATATATCTTGCTAATTCTTCCTTTTTCCCTAGATATATGTCTGATTTGAAAATTCAAATCTTCTAATAAGGAATAAAATATTCTGAAAAGATCATTCTTGGAACTGCAATAGCAACTTTCTTATTCTGCAAAAACTTTAATTCCTTTTCTATGAAAATTCCCTTTTTCCAAAATATGTCAACAGCTAGATTCTCGAAAGGAGAGAATAGAAGAATATATAAAAGGAAAGCAGAAAACTTGTCTTATCTGATAATGAATAAGTCCAAATATATGAATAGATCCGTTGCTGGATAGTCGATCTGAGTTCAGAGAAAAGAGATAACTGATTCTTCAAAAATTGTCAAGCTCAAAAGGAATTTCGTCGAACAGAAAGCTGAGTTTGTCGAACAGAGAGCTGAGGTCGTCGAATAGAACACTGAGTTCGTCGATCTCAATCAGGAGTTCGTCGAACTGAAAGATAGAATCTGCAGAACCGACTGAAAGACTGATTTCATCGAGCAAAGGACCAAGTTAGTCGAGCTGATAAATGACATTCGTCGAACTCAGGAAGGAGTTCGTCGAACACAGAAAAACTTAAAATTTTCCTAAGTTCTAGCTAACTCAGACAAACTTAATCATTGACCCTAAGACTATACATTTGGGTCAACTTGAGTCCTAATCACAGATAGTAATCCTAGCCCAAATTAGTAATAGGGTTGTTCCAACAATAGACCCCAAGGGCACCTTTGGAGAGCATCTCTCACTAGCTTTTCTCTCCTCTGGTTTGCTTTGGTCGGAAAGAGAGTTCATTTTTGCTGCTCATCGTGGTTTCCGGGTGGGTAGGCAGGAGCTCTCTAGCACTCTCCAAGGTGCCAGGCTCAGCAATTGGCTTGGGAGGGGAAGTTCTCTAGATCTTCCGGGTTAGTGGCGGGACCTCCTCGTTGCAGCTCGCCTGTCTATTCTTAGTTTTCCACCCTTTGTGAGTGAGATTCTTTGCCCTGAGTGCCCGGCCTAGTGATTTAACTCAGGAGAAGTAAGAGCAAGCTACACCGGTCTGAAATCCTCTCGAGCTGTGGTTTCTGGGCTTAGAGGTTGAACCATGGTTTCCTGGTTCAACAGTAGCCTCGTCCCACAGGTTGAAGTTGTCTATGCTAAGAGCGGCCCCTTCACCGACTGAGCCTACTTCAGATAACAGGTTCGCGTTGCTTCCTGGTTTCCACATACAACCCATATTCCTCCGGCTTTTAGGAACTTCATGGCCAGGTGTGGGATGTATGGAACTGCTCTAAAGATCGACTGGAGTGTCCTCCCGAAGATGGCGTTGTAGGCGGAGCTCGACTCCACGACAATGAATTGGATATTGTGTGTTGATTGCCTTGGGAATTCGGCCAACATGACTGGGAGGGTAAACATACCCTGGACCAGAATCGGTCAATTGTCGAAGCCGCAGATAGGTCCGGCCATGGGGTGAGTTACTTTTTTGTAAGTTTCATGATTTGTAGAGTGGATAAGAACAGGACGTCGACTGAGCTTCCGTTGTTGACCAATATTCTTTTAACATTGAAGCAGGGGTCTCTGATCCCTGCATTGATCACAAGCAGGTCCTGATGTTGTAGTCGTATTCCCTACAGGCCCTCCTCACCGAAGGTGATGGTGGTGTCTCGCTTGAGCTTCTTATCTCCATGGCCCCTTGAGGGTCTGGCGATCGAGAGAATCTGCGCAGCGAGAGTGGGAGACCCGACGATGATCTCAACTTCTACCATCATTGGCCTGACTCCTGCAGCTCCCTGGGGAGCGGGAGGTTGATCTTTTTCCAGCCATGGCAATGGAGGTTGATTGGGCATTTGACCTTGTAGAAATCTTTCGAGGAGTCTCTGACGAATAAGGCACTCGATTTTGTCCTTCAATAAAGAACATTCCTAGGTGGTGTGCCCGGTACCTCGATGGAACTCACATAACTTTGACTAGTTCGGGGGATGTGCTATTGGCCTCTAGAACGCCGGATTGTCTTAGATAGAATAAAGCACATTGGATCAGGTCGTGTTGAGCGGGGTGTAGACTCCGGGCGATCATGGACCTTGATCTGTTCGGGGTCACAGTGACGCTTATCATTGCGGCGCTCCTCATTGCGTCGATCTTTCAGTCTTTTAGGAGCCTGATCCAATCCCCTTTTTTCTTTTTTGACTTCCCTCAAACTGTTGTCGGTGTGCCTCGATGGCTTCATCAGCTGCTATCTGAGCTTCCACCAGATGAACGAGATTTGGGTAACTTGGCAATGTATCTCTCATTAGCGCTGAATAGAAACCACTTGGGCAAATCCCCCCTAGGAAAATGTCTCACAGAAGCTCGGGGTCAACCCCTGGGATTTGTCATGCCTCAGCAGTGAAGCGACGAAAAAAGTCCTTGAGGGTCTCTCCCTCGTTCTAGCGGATCCCTGATAGATGGGAAGGGTCTCGGACGATTCTGGGGTTGGCGATGAACTGGTCTGTGAATTGTTGTGCCAACTCCGCTAAACTGGTCCCATCAAACATCTTGATATTGGGGTGTTTGAAGTCATGTGGGATCGGATGAGCTAGAACCTGAGGCGTCATTGGGAAGCCCAAAAGAGGGATGGTGTAACATTTGATTTGCCAAAAATAAACTCCATAAACCTCCTTTTTATTTTAAAATCTATCATTATTTTGTCATTTCCTAATTCCCGACCAATATTGGGAGTCCAACCCATGCTTTACCTCTTCCCTCATTTACCCTAACCCAGACTTCTCCAAAACAAAAACCCAACCAATGATTTATCTATACCTCCCGCACCCCTTCCTCCTCTCACCCACGATTTCTCTATACCTCCACAAAACCCTCGCAACACATGTGGATCCCTTCGCAACCAGCTACCCAGATGAAAGATCCCACACCCTGTGCCCGAATTCCGCCTCCTTCACTCGAAACCAGCCTCCTTCACCCAGATCTCCTCCTTCTTCAGATCCTCCAGCAGGTTTTAATGGAGTACGAGGGCCGGAATAGGTTCATCTTCTATCATTGCCTTTCTTCTTTGATATGGTTGACCTTTCTTAGCTTGGGAGGAGCTTTACATCGTATGGGCTCAAACTTAACTTTTTTTTTCGTTCTGCGGTAATTTTCTTTTTATTAGAATATGAGTGATCATATCTTATCTCTTTTCTAAAGCTTTATGATCTGATCTGGGATGAGCTTTACATCGTATTTCAGTGACCTGTTATAGCAGAATGGGTGGTGGGTGACTAATCAGAAGTTATGATATGCACTAGGAAGCACCAGCACGGGAACAGATACCGGGTACAATATGTATCTGGTATGATGGTTCGAAAAAAAATTAAAACACAAGGATACAGAATACATTGTATTAAATATATTAAATATATGTGTATATATCACAAATGCAGTTATAAATCCTCAAAATAATAAAACACGAAGCATAAATAATCAATTGAAGTATAAATCCACAACTAATGCAATATAACATGAAGTTATTAAACATAAAATATTCATAATCATTTCAAATTTAAGGATGTGCATTACTTGTTTTCTTCATCTTCCTCTGTATTGTTAGAGATCAATGCATCTTCAATTTTTGGTTTGTCTAAATACAAGTTGGTAATCGTAAGAATGCCAACTCCATCAAAACGATTTTCCCATGCATCTCCTCAAATATCTTACATTCTACTCCTTCCTTGATTGTAGATTTCATTTCTCCTCCATAATAGGCGTAGAGTACTATACACATGCACCAAATCATCAACTTGTTTTGGTTGAATTTTGTTTTTTCTCAAAGAGTGAATGAATGAGTATGTGCTCCAATTTCTCTCACATCATGAGGATGAAGAAGGTTGACCTAAAAGCTTCAAAGCATTTTTTTGCAATTTAGGTGCTGAAGTTCTATAGTAACTCCACCAATCTTTGGGCAATAATGAAATTCTACTCTCCAAACTACCTGGCTCATTAAAAGCTTGATCAATCCCTATGAATATAGAGTACTCATTGATTACTATATTCCTCTCCACCACATCAGAAAAATATCTTCTTAATCATTTATTCCTCTCCAAAGAAATCTCATCATCCGTATTTGGAGAAACTCTATTTGTCCCTTCATCAAGCCATTCTCGACTATAATACCTACAAATACAGTCATATAGTAAGTAAATAAATCATAGTAAATAATAAATATCAAATATGAAATAAATTTCCTTGGATTCATGGAATGAGCAAGCAATGTAGTGGTGTGCAACTCTTGGTCCATCGATCAATGAGGACATCATAAATTGTCTTATAAAGAGGGCAATAACCTTCCAAGTTCATTAACTTTTTGTGCCTATATATTTCAATCTTCACATTTCTATCATTGAATCTCACATGTCATACATCAAAAGCCCTAATCATATCATATATGGGTCTTGTAATATCAAGGATGTTGGGAAAAACATTTCCTTGATTTATCTTACAAATTCTGTAAAAGTGATTTCATTCTCTAGGATTCATTACCCATGTTGTATAGTGAGGGCAATATTGTCTTTAGATATCCTAGAATGTCATATCCACATAGGTTTGTCAAAACCTAATCAAAAGGAGGTCAAAAATCAGTTGAGTTAAACTTGCGTCGAATAGAAAACGATGCAACTTCGATTAGAAGTCGAAGCAACTTCAAATAGAAGTAGAAGTAACTCAGACTGGCAGTCAACGCATCATTCAATTGGTAGTCGACGCAACATCGACTAGATATCAACGCAGAAGGCAGAAGTCGATGTATACATTCTTTCAAGATGAAGTCGACGCAACATCGAATTGTATTCGACGCAGAAGCTAGAGTTTGAAGTCTACGTTCTTCATCTCGATGGATATGTCGATAAGGAATCGATGCAACGTTAATAGCAGAGTTCAATTCAAAGCTGAGGAAGATTTCAAAGTTACTTCTAATATAATTCAAAGGTGCGTCGATATGAAGACAGAAGTTATTCGACGCAACGTCGAATACAGTCAAAGATTTGGAAAACTTCCTGGAATGGATTCTGATGGTTATTCAGAAGATATATATGGAATATATTTGAATTATAACGAGTTGCACATGTATAAGAAGAGAAGGAATAAATCTAGAGATTCAAAAGTGATGAATTTGGAAGTTATACAAAAGGATATTGACGGGCTGTCAATATAAATAGAAAGAGAGTAATAATCCAGCTTAGTCATTCCAACTGGAGAAGGATCGGAAAAGGAAAGTCATTCATCTCTATACGACAGAAGAATATACATACAGAATTCATAAATGACAAGAATAAGTATTCTTCTTCTGCTTGGCTGATTTCTCTCTCTCACACAACCTCTACCCGACAGATCTATGTACATCAATTCTTCTTCCTCAAGCTGCATAAAGCTTCTTCTTCCTCCCTCTCTGAAAGAAGCTCATCAAAGATACAGAGATCAATCTGAAAAGGCTGGAACAGTGCCTATAATCCTTGCATCTTCTTCTAAGCGAGGATTCATCATCTTATACAGGATCCAGAACACTTAGTGCCAAGAATCCTCAGTGACTGCTGAAAGAGGATTCAAATCAGAAGATTACATCACTTCTTCTTCTTCTTCTTTTGCTTGCACTTTTTCTTATTTCTGTAAATTGAGTAAAGAGTTTTAACAAACCCTCTCCAAAGGATTCATTCTTGGTTCAAGATTTCATTATTAAAAGATCTAGTTTGGTTCTAAGAGTCTCCTTATCAAAAGACTCAGTCCTTGGTTCTAAGAGTCCCCTTATCAAAAGACTTGGTGGTTCTAAGAGTCTCCTTATCAAAAGACTCAGGCACTCTGATACTGCATTCCTACCAAGGGGGTAGAAGAGTGGATGTACCCAGATTTTGGGAAACCACTATAGCTCTTGTCTCTTCTGTATTGTGATAATTTTCTGTGTTGTCTCTTATTTAGTTTTGTTATTCTGTGATTATTTTATTCTGGTTGGAATTCTGGATGCTCAGTAATTATGACTTAATTTTTCTATGCACATTTTATTGAAAAGTTTTAAATCTCTATTCACCCCCTAGAGAATACTCATGGGAGTCACGGTGCACTTTTAGTTGGTATCAGAGGTAGGTTGATCATAAATGGGTTAACACCCTGATCAAAAGATCCTCTCACTCATATTTTTATATTTTACAAGTATTTAGAGAAAATGAGTTCTAAGGACTATGCATCCACTAGACATCCAGTGTGTAATCTAAACACGTTTACACTCTAGAGGCCATAATAAAATTATACATGAATTCTATTGATAAAGACATCTTCAATTCTATTTTGACGGGACCACCATTGCCTTACAGAAAGGATGCCAATGGGAATTCAACACTAGAACTTGTTCCCAGGGTAGAATGGACAGAAGGAGAAAGGAAAACAAAAGACTGGGATGCCAAGGCAATGAATATCTTGGTATGTACTATGTCAAATGACATATTTCAGAAAGTGGTTGAATGCCAATTTTCAAAAGAAATTTGGGATTCACTATCCAGATTAGTTGAAGGAAGTTCTGATGAATGGAAGGAAAGGAAGTCCCTTCACATATCCTAATATGAGAACTTTCAGAATAAATCTAAAGAAAATATTGATGAGATGTATGAAAGGTTCACCATCATAATCAATGAGATCAAAGGACTGGACAAGGAGATCTCATTAACTGAGATAAATGACAAGCTACTCATGTGCTTCCCAAGCACATGGGACTCAAGGATCTAGGCCATCAGAGAGTCCAGATGCCACAGGGGGATCTCCACAGATACTTTTGTAGGCAAGGTGAAGTTCTATGAGCTGTTGTTGAAGAGCAGGGCTGAAACAGAAGCCAAAGCAAAAGCTTCAACTCCCTCAAGAGAAAGAACCATTGCATTTAAGGCAGCTTAAGGAGAGCCTTCAACCTCTGAAGAAGAGATGCTTAATCTCTTGGCCAGAAGGTTCAGAAGGTGGGTCAAGACTGAAGACTCAAGAAGAAAGGATAGGAGCTCAAACAAACTCACGTTTGATAAGACTCCCAAATAAGAGGTCATCTGCTTTACCTGCAGAAAGTCAGGGCACATTGCTCCTGAATGTCTAGAAGAGCAGAAGGACAGAAGTAGTAAGAAGGAGCACAAAAAGCAGTCCTTCAGAAATAAGGACAAGAAGAAAGAAAGAGGTTTCATAGCTGAAACCTGGAGTGACTCAAAATTTGTGTCAAGCTCTTCATCTGAAAGTGATGAAGAAACTGCTGTTGAAGAAGCCTGCCTGATGGCTTTGGAAGAATCCTCTGAGGAAGATCAGGTATCTCTCTTTGATGACTTTGATTTTACTTCAGAAGAATTTAAGAATTACTTTAAAGAATTTTGTCATGATTATCTACAAGCTCAAAAAGAAATTAAAACACTTAGAAAAGAATTAGAAGATATTAAGGAAGATGATATATTTTGATAATTATGAATTAAGGAATAAGGTGTATAAGAAGAAAAGAGGAATAAATAAATTAATTGATGAAAATTTAACATTAAAGGAAAAACTTGCAAAGGCAAAGTCCTTTGAAGACTCACTCAATGGGAGGAGTCAAAAACTAAAGGATATCTCAGAGAATCTCTCTAAGAGATTCAAATATATTGTTTTTGGAGCAAAGCCATCAACTAGTACTGTAACTTCCAGCAAACCAGCTTGGAAAAATCCAGTAGTATTTGGTAGACCTAGTGAAAATCAAGTAAATAGAATCAGTGAAATGTGTGAAGAACTAAATTATTATCCTAATAAAGTTAGTGTATTTAATAGGGTGAACCCTAATAATCAGAAAAGAATTCAAGGAAAAAATTCTTTAGATAAACCAATAAACAACAATAAAAAACTTAAAGTCAAAAGAAAGATCATTAGGCATTCTGCTGATTTATTTTACAGAGATAAAATTTATGCAAATTTCGAGTACCAAGCTAACATGTCTTGGTTGATAGACCAATTCTCCTTCATCCAAAAGGGTATAATGAAATACCACTCTACTCTTTCAAATCACCCTACAATGGTAAAAGCAAAGGGCCCAAGGTAACCTGGGTACCCTCTAATGTTTGAATTTCATGTGCAGGTAAACCTAGGGTCCCTTTCTCAGAGACAATGTAGAAAAAAGGAAATTAACCCTTCAATGTGCAACTACAGATAATCAAAGGGGAACTTTCAAATGGCGCATCCTAAAGTCAATTCCAATTTTGATGTCGACATCGAATCATTCAACGTCGCAGCTGATAATTACAAGGGAATTCTACCCCTTTTCCAAACTGCAGGACTCATAAAGTTAATATCGACTAGAAGCAAGATTTATGACGTTTAATTAATAGAGCTGACAAAAATTATTTGTTCCAACATGGTTTTCCACATCCCTTTGGTTTGAGAATAACAAATCCTACTTGTATTTGATCTAGTTTGCCATTGTGTTTTTATTATGCAGGATTGAACAAAGATGACACTAGGATGCTATGTGTTGGTCTGGACTAGCTCAAGTACTGAAAAGAAAGGATCTGGTCTAATGCCAGGCGTTAGAGCCAACACCGGCATTGACCCTCGATCTCACCAGCATGAAATTGGTATGGAGTGAAGCTGCCGTGATTGAAGGTGCATTTTGGGAATGATTTGACCTAACGCCAGCGTTAGCCTTAACGCCGGCGTTAGGGTTGCTTAAAATGAGATGTTTCCAAAGATGCAATATCTCCTTCCCAGATTGTGGATTCGAGCCATCAAAACATTTCTATATAGAGTCAACGCCTGGCGTTAGCCCTAACACCGGCGTTAGCTTCCTCTCCTATAAATAGGTGGCAATCGTTTTATTCAAGTGATGAACTCAAGGAGCCCTATTCCAGCACTCTGAATTATTTGTGAGAGCCGTATTTCCAGACCATAAAGGATATCCAATTCAATTTCAATAGAAGGAATCAAAGGAGGCTTAGATCAATGCTAACTCAACGGAAAGAACGCACATTTTGACTTCAACGATCTTCAATGATTCTTCGTAGTCTCCTTCAGATTTCCTCATAGGGAGTTTTAAATTTGTCTTTCATATTTTGTAATACATTTATCTTTGTAATTCATTCGTGAATTCGCCGCGGTCGTTGGCGACTAGGCCCGTATGCGGCTTAGGGGGAATACACCACAAGGCGACTAGATCTATGGCTTAGATCTAGGGGATGCTTGAGGCCTTTTTGGGGATAAAGAGGCTAGAGCGGCTTGAGGCCGTATCTTGGGATAGATCGACTAAAGCCAACCGGTTTTTAGGGAGAAGAGAAGGTATAGAAAACAAAAAGATTTTTCATATTATTCGCCTTTGTTGGTGCGAAAAATGGTACCTCCAAAATTCACACACTAAGAGGGACGGGAGAAAACTGCGAAGTACAGGTTACTAAGACAGGAGAGGCTGGAAAAGAGGAAAACGATCACAGGAGATCACTGAAAAATGAGACCGCTTACACAGGTCGTAAGCTGGAGCCTCAGAGCAAAAGGTCCTTTTTCTGGTACCCCTACCCCTCTATTTATAGATGAGGGAGCTGCCCAAACGGGAAGAACTGAAAACTACGGGCTGCCCGGGATATAGGCGTGTAAATAGTAAAAATACAGGAGATGTCCAGACCACTTGGACCGGCGATCTCGATCGGCTTCGACTGTTTGGAACTTGGAAAAATCTGGCTGGGCAAATGGCAGGCGATCTGGGCGATCACAAAATACGAAGACCACGGAGACCGCCATTTTACACTGTGAAGACGAGATCGCGGGCTTTCCGGGCAAACATAATCCCCGCACATTTTTAAGTTGCACTTAGAACTTCGAAAATGTAATCTGCCTGCCGAGGCCGCGACTGTCATAAATGCGGCTTGGGCTATAAATACCACCTCAGATCTTCAATCTTCAAGATATTGAGAAATCCTGATCCTTGAGCGATCACCATTTGTTGAGACCGTGGGAAAAGCCTTTCCTGAAATGGATGCTTTGGATTTGATGAAGGTGTCGACGCAATCCCGAAAATCTCCTAGGTCTGCATCAAAAACGAAGAACGTTATTTCAAAGAAGACCGCTGATTCTGGTAAAGAAAAACCGGTCAAAAGTTCGAAGAAGAAGAGTGATCCTGCTACGAAGGGTATCGTTGATTTAATGATCACAGAGGCTGCGGTTAGGATGACACTGGAAGTGGCCAACCAGCCCACTGAACGTTCTGGAGAGACCGCCTCCGTAGAATCGATCAAAGCTGCTATGCAGCAGATGAAAACTTCAGCTGAGAATCTTAGAAGCCAAATTGCTGATAAAGAAAAAGTCGTTAGAAACTTGAAAAGAAAAGAAGCAAGCTCTCCTGATCAGACTGCTAAGAGGATGAAAATTGATGGACAAGCTGTGATCGCTGGGGACATCGATCTTCAGACTTATCTTTCAGAAGATAACCCTGCTGATCAAGTAATAGATGTAAGTGATTGAATTATTATATACTTGTTGTAAGATTGATTTTTTCCTATTAATCTTTCTCAATTATTGCAGTCAAGGGACCCTTTTGAAGCTGAACAACTTCGAATGATCGCCGAGGAAGAAGCTGCTGAAGAAGAAGAAAAGGAAAGAAGAAAGAAAGAAAGAAGAGAAGAAGCTGTAGAGAAAAGAGAAAAAGAAAAGGAGACCGCCAGGCTCGCGGCGGTCGCTGAAGGTGAGGGAAAAAGAGCGGGCCCTAGTTGCCGAGAAGAAAAAGGATAAGAAGGAGAAGAAGAAGAATAAGAGGAAGAGAAAGATCGCCGAAGAGGCGGTCTCAACTGAAAAGAGAAAGGAGAAAAAAGAGACCGCAACATCTAGTGATCGCGGCGATAGCTTCCTTGAGATGGGCGAGAAGCCGGGTTCTGGAGAGGCAGATCGCGCATCCGCGTTAGACATTATTAAGACTGGTAAGGCGAAGCTGGTTGTGAGGTCGATTGATTCTCTTCCCGTACTTGCTTTCCGACCCTCATCCCCCGCGAAGAAGCCTGAGATCATTCTTATAGAAACTGACGATATCCTTGTTAGCAATACCGAGTTAACAAGAAGAAGAAAAGAAGGAGAGCGGTCACGAAAAAGACGATTAGAAAAAATCAACTTCGAATGCTTAAGGGGATCTGACCGCCTTTTGTTGACCACCAATGCTGCGGTCTCAAAAGATGTTGAAAGGAATTTACTTGACTGCGGTCTTGCTACACTGTCAAGTATTTCACATGGAAATCCTTCCTTTCCTTTTGATAATTAATTTCTGATTTTTTGACTGTTTTTCTCCTGATCGCAGATGAGAACATGAATTCAGCTTCCAAAGAAGGTGAGATACCAGTAAAAGTCTCAATTCCTCCAGAGTTCGCTGATCTCCTTAAGCCGATGCTTGATGATATGAGGACCATGCGAGATCGCGAGCGGATGCTAGAAGATCGCCTCCGCATCCAGACCGCGAATTTCGAAGCTAAGGAGTAGCAGATCCTTGCAAGTTTTGAGGTTAAAGAAAAACAGGCTCGAGGAGAATTTGAAGAAAAACTTCGGAAGGCCGAAAAGGATGCCGAGTACTATAGAGGGAAGGCCGCTGCACTTGCTGCTGAAAATGCTACCCTTCGGGGTGGCCCTCAAATGTCAATGAAGGCGGGCTCTTCCAGCGGTCTCCCAGATAAGAGATCGGCGGACATCGTGGTAATCCCTATGGAGCAAGTAGACCGCGAAATGTCTAAGATCCATAGGGATGCCATGGTAGCCAATCACAGCTTGGCATCTGCATGGACTGCGGTCAATAAGATGCAAGACGTGGCGGCATTTGTTGGAAGAAGAAGAGATCAGAGGAAATGAGATCGCAGATTTTCCTTTTTTTATATTTAGCGATCTCTTTGAAAACACGGTTATTTAATTCCTGTGTCTGTAAAATATATTTGATTCTGTTTCATGGTGTTGACTTTAATGTTGTGATATACATTTTGCGATCTCTGGCTTTTATGAATGGGATCTTATCTCTGGCTGTTATGCGGTCTTTATTATTGTCGCTTGCCATTTTCGGACTCATATAACTTTTGGCGATCTGACCCATCTGCAGGGCGATCTCAAGAAGTGTAATCATTATACAATCATCTTTCACTTTCTATAAATAGTTGATTTCTCGAACCATTACTCAATTCTTCTTGAATTTTCTTTAGATTATCGATTCTTGCGATCTCAGAAAATGGTGTCCGCGCGCTCTAAGGCTGCTGAAATCTTCCTGGACTCCAATCATGAGTATGGACTAATCCCGGAGGAAGAATATTCTTCTTTTATTGAGAGATGTAAGATCGATGATGAAATCGCGATCAGAGTCCCGTTTGAAGGTGAAGACTTGAATTCTGGGGATGAAGGTAGGTACATCATCCCGATCGATCACTTTTCCTATGGTCTTCAAATCCCCGTTCCTTGGGAGATTCTGGCAGTGTTGGAGTATTATGGCCTTGTGCTGGCTCAACTTCCACCGAACTCAATTGGTTTGATGAATGTTTTCATCAATTACCTGAGATCGGTCAAGATAAGGTTCACTATGACGATCTTCCGAGGAACTTTCTCTGCTAAGGTATTAAAAGAGGGTCAGAAGAAAGAATAATTTAAGGGATTGATGTATTTCAGTTGCAATGGTATAAAAGTTCTAAATCTTCCTAACAAGGTTCCTCTTTGGACTGAGAGGTATCTGGTTTTTGAGGGCGATCTCGGCGTTCTCCCCAGCCGGCCTTCCCCACGAGCAGAGCGGATTTTCAGAAAGGAGAAGCTTATTTAAAAGGAGGAGCTGGCGATCTTGAAGTGGCTTGCGGGCAAGCGCTTCGATCTGATTCATTACCTGGCGATCTGGCCAGAAGTCGATGTGGTCTTGCCTGAAGAGAGTAAGTGATAATTCTCGCGGTCTCCTGTGGCTTCTAAATAAACTTTTTTTATTCTACCAACTGTTTATTCTACAGCTTCTTTCGCCGTCCTGGATGTCGACCCTGTGACTCCTAGGGGAGAGGTTCTTACTCAGAGGGAAAAGCGATTGCGTCAAGATCGCCAGAGAAAGGCGAAGGAGATCGCTGAAGAGGGTGATCTGGAAGATGGGCCCTTCGCTTTAATGGGTTTTGGAAAGAAACTGAAAGACAACAAAGGGAGACCGCTCCTGAAATGGAGTGAGACCGGGAACTCCTTGAAAGTGTCTACCGATCTCCCCTTCTGGGGAGGTAGGCTGACTAATCATGCGTTCGCGGTCACTGCTGCCCTTTACGGGAAGAAAAATGCCAACGAGGCATTAAGTCATGAGAACGATCGCCTTCCCGACATATGCTCGCAAGCGGCCATCCGAAGTTTAGTTCTTAATCATCACATGGGACGGTCTCTTCGTGCGTCTTTGGAGCATGCAGAAGGCCTGCAAGAACGCTTTGATGTAAGTATTTAAAAATGCGATCTTTAGAATTTGTTTTACCTTGACCGCTTGCGATCTGACCCATTTTCTTTCCTCAGAATTACAAGAAGACCGCATATGATATTCACAATCCTGACTACCTCAAATCTCTGTATACTCATGTTAGAGATGCATCAAATAAAACCATTGCTATCCTTCGTGAAAAAGGCGGTCTCATCGCCGAGTTCAAGGATACTACTTTTGCGGATCTCTTCCCTGAGGTCGCGGAGATGATCGAGGAGGCAGAGGAGAAAAAGGCCAAGGAATCAAGAACCGGGGAGGCTACCGAGTATGAGTCTATCGAGATCGTTGGAAGCCCAGATAAAGATGATCACACTTCTTCTATCCAGGGTGAAGAGACGATCTCGGAGGCGGTCTCAGATTCTGGGAAAGGAGAATCTGATAGCAGCAGTGAGTCTTCAGAAGGATCAACTTCTTCGTCAGAGGAGCGGTCTCCCCGGAAAAAGAAGCAGAAGAAATAGATTTTTGTTTTTAGAAAAAATGATGTAATCTCTGGTCATTGACCGCACCGAACATTGTAATTTTTGAAATGAATGGAAAATTATTTTGTTCATGAATGAATCTCTTTTATCTGTATTTATTTTTGCCATATTATTCACATAAATCGATCACGGCTTCTATCGTATGCAATCACAGCATAATAGACTTAGCATTCGATCTCAATGCTTTAGGTTTCGTCGATCTCTAGTCTATGAAAATGTTGAAAACTTGACAGAAATCCAAAACTTCGTATAAGAAAGACAACTCTGCGATCTCAGCATAATTAGACCGCTTACTAGAAAATTAAAACACTTGGTTAGATTCTCTTGATAATAAATCTTCATGAATATCAATCCGGCGATCACAATATACTCAGACCGCCACTTTGAAGAAAACCCAATTATAACTTGATGGGAAATGAAGGATCATGAGCATTTCTCAAATAACTTTGAATAATAAGAGATATCTAGATTGCGATCTCATTATGATCAGACCGATCACTATCAAACCAACTTAAGAGATTCCTGAATAGCGATTTCAATCATCTTTGGAAAGCCTTGCCCGACGATCACTTTTACCCAAGTCCTGGAGAGGATGAAGTCGGCGATCACAAACAACTCAGACCTCTTCCAACATCTTTTTGAAAACCAAGGCTGACAATTACTTCCATCCAAGTCCTGAAGAAGATCGAACCAGTGATCAAAAATAACCAAGATCTCTTTATACAATTTCTGAAAACCAAGTCTCTTTAGAAAATCATGCAAACTGGCGATCACAAAAAAAAAACAAGGCCGATTCCAACTTCCTTTAAAAAATCAACATTGGTGATCACTTTCGTCCAGATCCTGGAGAAGATCAAGCCATTAATCATGAATAATGTAGATCACCCTTTGAAGAGAGGAAACATGCGGTCTCAAAAAACTCTGACCGCTCGATCTTAGTATTTAAGAAGTAAATGAGACCTTGTAGAAAAGAGAAGAGGGAAAAGGAGAGGGAGAATTCCAAAATGATCCGCAGAGCAAGTGTGGTCATGCCGATGAGGCTATACCGACATTGCTTTCCCTGATAGATTATATTTCGAGTTTTCAGGCGACGGTCATAGATGTTTCCGACCTCCCCTTACCTAACCATGTTTTAATGAATATTCGAGAGTTATAGATCAAAAATGATCGGTAGGGCAGGTGTGGTCATGCCGATGAGGCTTATACCGACATTGCTTTCCCCGAAGATCATTAAGACCATAACAATGTCCTTTTTAATGCATGACAGAGCTGAGCCAGCCACCCAGACCTCCTTGCTAAGGTGTGTCAGATGTCAGCTAGGACCCGACATCCTAAAATTTTACCGCTCGAGCTTGGCGAGCCACTGCTACACAGATTCAAAATCTCCCCGTCATCTGTGGTCCTGGCAGAATTACACGTCAAGCTAACAAGCCGAGGGAGAATGAAGTAGGATCCGTCGATGTCTTAGTTGACAAGTTTTTGGTTTTTGTAAACAACTTGTTTTAAAACATGCCATTCATTATATATATCATGAATGTCTTGGCCGTATCTGCACAATACTTAAAAGAAGAGCAGTGAGAGATAGAATGGGAAAAAATTGAATACGAACTTTTTAAGAGAAGAAAAGTTTGAGATCATCTCCACTCCAAGAGTGAGGCAACTCTTCTCCCTCATGGGTTTGGAGATGATAGGCACCATTTCTTAGCACCTTTTTTACCACGAATGGCCCTGCCCAGTTTGGGTTAAGCTTCCCAACCGAGCCGGCTCTTGCTGCTGCATCTACTTTTTTCAAAACCAAGTCCCCAACAACAAATTCCTTAGTTCTCACGTTTTTATTGAGTAGTCTCGCCATTCTTCTTTTCACCTCCTCTTGCCTGATGGTTGCCGTATCCCTTAATTCTTCAATTAAGTCGAGGCTACATTTCAACTCCTCATCATTCTCTTCCATCAAATCAATCTGATTTTGTTGCGCTAATAATACCCTTGGACTTTTTACCTCGAACTCTACTGGAATAAGAGCTTCGGAACCATGCGATAACTTGAAAGGAGTCTCTCCAGTGGCAGAACTCGGAGTTGTTCTTAAGGCCCAGAGGACTGAAGGTAGTTGTTCTGCCCAGTTGCTTTTGAGATTTTCCACTTTCTTTTTCAAAAGATTTATGATAAGCTTGTTGGCAGCTTCTACCTGCCCATTACTTCTGGGATGATGCACAGAAGCAAAACGTAGCTCAATGCCAATTTGATCACAGAAATTAATAAGAGTTGAATTATTGAACTGAGAACCATTATCTGTGATGATTGCCATTGGAATTCCGTGCCGACATATTATCTCCCCCCAAATAAAATTCTTCACAGCTTGGGTAGTAATTTTGGCCAATGCCTTTGCCTCTATCCACTTGCTGAAGTAGTCAATCATGACTATAATATATCGGCGCTGACCACTTGCCATAGGAAAAGGCCCAATCAAATCTATCCCCCAAACTGCAAATGGCCATGGGGTTGCTATCGATTTAAGCTGCTGAGCCGGCTGATTTTGGAGGGGAGCAAATTTCTGGCACTTGACGCATTTCTTAGCAAACTTCTCTGCATCCTTCCTCATTTGAGGCCAAAAATACCCTTGCCTCAGGATTCTTTTCTCTAAAGTTCTTGCTCCTGAGTGACTTCCGCACTCTCCTGCATGAACTTCTTGAAGAATTACTGGAACTTCTTCTTCCGAGACACATCGTGCTAGTGGAGAAAGGAAAGTTCTCCTATAAAGCACCCCTGCAACAAGATAATAGTTAGCTGCTTTTTGTTTAAACCTTCTCTTATCTTTTACTGCTGAATGGAACTTTCCCATCGAAAGATATAGAACGAATGGATCCATCCAAGACGGATGCTGATCAATCTCCATAACCTCTCCTTCTTCAATTGCTGGACGAAACAATTCTGAAGTTGTTCCTCCCGAGAGAAGTCCAAACTTTGCCAACCCATTTGCTTCCACGTTCTCACCCCTTGGAATATGTTCAATAGTAAAGCTTTTGAACTTTCCTACCTCGATTTTCACCAGAGTTAGATATCGCTTTAAGATACTATATCTAGTTTCGAAGGTTCCATTCACTTGAGAAGCCATTACCAAAGAATTTGTGAAGACTTTGACATCATCAATCCATAGCTCTCTAGCAAACTTAAGACCGGCTAGCAAAGCCTCATATTCTGCCTGATTATTTGTTACTTGAAAGTAGAACTTTAGCGCCTGCTCCAGCCTTACTCCATTAGGATTGATTAAGACAACTCCAGCTCCGGAAGAATTTCTTCCTGAGGCTCTATCTACAAAGATTGTCCAAGCAAGGGGTACTCCGATCCCCTTTTGCAACTCAACTTCTTTGGCATCCACCATGAAGTCTGCTAAAACTTGAGCTTTAATTGCCACCCTTGGAACATAAGATATGTCAAATTCACTGAGCTCTATTGCCCATTTTGCAAGCCTTCCTGAATGCTCTGGTTTCTCCAAGACATTCTTCAATGGAAGATCAGTGACGACTAGAATTGAATGAGCTTGAAAGTATGGTCTTAATCTTCTTGCCGAAATTACGAGAATTAAGGCTAGCTTCTCTAGGATTGGATAGCGAGTCTCCGCATTCTTCAGGATTCGACTCACATAGTAAACTGGAAATTGCTTCTTTTTCTCCTCTCGGACCAAAACAGAGCTTATAGCATCGGCTCCGACTCCCATATATAGAAAAAGATCCACTCCTTCTCGTGGGCTTTGGAGTAGAGGAATTGAAGTCAACTGCTTTTTAAGCTGATTGAAAGCATCATCACACTCTTTAGTCCATTCAAACCTAGCCCCTCCCCGGAGGGTCTTAAAGAAAGGTGCACTTTTATCCCCTGATCGAGAGATGAAGTGACTCAAGCCTGCCATCCTTCATCCCAGTTGCTGAACTTCTTTGGGGGTCTTGGGAGGTGGCATCTCCAAAATAGCTTTTACTTTGTCAGGATTGGGTTTCAACCCTTCTGGAGTGAGGAGATGACCCAAAAATTTTCCTTTATTTTCTCCGAAAACGCACTTCAACGGATTCAACCTCATATTAAAAGTTTGAAGGGTTGCAAAAGTTTCCGAGAGGTCTCTAAGATGAGAAGAGAATGATTTGCTTTTTACCAAGAGGTCATCGACAAATACCTCAAGGTTTCTTCCCTTTTGACTCTTGAAAACTGTATCCATCATTTTTTGGTAAGTTGCTCCAGCATTTTTTAGCCCAAAAGGCATCACGAGATAACAGAAGCAGACATCATTTGTGATAAACAAAGTATGAGGTATATCCGGTTTATGCATCTTGATTTGATGATAACCTGAAAAAGCATCTAAAAAACTCATAAAAGAATAACCTACCGCAAAATCCACTAAAGAGTCTATCTGAGGCAAGGGGTAGCAATCCTTGGGGCAAGCTTTATTGAGTTTGGTAAAGTCGACACACATCCTCCATTTTCCACCTGGCTTTGTTACCATTACAACATTTGATACCCACTCAGGGTATTGGATTGGTTGAATGAACTTCGCCTTCAGGAGCTTCTCTACTTCCTCACGGATAGGCTGAGCCAGAGTGGTTGCAACAGACCTCTTCTTCTGCTAGATCGGGATGAAGTTTGGGCTAATGTTGAGGTGATGGCAAGCAACATCCGGATCCACTCCAGGCATGTCGTCTGCCGACCAAGCGAAGATATCTAGATTTTGCAGAAGACAAGAGATGAGCTGACTCTTGTCAGCTTCAGATAATTCAGCGTTGATGGAGAGGCTCTTGTTCTCATCTTCCTCGCTGATCCGAACAACTTGAGTTGCTTGGGCAGGTTCCAAGAGAACTCCATCTCTTGCATCCTCCTCAACTTCTTCTGCGGCTTGGATTTGTTCAGGAACGTCAATTGATTCAGCCACCATGACTCCTTGGGGAGGAGATGACACGATCATGTTGACCGTCTTTACGTAGCACTCCCTAGCTTTCCTTGGATCGCTCCTGATTCGGTGTTGTTTGCCATTCAAGGCAAACTTCACCACTTGATGATAGGTGGAAACAATGGCTTGATATCCAATCAGATAAGGTCTTCCAAAGATTGCGTTGTAGCTGCTAGGAGCGTCAACGACTATAAATTTGACCAGCTTCACTATTCCTCCCAGAATTACGGAGAGAGTGACGAGCCCTTCAACTTCCTTCTTTTCTCCTGAAAAACCATAAAGAGGTCGTTCATTTGATAGGAGGGGTTTACCTGTCTTCAATGCCTCAAAGGTTAGTTTGAAGAGCACGTTGACTGAGCTTCCCGTATCTATCAGAATCTTCTCCACTGTATAATTTTCTATTACAGCTTTAATGACGACCGCGTCGTCAAAGGGATTCACAGTTTGAGGAAGATCTTCATCTCCAATAGTGACCGTCCCTCGGACCGGAGCCGAAGAGGTAGCAGCAACCTCCGATTGATAAACTCTCTTCAAGCTGGCCTTTCTTGAAGACTCCGGACCTGCACCTCCGTGGATGCAGAAAAGGTTGCCTAAGGCCCCCTCATCATTAGCATCCACGCATTCATTGGGAAATCCGATATTGCCAAGATGGCCAATATCATAAACCTCCTCGCATGCCCAGTGAACTTCCGCTACCTCCTTAGCCTTGGAGGTTGAGGCTTTAGCAGGATCGCTCTTCTGAATGAGATCAGGTATTTTACCCTCTTTCAGAAGCTTTTCCAAGAACAAGCGGAGGGCTCTACAGTCCTCCGTCAAGTGACTCCTTTCCCTATGATACTCGCAGTAGAGGGTTGGATTTCTTGTTCTTGGATCAGAGTTCAGCGGAACCGGCCTTTTGAAAAAAGGCTGCTTCTGAACGGTTTGGAGTACCTCACTCATTGGAACCCCAAAGTCTGTAAAAGACTCTTGGGATTCATCGTAAGGAGACAGGAGGGCCAGAAGAGGAGGTTGGATGTACTGAATCTGGTGGACTGGGGTAGCTTGCGGAGCAGGTGTAGCAGGGGTTTGAAGAAATGAAACTTGAGGCGGGAAAGATTGATTACCTCGATTGAAGCGGTTGTTGCGAAAGTTCTTACATCTCGAAGCTGGAGGTGGGAGCTCTTGTCGAGGCTTTGAGGAAGATGAAGCCGGATAGAATCTCGTAGAGCCTTTCTGAGCGACTCTGTTGGTCAAATTGCTCACATAGGTGGGGTTGTTAATCTCCCCTTCTATGTAGCGATTGGCAATGCTAATCAACTCCTGATAGGAGCCAGGCTCCTTGGTTGTGACTTTAAACTTTAGAGGGCCCTCCTGCAGGCCGCTGATCAGAGCTACCATATAAAGCTCAGGATCCATGTCTCTGACTCCCAAGATCTCCTTTTGAAAACGGTCAACGAAATGTGCTGCAGTCTCGTTGTCCCCTTGCTTAATCTTGAAGAGAGTCGCAGGACCACTCTTCCTTTTCTTCGCGGTGGCAAACCTTAGGAGGAGCTCTTGCCCTAGGGCAGCAAAGCTCGGGATAGATTGACAGGGCAGCTTATAGAACCATTCCATGGCCGACCCATCAAAGGAGGTGACCATCAGCTTACACCTCACTCCATCTGAAATGGTCCTGAGAGCAACAGCAGACTCGAAGGCTTGAAGATGACACATTGGGTCGGTCTCTCCTGTATACACAGGAAGGAGGGGCTCTCTGAATCCATGAGGAATCGGATCCCGACGAATCTCATCGGTAAAGGGGGAAGGTTCCCCTAATTCAGAAGGTCCTGGAGGAGGGAGAAAAGCAGGAGGAGCTTGAGGGTAAGCAAACCCTTCTTCAAAATTTAAGGCCTGAGCCGGAGGCCCCTGGGCTGCGGCTCGGAAAGAATTGTGACGGGCGGCGAACTCCTCATGCTGAGATCGCTGAGGAGCTGCGGGCTGGAAGACGGGGTGATCGCTCGGGTGACCGCTTGCCATGCGGTCAGGAGTGGTGACCTGAGAGGTTTGAGGAAGGATCTTCTGGGAGATCGCGGCCAGAACTTGGTTCATGGCCTCAATCTGCTTTGCGGACTCCTGCTGAGTTCGGACAACTTCTTGCTGATCTCGAGCGGCCTCTTGCTGAGACCGCGCGATCTCTTGCTGAACAGAGGCGGTCTCCTGCCTAGCTCGGGCGGCCTTGCGAAGAGCTTGTTCAACACGAAGCTCGAAGCGGCGCTCAAGCGCTTCTAACTGGTTGTGATCGGAAGGGGGAATGCTGGGAGATCGTAGGGGACGACCTCTACGGCGATCGGCCATCTTGAAAGTCTATGAATTTCACCTGACACTTCGGATCTGAAGGTCGTGTGTTCGTTCTGTTGGTGCCAAAAATGGTACCTCCAAAATTCACACACTAAGAGGGACGGGAGAAAACTGTGAAGTGCATGTTTCTAAGACAGGAGAGGCTGGAAAAGAGGAAAACGATCACAGGATAGCGATCACTGAAAAATGAGACCGCTTATACAGGTCGTAAGCTGGAGCCTCGGAGCAAAAGGTCCTTTTTCTGGTACCCCTACCCCTCTATTTATAGACGAGGGAGCTGCCCAAATGGGCAGAACTGAAAACTACGGGCTGCCCGGGATACAGGGGTGTAAATAGTAAAAATACAGGAGATGTCCAGACCGCTTGGACCGGCGATCTCGATCGGCTTTGACTGTTTGGAACTTGGAAAAATCTGGCTGGGCAAATGGCAGGCGATCTGGGTGATCACAAAATACGAAGACCGCGGAGACCGCCATTTTACACTGTGAAGACGAGATCGCGGGCTTTCCGGGCAAACAGCTTTGATTTCTAGCGTAATAGAAATCTGATTTTTTAATCAATTTTATAAATAATAATCATGTCTTTACTTGTTCAATAAAATTGATTTAATTTTTAATTTCTAGTACTTTACTTTGGATTCATTCTATTTCTAATAAAATATCAAAAGTTTTCCATTAAATCTTAAAGTTTTCTAAAACCCTTAGTCACCCCCCCCCCCCTCTAAGGGCGCCTTAAGATCCAACAAGTGATATCAAAATGAGGTTATTCAAAAATGGTTTCACCACCGGGAATAATGACGCTTCATGATCATGATCTCGCTTCTACTAGTGGTGAGAAATTTTAAATAAATGAAAAATCACTAGCACCACCTTTATTTGAAGGGGAAAATTATAAAGGGTGGAAAATTCTAATAGAAAAATTTCTTAAGTATTTAGATATCGAAGTTTGGAATATCACAATAATCAAACCACCTGATAATCTAAATAAAAAGGAATGTCATTTGCAAAGGCTATGAATAATTTATTTTGCGCAATGTCACAAGATATTTTCAAATTGGTTTATTGTTTTTCTACTGCTTACAAAATTTGGAAATTTCTTGAAGAGATTTATAGTCTTTCTCATGTAGGTATGGAGCAAGCACAAGATTTGGAGAATATGCAAGCATGCATATGTATTCAAGAAGGCTCATCTTTTGATGAATCCATGGAGTGCACAACAAACCGAAGGGAAGATGACAAATCATCAATGGAAAAGAAATGCCAAGAAGAAGAAGATGTCGAAGGAACTTTATGTTCAAACCTTGCCCCATCCGATAACATTGTAAGCAAAGCAAATTCCTCTCTTCTTCTTTCAACGTCTATTTCTACATTGTATGTGCTAAATATGGCTAGACGTAGAATAAAGAAATTGAAAAATATTAATTCAAAATTGCGTTTAGAAAATAAAAACTTAAAAGCACAACTTATTGTAAAATCAAAATTTGATATGTCTTGTTCCTACTTAGGTTCTTTAGTCAAAAATGCTTCACCTTGTAAATAATATAATGAATTAAAAAAAATTATGTGGAACTTGAAAAGGAGTGTACTTTTTTAAAAGAACAGAATGAAAGATTATGCTTAGAAAATTCATCTTTGAAAAGTGATTGTGCTATGTGCAAAAATTATAATATTGAAATTAAAGAGATGGATGAAACATTTGAGGAATTAAGAAATAATTATAAAACTCGTATTGACTCCATTGTCACCACTCTTAAAATTAGCACGATCTCTTATACTAAAGCTAGACAAAATCTCAAGATTAAAAATAAATAATTGGAAACAAAAATCAACTTGCTTAAAGAAATCATAAATAAAAACTCTCAAAACATAAAACCACAATATCAAGCAAAATTAAAAAGCAAATTGAATATGAACTCTCATACCATAACTGTTGAAACCGATTTCTCAGTCTCTTGTGAAGCTCGGGCCCTCAACAAGTTGAGGGGCAACTAGCCCTTACTGTTCCCTTGGAAGGGGCAGACTAGAGACTCGGAACTAGACCTAGACCTTGGTCGCAGCAAGGAGGTCCCACCACACACCCGGAAGATCGTTGAGCGCTTCCCCTCCCAAGCCAAAGCTGAGACTGGGCATCTTGGAGAGCTAGAGAGCTAACCCAAGGAAACCTAGGGAGAAGGAAGCTCAGAAAACTGAGATTGGACTCTCTCCCAAGGTGCCCTTCAAGGTCTATTTATAGTTTTTTGTTCGTGGTCTGCTAATAGCGGAATTCTGCCTTTTGGTTTTACTAAACGCACCCTAATTTGGCCTGCTAACAGCCAAACTCCGCTGTTTGGAGGGGCTAACGACAGACCACCAGGGGCAGAGGGGTAATTTTGCCTCCTTAGTCTATAGGTAAGTGGTCTGCGAGAAAGCTACCCGCGAGTCTCCCCGCGAGTATGGCTCGCGAAACCCCTCTTATGCGAGCACTCTGCGAAGGCCTCGCTCGCCCTCCCTCTGGCGATGTTCGTCGAGGCTGGGTCTCGCATTCCCTCCTGCGAGCTCCATCGGCCCTATAAAAATCTACTGAACTGGCTGGACGACTGAGCTCGCCGAGCTGAGAAGTAACTCCGTCGAACTGAACATCTTGTTACTCATACGTCGAACGTAGAGCTGAGTTCGTCGATCTCAAGCTGGAGTTTGGCGAACACATAACAACGTATTTTCTTCGAACGCAGGTTGAAGTTAGTCGGACGCAGATTGGAGTTCGTCGATCGCGAAGATCTGGCTCGCCCGCCTTCCTACAAGCGGTCGGCGAGTGCCCGGCTCACCCACCTTCTCGCGAGCTGACTTTGGGACTCTAGCTCGCAGGGACATTACTCACGTGCCTTCCTGCGAGCTCCCCTTGGCCTTGTGAAGATCCGCTGAACTGGTTGGGAGAATGAGCTCATCGAGCTGGAAAGCGATTTCGTCGAACTGAAGCGCGACGCTCGTCGAACGCAGAACGGATTTTGTCGAACGCAGATTGGAGTTCGTCGAACACGGAAACTTGGAAAGAATCCGGCTCACCCAGAAGACCACTGCGAGCGGACCGCGAGGGTCTGGCTCGCCTGCCTTCTTGCGAGCAACATTTAAGACTCTGGCTCGCCTTCTTTGTCACCTCCTCCGCCTGTTGACTTCTCAAATCTATGCCCAACTCCTGGCGAATGTCAGGGTTGTACACAATCCTCGCTCTTCACGAGGCTACCTAAGCTCGCGAAGAATCATCCAACCTCAGATATTCACCAGCCTTTGGACAACGTGGCGCGAATCTTTTGGTGGGGCCCATGCCCACCACTTAAATACCACCCTTCCCGGCTGGTGTTCAAACTTTTTTCTTTCTCTCTCCCTTTTCTTACTCGCCGCAAGCCCCAACGCGATGTCCAAAAAGGAGGAGATGTTGGCTCGCCTGAAGGTTTCGCAGGAAGCGCAAAAAGGGAAAGCCACCGCACTCGCTTCATGGGCCTCTCCGCTGCGGACGCCGCTTCCACCCTCCATCAAAACGGCGAAGACCTTCCGGTGCTCGCCTAGCGAGGATAGGTCCTCTTTTTCATCTCCATCCCCCTCTGACAAGCTCACCTCGCAGGTACTACTGTCAAGTTCGCCAATTTAATGCCTTTCCCTTCTGACATCGCTTATTCGCTCGCAGAATGCTTCCCCGGGGAAGAATACCCTGGGGAAAACAATTTCGGAGACCCACATTCCCACCACTGGCGGGGCTGGCACTCTTCTCGCAAATTTGGGGTCACCAACCTGCGGGACCCGCCTTCGCCACGGGGTGAGTAGTTCTCCTCGCCTTCCTATGTAACATATTTCCTTACTCGCTAAGCTTCCATTTTTATGCAGTGTCTGATTTCGCAAATTTGGAGGACCGGATTCCCCCTCCAGCGGACCCACCGACCCCGCTGAATCAGACCATCATCACTCCCGGATTCGGCACTCTTGGTCAATAGAGCCCCGGAGGGACATTACTTGCGGAGCCAGGACTTGTTGCAAAAACCGTGTTCCCCCCGGTCTGGGGAAGGTCGTTACCCCAGCCTTTGTCGAAGCGTTCCAGGGCCAGCCGGGCACCTCTCGCCAGCGGCCTAGTACCCAAATTTCCCCACTAGGTTAGACCATCCCTGCAGAGTGTCATTTTCCACCCCCTTGCTGATTTCTACCTCGCAGGTGATCCCCTGACCCCGCCCACCGAGTCGGAGCATGGAGAGGTGGAGATGTCACCACCCCCCTCATCGAGTCAGGTCACAGATTTTCTGGGGGACCCCGGCAATCCAAAGCAAATGAAGAGTCGGGTCATCGAGATATTCCAGAAGCATACTTCCCTGCTGCGGGAGCTGCACGAACAAAATCGGCAGGATCGGCTCGCGTCTGAGGAAAGATTTGATGTGATGGAGGACGCGAATGCGCACATCCTCGCCGAGGTGCGGCCGGTCGATCGTGGCAAGGTGACCTCCCCCGGGGTGTACGTTGCTCGGATTGAGGATTACGCAAGGCTGATAACTCACGTGGCACAATCAGTTAGTGAGTACCACTACCCGCGAGTCCCCCCTCGCTCTAGTGTGCGAGGTCGCGGTCGTTGGAAGTGGTTGCGCTATTAAGGAGCCTATTGGAACAACCCTATTGCTAATTTGGGCTAGTATCACTATCTTTTGACTAGGACTAAGTTGACCACAATGTATAGTCTTAAGGGTCAAGGTTTTAGGCTGTTAGAACTAAGGAGAAGATAAATTTTTGCATTCGACGAATTCTATACTGCGTTCGACAAACTCCATTCTGAGTTCGACGAACGACATGCTTATGTTCGACGAATCAAGTTATTCAGCCAAGCCAGCAGTTTATTTCTGCGTTCGAAGAACGTCTATCTGCGTTCGATGAACTCCATTCTGAGTTCGACGAACGATGTGCTTCAAGGTCGACGAATCAAGACTATTTCTGCGTTCGATGAAATGTGTTCTGCATTCGACGAACGTCTTGATTCAGTGGTCGATGAATCTCAGCGTCTCAGCGGTCGACGAATCTCAGAATCTCAGCGTCTCAGCGGTCGACGAATCTCAGCATCTCAGCGTCTCAGCGGTCGACGAATCTCAGGTCTCAGCGGTTGACCAAGTATCAGCGTTCGACCAGGTCTCAGCGGTCGACGAATTGATTCAGTTCGACGAACTCCATTCTGCGTTCGATGAACTCAGCTCTGCGCTCGAAGAATATGTTTCAAGATGTTCAGATCGACGAAAGCCCTTCTCAGCTCAACGAATTCAAAATTACAGCTAGCATATCAGATTTTACCTCTGAGTTCGACGACCTCCAGCTTGAGATCGACGAACTCCAGATTGTGTTCGACGAAATTTATTCAGATCGACGAAATTTCTATTCAGTTCAGTATTTCAGAAGGATTACTTTTATTTCATTCTCTGAACTCAGATCTTTTATCAGCAACGGATCTATACCTTCCAGATAAGTCATGGATATTATATTTCCTTTTATTACTCTCATATTTCGATAAAATAGCCGTTGACATGTTTTGGAAAAGGACACTTTCATGGAAAAGGAAAAGAAATAAAGCGTATCAGATTTGCAGTTCCGAGAACATCTCTTCTGAATATTATATTCCTTAATTAAAGGATTTGATTTCAAATCAGTCAGAATATTTCAAAAGAAATAAGGAAGAAAAAGATTTACAGGAATATAGTATTACAGCATTGCAGGAAGAAAAACAAGAAGAAAGCTGTCGAGAGAAATACAGAAGGAAGAAAGAAAAAGCTTACAGATCTTCATCTTCGTCAAGCAGCAATCTAATTCTCTGAGAACAACATCAACATTCTTATCTCAGATCTCTGCTGCAAGTTCTAGATCTTCAAAGAGCAACAAACAATCTGAGAAACATTTGTCTCCCAGATTAATCAGCTTTACAGGAAGATCAATTTCATTCAAGAGAAAGCTCCATCCTCAACTGTCAACAAATTTCAATCAGACAGGGGGAGCTTTACATCATACAATCCACTAGAGTCTTCTCTCAGATTATTGACAGAAAAGAACATTTAAACCCTTCTTATCTCATCTTGTACAGGGTTATAACTCCCTTCAAAAGTTAACCCCTTGGTGGCAGGGCACCTGAACAAAAACCTGTAGTTTGGTTTGAGCACCTGATCAAAAGCTCAGTGGTGATAGGGCACCTGATCAAAAACCTATTGGTGGCAGGGCACCTGATCAAAAACCTGTGATTGGTGATAGGGCACCTGAACAAAAACCTAGTGGATTCCTACCAAGGGTGGTAGAAGAGTAGATGTACCCAGGTTTATTGGGGAACTACTATGGATCCTTGTGTTCTCTGTGTTATATTTATTTTTTCTGTACTGTACTGTGCTGTGTTCTCTTTATTTGTTTTTATAACTCACTAAGTACACACACACATATATATATCACTATTTTAATTCCGCTATAAAATAAGTTAAAAACTTTTTAATACTCTATTTACCCCCCCCCCCCCCCCCCCCCCACCTCTAGAGTAAATCTAAGATCTAACGTCACTTTCCATTGGTATCAGATGACTTTCCTTTGGTACCAGAGAACTTTCAATTGGTATCAGAGGTTGGTTGATTGTATACAGGCTAACACCTGAATCAAAAGATCAATTAGATCTTAAATTTGTTTTCGAGTTTTCTTTTGCTTAAAAACTCATGGTACAGAACAAAGAATATTCAAGCACAAGACCTCCTATGTGCAATCTAAATAAGTTTGCACTATGGAAGGCAAGGATCAGGTTATACATGAATTCTATTGACGAAGAAATTTTTAACATTATTTTGACAGGTCCTCCTGCTCCTACAGCAACAACAAGTGCCGAAGCACCAACAAACAACAATGTTGTTCCACCACCTGAGTGGACAGAGGCTCAAAAGAAGCAGAGAAGTGCAGATGCCAAGGCAATGAATATTTTGGCACAAACAATGTTAGATGACATTTTCCAAAAAGTTGTGGAATGCACTTCAGCAAGAAAAATCTGGATGTCACTCAACAATATGGTTGAAGGATCAGCAGATGAGAGAAAAGATAGAAGATCTCATCTTATTTCTCAGTATGAAAATTTCAAGAAAGGAGAAATTGAGACAGTGGCTGATATGTATAATAGACTAAGCCTCATAATCAATGAGCTGAAATCTTTAGACAAGTGATCTCTATCACTGAAGTCAATGATAAGATCTGAATGTGCTTCCCCAGCATATAGGATTATAGGATCTGGCCAATCAAGGAAGCCAGAAGCCTCAATGAGATCTCTACTGAGACCTTGTTAGGCAAGCTTAAATTCTATGAGCAGCTTATCAAGTCCAGAGAAGCTGAACAATCTACTTCCTCACCAGCATCCAAGAAGGAAAGAAGCATTGCTTTCCAAGCATCTGAAGAGAAACACCTGGACAGATTCTACCTGGACACATTCTACCTGAGTGTCCAGAGAATCAAAAGAAGGAAAAGAGAAAAGAGAAAGAAGAGAAAAGGCACTCCAGCAAGCCTTTCTCCCACAAACACAAGCATAAGGGAAGAGGCTTTGTAGCAGAATCATGGAGTGAAACAAAATCAGAGTCTTCATCCAGTTCTTCTGAAGATGAAGAAAATGCAAATGAGAAGGACCAATGCTTGATGGTCATTTATAACTCAAGCAGTGAGTCAGAAAATGCATCTTCATCCAGCTCCAGTGATGATGAGGATGATGAAGAAGAAAGAAGCTTCTACATGATGGCTATCAATGCCTCAACAAACAACTCAGATGAATCAGAGTCTGACAATGATGCTGATCAGGTAATCTCAAACTTTGGTTTTAATTCAATTGAATTCAAAGATGAATTCAAAACTCTTTGTATAGATTTAATTAAATCTGAGAAAGAGATAATCTCTCTCAGAAATAAGTTGGCTGAAATGAACCAACTAAGTGAAGAAAATGTCAATCTTAAGAAAGAATTGGTTGCCTCCAGAGAACACATTGTTCCCATTGAGAACAAGTTATCTGAAGCCAAGAGTTTGAAGAATCCCTCAATGGGAGAAGTGTCAAACTGATGGACATCACAAGCATAGTGAATGCCAGGCTCAATGGCAAACTGGGCTTAGGTGCATCATCAAGTGAGCCACCTCTTATTAAGAAGAACATACTTTCTACACTAGTAAATTTCATCTCTGCCAAGAGCAAAGAGGCAGTAGAAATAGATGAAAACATTTCAAGCAAGGATGTTCAGAATAAAAGAATTCAACAGAATTCGTCGAACGGAGCTCGACGAAATCAGACGAATTCGTCGAATGGAGATCGACGAACTCTGAAGGCAGAATTTCAGTATATTCATTATTCGAACGGTGCTCGACAAAAGCACCTCCATTCGTCGAACGACGATCGACGAACTCAACCCAGTTCGTCGAACGGAAAATTTACTGAAAATCTGAAGAATTCTTATTCTAAATATACTAAGAATCCTTTTACTGAGTGGATAATTCCTCCAAGGAGATATCATCCACAAGGTTATAAGGATCAGCCTGAAATGTCTTACATTTCTGAATTTTGTTGAAAAACAAAAGGACCCAAGGTAGTCTGGGTCAAGAACAACTAGAATGTTTTCTGTTTTGCAGGTACAGGGCTATCCAAAAATAAAAGAACAATGGTATTTGGATAGTGGGTGCTCAAAGCACATGACAGGAAATAAGACCAACCTAAGAAACTACAAGGCAAGGCTTGGACCCAAAGTGATCTTTGGAGACTCCAACTGTGGACAAACCAAAGGTTATGGTCAGAACAAAGTTGGAGCAGTCACCTTCAAAGAAGTAGCTTATGTCAAGGGTCTCAAGCACAACCTCATCAGCATAAGCCAGTTATGTGATGAAGGTTATCAAGTAACCTTTAACCATTCTTTATGTCTTATTACCAATAATAAAAACATAAATGTATTATCTAGTATTAGACATGGAAACATTTATTTAGTCAATTTTGACTCTACCAATTCAAATATTTGTTTATTTAATTCTATAAGTAAAACAAATGAATTATGGCATAAAAAGCTTGGACACATTAACCTTAGAACTATTTCTAAGCTTTCTGAGTACAATCTTGTTAGAGGATTGCCTTCTGGTTCATACAAGAAGGAAGGACTCTGCAGGGCTTGTCAATTAGGTAAGCAGACTAAGAGTAGTTTTAAATCTTTATCCAAGAGTGATTCACCTAGGATTTTGTATTTAATGCATTTGGACCTTTTTGGACCCACTGCAATACAAAGTCTAGGAGGGAAGCATTACTCTCTAGTTATTGTAGATGACTTCTCAAGATTCACTTGGGTGTTCTTTCTTAGGAACAAGTCTGACACCTTCAGCGTTCTGACAGACTTTCTCAGGTCCATCAAGATTGAGTATTCTACTCTAGTTGCATTGATCAGAAGTGATCATGGCACTGAGTTTGAATCTCTTCTGATGAGAGAATTCTGTGGAAAAGAAGGGATCAGGCAATGTTTCTCTGCTCCTAGAACTCCTCAACAAAATGGGGTATCTGAAAGGAAAAATAGAACCCTAATTGAATCATCAACTACATTTCTTGCTGATGCAAACTTGCCACTCTCTTTTTGGGCAGAGGCAGTGAACACAGCAAATTATGTGTTGAACAGAAGCCTGATACATAAGCTTAAGGGTAAAAATCAATATGAATTACTCAAGAATAAAAAGCCTAAGGTTAACTATTTTAAGATATTTAGCTGTAAATGCTATGTGCATAACAATGACAAGAAGTATCTAAGAAAGTTTGAAGCAAAAGCTGCTGAAGGCATATTCCTTGGATATTCTCTTTCTAGTAAAGCATATAGAGTTTACAACAAATCTACTCTTAAGATAGAAGAGTCCATGCATGTATCTTTTGATGAAACTAATATGTTAATTGAGGAGAGGAATTCCACCTCTACCAAAATTACTTTGCAGGTACCAGCTCTATGTGAAGAGCTAAATGGACTAGATCTACAGAAAGAAGACTCTCCACTTCCATCAACTCAAAATCTTGAAGATAGTGAAGAAGAAGATCATCCAGAAGATCCTGCTGACAAATCAAATCAAGTGACAGCTGAACAAATTCCCCAAGTGAATACTATTGCTGAACCAACTCCAACTGTTGATCACATCACAGTTAGAGATCATCCAATATCTCAAATCATTAGAGATATTTCAGCAGGTGTTCAAACAAGGCATCAACTACACCAAAATCAGATGCACACTTATTTCTTATCACAAGTTGAACCTCAATCCATAAAAGATGCAGAACAAGATCCAAATTGGATTCTTGCAATGCAAGAGGAGCTCAATAAATTTGAAAGGAACAAGGTATGGGATTTGGTTCCAAGACCAAAAGGCCATCCAGTCATTGGCACCAAGTGGGTCTTCAGGAACTAGCTAGATGATCAAGGCAACATAGTCAGAAATAAAGCAAGATTAGTAGCCCAAGGATATTCACAGGAAGAAGGAATTGACTATGATCAGACCTTTGCTCCTGTTGCAAGACTTGAAGCTATCAGGATTTTTCTGGCCTTTGCTGCATTCAAGAAATTTAAAGTATATCAGATGGATGTGAAGAGTGCATTTCTTAATGGAGACATCAAAGAAGAAGTCTATGTGGAACAACCACCAGGTTTCATCTCTCCAACTCACTCCTCTTATGTATTTAACCTTAATAAAGCTCTATATGGTCTCAAGCAAGCTCCCAGAGCATGGTATGAGACCTTAACTAATTTTCTTTTGGAGAACAATTTCGGTAGAGGCATAGTTGATAAAACCCTATTTTTCAGGATACATAAAAATCAAACATTACTAGTTCAAATATATGTAGATGATATCATATTTGGCTCTACTAATTCAAATCTATGCAAAAGGTTTTCTAACCTAATGCAATTTAAATTTGAAATGGGTAGTATGTGTGAGTTATCTTACTTCCTTGGTCTTCAAGTGAAGCAAACTCCAAATGACATATTCATATCACAATCCAAGTATGCTAAGGAATTAGTGAAAAGCTTTGGTATGTCTGATGCTTCCACCATAAAAACACACATGCCCTCAAATGTTGTTGTTGATAATGATGATTCAGGGAAACCTGTTGATCAGAAAGTATATAGAACAATTGTTGACTCAGTACTTTATTTAACAGCAAGTAGGCCTGATATATTGTTTGTTACTTGTATTTGTGCTATGTTTCAAGTTAACCCCAAATAATCTCACCTAATTTTATTAAAAAGAATTTTGAGATATATAAAGGGTTGTCCAAATCTAGGACTCTGGTATCCAACAGCAGCAGAATTTGAATTAACTGGATTCTCAGATTCTGATTATGCTGGATGCAGAGTAGACAGGAAAAGCACATCAGGAACTTGTCAGTTTCTTGGTGATAGGCTTGTGTCTTGGTTTTGTAAGAAACAGACATTTGTGTCTACATCAACAGCTGAAGCTGAATACATAGCTGCAGGCAGTTATGAAAAGATAGAAGATCTCATCTTATTTCTCAGTATGAAAATTTCAAGAAAGGAGAAACTGAGATACTGGCTGATATGTATAATCGACTAAGCCTCATAATCAATTAGCTGAAATCTTTAGACAAGTGATCTCTATCACTGAAGTCAATGATAAGATCCTAGTGTGCTTCCACAGCACATGGGACTCTAGGATCTGGCCAATCAAGGAAGCTAGAAGCCTCAATGAGATCTCTACTGAGACCTTGTTAGGCAAGCTTAAATCCTATGAGCAGCTTATCAAGTTCAGAGAAGCTGAACAATCTACTTCCTCACCAGCATCCAAGAAGGAAAGAAGCATTGCTTTCCAAGCATCTAAAGAGGAAGATAAAGCTCCAGGAGAAGTGGAGTTTATGAGTCTTCTAGCCAAGAGATTCTACAAGTTGGCTAGAAAGGATTACAGAAAGAAAGATTCCAGATTCAGAGAAAAGCCAAGGTATGACAAATCAAGTTCTAATGAAATTATTTTTTATGGCTACAGGAAACCTGGGCACATTCTACCTGAGTGTCCAGAGAATCAAAAGAAGGAAAAGAGAAAAGAGAAAGAATAAAAAAGGCACTCCAGCAAGCCTTCTTCCCACAAACACAAGCATAAGGGAAGAGGCTTTGTAGCAGAATCATGGAGTGAAACAGAATCAGAGTCTTCATCCAGTTCTTCTGAAGATGAAGAAAATGCAAATGAGAAGGACCAATGTTTGATGGTCATTTATGACTCAAGCAGTGAGTCAGAAAATGCATCTTCATCCAGCTCTAGTGATGATGAGGATGATGAAGAAGAAAGAAGCTTCTGCATGATGGCTATCAATGCCTCAGCAAACAACTCAGATGAATCAGAGTCTGACAATGATGCTGATCAGGTTATATCAAACTTTGATTTTAATTCAATTGAATTCAAAGATGAATTCAAAACTCTCTTGCAAACCCTAGCTTGCGCTCACGAATTCTCTGACTCGAAGCCCTTCAACGCCATGGTCGCAGACGTGGAAACAGAGGGGCGAGCCTAGTGTGCTGGAGCCTTTTGCAAGGGCCCCTTCTTGTGTGCCAACCTCACTAAAGAGGAATACTTAGCCACAGTTGAAAAATACATGCACTCTGGATTCGTGGCCCGCTGCCCTACCGTCAGAGATACCATCAATGATCCCCCCGCCGACGAGCTCGCCATCCCCATTGCTCACTTTGAGAATGGGTTGAGACTCCCGATATGGCCTGAAGTGCGCCAGGTACACCTTTCGAGCTTGCCTAGCAAAGAATATTCTTAGTATTTTTTGGCTCGCCTCGCGAGCAGCGTTCTAAGCCTTAATGATTCTTCTAGGTACTCAAGTACTTAGGTGTACTGCTCAGCCAACTGACGCCGAACGCGATCGCTGTCCTGGTCGCGTTTGCCAGCTACTTGCGAGCCGAGAAGATTGAGTTTAGTCTACTCGTCTTCCGCAAGGTGTTTTCATTCCGCGCATACAGGGATGGGATGGCTCACTTCACGAGCCAACACGTCACCCTCTGCGAAACCGTCAACAAGTCCCACTACTGGACGCAGAAATGCATCCTGGTGAAGGGCACCTTCGGCAACATCTCCTACAATCCACTCCAGCGAGACAAGGCCACTTTCCGCCCTCCCTCCTCGCTAGGGGGTGATGACGCGAAGCTGTACCAATACCTTCATAGGAAGAACTTCAAGGTCGTCTTCCTCCGGCAGCGGGTGTACTCGCTGATGCCTGTCCCCCAGGGAGAAGGTCTGACTCGCACTCGCGAATTTCCCTACTCTCCCTCTTTTTTGTGAGCTAACATTCTTAGTCACCTTTGCAGGAGAGCGCGATCTTCCGCTCAACCCCCCACACGTGCCTTCCTCCTCCCTTGCTACTGGCCCGCTCGCGAGTGTGGCCGCAGAGGCGTTCCGCGACCTCCCGAGCTCTTCGTCGGGAAAGAAGCGTCCCCGTCATCCAAGTCGACCCGCCTCACAGGGACAGGCAAAGAAGACCAAGAAGGCCCCCTTGATACTACGGGGAAAAACATTGTTGTTCTGTCCGAATCATAGCCCTCTCTTTCCCCGTCGGCGAATCAGGAGCCCGCCCATGAGGGTGGCGAGCCAGAAGAAACGGCCGGCAAGCCTAAGCCGACGAGCCATAAGAATTTCGGGCTCGGCGCGAAGCTCCCAGACGTAGTTGGCGAGCCGATGCTCGTGTGGACCCCGAGCAGAATAAGATCGTCTGCTCCTCCCTCCTCCCTTCCTGGGTGGAGAGTGACAGAATTGGAGGCGAAGCGTTCGCCCTCGCCTTCGGGCTCTACGGCCGCGAGGACGCCTCCCTCTTCAGGGCCTTTACGCCGAAAGGGCTCGTATATGAGGCCATGCGAGCCCAGTTCCGGGCAACGGAGCTTACCCACATGGTGGGCCGCCGGTACTTCACCATGGATAGGGAAATCAAAGAGCTCAACGTCGAGCTCCGGAAGTCCGCGGATGAGGTCGCGGAGCTTAAGGGAAAGGTGGCCTTGTCTGAGGGCCTCCTCGCCAGTATTCAGAGCGGCCTAGTAAATAATGCGTGCAAAGAGTCTTTCCCTGTCTCGCTACCCCTCGCCTCTCTCTAACTTCCTTTCTGCAGGATGCCGAGTCCGCGGGTAAACTCACTGCAAGGATCACTGACCTGGAGATGGAGAATTCCTTCCTCAAGGCTCAGGTTCGCGAGCTAACCCTGGCGGTGCTCCCCCCGCCTCCTTCGCGAACTAGGGCTCGCGGCCGGTCGCGAGATGAAAAGGAGGTCGCCCGCAAAAACTCTATAGGGATCGCCGAACTCGTCTTTGATACCCTTAAAGGGGCGGACCTGATCGTTCCTGACGCAATGGAGCTCACCGCGGAAGACATCGTCCCCGACCTGTTCACGCCGATCTCAGAGGCGGAAGATCGCGAGAGCGAGTGAAGGATTCCTCAACGGGCGGTTTTGGTGTTTTTATTTTTTGCCAAATGTAAAAACTTTTGCTTTTGACCGGCGAGTTCGCCGTTAACTGTAAACGTCTTTGAGCAAATGAAGGAGATATTTTGTCTATCTTTTAAGTGTAATTTATTTTTTTATCTTTTACTCGCACCCGCACATTTATTCATGCTCGCGCGATTCCAACTTTCTATACTTTTTCTTTCCTTGCGCTCGTGCCTTAACATTTTCATTTGTCACTCGTGTTTGCATTTGCTTAATAATTCCCCCATTTCGGTGTTGTATCTAGGTCACTCCCGCGCCTTTCTCATCTCGCCTTGCTCTCTCTCGCTTCTCGCGAGCTTCCCTTATTTCTCATGGGCAGCCGCGACGACGAGCCCTTCCTGGTTTGCCATTTTTACTCACGCCACCAAAATTTACTAGTAAATTTGCGAACTCGGGCCTTGCACAATGCGCATTGTGAACAACAGCCTCAGTCGCTCTGCCGCGACCTATTCTCTTACGCGAACGGAGTCCTGGTCTCGCCTCGCATGGGCCTTGAGATTGTTTGCGAGCCAGGTCCCCTACTAGGAGTAATCTACTTTCCAGCCCCTCCCGAGATCATCCTGACCCACCGTCTATGAGAGCCCGACGGCGAAATCAATCTTGGGCATTCCAGCGCCAAAGGACTTGTATCTTTCCAGCCTCTCTAGAGATTAACCTGACCCACCGTCTATGAGTGCCCAGCAGCGGAATCGATCTGGGGCATTCCAGCACCAAAGGACCTGTAACCTTGCCAGCCTCTCCTGAGATCAACCTGACCCACGGTCTATGAGAGCCCGGCAGCGGAATCGACCTGGGGCATTCCAGCACCAAAGGACCTATAACCTTGCCAGCCTCTCCAGAGATCAGCCTGACTCACCGTCTATGAGAGCCCGGCAGCAGAATCGATCTGGGGCATTCCATCACCAAAGAACCTGTAACCTTGCCAGCCTCTTCAGAGATCAACCTGAACCACCGTATGTGAGAGCCCGGCAGTGGAATTGATCTGGGGCATTCCAGCATCAAACACATCTGGCTCAGAAACAATTTCAAGATTTTATATATGGAGAACGAAACATACAATAAGTTACTTACAAAAACTCTCTTACGGGTAGAATCGCTTCAATTCATCCCCGCTCTTGGCTCGGCCGAGAGATACCCCTTCCACATCCTGGAGGTGGTATCCTCCTGACTTAAGCACTTCACTTACAATGTAAGGCCCCTCCCAATTGGGCTCCAGCTTACCTATCGCGGCTCCTCTTCCGGCCGCGTCAACCTTCTTCAGTACCAAGTCCCCTTTTTCGAAGTGTTTTATTCTGATATGCTGATCGATGTACTTGGCCATCCGCCTCTTGACTTCCTCTTGCCGAATGGTAGCTAGGTCCCGGAGCTCTTCCACCAGGTCCAGGGACGGTCTTTGCTCTGCATCGTTTTCCACTAGCCATTCCTCATCCCCTTCATTCGCGGCGACCACCCTAGGAGTTTTCACCTCGAACTTTATTGGGAGGATGGCCTCGGACCCGTGGGAAAGCTTGAACGGAGTCTCCCCGGTGGCGGTATTCGGAGTAGTCCTCAAGGCCCAGAGGACTGAAGGCAACTGCTCTATCCAGTTCCCCCTGAGGTTCTCCACCTTCTTCTTGAGTAGGTTGACAATTATCTTGTTTGCTGCCTCCACCTGACCATTACTCCTCGGGTGGTGGACCGACGCGAACCTGAGGTCTATGCCGAGTTGGGTGCAGAAACTAACAAACTCTTCGCTAGCAAATTGTGGTCTGTTGTCCGTCACTATGTCCAAGGGGATCCCGTGCCTGCAAATTATCTCCCCCCATACAAAATTTCTCACCACCTGGGATGTTACCTTGGCCAGCGTATTTACCTCTACCCACTTGGAGAAATAGTCAATCATTACCAATAGGAACTTCCTTTGGCCACTAGCTTGTGGGAAAGGACCCACTAGGTCCAAACCTCATATGGCGAAGGGCCACGGGGCTATGATGGTCCGGAGCCTCTGAGCTGGGAGGAGTTGGAGTGGAGCGTAGAGCTAATGTTGTTTATTGGGTGTCAACTTATCACCTAGGGGGTGAATAGGATTTTCAAATTATTTTAACCCCTTTAGGTGTTCTTGTTTTCTGATTAGTATATCTATAAGTTATAAAGCACAACACAGAAATGCACACAATGATCTATAGAGGTTCCTCAAGACCGGGTGTCTTGAGTAGTCCTCTTTCCCTCTGCGCCTACCTAGCAGTGTGCTAGGCTCAGAAAACGCCGCCAAATCTTCAGGCCCGCAAGCCTTACAACACGGACCCGCAAGTCCTACAGCCTAGGCCCACAAGCCCCTACTGCACCCGAGCCCGCAAGCTCGACACTCAGGCCCTCAAGCCCTACACAACACAGACCTGCAAGTCCTGTGCTTACAGCCTAGGCCCGCAAGCCCCTACTGCACCCAAGCCCTCAAGCTCAACAAATTCGGACCCGCAAGTCCACTGCTCTGGCCCTCAAGCCTCACAGCTCTCCAGCCCTCAAGCTAGACGGTGTCGGACCCGCATGTCCACTGCCCTGGCCCTCAAGCCTCACAGCTCTCCAGCCCTCAAGCTAGACGGTGTCGGACCCGCACGTCCACTGACCTGGCCCTCAAGCCTCACAGCTCTCCAGCCCTCAAGCTAGACGGTGTCGGACCCGCAAGTCCACTGCCCTGGCCCTCAAGCCTCACAGCTCTCCAGCCCTCAAGCTAGACACTTAGGCCCTTAAGCCATAGAACAATAAAAAGGTTTACAGTAACAAAAACTGTTTCTCTGCCTGATGAAGATCGGCAACTTAGCCTGATGGAGATCGACTTCTTGAGGTTGAAGAAGACGTTTCTGATTCAGATCTTGAAAGCACAGTTATTCTTCAATCTCCTTTCTTAGCCTGATGAGGAACGACTACTTATCAGTCGATGGAGATGACTGATTCTTCTTCTTCTCCGCAGCAATGGAGGGATTCTTTTTCGTTTTTCTTTTCACACCCAGACTACCTTTAGGGCATCCTCTTATCTCTTTTATAAGAGTGCGAGGTCCCCAACGCCCATTCCTTAAGAGAAAACGCTGATTAGACAATCAGGCGACGACATTAAATGCTGACAGCGCGTCCGCAACATTTGAATCTGTCTCGACGATATTTCCACTGTTACGACGACATGGATAATATCTCGACGACAGGACTTTGTCAATGCCTTAGACCTTGGTAGATCTTCAAGTCTTCTAGCTTCTGCCTCTGACGCTGATGTCTCGACGATACGAGATATCCTGGCGTTTCAGCATATACAACGATATGCTATCTCAGACTGTGTTGTCGTGATCTTCTTTCTTGTAGTCTGTCGGCGTGATCACTTTGTTCTTTCGACGACATCAGCGATATGATGTCGACAGACTATGCTTTAGCAACGACTTGTCTTCAGTTGTCCTTCTTCAGCCTTCTCGACGTTATGCCTTCTTTACGACGATATCTGTTTTTCTCGACGCCAAGGCTACTTTGATGATATCGACGATACTGCATCTTCTCGACGACATGCCTTCCTTTGATATCTTCATGTCTTCACTGCGTTCGACGATCTTCATTCTGCGTTCAACGAACAACATTCTGCGTTCGACGAACTTCATTCTTCTCTCCCGCCTCTTCGTTCGGCGATCTTCATTCTTCTTTCGATGAGTTCGCCAAGTCTCAGCGTTTGCTTATGTCCTGTCTTTGCGTTCGGCGAACTTGTTCTTCGTTCGATGAACTTTATTCTTCGTTCGACGAACACGCCAAGTCTCAGCGCTTGCTTCTATCCCGTCTTTGCGTTCCACGAGCACCATTCTCCGTTCGACGAATCGTATTTTGCGTTCGACAAACTCGCCAATTCTCAGCGTTTGCTTCTGTCCCGTTTTTGCGTTCGACGAGCACCATTCTATGTTCGACGAATTGCGTTCTGTGTTCGACGAACTCGCCAATTCTCAGCGTTTGCTTTGCTCATCATCATGACGATGTGCCTGTACTTGTCGACGATATGTCCAGGCTTTTTCAACGATATTCTACTTAGGCAGGCTGTTGAAGTACTGGACAAATTGTCTCATCTCTGCAAACATGAACTAGATAGGACATTAAATACAACTTGCATTTATCATTGAGCTGAGCACTTCTTCAAATCAGGAACATTGCTGGGCACTGTTCCCAACAGCTAACGCTTTGGACACTTCCTTGCGAACTCTATCGCATCCTTGCTGAGGGTAGGCCATAAACAGCCTTGCCTCAACACTCTTCCCTCCAGAGTTCGGCTCCCGGAGTGACTGCCACATTCTCCCGAGTTGATTTCTTCGAGGACTCTAAGGACCTCCTCCTCCGATACACAACGGGCTAGGAGCCCCGAAAGTGTTTTCCTGTATAGTCCTCCTGCATCTAAGGAATAATAAGCCGACTTGTACCTGAAGCGTCACTTATCCATGTCCTCTTCAGGGAACTTTCCCGATGCCAGGAAGGTGACGAAGGGATCCATCCACGATGCTCGTTGATCCACCTCCATCAGCTCTCCTACCTCGATGGAAGGTCGAAAGAGTTTCGATACTGTCCCCCCAGCTCGAGGGCCAAACTTGGCTAGGAGGTCCGTCGGGGTGCTCTCCTCCCTTGACACATGCTTGATGGAAAAAGTGTGAAACTGCCCGATGACCCCCTTGGTCTTCTTTAGGTAGCATTGGAGGGTTGGCCCCTTTGCTTCAAATTCTCCCCTGATTTGGCATGCCACCACCATGGAGTCTGTTGAGACCTCCATGTCCTGCACTCCCATCTCCCTGGCCAGCCGCAGGTGTTGGGGAAATGATTTCTCTTAACCCCTTGAATTAAGTTGAATATGAATTCTAAGAAAGAAAAACAAGGTTAAGTAAATATGCGTCGAATAGTATTCGACGCAACGTCGAGCTGTAGTCGACGTTCCCTTCAGATTAAGTCGAAGTAACTTTAGGAAGATTTCGACGTATGTGTTGTCGACGCTACTCTGATTTATAGTCGACGCATATACAGAAGTCGACGCACCTTAGTCGACGCACCTTCCTTATTTTTCTCTCGACGTCCAGAAAGGATGCTCTCGACGCTTGCGTCGAATAGTAATCGACGCACGTCGATTTCCATGACAGAATTTAAATATGCGCCAGATCTCTTTCCTTCTTTCAATAGATCTGATTTATATGGAATAAGTGTCAATATTTTATAGCCGTTATGAATCATTCTTTCCTTATATCTGATTCTTGGCTAATTTGATTTAACTTATTTGGATATTATTTGAAATCTGAATTGGTTCTTTCCTTCTACAGAAATAAATATTATGGAAACATTTTCATCTTTCAATTTTTCTGACTGCTAATTAATTATCCCCCTATAGCATTATTTTGAATACACAGAGCTATAAATAAAGAGGAGGTCGGCAGAAAATGACAGTTGAGTGATCCACCACATACATTTTGAAATAGAGGAAAAGATCCCAAGAGAAAAGAGAGAAATTGAGAAAAAGCTCTGCAGCAACATTCAACCACTTCTTCTTCTTCTGCTTCTGAAATCACACTGCTGCAAAATCTGATAGCTCTCACAAAGAGAGAAAGTCTGCAAATCTTCTTCTCTCTATAGAAGAAAGATTCAATTCACTTCTTGTGCTTCCAATCTTCTTGCTAGGAAGAAGATTCATTCTTGTTCTTATTTCTTTCTTTCTTTCTTACTTATACCATTGTAAAAGAGTTTTTAGAATCTCTCTTCAAAAAATTCAGTGTACTGGTTCTAAGAGTCTCCTTGTCAAAAGACTCAGTTGGTTCTAAGAGTCTCCTTGTCAAAATACTTAGGGTGGTTCTAAGAGTCTCCTTATCAAAAGTCTCAGTGCAAGATAGTGAATTCCTACCAAGGGGGTAGAAGAGTGGACTACCCAAAGTTTGGGGAACCACTATATTTTCTTGTGTTGTGCTGTGATTTCTTTTCTTGCGTTTACTTTCTTTACTTGTTTAATTCTTGTTGGTGTGTGGGAAGCTATAATCCGTGATCATACACATATATATATATTAACTTTGCACAAAATAATTTTTGATCTCTATTCACCCCCCCCCCCCCTCTAGAGAATTCTAGTGAGGTAAACTGTGCACTTTCAATTGGTATCAGAGGGAGGTTGATCTAAAAAGGATAACTCCTTGATCAAAAAGATCTTACCTCTCATATATATATATATATTTTTCAAAACTATTTTATCATATGGCACAAATCAAAGATTATGCTTCCACCAGACCTCCAATGTGCAATCTTGAAAAGTTTGCACTTTGGAAAACAAGAATTAGAATTTATATGAATTCCATTGATGCTGACTTGTTTGGTATTACCATGACAGGTCCCTGATGGCGCAAATCTCACACACCGCTATAGGCGGTAGCTCGACTGCGACACGAAACGGTAGTGTACCGATCGTTCAAGTAATATAAAACGAGGAGTAATCCCCGAGTATCGAATCTCTCAAGGAACACATTAAGGTGGAGTTAGGTTTCGAGGAAGGACTTGAGATTGAAGTCCTAAAATCGGATGGGATGCGGGGGAGTTGGGTTGGCTTTTGGAAGATAAAATAAAAGCTATCAACTACTCCTATGCAATGCCGCTATGCAATGCTTCGCTTGGCGGGATGGAGACTAAGCAGGCCTTGAGCGCGCTGCGTCGCAAGGGCGGATGGACGAGTAGGCAAACGGATCGAACTATGCAGGCCTTGAGCGCGCTGCTTCGTTAGGCGGGATGGAATACGGGCCGCGATGCCACGCTTCGGTAGGCGGATGGGCGAGTAGGCTAGCGGAATGAGGGTCGTAAGCACCTCTTCGACAAGCACGCCACTAGCAATTGCTAGTGCGGCACCGGACACGATAGTGGGATGGAAAATGGATGGTGGCGCTCCTCAAGCACACAAATAACAAATATTTCACAATCACATGAAATATATGGAAATACAAACTAGTTCAAGTGCAACTTCATCAAAATATACAAGATCTAGCTATTACAACAATCAATAAAAGGAGAACAAGGCAAGAAATCGACCGAATCCGAAGGCTCGTTGAAGATTCACGGTTGGAATCGCCGGGTTGTCAATCCGCGTCCAAGCTCGGTCCACAACTACGTCCGGGGTAGAGAGAGCTGTCACTACTCTCCAATGGACCCGTCTTCTTCGTGTCACGATCCGGTAGAGGTTGCAAACTTCCTCTTGCTTGATGGTAATGGCGGCTAAGTCTTCCTTTGGAGCTTTTGGATGAAGGAGGAGGCCGAGAGGAAACTCCGGCGAAGATTTGGCGTTGAAAGCTTGCCCGGAGATCCTCCCTAAGGTGGGCGGTGATGGAGGGGCGAAACCAGGCGGACGGGAGCAGAAAACGGCGGAGTCGGGCGAGCGATCTGACCTAAATCGTGAGCAGGTCGATTTATAGGCGCTGGAATAAACAGTGCGCACGGTCAGTGGCGCACGACCAGTGGTCGTGCGCACTAGAATCCTGTGATCGTGCGCTCTGCCTGGACGGAACCTGCAAAGACAGAAATTATAAAATAACATGTTCGCACGACCAGTGGCGCACGACCGGTGGTCGTGCGCACTAGCGTCGGTGGTCGTGCGCAATAGATGAAACAGAACTCATAAAATTACTGGTGAGTGCGCACGATCAGTGGCGCACGACCGGTGGTCGTGCGCACTGGCGCTGATGATCGTGCGCACTGCACCAGACAGAACTCGTGAAAAAGGGTTAAGTGCGCACGATCAGTGGCGCACGACCGGTGGTCGTGCGCACTAGAACAAGTGATCGTGCGCAGTGTTCCTGTGCAGAATTGCACCGGAAACACTTGCACGCCTCCTATTCCAGCACAAACACAGATCTAGCCACTGAAAGTGGCACTTAACAACATATGAATACTACTAAAGATAATAAACACGAAAACACACCAAAGTGGGCCTAAATGTGCACCTAGCATGGGTTATCAAATATAGACTATAATAAGGCTAAAGTGCGTGATATTGACAAAATAACGGCCCGGATGAGTCCATAAATGTATATATGATCAGGACTCATCACACCCCCAGACTTAACTGTTTGCGCGTCCCGAGCAAACGAATCCGGTGGAGTGTGAAAAAGGTAGTTAGCAAAGAAAATTACGCAAGGGAGTACAATGCGAAGTAACAAAAGCATGCAAATAGAGATTTCGTAAAAAGAGATTCTAACTATGCTAACTAATTTACGAAAGTACTAGAGCGTAAATAAAGATTTATCAATACTCAGTTGGTGAATTGTGAAGAATTTGATGATCATGTCCGGTGTGAAAGTAATAAGCCACTAAGGAGGGTGTTGCAAAAGATCAGGGTTCGGGAATAACTCCGCTGAAATCCATCAACGTCGGGAACCATACGCTTGCCCGGTCACACTCTCTCCACAGCGCTAGCAAACTCGCGAGATAAATCAATAGGACTTTTAGGATTATATTGGGGCTTAGGTTGCGGTATGATAATCAAAGGTAAAAACGAAGGCTACGCAACCAACATGAGTCAACGGGACGCTGCACCAAGCAAAACCAAAAACAAAGCTCGTGTGACACACCCCCAGACTTATTGTGAAAACTAGGTGTGCACACGGCCTACTCCACAAATACCAACAGATTTTCTAAAACGCTCGGGAGGATAACTTTTCAATACACTTTTTCAGATTTTTATTTCAATACCATATTTTTCTTTTTCTTTTTCTTATCCTCCGGTTGATTCAAAATCAGCAAATAGAGTTTATTTCTCCTTCACAACACTACAATTCCAAACATCACACCAAATCTAAAACATGAGTGCAGAAAACATATACTTGGTTGCGACAGTGGGATAAGCTTTAGGTCTTGGTGTATGGAGGAGGAGCTGAACAAAGGGAGTGGTAGGCACAAATGTTGGGTAGCAAAGGTGAGCGAATAGGATATGGAAAGCAAAGGCTCAAACTAGCCCAAAGGTGGCCTATATCACAGTTATCTCAACGAATAGCCCGCACCCATGCTTCAAGAGTCGCTTGGGGCAAGTTCTTAGCCCACGAGAAAGGTAAACCTTCCTCCCGACTCGAGCAACATACAACTAGCGCTCGTATACACACAACACCGGGCTATCACCAATTTCATTCACATTCACCACTTGAGTAGAATAAATCTAAAACTACGCATAAATACTAATCATAAATTAAAAGCATAGAAATAATCTAATTTTACTCAAATTCTATTGTAGCACGCGGATGCGACTAGAACACTACTTGAGTCAACATTGCGCTCCCAATAGTAATTCCTAAGCTATCATCCCAATTCACATTCCTAACCAAGATAGTTTGTTCAGAACAAAACAAATAGATAAGCACGCGCTCATGTGGGTGCTGTGGTGTGCAATGAAATTAAAAAAACAGTTTAAATGAAATCTTCTAGTATGCAGTGCAATAGTGCACGTGAGCAGGTAAACAAACTACTCTCCCCCAGACTTAAACTAAACAATCCGCATAATATATGACAGGAGAATCAAAATAGAGCTAGGGGAAGAGAGTACCCAATGCTCAGCAAGTGAGCATACCAGAAGACGCGTGTAAACCAAGACTAAGCTGCAGCATCCGCCATCCAGAGAAGATACCTGCAGGGGTCAGCTCCGCAAAAACAAAAGACAAAAGAAAACTGAAAAGAAAGTACTACTAACTAAACATAATTAGAAGAAATAAGAATGCAGGAAAAGTAAGATAACTACTGGGGTTATTGTCATCCCAGCACGACTTATTCTAAATTAAAACGGTTCTAGCTAATGGGCCTATGAAAAAGAAAATGCACAGGTAACTATTCTAATATGCGCATCGGTAGCGGGTACCGATACGGAGACAGAGCAGTCACCCCTCTACCTAAATATAAATACCTGCTCGTCACAGGTAGAGGGAAAAGAAAGTAAGAAGAGGAGGAGGCCTGGTCCTCACTCATCTCACCAAAACTATCCTTGCCCAGCAAGGTATCGTCCATAGCAGGTCCGCAGGAGGAGAAGGCAACGAATGAGGCTTCCTTAATGGAGGAGGGATCAACCTCCTCGCATAAAAGGACACACTCATCATTGACTTGAGCACAAAGCTCCAAGTCCTCCTGAAGTACCTGTGAAGATTCAACCTGCACAGGCTCGGGTGAAGAGGGGGGATCGAGAAATAAACAAGATGAAGAACATAAATAATCAAAAATCGGGGGAGTGGTCCCGGTCTCACTCCCATTAGGTTGGGGAAGTAAAATAATGTTTGCATTGTCATCAATGCTACAAGATTCAGCGGGATCGACAGTGGCCCTGCCCAAGATTTGGACTTCCTCCAGCGGTGTTGAGGAAAACTCCTCTTCACCTAGAAGGTTGTCCTCCTTCATAGGAATAGGCACAACACATAGATCGCCAGCCTCATCCTGCGACACATCCTCAACAATGTCGTCGGAGACGAGTATAGTATGCACAAAAGGGGGAGGAGTAGTGCTCGGATAAAAGTCGAGCACCGATTCCTCACAAAGAATCGAATCCACTAGGGGTGGTAGATGTACATGGAGAATAGGCTCAGCAGTGCCGGTGCATAGATCAGCCGCACATCCGGTGACTGTGTCAACGCCATACCCTTCAATATGTGAAGGTGGCAAGGACACAAAACCGGATGCTGAAGGTGTGCCGCCAGAGTTAGGATTCGGGACGATCCGGATATCCGGCTCGTCATCCTCATCCAATTGGCGACGAAAAGCAGCACAATCCTTCAGGGCGTGATCAGTGCTCCGACAAAACTGGCACTGCCTTGCGGGCTTCTTTGGCACAGCGGGGGCTGAAGCCGAAAAGAAGTATGACGGTAAAGGCTCAGCAGAGTAGCCATAAGACTTACGCGCACCATATGGAGTACCAGACGAAGTCGGTGCTCCATATGCTGGGCTGCAGGAACTATGCCTACTATTCTCCGTAGGGCATTCATCACTAGAGTGAGAAGTATCTCTACACCAACGGCAACGAATATTGAGATGTGCCCACATAGTGTAAAAATAATACGATTCAAGATAAGAATGCTATTATGCAGACACTATACCAAACAGAAATTACTAAAGCAACCTAATATTAAATAAGAAAGCGGAATAAAAAGAACAGAAATAAAATTTAAAGGATGCAATTTACAAATGAAAGGGTTTCTCTCTCAGATTCTCCCTCTCCAGAAAACTCACACGACTGTGTTCCCCGGCAACGGCGCCAAAAACTTGATGGCGCAAATCTCACACACCGCTATAGGCGGTAGCTCGACTGCGACACGAAACGGCAGTGTACCGATCGTTCAAGTAATATAAAACGAGGAGTAATCCCCGAGTATCGAATCTCTCAAGGAACACAGTAAGGTGGAGTTAGGTTTCGAGGAAGGACTTGAGATTGAAGTCCTAAAATCGGATGGGATGCGGGGGAGTTGGGTTGGCTTTTGGAAGATAAAATAAAAGCTATCAACTACTCCTATGCAATGCCGCTATGCAATGCTTCGCTTGGCGGGATGGAGACTAAGCAGGCCTTGAGCGCGCTGCGTCGCAAGGGAGGATGGACGAGTAGGCAAACAGATCGAACTATGCAGGCCTTGAGCGCGCTGCTTCGTTAGGCGGGATGGAATACGGGCCGCGATGCCACGCTTCGGTAGGCGGATGGGCGAGTAGGCTAGCGGAATGAGGGTCGTAAGCACCTCTTCGACAAGCACGCCACTAGCAATTGCTAGTGCGGCACCGGACACGATAGTGGGATGGAAAATGGATGGTGGCGCTCCTCAAGCACACAAATAACAAATATTTCACAATCACATGAAATATATGGAAATACAAACTAGTTCAAGTGCAACTTCATCAAAATATACAAGATCTAGCTATTACAACAATCAATAAAAGGAGAACAAGGCAAGAAATCGACCGAATCCGAAGGCTCGTTGAAGATTCACGGTTGGAATCGCCGGGTTGTCAATCCGCGTCCAAGCTCGGTCCACAACTACGTCCGGGGTAGAGAGAGCTGTCACTACTCTCCAATGGACCCGTCTTCTTCGTGTCACGATCCGGTAGAGGTTGCAAACTTCCTCTTGCTTGATGGTAATGGCGGCTAAGTCTTCCTTTGGAGCTTTTGGATGAAGGAGGAGGCCGAGAGGAAACTCCGGCGAAGATTTGGCGTTGAAAGCTTGCCCGGAGATCCTCCCTAAGGTGGGCGGCGATGGAGGGGCGAAACCAGGCGGACGGGAGCAGAAAACGGCGGAGTCGGGCGAGCGATCTGACCTAAATCGCGAGCAGGTCGATTTATAGGCGCTGGAATAAACAGTGCGCACGGTCAGTGGCGCACGACCAGTGGTCGTGCGCACTAGAATCCTGTGATCGTGCGCACTGCCTGGACGGAACCTGCAAAGACAGAAATTATAAAATAACATGTTCGCACGACCAGTGGCGCACGACCGGTGGTCGTGCGCACTAGCGTCGGTGGTCGTGCGCAATAGATGAAACAGAACTCATAAAATTACTGGTGAGTGCGCACGATCAGTGGCGCACGACCGGTGGTCGTGCGCACTGGCGCTGATGATCGTGCGCACTGCACCAGACAGAACTCGTGAAAAAGGGTTAAGTGCGCACGATCAGTGGCGCACGACCGGTGGTCGTGCGCACTAGAACAAGTGATCGTGCGCAGTGTTCCTGTGCAGAATTGCACCGGAAACACTTGCACGCCTCCTATTCCAGCACAAACACAGATCTAGCCACTGAAAGTGGCACTTAACAACATATGAATACTACTAAAGATAATAAACACGAAAACACACCAAAGTGGGCCTAAATGTGCACCTAGCATGGGTTATCAAATATAGACTATAATAAGGCTAAAGTGCGTGATATTGACAAAATAACGGCCCGGATGAGTCCATAAATGTATATATGATCAGGACTCATCAGTCCCCCAAAGCCTTATAGAAAGGATGCAAATGGCAATGTCACACAAACACTTGTTCCAAGATCTGAGTGGACAGAAGATGAAAAGAAGGCAAGAACATATGATCTAAAGGCCATGGACATACTTGTCTCAACTCTCTCAGATGTCATTTTTCAAAAGGTTGTTGACTGTGAATCATCCAAAGAAATTTGGGATGCTCTCACAAAGATGGTGGAAGGAAGTGCTGATGAAAAGAAAGATAAAAAGGCTCTATTGATCTCTCAATATGAGAACTTCCAAAAGAAGGCTGAAGAAAGCATCTCTGAAATGTATGTCAGATTCAGTCTGATCATCAATCAACTAAGAGACTTGGATAGAGAAATCTCTCTCACTGAGATTAATGACAAATTGCTAATGAGTCTCCCTAGTTCATGGGACTCAAGAATATGGGCAATAAGAGACACAAGAGGACAAAAAGAGATCTCAACAGATGCTCTCTTAGGAAAACTCAGATCCTATGAGCAGTTGCTGAAAACTAGAGAAGAGAAGGAAAGAAGAAAAAACACTCCAATTTCCTCAAAAAGCAGGAACATTGCTCTAAAGGAAACAGAAGAAGGAACCCCTATCAATGAAGAAGAATTATTCAGTTTCTTGGCCAGAAGATTTAAGAAATGGGTCAAGACAGATGGATCAAAAAGGAGGGAGTCAAAACCAAGGTATGACAAAACCCCCACTAAAGAAATTATTTGCTATTCTTGCAGGAAACCTTGACACATTGCCCCAGAATGTCCAGAGAATGCTGAAACAGAAAAGGATCTGAAAATGAAAGATCTGAAGAAAAAGAGGAAGAAGAAAGAAAGAGGCTTCATTGCAGAAGTCTGGAGGGAAACAAACTCTGAGGATAGTTCATCCTCTAAGAGTGACAATGAAGAATCTAGGCAAGAAGACCTATGCTTGATGGCCTTTGAAGACTCAAAGAATGATGATAAATCATGGAGTGAAACAGGATCAGAAGAAAGCATATCTTCTGATGATGAAAAAGAAAAGAACCTCATTCTCATTGAGGAATCTGAGGATGAGGATGAGGTAAGCATGTTTGATGAAATAGATTTTCAAAGTGATAATTTTAGAAATGATTTTATGGGAATGCACCTAGATCAACTAAAAACAAAACAAGAAATTAAAGATCTAAAAGAACAAATCAATGTAGCTAAAAACCAGAGAAACACAGAAATTAAATCCTCTAAAGATTATGAATCAATAGCTAGCAGAATAGAAAAGGAAATAGAAAGGGCTAAAATAGAAAATCAGTTCCTTAAGGATAAAGTAACCCAGGCAAAAGCCTTTGAAGAATCAATAAAAATGAGAAGCCAAACTCTTAAGAAAATCACTGAAAAACAAACAATAAGACACAACCATCTTGGGCTAGGGGCTGATCCCTCAATCAGCCTAATTCCATCCAACAAACCTGCTTGGATGAGCCCTGCAAAATTCACTAAACCTGTTAAAATGACAAACCAAGAAAAAGACCCAAAAGATAAGGAAGAAAAATCCTTCAAAGAAATAAAGGGATTTGATGAGACATCATATTATTCAGCTGATAACTCAGAAACTTCATCTGAAGTAACAAATATTCCAAGAGAAACAACACATAAAGGAGTAGAAATAGAAAAAGGTAAAATAGAAATTTATGAAAATACAGTTGCGTCGACTTCATATCGATGCATGCATGATAGTGCGTCGACCTCTACTCAACGCAACCTCTCAGATGCATCAATCTCTTCTCGACGCTTAAACAAAAGTACGTCGACTTCCAATCAACACAACCTTTTCTATGCGTCGAAATCAGATCGACGCCATCTGGAGGAAGCGCCGAGTACAAATCGACGCGACTATCAACATGCGTCGAATGGATATCGACGCACAAAAGTTCAGAGCAACTTAAATACCTTTCATCCAAAAACCTTTCACCCTAACCCCCATTCAGGACCCATTCATCCTGATCATGATTTCTATCCTAATCAACATCTCTATTCTAACCAAAATTTCTACCCAAAACTTAGTAAACAAAATTCTCATCCTAATCAAAATTTTTTTCATAACCATAGTTTCTATCCAAAACAAAACTTCCATCCTAAACAAAGATTCTATCAAAATCAAGACTCTTATTCTAATCAATACCACCATCCCTATCTAAACTCAAACTTTCAAAATCTCAAGATACTCAAGTGTTATATATGCAACAAAAATGGCCACCTTGCCAAACAATGTTGGCATAATCAATCAAATTATTTGTAAAAGAAAATTAGTCCTAGGCTGACTTAGAAAACTTTAGGACTAGGAAGATACAACAAGAAATAAGAACATAGAGTGGTTCTGAAAAGTCAAAAGTCACGTCGACTTCTAATCGACGCACCGTCGATGACTCAGATCAATAGGTGTAATCGACGCAAGCGTCGACTATTATTGACGCATACGTCGATAGGAAACCCTATCATACCAAAGCAGACTAAATCGACGCTCACGTCGAATTCCACTCAAAGTAACGTCGACCTCATAAAAACGAGCGGCAATGCTAAATTATTTTCGGTCACATCCACTGAAGTACCGAATAAACCTCGAATTGAGTCCAGTTTCGACGCTTCACCTGACTTAAAAAGACTCTTCAGTTAGAAACCTTCACGACACTGCCTCTTTCATCCTTCGTGCTCCTCAGACCAGCTAATTTCTTCCTCTCTCCTTCACTAACCTAAAATGGCTCCCAAGATCAACTCAGGCTTCGACATTGACCTTGAGTCCTTCCAAGCTGCCGCAGAAAACTACAAGAGCATCATTGCTCTCTTTACTGAAGCAGGACTGGACAAGCTCATCTCCACTAGGTGCAAGCTCCTGGAATCAGAGCTCACAGAGCTAACAAATCATGTTCAGATATCTGAACAAGGAGAAATCCAGGGAGCACTATATGAGACACCAGTCTCAATCTCAGCAGAACATATTAGGGCCACCTTTGATCTTCCATCAGGTATATCCTACTATCATCTTAGTTTAAAAGAAATAAGGATAGACAATGAGCTTCTAAAAGAATGACTAAACAAGTATTGATTATTCCCCTAATAGGTGATGAATCCATTGAACTCACACCTGATGAAATCAAGCATTTGCTCACCACCATGAAATTCTCAAAAGATAGACCAATCCATCTGAAAAAGGTAGACTTTTCTGATGAATATAGGCTGCTGGCTGATATAGTAGGGAAAGTTCTTCTGTGCAAGATCTCAGCACATGATGCAGTACCAAAACAACAACTGAACATCATGGGGGCCCTTGTGTTGAAGAAGAAGGTAGACTGGGCCACATGGCTACTCAAGATGATAGGCTCTAAATACTCTCACAAAGAGAATGCCTACATGAGAATCATGAGTCAAGTCCTCTTCCATTCCTTCCCTGACCTATGTAAGTCAAAAGGAATCCCCATTCCTCCAGGGAAGAGGATGTCAATTGCTCTCTTTTATAAATGGACCAGGCAAATCCCTAAGCCTGGTTCCATGCTTGAAAGATCTCCCTCTCCCTCTAACTCTCCTGCTCATCCTCCTCCTCCTCCTCCTTCAACAAATCTCTCATCTGTACCTTCATCATCCACACAATCATAAATACCACCTCAATCACATGCCCAAGTCTCATCTATTCCTCCACCTCCTCCATCAAATATACCTCCTCAAGATGATAGAATCCCCTCTCCACATCCATTATCTCCTCCTCCTCCTCTATCACCTCTTCCTCCACCATCACCTCCTCATCAACTCTCACACCATGAACCATCTGAATCCACTGAGGCTCTCATCACCCAGTGCATACTATCCACAGCTCAAAGATTCCAAGCAATGCTGGATGAGCATTGCTCCCAAATTCATTCCTCCATCCTTCGCATGCACACCCAAATAGATGGGGTCAGTGCCTCTGTGCAAGGCCCAAAGACCTCTCTCTCTTCCTCTAGAGTGACAAGGTCTTTCTTAACCTCCCTGGCCAAGAAGGTCAAGAAGGGGGAGAATCTAGATGAAGAGCAACCCTCCAATCCTAAATCTCTCTCTCACAAGTCCCCTCCTCAAAAATCTGACAAAATCCTTGGGAATGAGACAGTACCTGAGCTACATAATGATGAACAAACAATAGAGGTACTCAACATAGCAAGGGATGCTGCAAATCAAATGGCACTACTACAAGGGGAGGGAAGCAGAGCAGAAAATGAGGCTGCAAAGGAAGATGGTGAGAAAGATAAAGAAACTGAACTTCAGGGGGAGCTGGAAGCTGTGTTAGCTGAAGAAGGAGCTAAGGATACTATTATAAATGAAGCTGAGACTCAGGGGGAGCAAATGGCTGAGACCCAGGGGGAGCTAGGAGAACTTCCTACAAATGAGAAAGAGAAACTCTCCTCTCCTAAAATAGTAGTATTCAAGAGAAAGAGAAAGACCCCTCCTACCCCTCCTGAGTAATATTTGAAAACAATGCTGATATATTTTTGAGTACTAATTGGAATGAACATGACATATATTTATATGATTATGGAACATTTGATCTCTTCTTCTAAATTTCATTTTTTTGATTATTTGACATATTTCTTTACTATACAAATGCTGTGCTGGATTGATTTTATGCTAATATAATTTCTCTCTAAGTAGGGTTAAGACAAATAGGGGGAGATTGTTGGGGAAATGATTTCTCTTAACCCCTTGAATTAAGTTGAATATGAATTCTAAGAAAGAAAAACAAGATTAAGTAAATATGCGTCGAATAGTATTCGACGCAACGTCGAGCTGTAGTCGACGTTCCCTTCAGATTAAGTCGAAGTAACTTTAGGAAGATTTCGACGTATGTGTTGTCGACGCTACTCTGATTTATAGTCGACGCATATAGAGAAGTCGACGCACCTTAGTCGACGCACCTTCCTTATTTTTCTCTCGACGTCCAGAAAGGATGCTCTCGACGCTTGCGTCGAATAGTAAGCGACGCACGTCGATTTCCATGACAGAATTTAAATATGCGCCAGATCTCTTTCCTTCTTTCAATTGATCTGATTTATATGGAATAAGTGTCAATATTTTATAGCCGTTCTGAATCATTCTTTCCTTATATCTGATTCTTGGCTAATTTGATTTAACTTATTTGGATATTATTTGAAATCTGAATTGGCTCTTTCCTTCTACAGAAATAAATATTATGGAAACATTTTCATCTTTCTATTTTTCTGACTGCTAATTAATTATCCTCCTATAGCATTATTTTGAATACACATAGCTATAAATAAAGAGGAGGTCGGCAGAAAATGACAGTTGAGTGATCCACCACATACATTTTGAAATAGAGGAAAAGCTCCCAAGAGAAAAGAGAGAAATTGAGAAAAAGCTCTGCAGCAACATTCAACAACTTCTTCTTCTGCTTCTGAAATCACACTGCTGCAAAATTTGATAGCTCTCACAAAGAGAGAAAGTCTGCAAATCTTCTTCTCTCTATAGAAGAAAGATTCAATTCACTTCTTGTGCTTCCAATCTTCTTGCTAGGAAGAAGATTCATTCTTGTTCTTATTTCTTTCTTTCTTTCTTACTTATACCATTGTAAAAGAGTTTTTAGAATCTCTCTTCAAAAAATTCAGTGTACTGGTTCTAAGAGTCTCCTTGTCAAAAGACTCAGTTGGTTCTAAGAGTCTCCTTGTCAAAAGACTTAGGGTAGTTCTAAGAGTCTCCTTATCAAAAGACTCAGTGCAAGATAGTGAATTCCTACCAAGGGGGTAGAAGAGTGGACTACCCAAAGTTTGGGGAACCACTATATTTTCTTGTGTTGTGCTGTGATTTCTTTTCTTGCATTTACTTTCTTTACTTGTTTAATTCTTGTTGGTGTGTGGGAAGCTATAATCTGTGATCATACACATATATATTAACTTTGCACAAAATAATTTTTGATCTCTATTCACCCCCCCCCCCCTCTAAAGAATTCTAGTGAGGTAAACTGTGCACTTTCAGCAGGCTTGCTATCACTGCCTCGTACTGGGCCTGGTTGTTGGTTATTGGAAAATGGATTCTCAAGGCTTGTTCAATCTTAGTCCCTTGGGGGCTTATTAGGATGATTCCCCCTCCATATGAGTGTTTCCCTGACGCTCTGTCTACCAGTATCTTCCATGCCACTGGGGGAGGTGATTCATGCTCCCCCGCCTCGGTTGCGTAGTCCGCCACCGCTTGTGCCTTGATCGATATCCTAGGCACAAACACGATGTCAAACTCACTTAGCTCCACAGACCATTTTGCTAGCCTCCCCGAATGCTCCACCCCTTCCATGACTTTGCGAAGCAGGTGATCGGTCACCACTTTGATTGAGTGTGCTTGGAAGTATGGCCTGAGCTTTCGAGCCGATACCACCAAAGCGAAAGCCAACTTTTCCAAAATTGGGTATCGGAGCTCCGCCTTCCTCAGCACTCGGCTGACGTAGTAGATGGGGAACTACCTCCTCCCCTCTTCCCGGACCAACACCGAACTTACTGCCTCGGACCCCACCCCTAAGTATAGGGATAGATCCTCTCCCTGCCTTAGTCCCCGGAGTAAAGGAGTCTGGATGAGTTGTCCCTTCAAAGCTTGGAAAGCTTCCTCATATTCCGAGGTCCATTCAAATTTCTTGTTTCCCCGTAGCACCTTGAAGAAGGGTGCACACTTCTCACCAGCCTTGGAAAGGAACCTACTGAGTTCGGCCAATTTTACCGTAAGGTGCTGAATCTCCTTCGAGTTTCTTGGCGACCCCGGCTCCATGCTCGCTTTAACTTTGTCGGGGTTAGGCTCCACCCCTGCTGGGGTGAGCAAGTGACCCAGGAACTTTCCCCTGCTAGCCCCGAAGACACACTTTAGGGGGTTGAGTTTCACCATGAGGTCATCAACGTAGACCTCCAGATTTCTTCCCTTCTGCTCATGGAAGACTCTGTCCATCATTCGTTGGTACGTGGCCCCTGCATTTTTAAGCCCAAAGGGCATCATCTTATAACAATAACACTCATCCCCTGTTATGAAGGAGACGTCCTTGACATCGGGGGGGGGGGGGGGGGGGGGCATGCGGATTTGGTGATAACCTAAAAATGCATCTACGAAAGACATTATAGATAAACCGACGGCTGAATCAACCAGCGCGTCGATTCTAGGCAAGGGGTAGCCATCCTTGGGGCATGATTTATTAAGCAGCGAGAAATCAATACACATTCGCCACTTACCTCCTCCTTTTTTTACCATCACTACATTGGAGACCCAGCCTGGGTACTGGATTTCCGATACAAACTCTGCTCGGAGGAGCTTACCCACCTCTTCCCTGATGGGGCCTTCCCGCTTGTCGGCGGTGGCTCTCCTCTTCTGACGAATGGGTCGAGAGCCGGGGTCGAGGTTGAGACGGTGGCATGCCACGTCCGCGTTGATCCCGGGCATCTCCGCTGCACTCCAGGCGAAGACGTCCACGTTCCTTTGTATGCAGGCAAGAATTTCCTCCTGCTCCTTCAGGCCAAGCTCCCCACTGATTCAGACCTTCTCCACCACCCCAGCCTAGGTGGTGACCTCCAGCTCTACAACCTCGTCCGTGGCCTCCAGCCAGGACTGTTCTCCCCAATCACCTTCTTTCTTATCGCAAGCCAGTGCTTCGGCCTCTTCCTCTCCTCCTTCCCCAATCTCCATCAACTCCTCCGCCCTTACCTCCTAGGCCTCACCTCCTACATCTTCCTTCTCCTCCTCCATCGGCTCCTCTACCCCTTCCTCCTGGGCCTTACCACCTACCTCTTCCTCTACTACTTCTCCGAGACCGGTCGGCTCCCCCATCTCCCGATCCCACTCTTCTGCTTCGGCCATCCAAGAGATGGTGTTCACGGCCATCACGTAGCACTGCCTTGCTACCTTTGGGTCTCCCCTTACCCAAACCTGCACTCCTCCTGAGTTGAACTTAAGACACTGGTGGAGGGTGGAGGGGACGCAGCGGAACGCACTGATAAGCGGTCGTCCGAAGATGGCGCTGTAGCTACTGGGACCGTCCACTATAACAAAGCGGTAGTTCCGAGACTGCCCCCCCAGGACCACATGGAGTCCCACTCCTCCTTCTACCTCCTTCCTCTCCCCGGAGAACCCAAACAACGGGCCATCCGAGGCCAATACCCTCTTATTATCCACCTTCATCTCATCGAACGCCTTCTTGAAGATAACATTGACGGAGCTTCCGTTGTCTACGAGGATCCGGGAAACCATGAATTCTCGATGGCGGTCTGGATGACCAACGCATCGCAGAAAGGGTCCTCATGACCCGACAGGTCCCTTTGAGAGAAAGTAATTTTTTCGGCCGGGGGTGGGGCTGTGGATGTTGAAGCCATGCTCCGACGGTAGATGGTATGGAGGCTCGCCTTGTGGGTTTCCTCAACCCCTACTCCCCCGTGGATCACTCCGATCCCCCCTCGGGTCCCCAAATCGACTCGATCCTCGTACCTTTTCTCCTCCTCTTCTCGAGGCAGGACCTTTTCAATCCTCACCTGCTGCTGCTGCCATGGGGCTGGCACTCTAGCCCACTTTGTCTCCAAAAACTCCAGGCAAGTGGCCGTTGCGTGAACTTCCTCATCATGGAAGTCACAATAAGGCAACACCACTTCTCCCCTCCTGGCCTCCGCTGCACTATTCCCCCTTCTCCTTCCTGCTCCCGCTTCTGCTCCTTCTCTCCTCCCTCTTCCTCCTCTCCCTCGTTGGATTGCCATAGCCTGTTGATGCGGGGGGGGGGGGGGGGGCATCTGCCTTGGACCTTGCCTCCATCCTAGCTGATGCGGTCTTACCTGACCCCCATGGAAGTTACCTCCTCCCGAGGCGTAACCTCTTCCTTGACCTTTCATCCCCCCGCCCTGCTGCCTCCATCCCCCCTCCGGGGCCCGGGGCTCTTCCCTTCTCCGCACCTCCTGCTGCCTAACCTACGGCTCACTGAGCTTGGCTAGCCTCCTGGTGAGCTCCGGATTGGCCTCCTCACTCTTGATTTCCTCCGCCACCCTCTCCATCAACTCCTCGTAGGAGACGGGGGCCTTTCTCTTCAAAGCCATTTTGAAGAAACTCTCCTTCAGCCCGACCGTGAAGGCGAGTTGGAGGGCAAACCCAAGCATCTCCTGGGTGAGGAGCACTTCCTCCTAGAACCGATCCGCATAGCGAGCCAACGACTCCTTGGGCTCCTGCTTCACCTTGAAGAGGAACTCAACGTCCTTCTTCCTTTTCTTTGAAGTCAAAAACCGCAACAAGAAGCCTCGGCGCAAGTCTTCGAATGCATAGATTGATCTAGTAGGGAGTTGGTGGAACCACTCCCTGGCTTTTTCCTTCAGGGTTACGGTGAAGAGCTGGCACTTGAAGGCGTCTGACATCGGCCTGATAGAGACCGAGTCCTCGAACGACTGGAGATGCTGGACAAGGTCATCCCGGTCATGGTAGTAGACCCTATCCCACTCCCTGAACCCTTCTGGAATGGGTGCGGAAAGCACCAGCTCGCAAAAGGGGCTCCCCCCACCTGCTATCCTTTCCTGCTCCACTCGCCCCCCGAGCTCTCTCACCAAGCTAGAGCTCGTTGGGGTCGTGCTCGCGAGAGCCACACTAGCCGGAGCAGCTCCTACGGGCCCCGCGCCTGCCAGGATCGCACTCGCATGCGCTGCGCTCGCCTGCCCAGCGCTCGCTGGAACTGAGCTCGGCGGAACTGAGCTCAACGGGCTGGCGAACAACACTCGTCCCTCCAGGTCCTGCATTGACCCCCAGCCACCTCCTTTCCTTCCCTTCCTCCTGGGCATTCTCGGCAGCCGCTGCCGGAGGATAGAACACCTGTGCCGCCGGGGTCGCGAACTCACTTCGAATGCCGTGACTGCGAACCCGAGGGTGTAGAGGACTTCCCTCTTGAAGTCCGAGAAGATCCTTGGCGTCACCGTCTGGGGTGACCCACTGAACTCCTCACACTGATCCTCATCTCCTGCCATGTCCCTTCCTTGAAACTTTCATGGACTAGCTAGCACTCCACGCTCACCGCACCAAAATGTTGAAACCGATTTCACGGTCTCTTGTAAAGCTCGGGCCCTCAACAAGTTGAGGGGCAACTAGCCCTTACTGATCCCTTGGAAGAGGCAGACTAAAGGTTCGGAACTAGACCTAGACCTTGGTCGCAGCGAGGAGGTCCCACCACACACCCGGAAGATCATTGAGCGCTTCCCCTCCCAAGCCAAAGCTGAGACAGGGCACCTTGGAGAGCTAGAGTGCTAACCCAAGGAAACCTAGGGAGAAGGAAGCTCAGAAAACTGAGATTGGACTCTCTCCCAAGGTGCCCTTCAAGGTCTATTTATATTTGTTTTGTTCGTGGTCTGCTAATAGCGGAATTCCGCCTTTTGGTTTTACTAAACGCACCCCAATTTGGCCTGCTAACAGCCAAACTCCGTTGTTTGGAGGGGCTAACGGCAGACCACCAGGGGCAGAGGGGTAATTTCGCCTCCTTAGTCTATAGGTAAGTGGCCTGCGAGAAAGCTACTCGCGAGAGCTCCCGCGAGTCTCCCCGCGAGTATGGCTCGCAAAACCCCTCTTAGGCAAGCGCTCTGCGAAGTCCTCGCTCGCGCTCCCTCTGGCGACATTCGTCGAGGCCGTGTCTCGCATTCCCTCCTGCGAGCTCCACTCGGCCCTATGAAAATCTACTTAACTGGGTGCACGACTGAGCTTGCCGAGCTGAGAAGTAATTCCGTCGAACTGAACATCTTGTTACTCATACGTCGAACACAGAGTTGAGTTCGTTGATCTCAAGCTAGAGTTCATCGAACACAGAACAACGGATTTTCGTCGAATGCAGGTTAAAGTTCGTCGGACGTAGATTGGAGTTCGTCGATCACGAAGATCTGGCTCGCCCGCCTTCCTACGAGCAGTCGGCGAGTGCCCGGCTCTCCCGCCTTCTTGCGAGCAGACTTTGGGACTCTGGCTCGCAGGGACATTACTCGCGTGCCTTCCTGCGAGCTCTCCTTGGCCTTGTGAAGATCCGCTGAACTGGTTGGGAGAATGAGCTCGTCGAGCTGAAAAGCGATTTCGTCGAACTGAAGCGCGACGCTCGTCGAACGCGGAACGGATTTCGTCGAACGCAGATTGGAGCTCGTCGAACACAGAAACTTGGAAAGAATCCGGCTCGCCCAGAAGTCCACTGCGAGCGGACCGCGAGGGTCTGGCTCGCCCGCCTTCTTGCGAGCGACATTTAAGACTCTGGCTCGCCTTCTTTGTCACCTCCTCCGCCTGTTGACTTCTCAAATCTATGCCCAACTCCTGGCGAATATCGGGGTTGTACAATAACTAAACCAAATAAAGGGAGCAAAAAACACCAAATGTGTGTAAATCAAATTCCAAATCACTATCACCTTGATTTACAAAGTCAATCCTCTCCCAACATAAATTTAAATGTTCACGAATTGCCTATGAAAAATGATGTCAAGAATCATTATCATTCTGAGCCTCAAAATAAAAATAATTACAATGGAAATGTGATGCATAAAAATAATATTAAACCAAACTATGAATGGATGCCCAAAGTTAAAAATGAAACACTAACTCCACTTGAAAGGGCTCATTCATCCCTTTCTCCCCTTAAGCCATCACGCAATATTTGGGTACCCAAAGGAACCACCACACATGGTCCCCTTTGGATACCTAAATCTCTTATTCATTAGGTATCATTGAATTTCGTGAGTATAAACAAATCAAAATCAAATATTCAATAATCTACTTTACGATGTGCTTAATATCTTTTTGTTTTCTTTTGTTTTTGTTTTGTTTGTTTTTTCTTGAGCCAACATGCTATGGTCACATTATATATTTTTGTAATATGACTTTCTCACATAAAGCTTAATGATCAATAAAGCAAATTGGATGAATTTGAATAAAAGTCATATCCTTGCAAGTGGCCAAAATTAACTTATTTTCTACCTTCTATACTTATGAAATCCATTGCCTATGATGTCATTAAAAAAATGAGTTCTGAATTTCTTAATTTGTATTATCATGACTAATCAAATCATTTGCCTAACTCATTTCTCAAAAATGGATTTCAATGATTTATTTAGGGGTCTTTGGTTAAAATATAAAATGCTCAATGTTTTATTTATTTGTTTGATTTCGTTGTTGCGTTTGATAGCCCCTATCATATTAAATTATAATCACGAAAAATATTCAAATTTTTGGAAAATTATTTCTGCCACTTTAATTATCACAATCTTTGCCTTCAAAAGGTTTTATATGTTTTGGCAAATTTCTAAAATAAAAAAAAAAACAAAATAAAAAGATTTCTCTTTTCCTTTTTGGTTTGTACAATTTTTGTTTTGTTTTTCACTTTTTGATCCAACATCCTTATGGTTACTTTATGCATAATGTGATATGACTCAATCACTTTGCATAAGCTTAAAACTCAAATAAATCAAATTGAAAGAAATTGAGTAAAAGTCATATCATTTCAAGTGACCTATTTACCCTCTTTTCTAGTTTGTATCCTTGTTAAAATCCTTTGCCTATAAATGTCTTATATTATCATTATAAATTGAATACTAAATTTGTTATGTGATACTATGAAGATTAATAAATTTATTTACAAGAAAATGGATTTAAATAAACTATTTATGGGTCTTTGGTTGAAACATAAAATGTGCAACTTATTTGTTTGTTTTCGTTGCTGCATATGTTTGCCCCTATCATATTAAACATTTCAAAATAACTAAAAATATTATGTCATTATATTTATATTCATTATTCATCCTACAATCTTACTCTTCAATAATTTGAATAGGATGAATATGAATTTTCTCATAATACTTCACTTACATCATCATGAATAATTAATTATGAGTATTTAATTTCTATGTGGTAAATGATCATCTATAATAATCATGCAAAACCAAAAGATCTTCTAATTCAAACATCAAACATAATTGGAAAATATGTTTAATAATCTCATTGCTTTCAAAATATGTTTTGTGATCATGATCAATATATGAATGTATTATGTATTGTATTTGTTTGTACCTCACTGGTATGTAGACCCTAGAATCAACTTTGTACCAATAAGAACTAATCAAATAGAATCATCACTTCATTCTAGGTCTATAAATTGTAATTCTATTTTTGAATACATGCAACATCATCATTATTAATCTTATGGCATAGCATTGCATTCAAACTCATCATTCTAGCATCATCTCTTACTATAGGTTAAAATCAATTTCTATGCTATTTATTTCATGTCGTGAAGGTAAAATTGAATAATGAAATTTGAACATCATGAAAATTATTTGGCTTTAAAATCATCTATCCTAATTACAATAATTATTCTAAAAATTCCTAAATATAAAGCAAAAGTATATGAATCAATCTTTAAGTTTAAATCTCTTGTATGTCCATGACCATTCACCCATGATTACATGTCTCACATAAGCGGGGGCGTAGGATTGTATGCATTAGATATCCTAACCTATAAGTCATGTCTTATACTTAACCGGGGAGGATTCTAGTGGGGCCTTGCGAGGCACTGGGGGGAAAGAGTGCTAGGGTGAGCGACCTCTTTTTTGTGCATATGGGACTAACACCCCCAACCTACGATATATATGCAGCTCCTCATGGCCATCCATCACTTAGTGTAGGGCTAGTGTTTAGGCTTATAATCAGGGTATTATAATCTAGTACATACTTATATCATATATATTGTATGCCCTGAATATGAGTACACTTTTCATGCATGCGTGGTTTGTTTGAACATGCTTATCTTGTGTTGCATATTTTATCATTTTGAGCTTTAATGATTTTGTAAAACACAAGTATTTTGAAAACCTGATAAAAATATAAAAATCATTTTTAAACAATCAAAAACATGATTAAAGGGCCTTCTAATCATCTCTATAATGTCAAAAATTTCTACACTAAGAAGGCCTCTATATAATAACTCTAAATCAAAAGAAAAAAATTCAAAAAGTTAAGGAATCGTCTACAGTTTTGGCGTTAAGAGTTAACGCCAACGTTAGGCTCCAATGCCAGCGTTAGAACTCAACGCCTGGCGTTAGCCTTCTGCGCCCCAATTTCTAATTTCTTAATGCTGAAAAATCTCTGATATTCTATCATGCATATTTTCATGTTTGTTTCTCTGTTTTGAGAAATTTTATTCTCTATTTTATCTTTGTTTTTCTTTATTTAAAAATCCACAAAAATACAAATAATCAAAAAAATTCAAAAATATGCTTTGTCTTGCTTTTGTTTTACTACTTGAATATAGAATTTCACATGAGCAAAAATTCTTGAGATATTCTTCTCCTATGGTCAAAATTGACTAAGCAAACTCTTAAAGATTCTCTTCAATGTTTAATTTTAATTTCAAGTTTCCTAAATATTATTTTGGCTTGTCATGCATTGACCTTAATCTTGTTATGTGCAATGAAACAGATTATAGAAACTTGTGCAAGATTGTCTAGATTGCCTCTACGTAGGAGTAATATTTTATGTTAAATAATAATTCATTCACTCACTCTTTTAGTAATCTACATGTGAACATAATCTTAGTCTTGCATGGTTGTGTAGTGTAATAGTTTAACATAGTAAGTTGTATGTCTAATTTACCTACACCTTCTTTTCAAACATCAATTTCTTGCACATATAGAAGTGTGATCTCAAATTTTTGTTGTTTGCAAAAAAAAAAACAAGTGAATACAAAGACTCTTGTCCTAAATAAAAAAATATATGAAAGAAAGGACAAAGATAACTCCACCAAGCACAACATAGCCTCCTGATAAGTCTTAATGAGTATTGTGAGGTTGAGCACCTTGGAAAGAATTGTAAAGTGTCTTGCGCAAAAACATCTTTTTATCACTTTTATTTGTACACCGGATCACTCAAAAAATATATATCAAATGTTTATGTGATCCCCCAAGCAATACTTCGCTCCCTGGTAAGTCTTCATGAGCATTGTGTGGGCGAAGCACCTTGGTAGTTGTACTCCATTATGTGCTTTGAAATAAACATTCTAGAATTGGTGTGTGGAAGTAATTCTAAGTCTACACTCTTAATATAGTTTTACTACTTCATTATATATGTCATGTGTTTTGATTATATCACTTGTATACTCTTATCAAAACACTATTTGCACACATCATTATCTTTCATAAAGCTTATACTCATGAGAATTGGATTCTAATGCATATCTACATAATTCTCTAAAAAGCTTAAGTAAAAGCACTAGATTGCAATACATGATCTCTACAATATTTTCTTTACTTGAAATATGAATTAGTTGTATTATAACTATTATCTCTTTGAATATGTCAAATCATGCTTGACTTTAGTTGTTGAAAATTTTTCAAGGTTAATGCTCCTTACATGTGAAAATTCTAGAAAAATTGTTTGCATTTTTTTGAACTCAAAATCAAAACACTGTTCTCTACAAATTAAAATGATCATCTTGGTTACCTTGTTTTCCACACAATTGATTTGATCGTGTATTTTTACCATGCTTTATCATGCTTATTTCAAGTCTTAACTTTGTGGTCTTTTCATCACTTGTGTTTTAAAACTTCTTTTTCATTTTTTTTTCAACAAGCGGTAGACTTGCTTGGTAAAGTACAAGAGATTTTTTACACGCTTATCATATATTTTTTCAGCTGCATTAATCCCTCTAAGCTCGATCATGGCTTCCTCTATTTTTACAACCAAACTCTTAACCCTCTCTTTTTAGGTCCTCCCTTCATCTCTTCACCTTATTCTAGTCTTATTTTGTTACACTCCACCCACTTTTGCTAATAACAAAAGGGGGAGAATAAAATGATAAATCTAAATGATTAAAGAGTATGATTCACTAGATTAAGGGGGAGCCTAAATCTATTCAATGGGAGTATTCACTAAGGGGGGCACTTAAATAGGGGGAGCACATATCTCTAAATAAAATATTTGTCATAACAATCTCTAAGTAGCATAGTGTCATATCTCTTATAAAAACACATCATTTACCTTTCGAAATCTGATTTATCTTAAATGGATTTGTTATTATCAAAAGGGGGAGATTGTTGGAACATGGTTTTCCACATTCCTTTGGTTTGAGAATTACAAATACTACTTGTATTTGATCTAGTTTGCCATTGTGTTTTTAGTATGCAGGATTGAACAAAGATGGCACTAGGATGCTATGTGTTGGTATGGACTAGCTTAAGTACTGAAAAGAAAGGATCTTGTCTAACGCCAGGAGTTAGAGCCAATGTCGGCGTTGAACCTCGATTTCACCCATCTAAGGGCACCTTAAGATCCAACAGTATCCATATCGACGCGGATGGATCTCTTCGAGGAAGAAGTTCTAATAATGACATCCACATCACAGAGGAAACATTGAATCTCACTTTTGATCTGCCAACAGGTGATGATTCATCAGAACTTTCAGTACAAGAAATACAACAAGTTCTGCAGACTATGAACTTCAACAAAGACAAAACAATCAATTTGAAGAAGAATAACTTTTCAGAAGAATATAGATTTCTGGCAGACATAGTAGGCAAAGTTTTACTATGCAAAATCTCTACGCATTATGCCATTCCAAAACAACAGCTGCAAATAATGGGGATTTTGGTTCTGAACAAAAGAATCAACTAGGGAAGATGCCTACTAAAATTGATCGGTCATAAATATGCCAATAAAGAAAATGCATATATGAGGATTATGAGTCAAGTATTATATCACCATTACCCAGCAGTATGTAAATCCAAAGGAGTGCTCATTCCTCCTGGAAAAAGAATAAATATAGGGATTTTCTCAAAATTGACTCGACAAATTATGAAGTCTGGACAAATTCCACCATCTCCTCCCCCATCTCCAGCTGTTGAAGAACAAGGAGCCTCCATACCTGATGTACAACCACTATTGGACATTTCTCTCCAACCTACTACTAGAGAACAATCTTCTCCTCCACTTCTTCCCTATTCTAGAGAACAAACTTGTCCTCCACTCCCCCCCCCCCCCCATGTAACCCCATTCATTGACATTGAACAGGCCCATCTTCAAACAACCCCTTATATTGGTATCCCTTCTAACTCCCACACAATCCCCACTCTTGATATTGAAAAGGCAATCACCAAGGCAGTTGACCTGACAACTAGAACCTTCTCTGAGTTAATGCAAATACATGCCAGGAAATTTCAACACAAATATACACAGATGGAAAATGAAATGAAGGCAATAAAGGAGTCTATGGAGTCAATAAGGACACTGATTACTTACTCCAAGATCACTATATCTTTCTTACCCTCACTGGCCATCAAGGTTCATAAGGGGGAGACTATCCAAAAGTAGGAAGAACCAGCCCCAAACATTCCAAAAAGTCTAGAAACTCATTCTGCAGTGCCTGCACAAATCTAGGGGGATCTTCCCACACCTGGAGAACACATTCAAGAAGAAGTTCTGTCAATTGCTCATGTTCTTGTCCTTACAGCTGAAAATATTGCATCAATTGAGGGGGAGCTCTAAAAAGATGCTGACATGGATGCTGATAAAGCAGCTGAAATAATTGCATCAACTCGGGGGAAGCTTCAATGGAATACAGAAAAAGTTGCTGAGGAGGAGGAGACACTCCAATTTCCACAAAGAAATATACCAATACATTTCTTTTCTAGAAAAAGAAAAGTTTCTCCTAATTACAAAGATCAAGCACAGTCAGGTGAGAAGGAAGTGTAAAACTACTCTTATACTCTTCAGTGCATATACTTGAGAAACATTTATGGTGGACAATCATTTTCTCTATTCAGAAGTTTCTCAATTTCATATGAAAATATTCTCAGTTTATGTTGCTATCTTTTAACATATGCTTTTATGTAAAACCTTTCATTTTTCAGTATGTTGAAATCACGTAAAAAGTATGTAAATTTTTTTTAAGATAAATAGGGGAGATTGCTGGGAAAAACATCCTCTTGATTTATATTACAAATTCTGTAAAAGTGATTTCATTATCCAGGATTCATTACCCATGTTGTATAGTAAGGGTAATATTGTTTTTAGATATCCTAGGATGTCATATCCACCTAGGTGTGTCAAAACCTAGTCAAAATGAGGTCAAAAATCAGTTGAGTTAAACTTGCGTCGAATAGAAGTCGACGCAACTTCGATTAGAAGTTGAAGCAACTTTGAATAGAAGTAGAAGTAACTCAGACTTGCAGTCGATGCTTCATTCAATTGGTAATCGACACAACGTCGACTAGATATCGACGCAGAAGGCAGAAGTTGATGTATACATTCTTTCAAGATAAAGTCGACGCAATATCGAATTGTATTTGACGTAGAAGCCAGAGTTTGAAGTCTACATTCTTCATCTCGATGGATACATCGATAAGGAATCGATGCAACGTTGATAGCAGAGTTCAATTCAAAGTTGAGGAAGATTTCGAAGCCACTTCTAATAGAATTCAAAGGTGCGTCGATATGAAGGCAGAAGTTATTCGACGCAACGTCGAATACAGTCAAAGATTTGGAAAACTTCCTGGAATTGATTATGATGATTATTCAGAAGATATATATGGAAGATATTTGAATTATAACGGGTCACACATGTACAAGAAGAGAAAGAAAAAATCCATAGATTCAAAAGTGATGAATTTGGAAATTATACAAAAGGATATTGACGGGCTATCAATATAAATAGAAAGAGAGAAATAATCCTGCTTGGACATTCCAACTAGAGAAGGATTAGAAAAGGAAAGTCATTCATCTCTATATGACAGAAGAATATACAAACAGAATTCATAAAGGACAAGAATAAGTATTCGTCTTCTTCTGCTTGATTGATTTCTCTCTCTCACACACACACGCAACCTCTACCCAACAGATCTCTGTACAGCAATTCTTCTTCCTCAAGCTGCAAAAAGCTTCTTCTTCCTCCCTCTCTAAATGAAGCTCATCAAAGATACAGAGATCAATCTGAAAAGGCTGGATCAATGCTTATAATCCTTGCATCTTCTTCTAAGCAAGGATTCATCATCTTACAAAGGATCCAGAACACTTAGTGCCAAGAATCCTCAGTGACTGCTGAAAGAGGATTCAAATTAGAAGATTATATCTCATCATCTTCTTCTTCTTCTCCTGCTTACTATCTTATTTTTATAAATTGAGTAAAGAGTTTTAAGAATCCCTCTTCAAACGATTCAGTCTTGGTTCAAGATCTCCCTATCAAAATATTTGGTTTGGTTCAAAGAGTCTCCTTATCAAAAGTCTCAGTCCATGGTTCTATGAGTCTCCTTATCAAAAGACTCAGTGTTTCTAAGAGTCTCCTTATCAAAAGACTCAAGCACTGTGATAGTGTATTCCTACCAAGGGGGTAGAAGAGTGGATGTACCCAAATTTTGGGGAACCACTATAGCTCTTGTCTCTTCCGTGTTGTGATAATTTTTTGTGCTGTCTCATATTTAGTTTTGTTATTCTGTGATTATTTTATTCTGGTTGGAATTTTGGATGCTAAGTAATTAGGACTTAATTTTTCTGTGCCCAATTTATTTAAAAGTTTTAATCTCTATTCACCCCCTCTAGAGAATACTCAGGGGAGTCATTGTGCACTTTCAAAGGATCTTGTCCACATCATCCCACCATTTGTCATTATAGATGATGTTTTTAAACTCTAGAGCTTTCTCAACATCATGTGCTCTATACAAATTCCATTTGGGACATCCGACCATATTAAGCAAACACATCTTCACAAGTTTAAACCACTACAACATCACTATATTGGAAGCAAACCGAGTTTCAGCAACTACAGGTAACATCAATGAAACAAAAGAGTTATACATGTTCAACTGTATTGATGATTCATAATGAAATTCCTGATTGATTGAGCCTCATTTGACACTTGAGTTATCCATCCACATTATTCTCTAATAGTTGCACAATGATCAGTATTATTGGCTGCGCAAATAATTTTTTAATGCTAGGTTTAAGGTATTCACAACACAAGGTGTCCAGAAAATTTATGGAAATTGCGCCTCGATAATTGTTCATGCTGCCTTACACACTGGTGCATTAATTATCAGTGATAACATGTATAACATTTTTGGCACCAACTTCATTAATGACTTCAATCATCAAATTTGCAATATAATGTTAATCCTTGTACTCTCCTGATGCATCAACTGTCTTCAAAAAATAGGATCATCCTCAGAGGCAGTTGATGCGATCGGCATGCAATTGCACCACTGTCGTTCAAGTAATATAAAATGGGAATGAATCCCTGAGTATTGAATCTCTCAAGGAACACGGAAAGGTGGATTTTGCGATTAAGGAGAGACATGAGATCGAAGTCTCTTTAAACGTTGGGATTACGGAGGGGGGGTGTTGTTCTTTACGCTAGTGCAGAAAAATAGAAAAACTAACAAAGATGCAGGTTGCCAACACTGCTTCGCTCTTCTGTGGGTCGCAGGTCTCCGTTTCGCTCAATTGCGGGTCGCATGTCTCCGACTCGCTTGCCGGCCTGTGTACTCACTGTCGTCCAGGGTAGAGGAACCGATGCACCGATCCCTAATGGACCTGTCTTCTCAAGGATTTTGTGCCACCCACGTTTCTTCTTCCAAATCCCTAGCTTGCAGCGATAAGAGTGCTTCTTCTTTCTGATGGGCTCTGGGATGATGGGAGAGCTTAGGGGATGGTCCCTAACTCTTGGGGGATACAAATGGCGAAGTAGGGCATAAAACAACGAAAAACGGCAGAACTCTGCGGGACTCCCGACTGAAATTGCGAAGTTGCGAATTTATAGAAGAAGCAGATTTTTGGCCCGCACAGGAGTAGAAGCATGACCATTAGTCGTGCGAGAAGGAAAAATCCTTTATATTTAAGTAGACTACCGTACGGCTATATCCACTCCTAATCAGAAGAATTAAGTGATCCGTCCTAAGTACGGTGTAGGCAAAAGTAGTGACGCTGAGTGTGATATTATGGACTCAGAACTACTATGGTGGCCTCCAAAGAAATCCATCAATGACGGTGGTCATAGGCTCGCCCGATCACACCTTCTCCACTGCACTAAATACTTGCTAACTTTACGAATCCTTAGGACTTAAGTAGGATGAATTTTGGCTTAGTCTTAATGTGAGGATTTCAAATACGAATAAGACGGACTAACTCACACTTAAGCAAAAGAATTGAGCTCGCAATAAAAAGACTACCACCGGCTAGAAATGGGTGAGTGACGCCCCCAAACATAGATTTTTAATGTATGGGGTCACTCACCACTTGCCGAACACCGCAACAATATATTTTCTATTTTGACCATTTCTTTTTCTTTTTTTTTTCTTTTTTTTTCTTTTTTTTCTTTATTCTTTATTCTTTTTCATTTTCTTTTAGCAATTTCATTTCTGCTCACATTTCCAAAATTTATGCTAAATGCACACCCAAATATACAATGAAAATAAACCACACTAACAAAATTCTTTCCACCATCGCAATTAGCAAAATAATATTTAATAGCAGCTCAATGCTAAGTGTGACATGGGTTTTGGCATTTAAGGTTTGGTTATAGTGAGGTGAAGGTGCATAAAAGAAAGGTTGTAGGCTCAACTTGGGCTCGCAATGGTAGTGAGTATGAGATCGGATACGAAGGCTCAAGCTATCCAAGTGAAGGCCTAAATCATATACGTATAGTAAATTACTAATTAGTTCAAATGCTTCGAAGATTGCTAGGCGTGAGCTCTAGACACCGAGAAAGGACACCCCCTCATCGTGAGCCTATAATACATCACTAACGACACTACACACAACTCTACACTAGTGTCAGACTCGATCACGTTCTAACGAAAGGTGGATATACAAACAACGATAGTAAGTAAAAATGCATTGTATTTAACATATGCAGAAAAATTAACTCTAAATCGATTTCTATCTGAGAACATGGGAGCTCGACTAGGAGCACTCCACGAGTCTACGGTTCACTACCTAATTTCAGCTTTTAGATTATAAATTAATCTAACCTACATGCCTAAAGGAATTGGAAAGCCCAAGAATAACAAAAATTCAAATCAAATTGAACTGGGTGCGGACAATAGAATGCATGAGAGCAAATAAAATTGTAAAATTTTGAAAAAAAAATTAGAGCAAAATTTTAAAAGAAATATGGCGCTACCAGAATGCATGAAGTGATTGTACGTGGATAATGAAAACTACCCCCTAGACTTAAACAAAACATTGTCCTCAATGCGAATATAACATGCTAAAAATAGGACTATCCTCAGAGGCAGTTGATGCGATCAGCGGGAAAGTGCGCCGCTGTCGTTCAAGTAACATAAAACGGGTATGAATCCCCGAGTATTGAATCTCTCAAGGAACACGGAAATGTGGATTTTGCGATTAAGGAGAGACTTGAGATCGAAGTCTCTTTAAACATCTGGATTACGGTGGGTGGGGGGTTGTTTATTCTTTACGCTAGTGCAGAAAAACAGAAAACTAACAAAGATACGGGTCGCCAGCACTGCTTCGCTCTTCCGCGGGTCGCAGGCCTCCTCTTCACTCAACTGTGGGTCGCAGGACTCCGCTTCGCTCAACTGTGGGCCGCAGGCCTCCGCCTTGCTTGCCGGCTCGTGTCTAACTCAGCGACAACGCAACCACGACGCTCACACACCAAATCTCAACACAAAAGCTTACAAAAAATCACTAACAAGAGGCTAGGCTTACTAGGAGACTCTGAAGGGAATGGACAAACAAGCATATATTTCATAAAAAATATTCAAAGCATCCAATACAACACACATCCATTCCTACCATCATCAAAACAAGAAGAAATACAAGTCAACTCAACCTAGTATGCGGGAGATAAAGAGAGTAATACAAACAGTGATTGATACTCTTTTGTGGAGATGAGGGTGCTCCGGAGTGCGACTCCATGAAGGCCTCGCTTGTCCGCTGTCGTTCGGGATAGAGGAACTGTTGTCACCGATCCCCAATGGACCCATTTTCTCAAGGATTTTGCGCCACCCATATGTCTTCTTCCAAATCCCTAGCTTACGGTGAGAGGAGTGCTTCTTCACTTTTGGGCTCTAGGATGATGGGGAGAGCTTAGGGGATGATCCCTAGCCCTTGGGGGATGAAAACGGTGAAGTAGGGCGAAAAATGATGGAAAATGGCCGAACTCCGCGGGACTCCTGGCTGAAATCGCGAATCTATGTATTTATAGACGAAGCAGATTTTTGACCCGTGCACGAGTAGGCGCACGACCAGTGGTCGTGTGAGAAGAAAAATCCCCTGCTCGTGCGAGAAGGAACCTGAACTGGCGGGAAAACTTTGGAATTTGGGGGGAAAATGTTGAACACTCTCGACCAGTGGTCATGCGATTGTCCTCGTGCGACAACTCATGCATTTTTAAGTGGATTCTCTGCATGATTTTATCAATTGGTCGTGCACGACTAGTAGTCGTGTTCAGAGGGGGCCACTACTCGTGCGAGAAGAAAAATGCACGAGTAGTGGCCTCCTCAATGTAAAAGGATCGAGATGCTCGGGGGAAGCCACACAACCACTGTACCTGCAGCAAACACATTCAACATTCTCAGAATTTAACATCCGCACAGCCATACACAAAAAATCTAAACATATAATTGAAATGAGAGGGAGAAGAAGTCTCCCGTATGCATGAAATGACTCAAAAACTACCATATCTAGCCAAACCAGCTCATATTGCATTCATTTCCATTATCAAAGGTTTTATGATGAAAACAATAAAGAGAGAGAAATAACAATGAAAAATCATGCTCTAATAGGGCCTAGATCTCTATACTAAATTCATTCATCAGCAGTCATAAAATTAATCAAAGGTCTTCTTTGAGCATTTGTCTAACCATCACTAACTAAGCTGATTCCATTTTGGGGTCAAGTATCTTTAATTGGTTGAAGCATTCTAGTGATATTGGATTTTTTTTTTTGCAAAAGTGTAGTTCTAAGAGCATTATATTCAGGAGGAACAAATCCATCAAGATTGTGATTAGCAACAAATTTATATGAACTAATATAATATGAATTTCTAGCTAGATGAAATGGCAAACCACCAAAATAGAACATCCTGGCTATGTGGCTCCTCAACTCTTCTCTAGGTTTAGTTTGTAAAGCCATATCAATAGGTCCATTTCTTTTTTTTTTCCACAACTGATTGAGAAGTCTGACTTGCATTAGCAAACGATAGTACCTTGGGAGCCGGTTTGCATTTTTTCTTCTAATTCAGAAACAAGTCTTTGAAGCTCTTTAATAATGAATAGCCCTTCCTCGTGGACGTAGGTGTTCCTCGCCAAACCACGTATATCGCATTGTGTTCATTATTTGTTTTTCGTTTGATTTTGGTTTTTCGCATCGTTCATTCAACCACGGGCGGATGCACGTTAAGGCATACCCGGGCACGTGCCTGGGTATTAATTTCGCGGAAATGACCTAAACCCAGGTAGGCGACTCGCGATTTCTGGCAGCCAGCGTACTCCCGTCTCCCGTTCTTCTCTTCCAACGGGCGGCGACTCCCATTCTTCTCTTCCAGCGACTCCCATCCCTCATTCTTCTCTTCCAGCGTCATCCAACGTCACTAGTTCGCCGCTCGCCGCTCAGTCGCTCTGCTCAATCCACCGATCCACGGGCCACGACAGAGGCCAGCCATCCAGTTCTTCCAGTTTTCGGTCTTCCAGAGGTATTCTTCCAGTCTCCATACTTCCAGTTCTTCGCCCGTTCGCCGCTCCAGTTCGGCAGTTCTTGAATGTTATTAGATCTCGATTTCTTGAATATTATTAGATCTCGATTCACCAGTATTCACTAGAATTAGATCTGTTAATTCACCAGAATTAGATATTAACCAGAATAACATTAAGCATTCACCAGTATTCACCAGAATTAGATCTCGATTTCTTATTAAGTATTAACCAGAAGACATTCACTAGTATTAAGTATTAACAGAAGACATTCACCAGTATTAGATCTCAATTTCTTATTTTTCTGTAGGAATACTGGTGAAGAATTTGTAAAGTATTCACCAGTATTAACAATATGATTGTTTGGGCATCGAAGAATAGTTTCATTGAGTGATGAAAAGTTCCATTGAGTTAATCTTGTGTTAAATGTTGTGTTAATCAATGGAACTGTAAACCTGTAAATTGATATAAATCTATAATCTAATGAATGCGAAGTCTATATCAATTTAGCAAAGTCTATGCAATGTCCCCTTCTGCATTTTATAGACGGGATGAAACACAGAGTGCTCAATATTGTGCTCGTTTGTCTGCGTCGATTGATTGCATACGCTTTCTTTTACGACAAGGGTTATCTTTTCGTGGACATGATAAGTTTAAAGAATTTAGTAATCGAGGGAACTTCCTTGAACTTTTGGAATTTCTTGCATTACATAGTAATGAGATCAAGTCAGTGTTACTAGAAAATGCTCCTACCAATTGTCAATTATTATCTCCAAAGATTCAGAAAGAAATAGTTTCTTGCATTGCAAATGAAGTAACAAAAACTATTATTAGAGATATTGGAGATAATTGTTTCACTAATTTGGTTGACGAATCGCGCGATGTATCCATCAAAGAACAAGTGGTTGTTGTTTTATGCTATGTGAATATCAAAGGTCTCATTATGGAGTGGTTACTTGGGTTTGTTCATGTTACAGATACAACTGCTATATATTTGAAGAAAGCTATTGATAATTTATTTGTAAAACATGGACTAAGTATTTCAAAATTACGTCGACAAGGTTATGATGGTGCTAGCAATATGAAGGGTGAGTTCAAAGAACTTAAAACATTGATTTTACAAGAGAACAGTTGTGCTTTCTACATTCATTGTTTTGCTCATCAACTCCAACTAATATTAGTAACTGTTGCAGAAGATCATTATGAAGTTGCAGAGATTTTCACACTAATTAATCTTGTGTTAAATGTTGTTGGAGGTTCTTGTAAACGTCGTGATTATATCAGAGCATTAGAAGTCGATCGGGTTGCTAAAGAGCTTGGTTGCAGAGATTTAGAAAGTGGTCGAGGGGCAAATCAACCCCTTGAATTGAAAAGGCCAGGAGACACACGATGGAGTTCACACTATGGTACAGTTTTAAATTTTATTCGGATGTTCTCATCTATCATTAAAGCACTTGAGTTTATCAAAGTTGATGGGGCAGATGGAAATCAAAGAGGAATGTCAAACAGTCTAATTAAAAGTCTCTTGACTTTTAATTTTATATTTCTCATACATTTAATGAAGAATATTTTAGCCAAAACACACGAGTTATCACAAGCTCTACAGAAAAAAGATCAAGAAATTGTTAATGCAATGAAATTTGTAAAGTTTTCAAAATAATTGCTGACTAATTTGAGAAATGATGATCTTGAATGGAATTCTTTTATGAGTGAGGTATCATCATTTTGTACTAAGCAGTGTATTGAAGTACCAAATATGGACGAAAAATATATTCAAGCAGGAAGATCAAGACGCAATGCAAGAGAGATTACACATTTCATCATTTTTGTGTTGAAATCTTCAATATGGTGCTTGATTGGACATTGAATGAATTAAATGACCGCTTTAATGAAGTGAACATGGAATTGCTTCTGTGTTTCTTGTCTAGATCCAAGTGATCAATTTGCTTCATTTGATAAACAAAAATTGATTCATCTTGCAGAATTATATCAATCAGATTTTACACCACTAGAATTGCAGATACTTGAAGGACAACTTGATATATACATCATTGGCATGCGCTCTATGCCAACCATCACATTCTCTCATTGTAAAGGAGTTAGTGGGCTTTTAAAAATATTGGTAGAGTTGAAAAAACAAGATCACTATCAATTGGTTTTCAGGCTATTAAAGTTGACATGTTCTCTACCCGTTGCAACTGCAACTGTTAAAAGAATGTTCTCTGCCATGAAAATTATAAAGAATCGTTTATGAAATAGAATGGGAGATGAATGGATGAATGACTGCATGATAGCTTATACTGAGAAAGATGTTGCTAACACTATTAGTAATGATACTATCATTACGCAATTTCAAAATATGTGTCCACGAAAAGTGGCATGTTGAACGGTATGTAAGAAGTTTTTTGGTTACTATAATTGTGTTCATCTCTACACCCGTACAATTTTATTTAATCATTGTGTTTATTTATTTATTTTAATTTGTGCCCGGGCTGAGTAAAATTCCTAGTTCCGCCGCTGCGTACAACACACATGTCATGTGCTCTGAGTGTATTCTGGCGACATAAAAATGCGAACAATTAACGTAAAGAATAGAAGTAATAACAAATTGTGTTCGGCGTGAAATGAGAATGTAGCATACCAATACCTTGGTGTTATAAAGCTGTACGCCTGGAATGAAAACTAAAATCAGGGAAGTTTATATCAACAGCTTTCACTAAGCACTATGACCAATTATTCCTATGGCGGGAAAAAGGAGAAACACAACATCGAAGAGAAAGAAAAAAGAAGATCGAGAAAGTGGTCATTTCATTTCAAGCATTTTTATTTCATTCTCAAGCATTTCGATTTTGTGACAAGTATTCTTTTAATATTCAATATACCTGTGAAAGTCTTATTTGACACGCGCGCAAGCAACAAAATGCTTGGATGCCAAATGGGTATGTTCTTAGCATAAGTCAAAAGGGTAGCCCTAAGAAGTTGCAGTATTACCATTGGTAGAGTTTGACATTATTTTGGGAATGAATTGACTCTCTGAACAACGAGCCAATATTGATTGCAATTTGAAGAAGAAAACCCTAAGAAGTTGGGAACCATATGTAGTGCATTTTCAATGGTTAACCAACATTGCTTCTTTGTTTTTTCTACTATACCAGCAAAGCATGCAGTAAACTAAGGCGGTGAAGCCGATAATGCTCTATTGGAATCTCACGTGACAAAAATCATCCCTTCAAGATGTACCTGTAGTGGCGGGGTTTGAAAATGTTTTCCTATATAAACTACTTGGAGCACCACCCCAGAGGGAGATTGATTTTGGGATAGATTTGGTACAAGGTGCAGTACTAGTAGTTGGTGGAGTTAAAGATTCCCTTGCATGAGTTGTTGGGGCAAGGCAATATTCGACCTACCTCCTCACTATGGAGTGCTCCTGTGCTTTTGGTGAAAAAGATATATGATGGGTTGTGTCTATGCATTTACTTACGCAAAATAAATAAACTCACGATGAAGAATAAATATCAAATTCCACACAATAATTTTCTATTTGATCAATTCTTTGCATTTATTTTTCTAGTGTTACTGCTCCTTCGTCTCATGTTCGTGATGATGTACAGCCGGCGTATTCCAGCTACCAGTCCAAAGCCACAAAAGTCACAGATAAGCAATGATGTTTTACTGCTGTACCTGATCTGATATAGCTGGGACAAAAACAGAATATATCTGTTAGACCACTTGTATAAATAATATATAATATAAGAAGTAAAATGTAAGGTTCTGACTTAGCTTTGAACCTATAAATGCTAGTCCACCTTCTTGTAAAACCAGTAGAAAAAAACTTGTTGTAACTTCAGAATATATCAATAAAACTGTGTGAAGTTAAGACTCATCCGTGTCTCTCTCTTGTGAATGCTTGAGTTATCTCCTCAGCCCTTTTTATATCAACAGTGGTATCAGAGCTTCTTCAGTTCTTGTTAAGGGACATCATCGGAGGGGAAGCAATATGTCATCTGCAAGTATGTTCTCAGTTTCTCAAACCTCCATTCCAGTGTTCACTGGGGAGAAATATGCCTACTGGAGCATCCACATGAAGGCTGTTTTCACCTCACAGGGTTTATGGGATATTATACAGTATGACCCCAAAGTAATAACAGAGAAGCCCACTGAAACAGGGAAAGCCAAGGAACCACAAACAAAAGATGAAGAGATGCAAAAGGATGCTCGGGCCATCTGCCTAATATATCAAGGAGTGGCTGATAATATTTTCCCTCGCATACTTGGTGCTCAAACTGCCAAAGCAGCTTGGGACATCTTACAAGAAGAGTTTAAAGGTGATGCAAAGGTGATAGACATGAAATTACAAAATGCTTGGAGAGATTTCGAGAATCTATCGATGAAACCTGGAGAAAAAGTTGAGGTATTACTTGCAAGAACTCTATATATTATCAATCAAATTCGCAGTTATGGGGACACGATTGAGGATAGAAATATTGTGCCCAAATTACTGCGCAGCTTGCCGCCTAACTTCTATCCAGTAGTCACTGCCATCGAGGAGTCCAAGGACTTAAGAACTCTCTCTTTAACAGCACTGATGGGATCACTTACACTTCATGAAGAACGACTGGGTTATTCAACTCAGTCACTGGATCAAGCTTTGCAAGCCAAAGTACATATAACAAAACCAAGAAGCAGAGAGATAAAGAAAGGTCTACCTCATCAAGTATCAACGTCACAATACAAGCAAGGTCAAAGTGCCAAATGGGAACCTGAGAGAGGGAAGTCCAAATCCTTCCCTAACAGTGACCGCACACAAGGTCCTGATGAGAAATATTGCATCATCTGTAAAAAGAACAATCATCAGTCCAAAGATTGTTTCTTTAGATGCAAGACTTGCCGTATCCCAAATCATTCCGAGCAACATTGTTGGCATAAAGGAAAGGAAGAGGCTAAAATAACAGAAATAGTACAAACAAAGGTTGAATACATGTTTCTCCACATCACCTGATCCAACCAAAGCTGATACTTGGTATGTTGATAGTGGATGTTCATGTCATATGACATACAACAAAGCCAACTTCATTCAACTGGATGAAACAATTAAAGCACAAGTCCAACTTGGAAATGGAGTCACGGCAAGTATTGAAGGAAAAGGCACCATAGCTATTACAATTCATAATGGAGAAAGTAAACAAATAGATGAAGTCTGTTTTGTACCCTCTTTGACTCAAAACTTATTGAGTGTGGGCCAGTTGGTACAAAGAGGGTATACTCTTACCTTTGATCAATCAGGGGGACATATCTCTCATAATGCCTCAGGTGTCCTGTTAGGCTCAGCAACGGTTACAAATAACCGTCTATTTATTTTAAACATGTCAAAAGTAAAGCATCAGTCCTTCCTTTGCCAACAACAATCTCAAATGGCTCCAATGATTCTTTGGCATCATCGCCTAGGACATCTTCATTGGCAAGCGTTACTAAATATGAAACAGAAAGCTTTGGTCAGAGGTCTACCGGAACTAAATGAACAAGATATCTCCTTCTGTGAAGAATGTGCTTATGGGAAAGCACACATTCTGCCTTTTACAAAGACAGTTACCAGTCAAGCTCATCAGCCGCTGGAATTAATACAGGGTGACTTATGGGGACCAGCACCTATCCCTTCCATTGGAGGTAAACTGTACTATCTACTATTAGTTGATGATTATAGTAGATATATGTGGTTATATCACCTAACCACAAAGGCAGAAGCGTTTGACACCTTTCAAACATTTAAGAAAGCTGTGGAATTGGAGTTAAGCCTAAAGATTAAAGCATTTCGAACTGATCGTGGTGGGGAATTTACATCTCATCAGTTTATGCAATTTTGTAAGGATGCAGGAATTAGAAGAGAACTTACAGCACCTCGATCACCTCAGCAAAACAGTGTGGTTGAAAGAAGGAACCGCGCCATATTGGAAATGACAAGGGCATTACTGCATGGAAAGCACCTACCAAAACAATATTGGGCAGAGGCTACACAAACAGCAGTCTACCTGCTTAATCGTGTGCTTTCCAAACCTCTTCTAAACAACACCCCTTACCATTTGCTGAAACAAAGAAAACCTTCAGTCGAACACTTAAAAGTATTTGGCTGTTTAGCATATGCTCTCACTGCTCCACAGCAAAGAGATAAATTGGATCAAAAAAGTATCAAATGTATTTTTATAGGTTACAGTGAAAATTCAAAAGCCTATCGCTTGTATGATCCAATAGCTAAACGCTTAATTCTCTCAAGAAATGTTTTGTTTCATGAAAATGCCTCCTGGACATGGCAATCAGAAGATCAAGAGATCAATCAACCTAGAGTGATGGTTGAGCATTGTTACAGCCCCATCCAGATCACTACTCAGGAGCAAGTGGAACTTTGTCCTAAAGACCATTCCAGCCCTTCATCATCTGCCATCAAAACAAGAAGTATTGAAGACATATATCAAGCTACAGAAGCTATGCTCCTTGCATCTATACCTTTGAATTATCAGGAAGCCTGCTCAGACCCAAACTGGCAATCAGCTATGAATGAAGAGTGGACAACTATCCAAAACAATAATACATGGAGCCTTGTGGATCTGCCTCCCAACAAATCCCCCATTGGTCTCAAGTGGCTTTTTAAAACCAAATGCAATGAAACAGGTAAGATTTCCAAACACAAAGCTCGCTTGGTGGTGAAGGGATATGCACAAAAGCCAGGGGAAGACTATGATGATACGTTTGCCACTGTAGCTCGTATGGATACAATACGTTTGGTTTTATCCTATGCAGCTCAACACAACTATCCTGTATTCCACATGGATGTAAAAGCAGCATTCCTCAATGGAATGATCAAAGAGGAAATCTATGTGGAGCAACCAATTGGATATATCTGCCAAGGCAAGGATAAAACAAAGGTATATCGACTGCATAAGGCTCTCTATGGTTTGAAACAAGCCCCAAAGGCTTGGAATGAAAACATTGATCAACATTTTCTTCAACATGGGTTCCATTGATGCGAAAATGAACCCACTCTGTACACAAAGTGGGAAGGCTATAAGCAACTCATAGTAGGAATATATGTCGATGATATGTTGATCACAGGAAATTCCCAAAGGATGATTGAAGACTTCAGAAAACAAATGGCATTAGCCTATGCTATTACGGATTTAGGGTTAATGAAATATTTCTTGGGATTGCAAGTACAACAAACGAAAGCAGGTATGCATATCTCCCAGCACAACTTTATCCTGGACATTCTCAAAAGGATGAAATTTGCTATGTGCAATGCAACCCTTACTCCCATGCCAACAAATAAAACCCTGAGAAAGAAGATTCAAGATGAAGAAGAAGTAGATGCACAACAATACAGATCCATCATTGGATCATTAATGTACGTGACAAATACCCGTCCCGACATCGCTAATGTTGTAAATCAAGTAGCCCGCTATATGAATACACCAACCAAAAGCCATTTGCTTGTTGTACATCGGATTCTCCGATACCTCAAAGGCACCGCAGATTATGGACTGCTTTACAAGCCAGATCCAACCTCAGAATTAGTGGGATACTCTGATTCTGACTGGGGTGCCAACCTTGATGACAGGAAGAGCACCAGTGGATTCATATTCTTTCTAGGGGCAAAACCCATAGCTTGGGGAGTTAGAAAACAACCGACCGTTGCGTTATCAACAACTGAGGCTGAGTACATCTCCCTCAGCACTGCCAGCTGCGAATGTTTGTGGCTTACCCGCATTCTCAGTGAAATCAAGGGCACCGATCAAATTCACCCTTCGATTCTTTACTGTGATAATACATCCGCTATTTTCCTTGCCGAAAATCCAATTACGCAGAAGAAAAGCAAGCACATCGACTTGCAATTTCATTTTATAAGGGATCTAGTTGAAAAAGGAAAGATCGAAGTGAAGTTTTGCCCTACTGAGTTGCAGGTTGCAGATCTACTAACTAAGCAACTACCACGGAATCAATTTGCAAACCTGCGCGAGAAAATTGGAGTCGGAACACCCACGGCGTAAGGGGGGATGATGATGTACAGCCGGCGTATTCCAGCTACCAGTCCAAAGCCACAAAAGTCACAGATAAGCAATGATGTTTTACTGCTGTACCTGATCTGATATAGCTGGGACAAAAACAGAATATATCTGTTAGACCACTTGTATAAATAATATATAATATAAGAAGTAAAATGTAAGGTTCTGACTTAGCTTTGAACCTATAAATGCTAGTCCACCTTCTTGTAAAACCAGTAGAAAAAAACTTGTTGTAACTTCAGAATATATCAATAAAACTGTGTGAAGTTAAGACTCATCCGTGTCTCTCTCTTGTGAATGCTTGAGTTATCTCCTCAGCCCTTTTTATATCAACAGTTCGGTGATGCTTCGTCAAGCAAGGGCTGATTTCATTAAGGCTTTTATTCTGCTGCTTTGTCTTTTGTCCCTGATTAAGATCGGCATCAGATACTTCAATACTCCCCCATAATGTTGAATCATAAATTGAAACTAATATCGATCTTATTATGATAAAATTGTTGTTTTCAGCGGTTACGTCATTATGTCCGCAAAGATTTCTACAGCAGAACTTCTCACTTGAACTTAAATATTGATTGAACTAGTTCGAAGATCTCGCCATTTGTTGTTTCCATTTCATCCTGGACACCCAGAGATGAAAATTGAACAGAGAATCAGCAGCCGACGAAAAGGAGGAAAATAGGTGAGTGCGGATAGATTTTAGGAATGCCCTAAAAACGAGTTATGGTGAGTGCTAATAGCCAATATTGAAGTTCTAGTAACAATGCCCTTTTTATTTATAATAATTTAAGAAAAAAAAATTTAACGGATCGCACAGACAAAATTTTTGTTATTCTCGGCCTTTCTTTTCTGCATATTAACACAAATATTAAAATAAAGTCGGGCATGTGAATGGATACACACAAAAGTGGAATAAGCCACTTAGTGTCTGTTTTTATGCTCACCGAGAGCACAAACCTGATCTTCCGAGAGAGAAAATTGATCGCCCAAATGATCACCTAGAAATTATTCGGAGAGCATAAATGATCTATTGAAAAACATAAATGATCTCCCCAACTCATTGGAGATCATTTTATGACATCCATGTTTAAGACCTCCCAGAAAGCATTTATGCTCTTCCGATGAGCATGAATGCTCTCCGAGGAGAGCAAATGTAAAATTTACTTTCTGTTCAAATGCTCTTCTTAAAATGATCTCCCGGGAGATTATTTATGCTCTCCCGATGAACATAAATGTTCTCCAGGAGCACAGATGTAACATTTACTTTCTGCGTAAATGTGCTTTTTAAAAATGATCGCTTGGTAGATCCTTTATGCTCTCAAGTAGAAAGGGCGGTTAATGCTGGAAATGGAGCAGTTGAAGATGAAGATAAAATATTATTCTTAAATCTAGCTTCCTCCTGACTAGAATCAGGAAAAAACCAGTCTTGGAGGAATCCTATCTAAATTGGAACAATAAGTGAAAAACACCAAAAATGGAATCTGCAGGAGTGGGGTTAAGTATCAGGTTTACTAATATTCTAAGTATCCAAAAAAGATTTTTTACATATCCGTAGAGGCTTTGGGGTGCGTCTAGGAAAAACTCCACTAACGGGAGGTAGGGCCAGCGGTCACCGCATGATCACCCAAGTTGAAGAAATCGAAGCCGCCATTTCCGCCGCCAACATGCACGAAACGCACGTCGCGCACCGCCATAACCGAACCCCACTACTGGGGTGCGACTAGCCCGCACCCCACTAGTGGGGTGCGAATAGCCGCACCCCCCATAGTGGGGGGTGCTGCCAAACCGCACCCCATGGGGGGTGCGGCCAAGCCACACCTCCTTGGGGTGCGGCCAAGCCGCACCCCATGAGGGGTGCGGCCAGGCCGCACCCCCTTGGGTGCGGCCAGGCCGCACCCCCTTGGGTGCGGCCAGGCCGCACCCCCTTGGGTGCGGCCAGGCCGCACCCCCTTGGGTGCGGCCATGCCGCACCCCATGAGGGGTGCGGCCAGGCCGCACCCCCTTGGGTGCGGCCAGGCCGCACCCCCTTGGGTGCGGCCGAGCCAAGCCGCACCCCATGTGGGATGCGGCCAAGCCGCGTCCCTCCCTCGGGTGCGTCCGCGCCTCGCCCGCCTTTAGGTGCGGTCCAACCGCTCTCCCCCGTAGCAAGGCTGGTGAGAGTCCCCCCTCTTCCAGCTCGCCGCCCGTTTTTCGGGCTCCGGACTCCATTCAGAGCAATTCCCCGTTCGTTACGCGCTCAGAGCACTTCTGAGCGCGCTCAGAGCACTTTCACATTTCGGGCACGCTCACTTTTTGTCTTTCTAGCACGCTCACTTTTTGTCATTCTAGCATGCTCACATTTTGTCTTTCCAGTTTCTCAGATTGCAGGAACGGCTTGTCGCCTTTTTCGCCTTCAACAAAGCTGCCCGAACTGCCCGAACTGCCCAGGGGCGAGACGGTCATTTATGAAAAATGGCGATCCGTGTGCTCCGAACCGAAAAACGTGATTCGTCCGCCCGGTGGTTATGGTGGTTACAACGGCGAAATTACCGGGCTACCCCCGGCCAAAGCTATAAAAGGAGCACCAGGGCTTCATTTCAAAGGACCTTGACTTCTGGACCCGGGAGAGCTCCTTGAAGATTCTCACGGAATTCTCCTTCGGCGCTTGGATTTCTCCTTCGGCGCTTGAAGATCTCCTTCGTGGACTTGATGTTTTCCTTCGTCTGAAAGGCGACTCGGCAGTCTCACTTTCGTTCTCATGAAAGCAGACACAGCGCTCTCACTTTCGTCTTCACGAAAGCGGACAAGGCATTCTCACTTTCGTTCTCTACCGTTCTCAGAAGGAAAAGACTTAGTTTTTTTCAAGAGGTGGCATGTCACCCTCGGAACGTTCTCTCTCTCTCTCTCTCTAATATTGTAACGAGCGGCGGCCTGTCGCGCTCGAATTCTAAACACCGTATTGTAACCTCGCAGAAGATAGTGAAGTTTGGTAGGCACAGCCCCGGCCGCGTGGTTTTTTTACCCTTTCCGGGTTTTTCCACATTAAAACGTCTCAGTGTACTCAACGAATTTCTCTGTGACTGTTTGCGCGCTTGGTTCGCTTCCGAGCTAAGGTGGTTCAATCGGACCGGTCTACCAAGAGCCCCAAGCGACCCGCAACAGTTTGGCGACGTCTGTGATAACCAATTCCCAAAGTTCAGCAAAGATTACTGAAAGTGACACTTATCGCCAACTGCAATGGCCAGAAGAAGTGCTTGCACCACTGAAGGTTCAATCCCGGAGGAGCACGTCGACCCAGCTCCCTCCCACTCACTCATCAATGCGCCTCTCGCAGAAGAGGCAGTGCTTACGCCTGCGACGGTGCTGTAAGGGCGCATTCGGCAAATGGAAGAGCAACAAGCCAAGATGCTGACTCACGTGAGAAACCTGGGGGCACCTCGAGTTCCCATTCAGCCTCCAACATCAAACGCTCCGTCACCCCCCAGTTCTGAATCATGCTCCGGTCGAGGGAGCCGTTCGGGAAGATGAAGTCTCCGAAGATTTCTCCGACGCTGCAAGTTCCGCTCATCCAGCTCCGCCGGTCAGAGGACCGGAGGCCGACCCCCATCACACCCGCCATGGAAGAGCTGGTCCCGTCCGAGCAGTGGAAAGAACCAGGCGAGAGGAAATCCGCGACATGAGAGAACAAGAGTACGCCCAAGCAGGACGACGCGCAACTCTCGCCTGCCGTCCCGCACATCACGGCTCCCCATTGTCGCCTCAAGTCTTGGCATATCCAATTCCGAATGGTTTCAAGCTTCCCAGCATCGAGACATTCGATGGGACGGACGATCCGTTGGAACATGTCAATCACTTTACCACCATTATGAGGATTTACAGCGCCCCTGATCAGCTCCTCTGTCAGGTGTTCCCGACAACCTTGAAGGGGCAAGCGCACACTTGGTTCCACTCTCTGCGGAACGGGGCCATCAACAACTTCACCGAAATGGCGCAACAGTTCGTGGACCAATTCATAGCCAACCGCAGAATTGTCCGAGATCCCTCCCACCTCTCAGGGATTCGCCAAAACGACGGAGAGACACTCAAAGATTTCTTCCGACGCTTCACTACGGAGGCTCGACAGATCCCAGGAGTTGACCCTGAGCTCCTGAGGGGAGTTTTCCTTGGAGGACTCCGCCCAAGTGGCTTCTACTCAGCTCTCATGAGAGAAACCGTACCAAGTTACCCTGGCCTCGTTCACCGAGTTGAAGCTCAAATAGCGGCTGACGAGGCCAGCGAAGCACACCGTCGGCAGTTCGAAGGAAGCCAAGGAAGGAAGAGGGGATCAGACCAAGCCCCTCGCGGACGAGAAGAACGGCGCGGCGAGGAGCGCCGTGGTGATGAACGTCGCCGTGACCCCTGAAGAGACCTGGGACCGCAGCCGCCCAGAACCTACACCCCGTTGAACACTATTAGAACGAATGTACTCTACGCCATTCAAAACAACCCAGAATTCTGCGCACCTCGAGCGTTAGCCCCAAACCCAAGGGGCAATCAGTGCAGGTACTGCGAGTTCCATCGAGGAACCGAGCATACCACTGAGGAATGCACCAGACTTAAAGACGAGATCGAGCGCCTCATCCGCCAGGGACTCCTGGGAAGATTCCTACAAGGCCAGATACCCAATCAGCCCCAGCATCCTAGGGAAGCAAGGGAGCAGCCTCCCTCTCCCCGAGGCGCAGGAGGAGGAAGGCCGATGGTGGGAGAAATCAAAACGATCGCCGGACCTCCCATCTTAGCATCGCAAGTCCTCTCGATTGCCAAACCCGTAAGAGACCACGAAGACAAGAAGCTCAAGCAGGATATTACAATCGCTTTCGGAGAAGAAGACTTGCAAGGGTTGCGGCTTCCGCACCAGGATCCACTCGTGATCAGCGTAGGGATTGGGGATCCTTGCTTCAATGTGAAGAGAATACTGGTAAATAACGGAAGCTCAGTTGATGTCCTGTTTCTTTCCACTCTGCAAAATATGAAGCTCACGAAAGATCAGCTCAGCCCTGCAGCCGGGCCTGTCTACGGCTTCGTCAACAGACCTGTCCCAATTCAAGGCATGATCACTCTTCTAGTCACATTGGGCGAGTTTCCAAGACAGTCAACGTACAACATCCAGTTCGTGGTGGTGGAATCCACCTCCGCCTATAATGCCATCTTCGGGAGACCGCTCCAGTCTATCTTCGGAGCAGTCCCATCCATTCTGCATCTGGCTATGAAGTTCCCAACCGCCGTGGGCATAGGGGTCGTAAGAGGAAACCAAGAGGCAGCCAGAAACTGCTATCTGAAGCAGACTCAACCAGCGAAGGCAACCGCTCTCAACATCAATAACTTCGATCTGCGAGACGAAGCTACTTTGCAGCGAGGAGCGCCCGTTGAAGGACTAGTAGAAGTGCCGCTCTCCCAACAAGACCCGACTCAGACTGTTCAGGTTGGGTCGCTCTTGTCGCAAGAAGAATGAGAAGAGTTCACAACCTTCCTACAAGAGAACGAAGACATCTTCGCTTGGAGCCCGGAAGACATGCCCGGGGTAGATCCTGAAGTCATTTATCACTTTTTAAACATCAACCCTGCCTGCAGGCCTGTAATTCAAAAGAAGAGGAACTTCGCCCCAGAACGGTTGAAGGCGATCGAGGAGGAAGTATCTAAACTCCTGGAGGCACGATTCATACGCGAAGCGGAATACCCCACGTGGCTTGCCAACGTGGTCATGGTAAAAAAGGCCTCAGGGAAATGGCGCATGTGCGTCGACTACAGCAATCTGAACCAGGCATGCCCAAAAGATAGCTTCCCCCTCCCGAGGATTGACCAGCTCGTCGACGCGACGGCCGGCCACCAGCTACTCAGCTTCATGGATGCTTATTCAGGTTAACACCAGATAAGGATGAACCCCGCGGACGAGGAGCATACCGCCTTCCGCACTGACAGAGGAGTCTACTGCTACAAAGTGATGCCTTTCGGCCTTAAAAATGTCGGAGCCACCTATCAAAGGCTGATGAACAAGGTCTTCAAGAATCTCATCAGGGAAACGATGGAGGTTTACGTGGACGACATGCTAGTAAAGAGTGTCCACCGTTGCGACCACTTGAAAGACTTGGAAAAGTGCTTTCAGCTTCTGCGTCGCTTCCAGATGCGGCTCAATCCCAACAAATGCGCGTTTGGTGTGACGGCGGGAAAGTTCTTGGGTTTCATGGTAACCCATCGGGGTTTTGAGGCCAACCCCGAAAAGTTCAAGGCATTGTAGGATATGTCGCCACCTCGCTCAATTAAGGAAGTGCAACGCCTGAACGGGAGGATTGCTGCATTATCCCGTTTCTTGTCACGGACAGGAGACAAATACCTCCCTTTCTTCAAAATCCTTCGGGGAGCGCGCCACTCCAGTTTCCAATGGACTGACGAGTGTCAGGCGGCCTTCGAACTTCTCAAACAGTACCTGGCTTCGCCACCGCTTCTGTCAAAGCCCATCCCCGGAGAAAATCTGTTCTTATACCTGGCAGTATCACCTACGGCCCTTAGCTCGGTGCTCGTGAAAGATGAAGGAGGGGTGCAACGACCAATCTACTACCTCAGCAAAGTCCTCACCGACACCGAAACCAGATATCCGGCGGCAGACAAGACAGCCTTGGCTCTTGTTTTCTCAGCAAGGAAGCTTCGGCCCTACTTCCAGGCTCATACAGTAAAAGTGTTGACACAGATCCCGCTACGAGCAATCCTCCAGAAGCCGGAAGTCTCAGGGAGACTAGTAAAGTGGGCCGTAGAACTCGGCGAGTTTGACATCCAATTCCTGCCTCGACCTGACATCAAGTCGCAAGTACTCGCCGACTTTATTGTAGAGTACACTATACCACCAGAAACAACTCTTGTCGAAGACGCCACTAGCCCCCGCTGGACCCTCTATGTCGACGGTGCCTCGGGAGCTGAAGGGGCCGGAGCAGGATTGCTCCTCATAGGTCCCGATGAGATCACCTTGGATTACGGTCTCCGGTTGAAATTCCCCGCAACAAATAACATTGTAGAATACGAGGCGCTGATCGCCGGTCTCCGGCTCGCCATCGATTGCAAAGCAGAGAACCTGATGATTTACACAGATTCGCAACTCGTAGTCTCACAAGTCGAAGGAGACTACGAGGCTAAGAGCGACCAGATGGCGAAATACCTCGCGTTCGCGAAATTACTCCTTCAGAAGATCTCGTCATATCAAATTCTACACATCCCCCGAGAGCAGAATTCCAGGGCAGATGCCCTATCCAAGCTCGCCACTTCACTCTCCAGCTACCAGTTTCGAAGATGCCAAATCGAAGAGATCGTAGTTCCAAGTATTCAAGGGCCATGGGAGATCGCAACCATCCACCAGGAAGAGTCATCCTGGATGACCCCATTACGAGCTTACCTCGAGCACGGACACCTCCCTGAAGATCGCTTAGAAGCGCGAAGATTACGGATGCGGGCGACATCATTCACTATTGTAGACGGGGAGCTTTACAAGCGGGCGTTCTCGGGACAATACCTAAAGTGCTTACCGGCAGGCGAGGCAGACTACGCCCTCAGAGAAGTGCACGGGGGAGTCTGCGGGGAGCACCTAGGCGGGAAGGCGTTGGCACAAAAGATACTACGCCAAGGCTTCTATTGGCCAACAATGAAGAGAGACGCAGCCATGCTAGTCCAAAAGTGCAGGAGCTGTCAGCTGCATGCCAACGTACCTCATCAGCCCCCAGTCGCGCTCTCCACACTCCAAAGTGCGTGGCCGTTCGCGCAATGGGGAATCGACCTCCTCGGCCCCCTACCTCCAGCATCCGGGCAGAGGAAGTTCATCATCCTAGCCATCGATTACTTCACCAAGTGGGTAGAAGCGGAGCCCCTAGCCAAAATCACAGAGAGAACGCTAAACAATTTGTCTGGAAGAATATCGTCTACCGCTTCGGTATCCCAGCAACAATCATTGCCGACAACGGCACCCAATTCACTGGGAACTCCTTCACCAAGATGTGCGAGGACCTGAAGGTCAACCTTCGTCATACTGCTGTAGCACATCCGCAAACCAACGGGCAAGTAGAAGTCACGAACCGCACCATCCTCAAAGGGTTGAAGACGCGCCTGGAAGAAGCTGGGGGACAATGGGTGGACACACTGCCAAACGTACTATGGGCATACCGAACAACAGAGAGGACTCCTACAGGGGAGACGCCATATAACCTCTGTTACAGTACTGAAGCTATCATCCCCATCGACATCGGCGTTCCGAGCACTCGAGTACTAACCTTCGATCCCAGCAAGAATGACGGCCTACTTCGGGAAAATCTCGACCTAATCCCCGAAGTCCGGGACGACGCCGCCCAACGTGCCGCATCCTACCAAAGGCGTGTAGCCCGAATCTATGATAGGAGGGTGAATCCCATGCCAATCAACATGGGAGATCTCGTCTTACGCAGCATAGAGGAAGCCGACAAAGGCCCCCAAGGAGATAAGCTCTCACCGACATGGGAAGGCCCATACGTTGTCACTACGGTCGTAAAGCCCGGAACATACAGGCTCAGAACAGCGGAAGGGAAGACTCTACCACACACCTGGAACGCCCAGAACATGCACCGCTTTTACCAGTAATACAAAGTCTTCTATCACGCGAAAAGCCGCGAGCGCAGACTCGTGCAAACTTATCTTATATTACCTATTATGTACTAAGCCGCGAGCTCAGACTCGTGCGAACTTCTCTTGTATTACAAAAACTACGCGCAAAATCATTTTCTACTATGAAGAATGTGCTTTGACACCTATATCCAATTAAGAAAAAATCTTTATGTTAGGGCCCTGCCCTAGGGACTTCGCACCGCCGTCGATTGAAGGTTCGCCCTTCTCCTCCGCCGTAGAGTCTCAGCGTTGTAGGGGCCTGCCCCCCTTACGTTCGCCCCCGGTTTCAATACACCAGCTATTCACCGGCCATGTTGGGGCCCTGCCCTAGGGACTTCACACCGCCGTCGATTGAAGGTTTGCCCTTCTCCTCCGTCGTAGAGTCTAGGCGTCGTAGGGGCCTGCCCCCCTTACGTTCGCCCCCGGTTTGAATACACCAGCTATTCACCGGCTATCTCGGGTCCCTGCCCCGGGGACTTCGCACCGCCGTCGATTGAAGGTCCGCCCTTCTCCTCCGCCGTAGAGTCCCGGCGTCGTAAGGGCCTGCCCCTCTTACGTTCGCCTACGGTTTGAATACACCCGCTATTCACCGGCCAAATTTATAATATAAAAGGCGCGAGCCCAGACTTGCGCAAATTTATGAAAATCCGTGAGCCCAGACTCACGCAAACTTATCGAACATTTTTTGGAAGACCATCAGCTGCTCAGGTACCGACTCTAAAACGGCAGGCTCACCGCAACCTCCAACAAAACCGCTGGACAGCACACCTGCAACCTATCAAGGCAAGATAAAAGTTTCGCTCACAACAAAGGCCGGGCAACGATCCCCAGCACGCCACGAAGATAACAATGATCAAAATCGCCACAGAAAAATCAAAACCTCCGAACTCCTCCGCGCAGATGTCAGGACTCCGAAGGTTTGGGAGGCTTATGTTACATTCTGTAGAGGCTTTGGGGTGCGTCTAGGAAAAACTCCACTAACGGGAGGTAGGGCCAGCAGTCACCGCATGATCACCCAAGTTGAAGAAACCGAAGCCGCCATTTCCGCTGCCAACCGCCAACATGCACGAAACGCACGTCGCGCACCGCCATAACCGAACCCCACTACTGGGGTGTGACTAGCCCGCACCCCACTAGTGGGGTGCGAATAGCCGCACCCCCCAGAGTGGGGGTTGTGGCCAAACCGCACCCCATGGAGGGTGCGGCCAAGCCGCACCTCCTTGGGGTGTGGCCAAGCCGCACCCCATGAGGGGTGCGGCCAAGCCGCACCCCATGTGGGGTGCGGCCAAGACGCACCTCCTTGAGGTGAGGCCAGGCCGCACCCCATGAGGGGTGCGGCCAAGCCGCACCCCATGTGGGGTACGACCAAGCCGAACCCCCTTGGGGTGCGGCCAAACCACACCCCCTTGGGGTGCGGCCAAACCGCACCCCATGAGGGGTGCGGCCAGGCCGCACCCCCTTGGGTGCGGCCGCGCCAAGCCGCGACCTTCTCTCGGGTGCGGCCGCGCCTCGCCCGCCTTTAAGTGCGGTCCAACCGCTCTCCCCCATAGCAAGGCTGGGGAGAGTCCCCCCTCTTTCGGCTCGCCGCCTGCTTTTCGGGCTCCGGACTCCGTTCAGAGCAATTCCCCGTTCGTTACGCGCTCAGAGCACTTCTGAGCGCGCTCAGAGCACTTTCACATTTCGGGCACGCTCACTTTTTGTCTTTCTAGCATGCTCACTTTTTGTCTTTCTAGCATGCTCACTTTTTGCCTTTCCAGTTTCTCAGATTGCAGGAACGTTTTGTCGCCTTTTTGCCTTCAATAAAGCTGCCCGAACTGCCCGAACTGCCCAGGGGCGAGACGGTCATTTATGAAAAATGGCGATCCGTGTGCTCCGAACCAGAAAACGTGATTCGTCCGCCAGGTGGTTACGGTGGTTACAACGGCGAAATTACCGGGTTACCCCCCGCCAAAGCTATAAAATGAGCCCCAGGGCTTCATTTCAAAGGACCTTGACTTCTGGACCCGGGAGAGCTCCTTGAAGATTCTCACGGAATTCTCCTTTGGCACTTGGATTTCTCCTTCGGCGCTTGAAGATCTCCTTCGTGGACTTGAAGTTTTCCTTCGTCCGAAAGGCGACTCGGCAGTCTCACTTTCGTTCTCACGAAAGCGGACACAGCGCTCTCACTTTCGTCTTCACGAAAGCGGACATGGCATTCTGACTTTCGTTCTCTACCGTTCTCAGAAGGAAAAGACTTAGTTTTTTTCAAGAGGTGGCATGTCACCCTCGGAATGTTCTCTCTCTCTCTCTCTCTCTCTCTCTCTCTCTAATATTGTAACGAGCGGCGGCCTGTCGCGCTCGAATTATAAACACCAGATTGTAACCTCGCAGAAGATAGTGAAGTTTGGTCGGCACAGCCCCGGCCGCGTGGTTTTTTTACCTTTTCTGGGTTTTTCCACGTTAAAACGACTCAGTGTACTCAACAAATTTCTCTGTGACTGTTTGCGCGCTTGGTTCGCTTCCGAGCTAAGGTGGTTCAATCGGACCGGTCTACCAAGATCCCCAAGCGACCCGCAACAAGATTCATCTAGAATCTGTTCATTTGGACGACATTGATATTCAAGAATTGGCTTTGAGAATATGAAAACTAATACTGTTGTTCGGATAAAGGTTTTAGGACTAAATTAGCTTTTGGGTCCAAAGCCATCAATATTAAAGTAAACATACAAAACCCTTCATCGAATGTTTATGTCTCGCCGTCGGTTTTGAGATTGAGCATTTTGGAAATCCAAAATCACATGGGCGCGTGTTTTCAACTAAGCATTCATTTTCGCATCGACACTCATTTTCGCTCTGGTACATTTTCACACGGGCGTGCATTTTTTGTTGGAATCTTGTGATCTAGAAGTAATCAAGGGATTAGTCTTACTGCCATCGTAATACAAGCTTATAGGGTCGCACATAAGGATGTGCGGAAATTGGAGTGATTGATCGTGTTGGTTTGTGAAACCAAATTGTAAATACACATATTTGATATATATTGTACAATATTAGAGACACACGCCAGTGTGCCAAGGGTCTGTGGTCTAAAATAGTAGGATAACGGTTGGTGTGTGAGTCTAGGGGAAAAGGCACAACTTTTGAAGGCACACAACCATGTGTCAAGGGCGTGTGGGCAGTTATAAATCTCAGAGCCACGAGGAGATGCCTCTGCATGAACCGACGTGACTTTTGGGACACAAGGCCGAAACACATGACCGTGTGCACCAAATGTTTGTGTACGGGTTAACGCTTATAAGTATGCCAATTTATCTTGAAGAACTAAGATCTGATTTTGAGTTCTTAATACCGTAAAGCCAAGAATAACACATCTCTCCAAAGTGGATCTAGCAGTTCGTAGGAGAGAAAAGCAGTCATCTTCCAGCTCCAAGTTCGTTGGACGGACTGTGAGGTGTTTCCTGTGTTTGTGTAGAGACCTTAAGAGATGCAAATATTATTCTACGTTTGAACTCAAACGACAGTCATTCTTCTCAAAATCTAATTTTGACGTAGGTATAATACTAGTTTCTTTATTAGTTGTGTTTCGCATGGATCCTGTCGAGGGTTTATTATATTTCCGTTGTGCATTTGATGCCCTTGAAACCTAATAGTGGTATTAAAGGAGGTTGTGAAACCTCTCATTCAGAAATTGTTTTCTACCCATGCGCAGTGACCATTTATGTCTCTACAGTTTCGTTCAATGTTACACAGATAGGCGAGCATGTCTACCATCTAAGGAAAGATAGATTTGAAATATATATGTGTGTAAATATGATGGTTTAAAATGGTTCTGAAACACTAGATTTAGTCCTGGAACATCAAATGTTGATGAATATCTAGAATGGTCGGCTCTACCCCTAAGACCCCGCCAGAGGCGCATCCCCGCCAGGAGTGCCTTATATTTCAATATGATTGTATGTATATATGGGATGTATCCGCAATGTGAATGTTGTAATTTTTCATGCTCTTATTTAAGTGGTTTAAACAAGTACTTGATTAAATGTAATAATCTATTTTGATTAAAAAGGTTTAAACATGTGCATGATTAAAAAATTAATCACATTTTCAAGAAAAATCCCATAAAAGAATATTAAATGTTTGGATGCCTTCCGATGGATGACACTCTTCCTACCTTGATTGATGAAGTTTGGGCTTGCCAAAGCAAGGTGCATCAATCTATCTTGGCGGGGTGCGATCGGATAATTGTGACATACAACTGTCGACATTGGGTTTAACTTAACTGCGTGACCTCAAAGGTTGAGTGTCTAAAAGCATAGGGTTGGCATGCACCATAAGATGGATGCGAATAATGATTATTCACCAATCATACAAGAGTTGTATGATGATGCAATTGACAAAATTTTTCTACCTAAATAACCATATTGTGGGTGATCAGCCAAAGTTGACTCATGATTGGGTGAAATACAGATTTTGTCCCACTTGAGAGCCGCTCACTTAAACTCTCCAAATTAATATTGAGGGGTACTAATTTGAAGAAAATAGTGTGAGTATTTTAATAAAAGACCTTATTAAAATAAAATATATTTTGAAATGTAGTACTATTATAAATTTGCATACTTTTGTAGAATATTCATGGCAAGTAATACACATCGCACTTTGTCCTTGTGATTGGTCCTTGAGAAGGACAAACTCAATGAAACGAACTTCTTGGATTGGTATAGGAATTTGAGGATTGTCCATAAGCAGAAGCGTAAGCTCTATATCTTAGAGAAAGATCCCCTTGAAGAGCCACTAAGATCTGTCTCTCGTGCGGATAAAGATGATTATAAGAACTATCAGGATGACTCATTAGACGTTGAATGTCTCATGCTCGCAACCATGAACTTTGAGCTTCAGAAGCAACATGAGACCACGTGTGGGTATGAAATAGTTCAGCACCTCAAAAAAATATTTTAGGGGCAAGCTCGATAGGAGAGTTATGACATGTCAAGGACGTTGTTTCAATGTAAGATGGGAGCTCATGACCCTGTGAGAACTCCTGTACTCAAAATTATTACGTATATTGAGAACCTATAAAGATTGGGTTATCCTTTGGCCAAGAGTTGGTCACTGACTTGATCATGCAATCGTTATCGGACAGTTATGAGCAATTTGTCTTGAATTACAATATTAATGAAATTGACAAATTGCTACCCGAGCTCCTAGGCATGTTGAGAACTGAAAAAATCAACATGTAGAATGCCAAGTCTACTAAACTGATACTAATGGTACAAAAAGGTAAGGGCAAGGCTAGGAGATCTAAGAAGACTAAGATTGGATCTAAGTCTTACTTTAAACATAAGTTTTCTACACTGAAAATGGAAGGACTGGCTAAGGAAGGTAATTTCCGTCATTATGGAAAGGCAGGGAACTGGAGGAGGGACTGTCCTCTATATATTGAAGATCTTAGAAAGAAGAAAGAAAGTGAGACTTTTACTTCAGGTATATTTGTTATAGAAGTCGATCTTTTTACTTCTTCATCTTGGGTATTGGATATTGACTGTGTTTCTGACATTTGTGTAAATGTGCAGGAACTGAGAAGGAGAAGAATATTGGTTAATGATAATGTAGACCTACGAGTTGGAAATGGAACAAGAGTGGTTGTCGTTGATATAAGGGCTTATCATTTAACTTTGTCTATTGGGCTTGTAATAATGTTAGAGAAATGTTATTAAGTACCTTCTATTACTATAAACATTATATATATTTCTTATTTGGACATAAAAAGATTTTTGTTCACTATTAAGAACAATTATTGTTCTATATATTTGAAAGATATTTGTTTGGGAATTGTAGAAATATTTAATTATCTTTATATTTTGAATTTTGATAAGCCCATCTATAACATTAATGATACCAATAGATTAAAAACAAATTACTCTAATCATACATATCTCTGGCATTGTCGTTATGCAAAATGACTTATACGACTAAGAAGTAAAAATGAGAAACGCATTTCCAAACTCCATAGAGATTGACTATTAGACTCATTTGATTATGAATTATATGAGAGATCTAAATCTTGTTTGTTATGCAAAATGACTAAAGCCTCTTTCACTAGTCATACTAAGAGGGCAGATGATCTTTTATGTGTAATACATAGTAATGCATACGAACCCATGAGTTCTATGCTAGAGATAGATTTTATTATTTCATTATATTTACTGGTGATTTCAGTAGATATGGATATGTATCGTATGAAGTACAAGTCTGAATTCTTTAAGAAGTTCAAGTATTTTAAGAATGAAATATACAACCAAATAGAAAATTCAGTTAAAGCACTCTGATCTGATCGAGATGACGAATACTTGAGTCAGGAGTTTCAAGGCTATCTTAGAGAGTGTGGTATTGTATCAAAACTCACTCCACCTAGGACAACACAACATAATGGTATTTTTTAGAGGAGAAATTAAAATTTTTTGGATATAGTGCAATCTATGATGAATCATGGAGATCTGTATGTTTCCTTTTGAGGATATGCTCTAGATATAGCTGCTTTTACACTAAATCGTGTTCCTACTAAAACGGTTCAAAAGACACCATATGAGATATGGACTGGGAAACGTCCTAATATGTCTTTCATAAAGGTTTGAGGTTGTGAGTCATATGTATGGCGTCAAATGCCTGACAAACTTGAGACTAAATCGTGTTCCAACTATTTCTATAAACACTCTGATGACAAAGTGTTTGTCGCAAGGACTTGAATATTTTTAGAGAAGGAGTACATATCTAGAAAAACTATTAAAATAGAACTTGAAGAAGTTCAAGAACCACAAATGATAAATGAACCTGAGGTGCAACCTGAGCAAGGATTACAAATTATTGTAGCTAGAGAGCCTGCTCAAGAAACATAAGTTCTACGTAGATCTGGTAAACCACGATTTGAGTCTGAGAGATATGGATTTCTCTTGACTCAAATTAGTAACGTTTTGTTGATGGATCATGATGATAAGCCTGCAATCTATTAAGTTGCTATAAGTAAACTATAATCTGAGAAGTGGCTTGAGTCCTTGAAATCTGACACCATGTATATAAACCTGATTTGTATGTAAACACAAAGCATTAGAATGTTTGTCTTTAAAGCATGTATATAAATCAGCTTTGGATCTTTGCAACATGCATGAAACCTTTAGCCAAAGCTTGTTTTCAAGAAGAAGACCGACATGGATGAGAATGTACAAACATTCAAAGGGCGATTAGTGGTTAAAGGTTTCAAGCAAATTCATGGTATTGACCATGATGAATCATTTTCCCCAGTTGTCATGTTTAGTCCATTAGAATTATGTTTGTTATTGCCGCGTAATATGATTACAAGATTTGGCAAATGGATGTCAAAATGACTTTTTTCATGGAAACCTCCTCGGGGATGTGTACATGATACAACCAGGGGGTTTTGTATCTCCACTTGAAACCACTAAAATATGCAAGTTGCAGAGATCCATTTAAGGATTTAAACAAGCTTCTCGAAGTTGGAATCTTTGTTTTAATGATAAAATCAAAAAGTGTGTTTCATCAAGAATGAAGATGAGCTTTGTGTTTACAAGAAGATTAGTGTGAGCATATTTGTATTCCTAATATTGTGCGTAGATGACATACTATTGATTGAGAATGGCATTCATAACCTACAAGCTATTAAGAACAAGTTAGGGAACTACTTTTCTATGAAGGATTTGAGTGAAGCGATTTAAATACTTAGTATTAAGATCTATAAAGATAGATCAGAGAAGTTGATGGGGTTAACCCAAAGTATATACATTTGCAAGGTGTTGAAGCAGTTCAAAATGCTTGAGTTTAAGAAGGGTATTTACTCATGTCTCATGGTGTGAGTCTTTCTAAGACACATTGTCCTAAATCTAAGGTAGGGAAGGACCACATGAGTTTGATTACATATGCATCGACAGTTAGATAAATCATGTATGCAATGTTATGAACTCGTCCTGATGTTTCATTTGCGTTGGTGAATGGCCGGAGTAATGGTCGGGAAAGAAAGAGACGGCGTCCGTCTGGTCAAAGCTGATTGATGTCATATGAACTCACTACAAGAAAACCAGGCTCGGGCCCGGGCCTTGCTTTAGCCGGGCTCGGGCACCAGCCCCGGTAAGGGGCCTGTTAAGGCTCCCAGGGCCGGGCCCGGCCTTTTATATTTAATTTTTATTTTTATTTTTATTTTATTTTTTAAAAATAATTTCTTTATTTAAAAAAATATACAATAAATGAAATGAATTGAGAATTTGAGATGGACAAGAAAAACTAGTTTTTATTAATATTGAAAAAAGATAAATTACACATTTACATCAAATTTGAAAAAAAAAGTACTGAAAATAAATTTATTATTATTATTAATTTTAAATAAAGAAAATTAAAAAACTACTAATTTAACAAAATACATATTTTATCGGGTGTGACTAGCGAATGTGCGACGTGTTTAATCATCTCATAAATTTATTGTGTTCATCTCGTCTTCTACGTCCGACGAGCTATCCTTTATCGATGAAATGTGTTGTTTCCTCTTCGTAGCATCCAACTGATCCTTGTAGCAGATGCAGATTTCCAGTGATTTTTCATTGAGGCGACTCCTCCGCTCGTTCAAAACCCTGCCACTAAGAGAAAAAGCAGACTCCGAAGCTACCGTACTAGCTTGGATTGTTAGTAAATCACGTGTCATATAGGCCAAAATAGGATATGTATTAACTTTACCTTTACACCATTTTAAGAGATCGAAGTTTTCAATCTCCTTCGTACTCAGAAAATCATGAAATTGTGTTTTAGTATACAATCCTAATTCATTTAAACTACTAGAACTAGATGTGCGCATTTTTTTCCTAGAAGTTAATTCTAAAATTTTATTTTTAAAAGTACCTTTTGTTCTGGGTTGCGATATTTCTTCTCGGGGCCGCGAGCCGTAGAGTTATCATAATAGTTATAACATTCGGTAAAAATTGAATTGAATTTTAAAATACCAACGTCATCAAAATTCGCAAAAGTTATATGTAAGTTTAAATTATTATTTATTTCTTCAATCACATTTTCTACGCCGTCTACGTTGAATAGAGGATTTAAAGCGACGACGCATGGAAACATGGCAGACATTTCTCTATAATATTTTAAAATTTTTGCTTCCATTATTTCTAATAAATCCATTATTTTTTATTATAATAGTTAAATTTTGTGCGATATTTACAAAATTTTCAATTACTAGAGGGCTAGTCGGATAATACACGCCAGATAAAAAAATTGTCGCCCTATAAGAATATTTTAATAAATCCATATAATTTTCTAATACGTCTCAGTCGTTATCGTTCAAATTATGAATATTTAGCATAGTATAATATTCCATAAGAAGTGGTTTTTGTTGAAACGCTCTTTTTAACATTTTGTATGTTGAGTTCCATCTAATGGGCATATCAAATTGAGGTTTCAAATATTTTTGACCTTGAGTGTTTACAAAATTTTTAAAATCTTGTCTTCGTTGCCTAGAACTGTAAATTGTAACATAAGACGAATTTTATTAATATATGGTTCCATATAAGATAAACTATCTTTTACCACTAAATTTAAAATGTGACAATCGCATCGAGTATGAAAAAACGCACCGTTTAACATTGGTTTTAAATCGCGTTTTAACCACTCAATTGCGACGGTATTATTAGTGGTGTTATCAAAAGAAATACTCATAATTTATTTTTAATTTTAAATTCTCGCACATATTTAATAATTATTTGATATATAGCTTGACCTGTGTGCGGGACTTCAAAACTTTCAAAACAAATTATACATTTATTTAGATCCAATGAAACGGGATCGACTCAATGACAAGTGATACAAATATACGATAGTCCTAATTTTATGCTACTAGTCCAAACGTCACTCGTTAAACTCACACGTCTTTCAAAATTTTCAAAATAATTTATTATAGATTGTTTTCCTTCTAAATAAAATTGAGAGCATCACGTCTAAGAGAGGATCTACTGACCTGTTGATATTTTGGTTGAAGCCCTTGATGTATATATTCGGTCTCCTCCTCGTTGTCGTAGTGGCTGAACAGCAACCCACGTCTGATGACGTTCTTCATCTGCAGCTCCCGTTGCCGAAGTTGATTGTACGTCCAAATTTGCTCTGCTCCCGATATTTGTGCCTGACTAGACTCAGGAGCTTGTTTCAAAACGCAAGACTTGAAGTGTCTTGCTAGTGTCAAGTTGTCAGTAAGGGTCAGCAACTTCGAGCATAATTTGCACCTCGCCTTGTATTCGTCGCTGACTTTAACTTTATCGAAATGCTCCCAAATTGGCGTCGTACGCTTGTGCTGTTGGGTTTTCTACTTCACTCAAAATGAACAGCATATCATATAAGCGCAGCGGAAATAAAATAAGAATAACCCAAAAGAGTTTCGGATCTTGCGATTTCATGAATCAAGAAATAAATAATGCATTGCAATATATCTGAGAGGGATTGAGTCAACACTCAACCAAAATGCTCCAAGGACTGGTCCCAAAACGAACTCTGAGTTCCAAGTACTGAAATGGATCAACACCTCTATAGGAATGAACATAGTGAAGCAGAACCCCACGACTCTTGTCCAACAAGAGCTGGGATGGAGGAAGAATGCCCTCTGCGTCTCCCACAAACTGCTAGGTTCGGCGACAGGGAGAGGCGGCGGCGATCTCGCGGAATGTCGAGACCTATACAGAACACTTTCCCTTCGGCTCTGATAGTTTTACGAAAGGATTTTTCACTACAGGAAACCTAATCGCTTCCTGTTTTATACTCAGGGAATAAAACACATTATCCGCAGACCAGAGGCTTAATCAGAGTGTAACAAGTATCGTTGAGACTATTTGACGCAGCGTCGAGACAATTCGACATAGCGTCGTGTACAAGACTTCCGTCGAGACAATATCGACGCAATGTCGAGTACAACACGTCGAGTACAACACGTCGAGACAATCTCGACGTAACGTCGAGTTAAATTCGACGCAACTCCAATCAGCTATAGGATTGATCCTCCACTCATATCCAATATGAGTAAGGCCAACACAATACTTCATTCAACTTCTCCAACACTCTTATGCGCGACCCTATAGGATCATATTGCATTGGCAGCAAGACTAACTACTTGATTGCTTTGAGATCACCTTGGAACAACCAACAGTCTCCCACTTGATCACAAAGTATCAACAAAAGTCTCACAAACAATGAGCGGCATCTAGCAATACATCATTGATGTAACATCCCGACTTTTATTGGGTCACTAGACCCTAGTGAGCCCAATAAAAGTAGGCCCGAGCAGTAGAAAATGACCGGATATAGGATTGTGTACTAGGGGACTACGATCTGACTTCAGCCAATTCCGTTAGACTCATATAATCGATACGAGTGTAATGGGACTCGTCCCATTCCAATCCGAGGTCGTTTGGAGAAAACGACCGTTTAGGGTATTTTTGTGCGCCGCAACTAAGTCGTAGGGGTACAGTGACCAAACGTACTCTGATCTAACTTCAGTCAGTTCCGTTAGGCTTGTATGACCAATACGAGTGCAACAGAATTTGTTGCACCTCGATCCGAGGTCGTTTAGAGAAAACGACCATTTTAGGTATCGTTGCGCGCCACTACCACAATATTGTGGAATAGTGGCCAAACATACTCCAATCTAACTTCAGTCAGTTCCGTTAGGCTCGGGGGACCAATACGAGTGCAACAGAATTCGTTGCACCTCGATCCGAGGTCGTTTAGAGAAAACGACCATTTTGGGTATCGTTGCGCGCCACTACCACACTATTGTGGAAATAGTGGTCAAACGTACTCCGATCTGACTTCAGTCAGTTCCGTAGACTCGTATGACCAATACGAGTACAACGGAGTTAGTTGCACCTCGATCCGAGGTCGTTTAGAGAAAACGACCATTTTGGTTATCGTTGCGCGCCACTACCACACTATTGTGGAATAGTGGCCAAACGTACTCCGATCTGACTTCAGTCAGTTCCGTAGACTCATATGACCGATACGAGTGCAACGGAATTCGTTGCACCTCGATCCGAGGTCGTTTAGAGAAAATGACCATTTTGGGTATCGTTGCGCGCCACTACCACACTATTGTGGAATAGTGGTCAAACGTACTCCGATCTGACTTTTGTCAGTTTTGTTAGACTCGTGTAATCTATATGGGTGTAATGGAACTCGTTCCATTTCATTCCTAGGTCATACGGAGAATATGCTCGTTTTGGATTATGCAGACCGCCTCGGCACAACGCACAAAATACGGAACGCACGAACTTGGAATCGGCCCCGGTGAATCTTGGTGGACCCCCGGGTCCATGGAGGACCTCACCCTAAGTTGACTTGGTCAACCCCCCCCCCCCCCCAAAAAAAAAAAAAACTTGAAAGTTGGGAAAAAGAGGAGAAAAGGAGGGGGGAGGAGAGAGAATCTCCTCCCCCCAAGGGGGGAGGGGGCTGCCCATGATTGGGCAGCCCCTTGGGTAGTGGAGGGGGGGGGGGGGGGGGGGGGGGGGGGGGGGAGAAAATATCTCCCCCCCCCCCCACCCACACTCCCTTTAGTCCCACATCGTGGGTAAAGGGAGGGAGGGCCCCCTCCTCCCCTATAAAAGGGCCTCAGCCCCTCCTTCCCTGAGTACACCCCCCCCCCCTCAACACCCTCCTCCTCCTCCCCTGCCGGCCAGCACTCCCCCTCCCCCCGCCGGAACAATTCCCAACCGAGCCCCCGCCGCCACCTCCCCACCATGGCCAGCCGCCCCTCAACCTCCTGAGCCCCTCCCCCTCAGGTAGAGAACCCTCCTCCTCCTCCTTCCTACCTCCCTGAGGCATGCCCCTCCCCATCGTCGGAGCGCCGCCAGCCCCACCACGAACCTTGCCCAGGTTCAGGTGGGGGGGGGGGGCTGGCCGTAAACCTACACCCCCATCGTCGGTGGTGGCGCTGTGGGAGCAGGTCCCCACCCGGGGACCCGAGCTCCGACGGGAGTAGGCGGCAGGGCCGCCGGAGGACGCGCCTCCGGCGGCACCCGCGCCCTACCCCCTTCCTCTCCGCTTCATGTACGGGGAAAAGCCCCACACCCGGCGGCGGCCCAGCCAGTGGCGGCAGGGGAGGCTCCCCCAGCGGGGGAGGTGGCACAGCAAGCCTGCATGGCACATGCAGGCTGCGCCCCCGCCCTCGCCCCTTCCCTCTGTATTTCTGGCGGTGGCCGGCGGCGACATGCCACCGGACCACCACCGGAGTGGTCGGCGGCCCCCGGCGCACCGACCGGGGCCGGCGCCGGCCCCGGCCAGCCGCTGCCCGGCGGCGGTAGCGGGAGCCGTCCGATCTCCTCCAGGAAATCGGGCGGCTCGACTTTCCTTAACTCCCGCTCCCCGCCTCCACATACGTGCCCCCCATAACGGATCCGCTGCCGATCCACTGTGGGGACCCCAGGAGGGCGCACGGTGCAGCGCCCCCTGCCCCCTCTCCTTTCCTCTATCGCACCCCAAAAGCCCCATTCCCTATTTAATTTTCTGAGGATAAATAGGGCATTTTTGGCAAAAACCCCCAACATGGAAAATGTTTCCCACTCAGAGGGGAACCTCCTGTAATTTTTTGAGATTTTTAGGTGGAGTTTTGCTATTTTTAAACCTCTATACAAGGTTTACTTAAAAGAATTAAAAACCCAAATTAGTTGGGAAAATTCCCCAAAAATTATAGGCTCTAATTTAGGGTATTTTGCAATTACTATAAAAGTTTGAAGGTGTGATCTTTTCTTTTTGTCCTTTAAAGATCTTTTACGAGCAAAATAAACACCCGAATGTGAGCGACATTAAGTGAGATAATTTGGCAGACTCGCGACGCGTATTTTTTAGTTACGCAGTAAAATTATGCGTATCGATCTAAGGAATCGACTATGTTAAAAGTATCGACGAGAAATTTGGGTCGCAATCGCGAGGCGACACTGCAAATTCAATAACGTCATATTTAAAATGTGAACCCAAGGCACGCGATATATAAGTAATCTCACAAAATATAAGTAAGCTCCTATGAACGGAGAAAAGACCCCTATGGACGGGGATTTAACGGAACTTCCTCCTAAGAACGGAGTCGACATTGAAGTCTCCTGTTATGGAGTGATTGGACTACTAACCCTTTTATTTATTATGCTCTCCAGTCTCGTACTGGTCCTGCATTTACTTTCTGCATTTATTCTTAAAATCCAGTCTTGCACTGGTCCCCCTGCTTTTGCTTCATGTTTATGTTTTTAGTAATCCAGTCACGCACTGGTCCCCTTACTTATATTTTTGTTCGTTCATTTCCAGTAATCCAGTCTCACACTGGTCCTTTAGTTACAGCTTTTTGAACTTTCAATTCTCCAGTCTCGTATTGGTCCCGATATTACGGCCCCTGCTTCCGGCCTTTCTTACTGCTTATGTTGCACTTTATATATTTTAGTGCTAACCGCGGTCCTACGCTGGCAAGCGGTGCTTCTCCTCCTTTCTGTGAGGCCTTAGTTGGGGAAAACCCAGAGTTGAGTCCCTCCTCCCGAGTTAGCCCCAAATAAGGAGCCCTCCTACTACCGAGCCTCCCGGTCAAAAGTCGAGTGACCGGTCGAGTTAAGAATGTCGCGTCAAGACTTAAAGCGCTTACTCTGAGTTTAAGCTTTTGAAGATTGTTTTGGAAGTGGCGGTTCGGTCACGCCCGCAGACCGTTCGTACTGGTGCGGGAGGGTTGACGACTCATGGCGACAGGGAGATGTGCACAGCGGGTTATCACCACTCCGAACCCGCAGTTTTGCCTCCGCTGGTCGGCCTAAATCTCGGAATCGCCGGATGTCGCTCACATCCAGTTAGTACACCAAGTTGTACGGGAGGGCCTGAGTGATACGGTACGACTACATTCAGAAGTAGCAGGACTTGACACTGTCACCGACGGCCACATCGGTGAGGCCTGCGGGGTTCGCAACCCTGCTTGAAGCAAAGCGGTCCAAGCTGTGTCGACACAGGGTTCCTTTTTATGTGTGTGCAGGTTTGAATACCTGGGTGCGAGTGTGCGCGAGATAGTACTGTCGTTATTACGTACTGCGCGTCTATGTCACCTCGTGGATATTTTAGTTGGTTGGCCGTATAGATATATATACGTATATATATCTACCTGCTGCTAACCCTCTACCTTGCTTCGGCTATTTATTCCTGTACTTTAGCCCGCCCCCAGGATATGGATCCGGGGAGGGAATATGTTTTCTACTTAGCTCTGTGACTAATGGTTATTCTTATAACCAATCACAGGAGATGGGACAGCGCGAAGCCCCCGCACCGCAGGATGAGCTACCGGCCTTAGAGATGGCCCAATCGGATACTCCAGCCTCGCCCCATGTCTTCCGCGACGTGAGTCCTAGAGTATAGGACTAGCCTAAGAGCATTTTGTTATTGTTATGTGTATCCCCCGAGGCAGATGCAGTAAACAAAAGGCTTCGGCCTTTTTCACTTTATGTAAATATAAGCTGTATGCTTAGTTTTCTAGTTCTATTGCTTCTGCTATGTGATTCTGATGTGTTGTTGTGGTTCTTATGCCTAACAAGGCGACCGCTTAGTGCTTGAGAGGGTGGGTCGTTGCCATCTGGGAAGCACTAGTAGTCAGCTTTGGGCAGTAAAATCCCCCCTCCCTGAACCCGGTTCAGTTTTGGGAAGGGGGGTCTTACAATTGCTACCCAAGCAATAAGATTTTATAACTCAATAAGCCTGTCTTGACCAATGTACCAGTGTTGTCACGTCCCTTTGTCCATTACATCCGGATAGAATTAGAGGAATGGACCGTGTCACCCTCATAACTATTCAATCCTAGTTTCCTGATCTAAAATAGACTGTCTGAAATTGGTGAGCTCAATATCCCATATTGACTCAACCAGGCATGGTCATGCATTTCTCAGTCTCATTCCATCAAGGGGCCCTTGGATGTAACTCCTGTCATAGAGGAGGGCAAATCTCATATTTGTCCACACACAAACATCCAAATGAATCGTAGCATACCCAATAACCACCATTATCATCAACCTTCTTCAAGGAAGACTTTTGATGGCATCAAAGTACGCTCTTCCTCACCTAATGAATGTTGTAACTTCAGGTCAAAGAACCACAAACACCATTGTCAAATGAGACCTACTTGTGACACATTCATATAACAATCCACAAAGTAGTCTCATGGTGAGTCTATCCAGTACAACCTGTTCACTAAAAAGTACCCATGTGATGACATGATATCACAATATCATGACCTGTGAGAACCGATCATCAGTCAACACACATGCTAGTCTAATTATACCATAATTGCCCTTAGCATCTTTGATGATACACATACTAGGGACTATTTAAGAATGAAGCTTCTAATAAACATTGGCCCTTACATTCAAGTCACGCACTTGAATTCTTATGGAAGCGAACATTCTAAGGGCATTTATTATGCTAATTATTATATCTTATAGAAACAGTTGACATAATAAAAGAACTTGCCATAAATGTAAAATGAAATATGAAATACTCTATTCATCACACGAATAACAACCAACATAAATATATTCCACAAGACTCCCATTAGAGATGATCATTCAGATATCTAATACTCATTGATCTAGTATGACCATCATGCTTTCTCTTTGCAAGAGGCTTCGTCAGTGGATCCGTAATATTCTCTTCAGTCGGTACTCTACATATGCTCACATCTCCTCGATCGACAATCTCTCGAATGAGATGGAACCGATGAAGTATGTGCTTGGAGCGCTGATGAGATCTAGGTTCCTTAGCTTGGGCAATTGCACCATTGCTGTCACAGTAGAGAACTACGGGATCAACAATGCTAGGAACTACATCTAGCTCGCCGATGAATTTCCTAATCCATACAGCCTCCTTCTCCGCATTTGCTGCAGCGATATACTACGCTTCTATCGTAGAATAGGCAACTATCTCTTGCTTGGAACTCTTCCAGCTTACAACTCCTCCATTAAGGCAAAATACAAATCCTGATTGAGAATTTGAGTCGTCCCTATCAGTCTGGAATCTAGCATCTGCGTAACGCTTTACGATGAGCTCTTCCTCTCCACCATACACCAAGAATACATCCTTCGTTCTTCTCAAGTACTTTAGGATATTCTTGACGGCTGTCCATTGACTATCACCGGGATCCAACTGATACATGCTTGTCATGCTCAAGGCATAGGAGAGATCGGGTCGAGTACATAACATTGCATACATGATTGATCCAATTGTCGAGGCATATGGAATCAACTTCATTCGGTCCTTATCTTCCAAATATTTAGGACACTGGTCCTTAGATAGACTCATACCATGAGACATGGGTAAGTATCCCTTCTTGGACTCAAGCATGCTGAACCGTTTCAGCACCTTATCAATGTATGTACTTTGGGTCAAACCCAACAACTTCTTTGATCTATCTCTATAGATCTTAATACTAAGTATATAAGTCGCTTCACCCAAGTCTTTCATAGAAAAGCAGTTCCCTAGGTTGTTCTTAACAACTTGTAGGGTCGGAATGTCATTCCCGATCAATAGTATGTCATCAACATAGACAACTATGCTCCCACTTATTCTCTTGTAAACACAAGGCCCATCTTCGTTTTTGATGAAACCAAACTCTTTGATTTTCTCATCAAAACGTAGGTTCCAACTTCGAGAAACTTGTTTCAATCCATAAATGGATCAATTCAACTTGCATATTTTAGTGGCTTCATTTGGAGATTCAAAACCCTCGGGTTGTGTCATATACACTTCCTCAAGGAGGTTTCCATTTAGGAAAGGCATTTTGACATCCATTTTTCAGATCTCGTAGTCATAATACGCAGCAATAGCAAGCAGAATTCTGACAGACTTAACCATAGCGACAGGGGAAAAGGTCTCATCATAGTCAACACCATGAATTTGCTTGAAACCTTTAGCCACTAATCGCCCTTTGAATGTCTGTACATTCCATCCATGTCGGTCTTCTTCTTGAAGACCCACTTGCACCCTGTGGGACGTACCCCTTCAGGTGGTTCCACCAAGGTCCAAACTTGGTTTGCATACATAGAGTCCATTTCAGATTTCATGGCATCAAGCCACTTCTCGAAGTCTGGTCCATTCATAGCCTCTTGGTAGGTTGCAGGCTCATTATCATGATCCATAAGCAACACATTACCTATCTGAGACATGAGAAATCCATATCTCTCAGGCTCAAATCTTGTTCTACCAGATCTACGTAGGACTTGTGTTTCTTGAGCAAGCTCTCCAGCTACAACTGCTTGTAGTCCTTGCTCAGATTCCAATTCAGGTTTGTTTTCAGTTTATGGTTCTTGAACTTCTTCAAGTTCTACCTTTGCAGTCTTTCTGGATAAAAACTCTTTCTCCAAAAAGACGCCAGTCCTAGCAACAAACACTTTGCCCTCAGACGGCAGGTAGAAGTAGTATCCTTTGGTCTCCATAGGATACCCCACTAGATAACATTTATATGTTTTGGGTTCCAGCTTGTCAGACATTTGACGTCGTACGTATGCCTCACAGCCCCAAATTGTAATGAAAGATACTAGGACGCTTCCTAGTTCATATCTCATATGGTGTCTTTAGAACCATTTTCGTTGGAGCACGATTTAAAGTGAAAGCAGCAGTTTCTAGAGCAAATCCCCAAAAGGAAACGCGTTGATCTGCATGACTCATCATCGATCGCACCATCTCTAACAAGGTGTAACATCCCCAATCCTTTTAGACCCTTTGGAAATGTTAGGGCATAGTGGTGAGATGAGTGACCACAAGGGCCTTAGGCCAGGGTAGAAATTGCTAAATGCACACCCAAGGCTCAAAAACTAACCTAACCCTAAGCCCCTCAACTAGGTCAATTGACCCTCAATTTCCCAAATTGACCTCACTTATGATGCCCTAACCACTAAGGGAGTCCTATAGTATGGAAATTGCACTTGGGTGTGGCCCAATTTCATGAAATTGACCAAAGTCAAACTTTACCCAATTTTGGTCAAACCTACACCCCTTTGATTAAGTTGAACCAATTGGAGCCCCACCATGGACCAACCAATGTTGGGTGATGTTAAGGGACCCATGACCCCCAAGTGGGGTCAACCCACTCATCTTGTTGACCAAAGTCAACCATGGTCAACCTAGCCCTTTAAGGTGAATTCCAAGCCCAAATTGAGTGGAACCCCAACACCCATCAATTAACCATTATTCATGGACTTAGGTCTTGCCCATATCAGCCTAGGACTGAACCCAAGCCATGGTGTGATTAGTCAAATGAGGGGGGGGGGGCAAAAAGTGGTTAAAAAGCATAAAGCAAAAGGAGAAAGCAAAAGCTAACCCCCCCCCCCCCCCCCTCTACACTCCACCTCCAATCAGCCTAGGGGCCAACCCTGATTGCTGTGGGGCTGGGCTTGACCCAGAGGGAAGCAGGAGACCAGCATCTGTAGGAGGGTGGCAGCAAGGTGGCTAACCGAGGTGGCTTCAATTCAAAATCAACTATAGAGGCCTCTTCACTTCATTCCAGACACACCATCACCTTCAGGAGGGAGAGAGCAGTCGGGAATGGCACCTGGAGCAGAACTATTGCCGGAGAAACGAGTTTGGGAGCAGGGTCGCCGGAGCAAAGCAAATCCATGGCGAATCGTCGCCGGAGCCGTCGCCACGCCCCAATCACGGTTCGTTTCTCCTCCCCTCCCCCCATGCTAGCTTCCTATCACAAAACGAAGAAGGATCGGGCTCAATTGAGCCCGAATCCACTCTTTAATTCCATGGATTTCGGCTCGAATCGGGACACCTGGGATCGTCGGAAACCGCCGCCTCCGGCCGCCAGTCGCCGGTGGATGGTAGCCCCGACCACCACGAAGGTGTCGGTGGTGTTGGCCGGCGGTGGTGGTGGCTGGATCGCCGGGAATCTCGCTCGGAAAGTCACCCAGCGCGGTTGAATCACAGCCGTTGGCTGGAGGAGGAAGCCGAGCTGGCTGTCGTTATATTTGCGCCATGATTCGTGCGCATCACTATTTTCTCTAATTAATTAATTCTTTATATTAGATTTTCTGCCTTTATTTAACCAGTCACTTCAATAATTAATTGAGGGCTCTTAATGGCTGAATTAGAAAAAGTTCCAACATGAAAGTTGTAGTCCTTGGTCTTGACTTTCATTAGGGCTTGAGTTCAAGTCATTTGGAGACCCACAACTCCCTAGGGAGCTGTTTTTCTAGGACTGGTCCTACACTAGGTCAGTCCACTAAAATAATTACCTAGCCTAAACCCCTCAAGCTTTGAAGCTGATATTTTAACCATGGGTAGGTATACCCTAGGGGCACCCCATGCCCAAAGGACAGCCCTTGATGGGCACTATTACCTATAGTTTTTGTGGTAATTAGGAATTTTTAATAAGGTTGATTTTTGGGGCATATGATGCCCAAATGACACCAAATTTTGGTGGCATGCTCTTTAGTACATGAGTAGTGTCTGCCCAAATTTTCACTTCATTTGGAGTTGATTTGTTATGCAAAATGGGAAACCCTAATGAGGTCCTTTAAGGGTCAAATTAGGGTTTAGGTCATTTTGAGGAGTTGAGTGAGTTGGCCTCCTCCTATCATGATGATTATCTAGGTAATGATATATAATTGCTTGTGACACCCCCTAATGGAGCATTTGGAGCCATTAGGGTGGTGTGTCGTAAATCCCTAAGGGTAAACCCTTAAGGTTGCAATTTAGGGTTTGTGAAGGACATATGACCAAATGTCCTTGCCTTGGCTCAGAACTTTGTAGACATGTTTTAATAGAATAAAATGCCTTAGATAATTTAATGGGAATTTTTGGAATCATTTGGGTATTTTTCTCTGAATAAATGAAATTGCCACTTTTCCTTAAATAAATAAAATGCATGGTCTTATTACCTTGTATGGCTTTGAAACTTTAGCAGTTGCTGAATTGGGATGAAAATAGACTATGGTAATTTTAGTAGAATTTATTGAAGTGTTATTTCTGGTGGAGGAATTTTTAAGTGCTTACTAGCTTAGAGGAATTTAATTATGAAAAATGTCAAATCATTGGGCAAAATTATGAAACTTAGTTATCTGTCATCTAATTTTGATGTATGCCCATGATAATTGTTTGGAAGCCTGTAGATTTGTAATTCATATACATCATGTAGAAATTGGTATTTACAGCATTTGGATGTTAAATCATTTTAAAATGTCAAATCATATGATACTGATACAATCATTTGGCAGAGGACTCTAGACCACCATTTGGACCCTTGGTAATTTTTGTAGAATTTTCAGATGTGAAATACTATTTTTCCTAATTACAGTGGCATTTTGGTTATTATACAACTATAATGATTTATTAGGCCACATGACTTCCTAGAGTCTTGAAACTCCGTAAAACACATTGATATGGAACACTACCTTACTGATAATTTTCATGTAGCATGTAGAAGCATTTTGAGGATAGATCATGTGTAATTTGACTTAAGACTTAACTACTTTAAATAATAATAAATGCCAAATTAATATGGAAAATTATGGAAATTGGAAAATACCTTATTAAGGTCAGTGGGAGCATAGGATAATTATACCAGACCCTGGTGATGAGTTTTTAGAAGGATTCCCTTATGAGGTTTGAGGTTAGTTCAACTTGGTGGTCTGCGTTTAGTAAAAACTAGAATTTTGATTTTAAGACAATTCAGACCCATAAGTAGTGTTTAGAAGTTATGTCCATTCAGTAATTGAGTTATAGTTCACAATGATTCAAGGAGGGTCAAACCTAGGGTTAACATTGAGATTGTGCTAGGGTTGGTGTATGAGGTGTGGAGGTACGTCTAACCCAATTGGGTGGGACGGGTGTTGAGCTAAGTTACTTTAATTATATGAAATAATGAGGGGTGAACTAAAGGTTAATCACCAACTAAAGTAATTGTCTTGAGAAAGAGGACGGTGGGGTTGAGCCCATTAAATCCTTAGTACCGTTAGGGGCCCCTTTATGGGGTATACTGCGGGAAGTCCAAGATTCACCCTAAATATAATACTAACTAAAGTGTAGGCAAGAGTAACCTAATTAGGTCAGCAAACTAGTATGGATCTCCTCCGAGGAGGAGATGGGTTGGATCAGCTTGTGTGTTAGTCCCTGAGCCGGAGGCTCGGGTGGATTTAATAACACCTGTTTCTTATAAATTAGTGGCGAGTCTTCGGTACTAGGCTAGTCGTGTCACCGACGGTAGTACGTTGACTCAGGTGAGGGTGAGGTTTAGAGGGCCGGTAGTTTGAGTACCGCGGTTTGGAGGACAATCCCTAATAACCCACCCCGACCTTAAAGTCTGGTGGATTCCAGCAAGAGTACGCAGGAGCTCCGTTGTTGTGTTCTTAGCGTTGAGGCGTACGTGAGGTCTAGGCGTGGTAGTGAGCATACCCGCCTAGGATGTGGAGTGCCCGATCCACTGCCACCGTGAGCCACGACGGTCGGTACCCGAAAGGTTGGCTTCCTTTCTAACAAATTGGGAACTATAAAGGTCTGTGCGCATAGAGTCGTGTGGGTGAGTCACATTGCATAAACACATTAAATCATCATAAGCATAGCATAGCATAACATACACATTAGCATACCCCCATCATATAAATTAGTATGGGCTCTTTTATATGATGGATTACCTGGACATCTTAACTTATATGTCGTATGGGCGTTCATATAAGTTAAGGTACAGATCTGTGATGGTAGATTAGTTTTACTTACTTCACCGTATTTTCTTTCTATTACCGCTTACTTCATGCTCTACTTTACTGACATTTACTTGTACTATCCTGCTAGCTAGTTTTACTGCTTTACCTATACTTGCTAGATTAGTGCCAGGTCACCTCTTTCGTTGTTTACCCCTTGTTGTCCTCCGCTTCTTCCTCCCGCTCGGTACCTAGGAGTCGTGGAGGGAGGCGAGGACAAAATGGCTTAGTCTTTATGACTAACGGTCAGTTGTGACCGCAGGAGTCCGAGGAGACGGAGTTGTCCCGCGCGCAGCTGGACGAGATGGCAGGACCTGAGCAGCGGATGCAGCGTACTACCACGACGCCACAGGTTGATGATTAGATAGTTAGATTTTAGTATTTGAGAGTTTTGTAGCTTCCGCATGTTGTAGAGAGAGAGAGAGAGTACTTATTCTGGATATGTATCGGGCTTAAGCCCTTTTTGTTTGTACTGTCTGTTTTTGGACTTTCTATTTCATTATATGATGATGTGATCGTGGACATGCCTCTACTTCTGTTCTTATCTCTTTGGCATATTTTACTTATGATCGTATAGCCGGCAGAGTTGGTGCTAAGCGGTGTTAGCCAACTCGAGCGTTGGCGGCACCGCAAGGCTGCGATTCTAGGCGAAGATCCACCTCAACTGTGCGATGCGGGAGAAGTTCGAGTTTTCAAGTACCCGAACGTGTTTTGAGAAAAGAGATCTTACAAATGGTATCACTGAACGAACGATCATAAGAGAACAATCCACAACATACTGGGCCCCCCCCCCCCCCCCCCCCGCTCGAGCTTAGTTTGCGGACAAACTAGGCAGCGGAAGCTATGGTGTGCCTATGTATGGAATCACATAAAACAGTCCAATAATCAATAAGTAAGAACAAAAATTTTAACTAAATCCCTATCTTTTGTGGGCCCCAGTGAGCAGGGAGCCTCAGGTCAGTATCCCTCCCCCTCTGACTACCACTACTCTTCAGCAGTCGGAGTTGGGACAGACGTTAGCAGCCATTTTAGAGACCTTCATGGCCCAGTCCATCCCGGCACCACTGCCAAACCCGGGAGCGAACTGGTTGAGCACCTTTAGAGGTCTTTCCCCACCGACCTACCGAGGGACAGAGGATGCAGTAAAGACTGAGGAGTGGTTGGACACCATTCAGGAGATGCTGGCCGGCATCGGTTGCCCGGTCGGCAAGGCAGTAGTTTTGGCAGTATCAGCTCTGGATGCACATGCCAAGAGGTGGTGGAAGTCGCTGCTGAAGACCACTTTCAGAGATAGGGAGTACTCAGATATTTCTTGGGATGAGTTTAGTGCCACTTTCCTGGAGCACTTCATATCCACCACGGACAGAGATGAGCTGGAAGAGAGGTTTCTACACCTCACTCAGGGGACACGCTTAGTGATTGAGTACCAGAGGGAGTTCTCCCATTTAGCCAGATTTGCGAGGTCTCATGCCGCAGATGATCGCGCTCTTGCGAAGAAATTCTACAAGGGGCTTTGAGACCCGTTGAGGCAGGCACTCTTGTTTGTTTCTGAGGGCATCCTAACTCAGATTATCGAGACAGCGAAGAAGCTGGAGGCAGATCAGATCAGAGTGCAGGGCGGAAGGAAGAGGCCATCTGAGGCCATGTACTAGAGGGAGAGCAGCAGAGGCTCGTAGCGGGGCAGACTTATGAGGCACCGGAGGGGTGGGGGACGTCCTCGTCCTCAGATTGCACCAGTACAGCAGCCCCAACCCTTACCAGCCCCAACCCTTACCAGCCCCACAACCCCTACATACCTGGGGGCCCCAGAGATTTGATGACCGGGGACGCGCTCCAGAAGTGTGCTTCGAGTACAACCAGCCAGGTCACGTCAGAGCCCATTGCCCTCGTCGATTCCCTCCACCTCCTCTTCCACCACCAGCAGCACCTCCGGCAGCCCCTCCAGCACAGCGGGGCCGAGGCCGAGGACGTGGTAGAGGCAGGGGGAATCACGACAGCGGTAGGCATTAGGAGCAGGCTTATGCCTTGGATCTTGCGCAGCCGAGTAACCTGGAGGAGGTTATAGCAGGTAATTTAATGCTTTCAGTACTTAAATTTATTACTGCTTAAATTTACCTGCATTTTCAACCTTCTAGTTTAGAAATAAAACCAACAATTCCCTTTCCCCCAGGCATTATAGTGGTGTGTGGCAAGCCCGCCCACACCCTATTCGATACGGGTGCCTTGCATAACTTTGTTTCCGAAGAATTTGTTAAGGGCTTGGAGCAAATCCATTATTTCACGGGACCCACCAGGAGGGTGCGCCTCCCCAATGGATCAGAGATCGAGACGACGGCTAAGTGCACCTTGAAGGTGACCATCGACGACCTAACGCTCGATGCTCCAGCTTTGGTGCTAAAGCTCGCCGACTTCGACCTTATCTTGGGCATGACGTGGCTCGCTTTGAACCACGCCCAGATAGACTGCCAAGCAAAGAGAGTGGTGTTGCGGTATGATACCACCTTCGCGACGTTCGAAGGTATTGGACCGATCTCCTGCTCTTCTTTATCTTCTGTTCAGGTAGTCAAGGCCCACGAGAAGGGCGACGAGGTATATCTTGTATGCTTCGAGATGGCGGATGTGGAGGCTTCCTTATCAGACATTCCCATAGTACGGGACTTCTCCGATGTATTCCCGGAGAAGTTGCACGAACTGCCACCGCATCGAGAGGTAGATTTTCAGATTCAGCTGGTGCCCGGAGCGAGACCCGTGTCTCGGGCACCGTACCACATGGCACCCAAGGAGCTGGCAGAGTTTATGGTGTAGTTGAAGGAGCTGGTAGATGCGGGTTTCGTCAGGCCGAGCTCCTCGCCTTGGGGAGCGCCGGTATTATTTGTGAAGAAGAAGGATGGAACGCTCAGGTTATGTATAGATTACCGGGAGCTCAATAGGTTGACGGTACGGAACACCTATCCATTACCGAGGATTGACGAGCTCTTCGATCAGTTGCAGGGAGCTCACTGGTTCTCCAAGCTTGACTTGAGATCAGGATACTATCAGCTACGGATTCGAGAGGAGGACATACCGAAGACAGCTTTCAGTTCCCGGTATGGATTGTATGAGTTCACGGTGATGCCCTTCGGGCTCACTAATGCCCCCTCAGCTTTCATGAGCATGATGAACAGGGTGTTCGAGGCCTTTCTCGACATCTTCGTTATCGTGTTCATCGATGACATTCTAGTATATTCCAGGACAGAGGAGGAGCATGTTGGGCATCTGGCCCTAGTATTGAGGAAGCTGAGAGAACACCAGATGTATGCGAAGTTCTCCAAGTGTCAGTTTTGGCTACGGGAGGTGGCTTTTCTGGGACACACCATCAGTGGAGCAGGACTGGCAGTGGATTCGGCCAAGGTGCGGGCTGCTCAGGAGTGGCCTCGACTGCAGTCAGCTTCAGATGTGCGGAGCTTTCTAGGATTGGCGGGCTATTACCGGAAGTTTGTGGAAGGATTCTCCAGGATTGCCCTTCCGCTCACTTCTTTGACCAAGAAGGACGCCCCATTCGTCTGGTCTCCGCAGTGTGAGGCGGCCTACTTGGAGCTGAAGGGCCGACTCACCTCTTCCCCCATCCTTGCACTTCCATCTGGGAAGGAAGGATTTCAGGTTTACACAGACGCATCATTTCAGGGGTTGGGAGCGGTGTTGATGCAGCATGGTCAAGTTATCGCGTACGCTTCCCGTCATTTGAAGGTACATGAGAGGAACTACCCAGTGCATGACCTCGAGCTCGGAGCGGTCATCTTCGCCTTGAAGACCTGGAGGCATTACCTTTATAGGGTTCATTGTGAGATCTTCTCAGACCACAAGAACCTCAAGTATATTGATACGCAGAAGGACTTGAACCTACTTCAGCGGAGGTGGTTAGAGTTCTTGTGCGACTACACGTACACATTGCATTACCATCCAGGCAAGGCCAACACCGTAGCGGATGCTTTGAGCAGGAGAGGAGGTGCACCAGGAGCAGAGAGCCGTGTGATGGCTATGGAGTTGATTCAGGCATTGGAGGGCATGCACATTACAGTTGTATCCAGGGCCGACCCCGAGACGTATATGGAATATCTAGCGTCCTTGAATATTGTCTGCGATATTCAGGACTGCATTCGGGAGGCACAGTTGCAGGACCCTTCCTTGGAGCCAGTATTCAGATTGTTGGTGGACGGCGTGGCAGGGGACTATTCATTGAGGGAGGACCTTATTCACCATCGAGGCCGAGTCTACATCCCAGCTGGAGGAGGTATTAGAGAGGAGGTGCTCAGGGAGGCTCATTGCTCCCAGTATTCAGTGCATCCAGGGATCACGAAGATGGCATCAGACCTTCGAAAGGTTGTGTTTTGGCCAGGGATGTAGAGAGATATTATCCAGTATGTGACGCACTGCGAGGGCTGCCAGCGCGTGAAGGCGGAGTGCAGGAGCCCGGGAGGAATGTTACAGCCATTACCCGTGCCTGAGTGGAAGTTTGAAGACATATCGATGGACTTCGTACATGGTCTACCTCGCTCCCACTCTGGGAATGACTCGATATGGGTGATAGTGGACAGGCTGACGAAGGTAGCTCGGTTTATTCCAGTACAGAAGGAGGGGCCGGTCGGTGACCTTGTGAGGGTGTTTGTGGAGCAGGTGGTCAGATATCACGGGGTGCCCAAGACGATAGTTTCAGATAGAGAAGGACGCTTCACTTCGAGGGAGTGGAAGGCGGTTCAGGCTTACTTGGGATCCCAGTTCACATTTAGCACAGCATTCCATCCACAGAATGATGGTCAGACTGAACACACCAACTGGACTATGGAGGACCTACTGCATTTGTGCATTTTAGATACAGGCAAGCCCTGGGAGAGACTGTTGCCCTTGATAGATGTTTCCTATAACAACAGTCACCAGGCTAGCATTGGGATGGCACCTTATGCCGCATTGTATGGGAGAAAGTGCCGCACACCACTTTCTTGGATCCAGAACGAGGACCCGAGGTCGTTAGGTTCAGATTATATTGAGGAGACAGATGCGCAGGTGAGGCTGATCAGGGAGCGGATGCTGGAGGCCTAGAGCAGACAGGCGAAGTACTATGATGCGAGGCATCGTATGGTGGAGTTCCAGGTGGTAGAGCGAGTGTTCTTGAAGATTCGTCCTATGCACGTGGTTTCTCAAGTGCGGGGGCACAAGAAGCTCAGTCCTCGGTATGTGGGGCCTTATTTGATCCTGGAGCGGATCGGTCCTTTGGCGTACAGGCTGGAGATACCGCCAGAGTTGGGGAACCTGCATGACGTCTTCCACGTCTCTTCACTTCGGAGAGCCCTGCTTTGTCCTGAGCAGCATGTTACATCCACATCAGGCCCGGTGGCACCCGATCGATCAGTCCTACTAGAGCCCATCCGGATCGGCGATGCGGAGCTCCGAGTCCTGCGGCGGAAGAGTGTACCATTGGTGAAGGTGTTGTGGTCCAACCACGGGCGAGAGGAGCACACATGGGAGCCCATGGACCTCATGCAACAACGCTACCCGGAACTCTTCACTTCGGGTACAACCTAAACCTCATTGCAAATCTCTTTTTACCTTACATTGCGTAGAACCCGTAGACCCGATCATAAATTTCGGAGACGAAATATTTTTTTTGTTTATTAGGATTTGTAACATCCCCAATCCTTCTAGACCCTTTGGAAATGTTAGGGCATAGTGGTGAGATGAGTGACCACAAGGGCCTTAGGCCAGGGTAGAAATGGCTAAATGCACACCCAAGGCTCAAAAACTAACCTAACCCTAAGCCCCTCAACTAGGTCAATTGACCCTCAATTGCCCAAATTGACCTCACTTATGATGCCCTAACCACTAAGGGAGTCCAATAGGATGGAAATTGCACTTGGGTGGGGCTCAATTTCATGAAATTGACCAAAGTCAAACTTTACCCAATTTTGGTAAAACCTACACCCCTTTGCTTAAGTTGAACCAATTGGAGCCCCAACATGGACCAACCAATGTTGGGTGATGTTAAGGGACCCATGACCCCCAAGTGGGGTCAACCCACTCACCTTGTTGACCAAAGTCAACCATAGTCAACCTAGCCCTTTAAGGTGAATTCCAAGCCCAAATTGAGTGGAACCCCAACACCCATCAATTAACCATTATTCATGGACATAGGTTTTGCCCATATCATCCTAAGACTGAACCCAAGCCATGGTGTGATTAGTCAAATGAGGGGGGGGGGGGGGGGGACCAAAAAGTGGTTAAAAAGCATAAAGCAAAAGGAGAAAGCAAAAGCTAACACCCCCCCCCTACACTCCACCTCCAATCAGCCTAGGGGCCAAACCTGATTGCTGTGGGTCTGGGCTTGACCCAGAGGGAAGCAGGAGACCAGCAGCTACAGGAGGGTGGCAGCAAGGTGGCTAACCGAGGTGGCTTCAATTCAAAACCAACTATAGAAGCCTCTTCACTTCATTCCAGACACACCATCACCTTCAGGAGGGAGAGAGCAGTCGGGAACGACACCTGGAGCAGAGCTATTGCTGGAGAAACGAGTTCGGGAGCAGGGTCGCCGGAGCAAAGAAAATCCATGGTGAACCGTCGCCGGAGCCGCCGCCACGCCCCAATCACGGTTCGTTTCTCCTCCCCTCCCCCATGCTAGCTTCCTATCACAAAACGAAGAAGGATTGGGCTCAATTGAGCCCGAATCCACTCTTTAATTCCATGGATTTCGGCTCGAATCAGGATGCCTGGGATCGCCGGAAACCGCCGCCTCCGGCCGCCAGTCGCCGGTGGATGGTAGCCCCGACCACCACGAAGGTGTCAGTGGTGTTGGCCGGCGGTGGTGGTGGCTGGATCGCCAGGAATCTCGCTCGCAAAGTCACCCAGCGCAGTTGAATCACAGTCGTTGTCTGGAGGAGGAAGACGAGCCGGCTGCCATTAGATTTGCTCCAAGATTCGTGCACATCACTATTTTCTCTAATTAATGAATTTTTTATATTAGATTTTCTGCCTTTATTTAACCAGTCACATCTATAATTAATTAAGGGCTCTTAATGGTTGAATTAGAAAAAGTTCCCAACATGAAAGTTGTATTCCTTGGTCTTGAATTTCATTAGGGCTTGAGTTCAAGTCATTTGGTGACCCACAGCTCCCTAGGGAACTGTTTTACTAGGACTAGTCCTACACTAGGTCAGTCCACTAAAATAATTACCTAGCCTAAACTCCTCAAGCTTTGAAGCTGATATTTTAACCATGGGTAGGTATACCCTAGGGGCACTCCCTGCCTAAAGGACAGCCCTTGATGGGCACTTTTACCTATAGTTTTTGTGGTAATTAGGATTTTTTTAATAAGGTTGATTTTTGGGGCATATGATGCCCAAATGACACCAAATTTTGGTGGCATGCTCTTTAGTACATGATTAGTGTCTGCCTAAATTTTAACTCATTTGGAAGTGATTTGTTATGGAAAATGGGAAACCTTAATGAGCGCCTTTAAGGGTCAAATTAGGGTTTAGGTCATTTTGAGGAGTTGAGTGAGTTGGCCTCCTCCTATCATGATGATTATGTAGGTAATGATATATAATTGCATGGGAAACCCCTCAATGGAGCATTTGGAGCCATTAGGGTGGTGTGTCCTAAAACCCTAAGGGTAAACCCTTAAGGTTGCAATTTAGGGTTTGTGAAGGGCATAGGACCAAATGTCCTTGCCTTGGCTCAGAACTTTGTAGACATGTTTTTAAGAGAATAAAATGGCTTAGATAATTTAATGGGAATTTTTGGAATCATTTGGGTATTTTTCTCTTAATAAATGAAATTGTCACTTTTCCTTAAATTAATAAAATGCATGGTCTTATGACCTTGTATGGCTTTGAAACTTTAGCAGTGGCTGAATTGGGATGATAATAGGCTATGGTAATTTTAGTAGAATTTATTGAAGTGCTATTTCTTGTGGAGGAATTTTTAAGTGCTTCCTAGCTTAGAGGAATTTAATTATGAAAAATATCAAATCATTGGGCCAAATTATGAAACTTGGTTATTTGTCATCTTATGATGATGTATGCCCATGATAATTATTTGGAAGCCTGCAGATTTGTAATTCATATACATCGTGTAGAAATTGGTATTTATAGCATTTGGATGTTAAATCATTTTAAAATGTCAAATCATATGATACTGATACAATCATTTGGCAGAGGACTCTAGACCACCGTTTGGACCCTTGGTAATATTTGTAGAATTTTCAGATGTGAAATACTATTTTTCCTAATTATAGTGGCATTTTGGTTATTATACAACTATGATGATTTAGTAGGCCACATGACTTCCTAGGGTCTTGAAACTCAGTAAACCATCTTGATATGGAACATTACCTTACTGATAATTTTCATGTAGCATGTAGAAGCTTTTTGAGGATAGATCATGTGTAATTTGACTTAAGACCTTAACTACTTTAAATAATAATAAATACCAAATTAATATGGAAAATTATGGAAATTGGAACATACCTTATTAAGATCAGTGGGAGCCTAGGATATTTATACCAGACCCTGGTGATGAGTTTTTAGAAGGATTCCCTTATGAGGTTTGAGGTTAGTTCAACTTGGTGGTCTGCGTTTAGTAAAAACCAGAATTTTGATTTAAGACAATTCAGACCCATAAGTAGTGTTTAGAAGTTATGTCCATTCAGTAATTGAGTTATAGTTCACAATGATTCAAGGAGGGTCAAACCTAGGGTTAACATTGAGATTGTGCTAGGGTTGGTGTATGAGGTGTGGAGGTACGTCCAACCCAATTGGGTGGTTCGGGTGTTGAGCTAAGTTACTTTAATTATATGAAATAATGAGGGGTTAACTAAAGGTTAATCACCAACTAAAGTAATTGTCTTGAGAAAGAGGACGGTGGGGTTGAGCCTATTAAATCCTTAGTACCGTTGGGGGCCCCTTTACGGGGTATACCGCGGGAAGTCCAAGATTCACCCTAAATATAATACTAACTAAATTGTAGGTAAGAGTAGCCTAATTAGGTAAGCAAACTAGTATGGATCTCCTTCGAGGAGGAGATGGGTTGGATCAGCTTGTGTGTTAGTCCCTGAGCCGGAGGCTCGGGTGGATTTAATAACACCTGTTTCTTATAAATTAGTGGCGAGTCTTCGGAACTAGGCTAGTTGTGTCACTGACGGTAGTACGTTGACTCAGGTGAGGGTGAGGTTTAGAGGGCCGGTAGTTTGAGTACCGCGGTCTGGAGGACAATCCCTAATAACCCACGCCGACCTTAAAGTCTGGTGGATTCCAGCAAGAATACGCAGGAGCTCCGCTATTGTGTTCTTAGCGTTGAGGCGTACGTGAGGTCTAGGCTTGGTAGTGAGCATACCCGCCTAGGATGTGGAGTGCCCGATCCACTGCCACCGTGAGCCACGACGGTCGGTACCCGAAAGGTTGGCTTCCTTTCTAACAAATTGGGAACTATAAAGGTCTGTGCGCATAGAGTCGTGTGGGCGAGTCACATTGCATAAACACATTAAATCATCATAAGCATAGCATAGCATAACATACACATTAGAATACCCCCATCATATAAATTAGTATGGGCTCTTTTATATGATGGGTTACCTGGACATCTTAACTTATATGTCGTATGGGCGTTCATATAAGTTAAGGTACGAATCTGTGATAGTAGATTAGTTTTACTTACTGCACCGCATTTTCTTTCTATTACCGCTTACTTCATGCTCTACTTTACTGACATTTACTTGTACTATCCTGCTAGCTAGTTTTACTGCTTTACCTATACTTGCTAGATTAGTGCTAGGTCACCTCTTTCGTTGTTTACCCCTTGTTGTCTTCCGCTTCTTCCTCCCGCTCGGTACCTAGAAGTCGTGGAGGGAGGCGAGGACAAAACGTCTTAGTCTTTATGACTAACGGTCGATTATGACCGCAGGAGTCCGAGGAGACGGAGTTATCCCGCGCGCAGCTGGACGAGATGGCAGGACCTGGGCAGCTGATGCAGCGTACTACCACGATGCCACAGGTTGATGATTAGATAGTTAGATTTTAGTATTTGAGAGTTTTGTAGCTTCCGCATGTTGTAGAGAGAGAGAGTACTTATTCTGGATATGTACCGGGCTTAAGCCCTTTTTGCTTGTACTGTCTCTTTTTGGACTTTCTATTTCATTATATGATGATGTGATCGTGGACATGCCTCTACTTCTGTTCTTATCTCTTTGGCATATTTTACTTAATATCGTATAGCCGGCAGAGTTGGTGCTAAGCGGTGTTAGCCAACCTGAGCGTTGGCGGTACCGCAAGGCAGCGATTCTGGGCGAAGATCCACCTCAACCGTGCGATGCGGGAGAGGTTCGAGTTTTCAAGTACCCGAACGGGTTTTGAGAAAAGAGATCTTACACAAGGTACGATTCCTCCTCTCAGAAACACCATTATGTTGTGGTGTTCTAGGTGGAGTGAGTTGTGATACAATACCACACTCTCTCAGATGATCACTGTTTGCTCGGGAAACCGTTTCTCGGGTTGGATTATTACCAGACCGCGCGAGCTCCTGGGTCAGGCCGCTGAGTCCCGGGATCAGTGGTTCTCTGTTCAAGAAGGGCCAGGCCGGGCGGCCTGGTGTCATTTCCGGATTGCCCCCAAAGGGATAAGATCATCAAAGAGCTAAGGCAAAGAGTTCATCCGCGGTCTCAGCCAGAAGGCCGCGCGGGTTGTCCCATAGAAACTCGAAGTTCCAGCCCCGAAGAACAGGTCGGGGCTCCAGATCGAAGGCTATCCAAGTTACCTCTTGAAGATCGGCTGAGTCATGACCAGAGGGCAGACCGCGACCTCAATCTCCAAACCGCGCGGTCTGCATTATTGACTTGGTCCCGGCGTCCTCAGCCGCAAGCAAGACAGATCGGGAAGGCAGGCCGTCAGATCGCGCGGCCTCTTTCTTTCTCTTCTTTGTGTATCCCGTCACCGCCTGCCCGTTTCTCCTGTACCCGGGCAGGAGGTTATTTTATCCCTGCCCGATCGGGCAGGCCCCCAAGCCTATAAATAGGGGGCGGCACTGTTCCCAAGACACGCACACTCGAATCCAAGAGCTCGCTTGTCTGAGCTCCGGTCTCGAGTTTCAGGTCTCGCGAACTGCTGACCGGCCGGCTTCTGTTCTTTCACATTTGTAACCGCTACTTTTCAATAAAAGGAAAGCCCGTCGCAGGAGTGGCATTTGCCGCGACGGGCGAAGTCTGGCCTCGACCGCTGCTAGCGGTCTGAATTCCTCAACTAAATAGTAACTGATAGTCCGCAACCCTCGTTTCACTTCGGAGGCGCACTTTTGAATCGAACAGAAACACGCGACCTTTAGATCGCAGACTGTCAGCGAAATCCTTGGTTCAGAATGTCAGACCGCCAGCTCCCTCCAAGAGACCGATCCGACCACAGTGAAGACTCTTTGTGGGAAGCTCTGGAGCAGACAAAGAGAGAGGCCGACCAGGCTCGGCAGGCGACTGATCAGCGTCTGGACGCAATCACTCAGGCCCTAACTCTACTAACCGAGCGGTTAGCCCCTCAGCAGGCCGCGGCTCCCCAGGCGGTCACTCCTGTTTTACCTCCTCCACCTCCATATCCGTTCGCGCAAGTCGCTCATTCCCGACCACCACAAGAATGTTCCGCGGACCGTCCGAATCTCTACCAAGAGGCCGCGCGATGTATGCCAGCTCGGGTCCTTGACTTTCAAGGGGCGACCTCTCAGGCCGCTCATTTTCCCTATCCGCCTGAGGTCGCCACTTTCCAATCATATCCGGCTGGAGCACCTGCCCGCTCTTATCATGCGGCCTGTCCGCCAATGACCGCAGCCGAGGTCCCTTATAACTCTGCTTTCCCCCTGTACGAGGATGCCGAGGAGAGTTCTCCCTTCACCGACGAAATCCGAGGAGAGCCGGCCCCAAACAACTTTCGAGAACCACGTATGTCAACATATAGTGGGGAATCCGATCCAGCAATACACCTCCAGGCATTTGATCAGCTGTTGCTCTGAGGACCATCACTGATGCAACAAAGTGCAAGCTCCTGGTGACATCCTTTGATGGGCAGGCCAGAGAATGGTTCTATGGATTGCATCCTCGATCTATCAGATGCTTTGCGGAGTTACGTAGAGAATTTCTGCTTCGATTCTCTACCTCTAAGAAGAGGAAGAATGGTCCGGCAGCCCTATTCGAGATACGACAGCAAGAAAACGAAACGTGGGCCCGTTTTGTCGATCGTTTCCAAAGGGAAATAATGGAGGTACAAAACGTCGATCCGGAGTTATATAGGGTCGCACTAATGCATGGCCTTAGGGAGGGGCCACTGAAGTTTGAAGCCCAAATCAGGGAACCAAAGACATATCAAGAAATGATTAGTGTAACACCCCGATTCTGGTAGTTCCGCGAAGTAGGCGGAGTGGTAGTGCGGCACGTGAAGCAGGCTAGAATTTTCCCTGTCTGCTCTTAGCGCACGATCAGTGGCCTCATCGCGCACGACCAGTGATCGTGTGCCAGCGATCGTGCGTTAATTCAGAAGAGAATCGAGTTCTGTCTCGGACAGTGCGCACGACCATTTCCCTCTTCGCGCACGACCAGTGATCGTGCGCCAGCGATCGTGCGCTTATTCGCAAGAATTCAGAGTTCTGTCCCGGATAGTGCGCACGACCATTGCCCTCGTCGCGCACGACCACTGACCGTGCGCCTGTGATCGTGCGCCCTGTTTATTCTGTTCCGCGATTTTGAGCGGAGAAGAGGATCCGACCGATCAAATCTCTTGGAATTCGATCCAACGGCTGGGATTTAATGCTGGGGGGTCTTAGGGCTTTGGAGAGGGATTAAACCCTCATTATTTCATAGTGTTTCTCTCTCCTAGGCTAGAGGAAGAAGAAGGGGGCAAGGAAGAAGAAGAGGAGATTTCGCCATTGACGGAGCTCCGGAGCTCCGTTTCGCAAGCCGTTTCCAGATCCGGAGAGTGCAGCCCGGTGCGGTTCTTTCCCTCCGCGTAGAATCTCGGATCCATGGCGAAGAGGAACACGTCTAGGGTAACGATTCTTCCTCCCGAACTTTGGACGTGTATTTGTCCATTTATTCCTCTTTCTTTGCTTGCATGAGGTATCTCTTTCACCAAATGGGTGAAGTGTAGGATTTCCTCAAGTCCTTCGGGACTCCGGGTAGATTGTGTCCGTCCCCGGCATATTGCATGTAGAAAATCCGGTAGTCGTGCGGATTTAGGCATTTTGTGTGAAGCCTATTCGTGGCCGTGAGCCCGAATCGGTGATGCTTGATTTGCGACGATGCATTTAGGTTAGACCTAGAATGCGTGCCGGAGAATGACTCCGTGAACTCACCTATAGTATTGCGGGAGTTAAGTGTAGGCGTCTTGTGGAGATCCCTACGAAAGCCCCATGCTTTGAGTTTTGGATGAAGGCAAACCTTCACCACGTTATTGATGCGGAGCGTATGTACCTCCCTTGTTGAGAATTCGCGAAGCCTAGATCCTTGTGAAGGGGTTAGGTGCGTAGCGTATATTTTTGTGTAGCACTTGAAAGTGCTAAACCCTTACGGGCCGAGGTGAAGCCGTACCCGCGTCGTGCGATAGATCACGACGATTAGAGCACGGGCAAAGCTGAACCGAACCCGTTTCCATGCAGATCGGCGAGAGGTCCCTTCCTCATGAAAGCCGTGTGATCATGGGAGAGGTCGTGGAAGGTGTCATACCTAGACCGACCAAAAGCTCTTGTTTCCCACCTAAGGTTGTGACCCTTAGGGTGGAGTGTTGTGAATTTGATGTTATGTTTAGCCTCATGCGGTTTGCTTAGGCGGTTGTGGGAAACCTTCGGGTGAACCCAACCAACATCATGTGCATACCTAGGTTCCCTTCTTTTGATGCTCAACCTAGAAGATTGATTGTGCTTGAAACCTCACCTTGTGTAGTTGCACTCTCTTTAGATTAGTGCTTATGCTAGTATGGCTTACTTGCAGGGTAGAATCTCCGCCACCCCGGGAAAGGGGTGGGGTCGTTATAATTTGGTCAGCTGTGCTGACCGTTGCCTTGTTTACCACCGCTTGGTGGAATGTTCTTATGCAGGTGCAGGTGAGCCTAGCGGGAAATAGCGGGCGTTGGTCCTCTTGCTGTCCTTTTGCTGAGTTGGCCCTCGAAGGCCAGCCTTTTTTTCCTGTTTTCTCATGTATTGCCGGCCTGCGTGCCGATGTATGTTTTGTTAGAGTTTTGTACATTGATTTGATGTAAGGCCCTAAGGCCGTAACTCTTATTTCTGGATTCATTCCTATGATAGTGGACATGTCTATTTGAATGGTTTAATTAATGCTTCCGCTTACGTTTTGTACTCTCGTTAGTTGTTACTTTTCTGGTTATCACCTTTTAACTCCTAGCTAGTGTGGTTTGTATGGCGTGGGGTCCCGGCCGGACCTGCTGTTATACTTTTTGTACTGGCAGGGTGTTACAATTTGGTATCGGACTTAAGGCGTCGATCCGTAGTTTAGCGAATTCGGGACGAATTCCTTTTAAGGGGTGGTGCGCACGGGCTGTGCATTCACCTAAAACGACAAAAACTAATAAGAATGTCCACTTAGGAATGAAAAAACATACTTGTTTGCGGAACCTGAGCGTTCCATGATTGATGTTTGATATGTTTAGGGTCACTAAATTGTGCCTTGCATGATTATAGGTGACTAGAAGTGCTGCGGGGCGGTCTCAACCCCGTAACACCGCTGAAAGTAGTGGGTCGGCTGAGGTGCCAGCGACCACTCCTTCGGCTGAGATGATCAGAATGGTCGCAGAAGCAGTCTTCGCGATGATCAATGCTCAACCGCAAAGGCTTGCACAGCCTGCTACGCCTACTACTGATGCAGCCCCGGTAGCTGAACCTGCAGTGGAACCTGCGGTAGCACCAAGGGTTGATGCCCCTGTGCCAGTAGCTGCAGTGGAACCGGCGTTAGCACCAAGGGTGGAGCGTCAAGTTGCGCAAGTAGTTGCGGGGCGAGCGCGTGACCAACAATTAAAGCACTTCTTGAGCTTTAATCCTCCTACCTTCTCGGGATCTGAGTCCCCAACGGAGGCAGAAGACTGGTTGTCAAGAGTTAGAAGAACTCTGAGGGCGACGGCGACGGACGAAGCCATGATGGTCACCTTAGCCACTTTCCTTCTTGACGGAGAGGCTGTGCTGTGGTGGGAAGAGCAGGAACTGCACAAGTTCGGCGATAGAGACATTACTGAAATATCAATGGCTGAGTTTTCAAAGTCGTTCCTCCAGCGGTTTATCCCCTCTGCCCAACGCATTGCGTTACAAAACCAGTTCCTGAGGTTAACTCAAGGTGATCGCTCCGTTGACGATTACTTACATGAGTTTACCAGACTGAGTCGCTATGCGGGGGCATTGGTGGAGGATGAGGAGACAAAGACGAATAAATTCTATGAAGGGCTTCGGGACGAGTTGAGGCTGCTCCTTGCAGGCCCTATGACGTTTGGCTTCCAAGTGATGGTGCAAACCGCCAGATCTTTGGAGTTGGACATGAAGAGGGTACAAGCAAAGAGTGTTGTAAAGAAACCCGAGTTTCATGCGCCGGCCTCTCAGTCCAAGCCGGACTTCAGAAGGAACAAGCGGAAGTTCAAGCAGGCGGAACCAGCTTCTTCGAATGTTTCGGGAGCCACGACCGCGCGGACTCCTATTACGTGTTTCACCTGCGGGAAGGTGGGACACAAAGCTGCGGTGTGTCGAAGTGGTCCCCCAAAGGCGGCAAACCGAGCGGCGGATTATGCTCGGGCTGCGGAAAAGGGCAAAGCGGCAGAGTCTTCGGCCTCCCAACACATTCCGACTCAGCCGAGAGTCTATTCGCTTGGCCAACAAGAAGCTATACGACAAACCGATGTCGTCACAGGTACGAATTAGAAGTTAGCTTTTACAGCTATGTATATGATTCTTACTGTTGTACGACTATATGTGTTATTGGTGTACAATTAGGTTTCGTCCTAATTTTCAACTATCCGGCGAGAGCTCTATTCGATACGGGCGCATCACACTCTTTTCTGTCTGAGGACTTCGTGGTGCGAATCGGAGTGCCGTCTACCTTTGTAGAGGATAGATTGGAAGTAATGCTACCCATTGGATCTCGAATGAGTGCGGATAGGAAGAGCCGTGTGAAGGTGCGGATCGGAAGTCAAGATTTCGACTTGGAAGCGTCGTTACTACCGTTAGCTGAATTCGATGTGATCTTCGGCATGGACTGGCTCTCGGAGCAGCGAGCATGCATAGATTGCAATACAAAGGAGATCACTCTGGGAACGAACACCGACGATGAAACCACATTCGCCGGTATGCGAGGAGCGAGCAAGACGCTGATGTCTGCTCTCCAGGTGGTTAAGGCGGTGAGAAAAGGCGCCGAGTTGTTCTTCACCTTGTTGGAGGCTTCGGAGCCAAAGCCCAGGTTGTGTGATGTCCCAGTTGTAGCGGAATACGCCGACGTGTTTCCTAACGAACTCCCTGGGGCTCCGCCTCATCGGGAGATTGATTTCTGTATCGAGTTGGTGCCAGGTGCCAAACCTGTGGCCCGCTCACCATACAGAATAGCGCCAAAGGAATTGGCAGAGTTGAAGGTCCAATTGCAAGAGCTGCTAGAGCAAGGCTACGTACGTCCAAGTTCTTCGCCTTGGAGTGCACCGGTCCTCTTTGTGAAAAAGAAGGATGGGAGCTTGCGTCTATGTATTGATTATAGAGAGCTAAACAAGTTGACCGAGAAAAACCGATATCCGATTCCTAGAATCGATGATCTATTCGACCAACTGATGGGGTCGACGGTTTACTCCAAGCTAGACCTAAGGTCCGGCTACTATCAACTGCGAATAAGGGAATGCGACATTCCAAAGACAGCGTTCAGTACCCGCTTTGGGCACTTTGAGTTCACGGTAATGCCGTTCGGTCTATCCAACGCACCGTCGGTATTCATGGACTTGATGAATAGGACATTCCGAGAGTATTTAGATCAATTTGTGATCGTCTTCATCGACGACATTTTGGTATACTCTCAGTCGGAAGAGGAGCATATAGGGCATCTGCACGCAGTCCTGAGCACCTTGAGGAGGAGTCAGCTATATGCCAAGTTCTCCAAGTGCGAGTTTTGGCTACCGTCAGTGGCATTCCTTGGTCATGTTGTTAGTGGCGAAGGAATTGCAGTTGATCCGTCGAAGATAGAAGCGATCCAAGCGTGGCCTTTGTTGAAAAACGTAGCGGAAGTCCGAAGTTTCTTAGGACTTGCCGGCTATTATAGGCGCTTTGTGGAAAACTTCTCGAGGATCGCACTTCCTCTCACAAAACTGACTAGGAAGGATCATAAGTTCGTTTGGTCGCCCGAGTGCGCACGAGCTTTTGAAGAGCTAAAGAGCCGTCTGACCACGGCGCCCATTCTATGCTCGCCACAGGGTACGGAAGGCTACGAAATATATAGCGACGCCTCAGGAAGTGGTTTGGGTTGTGTCCTAGTGCAGTTCGGGAAGGTAATTGCCTACGGCTCCCGGCAACTGAAGGTTCACGAGAGGAATTACCCGGTCCATGATTTGGAGCTAGCGGCCGTGGTTTTTGCCCTCAAACTTTGGAGGCACTATCTATATGGCGTGAAGATCGATATCTTTACCGACCATAAGAGCCTCAAGTACTTACTAGACCAAAGGGAGTTGAACATGCGCCAAAGGAGGTGGATGGAGTTCCTTGGGGACTACACCTTCGATATCAAGTATACTCCCGGTAAAGGAAACGTAGTTGCAGACGCGTTGAGTCGTCGGGCTCCCGCACAAGCAAATTGGATTTTGATGCACGATGAGCGTCTAATCCGTGAGCTAGAAGAGATGGAGATCATATGCATTGATAGGAGAACGTCTACTTCAGCATGCTTGAACTGGACGGAAGTTCACTACGACCTTGCCGACCGAGTTCGACAAGCATTGGAGTTGGACGAGAGCTTGAAACGATACAAAGCGGAAACCGTTGAAGGGTTAAACGCTGATTTCTCCTTCGAAGACGACCTTATGTGGAAGCAGGAAAGGTTATGCATCCCAAACGTTGGTACTCTACGGGCGGAATTGATGTACGAGGCTCATCATACCAAGTACTCGATCCACCCGGGGAGCACTAAAATGTTTATGGATATGAAGAAACTGTTCTGGTGGCCGGGCATGAAGAAAGACATTGCCCTTTACGTAGCCAAGTGTCATACTTGCGCGTTGGTGAAAGCAGAATGTCAACGTCCCGGTGGGTTTCTGAAGTCCTTGCCGATTCCGGAATGGAAGTTTGATGATATTTCGATGGATTTCGTGCACGGATTGCCGAGATCGCAACATGGAAACGACGCCATATGGGTGATCGTGGACCGTTTGACAAAGGTATCACACTTCATTCCGAACCGGAAGGATGATTCTGTAGAAAAGCTAGCAAAGCTCTATGTGGATAGTATCGTGAGACTGCACGGTGTCCCTCGTAGCATCGTCAGCGATCGTGACGGGCGTTTCACGTCGAAAGATTGGAGGCTTATCCATGAACTGTTGGGCACAAAATTGAAGTTCAGCACGGCCTTCCACCCGCAAACGGATGGACAAACCGAGAGAACCAACAGGACTATGGAGGATATGCTCCGAATGTGCGCTCTAGACTTTGGAAAGAGGTGGGAGGATCACCTCTATATGATCGAATTCGCCTACAATAATAGCTACCAAGCCAGCATAAAGATGGCTCCTTTCGAGGCCCTCTATGGTAGGAAGTGTCATACGCCGTTGTCTTGGGCGGAAACGGGCGATACTAAGCTATTGAAGCGAAAGGATGTTGAAGAAGCAACGTCGACGATCCGGGCTATACGCGAAAGGCTATTGGTTGCCCAGGATAGGCAAGCAAAGTATTTCAACGCCAAGCATAGGAACTTAGAGTTTGCCGTCGGTGACCGGGTTTACTTGAAGATCAAACCGTTCAAAGGGGTATCAAGGATTCGACGCTTGAAAAAGCTCAGTCCGAGGTACTTAGGACCGTTCGAGATCGTGGAGCGTGTTGGTGATGCGGCTTATCGGCTTGCACTATCTGCAGAGCTGAGCGGTCTGCACGACGTGTTCCACATTTCAGTGTTGAGGAAGGCAGTGCAAGAGCCTACTCATATCGTTGCGGTCGGCAAAGTTCCGGTCGATAGTGGGTTGTCGACGAAAGTCAAGCCTTTACGCATCGTAGATACCGAAGTAAAGCAGCTGCGGAACAAGTCCATTCGGATGGTAAAAGTCCGGTGGGATAACTGCGGCCGAGAGGAGCTCTCTTGGGAGAGAGAGCAAACGATGCTTGCGGAGTATCCCGAGCTATTTCCCTCAGGTAAAGTATAACTGTAATTTATGCTATTACTGTTTCCTGGATTTCGGGACGAAATTCTTTTAAGGAGGGTGGAGTTGTAACACCCCGATTCTGGTAGTTCCGCGAAGTAGGCGGAGTGGTAGTGCGGCACGTGAAGCAGGCTAGAATTTTCCCTGTCTGCTCTTAGCGCACGATCAGTGGCCTCATCGCGCACGACCAGTGATCGTGTGCCAGCGATCGTGCGTTAATTCAGAAGAGAATCGAGTTCTGTCTCGGACAGTGCGCACGACCATTTCCCTCTTCGCGCACGACCAGTGATCGTGCGCCAGCGATCGTGCGCTTATTCGCAAGAATTCAGAGTTCTGTCCCGGATAGTGCGCACGACCATTGCCCTCGTCGCGCACGACCACTGACCGTGCGCCTGTGATCGTGCGCCCTGTTTATTCTGTTCCGCGATTTTGAGCGGAGAAGAGGATCCGACCGATCAAATCTCTTGGAATTCGATCCAACGGCTGGGATTTAATGCTGGGGGGTCTTAGGGCTTTGGAGAGGGATTAAACCCTCATTATTTCATAGTGTTTCTCTCTCCTAGGCTAGAGGAAGAAGAAGGGGGCAAGGAAGAAGAAGAGGAGATTTCGCCATTGACGGAGCTCCGGAGCTCCGTTTCGCAAGCCGTTTCCAGATCCGGAGAGTGCAGCCCGGTGCGGTTCTTTCCCTCCGCGTAGAATCTCGGATCCATGGCGAAGAGGAACACGTCTAGGGTAACGATTCTTCCTCCCGAACTTTGGACGTGTATTTGTCCATTTATTCCTCTTTCTTTGCTTGCATGAGGTATCTCTTTCACCAAATGGGTGAAGTGTAGGATTTCCTCAAGTCCTTCGGGACTCCGGGTAGATTGTGTCCGTCCCCGGCATATTGCATGTAGAAAATCCGGTAGTCGTGCGGATTTAGGCATTTTGTGTGAAGCCTATTCGTGGCCGTGAGCCCGAATCGGTGATGCTTGATTTGCGACGATGCATTTAGGTTAGACCTAGAATGCGTGCCGGAGAATGACTCCGTGAACTCACCTATAGTATTGCGGGAGTTAAGTGTAGGCGTCTTGTGGAGATCCCTACGAAAGCCCCATGCTTTGAGTTTTGGATGAAGGCAAACCTTCACCACGTTATTGATGCGGAGCGTATGTACCTCCCTTGTTGAGAATTCGCGAAGCCTAGATCCTTGTGAAGGGGTTAGGTGCGTAGCGTATATTTTTGTGTAGCACTTGAAAGTGCTAAACCCTTACGGGCCGAGGTGAAGCCGTACCCGCGTCGTGCGATAGATCACGACGATTAGAGCACGGGCAAAGCTGAACCGAACCCGTTTCCATGCAGATCGGCGAGAGGTCCCTTCCTCATGAAAGCCGTGTGATCATGGGAGAGGTCGTGGAAGGTGTCATACCTAGACCGACCAAAAGCTCTTGTTTCCCACCTAAGGTTGTGACCCTTAGGGTGGAGTGTTGTGAATTTGATGTTATGTTTAGCCTCATGCGGTTTGCTTAGGCGGTTGTGGGAAACCTTCGGGTGAACCCAACCAACATCATGTGCATACCTAGGTTCCCTTCTTTTGATGCTCAACCTAGAAGATTGATTGTGCTTGAAACCTCACCTTATGTAGTTGCACTCTCTTTAGATTAGTGCTTATGCTAGTATGGCTTACTTGCAGGGTAGAATCTCCGCCACCCCGGGAAAGGGGTGGGGTCGTTATAATTTGGTCAGCTGTGCTGACCGTTGCCTTGTTTACCACCGCTTGGTGGAATGTTCTTATGCAGGTGCAGGTGAGCCTAGCGGGAAATAGCGGGCGTTGGTCCTCTTGCTGTCCTTTTGCTGAGTTGGCCCTCGAAGGCCAGCCTTTTTTTCCTGTTTTCTCATGTATTGCCGGCCTGCGTGCCGATGTATGTTTTGTTAGAGTTTTGTACATTGATTTGATGTAAGGCCCTAAGGCCGTAACTCTTATTTCTGGATTCATTCCTATGATAGTGGACATGTCTATTTGAATGGTTTAATTAATGCTTCCGCTTACGTTTTGTACTCTCGTTAGTTGTTACTTTTCTGGTTATCACCTTTTAACTCCTAGCTAGTGTGGTTTGTATGGCGTGGGGTCCCGGCCGGACCTGCTGTTATACTTTTTGTACTGGCAGGGTGTTACAATTAGCCTGGCAAACAAATTCATCAGGGGTGAAAAGTCTAATCCGGGATACGTTGCCAAGTTGCTCAGTGACAACGATCAGTTCAATTCTGCATCAACCCATCAGCAACGTTATAATCACTCGTCTCGGCCTGATTTCGAGCCTCGGGCTCAAAGGGGAAGGAATCTTAAGCCCAAGCAACCATTCATTGGCCATCAACGGTTTCAGGATCAGAAGCCGCCGTTGGCCATCGCACCCACTCAACCCATGGGAGTTCCGCAAATCATGCCCGTATATCTGCCACAATACATCGCACAACCATCTCCACCTATCCCATCCATCCGATATGATGAATCACAAGATTCGTTCACCCCGCTTTACATCACCATGAATGAGGTCGTACAGATTCTTCAGAAGAGGCCTGACTTTAAAAGGCCCCCTCCCTTGAAATCAGAAGTTCGCAATCGGAACCCAAACCTTTACTGTGAATATCATAAAGAAGAGGGGCATCAAACTGAAGATTGTCGGGCCCTCCGGTGGTTGATAGAAAAACTCCTGAAAGAGGGAAAGCTTCGGGGGTTGATTCGGCAAGAAACTCCGGTTGAACCGCGAGCTGAGAAGAAGAAGGAGGCAGTCGAAGTAACATGGGAGTGTGCTGATGTAGAGGAGGCCGGTGGTTATGGGGATATACATCCTGCAGCCGAATGCATAGAGGTGAATGATGTTGGCCCTCTCGGCAACATCTATTGCATCCATGGTGGGGCAGGGATAGAATCCTCCCGAAAATCTAGCATCGGGAGAGTTACAAAGCAAGAAGTGGCAGTTGCCTCCACTTCTGCCCCGGAAAGGACGGTTGTTACGTTTGGCCAGGAAGATCTCTCCCCGAATGCGAATCCGTTCGATGACGCGGTGGTGATAAAGGCGGTTATTGAGAATTACGCAGTGCACAAAATTTTGATCGATACAGGCAGCTCAGTTAATCTCATCTTTCGCCAAACGTTTGAGGCCCTCAAGACTGGAAAGGCCTTACTCTCTACGGAAGGCCCCCTCTATGGCTTCTCAGGAGAAAAGAAGGAAGTAGAAGGGTGCGTGAAGCTTCTGGTATCGCTAGGGGGCATAACAAAGTTGGTGAACTTCGTAGTAGTGGAAGCCCCAAGTAGCTACTGCGCAATTTTCGGAAGGCCAATCCTGAATGCTTACAGAGCGGTGGTATCTACTTTCCATTTGGCCTTGAAATTCGCTGCTGAGGGGCGTCAGTACCGGATTCGGAGCGATCCAAAGGTGGCACGCGAATGTTATGTGAAGACAGTTAATGTGATCACCGGGGCACCACTTCACAAGGCCCAGAATGACATCCAAGAGGTGTCCAAACTCCCTGAAGAAGCTGAGGAGAGCGCGGAACGGAAAGGGACCTACCTGGAACCTGCCCAGGAGACCCAAGAGATCCCCATTGTTGAAGGGGAAGGGAAGAAGCTGATCATCAACGCCGAGCTATCAGAAGAGGAAAAGCTCCAGTTAACCTCCTGCCTGCTGAATAACTTGGACATCTTCGCTTGGTCGGCGGAAGACATGCCTGGGATAGATCCAGATGTCGCGTGCCATCACCTCAACGTTTCTCCGGAGTTCAAGCCAATCCAACAGAAGAAGAGGGAGGTAGCAACTAAGCTGGCGGTGCCTATCAAAGAAGAAGTTGCAAAGCTTCTTAAGGCCAATTTCATTTCTGAAATCCAGTACCCCACCTGGATGTCGAATGTAGTGATGGTAAAAAAGTCTGGGGGGAAATGGCGTATGTGTGTTGATTTCACTAAACTCAATAAAGCATGCCCCAAGGATTGTTATCCCTTGCCTCGGATAGATGTTTTGGTAGATTCCGCGGTGGGATATAGCTTTATGAGTTTTTTAGATGCATTTTCTGGTTATCGCCAGATTAAGATGCATAAGCCTGATATCCCGCATACATCCTTCATTACCAATGATGGATGTTATTGTTATCTCGTCATGCCTTTCGGCCTCAAAAATGCGGGGGCAACATATCAGAGGATGATGGACACAGTTTTTGAAAAACAAAAAGGGAGAAATCTGGAAGTATATGTTGATGATCTCCTTCTAAAAAGTAAAACTTTTTTAATCCATCTGGAAGACCTCGTAGAGACGTTCGCTACTCTACGGAGGTTCAAATTAAAATTAAACCCCTCAAAATGCGTGTTCGGGGCGAACAAGGGGAAATTTCTTGGACATCTTCTCACTCCTGATGGTCTCGCACCGAACCCAGATAAAGTAAAGGCCATCCTAGACATGACCCCTCCTCGTAATCCGAAAGAGGTGCAGCAACTTGGCGGAAGGTTGGCAGGATTGAGCCGATTCATTTCCAAATCGGGAGATAGAAGCGCTCCGTTCTTCAAAACACTTAGGGGAGGATCTAAGTTTGAATGGAACGAGGAATGCAATAATGCTTTCGAACAATTGAAAAAGCAGTTAACTTCAACCCCCCTTCTTCAAAGCCCTCGCGAAGGAGAAACACTATTCTTGTACTTGGGGGTGGGCCCTGATGCGATAAGCTCTGTCCTGGTTCGGGAAGAGAAAAAGAAACAGTTTCCGATATACTATGTCAGCCATATCCTTAAAGATGCAGAAACTAGATATTCAATCCTGGAGAAATTAGCCTTGGCTTTAGTCATGTCATCACGAAGGCTCCGCCCCTATTTTCAAGCTCATCCTATTCAGGTGGTTTCAGATCATCCACTGAGGAATATCTTGGAGAAGCCGGAACATTCAGGAAGGTTGGCCAAATGGGCAATCGAGCTAAGCGAGTTCGAAATATTGTACACTCCCAGAACGGCAATAAAGGCACAAGTATTGGCAGATTTCTTGGTAGACACAATGGAGTCTAATCCAGAGCAGGTAGTGCAATCTCCTTTTGCTTGGATCGTTTATGTGGATGGGGCTTCTGGCAGGAACTCCGTAGGAGCCGGAGTGGTTTTGATCAGTCCAAACGGCATCAGGCTGGAACAGGCTATTAAATTTTTCTTTTCAGTTACAAATAACCAGGCCGAATACGAAGCACTCTTGGCCGGCCTGAGACTCGCAAAGGAGCTTGGGATAGAACATGTTCATGTGAAAACTGATTCTCTTGTAATGGCCTCGCAGGTTCTGGGGAACTACGAGACAAGAGAACCGATGTTGAGAAAATACCTATTCCTAGCTAAGAAAGAAATCGGGAGATTCAAATCCTTCATCATCGAGCACATTCCGAGAACGCAGAATGAAGAGGCAGACGAATTGTCAAAATTTGGTCTTCCATCAGGGGGAGTAACCTCAGAACTTTTTCATCCGGCAACAGAGGAGACAGAGGAAGAAGAGCTCATGCAGATCGATCAGCATCCTTCTTGGAAAGACCCCTACGAATTGTTTCTGACAAAAGGAGAATATCATCCATCAATCAAGGACAAAAATAGATTCAGAAGAAAGGCGGCTTACTACTACTTGATAGCAGGAGTCTTGTACCGAAAAACTCTGATTTCTCCCTCGGCACGGTGCGTTTCAGAAGAGGAGATCCCGGTCATACTTCAGGAAGTTCATTCTGGGGAGTGTGGTAGCCATTCAGGGGCGAAAACCTTAGAAAAAAGGATCCTGCGGCAAGGATACTTCTGGCCAACCATGAGAAAGGATGCTGAAGCATTCGCCAAGCGATGTGTCCAGTGCCAAAAGTTCGCTCCTCTTCAACATTTGCCTGCTCAGTCACTCAGGTCAATAACTGCGCCATGGCCTTTTGCAGTATGGGGAATGGATCTTATGGGGCCTTTCCCAATGGCCAGCGGACAACGTCGCTTTATCCTGGTAATGATCGATTATTTCAGTAAGTGGATCGAAGCAAAAGCATTAGCAAGAACTACCATCCAAATTGTCAGAAACTTCGTCTGGGGAGAAATTGTCTGTCGACATGGAATTCCGTTGGCAATCGTCACCGATAATGGCCCACAATTCAACAATCCGGAGATGATAAGCTTCTGTGATCAGATAGGAATTGATCTTCGGTTTGCCTCAGTACACCATCCAAGGACCAATGGTCAAGTGGAGGCGGCAAACAGGCAAATTCGGCAGCTTTTGGTGAAAAGAGTCTTGAACCAGAAAGGGAATTGGGCGGACCAACTTCCTTCCATCCTGTGGACCCTTCGTACTACTCCGTCTTCGGCTACCGGGGAGACACCTTTCAAATTATCTCATGGCTCGGAAGCTGTTGTCCCTGTGGAATTCGAGGTGGTCACTCCAAGGGTTATTTACGCCAAAGAAGGAGGAGAATCCTGGATAGATGAAAATGGTGAGGCCCTCATGCATAATCTTGATCTAATCGAGGAACTTCAGGACGAAGCAACAATCAGGCAGGAAGAAGTTAAAAGGAGAATGGCAAAATATTTTGATAAGAATGTCAGAGTGAAGCAGTTTGTAGTCGGGGATTTAGTGTTGAAAAAGGTGGATGCCGCAGCGAGGTCTGGTAATGTTGGAAAGCTGGATCCTAGTTGGGCAGGACCTTTCATCATCAAAGAAGTATCTAAGAATGGGGCCTACCGTCTCCAAACCAACGAAGGAGAAGACATCCCACGCACGTGGAGCGGTGACGATCTCAAACGATTCTATCCTTGAAACTATTTCTTTTATTCTTACATCTTTTTTTTTTTTATATTGAATAAAAAGCCCTATACTGACATTTTCTTCTTGTCTGATGGTTCTCTGCATCATAAATACAAACACACATATCCCACTCCCCGAACCTCTGAGATATCGCCAAATTCTGCTCGAACCCCCTCGGATTGTAGTCGTAGCGTAAAACCCACCAAGACCATGTGATGCGGGGAGTTTTTCGCACACATGTAGTGGTAGCTTGCCAATTCCGCTGTGGTGGTCTTCAGAACTTTGGATCCCGGCCGATATCTGACACACCCCTGCATCAAGGGAGGTCTAGGTGATTGTCAGCTCTATCATGCCCCGAAGGGATATAGTTACAGCTTTGATGATCTTTCTGAGGAAAGCAATGTTCGCCGCCGAGGCCCACCTGCCCAACTGATCATCATAGTCTGTGACCATCGAATACTCTTAGGTACTCTCGAAACGGTACCTAGTTGGGCCCACAACTGAGTTGATCTCTCTGAGGAAAGCAATGTTCGCCGCCGAGGCCCACCTGCCCAATTGATCAACTCGGCTTGTAACCCTAGGCAAGAGAGCGGATGAGTCGTTTACAGCTCTTATGACCACTTGAGGAAAGCAATGTTCGCCGCCGAGGCCCACCTGCCCACTTGGTCATCTGAGTCTGTACATATTTTTTCTTTTTTCCCTACAGCTCTTATGACCACTTGAGGAAAGCAATGTTCGCCGCCGAGGCCCACCTGCCCACTTGGTCATTTGAGCCTGTAGGATTATTCTTCTTCCCTACAGGGAGGCATTCACTTCTGATGATTTTTTATATGGACCACTCAAGGAGAATATTGCTAGAACAGGTGCAGATGTTCGTCTACCCCAATAAAGGGGTTGTGATATTAAGACCGGACGGTTTGAGTTTTTCAGGCCGATCGGTCTGGTTGAACAGGTGCAGGTGTTCGTCTACCCCAATAAGGGGTTGTGGTATTAAGACCATGCGGTCTGAGTATTTCAGGCCGAGCGGTCTGACTGAACATAGGTTAAGTCATCTTTTGGAACTGATCATGTTATCACCAGGGTTATATTCAAACCGGGCGGGTATGCCCGTCGTCTATTAAGGAAAGTGTTTCTGAATCTAAGCATATGATTACCCGGGTTATTATGCAACCGGGCGGCCTTATCAATATTTTACAAGTTGGAATATTTTCTGGCAAGCATATGATTACCCGGGTTATTATGCAACCGGGCGGTCTTATCAATATTTTACAAGTTGGAAGTCTTCGAAGCTAATCATCTATTTCCCGGGTGGCATTCAAACCGGGCGGATTTAATCATCTTTTATAAGTTTGGTATTTCTGGAACTAACATGTAATTGCTCAGATTTCATCCTGACCGGTCGGATTTATCTATCTATCCGTCCGATAATGAGTTGGGCATTTCTAAATTCAAATCATATGGTTGTCCGGATTGTATTCTAACCGAGCGAATCTATATATCTTCAAACTAAGTTGGATGTTTTCCGGAACTGGTTATCTGATTATCCGGATTGCATTCTGACCGAGCGAACCTATCAATACTTCAAATTAATCAAATCTGGTTGTCTCTGGAATTGAGTATATCACCGTTCAGATTATATTTTAACCGATCGGGTTGACTGATTTCCTAGCAAAAGTTATCCTTGGATGCAATGAGTTGTTCGCCCGGATTGATTTCAAAAATCGCTCAAAGTTAAAGGATTATTACTTGCATCAACAAGGATGTGGTATCTCTTTTTTAAAATAAGGGGCCGCTCGGCCTAAAACTATGATCGCACAAGAAATCGGACATCCTGAGATTTTAAAAGAAAAAAAAAAGAGATAGCCGCGCGGCTAGATTATAAGAAGCGAAAGAGAAGGAGAGAAAAAGACAAGATATCTATCACAAGTAAGTAACAGCAGAATGACAACCAGACAGGTAAGAAATTTCTATTCATTTCTTCAAAAGTATGCTTACAAAAGTACTGACCGCCCGGTTAACAAAAAGAAACCGGCGGTTACAAAAGTTAAAAAGCAAAACAAGAGCACTAGTCTGTCGACTTTTTCCGCTTCTTGACAGGCGGACTTGAGGTCAGGCCTTCGATGTCAATCTCCGGCGAATAGCCTTCGCTGAACGAAGAAGAATCCGACGAACCGCTGGAACTTGATCGCCCGGTCCTACTGGCGGAGCCGGTGGTCCCAGAGGACAGGTCATCTTCATCGTCCTCATCAGCGTCACCGGCTTCATTGTCCGCGTCGACCTCATCAGCGGCTTCACCGCTTCCATCGCCTCCTTGATGAAGCACGACCTCTCTGCCCGCGTCGGCCTCAGCCTCCTCGCCCACCTTGGTCTTCCCTTTGCGCCTTCGGCTGATTTCATCGAGTTGAGTCTTCAAGGTGGGGAAGAGGTCGGAGAAGGTGGTACCCTCGAACCCTTCGCTCAGACCGCCCCGGTCTTCCATAAGACCCAGGGCCTTGTTGATTCCTTGGGCCACGTGAGGCAGCACCTCGTCTTGGAAGGCCGGGTTAGTTATCTCATATTGTTTCTGCAGGAAAGAAAGGAAAAACGAGTTAGGTCGCTCGAGCTAAGCAAAAGGGGCCGCGGCATTTGTTTGTCGAAACTCACCGCCACGACTTCTTGAAGCCGCTCGGTCTCCTCTCGAAGCCGCGTGATCTCCGCGGCCTGCCCCTCGAACCTCTTCTCCAGGTGTTTTTGGACGGAAACCAGCCGCTTGAACGACAAGGCCATAAAGTGGTTGGCCGCAAATCCCCATGCACCGGCCTGAGCCGCTAACCGGGGGAGCTCTTCCTCGGGAGTATTCCTCAGCCTCTTCAAAGTCTTTCGACCATATAAGGCAGCTCCGGCGGCTAGGGCGTGGCGGTCAATCTTTTCACTCCCCCACGGAGGGAGCGCGGTGGATACCCGGATCCGACTTCCATCCCTGTGCCAAAGGACGGTCGGGTTGCCCTGCAGGTCGGGCGGGTTCCCACTTGAACGAAGGATTTCGTAATCGTCAGAAGAGGTCGGGCCTTCTTCCTCCGAAGATGGCGACCTCTTTCGCCGCTGCCTCTTCTCCCTCTGGGTTAAAACTGGGCCGGCCGGCGTGACCGGCTTGTTCGCTGGAACGATATGGGCGGCTGCAAAATAAAATCAAGAGTATAAGTAAAGAAGGCCGCGCGGTCATATAAAGGCGGTCTAGAAGAACTTACTATGTTCGGGGAGAATGTTCTCAAGCTCCGAGAAAAGCGGGATGTAGTGGTTGATATCAAGCCGCTCCTTCTCAAGGAACGCGAAGGTGTCCGCCTCGATCTTGCCGACCTGGGGGATCTGGAAAACTTCTTCCCCCCGGACTTGCGGGTTGGTCTGCAACAGTCCGAAGTTGCCTTCGAGCATTACAAACCGCTCCGACCAGTCGGAGACTTTGTTCGCCAGATTAACAATCTTCAGCCCGTGGCAGCCGAAGTAAAGGTGCCCCCTGTAAGTTGAAGTCCCCGAGTCGGAGACCGCCCGCACTGAGAAGAACTTTCTGAACAGGTCGAGGGAGAACCGGATCCTCTCGAACCGCAGATACGAGATGAAACTATATATTGAGGCGATGGAGTTCGGTGGAAGCTGACCGGGCACAACCCCGTAGTGGTCGAAAATGGCTATGACTTCAAGCGGCAGTGGAAACTTGAAGCCATATTCGAAGTGGTCAACTGGGATGGCGATCTGGTGCGGACTGGAAGAGTTAATCCGCTCGTCGCGCAAAGGAAGCCGCGCGAGCAGATTACTCCCTACCATGTGCCTAGCAATGAAGTCATCCAGTTCGTTCTGAGTAAGGCGGCATTCCGGATGGTCCGCCGAATGGAATGCCAAGGCCGCGTCAGCTCGGACGGCCTTAACCTTAACAGGTCGCTGCGACTTGTTCTTGGATCGCGCCATCTGGAAATCATGAGAATGACTTCGGCAAATTCTATACTTATAGATTTCTATGATCTGTGAATAGTAAAATCATGACACGGTTATATATCCTGACCGCGCGGTCAATGGCCTATATGGTTAGATTCACCAGAAAAATGAAAGAAGCAAAGGCATCCAGAAAACACAGAAGTAAGCATACATCACAGTTCGCCCGATCAGAAAACGGTTCGAATAAAACATAAGATTTAAACAAGGCATAAAATACAGCGGTTAAAGTAAGAGACCGCGCGAATTGTTCAAATAAAAGACAAGAATAGAGAAGAATATTGTCCAGATCAACAAACCACATTCATAATACAAGTTATATTCAAATATTAATCACGACTGACGGCGCTCTGGGGAGGCATCCTCTCTATGAAGTCGCGCGACCTGGTCACTGGTCGTGTTCAAGAGAGAATAAATTTGGCTTGTATGATAATGAAGGTGGTTGATTGTGCAATGAAGCCGCCCGGCATCCCTTTCGACCCGCGTAGCGGCAATCATTCGGGGGGTTGCGGCGGCCTCGTCAATCATTGGATCAGCCGCCCGGACTGAAGGAGGATTTGAGCTCGCTCCAATAGTCGGGCGGCTAACAGCTACCACCCCATCATTCACATTTCGCCGACCAGCGGCGACTTCTCTGGTTAAGCGCAGGAATTTATCCTGGTAATATTTTGAGTCACTCTCAAATTTGGCAGAGGCTTTCTTCTCCTTCTCCAGTTGGACGGTTAGAGCAGTCCGCGTAGCCACCACCGCTGCTCGCGCGGCCTCAAGCTGAGTCTCCAGGATTTTCACTTTCTCTGTGCTGGACCTCCTGTCAATCTCCGATTGCGCCAGAGCGGTCCGAGTGGCGGCCTCCCGGTCTTCTACCTCCTTCAAGCGGGCCCTCAGGTTGATCAGATCTGCCTCAAGGCGATCAAATAGATGCGGTCTTTCCGGCAAGGACGTCGCACAGGTTGAAATCGGGGGTGCTAGCGGAGGCAGACTGGCCTCAAGGTCACCCGGCTTCACGATTTGATCAGCGCTATCTGAAAGAAGCCGCTTGGTTATGAAAAATAAGAGCATGCAACGCTACATATATATAAAGTAGAAACGAACATAAACGCGAGAGCAGTGCCTGGGCGGACAGGCCATTTAGACCGTTCCGAGTTCATCCTCTGACATTGCTCACGCCAGAGTCTCTCCGTACTTGACCTAACGGAAGGGAACCAGGCCGCTAAAGGAAAGAGGCTCGGCGGCGGGTTCACTAATTTATTATGGCGAGGCCGCGGAATGGAAAAACGGACCGCTTTATAGTCCGTGGAACCCTTACCTGCCGCAAGAAGATCAGGCCGCGACGGCTTGTTCAAGGCCTGTTCCGCCCTCTCCTTCTTCACCTTCATGATCTCTTCCCCGGTCATTGCTGGGACTACCTCCTCCCGCGCTCGCAGAACTTCTTCAAGTTCCCTCGTTTTCTTTTCGACCTCCAAGGCAGTCCGGGCGGCGGCCTCTCGCTCTTCGGCCTCCATCCGAGCGGTCTCTTCAGGCCGGGCTGTGTCGTCAGTAGCAAGAGCGTTTTGGTCGGAGGCGGTCGGGCTGTCAAGGAACTGATCTCGCTTCACCAGCTCATCCATGTCTTTAAAGATCCCGTTGAAGGATATACTGCTCGCCGGGTCCGGAGGCAGTTCGCCCGTTTTTGCGTCAGGAGTGGCCGGCGATTCGTTTGACTTGCTGGGTGGAGGAGTCGCAAGACCTAGCTCCTCTTTCAGCCGCGAATTGGTCTGGAGGAGGGATTCGGTCGGTTTCTTAAGGGCCGCCCTTTCCTTAGCGGCCAGCCTCTTGACTTTCTTAGTTATCCGCTCGGTCACGGACCCGGTCTTCTTCCTCTTTCTCTCTCTCTTACTCGGCGCTGGGCCAAGTTCTTTCGAGGGGCTGGGGTAGTCATCCACGGACAAAGGGGTGTTCTGTTCACCCGTCCTTGGGGAGGTAACCGCCTCCTTCTCTAGATCTCGGACGAGCAAATGAGGGTTCCCGGATGGGGTGATTTCCACACCAAACGAGTCATTCTCTCCGGCCTTCTTCGAAGGGCTTTCTGGAGCAACTTCTTCAGGAGGAGCGGTCTCCTCTTTATTCAGCGGGCTGGCGGTCTGTTGGTTGAGGCCTTTGGGAGAAATCGGCAAGTCATCAGGAGGAGGCTCCGAACTGTTCGCCACGGGCTCTGCAGGAGTCTTAGAAGTCGTTAAGTCCACAACCGGCTTGGAGCTGCCCGTTGCGGCCTTCTCGGCCCACTTTCTCTTTTTCCGGTCTTTCCGGTCTGGCTTTTCCCTCGCCTTATTCAATCTTTCCGGCGATTCACGCTTCTTTTCATCCGCCCTCTTCTGATCTCCGCTGGGATCCACGCGGTCTAACACAGCGTCCAGGAAGTCCATGGCTAGAGAATTGCCGGTCTTAAAAATTCTAACCGCAACTGGCGAGTAATATCCCGTGATTTCAGAAAGAGCAACGCAGAATGAATTCTCTGGCTCTCTTATAGAATTCAAGGCAGGTCGGATGCGGTCTCCCGGTCAAAGCTAATATTTTCGAAATTCTCTTGAGATTTGAAAATATGCGGGGATTATGTTTGCCCGGGAAACCGTTTCTCGGGTTGGATTATTACCAGACCGCGCGAGCTCCTGGGTCAGGCCGCTGAGTCCCGGGATCAGTGGTTCTCTGTTCAAGAAGGGCCAGGCCGGGCGGCCTGGTGTCATTTCCGGATTGCCCCCAAAGGGATAAGATCATCAAAGAGCTAAGGCAAAGAGTTCATCCGCGGTCTCAGCCAGAAGGCCGCGCGGGTTGTCCCATAGAAACTCGAAGTTCCAGCCCCGAAGAACAGGTCGGGGCTCCAGATCGAAGGCTATCCAAGTTACCTCTTGAAGATCGGCTGAGTCATGACCAGAGGGCAGACCGCGACCTCAATCTCCAAACCGCGCGGTCTGCATTATTGACTTGGTCCCGGCGTCCTCAGCCGCAAGCAAGACAGATCGGGAAGGCAGGCCGTCAGATCGCGCGGCCTCTTTCTTTCTCTTCTTTGTGTATCCCGTCACCGCCTGCCCGTTTCTCCTGTACCCGGGCAGGAGGTTATTTTATCCCTGCCCGATCGGGCAGGCCCCCAAGCCTATAAATAGGGGGCGGCACTGTTCCCAAGACACGCACACTCGAATCCAAGAGCTCGCTTGTCTGAGCTCCGGTCTCGAGTTTCAGGTCTCGCGAACTGCTGACCGGCCGGCTTCTGTTCTTTCACATTTGTAACCGCTACTTTTCAATAAAAGGAAAGCCCGTCGCAGGAGTGGCATTTGCCGCGACGGGCGAAGTCTGGCCTCGACCGCTGCTAGCGGTCTGAATTCCTCAACTAAATAGTAACTGATAGTCCGCAACCCTCGTTTCACTTCGGAGGCGCACTTTTGAATCGAACAATCACGAAACTCATGACTTAGGTATTCGCCACCTCGATCAGCATATCATATATGAGTGGGTTTTCTACTTCATTCAAAATGAACAGCATATCATATATGCGCAGCGGAAATAAAATAAGAGCAACCCAAAAGAGTTTCGAATCTTGCGATTTCATGAATCAAGAAATAAATAATGCAATGCATTGCAATATACCTGAGAGGGATTGAGTCAACACTCAACCAAGATGCTCCAAGGACTGATCCCAAAACAAACTCTGAGTTCCAAGTACTGAAATGGACCAGCACCTCTATAGGAATGCACACAGTGAAAGAGAACCCCACGACTCTTGTCCAACAAGGGCTGGGATGGAGGAATAATGCCCTCTGCGTCTCCCACGAACTGCTAGGTTCGGCGACAGGGAGCGGCGGAGGCGATCTCGCGGAATGTCGAGACCTATACGGAACACTTCCGCTTCGGCTCTGATAGTTTTACGAAAGGATTTTTCACTACAGGAAACCTAATCGCTTCATGTTTTATACTCAGGGAATAAAACACATTATTCGCAGACCAGAGGCTTAATCAGAGTGTAACAAGTATCGTCGAGACTATTCGACGCAGCGTCGAGACATTTCGACATAGCGTCGATTACAAGACTTCCGTCGAGACAATATCGACGCAACGTCGAGTACAACACGTCGAGACAATCTCGACGTAACGTCGAGTTAAATTCGACGCAACTCCAATCAGCTATAGGATTGTTCCTCCACTCATATCCAATATGAGTAAGGCCAACACAATTCTTCATCCAACTTCTCCAACACTCTTATGTGCGACCTTATAGGCTCATATTGCGTTGGCAGCAAGACTAACTACTTGATTGCTTTGAGATCACCTTGGAACAACCAACATGTGCTCCACCACTTCATGCGCAGTTTTAGTAGACGACGCTGGCGCCGAGGATGACGATGCCATGTTCGACGCGTGAGAGAGAGAGTGAAAGAGAGAATGAGTTGAAGAGAGAGAGAGAGTGACTTGAAGAGAGAGTGTGAGAGAGAGAGGGAGAGAGAGAATGAGTTGGAGAGAGAGGGGGGGATCGATTGTGTAAGGGGGGAGGGATTTTATAAAAAAAAATTTATTTCTGTATTTTAATTTTTTATTTTTTAAATAAGCCTAGGGCCTAGGCTAGGTAGCCTAGGGCCTAGGCTAGGTAGCCTAGGGCCTAGGCTAGGTAGCCTAGGGCCTAGGCTAGGTAGCCTTGGGCCTAGGCTAGGTAGCCTAGGGCCTAGGCTAGGTAGCCTAGGGCCTAGGCTAGGTAGCCTAGGGCCTAGGCTAGGTAGCCTAGGGCCTAGGCTAGGTAGCCTAGGGCCTAGGCTAGGTAGCCTAGGGCCTAGGCTTAGTACTAGTAGGCTGCCAAAATTTGGCAGCCTACTAGTACTGGCATGGCAGCAACAATGTTGCCATGCCAGCGGCTGGCCAGCGAGCCATTGGGATCAACGGCTCAAAGAGTCGTTGATCCCAACGGCTTATAAATTTGCCTGGGTCGGGCCTTGCCTGGGCCCGGGCAGCCCTGAAAAAGAAGGTTTTGCCCGGCCCAGACCGGGTCAGGCACCGGGCCAGGCTGTTGGTTTATATGGGGGCCATGTAAGTGTTAGCAAAGTAAAAAAAACAACATAGGTGGGGGAAGGTAGGCGGTACTACCAGGTATTTCATTTCATCAAAATAGGAGTACTCATACAACTTTCCTACATTAAGGGCTTATAACTCTACCCTTTATATAGGCAAAGCAAAAAGTCAAAAAGACAAAATACAACATTATAATAATAAAGGGGCTGCAGCAGAGATTTGGCACATGCTACAACACATCCCTTATCTCCTTCTTTCGGTGACTGGCAGAAAAGTAAGAACCCTCCTTGCAGGATGAGAAGGTGCTGGAATTTAGAAAGATGAGAGGAAGATGGCGGCATGTGGCTGGATTACGCTGATATTGCTAATACCCTCCCTTAATCGAGATCGCTGGTAACATGCATCTTCCTCCTTAACTCTTCAAATTGATTGGCAGTAAGGGCCTTGGTTAGGGCATCGACGATTTGCTCTTTGGAGCTGCAAAATTTCACAGATACTTCTTTCTTACTCACTAGATCTCTGATAAAGTGCCATTTTAACTCAAGATGCTTTGTTTTATTATGAAAAAACGGGATTATGCGCTAGAGAGATTGCTGAGGTATTGTCGACATTGATGCAGGTTGAAATTTCGGAATTTCCTATTATTTTCTGCAACATTTTTTTTAGCCATAGTCCCTCCCTTGTTGCTTCACTTAACGCAACATACTCTGCTTCAGTGGAGGTAAGGCCACAGTTTTCTGTTTTCGGGAACTCCAGGAGATAGGATTTTCTCCCAAGAAAAAAATAAAACCTGAAGTGCTTCGACGATCATCACTGCATCCTCCCCAATCGCTGTCTGAGTATCCTGATAATGTTAAGCCATTATCTTGATGCTTTTCTTCTTCGCAGTTGATAATTCCTTTTCCTCTTTGTTTCTTCTTTTCTTCTGAGCTAATTTTCTCTGTTGAAGCATCACTTTTTGGACTAAATTTAATCTCATATTCTCTAGTGCTCTTAACATATCGAAGAATTCGTTTGGCCGCCATAAGATGCTTTATACTGGGTGAATGCATATACCTTGATGCAAGGCTGACAGAACACTCAATATCTGGTCTTGTGTTTGGAAGATAAATCAGGGACCCTACTAAGCTACTGTATTCTTCACAATCTGTTTTTCCTTCACCATCTTCCTTCTTCTGTTTTACACCAATTGGAATGGGTGTCACAACACCTTTTGCATCTTCCATGTTGAACCGAATGACCAGATCATCTATGTATTTGGATTGACTTATGAGCAAACCTGCACTGCTTCTTTGTATATGCATTCCCAAAAAATATTTTACTTGCCCAAGATCAGTCATCTCAAGTTCATTTTCCATTTTTGATTTGATTTGGGCAAGTTCTATAAAGTCTGACCCGGTTATAAGGAGATCATCAACATAGATGCACAACAAAGTATATGCTTTTTCATTTCTTTTAAAGTATAGGGCTGGCTCAAGATCAGTTTTGGTAAAACCAAATTTTAATAAGCTTGAGTCTATTTTGCAATTCCAAGCTCTAGGGGCTTGTTTTAGCCCATATAAAGCTTTCTTTAGTTTGTAAACTTTGGTTTTATTATCAGCAAGCTCATATCCTTCCAATTGCATGACATATATTTCTTCTTCTATTTCTCCATTTAAGAAGGCAGATTTAACATCCATTTGGTACACCGGGTAATCAAATTGAGTGGCTATAGCGAAGATTATTCTTATTGACTCAAATCTTGCTACAGGAGCAAAAGTTTCAAAGTAATCAATGCCTGATTTTTGGGAATAATCCTTAGCTACTAATCTGGCTTTGTGTTTTAGGATCGAACCATCTTCATTATATTTTATCTTGAAGAGCCATTTTAGCCCTATAACTGACTTATTTTCAGGTTTATCAATCAGATCCCACGTTTTGTTTTTATTGATCATGGCAATTTCTTCATTCATGGCATTTATCCAGCGCTGATTTGCTATGGCTTCTTTATAACAGTTTGGCTCTATAACAGATAAGGCTAAGTTGCAGTCCTCATAGATTTCTGAAAGTAATCTATAGTGTTGTGGAGATGAAGATTCAGGGGAGACATCTGATAGATTACTGATGAATTACTTGAACTCCCTATCTCATGAGTGGATAGCTGAGCTTCTTCATGGGTGATAGGTTCATTTGAGGAATCTTCATTGTTGTAGAGCTGAGCAACCCTCTTTGGTATCTAATCCACAACAGCATCCCACTGCCACTTTTCTTCTTCAGCAATTTTAACATCTCTTGATATTATAAGCTTGTTATTTGATGGGTTGTATAATCTATAGGCTTTTGATTCTTCAATATAGCCTAATAGAATAGTTTTTTCACTCTTCAAATCTAATTTAGTCCTTTTGTTTGTTGGAAGTAAACTGTAGGCCATACTTCCAAAGATTTTGAGATGATTTATTTGGGCTTTCTTGCCATGCCAGGTTTCATATGGTGTGCTATTTTTTTGAGCTTTTGTAGGTGCCCCATTTAGCAGGTAGCTAGCAGTATTTACTGCTTCTGCCCAAAAAGAATTTGGCAGATTCTTCTCATGTAGCATACACCTTGCCATTTCTACTATAGTTCTGTTTCTCCTTTCAACGATGCCATTTTGCTGGGGGGTTCCTCTCACTGTCAGTTCTCTCTTAATTCCATTGTTTTCACAAAACAAGTTGAAATTCTTGCTTAGGAATTCTCCTCCCCTGTCTGTTCTTATAGTTTTGATGGCATTTCTTTTCCTTTCTCAACTTGCTCTTTAAAAGTTACAAATTTTTTAAAAGTTTCAGACTTGTGTTCAAGAAGAAATAACCATTGCATTCTACTATAATCATCTATCAGTAGGAGGTAATAACGTTTTCCTGATAAGGATGGACTTGGAGTTGGTCCCCATACATCCATATGAAGTAACTCAAGTGGCTTTGTGGCTCTACTATTGCTCTGTTTGGGAAAAGGAGTTTTGTGTAATTTATTCAGGGCACATCCTTCACACGGACTTTGTTCTATTTGAATGGTGGGTAGCCCTAAAACAAGTTTTTCCCTACTTAACTTAGTAATATCATGAAAATTCAAGTGACCATACCTTTTATGCCATATCTTTGTAGCAGAGGGGACATTACTCAGCAGAGCATGCTCCTTTATGGGAGGTAAAGTTAAGGGGAAAATCTTATTGTTGGTCATTTGAATAGAGGCTATTTGGGTTCCATCTTTCTTAGTAATCTGACATTTGTCTTGATTGAACACACCTTTATATCCTTTATTAACAAGTTGACCAACACTTAAAAGGTTGTGAGCAATTTCTGGGACATATTGGACATCATGTATGTACTGCGCTTGTCCAGATTTGTCTTGAACAGAGATAATTCCTTTTCCTTCTATAGTTTTGGTGTTTCCATCTCCAAGGACCACTTGAGATTTTTCTTCTTCATTTAACCAAACAAAGGCTTCTTTGAGGTTGGTCATATGATTTGAGCAACCACTATCTAAGTACCATGTGCTTTCATTTTGTTTTTCTTTGTTGGAGCTAGAATAGAACACTCGGTCTAATTCATTATCATGGTTCTTATCTTCCTCCCCTCTTCCTTTCTCAGTTCTTTGTTGGAACCAACAATCTTTATTAAAGTGAGTTGGATTCCTACATCTTCTACATTTATAGAAGCAATCTTAGGCTTCATGATTACTTCTTTTACACAGGTTGCACATTAGTGTTGGTTTCCTGTTTTCATGACTAACAGCTTTTTCATTTAGATTGACCTTACTTTGGAAGGCTTGCTCAAGATGTGTCTCTTCATACCCTTTCTCCCTTTCCTCATGAGCTTGTAGGGATCCTATTAGCTCATTTAAGGAGAGAGTGTTTAGGTCTTTGGCTTCTTGAATAGCTATTGTTACAGCAGCATACTTTCTAGTTATGGTTCTCAAGACTTTTACGGCTACTTTCTTTTCTTCTATAGTCTCACCATAACACTTAATTTGGTTGGTTATGGTAGTGATTCTATGGAGGTATTGATTGATATTCTCATTTTCTTTCATTTTGAGAGTATCAAAGTCTTGCCATAAATTCAAAAGTTTGATCGATATTACCTTCGTGGAGGCTTGGTACTCAGTCTTGAGAAGGTCTCATGCTTCTTTTGATGTTGTGGCCCCCATTATGCTTGGAAAAATGCTTCTCCCCACCCCCTGTTGGTTATACAGAAGGGCTTTGGCATCCTTCTTTAGTTCTTCATTGTAAGTATTTACCTTTGCCGGATCCCAATTTTGAAGAGGATTTGTGGTTGTTGGTTGATCGAATCCATTTTGAACTATGCCCCATTGTCCCTGAGACAAGAACAATGTCCTCATCTGGACATGCCAAAAGTCAAAGGCATCTCCTTCAAATATTGGAACTCCTGTAGGTGAATATTGGAAATTTTGTGATGATTGGTTGCTTGAGGATGCCATGTGATGAGTAGGAAAAGGACAGAAAAACAAGATGATTCAATGCAAGAGAGGCAGCAGAGCCTTGGCTACTTCTGATGGCAGAAAGCAATACAATCACAGGTCTCCAACCCGCTGCTCTGATACCATGTTAGCAAAGTAAAAAACAACATAGGTGGGGGAAGGTAGGCGGTACTACCAGGTATTTCATTTCATCAAAATAGGAGTACTCATACCACTTTCCTACATTAAGGGCTTATAACTCTACCCTTTATATAGGCAAAGCAAAATGGCAAAAAGACAAAGTACAACATTATAATAATAAAGGGGCTGCAGCAGAGATTTGGCACATGCTTCAAAACATCCCTTATCTCCTTCTTTCGGTGGCTGGCAAAAAAGTAAGAACCCTCCTTGCAGGATGAGAAGGCGCTGGAATTTATGAAGATGAGAGGAAGATGGCGTCCTGCGGCTTGATTACGTTGATATTGCTAATAGTAAGGCTCCCGAGCCCGGCCTGGGCCCGAGGCGGGCTAGCCCGGTACCGGGCCTAGCCGGGCTTTTTTCGGGCCGGGCCGGGTTTTTATGGACACGGCTATCATGTACCAAATAAAAAAGTATATATATATATATTCATCCTTGGTTCTCTTGGCAAATGACATTCTCTGCGAGTTACTATTTGCTCAATCCCTCTCTAACTTGAAAAGACAATCTATAAATGTTGTCTCCACATGCATCAAATTAAAAATATCATGAAAAGAAAAAACTCTAAATCCAAACTAATTAATGTTGATGAATTTGGATGGAGGATGAGTAGACCTTGTATAATTTGCTTAGATCAAGCTTATCAAATTCAGGAATGCAGCTCCGAAGCATAGAAAAATGATCATATCCCTTCACATGCATGTCAAGATCAGATTCATCTGTATGTTTAAATAAAATATCAAGTATCATATAGTTTAACACCCTTGTCATCCTTTCTAGTTATATGCAGTTAAATAATGTAAACATCCAGAAAAGAGTAGCAATCCTAAAGTTTAAATAAAATAGTAAATAATGCAAGAAAATCACTCTTTCTTGAACGGAACCATAAATGAAATTGACATTTTTCCCATGAACCTCTAAAGAATGCCATTAAGAGTAGTGCTCAAAGATTAAATGTGTTAAAAACTGCAAACTCCCATTTGTAGTCCTAGGTTAAGAAAATTTGAAGTGGATGATGTTAGAAGTTGAACCTTGTATTGGACCATAACATCATTGTCTTTCAATATTTCCTAAAAAATATTTCCTTTTTCATCTTTGACAATCAGAACATCATAAAGTGACGGCACAGCAGGATTTGTGAACCAAGACCATTCACTGTTAAAGAAACTTATAGAGGCTTAAAATGTGACAATGGTTAGCAATCGAAGAATTGGTAAACAAAAATCTACACCATTATCAATAGTCATATTCTAACTATGTAAGTAAACAAAGTTTGTTGTTACGCAATATCTAGCTTGGTATAACATTGGTTCAAATAAAGGAAAGACAAAATAGCATATCTCTGAGATATAAAAAGGGATAAGATTTAAACAATTTACAGTGAAAAACCATGTTGTTGCACATTAACAGTAAATAAGGTTTCCATAGCGCATAGTTAAATTTGACCCACTTTGAAGAATTATAAACTTCCTCAAGAAATCTGCAATTCTAGTCAATAGAAACTGAATCATTCTGCAAGTAAAATGCAACTTTGGAACCGCCTAGAAAAAATATTCTTATTAAACAATTTTGGGTCAAAGATTAACAATAACAAATGATCAGTTAACAACATAAATTCTGGAAGCAATATCCTGCACAACCCAAGCAAACCCTTGAAACAAACCTTCGCCGGTGTAGGCACTGCAACCAACAATATTCCAAATTTCCAATGCAGGCTTTTATCCATAGCCTCCAAATTTAGTATCTAAGAGAAGTTTAACCAAGTGATGATCAAATTAAAAATAAAAACACATACAATTAAATGATGTTTTTTTTCAATTCGAAATATTTCGGACTGCAGAATATAAGACTTTTAAAGAACAAATTCATAAATGAATACCCTAAATACAAACAAGTGTAAATCTTTGTGATCAAATGACAAGGCACGGTGGTTCTTTTGAGTAAAACCTGATTGCAAACCATCCAGTTCTTCCCATCAGGAACTTATGAAACGACCAGTAACTGATAGAATAAAGAAGGCTGAGGAGGAAAGTATTTTAGTCACCAATACACACTTCAATACTCTGGTTTTACTGGATTTTATTGATATGTCTCAACTCTCCACATTTTACAATATCTCTGCTTTATATAGCAGGTATCAGGCGGTAATACATATCTCAAGGTAAAGTAAAAATAACATATTTTATATTTTTAACTACTACGTATATTGTATTAATGATTCTTTGCAGGTAATGGCAGTTGTTTTATTTTATCAGGCGCCAGTACAACCCCGGTGTCCGCCAGGGAGTGAACAGTGGCGAAGGGACCGTCAGGCAAAAGGAGTAAGAGGCCTAGCGAGGCAAGATGTCGGGAGAGCCGGGCTCTCGTCGGTCGCTCGCAGGGAGGCGAGCGAACCGAGCCATGCGACTCGCAAGAGAGTCTCCAGTGGTCGGCTCGCCCAGGAAGGGTTTATGATCAATTTTACCTAAAAACCCCTGGTGGTCTGCAGTTAGCCCCTCCAAACAGCGGAGTTTGGCTGTTGGCAGACCATTTTGGGCTGCGTATAGTAAAAAAGTAAGGCGGAATCCTGCTATTAGCAGACTAGACTTGAAAAACTATAAATAGATCTTGAAGGGCACATTGGGAGAGGATTCCAATCTCAGTTCTCTGAGCTTCTTCCTCCCTAGGTTATCTTGGCTTAGCTCTCAAGCTCTCCAAGGTGCCCAGTCTCAGCTTTGTCTTGGGAGGGGAAGCGCTCAAAGATCTTCCGGGTGTGTGGTGGGACCTCCTCGCTGCGACCAATGGTCTGTGTTTAGTCCCGAGTCTCCGGTCGGTTCCTTCCGAGGAATCAGTAAGTACTAGCTCCCTCTCATCCTTGAGAGCCCGAGCTCCACAAAGAAGCCAAGTCCTGGTTTCAACATTTTTGGTGCGGTGAGCGTGGAGTGCAGCTAGTTCAAGAAAGTTCTAAGGAAGAGATGGCAGGAGACAACGAGCGAGAGGAGGATTTCGGCGGCTCGCCGCAACCCGGCGCGCCAGCAACGGTGGAAATGCTGGCCGACCTCAAGAGGGATCTTCTCGAGGCCTTCCAGTGCGCCCTCGCCACAGCCCTTGGGGGTCTCGCAACCCCTGTGCCCCAAGTGGCCCCTCCAGCTGGAGTAGGCGAGCACGCCCCGGGGCAGAGGCCAGGAAAGAAGGCAGTGTCCCAGGTGTCGGAGCGAGATCTAGCGGGGCGGGAGCTCTTCCCCATCCCGGCGAGTGCGGGTGGGGTCCAGGCGAGCACCGTCCCAGGAGGAGGGGTCCCGGCCAGTGGGATCCCAGCAAGTGGCCCCTCAGTGAGTGCGAGACCTGGAGCCGGTTCGCCCGGGGAGCTTGCAGGGCGAGTGGAGCAAGCCAGGAGTGCGAATGGGGGGGAGTCCCTTCTGCGAGTTGGTGCTCTCGGCACCACTCCCCGAGGGGTTCAGCGAGACGACCATGACTCAGTATACTGGCAAGGATGACCCCACTCAACACCTGCAGTGGTTCGAAGACATGGTCTCTATCAGACCTATGTCGGACGCTTTCAAGTGCCGACTCTTCGCCACCACCATAAAGGAGAAAGTTAGGGACTGGTTCCACCAGTTGCTCTCCGGGTGGATATATGCTTTCGAGGATTTGCGTCGCGGCTTCCTGCTGCGCTTCTCAACTTCGAAGAGGAGGAGGAAGGACCCCGAGGCCCTCTTCAGCATCAAGCAGAGGTAGGGGGAGTCGCTAGCTCATTATGTGTGAAAGTGAGGTTAGATCTTAAAGTTACTCTAGAGGGGGGTGAATAGAGTGTTAAAATTTTTCACTGATTTTTATAGCGGAATTAAAATAGTGATATATATATATGTATAGCAAAGTGATTTATAAAAACTAAATAAAAAACAAAGCACACGGCACAGCACATAGAAAATCACAACACAGAGGACACAAGGATTTTTATAGTAGTTCCCCAATAAACCTGGGTATGTCTACTCTTCTACCACACTTGGTAGGATCCACTAGGTTTTTGATCAGGTGCCCTATCACTAAGGGGTTTTTGATCAGGTGTCCACACACCAAGTGAGTTGTTGATCAGGTGCTCTAACCAAACCACAGGTTTTTGTTCAGGTGCCCTGCCACCAAGGGGTTAACTTTTGAAGGGAGTTATAACCCTGTACAAGATGGGATAAAGAAGGGTTAGATGTTCTTCTCTGTCAATATTCTGAGAGAAGACTCTAGTGGAATGATGATGTTGTAAAGCTCCTCTGACTGATTGAAGTTTGTTGACAGCTTGAGGATGGAGCTTTCACTTGAAAATGATTTCTTATATCTTCCTGATAGCTGATGAATATTCGAGATAGAATATTTCTCAGATTATTTGTTGTTCTTTTGAAGATCTGAACTTGCAGCAAAAATCTGAGAAAATAATGTTGATGTTGTTCTCTGAGAGTGAATGCTGCTTGAGGAAGATGAAGAAGATGATCTGGAATACTTTTGTTCTTCTTTTTTCCTGATGTATTTTTTTTCTCTTGACAGTATTCCTCTTCCTCTTTCTCCTGTACAACTATTCTGAAAAAAACTTTGTTCTATAATGTTGATGTCGTGTAACTGTATATCTTCTTTCTTTTTTTCTTTTGATAATCTCTGACTGATTTGAAAATAAAATCCCTTGTTTTAAGGAATAAAATAATCAGGAAGACATATTCTCGGAACTACAAATCTGACACACTTTATTTCTTTTCGTTTCTTTTCCATGAATATGTCAACGACTATTTTCGAAATAAGAGAATAAATAAAAGGAAATATATTATCCTTACTTATCTGGAAGAATAGAGCCGTTGCTGAAGAAGATCTGAGTTCAGAGAATGAAATAAACATAATCTGTCTGAAATATCTGAGCTGAAATAGGAATTCGTCGATCTCAATAAATTTCGTCGAACACAATGTTGAGTTCGTCGATCTCAAGCTGGAGGTCGTCGAACTGAAAGATTTACTGCTAAATCTGCCTGGAAGAACTGAGTTCGTCGAACTGAGAAGAACTTTCATCGATCTGAACATCTGATACTTATTCTTTGAATGCAGAGCTGAGTTCGTCGAACGCAGAATGGAGTTCGTCGAACGCTAAGACTTGATCAACCGCTGAGACTTGGTCAACCGCTGAGACGAGCTTTCCCGCTGAGACGAGCTTTCTTCGGCCGCTGAGAGGAGTTCGTCGAACGCAGAGAGGAGTTCGTCGAACGCAGAGAGGAGTTCGTCGAACGCTGAGCCGCTGAGACGCTGAGACTAGGCAAGCCGTTCGTCGAACAAAGAATGCAAACCGTTCGTCGAACAATGAGTGCAAGCCATTCGTCGAATGCAGAGAGCAGTTCGTCGAACGCAGTATTGAGTTCGTCGAACGCAGAAAACTTATCTTTTCCTTAGTTCTAACAACCTAAAACCTTGACCCTTGAGACTATACATTGGGGTCAACTTTGTCCTAATCAGCAGATAGTGATCCTAGCCCAAATTAGTAATAGGGTTGTTCCAACAATCTCACCATATTTGGGTTAGGACACTATTTGACAAAAAATGAATAATAAAACAAACAGCAATACAACAGAGCATATATATCTGATAGATTTCAAATATTTCATCAGATATAAAATATGATACTCTGAGTTTTGAAATTTTACATTGAAAACAAATAAATAAAACCTTTGTCTTTCTGAATTCTGACATTGCCTTCAGCTTTCTGAATTTGATTGTCTGAACTGTATCTGCTATATCTGAATTTGATATCTGAACAGTATCTGTTATATTTCAGCTTTAAATCTAAACTGTAGCTTTATAATCTGAATATGCTTTGCTACCAATCTGAATTTGAATCTGTCATAACATCTTCCGTTAATCTGTCATAATCTGAATCTGTATTTGTTGCTTCTTCTATATCAAAAGCTGTTTCTGAATCTGCATTAAGCTAGAGCAAACACTGCATCTGAAATTGCAACATATGTAGCTTCTGCATGCATCATTTCCTTCTTTCATAAAACATGTTAGCCTGAGAGCATCTCCCCCTGAGACTGGAGCTTCTTCAGCTTTCTCCCCTTGCCTAGTTCATAGAACATCTCCCCCTGAGCAAAAACTGCATCATATGGAGCTTCTTCATTGAACTGAAATCATGCTTCTTCATCAGCATTTCCTCTTGAAACTACTCCCCCTATCAAAAAGGAAAGTATCTCCCCCTGACAAAAAGGTGCTTCTTCAATACATCTCCCCCTACCTAGTTTCAGGAAGACCTAGAGCTAGGCCCCTAGAAGAAGGGACTTTTGAGGAGGTAGGGAAGGATGCAATCTTTATATTGTTACTGTTCCTGCAAAATAAAATAGAGATCAAGTCGGTTCGACGATCTAGATGACTTCGTCGATCTCCGTTCGAAGAACGACTCAATTTCGTCGATCTCAGTTCGATGAAGAGATGGGATAAGTAGAAAATTTTAATTTTTTAGCAGATTGAATCTCTATCTATCATACCTAACTGATTTATAAAGAAGGTATGTTTCTTTTCATCCAAGGGCTTGGTGAAAATATCAGCCCATTGCAAATCAGTATAAATGAACTGTAGGCAAATTTTATTATTATCCACATTATCTCTGATAAAGTGGTGCCTAATTTCTATGTGTTTAGTCTTACTATAGAGAACTGGATTTTGTGCTATAGATATTGCACTAGTATTATCACAAAATATATTTGAATTATTTAAGTTGACACCATAGTCTAGGAGCTGATTTTGTATCCACAATATTTGTGAGCAGCAACTGCATGCAGCAATGTATTCAGCTTCAGCTGTTGATGTGGACACAGATGTTTGTTTCTTACAAAACCAAGACACAAGCCTATCACCAAGAAACTGGCAAGTTCCTGATGTGCTTTTCCTGTCTACTCTGCATCCAGCATAATCAGAATCTGAGAATCCAGTTAATTCAAATTCTGATGCTGTTGGATACCAGAGTCCTAGATTTGGACAACTCTTTATATATCTCAAAATTCTTTTTAATAAAATAAGGTGGGATTCTTTGGGGTTAACTTGGAACCTAGCACAAATACAAGTAGCAAATATTATATCAGACCTACTTGCTGTTAAATAAAGTAATGAGCCAACAATTACTCTATATACTTTCTGATCAACAGGTTTCCTTGATTCATCAGTGCCAACAACAGCATTTGAGGGCATGGGTGTTTTTATGGTGGAAGCATCAGACATACCAAACCTTTTCACTAATTCTTTAGCATACTTGGATTGTGATATGAATATGTCATTTGGATTTTACTTCACTTGAAGACCAAGGAAGTATGATAATTCACCCATACTACTCATTTCAAATTTTTATTGCATTAGATTAGAAAATCTTTTGCCTAAATTTGAATCAGTAGAGCCAAATATGATATCATCTACATATATTTGAACTAGTAAAGTTTGATTTTTATGTATCCTGAAAAATAAGGTTTTATCAACTATGCCTCTACAGAAATTGTTCTCCAAAAGAAAATTAGCTAAGGTCTCATACCATGCTCTGGGAGCTTGCTTGAGACCACAGAGAGCTTTATTAAGCTTAAATACATAAGAGGAGTGAGTTGGAGAGATGAAACCTGGTGGTTGTTCCACATAGACTTCTTCTTTGATGTCTCCATTCAGGAATGCACACTTCACATCCATCTGGTATACTTTGAATTTCTTGAAAGCAGCAAAGGCCAGAAAAATCCTGATAGCTTCAAGTCTTGCAACGGGAGCAAAGGTCTGATCATAGTCAATTCCTTCTTCTTGTGAATATCCTTGGGCTACCAATCGTGCCTTGTTTCTGACTATGTTGCCTTGATCATCTAGCTTATTCCTGAAGACCCGCTTGGTGCCAATAACTGGATGGCCTTTTGGTCTTGGAACCAAATCCCATACCGTGTTCCTTTCAAATTGATTGAGCTCCTCTTGCATTGCAAGAATCCAATTTGGATCTTGTTCTGCATCTTTTATGGTTTGAGGTTCAATCTATGATAGGAAGCAAGTGTGCATCTGATTTTGGTGTAGTTGTTGCCTTGTTTGAACACCTACTGAAATATCACCAATGATTTGAGATATTGGATGATCTCTAACTGTGATGTGATCAACAGTTGGAGTTGGTTCAGCAATAGTGTCCACTTGGGGAATTTATTCAGCTGTCACTTGATTTGATTTGTCAGCAAGATCTGGATTATCCTCTTCCTCACTGTCTTCAAGATTTTGAGTTGATAGAAGTAGAGCATCCTCTTTCTGTAGATCTAGTCCATTTAGTGCTTCACATAGTGTTGGTACTATAAAGTATTTTTGGTAGAGGTGGTGTTCCTCTCCTCAATTAACATGTTAGTTTCATCAAAAGATACATGCATGAACTCTTCTATCTTAATAGTAGATTTGTTATAAACTCTGTATGCTTTACTGGAAAGAGAATATCTAAGGAATATGCCTTCAGCAGCTTTTGCTTCAAACTTCCTTAGATACTTCTTGTCATTGTTATGCACATAGCATTTACAGCCAAATATCTTAAAATAGTTAACCTTAGGCCTTTTATTCTTAAGTAATTCATAGGGAGTTTTACCGTTAAGCTTATGTATCAGGCTTCTGTTCAACACATAATTTGTTGTGTTCACTGCCTCTGCCCAAAAAGAGAGTGGCAAGTGAGCATCAGCAAGCAATGTGGTTGCTGATTTAATAAGTGTTCTATTTTTCCTTTCAACTACCCCATTTTGTTGAGGAGTTCTAGGAGCAGAGAAACATTGCCTGATCCCTTCTTTTCCACAGAATTCTCTCATCAGAAGAGATTCAAACTCAGTGCCATGATCACTTCTGATCAATGCAACTATAGTAGAATACTCACTCTTGATGGACCTGAGAAAGTCTGTCAGAACATTGAAGGTGTCATTCTTGTTCCTAAGAAAGAACATCCAAGTGAATCTTGTGAAGTCATCTACAATAACTAGAGAGTAATGCTTCCCTCCTAGACTTTGTATTGCAGTAGGTCCAAAAAGGTCCAAATGCAGTAAATACAAAATCCTAGGTGAATCGCTCTTGGATAAAGATTTAAAACTACTTCTAGTTTGCTTACCTAATTGACAAGCCCTGCAGAGTCCTTCCTTCTTGTATGAACTAGAAGGCAGTCCTCTAACAAGATTGTCCTTTGAAAGCTTAGATATAGTTCTAAGGTTAATATGTCCAAGCCTTTTATGCCATAATTCATTTGTTTTACTTATAGAATTGAATAAGCAAATATCAGAATTGGCAGAGTTAAAATTGACTAAATAAATGTTTCCATGTCTAATACCAGATAACACATTAATGTTTTTATTATTGGTAATAAGACATAAGGAATGATTGAAAGTTACCTGATAACCTTCATCACATAACTGGCTTATGCTGATGAGGTTGTGCTTCAGACCCTTGACATAAGCTACCTCCTTGAAGGTAACTGCTCCAACTTTGATTTGTCCATAGCCTTTGGTTTGTCTACAATTGTAGTCTCCAAATATCACCTTGGGTCCAAGCTTTGCCTTGTAGTTGCTCAAGTTGGCCTTATTTCCTGTTATGTGCTTTGAACACCCACTATCCAAGTACCATTGTTCTTTTATCTTTGGATAGCCCTGTACCTGCACAATAGAAAAATAAACTAGTTGTTTTTTACCCAGACTACCTTGGGTCCTTTTGTATTACCACAAAACTCTGAAATAAAAGACATTTCAGGCTGATCCTTATAACCTTGTGGATGATATCTCCTTGGAGGAATTATCCATTCAGTGAAAGGATTCTTAGTATATGAAGAATAAGAATTTTTCAGATTTTCTGTATGTTTTCCGTTCGACGAACTGGGCTGAGTTCGTCGATCGCCGTTCGACAAATGGACATGCTTTCGTCGAGCGTCGTTCGAATAATAACTATACTAGAAATCTGTCTTCAAATTTCGTCGATCTCCGTTCGACGAAGTGAATTCATTTCGTCGAGCTCCGTTCAATGAATTCTGCTGAATTCCTTTATTCTTGACAGCCTTGCTTGAAATGTTTTTATTTACTTCGACAACCTCTTTGCTCTTAGCAGAAATGAATTTTATTGGTGTAGAAAGTATGTTTTTCTTAATCAGAGGTGGCTCACTTGATGATGCACCCAAGCCTAGTTTGCCACTTAATCTGGCATTCACTGTGCTTGTGATGTCCCTCAGTTTGATACTTCTCCCATTTAGGGATTCTTCAAATTTCTTGGCTTCAGATAACTTGTTCTCAATGAGAACAATGTGTTCTTTTGAAGCAGCCAATTCTTTCTTAAGAATTGCATTTTCTTCACTAAGTTGGTTTATTTCAGCCAACTTATTTCTGAGAGAGATTATTTCCTTCTCAGATTTGATTAAGACTAAGCAAAGAACTTTGAATTCATCTTTGAATTCAATTGAATTGAAATCAAAATTAGATATTACCTGATCACTGTCATTGTCATCTTCTGATTTTGATTCTTCTGAATTGTGTCCCGAGGCATTGATAGCCATCATGCAGAAGCTTCTTTCTTCTTCATCATCCTCATCATCAGAAGAGCTGGATGAAGATGCAAGTTCTGACTCACTGCTTGAGTCATAGACAGCCATCAAGCATTGATCTTTTTCCTTTGATTCTTCTTCATCTTTAGATGAGCTTGATGAAGATTCAGAGTCAGTTTCACTCCATATTTCAGCTACAAATCCTCTTACCTTATGTTTGTGTTTGTGGGAGGAAGACTTGCTGGAGTGTCTTCTTTCTTCTTTCTCTTTTCTCTTTTCTTTCTTTTGATTCTCTGGACACTCAGGCAGAATGTGTCCAGGTTTCCTGCAACCAAAACATATAATTTCTTTAGAATTTGATTTATCATACCTTGGTTTTTCCCTTGATCTGGAATCCTTCTTTCTGAAGTCCTTTCTAGCCATCTTGTAGAACCTTTTGGATAGAAGGCTCATGTACTCCTCATCTCTTGGAGCCTTTTCTTCTTCTTCAGTAGCTTGGAAAGCTATGCTTCTCTCCTTCTTGGATGCTGGAGATGAATTGGATTGTTCAGCTTCCCTAGACTTGATATGTTGCTCATAGGATTTGAGTTTGCCTAACAAGCTCTCAGTGGAGATCTCATTAAGGCTTCTGGCTTCCTTGATTGGCTAGATCCTAGAGTCCCATGTGCTGGAGAAGCACATTAGGATCTTATCATTGATCTCAGTGATGGAGATCACTTTGTCCAAGGTCTACAGCTCATTGATTATGAGGCTGAGCCTGTTGTACATATCAGCTACACTTTCATTTTCTCCCTTCTTGAAGTTCTCATATTGAGAGATAAGGTGAGATCTTCTGTCCTTTCTTTCATCTGCTGTTCCTTCAACCATGTTGTTGAGTGAGATCCAGATTTCTCTTGCTGATGTGCATTCCACAACTCTTTGGAATATTTTATCAGACATTGTCTGTGCCAATATATTCATAGCTTTGGCATCTGCACTTCTCTACTTCTTTTGAGCATTTGTCCACTCAGGTGGTGGAACAACATTGTTGTTAATTGTGGCTTCAGCACTTGTTGTTGCTGTGGGAGTTGGGGGTCCTGTCAAAATAACATTGAAAATTTCCTCATCAATAGAATTCATGTACAATCTAATCCTTGCCTTCTATAGTGCAAACTTATTGAGATTGCACATAGGAGGTCTTGTGCTAGAATATTCTTTGTTATGTGCCATGAGTTTTTAAGCAAAAAGAAAACTCTAAAATAAATTTAAGATCTAATTGATCTTTATGATTCAGGTGTTAGCCTGTATAAAATCAACTACCCTCTGATACCAATTAAAAGTGAGGTTAGATCTTAAAGTTACTCTAGATGGGGGGTGAATAGAGTGTTAAAACTTTTTCACTGATTTTTATATCGGAATTAAAATAGTGATATATATATATATGTGTATAGCAAAGTGATTTATAAAAACTAAAAAAAAAAAAACAAAGCACACAACACAGCACACAGAAAATCACAACACAGAGGACACAAGGATTTTTATAGTAGTTCCCCAATAAACCTGGGTACGTCTACTCTTCTATCACACTTGGTAGGATCCACTAGGTTTCTGATCAGGTGCCCTATCACCAAGGGGTTTTTGATCAGGTGTCCACTCACCAAGTGAGCTGTTGATCTGGTGCTCTAACCAAACCACAGGTTTTTGTTCAGGTGCCCTGCCACCAAGGGGTTAACTTTTGAAGGGAGTTATAACCCTGTACAAGATGGGATAAAGAAGGGTTAGATGTTCTTCTCTGTCAATATTCTTAGAGAAGGCTCTAGTGGAATGATTATGTTGTAAAGCTCATCTGTCTGATTGAAGTTTGTTGACAGCTTGAGGATGGAGCTTTCACTTGAAAATGATTTCTTGTATCTTCCTGATAGCTGATGAATCTGAGAGATAGAATATTTCTCAGATTATTTGTTGCTCTTTTGAAGATTTGAACTTGCAGCAGAAATCTGAGAGAATAATGTTGATGTTGTTCTCAGAGAGTGAATGCTGCTTGAGGAAGATGAAGAAGATGATCTGAAAAACTTTTGTTCTTCTTTCTTCCTGCTGTATATTTTTTCTCTTGACAGTATTCCTCTTCCTCTTTCTCCTGTACAACTATTCTGAAAAAAAATGTTGTTCTATAATGTTGTTGTCGTGTAACTGTATATCTTCTTCCTTATTTTCTTTTGATAATCTCTGATTGATTTGAAAATCAAATCCCCTTTTTTAAGAAATAAAATAATCTGGAAGACATATTCTCAGAACTGCAAATCTGACACACTTTATTTCTTTTCCTTTTCAACGAAAGTGTCCTTTTCCATGAATATGTCAACAGCTATTTTCGAAATAAGAGAATAAATAAAAGGAAATATATTATCCTTACTTATCTGGAAGAATAGAGTCGTTGCTGAAGAAGATCTGAGTTCAGAGAATGAAATAAACATAATCTGTCTGAAATATCTGAACTGAAATAGGAATTCGTCGATCTCAATAAATTTCGTCGAACACAATGTTGAGTTCGTCGATCTCAAGCTAGAGGTCGTCGAACTGGATCTCAAGTTGGAGGTCGTCGAACTGAAAGATATACTGCTAAATCTGCTTGGAAGAACTGAGTTCGTCGAACTGAGAAGAACTTTCGTCGATCTGAACATCTGATACTTATTCTTCGAACGCAGAGCTGAGTTCGTCGAACGAAGAATGGAGTTCGTCGAACGCTGAGACTTGATCAACCGCTGAGACTTGGTCAACCGCTGAGACGAGTTTTTTTCGACCGCTGAGAGGAGTTCGTCGAACGCAGAGAGGAGTTCGTCGAACGCTGAGCCGCTGATCGAGCCGCTGAGACGCTGAGACTGGGCAAGCCGTTCGTCGAACACAGAATGCAAGTCGTTCGTCAAACACAGAGTGCAAGCCGTTCGTCGAACGCAGAGAGCAGTTCGTCGAAAGCAGTATTGAGTTCGTCGAACGCAGAAAATTTATCTTTTCCTTAGTTATAACAGCCTAAAACCTTGACCCTTAAGAATATAAATTGGGGTCAACTTTGTCCTAATCAGCAGATAGTGATCCTAGCCCAAATTAGTAATAGGGTTGTTCCAACAATGTGGATCGATTCCAGGAGGAGGTCCTCCTCATCCAGGAGGTGCCAGGGTACACTCTCCAGCTTGCCTTTATAGTGGGGCTACGAGAGGGTTTCTTCAAGATGGACCTCAAGAGGAGGGCTCCTTTGTCTTTCGAGGAGTTGATGGAGAGAGCGGCGGAGGAGATAGAGGGGGAGGCAGCAAACCCCGAGTTCATGAAAAGGTTGGCATGGCTGAGCGAGTCTGAGGTCAAACATCCAGAGCCAAGCAGAAGAGAGGATGCAAGAGCCCCCGAGGTGGGGTGGAGGCAGCAGGAAGGAGGTAGGCAGGGCCCGGGAAGGGGTTTCCACCAGGGAGGGGGCAACTTCCAAGGAGGCCAAGGAAGACCCCACCAGTTATGGTGGAGGCAGGGCCCGAGGCCACCTCACCCCCACCCGCCTCAGCAGGCGATGGCGGTCGGTCAAGGGAGACCGGGCAGGGGAAGAGGAGCCGGAGCCGGGGGAGCCTCTCCTAGGAGGAGGAATAGAGTGGGAGAAGTCGAGAGGAGGGGGCGGCGTTGCCCTATTGTGACTTCCACGGGGAGGAAGGTCACGCAACGACCACTTGCCTGGAGTTCTTGAAATGAAGGAATCCAGAGCACGGGCGCCATGGGAGCAGCGGGCGGTGAGGATTTAGGAGGTCCTGTCTCAGGATGAGGAGGATGAGAGGTGTGAAGACCGGGTTGATGTGGGGACTCGAGGATGGATCGGGGCGATCCATGGGGGGTAGGGATTAAGGCAACCCGGAAGGCAAGCCTCCACACCATCTACCGTCGTAGTGTGGCTTCGACGTCCCTAGCCCCGCCCCCAGTGGGTGTTATTGCTATAAGATGATGCCCTTTTGGCTCAAGAATACAGGATCCACATACCAGTGGATGATGGATCGGGTCTTCCGAGAGAAAAGGGGTAAGAACTTGGAGGTCTATGTAGATGACCTCATAGTGAAAAGTTGGGACCTTGGGTCCCACCTCCGGGACCTTCAAGAAACCTTCGGGACGTTGAGAAGATTCAAGATGAAGCTCAACCCCCAGAAGTGCGTCTTCGGGGCTAGCTGGTGAAAGTTCCTCGGCCACTTGCTCACCCCAGCAGGGGTGGAGCCCAATCCAAACAAAGTTAGGGCCATCATGGAGTTGGGGTCCCCAAGGAACGCGAAGGAGGTTCAGCGGCTAACAGGGAAGTTAGCCGGGCTCAACAGGTTCCTCTCCAGGGTGGGAGAGAAGTGTGCACCCTTCTTCAAGGTGCTGCAGGGGAATCAAAAGTTTGAATGGACCCACGAGTGTGAGAGGGCTTTTCAAGCGCTGAAAGAACAATTGACCCAAGCACCCTTGCTGCAAGGGCCAAGGCAAGGGGAAGACTTGTCCCTATACTTGGGGGTAGAACCCGAGGCAGTAAGTTCAGTGCTGGTCCGGGAAGAAGGTAGAAGGCAACTCCCAATCTACTATGTTAGCCGAGTCCTAAGGAAGGCGGAGCTTCAGTACCCCATCCTGGAGAAGTTGGCCTTCGCCTTGGTAGTGTTAGTCCAGAAGCTCAGACCCTACTTCCAAGCGCATTTGATCAAGGTCGTGACCGACCACCCCCTTCATAACATCATGGAAGGGGTGGAGCACTCGGGGAGATTAGCAAAGTGGTCGGTAGAGCTGAGTGAATTTGATATTTCATATGTGCCCCGGTTGTTAATAAAGGCCCAAGCGGTGGCGGACTTTTTGGCGGATTATGTGACCGAAGTGGAAGAATCTGAGCTGCCCAGCTTGGTGGCTTGGAGGATGATTGTGGACGGGGCCTCGGGAAAGCATTCCATTGGGGGAGTGGTGGTTTTGGTAAGCCCCCAAGGAACGAGGATCGAGCAGGCAATCCATATTCATTTTCCTCTCACCAACAACCAGGCGGAGTACGAGGCAGTGGTGGCGGGCCTGCGATTGGCCCAAGAATTGGGAGTGCAGGATGTGGAGGTCTTGACGGACTCCATGGTGGTGGCTTGTCAGGTTAGCGGGGAGTTCGAGGTGAAGGAGTTGACTCCTCAGTGATACCTAGAAAAGGTCAAGGGACTCATAGGACAGTTCGGACCTTCTCGATCTGTCACGTGCCAAGAGAGAAGAGTGCCGCGGCGGGCCTCCTGGCCAAGTTCGGTCCCGGGGCAGGGGGACGGTGTTGGACCTCTTTCGTCCATCCATCGAGGAAGGTGAGCTAATGTAGGTGGACCAGCAGGCATCATGGATGGATCCCTTCATCACTTTCTTGACATCGGGAAAGTTCCCCGAAGGGGATGTGGACAAGCGACGCTTCAGGTATAAATCAGCATATTATTCCTTGCATGCAGGAGAACTGTGCAGGAAAACACTCTCGGGACTCCTGGCCCGATGCGTATCAGAGGAGGAGGTCCTAAGGGTCCTAGAGGAAATTCACTCGGGAGAATGTGACAGCCACTCCAGGAGCCGAACCCTGGAGGGGAGAGTGTTGAGGCAAAGCTACTTTTGGCCTACCCTCAGCAAGGATGCGGCGGAGTTCGCAAGGAAATGATCAAAGTGCCAATTGTTCGCCCCTCTCCAGCTTCTGCCAGCCCAAAGGCTTCAGTCCATCACTGCATCCTGGCCCTTTGCCATATGGGGTTTGGACCTTGTAGGTCCTTTCCCGCAAGCGAGTGGTCAGAGAAGGTTCTTTTTGGTGATGATTGATTATTTCTCCAAGTGGCTGCAGGTGAAGGCGCTGGCCAAGGTAACATCCCAAGTAGTTAGAAAAATTCATATGGGGTGAGATAATATGCAGGCATGGGCTCTCGCTAGCTATAGTTACAGACAACGAGCCACAGTTTGCCAGCGACGAGTTCGTCAGCTTCTGCAACTAGCTAGGCATAGACCTTCGGTTTGCGTCAGTCCACCACCCGAGGAGCGATGGGCGGGTGGAGACGGCAAACAAAATTATCGTGAACTTGCTGAAGAAGAAGGTCGAGAACCTCAGGGGGAACTGGGTAGAGCAGCTACCCTCGGTCCTCTGGGCCCTGAGGACCACTCTGAACACGGCCACGGGAGAGACTCCATTCAAGCTTTCACATGGGCCCGACGTCGTTCTCCCAGTGGAGTTCAAAGTGAAGTCCCCCATGGTGGTCGCCGCGGGCGAGGGGGATGAAGAATGGCTAGTGGAAAATGGGGAGGAGCAAAGGCTATCTTTGGATCTGGTGGAGGAGCTCTGGTACTTAGCCACCGTCCGGCAAGAAGAGGTTAAACGGCGGATGGCTCGGTACTTCGACAAGCACATCCGAGTAAAGCAGTTAGAGAATGGAGACGTGGTGTTGAAGAAGGTTGACGCCGCCGGGAGGGGAGCCATAGTGGGGAAGCTAAACCCCAACTAGGAGGGGTTGTATGTTGTAGACGAGGCGCTCAAGTCAGGAGGGTACCACCTCCGAGATGTGGATGGTGTACTCCTCGGCCTGGCCAGGAGCGGGGATGACCTGAAATGTTTCTCTCCTTGAAGTTTTTTATAATTGACTTGTTATATATTCTATTTTCAGTATATTGGTTTGGAAATTTTTTCTAAGCAGGAGTCCCCAAGTTTTTGGTGCTGGAGTGCCCTAGATCGATTCCGCTACTGGGATCTTGTAGACGGTGGGACAAGTTGATCTCTAGAGAGGCTGGCAATGTGAAAAAGCTTTTGGTGTTGGAGTGCCCCAGATCGATTCCGCTGTCGGGCTCTCATAGACGGTGGGATAGATTGATCTTTGGAGAGGCTGGCAAGGTGGAAAGTTTTTGGTGCTGGAGTGCCCCAGATCGATTCTGCTGTCGGGCTCTCATAGACGGTGGGACAGGTTGATCTCTGGATAGGCTGGCAAGGTGGAAAGTTTTTGGTGCGGGAGTGCCCCAGATCGATTCCGCTGTCGGGCTCTCATAGATGGTGGGACAGGTTGATCTCTGGAGAGGCTGGCAAGGTGGAAATTTTTTGGTGCTGGAGTGCCCCAGATCGATTCCGCTGTCGGTATCTCATAGACGTTGGGACAGATTGATCTCTGGAGAGGCTGGCAAGGTGGAAAGTTTTTGGTGCTGGAGTACCCCAGATCGATTCCGTTGCCGGGCTCTCATAGACGGTGGGACAGGTTGATCTTTGGAGAGGCTGGCAAGGTGGAAAGTTTTTGGTGTCGGAGTGCCCTAGATCGTTTCCGCTGCTGGGCTCTCATAAACGGTGGGACATGTTGATCTCTGGAGAGGCTGGCACGGTGGAAAGTTTTTGGTGCTATAGTGCCCCAGATCGATTCCACTGTCGGGCTCTCGTAGACGGTGGGACAGGTTGATCTCTAGAGAGGCTGGCAAGGTGGAAAGTTTTTGGTGCTAGAGTGCTCCAGATTGATTCCACTGACGGGCTCTCATAGACAGTGGGACAAGTTGATCTCTGGAAAGGCTAGCATGGTGGAAAGTTTTTGGTGCTGGAGTGCCCCTGATCGATTCCGCTGTCGGGCTCTCATAGATGGTGGGACAGGTTGATCTCTGGAGAGGCTGGCAAGGTGGAAAGTTTTTGTTGCTGGAGTGCCCCAGATCGATTCTGCTGTCGGGATCTCATAAACAGTGGGACAGGTTGATCTCTGTAGAGGCTAGCAAGGTTGAAAGTTTTTGGTGCTGGAGTGCCCCAGATCGATTCCGCTGTCGGGCTCTCATAGACGGTGGGACAGGTTGATCTCAGGAGAAGCTGACAAGGTGGAAAGTTTTTGGTGCTGGAGTGCCCCAGATCATTTCCGCTGCTGGGCTCTCATAAACGGTGGGATATGTTGGAGCATGCGTTTCGCACTCCTCCGGTTTGATAATAACAAAGTCCCATTTGTATTTGATTCTATTTTTAATAATGGTGTGCAGGTAACAGGTATGAGATGTTCACATTTCTGCTGGAGCTCAATTTGAGTGAAGGAAAATTTCACTGTCGGAAAATTCCGACAGCTGATGTCGCCCAGGCGACAGCAGTGAAGTTACAACTACTCCCCCCCCCCCCCCCACGGCAGCACGACGAAAGGCAGTTTTGAGCTGTCGGAAATCCGACAGCGATGTCGCCCAGGCGACAGCTCGGAGGTTACAACAACTGCCCACGACAGCACCACGACCGGCGGTTTTGCGCTGTCGGAAATCCGACATCGATGTCGCCCAGGCGACAGCTCGGCGGTTACAGCAACTGCCCGCACGACGGCACTACCAGCGGCAGTTTAACGCTGTCGGAAATTCCGACAGTCGATGTCGCCCAGGCGACAGCGATTTTCTATAAATTGACTCCTTGTGTTCGTGCATTCCAAGCATTGAGAATTCCAAGTCCCTTCCTGAGTGCATACGAACCAGAGAGCTCCAGAACCTCTTCAACTCTCATTTGTGCAAAGAAGGATTGAAGATTGAAGACGAGATCGGGCGCGCTTCTACATCAACGATCATCTCGAGGCTTCAACCATCCTTTCAGAGATCTGAAATTCTAGGGAGTTGTTCTTTTCATATTGTATTTTCATTTACACACATTTCATTTTGTATTGGTAGAGAAATCGTCGTCTTGTGTGCGGCGTCTAAGTCCTTGCGTGGCTTAAGGGAAAATTGCTTCCTTGTGCGGAGCGTCCAAGTCCTTGCGTGGCTTGGTGGGAAATCGTGGCCTTATGTGCTACGTCTAGATCTTGGGAAGATCTAGAGGATAGGCTTGGGCTTGGTCTTGGGAGAGACAAGTGATAGCCTTCCGATCCTTGGGAGAAGGATTGGTAAACCAAAATTGTTGAATTTTTCATTAACATAATTGTGCCTTGATCTTAAGCATTGTTAAGATCTTTTTTATTGTATGCAAATTTCATGATTAATATAATTATGTCTTTTTCTTTAATTACATATTTGGTGGCATAATCCTTATCTTAGAAATTTGTGTTTGGTTTAATACAAAAATTGCATTGGTTTGAAAGTGTTTATAAGTAATTTTTTAGTAAAGTAAAATCTGTTTAAAAATTATTAAGTAAAACATATATTTTAAACACACCCTTATTCACCCCCCCCCCCCCCCCCCCCCCCCCCCCCCCCTCTAAGGGCGTCATACGATCCAACAAGTGGTATCAGAGCGAGGTTACTCCAAAATGGTTTTACCACCGGGAGTAATGGCGCACAACGATCACGCGTTCGTTGAGAGGCAAGGAATTAGTAGGCCACCACTTTTTACGGGTACTGACTATAACTATTGGAAAACCCGAATGCGGTGTTTTCTAATAGCTCTCGACATGGAAGTTTGGAATATGGCCGAGACAAGTTATACTTCCCCTACATATGATGTAGGAAATATAACAATGGACAAACCCAAAGACAAGTGGGATGACAATGATAAATTAAAATGTAAAAACAATGCAAAAGCCATGAATGCTTTATTTTGCGCACTAGATCGCACTGAATTTAATAGAGTTTGTGCTTGTGATACTGCATATGAAATTTGGAATCTTTTAGAAATTACTCATGAAGGTACTTCACAGGTAAAGGATTCAAAGCTATTTCAACTGGAGTCTGAATTTGAAAGGTTCAAAATGGAGGTAGATGAAGAGATTGATACGATGTACACACGATTCACAAAAATCATGAACGACTCAAAGGTGCTAGGAAAGGTATTCTCTAATGGAGACTTAGTAAGGAAAATCTTAAGATCACTTCCCCCGAAGTTCAATCCTAAAGTGACTGCAATCTCTGAGTCACATGATCTTAAGACCTTACAATTGGAGAGGCTCATTGGGAACTTGAAAACTCATGAAGTTGAATTAAAAATTCAACAACAAGAGTATATGGAGCCAAGGAAGAAGGGATTGGCTCTAAGATCTAAGAAGGAAGAAACTAGTGATTCTGAGGAGGAAGAAGAAGATGAGGAAAGTTTATTTGTTAGAAAATTTAAAAAATTTATGAAAAATCTAGTGAGGAGGAATTCGTTTAAGAAGTATTTCAAGAAGGAGACTTTTAGGAAGAAAAAAGGAAAGGAAGGCGATGAGGAGGAAGAGAGACCGCCACCGGAGTGCTATCACTGCAAGAAGTTAGGACACATCTGAAGCAAGTGTCCAAAGTACTTGAAAGAACTTAAAGAAAAGAAGCACAAAGGGTCGAAGAAGGTGTTGAAGGCGGAAACATGGGATGATACTACTTCTGAGGATGCAAGCAGTTCAGACTCAAGTAAAGAAGAGGAGGCCAACATGTGCTTAATGGGAAATAGCGTCATATCTGATGACGAATGCAGTGTCCAAAGCGACACTGAGGTAACTCCTCCAACCTATGATGAATTTTTAAAGACACTGAGCTATCCATCCGTACTTCTTATATAGTATACGCTGAATTATCGCCCCCATTGGCAGAGTATGAACCTTCACCCATTTTGGATGCTTTAATCTAAAAGCATACCGAATCTGGGAAAGTATGAAGTCCGCTACATCAAAAGGTTCCTCCTCCATTATAAAGTACGTAATGAGGGTCAACTATGCCGTGATACTCCTTGTATCTCCACTCTTTAACATAACTGAGTTCCTTAATATGTCTTGAACTAAATATGCATCCGGAGTGAGTGACGTAACTTCAGTGGTTAGGGTCTTCTTTTGACTCCCATGTAAACTCATGTTTACAAGGGTCCAATCTCTATCTTTTCTATAACTCTCCACTATATCCGTCATATTCTCATTCATAAGAAGGCCGAATTTCTCTCTCAGATCAACATGTGTTATTTCCACATGTTGACCCTGGATTCTAGATCTCACTCCCCCATCCAATTCAGTATAACTCGGATCTTCCAAATGATTATAAAATTCTCGAATCAAAAAGGATGAGAACGAATCTGCTGTGATTACTGAAAGTATACCTGCATTCGCAAGACGATCATAGATATGATCGTGCTTCGGAGAATCAAATTCAACATATTTCGCTACTCCAACTATGGCTTTCTCCACCCCAGGGTAAACTTGATACGAACTATGCGCATCTTCGGATGTACTCCGTCGCGCTTTAGAACTGAAAGCCATTCTGCAAACAAAACATAACAAAAATGAATTAAACAAGTCCTGAGCACTGGAACACTGTCGCCCAGGCGACAGTGGCTGTCGGAAAATTCCGACAGTTCTCCAGTGAAATTTTCTTGAAATTTTTCTTTAATACACTTCCAGATCTACTCAAAATCAAGTTTTATTACAACATCAAGTTTAAAAAAAAATACAATATTTTTTTTTTAAAAAAACTACATCTTCTAACATCTCCTTTACTATTCATCTTCTTCACAATCTTCAAGAGGAATGCTTCAGTTTTTCCATTTCAACCATGTCAAAAATACACTATCAAAACTCACAAAAATCACAAAATCAAAATATTTTTCACCAAGATCCAACAAGATCCACTTGTTTTACACTAGATCTACACTTTTAAAACACACAACTTCAAAGATCTAAACCATTCATCAATAGTAAAATGAAAACCACATTTTCCTTCTTCTCTACTTTCAAAAATCACAAATCCCTACAAAATTTTTGAATCAAAAACTTAAAAATCAAAAAACCATACCTTAGATCTAGGTTGTCGCCGAACTCCGACAGCTTTCTCTCGCCCTTCAGACCAGAAAAATGATGCACAATAGGGTTTGACTCGGTCTAAAGCCGTATTTATAATTTTAGCTGTCGCCCAGGCGACAGTGACTGTCGGAAATTTCCGACAGCTCACGATTTGCTTAATATTCAGTTTTTGGTCCCTTTGATGCTTTCCAATAGTTATATGTCATTATTAATGCTTCAACTCATGACTTGAAGACAAACCATGTGCTTTTTATTTTTAAAAAATGGCTCTTACATGATTATATGACTTCATTTCCAAGCTATCATCGTGTTGACACTCCTACTTAGTCATTTAGACCATTGGAAATTGTTTTCGCATGCCTCTAAGTATGAGAAATTGTTTATATATCATAATGAACTATCACGTTCACTTCTTTTGATCAATATGTATGTCTTTCTCTTTAATATATACATGAATCATATTTGCTTTAACATAATACAAAAGCACTTAATAAATACTACTTTCAACCTTGATTTGTTAGCACATCAACATATACACCATCTTTTGCGATTCAAGTGAATTCGGAGATCCTTGGTCAATTCGAAAAATTAAAAATATCTCGAATTAAAGATATCACAACATATGTGATTAAAAGAAAAACAAAAAAGAAGTTTCCATTAAAGACAATGATACTCCACCAAGCACTACTTACCCTCCTGATAAGTCTTAATGAGCATTGTGAGGTTAAGCACCTTGGAAAGAATTGTAAAGTGTCTTGTGCAAAAGCAAATGGTATTCTATCCTTATTATGCTATATCTTCAAGGTCAAAGTTGTCTTTATATGCTTATATTATGTTCTCCATTTTAATGATCATGTACATTAAATAGCTTCGTATGTTTGATCTAAGTATCACATGTACACATCATTATGTTATATAAACATTCATCTCATGAGAATTGGACCGAAACTATTCCAAATTTCTATACACTATTGTGTCTTTCTATGATACTTTCAAATGACCTTCATCATGTTTAAGTTATTTTATTTTCTTACTTCATATGGCTATACCGTCTCTTCATGAGTTTATTCATACTATGGCATATTACTATTATTTAATGAACTTCAGTCATTTCCAACAAGTGCTTCTGCTTACTCTTATTTTCTACATCCTATTTCTTCCCTTACGAGCTACTCCTTTGTCTCATATTATCTTTTGCTAATACCAAAAGGGGGAGAATATATTATAAGTATATTCAAGAAATCAAAAAACTATTACACCTAAATATTCCACCTAAACAATACATCATTTCAACTTACTTTAACATTTAGGGGGAGCATTAATTTAGGGGGAGCATTCATTTAGGTGGAGCATTCCTCTAGGGGGAGATTATTCATTTTAAGAGGAATATATCATGTGCACACTCCATATGTTGAAAATCAACAACCTAAATAGACATGATTTCTTTTTATACGGATTTGTTATTATCAAAAGGGGGAGATTGTTGGAGCATGCATTTCGCACTCCTCCGGTTTGATAATAACAAAGTCCCGTTTGTATTTGATTCTATTTTTAATAATGGTGTGCAGGTAACAGGTATGAGATGCTCACATTTCTGCTGGAGCTCAATTTAAGTGAAGGAAAATTTCACTGTCGGAAAATTCCGACAGCTGATGTCGCCCAGGCGACAGCAGTGAAGTTACAACTACTTCCCCCCCCCCCCCCCCCCACGGCAGCACGACGAAAGGTAGTTTTGAGCTGTCGGAAATCCGACAGCGATGTCGCCCAGGCGACAGCTCGGAGGTTACAACAACTGCCCACGACAGCACCACGACCGGCGGTTTTGCGCTGTCGAAAATCCGACATCGATGTCGCCCAGGCGACAGCTCGGCGGTTACAGCAACTGCCCGCACGATGGCACTACCAGCGGCAGTTTAACGCTGTCGGAAATTCCGACAGTCGATGTCGCCCAGGCGACAGCGATTTTCTATAAATTGACTCCTTGTGTTCGTGCATTCCAAGCATTGATAATTCCAAGTCCCTTCCTGAGTGCATACGAACCAGAGAGCTCCAGAACCTCTTCAACTCCCATTTGTGCAAAGAAGGATTGAAGATTGAAGACGAGATCGGGCGCGCTTCTACATCAACGATCATCTCGAGGCTTCAACCATCCTTTCAGAGATCTAAAATTCTAGGGTGTTGTTCTTTTCATATTGTATTTTCATTTACACACATTTCATTTTGTATTGGTAGAGAAATCGTCGTCTTGCATGCGGCGTCTAAGTCCTTGCGTGGCTTAAGAGAAAATCGCTTCCTTGTGCGGAGCGTCCAAGTCCTTGCGTGGCTTGGTGGGAAATCGTGACCTTGCGTGCTACGTCTAGATCTTGGGAAGATCTAGAGGATAGGCTTGGGCTTGTCTTGGGGGAGACAAGTGATAGCCTTCCGATCCTTGGAAGAAGGATTGGTAAACCAAAATTGTTGAATTTTTCATTAACATAATTGTGCCTTGACCTTAAGCATTGTTAAGATCATTTTTATTGTATGCAAAGTTCATGATTAATATAATTATGTCTTTTTCTTTAATTACATATTTGGTGGCATAATCCTTATCTTAGAAATTTGTGTTTGGTTTAATACAAAAATTGCATTGGTTTGAAAGTGTTTATAAGTAATTTTTTAGTAAAGTAAAATCTGTTTAAAAATAATTAAGTAAAACATATATTTTAAACACACCCTTATTCACCCCCCCCCCCCCTCTAAGGGCGTCATACAATCCAACAGGATATGTTGATCTCTGGAGAGGCTGGCAAGGTGGAAAGTTTTTGGTGCTGGAGTGCCCCAGATCGATTCCGCTGCCGGGCTCTCGTAGACGGTGGGACAGGTTGATCTCTGGAGAGGCTGGCAAGGTGGAAAGTTTTTGGTGCTAGAGTGCTCCAAATTGACTCCACTATCGGGCTCTCATAGACGGTGGGACGGGTTGATCTCTGGAGAGGCTAGCAAGGTGGAAAGTTTTTGGTGCTGGAGTTCCCCTGATCGATTCCGCTGTTGGGCTCTCATAGATGGTGGGACAGGTTGATCTCTGGAGAGGCTGGCAAGGTGGAAAGTTTTTGTTGCTGGAGTGCCCCAGATCGATTCCGCTGCTGGGCTCTCATAGACGGTGGGACAGGTTGATCTCTGGAGAGGCTGGCAAGGTGGAAAGTTTTTGGTGTTGGAGTGCCCCAAATCTATTCCGCTGTCGGGCTCTCATAGATGGTGGGACAGGTTGATCTCTGGAGAGGCTGGCAAGGTGGAAAGTTTTTGGTGCTGGAGTACCCCAGATCGATTCCGCTATCGGGCTCTCATAGACGGTGGGAAAGGTTGATCTCTGGAGAGGCTGGCAAGGTGGAAAGTTTTTGGTGCTGGAGTGCCCCAGATCGACTCCGATGTCGAGCTCTCGTAGACGGTGGGACAGGTTGATCTCTGGATAGGCTGGCAAGATGGAAAGTTTTTGGTGCTGGAGTGCCCCAGATCGATTCCGCTGCTGGGCTCTCATAGACAGTGGGACAGGTTGATCTCTGGAGAGGCTGGCAAGGTGGAAAGTTTTTGGTGTTGGAGTGCCCCCAGATCGATTCCGCTATCGGGCTCTTATAGTTGGTGGGACAGGTTGATCTCTGGAGAGGCTGGCAAGGTGGACAATTTTTGGTGCTGGAGTGCTCCAGATCGATTCCGTCGTCGGGCTCTCATAGACGGTGGGACAGGTTGATCTCTGGAGAGGCTGGCAAGGTTGAAAGTTTTTGGTGCTGGAGTGCACCAGATCAATTCCGCTGCCGGGCTCTCGTAGACGGTGGAACAGGTTGATCTCTGGAGAGGTTGGCAAGGTGGAAATTTTTGGTGCTGGAGTGCCCCAGATCGATTCCGCTGCCGGGTTCTCAAAGACGGTGGGTCAGGTTGATCTCTGGAGAGGCTGACAAGTAAGTTATTCATGTTAAGGGGTTCGGTTCACCAAACCTCTCAAGACCTTGATAGGGCGAGCCCTAGGGCTCGCTCGCAAGAAATATGAAACCACCATTGATGTAATGCACCAAGTCCAAGGGTAACCGCGAGACGGTTAGATACGGTGGCCGCACAGCTCGTCGGGTCGGGTCCTAGCTCGCAAAAGACACCTGGAGAATCCATATGCAATGCCTGAAACTAGCGAGTTAGGGGGGGTCCGCCGGCGCGGAGGATAACGAGCAATGCTGGTCGCTCGTAGAGGGCGGTTGAGCGAGGAAGGGTAATGTCGATCCCGCTCACAAGAGTCCCGCTGGGCGAGCCAGAGGTCGAAAGAGGGCCGCACTTAGCGCAAGAGAACAGATGGTTCTTCTAACGAAATTCCTAAGCGGGAGAAGCTACGCGAGCGCCTTCTTAGGTAGGCGCGAGGTAGGGTAGCGAGACCAAAGGAAAATACTATGAAATGGTAAACCTTGCTACAATCGCCCGGTAAGAAGGGTGCGAACGCGGGCATAAATAATAGAGTTGAAGGTGCGAGCACAGATAAAAGTAAGAGCACAAGCATATCACAAACGTATTCACGCGAGCAGAGAAAAACATATTTGTGCGAGCAAGAGAGAAAGACAATTACAAGATAGAAAAATGTTTCATGTTTTCTTTTCTCAAAAGTGTTACAAAATAACGGCGAACTCGCCGAGTGAAAACAAAAATTTTACATGGGAAATTAAAAAAGCTAATGCAGGTCGTTGGACGGCTCTTCCTCGCTCCCGCGGTCGTCGGGCTCTGGGATCGGCGCGAACAGGTCCGGGACGACGTCCTCGATGCCGAGCTCCAGGGAATTCGGGGAAAGCAGACCCGCTCCCTTGAGGGTCTCGAAGACGAGGGTGGCTACGCCCATGGATTTCTTGCGGGTCGCCTCCTGTTCGCCTCGAGATACCTTGCGAGTCCCAGCTCGCGGAGGAGATGGAGGGAGCACAGCCCTCGTCAGCTCGCAGACGTGCACTTTGAGGGACGTGACCTCTGCTTCCAGGTCAGCATTCCGCGAGAGCAGCTGGCTCGCGGTCTCGGCATCCTGAAGAAGGAAAACGTAAGCTAAGCGAAATATCTATAGCGAGCAAGATGGGAGTTGAGTAGAGGACTTTCCATTCCATCCTGAAGGCTGGCAAGGAGACCTTCCGAGATGGCCACTTTCCCTTTGAGGCTCACGACCTCGTCGGTGGCCGCCTTGAGCTCGCGCTGGAGCTCTTTAGAATCCCTTTCCGCGGTGAGGTAATGCTGAGCCGTCATGTGGGGCAGCTCCAAGGAGCGGAAGTGGGCTCACATGGACTCGTTGGCGAGCAGACGGGACCGCAGGGCGCTGAAATTGGCAGCGTCCTCGCGGTCGTAAAGCCCAAAGGTGAGGGAGAATGCCTCGCCTCCCACCTTATCTCTCTCAACCCAGGATGGGAGGAGCGACGAACAAGAGATCCTGTTGAAGTCTGGATCCCATGCGAGCACCGGCTCGCCGAGGGCGTCAGGAAGTTTAGCGCGCAGGCCAAAGTTTTTGTGGCTGATTTGCTTGGGCCCGCCAGGAGCGTCCTTCGGCTCGCTGCCCTCCTGGTCAGCTTTTTGGCTCACGGAGGGGGTGAGCGAAGCCTCCGACTCGCTCAGGTCCACGACCTCTTTCCCCTTTGTTTTGGAGGGGGTGTCCTTGTTCCTCTTCTTGGCGGGGGGCTTCGCAGCGAGCTGGCTCGCGGGAGGCGGCCGCTTCTTACCCGACGTCGACCTGAGGGGTTCGCGGCAAGCATCGGCAACCGCGACGACGAGAGTGCTTGAAGAGAGGGTAGCGCTCCTCGCATACGGGGCATGGATGGGTAGGTCCCGCTCTCCTGAAAAGGCAAAGGAGTTAGAGGATAGAATGAAGAAATATATAAGAGCTTGCGAGTGCGAGTCGAACCTTCCCGTTCTAGGACCGGCAGCAGCGAGTCCACCCTCTGACGGAGGTAGGCGACCTCGGAGTTCTTACCGTCCAAGTATTGGTAGAGCTTCGCGACCTCACCGCCGAACGAGGCGGGAGGGCGGTAGGTTGCATTATCCCGTTGGAGAGGGGAGAAGGGGATGTTGCGGAACGGTCCTTTTACTAGGACGAATTTTTGGTTCCAGTAGTGTGCTTTGTTCACCGTCTCGCAGACGGTGACATGCTAGCTCGCAAAGTGGGTCGTCTCATCCTTGTACGTGTGGAAGTAGAAGACTTTGCGGAAGACGAGCAGGCTGAACTCGATCCTATCCTCCCGCAGGTAGCAAGTGAACGCGACCACCACGACAATCGCGTTCGGCGTCAACTGGCTCAATAGGACGTCGTAGTACTTGAGTACCTGAAAGATTCACCAAGGCATAGTTATCATGCTCCCTGCGAAGCAAGTAAGAATGGTGTTGGGGTACAGCAATGCCCCCGGTGTTGCGGCACTAGTCGAAGCAGAAGGGCGTGTCCCCTGTGGGCCTAACTGGCCGCCCCGTGGGTCCTGCCTTGGAATAGCCAGCTCTATAAAGGAGCGGTATGCGCATTCCTCAACAGTACAGGCTTTTGGGAGAGTTGGTAGCTTCGTGTCCCTACAAGTGGTATCAGAGAAGGTCACGGGTTCAAAACCCCGGGGTCGTTTCTTGGGGGATTGTTGGGGTGCAGCAATGCCCCCGGTGTTGCGGCACTAGTCGAAGCAGAAGGGTGTGTCCCCTTTGGGCCTAACTGGCCGCCCCGTGGGTCCTGCCTTGGGATAGCCAGCTCTATAAAGGAGCGGTATGCGCATTCCCCAACAGTCCGGGCTTTTGGGAGAGTTGGTAGCGCCGTGTCCCAACAAATGGCGAGGATCGAATACATTACCTGGCGAACCTCTGGCCAGAGGGGGAGTCGCAACCCATTCTCAAAATGAGCAATGGGGATGGCGCGCTCGTCGGTGGACGGGTCGTTAAGGCTGGCGGTGCTCGGCGGGAGGTGAGCAGTATACCCCGAAGGGATGTAGTTGTCCACGACGGTGAGGAACTCGTCACCGGTTAGCGAGGCGCCAAAGAATGTGTGGTCGCGGAAAGCTCCGGCGCACCTGGTTCGCCCTTCTGATTCGCCCTCGACAACTATGGTGATGGTGCTTGCGAGCCGGGAAAGGAGCGGGTGCGAGCTGGAGTTAGAGAGAGGGCCCGGAAGAGAGAATAGAAGCTAGAGAACAGTTAATGCGGTAGTTAGAAAGTAAACGATGGCAGCTATTTATAGAAATGAAAAGGGCGGGAAGGAACACGAAGCGCCGGGGGGTGCGGATAGCAGATTCGCGCGGTGATTTTTCGGCACCCTGGGGTCTTATCCACTCCAAGTGGGTTGGCGTCCTGGCGAAGTCCGCTGGTTCGCCGCCGGCGAGCCGAAACTGCAGAAAGGAAAATCAAAGGCCGCGACGGCGAGGCGATGTCTTGCGAGCCAGACATATTCAAGCAAAAATAAACAAGGCGCGAACATTATTAGCACAGCAATAAAAATCATACGAAGCAAGAAAGAAAGCCCGCGAGCGAACGGGAATATCCTTATTACAATGTTACTAATTGTTCAGAACCCCCAGAGGCGCGGGGGTGGGGGGGGGGGGGAATAGTAGCGAGAGAAAGAAACAAATAACAATAAAATATAACTATTCAGTAATTATGCCATTTCCAACGGCAGTGGCCTCGCACACCGGAGCGCGGGGGAATTCTCGGATAGTGGTACTCGCGGACCGACTGGACCTCGCGCTGCATCAGCCGCATGTAGTCCTCGATTCGCGCGAGGTGCACCCCAGGAGAGGTGACCTCGCCGCGAGCGACCTGCTGCACTTCGGCGAGGACGCGGGCGTTCGCATCCTCCATGGCGGCGAATCTCTCCTCGAAAGTGGCCCGATTCAGCCGGTCCTGATCGTATAGCTCTCGCAGCATCTAGGTGTGCTTCTGGAATATCTCTGCGACTCGCCTATTCATTTGTTCTGGGTCGCCGGGGTCCCCCAAGAAATCCGCGGCCTGTCTCGGCGAGGGTAGGGGTGACATCTCCACCTCCCCATGCTCTGACTCGGCAGTCGGGGTGGGAGGAACACCTGCGAATGAATGAAAGTCAAAGAGGCAGCAAGAGAGATAAGCGGAAGAAATTATCTAACCTGGCGAGATAAGAATGGTACGGGGTCGCGGGCGAGAAGAGCTCGGCTGGCCCTTGAAGGCCTCCGTAAAGGATGGGGTGATGGACTTTCCCAAGCCAGGGAGGTGCGTCGTCCCATCGTCAGCCCGGGGTTCGGCAAGTAGCGAGCCACCCGGGCTACGTTGGCCCAGAATGTCGAACCCGGGGGTAATGATGTTAGTTTTCGGTGGGGGCGGCGAGCCCGCCGGAGTGGGGATTCGCCTCTCTGAGTTCGCGAGAGGAGACCCTGCGGAAAGAAATGGGGCGGGTCAGCGATCAAGGAAGAGAGAGAAAGCACAAGATAAATGACTCACCAGGGCGCGGGGGTGAGGCTCGCAGGTCAGTGGTCCTCGCATCAGGGGGGATCAATCCTCTCGGGGGACGGGGGGCGAGATCCCGTGGGGGATGGCCTGGTAAAATTCTTCTCCGCGGGAGGGTCCTGCGAGCAAGGAAATAGAGATTAAGCAAACATTATTGGGAACATCAAATCCTTTTTAAGCAGAACCTGCGAGGCGAGCTCGTGGCGGGGAGAGGGAGACAGCGGAGATGACTCATCCTCCCCAAACAACCGTCGAATGGTCTTATCCCTCTTAACCTGAGGCGGGGGCGGGGCAGGTTGGGGAGAGATCCAGGGGGCGAGCTCGGCAGTTTTAGCCTTCTGGACCGTCTGCGGGGCCCTGAGGCGAGCAAGTATCTCCTCCTTCTTAGACATCTCGCGGGGAACTGTGGCGAGCGGGAAAAAGGAGTAAGGAGGGAAGAAAAAGTTCATGCACCGACCGGAGGGAAGGATATTTATAGCCGTGGGCTTGGGTCCCACCAAAAGATTCTCACCACGTCACCAAGGGGCCGGCGAACACCAGGGGTTGGATATTTCTTCGCGAGCCTAAAATAGCCTCACGAAGAGCGGGGATTGTGTACAACCTCGATGTCCGCCAGGGGGTGAACAGTGGTGAAGGGACCGCCAGGCAAAAGGATTAAGAGGGCTAGCGAGCCAAGATGCCGGGCGAGCCGGGCTCTCGCTGATCGCTCGCGGGAGGGCGAGCGAGCCAGGAGCCTCGTCGGTTACTCGCGTGGAGGCGAGCAAACCGAGCCATGTGACTCGCGAGAGAGTCTCCAGCGGGCGGCTCCCCCAGGAAGGGTTTATGATCAATTTTACCTAAAAACCCCTGGCGGTCTGCAGTTAGCCCCTCCAAATAGCGGAGTTTGGCTATTGGCAGACCATTTTGGGCTGCGTATAGTAAAAAAGTAAGGCGGTATCCCGCTATTAGCAGACCATGTGAAATTTCCGTAGATATAGGAGTGAGCAGGAATCGTACAACTCAAGGTTACAGCCAACAACCAGAAGCGCATGAAGCAAAGCAATCTTTATTGATAATAGCAGAAGTCTTCATTACAGAGCGAGGTATACATGGCGAGACATGATTTCGCCAGTACACAAAACCAAAAGAGAAATACCAAGCAGAAGAAAGATAACTGGCGGTCTGAACACTGAGACCGTCAGACCGCAAGACCTGAGTGTTCGCGCGACTAGAAGAGGAGACCGCGCGAACAAAACTACCGGCGGCTTCAACAACTCTAACTGAACCTCCGCGACCTCCTGAACTCCACTGATTCTCCCGAACTCCTGCAAGCCGCAAGACCGCCCGAACACCTTAGAAGAAGAGGTGACCGCTGCTGTCCACACAATCCGCAGAAGCTGCACAAGGAAATTCAATCAGCAAACCGGTCGGTCACAAAAACGGGACCGCAAGAACTAGACGCGAGTTCAGCTTACACTTGGTGCGATAAATTATGCTGCAACAGTGACTCCTATTTATAGGCGTGCGACCTGATCCAGTCACCACCCTATGAGATAGAGTCACCACCCTGACCGCGCGACCAAGACCGGTCAACCCGCGCGGTCAGAAGATCGATCTGCGCTTGTGAGCTCGCCGACTTCAACCTTGACCGGAGATCGCCACTCCTCCAAGAAGCCGCGCGATCATGACAACTCGCACGGTCATGACGCCCACCACCTGTGTTCGCAACATAAGACCTCCTCCAGAGACCGCGAACACAGCCAAGTCGACCAAGGCAAGAACCCGCCAAGTCGACCAACACCAGTGACCGCATATACCAGCATATCGCCAAGGGACCAGCTTATGCGAACACAAAAGGGGAGACCGCGTGACTAAGAAGACCTTAGTCCGCGCGCACCACCAAGAACCCGGACAGCCACCAGACCGGACTGCCCGAACCAGAATAACAACCCTGTGCAGTTAACAGCTTAACCCGCACAGTACTGAGACCAGCTTGCCATGCAGTCACACGACCAGACCGTGCTGCCTCACCTTCCTGAATAACAACTCGCCACGCGGTCACACAAACCAGACCGTGCGGCCTCACCTCAGCAGCCTTGAACAGAAGAACGGCGGTCAGACTGAATAAGCTGCGGCTAGACCAGACCGTAGAAGGAGACCACGAGATCGCGCGGTTAGACCAGACCGCGCGGTCACCTCCCAGACCGCCAACTTCCACTTCAACATTTTCAACACTCCCCCTTGAAGTGGGAAGTTGAAAACAACCCAAGTAAACTTCTCAGCCGAGTGAACGGCCCCTTCGCCATCGCCTTTGTGATTATGTCAGCAACATTGTCCTGACTCCGAACATGCTCAACCGAAAGAGACACCTCCAGCACCTTCTCACGAATGAAATGATGTTCGATCTCGATATGTTTGGTCCTTGCGTGACAAACTGGATTAGTAACCAGTTTGAGTGCACTCTCATTGTCTCCGCGGAGCAGAGTTGGACCCCGAACCTCCTTATGGACATCTCCCACCAACTTCCTAAGCCAGATGGCTTCTTGAGCTGCAAGGCCGAAGCCTTGTATTCCGCTTCCGTGATAGAGATAGAAACGGAATCCTGCTTCTTGCTGCACCATGATATAGTCGCAGGGCCCGCCATGAAGTCGAATCCAGACGTCGACTTCCGATCATCCGAATCTCACCTGTAATCAGCATCAATGTACCCATGCACCTCGAAGCCCGCATCCCTCCTGTATAGGAGACCCATGTCCGAAATCGCCTTGACATACTTCAAAATATTCTTGGTCGCTAGTAGATGAGGCATCCGTGGTTCCACCATATAACGACTCACCCTGCCAACTGCATATGCAATTTCCGGCCTAGTGATCGTCAGATAAATCAAGCTCCCAACCAGAGCTCGGAACACAATCGGATCTTCCAGAATCCTCCCCTCATCCTTCTGAAGTTTCATGGCCTTCTCCAGAGGTGTAGAAATGCATTTCCCTTCCTTCATTCCGAATCGCTCCACAATTCGCTCCGCATATCTAGCCTGGGACACCAGCACTCCACTTTCCTTCCTCTACACTTCGAGTCCAAGGAAATGATGAAGTTCACCCAAGTCCTTCATCTCAAACCTGATAGATAGCTCAGCCCGAAGCTTTGCTACCTCCTCCTTCGAATTCCCCGTCACGATCATATCGTCGACGTAAAGCAGCGCGATGACTTGAAGCTCCCCACTCTTCTTGACAAACAAGCTTGAGTTAGAGTCTGAAGCACCGAATCCACAGAATAGGAGATATTCTGCGATCTTCCCGTGCCACGCCCTCGGCGCTTGCTTCAACCCATATAGGGCCTTCTTCAGCTTACAGACATAGTTAGAGTCTGAAGCACCGAATCCACAGAATAGGAGATATTCTGCGATCTTCCCGTGCCACGCCTTCGGCGCTTGCTTCAACCCATATAGGGCCTTCTTCAGCTTACAGACATAGTCTGGAAAATCTTCAGATACGAAGCCTGGCGGCTGGACCATGAAGATTTCATTGTCAATCTCATCGTACAAGAAAGCATTCTTTACGTCTAGCTGCCAAATCTCCCACCCATAGAATGTCGCCAAGGCAATAACGAACCGAACTGAAGTCATCTTCGCCACCGGACTGAATGTCTCTTCATAATCTTCACCGTATTGCTGCGAGAATCCACGAGCCACAAGGATAGCCTTGTATCGCTTGATACTATCGTCTTCCTTCTTCTTGAGCTTGTAGACCCATTTGCATATCACAGGGGTGGTACCCTTGGGCCTGGGCACCAGAGACCAAGTCTCATTCTTCTCAAGAGCTGTCATCTCTTCTTCCATAGACAAATCCCACTGTTTCACGCCTTTGGCCTTTTCAAAGCTCACTGGTTCCCTCTCATCCAGGGGACCAGCAAAGAAATACGAGACAAATCTCACCATGTTTCCTCCTGTATAGCGATCAGGGGCAATGATCGTTCGCTTCGATCTCCTCGACACCTTCTCCTGACTCGCATTATCCTCAGCTGCTTCTTCCCTAGCTCCCCTTCCAGATGTACTAGGAGTATCGCTCCCCCTGCTTCCTGATCCAGAAGCCTCCGTCTCAGAAATAGAAATGGATGGACCACCTGGTGACAAAGGCAGCTCCACCTGAAGATTTTCCACAGCTTTCTCCGGCTCCTCCACCCTGCTTTCTGGTAACTCAACACCAGAACTTCCCTTGTAAGACGTCACCTCGTCAAACACGACGTCGCGAGATACAACAAATCTCCGCGTCTCCGGGTCCATGCACTTCCATCCCTTCTTCTGATCATCATATCCCACGAAGACTAGCTTCCTTGCTTTTGCATCTAGCTTCGTCTGAAGCGCATCTGGAACGTGCACATAGCAGGTGGAACCAAACACCCGAAGGTGCACCACGCTTGGCTTTTCCTTGAACATCATCTCATGCGGGGTCAACATGTTGATGGGACTGAGAGGCATCCTGTTGATGACGTAGGCGGCACAAGACATTCCCTCCACCCAGAAGGACCTTGGGATACTCTTGGCATGCAGCCAACACTTGCAGGTCTCCGTCAGATGATGGATCTTCCGCTCTGCAACTCCGTTTTGTTGTGGAGTATGCGCACAAGTAAGCTCCCTCTGGATGCCCGCCTTCCTGTAAAAACTAGAGAACTCACCAGAGGTGAACTCCCCCTCCCCCCCCCCCCCCCCCATTGTCAGTTCTCAGTTTCTTTACCCGCAGGCCTAGCCGACCCTCCACTAGCTCCTTGAACTCCACAAACTTGCCAAACGCCTCCGCCTTCTCCTTCAGGAAATAAACCCAGACATATCGGGTGTAATCGTCGATCAACACCAGCATATACCTGCTGCCCCCGAGGCTTGGGGTAGCAGTCGATCCCATCAAGTCACCGTGGATGCACTCCAATGGCACACTACTCCTTGTTTTTGACTTATCAAACGGCAGTCGATGAGACTTGCCGAACTGACATCCCGCGCAAACATGACCGTCACCATAGGAAGATAGACTAGGCAGGCCCTTGACCAGACCTTTTATCGTCATAGCCTTCAGCTTATCCATCCCTACATGCCTCAACCTCTAGTGCCATATAACAGCACTATCATTTGTCCTCATCTTGTCGACATAAGAACTTATCGATAAAATGAACAAGTCTTTTGCCCTTCTCCCGACATGAACGACATCCGCCTTTACCGCCTCAACGTTTCGTAGAAACCTCACTTCTGTTGGGCCGAACAGAATGTGATACCCAACGTCTACAGCGTTGGTCACGGAGAAGAGGTTTTTCCTCATTCCAGGCACATGATAGACACTCTTCAAAGTTAGTGGCCCCCTATCACTGCCCAAGGAAACAACCCCCACCTTCTCGACAAAATGCACAGTGTTATCAGCAGTTATGATGGCATCATTACCTGAGTAAGACTGCGCTGAAGAAATCTTCGACTCGTCCCCGGTGAGGTGATGACTACACCCCGAGTCCACGATCCAGTCCTCCTGATAGTTGATAGGAGCCGCAACTCTGACAGAACCCGAGAAGGCTCCTCCCCATCCTCCATCACTTTGCCTGGCCTCAACTTCCTCCTTCCCTGCAGCAGCATGCCCTGGCTGAAGATTCACCCGGCAATCCTTCCTGATGTGACCAAGCTTTCCGAATCTAAAACATTTGGGTCCTTCTCCCTTCTTCTTCCCTTCAGCCTTGGGAGCATAGCCCCTCTCATGCTGTCCAGAAGTTGAAGGCACATTGCCTCCAACAGTCTTCTTCTTCTTATCCAATTTCTTCTTCTTCCCTGTGAAGAGCACCTCGCCTTCTCCTCCAGACACTGACACCCCCGCCATCTGCCTTGCTAGGCTCTCCTGCGACGCAAGCAGATTCTCCAGCTCCAGCAGAGACGGCTGATTTGCCCAACCTTGCACCGACGTCACAAAGGCCATATACTCCTTCCGCAAGTCGCGGATGATGTGCCTCTTCAGCTTCGCCTCAGAAATTGGCTCATCAGGATCCAGTGCTGAAATCTTGGCGCACAAGTTCTTCATCTTCAGGAAGAACGTAGAAATAGACAGATCTCCCTGAGCCGACCTAGCCATCTCATTTTCCAGAAACTGTAGCCTCGCTACATTCTTCTTGTTAAACGGCCCGTCCAGGGCTCTCCAGATCTCGGCAGCTGATCCACACCCTAATATGTGATCGAATAGGTCAGGTGATATTGCCCTTTTTAGAGTGAACTCTGCTTTCGCATTAGTCCTCCTCCAATTCCTCACCTCATGACCATTATCCCCTTATGGAACAACCTCCTGCGTACTATCTCCTCCAACAACCTCCCATAGGTCCTCGCCTAGAAGATAACTCTACATGCATGACTTCCACTTCTTGAAGTTAGTCGACGTGAGCATCTCAATTCCAAGACCACTTGCAAAACCTACTTCCATGGATCTACCACTGGTTCCTTCTTCACACAGGCGATGGCAACTGTGAGTTGTCCACTGCTCTATCCACTCGAACCTAGCTCTTATACCATGTGAAATTTCCGTAGATCTAGGAGTGAGCAGGAATTGTACAACTCAAGGTTACAGCCAACAACCAGAAGCACATGAAGCAAAGCAATCTTTATTGATAATAGCAGAAATTTTTATTACAGAGCGAGGTATACATGGCGAGACATGATTTCGCCAGTACACAAAACCAAAAGAGAAATACTAAGCAGAAGAAAGATAACTGGCGGTCTGAACACTGAGACCGTCAGACCGCACGACCTGAGTGTTCGCGCGACTAGAAGAGGAGACCGCGCGAACAAAACTACCGGCGGCTTGAACAACACCAACTGAACCTCCGCGACCTCCCAAACTCCACTAATTCTCCCGAACTCCAGCAACCCGCACTGCAAGCCGCGAGACCGCCCGAACACCTTAGAAGAAGAGGTGACCGCTGCTGTCCACACAATCCGCAGAAGCTGCACAAGGAAATTCAATCAGCAAACCGGACGGTCACAAAAATGAGACCGCAAGAACTAGATGTGAGTTCAGCTTACACTTGGTGCGATTAATTATGCTGCAACAGTGACTCCTATTTATAGGCGTGCGACCTGATCCAGTCACCACCCTATGAGATAGAGTCACCGCCCTGACCGCGCGACCAAGACCGGTCAACCCACGCGGTCAGAAGATCGCTCTGTTCTTGTGAGCTCGCCGACTTCAACCTTGACCGGAGATCGCCACTCCTCCAAAAAGCCGCGCGATCATGACAACTCGCACGGTCATGACGCCCACCACCTATGTTCGCAACATAAGACCTCCTCCAGAGACCGCGAACACAGCCAAGTCGACCAAGGCAAGAACCCGCCAAGTTGACAAACACCAGTGACCGCATATACCAGCAGATCGCCAAGGGACCAGCTTATGCGAACACAAAAGGGGAGACCGCGCGATTAAGAAGACCTTAGTCCGCGCGCACCACCAAGAACCCGGACTGCCACCAGATCGGACTGCTTGAACCAGAATAACAACCCTGTGCGGTTAACAGGTTAATCTGCATAGTACTGAGACCAGCTTGCCACGCGGTAACACGACCAGACCGCGCGGCCTCACCTTCCTGAATAACAACTCGCCACGCGGTCACACAAACCAGACCGAGCGGCCTCACCTCAGCAGCCTTGGACAGAAGAACGTCGGTCAGACCGAATAAGCTGCGGCTAGACCAGACTGCAGAAGGAGACCGCGAGATCGCGCGGTTAGACCAGACCGCGCGGTCACCTCCCAGACCGCTAACTTCCACTTCAACATTTTCAACAGACCAGACTTGAAAAACTATAAATAGACCTTGAAGGGCACCATAGGAGAGGATTCCAATCTCAGTTCTCTGAGCTTCTTCCTCCCTAGGTTATCTTGTCTTAGCTCCCATGCTCTCCAAGGTGCACAGTCTTAGCTTTGTCTTGGGAGGGGAAGCGCTCAAAGATCTTTCGGGTGTGTGGTGGGACCTCCTCGCTGCGACCAAGGGTCTGTGTTTAGTTCTGAGTCTCCGGTCGGTTCCTTCCGATGAATCAGTAAGTACTAGCTCCCCCTCATCCTTGAGGGCCCGAGCTCCACAAAGAAACCAAGTCCTGGTTTCAACCGCGCCTGCATCCATTTGCCTTCTTCAATCAGCTTAGGTCAGCGCCTGCTTCCATTTGCCTCCATCAATCGGCTTAGGTCATCATCCCTCCCTTAAGCTGAGTTTCTTAAAGCATTTATGCTTGTCTGAAGCTCCGCAAATCGAACTTGATGAAGATGTTTTTTTAGCAAATCTGACAAATGCTTTTCGGTAGGGCAGAACTCAACATTGATTATACCTTTTTCAACCAGGTCACAATGAAGTGAAATCGTAAGTCGATACGCTTACTTTTTCTTTGTGTGATTGGATTTTTTGCAAGGAAGATGATCGACGTATTGTCGCAAAGTAATTTTGTTGCCTTATCTTCTTCTCTCCCTCTGATTTCACCAAAAATCCTTCTAAGCCAAAGGCATTCACAACTTGCTGAACTGAGGGCTATGTACTCAGCTTTGGTCGTTGATAATGCGACAGTTGGTTGTTTTCAAACAGCCCAAGCAATGGATTTTTATCCCAAGAGAAAGAGGTACCCGCTGGTGCTTTTACGATCATCCAAGTTAGCACGCCAATTTGAATTTGCATATTAAGTTGGCCCCATAGATCAGATTTGCTTTCATGCTTGTATATTAAGCGTGGAATATCCACATATAGCGGCTAAAGTCATCTATTAGCAACAAAAAGCACCTTTTACCTCCAAATCAGGTATTGGAAGCTGGCCCCTTACATCTCCATGTATTAAGTCCAAGGGCTTAGATGAACTGACAATTGCACTATTTGGAAAAGGTAAAACATGAGCTTTTCCATAAGTACAATCTTCACAAAATTTAATTTGCACGTCGGGTATTTCAGGAAGTCCTATTGTCAAGGCTTTCCTTTTCATTAGCTGAATAACTTGCCAATGAAGGTGTTCAAGTCGATGGTGCCAAAGAGAAGCTTGAGAAATGAAACTCTGTTGTTGGCAGTTGAAGGCATGATGCTCGATTTTCGACATATTAAGGACAAACAGTTGATTTTTGGTCAGTTCAGCTGAGGTTAATAGGGCACATGAGGCTTGATGCTGAATGCGGGCTCCTGATTTATCACAAATGATAGTATATCCTTTATGTACTAGTTGACCCATACTTAATAAATTTTGAGTCAAGCTAGGCACATAACAAACATCAGCAATTTTTTAGTTTCTCCATGTTCGATTTGTACTGAAATCATACCTTTTCTTTCAATATTAGCTGAGATCCCATTACCTAGTAGTACTTGGGATTTAGAGGTTTCATCCAATTGTATAAATTTGGATTTATCAATGGTCATGTGGCATGAACAACCACTGTCTAAATACCATGCATGGGATTGCTCTATTGGAGCTTGAGTGCATGAATAAAACATTTCCTCTAAATTCTGATCTCTTTCCTCAGATAGTTTAGCTTCTTCTTTGGTCTTTTGCCAACAGTTTTGATCTGAATGATTTGGGACTCGACATTATTTGCATCAAAAGAAACAATCTTTAGAGTGATGGTTGTTCTTTTTGCAAATAATGCAATATTTGTCTCCAGAACTACTAAATATTTCAAAGTTTTGATTAAAGGCTAGTTTATTTTTACCTTTACCAGGTTCCCACTTCTGAAAGTTTGAAACTTTCTGCTGAAAGGGTAACTTCAGTTTTCCTGTTCCTTTTTTACTTTCTTTAGTATTAACTTTAGATAGTTGCAATTGTGCTTGCAAGGCTTGATCCATAGACTGATTCATCTAAAGCAGTCGTTCCTCATGAGTTTTAAGAGAACTCATTAAAGCAGTTAAAGAAAGAGTTTTCAAGTCCTTCGACTCTTCTATAGCTGTCACTATTGGATAAAAACTGGGTGGCAAAATGCTCAATATTTTGGGAACAGTTTTCTTGTCTTCAATAGTGTCCCCAAAACTAGGAATTTGATTGATAATGGGAAGTGTTCTTGTAAGTAGATCTTCTACTCTTTCTCCTGATTTCATAGCTAAATTATTAAAGTCTCTCCACAAGTTTTGCAGTTTTATTGCTATGACCTTCTCGTTCCCTTTGTACTCCTCACGTAAGGTATTCCAAGCTGCTTGGGCAGTTTGAGCGCCCATAATTCGAGGGAATACAGTTTCTGAAACCCCTTGAAAGATCATGCATATTGCTCTAGCATCCTTTTGTTTCTCTTCTTCATGAAGTTGTAAATCCTTGGGAGATTCAGTAGTTTTACTTGTTGTTGTAAGAGAGGGTCCATTGGAGACTATGTCTCATAGACCTTGAGAAAGAAATACTGCTCTCATGTGAATACTCCAGAAATCATACTTTTCACCGTTAAAGACTGGGATTGAGGTTTGATAGATAGAGAAAATGCTAGTAGAAGTCATATCCTCCAACGATGTTCCGAATTGAAAACACTGCTTTGATACCAGTGATAGAATAAAGAAGATTGGGGAGGAAAGTATTTTAGTCACCAATACACACTTCAATACTCAAAGTTTTACTGGATTTTATTGATATGTCTCAACTCTCCACATTTTACAATATCTCTGCTTTATATAGCAGGCATCAGGCGGTAATACATATCTCAAGGTAAAGTAAAGATAACATATTTTATATTTTTAACTTATACTACATATATTGTATTAATGATTCTTTGCTTGTAATGGCAGCTGTTTTATTTTATCAGGCGCCTGCATCAATTTGCCTTCTTCAATAAGCTTAGGTCAGCGCCTGCTTCCATTTGTCTCTATCAATCGGCTTAGGTCATCAGTAACAACTTCTACGGATCTTTATGAAATTGGAAGAAACAACCTTCTGAAGATATCTCTTCACATGCTTAACATCAATCAGGAGGAGGCAGTGTCGGGCTCGGGAAGGAGGCAGCAGCGCCGGGCTCGGGAAGGAGGCAGCGTCGTCGGGCTCGGGAACCAGGAGCGGTGGATTCTGAGGAAGAAAGAGTGGTGGTGGTGTCGCATTCAGAAAGGAGGCAGCAGAACCACGAACCAGAGTGTCATGCGAGGAAGCAGTCCCAACGGCTTGGGATCCAAATTTGCAAATCTGGAATTAGGTCTCTGGCCTGCATATATTATTTCTAGTACGGGAGGATGGAAGTAATGCACATAGATAAAAAAAACTGATGTTATGTGCAAACCGGTTTTGGCTACGTGCAAACCATCAAAACTCGTACTTTTTGAAAATACGCCTTATACGTGCATTTTTAGGAAAAGTGTTCAGCATCAAAGTTGTAGATCTCGTCGAGATCTACAACTTTCGTGTTGAACATTTTGCCTAAAAATGCACCTATAAGGCGTATTTTGAAAAGGCGCGAAACATTTCACAATAGTCTCGCGCATTTTGAAAATACGCCTTATAGGTACATTTTTAGGCAAAATGTTCAACACGAAAGTTGTAGATCTCGACGAGATCTACAACTTTGATGTTGAACACTTTTCCTTAAAATGTACCTATAAGGCGTATTTTTAAAAAGTGCGAGTTTTGATGGTTTGCACGTAGCCAAAACCGGTTTGCACATAACATCACTCATAAAAAAAGGTGATTGTTATGGGCAAACTTATATTGGCTAGGGGCAAATCAAATTTTAAAAAACAAATTATTAAATCAATTTTTGTTTTTCATGGGTGAAATAGAGGCAAACCATAAACCTGCGCCTCTTCGTTCTATCGCCCGCAGAAAACCCTAGCCGAGTTCCTTCGCCACTTTCGCCGAGCTTCCTTGGCCTCTTTCGCGAGCACCCGTCCGCCTCCTCCGGCGAGTCGTACGTCGCCTACTACCCGTCCGCCTGCAGGTATTTTCCGCCTCTTTTATTTCAATTTTCCTTCGCCACTTTCGCCGAGCTACCGTCGCCTGCAAGTATTTTCCCCCCACCTGCAGGTATTTTCCCCCTCACCTCCTACTCATTCTTAAAGCTCTTTCAAATCAACCAGCCATTATATAAGTTCTGTTTGTTTGTAGAAAACCCTAGCTGGGTGGTGTGGGTGTTGTTCAATTTTATGAGGGTGGATCCACGGAAATAAGAAATAAGAAAACAAGAACATGAGAAGAAGACAAAGCATACTTCATTCATTTATGGAATCATTATCTATTACATCGATTGTTCTCATACTTATAGATGCAGGAATTACAGGTAAAAGTGCAAGACATTTAATGTGCCCTCTTCGTCTTCAATCCAGGTACTTTCCCAGGCGCTGGTTCTTCTTCGTCTTCTGGTAAGCTTTAATGTCATCTTTATCGATGTCTTCAACTGGGTTGTTCGTCTTCTTCTCCTCTTCAATGTCTTCAGCATTAACTTTCTCAACACTCCCCCTTAATGCTGAGACTAAAACGCCTCTCATTTTAGTGAAAGCTTGTGATGACAGAGGTTTCGTCATTATGTCCGCAAGCTGTTTGTTGGTTGGACAGTAATGAAGTTCAATCTGATTGCTCTCCACCAGACCCTTCAGGAAGTGATATTTCAGTTCTATGTGTTTCGTCCGGCTATGGAAAACAAGGTTCTTTGCGGTTCCAATTATCGTCGTGTTATCACACTAGATCTTTATAGGATCCTTGATCTCCATGAAAAGAAGATCACAGATGAGTCGCTTTAGCCACACCCCTTCACAGGCTGCAGCACAGGCTGCTACATACTCAGCCTCGGCTGTTGATAAAGCCACAATTTTCTGTTTTCGGGAGGACCAGGAAATAACCTTGCTTCCTAGCATGAACACATAACCGCTGGTGCTCTTTCTGTCATCTGTGTCTCCCCTCCCCCCCCCCCCCCCCCCAGTCACTGTCAGTGAACCCACATAGGTCTGATGACTCTTCTTCATGATAAGTTAGACCTAGATGCTTTGTCCCTTTTAGATATCGAAGGACACGCTTGGCAGTGATGAGGTGCTCTGAGTTGGGCTTTGACAGGAATCTGGACAGAATGCTGACTGCATTTTCAATGTCCGGCCTTGTGTTTGTAACATAGATAAGGGATCCAATGAGACTTCTATACTCAGCTTCTGAGAATGCCTTCCCTGCACTTTCTGTTGATAATTTTGTGCTCTTTGTCATTGGGGATGAGGCAGGATTGCAGTTAGTCATTCCAAATTTATCAAGGATTTTCTCTATGTACCTTTCTTGGTTGATGAAGACCTTCCCTGGTTCTTATTTTATTTGTAATCCCAGGAAGAACTTCATTAGCCCGAAATCACTCATCTCATATTCTTTTTCCATTATACTTTTGAAGTTTTTGATTATATCATCGGATGACCCAATGAATATGAGATCATCAACATAAAGACATACAAGAAGGAAATGATTGGAAGGGAACCTTTTGGTGTACAAGGATGGCTCATTTTGACTCCTGTTGAAGCCATTTGAAATGAGATAGCTGTCAATTTTCTGATTCCAGGCCCTTGGAGCTTGTGTTAAACCGTAGAGGGCCTTGCAAAGCCTGCACACCTTCTCTTCTTCTCCTGGTTTCTCAAAACCTTCTGGTTGACTTACATAGACCTCCTCCTCTATTGTCTCATTGAGAAAAGCCAACTTTACATCAAGTTGATGAATTTGGAGTTTGGTTTGTGCAGCAATAGCAAGGAAAGTTCTTATGGTTTCCATTCTTACGACAGGGGCAAAGGTTTCAGTGTAGTCTATTCCCTCTCTTTGGGAATAACCTTTTGCCACAATCCTTGCTTTGTATTTTACTATGCTTCCTTCTTCATCCTGCTTTGTCTTATAGACCCACTTCAGATTAATAACACTCTTATTTTTTGGTTTGGGTACCAGCTCCCAGGTTTCATTTTTCTCCACCATTCTTATCTCTTCTCTCATTGCATTGACATAGTTTGGATCTTTTGCAGCTGCAGTGTAACATTCAGGCTCCTCAACAGCAAGGAATGCGCCTTCAGTTTGTTGATAGATCTCTGATAATGATTTGTACTTATTTGGAAATGATGACTCCTCCTCAAAGTCTGAGAGAAGATCCAAATCTCCTTGACTTTCTGGATGAGGGCTGTCATCTTCTACGTGAATGCAAGGCTGATCATCAGCAACCTCAGCAGATAGATGTGTCCCTCCTGGAGCCTGATCCCCCCAATCCCAACCTTTTTCTTCATCAAAAACAACATCTCCGGATACAAAAAGTTGCTGAGATTCAGGGTTATATATGCGGTATGCCTTTGAGTGATGGCTATACCCCGCAAATATCCCCTTTTCTGCTTTCATTTCTAGCTTATTTCTGTTCTCTTTGGGTATGTGTCGGTATGCAACGCATCCAAACGTTCTTAAGTGCTGAACGTTTGGCTTCTTCTTCTTCCAGAGCTCATAGGGGGTAACATCATCTAGGCTCCTGGTTGTTGACCTGTTCAGGACATAAACTACAGTGTGAACAGCTTCTGCCCAGAATTGTTATGGTAGGTGATGATGTTGAAGCATTGCCTTTACTTTCTCCATGATTGTCCTGTTTCTCCTTTCTACTACCCCGTTTTGCTTAGGGGTGTAGGGGGATGTCAGCTCCCTGTGGATGCCATGGTTTTTGCAGAATTCTGAGAATTCACTTCTAGTGAACTCTCCTCCTCGATCCGTCCTCAGTTTCTTTATGTTGAAGCCACTTTCTTTTTCCGTTAGAGCTTTAAACTCTTTGAATTTGGAGAGAGCTTCAGACTTTTGCTGCAAGAAGTAAACCCAACCAAATCTGGTAAAGTCATCAATAATGCTTAGGTAATACCTAATTCCTCCCATGGTTGGTGTTGTAGCAGGTCCCCAGAGGTCTGAATGCACGAGTTCCAGTGGCTCTTAAGCTCTCTAGGTTGCAGTATTGGGGAATGGTAGTCTGTGGCTCTTCCCCATGATGCAGTCTTCACATGTTGAGATGTAACATTCTCAAAACTACTAGACCCCTAAGGTGCACTTTGTCATGACAAGGTCATGACATTGCTCTAATAGACCAAGAATTGCCCTAGAACTAAGATGAAAAGGTGAGAAGCACCTTGGTGTGCAAATAGACAATTTGACTTCAAGATTTAAGTTTACGATTCTCCTACTGTCCACTAATGGTGTTCGTGCACTGAATCTCTTGAGGCGGTCCTTGTGAGGCTTAGACATCAAACCTTAAACCTTGAAGTCAAATTGTCTATTTGCACACCAAGGTGCTTCTCACCTTTTCACCTTGGTTCTAGGGCAATTCTTGGTCTATTAGAGAAATGTCATGACCTTGTCATGACAAAGTGCACCTTAGGGGTCTAGTAGTTTTGAGGATGTTACAAATCCCAATAAACAAAAGAATAATTTCGTCCCCAAAATTCAAGTTTGGGTCTACGGATTTTCACGCTCAATGGGAATGGAAAAATCTCGATGAGGTTTCAGAAATGAGACCCAAGTCTATATACTACCTTTTATAACATTCCTGGACTATCAACATTCAATATGTAAAGGATAGAATATTCTCATAAGATTCCTGAAACATATTGTTGATCCCAACAGCCTGATTACCCGATTTCACATAAGGATAAATTTATTCGCCCATCTAAGTATAGGACAAGCTAATCGGGGTTGATTTGGGTATATGTACTATGGCGAAGTATAATATCACCAAAAATTCCAAGTAATTTCCCTGGGTGTAATCTCACTTCTGCTAGTGAATTCCGAGGTTTTATGACATTCCGGCTCCTTCTGACCCTAGATTTCTTCCTTACGATGTCGCGCATCATAATATTTCGCAAGTCCGCTCTGTGCTTTTGACGCAAAAATATGCCCATACTCTCGAATCTTGCTAGTGGCGGTGATGCTACCTTTTAAGCGTATGTGCTCCGGTTGAGAGGTCATATACAATGCATACATCTTAGCTATATTGTCCATCAATCTCAAATTCTCTAGGTTATCATACCTTGAATGTCATATTTTAGTAATGAATCTCAGTTGCTCACAACGTGAACATCATTATTTGCCGTCTAAAATGAAGTTTACAATTACTCTACTTATTTCAATCTGCAAGTTTCCAACATAATGAACTGCTCATATTAAAGAGGTTTGGCTTTGATGAGCGAGCCAAATATGTATCGCCTTCGAATGCCCTAAAAAGCAGAAGTCCCTGCTATAACTCTAACTTGCAGGGACCCGGTTCCAATCCATATAGCTCATAAGGCAATTTATTTGTCCCCAGAAACTAGCTTGGCCGCCCTATGTTTCAATCCATTCGACTAAATTCATATATTTGATCATCCAACGATATTTGCACCGTTAGCCCCGAACATAACCAAAATCAAATCTCCAAATCAACAACTGGTATCACTTGAACAACGATCCAACGAGAAAGAAGTCCACAAACCCTAGGACACCCCCGCTCGAGTTAGTTTGAGGACAAACTAGAAGCGGAAGCAGTGGTGTGCCCATGTGTAAAAATCACACAAAATAGTCCATTAATCAATGAGTTAGGCCAACCCAACTAGGACATCTTTCTAGTTTGACGCACCAAGACGATTTTATAAGCGTACACTAATCCAAACCAACCTCAGACATAGGCGGATTAAGGCGTTATGACCCCCAAGGTGACTAAAGGAAGAGTCTATTGAGAAAATAGTTACCTAAAGCTTAAAACTCCGACGTCCTTAATTCTAATATCAAGTGTTATCATCACTCCCTACCCAATGAGAAGGACTGGGATAGTCCTGCGAGCGGTAGGCTCGAGATATAAGGAAGGACTGGGATAGTCCTGCGAGCGGTAGGCTCGGGTTATATAAGAAGGACTGGGATAGTCCTGCGAGCGGTAGGCTCGGGATATAAGGAAGGACTGGGACAGTCCTGCGAGCGGTAAGCTCGGGATATATAAGGAAGGACTGGGATAGTCCTGTGAGCGGTAAGCTCGAGATATAAGGAAGGACTGGGATTGTCCTGCGAACGGTAGGCTCGGGTTATATAAGGAAGGACTGGGATAGTCCTGCGAGCGGTAAGCTCGGGATATATAAGGAAGGACTGGGATAGTCTAGCGAGCGGTAGGCTCGTAGTTTAAATATAAAACTGGTGAAGTCTAGCGAGCGGTAGGCTCGTAGTTTAAATATAAGACTAGTGTAGTCTAGCGAGCGGTAGGCTCGTAGTTTAAATATAAGACTAGTGTAGTCTAGCGAGAGGCAGGCTCGTAGTTTATATATAAGACTGGTGTATTCTAGCGAGCGGTAGGCTCGTAGTTTAAATATAAGACTGGTATAGTCTGGCGAGCGGTAGGCTCTACTTTATAAATGTTGATATAGAATTGCGAGTTGGAGGCTCGGTAGTAAACGGCTAATACATGTTGCTTGTGTATAAGATGTGGTGGGTCTTCGGTTCTGTCTTAGTCATCACACCGACAGCAGTTCGTTGACTCGGTAGTGCTAGTGGTTTTATTGGGGCCAGGTTGTCTTACTGCGCGTCCGACGGGACGGATTCCCTAAACCCTGCCTGGCCAATTCAGTTTAGTACGCAGGAGCTCGTGAGTACCGGGTACCGGTATCACAGTGTACGTTAGGGCCTAGGTCTGGTAGTGTGACTTACCCACCTAGGTGAGGAGACGCCCGCTCCTCTGCCACCGTTTGACCACGACGGGAGGTGCCCGAGAGGTTAACTACCTCCGAAAAGTGGGAACTAAAGGTCTGTACAGAGTCGCGTGTGTGAGTTGCATGTGTATGAACTAATAATACAAGCATTGCATCATTGCATTCCACATCATAGCATAACATTTCTGCACAAACAGAGACCCCATCGTATAAATTAGTATGGGCTCTTTTATATGATGAGTTTACTTCTTGCCAGATCCCTTAACTTATGTGCTTTGTGTGTACGCATATAAGTTAAGGTTATTTTTCCTAGCTGCTCTAGTTATTCTATACTTGCTCTTTATTACTGCCACTATAGTTTTTCTTGTATTGTTCGCTTTGCATATGATTCTTATAGTAGAACTGCTAGAACAATCTTATTTAGTGCGCTCTTGCCAGTTTTACCACTTGTCACCTGCTTTTTTTGTATTACCCCTTGTTTGTCCTCCGCTTCTTCCTCCCGCCCGGTGCCTAGGAGTCGCGGGGGGAGGGGATGAGGAATTTGGCTTAGTCTTTTGACTAACGGTCGGTGGACCACATCATTTTAGGGATGATATGCTGGAGCAGCATGACTACGCTCAGGAGACAGGTTAAGGGAGCATGATGAAGTAATGTAGCATCTACCCATTGTTGCAGCAGCAGCTACAGACACATGATGACGAGACGAAGAGCAGCTTCCACGCAGCACCACTAATCAATGACAGGATGACAAGATCGATAGCTTCCGCGTAATTGTAGAGTGAGAGAGAGTGTTGCTTACTTTATTTATTTTGAACATGTACAGGGCATAAGCCCTTACTCTCTTTCCTTTTGTACACATTGTTGGACTTGTATACATTTTGATATATATGCAGATGTGTGATTGTGGACTTAGTTTATCTTTCTTAGCTTTCTTCTTATCTCTTGTTGGCCTAGTTGGTCGTTCTTGCCGGCAGGATCGGCGTCTTGCGGAGTGATGAGTAATTTATTTACTCATCTTTTAGTTTAGGTTAATTATGTTTTTTTATATAAAATTATGTTATTTTTAGGAATTGTATCATATAAATCCTTCCATTGTTATTTCATAAGCTAACTTAAGTTTATTTTGTGTTTTCAGGTTTTCTTGGTTGTTTCGAGCAAAAAGTTAAAATTACACGCCCCAGGTCACGGGCGTGACCATGGGCGTGTAACCTACGAAATACTCCAGACCTGCTTCTGCCACTCCGGGGACGCTCTGTGAAGATTTCGCCAAGTACACGCCCCAGGTCACGGGCGTGACCAAGGGCGTGACCCAATGTCACGGCCACGACCCGCCACAAGCATCCGGAGCACGCTGCCACGTCGATTAAAATTACACGCCCTCGGTCACGGGCGTGACCGAGGGCGTGACATCAGGTCACGGGCGTGACTCGGCCCGCGCTTCTTCCCGCCAGAGTTTCCCGCCAGCAGCCAGATTTCAGGATTACACGCCCCAGGTCACGGGCGTGACCTAGGGCGTGACACGGCCGAAACGCTCGCAATTACTCCAGAAGGCGCCCTCTCCGCTGCCGCTTCGATCACGCCCCTTACACGCCCTTGGTCACGGGCGTGACCAAGGGCGTGTAACACCAAAAATTCAGCTATTTAAAGGGAGCTTTTCCAGATGTTTGGGGACGAATTTTGGGAGTTCTAAGTTTATTTTCTTGTACTGCTTTTATTATTCTTAAGCTTGTAATCTTCTTTCTTAGCTTGCACTTTCATTTCAGGTTTGTAATTTCTTATTTCCTAGTTGTAATTTCCCTTTCGATTAATAAAATAGCACTTTTACTCTTATTCTACTCTCAATCTTCATTATGCACCTCTTGTATTTCATCAATTCCTCCATCTCCATGAGTAGCTAAATTTCATTAGTACTCGGCCGAGATGATCCAAGGAAAATATAATTCATAATTCAGTTTAGAACTTCTTTTTCTCTTATTTAGATTGCTTAAGATTTATCCTTGAATTTATATTGATTGAGATTATATTATCGATATATAATCTCATTCTTGTTTTCGTAGTCAAATAATCGAGAGGTTTTGAGTTCGAATTGATCACTTTAAGGATAAAGAGATTTGAATGCACTCCTCGAGAGAGGACGGCATAAATCTCCCGGATTGGAGTTATATCCAATAGAGGGGTTCACTTCGATAAAGCGAGCTTTAGGGGTTTCGATTCTAGAGCGAGAGTTCGATTGATCAACCTAAACTCAGTTAGGCGTATCCTTGAGAGAGGTACGTTCATAAATCAGGAACCTCCACGGTCAAGCATTTCTTTTAAAGAGGATTAGAAGTTTTATTTCTTTATTTATTTATTTTTCCAAGGTGATTCAAGGTTGAGTACTAACTTTTAATTCATTAATTTAAATAAGTTATTTCTCCTTTTTCGCAACCAACCCACCACAAATTCTATTCGATAAGATAATAGAGATTTTCCGAAGTAAGAGTATTCAACCGCCCCGAGTCTAATACGACCTTGTTTTAATAACCTATACTACATTCGATACGGTACACTTGCCGTTATCGTTTGCAAGCACAGTTTTGTCCATCACGGAGGTGGCTAACTTGTGTGTTAGCATCACCGTAAGGCGGCGGTTCTGGGCATAAGATCCGGGAACTCTCCTGGTGCGGGAGAGGGATCTTACATGAGATGTCATTGCTCAGTTTGGGCAGACCTATTACCATTTCCTTTTGCTGCAATCTTTTGAGGTCATTTTGATTTAAGTGAGCATATCTATAGTGCCATGTGGAGTTGGTTGTGCATGTGAGAGCTTGATCACCTGGTGAGACTAGGTTGAGGGGAAACATTTTGTTCTGAGTCATTTTGATTGAAGATATACATACACTTGTTTCTTTATGAAGGATATGGCAGTGTGTATCTTCAAAGGTAATGGTGTATCCATTTTTCATGAGCTGCCCCACACTTAGTAAGCTTTGTGTGAGCAAGGGAACAAAATGCACATCATCTATGTGCCTAATGTGTCCATCTTTGGACTTAACTGCTACAGTCCCAGTCCCCTTAATTTTAATTTATTTCCATCTCCTGGACTCACATGGGATTTGTCTGTTGGATTTAATTTTACAAAAAACTCCACACACGGGGACATGTGATTAGAACAACCACTGTCGACAAACCAAGTCTCATTTTTCTCAACACTAGTTGTGGTGATCAATAGCTTCTCAGTGGTGTTAAGAAACTTAGCATCTTCCTTCTTTTCCTCTTTGTCCTTGGACCAACAGTCTTATTGCATGTGTGTGGGCTTTTTGCACCTCTTGCATTTGTAGAAACAGGCAAAGGCTGTGTGGTTTGTTCGTTTGCACAAATTATAGAATAACTGTGAGTTGGATTTAGACTCACTACTCCACTGGTTTGGTTTGTATTCAATATTTCTGGTTTCTCCTTGTTTTCCTCTACCTCGATCTCCCTCTATTAGCATATTGAGAGCTTCTTTGAGATGTTTTTTCAGTGGGAGAAAATTTTGCCTTTGCCTGAAAGGCACGCTCAAGTTCACCATTAGATTCCTTTATTCTTTCCTCATGAGCTTGGAGAGATCCCATTAGCTCTGAGATTGAAAGAGTTTTGAGATCTTTGGTTTCTTATATTGTGGTGACAATAGGGTAGAACTTTGGGGGTAAACATCTCAGAATTTTAGGGGCAATCTTCTTATCATTTAGTTTGTCCTCTAAACTTCTTATTTGATTTACAATACCCATTAGCCTTGTTACAAATTCTTTAATAGACTCATTTTCTTTCATTGCAATGTTCTCAAATAGCTTCCATTGATGTTGAAGTTTGATTGAGATTACCTTCTCTGAACCTTGAAATTCGCTATGAAGGATGTCCCATGCTCCCTTTGGTGTGGTAGCCCCCATTATACTTGGATAGATACCTTTGCCTACACCCTGATGCAGAATGAGGAGAGCTTTAGCTTGTAACTTTGCTTCTTCCTGTGCTGCTTTGATGGCTGTGGCGTCTGTCTCTTTTCTTTTGGATGACTCGGCAGGCTGAGGATCATTCTAGATCAGATGCCATAGGCCTTGTGATTGAAACACAAGCCTTATGTGGGATGCCCAAAAGTCATATTGTTCTCCATCAAAGATGGGAACATCGGTTTGGGTAAATTGGAACATATGAGATGTGTTTGATGCGGCCATATGATGAGAGAAGAGAAATCACGAAAAAACAACTAAGCCTTAGATGAAAGAATTATCCTTCCTCTGATGGCTTAGAACCGGCTCTGATACCATGTTCAATTTTATGAGGGTGGATCCACGGAAATAAGAAATAAGAAAACAAGAACATGAGAGGAAGACAAAGCATACTTCATTCATTCATGGAATCATTGTCTATTACATCGATTGTTCTCATACTTATAGATGCAGGAATTACAGGTAAAAGTTCAAGACATTTAATGTGCCCTCTTCGTCTTCAATCCAGGTACTTTCCCAGGCGCTGGTTCTTCTTTGTCTTCTGGTAAGCTTTGATGTCATCTTTCTCGATGTCTTCAACTGGGCTGTTCGTCTTCTTCTCCTCTTCAATGTCTTCAGCATTAACTTTCTCAACAGGTGTAACTTGGGTTTGGTTGAATCAAACTATACAAGTTCTGTTTCAATTTGTATTTTGCAACCAAATTTTACCATGTTGTTAAACACTACCATGTTGTTAACCAGATTTTACCATGTTGTTAACCAGATTTTACCATGTTGTTAACCATTTTGCAACCAGATTTTACCAGATTATACAAGTCCTACTGCAAGAATTTGTTAAACACTACTCCACTATTGTATAAGTCCAGATTATACAAGTCCAGATTTTACCATGTTGTTGACCAGATTTTCTGAAAGTTCTGTTTCAATTTTTTTTACGGGTCAATTATTGGAGCAAAAAATATCGCGAAAAAAGAAATTCCATGATTACTTCAAAACTTTCTATATATGCTAACATTTGGACTATTAATGCAAACTATTAGATAGTTTTTTGTTAAGAAATTTATAAAAAAAATGGTTTGCACGTAACAATTTGATTTGCACATATAATTTATTGGTTTGCCCGCATAATTGATTTGCCCCTATCCAAAATAGATTTGCCCATAACAATTACCTAAAAAAAATAAAGTACGTAACATTGCTTTATTTTCAATAGGATATATTTTCTTAGGAGGGAATTTATGAAATATTTTCATTCACGAGGGAACCGGAAAGTTAAATTTTTTGGTGATTAGTAATCAAAGTTTTCATGTATTTTTATTAATGACTTATATTTCTTCGTCACTAAGTAATTTTCAAGAATTTCTATTTGTGACTGAAAATATTTTGGTCACTAAATGATAACTTTTAGCGATGAAAAAAATGTCACTTAAAAAATATTTTTTATCTTGAAATATTTACTCTAGTCACTAATTAAGTGAAAATTGTTATTTAGTGACCAACTTTTAATTTCGTCACAAAAAGAACATCTTTGGTGACGAAATATATTTGTCAAAAATATTTCTATCTCTGAAACTCAGTTTTCTTGTAGTGACTTTCATTGCACTGAACACATCCGTGAGTCGGTGATATTTGTCGCATATGAAGTTGTGGTGCTTGGATCTTCCGAATGCTTGCATCTTTTCTAGTGGGAAAATTTTTTGGTACACGTGAAGCACCTTCCTCTTGTGCTAGTTTAAATAGAGTTTATGCATGGGGCCACCGTTTTATTTTTTGGAACTAAAAAACTTTCCCTCGCTCGCTCGCCCTTTCCTCTCCCTCGACGCCGTCCGCCATTACTAGGACTAAAAACCTGTTTCACATCCGCCCGTTCCACCCATTCCGCCCGCTCCACGACGGCATTTCTAGGGTTTTTGCTCCAGAACTGCGGTCGAACAGCAAGACTTCATTACTAGGGTTTTCTTCTCTTCTCTCCATTCCGCCCGCTTGAATGTATAAATCCATTTTTCCAATTGTAAAAATATTAGTTTCCAGTTATAAATCTATTTTCCCAGTAAATCCAGCTATTTTTTATTTATTCATGTGATTAATGTTAGTTTCCAGTTATAAATCCATTTTTCCAGTCGTAAAAAATTTAGTTTCCAGTTATAAATCCAGTTTTCCAGTCGTAAAAAAGTTCATTCCAGTTGTAAAATTTTATATTCCAGTTTTTTATATTTACAGTTGTAATATATATTAATTTGATCGATTACAGCTACCTAATTGCAGATATGCCTGGATCTAGTTACCTGTATAGCCGATGTGCTATTAAAACATGCAAAACCCTTGTTGGATGTTCTCTTCGAGGACTCAAAAGACGCTCTACAAAATATCGACGTTCTACATTTGTTGAATATGTCTGATATTCAACAGAATATTCCTCTTATATATTATATTTTGATATCATATTCTACCAAGAGAAATGCATTTCTATTAGGTAAATTTTATGTTAAACTGACTGTTGATCATGTTGCAATTATTCTGGGTCTTCCAAACCGCGGAAGGGAATTTCATTTTGATAGAACTCTGCTTGCCAACTGCATGCATAAGGACTTGGTGCAGGAGCTAGCTGACCTCACAGTTAAGGAGAACTCACCAACTTTAGAGCTTAGGAGAGTGAATGCCCTGATTAAGTATGTCTTGGCTATTTTGTTCTTCCCTCTTAAAGGACTAAAAGTACCAACTTGTATTATGGATTTGCAAGGGTTTGAGGTTTTTCCCGAGTTCAATTGGCCGAAGGCCATACATAAATTCCTTCATTCTCATTTTGCTCATATAAGCCGGGTTGCTAATATTGAGAGGGTGACAAATGTGGGTTACCTTGAGGGATGTTCTGTCGTCTTAGTGGTAAGAAATAAACACGTACTATTTATCTTTGTAAAATAAAATGTCATTTTAATTTCTCATGTATAACTCCTGTCGTAGATATGGTTTTTTAAGCAAATGTCTATAGGAGCGGCAGCGTCTAAGTTAGCAAGACCATGCTTGCATCGATGGTCATCGAAGCTCGTTATTAGTGCTACGCAATGTTCAAAACTACGTGCTAAGCTGTCGAAGCCTGACACTGTAAGTATTACTTTATTATTTGTTGTATTAATAGATCCGTAAACATGTTACATGAAGTATTTTTTTTTGTATGCAGGTTAGGAGGGCTTTGTATATATATCAGTTGAGGAGCAGGATTCGCTAGGAGAAGAATATGGTGAGGAGTCATCATATTTTGAGGGTGATAAGAGAAGTGGGGAGGAGAAGAGGAAGGTGAGGGAGGAGTAGAGGGAGAAGGAGGAGAAGAGGAAGATGGAGGATAAGAAGAGGGTGAGGGAGGAGCAAATGCGTGTTATTTTTTGATGCAAGTAGGTAATTATGTTCCTCGACGAACTTCGTAACCTCCCAATTCTTACCTTCTTTGTCAGCATTGAAGTGTATGCATGTTAAACAACATGTGCGAGTATCCAATTTACGGTACTTTTTTTGTTCGTCAATCATCGGTTTTGAAAGCTTTAGACCAGCTTTAGTGCAACTGTAACCTCGACCCTTAATAATCCTCGTATGTGTTCAATAAACAATATGTTGCTTTCACACATTAAATCTAGTTTTATGGGCATAGTTACAGTAGACAGCATATGCTTCCTCCTCATTGTGTACAGTTGGGAATGCTACTGTTCCTTTCTGTCAATTAGAAAAAGCATTACAGTTGTAAGTGACATTACACATTGCTACAATTCCAGTGTAAAAGAAAATTTACAGCAGTAATGTTACATTTATTCCAACTGTAATACGAAAAAATAGCTGGGAAAACACCTTATAGTGCAGGTTTTCTATTCCTATGCCATCAGAAGAAAAGAAAGATTAAAGACTCACATTGCCAAAACTATCAACTACTCAATATGCTGTTCGGGAGTGTTAACATTAAGGTTACTTTCGATCTCGTACGTCTGATGCAGATGAAGGATGAGAAGAAGGAGATTCCAAAAAGTTAGACGGAAAAACACCTGCTTGCGAGAAATGTGAAACCTGAGCTGAGAAAAAGTTAGGTTTTCCTACCAGGAGGGAGCGACGACGCCAAGGATGAGATTCTGCTGCTGAGAAAACCCTAGTAATGGCGGACGGCGTCGAGGGAGGGAAAAGAGCAAGCGAGCGAGGGAAAGTTTTTCAGTTCCAAAAAAAACGGTGGGCCCCATCCATAAACTCTATTTAAACTAGCACAGGAGGAAGGTGTTTCACGTGTACCAAAAAATTTTCCTTTCTAGGGTGTCGTGAGGGGACCGATGCTGCTTAAAACAAAGGAGATGAAGGCGGGAAACTTGAGCCAGTTTTTGATTGGGGCTTTAGGGTTCATCCGAGTGGTTCAGATGAGAGGCAGATACGTTAAAGAGGCGGATAGGAGACGGTTGTAAGTGATCGGCATTGCGGCGTCGATCATTTCCTCAATGCGGGTGATGATGGGATCGTCATCTAGGGTTGTGGTGGCGCCATCGTGATGGCGCTGGATACCACAGTCATAGGGTAGAATCTGGTTACGGACAGTCTTCATCAGACGGGCGAGGCTGTCAAGATCGAATTGGAGCACGGTTAGGAAACCGTAGTGAAGGAGTGGACGCGTTATTACTCTGTTGTCGGCGATGGCGAAGGAGAGGGGGCGTTTTTGACTCTGAGGTTAGAGAAATTGGCCTCTGCACAATGTAGTTTTTGAAAAACCTGAAACAAACGCTAATTAGGGGCACCTCTATTGATCCCAGATTAGACGCGATATTAGCGCTTTTCGGAAATCCCACGCGAGTGCGCTTTTCGGAAATCCCACGCTAATTAGGGGCATGCTGCTCGAAAACCTGCTTTTTCTCATCCTCCCCGCGCGAGTGCGAAAAGACGAAACCTACAAGAAGGCAAAACCTAGGCGGAGCTTCGGAGATTGAATAGCGGCGGAGTTCTACTGCAAGAAGGTGAAACCTGCGAACTTGTCCTCCCCGTCGCTAACCTCATCCTCCTTGCGAAGGCGAAACCTGCTAGATCGGCTAGGGGCGGAGCTTCTACCCCAAGATCGGTAAAATTTCTGCACCTATCCTTGTTCTTTCACTGCTTGGGCTATGTTCTATCGTTCAGCATAGCCATTAACGTTGATTATTGATAGTTTAGCAAATGTTTGTTGAGTATAGCAGCGGATGAAAGAAGACCTAGGGCTCTGTTTTGTAAAGATTGTTATTTTCACCGCTAGTTTTGAATTTTGCTTGTTGTTTGTTTAGATCCACAACTCCTTTTTATGCAGTTGCTTACTGGTAATTAAAGAATCACCTTATTCTCCATGTCAATCATCATTTTTTTCATCGTTGAAGTTAAAATTTATTGTGATTATATTGCTAATTTAACGGGTAATTGGCAGAATGCACTCCCAAATGACAAGTTTTTGGCAAAATGCACCTTGAATTATTAAATTTGGCAAAATGCACCTCCCAATTAAAGGAAGGCTGGCACTTTGAATCCTGGTGTTCAAATAGTGAGGTCATTTTAGTCTGGCTATATTATAAAGCAGTAAAATGTAATATTCACTCACTCAATTTAGGGTTTACGACTCGGTAGGTTCCTTTCCAGTGAGCACGACGACTTCTTCCATCCCCGGCGAGAACGAGATCCCCTGCACCGGCGACTTCTTCCATCCTCAAAGAGAAGTTCCAGCGCCGACGATCTCGGGGGATACAAAAAAGACCAGAATACCCTTATTTTTTTAATTTATGGTGCAAAATACAAGACTAATTATAATTTAATTATTTGAGATGTATTTTGTCAAAAACCAGCAATTTGGAGGTGCACTATGCCAATTGCCCTAATTTATCTCATAGTAGACTATGACCATGACATACTCTGCTTGAATTATAATTGTTGATAACATTGTGTTGATTTCGCAGCAAACCTGTTCTAATATATTTGTATTTGTATTATGATTTCATGAACTATAAAGAACACTGAACTTACTGTGCTTGAATTGATGTAGCTACAGAGAGTAACTTATGTATGCCCACAGTTTAGTATTTAATCGAGAAAGTTAACATTAATTTTGTAGGAGAGTTGGAAATGATTCTAGCATGCACTTAAAAATCATGGGTACAGACGTGTGGAGGGCCGATGATGCATTGCATAAAGTAAATATTATGCAATTTAATTTTATGATGTCTACATATTTTGATTTTGTTTTAATTTTCATATGTAAATATTTTATGGTGTGTAGTATTTACAGGTTGAACATCATTTATGATATATATATAAGTGTGCAATATTTCATGATGTATGCATTTTAATTATATTTAAAGTAATTTTATCAGCCAACACAACTAATCTATCAAAATAGATTACTCTGCTTCTCTGTTACAAAAAAAAAACAGTTCTTTCAAACAATTTCACTGTTTTTCTCACTACTTCGTAAAATAGCTGATTTTTTTCAGCACTGCATAATGCAACGGCTTTTTTAGTCGATGCAGCTAAGCCTAAGAACCAATGGTTGCTTCTGTCAGGGTAGCTAGAGAAATAAGGCTCTGTTTGAAAAAGTTGATGGGATCGACTTGGAGTTGTCAGAAAGCGAGTTTGAAAAAAGAGCTGTCAGTGAAAAATGATTTTGCTATATAAAACGGTTTGGGAGATATTTTGTTTACAGAGTTGTTCAAAACACAATGACATGCAATAAACTGTTTGATAAAAATTAAATTTTGATAACTATTTTTTTTTTCAAATTGGTATAATCTTCATTATTTTTCTAATCCAAAAACAATGAGCCAAACGCAACTTTTTAAAAATAGGTCGTTTTCAAAAACAAAATACCCCAAACAACACGAAACCTCATTCCGTTGTTTTGGCAATACGCGTCGGACCCCATCAGCCCAAACAAACACAGCCTGCCCAGCCATTAAAGTTGGGGTGGCAACCCCGGTATTAAATGTTGGGGCTGTCGCCCCAGCTTTTTAAGCTGAAATCGCATGCCCACCTTAAATTAAAGTTGGGGCACACCCCAGCGTTATTTAATGTTGGGGCATTCCGCCCCAGCTGCCCAATGGAGGGGAAGCCAACAAGACCCGGGCATGGCCTGTCTGGGCCTGGTCTCTGGAAGGAAATCTATTTTTCACCACATACTTCACGGACCGGGATCCTCTTCATTTGGGACCTTAAATGGAGGTCCATTTCATGGTCTAGATGCATTCTTAGTTGATCTAATGATTTAGAATTTTTTGAATAAACAAAAATATAAAAGGATGGGCCTTAAAAAGATCTGGACCGTGAAATGGATACTATCCATTTCACTTGAAATGGAGAGGATCCTGGTACATACTTCACATACTACACCTAGTGATGATCAGAGATACAATTATCGTTGAACATTACACGAGAGACTAGTGCATTTTTCACTAGTTTATTTAAATAAAAAAATATTTTTTTATAGTTATTTAACTTAGTTATTTTCATTTATAAATGAAAATCAATAAATATCAAGAATTTATATTAAATATTTATTTTTTCATATTAAAAACTAAAATAATCAAGAAACCAGTTGAACCGATCGGACCGCCGACCAGTCTCTCGAACGGACTAGTCAGGATTCTAAAAGTGCCCCAGCCAAGAACCGATTAACCGGCTGGTTGAACCGGCCAACCGGGAACAGAACAATTAACAGTCGATTTAATATCCTATGGTTCAGATGCAATCTTTAAGCTTTACGGCCAAAGGAGGACAGAGAGACATGGCAGACTTGCCTTCAAAATGAAAAGGAGAGAAGCTGGAGAGATATGCGGGCAGTTGAAAATGAGAGAAGATGACAAGATCTGTTACTTAACTCAGCCTAACAATGGCATCATCTGCCGCAAACATTTGCATTTTCTCTAGTTAACTGTTATTTTATTAATCTAAAATTCAAAGAAATATATTATTAATCCTAACATCTAGTTAGACATACGTAGTTAATCCCAATTCAACCCCAATTAAAGGATTGAACTCTGAACCACTCCGCCCGTTTCGATGTTTGATCTGATTTTCAAAACGTTAAAAATAATATATAATATCAAAATATATTATATTATATTTTTATTTCTAATAAAAATTAGCACTTAAAATTTAAATATGAAGAATAAAAATATGCTATTATTTTGAAATTGAATGGATAATATTGAAATTAATTGTGCTGCACCTGTTGAGATATAATAAAATTGCTCGTATATATATAAGCTAGATATTACATTCATTCATTTTAAGAGAAAAATCAAAATTTGGATAACACACATAAGGTTACAATCACAAAAAAAAAGTGAACATATGATCACTAATATGTAGGATAAAATTACCATTTTATGTAATTTAACTCCAGCTCTGAGCACGAGTGTTATATGGATGATCAAAAGGAGTGATTAGGGTTGAACAAGCTTTCCATATGCGAGAAAGTGGTCAGAACACGTGGGTAACTGGTCTTCCAAATCAGCGAAGAAACGTAGGCTCCGGATTTGAGATTCCATAGAACCAGACAATGCAGTCTGTCGGTAACACCGATGTCAATGAAGAGCTCTTCATCTCCGATGGAGACTCCCACACCTATTAGCCAGTCGAGTAGAGGCACTGCTTCTAAGAGGTGAAGACTTCCACTTGGATCGTCGAAGTTGACTGAATGTTTTTTGACCCAACATTCAGCTTCCAGGACCCAAAGATCGATGCCAAAGTCGTCGGCGACCCACAGCCCAAGCTCTCCATTGAAATTCAACAAGTTACCGCTAAGGTCACAGAGTTTTTCTGGCAGCTGCAGAGAGAGTAGACCATAAACCTCTGACTCCTTATCGAAGGTCATGATGATATCCGGGGATGCTGAATAACATCCACCAGCCCTTGAGGGTTTTTGTTTCCATGCTAGCCAATGTAGGCATCCGTTGAGATCTGCTGTGTAGGAATGATCGCAGAAAGCTGGGAGACGGGAAGAAATGTGTTTCCATGAGTTGCCACCGACAACCAGCACGTAGGTCTCGTCTTGGGCGGCTGCTAATAGACGATATTCGGAAGTGGAATTGTGGAAGTAGAAGCCCAAGAAGCAGGTTTTGTGAGACTTTGCTGTCAGGGAAATAACAGAGCAACCTGTGCCTGTGAGGGGATTGAAGATGTAATATTGTTCGATTGCATTGCTCCAAAAGCATAGAAGTCCGTCGCAGGAGGCTGTGATGAAACTTTTTGTTGGCACATCCAAGTTGCAGAGAGTGATACCGGCGTGAGAATTGGCGGAAGCCAAAAAGAATCCTCCTCCCGGGCCAGATGGCAGGTCAATGACGAGTACTTGGCTGGCGGCGCGACTATGTTGGATGTGGGCTCGAACGAAGGCCGAGTCGATGGCGATAGACAGCCATGATTTGGAGACGCGTCGGAACCTTCCGACGGATCTTGCCGGCAGCAGCACCAGAATCTCGAAGACAACGTCGTCCGGAACAACAATGGCTGTCTTCTCCTGCGCGATCTTCTTGCTCTGCTTCGTCTCCTTTCTCGTCAACTTCCTCTTTGCCGTCATCGTCTTCATCAACTTCCTAGTGGAGTCGGTTCAGTTATAATTCAAGATACATGCATCTTCCTCGCCGCCATGCATATATATTGCCTCATTTGAGAACCGTACCCCTCGAAATTAAACCTGATAATGGCTGATTGAAATCCTTCTGTCAGCAAAATATTTTTGGGGAACTTCAAAAGACTCTAATTATCGTTTAAATTGAACTGCGCATCATTACTAATCTCAGTGGACTGAGCAACGTTTAGGCTAAACTTGTTAATATTTTAGATCATTTAATTTATTTGTAATTTTTTAAAATATTTTAGTTCATAAATTTATAACTATCTATTTCAAGTAGACTTATCTGGCGTTTCGTTCGCCGGTTTGCCTCACGTGCGGATTGCGGAAAATGCCACTTTCTACAAAAGCGGATTTGGTTCGGCTGACCATGAAAACTCCCGTTTATTAACATCCGCAATTTACTGCTATCAACCAACCGCGCCTCCCAGCTGCATTTCGTGCGGTCCAGATGCGCGCGTCTGCGAGGAAGGCGGAAAGCTTCTCGTCAAGCCAAGAAGAACCGTCCGACACTCATCTCCGCGAGCCCTTCTTCCTCCCCGCGAGACCTTCTTCCTTGCCCCCGCAGGCAAACCCTCGTCGTCATCCTCCTTATCGAAACCCTAAACGAAGTCGAGCGGGTATAAACCCTAATAAATGCATATGTGATACAACCTGTCAATATCAATACCATGGCAGAAGCATTTGTTGGGGTTCAGCCCCTAAAGAGTATCAATTCCGATTAGGCTTGGAGTTGTGCTGCTACAGGATGAGAAGAAGGTTGTGTGGAGCAACTGCTGTTTCTAGCTCTGTGGGTTACCGTCGGGCGTTAACGTTATCTCCGACGGTAGCGTCTCGACGAATCGTCTTGAAGCATTGTTGTATCGTCGAGAAGGCAAGCTGTGCCGTCTTGAAGACTGGGAGCTGGAGGGCTAACGCCCGACGGTAGTGGTATCACTGGCGATAGCGTGGTCATCGTGATCAAGGGCATATCGTCGAGTTGTATCTCTATTATCGTCGAGACAGTTTCGTCTTGATGACCACCGCGGCGCGGTAGTTACTACCGCCGGGCAGTAGCGTGCGGGAGTAGTTTTCGTGAATGTGCGATTTGGAGCCGTCTGATCGCTTTGTAACCTTTTTTGGATGTCCAAGATATGTTCTCCTATTTACCCTAAATAGGCTGGTACCTTTTGGAAGGGAATTAATTCCAGTTATGTTGGGTATTGTGTCTTCAATGTTTCTAGATTTGAAGAAGGAACAAAAGTACAGATAAGCTAAGTTGTTTTTGATGTTATGTTTAAATTCATGTTGTGACAGATGCATTAAAGCTACATTACTAATATCAAGATGATAAAAGAAATAAAAATTCATTAAGTAAAATATCGTCGAGACAATTCCGACGATATCGTCTTGAAGAAAGCTTATCGTTGATAAAGATAAGTTCAGATGTCGACGATATCGTGTTGAAGAAGATATATAGCCCTGAAGTTTCAAGAAAGCTTATCGTTGATAAAGCCAAGTTCAGATGTCGACGACATCGTCTTCAAGAAAACTTATCGTTGTTAAAGCTAAGATCAGATGTCGACGACATCGTCTTGAAGAAATCTTATCGTGGATAAAGATAAGATCAGATGTCGACGATATCGTCTTGAAGAAGAGATATTGTAAGACCCTCGTTTTTTTTTGCTTTTAAACCGGGTCTTACCGCCCAGAACCGCCGTTTTGCGGCGAGACCATTACACCCAATGGTCGCCGCCACAATACGCCGATCCTGCCGACTAATCAACATCATCCAGGCCAACCACAACTCTTAGTAATAGAAGCAAATAAAAGAAGCTAGTCCACAAATCACATTAAATATGTAAATTACATGTTTACAATGTCCATGATGAGAATTTTAAGTAAAAGAGGGCATATGCTCGTTACATGTTCAAACATAGTACAACATCACTCTCACTCTACTTCTATGCGGAAGCTATCAACTCTGTCTTCATACAACTGTAGTTGCTGCTGCGACAACGTGTAGTGGTTGTTCTGCTTCATCCCGTCTTCCTATCCTGTCTCCTGAACGGGGTCCTGCTGCTCCGTTACATCATCCCTAAAATGATGTGGTCCACTGACCGTCAGTCTATAAGACTCAGCATATTCTTCACCGCCTCCACCCGCGACTCCTAGGCACCGTGCGGGAGGAGGAAGCGGAGGACATCAAAGGGTAATTCAAAAGCAGGTGACAGTGGCGAGACTAGCAAATATATAGATACTAAACAAGTAATGAAAACATCTCTACCCTAGCAGGAGTATGTATAAAGGCAATAAGTAAAGAGCGGTATAAGTAAAAGGGCAGGTATAAGAAATAAGAGCAGCTACGAAAGTAACCTTAACTTATATGCACGCACAAAATCACATAAGCTAAGGGATCTGGCAAGAAGTAAACTCATCGTATAAAAGAGCCCATACTGATTTATACGATGAGGTCTCTGTTTGTGCAGAAATAATATGTTATGATGTGCAATGCAATGATGCAATGTTTGTATTATTATTTTATACACATGCAACTCACACACGCGACTCTGTACGTACAGACCTTTAGTTCCCACTTTTCGGAGGTAGCTAACCTCTCGGGCACCTCCCGTCGTGGTCAAACGGTGGCAGAGGAGCGGGCGTCTCCTCACCTAGGTGGGTAAGTCACACTACCAGACCTAGGCCCTAACGTACGGTGTGATACCGGTACCCGGTACTCACGAGCTCCTGCGTACTAAACTGAATTGGCCAGGCAGGGTTTAGGGAATCCGTCCCGTCGGACGCGCAGTAAAACAACCTGGCCCCTAATCAAATCACTAGCACTGCCGAGTCAACGAACTGCTGTCGGTGTGACGACTAAGCCAGAACCGAAGACCCACCACATCTTATGCACATACAATTATGTATTATCCCTTACTACCGAGCCTCCAGCTCGCAAATCTAAATCAACATTTATAAAGTAGAGCATACCGTTCGCAAGACTATACCGGTCTTATATTTAAACTACGAGCCTACCGCTCGCTAGACTACACCAGTTTTATATTTAAACTATGAGCCTACTGCTCGCTGGACTAAACTAGTCTTATGTTTAAACTACGAGCCTACCGCTCGCTAGACTACACTAGTCTTATATTTAAACTACGAGCCTACCGCTCGCTAGACTACACTAGTCTTATGTTTAAACTACGAGCCTACCGCTCGCTAGACTACACTTGTCTTATATTTAAACTACGAGCCTACCGCTCGCTAGACTACACTAGTCTTATATTTAAACTATGAGCCTACCGCTCGCTAGACTACACTAGTCTTATGTTTAAACTATGAGCATACTGCTCGCTAGACTACACTAGTCTTATGTTTAAACTACGAGCCTACCGCTCACTAGACTACACTAGTCTTATATTTAAACTACGAGCCTACTGCTCGCTAGACTACACCAGTTCTTCCTTATAACCCGAGCCTACCGCTCGGAGGACTATCCCAGTCCTTCCTTATAACCCGAGCCTACCGCTCGCAGGACTATCCCAGTCCTTCTCATATAACCCGAGCTTACCGCTCGCAGGACTATCCCAGCCCTTCCTTATGTATCCCGAGCGTACCGCTCGCAGGACTAACCCAGTCCTTCCTTATAACCCGAGCCTACCGCTCGCAGGACTATCCAGTCCTTCTCATATAACCCGAGCCTACCGCTCGCAGGACTATCCCAGTCTTTCCTTATAACCCAAGCCGGTTTGGGATGAAAGATAACTTGTCAAGTTCTCCTACTTAACTAGTCTTGTTTATAATTTAGTTGATCTTATAAGCTTTAGGGTTAGCCATGGACTTCCGAAGGGTTACTCGGTGAGGGGCTCGCAGCGGTACTAGGAAGTGTGGCGGGCTGACACCCCGAACTTCCTCTTCCCAAGGCACTTAATCTTGTTAGTATCTACCCCTTTTTACTTGATCCCCATTATCCTCTCCAATTACTTTAAATCTATAAGATGAGTTAAACTTGGCTCTTAGGAGTGGGGGGAGGGGGTTCTTTTGAACTCCAACACCACCAACTGTGACCTGGTGCTGACTCTCCCGTCGTCACATTCTAAGCTCGAGTTCCCTTCTTCACCTAGGAACTACACACATACACCTAAAATTCTCATCCTTACTTGGACCCACACTCCTATTCTTCGTCATCCTTAATCCAGGGTTTGCCTTAGATACTTCTCGACTTCGTCCTTGAGTATTTACCTTAAGATGGCTCACCCGGCTAAGGGTAGTTTTACTTCCATATAATCATTTAACACAGATGAGTTGTCTGTGGGGCCCTTGATGAGGTCTAACCTCCTTTTTATATCATTATAAATTCCTGCACTTATAGCTTTGCTAAACGCACCCCAACCCTTATTTCCCATGATGCCCTTAGAGGTGTTCTTCCAAATAATCTGAGCCTTCATAATAATCAAAAAGTTAATAGTTCTATGTGTGAAGGTCAGTGGTGGTCTAAATCATATAAATCAGTTTTACTATTCGCAGACCAAATGAGATTGGGCTAGATTTGACTCCTATGGTGCAATCTTGATTATATCATATCCAAATGAGTTCCAATTATTACCATAGGTTCACATTTTGTAATGATCTAACAACCTCAAAGCCTACACTTCAAGTACTATGTTAAAGCTTCCATAAATTCTGGGAAAATTACTGTAGTTCAATATTGGTCTAAAAACACCAGATCCCAAGTCTCATATTAAACCAAGGTGTATTTGTCATTATTTATTATTTATTACATTTGGTGTGCCAATAAGGGTTTACACTACAAGTGCTATGCTAAGACTTCAATAAATTCTGGGAAAATTACTATAGCACAATATTGGTCTAAAAACACCAGATCTTAAGTCTCATATTAAACCAAGGTGTGTTTGTCATTATTTATTATTTATTACATTTGGTGTGCCAATAAGGGTTTACACTACAAATACTATGTTAAAGCTTCCATAAATTCTGGGAAAATTACTATAGCTCAATATTGGTCTAAAAACACCAGATCCTAATTCTCATATTAAACCAAGGTGTATTTGTCATTATTTATTATTTATTACATTTGGTGTGCCAATAAGGGTTTACACTACAAGTGTTATGTTAGGACTTCAATAAATTCTGGGAAAATTACTATAGCACAATATTGGTCTAAAACACCAGATCCTAATTCTCATATTAAACCAAGGCGTATTTGTCATTATTTATTATTTATTATTTATTATTTATTACATTTTTGCTAAATGTACCCCAATTTTCCCTATACCCTTAAGTACAAAACTTCAACTTGAAGCTCAGGGAAATCCACTCATACATATGAGTTGTATTCTTAGCTAGAGGTGGTTGATATCATATCCATGGCATGGACAAATCTTCAAAGCATTTGCATGAGCCCATATCACTAAATGCACAAACTACACATTTATACATGTCTCACTAAAAGTGGCCTAGAAGGAGCTATACTTAGCCAAATGACATGAAATCACTGACACTTTAAAGGTAACCTAAAGGGATACAATATTCATGTTGATCATTTTCTCCAGAAATGATCCTAACCTAGGTGAATTAACATGCAAGTGTTGTACAAAATGTTTAACATAGCAAAACACTATTATAGACATGTCACACCAAAAATGGTATAGAAAGAGCTACACTTTTCCAAATGGCATGAAATCAGTGGCATTTTAAAGGTAACCTAAAGGGCTACAATATTCATGTTGATCATTTTCTCCAGAAATGAACCTAACCTAGGTGGAATTAACATGCAAGTGTTGTTAGTATTTATTTATCTTAACAAAATTCACCTTTATACAATTTAAATTAAATAGAAAACATAATAATTCTAGCTCTAATGACCTCCAAACTCTAGGATTTTGATGGTTAGGTCTCCATACATGCATGGTCAAAGTTTTAGTGACATGCAAGGTGATTCTCATCTTCAATCACATCTAAAACCTCACTAGCCCCAAATGGCTATTAGTAACCCAATTTTCTCCTAAGTCACAAACTTCATTTTGAAGTTCTGAGAAATATCCTCATGCATTTGCAATGAAAATTTAACCAGTGTCCATACATGACCTAAAGAAGCCCTCATCAAAATTTGGGATCATTAGGAGTTATATAACTCCAAATATTCCATTTATTTAATTTTTTAAGTTTTGAACAAAACTATAGAAAAATTATCTCCAAAAAATCTGATATTTAAACCTAAGCTAGGTATGAGGCACATACATGCATGGCTAAAATCTTAAGTCCATCAGACTTGGCATTAAAAAGTTACACTAGTTCAAAGATCTGGTTTGTATTTTGACCAGCCTCACGAGAATGAGTGATGTGGGCCCTAGATTTAACCAAATGGCCTGATTCCACTTTCATTTGAAAGTAGACACTCAGGTCTACAATTCCTATCTCTAGGGATTTTTCGAAAGATGGCCTCTAAAGGCCTCAAAATAGGCTTACAAAGTCTGATATAAAACGTGACAGATTATATTTATAAATTCCTAATTAAATGGTGGTCTGCGGCTAGTCATATCGCGCGATCCGACGGACACGGGATCGTCTTCCACACTGAGCCAACGATTGGGAGTTGTTCATCCCGGTCTCGCTTTCGAGCCGATTTTCGGCCACCCCCGGTGGTCTCCGGCCTAACGGCCGACGTCATCACCTCCGGCCAAGGTTTGGCCGTCGATTGGCGGTGATATCTCGGTCGGAGGTGGCCTATAGGGAAAATGGGGGAGGGGATTTGGAGGGGCTTTGGAGCCCGATCGGGGTAAATGGAACACTCGCCATTACCCAGCTAAGATCAAAACGGGAAGAAGGGATGACTAGCACAGGTGGAGTGGGGAAGGAAACTTGCATGTGGGCGAGCTTGGCGGCGGGTGTTGCGGCGGAGGAAGGCTTGGTTCCCATTTCCGGCATCCATGGCTACTTGGTGCAGTTGAGCTCGAAATCTTCACTGGAAGGGGGGGCTCGACTGCTTGAGGGCTCCTGAAGGTGATAGGATGGAGAGATGGGGGAGCTGGGGAGTATTTGGCTTTGTGCCATTAAGGTGGCTTTCGGCCAACCTTGCCGCCCATTACAACCAATCAGAATCTCCTCCCCACTGCCCAAAACTGAAGGGAATTTACTCCTCATCTCAGAGGAGGGCTTGGGTAAGGGGAGTGGTGTGCCAAATGGCATGCATTCCCCATTTTCCTCCATGGTGTTTCCTTGTCTTCTTCCTCCAACTAAAGCCTAAAAACTTATGCAATCACTACCCCTTAATTTCGAATTTCAGAAGGCTAGGAGCTGGTCATCATGTGGGATGCCTTCTTGGGCAATGGGAGGGGTTAAGCCCTCATAATTTGGGTTTGGAGCTCACTTGACCCAAATAGACCAAAATGGGGACCTTTGGGTTTTGGCTTTGCTCAAGCTCTCATCACTTAATGTGACTGACCCACATTATTGCCTTGGACCCTTTGGACCCATTCCAAGAGGAATTGAGTCATGGTGGAGGTCATATGGGGCTTGATTGCACTTATTTGCCTATAAGGGCAATTTGGGAATTTTTGGTGATTTTGCCCTAATTTCCAAAATTGACTTGTCCCATGGGTTCAATGTGGACCCATTAGACTCCCTAACTGATCTTGTGGTGTTAGGGATGATCAATTTGATCAAACTAAGTTAATTGCAGGATAATCGAAGGGGATTAGTTCAATTTGGCCAATTTGGGGTTTTTGGTAATTGACCCAAATTTCCCAAAATTGGTCAATTCCAATTGGTCCATTTCGTCTCATTAGTCTATCCTAGTGTTTAGGAATGGTTTGGTGTGGTAAATTATCATTTAGGAACTTGATATCAAGTCTTAAGCCTTGGGCTCAATTTGGCTATTTGCACACCAAGGTGATTTTTACCTATTCACCTTGGTCCTTAGGGCCATTTTGGTCTCTTAGATCAATGTCATGATCTTGTCATGACAAAAATGCATCTTAGGGGTCTAGTTGTTTTGAGGATGTTACAGATATAGCCTTGAAGCTAAAAGACATAACTCATTAAGTTATAAAGAAAGGTTCATGAAGATAAGCATTGGTTTGAAGACTTTATATCGTCTAGAAGATCAAGACGATATCGTCTTGAAGAAAGACTGTCAGCCTGATGAATAAGTCTAAGTCTTATTAAAAGAAATATCTCGACGATATCGACTAGATGAAGCAATAGTGTTGAGATATCAAGTATAGTCTTGAAGAAGGAAGTATGTTGACGATATCGTCAAGAAGAATAATTGTTGTTTACATTGATCAAGACGATATCGGCTTGAAGAAATATTATCGTCTTGACAGTGGCAGAGCAGCATTTAATACGCAGACGTTCTTGAAAATTGATATTCAGGGAATGTGCACGCCATCTATCTTACGCACCAATCAAGAAGTAATAAATGATATATTCTCTGAAGAATATAACTGTTGCACAGTAATTAATGAAGAATAATATTATTTCTATATTCTGCAAGTTCCAAGAACAACAAGTCATTTATGATGAATTAATGTGCCAATTCTGCCAGAATTTTCAAACGGAAGAATTGATTATGCAATAATCAATAAGGGCCTTTATGCATAAATGCAGAGAAGTATAAAAGAAAGATTTTTCTTTTACAGATATACAGTTACTATGTATTCTTTCTCATGTCCATTTTCTCATACATACTTACAGAAGAGAAAGAAAAGAATAAACAAGAAAAAAACATCATTGGCTGTGCTGTGAAGATCAAAGAAGTTTCAAAAGAAAGGTTCAGTGATTCACAAGATCTCTGGGCCTACTGTTACAAGAAGAAGAAGACCTGCTATTTCAAAGCTTTTATCTTGAAGTCTTTTCTTCTACAACATCAAATATTTCTGCAATTTTCTGTAGGGTTCTTTGTGAGCCTGAGTCTTGTAGGGTTCTGTGTGAGCCTGAGATTGGTAGGGTTCTTTGTGAGCCTGAGTTCTGTAGGGTTCTTTGTGAGCCTGAGCTTTGTAGGGTTCTGTGTGAACCTGAGTTGTAAGATCTAATTATATTGAAAAGATCTGAGTTGGAAAAGTTGTCTAGTCTAGCTCATTGCTAGATAGGTGGGTGGGACAGTGGACTACATATTGACACATTGTCTTGAAGGGAGCCACTATAAATCCTCGTGTGTTTTTTGGTTTGCTTGTGTGTTGTGATAGATATATATTTAATGTAGCAAATAATTTTGAAAACACCTAATCACCCCACCTCTAGGTGTAGTTTATAGACAACCCATATCTTTCAAGTGGTATCAGAGCAAGGTTGAGTTGAAAGGCTTAACAGCTTAAACCAAGATCTACAAATTTAGTGAGTTGTGCTAAATCAATGGATGGTGAGTATCATAAGGAAATGAGCTCAATGAAGCTGCCCATCTGCACCAAAGAAAACTTCACCATCTGGAAGTAGAGAATCAAGTTGTACATGGAAGTTTCAGATCCTAGAGTATACTCAGCAGTTGAGGAGGGACCCTATATTCCTATGAATATCCCTGTGGACCCAACAACAGTTCCCACACCAAAATCTCTATCCCAGTTCACCAAGGATGAAGTAGCCTTAGTCACCATGGACAAAAGGGCTAAGAGCATCATTGTAAATGCAATTGATGATTCAACATTCCAGAATCTGATTCATTGCAAGACAGCCAAGGAAATGTGGTATTCCTTGGTTGCTTACATGGAAGAAACTGAAGAAGTCAGGGATGACAGAAAATCCCTCCTGAATCAAGAATATGAATCCTTCAGGCAAGACAAGAAGGATGATATAGCTACATGCTATGAGAAGCTCTTCAGAATTGTCAATGGGCTCAGAACCTATGAAAGAGAATTCACCAACTATGAGCTAAATGACAAATTTCTAAGATCCCTAAACAAATAATGGGACATTAAGTTATGTGCAATAAGGGAAGTTGGCAATCTGGGAGCAATGGAGCCTAGACAGCTATATGGCAAGCTCCTATCATATGAGCTGCAGCTAAATACCAGAAAGACTGAGGAGGAAAACTCCAATGCTTACAATAGAGAAAAGACAGTGGCCTTTAAAGTTGAAGCCTCCAGAAAGCACAAGACAATGGAGCTTGTCTATGTTTCAAAGGAAGATCCCTCATACAACTCCAGCTCAGAACTCTCTGATGAGGATCTTTCACTGTTCACCAAGCAGATTAAGAAACTGCTGAGAGACAAAAGAAGAGGGAACATAAGATTTGATGCTTCACCCTCTAGCTCCAGGAGAGAAGACAAGTCTGGAAGGAAACACAGATCAGACAGATATGACTCAAAATCTAGCAAATATATTTCTTCTAACATTGTTTGTTATAGTTGCAAAAATCCTGGACATGTCATTGCTGAATGTCCATCCAAGAGACAAGAGAAGAGTGAAGAAAGAAAGCACTCAAAAGGCAGAAAGTCAGAGAAAAGCTGTGGCAAAGAAAGTGAAAACTCTCAGTGATAGTGACACTGAGTGCTCTTCATCAGAATCAGACAGCCATATGGCCGCCATGGCCATCTTAGATGAAGAATGTTGTGATGAAATTCATCACAAACAGGTAGTTCTTAAAGCCTCTCCTACCATCTCTGACACAGATTCAGATGCCAGCTCCTCTTCAACAGTAAGAGAAGTTGACACTTAGTATATTGAGAAATTTGGTGTCTTGCTTGATGCCCTTAAGAAAGCGAAGGCTCTCTGCAAAGCACAAGCTGCAGAGATCATCTCCCTAAGTGACAAGAGAGATGAATTGCTTGAGAAAGTAACTGAGCTAGCTCAAGATAAGACCAAATTATCCATCTTTCCACCTGGTATCTCTCCACTGAGCACTAACACTTTGACAGAAGTCATCAAGCACAAGAATATTAGAATCAAAGAACTGGAGGATGAGCTCTTAAAGGAAAAGAAAATTGTGGCCAGTTATTCCAAACCACAAACAGTTCTTCCCTTGATTGATAGTTTTTCACAAACAAATAAGCAAGGTTTGGGCTACTCTTAAGGTGAAAACATTGGAAAATTTACCCAAGGAAAGACAATCTTTAAAAAAGTGATCATACCCACAAATTCATATGATCACAGTAGCATATATGGATGCAAAGAAAACCAGAAGATAGGCAGTGGTCTTAAGCTGCCTTCTACCTGGCTAAGCAAGAGACAAACTTTCCTTGTGAAGAGTGCACTATCTGCACCCCAAAAGAATCCTTCAGTGAAGGATTTCAAAAATTGTCATGTTGGGGAAACCCTTCAGCCTTCAAGAAGGGAAGGTTAGCTATCAAGCAACAGCCTAACTCAGTTAGTCCAAACACTACAAGAAAATCTAGATACAATAGATTTGAATGTTGGTGTTGTGGAAAAGTAGGACACTTTTGTAACGGCCCAGCCTGCTCTAGAAGGCCCGAGCTCAGTTGGTGATGAGAACTGTTGAAGGTTTCTCATCAAGGGTGGTCGGGTGTTCGAGTCCCGCCATCAACATCCCACTGTAGCTGAGAAACAGGCTCAGCCATGGGTGGGGTGAACTAAGCGGGCTGCAGCCCGGGCGTCCGGCCTGTGGCTTCGACCTATTTGATTGGCGGATGCTTAACGGTCCGGTTTGTAACGGCCCATCCTGGTCTAGAAGGCCCGAAGCCCACAGAACCGGACCGTTAATCATCCACCAATCAAATAGGCCGAAGCTACAGGCCGGACGCCCACGCTGCAGCCCGCTTAGTTCACCCCACCCATGGCTGAGCCTGTTTCTCAGCTACAGTGGGATGTTGATGGAGGGACTCGAACACCCGACCGCCCTTGATGAGAAACCTTCAACAGTTCTCATCACCATCAGTTGGTGATGAGAACTTTTGAAGGTTTCTCATCAAGGGTGGTCGGGTGTTCGAGTCCCGCCATCAACATCCCACTGTAGCTGAGAAACAGGCTCAGCCATGGGTGGGGTGTACTAAGCGGGCTGTAGCTCGGGCGTCCGGCCTGTGGCTTCGGCCTATTTGATTGGCGAATGCTTAACGGTCCGGTTCTGTGGGCTTCGGGCCTTCTAGAGCAGGCTAGGTCGTTACAACTTTGCCCTAGACTGTTGGTTCAACCCAACTGTTCAGAATCACTCCCACATGACAACTAGAAAGCAGGCTGCTAAATCATTCTCTAACAAGAACCTAGGACCCAAGAGAGACTGGGTTCCTAAGGAAGTGTAGTCATCTTGCAGGTATGTCCAAAGACCACCAAGACTCCTGTGTGGTACTTGGACAGTGGATGTTCCAGGCATATGATTGGAACAAGAATCATATTGAAGGAGTTTACACCTGTAGAAGATGGACCCAAAGTTTAGTTTGGAGGATCTGACAGAGGTGTAGTCAAGGGCTATGGTAAGATCACTAATGATAGTATCACTATCACAAAAGTAGCTTATGTTGAAGGGTTACAACATAACCTTATTGCATAAGTCAACTATGTGACTTGGGATATGCTGTTTCTTTCCACAAGGATAAGTGCCTGATCAAGGATTCTGAGAATGAATCCATCCTAACAGGCACTAGGAGTGGCAATATTTATTGTTTAAATTTCATTTGCCTTAGAAAGAATGAGCCTGTATGTCTTGTAGCAAATGATGGAATGTCTGCTTATGTAAAGTGGCACAAGAGACTAGCCCACATTAATTACAAGTCTCTTAAGAAATTAATGACAGAAGACTTGGTAAGGGATACTCCTAAGTTGGATTGTTCAAAGATGAGTCCTTATCATGCATGCCAAATGGGCAAGCAAACAAGAACTTCATTTAAAAGCATACATGACAAAGAATCCATTAGATACTTGTACCTACTACACATGGACTTATTTGGTCCTATGACAGTACATAACTTAGGAGGAATGACTTATACACTGGTTATTGTTGATGATCACTCTAGATTTGCCTGGGTGTTCTTCTTAAAAGACAAGTCTGATACTCTAAGTATATTCAAGAATTTTGTCAAACAAATTTAGAATGAAATAAACAATTCAGTGCTCAAAATTAGAAGTGATCATGGAACTGAATTTCAGTTTGGGTCAATGTAAAACCCCCCACTCCCCCAAACACTAAACCCAGGTCGGGAGAGAGGGGTCTTACTGCCCAAGAAGGCCACTCAGTACTTCCTGGGTGGCAATGACCCACCCTCTCAATCACTAGATGGTCGCCTTGTTGATAGTTTATATAGGTGTAGTCAATAATACCTAAAGGGGGGGTGAATAGGTTTTACTTATTTTCTTTCTATAAACCTAATGTTTCTAGCTGCAGAAAACACAATCACAGAAAGCACACAAGGATGTATAGAGGTTCCTCAAGACAGGGTGTCTTGAGTAGTCCTCTTTCCCCCTTCACCTTTCTAACAGTGAGTTAGACAAGGCCACAAATTCCAATCTCGGATCCTTGAGCTTACACCACAAGTTCCTCAGAACTTCTCAGATCAAGAGTGATCCTACCTCAGGCACAACAACCCTACACTCAGGCTCAGCAGCCCTACACCTCAGAGTTGTGTAACTCCTACAACTCAGAAATCCCACAGATTTCCTACCTCATACCTATCAAGAAGTCCTACCACTCAAGCTGTCAACACAACTTTACACACAGGCTCAACAGCCTTTCACTCATGCAACAATGTCTTACAAAGATATAAAAGAGTTTGAACTAAATACAGAAGACAAAAGATTTACTCTTAGGTCTTCTGAATCCTTTCTTCAGATCTGAAAAACAGCAGCATCAGATTTGTATCACCTTGATCTTCTCCTTCAGCAAAGCAGAAGATCAACTTGCCCTTCTTGAGTTTGTACAGGAAGAGCTAACTAATCTCCCTTAGAAGATTAACTTCAGCTGCAGAGAACAACTTGAACTGGATGAGACGTGAATGCTCTATTGCGGCGTACATTAAAGGCTTTTCAATAGAACAGTACTTGTTGTTGTGCCCTAGCATCTTCTTTTATACCTCCAGAAGGCTTCAACGGTTATATCAATCCTCCTGACACGGTATGGGGCAGATTGGAGTTGCTTTTCCCTTTCAATTGTCGTTTGCGCCAAAAGCAGATCCCGTCAGCACATTTGGATCTGTCTCAGCGGTTGGGCAGAGACAACTTCCAGTCTCAGCGGTTGGGCTGAGACAGCTTCCATTCTCAGCGGCAGCTCCAGTCCCCTTCTCAGCGGTTGCTCCAGTCTCTATCTCAGTGGATCCGCTGAGATGGCTCCTCGTCTCAGCGGTTCTGACCCTTCGTCTTAGCGGTTCTGCTGAGACAGATCTTCATCTCCTTGTGGATGGTTTCTTCTCATCTAAGGCCATGTTTGGCCCTTCCTTCTGAGTTACCTGTGCCTGTATATCCTACACAAGTATAGCTTTGTAAATTACAATATGTCCTTAGTATTGAGAGTGATGCCTCTTCAAATCAAGGTAATATTGAGGGCAATTTACCCAACAATCTCCCCCTATTTGAAGAAGGCAGAACATCCCCAATGCTAAGGTACATGAACAGCAAAAACATATCTTGATCTGTAGCAAGTGTCCTAACACCCTAGGCATTTGCCCTATCTAGCATAGGCATATCCTAAGCATTGGCACTGGCCCTAACTCCCCCTTTCTCCAACATTGGCACTAGCCATATCTCCCCCTTTCTGGTTTCTTCAACCTTAACCTGTTGTGGATATAGGGACAACATCTATAGATCCCTTTGGATCAACCTATATAGTCTTAGCATTTGCTAACTTCCTCTCAACTTGAGCAGGGAATTTTACTCCCCCTCAATTGGAGAGCTATTTTTGTTTGTAATAGCTGACCCATGTCAATTTGAACATCCCATTTAAGCTCCTGATTACTAAAGACAATAAATACAGAGTACATATATCAATAGTAACAAACACAATATGATGATCAGAATATGAAATTTCATTTCATTTTAAATGTTCAGTACAAACAAAAAAAATTTAACTTATAGTTGTACATTCAATCCTTAACAAAAAAAACATTTCAAGGTTGGTTCTTCTAAGATGGACCCTGGGAAGAGCTTTCTCCATCTGTAGACTTTTTTTCCTAGCTTCATCAGCAGCCTTGATCTTCTCCTTTACTTTGAAGTACAGAAGTGGCTTGGGGAGATATCTTGTGGGAATCCTTAAAGGAGTTTCCCTTCTTACCATGTTTTCTTTGAGAATCCTTTCCCTTAAAGATTCCCTTTCAAGGTGTTTGATCCACTCAGCAGCTGAATAGACATGGTCAATGTCCTTCATTGGATTGTCATGGCTCACCCATGTATTGACAACAATTGTGTCCAACTCCAGATTGTCATCTTCATGGAGTGGATCCTCTAATCTTTCCATTCTTTTCTGTGCCATGTATTCTTCAGCAGTTTGAATACCTGATGCGATAATTCGGCAAGTGCACCGGTCGCGCAAGTAAAAATAATGGGGAAAATCCCCGAGTGTCGGTCTCTTGAGGAACACAGTAAGGTGGAGTTTAATATCGAGAAAGGACTTGAGATCGAAGTCCTGCGGTAGGTGGAATGCGAACGAAAGGGGCTTTGAGGTTTGCAAACAAAAGTAAATACTATGCCTACTCCTATGCGATGCCGCTATGCAATGCTTCGATCGGCGGGATGGAAACTAGGCAGGCCTTGAGCGCGCTGCGTCGAAAGGGCGGATGGACGAGAAGGCTAACGGATTGAGGGTCGCAAGCACCTCATCGACAAGCACGCCACTAGCAATTGCTAGTGCGGCACCGGACACGGTAGTGGAGCGGAAAATCGATGGGGGTGCACCTCATTAACACAAATGAACAAAATGATTTCATAGACATGAAATTAACAATATTAACATAGTTCATAGCGTTCATCATCAAGATAAAGAGAGTACAAACAAATACAACCACATAAGTAGAAGAAAAAGGCAAGAGATACGACCGAATCCGAAGTCTCGTTGTAGATTCACGGTAGGAAGCACCGGGTTGTCAATCCGCGTCCTAGCTCGGTCCCAACTGCATCCGGGGTAGAGGAGGGCTGTCACACCTCCCAATGGACCCGTCTTCTCCAGCGATTTACCATCCGGCCACGTCTAATGTGAAGAACCTCTTCCTTAGCGATGAAGATGAGTGTAGGATCCCTTCCTTTAAGCCCTTGGATGATGGAGGAGGCCTAGGGTGCAAAAACCCTCTGAAAATGGCGAAAACGGCGGACATAACGGAGCTCCTAGGCGTAATCCCGACCTAATTCGCGAACAGGTCATTATATAGGCGCTGAATTAAATACTGCGCACGGTCATTGGCGCACGACCAGTGGTCGTGCGCACTGGAATTCTGTGATCGTGCGCACAACCTGGGCAGAACCTGCAAGATACGAAATTATAAAATAAAATGTTCGCACGACCAGTCGCGCACGACCGGTGGTCGTGCGCACTATCATCGGTGGTCGTGCGCATTGACCGAAACAGAACTCAGAAATTAAATGGTAAGTGCGCACGAGCAGTGGCGCACGACCGGTGGTCGTGCGCACTGGCATTGATGGTCGTGCGCACTGCACCAAACAGAACTCATGAAAAAGGTGTTAAGTGCACACGATCAGTGGCGCACGACCAGTGGTCGTGCGCAATAGAACCGGCGATTGTGCGCAGTGTTCCTGTGCAGAATTGCACCGGGAACACTCGCACGACTCCTATTCCAGGCACAACCACAAATCTAGCCACTGGAAGTGGCACTTAACAGCGCATGAAAACTACTAAAGACAATAAGCATAAAATCACACCAAAGTGGGCCTAGAAGTGCACCTAGCATGGATTATCAAATATAAGCTATAACAAGGCTATAGTGCGGTGAATTGACTAAATAACGGCCCGGATGAGTCCATAAATGTGTATATGATCAGGACTCATCACACCCCCAGACTTAACTGTTTGCGCGTCCCGAGCAAACGAATCCGGCAGAGTGTGAAAACGATAATTAACATAGAGAATTACACAAGGGAGTACGGTGCGAAGTAACATACGCATGCGAGTAGAGATTCTAGCAGAAGGAGATTCTAACTATGCTAACTAATTTACATGAGTATTAAAGCGTAAGTAAAGATTTAGTTATACTCAGTTGGTGAATTATGAAAAATTTGACGATCATGCCCGATGTGAAAGTGACAAGATACTGAGGCGGGTGTTGCAAAAGATCGGGGCTTAGGAATAACTCCGCTGAAATCCATCAACGTCGTGAACCATACGCTTGCCCGGTCACACTCTCTCCACGGCGCTAGCACTCTCGCAAGTCAAATCAGTGTCGGCAAGTGCACCGGTCGCTGTCAAGTAATAAATGTGGAGAGTGGCCTCCCCGAATGTCGGTCTCTTGAGGAATGCAGGTTGGGTGAACGAGACGCGTAGCGTGACTCTTGTTACACGAACGAAACACACATGAAAAAGGGGGTTTTTGGTTGGTTTGTCCTAATCTTAACAACAGTAAAAGAGATGCGGGTCGAAAGCATCGCTTCGCAAGGTGAGATGGATGCAACGACCGCGATGCCGTGCTTCGTGAGGCGGATGGAGTGTGTTCTAGCGCGAAAGGGTGAGGGTCGTAAACACCTCTTCACAACCGTCGTTGGCTCTTGCTAACACGGAACAAACACCTTGCGTGCGCGTGCGAGTGAGTGAGTGGAAATGGAGTGAATCACAACCGAACCATGAAGAACAGCAAGGAAACATTCATTTCAACAAACAACATCACAATATTTGAGTTTACACAGCATAACGAGTACAATGGAAGAGAGAAGAAAGGGATAACCGATAGTGAAGACTAGCGGCCGTTCACGGCCGGAATGGTAGGTTGTCGGGCTACCTCCGGGCTCGGGCGGACTATGCTTCCGGCGTAGAGAGCTGTCACAATCTCCCTACGTAGCTCCGTCGTCTTCAACTTCAGGTTTCTTCTTCTTCTCACCGGGCGGAATGAGAGAATGGTTGCTTGGAGGCTTGCGGACGATGGAGAACACTCACGGACAATGGAGGAGGTCTTGGAATGGATGGAGGAGGCTTCCCCTTGCGTAGAAGATGAAGTGGAGGCGTCCCAAGGTGGTGGTCGGCGGCGTACGGAACAGGAACTCCGCTCCCGGCGGCTTGATCATACCCTAAAATCGGAACAGGCGTTTATATAGGCGCTGAATTAAACACTGCGCACGGTCATTGGCGCACGACCAGTGGTCGTGCGCACTGGAATTCTGCGATCGTGCGCACTGCCTGGGTGGAACCTGCAAGATACGAAATTATAAAATAAAATGTTCGCACGACCAGTGGCGCACGACCGGTGGTCGTGCGCACTGGAGTTGATGGTCGTGCGCACTACAGCAAACAGAACTCGGAAATTAAATGGTAAGTGCGCACGAGCAGTGGCGCACGACCGGTGGTCGTGCGCACTGGCATTGATGGTCGTGCGCACTGTACCAAACAGAACTCATGAAAAAGGTGTTAAGTGCACACGATCAGTGGCGCACGACCAGTGGTCGTGCGCAATAGAACCGGCGATCGTGCGCAGTGTTCCTGTGCAGAATTGCACCGGGAACACTCGCACGACTCCTATTCCAGGCACAACCACAAATCTAGCCACTGGAAGTGGCACTTAACAGCGCATGAAAACTACTAAAGACAATAAGCATAAAATCACACCAAAGTGGGCCTAGAAGTGCACCTAGCATGGATTATCAAATATAAGCTATAACAAGGCTATAGTGCGGTGAATTGACTAAATAACGGCCCGGATGAGTCCGTAAATGTGTATATGATCAGGACTCATCACACCCCCAGACTTAACTGTTTGCGCGTCCCGAGCAAACGAATCCGGCAGAGTGTGAAAACGATAATTAACATAGAGAATTACACAAGGGAGTACGGTGCGAAGTAACATACGCATGCGAGTAGACATTCTAGCAGAAGGAGATTCTAACTATGCTAACTAATTTACATGAGTATTAAAGCGTAAGTAAAGATTTAGTTATACTCAGTTGGTGAATTATGAAAAATTTGACGATCATGCCCGGTGTGAAAGTGACAAGATACTGAGGCGGGTGTTGCAAAAGATCGGGGCTTAGGAATAACTCCGCTGAAATCCATCAACGTCGTGAACCATACGCTTGCCCGGTCACACTCTCTCCACGGCGCTAGCACTCTCGCAAGTCAAATCAGTGTCGGCAAGTGCACCGGTCGCTGTCAAGTAATAAATGTGGAGAGTGGCCTCCCCGAATGTCGGTCTCTTGAGGAATGCAGGTTGGGTGAACGAGACGCGTAGCGTGACTCTTGTTACACGAACGAAACACACATGAAAAAGGGGGTTTTTGGTTGGTTTGTCCTAATCTTAACAACAGTAAAAGAGATGCGGGTCGAAAGCATCGCTTCGCAAGGTGAGATGGATGCAACGGCCGCGATGCCGTGCTTCGTGAGGCGGATGGAGTGTGTTCTAGCGCGAAAGGGTGAGGGTCGTAAACACCTCTTCACAACCGTCGTTGGCTCTTGCTAACACGGAACAAACACCTTGCGTGCGCGTGCGAGTGAGTGAGTGGAAATGGAGTGAATCACAACCGAACCATGAAGAACAGCAAGGAAACATTCATTTCAACAAACAACATCACAATATTCGAGTTTACACAGCATAACGAGTACAATGGAAGAGAGAAGAAAGGGATAACCGATAGTGAAGACTAGCGGCCGTTCACGGCCGGAATGGTAGGTTGTCGGGCTACCTCCGGGCTCGGGCGGACTATGCTTCCGGCGTAGAGAGCTGTCACAATCTCCCTACGTAGCTCCGTCGTCTTCAACTTCAGGTTTCTTCTTCTTCTCACCGGGCGGAATGAGAGAATGGTTGCTTGGAGGCTTGCGGACGATGGAGAACACTCACGGACAATGGAGGAGGTCTTGGAATGGATGGAGGAGGCTTCCCCTTGCGTAGAAGATGAAGTGGAGGCGTCCCAAGGTGGTGGTCGGCGGCGTACGGAACAGGAACTCCGCTCCCGACGGCTTGATCATACCCTAAAATCGGAACAGGCGTTTATATAGGCGCTGAATTAAACACTGCGCACGGTCATTGGCGCACGACCAGTGGTCGTGCGCACTGGAATTCTGCGATCGTGCGCACTGCCTGGGTGGAACCTGCAAGATACGAAATTATAAAATAAAATGTTCGCACGACCACCGGTCGTGCGCACTGGAGTTGATGGTCGTGCGCACTACAGCAAACAGAACTCGGAAATTAAATGGTAAGTGCGCACGAGCAGTGGCGCACGACCGGTGGTCGTGCGCACTGGCATTGATGGTCGTGCGCACTGCACCAAACAGAACTCATGAAAAAGGTGTTAAGTGCACACGATCAGTGGCGCACGACCAGTGGTCGTGCGCAATAGAACCGGCGATCGTGCGCAGTGTTCCTGTGCAGAATTGCACCGGGAACACTCGCACGACTCCTATTCCAGGCACAACCACAAATCTAGCCACTGGAAGTGGCACTTAACAGCGCATGAAAACTACTAAAGACAATAAGCATAAAATCACACCAAAGTGGGCCTAGAAGTGCACCTAGCATGGATTATCAAATATAAGCTATAACAAGGCTATAGTGCGGTGAATTGACTAAATAATGGCCCGGATGAGTCCATAAATGTGTATATGATCAGGACTCATCACACCCCCAGACTTAACTGTTTGCGCGTCCCGAGCAAACGAATCCGGCAGAGTGTGAAAACGATAATTAACATAGAGAATTACACAAGGGAGTACGGTGCGAAGTAACATACGCATGCGAGTAGAGATTCTAGCAGAAGGAGATTCTAACTATGCTAACTAATTTACATGAGTATTAAAGCGTAAGTAAAGATTTAGTTATACTCAGTTGGTGAATTATGAAAAATTTGACGATCATGCCCGGTGTGAAAGTGACAAGATACTGAGGCGGGTGTTGCAAAAGATCGGGGCTTAGGAATAACTCCGCTGAAATCCATCAACGTCGTGAACCATACGCTTGCCCGGTCACACTCTCTCCACGGCGTTAGCACTCTCGCAAGTCAAATCAGTGTCGGCAAGTGCACCGGTCGCTGTCAAGTAATAAATGTGGAGAGTGGCCTCCCCGAATGTCGGTCTCTTGAGGAATGCAGGTTGGGTGAACGAGACGCGTAGCGTGACTCTTGTTACACGAACGAAACACACATGAAAAGGGGGGTTTTTGGTTGGTTTGTCCTAATCTTAACAACAGTAAAAGAGATGCGGGTCGAAAGCATCGCTTCGCAAGGTGAGATGGATGCAACGGCCGCGATGCCGTGCTTCGTGAGGCGGATGGAGTGTGTTCTAGCGCGAAAGGGTGAGGGTCGTAAACACCTCTTCACAACCGTCGTTGGCTCTTGCTAACTCGGAACAAACACCTTGCGTGCGCGTGCGAGTGAGTGAGTGGAAATGGAGTGAATCACAACCGAACCATGAAGAACAGCAAGGAAACATTCATTTCAACAAACAACATCACAATATTCGAGTTTACACAACATAACGAGTACAATGGAAGAGAGAAGAAAGGGATAACCGATAGTGAAGACTAGCGGCCGTTCACGGCCGGAATGGTAGGTTGTCGGGCTACCTCCGGGCTCGGGCGGACTATGCTTCCGTCGTAGAGAGCTGTCACAATCTCCCTACGTAGCTCCGTCGTCTTCAACTTCAGGTTTCTTCTTCTTCTCACCGGGCGAATGAGAGAATGGTTGCTTGGAGGCTTGCGGACGATGGAGAACACTCACGGACAATGGAGGAGGTCTTGGAATGGATGGAGGAGGCTTCCCCTTGCGTAGAAGATGAAGTGGAGGCGTCCCAAGGTGGTGGTCGGCGGCGTACGGAACAGGAACTCCGCTCCCGGCGGCTTGATCATACCCTAAAATCAGAACAGGCGTTTATATAGGCGCTGAATTAAACACTGCGCACGGTCATTGGCGCACGACCAGTGGTCGTGCGCACTGGAATTCTGCGATCGTGCGCACTGCCTGGGTGGAACCTGCAAGATATGAAATTATAAAATAAAATGTTCGCACGACCAGTGGCGCATGACCGGTGGTCGTGCGCACTGGAGTTGATGGTCGTGCGCACTACAACAAACAAAACTCGGAAATTAAATGGTAAGTGCGCACGAGCAGTGGCGCACGACCGGTGGTCGTGCGCACTGGCATTGATGGTCGTGCGCACTGCACCAAACAGAACTCATGAAAAAGGTGTTAAGTGCACACGATCAGTGGCGCACGACCAGTGGTCGTGCGCAATAGAACCGGCGATCGTGCGCAGTGTTCCTGTGCAGAATTGCACCGGGAACACTCGCACGACTCCTATTCCAGGCACAACCACAAATCTAGCCACTGGAAGTGGCACTTAACAGCGCATGAAAACTACTAAAGACAATAAGCATAAAATCACACCAAAGTGGGCCTAGAAGTGCACCTAGCATGGATTATCAAATATAAGCTATAACAAGGCTATAGTGCGGTGAATTGACTAAATAACGGCCCGGATGAGTCCATAAATGTGTATATGATCAGGACTCATCACACCCCCAGACTTAACTGTTTGCGCGTCCCGAGCAAACGAATCCGGCAGAGTGTGAAAACGATAATTAACATAGAGAATTACACAAGGGAGTACGGTGCGAAGTAACATACGCATGCGAGTAGAGATTCTAGCAGAAGGAGATTCTAACTATGCTAACTAATTTACATGAGTATTAAAGCGTAAGTAAAGATTTAGTTATACTCAGTTGGTGAATTATGAAAAATTTGACGATCATGCCCGGTGTGAAAGTGACAAGATACTGAGGCGGGTGTTGCAAAAGATCGGGGCTTAGGAATAACTCCACTGAAATCCATCAACGTCGTGAACCATACGCTTGCCCGGTCACACTCTCTCCACGGCGCTAGCACTCTCGCAAGTCAAATCCGTAGGGCTTTTAGGATTAAGACGGGGCTTAGGTTACGGTATGATATTCAAAGTTAAACACGATGGCTACGCAACCCAAGTGAGCTAAAGAACGCAGCACCACTCAAGACCAACAAACAATGCTTGTGTGACACACCCCCAGACTCATCATGAAAACCAGGTGTGCACACGGCCTACTTCACAAATTCCAACAGATTTTCTATTTAGCTCGGAAGGATTTTTTCCAAAATACTCTTTTTTTTTCTTTTAACATCTTTTACTTCTTTTATATATCCTCCGGTTGGTTCAAAATCAGCAGATAGACTTTATTTTCTCTTCATAACACAAATATTCCACACACCACACAAGTTGAGAATTATGAGCGTAGTTTAAAACAATTTGGTTGCGGGTGTAGGATAGGCTTCAGGCTTTGGTTGATGAAGAGGAGCTGAACAAAGGATTGGTAGGCACAAATTTGGCTTGCAACGGTGAACGAAATGGACATGGAATAACAAAGCTCAAACTAGCCAAAGGGTGGCCTACATCATGTTTAACTCGACGAGTCGTTCTCACCCATGCTTCGAGAGTCGCTTGGGGCAAGTTCTTAGCCCACAAGAAAGGTAAACCTTCCTCCCGACTCGAGCAACACACGACTAGTAATCGCACACACACACAACACCGGGTTATCGTCAATTCCATACAAATTCACCACTTGAGTATATTAAATCAAAATTTACGCAGAAATACTAAACATAAATTAGATGCATAAAGAAAATCTAGTTCTACTCAAATTCTACCATAACATGCGAAGTGACTAGAACACTACATGAGTCAACATCGCACTCCAAATAATAATTCCTACATTGACAATCTATTTCACATTCCGACCAAAATAGTTTAAACGGAACAACGACAAAAAGATAAGCACGCACTCAAGTGGGTGAAGTGGTGTGTGAAGCATGAAAACAATGACAACGATAAGGATAAATAAGAAACAACCTTCTAGTATGCAGTGCAACTCGTGCACAGTGGGTGACAACATACGCTCCCCCAGACTTAAGCTAAACAATATATCTAGAAATTTGAAGCAAAAAGAGGGGAGGAAGTGTTACCCAATGCTCAGAATTGAGCATACCAGACGATCGGCGTTTATGATCAAGAATAGTCCGCAGCACCTGCACCATCACACGGAACAAAGACCCACCTGAAAGTGACACACTAGAAACAGCAAAAATAGTCAAAACTGAACTAGACACGCGAGAGCACTAAAAATTAAGAAATCTGGGTTATCACCCATGAAAGTGAACCTGTTCCTGCAATTAAAATTAAGCACTCACACACAAGATAAATGAAACAAAATATGCTGAATTCATAAAACTATGCCCGGAGGAGCATCCAAAAGAAAAATGTTATTATTACAAATAACAAAAGAGAAGGAGTTCAAGCGACTCAACAAAAGACCGAAAAACAGCAAGAAAAAGAAGAAAACAAGGCTTCGAATAGCTCGCACACAGGGAGAAAGATCACTCGTCGTCGCTGTCGCTATCAATAACCACAACGGATGGCGACCGTCTGGAAGATGATGCGGCCCGATCAGGAGGTGGGGGAATATTTAGTCCTCCCCGCAATGCTTGCTGATAGACAAAATCCGTTAGCCAGTACTGGTTTGCTTCCAGATCGGAGAGGCGCTGATTGAAACTTGGCACCTCCGGCGCTCTAGAAGAACTGCCCTCCTCCTTGGCTCTCCGCTCCTGCTGAAATGAATGACTCTGCGGCTGCGAGAGGGCTACCTCGCGGTGAGTATTTGGCGGCTCAGCCGGCTCTCCGTGCTCCTCGTCACCTTGCCTCTCCCTAGGCGCATCTCCCGGCATCACAACCACAAAGCGTCTACTACTCTTCTTCCCCACAACCCGTAATAAATGGAAACTCACCATGGTGGCCCGAGTGATGAAGGAGGGCGCAGTCACCTGCACCATCGGAGGCAGATGACTCCAAACCCCCAGGCTTTTGGCAATGCGGGTAATATAGTAGGCACCACCAATGGCACCTGTGAGACCGTAAGTGGCCTCGTGGTGGAAGAAGAAAGCTAGCATGTAGCCAAGATGCAAGGGCTGCCGGAATTCCATACTATAAAGGGAGATCAGATCTTGCCACCCCACCACGTTCTGACTGAGGGCACGGGCGACAAGGGAGTGGCTAAGGACATGCTGCAGGAAACGGAGAGCAGGCGCGACGATCCAGGTCGATTTGCTTTTCCTGGCCACATATTCTTCATCACGACCTGTGAGAGCACACCACGCAGCACGCGGGGTGACGCCATCAGGGAAGGAGACATTCAAATCCAGAAAAGGGATCGCCGCGGCCTCGGCTTCAGTGTAAAAGCCCGCGTGCACCGCTAACTCGGATAAGGACAGAGTGAAGACCTTGCCCAACATTCGGAAAGAGCACTTCCCTGGACGTTGACCGGAGGGCAACACATCCCACTCAAACGTAGCAAGGAACTCCAAGGTAAGCTCCCGGTAGCCGAGGTCATTGCACTCGAACACCCCACTCCAATGATCGAAATAATAGCGTTGGCGGACAGCCTCCCCCAACTCTCCATTGTCGCCGATGGAATTTAACTCGTTCCAATCCACCAGACGCTGCGATAGGAATGGCTTCTCCTTGAGAGAGTTGAATCGCCTCGTGTGCGAATCTTTGGAAAAAGTAGCCATCCTAGCGAGGATCTGAGCAGGAGAGGCGGAAGAGCGGCCGGAGCGTTGGTAGACATTTTGGCGATCTCTAGAGCTCATGGTGGTAGGAGGGCAAAGGAAAGAGAAGAATCGAAAGTGGGCTCACCGGAAGGAAGGAGGGCACACGATCGGCGGCAAACCAGCGGAAACGGCGCATGGACGACGAACAATGAAAACCCTAGAGCGTGCGTGAAAGGCTCGGGCGGATGGGCATTTTATAAAAATCTGGGCCGATCGCACGACCAGTGGTCGTGCGCGATAAGTAGTGCGCACGACCAGTGATCGTGCGCCTTAGGAATTTTCCAGCGGCCAAAATTTTAGTAAAATGCCCATCCACCGTGCAGTTTACGCACAAACAGGAATCAACACAAGCAGCGAGGTAATCACAGCCTTAACAAAACTTAACTAAACTAGACAAAATAAAATTTCAGGAAAAAGAAAGATAACTACTGGGGTTACTGTCATCCCAGCACGACTTATTTGAAAACATAAAGGTCCTAGCTAATGGGCCTATGGAAGAGAAAATGCACAGGTAACTGTTCCAATATCCGTTTCGGTTGCGGGTACCGATACAGTGATAGAACAGTCACCCCGCTACCTAAATAAAGATACCTGCTCCCCACAGGTAGAGGGTAGAGAATGTAAGAAAAGGAGGAGGCCTGGTCCTTACTCATCTCACGAAACACATCCTTGCCTAGCAAGGTATCGTCAACAGCAAGGTGGCAGGGGGAAAAGGCAATGAGTGGAGCTTCCTCTACGGAGGGAGAATAAACCTCCTCGCATGAGAGGATGCTCGCATCATTGACTTGAGCACACAGCTCCAAGTCCTCCTGATGTACCCGTGAAGACTCAACCTGCAAAGGCTCAGACGAAGAAAGGGGTTCAAGAAATAAATAAGGCGAAGAACATAAATCATCGATCGGGGGAGTGATCCCGGTCTCACTCCCATCAGGTTGGGGCAGTAAAATAATGTTAGCATTGTCATCAATGCCACAAGATTCGGCGGGATCAACGGTGGCCAGGCTTAGGATTTGGACTTCCTCCACCGGTGTTGAGGAAGACTCCTCTTCACCTAGAAGGTTGTCCTCCTCCATAGGAATAGGCACAACACTCAGATCACCCACCTCATCCTACGACACATCATCAACAATGTCGTCGGGGACGAGAATAGTATGCGCGATAGGGGGAAGAATCGAATCCACTATAGGTGGTGGATGCACATGGAGAATAGGCTCAACAATGTCGGTGCATAAATCAGCCGCACATCCGGTGACCGTATCCAGGCCATACCCTTCAAGATGTGAAGGTGACAAAGACACATACCCGGATGTTGAAGGTGTGCCGCCAGAGTTAGGAGTTGGGACGATCCGGATATCCGGCTCGTCATCCTCGTCCAATTGGCGAAGATACTCGGCACAATCCTTCAAGACATGATCAGTGCTCCGACAAAACCGGCACTGCCTTACGGACTTCTTTGGCGCAGCGGGAGCTGGAGCCGAAAAGAAGTATGACGGTAAAGGCTCAGCAGAGTAGCCATAAGACTTACGCGCACCATATGGAGTGCTAGACGAAGTTGGTGCTCCATATGCTGGGCTATGAGAATTATGCCTACTATTCTCCGTAGGTCATTCATCACTAGAGTGAGAGGTATCTCTACACCAACGACAACGGATATTAAGATGTGCCCACATAGTGTAAAAATAAAACGATTCTCAATAAAAATGCTACTGCACAATACTACACCTAACAATGACTACTAAAGCAACCTAAAATAAAACAGGAAAATAGAATACGAAGAAATAAAAACAAAGAAATGCAATTTACAAATGGAAGGGCTTCTCCCTCAGGTTCTCCCTCTCCAGAAAACTCACACGACTATATTCCCCGGCATCGGCGCCAAAAACTTGATGCGATAATTCGGCAAGTGCACCGGTCGCTGTCAAGTAATAAATGTGGAGAGTGGCCTCCCCGAATGTCGGTCTCTTGAGGAATGCAGGTTGGGTGAACGAGACGCGTAGCGTGACTCTTGTTACACGAACGAAACACACATGAAAAAGGGGGTTTTTGGTTGGTTTGTCCTAATCTTAACAACAGTAAAAGAGATGCGGGTCGAAAGCATCGCTTCGCAAGGTGAGATGGATGCAACGGCCGCGATGCCGTGCTTCGTGAGGCGGATGGAGTGTGTTCTAGCGCGAAAGGGTGAGGGTCGTAAACACCTCTTCACAACCGTCGTTGGCTCTTGCTAACATGGAACAAACACCTTGCGTGTGCGTGCGAGTGAGTGAGTGGAAATGGAGTGAATCACAACCGAACCATGAAGAACAGCAAGGAAACATTCATTTCAACAAACAACATCACAATATTCGAGTTTACACAGCATAACGAGTACAATGGAAGAGAGAAGAAAGGGATAACCGATATTGAAGACTAGCGGCCGTTCACGGCCGGAATGGTAGGTTGTCGGGCTACCTCCGGGCTCGGGCGGACTATGCTTCCGGCGTAGAGAGCTGCCACAATCTCCCTACGTAGCTCCGTCGTCTTCAACTTCAGGTTTCTTCTTCTTCTCACCGGGCGGAATGAGAGAATGGTTGCTTGGAGGCTTGCGGACGATGGAGAACACTCACGGACAATGGAGGAGGTCTTGGAATGGATGGAGGAGGCTTCCCCTTGCGTAGAAGATGAAGTGGAGGCGTCCCAAGGTGGTGGTCGGCGGCGTACGGAACAGGAACTCCGCTCCCGGCGGCTTGATCATACCCTAAAATCGGAACAGGCGTTTATATAGGCGCTGAATTAAACACTGCGCACGGTCATTGGCGCACGACCAGTGGTCGTGCGCACTGGAATTCTGCGATCGTGCGCACTGCCTGGGTGGAACCTGCAAGATACAAAATTATAAAATAAAATGTTCGCACGACCAGTGGCGCACGACCGGTGGTCGTGCGCACTGGAGTTGATGGTCGTGCGCACTACAACAAACAGAACTCGGAAATTAAATGGTAAGTGCACACGAGCAGTGGCGCACAACCGGTGGTCGTGCGCACTAGCATTGATGGTCGTGCGCACTGCACCAAACAAAACTCATGAAAAATGTGTTAAGTGCACACGATCAGTGGCGCACGACCAGTGGTCGTGCGCAATAGAACTGGCGATCGTGCGCAGTGTTCCTGTGCAGAATTGCACCAGGAACACTCGCACGACTCCTATTCCAGGCACAACCACAAATCTAGCCACTGGAAGTGGCACTTAACAGCGCATGAAAACTACTAAAGACAATAAGCATAAAATCACACCAAAGTGGGCCTAGAAGTGCACCTAGCATGGATTATCAAATATAAGCTATAACAAGGCTATAGTGCGGTGAATTGACTAAATAACGGCCCGGATGAGTCCATAAATGTGTATATGATCAGGACTCATCAATACCCTCTACCCTTCTCCTCTTTGCTGCTCTCTCATCAGCAATCAGATTTGATTGACTTTGGAAGTCAAAGTCTTCATATCTGCTAGGGTTCAGGATTGGCAGATTCAAAGCAATTCTTGTTCCTTGCAGCACTTTTAAGCTTGAGTCCCATTGATTTTCAGTGACCTTTCTGACCATGGCAAGGATATTTTCTTGAATAGTACTGGAAGCATTGTTGACCACTTCCACCACTTGCTTGCTTGCTTCTTCTTGATTGGAGAGTATCAGTTTGTGGGAGGACTCCATGTTGTTATATAACTGTATGTGAGCTCCTTTCATCTTAGCATGTAGATTGGTAATCTTCTCTTCCCCTTCTTTGCTATTTTCCACTATCTTCTTCTCTATTTCAGAGTGTTGATGTATTATGGATTGGGAGAGAGTTTGAAAGGTGCTATCCACATCATCCAAAATACTATCCTTGACCTTGTCAATGTGGGACTTGACTTGGCTGCTTGATGTGTTGACCACTTGTGCCATCCTTGAAACTGCATTCTCCCAGACATTTTGGTTTTTGAAAAGATGATTCTTTACATATGTAATGTCTTTTGTGGAATCCCCTTGATGGTCTGCAATATTCTTCAAAACTGTGTGCTGGGCAGCAACAGTGTTTTTGGCCATCTCAAACCATCTGGTCATTTGCAGGAGGATATGAGCAGAGTCATCAGTGACACTCTTGATTTGAGTATTCAGCTCATTGCTCACGGCAGCCACTCTTACCTCCAACCTCTGCCCACTGGCTTGGATTTCTTGAGATAAAGCTGCCCTTGTAGCATTCAGCTCATCCCTAACTTGAGCAGTAGCACCTTGTATCCTTTCAGCAACAAGTTCTTTTACTGACAACATATGACCATCAATCATGGTTTGTATTGAGTTTAGCAGGTCAGATGTGTCCAGAACAGCAACTGGCCTTTCCTGGGCCAATTCTTTTTCAACCACCTCTTCAGCTCCACTCTGAGCTATAGCCCTTCCATCATCAGGGATCTGCTCCCCCTTAGATGGGGCATTAGGTGTACCTTGAAGATTTGGAGGGGTTGGTTCCTGTTGATGTTCTTCCTCACTAGCATACCCACCTCCTCCTTCATAGGCAGGGCTATGCTCCCCCTCACTTGGGGCATCTAGATGGGAAATTTTGCCTAGAGTCACCTGAAAAAAAAAATGATTGATGAGTTACACACCTAGACTATACTAATGCTAGAGAGGAGAGGCCTAACTGAAATCCTAATTTACCATGGATAGGTGAATTGGGAAATTCATCTTCAGCATGAGGAACAGCTGGATCAGTGTTCATCTGAGTTGGCTTTGGATTGGGTTCAACTGTTCCTTGGGGCTCTTTATCCCTTCTTGTCCCGGGGACATCTTCATTATCTATGTTCATTGGGTTGCTGCCAGATCTAAGGTCAGACCCATGAATGTCCTCATTGTCAGACCCATCTGACTTTGAGGATGAATCTGATTGCTGCTGGAATGACTCTTTCTTCTTTTCCTTTGCCACAGATGGCTGGCTCATAGGGAGCACTCTAGAGAATCTATCCAGAGTCTTAATGTCCATTCTTTTGAGATAATGGAGATTTGACCCCTTGGAGTTTGCAAAGGTCTCTGAATGACTATTCTGTAGGTACATAGATAGTATTCTTCCCATATTGGGGGCTTGTAGAGATTCCTTTATCCTTTGAAAAATCACTTCTCCCCATGAGGTTTTCTTGGACAGAATTATCCTAGTCATTAGTTCAAACATGAACTGTGAGACAGTATCATGTGAACCTGGCTTGCATAGGATAGCTTTGCCCACTATATCAGACAACAGCTTCCCCTGTTAATTGAAGAACTTCCTCCTTAGACAACTAGTTTTAGTATCACTGTATCCTGTCCACTTCAGGGCAGTCTGCTTATCCTTTTCAGATATCTCCTCCTCTTCAGTTTTACTGCAGGGAGTTAATTTCAGTCCCTTCTCCAACCTTTTAGCTGTAATCTTTATCTTCTCATTTCCTATCTTGGACTTCAGGATGGTTTTGGAGGGAGATAATTTGACATTGTTGAACCATTCCAGAACTTCAGTTCTGAGAATGCAGTAGGGTTCAGACACCATATGTTCCAGACCTTGAGCTTCCATTAGATGAATCACGTATCTTATGTCTTCCGAGGCATGAGAGAATCCATCTCTAACAATTTCATAGCCCTCCAGGAGATCTTTTGAGCCTTTTGGCGCCATGGAAGCAGAAAATCGAGGCGCTGAGATGGGAGAGAAGATGAATCGTCTCGGCGGCTAAGGGTTCGGCTTTTTGGTGTGTTTTAAGTTACAGTGTATCTATTTATAGAATTTCAGTTTCGTTTTTATTAACCCTAGGCTTTTAGACTTAATTACCTTATTGTGTTAAGGAGTTTTGGGTTAATTATCAGGTTTCATATTGAACGTACCCCGTCTCAGCGGTTCAGCTGAGACGAAGACCTAGGCCGCTGGGATAGTGAACTATCAATCGCTGGGACATTTTGCTCGTCTCAGCGGTTCAGCTGGGACAGTGAACTGTCAATTGCTGGGACAGTTTGCTCGTCTCAACGGTTCAGCTGGGATTTTTCTCAGCTGATTCAGCTGAACATACTTCTGCAGTTTAGCTGATCATAGGGTTTAGACCTAATGTAGATAGTTTGGCTGAAGAAATTTCCTAGTCATGTCACTAAGTTGTAATGTATAATAATGTAAAGTTTGATAATTCACAATTCAGAGTCTACAATAGTGACAACTACTACTCATGCATTTAGGATTATTCCATACTAAGCATGGCAAGATCAATTTTGAAAGCATTGAATTTAGATTCATCCAGTGGCTTTGTAAAGATATCAGCTACTTGTTTGTCAGTGGGGACAAATTCAAGACAGATATCTTTACATTCTACATGTTCTCTTATAAAATGATATCTAATCTCTATATGCTTAGTCCTGCTATGAGAGACAGGATTTTTAGCAATAGATATTGCACTGGATGAATCACAATACAAAGGAGATTCCCTTACCTTGAGGTTGTAATCCTCCAACTGATGTTGTGTCCAAAGGAGTTGTGCACAACAGCTACCTGCAACAATGTATTCAGACTCAGCTGTGGATATTGCCACACTGGTTTGTTTTTTGCTGCTCCAAGATATCAATCTTCTCCCTAGGAATTGACAAGTACCACTTGTACTCTTCCTGTCTTCTTTGCAACCTGCAAAATCTGCATCTGAAAAGCCTGTTAGTTCAAAGTCATTGTTCTTAGGGTACCACAGGCCAAGATGCAAGCTGCCCTTAAGATATCTCAAAATCCTCTTCACAGAGGTGTAGTGAGATTCCTTAGGACAGGCTTGATACCTAGAACAAACACATGTAGAATACATAATGTCTGGCCTACTAGTAGTTAAGTACAATAGGGATCCAATGATACATCTGTACATGGATTCATCAAAGGCCTTTCCCTTTTCATCCTTGTCTAATGAGACATTAGACCCCATGGGTGTTCTCATGGTGGAGGCTGATTCCATCCCAAATTTCTTGATGAGCTCCTTAGTGTACTTGGTCTGGGAGATGAAAATTCCATCATCAGACTGTTTTACTTGGAGCCCAAGGAAATATTTGAGCTCACCCATACTGCTCATTTCAAACTCCCCCTGCATTAGATTGGCAAATCTCTTGCAGAGGTTTTCATCAGTAGACCCAAATATTATGTCATCAACATAAATTTGGACTAAGAGACACTTGCCTCTTGTTTCCCTAAGAAACAATGTGCTATCAATCTTTCCCCTCATGAACTTGTTCTTGAGGAGAAAGTTGGACAAAGTCTCATACCAAGCTCTTGGAGCTTGCTTGAGACCATATAGTGCTTTCTTAAGAAAGTAAACATGAGAAGTTAGGGTTGGATGCACAAAACCTGAAGGTTGTTCAACATATACCTCTTCCTTGAAATCTCCATTGAGGAAGGCTGATTTGACATCCATCTGGTAGACTTTGAACCCCTTGTGGGCAACATAGGCAAGGAATAGCCTAATTGCTTCCAACCTTGCAACTGGTGCAAAGGTTTGATCAAAGTCTATACCTTCCTCTTGCATGTATCCTTTGGCTACTAATCTGGCCTTGTTCTTGATGATTGTACCATTCTCATCAAGCTTGTTCTGTATACCCATTTAGTGTCAATCACATTGTGTCCCTGAGGTCTTGGCACCAGCTTCCAAACTTTGCAGCTCTTGAATTGTAGGAGCTCTTCTTGCATGGCTTCAATCCAGAAAGTGTCTTGATTGGCCTCTTCAAACTTCTTGGGCTCCATTTGAGAAAGGAAGCTCAAGAATAGTGCTACATTATGAGCTCTGCTTCTTGTCAATATGCCTTGGGTATGATCTCCAATTATTAGATCTCTTGGATGATCACTCAGGTGCCTTGCAGCAGCTGGAAGAGGGTCCTCTGGTGGCTGTGGTTGTTCCACTGGTTCAGCTGTGACTTCACCATCTTGTACTTCTTCTTCTTCAGGAATTGCAGCAGCTGTTTGTGTTTTGCTGCTGCTGGGCTTGTTTTGGACTGTCAGCTCATGCAACCCTTCTTCATTTCCTGTCAAAATAGAAGAGCTAGACCATTCTTTGTAGAGAAGGCTGGTCTCATCAAACACAACATGCATAGATTCTTCTACAACATGGGTTTTCTTGTTATAAACTCTATAAGCTCTACTATGTGAGCTATACCTAACAAGAACCCCCACATTGCATTTTTCTGCAAACTTTGTTAATTGAGATTTTCCATTATTTAGAATGTAGCATTTGCAACCAAAGATTCTAAAGTAAGAAATTGTAGGTTGTTTGCCTTTCAGAATCTCATAAGGGGTTTTCCCAAGGACCTTATTGATGGAGGCTCTATTGAGAACATAACAGGCTGTATTGACTGCCTCAGCCCAGAAGTATTCTGGGAGTGAGGAGTCACTAAGCAATGTTCTCCCAACTTCTATCAAGGTCCTATTCTTCCTCTCAGCCACACCATTTTGTCGTGGAGTCCTTGGGGAGGAGAACTCTTGGGTGATACCAAATTCTTGACAAAATTTTGTCATGGCTTCAGATTGAAATTCGGTGTCATGGTCAGTTCTAGTCCTGACCACAGTACATAGTAGATCATTCTGAATGGCCTTGACAAAATTTATAAAGACATGTAAGGTATCTGACTTCTTCTAAAGAAGAATACCCATGTATACTTTGAATGATCATCTACAATTACCAAGGTATACAACTTCCCACCTAGGCTCTGAATTGGCAAAGGACCAAACAAGTCCATGTGCAATAGGTATAAACACCTTTCAGTATCCTTGGAGCCAATACTTTTAAAGGTGGTCCTAGTTTGCTTACCCATTTGGCAAGCATGACAGGGACCACTTTTAACACATTTTAGTTTAGGACTATTTCTAATAAGGTTCTTAGAAAATAATCTATACATTGTCGTATAGTTAATGTGGGCAAGTCTCTTGTGCCATTGGACACAAAGAGACTCACTTTCATTAGCTACAATACACACAGAAGAGATAGAATAATTGCAAATGAAGTCTAAGCAATAAACATTTCCACTCCTAGTGCCTGAGAGAATGGTCTCCATGTCATTAGACATTTTGATCAAGCACTTGTCATTGTGGAATTCAATGACATAGCCTAAGTCACATATGTTGGAACAACCCTGCTTGTGATTTGGGCTAGGATCACCATTTGGTGACTAAGGACAAGTTGACCCCAATGTATAGTTTATGGGTCAAGAGGTTAGGAAAAGAATTTTGGCTGTTAGAACTTGTTTGAGCATTTGTCACTATTTTCGTTGAACGGCGTTCAGCATTTGTCGAACGGCGCTCTGCTTTTGCCATCTCAGCGGTCGACAAATCCAGATGGTTGCCAGCGCTCGACATTTCTTATTCGCAGCGCTCGACATTTCTTTTCAGCAGCGCTCGACATTTTTCTTTATATTCCAGCGCTCGACAGTTTTCAGCCAGCGCTCGACAGGTTTCAACAGCGCTCGACATTTTCTTTATAACTCAGCGCTCGACAGTTTTCAGCAGCGCTCGACGAATTTCAGCAGAGCTCGACATTTCTTGAGATCGACGAATTCTGGAGATCGACGAATTTTGAGGTCGACGAAATTTGTTAGAATTAATTAAATAGCATTTCAAAATGCAGATTCATTTCAGAAGGATTATATCTTTTCATGTATGCAGCAACGGCTCTTTTGTTCAGAACAAATAAGGAAATATATTTGTTTTATCATTCTTGTTATAGCCGTTGACTCCTCCAGCAGAAAAGGATAGTTTATTGAAAAGGAAAGATCTTACAGATATACTATTCCTATAATATATTATCATATATATTATATTCCTTAAAATAAGGGATTTGCTTTGAATAGCTGTCAGAGATTTTAAAAAGGAGAAGATTTTCAGCAGATTATATAGGCAAGTTTACACGACAGATCCAATATAATATTTGTTTTACTTATTTGTTGTATAGAAGAAATCGACAGAACAGGAAGAATAAAAGAAATACAGAAGCATTATCATTACAAGCTTTCAGAACTTCATCTTCTTCCTCCTTCTCAAGCAGCAGCAGTTTTTCTGAGAACATCTTCAACAATTTTTCTCTCAGTCTCTTTGCTGCAAAGGATCAAATCTTTAGCAAGAAGGAAAGCTACAGATCTTTTGCTACAAATACAGATCTTCAAAGAACAACAAACAATCTGAGAAGCATTCTTGTCACTCAGATTTATCAGTTTTCAGGAAGATCAGTCTTCAAAAGAAAGCTCCAGCCATTCAACTGTCAAACAAATTAAATCAGACAGAGGAGCATTTCTTCAACATCAAATCCACTAGAGTCTTCTCTATTCATCTTGGCAGAGAAGAACAATCTAACCCCTCTCTATTCCATTCTGTACAGGGTTAATACTCCCTTCAAAAGTGTACTCACTGGTGGCAAGACACCTTATCAAAAAAATCCTTTTGTGGTTTTTAAGCACCTTATCAAAAGCTTAATTGGTGAATTGGGCACTTGATCAAACCCCCATTGGTGTGTGGACACCTTATCTAAAATCCCTTGGTGTGAGGGCACCTGATCAAACCTCCTAGTGGATCCTACCAAGTGTGGTAGAAGAGTAGACGTACCCAGTTGAGGGGAACTACTATAAATTCCTTTTGTCTTCTGTGATTGTCTATTTTCTTTGTAGTGTGCTGTGTGATTTATTTTATTTACTTATTCTATTTTATATCTCACAACTACCTACACATATATACTTAACACTATTTTAATTCCACTATAAAACTAAGGGAAAAAGTTTTAAACTCTATTCACCCCCCCTCTAGAGTTAACTTAAGATCTAAACTCCACTTTCAATTGGTATCAGAGGGCTGTTGATCTTATTTACAGACTAACATCTGGATCATAAAGATCAATTAGATCTTAAATTAATTTAGAGTTTTTTATTGTATTTATTTTCTGTTAAAACTCATGGCACAAAACAAGGAGTATTCAAGCACAAGACCTCCTATGTGCAATCTTAGTAAGTTTGCACTATGGAAAACAAGGATTAGGCTATACATGAATTCTATTGATGAGGAAATATTTAATGTTATTCTGACATGGCCTCCAGCACCTACAGCATCTACAAGTACTGATGCAGCAACAACCAACACTGCTGTCCCACCTCCTGAGTGGACTGAAGCTCAGAAAAAGCAGAGAAGTGCAGATGCTAAAGCCATGAATATTTTGGCTCAAACTATGTCTGATGACATATTTCAGAAAGTAGTTGATTGCACTTCAGCCAGAGAGATATGGACCTCTCTCAACAATATGGTAGCAGGTTCTGCTGATGAAAGAAAGGACAGGAGATCTCATTTGATCTCTTTGTATGAGAACTTCAAGAAGGGTGAAGAAGAATCTGTTGCAGATTTGTACACTAGACTAAGTGTAATTATAAGTGAACTCAGAACACTGGACAAGAAAATCTCATTAACTGAGATTAATGACAAAATCCTAATGTGTTTCCCCAGTACTTGGGATTCTAGGATCTGGCCTATCAAGGAAGCCAGAAGTCTTAATGAGATAACCACTGAGACACTGCTAGGAAAGCTCAAATCCTATGAGCAACTCATCAAGACAAGGGAAGCTGAACAAGTCAGCACTTCCTCTTCAACAAAGAAGGACAAGAACATTGCCTTCAAAGATACAGAAGAAGAAGGAAAGACTCCTAACAGTTACTTACAAGATGGCAAGAAAAGACTTCAGGAAAAAGTCATCCAGAAGCTATGACAAGCCAAGGTATGACAAAAATAATTCTAAAGAAATTATATGTTTCAGTTGCAGGAAACCAGGACATATAACACCAGATTGTCCTGAGAACCAGAAGAAAGAAAAGAAGAAGGACAAAGAAGAGAAAAGAACCTCCAGCAAATCTTCCTCTCACAAACATAAAAAGAAGGGAAGAGGATTTGTAGCAGAATCTTGGAGTGAAACTGAATCAGAGTCAACATCCAGCTCATCAGATGATGAAGAAGAAACAAAAGAAAATGACCAATGTCTGATGGACATTTATGACTCAGACAGTGAGTCAGGAAATGCTTCTTCATCCAGTGATGATGAAGACTATGAAGAAAAGAAGAACTTTTGCATGATGGCAATCAATGCCTCAGCCAGCAATTCTGATGAAGAGGAATCAGAATCTGAAGCAGAAACTGATGCAGACCAGGTAATATCTACATTTGATTTTACTTCTGATGAATTCAAGGCTGAATTCAAAGTCCTTTGCTCAGACTTAATTAAATCTGAGAAAGAAATAATCTCACTCAGACTTAAGCTAGCTGAGATGAATCAAATAAGTGAAGAGAATATAAATCTTAAGAAAGATTTGGCTGCCTCCAGGGAACATATTGTTCTCATTGAGAGCAAGTTGTCTGAAGCCAAAAAGCTTGAAGAATCCCTGAATGGGAGAAGCATCTAACTGATGGATATCACAAGCACTATAAATGCTAGATTTAACAATAACAAACTGGGCTTAAGTGCTTCATCAAGTGAGCCACCTCTAATTAAGAAGAATATATTGTCTACACCCATAAACTTCATCTTAGCTAAGAGCAAAGAGGTTGTTAATAGAAATAAAGATATTTCAAGCAAGTCTGTAGAGAATACAAGAATTCAGAAGAATTCGTCGAACGAAGCTCGACAAAAGGACTCAAATTCGTCGAACGGCGATCGACGAAAACTGAAAACAGATGTTCAGTATAGTATTTACATGGACACTGTTCGACAAAATCAAGCATATTTGTCGAATGGCAGTAAACAAATTTACCCAAATCTATCGAACAAACACTATACACAGAATTTCAGGAATTCTAATTCTAAACACACTAAAAATCCTTTTACTGAGTGGACAATACCTCCAAGGAGATATCATCCCAAAGGCTATAAGGATCAGCCTGAAATGTCCTTTATTTCAGATTTTTGTGGAGATATAAAAAGACCCAAGGTAATCTGGGTCAGGAACAAATAGATTTGTTTTGTTTTTGTTTTTGCAGGTACACAGCTGTCCAAGAACAAATGAGAAATGGTATTTGGACAGTGGCTATTCAAAACATATGACAGGGAACAAGTCAAATCTGAATAGCTACAGGTCAAAGCTTGGACCAAAAGTCATATTTGGAGATTCCAAATGTGGATAGACCAAAGGCTATGGAAAAGTCAAGGTTGGAGAAGTTACTTTCAAAAAGGTAGCTTATGTAAAGGGATTGAAGCATAACCTTATCAGCATAAGTCAATTATGTGATGAAGGGTATCAGGTAACCTTTAATAAATTGAAATGTCTTATTAAATCTACTAATGGTATTACTATTTCATCAGGTATTAGACAAGGTAATATATACTTAGTGAATTTCAATTCATCTACTACAGAAGTTTGTTTATTTAGTGATGTAAGTAAATCTAGTGAACTTTGGCATAAGAGAATAGGACATGTAAACCTTAGGACCATTGCTAAACTATCTAAGGACAATCTTGTTAGAGGTTTACCCTTAGGATCATATAAGAAAGAAGGTCTGTGTAGGGCATGTCAACTAGGCAAGCAAACTAAAAACAGCTTTAAATCATTATCTAAAAGTGATTCACCTAGAATCTTATATTTGCTACATATGGACCTTTTTGGACCTATAGCAACAAAGAGTTTAGGGGGGAAGTCTTACACTCTAGTTATTGTTGATGACTTCTCTAGATTCACTTGGGTGTTCTTTTTGAGAGAAAAGTCAGATAACTTTAAAGTTCTTACAGACTTTCTTAAGAGCATAAATATTGAGTACTCTACTGAAGTTGCATTGATCAGAAGTGATCATAGCAGTGAGTTTGAGTCTCTTCTTATGCAAGAATTCTGTGAGATGGAAGGTATCAGGCATTGCTCTTCAGCTCCTAGAACTCCTCAACAAAATGAGGTAGTTGAAATGAAAAATAGAACTCTAATTGAATCAGCAAGAACATTGCTTGCAGATGCTAATTTGCCCCTATCCTTTTGGGCAGAGGCTGTTAGCACAGCAAATTATGTTCTGAATAGAAGTTTGATACACAAACTTAAGGGAAAGACTCCTTATGAATTGCTTAAAGGGAAGAAACCTAAAGTAAACTATTTTAGAGCTTTTGGCTGTAGATGTTATATTCATAATAATGATAAGAAATACCTTAGAAATTTTGAACCAAAATCTGATGAAGGAATTTTCTTAGGTTATTCACAAATCAGCAAAGCATATAGGATTTATAATAAATCTACTCTTAAGATAGAAGAATCTATGCATGTATCTTTTGATGAAACTAACATGTTTTACAAGGAGAATATTTCTTCTACCATAGACAATCTGCAGGTACATATATTATGTGAGCAGCTAGATCAATTAGCTCTACATAAAGAAGGAACTCTGAATCCTGAACAACAGAATGCTGAAGAGAGTGAAGAAGAAAATCTCCCAGATTTTACTGAAAGTTCAGAACAGATATTGGCAGATAATCCTCCACAGGATATAGCTGTTGAACAAATTCCCCAAGTGGAAATTATTGCTGAATCCACTCCAACTGTTGATCACATCACAGTTAGAGATCACCCAATATCCCAGGTTATTGGTGAAGTTTCAGCAGGTGTGCAAACAAGGAATCAAGTAAATCAGAACATGATGCACACATGTTTTCTCTCTCAGATTGAACCTCAATCTCTACAAGATGCAGAACAAGATCCCAACTAGATCATTGCTATGTAAGAGGAACTCAATCAGTTTGAGACAAACAAAGTATGGGATTTGGTTCCTAGACCAAAAGATCATCCAGTTATTGGAACTAAGTGGATCTACAGGTATAAGCTAGATGCAGATGGAAATATTCTGAGAAACAAAGCTAGGCTAGTAGCTCAAGGATACTCACAAGAAGAAGGAATTGATTATGATCAGACTTTTGCACCAGTTGCAAGACTTGAAGCAATCAGAATTTTTCTTGCATTTGCTGCATACAAGAAATTCAAGGTATATCAAATGGATGTAAAAAGTGCATTCTTGAATGGAGAAATCAAAGAGGAAGTCTATGTGGAATAACCACCAGGTTTCATCTCTCCTACTCATCCTTATTTTGTATTTAAGCTTAAGAAAGCTCTTTATGGTCTCAAACAAGTTCCTAGAGCATGGTATGAAACTTTAACTAATTTTCTTCTAGAGAATAAATTCTGTAGAGGCATAGTAGACAAAACCCTATTTTTCAAAGTACATAAAAATCAAACTTTGCTAGTTCAAATATATGTAGATGACATTATTTTTGGTTCTACTGATTCAAATTTATGCAAAAGATTCTCTAATCTAATGCAATCTAAATTTGAAATGAGTAGTATGAGTGAACTTTCATACTTCCTTGGTCTCCAAGTGAAGCAAACACCAAATGGAATCTTCATATCCCAATCTAAGTATGCTAAGGAATTAGTGAAAAGATTTGGTATGTCTGATTCTTCCACCATGAAAACACCCATGCCCTCTAATGATGTTGTTGATAATGATGATTCAGGGAAACCTGTTGATTCAAAAGTATATAGAGCAATTGTTGGCTCTTTACTTTATTTAACAGCTAGTAGGCCAGATATAATGTTTGCAACTTGTATTTGTGCTAGATTCCAAGTTAACCCCAAGAATCTCACTTAATTTTACTAAAGAGAATTTTGAGATATATAAAGGGTTGCCCTAATCTAGGACTTTGGTATCCAACAGCATCTGAATTTGAATTAACTGGATTCTCAGATTCAGAATATGCTGGATGCAGAGTAGACAGGAAAAGCACATCAGGAACTTGTCAGTTTCTTGGTGATAGGCTTGTGTCTTGGTTTTGTAAAAAGCAAACATCTGTGTCCACATCAACAGATGAAGCTGAATATATAGCTGCTGGCAGTTGCTGCTCACAGATATTGTGGATACAAAATCAGCTCCTAAACTATGGTGTCAACTTAAATAATTCAATTATATTTTGTGACAACACTAGTGCAATATCTATAGCACAAAATCTAGTTCTCCATAGTAGGACTAAACACATAGAGATTAGGCACCACTTCCTTAGGGATAATGTGGATAAAAACAAAATCTGCCTACAGTTCATCTCTACTGATTTGCAAAGAGCAGATATTTTCACCAAGCCCTTGGATGAAAAGAAACATATATTCTTTATAAATCAGTTGGGAATGATAGATGGAGACTCAATCTGTTAAAAAAATTAAGTTTTCTACTTACCCAGTTTTATTTTCAGCCTGTCTTCATTAATAAAACTCTTTTTAGCTGAATATCTATAGAATGGCTTCTCTTTCTAGTTCCCTTTGCACTTGATCTCTATTTTATTGTGCAGGAACAACAGCAATGTGAATCTTACATCCTTACCTACCTCCATCAAATGTCCCTTCTTCAAGGGGCCTAGCTTCAGGCCTTTTCCTGAAACTAGGCAGGGGGAGAAGTTTGTATGAACAAGCTCCATTTGATGCATTGTTTTGCTCAGGGGGAGTATATTCTATAAACTAGGAAAGAAAAGCTGAAGAACCTCCAGTCTCAAGGGGAGACATTCTCAGGGGGAGTTGCTGAATGAAGAAAAGCTTGATAAAGCTTACATCAGCTTGCTGATTACAGCTTACTATTTCAGAAGTTTATTCTATAATTCAGATACAGCTCACAGCTCAGAAGAAGAACTTTTATAGCTAATTCAATTTCAGTTGTTGCTACAGCACAGCTAATCCAAAGAATAAAGCTGTTCAGAATTAGATAGCAGAATGAACATAATTGTTTTTGGATTTAAAAGAGCAGAAGTTAACACATTCAAAAAATCAGATATAAATTCAATTCAGAATTCAGATCAATACAATACAGTTCAGAAATTCAGATCAGATCAGAACAACACAGATCGGACAAAATCAGAAGTTCAGAATTTAGAAGCAGCAGAATTCAGAATAAATCAAGGTTCTGATTGTATTTTCCTTTTTGTTTTTTTATTGAGATGTATTTTTCAAAACTCAGAGCTCCATTTCATTTTATATCTGATAACATATTAAAAATATATCAGATATTTTCATGCTCTGTTGTTTTTGATGTTTTAGTATTTATTTATTTTCAACATTTTGTCAAATAGTGTCCTAACCCAAATAGGGGGAGATTGTTGGAACAACCCTGCTTGTGATTTGGGCTAGGATCACCATTTGGTGACTAAGGACAAGTTGACCCCAATGTATAGTTTATGGGTCAAGAGGTTAGGAAAAGAATTTTGGCTGTTAGAACTTGTTTGAGCATTTGTCACTATTTTCGTCGAACGGCGTTCAACATTTGTCGAACGGCGCTCTGCTTTTGCCGTCTCAGCGGTCGACAAATCCAGATGGTTGTCAGCGCTCGACATTTCTTATTCGCAGCGCTCGACATTTCTTTTCAGCAGCGCTCGACATTTTTCTTTATATTCCAGCGCTCGACAGTTTTCAGCCAGCGCTCGACAGGTTTCAACAGCGCTCGACATTTTCTTTATAACTCAGCGCTCGATAGTTTTCAGCAGCGCTCGACGAATTTCAGCAGAGCTCGACATTTCCTGAGATCGACGAATTCTGGAGATCGACGAATTTTGAGGTCAACGAAATTTGTTCAGAATTAATTAAATAGCATTTCAAAATGCAGATTCATTTCAGAAGGATTATATCTTTTCATGTATGCAGCAACGGCTCTTTTGTTCAAAACAAATAAGGAAATATATTTGTTTTATCATTCTTGTTATAGCCGTTGACTCCTCCAGCAGAAAAGGATAGTTTATTGAAAAGGAAAGATCTTACAGATATACTATTCCTATAATATATTATCATATATATTATATTCCTTAAAATAAGGGATTTGCTTTGAATAGCTGTCAGAGATTTTAAAAAGGAGAAGATTTTCAGCAGATTATATAGGCAAGTTTACACGACAGATCCAATATAATATTTGTTATACTTATTTGCTGTATAGAAGAAATCGACAGAACAATAAGAATAAAAGAAATACAGAAGCAGTATCATTACAAGCTTTCAGAACTTCATCTTCTTCCTCCTTCTCAAGCAGCAGCAGTTTTTCTGAGAACATCTTCAACAATTTTTCTCTCAGTCTCTTTGCTGCAAAGGATCAAATCTTAAGCAAGAAGGAAAGCTACAGATCTTTTGCTGCAAATACAGATCTTCAAAGAACAACAAACAATCTGAGAAGCATTCTTGTCACTCAGATTTATCAGTTTTCAGGAAGATCAGTCTTCAAAAGAAAGCTCCAGCCATTCAACTGTCAAACAAATTAAATCAGACAGAGGAGCATTTCTTCAACATCAAATCCACTAGAGTCTTCTCTATTCATCTTGGCAGAGAAGAACAATCTAACCCCTCTCTATTCCATTCTGTACAGGGTTAATACTCCCTTCAAAAGTGTACTCACTGGTGGCAAGACACCTTATCAAAAAATCCTTTTGTGGTTTTTAAGCACCTTATCAAAAGCTTAATTGGTGATTGGGCACCTGATCAAACCCCCATTGGTGTGTGGACACCTTATCAAAAATCCCTTGGTGTGAGGGCACCTGATCAAACCTCCTAGTGGATCCTACCAAGTGTGGTAGAAGAGTAGACGTACCCAGTTGAGGGGAACTACTATAAATTCCTTGTGTCTTCTGTGATTGTCTATTTTCTTTGTAGTGTGTTGTGTGATTTATTTTATTTACTTATTCTGTTTTATATCTCACAACTGCCTACACATATATACTTAACACTATTTTAATTCCGCTATAAAACTAAGGGAAAAAGTTTTAAACTCTATTCACCCCCCCTCTAGAGTTAACTTAAGATCTAAGCTCCACTTTCAACATAGTTGGCTTATGCTTACAAGGTTGTGTTGCAACCCTTCAACATAAGCTACCCTAGTGATTGAGACTATGCCATTTGAAATCATACCATATCCTTTGGTGACTCCTTTTTCAGATCCACCAAAGATAACTTTGGGTCCATTCTTCACTGGATGGTAATCCTTTAGAAGATCCTTAGTTCCTGTCATGTGCCTTGAGCACCCACTGTCCAAGTACCATATTTGGTTGAGACTGGTACTTGAACTAACCTGCAACACAAAATTTAATGTACCTTAGGACCCCAACTGACTTTGGGTCCTAGGTTCATGTTAACACCATAGGGAATATTCCTAGAGAGGGTTGGTTTGGCTTGAGGTTCAGTCCTTGCCTTTGGCACATTGGGGTTGTGCCAACAATCAATTGCAAAGTGTCCCACCTTGCCACAGCACCAACAATCATGAATATTGTATCTCCTTTTCTGAACATTTTTCTGAATTGGTTCAACACTTTGTACATGTTCAGCAGAAGAGATATCAGCATTCTTCCTATTTCTTTCAGCAATAATCTGACTGAAGGATAATCTGTGGACAGTCTTGCTGCTCTTTGTCCTGATGGCCTCAGCTTGCATTGACTTGGCAGCCATACAAGATCTGATGGAATCAGATACTGGGCAGCAGGCCTTGTCAACAGATTTGACAGCAGTCTTGCTTTTTGCTGAAGCAGATTTGGAAGACCTTGCTTCCATGTTCTTGAATGAAGGTGCTGAGACACCAAACACGAATGGTCCAGGTTGGGCCATTTGTATTTCCTCATGTGGAGCTTTCATTGCACTCAATCCTATGCCCTTTTTATTTCCATAGCTGTGAGCATTCTTGCTCAAGTTATAGGAACTTCCATTTAATAAGTGACCATGAATACTTTCTTGGTCATACTTGTTTGAGGGCATCAAGACCTTCACAAAGGAGGTCTTAGATTCTTTTGAGTCCTTGACCTTTCCCTTAGTGTTGCTAGTAGCTGCCTCTTTGTTGAAACCAACACCTCTCATGTTATGGGAGTTGAAGGTGTCAATAATAGGCATCACTGTCTTGGGTTTGGAGAAATTAGCCACTAGCATCCTCTCCTTGAGGAGCTTTTCTTCAAGATCCTTAATGATCTTGTTCTTGTGGCTTATGGTGCCCACATGGATCATTGACATTCCCCTTAGCTTGCCAATCTCATTGCTCATTAGAGCTAGCTGGGTAACATGCTCAATGCACTCAGATTTTGATTGCTTTAGGGAAGTAATTTCTTGGGCTTGCCTCTTGGCTAGCTTTTTGCTCCTTTTCAGAGCTTCCAGGAGTGCACCATATTCATCAATTAATTGATTGACATTGTAAGACCCTCTTTTTTTTGCTTTTAAACCGGGTCTTACCGCCCAGAACCGCCGTCTTGCGGCGAGACCATTACACCCAATGGTCGCAGCCACAATACGCCGATCCTGCCGGCTAATCAACATCATCCAGGCCAACCACAATTCACAGTAATAGGAGCAGATAGAAGAAACTAGTCCACAAATCACATTAAAATATGTAAATCACATGCTTACAATGTCCATGATGAGAAATAAGTAAAAGAGAGAAAGGGCTTAAGCCCGGTACAAATCCAAGCAAAGTACATAAACTCTCTCACTCTACATCTAAGCGGAAGCTAATCAACTCTCAACTCTCAAACACCTGTCTTGTAGTAGAAGCAATACGCGGCATAAGCTTCTCGTGTCCTGTCTCCTCTTCTAGCTGGGGCTCCATCACCTCGTGTACCTACGGTCACAACAGACCGTTAGTCATAAAGACTAAGCCGATTTTGTCCCCGCCTCCCCCCGCGACTCCTAGGCACCGTGCGGGAGGAGGAAGCGGAGGACATCAAAGGGTAATTCAAAAGCAGGTGACAGCGGCGAGACTAGCAAGTATAAGATACTAAACAAGTAATGAAAACATCTCTACTATAGCAGGAGTATGTATAAAGGCAATAAGTAAAGAGCGGTATAAGCAAAAGAGCAGGTATAAGAAATATGAGCATTTACGAAAGTAACCTTAACTTATATGCACACACACAAAGCACATAAGCTAAGGGATCTGGTAAGAAGTAAACTCATCGTATAAAAGAGCCCACACAAATTTATACGATGAGGTCTCTGTTTGTGCAGAAATGCTATGCTATGATGTACAATGCAATGATGCAATGTTAGTATTATTGTTTCATACACATGCAACTCACCCACACGACTCTGTACGTACAGACTTTTAGTTCCCACTTTTTGGAGGTAGCTAACCTCTCGGGCACCTCCCGTCGTGGTCAAACGGTGGCAGAGGAGCGGGCGTCTCCTCACCTAGGTGGGTAAGTCACACTACCAGACCTAGGCCCTAACGTACGCTGTGATACCGGTATCCGGTACTCACGAGCTCCTGCGTACTAAACTGAATTGGCCAGGCAGGGTGTAGGGAATCCATCCCGTCGGACGCGCAGTAAGACAACCTGGCCCCCATAAAACTCCTAGCACTGCCGAGTCAAGGAATTGCTGTCGGTGTGAAGACTAAGACAGAACCGAAGACCCACCACATCTTACACACAAGCAACAAGTATTAGCCATTTACTACCGAGCCTCCAGCTCGCAAATCTACATCAACATCTATAAAGTAGAGCCTACCGCTCGCCAGGCTATACCAGCCTTATATTTAAACTACGAGCATACCGCTCGCTAGACTACACTAGTCTTAAATTTAAACTACGAGCCTACCGCTCGCAGGACTATCCCAGTCCTTCCTTATAACCCGAGCCTACCGCTCGCAGGACTATCCCAGTCCTTCCTTATAACCCGAGCCTACCGCTCGCAGGACTATCCCAGTCCTTCCTTATAACCCGAGCCTACCGCTCGCAGGACTATCCCAGTCCTTCCTTATAAAATGTTCTGGTTTGGGATGGAAGTTATCTTATCATGTTCTCCTACTTAACTAGTCTTGTCTATAATTTAGTTGATCTTAGAAGCTTTAGGGTTAGCCTTGGACTTCCGGAGGGTTACCCGGTGAGGGGCTCGCAGCGGAATTGGGAAGTGTGACGGGCTGACACCCCGAACTTCCTCTTCCCAAGGCACTTAATCTTGTTGGTATCTACCCTTTTTTACTTGATCCCCATTTTCCTCTCCACTTTCATTAAATCTCTAAGATGAGTTAAATTGGCACTTAGGAGTGGGGGAGTTCATTTGAACTCCTACACCACCAACTGTGACCGGGTGCTGACTCTCCCGTCATCACATTCTAGCTCGAGTTCCCTTCTTCACCGAGGAACAGCACGCATACACTTAGCATCCTCAACCTTACTTGGACCCACACTCCTATTCTTCGTCATCCTTAATCCAGGGTTTGCCTTAGATATTTCCCGACTTCTCCCTTGAGTTTTACCCTAAGATGGCTCACCCGGCTAAGGGTAGTTCTACTTTCATATGATCACTTAATACCGATGAGTTGTGTGTGGGGCCCTTGACAAGGTCTAACTTCCTTTTCTTATCATTGTAAATGCCTGCACTTATAGCTTTGCTAAACGCACCCCATTCCTTATTTCCCAAGATGGCCTTAGAGATGCTCTCCCTAATGATCTGAGTCTTTATTCAAGGAGTTAATAACTCTATGTGTGAAGGTCAGTGGTGGTCTAAATCATATAAATAAGTTTTCCTATTCGCAGTCCAAAATGAGATTGAGCTAGATTTGGCTCCTATGGTGCAATCTTGGTTATATCATATCCAAATGAATTCCAATTATTACCATGGGTTTTCAATGAGTAGTGATCTAACAACCTCGAATCCTAATTTCATAAATTCTCCACGGAAACTTAAATCTTAGTCTATATTAAAATAGAAGGCGTGCAGGTACTGATTTATACATCGACCGTCAACTAATGATCTCCATAAGTTCTGATAAATTCACTGTGTCATAATATTGGTCTAAAAACCTCAACCCCAAATTTCACAATTTACAGGAACTATTTAGCCATAACTTCTATTTAACATAAACAGGTGCAAATAGGGATTTACACATCAAGTAGTAGATTATGACCTCAATAAATTCTGGGAAATTTACCATGGCATAATGCTGGTCTAAAAACACCAAATCCTAAGTTTCACATTTTTAACAGGAATATTTGACCATTATTTCTATTTAACATAAATGGGGTGCAAATAGTAATTTACACATCAAGTAGTAGATTATGACCTCAATAAATTCTGGGAAAATTACCATGGCATAATAATGGTCTACAAACACTAAATCCTAAGTTTCACATTTTTAACAGGAATATTTGACCATAATTTCTATTTAACATAAATGGGGTGCAAATAGGGATTTACACATCAAGTAGTAGATTATGACCTCAACAAATTCTGGGAAAATTACCATGGAATAATGCTGGTCTAAAAACACCAAATCCTAAGTTTCACATTTTTAACAGGAATATTTGACCATAATTTCTATTTAACATTAATGGGGTGCAAATAGGGATTTACACATCAAGTAGTAGATTATGACCTCAATAAATTCTGGGAAAATTACCATGGCATAATAATGGCTTACAAACACCAAATCCTAAGTTTCACATTTTTAACAGGAATATTTGACCATAATTTCTATTTAACATAAATGGGGTGCAAATAGGGATTTACACATCAAGTAGTAGATTATGACCTCAATAAATTCTGGGAAAAATACCATGGCATAATAATGGTCTAAAAACACCAAAGCCTATGTTTCACATTTTTAACAGGAATATTTGACCATAATTTCTATTTAACATAAATGGGGTGCAAATAGGGCTTTACACTACAGGTAGTAGATTATGACCTCAATAAATTCTGGGAAATTTACCATGGCATAATAATGATCTAAAAACACCAAATCCTAAGTTTCACATTTTTAACAGGAATATTTGACCATAATGTTCATTTAACTTAAATGGGGTGCAAATAGGGATTTACTTAGGAACTTTAAGAAAATAATTTCCTAAGGTCATGAGACTTATGTCAAAGAGGTATATCCTCATGACATACAAAAACCCCAAGGTTTCAGAGGCATGCAAGGTGGTTTCCACCTTCAATTTCATCAAAAGCTTAAAAGCCCAAATTGACAATTAGCACCCCAATTTTTTCTCTTAAGTCCCAAACTTCATTTTGAAGTTCAGAGAAATATACTCATGAACATGTGATGAAATTTTTACCAGATCCCATACATGACCTAAAGAAGCCCTCACCCAAATTTGGTGTCATTAGGAGTTATATAACTCCAAATATTCCATTTATTTAATTTTCCAAGTTTTGAATAAAACTATAGAAAAATTATCTCCAAAAAATTTGATATTTAAACATAAGCTAGGTATGAGGCACATGCATGCATGGCCAAAATCTCAAGTCCATCTGACTTGGCATTAAAAAGTTATACACATTCAAAGTTCTGATATTTGTTTTGACCAGCCTCACCAAAATGAGAGTTGTGGGTCCTACAGTGGTCCAACTGGTATGATTTAAATTTCTACTTAAAGTAGACATCCAGATCTACAAATCTTATCTCTGGTTGTTTTTCATAATATGGCTTCTAAAGGCCTCTATTTAATTAAACAAAACTATGTATAAAGTGTGACAGACTATGCAATTAATATGTATAATAATATAATGTATAAACCGATCCAGCACGAATCTCAGCGCAGATCTGGCGGTATCCCGTCATCGTCCCCAGCTTGCCAACGACAGTGATTAATCCCGCCTGGCATCTTCTCCGGACATTTCCCGGCAACCTGCAGCACCTCACGGCCGGCCACCGCCTCCACCACCTCCGTTGAGGTGGTGGCTAGCGTTTGACGGCGGCACGGCCACCTGAGATGGCCTCTCCGGCGATCCCGAGCAAGAAAAAAAGCTCGGAATTTCTCCCTCAAGCTCACATGGGATCGGGCTCAATTGAGCCCGATTTCTCTCCTAAATGGACCTAGATACTAGCACAGAGGGAGAGGGGGAGAAACCGGACCTTGATTTGGCTTGAGGTTGAAGAAAACTCGTGATTGTCATGGCTGACCACCTCTCGTGAGGTCCACCTCCCATTATCATTTATGCATCAAATCCTCCTCTGTAAAGCTCCAGTCCGACTCCTCTCAGGCTTCTAAAACTGATGGTGAGCTCAGTTGAGAGGGATGGGGAGTATTAAGTGGGTTGCAATTAAGGCATTTTCGGCCTACTCCTTGGCCACCCCTTCTAGCCAACGGAGCTCCATCCCCACTGCCCCAAACTGAGGGAAATTACTCCCCCAGCTCAGAGGAGAGCTTAGTGAATGCAAAGGGGGTGCCATTTGGCACCCATCCCCTAAATTCCTCCTCCTTGTTTCCTTGTCTTCTTCCTCCAATTTTGACACTTGGACAAAGCCTCCTTTTTCTCCAATTTCGAATTTCCAGCATGCTATTGGTCTGGTCATCATGTGGGCTGACCAATTGAGTCATGGGATTGGGCTAAGTCTACTTGATTTAAGCTTTGGGCTCATTTGACTCAAATATGCCAATTTGGGGATTTTTGGGTTTTGGGCTTGACTCAAGCTCACACCACTTAATATGACTGACCCACATTATTGTCTTGGACCCTATGGACCCATTCCAAGAGGAATTGAGTCATGGTGGGGTCATATGGGGCTTGATTGCACTTATTTGCCTATAGGGGCAATTTGGGTATTTTGGTGATTTTTCCCTAATCCTCCAAGATTGAATGTGCACTATGGCTCATATAGGTCTCATTTAATCCCCTTAGTGTTTAGGGGTGACCAATTTGATCACACTGGGTCAATTGGAGATCAATTTTGGCTTTTAGCACATTTAGGTCAATTTGGGGCTTTTTAGAAATTGACCCAATTTCCCCAAATTGATGGCCCTATGATGGGGATTTTGGGTCCATTGGGTCCACTAGGGAGGTTTCCATATGATGGTGGGTCCAATTTGATCATTTGGAGTTCAATTGCCCTTATTTATGGAGGTTTGACCTAAGTGGCATAAAGTTGACTTTTGGTCAAATTGACCAATTTGAGTGGCCTCAAGGGTCCCTAGTGGTCCACTCACCTTCTTGGATGGTCATGGGGGTCAAGGTAAGGTTAGGATAGCTTTTTGGAGTCTGTTGGTCACTCCTAGGCTAGGCCATCAAGATTTGCTATATGCACCCCAAAATGCATTCCTTCCTACCTTAATGAGTTCATGGGGCCTCTTTGGACCACTTTGTACACTTGATCCATCCTAGGGGATCTCCATGGCTATGTGTGATGCTCAAGGTGCTTTAGCCTCTTTCAGTCCACTTTACACTAGGGTAGCCCATGGTAGTTGAGTGCACACCATGAGTTTTTCACTCCTTCCAACTGGTCATCCTAGTGCCCGGTGTCACTTATCCTATTTTTGTCATGACTTGTCATGACAAAAATTCTCTAGGGGCCTAGTAGTTTGGGGGATGTTACAAATCCCAATAAACGAAGAAACAATTTCGTCCCCAAAATTTAGGTTAGGTCTGCGGGAGTTAGAGTTTAGGATATGCCGGTGTATTTTTTTTTAGTTTTTGTGCAATATGACTCACAATTAATATTGGAAACGGTTATGTCTAGTTCACATCGCCTCATCCTCAGTTTTCACCCAAGTGCACTTTTCGTTAAATCTTACTTCGTCCGATACCAATTTCTTCTTCCTGGGTGTCCCTAAATATTTATCAGTTTGATGAAGATATGTAAAGTGGAGGGAGGACATAAGTTGAAGTAAAGTTGCATATTCACAAGGCGAGTGTAGGAATCCACTGAGTCTCATAATCCATAATGTGATGTATGTACCCTTATTTTCTAGGTATTTGCAATTAGAATTTAGACTTGTCATCCAAGGTCATGATATGCTTATGGCTTGGGCAATATTAATTCTCCTAATTTTCATGAGATCGTCATTCCTTTAATACTTTATGTCATCGTTTAATATGTTTCTCAGATCTGAAATGATATTTAGTAAATGTAAACACATCATGGTCATTTACTAAATTAAAAGGATACTCTAGTAAAAATCAAGCTTAGTTCTGGTACCTAGATTCATGTGAGTCATCAATTCCAATGCTCATAAGGTTCATATATTGTAAATCCTCCAAAATTAACTCTTGAAGTGCACCCAATCGCATTAACGTCCTGAAGCCTCCTTCCTGATTTTTATCCCAAATCATGTTTTATTAACTGTCAGATCTATAGTCTTTATTTTGTTAAACGCATAACAAACTCAAATCTTGCGCGAGACCTATCACCTATGAATCAACTATCATGAACATGTCGTGAATTGATCTCTAAATCATTCCCCAAGTCTTGTACGTGATTTCAACTCTTCATAATGTCATATTTGTTTTGGCCTTATTCCTATTTCTTTTCATAATTATGGGTATCCAATTTGTACCCCAAGTATCAGTTATCATGGGCCAATAGGTTTAATAGAATTTCCAGAGACTGATCATGATCCAAGACAGTGTTCAACAGAGGTTCAGAGTTTTCCTCCTTAAGATAATCCCAGAAGATTAATTGTGTGGCTAAGGGTACAAAACCCATTTCGTGAAAGAAGTATGATAACTAATCAATAGTTAAGTATATTAAAAATTTTATAGGTTCAATGGAGACTACCGTCTATCTACTCATTTCTGTAATATACTAGATTTTCATAATGATCCAGGGAAATTTGACCCTGGAATTCTCAATAATGTTTATTGTAACAAGAGTTCACAAACCCCAATTCCTACGGAAGTCAATCCTCAAAGTCTTGATTCCTTCAGGGATGAAGGATCTCTTGATAACAAGTGCATGTTTCGGATCTCAAAGAGTTGACCAAGGAAATAATTATTATCCACAAAACTCTAAGTGTGTAACAACAAGGATATTATCCTAAGCTACCTTAGTCTTATCAATCCTTAGGTCTACCACAATCGTCTGTAATGTAATTATTTCCAAATCCATAGAACTTTATTTCCAAAATTCTGATTCTTGGGTAGCATGTGTATCATACTAAATTTACAAGTACAGTGTAAAATTCAGATCATTTGGATATGTCGGATGGTGGGGGCACACCGATTTGGGTCTGGGGTTCACTTATATACCCTGCACTAAAATAGGTGCTAATGGGGTTGTATTACATGGGCTTTTATATTTCTAAAAAAAATAAGCCAAGTCAATATTTTAGTGGCCCAATAAACGAAGAAACAAGATTAGCCTCCCGTAATCTTGTGATGAGTTCCTTATATCCGACAATTTGGACATCTCGCGTATTTACATAATCCTTATGTGTATACAGTCCTTGAGCTTTTTGTATATGGTAGGGTTCTCTACCCTCAAAATGCCATTTGTCATAATTCTTTCCCAGGGATCGTGTGCCTATCATGTGGTCTTCTCTAAGTTGGACTTCTTGTTCCACATTTGGCATCCTTCCTTTGTGATGGTTTTCCGGGGGTGGGAGTGTGCAGTATTAGCTTCTAAGCACACAAGTAAGGCCTTATGAATCTCATACTAATCCAATAGTATAATCACAAACACCAAAACCACTTAAGATTGTCCCATTTGTTTGTTTGAGGAGTGTTAATATCACTTAGGAAGTGATGTGGGTATATCGGAGAGTAAGCCCTGAACACTCACACACGCTTTCAACTCCTTCTTTTAGTCACTTTGGGGGTATCTTACAACATGGTCAAAATATACTTGAGGTTGATGTCGGGCTAGGATACCTTATGAGAAGTCTTGCTAAGTCAAACCAATACGGTGTACTAGTCGGGTTGGCCTAATCTCATCGTTAAGTGGACAAAATTATGTGATTTCCCGTATGGGCACACCACTGCTTCCGCTGCTAGTTTGTCCTCAAACTAACTCGAGCGGGGGTTGCCCTAGGGTTTGTGGACTTCTTTTACTTGGATCGAAAGTCGGCTAAGCTGATACCAGTTTGTAAGACCCTCTTTTTTTTTTGCTTTTAAACCGGGTCTTACCGCCCAGAACCGCCATCTTGCGGCGAGACCATTACACCCAATGGTCGCCGCCACAATACGCCGATCCTGCCGGCTAATCAACATCATCCAGGCCAACCACAATTCACAGTAATAGGAGTAGATAGAAGAAACTAGTCCACAAATCATATTAAAATATGTAAATCACATGCTTACAATGTCCATGATAAGAAATAAGTAAAAGAGAGAAAGGGCTTAAGCCCGGTACAAATCCAAGCAAAGTACATAAACTCTCTCACTCTACATCGAAGCGGAAGCTAATCAACTCTCAACTCTCGAACACCTGTCTTGTAGTAGAAGCAATACGCAGCATAAGCTTCTCGTGTCCTGTCTCCTCTTATAGCTGGGGCTCCATCACCTCGTGTACCTACGGTCACAACCGACCGTTAGTCATAAAGACTAAGCCGATTTTGTCCCCGCCTCCCCCCGCGACTCCTAGGCACCGTGCGGGAGGAGGAAGCGGAGGACATCAAAGGGTAATTCAAAAGCAGGTGACAGCGGCGAGACTAGCAAGTATAAGATACTAAACAAGTAATGAAAACATCTCTACTCTAGCAGGAGTATGTATAAAGGCAATAAGTAAAGAGCGGTATAAGCAAAAGAGCAGGTATAAGAAATATGAGCATTTACGAAAGTAACCTTAACTTATATGCACACACACAAAGCACATAAGCTAAGGGATCTGGCAAGAAGTAAACTCATCGTATAAAAGAGCCCACACAAATTTATACGATGAGGTCTCTGTTTGTGCAGAAATGCTATGTTATGATGTACAATGCAATGATGCAATGTTAGTATTATTGTTTCATACACATGCAACTCACCCATACGACTCTATACGTACAAACTTTTAGTTCCCACTTTTCGGAGGTAGCTAACCTCTCGGGCACCTCCCGTCGTGGTCAAACGGTGGCAGAGGAGCGGGCGTCTCCTCACCTAGGTGGGTAAGTCACACTACCAGACCTAGGCCCTAACGTACGCTGTGATACCGGTATCCGGTACTCACGAGCTCCTGCGTACTAAACTGAATTGGCCAGGCAGGGTTTAGGGAATCCGTCCCGTCGGACGCGCAGTAAGACAACCTGGCCCCCATAAAACCACTAGCACTGCCGAGTCAAGGAACTGCTGTCGGTGTGACGACTAAGACAGAACCGAAGACCCACCACATCTTACACACACGCAACATGTATTAGCCATTTACTACCGAGCCTCCAGCTCGCAAATCTACATCAACATTTATAAAGTAGAGCCTACCGCTCGCCAGGCTATACCAGCCTTATATTTAAACTACGAGCCTACCGCTCGCTAGACTACACTAGTCTTAAATTTAAACTACGAGCCTACCGCTCGCAGGACTATCCCAGTCCTTCCTTATAACCCGAGCCTACCGCTCGTAGGACTATCCCAGTCCTTCCTTATAACCCGAGCCTACCGCTCGCAGGACTATCCCAGTCCTTCCTTATAACCCGAGCCTACCGCTCGCAGGACTATCCCAGTCCTTCCTTATAAAATGTTCTGGTTTGGGATGGAAGTTATCTTATCATGTTCTCCTACTTAACTAGTCTTGTCTATAATTTAGTTGATCTTAGAAGCTTTAGGGTTAGCCTTGGACTTCCGGAGGGTTACCCGGTGAGGGGCTCGCAGCGGTACTGGGAAGTGTGACGGGCTGACACCCCAAACTTCCTCTTCCCAAGGCACTTAATCTTGTTGGTATCTACCCCTTTTTACTTGTTCCCCATTTTCCTCTCCACTTTCATTAAATCTCTAAGATGAGTTAAATTGGTACTTAGGAGTGGGGGAGTTCATTTGAACTCCTACACCATCAATTGTGACCGGGTGCTGACTCTCCCGTCATCACATTCTATCTCGAGTTCCCTTCTTCACCGAGGAACAGCACACATACACTTAGCATCCTCAACCTTACTTGGACCCACACTCCTATTCTTCGTCATCCTTAATCCAGGGTTTGCCTTAAATATTTCTCGACTTCTCCCTTGAGTTTTACCCTAAGATGGCTCACCCGGCTAAGGGCAGTTCTACTTTCATATGATCACTTAATACCGATGAGTTGTGTGTGGGGCCCTTGACAAGGTCTAACTTCCTTTTCTTATCATTGTAAATGCCTGCACTTATAGCTTTGCTAAACGCACCCCATTCCTTATTTCCCAAGATGGCCTTAGAGATGCTCTCCCTAATGATCTGAGTCTTTATTCAAGGAGTTAATAACTCTATGTGTGAAGGTCATTGGTGGTCTAAATCATATAAATCAGTTTTACTATTCGCAGTCCAAAATGAGATTGAGCTAGATTTGGCTCCTATGGTGCAATCTTGGTTATATCGTATCCAAATGAATTCCAATTATTACCATGGGTTTTCAATGAGTAGTGATCTAACAACCTCGAATCCTAATTTCATAAATTCTCCAGGGAAACTTAAATCTTAGTCTCTATTAAAATAGAAGGCGTGCAGGTACTGATTTATACATCGACCGTCAACTAATGATCTCCATAAGTTATGATAAATTCACTGTGTCATAATATTGGTCTAAAAACCTCAACCCCAAATTTCACAATTTACAGGAACTATTTAACCATAATTTCTATTTAACATAAATAGGTGCAAATAGGGATTTACACTATAGGTAGTAGATTATGACCTCAATAAATTCTGGGAAAATTACCATGGCATAATACTGGTCTAAAAACACCAAATCCTAAGTTTCACCTTTTTAACAGGAATATTTGACCATAATTTCTATTTAACATAAATGGGGTGCAAATAGGGCTTTACACTACAGGTAGTAGATTATGACCTCAATAAATTCTGGGAAAATTACCATGGCATAATACTGGTCTAAAAACACCAAATCCTAAGTTTCACATTTTTAACAGGAATATTTTACCATAATTTCTATTTAACATAAATGGGGTGCAAATAGGGATTTACACATCAAGTAGTAGATTATGACCTCAATAAATTCTGGGAAAATTACCATGGCATAATACTGGTCTAAAAACACCAAATCCTAAGTTTCACATTTTTAACAGGAATATTTGACCATAATTTCTATTTAACATAAATGGGGTGCAAATAGGGATTTACACATCAAGTAGTAGATTATGACCTCAATAAATTCTGGGAAACTTACCATGGCATAATAATGGTCTAAAAACACCAAATCATAAGTTTCACATTTTTAACAGGAATATTTGACCATAATTTCTATTTAACATAAATGGGGTGCAAATAGGGATTTACACATCAAGTAGTAGATTATGACCTTAATAAATTCTGGGAAAAATACCATGGCATAAAAATGGTCTAAAAACACCAAATCCTAAGTTTTACATTTTTAACAGGAATATTTGACCATAATTTCTATTTAACATAAATGGGGTGCAAATAGGGCTTTACACTACAGGTAGTAGATTATTACCTCAATAAATTCTGGGAAAATTACCATGGCATAATAATGATCTAAAAACACCAAATCCTAAGTTTCACATTTTTAACAGGAATATTTGACCATAATGTTCATTTAACTTAAATGGGGTGCAAATAGGGATTTACTTAGGAACTTTAAGAAAATAATTTCCTAAGGTCATGAGACTTATGTCAAAGAGGTATATTCTCATGACATACAAAAACCCCAAGGTTTCAGAGGCATGCAAGGTGGTTTCCACCTTCAATTTCATCAAAAGCTTAAAAGCCCAAATTGACAATTAGCACCCTAATTTTTTCTCTTAAGTCCCAAACTTCATTTTGAAGTTCAGAGAAATATACTCATGAACATGTGATGAAATTTTTACCAGATCCCATACATGACCTAAAGAAGCCCTCACCCAAATTTGGTGTCATTAGGAGTTATATAACTCCAAATATTCCATTTATTTAATTTTCCAAGTTTTGAACAAAACTATAGAAAAATTATCTCCAAAAATTTTGATATTTAAACATAAGCTAGGTATGAGGCACATGCATGCATGGCCAAAATCTCAAGTCCATCTGACTTGGCATTAAAAAGTTATACACATTCAAAGTTTTGATATTTGTTTTGACCAGCCTCACCAAAATGAGAGCTGTGGGTCCTACAGTGGTCCAACTGGTATGATTTAAATTTCTACTTAAAGTAGACATCCAGATCTACAAATTTTATCTCTGGTCGTTTTTCATAATATGGCTTCTAAAGGCCTCTATTTAATTAAACAAAACTATGTATAAAGTGTGACAGACTATGCAATTAATATGTATAATAATATAATGTATAAAACCGATCCAGCACGAATCTCAGCGCAGATCTGGCGTTATCCCATCATCGTCCCCATCTCGCCAACGACCGCGATTAATCCCGCCTGGGCATCTTCTCCGGACATTTCCCGGCAACCTGCAGCACCTCACGGCCGGCCACCGCCTCCACCACCTCCGTTGAGGTGGTGGCTAGCGTTTGACCGCGACACGGCCACCGGAGATGGCCTCTCCGGCGATCCCGAGCAAGAAGAAAAGCTCGGAATTTCTCCCTCAAGCTCACATGGGATCGGGCTCAATTGAGCCCGATTTCTCTCTTAAATGGACCTAGATACTAGCACAGAGGGAGAGGGGGAGAAATCGGACCTTGATTTGGCTTGAGGTTGAAGAAAACTCGTGATTGCCATGGCCGACCACCTCTCATGAGCTCCACCTCCCATTCTCATTTCTGTATCAAATCCTCCTCTGTAAAGCTCCAGTCCGACTCCTCTCAGGCTTCTAAAGCTGATGGTGAGCTCAGTTGAGAGGGATGGGGAGTATTAAGTGGGTTGCCATTAAGGCATTTTCGGCCAACTCCTTTGCCGCCCCTTCCAGCCAATGGAGTGTTGGATCGTGTGACGCCCTTAGAGGGGGGGGGGGGGGGGGTGAATAAGGGCCTTTTATAGATTACGAATTTTACTTAATAATTTTTTAAACAGATTTTACTTTTCAAAAAATTACTTATAAACAATTTTAAACCAATGCAATTTTTGTATTAAACCAAACACAAATTTCTAAGATAAAGATTTTAGCAAACAAATTTGCAATTAATCAAAGAAGAATAATTATATTAATCATGAAATTTACATACAATAAAATGCTCTTAACAATGCTTAAGATCAATGCACAAATATGATAATATAAATTTCAATAATCTTGATTTTACCAATCCTTCTCCCAAGGATCGGAAGGCTATCACTTGTCTCTCCCAAGACCAAGCCCAAGCCTATCCTCTAGATCTTCCCAAGATCTAGACGTAGCACACAAGGCCACGATTTCCTACCAAGCCACACAAGGACTTGGACGCTCCGCACAAGGAAGTGATTTTCCCCTAAGCCACGCAAGGACTTAGACGCTGCACGCAAGACGACGATTTCCCTACCAATACAAAATGAAATGTATGTAAATGAAAATACAATATGAAAAGAACAACTCCCTAGAAATTCAGATCTCTGAAAAGAAGGTTGAAGCCTCGAGATGATCGTTGATGTAGAAGCGCGCCCGATCTCGTCTTCAATCTCAATCCTTCTTTGCACAAATAGGAGTTGAAGAGGTTCTGGAGCTCTCTGGTTCGTATGCACTCAGGAAGGGACTTGGAATTCTCAATGCTTGGAATGCACGAACACAAGGAGTCAATTTATAGAAATTCGCTGTCGCCTGGGCGACATCGACTGTCGGAATTTCCGACAGCGCTAAACTGCAGTCGTAGTGCTGTCATGCGTGCAGTTGCTATAACCTCCGAGCTGTCGCCTGGGCGACATCGATGTCGGATTTCCGACAGCGCAAAACTGCCACACGTAGTGTTGTTGTGGGGGCAGTTGCTCTAACCTCCGAGCTGTCGCCTGGGCGACATCGATGTCGGATTTCCGACAGCGCAAAACTGCCGCTCGTCGTGTTGCTGTGGGGGAAGTTGTTGTAACTTCTCTGCTGTTGCCTGAGCGACATCAGCTGTCGGAAAATTCCTACAGTGAAATTTTCCTACACTCAAATTGAGCTCCAGCAGAAATGTGAACATCTCATACCTGTTACATGCACACCATTAATAAAAAAATAGAATCAAATACAAACGGGACTTTGTTATTATCAAACCGGAGGAGTGCGAAATGCATGCTCCAACAATCTCCCCCTTTTGATAATAACAAATCCGTATAAAAAAGAAATCATGTCTATTTAGGTTTTTGATTTTTAACTTATGGTGTGTGCATAAAATAACATGATATATTCCTCTTAAAATAAATAATCTCCCCCTAGATGAATGCTTCTCCTAAATGAATACTCCCCCTAAATTAATGCTCCCCCTAAATGTTAAAGTAAGTTGAAATGATGTATTGTTTAGGTGGAATATTTAGGTGTAATAGTTGTTTGATTTCTTGAATATACTTAATTCTCCCCCTTTTGGTATTAGCAAAAGATAATATGTGATTAATTAGTTGTTCTTAAGGGAAGAGATAGGATGTAAAAAATAAGAGTAAGTGGAAGCACTTTCTGGGAAAATGATTGAAGGTCTCGAAGTAATAGGAATATGTCATAGTATTGAATAAACTCATGAAGAGACGGTATAGCCATATGAAGTAATAAAATAAAATAACTTAAACATGATTAAGGTCATTTGAAAGTATCATAGAAAGACACAATAGTGTATAGAAATTTGGAATATTTTCGGTCCAATTCTCATGAGATGAATGTTTATATAACAAAACGATGTGTACATGTGTTACTTAGATCAAACATATGAAGTTATTTAATGTACATGATCATTGGAATTGAGAACATAATAGAAGCATATAAAGACAACTTTGACCTTGAAGATATAGACAAGAAGAATAGAATACCATTTTTCTTTTGCACAAGACACTTTACAATTCTTTCCAAGGTGCTTAACCTCACAATGCTCATTAAGACTTATCAGGAGGGTAAGTAGTGCTTGGTGGAGTATCCTTGTCTTTAATTTAAATTTTCTTGATCACATATTTTGTGATATCTTAATTTTGAGATTTTTATAAATTTTTAATTGACCAAGGATCTCCGAATTCACTTAAATCGCAAAAGATGGTGTATATTTGGTTGTGCTAACAAATCAAGGTTGAAAGTAGTATTTATGAAGTGCTATTGTATTATGTTAAAGCAAATATGAGTCATGTATATATTAAATAGAAAGACATATGTATGTATCAAAAAAGTGAACGTGATATTTCATTATTATATATAATCAATTTCTCATACTTAGAGGCATGCGAAAACAATTTCCAATGGTCTAAACAACTAAGTAGGAGTGTCAATACGATGATAGCTTGGAAATGAAATCATATAATCATGTAGGAGCCATTTTTTTTAAAATTAAAAAACACATGGTGTGGCATCAAGTCATGAGTTGTAGCATTAATAAAGACATATAACTATTGGAAAATATCAAAGGGACCAAAAACTGAAGATTTAAGCAAATTGGGAGCTGTCGGAAATTTCCGACAGTCACTATCGCCTGGGCGACAGCTAAAAATATAAATACGGCTTTAGACCGAGTCAAACCCTATTGTGCATCATTTCCTGGACTTAAGGACGAGAGGAAGCTGTCGTATTTCGGCGACAACCCTAGATATAAGGTATGGGGTTTTTGATTTTGAAGTTTTTGACTTAAAACCTTTAGAGATTTGTGATTTTGGAAAGAAGAGAAGATGAAAGATGTGGTTTTCAGTTTACCTTTGATTAATGGTGTAGATCTTTGAAGTTTTGTGTATTAAAGGTGTAGATCTAGTGTAAATCAAGTGGATCTTGGTAGATCTAGTGTAAATGTTGTGATTTTTGGGGTTTAAGTGTTTGATTTTTTACATTGTTGAATTTCAAAAATGGAAGATTTTTCTTTTGTAGAAGGTTGAAGAAGATGAATAGTGAGAAGATGTAGTTTTGATCTAGAAATTTTTTTTTAGAAAGATGTTAAATCAAATATGAAATATAGCTTGATTTTTGAGTAGATGTGGAAGTGTGTTTAAAAAAAAATTCAAGAAAAGTTCACAGGAGTACTGTCGGAATTTTCCGACAGTCAATGTCACCTGGGCGACATCGTTCCAGTGCACAGAACATGTTTAATCCATTTTTGTTATGTTATGTTTGCAGAATGGCTTCCAGTTCTAAAGCGCGAAGGAGTACGTCTGAAGATGTGCATAGTTCGTATCAAGTTTACCCTGGAATTGAGAAAGCCATAGTTGGAGTTGCGAAATATGTTGAATTTGACTCTCCGAAGCACGATCATATCTATGATCGTCTTGCGAATGCAGGTATAATTTCAGTAATTACAGCAAATTCGTTCTCATCCTTTTTGATTCGAGAATTTTATAATCATTTGGAAGACCCGAGTTATACCGAATTGGATGGGGGAGTGAGATCTAGAATCCAGGGTCAACATGTGGAAATAACACATGTTGATCTTAGAGAGGAATTCAGTCTGCTTATGAATGAAAATATGCCGGATATAGTGGAGAGCTATAGAAAGGATAGAGATTGGACCCTTGTAAACATGAGTTTACATGGGAGTCAAAAGAAGACCCTAACCACTGAAGTTTCGTCACTCACTCCGGATGCATATTTAGTCCAAGATATATTAAGGAACTCAGTTATGTTAAAAAGTGGAGATACACGGAGTATCACGGCACAGTTGATGCTGATTACATACTTTATTATGGAGGAGGAACCTTTTGATGTAGCGGACTTCATACTTTCCCAGATTCGGTATGCTTTTAGATTAAAACATCCAAAATGGGTGAAGGTTCATACTCTACCAATGGGAGCTTTAATTCAGCGTATACTGAAAGTGCACAGTTTACCTCACTAGAATTCTCTAGAGGGGGGGTGAATAGAGATTAAAAAATATTTTGTGCAAAGTTAATATATATATATGTGTATGATCACAGATTAGAGCTTCCCACACACCAACAAGAATTAAGCAAGAAAATAAAGTAAATGCAAGAGAATAAATCACAGCACAACACAAGAAAATATAGTGGTTCCCCAAACTTTGGGTAGTCCACTCTTCTACCCCCTTGGTAGGAATTCACTATCTTGCACTGAGTCTTTTGATAAGGAGACTCTTAGAACCACCCTGAGTCTTTTGACAAGGAGACTCTTAGAACCAACTGAGTCTTTTGACAAGGAGACTCTTAGAACCAGTACACTGAATTTTTTGGAGAGAGATTCTAAAAACTCTTTTACAATGTTTAAGAGAGAAAGAAAGAAAGAAGAAGAAATAAAAACAAGAAGGAATCTTCTTCCTAGCAAGAAGATTGGAAGCACAAGAAGTGAATTGAATCTTTCTATAGAGAGAAGAAGATTTGCAGCCTTTCTCTCTTTGTGAGAGCTATCAGATTTTTGCAGCAGTATGACTTCAGAAGCAGAAGAAGAAGAAGTGCTTGAATGTTGCTGCAGAGCTTTTTCTCAATTTCTCTCTTTTCTCTTGGGAGCTTTTCCTCTATTTCAAATGTGTGTGGTAGATCACTCTTCTTACATTTTCTGCCGACCTCCACTTTATTTATAGCTCTGTTAATTCAAAATAATACTATAGGAGGATAATCAATTAGTTGTCAGAGAAATAGAAAGATGAAAATGTTTCCATAATATTTATTTCTGTAGAAGGAAAGAACCAATTCTGATTTCAAATAATGTCCAAATAAGTTTAATCAAATTAGCCAAGAATCAGATATAAGGAAAGAATGATTCAGAACGGCTATAAAATATTGATACTTATTCCATACAAATCAGATCTACTGAAAGAAGGAAAGAGATCTGGCACATATTTAAATCTGTCATATAAATCGACATGCGTCGATTCCTATTCGACGTAAGCGTCGAATTCATCCTGGCTGGACGTCGAGAGGAGAATAAGGAAGGTGCGTCGATTAAGGTGCGTCGACTTCTCCATATGCGTCGACTAGAAATCAGAGTAGCGTCGACAACACATACGTCGAAATCTTCCTAGAGTTACTTCGACTCAATCTGAAGGAAACGTCGACTATTATTTCGACGTTGCGTCGAATACTATTCGACGCATATTTACTTAACCTTGTTTTTCTTTCTTAGAATTCATATTCAACTTAATTCAAGGGGTTAAGAGAAATCATTTCCCCAACATATACTATATAAGAAGTATGGATGGATAGTTCAAGATTCGTATTTTGATAATTGTTTTCCTGAGATATATTATACGGGTACTATGAAAGTGAAGAAGACGCATAAAAAGGCCCATCCTGGAATTGAGATTAGAGAGCCTCCAATGCATAGGGCAAGATCACTACGAGAGTCTATAGATGATCTTCGTGATTCACTAGAGGATCACAAGAAGGAAGTGAAGAAGGATCGTAGTAGAATGCAAAAGTTTATGAAATTTTTGGTGAAAGGTTTGAAGTTAAAGCCTACTCCGGAAGAAGCGGCCGAATGGCAAATTCCAGATGAAGAACCGCCACGCCAATCGGTGAGGCAGACTCGACGTGGTAAGGCCGTAAGATGAGGACCTCCAGAAGACTGTCCAGAGAGCAGCGGGGCTGGTTATGAAGATTCTGAGTAGTTTTCATCAGGGTGCTGCTTCTGATTGATGTCGGAATTTTCCGACATCCACTGTCGCCTGGGCGACAGTGAACTTCTTCAGATTTCATTTTCTATTAATGAACTTACACTTATGTTGAATTCTACTGTTTTATGGAACAATTTTTATGTAATATTAATGATGTGTGAATTTTTGTTAAGTCATTTCAAATTCTATGGTTTGATTTAAAATTTTAGTTTTTCTTTTTAAAATGTATAAGTTTTGTGATGATTTTTTTTTAAAATTTTATATGTTTTGAAGTAGTGATATATTCATTGTGAAATGTCTAAGATTCCCAATTCTAGCCTAAGCATGGAAAAATGGGAATCCGGTAACGGTTTAGTGAATATATCCGCTAGTTGTGAATCCGTTCCTATGAAATTGATTTTTATATTTCCCTTCTTAATATGATCCCTTATAAAATGATGTCGGACATCTATATGCTTAGATCTAGAATGTAATACGGGATTGTTAGTTAAGTCTATAGCACTTTTATTATCACACTTTAATTCTACACTACTTTGTTGTATGCCAAAATCTTCTAACGTTTGTGACATCCAAAGAGCTTGGGCACAACAACTACCTAGTGCAATATATTCGGCCTCGGTAGTAGAGAGGGCAACAGAATTCTGTTTCCTACTCGACCATGAAATAAGTGAAGGGCCGATAAAATGACAAGTGTCACTAGTGCTTTTCCTATCTAAAGAACATCCCGCATAATCTGAATCCGAAAAAACCATGCAAAATAAAAGAATCATTATGAGGATACCATAATCCTAATTTAGATGTTCCTATAAGATATCTAAAGATGCGTTTCACCGCTTTTAAATGTGACTCTTTAGGATTAGCTTAAAATCTAGCACATAAACAAACGGCAAACATAATGTCAGGTCTAGATGCGGTTAAATACAATAAAGATCATATCATACTTCTATAAAGGGTTTGTTCAATTGAAACACCACTTTCATATTTTCCTAATTTTAGTGAAGTACTCATAGGAGTGTTTGCATGCTTTAGATTTTCAAATCCAAATCTTTTTAACATATCATGAATATATTTGGTTTGACATATAAAAATACCATCATGTTTTTGTAAAACTTAGAAAATATGAAAGTTCTCCAACCATGCTCATTTCAAATTCATTTTTCATAATTTGAACTATTTCATTACACAACTCTTCATTAGTGGCTCCAAAAATAATATCATCAACATAAATTTGCAAAATAACTAAATCATGATCAAATTGCTTAATGAAGAGTGTAGAATCCGCACTTCCTATTTTATAATTGTGCTTTAATAAATATTGAGTTAATCGATCATACCAAGCACGAGGCGCTTGTTTTAATCCATAAAGCGCTTTATCTAATTTATAAACATAATTTGGATATTTCTCATTTACAAAGCCAGGGGGTTGTTCTACATAAACCTCTTCTTTTATATACCCGTTTTAAAATGCGATTTTGACATATCCATTTGATATAATTTAAATCTTTTAAAACAAGCAAATGCAAGAAATATCCTAACCGCTTCTAATCTTGCTACGGGTGCAAAAGTTTCATCAAAATCTACCCCTTCAATTTGTGCATAACCTTTTGCAACTAATCTGGCTTTATTTCTAATAATTCTAGATTCACTATCCAATTTATTTTTGAAAATCCACTTAACTCCAACGACAGGATGATTTTTGGGTCATTCTACAAGATTCCAAACCTTATTACGTTCAAATTGATTAAGTTCTTCATTCATAGCTAAAAACCAAAATTCATCATTTAAAGCGGTGGAAACATCTTTTGGTTCTATTTCAGAGACAAAACAAAGATTTGATAATAAAACATGTAACGATGAACGAGTACTAACCCCTTTTTGCGGATCTCCAATGATAAGCTCCTTTGGATGATCCTTTGAAAATTTCAATTCACTTGGAGGCACATAATCTTCTCTTTCTTCTTCTTCTCTATCTTCTTCTTCTCTTTCTCCTTCTCTTTCTTCTTCTTTTTCTTCTTCATTTTCTCCAAGTTCTTCATCATTCTCCACCGAAGGAAGGGGTTCATCTTCTTTTCCTGTAATTTTCTTTTCTACACATGAAGCAAACTCATCAAACCTAACATGAATAGATTCTTCAACTATTTTTGTTCTTTTATTAAAAATCCTATAAGCTTTACTAGTTGAAGAATAGCCAATAAAAATACCTTTATCACATTTTTTCATCAAATTTTCCTAAGGAATCTTTAGAATTCAAAATAAAACTTTTGCAACCAAAAACTTTGAAATAAGAAACATTTGGTTGTTTATTAAAAATTAATTCATAAGGAGTTAATTTTAAAATAGGGCGAAGCATTACTCTATTAATTACATAACATGTCGTACTATCCGCTTCAGCCCAAAAAGATTTTGGTAATTTAAATTCAGATAGCATTGTACGGGCTAACTCTTGAAGAGTTCTATTTTTCCTCTCCACTACACCATTTTGATGTGGTGTGCGTGGAGCGGAAAATTCATGTTTAATTCCTAACTCCGTACAAAAAGAAATAAACTTTTCATTTTCAAATTCTCCTCCATGATCCGATCGTATGCGTTTAATTTTTAACTCAAATTCATTTTGAATACGCAAACATAATTTTGAAAATTCTGAAAATGCATCGGATTTGGAGGTTAGAAATAAAGTCCAACAAAAACGAGAATAATCATCAATCAATACAAATGTGTATTTTCTACCTCCTAAGCTAGAAATTCCAATTGGCCCAAATAAATCCATATGTATTAATTGAAGTGGCCTAGTGGTAGAAATAATGTTTTTACTTTTGAAAGATGATTTTGAAAATTTTCCTTTTTGGCAAGGCACACATAGTGAAGAAGATAAATTTCCATTTAACAATGGTAAACCTTTAATTAATTTATCTTTTGAAAGTTTTGTAATTAACTTGGCACTAGTATGTCCAAGTCGCATATGCCATAAATCTAATTCATCATTTTTTGATAAAAAACATTTTAAAGTAGAATTTGAAAAATCAAGAAATTTAATCATATATACATTATGACATCTAGGTGCGGTAAAAACAATTTCATTTGTTTTGGAATTAATAATTTTGCACAAATTTGTAGAAGATTCAAATAAAACATTTAAACCCTTATCACATAATTGACTAATAGAAATCAAATTATGCTTTAATCCTTCTACAAATAGAACATTTGAAATTGAAAAATTTTCGTTACCCACAACTCCGATGCCGATGATTTTTCCTTTTCCATTGTCTCCGAATGTAACAACTCCTCCTTTCTTCATCTCCAGGCTAAGCAACTTCTCTTTATTGCCCGTCATATGTTTTGAACAACCCGAGTCCAAGTACCACACATCTTCTTTGTCCTTAGCCTGCAAACACACCTAGAAAGAAGAGGTGAGTAAAGATCTGGTTACCCAAGTGGTTCCACCCATAGTATAGGTAGAAGCCTTAGGCACCCAGATTTGTTTAATTTTACTTTTTCCTTCCTTCCAGCAAGAGTCCGTAGTGTGGCCAAATCTATTGCATTTGGCACATGTAATGTATTTAGAAGAGTATAACTTTTCTGGACTTTTACTGGATGAGGATGAAGTATTTGACAATTCATTAACTTTAGAATTTTTTAAAGTAGATTTTCTGGATTTTTCATTGTCGTCGGCGACAGTGGTTGTCGTCGGGCGACAGCTTCCTGACGTGTATCCGAGTCCAAACCTTCCAGATCCATGGCGTTGGTATCCTAAGATCATATCCAGTGATCTTCGGCCCATTCCAAATTTTTTCATGGCTAGTGTTAAGTCATGAATCTGGTTTCTCATTTCTGTATTCTCGGATACTAGATTTACGCATCTACGTTCAAAAGATTTCTTTCCCTCATGGACTTTGGAAATTGAAGATTTCAGATCTCTCTCTAAAATCTCATTCTTCTTAGTAAGAATTTTTATTGTAGAATGAGATTTGGAAAGAGATTCTTCAAGTTCTTTAATTCTTCCCAAAAAGTGATCACACTCTTGGCAAGAAATATCTCTTTTTCCAATAGTCTTAATTTCATTTAACAATTTTTTGTTTTCTTTAAGCAAAATTTCATTTTCAGATTTAAGAAGATCATTATCTTTTAAACTTTTTTCAAAAAATTTGCAAGTCTTTAAAAATTCAGAAAATAATTCATCGTTGGTTGGAGGAGTTACCTTAGTGTCGCTTTGGACACTGCATTTGTCATCAGATATGACGCTCTTTCCCATTAAGCACATGTTGGCCTCCTCTTCTTCACTTGAGCTTGAACTGCTTGCATCCTCAGAAGTAGTATCATCCCATGTTTCCGCCTTCAACACCTTCTTCGTCCCTTTGTGCTTCTTTTCTTTAAGTTCTTTTAAGTACTTTGGACACTTGCTTCGGATGTGTCCTAACTTCTTGCAGTGATAGCACTCCGGTGGCGGTCTCTCTTCCTCCTCATCGTCTTCCTTTCCTTTTCTCTTTCTAAACGTCTCCTTCTTAAAATACTTCTTAAATGAATTCCTCCTCTCTGGATTTTTCATAAATTTTCTAAACTTTCTAACAAATAAACTTTCCTCATCTTCTTCTTCCTCCTCAGAATCACTACTTTCCTTCTTCTTAGATCTTAGAGCCAATCCCTTCTTCTTTGGCTCCATATACTCTTGTTGTTGAATTTTTAATTCAACTTCATGAGTTTTCAAGTTTCCAATCAGGCTTTCTAATTGTAAGGTCTTAAGATCATGTGACTCAGAGATTGTAGTCACTTTAGGATTGAACTTCGGGGGAAGTAATCTTAAGATTTTCCTTACTAAGTCTCCATTTGAGAACACCTTTCCTAGCACCTTTGAGTCGTTCACGATTTTTGTGAATCGTGTGTACATCGTATCAATCTCTTCATCTACCTCCATTTTGAACCTTTCAAATTCAGACTCCAGTTGAAATAGCTTTGAATCATTTACCTGTGAAGTACCTTCATGAGTAATTTCTAAAAGATTCCGAATTTCATATGCAGTATCACAAGCACAAACTCTATTAAATTCAGTGCGATCTAGTGCGCAAAATAAAACATTCATGGCTTTTGCATTGTTTTTACATTTTCATTTATCATTGTCATCCCACTTGTCTTTGGGTTTGTCCATTGTTACATTTCCTACATCATATGTAGGGGAAGTATAACTTGTCTCGACCATATTCCAAACTTCCATGTCGAGAGCTATTAGAAAACACCGCATTCGGGTTTTCCAATAGTTATAGTCAGTACCCGTAAAAAGTGGTGGCCTACTAATTCCTTGCCCCTCAACGAACGCGTGATCGTTGTGCGCCATTACTCCCAGTGGTAAAACCGTTTTGGAGTAACCTTGCTCTGATACCACTTGTTGGATCGTGTGACGCCCTTAGAGGGGGGGTGAATAAGGGCCTTTTATAGATTACGAATTTTACTTAATAATTTTTTAAACAGATTTTACTTTTCAAAAAATTACTTATAAACAATTTTAAACCAATGCAATTTTTGTATTAAACCAAACACAAATTTCTAAGATAAAGATTTTAGCAAACAAATTTGCAATTAATGAAAGAAGAATAATTATATTAATCATGAAATTTACATACAATAAAATGATCTTAACAATGCTTAAGATCAATGCACAAATATGATAATATAAATTTCAATAATCTTGATTTTACCAATCCTTCTCCCAAGGATCGGAAGGTTATCACTTGTCTCTCCCAAGACCAAGACCAAGCCTATCCTCTAGATCTTCCCAAGATCTAGACGTAGCACACAAGGCCACGATTTCCTACCAAGCCACGCAAGGACTTGGACGCTCCGCACAAGGAAGCGATTTTCCCCTAAGCCACGCAAGGACTTAGACGCCGCACGCAAGACGACGATTTCCCTACCAATACAAAATGAAATGTATGTAAATGAAAATACAATATGAAAAGAACAACTCCCTAGAAATTCAGATCTCTGAAAAGAAGGTTGAAGCCTCGAGATGATCGTTGATGTAGAAGCGCGCCCGATCTCGTCTTCAATCTCAATCCTTCTTTGCACAAATGGGAGTTGAAGAGGTTCTGGAGCTCTCTGGTTCGTATGCACTCAGGAAGGGACTTGGAATTCTCAATGCTTGGAATGCACGAACACAAGGAGTCAATTTATAGAAATTCGCTGTCGCCTGGGCGACATCGACTGTCGGAATTTCCGACAGCGCTAAACTGCCGCCGTAGTGCTGTCATGCGTGCAGTTGCTGTAACCTCCGAGCTGTCGCCTGGGCGACATCGATGTCGGATTTCTGACAGCGCAAAACTGCCGCACGTAGTGCTGTCGTGGGGGCAGTTGCTCTAACCTCCGAGCTGTCGCCTGGGCGACATCGATGTTGGATTTCCGACAGCGCAAAACTGCCGGTCATCGTGTTGCTGTGGGGGAAGTTGTTGTAACTTCTCTGCTGTCGCCTGGGCGACATCAGCTGTCGGAAAATTCGGACAGTGAAATTTTCCTACACTCAAATTGAGCTCCAGCAGAAATGTGAACATCTCATACCTGTTACCTGCACACCATTAATAAAAAAATAGAATCAAATACAAACGGGACTTTGTTATTATCAAACCGAAGGAGTGCGAAACGCATGCTCCAACATTGAGCTCCATCCCCACTGCCCCAAACTGAGGGAAATTACTCCCCCAGCTCAGAGGAGAGCTTAGGGAATGCAAAGGGGGTGCCATTTGGCACCCATCCCCTAAATTCCTCCTCCTTGTTTCCTTGTCTTCTTCCTCCAATTTTGACACTTGGACAAAGCCTCCTTTTTCTCCAATTTCGAATTTCCAGCATGCTAATGGTCTGGTCATCATGTGGGCTGACCAATTGAGTCATGGGATTGGGCTAAGTCTAATTGATTTAAGCTTTGGGCTCATTTGACTCAAATATGCCAATTGGGGGATTTTTGGGTTTTGGGCTTGACTCAAGCTCACACCACTTAATATGACTGACTCACATTATTGTCTTGGACCCTATGGACCCATTCCAAGAGGAATTGAGTCATGGTGGGGTCATATGGGGCTTGATTGCACTTATTTGCCTATAGGGGCAATTTGGGTATTTTGGTGATTTTGCCCTAATCCTCCAAGATTGAATGTGCACTTTGGCTCATATAGGTCTCATTTAATCCCCTTAGTGTTTAGGGGTGACCAATTTGATCACACTGGGTAAATTGGAGATCAATTTTGGCTTTTAGCACATTTAGGTCAATTTGGGGCTTTTTAGAAATTGACCCAATTTCCCCAAATTGATGGCCCTATGATGGGGCTTTTGGGTCCATTGGGTCCACTAGGGAGGTTTCTGTTGGATTTGCCATTGTGATCTAGAAGTGGTCAAACATGTAATGTCACTGCCAATGTGGTATGAGCCTGCAGGGTCGAACATAAGAGCATGTGGAGAAGTTGGAAGATTGACTGTGTTGGTAAAGGTTACCAATCATCATAAAGAATGGGGAAGTCCAGCAATTGTTGTTGTCTGAATTCGTCGGATATGTCTGATTGGATTCGTCGGAATTCGTCGGATCATTCCGTGGAATCCCGACGAATTGTCACAGAGATCCTTCACTCGGCAAATGTTGCTGTCTGATTGGATTTGTCGGAATTCGTCGGATCATTCCGTGGAATCTCGACGAATTGTCACAGAGACCCTTCACTCGGCAAATGTTGCCGTCTGATGTGATTCATCGGAATTCGTCGGATTGTCCCGTGAAATCTCGACGAATGTTGTTCCGTGGAATCCCGACGAATTATTACAGAAAACTGTTTCTGTATGGACTGCGGATAGCGATTTTTTAGGTCTTTTATACTTCGGGTATAAATAGACGGTTCGACGGTTCTTCTTTAGCATCCACGATTATTACACAAAGTAGAAGAAACGAGACGGAAGAAGTTCCGCCTCACGAACCCTAGCCGAGGGAAGTGTTCCGCCGTCTCGATCGCCTTCGCAGACCTCCCCTCCGGCGATCGTCGTCGTGATTGTTCTTCCTGGAGCGAACCTAGCAGTTCGTGGAAGTGCAAAGGTGCAGTTGTTCTCCCTTCCGAGTTGCGTGCGACGTGATTTGGTGTTCTCCCGGCTCGTGTGGACTGCTGTAGAGACGTAGACATAATTCTACGTGAGAACTCTCTTTGCCGCCAACAGGAATCTTCTTCGTGGAGCATCTAGGTTGGATTTGATCCAATCCCGCAAAGGTAATTTCATACCTAGCATTTTGTTAACTTCTTGATTCAATATTCATGGCCCGATCAAAGTCTTTTGGGTTGTTTCTCTCTTTATTTCCGCTGCGCCTACATACGATGTATGGTCATAGAAAAACCCAACAGTGGTATCAGAGGGAGGTTCTGGTCATGAATGTTGTTTCAGAAGTTTGGTTATTCCAGTACGTGCAAATCTAGGTATTTAGAAGCGTTCTAAATGTCAAGATTTCTTCCTGGAACATCAAAAGTTGATGATTTTTCCATGGGAATTCGGTGGTGATTTTGAAAAAAATTGAACCCCGCCAGGAACGTCTGGGATTTCGTGGTAATTTCTAATTGTTAGAAATTGTTGTCTCCTTAGCAGTAACCGTCCCTCAAGTGGTTAATGAACCCTTGTATTGTTTTGGATTTTGAATCCAACGATGAGAGACGAGCTTGTCTACTGCTTTAAGTCGAGTTGTCTTTGCCTTTGTCCAATGCATGTAAATCTGAAGATTTGGAAGAGTTCTAAATGTCCAGATTTAGCCCTTTCGTCTATCAAAGGTTGATAGTCTTATGTTGTGCACATAAGGGATGCATGTGGATTTTAGAAAGCTTGTTTTTCTGTGGATGTGCACTTTGATCAAATATTGATCATGGTTAAATGTTAACCTATTATTAAAATTAAAATCCCTTCATCAAATATTAAGTGTTCGGATGCCTTCCGATGGATGACACTCTTCCTGCCTCGATCGATGAAGTGTGGGCTTGCCAAAGCAAGGTGCATTAATCTATCTTGGTAAGGGTGCGAGCGGATAATTGTGATATCCCACTGTCGACATCGGGTCTAACTTAACAAGGTGACCTCAAAGGTTGAGTGCCTAGAGGCATAGGGTTGGCATGCACCATATGATGGATGCGAATAAGGAGTTATTCACCAGCCATACAAGAGTTGCATGAGGATGCAATTGGCAAGTGTTGTCTACCTAAATAACCGCATTATGAGAGGAACGCCAAAGCGGACTCATGGTGTTGGTGAAATACAGATCTTGTCCACTAAGAGAGTAGCTCGCATGGACTCTCCAAATTGATAGTGAGGGCTATCAATTTGAATAAAATAGTGGGAGTATTTAATTGAAGTCCAAATTAAAATAAATTGTACTTTGAAATTAAGGTGCTGATTAAATTCTGCATGAATTCTTGTAGAATTCCATGGCAAGTGGTTCACATTCCACCTTGTCCCTGAGAGCTATCCTTGAGAAGGACAAGCTTAGTGGGACAAACTATATGGACTGGTATAGGAACCTGAGAATTGTTCTCAGGCAAGAGCGAAAGCTCTACGTCTTGGAAGAAGAAGCCCCCGAGGTGCCGACCGGGAACTCGTCCCGTGTTGATAAGGATGCTTATAAGAAGTATACCGATGATGCCTTAGACGTCGAGTGCCTTATGCTTGCCACCATGAACTCTGAGCTTCAGAAGCAACACGAGAACATGGGGTGCAAGGAGATTGACGAGCACCTAAAGAAAATGTTTCAAGGGCAAGCTCGTCAAGAGAGGTTCGATGTCACGAAGGCCTTATTTCAGTGCAAAATGGGAGCTCGAGACTCGGTTGGTACTCACGTACTCAAGATGATTGGGTATATAGAGAACCTGGAGAGACTGGGTTTTCCTCTGGGTCAAGAGTTGGCCGCAGATCTTATCCTGCAATCGTTGCCGGATAGTTATGAGCAGTTTGTCTTGAACTACAACATGAATGAAATAGACAAGACACTGCCCGAGCTCCTAGGCATGTTGCGAACTGCCGAGATAAACATGAAGAAGGCCAAGCCTGCTAGTCCCATATTGATGGTACATAAAGGCAAGGGTAAGGCCAAGGACTTCAAGAAGACGAAGGTGGGACCTAAGTCACATCTTGAGCCCAAATCTTCTCCGCTGAAAAAGAAGAGCACCGTGAAGGAAGGGAAATGCCACCACTGTGGCAAGGCTGGTCATTGGAGGAGGAATTGTCCTTCGTACATTGACGGTCTGCGGAAATTGAAGGGAGGTATGACTTCCTCTTCGAATATTTACGTTATAGAGATAAACCTTTCTGCTCCTTCATCTTGGGTATTGGATACCAGATGTGGTTCTCACATTTGTACAAATGTGCAGGAACTGGGAAGGAGGAGATTGCTGAGTAAAGGAGAGGTGGACCTGCGCGTCGGCAATGGAGCAAGAGTTGTTGCTGTAGCCGTAGGGGTTTACCGTCTTTCTTTGCGCAGTGGGCTTGTAATAGAACTTGATAATTGTTATTATGTTCCGGCCATAACTAGAAACATTATATCCATTTCATGCTTAGACATGATTGGATTTTCTTTTATAATTAAGAACAATTGTTGTTCTAGATTTAAGAATGATGTTTGTTATGCTGTAGCTCAATTGTTTAATGGTCTTTATGTTTTGAACCTAGACCATCCGATCTATAATGTAGATAATAATAAAAGACTAAGAACAAATGACTCAAATCCTACATATCTCTGGCATTGTCGTTTGGGCCATATAAACGAGAAGCGCATATCCAAGCTCCATAAAGATGGACTATTGGACTCATTTGATTATGAATCATTTGAGCGATGCGAGTCTTGTTTATTAGGCAAGATGACTAAAACCCCTTTCACTGGTTATACTGAGAGGGCTGAGGATCTCTTGGGTGTTGTACATAGTGATGTATGCGGGCCCATGAGTTCTATGGCTAGAGGTGGGTATTTCTACTTCGTTACATTTACTGATGATTTCAGTAGATACGGATATGTGTATCTTATGAAGTGCAAATCCGAAACTTTTGAAAAGTTCAAGGAGTTTAAAAATGAAGTGAAGAACCAATTGGGTAAAAAGGTTAAAGCACTCCGATCTGATCGAGGTGGCGAATACCTGAGTCATGAGTTCCGTGATCATCTGAAAGAGTGTGGTATTGTATCACAGCTCACTCCACCTAGGACACTGCAGCATAATGGTGTGTCTGAGAGGAGAAATCGTACTTTGTTAGACATGGTACGGTCGATGATGAGTCATGCAGACTTGCCTGTTTCCTTTTGGGGTTTTGCTTTAGAGACTGCTGCAATGACACTGAATCGCGCTCCGGCGAAAACGGTTCTAAAGACACCATATGAGATATGGACTGGGAAGCGTCCTAGTATGTCATTCATTAAAATTTGGGGCTGTGAGGCATACGTACGACGTCAAATGCCTGACAAGCTGGAACCCAAATCAGATAAGTGTTATCTGGTGGGATATCCTAAGGAAACGAAAGGATATTACTTTTACCTACCGTCTGAGGGCAAAGTGTTTGTCGCAAGGACGGGTGTCTTCTTGGAGAAAGAGTTCTTGTCAAGAAAGACGCAAAAGGTAGAACTTGAAGAAGTTCAAGAACCACAAGTAGTGAATGAACCAGAATTGGAATCTGAGCCAGGACTACAAGATGTTGTAGCTAGAGAACCTGCTCAAGAGACACAAGTCCTACGTAGATCTGGTAGACAAAGATTTGAGCCTGAGAGATATGGATTTCTCGTGTCTCAAATAGGTAATGTGTTGCTTATGGATCATGATGATGAACCAGCGACTTACCAAGAGGCTATGAATGGACCGGACTCCGACAAATGGCTTGAGGCTATGAAATCCGAAATGGACTCCATGTATACAAACCAAGTTTGGAACTTGGTGGAACCACCTGAAGGGGTACGACCCATAGGGTGCAAGTGGGTCTTCAAGAAGAAGACCGACATGGATGGGAATGTACAGACATTCAAAGGGCGACTGGTGGCTAAGGGTTTCAAGCAAATTCATGGTGTTGACTATGATGAGACCTTTTCCCCTGTTGCCATGGTAAAGTCCATTAGGATATTGCTTGTTATTGCTGCGTATTATGACTACGAGATCTGGTAGATGGATGTCAAAATGGCTTTCCTAAATGGAAACCTCCTTGAGGAAGTGTACATGACACAACCCGAGGGTTTTGTATCCCCAAATGAAGCCACTAAAATATGCAAGCTGAATAGGTCCATCTATGGATTGAAACAGGCCTCTAGAAGTTGGAATCTTCGTTTTGATGAGAAGATCAAAGAGTTTGGTTTTGTCAAGAATGAAGATGAACCGTGTGTTTACAAGCGAATCAGTGGGAGCATTGTTGTCTTCCTAATATTGTATGTAGATGACATACTGTTGATCGGGAATGACATACCTACCCTAAAAGTTGTTAAGAACAACCTAGGGAACTGCTTTTCTATGAAGGACTTGGGTGAAGCGACTTACATACTCGGTATTAAGATCTATAGAGATAGATCGAAGAAGTTGCTGGGTTTGACCCAGAGTACGTACATTGAGAAGGTGTTGAAGCGGTTCAACATGCTTGAGTCCAAGAAAGGATTTTTGCCCATGTCTCATGGTGTAAATCTCTCTAAGGACCAGTGTCCAAAATCTTGTGAAGATAAGAACCGCATGAAGTTGATTCCATATGCTTCGGCAATTGGGTCAATCATGTATGCAATGTTATGTACTTGACCCGATGTCTCTTTTGCTTTGAGCATGACTAGCAGGTATCAGTCTAATCCCGGTGAATGTCACTGGATAGCCGTAAAGAATATCCTGAAGTACTTGAGAAGGACTAAAGATGTATTCTTGGTGTATGGTGGAAAGGAAGAGCTCGTTGTAAGTGGTTACACGGATGCCAGCTTCCAAACTGATAGGGATGATTCGAAGTCTCAGTCATGGTTTGTGTTTTGCCTGAATGGAGGAGCTGTGAGCTGGAAGAGTTCCAAGCAAGAGACAGTTGCTGATTCTACAACTGAGGCCGAGTATATCGCTGCGGCAAATGCAGCGAAGGAGGCTGTATGGATTAGGAAATTCATCGGCGAGCTAGATGTAGTTCCTAGCATTGTTGGTCCCGTAGTTCTCTACAGTGATAACAATGGTGCAGTTGCACAATCTAAGGAACCTAGATCCCATCAGTGCTCCAAGCACATACTTCGGCGGTTCCACCTTATTCGTGAGATTGTCGAGCGAGGAGATGTGAACATTTGCAGAGTGCCGACTGAGGAGAATATTGCAGATCCACTGACAAAGCTTCTCGCGCAGAGAAAGCATGATGGTCATACTAGATCAATGGGTATACGATACCTGAGTGATCAACTCTAGTGGGAGTCTTGTGGGTTGCATGTAAAATATATATTCTGTTGGCTGTTTAATATTTATTCATATGATGAATTGTGTACCAATGATTTCCTTTTACGATTAATGGCAAGTTCTTTTATTACGATATACTGTTTCTATATGATAGAATAAAATTCGTGATAAATACCCTTAGAATGTTCGCTTCCATAGGACATCAAGTATGTGACTTGAATGTGAGAGCCTATGATTTCAAAGCTTCATTCTTAAAAGGTCCCTGGTCGAGGTATCATCATAGAAGCTAAGGGTGATGATGATACATTAAGACTAGCATGTGTGTTGACTGATGACCGGTTCTCACAGGTCATGATATTGTGATATCAAGTCATCACGTGGGTACTTGTTAGTGAACAAGTTGTACTGGACAGACCCAACCTGAGACTACTTTGTGGATTGTTACTTAAAAGTGTCACAAGTAGGTCTCATTTGACAATGGTGTTGTGGTCCTTTGACCTGAAGTCACATCATTCATCGAGTGAGGAAGAGCGTGCTTTGATGTCATCTAAAGTCTTCCTTGAAGAAGGTTGATGATAAGGGTGGTCGTTGGGTACGTTACGAATCATTTGGGTGTTTGGGTGTGAGCAGATATGGGATTTGTCCTCCTATATAACAGGAGTGGCATCCATGGGCCCCTTGATGGAATTGGACTGAGAAATGCATGGTCATGCTTGGTTGAGTCAATATGTGATCTTTAGCTCACCATTCTCTGGAAGTCCGTTCTAGATCAAGAAACTTGGATTGAGCTATAAAGAGGGTGACACGGTCCATGCCTCTAGTTCTTTCCGGATGTAAGGGACAAAGGGACAAAGACAACGCTGGAACATTGGTCATAAAGGCTTATGAGTTATGAACTCTTATTTCTTGGGGAGCAATGATGCATTGCTAGATGCCGCTCATTGTTTGTGAGGTTTTTGTTTGATACTTTCAAGATCAAGTGGGAGACTGTTGGAGTTACCATTGTGATCTAGAAGTGGTCAAACATGTAATGTCACTGCCAACGCGGTATGAGCCTGCAGGGTCGCACATAAGAGCATGTGGAGAAGTTGGAATATTGACTGTGTTGGTAAAGGTTACCAATCATCATAAAGAATGGGGAAGTCCAGCAATTGTTGCTGTCTGAATTCGTCGGATATGTCTGATTGGATTCGTCGGAATTCGTCGAATCATTCCGTGGAATCCCGACGAATTGTCACAGAGATCCTTCACTCGGCAAATGTTGCTGTCTGATTGGATTCGTCGGAATTCGTCGGATCATTCCTTGGAATCCCGACGAATTGTCACAGAGACCCTTCACTCGGCAAATGTTGCCGTCTGATGTGATTCGTCGGAATTCGTCGGATTGTCCCGTGAAATCTCGACGAATGTTGTTCCGTGGAATCCCGACGAATTATTACAGAAAACTGTTTCTGTATGGACTGCGGATAGCGATTTTTTTAGGTCTTTTATACTTCGGGTATAAATAGACGGTTCGGCGGTTCTTCTTTAGCATCCACGATTATTATACGAAGTAGAAGAAACGAGACGGAAGAAGTTCCGCCTCACGAACCCTAGCCGACGGAAGTGTTCCGCCGTCTCGATCGCCTTCGCAGACCTCCCCTCCGGCGATCGTCGCCGTGATTGTTCTTCCTGGAGCGAACCTAGCAGTTCGTGGAAGTGCAAAGGTGCAGTTGTTCTCCCTTCTGAGTTGCGTGCGACGTGATTTGGTGTTCTCCCGGCTCGTGTGGACTGCTGTAGAGACGTAGACATAATTCTACGTGAGAACTCTCTTTGCCGCCAACAAGAATCTTTTTCGTGGAGCATCTAGGTTGGATTTGATCCAATCCCGCAAAGGTAATTTCATACCTAGCATTTTGTTAACTTCTTAATTCAATATTCATGGCCCGATCAAAGTCTTTTGGGTTGTTTCTCTCTTTATTTCCGCTGCGCCTTCATACGATGTATGGTCATAGAAAAACCCAACAGTTTCCATATGATGGTGGGTCCAATTTGATCATTTGGAGTTCAATTGCCCTTATTTATGGAGGTTTGACCTAAGTGGCATAAAGTTGACTTTTGGTCAAATTGACCAATTTGAGTGGCCTCAAGGGTCCCTAGTGGTCCACTCACCTTCTTGGATGGTCATGGGGGTCAAGGTAAGGTTAGAATGGCTTTTTGGAGTCTATTGGTCACTCCTAGGCTAGGCCATCAAGATTTGCTATATGCACCCCAAAATGCATTCCTTCCTACCTTAATGAGTTCATGGGGCCTCTTTGGCCCACTTTGTGCACTTGATCCATCCTAGGGGATCTCCATGGCTATGTTTGATTCTCAAGGTGTTTTAGCCTCTTTCAGTCCACTTTACACTAGGGTAGCCCATGGTAGTTGAGTGCACACCATGAGTTTTTCACTCCTTCCAACTGGTCATCCTAGTGCCCGGTGTCACTTATCCTATTTTTGTCATGACTTGTCATGAAAAAAATTCTCTAGGGGCCTAGTAGTTTGGGGGATGTTACAGACATCCTCCTCAGAATATGATTCACCTCCAACTTTAGATGGAGGAGATTCAGATTCTAGACTAGTTTCATAATCAGAAGAAAAAGAAATGCAGTGTATCAATACCTGCTCATGTTCTGAATTGCTGTGGCTGTCCTCATCTTCAGTTATAGCCATCAGCCCATGGTCATCTAGAGTGACCTCATCCCCCTCTTCATCCATATCTGAATGTGATAGAGGGGCCCTGATTCCTATCCTGGAAGTAGGATAGTCTTCTTCCTCTTGATCAGCAATCAACCCCAAGTAGGCTTCCTCCTCACCATCTGAATCTGAAGATGAAGACTCAGATTCACTCCAGCTCTTGCCTTTCTTAGCTAAGAAGGATTTTTCTCCCTTTCTCTCCTTCTGGTGATGAGGCATCTTGTCACCTCTTTCCTTTCTCTTGACTGGACAGTCAGCAATGACATGTCCAGGCTTACTACAGCAATAGCAAATTATGTTAGTTGAAACATGTTTACTAGATTTAGAGTCATACCTGTCCCCTTTGGGATGTTGCCTCTCAGATCTATAATGATCCTTCTTGGGATGAGAAGAGGAGGAAGGTTTGTTCTTCCAATGTTTCCTCCTGATCATCTTCTTGAACTGCCTTGTGAAGGTAACAAATTCCTCATCAGAAGAGGAGCTGTCTGAATTGCAGCTCTCAGATTTCTCAGATTCAGCAGCCTTTCTTGGAGGTGACTGAACTCTAACCTTGTTCTTCTTAGAGCTTTCAGCTTTGAGAGCAACAGATCTCTCCCTTTTGTGAGCCCTGGAGGAAGTATCCTCCTCCTTTCTTGCAGAAAGCTGCATCTCATATGAGAGCAGTTTCCCAAACAGTGTATGGGTAGGGGTTTCTCCAAGTCTTGCCCCTTCCCTGATTGCACATATTTTAGTGTCCCAATCTCTAGTTAGAGATCTAAGGAACTTGTCATTGAGTTCATAATCTGTGAACACCCTTCCATAGGTTCTTAGTTCATTTACAATTCTAAAGAACCTTTCAAAGCATATGGAGATATTCTCCTGGCTCAGTTGTCTGAAGGCTTCATACTCCTGATTGAGGAGTGACTTTCTATCATCCCTCACTTCAGCTGTTCCCTCCATATAAATAACCAATGTGTCCCACATTTCCTTGGCAGTTTGGCAGTGTACCAAGTTCTGAAATGTAGTGTCATCAATGGCATTCACTATTATGTTTTGGGCTCTCTTGTCCATAGTGTACAATGCTATCTCATCATTGGTCAGCTCAGAAAATACCTTAAGTACTTTTCTTGTATGGTCAATAGTGGAGACTTTCTCAAAGGTATAAGGACCATTTTTGACAGTAAGAAAGATCGTTGGGTCTGAGGCTTCCATGAATAGCCTTACCCTTTGCTTCCATATACCAAAGTTTTCTTTGGAGCATATGGGCAACTTCATTGACCCCAACTCCTTCCTCATTCCACTGTTGGCCATTGGATTTCAGATTTGACTACTCTTGTATAGGATCTGATCAGACTGTTAAGTCCTTTTGATCAACCTCCCTCTGATACCACTTGATAGTTTATATAGGTGTAGTCAATAATACCTAAAGGGGGGGGGGGGGGTGAATAGGTTTTACTTATTTTCTTTCTATAAACCTAATGTTTCTAGCTGCAGAAAACACAATCACAGAAAGCACACAAGGATGTATAGAGGTTCCTCAAGACAGGGTGTCTTGAGTAGTCCTCTTTCTCCCTTCACCTTTCTAACAGTGAGTTAGACAAGGCCACAAACTCCAATCACGGCTCCTTGAGCTTACACCACAAGTTCCTCAGAACTTCTCATATCAAGAGTGATCCTACCTCAGGCACAGCAGCCCTACACTCAGGATCAGCAGCCCTACACCTCAGAGTTGTGTAACTCCTACAACTCAGAAATCCCACAGATTTCCTACCTCAGACCTATCAAGAAGTCCTACCACTCAAGCTGTCAACACAGCTTTACACACAGGCTCAATAGCCTTTCACTCAGGCAACAATGCCTTACAAAGATATAAAAGAGTTTGAACTAAATTACAGAAGACAAAAGATTTACTCTTAGGTCTTCTGAATCCTTTCTTCAGATCTGAAAAACAGCAGCTTCATATTTGTATCACCTTGATCTTCTCCTTCAGCAAAGCAGAAGATCAACTTGCCCTTCTTGAGTTTGTACAGGAAGAGCTAACTAATCTCCCTTAGAAGATTAACTTCAGTTGTAGAGAACAACTTGAACTGGCTGAGACGTGAATGCTCTATTGCGGCATACAGTAAAGGCTTTTCAATAGAACAGTACTTGTTCTTGTGCCCCAGCATCTTCTTTTATACCTCCAGAAGGCTTCAACGGCTATATCAATCCTCCTGACACGGTATGGGGCAGATTGGAGTTGCTTTTCCCTTTCAATTGTCGTTTGCGCCAAAAGCAAATCCCATCAGCACATTTGGATCTGTCTCAGCGGTTGGGCTGAGACAGCTTCCAGTCTCAGCGGTTGGGCTGAGACAGCTTCCAGTCTCAGCGGCAGCTCCAGTCCCCTTCTTAGCGGTTGCTCTAGTCACCTTCTCAGTGGATCCGCTGAGACGGCTCCTCGTCTCAGCGGTTCTGACCCTTCGTCTCAGCGGTTCTGCTGAGACAGATCTTCATCTCCTTGTGGATGGTTTCTTCTCATCTAAGGCCATGTTTGGCCCTTCCTTCTGAGTTACATGTGCCTGTATATCCTACACAAGTATAGCTTTGTTAAATACAATATGTCCTTAGTATTGAGAGTGAAGCCTATTCAAATCAAGGTAATATTGAGGGCAATTTACCCAACACTTGTAAGGCAAGGGAATCAACACGTCACATCGGAAACACAGTGCGGAAGTAATCATAAGGAAATACTAACAAGAATACATATATATATAAGCAAAAGGTCATAGCCAACTGTTTACACGGGTGGCCCTGTGGGCTATGGATAACCATTACAACTCCTTTATTCCTTACATAGCCCTATACTCTATGACTCACATCACGAGACATGGGAGGTGAGGCTAGTGTGTCCGAGCAGGCAATCTCGAAAGCTGGTAGGCCGTCATTTGGTACGGGGGCTTCCCGCTGTCCCATCTCCTGTGAATGGTTATACAAACAACCATTATTCACAGAGCTAAGTGGAAAACACATCTCCTCCCCGAATCCGTATCCTGGGGAAGAGCTTAAGTACCCAAACAGTAAGTAAATAGCTGAAGCATGAAAGGTTAGCAGCATATAAATAACTGGCAGCCATAATAATATTGATAGTTATTTAAAAGACTAGCATACTAAAAACAGTATGAGTACTGGTAACCGCAATAGGCAACATGCTGCATGTGTTCAAACCCGCTTACACAACCCTGTGTCGACACAGTTTGAACCACTTTTCTTCCAGCAGGGTAGTGACCCCACGGGCCTCACCGATGTGGCCATCGGTGACAGTGACCAGTCATGCCACTTCTGAGTGTGATCGTACCGCATTACCCAGGCCCTCCCGTACAACTCGGTGTACTTCTTGGATGTGAGCTACATCTGATGATTTTGAAATTTAGGCTGACTAGGGGAGGAAAATTCCACGGGGACGAGAAGGTGTTCCCCCGCAGTGCACATCTCCCTGTCGCCATGAGTCGTCAACTTTCCCGCACCAGTATGAACGGTCTGCGGGAGTGACCGACCTGCCACTTTTACCGCAAGCATTTCACAAATAGTAAATTAAAGACAGAACATATACTTTGGGCCTGCCACGGGCCTGAGGGCACATTATTTGGGGCTAACCCTGGAGGAGATACTCACTTGCGGTTATCCCCAACTAAGACTCTACTAAACAAGAATGGCCGCTCATCAGAGCAGGGCCTGGGCTAGAAGTGTAGATATGGGAAGTTACAGTATATGAGTGCGGTAAACAAAAGTGGTGCAGAGTGTGTTGCAGAAATGAGGTGCTGAATTACAACAGTACTGAAAGAAAGGGCTGAAGTAAGAGCCAGAATAACCAGACCAGTACGAGACTGGAGTAGTACTGAAAAGAATTAAACAAAGAGCAGTAATTACTTGACCAGTACGAGATTGGAGTATCGAAAGGAATTAAACACGAGCAGAAATTATTTGACCAGTACGAGACTGGAGTATCGAAAAGAAATAAATAAAGAGCAGTAACCCCCACAACGGATCTGGGTTGATCCGCTTGGGGGGGGGGGGCATAATTTTATGCAGGGGGGTGGGGGGAATGAGGATATCTGGGCCGGCCAATCTCATCATGGAAATCGGACGACCACCGTCATTGACAGCGATGTGAAAGGTGGGAGTCGCTGCCACCGCCGGGCAGCGGCCGCCATCCGCCAGCGGCGCCCTCGATCGACTCGTCGGGGGCCGGCGACCCATCTGGCAGTGGTCCGCCGGCCTGACGCCGCCGGCCACCGCCAAATTTTGCCAAGACGAAGGGGGCGGGTGGTGCGGCCTGCATGGGCTATCTTGGCCGATGCCGCGCCGCCCCTTCCCCTTGAAGAGTATCCTCCTACCCTCGGCCGGTCACCGGGGGTGGGGCTTGCCTCCGGTGGTGGTCTGACAGCATGGCGCCGCTGGCCGCCGCCGGCCGCCGCCGAAAACCGCAAAGATGCTGTACAGGAAAAATAGAGGGGGATGCTTGCGGGTGCCACCAGAGGCACGTCCTCTGGCGGCCTCGCCGCCTCTCACCACCATGGGGGAAGTGCCCTGGGGGGGGGCTACTCCCCTAGTGCAACGATCGGCGCTGGGGTGAAGCTCCCTCTGGTTGGCCACCACCACCCGAGCCTGGGCATGGCTCGGGTGGTGCTGGCGGCACTCCGGCGGCAGAGGGGCGCATGCAAGACATCGGGGGAGTGGGGAAGGGGAAGGAGGAGGTGTTCCACCTGAAGAGGGGGGCCTCGGGTGACGTTGGGTGGAGCGTCCATGGAAGGTGGCGGTGGTGGTGGTCTTGGGAGGGGTTTTTCGGCGAGGTGGGGGCTCGGGCAAGGGGAGGAGGCTGGCTGGGGGAGATGCTTCAGCTGGGAGGGGGCTTGGGCTGCCTTTATAGGGAGGGAGGGGAACCTCCCTTTCCTTCTCCCCAATGTGGGACTAAAGGGAGGGGGAGAAAGTGGGGGAAGATATTTCTTCCCCCTCCCTCCACTCCCTCAAGGCCACCTGGCGACTCATGAGAATAAGGGTAGGGGTAGCACCCCTTTGGTGGTGGGTGGTGAGGCCCTTTCTTAGAGAGAAAACCCAAAACTAGGAAATTTGGGGGAGGGGGGGGGGGGGGGGGGGGGGGGGGGGGGGGGGGGGGGGGGGGGGGGGGTTGATCAAGTTCAACCCTAGGGTGGGTCCCTATGTAGGTCAAGGTTCAAGTGGTTCCAACTCGTAGGGTGGATGGTCAATATTGGAGTATTAAATCAACTTGGGCGCGTGCACGCTTTTCAGTGTGTCATAAAGCTCGATTTGACCGTGGGTTAACTTTTCGACGTCGTAATTGGTTACGATGAACTTTGTTGATCTTGTTTTGACTTTAGGAGTCCACTGAGACTGATTGAGATTGATTCCGAGTTCGTACGCTTAATATTTTAAAATTGTGTCGTGGCGGTCTACAAAACCTAAAATGGACATATTTCTCATACGACCTTTGATTGGAACGCAACGAGTCTTATTGCGTTTGTATAGACTGTACGAGTCTAACAGAACTGACAGAAGTCACTTCGGAGTTCGTATGGTCACTATTCCACAACGGTGTTGTTGTGACGTGCAACGATACTCAAAATGGTCATTTTCGCTAAACGACCTTGGATTGGAACGGAATGAGTTCCATTGCGCTTGTATTGATTATACGAGTGTAATGAAGCTGACATAAGTCAATTTGGAGTTCGTATGGTCACTATTCCATAACAGTGTTGTTGTGACGCGTTACGATACTCAAAATGGTCGTTTTCGCTAAACGACCTCGGATTGGAACGAATCGAGTTCCATTGCGCTCGTATTGATTATACGAGTCTAATGGAATTAACAGAAGTCAATTCAGAGTTCGTATGGTCACTATTCCACAACGGTGTTGTTGTGACGCGCTACAATACTCAAAATGGTCATTTTCACTAAACGACCTCGGATTGGAACAGAACGAGTTCCATTGCGCTCGAATTGACTATACGAGTCTAACGGAACTGACAGAAGTCAATTGGGAGTTCGCATGGTAACTATTCCACAATGGTGTTGCTGTGACGGGTTACGATACTTAAAATGGTCGTTTTCGCCAAACGACCTCGAATTGGAACGGAACAAGTTCCATTGCGCTCGTATTGATTATACGAGTCTAACGGAACTGATAGAAGTCAATTTGGAGTTTCCCCAACACAATATCCTATAACCTGGTCATTTTCCATCCTTTGGGTTACTTTTATTGTGTCCACTAAGGCCTAGTGACTCAATAAAAGTTGGGATGTTACAATCCAATAAAAATAAAAGGATTTTCGTCCTCGAAAATTGCTTAAGGTAGGGGTGTGACATACTTGGGAGAAGAGTGTCGGGTATCTTTCTCGAACGAGAGTTTTTGGTTCCCATGTAAACTCTTCACGTCCGCAGTTTGACCATAAGATCTTGACCATCGTGATGGTTTTGTTTCGTAGGCTATTGACCTTGAAGTCCACTATCCTTACTGGTTTGAGCTGAATGGATCGGTCGGACTATATCAGTGTTGGTGGCCTAGGAAGATGTTGATCCGGTTGTCGGAGAACACGTCTTAATGATGAGACGTGAAAGACATCGTGAAGATTTCCCAACTCAGCGGGCAAAGCTAATCGGTATACAATAGGGCCAATTCGTTTTATGATTTGATACGGGCCCAAATAGCGAGGGTCTAGCTTTTTCTGTATCTTTATCCGGGAGATCCCGTGCATAGGTTTGATCTTTAGGAAAACCATCTCCCACGATAATCTCTACCCGCCGATGGCGTGCATCATAGTATTTTGCTTGGCGGCTCTGTGTGTACAACCCGTATTCGCCGAGTGGGCCCCCCCCCCCCCCGCCAACTGGCGAAACCTGGGTCGTCCAGATCATTCGCCAGGTCACTCGCCCAGGCCAAGGAAGGTAAAAATACCCCCGGGTTGGTGGGGGTAGGCCGTAGGAGAGAAGGCGCTAGGCGAGTGGTGCCCTCACGGACCACTCGCCCAGAAGCGCGGACATTCGCCCGGCCAGGCGGGTGCCCAGCGAATGGTGCCCTCACGGACCACTCGCCCAAAGGGCTGTGAGGGGAAAATGACCATAATACCCCTGGTGGGCTGCAAATAGCCCTTCGGAACAGCGGAGTTAGGCTGTTAGCAGACCAATTTGGGGTGCTGTTAGTAAAATTAAAAGGCGGATTCATGTTATTTGCAGACCAACCTAGGAAAATCTATGAATAGACCCTTAAGGGCACCTTGGAGGAGATCCGATTTTAGAGAATCCTCTCCTCTAGGCTAGTTTTGGTCGGCAGCCAATGCCCTCCAAGGTGCCCGGTTGAGCTTTGGTTTGGGAGGGGAAGCTCTCTAAGATCTTCCGGGTGTGTGGCGGGACCTCCTCGCTTCAGCCTTGGGTCTATTCCGTTTCCAACATCCACCGTCAAGAGAGTCTAGTGAGGGAGAAATAAGCATCGGCTACACCCCTAGTGGGTCCGAACTCAAGAGACCAGTTGCTGGTTTCAACATTTTTGGTGCGGTGAGCGTGGACCGTAGCCGGTGAAGGAAAATCCCAAGCCAGTTTCGATGACGGGAGATGGAGGAAATGGTTCTGACTCAGGTCACTCGCAGCCAGCCGCGGTAGGGGAGTGATTGGAGATGTTTGAGAAGTTCAAGCGAGAGGTTCTGCAGACAGTTCTCGCGGCAAGGAACGAGTGCGAGACCCCGGCGGTCCCAGTGGTCCCGCCTTTGCAGATCGGCGAGAACGCACCGGGGCAGCGGCCGGGGAAGGAGGTGCCAGCAGAAGGAAGTGCGCGAGATCTTCCCGGACGGCAGCTGTTCAGCAGTCCAACGAGTGCTGAGGTGTGTGAGTTGGTCCCGCGCGAGAGGACCACTCGCCGAGCAGGGGAAGGGAGCCCCTTTTGCGAGATGATCCTCTCGGCCCCAGTGCCAGAAGGGTTTCGTGGGCCGGAGATGTCCTACTACACCGGCAAGGAGGATCCAGTTGTGCACCTGCAGTGGTTTGAGGACATGACTTCAATCCTTCCCATGTCGGATTCTTTCCAATGCCGACTCTTCGCGACCACTCTGAAGGAGAAAGCAAGGGACTGGTTCCACCAGCTTCCAACAGGTTCCATCTATGCGTTCGATGATCTGCGCCGAAGCTTCCGACTGCGGTTCTCGACGTCAAAAAAGAGGAAGAAGGATGCAGAGGCCCTCTTCAAGATCAGACAAAGGGAGGGGGAATCCCTGGCCAAGTACGTGGACAGGTTCCAGGAGGAGATACACCTAGTGCAGGAGGTGCCGGGATTCGCCCTCCAGATGGCATTCATCGTAGGGCTGCGAGAGGGGTTCTTCAAGATGGACCTGAAGAGAAGACCTCCTGTATCCTTCGAGGAGTTGATGGAGAGAGCCGCGGAGGAGATTGAAGGGGAGGCAGCCAACCCCGAATTCTACAAAAGGTTGGCAAAGATGAGCGAGCCCGAGGCGAGGCAGCCAGAGGGAAGAAGGCGAGAGGAGCCCAGGGGCCAGGGGTTCGAAAGACCACCTCGGGTTTGGAGGAACCAAGAACCCAACAACAGGTTGGGCTGGAGGAACCAGGAAGGACCAGTGCGAGGTCATGATGAAAGGTACCAAGGAAGGGAGGCAGGAGGAGTGAATCAGGGTTGGAGGCAGGGTCCCAGACCCCCTCACCCCCCGAGGGAGCAAGCCATGGCGGTAGGCCGAGGGAGAAGAGGTAGAGGAGCAAGAGGAGGAAGAGGAAGAGCGGGAAGAGAGGACAGGGTGGCATTGCCTTACCGTGACTTTCATCAGGAAGAAGGTCACGCGATCGCCACCTGCCCGGAGTTCTTGGAGATGAGGGAAAGAGGACAGCCACGGCGGCAGCAGGCCAGAATTGAGGAAGTTCTCCCAGAGGCAGAAGAGGACCGGTGTGAGGATAGGGCAGATACAGGAACCAGGGGGGAATCGGGGTGATTCACGGTGGGGTTGGGATAGAGGCCTCTCGCAAGAGAAGCTTCCAGGCCATGTTCCGAAGGGACGTCGCGTCGACTTCCCAGATCCCACCCCCCTCTGAGAAGCTCACCTTCTCCTCCGAAGATATGCCAGATTATGAGGACCCATTCTGCGATGCCCTGGTGATCCAGACGGCGATAGAAAACTTCACGGTCTCCCGGATCCTGGTGGACAACGGGAGCTCGGTGAATGTGATCTTCAAAAAAGCTTTCGACGCGATGGAGGTAGAGAATAACAGGGTGCAGGCCTCCGACGGACCACTGTTTGGTTTCTCGGGGGAGCGGAAGGAGGTCGAGGGAGGCGTAGGTCTCCAGGTGACGCTAGGAGGAGTCCCAAGAAACTGCCGGTTCGTCATTGTGGACGCTCCGATCAGCTATAACGCCATCTTCGGACGACCCCTCATCAGCGCCTTCCGGTGCGTGCCCTCATCGTACCATCAGTGCTTAAAGCTCCATAGTGGAGGAGTCCAGATCCGCGTTCGAGGAGATGCTAAGGTGGCAAGGCAGTGCTACGTGACTGCCGTCAACACCATTTCATGGATGGCGGATGCCGAGAAGATGGATGAAGAGATGGCGAGGCCGGAGGGGCCAGGAGAAGAGGTGGAGAAGAGAGAAGTAGGGGGAGAGGGCGATGCCCGAGAGGGGAATATGGAGGTCGCTCGTGAGGAGCAGGAGGTCGAGCCGGTGGAGGTGGAAGGAGCTGCAGAGGAAAAGGCCCGGGAAGAGAGGCGAGAAGCAAAAGGCCAGTGGGAAGAGCCAACCCGGCTCGAGGCGGCAGAAGAGGTGATAGAGATGGAGGTTACCACCCGAGCAGGAAGGGTGGAGAAGGTGCGGATCAGCGGAGGCCTCGGCCTGGAAGACCAGAGAAGGATGCTGGAGTGCATCCAGAAGAACGTGGACATCTTCGCATGGAGCGCAGCGGACATGCCAGGCATCGAGGCGGACGTGGCTTGCCATCGTCTCAATCTCGATCCAGAAGCCCGCCCCATCCGGCAGAAGAGAAGGACTATAACTGACAAGCTCAAAGGACCGATCCGCGAGGAGGTGGCGAAACTCCTCGAAGCAGGTTTTGTAACGGAGATCCAGTATCCAGGCTGGGTCTCCAATGTCGTAATGGTAAAAAAGGCCGATGGCCGCTGGCGTATGTGTGTGGACTTTTCGTTGTTAAATAAGGCCTGCCCTAAGGATTGTTATCCCTTGCCTCGGATCGACGCGCTGGTTGACTCAGCCGTCGGTTTTTCTATGATGAGTTTTTTGGATGCTTTTTCAGGTTATCACCAAATAAGAATGCACCCCCCGGACGTCAGAGATGTCTCATTCATCACCAGGGAGGGATGCTACTGCTATAAGATGATGCCCTTCGGGCTGAAAAATGCAGGAGCAACCTACCAGAAGATGATGGATCGGGTATTTAAGAAGCAGAGGGGAAGGAACCTGGAGGTCTACGTGGATGACCTTATGATAAAGAGCAAGTGCGTGAGCTCTCACATCCGGGACCTCGAGGAGACCTTCGCCACCCTACGCGAGTACAAGATGCGCCTGAACCCCCTGAAGTGTGTGTTCGGGGCCAGCAAAGGGAAGTTCCTGGGGCACCTTCTCACCCCCTGGGGGGTAGAACCTAACCCGGACAAGGTTAGGGCTATAATGGAGCTGGGGTCGCCACAAAACGCCAAGGAAGTTCAGCGCTTGACCGGAAGACTCGCCGGGCTGAACAGGTTTCTCTCCCGGGCCAGGGAAAGATGCTCCCCCTTCTTCAAAGCGCTACGAGGCAACCAGAAGTTTGAGTGGACAAGAGAATGCGAGGAGGCCTTTCAGGCCTTGAAGAACCAACTCACCAAGGCTCCGCTACTGCAAAGTCCCAAAGAGGGGGAGGATCTACATCTATATCTCGGGGTCGGGGCGGAGGCCGTAAGCTCTGTCCTGGTTCGTAAGGAAGGCAAGAAGCAGCTGCCCGTCTACTACGTAAGCAGGGTCCTGAGGGAAGCGGAGCTCAGGTATCCAATTTTAGAGAAGTTGGCCTTTGCCCTGGTCATCGCAGCAAGGAAGCTCAGGCCATACTTCCAGGCCCATTCGATCCAAGTAGTGACGGACCATCCTCTCCGCCAGATCTTCGAAGGAGTGGAACACTCAGGAAGACTCGCAAAATGGTTAATAGAGCTAAGTGAATTCAACATTACCTTTGTCCCTCGATTATTCATGAAGGCGCAGGTGGTGGCTGATTTCATGACAGATTTCGTGGCCGAGATGAGAGAAGACGGAGCCCCTCGTCACGTTCCATGGAAGCTGCTGGTGGACGGGGCTTCGGGCAAGAATTCTCTCGGAGGAGGGGTGGTGCTGGAGAGTCCCCACGGAGTAAAGATAGAGCAGACACTAGTGATACACTTCCCAATCACCAACAACCAGGCGGAGTATGAGGCTGTAATCGCCGGTCTGCGGTTGGCCCGGGAGCTCGGGGTCCATGACGTAGAGGTCCTCACTGACTCCATGATAATAGCTTCTCAGATAAGGGGAGAGTTCGAAACAAGGGAACCTGTGCTCACGAGGTACTTAGCCAAAGTCAAAGGTCTCGTGGGGACATTCAAAACTTTCTCCATCCGGCATGTCCCTCGAGAGGAGAGCACCCCGGCAGATCGGTTGGCAAAATCTGGTCCTCGAGCCGGAGGGACCCTGACGGACCTATTCCGTCCTTCGATTGAAGAGGGAGAGCTCATGGAAGTAGAACAGCGGCCCTCCTGGAAGGATCCCTTCGTCACCTTCCTTGCAACGGGAAAATTTCCAGAAGAAGTTCCGGACCAGAGGCGCTTCCGGTATAAGTCCGCCTACTACGTGCTCCAGGAGGGTGACTTGTATCGGAAGACCCTCTCGGGCCTCCTGGCCCGATGCATCTCGGAGGAAGAGGTCCCAAAGATCTTGGAAGAAGTTCACTCCGGCGAGTGCGGCAGCCACTCGGGGAGCAGGATGCTGGAAGCGAGGATAATAAGGCAGGGATACTTCTGGCCAACCCTAAGTAAAGACGCGGCAGCCTTCGCCAAGAGATGCCAGAAGTGCCAAATGTTCGCCCCACTTCAGCTCATGCCAGCTCAGAGGCTAAAGAGTATCACGACGCCCTGGCCATTTGCCATATGGGGAATGGATCTGGTAGGACCCTTCCCCCAGGCTAGTGGACAGAGAAGATTTCTCCTAGTCATGATTGACTACTTCACAAAGTGGTTGGAGGTCAAGGCGTTGGCTAAGGTCACCTCCCAGGTAATCCGCAACTTCGTATTGGGGGAGATCATTTGTCGACATGGGCTTCCGCAGGCCATAGTCACGGATAATGGGCCGCAATTTGCAAGCGAAGAATTCATCGACTTCTGTGGCCAGTTGGGGATAGACCTTAGGTTTGCGTCCGTTCACCATCCCAGGAGCAACGGGCAGGTGGAGGCGGCGAAAAAGGTCATCGTGAACTTGCTCAAGAAGAAGGTGGAAAATCTCAAGGGCAATTGGGTGGAGCAGCTCCCCTCGGTCCATTGGGCTTTAAGAACCACCCCCAACACCGCCACGGGAGAGACCCCTTTCAAGCTCTCTCATGGTTGCGAGGCCGTCATCCCCATAGAATTCGAGGTTATGACACCACGGGTGAAGGTCGCCACAAATGGTGAGGAAGATTGGAGAGCCGAGAACGAGGAGGAGTTGCGGCTCTCCCTCGACCTCATCGAAGAAGCTCGGGATCGAGCAGCCATCCATCAAGAAGAGGTCAAGCGGCGGATGGCCAAGTATTTCGACAGGCACGTCAGGATCAAGCAGTTCGAGAAGGGAGATCTGGTACTCAAGAAGGTCGACGCGGCTGGGAGGTCCGCCGCGGTGGGAAAACTTAACCCCAACTGGGAAGGCCCCTATGTCGTGGAAGAGGCACTAAAGTCCGGGGGGTATCGCCTTCAAAATGTGGAGGGCCAACCCCTCAGCCACACATGGAGCGGCGACGACCTTAAACGTTTTTATCCTTAGTACCATGTAATAATGATGGTTTTTTGAATGAAAACATTTTGTTTAAACTATGTGTATGAAAAAGATGCTACAGCTCGCAGGAGAGACCTTGGACGTTCAAGAGGTTGGCCCCGAGCAGACCCGCTGTCCAGGCTCTCATCTAGCTGGCAGGTCCGAAGGCTCACTCGGTGGCAGGTTCTATGTTCCAGAGGTTGGCCCCGAGCAGACCCGCTGTCCAGGCTCTCATCTAGCTGGCAGGTCCGAAGGCTCACTCGGTGGCAGGTTCTATGTTCAAGAGGTTGGCCCCGAGCAGACCCGCTGTCCAGGCTCTCATCTAGCTGGCAGGTCCGAAGGCTCACTCGGTGGCAGGTTCTATGTTCAAGAGGTTGGCCCCGAGCAGACCCGCTGTCCAGGCTCTCATCTAGCTGGCAGGTCCGAAGGCTCACTCGGTGGCAGGTTCAATGTTCCAAAGGTTGGCCCCGAGCAGACCCGCTGTCCAGGCTCTCATCTAGCTGGCAGGTCTGAAGGCTCACTCGGTGGCAGGTTCTATGTTCAAGAGGTTGGCCCCGAGCAGACCCGCTGTCCAGGCTCTCATCTAGCTGGCAGGTCCGAAGGCTCACTCGGTGGCAGGTTCTATGTTCAAGAGGTTGGCCCCGAGCAGACCCGCTGTCCAGGCTCTCATCTAGCTGGCAGGTCCGAAGGCTCACTCGGTGGCAGGTTCTATGTTCCAAAGGTTGGCCCCGAGCAGACCCGCTGTCCAGGCTCTCATCTAGCTGGCAGGTCCGAAGGCTCACTCGGTGGCAGGTTCTAAGTTCTCAAGATATGATCTCAAGAGCATTCGCATAGACCATGCGCCGGAGAGAGGATCACACCCCACTCTCTTGACTACCTAAGCGAAACCCCGTGATACGCGAATGATAAGGTTCACTTGGTAGCGAGAGATCGAAGGGGAACGACCGACCTAAGTCATCTTCGAGCATTCGCGGGGTGGCCAAGACAGTCGCATCACGACCTAACGTCCTAATGAGCCTAACGAGGTGTGGCGGCGAATAAGAAGAATCAACATCCTAATGAGCCTAACGAAGTATAGCGGCGAATGAGAGGAAAGCTTAGAATGACACAAATTGTAGTCAACATATACATCTTTTAAAGGCACTCGCCCGTTCAAGACTACAGTCAAAATGATAAATGCAAAAAGAGAAAATACAAGAGGCCCTTCTCAAGGATCAGCAGATTTCTCGCTTGAAGATCCGTCGCTCTCGCCAGAGTCTGGGATGAGGGCGTCTTCTCGCGGCTCGACGTGGACGTCCTCAGGAAAGGGGATTGGAATGTAAAGCTCGGGGACGACTTGGCGAGCGGAAAGGCGTTCAGCTTCCGCCTTCAGGTATCCCGCTCGCCGCAGCACCTGCAGCGCATGCTTGACAGCATTCTGCGCGTTCTCTTGCATCAGCTGCTCCAACTCGTGATGGGGATAAAAATGGCCCCCGCTCCCCGGGTCGAGTGCTGACGCGCCAGCCTCTCGCAATCGCCGGACTTCGGCTTTGGCCAGACGGATTTCATCCTCAAGGCCGGCCACCCGAGCGCGGAGCATCTCGGCAACCGTGGTATCCTGAAAATAATAACAAGGGTAGTAAGAATAAAGTTGTCAATCGGCAACAAGTCACTCGCGGGAAAGGAGAAAACATACCTCTGCGACAGGGCGGTTGGCGAGAAGAGTCTCCGCAGCCGCCAGCTTAGTCCTAAGCTCCATCGCCTCAGTAGAAGCAACGGATCGGGACTCCTCAACCGCCGCCAAGTCCCGCGCCAGTTTGATGCTCCGGCGCGAAGACATGTGCGCGAGCTCGAGCGCCCGCAGCATGGCCCTGGCACTCTCATGAGCGAGGACCTGGGTCGTCTCGACATCATAGACTTCGGCATCCTCTCGGCCGTAGAGGGCATACGCGATGGCGTAAGCCTCACCTCTGGCGAGATCGCTCTCTATCCACGACGGATGGAGGGTGGAGAGCGAGACCCGGTTAGCATTCCTGTCCCAGTTCACCAGGGGAGCCCCCGAGGGGTCCCTGTACTTCTCGCCGCTGGGGAAGTTGCGATGGTCCCTGGGAAGTGGGGGCGGCGGCAACGACAGTCCCGCGCGAGGGGTGGTCTCTCCTGGCGCACTCGTCCCTAGGGCTTGGATCTGAGCATCCGCCCCGAGAGTCTCGTCCAGGACCCCCTTCCCCTTGGCGGAGGGGGGGGGGGGGGGGGGGGGGGGGGGGTTGGGCTTCTTGGAAGAGGAAGAGGTCAGCACCGCTGGCTTGCGCTTCTTTCCGCCAGGCTTGGAGGAAGAAGGTTCCTCCCGACAGGCATCCGCGGCGGCCTGTGCGAGAGAGAGGGTAGACCCGGAGGGACGCGGCGGATGAAGGGGGAAGTGGCGCACACCTACATAATATAACCAATGGTTCTAGCGAATGATGTAAAAATCACAAAGCGAAAGCGAATGAAGTCTCGAACACTTACCCTCGCCCTGCGGAATGGGTGGAAGCGAGTTGACATTTCGCCGGAGATGGACGAGATCCATCCCGTGCTCCAGGATGTATTGGTGAAGTTTGGCCTCGTGCCCCCTAGGGTCGGGGGGCGGAAGGTTGACTCCTCCTCCTGCACCGGCGCGAGAAGAGTGTTCCCCAAGTTCCCGCTTACAAAAATAAAGCGGCGAACCCAGTCATGGTTCTTGTTCGGGAGCCCGTAGTGCTTTAGGGGGCTCAGTCCCGAGAAGAACGAGATACCATGGGTGCAACGGAAGGTATAGAGCTTGCGGAAGACGGGCAGCGAGAACTCGATTCCCTCCTCTCGCAGGTAGCTCGCGTACCCAACCAACATAGCGATGGAGTTGGGGTTGAGCTGGCCAGGCACGACCCCGTAGTACCTGAAGGTCTGGCGGAGTTCCGGCCAGATCGGGAGGCAAAACCCCACCTCGAAATGCTCTAGCGGGATCGCGAGAGCAAAAGGCGAGATGGAATTCAGGCGCTCATCTGGCCTGGGCTTTCGCGCCTCGAAACCCGGCGGGACGTAGTCAGCGACGGCAGTCAGGTAGGCCTCCTCAGAGAGGTCGCAGGAATCAAAGACGTGGTTGGCGAATGCGCTGGCGCACTTGGCCCTGCCTTCCGCATCGCCACCCATTTTTGCGAGTAAAGAAGGAAAGAGGAGCAACAGATAAGGAAGAAGCGTGAATGCTAGCGCAAGGAAAGAGAGCGGATGGTTAGGTATTTAATACGGTGGTTGAAAGACCTATTTATAGAGGGACTAAACGGCATTTGGACTTTCGAGACCTCGGGTGTGCGGATAGCCATCGCGCCCTCCCGACACCTCGAAGCCCGAGCCGGTCCCTCTCGCCCATTAATGGCAAATGCCCTATGACTATTCATTCCGCGGCTACGCAACGAGGTTGGAAGAGCATCCGGCTATAAGTTATCACTCGGCAATACCCAAGCAAAGCTATGAGATACGAGAAACGAATAAAGAAGCATTCACAAAGCATAGAGAAATTATTACAGAGAAATAACGTTCAACATTCGCAGCATAAAGTAAGAAAAGAAAACAATAAGAGGGGTGGACGTTGGGTAGGTCAGGTCTCCTCCCAGATCCACCGACCTCGCTTTCGCGACCCAGCTTCCATGGGCATTCGCGGGCGGTAATAAGCGAGTATATTGGTGATCTCATGGGAAGCCAGTTGGAGTTGGTCCCGGGCTCGCGCGGCGTGTGTTCCGGGAGACAACTCCCCTCCCTCACCCCCTAGCCGCTCCACCTCCGCGAGAAGATGCGAGTGACTTCGTCGAAGGTCCTTCAACTCACGTGCGACTCTCAGCCGCACGTCGTCCACCTGGCTGGCCACGTTTCGCTGGATGTGGATGAGCTTCCCCAGGACCTCCGAGATCCGATCCTTCAGGGTCGCGTGATCCGAGGAATCACCCAGGAAGTCAGCAAGGTCCCCAGGGGAAGGGAGAGGCGAGAGCATTCCCTCTCCCCCCTCGTAGTAGGAGTCGAAGGGGGAGGCTTCTCGATAGCCTGCGGAATCACAACTAGGTTAGTGGTGATAAAGTATGCGAGTACAATAGAGGCGGGTGAGTGAACTGACCTGGGGTGGGATCCGGGTGACCCGAAGGACGAGACGAATGGGGGTGCGACCCAAACAGCCAGGCGGGAGGTAAGACCTTTCCCTTTCCTGGACGGTAAGGCTGTGAAGAAGGAGCCGGAGCATCCGCACGGTCATCAGCACGGAGAGGCTGATCCAGCTCTCGCTCAGGGGAGACCCTCTGTTCATTCGCGGTGACAGCGGGGTTCACCTGAGCAGGGGGACTGGGAGGAATGGAGTCCCGCAGCGGGACGTCAGGGTTGAGGGCTGCGAAAAGGTAATGATTAGTAGCCGACAACATAAAAGGAAAAGGCGAGAAGGTTCACAACTCACGGGGTTGGGGTACAGTCTCCCCAGGAGGAGGCGGAGGGGCAAGATCCAGATCGGGAGGAGGTACTTCGTCCGCGGGAGGTGGCACCACCACACTGCTCAAAACGGCCCCATGGCCATCCTCAGGTACCAAAGCCCCCTGCGAATGGTCGGAATAAGCGCAGGGTAAGGGACAGGAACTAAATGGAGACAGGAAGAATCCTCATACCAGCACCGCGGGGTCCGGAAGGGCATCCGCCAGCGTGTTCGCCGGTGGAGTATCCGCCGGAGACTCCGACGCAGTCTCGCCTCTCTGACGATTCAGCCGAATCGTCTTAGCTCGACGCGAGACATAGGGGGCGCTCGGATCCCGTTTAGACATCAGCCAGGGAGCAAATTTGGATGCCCTGGGGGCCGTTGTAGCTTGAGCCGCAGCCAGGCGGTCGATCATCTCTCGCGAGAGGGGTTTCGCAGAAGGTTTGTGGAAAGACATTAGGAAGTGGAGAAGCTCCGAGCCGAGACGAGAGAGTGGTCCAGAGAAACCTGGCATGAGGGTATATATATAAGGTGGTGGTGGGACCCACGGAATCTTATGGATCCAGTCAGCAAGCACTCACCGAATACAGGGTTGGACTGTTCTTTACGACCGTAGGAACCGCTCGTAAAGAGCGGGGATTGTGTACAACCCGTATTCGCCGAGTGGGCCCCCCCCCCAGCCAACTGGCGAAACCTGGGTCGTCCAGATCATTCGCCAGGTCACTCGCCCAGGCCAAGGAAGGTAAAAATACCCCCGGGTTGGTGGGGGTAGGCCGTAGGAGAGAAGGCGCTATGCGAGTGGTGCCCTCACGGACCACTCGCCCAGAAGCGTGGACATTCGCCCGGCCAGGCGGGTGCCCAGCGAATGGTGCCCTCACGGACCACTCGCCCAAAGGGCTGTGAGGGGAAAATGACCATAATACCCCTGGTGGGCTGCAAATAGCCCTTCGGAACAGCGGAGTTAGGCTGTTAGCAGACCAATTTGGGGTGCTGTTAGTAAAATTAAAAGGCGGATTCATGTTATTTGCAGACCAACCTAGGAAAATCTATAAATAGACCCTTAAGGGCACCTTGGAGGAGATCCGATTTTAGAGAATCCTCTCCTCTAGGCTAGTTTTGGTCGGCAGCCAGTGCCCTCCAAGGTGCCCGGTTGAGCTTTGGTTTGGGAGGGGAAGCTCTCTAAGATCTTCCGGGTGTGTGGCGGGACCTCCTCGCTTCAGCCTTGGGTCTATTCCGTTTCCAACATCCACCGTCAAGAGAGTCTAGTGAGGGAGAAATAAGCATCGGCTACACCCCCAGTGGGTCCGAACTCAAGAGACCAGTTGTTGGTTTCAACATTGTGCTTCCAGCATTCGATCTCAGATTAACCTTATTGTTATCGTAGTGTCATCTATGTATGTGACCACCAAAGCTTCTGGGTCCTCATCTTGTGCCCATGACAATGGAGTTCGACAACGTCTTCCATACAGAGCCTCGTATGGTGCCATCTTAATACTTGCATGGAAGTTGTTGTTATAGGAAAATTCTACCAAGGGTAACACATGTTCCCAAGGTTCATCGTGTTCTACTATGCACAGTCGGAGAAGGTCCTCCATCGTCCGGTTTGTCCTTTTCGTTTGCTCGTCCGTTTGAGGGTGGAGAAGCGGTGCTGAAGGCTAACTTGGTCCCCAGATAAGCTTGTACACTTCTCCATTCCTTCGAAGTGAAGCGTCCGTCGCGGTCGGACACGATGGACTTGGGTACTCCATGGAATCAGACTACATGTTCTATAAAAAGCCTTGCTAGAACATCAACACCGTCGCTTTGTCAGTTTGGGATGAAACGAGCTACCTTGGTAAGGCGATCCACCACAACTCATATAAAGTCATTCCCTGCACGAAATCGGGGCAGGCCATGGACAAAATCCATAGAGATATCCTCAAACTTCCATTCTGGTATGGGCAGGGGCTGCAGTAAACCTGGGCTGCGACATTCTGCATTGACTATCTAACAGGTCTGGCAGTGTGCAACATAACCGGTGACGTCCTTTTTCATACCAGTTCAATACAACGTCCTCCGTAAATCTGTATACATCTTTACTACCCCTGGATGAATAGAATATCTCGAATGGTGTGTTTCGTGAAGTATCTCTTCTTGGATCCCTTCGATGGAGGGGATGAATATACGGTGCTTGTACTGTAGAGTACCATCATACAGGTTGTAGTCGTCTTGGGTGCCATTTTGCAGAGTTTGGATGATTGGAGTCGCTTTGGGATCGACCTTCTGAGCCTCTCGTATTCTGTCCCGGATATCACACTGTATCTCCATCCAATATAGCTGGGCTTGGTAGTCCGCATGATCTCTGTGGGTGATAAGGGTGATGCCTAAGTCTGCCAAAGATTGGATTAACTCCATCGGTATCAGCTCTAGCCAGCTCCCGACTTCTGGGGGTTGGCGACTTAAGGCATCTGCAACTTTGTTGGCTTTGTCGGGGTGATATTGGAGGGCGAAGTCGTAATCGCACATAAATTCTAGCCACCGGCGTTGTCGGAGGTTCAGCTCTTTCTGCGTAAAAATGTATTTGAGTCTTTTGTGGTCAGAGAAGATCTCGCATCTTACTCCGTACAGGTAATGTCTCCAGATTTTTAGCACGAAGACCACAACACCCAATTCTAAGTCATGGGTTGCGTAGTTAAGATCGTGAGGCTTCAACTGCCGTGATGTGTAGGCGACTACCCTGCCACGCTGCATTAGTACAGCTCCCAGCCCCTTCATAGATGCGTCTATGTAGATCTGGAATCCCTCGGTGCCTGAGGGGAGGGTAAGAATTGGAGCAGAGGTTAAGCGGTTCTTTAATTCGACAAACGCTGCTTCGCATTCGGGGGTCCATTGGAGCACGGTATCCTTTTTGGTGAGAGTAGTGAGGGGTAAGGCGATTCTTGAAAATCCTTCCATGAACTTACGGTAGTATCCGGCGAGACAAAGGAAGCTTCTGATATCTGCCGCTGACTTAAGTGGAGGCCAATTCCTTACTACCTGTACTTTGGCCTGATCCACTGCTACCCTGTTCTTATTAATTGTGTGCCCTAAGAACTCGACTTACTCCATCCAGAACTCGCACTTGCAGAATTTTGCGAAGAGTGAATGTTCTCGTAGTTTGAGCAGTACCATTTGGAGATGCCTGGAATGGTCTGCCTTGCTCCTCGAGTAGATAAGTATATCGTCTATGAAGACGATTACGAAGTGGTCTAGAAATGGTTCAACAACTTTATTCATTAATGCCATGAAAGCGGACGGGGTGTTGGTCAGCCCAAAAGGCATCACCATAAACTCGTAAAGCCCGTAGCGGGGCTAAAAGCTGTTTTGGGGATGTCCTTCTCTCGTACCCGAAGTTGGTAGTACCCAGACCTTAGATCCATTTTGTAGAAGACAGACGCACCTTGCAACTGATCGAGTAATTCATCTATCCTGGGTAGGGGATAGGTATTTCAGATGGTAAGTTTATTTAGTTCCCTATAATCGATGCATAGACGCAGTGACCTGTCCTTCTTCTTGACGAAAAGTACGGGTACTCCCTAGGGTGAGGTACTTGGACAAACAAAACCTGCATTGATTAGTTCTTGCAGTTGTATCTTCAGGTCAGCCAGCTCCTTTGGGGCCATTCGGTAAGGTGCTCGAGACACTGGTCGAGCATCATGTGCAACCTCGAACTGGAAGTCCACTTCTCGCTGCGGGGGCAACCCTGGAAGGGATTCTAGGAACACAGCTGAAAAGTCTCGGACTACGAGCACCCTGGTGAGTGCTTGAGTTTTGTCCTCTATTTCGAAGTAAATAAGGTACATTCTGTCTTTTTGTCAAATCGATTTGACAGTTTGTGCGGACGTTAGAATGATGCGTGTGACGGACGGTATACCTGCTAGAATGGTAGACTTTCCATTGGGGTTCTGGAGGTTGATCTCTTGAGTCGAGCAATTTATTTGGGCCTTGTGCTCGGCCAGCCAGTCCATGCCTAGGATGATGTCGAACCCGGTTATTGCTAGAATGGTTGCGAAGATCTTGAACTCCATGTACCCCATCATTGCCTGGAACGAGCACTTTTTTGTGGATGTCATGTCCGACCTGTCCGGGAGTCAGATTCGTATTGATATTCCGGACGATCAGACGGTGTTCTCCTTGGTAGCGATGAAATCTCGGGAGACGAAGGAATGTGTGGCTCCGGTATCGAATAATGTTTTAGCAGGGTGGTCTTCTACCAAAAGTAAACCTGATAACATACATATATATACTACGATCACAGAGCTTTTAAAGATATACAGTTAGGATACAAACATATCAAAACAGAAGCTATATCACATGTCTCTAGATAACATCATCCAGGTGTACTGCTACTAATGCTGAAAATATATACCTATAACTACGTCCGACACAGGTCCGTGCTGAAGGTCTAGTGCGTATGCCTCAAGTGGTGCTGCTCTGCCCTGCCTGGCCTGGTCCCTCCTGCCTACAGGTCATCCTCTACGACCTCCTCATCCTCGCCCTCTCTCCGCTGCTCCCTGCACTGCTCCTAGGCATGACCTACCTATAGCCTGAGGGCAGAAAGCTCTAATGTGCCAGGCTGCTGGCAAAGGAAGCAATTCCCTGCAAAGGGAATATCTCGTCATGGGGCTGGTGCGGGCTGGGGTGCTGGGGCTGGTCGGGGTGTTGGAGATGGTTGGGGTGTTGGGGATGGAGGTGCATGTCGTGGCTGAGGTGCCTGCCTGTAGGGCTGGTGGCGATGTCGCTGCCTCCTGTCTCAGTCCTGCCTTCGAGGGGCAGCCCCTCTCTCTCGTCCCTGGGCCCGGGGGGGGCTCCACCTGTCTCATCTGCTGCTGGGCCACCATCTGCTGGTCCATCTCTAACGCGACATCATGCATGTCAATCGTGTGGAAGGTCGATTGCGCAATCATGATCAAGGCATGTCGTAGGTCGTCACGCAGTCTTCGGTAGAACCTAGAGGCTCTGTCTCTATCTGTTGCAGCCAATGTCCCCGCGAAGTGGGCTAAGTGAATGAATTTGTGCTGGTACTCCGACACTGTTCTCTCTCCCTGTCGGATGTGCAGGAACAGCTCCTGGAGTGCAACTCGGTCAACATCGGAGATGAAGTGCTCTAGGAAGGCCTCGAAAAATTCTCCCCAGAGAATCATGCGAAGTGGTCGCCCTCTGAAAGTGGAGCGGCTGGCTGCCCTCCACCAGCCTCAGGCATAGTCCTCTAATAACGTCACCACTAAGGACACTGCGGCAATGGCGGGGCACATCATGTTGACTAGTAGTTCCTCCGCTCTCTCCACCCACTCCTCTGCCTGCATGGCGGATTCGGTGCCTCGGAAGATAGGAGGCCTTATCCCCCGGAAGGTCGTCAGAAGGTCTGTGGGAACAGTAAGCTGCTGGGGTGGCTGTAGAATGGCAGTCTGGAAAGTAGCTAATAGTGCTGTCAAGGTCCGACCCAGGTCGGTCTCAGTGAATGGAACTGCAGCTGGAGCAATCGGGTCTGGTGGTGGAGTAGTAGGGTGGTACTGGTCCCTAGAGGTTGATCTCCCGTTACTAGACTCCGGTATCTGGATAAGTAACAGAAGAATAGTCAGTACTTGCAAAAGTAGAGGGATTTTGCAAACTGACGGAAACGAAAGCGAAACACATGTGGGTGTGCTACTGTGCAGTCTAGAATCCTTAAACTTCTAACCTACGGGTCCACCAAGCTTCCGTTGCGTGGTTCGTCCCGAACCAAGAAACAGAACTTGGGAATGAAGGATCCAAAGACTGCCCCATGTGGTCGGATCGTGATAGCTCTGATCCATTTGTAAGACCCCCCCCCCCCCCCCCCCCCCCCCCCCAAACACTGAACCTAGGTCGGGAGAGAGGGGTCTTACTGCCCAAGATGACCACCCAGTGCTTCCCGGGTGGCAACAACCCACCCTCTCAAGCACTGGGTGTCGCCTTGTAAGACAAGGGAATCAACACATCACATCAAAAACACAGTGCGAAAGTAATCATAAGGAAACACTAACAAGCATACATATATATATATACTATTCTAAAAAGAAGTATGGATGGCTTTAAAAAGCCATGAATTAAAATGCCATCAGAATAATCTTGACCGTTGGATCATAAGCCCATCTCAAAATTAGGTAAAAAAACGAATAGCCTCTCTCCTCATTCCCGCAGGCTCTCTCTCGATCGCTCTTTCTCTCCCACACGTTCTCTCACGCTTTCTCTCCTCAACCCTGTCGTTTCTTCCACTGCCCTCAATCTTTGGGGAGATTCTTGCGTCCGATGCCCGTTCCGAAATTCCTATCCGGGATTACTGCTCGCGTGCCGCGTAGAACATCGAACGGAGGCGAGCAAAACTAAAAATCTATCGGGATCAGCGAACCTGTTCACGCAGGGGAGCAAAGAAGGAATCGGACTCCGGAGATCGATTCAAAAATTTCACCAATCTTTGCCACAACCGAACAACACTCCCGCTCGACATTTCCCACCCACTGCTAGGGCATCCTCTCGCCACGGCTCTCTCCCGCTCGACATCTACAGGAGACTCCTCTCCCCTCCCATGCCCTAGGTGTCCCGGCCCTCGCAATCTGCTCGGCGGCATTTTCGGCCTACGCTCGCATTGTCGCATTTCCTCCCGTTTCTGCTCTTCCCCTCCCTCTCCCTCTCCTGTGTTCTAGGTGTTCCTTCCCGCTGCTTGATCGCATATGACTTCTCTGTATTCTCACCCCAATGTCAAGCTCCTCTGCTACAGATTCTCCTCCGCCAGGACTTCTCTACAATGCCTCTCTCACCCCATTGGCATCCTCGACGTCTATAGAGAAGCAACGGCGGACCTCCTTTGTTGCGCTCCGTCTTATTTTACTCACTGCAGAGCCTTCATCCGTCTTCTACAACTACATTCAAACTCCATCAGGTTTCCTCCCAAATTTCCGTTTACCACATTCATGGAATCCAAGCTACTTAGCTCATGTCTGGACAAAAGCATAGAAAGAGCGTGAGAGTTCTGATAGAGCCCATTGATGGAAATGCTGGTAATTATCAAATTTCTTCCATGATGAACCATCTCTTAATTTTTTCCCGGTGCTCCAGCTTCTGCTCCGCAATAACGTGTTCGTTTCTTAGAGATTTGTTACTTGCCTACCCCTGCTGACTAAGGGGTCGGCCTCCATTTCCGATTCCTTTGCCCAACCTGAACATCGGGAGCTTCAAGATCTATTGGTTCTCAGTCGGTGATGTAATTCCACGTGGAGATTTAATTGAGGAGCTTCAACATCTATTGTATCTTTAATAGGTATATTTCCCCCCTAAAAATCACTCTTCTTCATTAGCTTTATTGACAATATATCACACAGTTTTGTGGTGATGATGATCGAACATCTCTTATACAATTTATTTTTTCTTTTTTTGTATGTTTGAGGTTCTACATATCTTAATTTCAAATTGCTTTGATTTTGTGACTTTGGATCCATTTATGAATGCATTTTTCAATTAATACATTTAGTAATATAGACTATAGCATATGCAGAAATGCACAAGTCTACATAAGACCATTAATTAATGATACATCATAGTGAATGGAGAAAGCATCATAGCTCATTGACTTCAAGTTTATTCCATCCAGAGAGATCAAATGTAGGAGAAATTAAACCATTAATTGAAGAAACGGGAAATGATAAAGCAGAGTGAATGGAGAAATAATCATAGCTCATCGGCTTCAAGTTTATTCCATCCAGAGAGATCAAATGTAGGAGAAACTATGTGATTTTTTTTCCAAATAATCTATTGTGCATATCTTTTGTTAATTGCCCTTCGTATGTTCGATGAAATGTTCAAATGAGAATTAACTTAGCTCTCTAGTACCCACCACTTCCTAACCAGATATCTATGACAACAATGATTGAAGCTAAGGTTTCTCCACCTGTGCATACATTTTCGTTTCATATTTCAAAAAAATGTAATTTGTTATTAATTTTATATTTTAGCATTTTTATGGCTTCATATGGATTTCAATTTTCATGGTGACTTAATATTGAATTAATATTCTTTGAATTTGTCTCACTTTGACTTCATGTTTCAGATTATATGAATCATAAATGACTTTCTTGGAATGCATACGAAATTTTGAGGTCTTACTAAAGTAGGTAAATCTGAAAAATTTTATTCAGATTTCTCAAAAAATTGTGTTTGTACTTCATTTCTCAACTCTACTTCTGTTTAATAATTTATTGAAATAATTTATTGAAATAATTTATTGAAATATTTCATGTGCTTCACCAATGCTCTGGATGCTGAATGAAGGAAGCATGGTTATGTGCACATAAATCAAAATGGATTCTTGGGTCTGCCCTCTCTGATGTCTTTGGCTTTGATTTGAGGGCATGATTCCGCAGCAAACGCGATGGTATAGGGGGCCACTATTTCAGTGGTACTCTGTGAGCAGCCACTTTGTGCATTTATTGTCAAAGGTTAGGTCTTTCTCCTCTGAGAGAAGCCACTTTGTGCATAGTGCCAAAGGTTAGGTCTGTTTCCAATCTTCCCCCGCCCATACCCCCAATGATTGGGGACTATATGGGTTCTGTTGTTGTTATTGTTGTTGTATTTAATGTGAATTTGCATTATTTCAGAGGTTTGTTACAGATAAACAGATTTTGGGAAGTTGAGTACAAATTCAAAATCCAATTGAGTTACAAACCCAATTTTTTGTTATTTCTCTTAGGAAGATTTTGGGAAGCGTTTGTACCCCAGGTCAATTTTTACAAACCCATTTTTGTTATTTTTCTTAAGAAGATAAACAGATTTTGGATTTGTTACCATTGAATTTTGGGAAGTGGAGTACAAACCCAATTTCTTTGTCACCGTGCTTTCAATTCCATTGCCCTAAGCAGTTATCCCTTGCCGAGCTTCAATCTTTTTGACCTATTCTCATATCTCCCTTGCCGAGGAGGCGAGCAGCCAAACATTCCCTCTTAACCTATATAATATATTTATGCACTTTTATGCTTTAAGTTCATGCGGTTTAGGATAAGGGCAGGGGAAGTTATAAATGTAGGAGGAATATTTTCTTCTATTAAGAAATTATTTTTTCTATATAAAATATTTTTATGCAGATACTTCAAAGTAATTAACATCTTAATCGATATAAAATATAAATGCACTTTTATGCTTACTCTTAACCGATATGAATGACCTACGTACTAGAAATAATGATGTGAATTTCATTATAAAGTAGTCATGCATCTTGATTCTTCTTCGAAGAGGGATTTTCTAATTACTAATGGTACCTTCGTTTCATTTTCCCCTACGAATGGTACCTTCGTTTCATTCCATGTACGTGGAGGGCAATATATTTTTTAATATCCATATTCAATGCTACAACAAAGCCAAATTCTTCAAGATTCAGAGGTAAGTGCAAAGAAACCAACACATTTTTATTGCTGTTTATAATGCAAAATTTTGATTCATACATTTAAATAACCACAAATCATGTGGCATAGCTGATCTGTGTTTGTCATTGAATCAATGTTTCATGCTCATTTTTCACGACCTTTAGATGTGTGAATATTGCGAGTGTTTTCAATTTCAGTTTTCCCTATTTTGTCTTTTTTTAAAATTGATATGTATTTAAAGTTTGTAATTAACATCTTAGTTAAAAGCCCTATAAATAAATGCAGTCAATGCAAACATAAATCAACGAGTTAGATTACAAGTCTAATCGAAGAATATATAAATCTGCAATCAGTAACGTATATGCATACGAATCATTAGAACGAAGAAAAGGGATCCCGCCGAACATCGCCTCCCCCGCCGAACATCGCCGCCCCCGACAATGTTCCCCCCTCACGACAAATGTCGCCACTCACGACAAATGTCGCCACTCACGACAAATGTCGCCCCGCACGACAAATGTCGCCCCCACGACAAATGCACTCACGTAGGGCCGGAGGCCCGTGCCTCTCACTCGTATATATATATATATATATATATATATATATATATATATATATATATATATATATATAAATAAGCAAAAAGTCGTAACCAACTGTTTACACGGGTGGCCCTGTGGGCTATGGATAACCATTATAACTCCTTTATTCTTTACATAGACCTATACTCTATGACAAACATCACAAACACGGGAGGTAAGGCCGGTGTGTCCGAGCGGGCAATCTCGAAAGCTGGTAGGTCGTCATGCGATATGGGGGCTTCACGCTGTCCCATCTCCTGTGAATGGTTATACAAACAACCATTAGTCACAGAGCTAAGTGGAAAACGCATCTCCTCCCCGGATCCGTATCCTGGGGACGAGTTTAAGTACCCAAACAGTAAGTAAATAGGTGAAGCATGAAAGGTTAGCAGCATATAAATAACTGGTATCCATAATAATATTGACAGTTATTTAATAGACTAGCTTACTAAGAACAGTATGAGTACTGGTAACCGCAATAGGCAACATGCCACAGATGTTCAAACCCGCTTACACAACCCTATGTCGACACAGTTTGACCGCTTTTCTTCCAGCAGGATAGAGAACCCCGCGGGCCTCACCGATGTGGTCGTCGGTGACAGTGACCAGTCCCGCCACTTCTGAGTGTGATCGTACCGCATCACCCAGGCCCTCCCGTACAACTCGGTGTACTACTTGGATGTGAGCGACATCCGACGATTCCGAAATTTAGGCCGACTAGCGGAGGCAAATTCCACGGGGACGGGAAGGTGTTCCCCCGCGGTGCTCATCTCCCTGTCGCCATGAGTCGTCAACTCTCCCGCACCGGTACGAACGGTCTGCGGGCGTGACCGACCCGCCACTTTTACTGCAAACATTTCACAAACAGTTAATTAAAGACATAACCTATACTTCGGGCCTGCCACAGGCGTGAGGGCACATTATTTGGGGCTAACCCTGGAGGAGATACTCACTCGCGGTTATCCCCAACTAATGCTCTACTAAACAAGAACAGACTCTCGTCAGAGCAGGGACCGGGCTAGAACTATAGATATGAGAAGTTACAGTATATGAGTGCGGTAAACAAAAGTGGTGCAGAGTGCGTTGCAGAAACGAGGTGCTGAATTACAACAGTACTGAAAGAAAGGACTGAAGTAAGAGCCGGAATAACCGGACCAGTACGAGACTGGTGTTGAAATCGCCAACCGGTCTCTGAGTTCGGACCCACTGGGGGTGTAGCCTGCGCTTACTTCTCCCTCACTAAACTCTCTTGACCGTGGATCGAAAATATGGAACAGACCCAAAGCTGTAGCAAGGAAGTCCCACCACACACCCGGTAGATCTTAAGAGAGCTTCCCCTCCCAAACCAATGCTCAGCTGGGCACCTTGGAGGGCACTAGCAGCCGACCAAAACATGCCTAGGAGGAGAGAGCTAAAAAAGATATGATCTCCTCCAAGGTTCCCCTAAGGGTCTATTTATAGATTTTTCTAGGCTGGTCTGCAAATAACATGAATCCGCCATTTGGTTTTGCTAACCGCACCCCAAATTGGTCTGCTAACAGCCTAACTCCGATGTTCTGAGGGGCTATTGGCAGCCCACAATGGGGTATCTGGGTCATTTCCCCTTCAGATCCCCTTGTGCGAGTGATTCCTGCGGGCACCATTCACCTCCCCGGGCGAGTGGTCCGTGAAGGCACCGTTCGCTTACTATGGGCGAGTGGTCCGTGGAGGCTCCACTCGCCTCTTCCTGATCCCCCAAGCGAGCGGGGCTTCGGCCCCCACTCGCCTGTCTATCCGCACTCCAGAGCCCTCTCGCCAGCGAGTGCTTCCTTAGCTCTTCGAGCGAAAGCCCCCTTCGGCCTATGCGAATGCTTACTTGCACCACCCGTTTCTCCTTCTGGCGACCTTGAGTCTGGGGTGGGACCACTCGGCGAATACGGGGTTGTACACAATCCCCGCTCTTTGCGAGCGACCTTACGCTCGGAAAGAACAGTCCAACCCGGTATTCGAGGAGTGTCCTGCTGATCTGGACAGAATCCTTCTGTGGGTCCCACCGCTGTGCTATATATATCCCTGCCCCGAGCATTTTCTCCGGAGCGTTCTCTTTCCTACGGCATAAATTCCTCCCACATTTTGAGCTTTCGCCGCCTTGAGATGGCCTTCATGAGACCCTCCCCGAAACCGATCTCGCAAGAGATGCTGAACAGCCTGGTCGCGGCCCAGGAGAAAAATGCCCCTAAAGCTGCCCGGTTCTCCCCCTGGCGCTCTTCGAAGAAAGACCATAATTCTCACTTCCTCTCTAGGAGAGCCTTAGCGGTTCGGCGGGACCGGGTGGAGGGCAAGTCCGCCTCGGAATCCCCTCATCCGACAAATAACCCTCCTCCTGATAGGCATATGCAGGTACTCTCATTTCCTTTGATCCCCCTGCTGACCCTCGAGATAGCGTCATTACCAGGGTGCTGACCATTCGCAGGAGGAATCGTCTCCCGAAAAAGATCACGGGACCAATCTGACGAAAACAAGCCCCCGCCCGATGATGCGAGAGCCTTGCTCCCTTGAACACTCGGGGCGAGACCCTGCAGCAAGCTGGTAATCGGTAAATAGTGTAATTTTTCCGCATATTTCTTGCCTCAGATCGCTACTTCTCGCAGCCCTTAATTTGATGTCGCAGAACGGCCTTCCACCCCTCGCCGTTCTCCCCTTCGCTAGGGGACTCCTACCTCCGCGAATGGGCACGAGGGCTCTCCGGGCCAAGACCTTGGCCGTACTCATCCAGCCGCCAATCAGGTCCCTACCGCCCCGGGAGAGGGAAGTCTCTACATCCTTCCACTAGCTTGTTCGAGGGGCAGCCTTCCACGCTCCCCCTCCCAAGCTGGGTGTGCCCGTGCCGGGTTAGTGAGCTCACTCGCTCTAATGTGACCCTTTTACCTGTCGAGACCAACATTTTTGTTTTCGCAGGTCATCAGGAGGCCTCCCCTATGGGATCCTACTATGAGGGAGGAGAAGGGATGGTCTCGCCGCCTCCTTCCCCTGGAGAGCTTTCGGATTTTCTAGGTGACCCTTCCGACGCCCAAACCATGAAGGAGCGAATGAAGGAGGTGATTGGCAAGCTCATCTTCATGCAGCGAGACCTCGCAGGACAGCTGGACGGGCAGCGGATCGACACAAGGCGCGAGCTGAAGTCTCTTCGCCGGGACTGTGCGCGTCTCCTTGCTGAGGTGGACCGCCTGGGCGACGAGGGCGGGGAACTTTCTCCCGGGAGGCACGCTGCGCGAGCCAGGGACCAGCTGCATTTGGCCAACCGAGAAATCACCGCTATGAACGCTTATTACTACCCGCGAGTGCCTCCGGAGGCGGGGACGCGAGGTCGGGGTCGATGGCATTGGATCAAGCATTAGCCTACCGACACTCGCTCCCTTGGCTCCACTGCTAGCGTTTCGCAAACACATTACTAAACTCTTTTGATTATGTAATAATTTTCTGACTGCGTTCTGTGAATGACTCCTTTTCCTTCCTATTCCGCCTTGGTTTCTTATAACTTTTTACACTTCCGCTGAATGCTGGCGTCTCGCACGCCATCTAATCACATTTTGTTGTCTTACTTCCCGCCAGGCGACCATTCGTCTTGCCTTCGCTTCTAACGGGCGAGAAGTCTTGGCGCGGGTTTCGAGGCGTCGGAGAAGCGCGGTCACTATCCGCACACCCGCTGCCTAGGAAATCCCCCGATTTTTTCTTTTTTTCACTTTTCTATAAATAGTTGATTCTACCAACTTCATTTATTACGTTTCACTTTGACCACCCATCTCTCTCCTCTCGCGAGCACTCGCCCTTCTCTCATCAGCGCGACCTCGGATTTTCCTTATTCTTGCAAGATGGGTGGTGAGCCGGATGGCAGGGGCAAGTGCGCGAATGCATTTGCTCAGCAGGATTTAGACCCCTGTGATCTTACCGAAGAGGAATATATGACCACCCGCCGCGGACTACATCCCGCCGGCCTTTTCCGCAACCCGCCCCGGACCAGGCGACCGCATCAATACCTTCGCCACGGGCAACCTCGCGATTCCGCTGGAGCACTTTGAGGTGGGCTTCCGCCTACCCATCTGGCCGGAGCTTCGCCAGACGCTCCGCTACTTCAGAGTCGTCCCCGCCCAGCTCAATCCGAACTCCATTGCCATGTTGGTGGGGTTCGCCTGCTACTTGCGCGAGGAGGGGATAGAGTTTAGCCTACCCGTCTTCCGCAAGCTCTTCACCTTTCGGGCGAAGTGCGGGACGGCTTTCTTCTCGGGCCAGAATCCGCTCAAGGTGGCTGGTCTTGCGAACAAGAACCATGATTGGACTCGCAGTGTTGTCTTCGTCCGCGGGAACTTCGGCAACGTTCTCTTCGCGCCGGTGCAAGAGGAGGAGTCGACCTTAAAACCCCCGCCGCTGGGCGGTCACGAGGCCAAGCTTCATCAGTATATCTTGGAGCACGGGATGGAGGTTGTCAATCTCCGGCGAAACGTCAACTCGCTCCCGCCTATTCCTCCGGGCGAGGGTAAGTTTGGGTGGTTTCGGTGTGCTCAAACTCGCATCTCCCCCTCACTTTCCCGCTGAGTGAACTTCTTATGGATGCAGGTGTGCGCGATTTCCCGCTCCATCCCCCTCATCCGACGGGGACGGCATTGGGACCCTCCCTGTCCACTGCGCGGGCCACCGCAGAGCTCTGCCGGGAGGACCTGTCCTCCTCTAAGTCTGGCAGCCAAAAGCGGAAGCCGGATGCTCTCCTTCCCGCCTCTTCGTCTAAGAAATTGAAAACCCCCACCTTCGCGAAGGATAAAACATCCCCCCCCCCCCCCCCCCCCCCCCCCCCCCCCCCCCCCGCGAAGGAGAAGGCCCCCCTGCTCGTAAAGGGTAAGGGAACCTTGGTCGAGGCTCCTGCCACGAATGCTCCGGCCGGGACCTCGGCTCTGCAGAAGGAGATTCGTTCGAAGCCGCTGCCCAGAGATCATCAAAATTTCGCGCACGACGAAAAGTTTGTGGAGCCCACAGGAGCCCCGCTCGTTCAGTGGGACAGGAATGCAAACAGGGTATGGCTCTCCACCCTCCATTCTTCCTGGATCGAGACCGAGATGGCCAGCGGCGAGGCCCATGCCATTGGCTATGCTCTTTACGGCCGAGATGATGCGGAGGTCTTTGATGCCAAGAAGACACAAGTGCTCGCTCATGAGACCTCGCGAGCCTTCCTGCGGGCCTTTGAGCTCGCGCACATGTCTTCGCGCCGCGCGTCAACCTTGCGCGGAGCCTCAGCGACGTGGAAACAACACGGTCCATCGCTTCTGCAGAGATCCTGGAGCTGATGCGCAAATTGGAGGTTGCCGAGACCCTTCTTGCCAGTCGCCCCGTTCGGGAGGTACGCGATTTCCCGAAAACATTTGTGTTTTCGCTTTTCTTCTCCCCGTATTACCATCTCCCTTTTCGTAGGACACCACTAGCGCCGCAATGCTCCGCGTGCGAGTGGCTGGACTGGAGGACGAGGTTCGGGAGTCTAAAGCCGAGGTCCAGCGCCTGCGAGACGCGGCGGCCTTGACCCTTGGGGAAGGGAGTAAGAAACATTTTTACTACGATTATGAGTTTGAGGAGTTACTGCAGGAGAGAGCGCAAGATGCCGCGGGGCACACGCTGTAGGTACTTCGCGATGTCGGATTCCTGAAGGAAGGCGCCGAGACGCTTTCTGCCCGCCAGGTCGTGCCGGACATCTTCGTGCCAGTTCCCTCCCCCGACGATGAGGACCCTCTGCGGAAAGATGAGACCATCCTCGTCGATTCAGACGAAAGCCGCGGACTTTCCGGCGGTAGCCCAAAGAATACCTAAAAAATGTACTTTATGATGAACCTTTATTCCACGCACTTGTTTTGAAATATATCGGCGGCGGGACCCCCCTCTCCTTTTTTTTAGTGCTGGCCTTTATTTGTGATTGCTTCTTTATTACGTTTCCGCGTCTCGCTAGGCTCTTTAGGACGTTGCGTCGTTGCACGATTGTTGTGGTCGCTCGGTGAATTATAGAGGGAACCTGTCCCATCTCGCCGATGCTGGCAAATTGCGGGCTGTTACACTCGCCCCCCTCACCCCTGGATCACTCGCCAGGGGTGGTCGTATCGCGTGAGTCATCGTCAAGCGAGAGGCGGGCCACTCAGCCTGATGTAGTTTTCACCCATCCATCATGTGGCGTCTCGCGACCCTTAGATTGACCGGAGTATTCGCCGCTAACTTCGCCGGCCGAGTGTCGACGTTTATCTATATTATTTGTTAGCGAGTGTTCCAGCGACGGGCTCCATTCACCGATCTCATGTCCAGACTTGTCCCCTCCTAATTTTTCGCCTTGAACTTTTCTTCCTTACTTAGCCAATCTTTGAAGCCTTCAGAACTTGCCACCGAGTGAGCCTTCGACCCTGCCAGCTAGGTGAGAGCCTGGACAGCGGGTCTGCTCGGGGCCTAACCTTCGAACCTTCAGAACTTGCCACCGAGTGAGCCTTCGGCCCTGACAGCTAGGTGAGAGCCTGGACATCGGGTCTGCTCGGGGCCAACCTTTGAGCCTTTGGAACCTGCCACCGAGTGAGCCCTCGACCCTGCCAGCTAGGTGAGAGCCTGGAAAATGGGTCTGCTCGGGGCCTAACCTTCGAACCTTTAGAACCTGCCACAGAGTGAGCCTTCGGCCCTGCCAGCTAGGTGAGAGTCTGGTCAGCGAGTCTGCTCGGGGCCAACCTTTGAAACTTTGGAACCTGCCGCCGAGTGAGCCTTCGGCCCTGCCAGCTAGGTGAGAGCCTGGACAGCGGGTCTGCTCGGGGCCTAACCTTCGAACCTTTAGAACCTGCCACTGAGTGAGCCTTCGGCCCTGCCAGCTAGGTGAGAGCCTGGTCAGCGGGTCTGCTCGGGGCCAACCTTTGAAACTTTGGAAACTGCCACCGAGTGAGCCTTCGGCCCTGCCAGCTAGGTGAGAGCCTGGTCAGCGGGTCTGCTCGGGGCCAACCTTTAACCTTTGGAACCTGCCATCGAGTGAGCCTTCGGCCCTGCCAGCTAGGTGAGAGCCTGGACAGCGGGTCTGCTCGGGGCCTAACCTTCGAACCTTTAGAACCTGCCACCGAGTGAGCCTTCGGCCCAGCCAGCTAGGTGAGAGCCTGGTCAGTGGGTCTGCTCGGGGCCAACCTTTGAAACTTTGGAACCTGCCACCGAGTGAGCCTTCGGCCCTGCCAGCTAGGTGAGAGCCTGGTCAGCGGGTCTGCTCGGGGCCAACCTCTGAAGCTTTGGAACTTGCCACCGAGTGAGCCTTCGGCCCTGCCAGCTAGGTGAGATCCTGGTCAGCGGGTCTGCTTGGGGCCAACCTTTGAACCTTTGGAACCTGCAACCTAGTGAGCCTTCGACCTTGCCAGCTAGGTGAGAGCCTGGACAGCGGGTCTGCTCGGGGCTTAACCTTCGAATCTTTAGAACCTGCCACCGAGTGAGCTTTCGGCCCTGCCAGCTGGATGAGAGCCTGGTCAGCGGGTCTGCTCGGGGCCAACCTTTGAAACTTTTGAACCTGCCACCGAGTGAGCCTTCGGCCCTGCCAGCTACGTGAGAGCCTGGACAATGGGTCTGCTCGGGGCCTAACCTTAGAACATTTAGTACCTGCCACCAAGTGAGCCTTCGGCCCTGCCAGCTGGATGAGAGCCTGGTCAACGGGTCTGCTCGGGGCCAACCTTTGAAACTTTGGAACCTGCCACCGAGTGAGCCTTTGGCCCTGCCAGCTGGATGAGAGCCTGGTCAGCGGGTCTGCTCGGGGCCAACCTTTGAAACTTTGGAACCTGCCATCGAGTGAGCCTTCGGCCCTGCCAGCTAGGTGAGAGCCTGGTCAGCGGGTCTGCTCAGGGCCAACCTTTGAAACTTTGGAACCTGCCACCGAGTGAGCCTTCGGCCCTGCTAGCTAGGTGAGAGCCTGGACAGCGGGTCTGCTCGGGGCCTAACCTTCGAACCTTTAGAACCTGCCACCGAGTGAGCCTTCGGCCCTGCCAGCTAGGTGAGAGCCTGGTCAGCGGGTCTGCTCGGGGCCAACCTCTGAAGCTTTGGAACCTGCCACCGAGTGAGCCTTCGGCCCTGCCAGCTAGGTGAGAGCCTGGTCAGCGGGTCTGCTCGGGGCCTAACCTTCGAACCTTTAGAACCTGCCACCGAGTGAGCCTTCGGCCTTGCCAGCTAGGTGAGAGCCTGGTCAGCGGGTCTGCTCGGGGCCAACCTTTGAAACTTTGGAACCTGCCACCGAGTGAGCCTTCGGCCCTGCCAGCTAGGTGAGAGCCTGGACAGCGGGTCTGCTCGGGGCCTAACCTTCGAACCTTTAGAACCTGCCACCGAGTGAGCCTTCGACCCTGCCAGCTAGGTGAGAGCCAGGTCAGCGGGTTTGCTCGGGGCTGAAAGGAGAGTCTAGTTCTTATTTATCTTATTAAATGATCTTGTTTAAGTTTTTCTTTAAAGTAATGATATATATATATGTAAGCTGGGTGAGGAATAAAATCAAGCACTAACAGTGCATAAGAAAAATCACAGTACAACAGTAATAAAAGTAAAGTAAAAAACAAACAAAACCAGATGACACAAAATATATAGTAGTTCCCCTCAACTGGGTACATCTACTCTTCTACCCACTGGTAGGAATCCACTAGGAGGTTGTTGATAAGGTGCCCTCACACCAAGAGGTTTTTGTTAAGGTGTCCACACACCAGGTGAGTTTTTGATAATGTGCTCTAACCAAACTGCAGGTTTTTGCTAAGGTGCCCTGTCACCGGGATTAACTTTTGAAGGGAGTTATAACCCTGTACAAGGTGGGAAGGAGAAAGCAAAATAAAAAGCATAATATATAATGTTCTTCTCTGTAAAAGAAGACTCTTGAAGATCCTGATATGGTGTTGGATGGATCTGAATATTATGTAGAAGGGCTCCCCCTGTCTGATATAAATTGATGACAGTTCTGGAGGTCTCTCTCTTGGTTGTACACAACTTCTTTCCTTTTATGCAGTGATGATCCTGAGCAAGTAGTTGTGATTTGTGTCTCAGGATGTATGTAATCTGCAGGAAGGTGTTAGCAAAGAAAAGAATAGATTTGCTCTGTATTTCTGTCGTGTGTACTACTTCTTCTTTCTACTGTATATTCTCCTTTATAATCTGAGGACCTTTGCTCTTAATTTGAATTTTTCTCTCGGGAAGAAGAGAAAAGCTAAAGTCTCTATCATTGATTTGACTCTTCGAGATGATAACCCGCCGTTTCTGTTCATTAAAGCTGATCTGCAACGGCTATGATATTTATTGATCTGCAACGGCTAAGTTAAATATTATAAAGAAAGATAGCAGAATAAAACAATATTAGTCGAGCTCTGGCTAGAATTTGTCGAGCGCTGAACGACATTTATCGAGCGCCTTTCTGAAGATTTGTCGAGCTCTTCACATTTCGTCAAGCGGAGTTCAGAGAGTAATTTATTGACCGCTGAGACTGGATGTCTGGTGAATGGTTAATGAAATGACAGATTCGTCTAACATCATTCGACAAATGTCGAGCTCCGTTCGACGAAAGCAGAGAATAAGTAATTTTTATGTTTCTCTTTATTTTCTTCTTCAGTCACTTATGACTATATTATTTAATATGTTGTCATTACTTATAAAAGGGATTTACTCTAAGTTATAAGATAAGTTGTAATGTTAACTTAGAGATTTAAATGTGGATCCTAGCTCAAATCAACCCTAAGGTTCCAACAATCTCCCCCTATTTGAGTTGGGATCCTCAATCCAAATCAAAACTAGTGGACTGGTAATCCTATTCTAGTCTAAACAACTTTTAACATTTTCGACTGCAACAACTTATTTCTTGAAGTTAAAATTTTCAGTTGCAGCAATCTTTGTAATTAGAGAGATTAAATTTTGTTTGGGGTTTGAGTTTCTCATTTTCTCTCTCACTTGGCTTATCTGATTTTCTCCTTTTCTCACTCACTTAATTTTAGTTTTTCTCATTTTCTCTCTCACTTGGGTAATTTTATTATCCTAGTAGGTTTTTAATATATGAGTTGCTACAGCTGTTAATGGATTCTAAGAGATGTTTTAGATTATAAAAACATTGTCAGACATCTTCTTTCTCATAGAATCCTCTTATCAGAAGAGACTCACACTCAGTGCTATGATCATTTCTGATCAATGCAGCTACAGTAGAATGCTCAAACTGACTTAGAGAAGTCTGTAAGAATACAAAGTTGTCTTAACATTGTTTTTATAATGGAAACAATCCATGTAAATTTTAGATTTGCTGTTTAGAATTGGGATGGAGTTTAATGGTGAGAAACTTATTAATAATTAATTAGAAAGTTTCTTTAAATTTTATTAGAGTTGAGAGGTTTAGCTTTTGAACTATATTAGCCTTTTTATTTCATTAAAATATAAATTTGAAAATTTTTCTTGAATCTGTTGAACATAATTAATTTCTTTTTCTTTAAAGAAATGTTTAAATTTGTTTTTCAAGAATATTTCTTTTGATATTTTTAAATTTTCTTTCAGTTTGTTAATTTTAGGAGTTAAATGATTTTTGTTTATTGACTCCTTGAATTCTATGTTATGTTTTATTATATATGTAAAAGTTAATTTATAATCAGTTTTATCTTGAGTAGAGATAAAATTATAAGTTGGAGTTACCTCAAGCTTTTCCGATTCGATTTTTGCATCTGGATTTTGAGAGCCACCATATATGGCCATCATGCAGAAAGCTCTAGCTCTAAGTTCTTCTTCTTCTTCTTCTTCACTTAGATTTGTTGATGGTTCTGCCTCAAAAACATAGTTAGTTGAAGATATGGAAGAAGATTTACGTTTTATTTCGGTAGTTTTCTTTGAAGAAGATATATCAGCGCCAACATAAACATGCCCTTTCATTGCTCTCGAAGGAGACTTGAGACCCGTGGAACTAGGTAATGCAGGTGTAACTGCCTTTGATGATATGAGGGGAGGTCCTGTCAAAATAGATTTGTAAGTTTCTTCATCTGTGACATTTGCATATATCTTAATTCTAACTTGCCATAATGAGACATTATCTAAATTAAATATGGGTGGATCTGAGTACAGAAAGATTTCTTGTGCCATTTTGAAAATCTTAAGAACTAAAAGTGATCTTTGTGATTTCAGGTGTTAGCCTGTGAAAAATCAACTCCCCTCTGATACCAATTGAAAGGAGGGTCTAGTTCTTATTTATCTTATTAAATGATCTTGTTTAAGTTTTTCTTTAAAGTAATGATATATATATATATATATATATGTAAGCTGGGTGAGGAATAAAATCAAGCACTAACAGTGCATAAGAAAAATCAAAGTACAGCAGTAATAAAAGTAAAGTAAAAAACAAACAAAACCAGATGACACAAAATATATAGTAGTTCCCCTCAACTGGGTACATCTACTCTTCTACCCACTGGTAGGAATCCACTGGGAGGTTGTTGATAAGGTGCCCTCACACCAAGGGGTTTTTGATAAGGTGTCTACACACCAGGTGAGTTTTTGATAAGGTGCTCTAACCAAACTGCAGGTTTTTGCTAAGGTGCCCTGTCACCGGGATTAACTTTTGAAGGGAGTTATAACCCTGTACAAAGTGGGAAGGAGAAAGCAAAATAAAAAGCAGAATATATAATGTTCTTCTCTGTAAAAGAAGACTCTTGAAGATCCTGATATGGTGTTGGATGGATCTGAATATTATGTTGAAGAGCTCCCCCTGTCTGATATAAATTGATGACAGTTCTGGAGGTCTCTCTCTTGGTTGTACACAACTTCTTTCCTTTTATGCAGTGATGATCCTGAGCAAGTAGTTGTGATTTGTGTCTCAGGATGTATGTAATCTGCAGGAAGGTGTTAGCAAAGAAAAGAATAGATTTGCTCTGTATTTTTGTCGTGTGTACTACTTCTTCTTTCTACTGTATATTCTCCTTTATAATCTGAGGACCCTTGCTCTTAATTTGAATTCTTCTCTCGGGAAGAAGAGAAAAGCTAAAGTCTCTATCATTGATTTGATTCTTCGAGATGATAACCCGCCGTTTCTGTTCATTAAAGCTGATCTGCAACGGCTATGATATTTATTGATCTGCAACGGCTAAGTTAAATATTATAAAGAAAGATAGCAGAATAAAACAATATTAGTCGAGCTCTGGCTAGAATTTGTCGAGCGCTGAACGACATTTGTCGAGCGCCTTTCTGAAGATTTGTCGAGCTCTTCACATTTCGTCAAGCGGAGTTCAGAGAGTAATTTGTTGACCGCTGAGACTGGCTGTCTGGTGAGTGGTTAATGAAATGACAGATTCGTCTAACATCATTCGACAAATGTCGAGCTCCGTTCGACGAAAGCAGAGAATAAGTAATTTTTATGTTTCTCTTTATTTTCTTCTTCAGGCACTTATGATTATATTATTTAATATGTTGTCATTACTTATAAAAGGGATTTACTCTAAGTTATAAGATAAGTTGTAATATTAACTTAGAGATTTAAATGTGGATCCTAGCTCAAATCAACCCTAAGGTTCCAACAGGGGCCAACCTCTGAAGCTTTGGAACCTGCCACTGAGTGAGCCTTCGGCCCTGCCAGCTAGGTGAGAGCCTGGTCAGCGGGTCTGCTCGGGGACTAACCTTCGAACCTTTAGAACCTGCCACCGAATGAGCCTTCGGCCCTGCCAGCTAGGTGTGAACTTGGTCAGCGAATTTGCTTGGGGTCAACCTTTGAAACTTTGGAACCTGCCACCGAGTGAGCCTTCAGCCCTGCCAGCTAGGTGAGAGCCTGGACAACGGGTCTGCTTGGGGCCTAACCTTCGAACCTTTAGAACCTGCCACCGAGTGAGCCTTCGGCCCTGCCAGCTAGGTGAGAGCCTGGACAGCGGGTCTACTCGGGGCCAAACATTGAAACCTTTTTCATCATTACGCAAGCCATCATACCACACATGTGTATATATAAAACTAAATTGTAAAGCAAAGTATTCTTGTTACATGGACTTAGGGATAGAAACGCTTTAAGTCATCACCACTCCACGTGTGATTGAGGGACTCGCCCTCCACATTTTGGAGGCGGTACCCCCCTGACTTCAATGCTTCTTCCACGACATGGGGGCCCTCCCAATTGGGATTGAGCTTTCCTACCGTGGCTGATCTTCCGGCCGCGTCGACCTTTTTCAACACGAGGTCCCCCTTCTCGAACTGTTTGATCCTGACGTTCTTGTCGAAGTACTTGGCCATCCGCCGCTTGACTTATTCTTGGCGAACGGTGGCGAGATCTCGAACTTCCTCGATCAGATCCAAGGAGAGCCGCAGCTCCTCCTCGTTTCCCGTTCTCCATTCTTCATCTCCATCTGAGGCTGCCCTTACCCACAGAGTCTTGACTTCAAATTCCACGGGAATGACAGCCTCGCAGCCATGAGAGAGCTTGAAGGGGGTCTCGCCGGTGGCGGTGTTGGGGGGTAGTTCTTAGATCCCACAGGACCGAGGGGAGTTGCTCCACCCATTTCCCTTTCAAGTTCTCCACCTTTTTCTTGAGCAGATTCACTATGACCTTGTTTGCCGCCTCCACCTGCCCGTTGCTCGGTAGGTGGCCGTCGCGTGACCTTCTTCCTGATGAAAGTCACAATAGGGCAATGCCACCCTGCCCCCTCTTCCTCCTCTTCCTCATCCTCCTCTTCCTCCTCTTCCTCGGCCTACCGCCATGGTTTGCTCTCAAAGGGGTGAGGTGGTCTGGGACCTTTCCTCCTTCCCGGGTGATTGACCCTTCCCTCCCCCCTTCGTTGGTGATCTCTTTCCTGACCTCTCGCTGGTCCTTCCTGGGGCCTCCAAGCCAGTCGGTTATTGGGCTCTGGTACCCCCAATCCCGCTGCTACCCCCGAAACCCCTGAACTCTGGGTTCTTCCCTTCTTCTTCCCTCCTGGTGTCTCACCTCTGGCTCACTCAGCCTTGCCAACCTCTTTGCAAACTCGAGATTGGCGGCCTATCCTACGATCTCCTCCGCTGCCCGCTCCATCAGCTCCTCAAAGGATAGAGGGGCCTTCAGCTTCAGGTCCATTTTGAAGAACCCCTCCCGCAGCCCCACTATAAAGGCTAGCTGGAGGGTGAACCCTGGCACCTCCTGGACTTGCAGGACCTCTTCTTGGAACCTGTCCACGTAATGGGCCAATGACTCCCCAGGCCCTTGCTTGATCTTAAAAAGTGCCTCCGCATCCTTCTTCCTCTTTTTTGACGTTGAGAAGCGCAATCTGAAGCTCCGACGCAAGTCCTCGAAGGCGTAGATGGAACCCACGGGGAGCTGGTGGAACCAGTCCCTCGCCTTCTCCTTCAGAGTGGTGGCGAAGAGCCGACACTGGAAGGCATCTGTCATCGGAAGGATCGAGACCATGTCCTCAAACCACTGCAGGTGCAGGACTGGGTCGTCTTTACCGGTATAGTAGGTCATCTCCGGCCCTCTGAACCCCTCTAGCACTGGGGCCGAGAGGATCAACTCACAGAAGGGATCCCTTCCCCTGCTCGGCGAGTGGTCCTCTCGCGCGGGGTCAGCTCACACACCTCCGCACTCGCTGGGCAGCTAAACAGCTGCCGCCCGGGGAGATCTCGCGCGCTTGCTTCCGCCGTGACCTCCTTCCCAAGCCGCCGACCCGAAGCGTTCTCGCCGATCTGCTGGGGCGGAACCACAGGGACCACGGGTGTCTCGCACTCGCACCTTCTAGTGAGAGCTACCTGCATGGTCTGCATGACCTCTCGCTTGAACTTCTCGAACATCTCCTGCCACTCCATTGCTGTTGGTGGCTGCGAGTGGCCTGGGTCAGAACCATTTCCTCCATCTCCTGTCATCGAGCTCAACTTGAGATTTTCTTGCACTGGCTGCGGTCCATGCTCACCGCACCAAAAATGTTGAAACCGTCAACCGGTCTCTGAGTTCGGACCCACTGGGGGGTGTATCCTGCGCTTACTTCTCCCTCACTAAACTCTCTTGACCGTGGATGGAAAATCTGGAACAGACCCAAGGCTGTAGCGAGGAGGTCCCGCCACACACCCGTAAGATCTTAAGAGAGCTTCCCCTCCCAAACTAATGCTCAGCCGGGCACCTTGGAGGGCACTAGCAGCCGACCAAAACTTTCCTAGGAGGAGAGAGCTAAAAAAGATCTGATCTCCTCCAAGGTGCCCCTAAGGGTCTATTTATAGATTTTTCTAGGCTGGTCTGCAAATAGCATGAATCCGCCATTTGGTTTTGCTAACCGCACCCCAAATTGGTCTGCTAACAGCCTAACTCCACTGTTCTAAGGGGTTATTGGCAGCCCACAAGGGGTATCTGGGTCATTTCCCCTTCAGATCCCTTGTGCGAGTTATTCCTGCGGGCACCATTCGCCTCCCCGGGCGAGTGGTCCGTGAAGGCATCTTTCGCTTACTATGGGCGAGTGCTCCATGGAGGCTCCACTCACCTCTTCCTGATCCCCCAAGCGAGCGGGGCTTCGGCCCCCACTCGCCTGTTAATCCGCACTCCAGAGCCCTCTCGCCAGCGAGTGCTTCCTCAGCTCTTCGAGCGAAAGCCCCCTTCGACCTATGCGAATGCTTACTTGCACCACCCGTTTCTCCTTCTGGCGACCTTGAGTCTGGGGTGGGACCACTCTGGGAATACGGGGTTGTACAACTGGAGTAGTACTGAAAAGAATTAAACAAAGAGCAGTAATTACTTGACCAGTACGAGACTGGACTATCAAAAGGAATTAAACAAGAGCAGTAATTACTTGACCAGTACGAGACTGGAGTATCAAAAAGAAATAAACAAAGAGCAGTAACTACCTGACCAGTACGAGACTAGAGTATCAAAAAGACTAAATAAAAGAAATAACTGACCAGTACAAGACTGGAGTATCGAAAAGACTAAATAAACAGAAACTGACCAGTACGAGACTGGAGTATCGAAAAGACTAAATAAACAGTAACTGACCAGTACGAGACTGGAGTATCAAAAAGACTAAATAAAAGCAGTAACTATCTGACCAGTACGAGACTGAAGTTAAAAGAAATAAGATAAATAACAGGTTAGTAGTCCATCACTCCATAATCAGGAGGCTTCAGTTCCATCTCCGTTCTTAGGAGGAAAGTTATGTTCTATCTCCGTTCGTAGGATTTTCTTCCCTCCCAGAACACTTATTGAAGTTGCTAGGACCATGCTAAGTGATTCTTCACTCCCAGAATACCTTTGGGCTGAGGCCGTCAACACTGCATGTCATGTACAAAATAGAGCACTCATAAATAAGAACCATAATAAGACTCCTTATGAGCTGATTAAGGGTAAGAAGTCAACACCAGCTTACTTCAAAATCTTTGGGAGTAAATGTTATGTGCTGAAAAATAATAAGCATTACATTACCAAGTTCTCTGAAAAGAGCTATGAAGGTATCTTTGTAGGATATAGCAAAACTTGTAAAGCCTATAGAGTCTTCAATAAGAATGCTCTTACAATTGAAGAATCTGTACATATTTTTTTTGATGAGAGCAGCATGCTGCATAATCCTTCCCCTAGCTCATCTAATGCAGGAATTGAAGAAAGATTAGAGACTCTCAAAATCAGAGAAGAAGAAACAGTTAAGAAGAATGAGCTTTCCACACTGGAATCCATTCCAGAAACAGTAGAAGAATCCACTAAAGAACCAAATCTCCAAAATGAAAATCATGAAGTAGGAGTTGAAGAAGTTACTGAAACAGAGAACCAGAAAGAGTGATGCCTACAACTATGAGACATCTTAGAAGTCATCCAGCAAATCAGATAATTGGTGAGCTCACTCATGGAGTAAGGACTAGAAGAAATGCTCTAAATGAGAACTTGCACCTCAGTTTCCTATCACAACTAAAGCCCAAGAAATTTGAGGAAGCCAACAAAGACCAATTCTGGGTTATGGCTATGCAAGAAGAGCTCAATAAATTCAAAAGATGCAAAGAATGGAAGCTTGTCCCAAGGCCACAAGGGCACAATATCATTGGGTTAAAGTGGGTCTATAGAAATAAGATGGATGAAGCTGGAGTGATTATAAAGAATAAAGCAAGGCTGGTAGCTCAAGGATACAGACAAGAAGAAGGCATAGATTTTGATCAAACATTTGCACCTGTTGCCAGATTGGAAGCCATCAGACTCTTCACAGCTTATGCTGCATACAAGGGATTCAAAGTCTATCAAATGGAAGTAAAGTCAGCATTCTTAAATGGAGATTTAAAAGAAGAAGTTTATGTAGCTCAACCACCAGGTTTTATCTCTCCAACCTTTCCTGATCATGTGTATTCCTTAAAGAAAGCCCTGTATGGACTAAAGCAAGCTCCAAGAGCTTGGTATGAGACACTGTCTACCTTTCTTCTTGAAAACAAGTTCTCAAGAGGGAAAATATATAAGACTCTTTTCTTGAGAGAGTTGAAGGGTCAGATCCTATTGGTCCAAATATATGTTGATGACATTATATTTGGATCAACAGATGGGAGTCTTTGCAAAAATTTTGCTAAACTTATGCAAAGTAAGTTTGAAATGAGCAGTATGGGAGAGCTTAAGTATTTCTTAGGTCTCCAAGTAAAGCAATCTGAGGAAGGAATCTTCATTTCTCAGACTAAATTTACCTTGGATATCATAAAAAAATTTGGTATGGAGAACTCTACCCCTATGGGAACTCTTATGGGTTCCAATGTGTCTCTAGACAAGGATGAAAATGGGAAACCCTATAATGAGTCCATGTATGGAAGCATAATTAGCTTATTACTCTACCTCACTGCTAGTAGGCCAGACATTATGTTTGCTGCATGTGTCTATGCAAGATATCAAGTAAACCCCAAAGAATCTCATTACTCAGCTTTGAAAATAATTTTGAGATATCTGAAGGGCACTCCTAATCTGGGGCTCTGGTATCCTAAGTCAGATGATTTTGAGTTGTGTGGGTATTCTGATGCAGACTTTGCTGGGTGCAAAGAAGACAAAAAAAGCACCTCAGGAACTTGTTAGTTCTTGGGGAGAAGGCTTGTGCCCTGGAGTAGTAAAAAGCAAAACAACATTGTTATCTCCACAGCTGAATTAGAATATATTTCAGCAGGTAGTTGTTGTGCACAACTCCTTTGGATTCGACACCAACTAGAGGATTACAATGTGCACATAAAGAGAACACCTCTCCTTTGTGATTCCTCAAGTGCCACCTCCATTGCAAAAAATCCCGTGGCACATAGTAGAACAAAACATATTGAAATTAGATATCATTTTATTAGGGAGTATGTAGGAAAGGAGGACATCTGTCTTGAGTATGTTAATACAGAGAGGCAGATAGATGACATTTTTACTAAGCCCCTTGATGAGTCAAAGTTCAATCAATTCAAAATTGAATTGGGAATGTTAAGTTCTTAAGTTGGGCATGTTGAATTCCTTGTATCATCTGTTAGTAGATTTGAAACATTTTGATAATGGGATGGATCTCACACAAGGTCCACCCTAAAGTACTCTGACAACTTTAGTTTTGAAGACAGGACAACCAGAAAGCTTGAATAAAGCATAACTTCATGCCATCTAGAGGAAAATAGCCTACACAAAGAATATCGTCTTAATGGTTAAGACGACATTGATGAAGTCTCGACGACAAAGTCTAAGTCTCGACGATATCGCTGAGATGATTTCGGCGACAAAGATAACAAAATCTCGACGACACTCTCGACGACACAACATCGTCATTATTGCGCCGCTATTCTGGGATTCTCAAAACAATACGAGAGGATTTGAAATGGTGCGCGCCTCTTTATCTTCCCAATGCATTATCATATATATATTAGAAATTGTATAAACATAGAAATCACGCACACACAAAACCCTAGAATCCCTCCCTCCTTCTGACGGTCCTTTGCTAAAGAAATGGCGTCGAAAAGAACTGAAGAGAAAATCCCCTCTGGTGGCGAACTTATAAAGGATGGTTTTGAACAGGCCGAATCTGATTTGAATATGCTAATAACTCTACTGTACGCCTCTGAGTTGGAGTATATCCTGACCGAATCAACCTGTCTTTACAACTTTGTCGTCACTGCGTTTTATGAGAACGCCGACTTCAGTAAGTCTGAACAAGCTATTCACACTATTGTTGCTGGACAACACATTACATTGACTGCAGTAAGTTTATCCAAAGTCCACCAACTCACCAATTTTGAGAAGGATGAAAAAAGAAGAAGAGGTTTCTGAGGCAGATATCCATGAAGGGTTGAGATGGTGTGTTTTGAACACAAACCTTATGGAAGCCTACAAAAATGCTTATGAACAGGCAAGGCAAATTACTTACAGACATTATTGGGAAAGTGTTGTTGTGTAAAACAGGCTCCCATGATAGAGTGTCTAATGGAATGTTTGAAGTAATGGTCAGAGTCATCCAGAACAAGAGGACTGATTGGGGAAAGCCTGTGTTTGAAAAGATTACAAAACATATAAGATCTCCAAATTTTGACAGAATCTTATCTCTGTATCTCAAAAGCTACATCCCTCACCACCTCAAAGATTCTGAATCTACCCCTCTCCACTATCTCAAAAAGATAGATGTCAAAATAGTAAGCAGGTGGGAGAAGAAGTTAACCAAGAAGGAAGTAGGTGAGACTTTACATCAAGGTACTAAATATTCAAACATCCCTGCTCCAGTTTCTACAGCTACTCAGGAACCCCTGCCTTCTATTGAGGGGGAGCCTCTAAGAGAAGATACTAATATGATGGACAATACTCCAACACCTCAAGAGAAGGAGCATCCAAAACATGGGAAACTACCTGATGCAGAAGTTGTTTTGAATAAGGACTTAGAAGACTCTGAGCCAGCTCTAAGGGGTGGACGTGAAGTTCTTGGAGATCTAGATGGGTCTGAAAGACTTATGACTGAATCTCTTAATGCTGACATGCATATAAATTCAGAAAAATAAGAAGATTTTGAGCAACCCTCTGATATCCCTGCAACAATGGAGGGGGAGTCTACTGCTCAATTCACAATGTTGCCCTCACCTCAAAGGATGGAAAATGAGCTACATTCCCCAATCCAAACAACCCCCATAACCCCATCAACTGAGTTCATGTCCAAACTAGAAGATCTGTTTGAAAGGCAGAGAACATTTTGAAGCATATGTCAATGATGTTGTCAGAAGCTGTAAGACTGCGTTATCTGCCAGAATAAATGTTCTGCAAGAGGATATTCAACATTTTAATCATCAAAATGCAAATGTGTATCATACTGCTACAAAGGATGTTGCTGACACAGGAAATAAAATAGTCCATATCAATGAAGCAACCTTGCTGATTGGACAACAGCTTAACATGGTGTTGGATAGAATGAATACTTTTAGAGATAATCAACAAGCCATTATTGAAATTCAGGGTGTGTCTTTCAATGACTTTGAAGATGCAGTGAATACCTTACTTCAAAGAATATCATCTTCTGCTCAAGTCTCTCAAGAGTTAGTAAACAATATTGGTGAAACTCTAATTCATCAACTTCAAGTCACCCAAGATCAGGTTTCTTCTACCCACACACAATCTATCATAACTGCTCAAGGAACACTAATGGATGCAGTTGGCAATCTGAATGCTCTACTCTCTAAGAAAATTCAGAACTCCCAGACCTCAATCTCCAAAGAAATATTTTTAGAAGCCAGAAAGGGGGAGATTATGTCAAGCCATCATGACATGTGGCTTTCAAATGAAGTAAGATTATCTATGGATCTTGATCCAATTGATTATGGGATTGTTTATCAACCTCCTATTCCAGAAGGAAGCTTCATCCCTGAAGCTCCCTCCAAATTTTGAAGAATGGAGCCCTTGTTCAAGGGATATCATATTAAACACCTGGACACAATATCAACAGGGAAAGCATGACAAAGGTACATTCTATAGCAGTGCATAATGGCACAAGTATGAAATGGGTGAAGCTGCCAAAAGAGACCATTGGAACAAAGTTAAGATGGGAGATACTTCAGTGCCTGCTCATGCACCTCTCAGATATCATCCTAAGCCATATAACTATTTTGAAAGGCAAAAGCAGAAGTTGGCTAAGGCTGAACAATCCAAAAAGGTTGGATCGTCAGAGAAAGGAAAAGTTGTTTAGGAGGATTGAGGAGGATTGAAAGGATTCAAGAAATCACATGCACATTTCTATGTTCTACATTCTTGCATCTAATATATTGTTAATGTATTGGACTATAGTAAATCAATATATGCAGTGATTAAATGCTTAGTTAATTGTTATTGATTATATCTGTTGGTCAAGCCTATCCATACTTGTAAGTTCTGGCTTCTTCAAATAGGGGGAGATTGTTGGGTATTGTGCCTTCAATGTATCTAGATTTGAAGAAGGAACACAAGTACAGATAAGCTAAGTTGTTTTTGATGTTATGTTTAAGTTCATGTTGTGACAGATGCTTCAAAGCTACATTACTAATATCAAGATGATAAAAGAAATAAAAATTCATTAAGTAAAATATCGTCGAGACAATTCCGACGATATCGTCTTGAAGAAAGCTTATCGTTGATAAAGCTAAGTTCATATGTCGACGATATCGTGTTGATGAAGATATATAGCCTTGAAGGTTCAAGAAAGCTTATCGTTGATAAAGCCAAGTTCAGATGTCGACGACATCATCTTGAAGAAAAATTATCGTTGTTAAAGCTAAGACCAGATGTCGACGACATCATCTTGAAGAAATCTTATCGTGGATAAATATGAGATCAGATGTCGACGATATCGTCTTGAAGAAGAGATATAGCCTTAAAGCTAAAAGACATAACTCATTAAGTTATAAAGAAAGGTTCCTGAAGACAAACATTGGTTTGAAGACTTTATATCGTCTAGAAGATCAAGACGATATCGTTTTGAAGAAAGACTGTCAGCCTGATGAATAAGTCTAAGTCTTATTAAAAGAAATATCTCGACGATATCGACTAGAAGAAGCAATAGTGTTGAGATATCAAGTATAGTCTTGAAGAAGGAAGTATGTCGACGATATCGTCAAGAAGAATATCTGTCGTTTACATTGATCAAGACGATATCGGCTTGAAGAAATATTATCGTCTTGAGAGTGGCAGAGCAGCATTTAATACGCAGACGTTCTTGGAAATTGATATTAAGGGAATGTGCACGCCGCCTATCTTGCGCACCAATCAAGGAGTAATAAATGATATATTCTCTGAAGAATATAACCATTGCACAGTAATTAATGAAGAATAATATTATTTCTATATTCTGCAAGTTCCAAGAACAACAAGTTATTTATGATGAATTAATGTGCCAATTCTGCCAGAATTTTCAAACGGAAGAATTGATTATGCAATAATCAATAAGGGCCTTTATGCATAAATGCAGAGGAGTAAAAGATTTTTCTTTTACAGATATACAGTTACAAAGTATTCTTTCTCAAGTCCATTTTCTCATACATATTTACAGAAGAGAAAGAAAAGAATAAACAAGAAGAAGAATTCATTGGCTGTGTTGTGAAGATCAAAGAAGTTTCAAAAGAAAGGTTCAGTGATTCACAAGATCTCTGAGCTTACTGTTACAAGAAGAAGAAGAAGACCTGCTATTTCAAAGCTTTTATCTTGAAGTCTTTTCTTCTACAACAACAAATCTTTCTGCAATTTTCTGTTGGGTTCTTTGTGATCCTGAGTCCTGTAGGGTTCTGTGTGAGCCTGAGATTGGTAGGGTTCTTTGTGAGCCTAAAGTCTGTAGGGTTCTTTATGAGCCTGAGCTTTGTAGGGTTCTGTGTGAACCTGAGTTGTAAGATCTGATTATAGAGAAAAGATCTGAGTTGGAGAAGTTGCCTAGTCTAGCTCATTGCTAGATAGGTGGGAGGGACAGTGTACTACCTCTTGACACATTGTCTTGATGGGAACCACTATAAATCCTTGTGTGTTTTATGGTTTGCTTGTGTGCTGTGATAAATATATATTTGAAGTAGCAAATAATTTTAAAAATACCTAATCAAACCCCCCCCCCCCCCTCTAGGTGTAGTTAATAGACGACCCATATCTTTTAAGTTAGAGCCGTCAAAAAGAAAAATTGTGGGAGAGCAAGAGGTGCTTGCTGCCATTGTTGCCAGAGGAGTTCTTCAGGAAGAAGAGCAGGTTTCTCACCATTGGTATTCTTCGTCTTCGTTGTAAGGAGTTTTTTGTTCAGTCTTGTCTCCGTTTACTTTTGGTGTTTGGGAGAGATTTGAGTTATTTTGCTTTCTTTTTCTTGAAGAGAAGATTTTCACCGTGGTTTAAGAGAGCATTCAATCTGTGAATCCAAGGGGGAATCTGGGTTGGGCAAACCTAGATTATATTTGTGAAATCCTTATTATCTTTATAGTGGATTATTCGTGTGCCCCGCCCCTTGGTTTTTCCCTCATTGCTTTAGAGAGGGTTTTCCACGTAAAATTTGTTGTCCTCTATTTTGTGCTGTTTTCTTGTGTGATTTCTGTGATTTTCGCTTATTTATCTATTTGTGTGCCCAGATTGTGCAAAGTGGGTTATATCCCAACAAGTGGTATCAGAGGTAGGTTCATTCTTAAGTGTCTGACTAGACATTCTGATTTATATTTGGGTCAATGGTAGGTGGCGACATTGGTCCTCTCCCTATCTTCCTAAATCTGATTAAGATTTTGTCTCAGATCGTTGGGCTGTTGTAGAAGATGGAGTGATGCGCAAATCTAGCACACCGCTATAGGCGGTAGCGAGACTGCGACACAAAATGGCAGTGTACCGATCGTTCAAGTAATATAAAACGAGGAGTGAATCCCCGAGTATCGAATCTCGAAGGAACGCAGTAAGGTGGAGTTAACTATTGAGGACGAACTTGAGATCGAAGTCCTTTAGGTCGGATGGATTGCGGAAGGGGGTGATTTGGTTTGTGGAAAATAAAGGAAAACAACTACTCAACTACTCCTATGCAGACCTTGAGCGCACTGCTTCGCTAGGCGAGATGGAAACTACGTAGGCCTTGAACGCACTACTTCGCAAAGGCGGATGGACGAGTAGGCAAGTGGATGGAGTGGTAAGTGCGGAATCGAACTGTGCAGGCCTTGAGCGCGCTGATTCGTGAGGCGAATGGATTACACGGGCCACAATGCCATGCTTTGCTAGGCGGATGGAAGAGTAGTCTTACGGAATGGAAGAGTAGGCTAGCATAATGGAGTGGAGGGTGATGACGGATGTGGAAGATGGAATGAGGGCGCACCACATACACACATATGAATAATATAAACTCATAAACATGAGATAAACATTACAAAGCAAGATTCATAGTGCACATCATCAAAAGATAGAGAAATCTAACATTTACAACTGCCAATACAAAGAGAGAGAGAGAGAGAGACAGGAATCGACCCAATCCGAAGCCTTGTCGAAGATTCACGGTTGGAATCACTGGGTTGTCAATCCGCGTCCAAGCTCGGTCTTCAACTGCGTCCGGGGTAGAGAAGGCTGTCACTACCTTCCAATGGCCCGTCTTCTTCGTGTCACGATCCGACCGCACGACCTAGCTTCCTTCTCCTTGGATATTGGTGGATGTAGGGCTAGATCCCTCTCCTTGGAGCTTGAGGATGATGGAGGCGTCCGAAAGGGGCGGAGAACCTGAGGAAAGGGCGAAAACGGCGGACTGGGCAGAGCAAAAGTCGATCCGGAATAGGGCAAGAACTGCAGCTTTTATACAAAAAGATCAGAAATTTGGTCACGCATGGTCGAACGCATGACCGTGCGTGAACCGTGCGATATTAATTAAGAAAAATACCCAGGAAGACGACCCAGAGCGCCTGTGCGTTTTACTCGCGCACGGTCGAAGCCGACCGTGCGTAAAAATGCACGGGCAAATTCAGAAAGCCAAAACAAGTCTAAACAGGTCGATTGTGCGATTCCTTCACGCACGGGCAACTGCCCGTGCGTAGAGACGCACGATCAACGACAGAACATCATTTTCCACCACAGAAGAGAACGCACGATCACATACGACCGTGCGTCAAGGAAAACGCACGACCGTGCGATATACACAGACATGAATTCTGGATAAAAATGGATGAACCGTCCACCTGCATCAACCACAACACAGCTGGGAATACCCCTCCAGCTCAAGCATAAATGCATAAAAAGAATGGGGAGCACATTGTGCTTGCCCCCAACAATAAAGCGCGCAATTGCACACCACAACGGGCCCAAAGAGTGCACTTTGTGAAGAAATGTGTTCAAGTGAAATATAAGCAATAATAAACTAAAAGTGAAGTGCACGTGAGTGAAAATGAGCCCAGATGAGTCCGAAAAACCCTATATAAATTGGACTCATCACACCCCCAGACTTACCTGTTTGCACGTCCCGAGCAAACAAATCCGGCGGGATAAGAAAATGGTAGTTAGCATAGAGAATTGCAAAGAAAGAGTAGGATGCGAAGTATCATACTCATACAAATAGAAATTCAGTAAAAGGAGATTCTAGCTATGCTAACTAATTTACAAAAGTGTTAAAGCGTAAGTAGAAATTTAGTTATACTCAGATGGTGAATCATGAAGAATTTGTGCGGTCGCGCCCGGTGTGAAAGTAAACAAGCCACTCAGGAGGGCGTTGCAAAAGACCGGAGTTCAGGGATAACTCCGCTGAAATCCATCAACGACGAGAGCCATAAGCTTGCCCGGTTACACTCTCTCCACGGCGCTAGCGAACTTACAAGTTAAATCAGTAGGACTTTCAGGTTATAATGGGGCTTAGGTTACGGTATGATATTCAATGATAAATGAGATGGCTACGCAACCCAAATGAGCTAACAGATAACGCTGCACCAAAACAAGAACAAGACCAATGCTAGTGTGACACACCCCCAGACTTGACTTGAGAACTGGGTGTGCACACAACCTACTCCAACAAATACTAACTGAATTTTTCTAATACGCTCAAGGGGTATTCTTTTCATTTCATTTTTTTTCAGATATTACTTCTAACTTCATTTTTTCTTTAATTATTTTATCCCTCAATTGGTTTTCAAGAATGTATTCAGCACACAATATAATTTTTTTCATATCACAAAAATTCCAAACATCACACTCAAACAAGAAATATAATTTCAGTTAACTCACTACTTGGTTGCGATAATAGGATAAGCTTCAGGTTTTGGTGATTGAAAGAAGAGCTGAAACAAAGGAGGGGTAGGCACAAATTGGCTTGCAAAGGTAAGCGTGTAGGTCATGGAAATCAAAGATCAAACTAGCCAACTAGATGGCCTACATCACGCTCAACTTTGTGAGTCGCTCTCACCCATGCTTCAAGAGTTGCTTGGGGAAAGTTCTTAGCCCACGAGAAAGATAAACCTTCCTTCCGACTCGAGCAACGCACAACTAGCGCTCGCTTACACACAACACCGTGCTACCGCAAATTTCAGTCACATTCACCAAATGAGTAAAATAAATCAAAAACTACGCAAAAAAAACACTAATTGTAAATTAAAAGCATAAAGATAATCTAATTTTACTCAAATTTCTATGCAAGCACGAATAGGCGACTATAACACTACTGGAGTCAACATCACACTCCGACTTGCAATACCTAAACTAACTTCCTATTTCAAAATCCCAACCAAAATAAGCGTGAACGGAAGCACACAAACAAGTGAGTGCGCGCTTGTGTGGGTGAACTGGTGTATGCTATAATATGACATAAATAAAAATATATTTCTGGTCTGCTAAAATGTGCACACGTGTAGTGAACACTCGGTACACTCCCCCCAGACTTAAACTAAACAAACCACATAATGCATAACATGAAAATCAAAACTAGAGCTAGGGGAAGAGAGTACCCAATGCTCAGCAAGTGAGCATACCAGAAGACGCATGAAAATCCACGGTAAAGCCGCCATACGAAGAATCACGACCACCGCCTTCACAAATAGAAAATACCTGCAGGGGTGAGCTCCACAAAAGCAAACTAAAACAACACAACTAACTAATTTTTGTCAGAGAAAGAAAAAAAATAAAAGACAAAAATAAGTAAGATAACTACTGGGGTTATTGTCATCCCAGCACGACTTATTCAAATTTAAAACAGTTCTAGCTAATGGGTCTATGAAAAGAAAAGTGCACAGGTAACTGGTCTAATATGTGTGTCGGTAGCGGGTACCAATACGGAGACAGAATAGTTACCCCTCTACCTACATAATAATACCTGCTCATCACAGGTAGAGGAAGCAGAAAGTAAGAAGTGGAGGAGGAGTCCTCCTCACTATTCTCACCAAAAACATCCTTGCCCAGCAAGATGTCGTCTTCAAGGAGGCGGCAGGAAGAGAAGGCAATGAATGAGGCTTCCTCTATGGAGGAGGGATCAACCTCCTCACATGAGAGGATACACTCATCATTGACTTGAGCAAAATGCTCCAAGTCTTCCTGGAGTACCTGTGAAGACTCAGCCTGCATAGGCTCAGATGATGAAGGGGGGTTAGGAAATAAAGGAGAAGAAAAACATAAATGATCTAAAATCGGGGGAGTGGTCCCGGTCTCACTCCCATCAGGTTGGGGAAGTAAAATAATGTTTGCATTGTCATCAATGCTACAAGGTTCGGCGGGATCAACAGTGGTCATGCCCAAGATTTGGACTTCCTCCACCGGTGCTGAGGAAAGCTCCTCTTCACCTAGAAGGTTGTCCTCCTCCATAGGAGCAGGCATAACACATAGATCGCCAGCCTCATCCTGCGACACATCCTCAACAATGTCGTCAGAGACGAATGTAGTTTGCACAACAGGGGAAGGCATAGTGCTTGGATAAAAGTCAAGCACCGATTCCTCACAAAGAATCGAATCCATACACGGTGATATATGCACAGGGGAGATGGGCTCAGCCATGTCAGAGCCTAGATCAGCCACAACTCTGATGAGCGTGTCTGCATCATTCCCTTCAAAACTTGAAGGTGATACATCGACATAATCAGAGGTGGAAGGTGTGCTGTCAGAGTTAGGAGTTGGAACGATCCGGATATCCGGCTCGTCATCCTCGTCCAATTGGCGAAGAAATGCAGCACAATCCTTCAAGGCATGATCCATGCTCCGACAAAACAAGCACTGTTTTGCATTTTTCTTCGGCTCAAATTAAACCGGAGATGAATGCAAAAAGGGCATGTGCGGAGCGGAAGAGTTGCCATAGGACTTACGCGCACCATATGGAGTACCAGACGAAGTCGGTGCTTCATATACTGGGCCTTGAGTCTTAGGGCTACTATCTCCCTTTGGACATCTATCACTAGCATGAGATATATCCCCGCACAAACGACAACGAATATTAAATGAAGCCCACATTGTGTGAAGATAACTAGATTCAAAAGGAAAACACTACTGTGCAAAATACTACACCTAACAATAATTACTAAAGCAACCTAATATAAAACAGGAAAACGGAATAAGAAGAACTGAAATAAAATAAAGGATGCAATTTACAAATGGAAGGGCTTCTCTCTAAGATTCTCCCTCTCCGGAAAACTCACACGTCTGTGTTCCCCAACAACGGCGCCAAAAACTTGATGCGCAAATCTAGCACAGCGCTATAGGCGGTAGCGAGACTGCGACACGAAACGGCAGTGTACAGATCGTTCAAGTAATATAAAATGAGGAGTGAATCCCCGAGTATCGAATCTCGAAGGAACACAGTAAGGTGGAGTTAACTATTGAGGACAGACTTGAGATCGAAGTCCTTTAGGTCGGATGGATTGCGGAAGGGGGTGATTTGGTTTGTGGAAAATAAAGGAAAACAACTACTCAACTACTCCTATGCAGGCCTTGAGCGCACTTCTTCGCTAGGCGGGATGGAAACTACGTAGACCTTGAACGCACTACTTCGCAAGGGCGGATGGACGAGTAGGCAAGCGAATGGAGTGGTAAGTGCGGAATCGAACTTTGCAGGCCTTGAACGCGCTGCTTCGTGAGGCGAATGGATTACACGGGCCGCTATGCCACGCTTCGCTAGGCAGATGGAAGAATAGTCTTACGGAATGGAAGAGTAGGCTAGCGTAATTGAGTGGAGGGTGATGACGGATGTGGAAGATGGAATGGGGGCGCACCTCATACACACATATGAATAATATAAACTCATAAACATGAGATAAACATTACAAAGCAAAATTCATAGTGCACATCATCAAAAGTTAGAGAAATCTAACATTTACAGCTGCCAATACAAAGAGAGAGAGGGAGTCAGGAATCGACCCAATCCGAAGCCTTGTCGAAGATTCACGGTTGGAATCGCTGGGTTGTCAATCTGCGTCCAAGCTCGGTCTTCAACTGCGTCCGGAGTAGAGAAGGTTGTCACTACCTTCCAATGTCCCGTCTTCTTCGTGTCACGATCCGGCCGCACGACCTAGCTTCCTTCTCCTTGGATATTGGTGGATGTAGGGCTAGATCCCTCTCCTTGGAGCTTGAGGATGATGGAGGCAGCCGAAACGGGCGGAGAACCTGCCAAAAGGGCAAAAACGACGGACTGGGCAGAGCAAAAGTCGATCCGGAATAGGGCAAGAACTGCAGCTTTTATATAAAAAGATCAGAAATTTGGTCACGCACGGTCGAATGCACGACCGTGCGTGAACCGTGCGATATTAATTAAGAAAAATACCCAGGAAGACGACCCAGAGCGCCCGTGCATTTTACTCGCGCACGGTCGAAGCCGACCGTGCGTAAAAACGCACGGGCAAATTCAGAAAGCCAAAACAAGGCTAAATAGGTCGATCGTGCGATTCCTTCACGCACGGGCAACTGCCCGTGCGTAGAGGCACGATCAACGACAGAACATCATTTTCCACCACAGAAGAGAACGCACGATCACATACGACCGTGCGTCAAGGAAAACGCACGACCGTGCGATATACACAGACATGAATTCTGGATAAAAATGGATGAACCATCCACCTGCATCAGCCACAACACAGCTGGGAATACCCCTCCAGCTCAAGCATAAACGCATAAAAAGAATGGGGAGCACATTGTGCTTGCCCCCAACAATAAAGCGCGCAATTGCACACCACAACGGGCCCAAAGAGCGCACTTTGTGAAGAAATGTGTTCAAGTGAAATATAAGCAATAATGAACTAAAAGTGAAGTGCACGTGAGTGAAAATGAGCCCAGATGAGTCCGAAAAACCCAATATAAATTGGACTCATCATGGAGCAGAACACAAGAATGATTAACATGAATGGAAAGAACTGGAATATATGGAAGCCTCAGATGGAGGATCTCTTGTATTGCAAGGATCTTCATGCTCCGTTGTCAGGGCGACCAACTACCATGTTAGATGATGCAGAGTGGAAGAAGATGAACAGGAAGGCAGTGAGATTCATTCGATAGTGGCTAGATGATTCTATCTTCCATCATGTATCCACTGAGTCATCGGCTCAGGATTTATAGATAAAGCTTGAAGCACTGTACGAGAGGAAGACAGCAGACGTCAAGTCTTTCCTGATCAGAAAGCTTGTGAACTTGAAGTATATGGAAGGTTCTCAGATGACAGAGCATATGAACCTTGCCCAGAGCATCATCAATCAGTTGGAGGCCATGAAGATCACCTTGGAGGATGAGCTGCAAGCTTTGATGATCCTTAGTTCCTTACCAGAGAGTTGGGAGACTCTTGTGGTGTCGCTGAGCAATTCAGCACCTGAAGGCGTCGTGTCAATAGAGATGGTGATGAGATGTCTGTTGAACGAAGAGCTGAGAAGGAAGGACTCTGGAACCTCTACATCAGATGCTTTTCTCATGGAGGGAAGGGGCAGGCCAACGAAGAAAGAGGGTAAGCAAAGAGGCAAGTCTAGGAGCAAGTCCAGGAGTAAGTCCAAGAAGGAGATTATGTGATTCCACTGCAAGAAGAAGGGCCATTACAGAAAAGACTGCTTCAAATTGCAGAGAGATCAGAAGGGAAAGGCGAAGGATTCAGGAGAATCTAGTGAGGGTGGTGGTGCGGCCTCGATTACTGAAGATGAGTCATTGTGCTTATATTGCAGTGGGTCGGCATGCCAGGAGTGTGTTGACACAGACTGGGTAGTGGATGGTGGTGCATCCTACCACTGCACTCCTCAGAGAGATTACTTTTACTCGTATGCTGCAGGAGATCTTGACACTATTCGGATGGCGAATGTCGGTGTGTCAAAGATCATTGGCAGTGGAGATGTCCACCTGGAGACTGATCTTGGGAGGGTTATCTTCAAGGATGTCAGACATATTCCTGATTTGAGGATGAACCTTATTTCTGTTGGAAGGCCAGATGATGGAGGCTTCACTAACATTGAAGGCGGTGGTGCCTGGAGGTTGGTGAAGGGCTCCTTGGTGGTGGCAAGGGGCAAGAAGTGATGCGGTTTGTACCGAGCAAAGGCCAAGATCTGCAGTCCGAGTGTGAATGCAGCTGAAGATAACTCTATGGGTTTGTGGCATCGCAGACTTGGCCATATCAGTGAGAAGAACCTGAAGATCTTGGTGAAGAACAAGGTTTTTCCGGAGTTGTCAGGAGAGCTTCCTGACACTTGTGCTCACTGCTTGGCTGGTAAGCAGAGGCGAGTATCCTTTACGGTGGCTGAACCGAAGAGAAAGGCAGAGCTGCTGGGCCTGATACACACAGATGTGTGTGGTCCTATAGATCCCAAGTCTGTGGGCGGAGCAACTTACTTTATTACTTTCATAGATGATCACTCGAGGAAGGTATGGACTTATGTTCTGAAACAGAAGAGTGATGTCTTGGCAAAGTTCATGGAGTTTATGGCAAAGGGACAGAAGATGACCGGGAAGCAGATCAAGCGGGTAAGATCTGATAATGGGGGTGAATATATTAGTGCCTTTTATGCCTACTGCAGGGAGCATGACATCGTGCATAAGAAGATAGTCCTGAGGACACCGTAATAGAATGGGTTGGCGGAGAGGATGAATAGGATGATTATTGAGAAGATCAGGTGCATGATCTCTCAAGCAGGTATTGTCAAGCAGTTCTGGGCAGAGGTTGTACAGACTGCAGTGCATTTGATCAATTTGTCCCCCTCTGCACCTCTGGATGGAGATATCCCAGAGCATGTTTGGTCCGGGAAGGAGGTGTCATATGGACATGTGTGGGTGTTCGGTTACAAGGCACATGTCATGTACCCAAGGAAGAGAGATCGAAGCTTGATGAGAAGTCCCGGGAGTGTATCTTGCTGGGATACCCGCCTGAAGAGTTTGGCTATAAACTCTGGGATCCAGTGAATAAGATCATCAGAAGCAGGGATGTGGTCTTTGTGGAAGACCAGATTGTTGGTGAGCAGAGTGTTGCTGAGCCACATGTTCCACCAGCTGTGGAAAGTTCTGATGTTGATCTTGAGCCAGAGAATGCTGGTGCTGATGAAGGGCGTGCTGAAGAAGAAACTGTGCAGAATCCAGATCAGGATGCGATTCTAGATGGATGGGGAGCGTTGGATGTTGATGTTCCACCGATGGTGGAGGTACCGCTCAGAAGATCTGACAGAGCACGGAGGCCCAACACCAGGTATCCACCACAATATTATATCTTGCTTACTGCTGGTGGTGAGCCTGAGTCTTTTGAGGAGGTTCAGAGGGCTGAAGACAGAGAGTCTTGGGTAGCAGCTATGGCGGAGGAGTTAGATTCGCTCCAGAAGAATGAGACCTATGATTTGGTTAGGCTACCAAAAGGGAGGAAAGCCTTGAAGAACAAATGAGTCTTCAAGTTGAAGACTGATGAAAATGTCTCCCGGCCTAGGTACAAGGCAAGGTTGGTACTCAAAGGGTTCAGTCAAAGACATGGTGTAGACTTTGATGAGATATATTCACCAGTGGTGAAAATGTCTTATATCAGACTGATATTGGGGTTGGCTGCCTCCAGGAATATTGAAGTTGAGCAGATGGATGTCAAGACAACATTTCTGCATGGAGACTTGGAGAAGGAGTTGTACATGGAGCAGCCCGAAGGCTTTGAAGCCAAGGGGAAGAAGCATTTGGTCTGCCGACTCAAGAAGAGTCTATATAGGTTGAAGCAGGCACCCAGGTAATGGAACAAGAAATTTGACTCTTTCATGTTGAAGAGCAAGTTCCAGAGGACCAGTGCTGATCACTGTGTCTATGTGAAGAGGACTGAGAAGACCCTTACAATTCTGCTGCTGTGTGTGGATGATATGCTGATTGTCGGTGATGATAAGGCCAGCATTGTTGAGCTGAAGAAAGAGCTTGGTGAGTCTTTTGAGATGAAGGGCTTAGGACGAGCAAAGAAGATCCTGGGGATGAAGATCACCAGGGATAGGAGTGCAGGTCTGTTATGGACATCTCGGGCTGAGTATGTGGAGAAGGTGCTGAAGAGGTTCATGATGGAGAAGGCCAAGGTGGTAGCTACTCCGTTGGGCGGACACTTCAAGCTATCTAGCTCTCAGTGTCCTTCATCTGAGAAGGAAGTGGAGGAGATGAGCCAGATCCCCTACGCATCTGCAGTGGGTGTTGGATCGGTAGGCGCCCTTAAAAGGGGGGGGGGGGTGAATAAGGGTTTTAAAAACTTTAGTGATATTTTAAAAAGCTTTGTAATAATGCAAGACAAAGATAATAAGAAGTCAAGTAAAACAATTGAAATAAAGGAGAAACATGCGTTATTACTATCAAATATGGTTTTACAAAAGTTGACTTCTATAACGCTAGAAATCGGTGGCGATGAATAGTAAACTCTTTTTGTTTTCTATCCCGACTCGCATCCCCACGAACCGGTGGCCCTAGCCTATCCTCCCCGGATTCGGCCTCAAGCCGCTCTAGCCAACCCCTCCCCGGATGTGGCCTCGAGCACCCCCTAGACCTAGCCTAGATCTAGTCGCCAACACGAGGCGAGTTTCCCCCTAAGTCCTACCCAGACCTAGTCGCCAACACGAGGCGAATTTACTACACGATTTAAAAGAGATAGATAAATGAAATAACAACAATATAAAAACTCCATATATGGATCTCTTGGAGAAGTGGACGAAGGCCAGCAGAGTATGATCGTAGTTGTTGAAACCAGAGAACTGGTCTCAGCGTTCGAAAGGGGAATGCAGCTGACCCTTACTTGACCCAAGCTAGACCCTTGACCGATGACTAAGAACTGAAGAAACTTGCTGATGAAGAATACTTAAGTCCACGAACGGACCCCTTAAGCTGCAGCATGGAGGTCCCACCACACACCCGGAAGCTCACACAGAACTTCCCCTCCCAAGCCAATGCTGAGCCTGGGCACCTTGGAGGGCACTAAGGACCACCTCAACGTCCACCTTCAATGACAGGGGGCGGGGAGGGGTAGTGCTTGCTCCCTCCCCAAGGTGCCCATGAGGGTCTATTTATAGACTTTCCAAAAATTGGGTTGCGGATAGCCAAAATTCTGCTATCCGCAGCCCAATTACGAACCCGAACGACTGAACCGAGAGGGGGGGCGAGTGGAGGATGAGACGTCCACTCCCCCCCCCCCCTTTGTCGGGGGTCGGGTGGATGGACCTCTGACGGGTCGTTCCACTGAGCCCCCTCACTTGCGTCAGGTCACACCGACTCGGAAAATATGAGGGTTGTACACAATCCCCGCTCTTTTCGAGCTTGCCTTAAGCTCGGAAAGAAAGTCCAACCCACCTATTTGACGAGGAGGTGGGACCTTAGGGGAATCCACGAAGGGCTCTGCCAACGGGATACTCCTGCCGAGTTTTTCAGTTGAACCTGACTTGAGGCGGAAGGCGAACCTTTCTCCACTTAGCAACCCTCCTATGAGCCGAGCCCAGCTGGAGGTGGAGAAAGCTCGACACCTTAGGCGAATTGAAGTTGGCCTTAGGTGGAGAAGAAACTCAACACCTCTAGTCGAGCCGAGCTCGACCTGAGGTGGAAGACAAACCTTTCTCCACTTGACAACCCTCCTATGAGCTGAGCCCAACTGGAGGTGGAGAAAGCTCGACACCTTAGGCGAATTGAAGTTGGCCTTAGGTGGAGAAGAAACTCAACACCTCTAGTGGAGCTGAGCTCGACCTGAGGTGGAAGGCAAACCTTCCTCCACTTAGCAACCCTCCTATGAGCCGAGCCCAACTGGAGGTGGAGAAAGCTCGACACCTTAGGCGAATTGAAGTTGGCCTTAGGTGGAGAAGAAACTCAACACCTCTAGTCGAGCCGAGCTCGACTTGAGGTGGGAGACGGGAACTCCACATCTACCAGGGAGCCGAGCTCACCTGGAGGGGAAGGGAACTCCACACCTACCAAGGAGCCGAGCTCACCTGGAGGGGGAGGGAACTCCACACCTACCAGGGAGCCGAGCTCACCTGGAGGGGAAGGGGACTCCACACCTACCAGGGAGCCGAGCTCACCTGGAGGGGGAGGGAACTCCACACCTACCAGGGAGCCGAGCTCACCTGGAGGGGGAGGGAACTTCACACCTACCAGGTAGCCGAGCTCACCTGGAGGGGGAGGGAACTTGCATGTTTCTGGCCCATCCGGGGACGGAGAACCAGCCCCCGTCCCAGGTGCTTACCTTCACCGAGAGACGGGGGGACTTAATCGTTTCTCCGAATCCATCGTCCTTTCCAGAGTCCTGCCCGTAGCGAGTCAACCCGATGAGTCTCCCATCTGTCGGCATGACTGAGCCCGGAGAATGGTCTCTACTTGGGGATCTCACGAACCGGTCGGCCCGATGAGTCTCCCATCTACCGGCATGACTGAGCCCGGAGAATGGTCTCTACTCGGGGAATCTACCAACCAGTCGACCCGATGAGTCTCCCATCTGCCGGCATGACTGAGCCCGGATAATGGTCTCTACTCGGGGAATTTACCAACCGGTCGACCCGATGAGTCTCCCATCTGCCGGCATGACTGAGCCCAGAGAATGGTCTCTACTCAGGGAATTTACCAACCAGTCGACCCGATGAGTCTCCCATCTGCCGGCATGACTAAGCCCGGAGAATGGTCTCTACTCGGGGAATTTAACAACCGGTCGACCCGATGAGTCTCCCATCTGCCGGCATGACTGAGCCCGGAGAATGGTCTCTACTCGGGGAATTTACCAATCGGTCGACCCGATGAGTCTCCCATCTGCCGGCATGACGGAGCCCGGAGAATGGTCTCTACTCGGGGAATTTACCAATCGGAGGCAGAGTACCCCTCCACGCTCCTGGCGCTTACCCTTGCCTGGAGGCGGAGGAACTTGATGCTCCCGCGCCATGGCCCCTTTTCTTGAAACCTGACCAGCCCTTAATCCAATGGGTTAGAGTAATTATTATGAATTGAAGCAAGAGGTTTTTCTAAAAGAGGGAATCAATATCTCTCAGGGATAGAAGCGTTTAAGATCATCGCCACTCCAAGTATTGCCAAGGGAGACTCCTTCAATATTTTGAAGGCGATACCCCCCTGACTTGAGGGCTTCCAGGATTACATAGGGTCCTTCCCAATTGGGTTGGAGCTTTCCTACGTTCGCCGATCTCCCTGTGGCGCCGACCTTCTTGAGGACTAGATCTCCTGGGGCGAATTGTTTGATCCTGATGTTCTTGTCGAAGTACCTGGCCATTCGACGCTTAACCTCTTCTTGCCGAATCGATGCGAGGTCTCGGAGCTCCTCGACCATATCCAGCGAGAGCCGTTGTTCTTCCTCGTTGTCTGTCCTCCAGCCTTCGTCTCCCTCCTGGGCGGCCACGACCCGCGGGGACCTGACCTCGAACTCCACGGGGAGTACAGCCTCAGATCCATGAGAAAGCTTAAACGACGTTTCACCCGTCGCCGTGTTGGGCGTCGTTCTCAAGGCCCACAAGACCGAGGGGAGTTGTTCCACCCAGTTCCCCTTCAAGTTCTCCACTTTTTTCTTCAGCAGGTTGACTATGACTTTGTTCGCTGCTTCAACCTTCCCGTTGCTCCGAGGATGATGGACGGACGCGAAGCGGAGGTCGATGCCCACCTGACCGCAGAAGCTAATGAGCTCCTCACTGGCGAATTGCGGTCCGCTGTCCGTCACTATGGCGAGGGGGAGTCCGTGCCTGCAGATTATTTCTCCCCAAATAAAATTTCTTATTACCTGCGAGGTCGTCTTTGCCAAAGCTTTGACTTCCACCCATTTAGAGAAGTAATCTATCATGACCAGCAGGAACCTCCTTTGACCGCTAGCCTGAGGGAATGGGCCGACCAAGTCCATTCCCCAGATGGCGAAAGGCCAGGGCGCTGTGATCGTCCTGAGCCTTTGCGCGGGTTGCAGTTGTAGTGGTGCGAAAAGCTGACACTTCTGACATTTCTTCGCAAACTCCGTGGCATCCTTACGCAGGGTCGGCCAGAAGTATCCCTGTCTCAATACCCTCTTCTCCAAGGTTTGGCTTCCGGAGCGACTTCCGCATTCTCCGGAGTGGATTTCTTCCAGGACCTTCGGGACTTCACTCTCCATCACGCACCTTGCCAGGAGACCAGTTAGGGTCTTCCTATACAAGCTCCCTTCTTGGATTAGGTAGTATGCTGATTTGTACCTGAACCGCCTCTTATCTGGGCCCCCCTCCGGAAACCTGCCTGAGATCAGGAAGGTAAGGATCGGGTCCACCCACGAGGCCACCTGATCGATTTCCATCAGCTCCCCTTCTTCGATGGATATGCGGAACAGTTCGGTCACCGTTCCTCCTGCGCGAGGGCCGTACTTCGCCAACTGATCGGCTCGGGCATTTTCCTCTCTTGGAATGTGTTGGATGGAGAACGTACGAAACCCCCAGATGAGATCCTTGACTTTCATCAAATACCTCTGGAGGGTCGGCTCCTTCGCCTCGAACTCTCCTCGAACTTGGGAAGCTACCACCATCGAATCCGTGAAAACTTTCACATCCCGGATTCCCAGCTCCTTCGCCAGACGCAGCCCAGCCACCACTGCTTCGTACTCGGCCTGGTTGTTAGTCACCGGGAATCGGATGTCGATCGCTTGCTCGATCCTTGTCCCCTGTGGACTGACCAGGATCACCCCTCCACCGAGGGAATTCTTCCCTGATGCCCCGTCTGCGAACAACTCCCATGCCACCAACCCGGCGGGTTCCGACCCCTCCACCTGGGTCACGTAGTCTGCTAGGAAGTCTGCCACCGCCTGCGCTTTCATTGATAGTCGGGGGACGAAGATGATATCGAACTCGCTAAGCTCGACTGACCACTTTGCCAATCTTCCCGAGTGCTCCACTCCTTCCATAATGTTGCGGAGGGGGTGGTCGGTTACCACTCTGATCGAATGAGCCTGGAAATAGGGACGAAGTTTCCGGGCTGAGACGATTAACGCAAAGGTCAGCTTCTCCAGGAAGGGATACCTGAGCTCCGCCTTTTTCAGGACCCGACTAGCGTAGTAGATCGGCAGTTGCTTATTTCCCTCCTCCCGGACCAGGACCGAGCTGACTGCCTCGACTCCCACCCCTAGGTAGAGAAAAAGGTCTTCTCCCTCTCTCGGTCCTTGGAGCAAAGGAGCCCGCGTCAGTTGTTCCTTCAACGCCTGAAAAGCCTTCTCGCATTCCGACGTCCATTCAAACCTCTGACCCTGGCGCAGGGCTCTGAAGAATGGGGAACACTTCTCCCCGGCTCTGGAGAGAAATCGGCTCAACCCCGCCAACTTCCCTGCCAACTTTTGGATCTCTTTCGCACTCCTCGGCGACTCTAGCTCCAGGATGGCTTTGACCTTGTCAGGGTTCGGCTCGACCCCTTTCGGGGTAAGGAGATGACCCAGGAACTTCCCTCGGCTTGCTCCGAAGACGCACTTAGAAGGGTTGAGCCTCATCTTGAACCTCCGAAGGGTGGCGAAAGTCTCCTCCAAGTCCTGCAGGTGAGACTCCACGTCCCTGCTCTTTATCATCAGGTCGTCCACATAGACCTCTAGGTTGCGCCCTTTCTGCTCCTTGAAGACTCGGTCCATCATCCTTTGGTAGGTTGCTCCTGCGTTCCTCAGTCCGAAAGGCATCATCTTATAGCAATAACACCCATCGTCCGTGATGAAAGAAACATCTTTTACATCGGGCGCATGCATTCAGATTTGATGGTAGCCGGAGAATGCATCCAGGAAGCTCATCACCGGGAAGCCGACCGCTGAGTCCACTAGCGCGTCAATCCGGGGCAGGGGATAGCAATCCTTGGGACATGCCTTGTTTAACAGGGAGAAGTCCACACACATTCTCCACCTCCCGTCCCCCTTCTTCACCATCACCAGATTAGAAACCCATCCCGGATATTGGATTTCCTCCACGAACCCCGCCTCCAAGAGCTTCCTTACCTCATCTCGGATCGGACCGGCGAGGGTATTCGACACCTTCCTCTTCTTCTGTCGAATGGGGCGGATGCTTGAGTCGAGGTTGAGGCGATGACATGCCACATCCGCATCAATACCCGGCATCTCTGCAGCGCTCCATGCGAAGATGTCCACATTCCGTTGGACACACCTTTGTATCCTCTCCTGGTCCTGCTCGCTCAGCTTTCCGCTGATTCGCACCTTTCCAGGCCTCCCACTGCCGCTAACGACCTCCCTCTCTTTCACCTCCTCTGCCACCTCCAACTTGGTCTTATCATCCGAGACCTGATCTGTCTTCTCTTCCTCCTCCTCCCATGTCCACGGCTGCGGCTTATCGGGAGGAGGTGAGATCTTTGATTCTTCGCCTTCAGCCATGGGACTTACTCAAGGCTTTCCGAACCAGCTGCTTCCACGCTCACCGCACCAGAATGTTGAAACCAGAGAACTGGTCTCAGCGTTCAAAAGGGGAATGCAGCTGACCCTTACTTGACCCAAGCTAGACCCTTGACCGATGACTAAGAACTGAAGAAACTTGCTGATGAAGAATACTTAAGTCCACGAACGGACCCCTGAAGCTGCAGCGTGGAGGTCCCACCACACACCCGGAAGCTCACACGGAACTTCCCCTCCCAAGCCAATGCTGAGCCTGGGCACCTTGGAGGGCACTAAGGACCACCTCAACGTCCACCTTCAATGACAGGGGGCGGGGAGAGGTAGTGCTTGCTCACACGTGACAATGGGGGGTACCAACAACCCTCCCCAAGGTGCCCATGGGGGTCTATTTATAGACTTCCCAAAAATTGGGTTGCGGATAGCCAAAATTCTGCTATCCGCAGCCCAATTACGAACCCGAACGACTGAACCGAGAGGGGGGGGGGGGGGGGGGCGAGTGGAGGATGAGACATCCACTCCCCCCCCCCCCCACACCTTTGCCGGGGGTCGGGTGGATGGACCAAGGTCCACCCCCCCCGAGCTGGGCGAGCGGACCTTACGGTCCACTCGTCCTTCCGGGCGAGTGGACCATGGGTCCACTCGCCCAGCCATCTGGGCGGGTGGACACAAGGTCCCCCCGCCCCCGGGCGAGTGGACCAGTGGTCCACTCGCCCGCAGGCTTGGGGCGAGTGGACCCTGGGTCCACTCGCCCCCCACCCTGGGCGAGTGGACCCAAAGGTCCACTCGCCCCCCCCCCCCCCCCCCCCCCCCCACTCGGGCGAGTGGACCAGTGGTCCATTCGCCCGGGTCCTTGGGCGAGTGGACCAAGGGTCCACTCGCCCGGGGGCCTTGGGCGAGTGGACCCAAGGTCTACTCGTCCAAGGAGGTTTGCCCCCCCCGGGCCTTCTCTTTTCGATGCTCACGACCTCTAACGGGTCGTTCCACTGAGCCGCCTCACTTGCATCGGGTCACACCGACTCGAAAAATATGAGGGTTGTACAGTAGTCGATGCGGTCTTTCGTCACGATGATGACGCGTGATGAAATCTTCTCCACGGATCTCCTTAAGCTTTCATGGATTTGTGGGAGTATCTTTCTGAATCTTCCTCTCTATGCTATGGCACGAAGCTCTGGAATTCTGGATCTCAAGAGGATGAGGAAGACGGAGCCAAGGGGTCTTTTTTATAGCCTTGGAGCTAGCGCCTGCGCTAGAGCTACCGTCGGCGCTATCCCATTTTAGGACATATTCTGCGCGGCAGAATCTTCAATCTGAGGAAACAATTCTCTCTTGCCAACTATGCTCCGCACTACCGCCTGCGCTATCGGATACCGCCAGGTGCTATCGCCTTCTATAATTACTCCCAGAATTTTTGCTTAAGCAAACATTTCGTCGATCGAAATTTCGTCGAACGCAGCTAAGAGTTCGTCGAGCGAATTTTCGTCGAACGCAAATATGAGCATTTCGTCGAGTGCCGCTTACAGTTCGTCGAACGACAGCTAGCGCCTGCGCTAGTACTACCGCCGACGCTAGTATGAGTTTTGGATTTGATGGCTCAACTTTGGGGGCAACCTTCTTATGTAATCCTTGAGTCATGTGGACTTTGTTATCCTGCACACTTAAAACGCACAAGATCAAATACACATAGGTTTTGTTATTCTCAAACCTAGGAGATGCGGAAGACCATGTTCCAACAAACTCCCCCTTTTGATAATAACAAAACCATTAATTATAAATCAGAGCATTAATATATATAAGCATGATGAACTACTTGTGTGTGTGTGAGAGTGGTGACTTAGGATAATTATCGATTTTAGCATTTACAATTGCTCCCCCTAAATACATGCTCCCCCTAAGTGAATGCTCCCCTAATATATAAGCTATCATCTTAATTAAGCATGTTTGTTTTATATTTTGATAGCAGATTATATTTATCATGTTAGTTCTCCCCCTTTTGTTATTAGAAAAGTGGGTAAGGAGGCACCACCCAAAAAGTTTTTGTTGGGTATATTGCCCTCAATATAACCTTGATTTGAAGAGGCATCACTCCTAATGCTAAGAACATATTGTATTTAACAAAGCTATACTTGTGTAGAATATACAGGCACAGGTAACTCAAAAGGAAGGGCCAAACATGGCCTTAGACAAGAAGGAATCATCCACAAGGAGATGAAGATCTATCTCAGCATAACCGCTGAGACGATGGGTCAGAACCGCTGAGACGAGGAGCCGTCTCAGCGGATCCACTGGGAAGGAGACTGGAGCAACCGCTGAGAAGGGAACTGGAGCTACCGCTGAGACTGGAAGCTGTCTCAGCCCAACCGCTGAGATTGGATGTTGTCTCAGCCCAACTGCTGAGACAGATCCAAATGTTTTGACGGGATCTGCTTTTGGCGCAAACGACATTTGAAAGGGAAAAGCAACTACAATCCGCCCCATACCGTGTCAGGAGGATCGATATAGCCGTTGAAATCTTCTGAAGGTGTAAAAGAAGAAGCTAGGGCACAACAACATCAACTGATCGATTAAAAAGTTCTTGCTGCACGCCGCAATCGAGAGTTCTCGTTTCAGCCAGTTGAAGACGTTCTCTGCAGCTGAAGTTAATCTTCTAAGGGAGATTAGATAGTTCTTCCTGTACAAACTCAAGAAGGGCAAGTTGATCTTCTGCTTTGCTGAAGGGGAAGATCAAGGGGATACAAATCTGAAGCTATTGTCTTCAGATCTGAAGAAAGGATCCAGAAGATCTAAGAGTAAATCCTTTTGTCTTTTGTATCTAACTCAAACTTTATTACATCTTTGTAAGGCATTGTTGCCTGAGAAAAAGGCTGTTGATCCTGTGTGTAGAGCTGTGTTGACAGCTTGAGTAGTAGGACCTCTTGATAGGTCTAAGGTAGGAAATCTTTGGGATTTCTGAGTTGTAGGAGTTGCATAACTCTGAGTTGTAGGGCTGTTGAGCCTGAGGTGTAGGGCTGTTGAACCTGAGGTGTAGGGTTGCTGAGCCTGAGGTGTGGGGCTGCTGAGCCTGAGCTGTAGGGCTACTGAGCCTGAGGTGTAGGGCTGCTGAGCCTGAGTGTAGGGTTGCTGAGCCTGAGTGTAGGGTTGCTGAGCCTGAGTGTAGGGCTGCTGTGCCTGAGGTAGGATCACTCTCGATCTAAGAAGTTCCGAGGAACTTGTGGTGTAAGCTCAAGGAGCTGAGATTGAAGTTTGGAGGAGTTGGCCCTGTCTAACATACTGTTAGAAGGGTGAAGGGGGTAAGTGGACTACTCATAGACACACTGTCTTTGGGGAACCACTATAAATTAGTGTGTGCGTTTTGTATTTGATATTTTTCCCGAACTAAACCAGAAAACTAATAGTCTAAGTTAAAGAAATTAAAAGAGACCTATTCACCCCCCCCCCCCCCCCCCCCCTCTAGGTGAATCAGTCGGCATACTTATAACCTTACAAGTGGTATCAGAGGGAGGTTGGTCAAGAAGGACTTAACAGTCTGACTAGATCCCAAATAGGTATTGCTGACACTGACTTAAATGGCCTCTAGTGGAATGAAGAAGGAGCTAGGATCAATGAAGTTGTCCATATGCTCAAAGGAAAACTTTGGCATATGGAAGCAAAGGGTGAGGCTGTTTATGGAAGCCTCAGACCCAAGGATCTTCATAACAGTGAAAAATGGTCCTTACACATTTGAGAAAGTCTCAACTATTGACCCCACCAGGAAAGTGCTGAAGGTATTCACAGAACTGACCAATGATGAAATTGCCCTATACACCATGGATAAAAGGGCTCAGAACATTATTGTTAATACTGTTGATGACTCCACATTTCAGAACTTGGTACACTGCACAACTGCCAAGGAAATGTGGGACTTACTGATTGTATATATGGAAGGAACTGCTGATGTAAGGGATGATAGAAAGTCACTCCTTAATCAAGAGTATGAAGCCTCCAGGCAGCACAGTGGGGAAAGCATCTCCATATGCTATGAGAGGTTCTTCAGAACTGTCAATGAGCTGAGAACCTATGAGAAGCATTCACAAACTATGAGCTGAATGATAAGTTCCTTAGATCTCTAACAAGGGACTGGGACACAAAAATCTGTGCAATCAGGGAAGTGGCCAGGCTTGGTGAGACCCCCACTCACACACTGTTTGGAAAGCTGCTCTCCTATGAGATGCAGCTGTCTGCTAGAAAGGAAGAGGACACCTCAACCAGGACACAGGCCAAGGAAAATTCTGTAGCTCTCAAAGCTGACAGCTCCAAGAGAAATAAGAACAGGATGGTATCTCCTCCAAGGAGAAGTGTTGAACCTGAAGTCAGCACCTCTGATAGCTCTTCCTCGGATGAAAAGTTTGCTGCCTTTTCAAGGCAGTTCAAGAAGATGATGAAGAGAAAGCAATGGGAGAACATGCCCTCCTCATCATCACACTACAAGATAGATAGCAGGAAATCTGAAAGACATCACCCAAAGGGTAACAGAAAAGAGAGTGGTGATAAGAAGCATCTTCATCATAAGAATAGGAAGGGAGAAAGATCCCTCCTAGCAAAGAAAGGAAGAAGCTGGAGTGAATCTGATTCCTCAACATCAGATTCAAATAATGAAGAAGAGGCTCTTATTGGGTTGTTTGCTGTTATGAAAGATGAGGACCTTCCTGCAGCAAAGGTGGGCATCAGAGCCCCTCTTTCTCACCCTGAGAGTGACAATGGGTGGATGAATAAGAAGAGGAAGAACTCAATGGTCTCATGGCCATATCTGAAGGATCATCAAGCAAAGCATTTGAGGTTGATGAGGTACCTACTCTACATTTTGCTCTTTCAAATTCTGAATATAGTACAAGCCCAGATTGTGATGCATCCTCAAGGACTAGAACTAAGGATGGATCTGAATCTGAGATAGATGTTGATCATCCAGTTGCGAGATATGATGCTCTTCTTGATGCCCTGGGCAAAAAGAAAAAGCTTGTTAAAGAACAAGCTGATGAGCTCAAAGAGATAAGGTCATATAAGGCTGAGCTACAAAGTAAGATGGACATTCTTCATCAAGATGGACAAAAGTCCATAGAGCTCCAGAAGATAATTGACAACCTTCTTGATGAAAAACAAAAGATGTGGGTGTACATTAGGAAGCTTCACAGTCAACTTCTCATAGAACAAAGTAAAGCAGCCCAATTCACTAAACCTAAAACTGAGCTACCCATCATTAGTACCTTTACCTCTCAACCTAGTAAGAGTGGATTAGGTAACAATAATATGGCAGCTAGGACTGGGAATAATAGAAAAGGGAAAGCTCTTGCCAGGATGCAAAGCACCCTCCAAAAAGTGTGGCTACCCGCAAATGGGTATGACCAGAACAGCATATGTAGGCAATTGAAGATTGCCAAGGTTCCATGCAAGGAGAACACTCCAAGCAGTGGAAGAAGGAGATTTAAGTTGAGTACTCTGAAAGCCCCCCATGAGAAAATACTAATGGATCAACCTGAACCATTTGTATTTGGGGCCTTAGCACCCTCACTCAAGGGAATTGAGGCCAGCTCTTCCAAGGCTGCACCAGCTGTGAAAAAGACAGGCTGCTGCAATGGGGTTGACCAACATCAGAATATTTCTGAGGCCACCAACAGCATGAAAGCTGAAAGGCTGAAACCTGTCAGTAGCTTGAAGAAACATTCTCATGCAACTCAATCTCAACAAGCAGTCACACCTCCTCCAGCTGTAAATTCAAAGAAGAAGGCTGCCACCTACTTTGAACCAAGGCAAACCACTGCCCCTTTTACAAGGGCTCAGAAAAGGAGATATAACATCCATGAGTGCTGGTGTTGTGGTAAAGTGGGACACTTTGCCATAGACTGTTGGCACAACTCTAATGTGTCATATGCAAAGATGAGCCTTCCTACAAAGAGGGCAGTTCATGTAAGGTCATTCTATGACTCTAACAAGTACCTAGGACCCAAAGCTATTTGGGCTCCTAAGGATCACTAAAATCCCTATTGCAAGATAGTTCAAGTACCAGCCTATTAAATTGGTACTTGGACAGTGGGTGCTAAAAGCACAAAACAGGAAGAAGGCTGATCTCATGGAGCAGCAAAAAGGTAGACCAGAGTGGCTATCTGCACAGCTGATTCAGGATAAATAGCAGTTTGGTGCACAGATGTTGTAGATCCAACTTTATCTAGTGAACTACAACATCAAGGGAGTCACTCACCTCTATTATGTGACTCATCCAGTGCTAAATATGAGTTATGTTAACCTATGTAACTTCATGTTAACCATCTTGTGATTTCAGTTCTTCAACTCACTACATATAATAGTGGGACAATTGAAAACTAAAATAGTCACTACATATAATAGTGTGCTTAAATATTTGAAATATTATTAAGTTCCGCAATTCAGATGCGCTCAACCCGGTCCTGGATAAATGCAAAAGGGGGCGCGTCTCTTCGACTTCTTCCACTATAAATTGAGTGAATGCCTAGGATGGAAATTTGCCCTGTGACTTTCCGTTAGCTAACCACCTCTTCGTCTCCAACCCTTCATCTTCCAGGAAAAATGTCACCTGAAAAGGGAACCGGAGAGATGCCCCCCACTGTGACGCTCACCTCCCTGTGGGAGCGAATAGAGATTCTCATTGAAAAGGCTATAAACAAAATGAAGGATGAAGTGAAGGATGACATCTCTCAACTTACGGCTCTACATACGCAGTCCACAACCCTCATCCTGAACAGAATCACTAACCTGGAGCAATCCCTAGACACTCATCTCCAGGTAGTAAGAAATGTCACAAATGTCGGATATCAGGAAATTTTGGAGCAAATATCTGAACTACAGGCGTCTGTAAATGAAGTAATACAAGACGGGGAAAGGAGAATTGGAGAAGAAATCTGAGAAGAGATCAAGGGAAGCATAGCTGCTTGCTCGCATCAAGCAAAATGGGTAAGCAATCAGGTAAGGCAAGCGCTTCAAGTAACCTCATCTGAATATATACCCACTGAACCCTCCTCCACCTCCGGCTCTGAGACCGAATCGGATGAATCAGCAACAACTAGAAAGAAAAGGAAAGCGTCTTGCGAAGAGTACCGGAAGAAAAGAGTAAATGAGGTTCAACAGGACCCGAAATCTAGCCAATGGAGTCCTCGCTCAACCGAAATAATCACTGAATCTTGGATAGCCTTTGGACACGGTCAGAAAGACCATGAGAGAGCATACTCATCTATCGAATGGAATCGTCACGTGAAAGATATTGAAGAAAGAGCAAGACACAAGATGGCCTTTCCTCACGGTCCACCTCCTCCACCAAAGAAAATTCCGAAGCCACTAAACTTCTATGGGCGAAAGAGGAAGAAGGGAGCAAAGGAAGCTAGCTCCAGCAAAGACACCCCGCCTATCTTCGATTGAAAGGAACCTATTTTTCTTTGCTGTTTTAAATTATGTTAAGACAATTTGTCCAGTCATGTGACGGATCCTAGTTACAAACAATTCTAGTATAAGAACTTTTATATATGAATGCGTATAAGGCATATGCCTGTGATATTGATATATGCAATTACTGCCATATTCTGTTCTTAACTGCTGATAACGTGTCCTGCACCTTGTGTGCTTAGCTTGGAAAATGCAACACAATTATATATGAGTCTATGCTAGAATTCAGTTGCAGGTTCTGCAGAATGCAGGAAAGAAGTCAGAAAGGGGGAGCATAGGCCAACCCCTGAAGACAGTAGTGGACATGCTAATGAGGGGGAGCAACAACAGGAATCTTTCCCCCCAAATCTGTCAGGTGTACTTAATGCCTCTAAACAGAATTCTCCACAAAAGGATGCTCTGAGTAAGGGGGAGCATAGCTCTTTCTTTGAAGATAATGATGGGTGTGCCAGTGAAGGGGAGCACAGCCCAAAAGCTGAAGAGTTGCCCAGATCTGAATCTGCAATGGAGGAAGCTTTTCCAAGGGTTAATCTTAGAATAACCAGACTTGACATTTTGGTTTGGATTGAATGAACAACTATTAGTTGAACTTTCCTTTATATATCTGTACTGAACAGATAAAGTGAAATGACATATCATACTCTGATCATAATATCATGTTTGTTACTATTGATATATGTACTATGTATTTATTATCTCTAGAATTCAGTACTTAGATGGAATGCTCAGATTGAGAGGGAGTAAATTCCTTACTCAGGTTGAGGAGTAGTTGGAACATGCTAAGTGTGTACAGGATAGCCTACAGTTTGATCCAAAGGGATCTATACATCTTATCCCTCTATACATAGCAAGTTAAGGGGGAGATAGCAAGTTAAGGTTGAAGAAACCAGAAAGGGGGAGATAGGTCCAGTACCAATGCTGGAGAAAGGGGAGAAAGGTCCAATGCAAATGCTTATGCTTAGGGTGTTAGATCCTATGCCTCACAAATCATATTTTCTGTGATAAAGATTATTATTGTTAATGGACCTTAGCATTGGGGATGTTCTGTCTTCTTCAAATAGGGGGAGATTGTTGGGTATATTGCCCTCAATATAACCTTGATTTGAAGAGGCATCACTCATAATGCTAAGGACATATTGTATTTAACAAAGTTATACTTGTGTAGAATATTCAGGCACAGGTAACTCAAAAGGAAGGGCCAAACATGGCCTTAGACAAGAAGGAATCATCCACAAGGAGATGAAGATCTGTCTCAGCATAACCGCTGAGACGATGGGTCAGAACCGCTGAGACGAGGAGCCGTCTCAGCGGATCCACTGGGAAGGAGACTGGAGCAACCGCTGAGAAGGGAATTGGAGCTGCCGCTGAGACTGGAAGCTGTCTCAGCCCAACCGCTGAGTTTGGATGCTGTCTCAGCCCAACCGCTGAGACAGATCCAAATGTTTTGACGGGATCTGCTTTTGGCGCAAACGACATTTGAAAGGGAAAAGCAACTCCAATCCGCCCCATACCGTGTCAGGAGGATCGATATAGCCGTTGAAATCTTCTGAAGGTATAAAAGAAGAAGCTAGGGCACAACAACATCAACTGATCGATTAAAAAGTTCTTACTGCACGCCGCAATCGAGAGTTCTCGTTTCAGCCAGTTGAAGACGTTCTCTGCAGCTGAAGTTAATCTTCTAAGGGAGATTAGATAGTTCTTCCTGTACAAACTCAAGAAGGGCAAGTTGATCTTCTGCTTTGCTGAAGGGGAAGATCAAGGGGATACAAATCTGAAGCTATTGTCTTCAGATCTGAAGAAAGGATCCAGAAGATCTAAGAGTAAATCCTTTTTGTCTTTTGTATCTAACTCAAACTTTATTACATCTTTGTAAGGCATTGTTGCCTGAGAAAAAGGTTGTTGATCCTGTGTGTAGAGCTGTGTTGACAGCTTGAGTAGTAGGGCCTCTTGATAGGTCTAAGGTAGGAAATCTGTGGGATTTCTGAGTTGTAGGAGTTGCATAACTCTGAGTTGTAGGGCTGTTGAGCCTGAGGTGTAGGGTTGTTGAGCCTGAGGTGTAGGGCTGCTGAGCCTGAGGTGTAGGGCTGTTGAGCCTGAGGTGTAGGGCTGCTGAGCCTGAGGTGTAGGGCTGCTGAGCCTGAGGTGTAGGGCTGCTCAGCCTGAGTGTAGGGTTGCTGAGCCTGAGTGTAGGGCTGCTGAGCCATAGTGTAGGGCTGCTGTGCCTGAGGTAGGATCACTCTCGATCTAAGAAGTTCTGAGGAACTTGTGGTGTAAGCGCAAGGAGCTGAGATTGAAGTTTGGAGGAGTTGGCCCTGCCTAACACACTGTTAGAAGGGTGAAGGGGGTAAGTGGACTATCCATAGACACACTGTCTTTGGGGAACCACTATAAATTAGTGTGTGCTTTCTGTGTTTGATATTTTTCCTGAACTAAACCAGAAAACTAATAGTCTAAGTTAATGAAATTAAAAGAGACCTATTCACCCCCCCCCCCCCCCCCCCCCCTCTAGGTGAATCAGTCGGCATACTTATAACCTTACAGTTTTGAATAAGAAGATAAAGGCATGATCGAGCTTTGTAGTGAGAAGGAAAAGATAAGGAGTTCTTAGAATAGTTTTCATTGAAATAGATCAGAGTTTTAAGCATGACAATATTTTCATAGAAATAAATCTGAGTTTTTAGCATAAAAAGGTAATGATTTCCAAATAACCAATCTACCCAGACAATATGTCTACACCCTAGCCCTTTACTAAGCGACGAATGGGCATGAGGAGCTGCAAACATGTCGTAGGTTGGGGTGTTAGTCCCATATGCAAACACTAGATAAAAACTCACCCTAGCACTCTTTCCCCCCAGTGCCTCGCAAGGCCCCACTAGAACCCTCCCCGGTTAAGGACAAGACATGACTAGAGATAAGGTTATCTAATATCTACAACCCTACGCCCCCGCTATGGTGAGATATGAAGTCATGGATAATTATTATTGGAAACATTAAGCATTTTAAATTTAGTGATAAGTTCATAGCTTATGGGTTTATATTTTTATATGAATTTTTTGAAAACACTCACATAGCTATTTTTCAATCCATTAATGAATCAGAGTTTTTTAATATAACAATATTTTCATAGAAATATATCAGAGTTTTGAGCAAAAGAATATTCTTTATATAAAGCAACCACTATAAAGTTTACCAAGCAAGTCTACCACTTGTTGAAAGAAAGGAATTTTAAGATTCAAGTGATGATGCACACAAAATAAAAGACTTTAAATAAGCATGAAGGTGCAAGGTAAAACAATTATATGGTTTTGATGCAGAAGACTTATAGAAATATAAGAAAACATCTTTTGTAAGACATGATGATTCATAAAGAGAAATATATGAGTTAAATTTCAGAAAGAAGATTTTTTGTAAATCATTGTTCAATTAAAATCTTTAAGTTCAACAATAAAGTAACCAAGCATGAAATGATGTTATCAAAAAGAAATTACTACAATGTTATTTTAATTCACAATTTCAAAACATACCAAACATTGTAGAAAGCATGCTAGGTTATCTAGTGCATTTCATAAATAAAGAGTAGTATAGAATTAGCATTAGGATCCAATACTCATGAGAAGAAGTGTTATGGAAGATAATGATGTACACATAAGTGTATGTTTGAGTAGAGTAAACAAATGTTTTAATAAAAAATACAAGAAATATGTAAAGTAAGAGCACAATAAAACACAAATAGTTTTACTTCCACAAACTTCAATGCACAAAAAAATGTACAACTACCAAGGTGCTTTGCACACACAATGCTCATTAAGACTTATCAGGGTGCAAAGTAATGCTTGGGGGATCACATATTATATTTTATTTTAATGTTGAGACTAGTGATCCGGTGTACTTAAGAGTAAGTGGTTTTTATTTTGAAAGAAAGATAAGGTTTGCACAAGACACTTTACTATTCTTTCCAAGGTGCTCAACCTCACAACGCTTATTAAGACTTATCAGAAGGTTCAAGTAGTGCTTGGTGGAGTTATCTTTGTCACTTTATTTTATGATTTTTGTTTTATACAAAGTTCTCTGAATACACTTGTTTTGCAAATCAAAATTATTTATGAGAAAGATAACCAATTTTCTTAATTTTTTTAAAAGTGCAAATAAAGAAGTGTAGGTAAGATACTTGTGCAATTTTAATTCATTGTACTAATACAGAACATATACAAGCATTCTTAGATTAAACACAAATGTAGACAATGCCAAAAAAAGTGAGTGAATAAAGATCATTATCAAACATAAAACATTTACTCATACTTAGAGGCATGCTACGCATAGTTCTACACAACTTTCAATATAATTGATGCACATGGTACTAGATATATCAAAGCATGATGAAAACAATGTTCAAAGAGTTTGAAAAGATAAATTGCAACATTATAGAAGTTCTAAAGAATAGATTAAATCATGCTTGATTTTCATATGAAAATCCATACAGTTTTTTTTTATAATTTTAGTGTTTTATATTTTGTATTTGATTTTATTTTGCAAAAAGACATAACCTTTAAGCAAACAGCAAGACATATTTTTTGTAATTTGGCTTTTGTAATTTTGTATTTGATTTTTGCATAAGACAAAAGAGACTTACAAAAACATAATTAATTTTTTTTTGTAATTTTAGCTTTTGTATTTTTGTATTTGATTTTTCAAAAATTAAATAGAATCAGAAGTGCAAAAATAAATAGTACATATAGATTAATATATTTTTAGGAATTTTTCAAAATTTTAAAAATACAGAAAAACACATAAGTGCACTAGCGACGGCGTTAGCGCTAGCGCAGGAAACAGTACACAATTTTTGATGATTTTGAAATCTATAATTGTTGATCTTGATTAAGTGTCCTAATAGTAGTTTCATGCTGAAATTTCAGATTTTTAGGAGATGTCTAGATAGTGCAAATTTCATGAAACATTAGCGATTTTGTATATGACTTTACTAAATAAACTTTGCATGAGATATATTTTATAATATCTCCATTTTAATTTTCTTTATGGCTTATATTTATCAATATAATGTAGTTTGAAAATGATAGGAAACGTAAGCATGAGAGGACATGAATGAACAAATCAAATATGCATGATTTTAGTGATTAACAATAATGTTCATACACAAGAATATCATGGATAAGCCCTAAATGAGAATACCCAGTCTTTATATCTTGGTAAACATATAAAGCCTAATATAGACATAAATATTCTTTAGGTGATAATGTTAGTGTGATAAGTTAGAGATTAATGTTATACCAATGTTTGATAGTGTTTCGACTTATAGACCTAGAGTGGAGTGACGATTCTATTTGATTTGATATCAAAATGATTCAAAGGTCTAACCTCGAAATAAATCACAATACTCATATAATACACCAACCATGGTATGTAATTATAATATCAATTATAGGCATAGATGCAAAAATGAGTAGTACATATTAAATAATATATTTTTATTGATTTTATAGAATTTTAAAATTTCAGAAAATCGGAGACTTGAGCTAGCGCCGGCGTTAGTTTCTAGCGCCTGCGTTAGCTCACAGAGAGTGCTTATTTTAATCATATAGCCTAGATTTTCTTTGATTTTGCTTCCGATTTTTCTTAATTATGTTTGTGCAATGTAAGGCCTGTCTAATGAAGTGAAGAGACGAGAAGAAAGCGCAAAAAGTTGCGGAAGTTAAAATTTTAGTACATGGGTTTCACATTCATTAAAGCTCCAAATTTATTAGACCTTAATTCTTGAGTTTTGCACAACATATGCATGAGTGAAATGATCATAAATAATTGAAATAATATTCATGTAATTTTTCAATTTCGGTTTGACACGATTATGATTTAACATACTAGGGGTAATAAAAAATGACGCAAATATATTAAATACCTAGGCAAAACTTACACATTTTATAAATTTAGCCTAAAACCCCTAAAATACCTTTTGAATCCATTTTGACACTTATTTCATTTAGTCTTAATAATATCATATGACAAATTTAGTTTTTCAAATTTTATAAGACTTTTAGGAAATTGGATTTTAGAAGGATAAAAATAAAAAGGGTAAGTAGATCACTTGAAAGATGATATGACCTTTTATTCAACTTTGTTTTCTTTATGAATTTTGGTTTAATATGTAAAAGTCATATCACATGTTATATAAAGTGATCTTATCATGATGGCTCAAAGAAATAAAAGCAAAAACAAAAAGGAAATTAAGCATATCATGAAGTAGAGAATTGATATTTCATTTTTGATTGATTTCTACTTCATGCAAATGATAGGATACTATTGAATGAGAGATTTAGGTATCCAAAGAGGACCGGGTGTGACGGTTCCTTTGGGTACCCAAATACATCGTGTTTGCTTTTAGGGAGATATGATTGAATGGGCTCTTTTGATTTGAGCTTGTGTTTCATCTTTAGCTTTGGGTCTCCATTCAAATTTTGGTTTACCATTATTTTTAGTTTTCAAATTTTCATAATCATTTACTTGAATATTTGTATAAAAATGATTTTTGAATTTATAATTTGGAGGAAATTTGATTGCATTTAATTTTAGGTTGGGAGAAGCATGATTTTGTAAATAATGATGATTTCGATTTTGATTTACAAATCCTTTATGTTTCTTACTCTCATTATTAAACTTAGTTAAGATGTTCATATTCATATTCAACTTGTTTTTAGATATAGTTTGATATTGTGAATTTGTATTTACCATTTTCATAAGCAAGTTGATTTTTGATTTTAATTCATCATTCTTAACTTTTAAATTATGTGTAGCTTTATTATAAGCGATTGTGCTATTTTTAAGAGTGGATACAATTGAATCGATATGATTTTGATAGTTATTTCTATATTCATCAAATGTTTCATCCATCTCTTTAATTTCAACTTTATAGGCTTCACACTTAGCACAATCATTTTTCAAAGATGAATTTTCTAAACATAATCTTCCATTTTGTTCTTTTAGAAAGAGAAGTTCCTTTTCAAGTTCCTTGCAATTTTCTTTTAAATCATCAAATTCCATACAAGGTGTAATTTTTTCAACTAAGGAACCATGGGTAGAACTAGATGAATTAGAATTTGATTCTACTTTAACTTTTGCTTTTAAAATTTTATTTTCTAAGCACAATTTGCAATTTGCATTATTCAATTTCTTAATTTTGCGCTTTGTAATTTGTAGCAATTGTAAAGTAGAAATAGAATTGCAAACAATACGATGATTTGATTTCCTTACAGTGCTTTTGGATGCTGTGAGATTTGAGCACATAATTTCTTTGACATCTTTTTGGCACTCCTCTTCCGAAGACAGTACTTCTCCTTCTCTTCCATTTGATGTGTGCTCCAATGATCCGTCATGTGTGGAGTATTCTTGAAGACTTGTGCAAGCTTGCATATTCTTCGGTTCTTGCGATTGTTCCATACCTGTAGAAGGATAATCATACATTTCTTCAAGAAATTTCCATACTTTGTATGCACTAGAAAAGCAATATATTAATTTTGAAATTTCGTAGGATAAAGCACAAAAAATACTATTTAAAGCTTTTGCATTTAGATGACGTTCCTGTTTATTTGATTCATCCGCTGGTCTAACTATTGCTATATCCCATGCATTGATATCTAAATTTTTAATAAACTTTTCCATTAAAAATTTCCACCCTTTATAATTTCTCCATTCGAATAAAGGTGGTTTAAGAGATTTTTCTTCTTCACAAAAATTTACCCCACTAGTAGAAGCGAGATCATGAGACGCCATTATTCCTGGTTGTTAAGCCGATTGGAATAAAACCGCTCTGATACCACTTGTTGGATCGGTAGGCGCCCTTAGAGGGGGGGGGGGTGAATAAGGGTTTTAAAAACTTTAGTGATATTTTAAAAAGCTTTGTAATAATGCAAGACAAAGATAATAAGAAGTCAAGTAAAACAATTGAAATAAAGGAGAAACATGCTTTATTACTATCAAATATGGTTTTACAAAAGTTGACTTCTATAACGCTAGAAATCGGTGGCGATGAATAGTAAACTCTTTTTGTTTTCTATCCCGACTCGCATCCCCACAAACCGGTGGCCCTAGCCTATCCTCCCCGGATTCGGCCTCAAGCCGCTCTAGCCAACCCCTCCCCGGATGTGGCCTCGAGCACCCCCTAGACCTAGCCTAGATCTAGTCGCCAACACGAGGTGAGTTTCCCCCTAAGTCCTACCCAGACCTAGTCGTCAACACGAGGCGAATTTACTACATGATTTAAAAGAGATAGATAAATGAAATAACAACAATATAAAACTCCCTATATGGATCTCTTGGATAAGTGGACGAAGGCCAGCAAAGTATGATCATAGTCGATGCGGTATTTCATCACGATGATGGCGCGTGTTGAAATCTTCTCCACGGATCTCCTTAAGCTTTCATGGATTTGTGGGAGTGTCTTTCTGAACCTTCCTCTCTATGTTGTGGCACGAAGCTCTGGAATTCTGGATCTCAAGAGGATGAGGAAGACGGAGCCAAGGGGTCCTTTTTATAGCCTTGGAGCTAGCGCCTGCGCTAGAGCTACCGCCGGCGCTATCTCATTTTAGGACATATTCTGCGCGGCAGAATCTTCAATCTGAGGAAACAATTCTATCTTGCCAACTGTGCTCCGCACTACCGCCTGCGCTATCGGATACCACCAGGCGCTATCGCCTTTTATAATTACTCCCAGAATTTTTGCTTAAGCAAACATTTCGTCGATCGAAATTTCGTCGAACGCAGCTAAGAGTTCGTCGAGCGAATTTTCGTCGAACGCAGATATGAGCATTTCGTCGAGTGCCGCTTACAGTTCGTCGAACGACAGTTAGCGCCTGCACTAGTACTACCGCCGACGCTAGTAGGAGTTTTGGATTTGATGGCTCAACTTTGGGGGCAACCTTCTTATGTAATCCTTGAGTCATGTGGAGTTTGTTATCCCGCACACTTAAACACACAAGATCAAATACACATAGGTTTTGTTATTCTCAAACCTAGGAGATGCGGAAGACCATGTTCCAACAGTGGGGAGTTTGATGCATGATATGGTCTGCACAAGGCCATACATAGCTTATACAGTGGGGATAGTGAGCAGATATCTGGCGAATCCAGCTATGATCCATTGGGATGCTATGAAGTGGATACTCTGATATCTCAGAGGTACTACATGCTTATGTTTGCAGTTCGGTGGAAGGTCGCCGATGCTGGTTGGGTACTCTGATTCAGATATGTCAGGATATGTTGATTCCTGGAGGTCCACATCTGGATATGTTGTTACTTATGCAGGGGGTACTGTGTCATGGTAGTCGAGGTTGCAGAAGTGTGTGACACTGTCGACGACGGAGGCAGAATACATTGCTTTGATGGAAGCATCAAAGGATATCTTGTGGATGAAGAAGTTCGTGTTTGAACTTGGACTCCAGCAAGATGTGTTAACTGTCTATAGTGACAGTCAAAACACTATCTTTCTGACCAAGAACCCCGCCTACCACTCCAAGACGAAGCATATTGATGTGAGGTATCATTGGATACAGGATGCTGTCGAGGAGAAGCTGCTGAAGGTGGAGAAAGTCCACACGGATGAAAATCCTTTAGACATGATGACGAAGGTCGTGCCAAGGGAGAAACACGAGTTGTGCCGGTTGCTGATTGACATGAAGCCCACCTAAAGGTGTCAGGTTAGGTAACTCCTTTATGGTCTGGAAGGGGAGTTTGTTGGGGTCCAGCCCCTAAAGAGTATCAATTCAGATCAGGCTTAGAGCTGTGCTACTACAGGATGAGAAGAAGGATGTGTGGAGCAGTTGTTTCTAGCTCTATGGGTTGAAAGTGCATAGTGTGCCTCTGAGAATTCTCTAGGTGGGGTGAATAGAGATTTAAACTTATTCTAATTCTATTTGTACACACACAATAAAAAACACTAAGTGTTATGCTTCAACAATATCAAACACAAAATAAAGTAAGTGCTGTAAATGTAAAACAGAAAAATAGTAAACTATAATAGGGACAACATAGAAAATGAACAACTAGAAGACACAAGATTTTATAGAGGTTCCCCGAAATGTGGGTACTCCTCTCTTCTACCACCTGGTAGGAATGCACAACCTGTGCATGAGTCTCTTGATAAGGAGACTCTTAGAACCAATGAATTTTTGATAAGGAGATCATAAACCAACCAGATCTTTTGATAAGGAGATCTTGAACCACATGTCTTTTGATAAGGAGATCTTGAACCACAGATCTTTTGCTAAGGAGATCTTGAACCACTGAATCCTTTGGAAAAGGGATTCTTAAAACTCTTTACAGTTGGGAATGAGAAGGAGAAGGTGAGAAGGAGAATAAGAGAATTATGTTCTCATAATTCTTCAGAAGCCTTATTGATGCTTCTCTCTTGCTTTCACTGGACCTGATTTGATAAACCCTTGCTTATGATAGTGATGATTTACAAGGGTTGTTTTTTGCTTGATCCTTTATCCCTCTGCTCTTGTAGTTGTTCTGCTACTATAAGATATTGAAGAAGAAGAAACAGATGGTTTTCCTGTGTATAGTATTCTTGATTTCTATCTCTTTCTCTTAGGTTTGAAGAAGGAAGAAGAAGCCCTAATCGACAGAGCAGTTGTTTGTAATGAATGCTCTCTCTGTGTTGTTTCTTTCTCCTCTTCTCTGCTTACTTATTTTCCATGATTGAATTTGAATTTGTTTCTATTTTTGGACAAGCTTGAGAAGGTATCCTTCTTGGCCACTTGATTTCTTTTCCTCTTTTGTTCTCGACCCCTCTATCACATTCTGTTTCATTCCAAGAAAGCTTTTGCTCTTCTCGAATACTCCTTTCCTTAATTGGCACAAATTAGCCGTTGGACAACTGTCTTCATAATGGTGGACCTTCTGTAAAGGTATTAGAAAGACAGTTGGAAAGTATTCCTTTCTCTGACTATATTCGACGCTGCGTCGACTTCATCAATCTTCATGTTGACGCACCTCTGAGTTCTTATCGATGTAGCTTCGAATTTCTTATTAGCTTTGGCTGAACTCAGATGTCGATGTTACGTCGATTAATTATCGACGTACCCGTCGAGTTGAAGCCTTGGACTTGATCTCTTAACTTCTGCGTCGAGTTGAAGTCGAAGTTGCGTCGACTTCTTGGATGGCTTCGATAAGCTCTATCTTCTGCGTCGAGTTCATATCAACGTTCCGTCGACTTGACTTTATACTTAGACGGGCTAATTTACTTGCTTCGATTTCTAGTCAGAGTTGCGTCGATATCAAGTCGAAGTTGTGTCGACTTGTATTCGACGCAAGTCTTAACTTAACTGATTTTTGTTGGATCTTGAGGCGCCCTTAGAGGGGGGGGGGGGGTGAATAAGGGTTTTAGAAAACTTTAATATTTAATAGAAAACTTTTGATATTTTATTTGAATAAGAGTGCATCAAAAGTAAAGAGCTAGAAATTAGAAATGAAATCAATTTTACTAAACAAGAAAAGACATTATTATCATTTATAAAATTGATTACAAAAATTGATTTCAATGACGCTAGAAATCAAGGCGAAATATGATAGACTCTTTTCGTTTTCTATACCGACTCGTATCCCCATGAACCGGTTGGCTTTAGCCGATCTCTCCCCAGATATGGCCTCAAGCCGCTCTAGCCTTCCTATCCCCAGAAAGGCCTCGAGCACCCCCTAGATCTACTCCCTAGACCTAGTCGCCAACACGAGGCGAATTACTCCCTAAGTCCTACCCAGACCTAGTCGCCAACACGAGGCGAATTTTCAAACTGATTACAAAGATAAAAATAAAAGACAAATACAAAAGACAAATATGAAACTCCCTATGAGGTAATATGAAGGAGACGCCGAAGAATCGCTGAAGATCGTTGAAGTCCAAGCGTGCATTCTTCACGTTGAGTTAGCGTGTTGATCCAAGCCTCCTTTGATTCCTCCTTTTGAAATATGAGTGGGAGATGTGTTGGTCTGGAAATACGACCCTCACAAAGTTTCTGAAGTGCTGGAATAGGACTCTCTTCAATCAGTTTTTGGAGAAGACAAAATCATCCAATTTATAGAACTTGAGCTAACGCCAGCGTTAAGTACTAACTTTGGGCGTTGACCATGTATAGTAATGTTTTAATGGATCGGATCTTCAGAAGAGGAAGGAGATTTTACATCTTTGGAAACTTTCATTTTAGGCAACCTTAACGTTGGCGTTGACTCTAACGCCGGGCGTTGAGTCAAATCATTCCAAAAATGCTCCTGCAATCACGGCAGCTTCCCTTCATTCATTTTTCATCTTGGCGGGAACAAAAAGTTAATGTCGGCGTTAATAGTTAACGCCGGGCGTTAGCTCTCTTCTTTTTTTTTTAACCGGCAAGCCATCCCGTCGATCGGCAAGCCATCCCGTCGATCGGCAGACCATCCTGTTGGAACATGGTCTTCCGCATCTCCTAGGTTTGAGAATAACAAATCCTATGTGTATTTGATCTTGTGTGTTTAAGTGTGCAGGAAATCAAAGTCCACATGACTCAAGGATGGTTGTCCCCAAAATTGAGGCCAGAATTCCAACATGGCCACTAGCGCCGGCGGTAGAGATAACGCCCGGTGGTAGCGATGATTAGCGCGATTCCGGCAGTGTTTTTAGAAGGAGCTAGCGCCCGGCGGTAGCTACTAGCGCTGGCGGTAGCATGGCGCACAAGAGGCATAGAGCAAAATGTTGCCGCGGATTGAAGATCCTGCCGCGCAAAATGTTACTTAATCAGGGATAGCGCCGGCGGTAGCGGTAGCGCCGGCGGTAGCGTTGAGACTATAAAATGGACACTTTGGCTCCGTCTTCATCATCCTCTAGAGATCCCAAATTCCAGAGCCTCGTGCCACAGCATAGAGAGGAGAGTTCGGAGAGATACTCCCACAAATCCATAAAGCCATAAGGAGATCCGTGGAGAAGATTTCAACACGCGTCATCATCATGACGAAAGACCACATCGACTACGATCATACTCTGCGGGCCTTCGTCGACTTCTCCAAGAGATCCATATAGGGAGTTTTTATTATTGTTGTCTTCTATTTTATTTCTCTTTTTCTTTGTAAACGGTAGTGAATTCGCCTCGTGTTGGCGACTAGGTCTGGGGTAGGACTTAGGGCTGAAATTTGCCTCGTGTTGGCGACTAGATCTAGGCTAGGTCTAGGGGGTGCTCGAGGCCACATCCGGGGAAGGATTGGCTAGAGTAGCTTGAGGCCGAATCCGGGAAGGAGAAGGCTAGGGCCACCGGTTCGTGGGGAAGCGAGTCGGGATAGAAAACGAAAAGAGCTTTTATTATTCGCCTCCGATCTCTAGCGCCATTGAGATCAAGTTTTGTAAAACTTATTTAATATCAATAAAACTTGTCTCTCTTTTTGTTTTACTTGACTTCTTGTTTTAATATTGCAATATTCCAAAGTTTTTCTAAATAAAATCTAAAGTTTTTGAAAACCCTTATTCACCCCCCCCCCCCCCCCCCCCTCTAAGGGCGCCGACCGATCCAACAAGTGGTATCAGAGGGGTTTTATTCCAATCGGCTTAACAACCGGGAATAATGGCGTCTCATGATCTCGCTTCAACTAGTGGGGCAAATTTCTGTGAAGATGAAATATCACATAAACCACCCTTGTTTGAAGGAACAAATTATAAAGGATGGAAAATCTTAATTGAAAAATTTATTAAAACTGTAGACATCGAAGTATGGAACTTAGCAATTATAAGACCTGCAGATGAATCAAATAAAAAAGAACGTCAGCTAAATGTCAAAGCCAAACACTATCTATTTTGTGCACTATCTAATGAAATTTTCAAATTCATATATTGCGTTTCTAGTGCATACAAAATATGGCACTTTCTTGAAGAAATGTATGATCTTCCTCTCGTAGGTGTGGAACAAACACAGGAGGAAAAGAACGTACAAGCATCCATTATCATTCAAGAAGATCTCTCTCGGAGCGAAGCCATGGAGAATATTGAAATAGAAAAGGAGAACAATACATCAAGAGAAAAAGAAGATGAAAATTCATCTATGATGAAGGAAGGGCCAAAAGATAACGAAGGAACTTTATGCATACATTTTGCCTCCGCCAAAAGCGTTGTAAGAAAGTCAAAATCTTCTTCTTGTGTGATAACTTCCATTTCTAGTTTCAATATACTAAAAACTGCTAAACGTAAGATCAAGAAATTGAAAATCACTATTAAAATTTTACATTTAGAAAATAAGAGATTAAAAGCTAATGTTAATTTAGAATCAAACTGTGATATGGTTTCACCATCTTGTCCTTTACTTGAAAACACAAAACCTTGTTTTGATTATTATAATATTAAGGAAAAACTCATGAAACTTGAAAAAGATTTTATTTTAGTAAAAGAACAAAATGAAAAATTATGTTTAGAAAATTCATCTTTGATAAATGATTGTGCTAAGTGTAAGGACTACGAAATAGAAATTAAAGAGATGGATGAAACATTTGATGAATATAGGGATAAATACGAAAAACATATTGACTCAATTGTTACCACTCTTAAAAATAGCACAATCAATTATAACAAAGCAAGACATAATCTTAAGGTTAAGAATTATGAATTGGAAACTAAAGTCAACTTGCTTAAGGAAATAATAAAGAAAAATTCTCAACACATAAATCAACAATTTCAAACAAATTCCAAAATCAAGTTAAATATGAATTTTCATAATATGTCTAAGCCCAACAAAGGAAATAAAAAATATCAAATGCTTGAAAATAAAATTCCAAATCATTATCATTTACAAAATAACCACTCTCCCAACATAAACTTAAAGATAAACAAATTTCCTATAAAGAATGTTTTGCAAAATCATCATGGAAATTTGATAAATAAGAATAATATTAAACCAATGTTTGAATGGCGGCCAAAAGTTAAAGATGAAACACAAACTCAAATCAAAAGGGCTCATTCAATCATATCTCCCCAAAAGCAAACACGATTTATTTGGGTACCCAATGGAACCGCTACTCCCGGTCCTCTTTGGATACCTAAATCTCTTATTCATTAGTATCCCATCATTTGCATGAAGTAGAGATCAATTAAAAATGAAATATCATTTCTCTACTTCATGATATACTTAAACTTTCTTTTTGTTTATTTTCTTTTGTTTTTTTCTTAAAACCATCATGATATGATCACTTTATATATCTTGTAATATGACTTTCATAAATTAAACCATAATTCATAAATGAATCAAATTGAATAAAATTGAATAAAAGTCATATCATTTTTAGGTGATCTACTTATCCTTTTTATTACCTTCTAAATCCATTCCTTTAAATGTCTTGAATTATCATTATTAATTGAATATTGAAATTATTATCAAGAGTAATGAAATTATTTGAGAAAATGGAGTTAATGGCTTAATAAAGGGCTTAGGCTAAAAATTAAAATGCACAATGTGTTGATTACTATCTATCTTGTGTGTTGAACATAATAGCCCTTATATTAAAGAAAATTATCAGGAAAAATCAAAACCAAAAATATTCTTCACAAAATGCATGATTAAGTCCTATGTATAACATTGTAATCAAACTCATCATCCTAGCATCATCTTTTGGTCTATGCTTATTTATCTATGCTAGGTATAACATTTTTAATGTTATTCAAATTTCATGATAACTATGTGATGTAAAATCATAAATAGAATACTAAAATTCCATCAATCACATAGTTTATGGATTAATCATTATAAAATATATCTTGAAATTATACATTATCATGCAAAACCAAAGATCAATAAAACTCAACTATTAAATGCAATTTATGTGATCTTTGTCTTTGACATGATTGCTTGATCATCATTTCTCTAGACCTACAAATCAAACATGCTCATTCAAAAGGAAATCACTAAATCATATCTTCATAAGTCTAGAAGAATTAAAATTCGCATACATCATGATGATCTATCTTATATCTCATGCAAATTTATTTGGTAATGTCATATACAAAATCGCTAGTGTTTCATGCAATTTGCACTATCTAAACATCTCCTAAAACTCTGACATTTCAGCATGAAACTACTATTGGGACACTTAATCAAGACCACCAATCAAAATTTTCAAAAACCTAAAAATTCGCTTACTGTTCCCCGCGCTAGCGCTACCGTAGGCGCTAGCGTCCATGTTCAAATTTCTGTGATTTTAAAATTTTGAAAATTTTCTAAAAATATTTTGATCTATATGTACTATTTAGTTTTGCACGTCTGATTCTATTTTATTTTTGAAAAATCAAAACACAAAAATATAAAATCCAAATTACAAAAAATATGTTTTTGCCTTTTTATTTTTGTTTTTGATTAAAGTCTATTTTTCAAAAATCATATACAAAAATATAAAACTATCAACAAAAAAAAACTGTATGTATTTTTTCTGGAAAATCAAACATGATTTAATCTATTACTTAAAACTTCTATAATGTTTCAATTTATTTTTTCAAATTACTTTGAACATTGTCTTTATCATGTTTTGATATATCTATTAATATGTGAATCAATTATTGTGAAGAAGGGTGTGTAGAATCAAGCTTAGCATGCCTCTAAGTATGAGTAAATGTTTTATGTTTGATAATGATATTAATTCACTCACTTTTTTGGCATTGTCTACATATGGTTTAATTTAAGAATGCTTGTGTATGTTTTGTAATATTACAATGAATTAAAATTGCACAAGTATCTTGCCTACACAACCTTTATTTGCACTTTAAAAGTTAAGAAAAGTGGTTATGTTTTTATAAATTATATTGGTTTGCAAAACAAGTGTATTCGGAGAACTTTGTACAAAACAAAAAATCATAAAATAAAGTGACAAAGATAACTCCACCAAGCACTACGTGAACCTCCTGATAAGTCTTAATAAGCGTTGTGAGGTTGAGCACCTTGGAAAGAATAGTAAAGTATCTTGTGCAAACCATAACTTTCTTTCAAAATATAAAACCACTTATTCTTAAGTACACCGGATCACAATAAAAAAAATCAATATTGAAGAATAAAATTATGTGATCCCCCAAGCACTACTTTGCACCCTGATAAGTCTTAATGAGCATTGTGTGTGCAAAGCACCTTGGTAGTTGTACATTTTTTTTTGTGCATTGAAGTAAGTGGAAGTAAAATTATTTGTGTTTTATTATGCTCTTACTTTACATATTACTTGTATTTTTGATTAAAACATTTGTTTACTCTACTCAAAAATACACTTATGTGCACATCATTATCTTCCATAACACTTCTTCTCATGAGTATTGGATCCTAATGCAAATTCAATGCTACTCTTTATTTATGAAATGCACGAGATAACCTAGCATGCAATCTACAATGTTTGGTATGTTTTGAAATTATGAATTAAAGTAACATTGTAGTAATCTCTTGTTGATAACATTATTTCATGCTTGGTTACTTTATTATCAAACTTGAAGATTTTAATTGAAAATGATTTACAAAAACATCTTCTTTTTGAAATTTAACTCATATATCTTTCTATGGATCATCATTGATTACAATAAGATGTTTTTTTATTTCTATAAGTCTTCCGCATCATAACCATATAATTGTTTTACCTTGCGCTTTCATGCTTATTTAAAGTCTTTCATTTTGTGTGCATCATCACTTGAATCTTCAAATTCCTTTCTTGCAACAAGTGGTAGACTTGCTTGGTAAACTTTATATTGGTTGAATTCTTTTTTTATGCTTATAACTCTGATCTATTTCTATTCTAAACACTCCTCCAACAAGTGAAATATTGCTTATAAAAACATCCTCGAATTACCAATCAAACAGTACTCTTGTGCTTTAAATTGCTAAAAGGATGTTGTTTCTTTATTCCAAAATGATTTAACTCTTATCTTTATAAAGTTAGTTTTGAAACTCAAAAACATCTCCTTTTTGAACTTGAACTCTTATAGTATTATGATGTTTTTTTCGAAATCTTCCGCAATGCTCAAACTCTGATTCATTCATGAATTTCAATATAGCTATGTGAGTTTTATTTCAAAAATTCAAATAAAAATATAAACTCATATGCTATGAAATTTCCCATTAGATTTAAATGCTTTATGTTTCCAATAATTATTATCCATGACTTCATATCTCACCATAGCGGGGGCGTAGGGTTGTAGACATTAGATAAACCTTATCTCTAGTCATGTCTTGTCCTTAACCGGGGAGGGTTCCAGTGGGGCCTTGCGAGGCACTGGGGGGAAAGAGTGCTAGGTTGAGTTTTGTCTAGTGTTTGCATATGGGACTAACACCCCAACCTACGACTTGTTTGCAGCTCCTCATGCCCATCCGTCACTTAGTACGGGGCTAGGGTGTAGACGTATTGTCTGGGTAGATTGGTTACTTGGAAATCACTATTTTTATGCTTAAAACTCCTATATAAAGGGGAAATCATTACTTTTGTTCAGGCTAAAAACTCTGATTTATCTCTCTAAAAGTATTCTAAACAGCCTTATCATTTCCTTCTCACTAAGAAGCTCGATCATGCCTTTATCTTAATATCAAACTCTTATGTGGTGTCTCCTAACCCACTTTTGCTAATAACAAAAGGGGGAGAACTAACATGATAAATAAATTCCGCTATCAAAATATAATGGTTAATTAAGATGATAGCTTACATATTAGGGGAGCATTCACTTAGGGGGAGCATATATTTAGGGGGAGCAATTCTAAATACCTAAAACGTTAATTATCCTAAGTCATCACTCTCGCACACACACACAAGTATAGTTTCATCATGCTTATCTATTAATGCTTTGATTTATCATTAATGGATTTGTTATTATCAAAAGGGGGAGTTTGTTGGAACATGGTCTTCCGCATCTCCTAGGTTTGAGAATAACAAATCCTATGTGTATTTGATCTTGTGTGTTTAAGTGTGCAGGAAATCAAAGTCCACATGACTCAAGGATGGTTGTCCCCAAAATTGAGGCCAGAATTCCAACATGGCCACTAGCGCCGGCGGTAGCGATAACGCCCGGCGCTAGCAATGATTAGCGCGATTCCGGCAGTGTTTTTAGAAGGAGCTAGCGCCCGACGGTAGCTACTAGCGCTGGCGGTAGCATGGCGCACAAGAGGCATAGAGCAAAATGTTGTCGTGGATTGAAGATCCTACCGCACAAAATGTTACTTAATTAGGGATAGCGCCGGCGGTAGCGCTGAGACTATAAAATGGACACTTTGGCTCCGTCTTCATCATCCTCTAGAGATCCTAAATTCCATAGCCTCGTGCCACAGCATAGAGAGGAGAGTTCGGAGAGATACTCCCACAAATCCATAAAGCCATAAGGAGATCCGTGGAGAAGATTTCAACACGCGTCATCATCATGACGAAAGACCGCATCGACTACGATCATACTCTGCGGGCCTTCGTCCACTTCTCCAAGAGATCCATATAGGGAGTTTTTATTATTGATGTCTTCTATTTTATTTCTCTTTTTCTTTGTAAACGGTAGTGAATTCGCCTCGTGTTGGCGACTAGGTCTGGGGTAGGACTTAGGGCTGAAATTTGCCTCGTGTTGGCGACTAGATCTAGGCTAGGTCTAGGGGGTGCTCGAGGCCACATCCGGGGAATGATTGGCTAGAGCGGCTTGAGGCCGAATCCGGGAAGGAGAAGGCTAGGGCCACCGGTTCGTGGGGAAGCGAGTCGGGATAGAAAACGAAAAGAGCTTTTATTATTCGCCTCCGATCTCTAGCGCCATTGAGATCAAGTTTTGTAAAACTTATTTAATATCAATAAATCTTGTCTCTCTTTTTGTTTTACTTGACTTCTTGTTTTAATATTGCAATATTCCAAAGTTTTTCTAAATAAAATCTAAAGTTTTTGAAAACCCTTATTCACCCCCCCCCCCCCTCTAAGGGCGCCGACCGATCCAACACATCCCGTCGATCGCTAATGCCCCGCGTTAAGACCTAACGCCTGGCGTTAGACATTTTTCAATCTTTCTTCTTGTGGATAGTACCAGACCAATATTGCAGCAACCTGGTGTCATATCTACTCAAACCTGCATGCTAAAAACACAATGGCAAATAGGATTTGTTATTCTCAAATCAAAGGGATGCGGAAAACCATGTTCCAACAATCTCCCCCTTTTGATAATAACAAATCCAATAGAGATAAATCATATTCTTATATAAGATATGTGTTTTTAGAAAGATATATGACACAAAGTAATCATAGAGATAATAATAAGAGTTATAGTTCTTTTAACATTGTGCTCCCCCTACTTAAGTGCCCCCCCTAGTGTATGCACCCGTAGACTAGATTCATGATCCCCCTTAATCTAGTGAATCCCACTCCTTGTGATTTATCATTTTATTCTCGCCCTTTTGTTATTAGCAAAAGAGGGTGGAGAGAAACAAAACTAGAATAAAGAAGACAAAAGTTGGGACATAATTAAGAGAGGATTAAGAGTTTTGTGTAAACATAAAGTAAGTCATGATCGAGCGAAGGGAGAGTAGCACAACGGAAAATATATGATAAGCGTGAAAGAACAACATTCCATGAATTTACCAAAGGAATTCTACCACTTGCTTTGCAAATTAATTTTTAAAGAAGAATATTACTTGTTGAAAGAGATGCAATATTGTTTGACAAACACAAGTGAAGAAAGACCAAAGAAGTGAGCATGATAAACCATGGTAAACTAAATACATGACCAAAAGAGAAATTCGGAAAAAAAAAATTATGAGTAGTATTTTTGTTATAGTTTGACAATTTCAACAATATATCTAGACTCTTCACATTTGAGCATTTTAAATTTGAAAAATTTCATAACACATAGGCAAGCATGAATCAACATATTCATAAAGATAATAACTACAATATAACCAATTCGTATTTCAAGTAAAAAAAACATTGTAGAAATCATGCATTGTAATCTAGTGCTTTTACTTAAGTTTTGAGAGAATTATGTAAATTTGCATTAGGATCCAATTCTCATGAGTAGAAGCTTTATGAAAATCAATGATGTGTGCATAAGGTGTTTCGATAAAAGTATACAAGTGAAATAATCAAAAACACATGCCGTATGTAATGAAATAGTAACAACAATATTAAGATTGCAATCTTATAATTACTTTCGCACATCAATTTTAGAATAAAATTTCAAAGCACATAAAAGGAGTACAACTACCAAGGTGCTTCGCACACACAATGCACATTAAGACTTATCAGGGAGCGAAGTATTGCTTGGGGGATCACATAAGCATTTGTATACAAATTTTATTTTTAGTGATCCAGTGTACAAATAGAAGTGATAAAAAGAAATATGTTTGCACAAGACACTTTATAATTCTTTCCAAGGTGCTCAACCTCACAATGCTCATTAAGACTTATCAGGAGGGTGAGTAGTGCTTGGTGGAGTTATCTTTGGCGTTTTATTTTAGATTTTTTTGTTTTGGGCCAAAAGGTCTCCGAATTCACTTGTTGTTGCAAACTTTAATATTATTAAAATAACACTTCTATGTTGTGCATGAAATATATTTTTGAAAGACGGTGTATGTAATTTAGACATACAACTTAATATGTTAAAACTGTTACACTACACAATCATGCAAGACTAAGATTATGTGCACATGTAGATTACCAAAATAGTGAGTGAATGAATCATTGATTAGCATAAAACATTACTCATGCTTAGAGGCATGCTAGGCAATCATACATAATTTTCTATAGACTATTTCATTGCACAATCAGATTAAGGTCAAGGCATGAAGATAAAACAGTGTTTAGGAAATTTGAAATAAAAATTAGACATTGAAGATATTCTTTAAGTGTATGCCTAATCAATTTTGACCATTTGAAACAAAATAACTCAGAAGTTTGCTCTTGTGAAATCTTATAGTCAAACCATAGTTTTGTAAATATTTAAAGCAAAACAAATAACACAAACATATTTTTGATTATTTTGAATTATTTGAATTTTTATTTTGTATTTTGGAATAAAATAGCCAAATTAATAACAAAATAATTTCAAAAACTGAGAAAAGAAACAGAGAAAGATCATTTTAAAATACCAGAAATAGTGTAGAGAAAACAGAATTTCAATTTGGCAAAAAGGGCTAACGCCTGGCGTTAACTACGTAACGCCCAATCAGAACTCTGTTTTTTGAGATTTTTGAAAAATTTCCTTTGGAATAGTGAATATGCATATAGTCCTTCTTAGTGTAGAAATTTTAGAAAATTTAAAGATGATTAGAAGGCTCAAAATTGTTGAATACTTTTCCATAAAAAGGTTGTAATTTTTTTTAAGAATGTTAATTCAAATAATGTAATTCAAATTGCATGAAGACTGAACTACGAGATATAGAGATCAGATACTATTCAGCATTGTGATATTGGCAATTTTGCACATAAGGCTAACACTAGGCGTTAATTCTAACGCTGGCGTTAGAGGTTAACGCATGACATTAACTACTTAACGCCGAGACAGTAGAAGATTTCATGCATTTTTTAAAAAAACTTTTCTTTGATTTCGTGTTATTATAGAAAGGCCTTCTTAGTGTATGAATTTCAGACATTTTGGAGATCATTAGAAGACTCATTAAGCATTTTATTTATTCAAATAAGGTTTTTATATTTTTATTTGGTTTTCAAATACTTGTGTTTTACAAGATCATTAAAGATCAAAAATGATAAAATATGCAAAACACAAGATAAGCATGTTCGATCAAAACAAGAATGCATGAATAATATAGTCATAAAGAGTGCATGCAAAATATATGATATAGGAATGTCCTAGATTATAATGCCCTAACTATATGCCTACACACTAGCCCCGTACTAAGTGACGGATGGGCATGAGGAGTTGCACACATGTCGTAGGTTGGGGTGTTAATCCCATATGCACACACTAGAGAACGCTCAACCTAGCACTCTTTCCCCTCAGTGCCTCGCAAGGCCCCACTGGAACCCTCCCTGGTTAAGGACAGGACATGACTTAGAGGTTAGGTCATCTAATGCATACAATCATATGCCCTCGCTATTGTAAGACACATAATGTGGGTGAATGATCATGGACATCCTAAGCATTTTGTCCTATGGATTGACTCATAAACTTTGGCTTTATATTTAGGATTTTTAGAATTGTCATTGTAGTTAAGGTAGATGATTTTATTGATTTTAACGCCAAGTAATTTTCATGTTTCTTAAAATTTCATTATTCAAATATTACCTTACCACATCATGGCATGATATAAACAACCTAGAAATTTATTTCTACCTATAGTACAAGATGGTGCTAGAATGATTAGTTTGAATGTCATAGAATTAATAGTGATGATGTTGCATATATTCAATAAATAGAATTTCAATTTATAGACCTAGAATGAAGTGATGATTCAATTTGAATAATTCTTATTGCTACAAAGTTGGTTCTAGGGTCTACATAAAGATGAGATACATGCACACACATTAACTAATTCATTCATCTAATGATAATGATCATAACCATATGTTGGAGGCAATATGATCTTTTGTAGTTATGATTAATATTTGAATTTAAAAGATCTTTTGATTTGCATGATTATTTTAAGCGACCATTAGTTTAAACAACTAGAAATTTAGGTACTCATATTTTTATTCATAATGATGTAAGTATTTAGAATAAAACAATTCATATTCATCCATTTCAACATATTAAGGAGAAAGATTGTATGGTGATAATGAATACAGTGAGAAACTATTTTTGGTTATTTTTGAATGGTTTTATAAAGAATATTATCAAACCATATATATTGTTTTCTGAAACATAGTAATAATTGTTTTCTTTTTCGGTCATTGTAAGAATACGCATGAGTCTATAGTTAATTTGATCTTTGCTAGGTTTTAGTTGAACTTAGCAATTTAGAGTGGATCTTGGACTTCTCGAGGTCTACCCTGTGAGGGGTTCGCCCGGTACTAGGAGATGTGATGGGGTGAAATCTCAAACCTCCCTTTCTCAAGATATTTAAGTGTTATTGGTTGCTACCCAAACTAAATATTTAAAATGTATAGACTCAAAAATTGTCAAAAAAAGAAAAATTGAGATAACTTTTAACCGGAGTTGAATTTTGGCAATTTTGATGGTCGAAATGAACTCAAACTAGCGAAGCTGGTTTGCCATTGCATAGATCTTCTCGACCTCGTTCCAAAAAGTTATTATGGGCGAAAATCGGACAAGCGGATCAAAAGTTATGATCGTTTGAAGTTTGCGTCAAAATCTTGCATATTTTTGTAAATTTAATTTTTGTTTTTGTGTAAAAACATATGATTTTTACAATTATTCAATTCCAATTTTTCTTGATTATGATTAAACATATTAGAGGCTATCAAATGACATAAGGATATTAAATAAGTAATCAATCACTTGTGCATTTTATACATTTTGCCAAAGACCCCGTAATCTTCCTTTAAATCCCTTTTTGACAATTATTTTATTAGTCTTGATATAAGCACTTAGCATTTAATTTGTAATGATGATATAAGACATTCAAAGGTAATGGATTTAGAAGGTTAAAATTAAAAAGGATAGATAGGTCACTTGAGAGATGATATCAATTTGCTTTATTAATGATTTTAGGCTTAATGTGTGAAAAGTCATATTACAAGATATATATTTAGTGACATTATCATGTTGGCTCAAGAAAAGTAAAAGAAAACAAAAAAATTTAAGCATAAAGTAGAGTTAATGATATTTCATATTCAATTATTTTTACTTCATGCAAATGATTGGATATTAATGAATGTGAGATTTAGGTATCCAAAGGGAACCAAGTGGAATGGTTCCTTTGGGTACCCAAATACATCGTGTTTGCTTTTGGGGAGATGGAAATGAATGAGCCCTTTTGAGTGGAGTTTGTGTTTCATCTTTAACTTTGGGTCTCCATTCAAACCTTGGTTTAAAATTATTTTTATGTGTCAAATTTCCATTGTGATTATCTTTATCTTTAAGATTATAATTGTCATGATTATTGAAAGTATTTTTCATAGAAAATTTGTGAATATTTAATTTTATGTTGGGAAAAGATTGAAGTTGTAAATGATAATGATGATTGTATTTTGGAATTTCATTTTCAATCTTTTGAAGTTTTTTATTTCCATTGTTTGACTTATTCAACTTTTGAGAAATCATATTCAACTTGCTTTTGGATTTTGCATTATATTGAGAATGTATGTTTTGAGAATTTTTCTTTATGATTTCCTTAAGCAAGTTGATTTTAGTTTTTAATTCATTATTCATAATTTTTAAATTATGTCTAGCTTTATTATAAGCGATTGTGCTATTTTTAAGAGTGAAAACAATTGAATCAATATGATTTTGATAGTTATTTCTATATTCTTCAAATGTTTCATTCATCTCTTTAATTTCAATTTTATAGTCTTTACACTTAGCACAATCATTTTTCAAATATGAATTTCTAAACATAATCTTTCATTTTGTTATTTTACAAAAATAACTTCCTTTTCAAGTACTTTGTATTTTTTTTATTTTAATTCATTATAATCACTACAAGGTGTGGAGTTTTCAAATGAGGAATATGATGGAGATTCAAACACATCATTTTTGGATTCTACATTCACATTTGCTTTCAAAATTTTGTTATCTAAACGTATTTTTGCATTAGCCTTTTTTAATTTCTTAATCTTACATTTAGTAGATTGTAGCAATTGAAATGTAGAAATAGAGGTACAAAAGTTGGAATTTAATTTCCTTATAATGCTTGTCGACGATGCGATATTTGAACATATAGTTCCTTTGTCTTCTTCATCTTCCACATCCAAACAGAAGTTTCCATCATCCCTTCCGCTTGATGTGTCATTCATGGATCCATCATGTGAGGAGTATTCTTGAACATCCGTGCTAACTTGTATGTTCTCCAAGTCTTGCGTTTGTTCCATACCTGTAGAAGGAGAATCATAAGTTCTTTCAAGAAAATTCCAAATTTCATAAGCGGTAGGTAAATTATAAATAAGTTTGAAAATATTTTGATCTAACGCACAAAATAGACTATTTATAGATTTTGCATTTAAAACAATTTCATTTCTAGTTAGTACGCTAGGTGGCTTTTCTATAGTAATATTCCAAACTTCTTCATCTAAAGCTTTAAGAAAACTTTTCATTAATATTTTCCACCCTTTATAATTTTTGCCCATAAATAAAGATGGTGATAATACTTTTTCATTTATATTAAAAATTTCCCCACTAGTAGAAGCAAGATCATGATCAAGAAACGCCATTATTCCCAGTTGTTAAGCCGATTTGGAATAACCTGGCTCTGATACCACTTGTTGGATCTTGAGGCGCCCTTAGAGGGGGGGGGGTGAATAAGGGTCTTAGAAAACTTTAATATTTAATAGAAAACTTTTGATATTTTATTTAAATAAGAGTGAATCAAAAGTAAAGAGCTAGAAATTAGAAATGAAATCAATTTTACTAAACAAGAAAAGAGATGATTATCATTTATAAAATTGATTACAAAAATTGATTTCAATGACGCTAGAAATCAAGGCGAAATATGAAAGACTCTTTTCATTTTCTATACCGACTCGTATCCCCACAAACCAGTTGGCTTTAGCCGATCTCTCCCCGGATACGGCATCAAACCGCTCTAGCCTTCCTATCCCTAGAAAGACCTCGAGCACCCCCTAGATCTACTCCCTAGACCTAGTCGCCAACACGAGGCGAATTACTCCCGAAGTCCTACCCAGACCTAGTCGCCAACACGAGACGAATTTTCAAACCGATTACAAAGATAATATTAAAAGACAAATACAAAAGACAAATATGAAACTCTCTATGAGGTAATCTGAAGGAGACGCCGAAGAATCGCTGAAGATCATTGAAGTCCAAGCGTGCGTTCTTCGCGTTGAGTTAGCGTGTTGATCCAAGCCTCCTTTGATTCCTCCTTTTGAAATATGAGAGGGAGATGTGCTGGTCTGGAAATACGGCCCTCACAAAGTTTCTGAAGTGCTGGAATAGGGCTCTCTTCAATCAGTTTTTGGAGAAGACGAAATCATCCAATTTATAGAACTTGAGCTAACGCCGGCGTTAAGTACTAACGCTGTAAGACCCCTTTTTTTTTTAAACCCGGGTCTTATGACCAGAACCGCCGCTTTGCGGTGACACCATCACTCGGGAAGGTCGCCACTACAAAAAGCCGATCCTGTCTGCCATATCGATTACAGAAGAAGAAAAGTATAAACGAACAAATAGAAGTTCAAGTCCACAAATCACATGCTATATATATTAAATGTCCACATGGTATAACAGAAATAACAATGTTAAAATAATAAAGGGCATATGCCTTGTACATCATGTCCTCACTACAAGATCACTCGCGGAAGCTAATTACTAATCACTCACTGATCCTGAAACTTGTGCTCCTGTACTAGACTGACCCGCCTCCGTCTGCACCGGCCTCTGGTGCTGCAGCATCTCCTCGGTCCCCTAAAATGATAAGGTCCACTGACCGTTAGTCAAAAAACTAAGCCAATCCCCCACCCCTCCCCCTGTGACTCCTAGGCACCGTGCGGGAAGGATGAAGCGGAGGACATCAAGGGGTATAAACAATAGCAGGTGGCAGGGGTATAATCTACAGGGAATGTTTCTACAACTACACATATGTATATAGATAATTGAAGCAGTAAGTAAAACAGGGTAAATAACAAGTAAGGTACAGTAAGTAAGAGACGTGTATATAATAGAAAAAGTAACCATTGATTTATAGGAATGTCAATACAAACCTATAGACCAAGGGGTCGTTTAGCAAGGCCTATGGAATAAAGAGTCCCACAACCAATTTATATGATAGGGGTAGGGGTTGAATGCAATGTTTATGTCATGACATGCAGAGTTATGCAGTTTATGCTATATTCATACAAATGCAACTCACACACTTCGACTTTATGCGCACAGACCTTTAGTTCCCCCTTTTTGGAGCTAGCAAGACTCCCAGGTTACTCCCGTAGTGGCAAACAGAAGCGGTGGGTTGGGCCTCGCCCACCTCTAGGTTGGTATTCACACTACCTAACCTAGACCTATCGTACGCCTCAACGCAAAACCGCGGAGCATCTGCGTACTCTTACTGGTTGGACCACCAGACTTTTATGGCTAAGTGCAAATTCCACACTTGCTGAATTAACGTATTGACGTCGGTGTGAATGACCGTCCAATACCGAAGACCCACCACCTTCATGCACATGCAAACATGCTCTACTATCTATTTCTGAGCCATAAGCTCCCCGGGATAACCCGCCCAGCACAACAAACCTGGTTGAGTCACAACTCACCAGACTAATTAGTCTATTGTTACAACCACCGTGCCAACCGCTCGTACAACCAAACCAACTAACCTCTCGTAACTATGGGGTGTGGGTGTGGGTGTGGGCGTTATTAATTACTCTTGTACAACATCTTACTCCTACGATTTAGGGTTAATCTTGGACTTCCTGAGGATTACCCTATTAGGAGCTCGCTACGGTACTAGGAGCTATACTGGGATGACACCCCAAAGCTCCCTTTCTTAAGGCATTTAATATTATTGGTATCTACCCATATGCATAAGCCTCTTACCATTTCACTTGTATTAACCCTAGGTGGTTTATGACATGCTAGGGGAAAGACGATCTTTCGTCAATCCCAAGCACGACCTTACCCTTAGCTCACATAGCACTCTTATCACCTAAACTTCTTTTGGTGACCTTCAATCTCTTCATCCTGACCATGTACACCAACTACATGTCACTTCCAATTGGTAGGCCCCTAAATATCCAAATTTCACATTTTTACTATACGCAGACCAAACTAACTATATGAAGCTTATAAGTAGAGGTACTCCAAATATTCACCCACATGACACAAGATTTTTACTCAAGGACTACCATGGTTCTGACCACAATACCCCAAGATAAACACCATGCCCTAACTTTGACCCAATTTGACCTAACTTGGGTTGACAAATTACCCAACCAAATCAGTCCCAATTGGGCTGAGATTTTTACCAGGGTCATGTGATAACCCTAAAAAGTACCCACCAAAATTTGGAGAGCATTGGAGGTTATTTGACCCAATAATTAATTAATATTTAATTTATGAAATTATTACAAAAACCATAGAAGAAGGTTCTCCTAAAATTCCCATCAATAGCCTATGTTTTAAATTTCAAGGCCATACCATTTACCAGTAGAAAGATATTCAAGAATTTGTGACTGCACTACCCTAAGGACCAGTCCTAGCAAAAAGGCTCCACATGGGGCTATAGTGCCCCTATTGACCTGAAATATATTTTCACTTAAACTAGACACCAAGGGCTACAACATTTATGTTGGGCACTATTTCATTTGAGTGGTTCTAGTATTTCTAATAATTAAAATAAAATACTGCAGGAAGAGTGGCAAAATGTGTTGGAACTTAGGAAATTTCAAGTCTCTGTGTTCGACGAACTTCAATCTGCGTTCGACGAAATCCGTTCTTCGTTCGACGAACGTCATGCTTCCGTTCGACGAACTCAGTTCTCCAGCCAGTTCAGCAGATTATCTCTCAGTTCGACGAACTCCAGATTCAGTTCGACGAATTAATTCAGTTCGACGAATTAATTCAGTTCGACGAATTAATTCCGTTTGACGAACTCCGGGTTCAGTTCGACGAACTCCAGAGTGCGTTCAACGAATGAAATCCGTTCGACGAACTCCGGATTCAGTTCGACGAACTCAACTATCAGTTTGACGAACTCCAAAGTATGTTCGACGAATGAAATCTGTTCGACGAACTCCGGATTCAGTTCGACGAACTCAACTATCAGTTCGACGAACTCAGCCTACAGCTCGACGAATTTCTTCTACTCAGATCGACAGATCCGACGGCTCATAGTCGTCGTCCCCGATGGATGGACGGCGCGCGACAGCCCGTCCTGGGCTTCTTTGTGGGATGATTTCCCGGCCACCAGTGCCTCTTCCCGGACGGCCAATGCTACCACCACCTCCATTGAGGTGGTGACCGGCGATAGGGGGTGGTTGGCCGTCCGGAGGTGGTCGGAATCGGGGTTTAGAGGAGGGGAAAGAGAGCTCGAATCGAGCCCTTTCGGAAGCACGATCCGAGCCCAATTGAGCTTGGATCAAGCCCCAACTTATCATAAGATCTAGCACTAAGGGAGAGGAGGCGGATCAGACCTGTATGGGGGTTTGGTGGCACGAATTCCGATGAGTCGCCATGGCCGGAGGTGGAGCTTTCAGTGTCATGTCGATCCTAGATTCTGGTGTTCGATTTCAATGGGGAAGGTGGGGAAACTCCTCCTCTTCATCCACTGATGGTGTTATAAGGTCCAATTGGGGGAGGGGAAGTGCCAAATCATCAATCACCATTATCACCATTAATGGTGAATTTCGGCCAACTGAATTCCTCTTGATTCAGCCCCCATGTGTGCAGGAAAAACCCCCAAACTTCTTGTAACAGCCAGAGGAGATGAATCCCCATCAATTGGGAGATCAATTGGCCTCCCTTAGCCATGAATGTCATTAATCCTCCTTTTCTCTCTCTTCAAATTGGGGGAAACTCCCAATTTCTCTCTCCTAGTCACCCCCTCCAAAAATTGGATGGCATTCCATGTAATTTCAGCCTCGTGAGACTAGAGTGTCACTTCAATTGGGCCTAGCCCAAGTGGATTGAGCTTGAGTTAGCCTTTTCCCCTCTTTTTGGGCAAGGTTGACCAAGTGTTGACTTGAGGTGTTGACTTGGTCAACTGATGGGTTGACTGGTCTGACTGGTGTGTCTTGAGTCCCTTGACATCACCCAAAGTTGGTCGAGTCATGGTGGTGCCCCAATTGGGCCAATTTATCAAAAGGTGTTGGTTTGACCAAAACAAAGCTGGAGTTGACTTGGGTCAAATTGGCCAAATTGGTGGCCCCATGATGGGGCTTTTTGGTCTATTGGGTCCCTAATAACCTTATAAGGGTAGAGGAAAGGTCAATTGGGCATGGTGGAGGTCAATTGACCCTAATTAAGCTACTTTGACCAATTTGGGGTTAGGGTTGACTTTGATCAATTTGGCCTCTTTGGTTGACCCCAATGGGTCCTTGGTGCTCTAAGGGGGCCCCTAAAGGGTTAGGTATGCTATGTTGGGGTCAAAGGGTCAAGGTGATGCCCTTAAGTCCAGCCCTATGCTTGTTAACTAAAAATTGCTATTTGCAGACCACTGTAGTTTCCTTCTTCCTGGCTAAGGCCAAGTGGTCTCTTCAAGCTTCCTAGGGTTTTGTCATGACCTAGTCATGACAAAACCACTCTAGGGGTCTAGTTGTTTGGGGGATGTTACAAACGCCGGGCGTTGACCATGTGTAGTAATATTTTAATGGCTCGGATCTTCAGAAGAGGAAGGAGATTCTGCATCTTTGGAAACTTTCATTTTAGGCAACCTTAACTCTGGCATTGACTCTAACGTCGGACGTTAATAGTTAACGCCAGACGTTAGCTCTCTTCTTTTCTTTTCAGCCGGCAAGCCATCCCGTTGATCGACAAGCCATCCCGTCGATCAGCAAGCCATCCCGTCGATCGGCAGACCATCCTGTCGATCGCCAATGCCCCGCGTTAAGACCTAACGCCTGGCGTTAGACATTTTTCAATCTTTCTTCTTGTGGATAGTACCAGGCCAATATTGCAGCAACCTGGTGTCATATCTATTCAAACCTGCATGCTAAAAACACAAGGGCAAACAGGATCAAATACAAGTAGGATTTGTTATTCTCAAATCAAAGGGATGCGGAAAACCATGTTCCAACAATTTTAAGCTTGTCTTTACTTGGTCTTGATACTCTAAGTTGAGTATGACATCCTAAGACATCTAATGACCAGATTACCCTTACTATACAATGTGAGTAATAATCCTAAAATGTATTATCACTTATAGGTAATTTGTTAAGTTAAATCAAAAGGGGGGTTTTCCCAACATGGGTCACCACTGGGCATTAACGTTATCGCCGATGGTAGCGTCTCGACGAATTGCTTTGAAGCATTGATGTGTCGTCGAGAAGGCAAGTTGTGCCGTCTTGAAGACTGGGAGCTGAAGGGCTAACGCCCGACGGTAGTGGTACCACGGGCGATAGCGTGGTCGTCGTGATCAAGGGTATATCGTCGAGTTGTTTCTCCGATATCGTCGAGACAGTTTCGTCTTGATGACTGCCGCGACGCGGTGTGGTACCGCCGGGCGGTAGTGTACGGGAGCAGTTTTCGTGAATGTGCGATCTGGAGCCGTTCGATCGCTTTGTAACCTTTTTTGGATGTCCAATATAGGTTCGCCTATTTGCCCTAAATAGGCTGGGACCTTTTCGCAGAGGAATTAATTCCAGTTAGAGCCGTCAAAGAGAAAAATTGTAGGAGAGCAAGAGGTGCTTGCTGCCATTGTTGCGGAGGAGTTCTTCAGGAGGAAGAGCAAGTTTCTCACCATTGGTATTCTTCGTCTTCGCTGTAAGGCGTTTTTTGCTCAGTCTTGTCTCTGTTTACTTTTGGTGTTTGGGGAGAGATTTGAGTTATTTTGCTTCCTTTTTCTTGAAGAGAAGATTTTCACCGTGGTTTGAGGGGATTCAATCTGTGAATTCAAGGGGGAATCTAGGTTGGGCAAACCTAGATTATATTTGTGTAATCCTTATTATCTTTATAGTGGATTATTCGTGTGCCCTACCCCGTGATTTTTCCCGCATTGCTTTAGAGAGGGTTTTCCACTTAAAATTTGATGTCCTTTGTTTTGCGCTGTTTTCTTGTGTGATTTCTGTGATTTGTGCAAAGTGGGTTATATCCCGACAACATTGAGGATTTATACCCAGCCACTTAGCTTACAAAGAGTCACTACAACATCTCTGTTCTATGACGACGTTTTTTTTGCGGTGTTTTAAAAAGCGTGGCCATTAAAATTTTAGCTGGATACCTTTCACCGCATTTTTATTTAAAACGCCTCAAAACCCAAGCTTTAGCCACGTTTTTTGAAAGGCGCCGCCGTAGAGTTAGGCCATCAATTAAGGGTCTGTTTGGGACAGCTCCAACGGATGGAAAAGTTATTTTCCAACCGCTGGAGCTGTTTTGTAGCTGTTTGGATGCTCTGATTATTGAGAAGTGCGGATCATAAAATAGCTCCCTGCGCTATTTTTGGGGAGCGGCTAATACCCCGCGTCCAGCGCCCTAATAATCGCGCTTCTCTATTTTCGCTGCCGAGCCCGACGCGATCCTTTGGCGACAGGGAGGGACGATCTCTCTCCGATCTCGCAAGCTCGTAAGCCCTTCGCCGATCTCGCAAGTTCTTCGCCGCTCGTAAGCCCTTCGCCGCTCGTAAGCCGTTCGCCGATCTCGCAAGCTATTCGCAGCTCTTCGCCGATCTTCGCCGCTCGTAAGCCATCTCTCTCCGATCTTCCGTGCTTCCTCCCTTCCGACGGGTTCTTACCCAGATTCTCATCCCTTCCTCCATTCCGACAGGTTCTCATCCTCCTCCTTCCAGTGAAAACCAAAGCTAGAGGTACTCTGAGGATCTTCCCCTGCCGACAGGTACACTAACCCCCTTCTTCACCAATTTATGCATTTCTTTAGTTCTAGATCTGTGCATTTTCCGATTTTTTGCCGTTTTGGTTGATCCAAAAGAGGGTTCCATTTGTTTTTTTTATATCTGCTCATGAAGTTTTTGTTTGTTAATGAACAATATTTTTTTGGAAATCATGATATCCATACTCAAAAAACATGGTGTATTTGCTAGCGTTTGAGAAAATCTTGCAAGAGCAGGTCGTGTTCTTTGCCATTTTGCTAAGTTATATCGTTTGTCATGACATCAAATAAAACCTTTGTAGCCTGCCGTTGTTAAACAGAAGCAAATTTATCTAGATTTAAGTTAAACCAAGCCAAAGCACCATGAGAAATATGCATAAATTTGTTTTTTTTTAAGAATCCTGATAACTTTCTTGTGCATATGTTTTTTTGAAGTAAATTCAAGTAATATACAAAGATAAATTATGCATTCATAAAAATACTTACCACATGAGTTTTTGAGAGATATTTTTGTGCATGTTATGAAATGTAAATTCAAAGGGGAGATTTTTGTAAGTTCAGAAGATAGAGGTATGCAATCTGTAATTTTGCAAAGTGGCATGGGAGTTTGGGTAAATCTGAGTTGATTTTGCAAAGTGTGTGTGTGTGGATGTAATTATTGTGATGTTTTTTTCTGTGATGTTAATACTCTGATGTTAATACTGTTATGTTAATACTGTGATGTTTACACTTTTTTATATCCTAATCTAAATTCATGTTATGATGTTTATACTTCTTTTAGGTAATGGACACATATGACTCGAACAGTGATGATTCTGAAAATTCGCCTTGTCTTTCTCCAGAAAGGGTACAACATATTGAATATTGTTTTAGAGTTATCGCAGCAATAGGTGATATAAATAATTGCATACGGGAGAAGAGACCATGCATGACGTCTAATCAAACAGGGGAGCTTTGGTTGAAAGAGTTGCTTGAAGGGCACCCGGATAGAATTCATGACGCATTTAGAATGTTAAAGCGAATATTTATTGATTTGCTTAGAAAGCTAGAAAATGATCATGAATTTCATGGATCACAACGCACAACCTCAAGAGAAATCCTAGGAGTTACATTGTACATCCTAGCACATGGTGGCTCTATCAGATTAACAAAAGAGCGGTTTCAACACTCAACTGAAACTATAAGTAGATTTTTTTCAAAAGGACTTAGAGCATTATTGCTACTGTCAGTTGATGTTATTAAAACAATTGATCGTCTTTTTAACAAACTTTAGAAATCATATTAATCAAAAGTATGAGTAATATCAAATTTTTTAATTGTGTAGGTGACGAAGAGTACGAACGCACCGGAGAACCTACCATTACATGTTTTATTTGAGAACAATATTTATTTTTATTGATGTCTTTAATTGTTTAAGAACAATATATATTAATATTTTTGTTTAAAAAAACAGCTCTAAAAAAACTGTTCTACCAAACAGTTTTATTTGAAAAAGCTCTGTTCAATCAGCGCTTATCCACAGACCATCCAAACAGCCTGCAGCTTTTCATAACAGCTCCTCAAAGAGCTCTGTTTAAAAAGCTCTGTTCAATCAGCAGCTTCTTATGAGACGGTTCGGGCTTAGCAGCTAGGGCTTTTCTCACGCCTTCTCTCTCCCTCCCCTTTCAACATTCGTCGGCGATCGCAGCGGGGGTAATCCGTCATCGGCCTCGCTCGAGTAGTGATCACTTGCGATATTATCCCGCCGCTTATCCTCATTTCCATCGATCGGTGAGTCTTGCGCAATTTATTCGAGCCTTCCAACCTTGCGCTTGGCCTCAAGAAGTTTGTCGTCTTCGGTATATGCCAACTCATGATCTTCCTCACCTCTTCATCTCTCTTGTCATATTGCCATTCTCTGGTTTAGGGTTTACTCGTGGCCGATTCTCACGGGGTTTATTGCAGCGTTTACTCGAGGCTGACTCACAGGTACGACTTCTAGTTTTTTTCGTGAACTTGACTTCTTTTTGTTCTCCTGAAGACAAAGCACTGATCAAAGTTTTTTAATAGGTGAAGTTGAGGCCATGAGCTATCGATTGATGGTTTTTTTTAATAGGCAAAGTTCTGATCTCTTTTGATGTAAACTTGAAGCTGTGATCTTTTCTTTTCTGTACTACTAAAGGAAGAAGGGCTTCAACGCATTGATGAAAAAAGTAGGCATGGCTGCCTTTTCTCCCAGCGTTTGAATATATGGTTGATTATCAGATCTTGCGTATTGACTTCTTGTGAGCTTCTCTCCTTCATCAAAATCACTTTTCAGTATTATTTTCCTTTTTTTATGGATCAACATACCCGTTTGGAAATAAAGCCTGATGGTTGCGATGAAAATGGTTTTATTTTCACTGTAATCACTGTTATTTTGAAAGTGTTTGATACCTCAATAGCAAGGAAATTGTTTGTCAAAAGTTGTTTTTGAGTTCTTTTTAGAAAGCATTAAAACTACTAACTTCTTGTAGATCGATCTCCCGTTTCTTACTGCTACTTTTCCTACCATTGTTCTCTAGTATTTTGAATTAAATTACTTGAAGCGTATGAAGGTATTCTGCAAAAAAATGGCGTTATTAAGACTTCTCTTTATTTCTTTAAGTCTAATAATTAATAAACAGAATAAAAAACAAAAATGTTCAAAATGTTTAGTCATAATTATCCTAAAATGTGTGTCATTATCTTAGTCTTCAATTCACTCTTTTTTTGGTACTCTTTTCTTCTGCTACCATAAATCCTAATTCTGGATATGGCAATAACAAGGATGAATGATATAATTGATCATGAGTATATAGTTGACACAAGCTGAGGAGCAGGAGCTTATGTATGGAAGCATTTTCTAAAGATATTTCATCATTAACACTTGCTCAATGTTTTATTATATTTTTTAATTAAGCTGACTAGTCGATACAGTGCGGTTTTTGCAATTTTCAAGATCTAAAAACCGCACTGCACCAATGCTATGCGGTGCAATTTATCATATTAATCTGTTATAGATTCCTATACCAGTCTTTCCAAAAAAAATCTTATGCATGCCATTATCATATTAGCCATGATTTTGTACTTTCTCTTCCCAAAAATTTGATTCCAAGCAGAAATATGCAGCTTGATTTGCATAGAATAATATGCCGGGTTATCTTCTACCCTCTATAATTCTCTTCTAATGTGTTTAATATTTCAGGAATTGTTGAAGAGGCGCAGAAATAGTCAAACTGATACAGGCTTAAGGACAAGTTTCTTTTTTCTGCGATGAATGTGCAATGCTTTGTAATTTTTTGCACATGAATGGTTGTGTTTGGTGAAAAATCTTGCAGTTTCATAAACTTCTTCTGTTTTCATGTGAAAATCCAATAGTATGAAGCTCCTGGTTTACCAGCCTTAAGAGTATCTTTTTTCCCTGAAGGTGGATATGGAGGGAGAGGTAGCATTTAAAAAAATATTATTGATGGCAGGAGGCTGATAAGAGGGGTTCTGTACTTAGAAGAACTCAAATTAGAAGTAGTAGAAGAACTCAAATTAGAAGTAGTAGAAGAACTCAAATTAGTAGTAGAAGAACTCAAATTAATATTGAATCCCCTTAATCATGCATGTTGAAGTAATTAGAGATACTTCACCCTTTTTGTCAACTACAAGCTATTATCAAGTGATCTTCATACTGTTAGAACAAAGAAATACTGTGGGGGTAGTTTTTAGATGAGAAATGGCTCGTGATTAGAGCAGGCGGCTCTTGATGTATTCACCGAAGAACATTCGTTGTCTGACATCAGATTGATTCTATAGGAGAATAGAATATGCAATTACAATGATGGATTCTTTATGGTACTTTCTTCAGCTTATAAGACATACAATTACAATGATTAGTTGTAGTATGTTGTTGATATCTGTGAATGTTCCAAACTTGAATTTTTATGCAGACAACCCAATGCTCAAATCATCCTTTTGTTATTAACTAAATCTTCCTCAGTAAAGCATGGCCTTAGGTTAACCTTACTGAAGTGCAGGATTAAATTATTTCATTAGATACTTACTCTAGTCTCTGGAGCAAGAGTGCTGACTATATGTTTCATCTCATGTACTATGAAGTATGATCTTATGAGTTTGTATTGGTCTTAATTTTACCATTGCATATCATACGAACCTATTGACAAATGATGCAAATTTTGAGTTTTTTTATGTTACTTTGTTGAAATGAAGAGAAGTTGTTCTTGCATGATCCCAGATAAAAATAGGAGAACTGATTGCAGGTAAAAATAGATGCGAGGATGGAGGTCGCCGATTTTTTTTTTAAACAGTATTTGTGGCGTTTTTCAATAAAAACGCGGTGAATGCGTGCAAGATAGAGCGACGCTTTTTAAGAAAAGCGCCGCGAAAGCTGACAGACTACTACAACGCTTTTCAAAAAAACGACACAAATGCTTACAGGATACCGCAACGCTTTCCAAAAAAAGCGCCACAATGCTACACCGCTACGGTCGCAACGACGACGCTTTAGCAGCTTTTTGTAAAATGCCGCGGAAGTTTAGGGTTTAGGGTCGCCAAAAGAGTGGCGGTAGACAAAAACCAACAAAAGAGTGGCGGTAGACCTATTTTATTGTAATGAGTAGACCCTCCTTTGGGAGAAGCCACGATCATCATCCATCTTGAAGGAAGCGAGAACCAGAAAATTATTATTATTTTCAATGTCATTATTTTTCGGCAAAATTGATAAATGAGTCCTTAGACTTTGGGGCCTTTTTCAAATTAGTCCCTCAACTTTCAAATGATTCAAAAAGATCCCTAAACTATTAAAACCATTTAAAAATAATCCCAAGCTGTTTTAATAATTATAGGCATTATCTTATTTATTTTTTTATTTCTAAAAATAAACCCCCTCTCATTTATTACTCCCTCCACCTGCTACTTTTCAATACCCCTCCGCCTGCTACTTTTCAATTTCAACGCTGACTGTGCATTTCTTCACCATTTCGCCGGAGCTCCTCCATCCTCCCAGCCGGTGACATTATTGAAATGGTAAGTCTCTCTATTTCTCCCGCCGACTTCTTTTTCTCCCTCCGCATTCTATTTCTCCCGCCTCTATTTCCTCATTTTTTGCATTTCTTCCCCCTTTTTTGTTTTAGGGTTTCATTTTCTGGATAGAAAATGTGAGGTTGGCATTTTTCTGGATAGAAAATGTGAGATTGGCATCTTTGTTAATGGTCTTTTTTTTTTGTTAGCATTTCTGAATTTAGCTTTGTTTATGTTGATATTGGAACTATACATCTGGCTTTTATGAGTTCATTAGTAAAAGTAATTTCAAAAACGTGCACTAAGATCAGTGCATGAGTTTTTTTTATATTAAATCGATGGGTTTATGGATTAGATTTAAGCAATTCATATGGGCTTGCAGACACTTAAGCGTTTGTTTGTTTTGGCTGTTAGACATTTTTATATCTAATATTTCTAGTAGTATGGTCAAATGAAAATTAAATTAAACAAGCAAAAAAAAAGGAATGAAAATAATCGTTATTACTTATATTTTTATTTAAAAACAGGTAATGAAAATCACTTTGGGACTATTTTTGAGTGGTTTTCATAGTTTAGGGACCTATTTGAATCATTTGTAAGTTTAGGGACTGATTTGAAAAAGGTCCCAAAGTTTAAGGACTGATTTATCAATTTTGCCTTATTTTTCTCATCCCTTTTGTCTTTTATCAATGGAAATTAGAATAAAGTGTTGTCAAATGCTATTTTTATATATATTTGCAGTGCTTGCCCATCACAGTTTATATATATCTAGTGTTGTTGATTCATGTAGCTCAGAATCATCTTCATTTGAAACTCCATTAGCCAGAGATTTAAGAACGTGTTATGACCATACATACACTTTGCTGATTCATGTATTGTGTATGTATGTTTGGTGTATGTGCGTGCGAATATTGATTTCAGTGAGTGCGAGTAGGGTGGTCGAGATGTTGATTATCATTTAATGAAAAAAAAATTCACCCAAAACTCTATTTTGTTCTCAAACAATTTTTTCAAAACTCTGTTTTACATACTTCATTTCACTCAAATAGTTTTTTAACAAAACTCTGTTTTTTAGAAAAAGAATTTTTCTCAAACTTTATCTTCAATCAGCAGCTTTCAGTGCTTTTGCCACAGACACCCTTCCTTTTTTTGGCTACGGGTGTCGTTCTTAACACATGGTTGATATTGTATGCTAAAATGTATATTTTTTTACAAAATAAAAGTTGGAATATCGATTCATATTTTTTAAGGTTATTTTAAGTACTCGTATGTATATGTTTTGAATAAAAATTGTAAAAATAAATTGCACAAAAAAATTATTTTTTTCTACTATAAAGTACAATTGTATTTTTGCGGCGAAAAAAGTCTGAAAACACAGTTTATTACAGCTGTATTTTCCGATACAACTGTATTGTTGCAGAAAAATACAGTCTCACACCACGAGAATGGAACAACAATTTTAAATGACAACGCAATTGTTTTAGGGGATAACCTAAATCATTTTGGCGGGTACTATTTTGATGGGGGGAAAACATCGCAATTGTTTTATTTTCTCATAATGTAAATTAGTGTGAAATAAAATCACATAGAGAATATTTTCTAAGAGTTGTAACATACAATTTTAAATTACAACGCTTTACAATTGTAGTCAATAGTGTGCCTAGCTACAAATACAACATTTAAAAAATGTTATCGGTAATTGATGTAATATCCTCAAAACAACTAGACCCCTAAGATGAATTTTGTCATGACAAGGTCATGACATTGCTCTAAGAGGCCAAAATGGTCCTAAGAACCAAGGTGAATAGGTAAAAATCACATTGGTGTGCAAATAGCCAAATTGAACCCAAGGCTTGGGCTTGGAAATTAAGCTTCAAAATGACAAATTGACCCCACCATCTCTTCCTAAACACCTTAGGGAGTCCCTTGGTCATTTAGGGCACATTGGTGTCAACCCAATTGATCAAATTGGCAAAGTCAACTTTATCCCAAATAGGTCAAACCTTCTTAATTGAGGTCAAAAGAACTTCATGTGACCAAATTGAACCTACCATTACATGGCAAACCCTCCAAGAGGATCAATTGACCAAGAGCCCCATCTTTTGGTCAAACAAATCACCCAAATTGACCAAGGTCAACATTAGGTCAACATTTGGTCAAAATCACACCTTATGGCTCAATTAGCCCAATTGGGACCCCACCGTGGCCCAATAAGCATTTGGTGATGTCATGGGACTCATGGCCATCAAGTGGAGCCATCCCACTCATCAATTTGACCAAGTCAACTCAAAAGTCAACACTTGGTCAAATAGGCCTAAATTGGGCTCAAGAGAAATTAAACCCAATTCACATGTGCTAAGACCCTCAATCTAGGCCCATTGTACAGCCCATAGGAGTAATGACCACTGGTGCCCTCAGATTTTGAAAATGGGGCACATGCAAGGGGTGGAATTGGGATTTTCCCCAATTTCACATATGGCCAAAGCATGGGATTAGGGATTGAGTGCCAATTGGCACTCAATTTCCCTCCCAAAGCTTCTCCCTGACTTCCCTCAGTAATTCCTCATCAATTACATCAGGGATTGATGCCAAATGGCAGCAAGGAGGAGCTTCCTATGTGTTGGCCGGCCACCCATAATGGGAACTCCATAAACACTACACCTCGCCCCAAATTGATCACACCATCAGCTCCAGAAGGGGACAAGGCGTGGGAATTGACCTCTGGATCAAAGAAATTGATGGAGGATCAAGGAAATGGCAAGGGGATCAAGAGGAGTGGTCGGCCATGGCATTTCTCATTCTTCCTCAAGATCAAGCCCGATCAAAGGCAAGTTCCCTCCCCCCCCCCCCCCCCTGTGCTAGTATTCCCTTCTATTCCTCGTCGAATTCATTGCTTGCTGTGGTGCATTCCACCCTCGCTTTTTCATGTTCTAGCCAGAAAAATGAAAGGTGTCGGAGGCCACCTCAGGCCAAACGGCCACCGCCGAATGGTAGCCCTAGGTCGGGTGAAGGTGGTGGCAGGAGGGTTTCGCCGGAGACAGTGTAGATCGGCCGGAAACCAGCTCGAAAGAGGCTCCAGGATGGCGAAATCGCGGTCGTCAAACCATCGGGGACGATGAGTCCCAGCCGTCCGATCTGGATAAAATGACTACCCGCATACCACCATATAATTAGGAATTTATATATATAATCTGTCACACTTTTTGTCCGATTTTGTAAGTTGATTTTGAGGCCCTTAGAGGCTGAAAAATGAAAAATGGCCAGAGATATGATTTGTAGATCTTTGAGTCTACTTCATTTAGAAATTAAAATCAGATCAAATGGTGAGTTGTAGCCCCTTGTAGGTCAGATTTAGTGGGACTGGTTCAAATTGTGAACCAGCCACATTTTTGTTAATTCCCGTTGATTGGGACTTCACCAAGGCCTGAGATTTTGGGCATGGTTGAGGTACATGTAGAGGCATGTACAGTAGGAATTTCAGAATTTTAGGAAACAAATGTCCCATGGTTTTGGTAAAAATTTCCGTTTCCATGTGACACCTAGATCTAGAGTTATACAAGGTCAAATACACTCAAATCTATGGTGGATGGTGGGCTAGATCAAGGATAGTCCATGACAAAAAATTGAGGTCACTTGGACTCATGCATGTTGAGATATCTCACATGCAAGATCTCTAGTTATGGTGAATAGTAACCCTTTAAACCAATGGCCTATTTTGTGAAATTAATGGAGAAATTCTCCATGCATGCCTCTGAAACCTTGGGGGTTTTGTATGTCATGAGGAAATACACTATAGATATGAGTTTCATAATTTTTGGAAATTATTTTCCTAAAGTTTTGAATTAAACAAAAATTGTCACACTTTTAAATAAATGAAATAACTTGAATCAAAACTTTAGGGATAAATCCAAAACTCTGGGAAATGAGTCTTTGACTTGAAAGGCATATTTAGGAATTTTGTTGGAATTTTTGATCACATTTATTTCTCTGAATTTGATTTATTAGGTTAGGTTAAATTTATTCAAGTATGATATTTATGTCTCATATGCATTTGGAAAAATATGAAATTATTCTAGTAGATTCCCTTGGTGATCCTATAGCTCTATAAATTTTCCCAGAATTTTAGAAGAGCTTTTGCAGCAGATATCATTTTATTAAAGCAAACCCCCTTTTTGTATTTAATTAAATTAATGGGGTAAATCAGTTTGGAAAATTCCAAATCTCTGGCTATAGTGGTATTTTCATGTTATGGATCTATGGTAATTAATTCAAAGCATGTTGATGAATTTATACAGTTTCTATTTAATTTTGAAAATAGGGTAATATAGTTCATAAAATATTGATTCTCTGGATTTGGTAGTTTTATAGTGTGACACACCAGTAGTAATTATCTCAAGTCATTATGATGGGAATTTAGGGTAGGCCCTTCACAAACTTTGGGAAAAACCATAAATAGAATTAAATTTAATTATGGTGAAAATTATTATTGCAAATTTATGATTCTCTGGATTTGGTAGTTTTGTAGTATGACAAACCAGTAGTAATTAACTCAAATTACTTTGATGAAAATTTAGGGTAGACCCTTCACAAATTAAGAAATGTCTTCCTTGAGTATTTTAATTGTTTATTGAGAAATTTAAATATAGAAAATTGTGATTCTCTGGAAATTGTAATTTTATGGTAAGATACATCAGTACAAATAATCTCATGTCGTTTTGATGATAATTTAGGGTAGCCCCTTCACAATTTATGAATGGCCTTCCATGGGCACTTTAATTATTGATGGGGAGATTTAATTATGGGAAATTATGAAAACTAGGATTTGAGGTTTTTAGATCATTATGGTGCTGTCGAAATTTTATCAGATAGATTCAACTTGCTATTAGAGTACTTCCTTTGTAATTTAGGTTAAGACAATTGGGTAATTAATCTTAAAGAGTAGCCAAATCTAATAGAAATGTGTCAAAACTGTAGTCAACCCCTAATTTACTCATCACGAACCTATGGTAAGAATTTGGAACTCATTTGGACAAGATAGGGTCAAGATTACATCATAGGAACCAAACCTAGTTCAATCCCCTCTTGGTCTGCGAATAGTAGAAACTGAAAACATAAATTTGGACCCCTCCCTTATGGTCACCACCCCTAGAGTTATTAACTCTAAGAGATTTGCCTATGCCTAGTTAGGATGGAGGATTAATCATCACCAAAGGCAGTCGTCAGAAGTAAAGACGGGGGTGCGTTTAGTAAAACTATCAATTCAGGAATTTGACAAGGGCCTATTAGGGGAGGTGAAGAATGACTTAGCAGGAAGTGCAAGTTGTGATTGAGGGATAACACAAAGAAATAGTCGGTCACTAGGAGAGGTAGAGTTTCGATGTTCAATTGAACACCGACACATGTCTGCCCGAGTCAAATGGTAAACCACCCTAGGATTTTAGAGCAATTGGAGAGCAAATGGGCATACAAGAATGGGTAGCCAGTAAATAAAATAAATATCCTGAAAATGGGGATTTGGGATTCAGTCACCATCGCATTCCCTAGTACCGTTGCGAGCCCTTCACCGGGTAATTATAACCCACGGGAAGTCTAGGATTCACCCCAAGCTTCTAAGATCAACTAACAATAGGCAAGAGTAGTAAAGTAGGAGAACTTGAAACATAATTTCCCTCTCAAATTTGGGATGGAATAAAATAAGGACTAGCATAGTTCTGCGAGCGGTAGGCTCGAGTTATAAGGAAGGACTAGGATAGTCCTGCGAGCGGTAGGCTCGAGATATAAGGAAGGACTAGGATAGTCCTGCGAGCGGTAGGCTCGAGATATCAGGAAGGACTAGGATAATCCTGCTAGCGGTTGGCTCGATTTTTTTATAAATGTTGGTTTAGAATTACGAGCTGAAGGCTCGATGGTAAGAGATAATACATATTTGCATGTGCATAAGATGTGGTGGGTCTTCAGTTCTGGCTTAGTCGTCACACCGACAGCAGTTCGTTGACTCAGCAGTGCTAGTGGTTTGATTATGGGTCAGGTTGTTTTACTGCGCATCCGACGGGACGGATTCCCTAAACCCTGCCTGGCCAAATCCAGTAGAGTACGCAGGAGATTGTGAGTACCGGGTACCGGTATCACAACGTACGTTAGGGCCTAGGTCTGGTAGTGTGACTTACCCACCTAGGTGAGGAGATGCCCGCTCCTCTGCCACCGTTTGACCATGACGGGATGTGCCCGAGAGGTTAGCTACCTCCTAAAAGTTGGAACTAAAGGTCTGTACATACAGAGTCGTGTGCGTGAGTTGCACAATTGCATTGCATATCATATCATAACATTCTTGCATAAAATAGAGACCTCATCGTATTAATTAGTATGGGCTCTTTTATACTATGGGTTTACCTTAGTGTCAGATCCCTTAGCTTATGTGTTGTTGTGTGCATATAAGTTAAGGTTACATTTGTAGCTAGTCTCTATTTATTATACCTGCTTCTTTTAGTTGCATTGTCTTTTACTTATTGTTGTCATATTATACTCTGCTAGCATAGAACTGTTATCATTAATTATTTAGTATTTATATACCCTGCTAGTCTAGCCGCTTGTCACCTGCTTGATTCATTACCCCTTGATGTCCTCTGCTTCCTCCTCCCGCACGGTGCCTAGGAGTCGCGGGTGGAGGCGGTGAGGAATATGCTGAGTCTTATAGACTGACGGTCAGTGGACCTCATTTTAGGGGTGGCGTGTCAGAACAGCAGGACCTCGTTCAGGAGACAGGTCAGGAGGGCGGGATGAAGCCGAGCAACCACTACACGTCGTCGCAGCAGCAGCTACAGACGCATGAAGACAGAGTTTGATAGCTTCCGCATAGATGTAGAGTGAGAGAGTTGTTGCACTATGTTTGAACATGTACCGGGCATAAGCCCTTATTCTTTTAGTTATTTCTCATCGTGGACAGTGTAATCTTGTAATTTATATATTTAATGTGATTTGTGGACTTGTTTCTTTTAATGCTTCCATTACTGTGAATTGTGGTTGGCCTGGATGATGTTGAATAGTCGGCAGGATCGGCGTATTGTGGCGGCGACCATTTCGAGCAATGGTGCTGTCGCAAGACGACGGTTCTGAGCGGTAAGACTCGGGAAAGAATGCAAAAAAGAGGGTCTTACAATGGATTAGAGAACATTTACTGAATGTTGAGTCAAAATTGTTGTCTAAATTATTACTTAATTGTAATAGTTATAAAATATTCTCTATTCTATGTTTAGACAATAGTTTGTACATGTTGCAAAAATAAGTGTTGCTTAAAGCTAAAAATGTTATAGTGCTTTGACAAAGGAACATGCCTTGAAAGTGAGAATAACTCCCACTTTCGTGTTACCCTTTATTCGTGTTGTTGCCCCCTTATTCGTGATGCAAGATCACGACCTTCATTCGTGTTGTTGCCCTCTTAGAAGTGTTATAATAAAGAAACTACTTTACAATGTTGAGAAAGGAACGTGTCTTGAAAGTGTGAATAACTCCCACATCCATGAAAAAAAAATTCATCCACGACTCGGACGAAATACACGGTCCGGGAAACCAATGAGAACAGAGGAATTAGTGGGGCCCACGGTACACAAGACTTCTCCTATATTTCATTGGCCGGACCGTGTTTTAGGTCTGAGTCGCAGACCGAATTTCTGCTCCACATCTACACCCCTCTCGCTTGGTTTGCCGATCTGGCACTATGACAATGGTCGAATGCTTTACTCATTCGCCTCAATGATGGCCTCCCACCTTCCTGAAAGATGAAAAAAATTACCTTGTCGCATCCAAGTCAATGATTGGATGTTTTACTTGATCAAATACAAGTCAATGAATGAGCTCTTTACTCGAGTGCAGCCAAGTCAATTGCTGAATATTTTGCACAAATGTTTGACTAAATCGCCTTCATAGCTACATCTCGACAGGATTAGAGCAAATCTCCGGGAAGATCTAGTGATGATTGAGATATTTCAATTGGTACAGACTGAGAAAGGATAATTTCGATATTTTTGATGGATTATTCATCTTTAAATATATGTTATGCATTTTGAATATTGAAGGCACGCGCCGAATGTCAAAAGTTCATTTTTCCTATTTTGCTCTTATAAGCAGCGATGGAGAGAGAGAGAGTGATTGCATGTGCATAGTATATATAAAAATAAAACATTTAAAGTTTGGCTTAGAAATTATATCACAAAGGCTTAGATATGTTATCGTTAAGTGATTTTCCTTTTATGTTTAGCTTAGATAAATAATCAAATTTGAGTTTCTTTTTGGGATTTCACCCTTTATAAATGCTGAAGATGTGCATTGTGTGAAGAATTCACATCGAGCTTTGAAAATTGACAGCAATATAGCTCAATGTTTTATTGTTTGTATCTTTATTTTCTTGTATTCTTGTTATCATTTCTATTCTCACATGTGAACATGCTTATTAGCTGACCTGACTTTTCTTTTTCTACATAACATAAAACAACAGGTTGAAGGCATTTTGAACTTAATTGTTCTCGCAGGAATGAGCGTTTCACAAAAAAGTTGCTCAGCTGGTAATCATTTGATGGAAACTCAGGTAATATTTTACTTGTTTAAGTTCTTAAAGTTTTGCCTTTGCTGAATTAATTTTATTATATTCATTTTTGTTTTCTTCAGGGCGATCAACGAAGTTTATCAGCTTTTAAGTGATGTGATATTTTCAATTGCCAAAAAGTAGGATCATGTGTCCTATAGAAATTTTTATTGAGTTTAGTAAGAGATGATAACTCTACTATTTTGTATTGAGGGATTTGGGCAATCTCTCATCGTCTTTTTTCTTAATTAATAAAATTATATATGTTGGCCAAATATTTCTCTGCGATGAGTATTTTATTTTTTCTTGATTTGAATGTTTAATATTGAATTGTAATTAATATCAAATGAAATAAGTTTGTAATATTTTGTGAGGACTTGAACAAAATTTAGTGAAAAAATTGTCACTATTGTGTCGTCTTCGTAGTGACTAGGTATTTCGTCATTAAAAATAGACCATTTTAGTGACCAAATTAATTTAGTCACTAAAACTTATTTTAGTGACCAAATTAATTTAGTCACTGAAACTTCTTTTAGTGACCAAATTAATTTGACCACTAAATATTTTTAGTGGCCAAATTAAGTTGGTCACAAAATACACATCTTGTGACTAAATTTTTTTGGCACTAAAGACATTTAGTGACAACTTTGTGAAGAAATAAATTTGGTAACTAAACGACATTAGTGTATATTTGGCAAAGTAGCCGAGAAAAAAATCAGCTCCTAGTAGATGTTTATGATGACAAACTTTTAAGTGAGAATGTGAATGAATGAAATAAATCTTACATCAAATGTTTAGAAAAAGATCATTGTGCTCAAGTAATAGTTTGAACACATGAATGTGAGAAGAGGCTTTTAAGAGCCAAATGTAGATTTATGTTAGGAAGTTTAAAGTTAACCGTGCGCTGGTTGGAATGTATATTTTTTAAATGTATGTTCTTTTTTGTTTTATATTATTTACATTATTTTGTTTTAAAATATGTAAAACCTATTAGCAAATGCAAGGCAAAAGGAGAAATGTTCAATGTTATATTGAAGTTGCCTTTTATACATAATAATTATCGCATTTCTAGCTGAGGGTTCAAGTATCTCTGTGCATATGTTGTAGCAATACTCTTAAAAGTCATTCAACTTTACTATAAATTTATTTTTCATCGCACACTTCACATAAGATCATCGAGCGACGATCATGAGGTACAATTATCATTGAACATTGCACGAGAGGCTCATGCGTGTTTTGTTAGCTAGTTTATTTAATTAAAAGAACATTTACATAATTATTTTACACAATTATTTTTATTTATGACTAAAAAAAAGAATTGATATCATGAATTTACATTAAATAATTGTTTTAAAAATAAAATTGTAAATTATAAATAATATTAAAAATATATATTATATAATTATTTTTTAATAAAAATTAATATTACAAATTTAAACATGAATAACAAAAATATGTTATTATTATATTTAAATAGGAGGGAGAATATCCAAACAAATTGTAGCATAATTTGTCGACTGTTTCTTAATTTGTAATTACCACAAGAGCATAGATGATTACAAAAAAAAACTAACAAAAAAATCAGCATATAATAAAACTATACATATATATATACATATTCCACCCCTCTTATTATTAAAATTACAAAACCCTCCCCCTAATGTTATAAAACATAACATTTACCTCTCCTAAAGTTCATATTTGATAACATTCATGTACAAAATACTCCCCCTGAAAATGTATTCCGAATGGGATATTTTTATGCATGAATGTTATGAAATGTCAACATTTTGGTATAAAGGAAGAATTAGGACAAAACAAGCTTTCCATATACGAAAAAGTGGTAATATCACGTGGGTAAATAATAGTCTTCCAAATCCGCACAACGCAGGCTCCAGATTTGAGATTCCATCGAACTAGATAATGCAGCGTTTCAGAAACATTGACATCAAGGAAGAGCTCTTCATCTCCAATGAAGACTGCGACGCCTGGTAGCCAAGCGAGTCCAGACCACACTTCTAACATGGTGATACTTCCACACGCAGCGACGTAATTGACTGAATACTTTTTGACCCAAGACTCTTCCATGACCCAAACATCGATGCCAAAGTTGTCTGCCACCCACATCCCGAGCTTTCCGTTGAAATTCCCCAAATTACTTCCTCGGCCACGGAGTTTCTCCGGCTGCGGTAGAGAAAGCAGACCATAAACATCTGTCTCTTTATCGAAGGTCAAGATGATATCGGGAGGTGATGTATAATGTCTAGAAATACTTGTTGGCGGTTTTTGTTTCCATGCTAGCCAATGCAGGCTTGCGTTGAGATCCGCTGTGTAGGAATGATTGCAGAAGGCTGGGAGGCGGCAAGAAATTTGTTTCCAGGAGTTTTCACCGACAACCAGCATGCTAGTCTCGTCTTCGGCAGCTGCTAATATGCGATATTCGAAAGTGGAATGGTGGAAGTAGAATGCCAAGAAGCGGGTATCGAGTCGCATGGTTGTCGGGAGAATAACGGAGCGGCGTGTGAGGGGATTGAAGATGCGATGCTCTCGGATTGCAGGGCTCCAAAGGCATAGGAGTCCGTCGCAGGAAGCTCTGATGGAACTTTCTATAGGCACATTCAACTTGCGGAGAGTGATGCCGGCTGGAGCAACGGCGGAAGCCAAATAGAATCTTTCTCCGGGGCCCGGCCTTTCAATGACTAGAGATTGACGAGTGGCGCGACTGTGTTGGGTGTGGGCTCTAACGAAGGTCGACTTGGTGGTGATGGAGAGCCATGATTTGGAGACGCATCGGAACCTTCCGACGGATCTTGCCGGCAGCCGCCCGAGAATATCGAAGACAACGTCGTCCGGAACAACAACAACAATGACTGTATTCTCCCGCGCCATCTTCTCGCGCGTCTCCGTCTCCTTGTTTTCCTTCTTCTTCAACCTCCTCTCCGCCTTCTTCATCTTTTTTGCCCACTTCGTCTTCATCTGCTTCCTCTCCATCCTCTTCGTTGCCATGCAGATATATAGCCTCGTTGGAGAAGCGCTATCTTTTGAAATTGAAACCTAGCTAATAATGGCAGATTGAAATCCTTCTGACGCTCAGCTCAGATCAGCCTGAACAAAATATTTTTGGGGAACATCAAAAGACTCTAATTATGGTTGAAGTGAACTTCAAAATGTTTTTGGAGAACTTCGAAATGTTTTTATATATATTAAGTTAGTTAATATTTAATACTTAAGTTCAAGATTTTAAGAATCGGACCGGAGATCGAATCGATGAGACCAAAGATTCAAGGTCCGATCGGTGTGACCGATCGGACCGGGGTTGAACCGTAATATTATAATAAATAATAAAAAAATATAAAAATTATGTATAACTATATAATAATACTAAGTTGTATCTATACTATTCTATAAAGAAGAAGTGTTCTTTGGTGCAACATTCAAAATGCCATTTATACCCCTGTTTTTCAAATTTATTTCCACATCTCTTTTGCTGACTTTTTCAAAATATTTTAAATGTCCGGGCCATTTCAGTCTTCTCGCATTCTCCAGCGCACCTCAGGCATTAAAAAAACCTTTTGGTTTCTCGATACTTCATTTCCGCTTTCTCATCCTCCCGTAGGCGTGGCTGCTCCCGAGGATCGTCGGAGAGGAGCATAATAGTTGCAGCGGGATTGTGCTCCCTTGGCAACATTGGTGGCCTTTGCGGAGGGCGTGGCCGATGCTCGGCAGTAACCAGGAATGCTGCTATCTTCTCCGTTGTCTCTGGAAATTACAAGCCAGTCAACTATCTGGCGAGCATAGCGTCAGCCTTGGCGTGACACCCGGACAAGATAAAGGAGCCGTTTGGCTTCCGCCAAGAAGGAGACCATGGAGAGCCACCTCGCACATTCTCGCCTTGCCATTTTAAGGCTTCATCGCTCCTCCATCGTTCCAGGTTCGACCTTCAATGCATCATTTCCTATTTTTCCTTTTGTTGTAGCTGTTTTTTTACTAAAAAAATTCTCTTTCTCTCTTGCACTTAAATGAGATAGTTCGATTGGTTAGAGTTTCATTGCTATGCTACTACTATTCAGATTTCTGATCCAAAAGCCCACATGCTTCTTCTCTGAACAAAGTTTGCTTGGAAGTGACCCCCTTTCTTGGAGGTGAAGAAAGACTCGCTGTTTTTTAGATACCGGCTGGCATCTCCTGTAGATAAAATGTGATTCGCCGGACTGCAGATCTAGGGTTCTATCTTTTCCCATTTGGTTTTCTAAATAGTGTCCGCAATATTGATCTTCAACAGTTTTATTTTCTCTCCTCTCGGTAACTATTTTCTTTTCTAAGAAAATAGTCTTAGATCTAGCCAGCCTCCGCTTCCAAGATCTGCAGAAATCATATTTCTTTGTTTCAGCCTTTTGAAGATTGATTATAAAACTTTGGACGGACCTCGAAGTCATTGCTGACATTCATGACTCCTCGCATGGTTGATCGCAGCCAGACGCACACAAAACAGGTTTGCCCTACCTGGAAGAAATCTTCACTCTTCTGCAGCGTCGACTCAGAATGAAAACATTTATTTCAACTAATTCCTTTTCAATGTTTGTGCAGTTTACTCTTCCCGAATAAGGGCTCTAATGGGGTCAGCCCCTTTGATGGCATAGACTGTGTATCTCTCCCAACTCTCATTTTTAAAGATAACCATGCAATTTCTTAATTAAGAAATGTCACATGCTACCTCTTATAGCATTTACTGGACAATTAGATGCTTCTAATTAATTTCGCATGCTACCTCTTATAGCTTTGCTTCTAATTAATTTTTGATTAATTTCTTATTTGTTTTCCTTTTTTATGCAGAATTTTGAAGTTCAAACTTCATAAAAAGCAACGCTCACAGTTATCTGTTTGGTATCACAGTGAGAGCGTAAGTGCTGCACCAAATTCTCGGTTGAGGAAGACAGTCATAAGGTAAAATCATAATATGATTTCAGATTTGCAGTAGAATTATTTTATTTATATCAAAGAAAATATTTTGCTAGAGATTATTTTGATAAGATATAAATAACATCTAAATATACTGTGAGTTTGCTACAACAATGAAAAAAAAGTATAATTTGTGCTGCTTAATCTCATGAATTCTTTTATTCAACAATTTTTTTGTCATCTTTGTTTTGAGAAATTGCGGATTCAGCTGTTTCAATACTATTTTCTTTCTGGATTTGCATATGATGATAAATGAAACTGGGACATCAACATCATTAGTAATAACTCTAGGGAACGATGTCGGCCTGTGAGTCCTTAGCCTCTCCTTCTCTTCTATTTACGTTCTCTATATCTGAATTTAAATGATCTATAGTTAATCAGTTGGTTGTATACACATTATGTAGATATAATTTGCTTTAACAAATGTTAATTCACATTGTGTTTTTGTTAATTAATTCACTGTGGATGCTTCTGAGGTATTAATTTTAATTTTCTTTATTTAAATAATAATCTTCTTTGCCTTTTCCGAAACACTATTGCAATTAATTATAATCTGTTAAGTCATGTTGAGCACTTTGCAAAGGTCATTGAAAATAAATTTTGACTGCAAACTAAATCATATAATAACCAGTAAAAACTACTTTGAAAAAGTTTGCCAGTGGATGTTAGACTCCTTAGATGCTACTAATTTGATTTACCTAATTTTATAGGTTTTTAATCGCATTGCATGCAGTAACTGGTTCATATGCCAAAACTTTATGCATTTGTTTTTTTGAGCTATATTGTGCATGAAATTTGGTTCATCTTATTGCACATTTTGTCACATTTATTGATGACGCTCTAGGGTGACGTGGTCGTATGTTATGCTTGATCGTAATAAATTTTATGCCAACCCCACGACAAATGATGCCGCCCACGACAGATGCGTGCGCAGCCCGCCCGAATGCGGGCTCAGCCCGCTAAGAGTCAGCGAGCACTGTCGTGCGGGGCACGGGTGGCCCGTCCACTGTCACCCCCACGACGAATGTCGCCCCCACGACGAGGTCGCCCCACGACGAGGGTCGCCCCCACGATGAATGTCGCCCCCACGACGAATGTCGCCACCACGACGAGTGTCGCCCCCACGACGAGTGTCGCCCCCACGACGAGTGTCGCCCCCACGACCAATATACCCCCCACGACAAATGACACCGCCCACGACAGATGCGGGAGCAGCCCGCTCGAATGCGGCCGCAGCCCGCCCGAATGCGGGCGCTGCCCGCCCGAATGCGGGCGCTGCCCGCCCGAATGCGGGCGCTGCCCGCCCGAATGCGGGCGCTGCCCGCCCGAATGCGGGCGCTGCCCGCCCGAATGCGGGCGCTGCCCGCCCGAATGCGGGCGCTGCCCGCTTGAATGCCAAGCGGGCGAAGCCCGCTTGGTTACGGGCGAAGCCCGCAACGACGCATCTAGAACGGGCGTAGCCCGTTCGAAGATGCTAGTAATTTTATACATATTTTTATAGTTTTATAGTTATATATATTTAATTTTATACATATAAATACAATATAAATTATACCCACAAATAAATATAATAAAATATAATATGTTATATATATTATACATATATTTATATAATTATTTTTTATAAATATACACATAAGTCGTGTATAAGTAAAAACTATTAGACTTAATATCACAAATGGTTTCATGGCTGGTTGGTTTGAGCTCTTCCTCTGATCTTGGAGGTCACATGTTTGAAACCTGGCAGCCCAAACATTTTAAAAATATAAATTTTAAACTGTTTCTCCAACCGGGCGGGTTTCCAAAACCCGCTCCGGTTCGCCGGTCCGCGGTCCGCCCGCCCGGTTCCGCGGTTCCCAGGCGGTCCGCGGACCAAGCGGGCTGATAACCTGGACCGGACCGGCTGGGCGTCCGGTCAGCGGTTCGACCGGTCGGACCGCCCGGCCCGGTCCGGTTTTCAAAAGCTTGCTTAAGTTATAGTTTTACTTTATACTATTTTATTTTAATTACAAAAATATAATGGCCTATGTGTTGAAACCGTCAACAAGTCTCTTGATTTCGGATCCATCGGGGGGTGTAGCTTACACTTACTTCTCTCTCACAAGCATACCTAACTATTGATGAAGAACTATGAACAGACCCAAGGCTGTAGCGCGGAGGTCCCGTCACACACCCGGAAGATCTTAGAGAGTTTCCCCTCCCAAACCAATGCTCAACCAGGCACTTTAGAGGGCACTAAGAGCTGATCAAATGCAACGTAGGGAGAAGAGAGATTAGAAGATTCACCCCTCCAAGGTGCCCTTAAGGGTCTATTTATAGTTTTTCTAATCTGGTCTGCAAATAGCGTGAATCCGCCTTTTAGTTTTACTAATCGCCCCCCCCCCCCCCCCCAATTGGTCTGCTAACAACCTAACTCTGCTGTTCTAAAGGGCTATTGGCAGCCCACAAAGGGTATTTGGGTAATTTCCTCGTTAAAGCCTTCTGGGCGAGTGGTCCGTGAAGGCACCACTCGCCAGCACTGGGCGAGTGGTCCGCAGGGGCACCATTCGCCATATGCTTGGCTTGATGGGCGAGTGGGGTTTCGCCCGCACTTGCCTGACCTCCCGCGCATTCGCGCTCCTTAGCGGGGGAGTGCTTTGCGGATGCGTCTTGCACTCGCCATGAGGCTTCTCCGCCTCTCTCGATCTGAGTGAATGATCCTCCCGCACTCCTGGTGAGTGCTCTTTTTGACTTACTCTGCACGCCCTTTGACCCTTTAGGGCCCGGGGACCTACTCGACGAATACGGGGTAGTACACTATGGACCTGTAACAACGGCTCTTTGAGCTGCCGAAGAGCATTGTTATCATTATAATCTTAATATATTATATGTTTTATAATTTTATAATCATATAATATTATAATATTATTAATATACATGATATATTATTATTATTATATCATTTATATTTAGCAAAAATGCTAAATCAGTCCCTAAATTATATGACCTTTTTAAAATTAGTCATCAAACTTTTAAATGGTTGAAATAAGTCAATAAACGAATAAAACCAACCTAAATTAGTCCCTAAGCAGTTCTCCATTGCATTGTCATTATAATAAAGTTGTTTCATCTCACTTTGATTTGACATTTGACTCTGAACTAATTAATTAGCTTGCCTAGTAAAACTAATATCAGTGGAAACATGTTTATTATGTTTAGTGTCATACTTGTCCCCTTTAGATTTATGGGGATTGATATTTCTCCTTGAGTTAAAGGAGGATGATGATTTTCCCTTTTCCCACATTTTTCTTCTTATGAGCTTTATTAAGTTCTTTGAGAATAGAGTGATTTCTCCTTCAGATATGTCTGATCCAGTGGAGCTTGTCTCAAATTCTTCAGACTCTTGCTCCTTGCTTTTCTTGGAGCTTTCAGAGTCACAGACCTTTCTCTGTGGTGAGACCTGCTGCCCTCTTCTTCAGCCTTTCTTGTGTTCAGTTGAAGTTCATGGGAAAGAAGTTCCCCAAATAAATTATGGGGTTCTATGTTGCCTAGATTCCCCATTTTTCTTATGGCATAGATTTTTATGTCTCACTCCTTGTTGAGAGATCTGAGAAATTTATCATTAAAATCATAACTAGTGAATGTTCTTCCATAAGTCTTTATACCAGTCACAATTTTAAAGACGTTCTCATAACACTCTAAAATGGAATCCTTCTTCTCTTGTCTAAAAGTCTCATATTTCTGATTAAGAAGAGACTTTCAATCATCTCTAACTTTTGTTGTTCCTTCCATGTATACTACCAATGAATCCCATATTTTCTTGGTTGTTCTGCAGCGAACAAGATTATGAAAAGTAGAATCATCAATAACACTTACCAAGATATTCTTGTCTCTCTTGTCCATTATGGCAAATACCATTTCATCTTTTGACATTTCTGAATATCTCTTGGGAACATGAACATCACTGTTAATTGTAGATGGCAGTCATAGGAATGAAAGACCATTTTTTTATAGTAGTGAATAATATCCTAGGGTCTGAAGCCTCCATGAAGAGCTTCACCCTTTCCTTCCATATAGCAAAATTCTCATTTCTGCATATAGGTAATTTCATAGATCCAAGTTCTATATAATTCTCTCCAGCATACATACTTCTTGATCTTATGAGAACCCATGTAGATATTGTGTAATAACTGTTAGGCTAGTTTGAACTTAACATACCTCTGATACCAATTGTTATTTTACTTTGGGTCACCTAGATCACACCTAGAGGAGGGGTGAATAGTGTGATGGGGGCTTTTTAAATCCTTTTTAAATTTTCAGCAAGATGATAAAAATGCAAGCACAGAAAGCACACAATGATTTATAGAGATTCCCCAAGAATGCCTTGGGTAGTCCTCTCTCCACCACATATATAGCAATGTGCTAGACTAGGTAAACTCCTCCAAATCTCAGTCTTCTTCTTCAAGAGTTACACTCAGGCCACCAAGGCCCTACCTCAATCTCTACAACAAGAGATCTACACTCAGATCTTTTTCAAAATTCTACACTCAGATTCCCAAGGGAATCCTACAACAATCTCATATTCTCACAAGAATCCTACCACTCGGGCTCAAACAGCCTTGCAACTCAGGCTTACACAAAAGCACTACAACTCAGATCTCAAAAAATCCTACAGTAATCAGTTTATAGTTTTACTGTTTGCTTTACCATATAGACTCAAAAGGATAAAGAGATGAATGACTTTAGTCTTCTGTTGAAGCGCAATAGAGAAGCTTCTTCTTCCTTGAACAGATCTCAGAAAAATCTTCTTGGGAAATCACATTGTGCTCCCCATCTTTTTATTTTGCAGTTTTAATGTGTTTCTGTGTGCTGGAGGCCTGTGCCCTAGTTGGTTGATTTGTTGTGCAGGTGGGCAGATCACCATTTCTAGTGGAATTCTTTCCTGTGTGAATCACACGGTCATGCGTTTCCTTGACGAATGATCTCTGCAATCGCGCGCGTTCAATTGTGCCCCAGAATAGTGATCTACCCCGACTCGTGCATTTTGTTCGAGCACAGTCGATTTCGGTCGTGCGTGAGTAAAATCGCACGAGCCTCTTTTTTTGTCTAAAATTTCATGGTTTAACTTCTCGTGCGTTTCCTTCACGCACGATTGGATTCAACTGTGCGAGAAGGAAATCACACGATCTTCTCTTTTGACCTGGTTTTCAGCGATCTGTTTCTACCTGTGCGTTTTGTTCTTGCACGACAGGTTTCGACAGTGCGTGAGTAAAATCGCACAGGCTCTTCTGCCTGGCATTCATGGGCTTCCTGTTCGATAAAATTCGCACGATCCACGCACGGTCATGCGTTCGACCGTGCGTGCATATTTTTCTCACTGTTTACTATTTAAGCGCAGGAATTCTCCCTATTCTGGAGACCCGCAATTTTTCCCGCCAAGATGCTCAACTCCGCCCTATTTCCCCGCTCCACCACCGCCGACCTTCGGGAGAAGCTCCGACCATATTTCTCTTGCAAATCTAAGGCTAGGACTTCATCCATGGCCTCCTCCATCGTTCGCTTGCCTCAAAGGGTGATTTTGAGGGATTTCTCGCTGCAAGTGTGAAGTTCTCAGGCGAGGTCGTGGCCGAAGACAAATGACGGAGAAGACGGGTACATTAGAAGACGACGACATCTTTTCCGGACCCCGGACAGCAGTTGGAGCCTGAGCTCGGACAAGGCTTGACAACCCTAGATTCCGGTCGTGAACCTCCAACGAGTCTCCTCCCCTTTGATTGTAATCTCACCCCCTTCTTATTGTAGTAATGTTTCTCCCTTGGTTGTATGAACGATGATTGCAAAACCTAATATGTCATTTAGTTTAATTAATTTCTTTGTGAATTTGCCTTGTGGTTTATGCAAGTGAGAAGTTCCCCCATTCCATCTTCGAGCCCGTCGTCTCGTTGAGTTGTCGCACTAGCAATTGCTAGTGGCGTGCTTTGTGATGAGGTGCCTTCGACCCTCAATCTGCATGTGCGATTCATCCACCCGCTTGCACTCTCGCCCATCCGCCTACTGAAGCAGTACATAGCGGCCCACATACTTTCCATTCACCGTGCGGAGCGGTGTGTGCGACCCCCGCATTAACATAGTTAGTTTTTCTTTTTGCTTTTCAAAATCCGAATCCAAAGCCCTAGTGTTAATTTAATCTTTAGAATTAGTTTTCTAAACTATAGAATCACGCGCACTATCCTGCGTTCCTCTAAGATCGATACTTGGGAATCTACTTCCATATTTTATATTACTTGAGCGACCGGTGCATTGTCGTTAGCGCATCAAATTTTTGGCTCCGTTGCCGGGGAATGTAGTTGGTATCGAGATTTTGTTGATTAGAAAATCCGTTATATCTTCTTTCTTTTTGTCTTAGTTGTTCTGCTATTTAAGGTCCAATCATCTAATCTTCTTTCTGCTTGTATGCATAGCATGGTTAACAACTACTTTGAGATTTCTGCGGAATTAGTTACTTTTGTTTTCCAGGGTAAATTATTCTGTGGAAATGCTAGCGAGGATGCGTTGTCCCACTTGCAGTACTTTCTCGAAATTTGTAACACTTTTCAGTATGCTGAAGAAGAATATGAGAGGATTAGGATTTAGTTGTTTGCATTTTCTCTGGCAGGCAAAGCCCGAATTTGGTATCTTGAAATTCAGTCTAATCCGATCCACTCGTGGTGCAGATTGAAAGAGGAGTTTCTTGGCAAATTTTACTCACGTGTACACCTGCTAGAAATGCACCGTAGATTGTTATTGTTTACTCAGGGAAAGGATGAAAAGTTGGTGGAAGCTTGGGAGAGATTCCTTACCCTATAGAAATTCTGTTTTGTGCATAGCTTTACAGAACCAGTACGCCTTCAGATATTTTACTTTGGGGTATCAGCTTGGTATAGGCCATATTTTGACTTGGCCACTGGTGGATCCTTGTTCAGTAAGTCAAGTTCTGATGCTTGGCAAATCGTGGATAAGATCTCACGTACTAGCGGGGTGTGGTGCACCCCCGTTGTAAGTGTTGATACTATGAACATCGCTTGTATCGCATATTCAATGGAAGACATTTCCCCACCTGAACTTACCTTGGACAAGTTTTACACATTAAATGTATCATGAAATGCTTTGAAGCCCTGAATAGCGCTTCTCAGAGGTTTCAGTCAGTGGTTGAGAGTATCATAACGGTGATTTCTGCGATGGTGATCCACCCGAATGATACACTGAATTCCATGCAGCTTAGAAGCGGTAAGTCAACTAGAGAACCTATGAGGGGCGAAGTGACTCTCCTGCAGGACAGAGCAACCCATTAGGTGAGAATGAGTCGGCTGCTGACACTAGCACTCCTCAGCCCCTTCCCATCTCAGTACCTGCTCAAACATTGGTTCGCCCACCTTTTCCTCATTGGTTGAAAAATGTAAGGAGAAACAATACCAGAAATTTCAGGAATTGATGAATGGTGTCCAAGTTAATATTCCTTTTATGGACGTCCTCACCCAAATTCCAAAGTACGCAAAATATTTGAAAGACTTGCTTGTTCAGACTAAGCGATTGGAAACCTCCAGTTCCATTTCTACTGTGGGTGACTGTGTCACTTTTGTTGTTGAGCATTGGCATGTGAAATTAAAGTACCCAGGAAACTTCACCATTCCTTGCACCATTGGGCACTCAGGCTGCTACCGTGCGTTATGCGACTCCGGTGTGTCAATCAATCTGAAGCCCCTCTCTATTTTTTTTGAGTTGGGGTCTAGTAATTTGAGACCCACGAATATCACTGTTGAAACCAGTTTCCCGGTTTCAGCGTTCGAAAGGGGGTTGCGATTAACCCTTACTTGACCTAAGCCTAGTCCCTTGACCGGTCACTAGGAACTAAGAGACTCGGACTTGATAATAACTGGAGTCTAAGGACAGACCCCTTAAGCTTCAGCGTGGAGGTCCCGCCACACACCCAGAAGCCCACTCGGAACTTCCCCTCCCAAGCCAATGCTGAGCCTGGGCACCTTGGAGGGCACTAAGAACCACCTCCCTGTCAGCTGAAGGATGACAAGGGAGGGGGGTGCTTGCTCACAAGACACACGCAGGGGGGGGGGGGGGGGGGTAGTGACCAACCCTTCCCAAGGTGCCCATGGGGGTCTATTTATAGACTTTCCCAAAAATGGACCGCGGATAGCCAAAATTGGACTGCGAATAGCCAACATTCTGCTATCTGCAGTCCGACCATGACCATGAACAATCAACGTATGAGGAGGGGCGAGTGGGGTTTGGAGTGCCCACTCCACCCCTCGCAGGAGGGTCGGGAGAGTGGAGGGAGGGTCACCCCCACTCGCCTCCCACTAGGGAGGCCGGCCGAGTGGGGGGGCTGCCCCCACTCGCCTCCCACACAAGGGGGTCGGCCGAGTGGGGGGGGGGGCTGCCCCACTCGCCTCCCACAAAGTGGGTCGCCCGAGTGGGGGGGCTGCTGTCATGACCCGTCTCGACAAGAGTCAGAGCACACTTCGGGCGGGCCGTGATGCCACAGGCATGAGCGAACAGGGAACCATGCCTGCTAAGGCGGAAATAGAAATGCTACAAAAGTTTTGGATTTATTACTTTTGAAAAGAATTTAGTATCTTTTATAAGTATGCGGAAGCCGCAAAGAAATATTAAAACTCAAGCATTTTCATTAAAAACAAATGTCACACATTATACTGAAATGATGAACATGAAATGAGTCACAATAGTAAAATGCTATAGTAAAATGATCTGATACAAGCAAAAACACCCTAAGAGTTGTCCACAATACCAGAGAAAATGGCTGACAATAACTAATACAAGAAAAGTAGGTCCAACAGTACTGAAACAAAATACATAGAACCTGCTGACACAGTAATCAAAATAGAACCTCCAAACAAAACTGCAGCTGAACGAAGAAAACTCAGGGAGCAGACGGCGCGGTCACGAACCCTAAGGCAAATCCAAACAGAAGGAAAATGACTCAGAACAAGAAATTAATAGAAAACAAGCTGTAATTTTAAGTACATGCAGAAATAAATCTAAAGTACCAATTAACTCTTGAAACAGGCTAGTGAAACAGGCAGGTAACTGAAACAAGCTGAAACTATCTAGAAATATTAGCCTACTCCGGAGTATAGCCTAAACAAGTGTTTTGCAACGACATAAGCTGTAATCTATGAAATGCGTAGGTGTTTATAGTGGGCACACATGGTTCACACTCAAGTCCAAGTGTAAGGCTTACCAGAATAAGGGTATTCCAAGCTCACCGTGACCATGCAATCAAGACGTTGCACCACCTAAACCCTAGTTTCCACGATTTGCTTATGACACTCAAGGCCTAAGAGATTCATGTCTTTTCCAAGGAGATTCCTATCACAACGCGACATACTCACGAGCGATAATTCTTGTATTATCAGAAACTGGTAATAAATTAGATACATGAAAGAAGAACTTAAATTCTTGTTTGCAAGCGAGAGGGAATTTCTCCACTTGCCTTAAGGTGAAGCAGGAACTACTAGCGGCAGCTAGGCGGCGCAAGCAAAGTCAAAGGCACTATTGAACCTGTTCAGGAATAATCGCAGGCAATATTTGATACGTGACAACAGAAAACCATACGCTAGCAAGGCAGTTATTTTGCAAAAACTAACTCAAGAGCAGGTTAGCAATTTACCTCCCTCAAGGATGAGGGGAGCGGAGATTCCTCGGCGGATCGGGGCCTTGGCGGTGCTTGAGTGACAGAAACCCTAAATCGGAGGGGGTTTCAGAGATTCCACCACCAACACGACGAGCGGTACCGGAGAAATAATCATAAGAATGCAAAATCAGCCGATTGGACGATGCATACACGAAGGATTGACGTAAATTCGACGATTAGGGTACAAAGCCAACATGCAAAAATTATTAAATCTCTGAATCGAGGGATGGGGAGGCGTTCTTACCCAAGGGAACCGTATCCGGGCTCAAAAATCCGAGTGGAGGGTGAATCGAGAAACCCTAGATGTCCCCCTCGCAAATCGCCGGCCAAGACGGAGAGGAAGAGGGATAAATGGCTGCTGCCCTTGGATAAGAGGAGGTTACCAGCCCCTTTGGAGGAGGAGGAAATGGCCCGGAGAAGAAGGAGGCGGTTGCGGAGTCGCTGGCGTCGACCTAGGCGGGAAGCGGCGGCCACGATAGGAGGAGAAGGCGCAGGAGGGGTCGGCGGCGGTGGCTGGAGGCGCTGGAGGGAGCGTTGGTGGCGGCTGGAGGCGCTGGAGGGAGCGTCGGCGGCAAACGAATGCGCTGGAGTGGGATCGGGAGAGGAATAGGGCTGCGGCTTTGCGGCTGAGGCGGGATCGAGCGGAGGCTTGCGGGATTTAGAAAGAACCGGGGGGGGGGGGGGGGGGGGGGGGGGCTCGGCTGGGGTTAATAAGGGAGAGTTTTTTTTAATGATTTAATTAAACCTATTATTATTATTATTATTTTGGGTTGTTACATTCTCCCTTACTTAGAAAGTTTCGTCCCGAAACTTCTGAGAATTCTCTTATGGCGAAAAATTAGGATGACATTCATTCCAACAAGGTTTGCAATCCAAGTCAAGAGAACTAACTGAAAAGACACTTAAATAGAGAGAGGAACAAGAGCGGAGACATACCGGGATCAAGAGAAAAGATGCGGATACTTGCTACGCATGTCAGCTTCGAGCTCCCAAGTGAACTCCTCAGACTTGCCATGCATCCAAAGTACCTTCACCATAGGAATGGTCCTCTTTCGAAGCTTGCGCTCTTGATACTCGACGATCTTAGTGGGCTCAACCAGATAGGAAAGATTGGCTTCAGGAATCACTGGAATTTCTTCAACGATACGGTTAGGATCATGGATGTATTTCTGGAGCTGACTGACATGGAAAACATCATGAACACCGGACAACGAATCTGGCAACTCCAAACGATAAGCAGATCCTCCAACACGCTCTGAGATGGTGTACGGCCCCACAAATCTCGGGCTGAGCTTATGATGGCGACCAAACCGTTTCACCCCAGGAGTAGGAGAAACCTTCAAGAACACCTGATCACCTACTGCAAACTCCAACGGACGGCGGCGCTGATTAGCATATTTCCTCTGTCTTTCAATGACACGACTGAGCTGAAGACGAGTCTTCTTGGTGGCTTCTTCCATTTCCTGAAGTAACTCAGGGCCCAACACCACCTTCTCACCAACTTCTGACCAATAAAGAGGAGTTCTACAACGACGCCCATACAATGCTTCGAAGGGGGCCATCTTAAGGCTTTCCTGATAGCTATTGTTGTAGGCGAACTCAACCAACGGTAGGTGCTCATCCCAAGCTCCCTTGAAGTCCAGAATATAACACCGAAGCATGTCTTCAAGAATCTGGTTAACCCTTTCGGTCTGCCCATCGGTAGTTGGATGATAAGCGGTGCTCAGGTTGAGCTCGGTACCCAAGGCTTGCTGAAAACCCTTCCAAAAGTGCGAAACAAACCTCGAGTCACGATCAGAGACAATCCGCAGAGGAATCCCATGAAGTCTAACTATCTCAGAAACATAAATCCGGGCCATCTTCTCGGTGGAGTGACCTTCCTTGTACGGGATGAAGTGAACCACTTTCGTCATGCGGTCCAGTATGACCCAAATCGCATCATGCCCTCTCGGAGTACGGGGCAAACCCGTGATGAAGTCCATAGAGACATCTTCCCACTTCCATTCGGGGATAAGCAAGGGCTGCAAAAGACCACCAGGACGCTGACGCTGAGCTTTCACCTTCTGGCACGTCAGACATCGAGAGATGAAGCGAGCTATATAATTCTTCATACCAGGACACCAAACGATTTGCTTCAAGTCATGATACATTTTATTATTGCCTGGATGACCAGATGTGCGAGACTCGTGAGCTTCCCGGCAAATACTATCGAGCAATTCAGGAACATCAGGAATGCAGAGGCGGCCTCAAAAATGCAGCACATCGTCAGAGATAGAGAAATCCGGAAGAGTCCCAAGTTCAACCTGTCGGCGGATGCGCTGGAGTGCGGGGTCAAATGGCTGTAAATCCTTCACCTGCTCTACCCATAACGGAACGGGAACCTCTTCATGACCTTCTGGCGCGATGGATATATCCATCCGATCGAGGTCATCAATCAAGGCTGCTAGAATAGCTGACATGGGTGCACAAGCGGCTACGGAGGCATGCCGGCTCAACGCGTCTGCCACCGAATTGGCTTTACCAGGAACATACGTGAGCTGCAAGTCATAATCTGCCACGAACTCGAGCCAACGCCTCTGACGAAGATTGAGGTCCTTCTGAACAAAGATGTACTTTAGACTATGGTGGTCAGTGAAAAAGTGACACTTCACGACATAGAGATAATGACGCCAAAGCTTCAGAGCAAACACCACCGCAGCGAACTCCAGATCATGAGTGGGGTAGTTGCGTTCGTGAACCTTCAACTGCCTCGACCCATAAGCAATAACATGATCATCCTGCATCAGGACACAACCCAAACCAACTCCGGAAGCATCAGTGTAAACTGAAAAGTCCAACCCTTCTGCCGGGAGGGCTAAAACAGGCGCTGACAGATGTTGCTTCAACTTAGAAAAGGACTGTTCGCACTGATCTGTCCACTCGAATCTAGCATGCTTTTGAGTTAGTTGAGTCAGGGGAGCAGCAAGAGAGGAAAAACCCTTGACGAAGCGTCGGTAATAGCCAGCCAAACCAAGGAAACTGCGGATCTCGGTAGGGGTAGAAGGTCGCTTCCAGTCCATAACTGCGGAAATCTTGGCAGGATCAACAGAAAGTCCATCCCCTGAAATGACGTGGCCTAAGAAGGCGACACGATCCAGCCAGAACTCACATTTTGCCAACTTTGCATAAAGTTGATGCTGACGAAGGGTGGAGAGAGTGAGTCTAAGATGCGTTGCATGCTCCTCGCGGGTCTTGGAGTAAATCAGGATATCATCAATGAAGATGATGATGAACTTGTCCAGGTACTCACGGAAGACACGGTTCATCATGTCCATGAATGCCGAAGGGGCGTTAGTCAACCCTAAAGACATCACCAAAAATTCGAAATGACCATACCGAGTCCGGAAGGCCGTTCTGGGGACGTCGGAGTCCCTGATCTTCAGCTGATGGTAACCCAATCTGAGATCTATCTTTGAAAAGACTCTACTGCCCTTAAGCTGATCGAATAAATCATCCACACGCGGAAGGGGGTACTTATTCTTGATGGTCACCTTATTAAGATCTCGGTAGTCGATGCACAATCTCATGGATCCATCCTTCTTTTTCACGAAGAGTACAGGGGCTCCCCAAGGTGACGAGCTAGGGTGAATGTACCCACGCTCAAGCAATTTGTCTAACTACGATCTGAGTTCTTCTAGCTCACGCGGTGCCATGCGGTAAGGAGCTTTAGATATGGGGCGCGTCCCAGGCTCTACATCAATACAGAACTCCACATCTCGATCAGGAGGCATCCCAGGCAATTCGGTGGGGAACACGTCAGGAAACTCCGAAGCAACAGAAATAGACTCGAGTTGAGGAGAGATAGCATCCGAGTGCGAAGCATAAACGAAGCAGACAAAACATCCTTAGCTAAGAAGTCGAGTGGCGCGTACAGCAGAGATTACCTTCAGGTGACTGCGGGTCTGAACATGAAAGCTGTATTCCTTGCCATTAATGCTGAGATTGACCCTCTTCGCCACACAGTCCAGCTTTGCTCGATATGCGACCAACCAATTCATTCCCAGGATTACATCGAATTCTGCCATATCCAGAACTATGAGGTCAGCGACGACTTGCAATTCTCCAAGCAGGATCAGGCAATTGAGAACGCCTCTGGTTGAGAGATGCAGATGACCGGGTACAGAAATCTCAAAAGGAACCTCACGTGGCGAAGTATGCCAACTATAAAGGTCCACGATGCGGCGGGCGATAAAAGAGTGTGATGCACCGGAGTCAAATAAGATTTACATCCACTTATTCTTGACCCTAAAACTTCCTAAAAAAAGAAAACATAAAGCATAGCAAGTTTGTTCGTCTAAGGCAAGTCAGATTTAAGAATGCAGAAAAATTTAAAATTCTACACAAAACGTACCAGAGATGACGTCGGTAGATGCGAGCGCCTCGCCCTGAGTGACGACGTTCAGCACAGCTCTGCCGTGAGCTCCGGGGATAACTTGCAGAGGTTGAGCGGGGATCGGACTATCCTTTATGGGGCAGTCGAGCATGAGGTGCCCCACCTGCCCACATTTGAAACAGGCCTTCTGCTTACGGCGACAGTCCTTTGCCAAGTGGCCCGACCTTTTGCAGAAAGCACGGACGGAGGCAGCAGAGGCAAGTGTCATCTGAGGTTGCTGCGCAGGAGCAACCATCTTCTGTTTCTTCAGGAGGGAGCGGCAGACTTGGGCGACATGGCCCACATTGTGGCAGAAGGCACACACCTCTTTGGACCTGGGGCCTTCCTGCTGAGCTGGAGCATCCTTGCGCTTGAGGTCGGATGCGGCGGCATTGCTTGTTCCATGCTGGGCTTTCTTGACAGAACGATCCAACTCAATAGCTTCCACGTGTAAGGCGGCTCCCACGGTCTCCGCGTAGGTGGTGGCGCCATGAGCTACCACAAGCTGGCGGAAGTCATGATGAAGCCCCTTCACGAAACGGCTGATCTTTTTGCCTTCATCCGGTACGAACTCCGGAGCAAGGAGGGAAAGGCGGGAGAACTCTCTCGCGTACTCGGTCACTGTCCTACCGGTCTGCTGAAGGGACAGGAACTTCTCAGCTAACTTGTCCCGTTCCACGGAAGAGAGGAAGTTCTCCATAGGAGCATCCTTGAACTGTCTCCAAGATAAGGTGGCAGAATCAGGGAGGCTGCGGTGCTGGAGCCACCAAGTATAAGCATCCTCAGACAATTGATAGGCCGCAAGGAGGACCTTCTGGGTCTCGGGAACTCCAGCATACTCAAAATGCTTCTCCATCTGGGAGATCCATTCAGTGATCACGAGAAGTCTCGATTGCCATCGAAAGACGGCGGATTCAGCCTCTCTTGAATGCAAGAGTATCTGCCATTGCCACTGGAGGGGCAGGCAGGCTTGGCACGAGCGGGGGAACCAAGGTGACGGTAGGCGAGCCGGTCCCAGAATCAGTTGCAGGAGGGGTGGCTCCAGGAAGGGCAGTAGTGTTCGTAACTCCAGCTGTCCCTGCACTGCCGGAACCAAGGGCCGGGTCAGGAGTTTGGCGATCCTCTTCCAGACGGGTGAGACGCTCCAGAATCTGCCTCATCAGCTGGGCAGTGGTATCTCCAGATGTTCCTCCCGCTGAAGAGGTAGCCCGCTTGCGTTGCGATCGCTTCGAAGCCATCTAGAAAGAAACACAAAAGAGTCAAGTAAGAGAAACAGTCAGGCTAAGCTTAGAGGATTGAGACTACAGGTTCTAGCATTCTAATACTGTTGAATACGTAAATCATGTAATAGTTACAGTATTTTCAGTGGACAACTCTAGGTGGTAATCATGCAAGTGCAAATGCGACGATAAGATCGCGTGCGATAGAAGAATGATTTGAAAAAAAAATCCATGTGTGTACAATCGTCATCTGTTGCTCTTAGCTTAACACTCGTGCAATGAGTTATGGCATGCATGCAATGTATTTATGCCTACAATGCATCCTTAAGAATGTTCATGAATGGATACGCATGCCATGTTAAGCGCCCATATCACTTAACATGTCACGCGTATGATGATTCTAATGCCAGCGCACTTGAAAATATTAAACCACCCATACAATTTAATATTCGCAAGCGGTGTATATCCTAGTGGAAATTCATATGCATATAAATGTTAAGTTTGCCCATACTCCCTTAACATTTGTATGCATACTACTCATGTTTATGAGTGAGTGTGTGCGTGCTTCAGCCTCGAACAACAGACAACGACAAAGTGAGTGAGGAAATGATGCATGCACGTATATTTACATAATAGATTTCAAAAGATATGGAAATTTTATAATACTTTATCTTTGCAAAACCTAGCTCTGAAACCAACTGTCACGACCCGTCTCGACAAGAGTCAGAGCGCACTTCGGGCGGGCCGCGATGCCACAGGCATGAGCGAACAGGGAACCATGCCTGCTAAGGTGGAAACAGAAATGCTACAAAAGTTTTGGATTATTATTTTTGAAAAGAATTTAGTATCTTTTATAAGTATGCGGAAGCCACAAAGAAATATTAAAACTCAAGCATTTTCATTAAAAACAAATGTCACACATTATACTGAAATGATGAACATGAAATGAGTCACAATAGTAAAATGCTATAAGTAAAATGATCTGATACAAGCAAAAACACCCTAAGAGTTGTCCACAATACCAGAGAAAATGGCTGACAATAACTAATACAAGAAAAGTAGGTCCAACAGTACTGAAACAAAATACGTAGAACCTGCTGACACAGTAATCAAAATAGAACCTCGAAACAAAACTGCAGCTGAACGAAGAAAACTCAGGGAGCAGACGACGCGGTCACGAACCCTAAGGCAAATCCAAACAGAAGGAAAATGCCTCAGAACAAGAAATTAATAGAAAACAAGCTGTAATTTTAAGTACATGCAGAAATAAATCTAAAGTATCAATTAACTCTTGAAACAGGCTAGTGAAACAGGCAGGTAACTGAAACAAGCTGAAACTATCTAGAAATATTAGCCTACTCTGGAGTATAGCCTAAACAAGTGTTTTGCAATGACATAAGCTGTAATCTATGAAATGCGTAGGTGTTTATAGTGGGCACACATGGTTCACACTCAAGTCCAAGTGTAAGGCTTACCAGAATAAGGGTATTCCATGCTCACCGTGACCATGCAATCAAGACGTTGCACCACCTAAACCCTACTTTCCACGATTTGCTTATGACACTCAAGGCCTAAGAGATTCATGTCTTTTCCGAGGAGATTCCTATCACAACGCGACATACTCACGAGCGATAATTCTTGTATTATCAGAAACTGGTAATAAATTAGATACATGAAAGAAGAACTTAAATTCTTGTTTGCAAGAGAGAGGGAATTTCTCCACTTGCCTTAAGGTGAAGCAGGAACTACTAGCGGCAGCTAGGCGGCGCAAGCAAAGTCAAAGGCACTATTGAACCTGTTCAGGAATAATTGCAGGCAATATTTGATACGTGACAACAGAAAACCATACGCTAGCAAGGCGGTTATTTTGCAAAAACTAACTCAAGAGCAGGTTAGCAATTTACCTCCCTCAAGGATGAGGGGAGCGGAGATTCCTCGGCGGATCGGGGCCTTGGCGGTGCTTGAGTGACAGAAACCCTAAATCGGAGGGGGTTTCAGAGATTCCACCACCAACACGACGAGCGGTACCGGAGAAATAATCATAAGAATGCAAAATCAGTCGATTGGACGACGCATACGCGAAGGATTGACGTAAACTCGATGATTAGGGTACAAAGCCAACATGCAAAAATTATTAAATCTCTGAATCGAGGGATGGGGAGGCGTTCTTACCCAAGGGAACCGTATCCGGGCTCAAAAATTCGAGTGGAGGGTGAATCGAGAAACCCTAGATGTCCCCCTCGCAAATCGCCGGCCAAGACGGAGAGGAAGAGGGATAAATGGCTGCTGCCCTTGGAGAAGAGGAGGTTACTAGCCCCTTTGGAGGAGGAAATGGCCCGGAGAAGAAGGAGGCGGTTGCGGAGTCGCTGGCGTCGACCTAGGCGGGAAGCGGCGGCCACGACAGGAGGAGAAGGCACAGGAGGGGTCGGCGGCAGCGGCTGGAGGCGCTGGAGGGAGCGTTGGCGGCGGCTGGAGGCACTGGAGGGAGCGTCGGCGGCGAACGAATGCGCTGCAGTGGGATCGGGAGAGGAATAGGGCTGCGGCTTTGCGGCTGAGGCGGGATCGAGCGGAGGCTTGCGGGATTTTGAAAGAACCGGGGGGGGGGTGGGGGGGGGGGGGGGGGGGTGGGGGGGGGGGGGGGGGGTGGGGGGGGGGGGGGTGGGGCTCGGCTGGGGTTAATAAGGGAGAGTTTTTTTTAATGATTTAATTAAACCTATTATTATTATTATTATTTTGGGTTGTTACAGCTGCCCCCACTCGCCTCCCACAAAGGGGGTCGGCCGAGTGGGGGGCTGCCCCCACTCGCCTCCCTCAAAGGGGGTCGGCTGAGTGGGGGGGGCTGCCCCCACTCGCCTCCCTCAAAGGGGGTCGGCCGAGTGGGGGGGCTGCCCCCACTCGACTCCCTCAAAGGGGGTCGGCCGAGTGGGGGGGGGGGGCTGCCCCCACTCGCCTCCCTCAAAGGGGGTCGGCCGAGTGGGGGGGCTGCCCCCACTCGCCTCCCTCAAAGGGGGTCGGCCGAGTGGGGGGGATGCCCCCACTCGCCTCCCACAAGGGAGTGGGCCGAGTGGGGGGGGACTTCTGTAACACCCCAAAAATCGTGGTTCAGCGAAGTAGGCGGAGTGGTAGTGCTGCACTTGAAGCAGGCTAAATCTTCCCTTTCTGCTCTTAGCGCACGATCAGTGGCCTCATCGCGCACGACCAGTGATCGTGCGCCAGCGATCGTGCGTTAATTCAGGAGAGAATCGAGTTCTGTCTCGGACAGTGCGCACGACCATTTTCCTCTTCGCGCACGACCAGTGATCGTGCGCCAGCGATCGTGCGTTAATTCAGGAGAGAATCGAGTTCTGTCTCGGACAGTGCGCACGACCATTTTTCCTCTTCGCGCACGACCAGTGATCGTGCGCCAGCGATCGTGCGCCCTGTTTATTCTGTTCCGCGATTTTGAGCGGAGAAGAAGATCGGACCGTCCAAATCTTTTGGAAATTGATCCAACAGCTAGGTTTAGTTGCGGGAGACCTTTAGGGTTGATGAGAGGGGGTTAAACCCTCATATTCTCTAAGCCATTCTCTCTCCAAACCCTAGAGAAAGAAGGGGGAGCCAAGGAAGAAGAAGGTAGATTTCGCCATTGACGGAGCTCCGAAGCTCCGTTTCGCGAGCCGTTTCCAGATTTGGAGAGTGCAGCCCGGTGCGGTCGTTTCTCTCCGTGTAGAATCTCGGATCTATGGCGAAAAAGAACGCATCTAGGGTAACGATTCTTCCTCCCGAACTTTGGACTTGTATTTGTCCTTTCATTCCTCTTTCTATGTTTGCATGAGGTATCCCTTTCACCAAATGGGTGAAGTGTAGGATTTCCTCAAGTTCTTCGGAACTCTGGGTAGATTGTGTCCGTCCCCGGCATTTTTGCAAGTAGAAAATCCGGTAGTCGCGCGGATTTAGGCATTTTGTGTGAAGCCTATTCGTGGCCGTGAGCCCGAATCGGTGATGCTTGATTTGCGACGTTGCATTTAGGTTAGGCCTAGAATGCGTGCCGGAGAATGACTCCGTGAACTCACCTATAGTATTGCGGGAATTCGGTGTAGGCGTCTTGTGAAGATCCTAACAAAAGCCCCATGCTTTGAGTTTTGGATGAAGGCAAACCTTCACCACGAAATTGATGCGGAGTGTATTGCACCTCCCTTGTTGAGCATTCGTGAAACCTAGATCCTTGTGAAGGGGTTAGGTGCGTAGCGTATATTTAGTGTAGCACTTGAAGGTGCTAAACCCTCACGGGCCGAGGCGAAGCCGTACCCGCGTCGTGTGATAGATCGCGACGATTAGAGCACGGGCAAAGCTAAACCGAACCCGTTTCCATGCAGATCGGTAAGAGGTCCCTTCCTCAGGAAAGCCGTGTGATCATGGGAGAGGTCGTGGAAGGTGTCATACCTAGACCGACCAAAAGCTCTTGTTTCCACCCAAGGTTGTGGCCCTTACGGTGGAGTGTTTTGTGAAATGGATGTTATGATTCGCCTCATGCGATTGCTTAGGCGGTTGTGGGGAACCTTCGGGTGAACTCAACCAACATCATGTGCATACCTAGGTTCCCCTCTCTTTTGATGCTCAACCTAGAAGATTGATTGTGCTTGAAACCTCACCTTGTGTAGTTTGCACTTTCTTTATATTTAGTACTTGTGCTAGTATGGCTTGCTTGCAGGGTAGAAGCTCCGCCACCTCGAAAAAAGGGGTGGGGTCGTTATAATTTGGTCAGCTGTGCTGACCGTTACTTTGTTTGCCACTGCTTGGTGGAATGTTCTTATGCAGGTGCAGGTGAGCCTAGCGAGAAATAGCGGGCGATGGCCCTTCGCAATGTTGGCCCTCGAAGGCCAGCCCTTTTCCTGTTATTCATGTATGGCCGGCCTGCGTGCCGATGTATGCTTGGAGTTTTGTGCTTTGGATGAATGTAAGGCCTTAAGGCCGTAACTCTTATTCTGGATACATTCCTATGATAGTGGACAGTTCTATTTGAATGGTTTAATTAATGCTTCCGCTTGCGTTTTGTACTCTCGTTTAGTTGTTGCTTTTCTGGTTATCCCCTTTTAACTCCTAGCTAGTGTGGTTTGTATGGCGTGGGGTCCCGGACGGACCTGCTGTTATACTCTTCGTACTGGCCGGATGTTACAATTTGGTATCGGACTTAAGGCGTCGATCCGTAGTTCAGCGAATTCGGGACGAATTCCTTTTAAGGGGTGGTGCGCACGGGTTGTGCATTCACCTAAAACGACAAAAACTAATAAGAATGTCCACTTAGGAATGAAAAGAAAACATACTTGTTTGCGGAACCTGAGCGTTCCATGATTGATGTTTGATATGTTTTGGGTCACTAAATTGTGCTTTGCATGATTATAGGTGACTAGAAGTGCTGCGGGGTAGTCTCGACCCCGTAACACCGCTGAAAGTAGTGGGTCGGCTGAAGTGCCAGCGACCACTCCTTCTGCTGAAATGATCAAATTAGTCGCAGAAGCGGTCTTCGCGATGATCAACGCTCAACCCCAAAGGCTAGTCCAGCCTGCTACTCCTACTCCGGATGTGGCCCCTGAGGCTGTTGCTGCAGTGGAACCTGCGGCGGAACCAAGGGTGGAGGCCCCTGTGCCTGTAGCTGCAGTAGAACCTGCGGTAGCGCCGAGGGTGGAACCTCAAGTTACGCAAGTAGTTGCGGGGCGAGCGCGTGACCAGCAATTAAAGCATTTCCTGAGCTTTAATACTCCTACCTTCTCGGGATCTGAGTCCCCAACGGAGGCAGAAGACTGGTTGTCAAGAGTTAGAAGAACTCTGAGGGCGACAGCGACGGACGAAGCCATGATGGTCACCTTAGCCACTTTCCTTCTTGATGGAGAGGCTGTGCTGTGGTGGGAAGAGCAGGAGCTGCTTAAGTTCTGCGGTAGAGATATTACTGAAATTACAATGGCTGAGTTTTCAAAGTCGTTCCTCCAAAGATTTATCCCCTCTGCCCAGCGCATTGCGTTGCAAAACCAGTTCTTGAGGTTGACACAAGGTGATCGCTCCGTTGACGATTACTTGCATGAGTTTACCAGACTGAGTCGCTATGCGGGGTCCTTGGTGGAGGATGAGGAGGCAAAGACAAATAAGTTCTATGAAGGGCTTCAGGACGAGTTGAGGCTGCTCCTTGCAGGCCCTATGACGTTTGGCTTCCAAGTGATGGTGAAAACTGCCAGATCTTTGGAGTTGGACATGAAGAGGGTACAAGCAAGGGGTGTTGTAAAGAAACCTGAGTTTCATGCGCCGGCCTCTCAGTCCAAGTCGGATTTCAGAAGGAACAAAAGGAAGTTCAAACAGGCGGAACCAGCTCCTTCAAATGTTTCGGGAGCCACGACCGCGCGGACTCCTATTACGTGTTTCACCTGCGGGAAGGTGGGACACAAAGCTGCGGTGTGTCGAAGTGGTCCCCCGAAGGCTGGTAATCGAGCGGTGGATTATGCTCGTGCTGCCGAAAAGGGTAAAGCTGCGGAGTCTTCGGCTTCCCAGCACATTCCGACTCAGCCGAGAGTCTATTCGCTTGGCCAACAAGAAGCTATACGACAAACTGATGTCGTCATAGGTACGAATTAGAAGTTAGCTTTTACAGCTATATATATAATTCATACTGTGGTACGACTATATGCTTTATTTGTGTGCAATTAGGTTTCGTCCTAATTTTCAACTATCCGGCGAGAGCTCTATTTGATACGGGTGCATTGCACTCTTTTCTGTCCGAGGACTTCGTTGTGCGAATCGGAGTGCCGTCTACCTTCGTAGAGGATAGATTGGAAGTAGTGCTACCCAATGGATCTCGAATGAGTGCGGATAGGAAGAGCCGTGTGAAGGTGCGGATCGGAAGTCAGGATTTCAACTTGGAAGCGTCGTTATTACCGTTACCTGAATTTGATGTGATCTTCGGCATGGACTGGCTCTCGGAGCAGCGGGCATGCATAGATTGCAATACAAAGGAGATCACTCTGGGAAGGGACACCGAAGGAGAAACCATGTTCGCCGGTATGCGAGGAGCGAGCAAGACGCTGATGTCTGCTCTCCAGGTGGTTAAGGCGATGAGAAAAGGCGCCGAGTTGTTCTTCACCTTGTTGGAGACTTCAGAGCCAATGCCCAGGTTATGTGATGTCCCAGTTGTAGCGGAGTACGCCGACGTGTTTCCTAACGAACTCCCTGGGGCTCCGCCTCAGCGGGAGATCGATTTCTGTATCAAGTTGGTGCCAGATGCCAAACCTGTGGCCCGCTCACCGTACCGGATAGCGCCAAAGGAATTGGCAGAGCTGAAGGTTCAATTGCAAGAGCTGCTAGAACAAGGCTACGTACGTCCAAGTTCATCGCCTTGGAGTGCACCGGTCCTCTTTGTGAAAAAGAAGGACGGGAGCTTGCGTCTATGCATTGATTATCGAGAGCTAAACAGGTTGACCGAGAAGAACCGATATCCGATTCCAAGAATCGATGATCTATTCGACCAATTGGTGGGGTCGACGGTTTACTCCAAGCTGGACCTAAGGTCCGGCTATTACCAACTGCGGATAAGGGGATGTGACATTCCAAAAACAGCGTTCAGTACCCGCTTTGGGCACTATGAGTTCACGGTGATGCCGTTCGGTCTGTCCAATGCACCGTCGGTATTCATGGACTTAATGAACAGGACGTTCCGTGAGTATTTGGATCAATTTGTGATCGTCTTTATCGACGACATTTTGGTATACTCTCAATCGAAAGAGGAGCATGTAGGGCATCTGCACGCCGTTCTGAGCACCTTGAGGAGGAGTCAGCTCTATGCCAAGTTCTCCAAGTGCGAGTTTTGGCTACCGTCAGTAGCATTCCTTGGTCACGTCGTTAGTGGAGATGGAATTGCAGTAGATCCGTCGAAGATAGAAGCGATCCGAGCGTGGCTTTTGTTGAGAAACGTAGCGGAAGTCCGAAGTTTCTTAGGACTTGCCGGCTATTATAGGCGCTTTGTGGAAAACTTCTCGAGGATCGCACTTCCTCTCACAAAACTGACTAGGAAGGATCATAAGTTCGTTTGGTCGCCCGAGTGCGCACGAGCTTTTGAAGAACTGAAGAGCCGTCTGACCACGGCGCCCATTCTATGCTCGCCACAAGGTACGGAAGGCTACGAAATTTATAGCGACGCCTCAGGAAGTGGTTTGGGTTGTGTCCTAGTGCAGTTCGGGAAGGTAATTGCCTACGGCTCCCGGCAACTGAAGGTTCATGAGAGGAATTACCCGGTCCATGATTTGGAGCTAGCGGCCGTGGTATTTGCTCTTAAGCTTTGGAGGCATTATTTATATGGCGTGAAGATCGATATCTTTACCGACCACAAGAGCCTCAAGTACTTGCTGGATCAAAGGGAGTTGAATATGCATCAAAGGAGGTGGATGGAGTTCCTTGGGGACTACACCTTCGACATCAATTATACTCCCGGTAAGGGAAATGTAGTAGCGGACGCGCTGAGTCGTCGGGCTCCCGCTCAAGCAAATTGGATTTTGATGCACGATGAGCATCTAATCCGCGAGCTGGAAGAAATGGAGATCATTTGCATTGATAGGAGAACGTCTACTTCAACATGCTTGAACTGGACGGAGGTTCAATATGACCTTGCCGACCGAGTTCGACAAGCATTGGAGCTGGACGAGAGCATGAAACGCTATAAGGCGGAAACCGTTGAGGGGTTAAACGCTGATTTCTCCTTCGAAGACGACCTTATGTGGAAACAGGAAAGGTTGTGCATCCCAAACGTTGGCACTCTACGGGCGGAGTTGATGTACGAGGCTCATCATACCAAGTACTCAATCCACACGGGGAGCACTAAAATGTTTATGGATATGAAGAAGCTTTTCTGGTGGCCGGGTATGAAGAAAGACATTGCCCTTTACGTGGCCAAGTGTCATACTTGCGCGTTGGTGAAAGCGGAATGTCAACGTCCCGGTGGGTTTCTGAAGTCCCTGCCGATTCCGGAATGGAAGTTTGATGATATTTCGATGGATTTCGTGCACGGATTGCCGAGATCGCAGCATGGAAATGACGCCATCTGGGTGATCGTGGACCGTTTGACAAAGGTATCACACTTCATTCCGAACCGGAAGGATGATTCTGTAGAGAAGCTATCAAAGCTCTATGTTCATAGTATTGTGAGACTGCACGGTATCCCTCGTAGCATCGTCAGCGATCGTGACGGGCGTTTCACATCGAAAGATTGGAGGCTTATCCATGAACTGTTGGGCACGAAATTGAAGTTCAGCACGGCCTTCCACCCGCAAACGGATGGACAGACCGAGAGAACCAACAGGACTATAGAGGATATGCTCCGAATGTGCGCTCTAGATTTTGGAAAGAGGTGGGAAGATCATCTCTACATGATCGAGTTCGCCTACAATAATAGCTATCAAGCCAGTATAAAGATGGCTCCCTTCGAAGCCCTCTATGGTAAGAAGTGTCGTACGTCGTTGTCTTGGGCGGAAACGGGCGATACTAAGCTATTGAAGCGAAAGGATGTTGAAGAAGCAACTTCGACGATCTGGACTACGTGAAAGGCTATTGGTTGCCCAGGATAGGCAAGCAAAGTATTTCAATGCCAAGCATAGGAACCTAGAGTTTGTCGTCGGTGACCGGGTTTACTTGAAGATCAAACCGTGCAAAGGGGTATCAAGGATCCGACGCTTGAAAAAGCTCAGTCCAAGGTACTTAGGACCGTTTGAGATCGTGGAGCGTGTTGGTGATGCGGCTTATCGGCTTGCACTATCTGCAGAGATGAGCGGTCTGCACGACGTGTTTCACATCTCAGTGTTGAGGAAGGCAGTGCAAGAGCCTACTCATATCGTTGCGGTCGGCAAAGTTCCGGTTGATAGTGGGTTGTCGACGAAGGTCAAGCCCTTACGCATCGAAGATACCGAAGTAAAGCAGCCGCGGAACAAGTCCATTCGGATGGTAAAAGTCCGGTGGGATAATTGCGGCCGAGAGGAGCTCTCTTGGGAGAGAGAGCAAGCGATGCTTGCGGAGTACCCCGAGCTATTTCTCTCAGGTAATTTATAGCTGAATTTCTGGCTATTTCTGTTTTATAAATTTCGGGACGAAATTCTTTTAAGGAGGGTGGAGTTGTAACACCCCAAAAATCGTGGTTCAGCGAAGTAGGCGGAGTGGTAGTGCTGCACTTGAAGCAGGCTAAATCTTCCCTTTCTGCTCTTAGCGCACGATCAGTGGCCTCATCGCGCACGACCAGTGATCGTGCGCCAGCGATCGTGCGTTAATTCAGGAGAGAATCGAGTTCTGTCTCGGACAGTGCGCACGACCAGTGATCGTGCGCCAGCGATCGTGCGTTAATTCAGGAGAGAATCGAGTTCTGTCTCGGACAGTGCGCACGACCATTTTTCCTCTTCGCGCACGACCAGTGATCGTGCGCCAGCGATCGTGCGCCCTGTTTATTCTGTTCCGCGATTTTGAGCGGAGAAGAAGATCGGACCGTCCAAATCTTTTGGAAATTGATCCAACGGCTAGGTTTAGTTGCGGGAGACCTTTAGGGCTGATGAGAGGGGGTTAAACCCTCATATTCTCTAAGCCATTCTCTCTCCAAACCCTAGAGAAAGAAGGGGGAGCCAAGGAAGAAGAAGGTAGATTTCGCCATTGACGGAGCTCCGGAGCTCCGTTTCGCGAGCCGTTTCCAGATTTGGAGAGTGCATCCCGGTGCGGTCGTTTCTCTCCGTATAGAATCTCGGATCTATGGCGAAAAAGAACGCGTCTAGGGTAACGATTCTTCCTCCCGAACTTTGGACTTGTATTTGTCCTTTCATTCCTCTTTCTATGTTTGCATGAGGTATCCCTTTCACCAAATGGGTGAAGTGTAGGATTTACTCAAGTTCTTCGGAACTCCGGGTAGATTGTGTCCGTCCCCGGCATTTTTGCAAGTAGAAAATCCGGTAGTCGCGCGGATTTAGGCATTTTGTGTGAAGCCTATTCGTGGCCGTGAGCCCGAATCGGTGATGCTTGATTTGCGACGTTGCATTTAGGTTAGGCCTAGAATGCGTGCCGGAGAATGACTCCGTGAACTCACCTATAGTATTGCGGGAACTCGGTGTAGGCATCTTGTGAAGATCCTAACAAAAGCCCCATGCTTTGAGTTTTGGATGAAGGCAAACCTTCACCACGAAATTGATGCGGAGTGTATTGCACCTCCCTTGTTGAGTATTCGTGAAACCTAGATCCTTGTGAAGGGGTTAGGTGCGTAGCGTATATTTAGTGTAGCACTTGAAGGTGCTAAACCCTCACGGGCCGAGGCGAAGCCGTACCCGCGTCGTGCGATAGATCGCGACGATTAGAGCACGGGCAAAGCTAAACCGAACCCGTTTCCATGCAGATCGGTAAGAGGTCCCTTCCTCAGGAAAGCCGTGTGATCATGGGAGAGGTCGTGGAAGGTGTCATACCTAGACCGACCAAAAGCTCTTGTTTCCACCCAAGGTTGTGGCCCTTACGGTGGAGTGTTTTGTGAAATGGATGTTATGATTCGCCTCATGCGATTGCTTAGGCGGTTGTGGGGAACCTTCGGGTGAACTCAACCAATTTCATGTGCATACCTAGGTTCCCCTCTCTTTTGATGCTCAACCTAGAAGATTGATTGTGCTTGAAACCTCACCTTGTGTAGTTTGCACTTTCTTTATATTTAGTACTTGTGCTAGTATGGCTTGCTTGCAGGGTAGAAGCTCCGCCACCCCAGAAAAAGGGGTGGGGTCGTTATAATTTGGTCAGCTGTGCTGACCGTTACTTTGTTTGCCACTGCTTGGTGGAATGTTCTTATGCAGGTGCAGGTGAGCCTAGCGGGAAATAGCGGGCGATGGCCCTTCGCAATGTTGGCCCTCGAAGGCCAGCCTTTTTCCTGTTATTCATGTATGGCCGGCCTGCGTGCCGATGTATGCTTGGAGTTTTGTGCTTTGGATGAATGTAAGGCCTTAAGGCCGTAACTCTTATTCTGCATACATTCCTATGATAGTGGATAGTTCTATTTGAATGGTTTAATTAATGCTTCCGCTTACGTTTTGTACTCTCGTTTAGTTGTTGCTTTTCTGGTTATCCCCTTTTAACTCCTAGCTAGTGTGGTTTGTATGGCGTGGGGTCCCGGCCGGACCTGCTGTTATACTCTTCGTACTGGCCGGATGTTACAACTTCCCCCACTCGGCTTGCTTAGCTATTTCTCCCTCTCTTGGGTCATCTCCCGGCCTTACTCGGTCTCGGTCGCCTCCGAGAGGTCGACCGGATCACGGGTAACACAGCGACCCTACTCATGTCGGGTCACACCGGCTCGGAAAATATGAGGGTTGTACACAATCCCTGCTCTTTGTGAGCTTGTCTCAAGCTCGGAAAGAAAGTCCAACCCACCTATTTGATGAGTAGGTGGGACCTTAGGGGAATTCACGAAGGGATCTGCCAACGGGGAACCTCTGCCGAGCTTTTCGGCTGAAGCCATCTCCACTAAACACCCCTCTTGTGAGCCGAGCTCAACTGGAGGTGAAGAAAGCTCAACACCTGAGGTCGGACTAAGCTCGACCGAAGGTGGAGGGGAACTCAACATCTCTAGTCGAGCTGAACTCGACCTGAGGTGAGGAACGGACCTTTCTCCACTAAACACCCCTCCAGCGAGCCGAGCTCGACTGGAGGTGGAGAAAGCTCATCACCTGAGGTCGGACTAAGCCCAACCGAAGGTGGAGGGAAACTCAACATCTCTAGTCGAGCTGAACTCGACCTGAGGTGAGGAACGAACCTTTCTCCACTAAACACCCCTCCAGTGAGCCGAGCTCGACTGGAGGTGGAGAAAGCTTAACACCTGAGGTCGGACTAAGCTCGACCGAAGGTGGAGAGAAACTCAACATCTCTAGTCGAGCTGAACTCGACCTGAGGTGAGGAACGGACCTTTCTCCACTAAACACCCCTCCAGCGAGCCGAGCTCGACTGGAGGTGGGGAAAGCTCAACACCTGAGGTCGGACTAAGCCCAACCGAAGGTGGAGGGAAACTTGACACCTCTAACCGAGCTGAACTCGGCCTGAGGTGGAAAGTGGGAACTCCACACCTACCAGGGAGCCGAGCTCACCTGGAGGGGGAGGGAACTCCACACCTACCAGGGAGCCGAGCTTACCTGGAGGGGGAGGGGACTACACACCTACCAGGGAGCTGAGCTCACCTGGAGGGGGAGGGAAATCAACACTTTCCCGAACTACCAGGGGCGGAGAACCAGTTCACGTCCCAGGTGCTTACCTTCACCGAGGGGCGGAGGGATTCAACCATCTTACCGAACCGATCGTCCTTCCTGAAATCTTACCTGCCGTGAGTCAACCCGATGAACCTCCCATTTGTCGGCATGACTGATCCTGGAGAATGGTCTATAGATAGGGATCTTACCGATTGGAGGCGGAAGTACCCGTCCGCGTCCTAGGTGCTTACCTTCACCCGGAGGCAGAGGAACTCAACGCCTTCCCAATCTGACTGGAGGTGGAAGTACCCATCCACGTCCTTGGTGCTTAGCGCACCTGGAGGTGGAGGAACTCAACGCCTTCCCAGTCCGATTGGAGGTGGAAGTACCCGTCCACGTCATTGGTGCTTAGCGCACCTGGAGGTGGAGGAACTCAACGCCTTCCCAGTCTCCTTACCGATTGGAGGTGGAAGTACCCATCCGCGTCCTGGGTGCTTACCTTCACCCGGAGGCAGAGGAACTCAACGCCTTCCTAATCTGAGTGGAGGTGGAAGTACCCGTCCACGTTCTTGGTGCTTAGCGCACCTGGAGGTGGAGGAACTCAACGCCTTCCCAGTCCCCTTACCGATTGGAGGTGGAAGTGCTCGATGCTTTCGCGATACAATTCCTCTTCGTGGAACCTTACCAACCTGTGTTCCCATCGGCCAGAGTAACTATCTTAAGCTGGAGTAAGAGGTATGACCAAAGAGACAATCAACATATTTATTAAGGATAAAAACGTTGTAGATCGTCGCCACTCCAAGTATTACCAAGGGGGATTCCCTCGGCATTCTGAAGGCGATACCCCCCTGACCTCAGGTCCTCCAAGATCACATAGGGCCCCTCCCAATTGGGCTGGAGCTTTCCTACGTTCGCCGACCTTCCCGCGGCGTTGACCTTTTTGAGGACTAGATCTCCTGGGATGAATTGTTTGATTCTAATGTTCTTATCGAAGTACCTGGCCATCCGATGCTTCACTTCCTCTTGTCGAACCATGGCGAGGTCCCGGAGCTCCTCAACCATATCCAGCGAGAGTCGTTGCTCCTCTTCGTTGCCCATTCTTCAGTCCTCGTCCCCCTCCTCGGCAGCTACGACCCCAGGGGATCTGACCTCAAACTCCACTGGGAGCACGGCTTCTGACCCGTGGGAGAGTTTGAATGGCGTTTCGCCCGTTGTCGTGCTTGGAGTTGTTCTCAAGGCCCATAAGATCGAGGGAAGTTGCTCCACCCAGTTCCCCTTCAGGTTCTCCACCTTCTTCTTCAGCAAGTTGACAATGACTTTGTTGGCAGCCTCCACTTGCCCATTGCTTCGAGGATGGTGGACAGAGGCAAAGCGGAGGTCGATGCCCACTTGACCGCAGAAGGAGATGAGTTCATCGCTAGCGAATTGTGGCCCGTTGTCTGTTACTATGGCAAGGGGGAGTCCGTGTCTACAAATTATTTCTCCCCAGATGAAATTCTTTATCATCTGCGAGGTCGTCTTTGCCAAGGCCTTAACCTCCACCCACTTGGAGAAATAGTCAATCATAACCAACAAGAATCTCCTCTGACCGCTAGCCTGAGGGAACGGGCCGACCAAGTCCATCCCCCAGATGGCGAAGGGCCAGGGCACAATGATCGTTCTGAGCCTCTGCGCGGGTTGAAGTTGGAGCTGCGCGAAGAGTTGACACTTCTGACACTTTTTTGCAAACTCCATGGCATCCTTCCGCAGAGTCGGCCAGAAGTACCCTTGCCTTAGCACCCTCTTTTCTAGGGTCTGACTTCCCGAATGGCTCCCGCATTCTCCGGAGTGGATTTCCTCCAAGACCCTCGGAACTTCATCTTCCGTCACGCACCTTGCTAGGAGCCCGACCAAGGTCTTCCTGTACAGGCTCCCTTCGCGCATCATGTAGTATGCTGACTTGTACCTGAACCGCCTCTTATCTAGGTCTCCTTCCGGGAACTTGCCTGAGGTCAGGAAGGTGAGGATCGGGTCTATCCACGAGGCTCTTTGATCAATCTCCATCAACTCGCCTTCCTCGATGGATGGGCGGAACAGCTCGGTCACCGTTCCTCCCGCGTGAGGACCGTGCTTCGCCAACTGGTCCGCTCGGGCGTTCTCCTCTCTTGGAATGTGCTGAATGGAGAAGGTGTGGAACCATCCGACGAGGTCCCTAACCTTCGCCAGATACCTCTGGAGGGTTGGCTCCTTTGCTTCGAACTCCCCTCGAACCTGGGAGGCCGCCACCATTGAATCTGTGAAAACCTTCACGTCCCGGATCTCCAGCTCCTTTGCCAGACGGAGCCCTACCACCACTGCCTCATACTCGGCCTGGTTGTTGGTCACAGGGAACCGAATGTGGATCGCTTGCTCGATCCTGGTTCCATGTGGGCTGACCAGGATCACACCTCCGCCAAGGGAACTTTTTCCTAATGCTCCATCCGCGAACAGATCCCATGCCACCAACCCGGCGGGCTCTGGCCCGTCCACCTCTTTGACGTACTCTGCCAGGAAGTATGCTGCCGCTTGTGCCTTCATCGACAACCGGGGGATGAAGCTGACATCAAACTCGCTGAGCTCCACTGACCACTTTGCCAACCTGCCTGAATGCTCTACTCCCTCCATAATGTTGCGAAGGGGGTGGTCGGTCACCACCCTGATCGAGTGAGCCTGGAAATATGGGCGGAGTTTCCGGGCCGAGATGATCAAAGCAAATGCCAGCTTTTCCAGGACAGGGTACCTCAGCTCTGCCTTCTTCAGGACTCTGCTAACATAGTTGATCGGCAGCTGCTTCTTCCCCTCCTCCCAGACCAGGACCAAACTCACTGCCTCGACCCCTACCCCTAGGTAGAGAAAAAGGTCTTCTCCTTCCCTCGGCCCCTGGAGCAAGGGGGCTCGTGTTAGTTGTTCCTTCAAGGCCTGAAAGGCTTTCTCACACTCTGGTGTCCATTCGAATTTCTGAGCCTGGCGCAGGGCCTTGAAGAAAGGAGAGCACTTCTCTCCCGCCCTGGAGAGGAACCGACTCAGCCCTGCTAACTTCCCAGTCAATCTCTGAATTTCTTTCGCGTTCCTCGGCGATTCCAGATCCAGAATGGCTTTTACCTTGTCTGGATTGGGTTCGACCCCCTCCGGGGTGAGTAGATGACCCAAGAACTTTCCTCGACTTGCTCCAAAAACGCATTTGGAAGGGTTCAGCCTCATCTTGAACCTCCGAAGGGTAGCGAAGGTCTCCACTAGGTCTTGCAGGTGGGACTCCACATCCCTACTTTTAACCATCAAGTCATCCACGTAGACCTCTAAGTTGCGCCCCTTCTGCTCTCTGAAGACTCGATCCATCATCCTCTGGTATGTTGCCCCTGCATTCCTCAACCCGAACGACATCATCTTATAACAGTAACATCTGTCATCCGTGATGAACGAGACGTCCTTGACGTCGGGCGAATGCATTCGAATTTGATGATAGCCGGAGAACGCGTCCAAGAAGCTCATCACTGGGAAACCGACCGCTGAATCTACCAACGCATCGATTCGAGGCAACGGATAGCAGTCTTTAGGGCACGCTTTGTTCAGCATAGTGAAGTCCACGCACATTCTCCACTTCCCCTCTCCCTTCGTTACCATCACTACGTTTGAGACCCATCCTGGGTACTGGATTTCTTCCACGAACCCGGCCTCTAGCAGCTTCTTCACCTCCTCCCTAATTGGCCCAGCGAGGGTGGGTGCCACTTTCCTCTTCTTCTGGCGAATGGGGCGGACGTTCGGGTCGAGGTTGAGGCGATGACATGCCACATCTGCATCAATACCCGGCATCTCCGCAGCTTTTCATGCGAAGATGTCTATGTTATGCTGGACACATCTTCAGATCCTTTCCTGATCCTGCCCGCTCAGCCTCCCGCTAATCCGTATCTTCTCCGGCCTTCCACTGCCGCTAATGACTTCTCTCTCACTCACTTCTTCCGCCACCTCTAACTTGGTCAGATCGCCCAACGCATGATCTGCCTCCTCTATTGATGATCGCAGCTTGTTGGGAGGAGGCGAGCTCCTTGATTCTTTGCTTCCCGCCATGAGACTCAACCAGAACTTTCCGAACTAGTCGCTTCCACGCTCACCGCACCAGAATGTTGAAACCAGTTTCCCGGTTTCAGCGTTCGAAAGGGGGTTGTGACTAACCCTTACTTGACCTAAGCCTAGTCCCTTGACCGGTCACTAGGAACTAAGAGACTCGGACTTGATAACAACTGGAGTCTAAGGACAGACCCCTTAAGCTTCAGCGTGGAGGTCCCGCCACACACCCGGAAGCCCACTCGGAACTTCCCCTCCCAAGCCAATGTTGAGCCTGGGCACCTTGGAGGGCACTAAGAACCACCTCCCTGTCAGTTGAAGGATGACAAGGGAGGGGGGGTGCTTGCTCACAAGACACACGCAAGGGGGGGGGGGGGGGGGCAGTGACCAACCCTTCCCAAGGTGCCCATGGGGGTCTATTTATAGACTTTCCAAAAAATGGACTGCGGATAGCCAAAATTGGACTGCGAATAGCCAACATTCTGCTATCCGCAGTCCGACCATGACCATGAACAATCAACGTATGAGGAGGGGCGAGTGGGGTTTGGAGTGCCCACTCCACCCCTCGCAGGAGGGTCGGGAGAGTGGAGGGAGGGTCACCCCCACTCGCCCCCACACAAGGGGGTCGGCCGAGTGTGGGGGGGGGGGGGGGGGGGGCTGCCCCCACTCGCCTCCTACAAAGGGGGTCGGCCGAGTGGGGGGGGGGCTGCCCCCACTCGCCTCCCACAAAGGGGGTCGGCCGAATGGGGGGGCTGCCCCCACTCGCCTCCCTCAAAGGGGGTCGGCCGAGTGGGGGGGGGGGGGGGGGGGGGCTGCCCCCACTCGCCTCCCTCAAAGGGGGTCGACCGAGTGGGGGGGCTGCCCCCACTCGCCTCCCTCAAAGGGGGTCGGCCGAGTGGGGGGGGGGGGCTGCCCCCACTCGCCTCCCACAAGGGAGTGGGCCGAGTGGGGGGGGGGGGGGGGGGGGACTTCCCCCACTCAGCTTGCTTAGCTATTTCTCCCTCTCTTGGGTCATCTCCCGGCCTTACTCGGTCTCGGTCGCCTCCGAGAGGTCGACCGGATCACGGGTAACACAGCGACCCTACTCATGTCGGGTCACACCAGCTCGGAAAATATAAGGGTTGTACAATCACTTTACAATTGGTTGACAACTCTGTTAAGATGCCCAATGGGGTTGTCGAAGATCGTGTTGTATCGGTTAATAACTTGTTATTTCCAGCTGACTTCGTAATTGTGGATATTGCTTCTGATGTGGTTGTCCCTCTTATTTTGGGGAGACCGTTTCTTGCTACGGCTCGCGCTCTCATTGATGCCGAGAAGGGAATGTTGACTCTTCGTCTACACAATGTCAAGATAACATTTGACAAGTATAAAGCCATGGGGAGGGCTGATCGCGCTGACGCGGAAGTTCTTGAATTCTTGGATGGTGAACCCGACCTATTGTCTTCACCCCTGTGGGATGGATGTGATGAGGAGACTTCTTTGGATATTGGATGTACAACCCTCATATTTTCCGAGCCGGTGTGACCCGGCATGAGTAGGGTCGCTGTGTTACCCGTAATCCGTCAAGACCAAATCGAAGGTTAAGCTGACCGAGGCAAGCCGGTCGACCTTTCGGAGGCGACCGAGACCGAGTAAGACCAGGAAATGACCCAAGAGTGGGAGAAATAGCTAAGCAAGCCAAGTGGGGGGAAGTCCCCCCCCCCTCCCCCCCACACTCGGCCGGCCTCCCTTGAGGGAGGTGAGTGGGGGCAGCCCCCCCACTCGGTCGGCCTCCCTTGAGGGAGGCGAGTGGGGGCAGCCCCCCCCCCCCCCCACTCGGCCGGCCTCCCTTGAGGGAGGCGAGTGGGGGCAGCCCCCCCACTCGGCCGGCCTCCCTTGTGGGAGGCGAGTGGGGGCAGCCCCCCCACTCGGCCGGCCTCCCTTGTGGGAGGCGAGTGGGGGCAACCCCCCCACTCGGCCGGCCTCCCTTGAGGGAGGCGAGTGGGGGCAGCCCCCCCACTCGGCCGGCCTCCCTTGTGGGAGGCGAGTGGGGGCAGCCCCCCCCCCCCCCCCCCCCCACTCGGCCGGCCTCCCTTGTGGGAGGCGAGTGGGGGCAGCCCCCCCCCCCCCCCACTAGGCCGGCCTCCCTTGTGGGAGGCGAGTGGGGGCACCCCCCCCCCCCACTCGGCCGGCCTCCCTTGTGGGAGTCGAGTGGGGGCAGCCCCCCCACTCGGCCGGCCACCCTAGTGAGAGGCGAGTGGGGGAAGTCCCCCCCCACTCGACCGTCCCTCTTAGGGGAGCGAGTGGGGGTGACCCTCCCTCCGCTCTCCCAATACTCCTGCAAGGGGGGGAGTGGGCACTCCAAACCCCACTCACCCCTCCTCATGCGTTGATTGTTCATGGTCATGGTCGGACTGCGGATAGCAAGATTTTGGCTATTCGCAGTCCAATTTGGCTATCCGCAGTCCATTTTTGGGAAAGTCTATAAATAGACCCCCATGGGCACCTTGGGAAGGGTTGGTCACTACCCCCCTTGCGTGTGTCTTGTGAGCAAGCACCCCCCCCCCCTGTCATCCTTCAACTGATAGTGAGGTGGTTCTTAGTGCCCTCCAAGGTGCCCAGGCTCAACATTGGCTTGGGAGGGGAAGTTCCGAGTGGGCTTCCGGGTGTGCGGTGGGACCTCCACGCTGAAGCTTAAGGGGTCTGTTCCTAGACTCCAGTTGTTATCAAGTCCGAGTCTCTTAGTTCTTAGTGACCGGTCAAGAGTCAAGGCTTAGGTCAAGTAAGAGTTAGTCGCAACCCCCTTTCGAACGCTGAAACCGGGAAACTGGTTTCAACATTGACGGTGATGCTTTTGCAGCAACGGGCAATTCGCCAGATTCTAACTTGGAGTGTGCTTCTGCTACGTATTTCTCAACACCTACAACCATGTCACTCAAGCATTTGTCGTCTGCTTTGAAATGTTTGTTTTGGGAGAACATCAAACTTACCCGGTCATTATCTCTGCATTACTTCCACCCGAGCATGAGCGTCGCCTTGGTGATCTCTTGTGAATGTGTACAACCCTGTATTCGCCGAGTGGACTCCCGAGACCCAAGGCGTCGCTAGGCTCAATATTGTTAAAAGGCATTACCCCAGGAAGGAAGGGTGGGTGAGCCTTTGGGCGGGCTCAAGGTTGTACCTAGAAGAGGAGCGAGCGGGGAGGCGGCAGGCCTCCCACTCGCCGAGCCCCATGAGGAGGGGGAGAACTGGGCGGACAGCCCCCTCTCTCCCCCGCCCCAGCAAGGGGGGCGAGAGAGGCGGGCGGCCAGCCCCCTCTCGCCCCCGCCCCAGCAAGGGGGGCGAGAGAGGCGGGCAGCCATCCCCCTCTCGCCCCCTCTCCAGCAAGGGGGCGAGAGAGGCAGGCGGCCAGCCCCCTCTCGCCCCCGTCCCAGCAAGGGTGGCGAGAGAGGCGGGCGGCCAGCCCCCTCTCGCCCCCGCCCCAGCAAGGGGGGCGAGAGAGGCGGGTGGTCAGCATCCTCTCGTCCCCGTCCCAGTAAGGGTGGCGAGAGAGGAGGGTGGCCAACCCCCTCTCTCCCCCGCCCCAGCAAGGGGGGCGAGGGAGGCGGGCGGCCAGCCCCCTCTCGCCCCCGTCCCAGCAAGGGGACGAGAGGGAGGTGGGCGTCCAGCCCTCTCTCGCCCCCGTCCGAGCAAGGGGGGCGAGAGAGGCGAGCGGCCAGCCCCCTCTCTCCCCCGTCCCAGCAAGGGGGGCGAGAGAGGTGGGCGGCCAGCCCTCTCTCGCCCAGCCCCAGCAAGGGGAGAGCGAGGGAGGCGGCCTGCCCCCTCTCGCCCAGCCCCAGGAAGTGGAGACGGCCTGCGTTTAGCACCTCGGATGGCGGGATTTGGTTGTTGGCAGACCAAACTTGGGGGCATTTTCGTAATCTCGGAGGCCAGAATCTGGTGAGAGAGGCGGGCGGCCAGCCCCCTCTCGCCCCCATCCCAGCAAGGGGGCGAGAGAGGAGGGCGGCCAGCCCCCTCTCACCCCCGCCCCAACAAGGGGGGCGAGGGAGGCGGTCGGTCAGCCCCCTCTCGCCCCCGTCCCAGCAAGGGGGGCGAGAGAGGCGGGCAGCCAGCCCCCTCTCGCCCCCGTCCCAGCAAGGGAGGCGAGAGAGGCGGGCGGCCAGCCCCCTCTCGCCCTCATCCCAGCAAGGGGGGCGAGAGAGGTGGGCGGCCAACCCTCTCTCGCCCAGCCCCAGCAAGGGGCGAGCGAGGGAGGCGGCCTGCCCCCTCTCGCCTAGCCCAGGAAGTGGAGATGGCATGCGTTTAGCGCCTCGGATGGCGGGATTTGGCTGTTGTCAGGCCAAACTTGGGGGCATTTTCGTAATCTCGTAGGCCAGAATCTAGCTATTGGCAAACCGAGTCCAGAAATTTATAAGTAGGACCAAGGGGTCACCATTTGAGAGGACTGGTCTTTTGGCTACTCTCTCCCCAGATCTCTCTGGTGGGTGAAGAGAGCCTCCAAAGGTGCCCAAGCTTAGATTGGCTTGGGAGGGGAAGCGCTCTAAGATCTTCTGGGTGTGTGGTGGGACCTCCTCGCTAAGCCCTTGGTTTTGTTTCTAGTTCCCTTAGCTCTTAGTCTAGTGCTCTCCCTTGAGAGAAGTAGGTGTGAGGTCACCCCCTCTTTTGGGGACCCCGAACTCCACAAGAGTTGGTTTCAAAATTTATGGTGCGATGAGCATGGAGAGTGACCAGCACAGAAAAATCTCAAGCTGAGCTCTATGGCTGGAGATGGAGGTGATGGATCTGACCCGGACCACTCGGAGTTGCCGGTGGCTGTGGTGACGATGAATATGTTAGAATAATTCAAGCAGGAGGTCCTGCAGACCTTACAAGTAGCTTTCGCCACGATAGGCGAAGGCAGGAGAGGAGGTGTCTCGGAGGTCCCGACCCAGCGGATGGGCGAGAACACTCCCGACCAGCAATCCCAGAAGGAGGTGCCAGTAGAGGCGAGTGGGGAGGCATCCAGCCCCCACCCGCCCGACTTCCAAAGGGGGAGCGAGTGGGGAGGCGGCCTGCCCCCACTCACCCAGCCCCAAAGGGGCGAGTGGGGAGGCGGCCAGCCCCCACTCGCCCAGCCCCAAGGGGGTCAGTGGGGAGGCGGCCTGCCCCCACTCGCCCAGACCCAAGGGGGTGAGTGGGGAGGCGGAATGCCCCCACTCGCCCAGCCCTAAGGGGGTAAGTGGGGAGGCGGCCTGCCCCCACTCGCCCAGCCCCAAGGGGGCGAGTGGGGAGACAGCCTGCCCCCACTCGCCCAACCCCAAGGGGGCGAGTGGGGAGGCGGCCTGCCCCCACTCGCCCAGCCCCAAGGGGAAAGTGGGGAGGCGGCCAACCCTCATTTGCCCAGCTCCGAGGGGGAGTGGGGAGGCATCCGGCCCCCACTCGCCCAGGCCCAAAGGGGGGCAAGCAAGGGAAGTCTTTTTTGTGAGTTGATCCTCTCGGCCCCGGTTCCAGAGGGGTTCAGGGGGTCGGAGATGTCTTACTACTCCGGCAAGGATGACCCAGTCCAGCACTTACAATGGTTTGAGGACATGGTCTCTATCAGACCTATGTCAGATGCCTTCCATGTTCGGCTCTTTGCCACCACCCTGAAGGAGATGGCGAGGGACTGGTTCCACCAGCTTCCCGTGGGGTTTATCTGGGCCTTCAAAGATCTACGTTGAGGTTTTCTGCTGCGCTTCTCGACGTCAAGAAAGAGGATGAAGGATGTCGAGGCACTCTTTAAGATCAAGCAAGGGCCAAGGGAGTCGCTGGCTCGCTATGTTGACAGGTTCCAGGAAGAGGTTCTGCTTGTCCAGGAGGTGTCAGGGTTCACCCTCCAGCTCGCTTTCATAGTGGGGCTACGGGAGAGGTTCTTCAAGATGAGCTTAACGCGGAAGGCCCACCTATCCTTCAAGGAGTTGATGGAAAGGGCGACAGAAGAAATTGAGGGAGAGGAGGCCAACCCGGAGTTCACAAAAAGGTTAGACAAGCTGAGTGAGCCGGAGGCAAGGCAGCAAGGAGGGGGCAGGGAGGATCCCGAAAGAAATTTTGACCAAGGAGAGGATAACTTCCAAGGGGAGAGACCCGACCCCCCGAGGTGGAGGCAAGAGCCTAGGGCACCCCCTCCACCGCCTCAGCAAACCATGGCAATTGGGTGGGGAAGAAGGAGGAAAGCCAGGAAAGCAAGAAGAAGAGGAAGAAGGGATAGGTTGGTATTACCCTACTGCGACTTCCACGAGGAGGAAGGTCACGCGACGTCCACCTGCCCCGAGTTTCTGAAAATGAAGGAGGCAAGGGGTCTGAGGCAGCAACAACAACAACCGGATGGGACCAAGGAGGACCGTGCCTGGGAGTAGGAGACCAGGTTTTGGGTTCCCATACTTAGTTTTTTTATCCTTGAGTTCATGTAGTGCGATGGTTTACTTCCATGCTTAGTTTTTTCTTGCATGTAATATGATGATTGTTGTAATGAAAGTTTTTCAAATTACTTAGCCCCGATGCTGGCCCGCTGACCAGGCTCTCACCTAGATGGCAGGACCGGAAACCGCTCGGTGGCAAGAAGATTTCAAAGTACTTAGCCCCGATGCTGGCCCGCTAACCAAGCTCCCACCAAGCTGGCAGGGCTGGGAACCGCTCAGAGGCAGGAAGGTAAGTACTTAGCCCTGATGCTGGCCTGCTGACCAGGATGGCAAGGCCAGAAACCGCTCAGAGGCAGGAAGGTAAGTACTTAGCCCCGATGCTGGCCCACTGACCAGGCCCCACCTAGTTGGCAGGGCCGGGAACCGCTCAATGGCAGGAAGTTTGTAAAGTACTTAGCTCCGATGCTGGCCCGCTGACCAGGCTCCCACCAAGCTGGCAGGTCTGGGAACCACTCGGAGGCAGGAAGGTAAGTATTTAACCCCGATGCTGGACCGCTGACCAGGCTCCCACCAAGCTGGCAGGGCCGGGAACCGCTCGGAGTCAGGAAGGTAAGTACTTAGCCCCGATGCTGGTCCGCTGACCAGGCTCCCACCAAGCTGGCAGGGCCGGGAACTGCTCGGAGGCAGGAAGGTAAGTACATATCCCCGATGCTGTCCTGCTGACCAGGCTCCCACCTAGCTGGCAGGGCCGGGAACCGCTCGGTGGCGAGAAGTTTTCAAGGAACTTAGCCCCGATGCTGGCCCGCTGACCAGGTTCCCACCAAGCTGACAGGGCCGGGAACCACTCGGAGGCAGGAAGATAAGTACTTAACTCCAATGCTGGCCCGCTGACCAGGCTCCGACCTAGATGGCAGGGCCAGGAACCGTTCGGTGGCGAGAAGTTTTCAAAGTACTTAGCCCCGATGTTGGCACGCTGACTAGGCTCCCACCAAGCATGCAGGGTCGGGAACTACTCGGTGGCGGTAAGTTTGCAAAGTACTTAGCCCCGATGCTGGCCCGCTGACCAGGCTCCCACCAAGCTGGCAGGGCCGGGAACCGCTCGGAGGCAGGAAGGTAAGTATTTAGCCCTAATGTTGGCCCGCTGACCAGGCTTCCATCTAGCTGGCAGGGCCGGGAACTGCTCGGTGACGAGAAGTTTTCAAAGTACTTAGCCCCGATGCTGGCCCGCCGACTAGTCTCCCACCAAGCTGGCAGGGCCGGGAACCGCTCGGAGGTAAGAAGGTAAGTACTTAACCCTGATGCTGGCCCGCTGACCAGGCTCCCACCTAGCTGGCAGGGTCGAGAACCGCTCGGTGGCAGGAGGTTTTCAAAGTGGTTTTTCCCCCGAGGTGGCTCCGCTAGCCGGGCTCTCGTTAGTCGGGCTCTCGCTAGCCGGCAGGGTAGGATGGACTCTCGTAGAGGCTAAGTAGTTTTTCCCTCTATGTGGCTTCGCTAGCCAGGCTCTCACTAGCCGGCGGGGTAGGATGGCCTCTCAGGAAGGCTAAGTAGTTTTTCCCCCGAAGTGGCTCCGCTAGCCGGGCTCTCACTAGCCGGTAGGGTAGGATGGCCTTTCGGGGAGGGTAAGTAGTTTTTCCCCCGAGGTGGCTCCGCTAGCCGGGCTCTCACTAGCTGGCAGGATAGGATGGCCTCTCGGGGAGGCTAAGTAGTTTTTCACCAGGTGGCTCCGCTAGCCGGGCTCTCACTAGCCGGCAGGGTAGGATGGCCTCTCGGGGAGGCTAAGTAGTTTTTCCCCCGAGGTGGCTCCGCTAGCCGGGCTCTCACTAGCCGGCAGGGTAGGATGGCCTCTCGGGGAGGCTAAGTAGTTTTTCCACCGAGGTGGCTCCGCTAGCCAGGCTCTCACTAGCCGGCGGGGTAGGATGACCTCTCAGGGAGGCTAAGTGGTTTTTCCCCCAAGATAGCTCCGCTAGTCGGGCTATCACTAGCCGGTAGGGCAGGATTGGCCTCTCTGGGAGGCTTAAGTAAATTTTCACCGGGACGATGTGGAGTCTTCTCAATTTCACTCAGCGCCACTCGCCGAATATGCAGGGTTTGACTTTTCTTTCCGAGCGTGTAACCCGCTCAAAAAGAGCGGGGATTGTGTACAACCCTGTATTCGCCGAGTGGACCCCCGGGACCCAAGGCGTCGCCTGGCTCAATGTTGTTAAGAGGCATTGCCCCAGGAAGGTAGGGTGGGTGAGCCTTTGGGCGGGCTCAAGGTTGTACCCAGAAGAGGAGCGAGCGGGGAGGCGGCCGAACTCCGACTCATCGAGCCCCAGGAGGAGGGGGGAGAACTTGGCGGCCAACCTCCTCTCTCCCCTGCCCCAGCAAGGGGGGCGAGAGAGGCGGGCGACCAACCCCCTCTCGCCCCCGCCCCAACAAGGGGGCGAGAGAGGCGGGCGGCAAACCCCCTCTCGCCCCCGTCCCAGCAAGGGGGGCGAAAGAGGCGGGCGGCCAGCCCCCTCTCGCCCCTCCCCAGCAAGGGGGGCGAGAGAGGCGGGCGGACAACCCCCTCTCGCCCCCGCCCCAGCAAGGGGGCGAGGAAGGCGGGCGGACAGCCCCCTCTCTCCCCATCCCAACAAGTGGGGCGAGAGAGGCGGGCGGCCAGCCCCCTCTCACCCCCTTCCCAGCAAGGGGGCGAGAGAGGCGGGCGGCCAGCCCCCTCTCGCCCCCGTCCCAGCAAGGGGGGCAAGATAGGTGGGTGGACAGCCCTCTCTCGCCCAGCCCCAACAAGGGGTGAGTGAGGGAGGCGGCATGCCCCCTCTCGCCCAGCCCCAGGAAGTGGAGATGGCCTGCATTTTGCGCCTCAGATGGCGGAATTTGGCTGTTGGCAGGCCAAACATAGGGCATTTTTGTAATCTCGTGGGACAGATTCTTGCTATTGGCAGACCGAGTCCAGAAATCTATAAATAGGACCAAGGGGGCACCATTTGAGAGGACTGATCTTTTGGCTACTCTCTCCCCAGGTCTCTCTGGTGGGTGAAGAGAGCCTCGAAAGGTGCCCAAGCTTAGCATTGGCTTGGGAGGGGAAGCGCTCTAATATCTCTCGGGTGTGTGGTGGGACCTCCTCGCTAAGCCCTTGGTTTTGTTCCTAGTTCCCTTAGCTCTTAGTCTAGTGCTCTCCCTTGAGAGAAGTAGGTGTGAGGTCACCCCCTCTTTTGGGGGCCCCGAACTCCACGAGAGACCATGTTATTGGTTTCAACAGAATGCATAGGGGCACTTTTGGGTGGAACATTACAGATTTGAAGGGAATCATCCCAACTGTGTGCATGCATAAGATCTTATTGGATGAGAGCTTCAAGCTGACCGCGCAACCTCAGCGACCTCTTAATCTGAGGATGCAGGAGGTTTTCAAAAATGAGGTGATCAAGTTGCTTGATGATGGGATCATATATCTGATTAGTGATAGCAAGTGGGTGAGCCCGGTCCAGTTGGTCCCAAAAAAGGGAGGAATCGTTGTTGTTGAAAATGAGAATATTGAACTGATACCAACTCGTATTAACACGGGTTGGAGAGTGTGCATCGATTATAGGAAGCTCAATGGTGGGACACGCAAGGATCACTTCCCTCTCCCATTTATCGTTCAGATGCTCGAGAAGTTGGCAGGACAAGATTACTACTGCTTCCTAGACGGTTACTCGGGGTATAATCAGATTCTCATTAACCCGGAGGACCAAGATAAACCACCTTCACCTGCCCATCTGGCACCTTTGCCTTCAAACAAATGCCTTTTGGGCTTGCAACGCCCCGACTACCTTCCAGTGTTGCATGCTCTCTATCTTTCATGACATGGTGGGTGAGTTTTTAGAGGTTTTCATGGATGAATCAATGCTCTTTGGTGCTGATATTGATTCTTGTTTGAAGAATTTCTCTGCGGTTCTCGCGCGTTGCCAGAATACCAATTTAGTGCTAAATTGGGAAAATTGTCATTTCATGGTCCGGTAGGGGATTGTTCTGGGGCATAAAATTTCTAACAAAGGTATTGAAGTTGATCAAGCCAAGGTGGATAGTATCAGTTAGCTCCGCCTCCAACGTTGGTGAAGGGGATCCGTAGTTTTTTAGGGCATGCTGGATTCTATCGGCGTTTTATTAAGGATATCTCATCCATTGCTAAGCCGCTATGCAATCTCCTGGGAAAGGATGAGAATTTTGACTTCAATGATGATTGTTTACATGCATTCAACGTGTTGAAGAGGTGTTTGACGAATGCACATGTGTTGACATTGTCTGATTGGTCGCTTCCTTTCGAGCTTATGTGTGACACTGGCGATGTCGCTGTTGGGGCCGTTCTGGGGCAAAGAAAAATAAGATCTTTTATACGATTTACTACGCGAGTCGCATGTTAAATGAGGCCCAGCAGAATTACACGACCACATAAAAAGAGATGTTGGCAGTTATCTTTGCTCTCGAGAAGTTTCACCCTTATCTTGTTTTGTCCAAAGTGATCGTGCACACAGATCATGCAGCTCTAAAGTACCTTATGTGGAAAAAGGATGTCAAACCAAGGCTCATTCGTTGGATCCTTATGCTTCAGGAGTAAATATTGAGATACGTGATAAGAAAGGAGTTGAGAATATGATTGTTGATCATTTATCCAGGCTCGAGTTTGGTGGTCCTTCTCACGCGGATGCTACGCCGATTTCTGACTCTTTCCCCGATGAGACGCTATTCGCTGTTAGCACTGCCCCGAGCAAAATCCCCTTGGTTTGCTGATTTCACTAATTTTCTAGCATGCAGTGAACTCCCTCCAAACCCATCATTTCAGCAGAGAAATAAATTCACCTCCGATGCAAAGTATTATTTCTTGGAAGATCCGTTGTTGTTTCACACCTGTGCTGATGGGATTGTCTGTCGGTGTATTCCCGAAGCTGAGCATAGTTCAATATTGCAACACTGCCATGATCACGAGGCAGGTGGTCACATGGGCGCCGCCCAGACAGCACATAAAGTTCTTCAATGTGGCTTCTACTGGCCCACGTTGTTCCGGGATTCCTATACACATGTCAAAGAATGTAATGAGCGTCAATGGACCGGAAATATTTCGCGGAGAGATGAGACGCCCCTTAATAACACGTTAGTTTGTGAACCGTTTGATGTATGGGGCATCGACTTCATGGGGCCCTTCCCTTCATCGTTCGGTAAGCATTATAATATCGTAGTTGTAGATTATGTATCAAAATGGGTGGAAGCCGAAGTTGTCGCTGCTAATGATGCTTGAACTGTTCTGCATTTCCTGCACAAAAATATTTTTTCTAGATTTGGAACTCCGCGGACGATTATTAGCGATGGCAGAAGTCATTTTTGCAATCGTCAGTTCTCACAGTTGCTGAAGTGTATGGGGGTTCATCATCGTGTGGCATTGGCGTATCATCCGCAAACATGCGGGCAAGTTGAGGTTTCTAATCGTGAGTTGAAGCGTATTCTTGAGAAGACAATTCACGCGAATAAAAAGGATTGGGCAAGGAAAGTTGACGAGGCATTGTGGGCCTACAAGACCGCTTACAAAACCCCATTGGGATGTCTCCTTTTCAGTTGGTCTTCGGGAAGTCATGTCATCTACCAGTGAAATTAGAACACAAGGACCTATGGGCGACAAAACTCCTTAATTTGGATCTCACTGCCGCTGCTAGCAAGCAACTATTGCAACTCAACGAGCAGGATGAGTTTAGGTTATTGGCCTATGAAAATGCTCGAATATACAAGGAACGGACCAAACACTGGCATGATCGTCACATTGTGCCGAAGGAATTCAAGTTCGGCGATCGAGTATTATTGTATAATTCAAAGGTTGAAGCACTTTGAAAAAGAGGAGATTGTTAAGGCGACACACTGCCTGGATTTACTGGAGCCGGATGAAGTGTAGTTTTGGTTGTTTGTCTTCTGCTTTATAGAGTTGCTCTATGTGTTTTTTCGTTGCCTTTTATTCTGTCAATCCTTGGATTAGTAGATCTTTTTCTTTTTGTAATTAAAAAGACAGGTATTTGGTCCAATTCAAGGACGGTAAACAAAATGGCTTTTGAGAGACAACCCAATGTTTCTATTTCTTTCTCTGTCTTGTAAAATTTAATCGCCTGATCATGTTATTGTGTGTTGTTCGAAACTTCTTTCTGCAGGTGGCGCGGACGACCTAATTGTATTTTTTTGTGAGGCGGTGGAAAATGATCTTGACTTTTATGTCAATCTTCGGGTATGCTCTATTGTGAGCATGGGTAACTTCTCCCCTTCCTATTTCTTCTTAATGCTTATCTTGTACTTATGTTGTGTATATTAAGTCTAGGGGAGGTAGAACTATGGTTATCGTTACCCATTGCGTATGTGCACATTTCATAGCATGCTAGATATACTTCTTAAATTCCTTTTTATATTATTTGTTCATCTTCAGCACACCACATCACCCACATGAGCACGTGCTTAATCGTAGGCGCGTCACGAGTTTAATTCGTTTCCTTTGCGCGATTTGGAAAATCACCGTGCTGGCTTAGGATTGTGAGACAAAGTAAAATGTCGACTTCTGTAGTGCTTATAGTCAAATGCTCGCGTCTCGCGTAGAAATCCGTGTAGAATTAATTTTTATTTATGCTTATAGTTTTATACTCTTTCTATTTGCGTAAATATTGTTTATTCTACTCAAAATTGGTGAATATGGTGTGAATCCGACAGTAGCGTAGGGATGTGTGTAGACGTTTGCTAGATTCGTATTGCTCGAGTCGGGAGGAAGGATTATCTTTCTCGGTGGCTAAGAACTTGCCCCAAGCGACTCTTGAAGTATTGGTATCAAGTTAGTTCAGTTACGTGAGCGTGATGCAGACCATCATTTTGGCCCGGTTGAGCTTGTGTTCCGTTCCTATCGTCTCATCCTCGCTAGCCCCTTTGTGCCTACCCCGTCCTCTTGATTCAGCTCCACTGATATCTCACCAAAGCTAAAAAGCCGATCCTAGTCGCGCACCCAAATCCGAGCTTTAGTTGTATTAATATTTTCATGTTGGGGTGTTGATGTGGTGATTAATTATTGTGGATATGTGGATGTGCTCCTTCGAAAATTTTGCTGAAAAAATAATAAATAGTTGTGAAAAAAAGAGAATGAAAAAGAAAAAGTGAAATTGAAAATTATTTGGGGTAATTTGTATTGGGAGTAGGCAGTGCACACACCCATGTTGTCAAGTTCAAGCCTGGGAGTGTGGTGCACCCACATGTTTTTGTTAGTGCGTGGATTGTTTTTGTGCTAGCTCATTTGGGTTTAGGTGCATTAAGCCCTCATGTTTATCTTTGAATGTCATACTGTAACCCAAGCCCCATCTCTAACCTAAAATCTCGCTGACTCGCGTGTTGAACCAAACTAGTGTCGTGGAGAGAGTGCGAACGGGTGAGCTTATGGTCACCGATATTGATGGATTTCTTTGGAGGTTGTCCCGAGCACCGATCTTTGGCAATGCTCATCTCAGCGATCAGTCTATTTTTTTCCCTACGCGTGACCAGAAGATTCACCGTGATTTTTGTTTTGAGTAGTAATAATATATAGTTATGCTCCTAGAAAATATAAACTATTGTGCATAATTAGACATTTCGTCTACTGTATTTTCACGTGCGCGAGCATGCGACTTTGCATGGTATTCCGCTTTTCAATTTCTATGCCAGTTATCGTTTTTCTCGTCCGCAATATAAGAGATGGTTTGCTCGGGACGAGCAAACGGGTAAGTCTGTGGTTGTGATGAGTTTGATTTATATAGAGTTTTTCGGACTCACACTACACCATATCATGCATATGGTAGCGCTCAAAAACCGCTACTGTAAGTGAAAAAACTGCTACTGTAGGTCTACGGTAGCGGTTGCGCGCGCGCTACATCCGCCGCCGATGTCGTAGGGTATGGTAGCGGTTACCCAATGTACTGTGATGTTTTTCTAACCGCTACTATAGGTACATCTATTGTAGCGTTTATGATGTCCAATGGTAGCGATTATTTCATTTTACAGCAACGGTTACGATACTCTATTGTAGCGTTTATGCTTATATTTGGCAACATTTAAGATACTTTATGGTAGCATTTATGCTTATATTTGACAACATTTAAGATACTCTATGGTAGCGTTTATGCTTACATTTGGCAACATATATGATTTTCTATGGCAGCATTTATGCTTGTATTTGGCCACATTTATGATCTTCTATGCATGATATCGTTTATGCTTGTATTTGATCACAAAATAAATTTTAATAAATTTATTTATTTGCCATTAAATTGAATAAAGAATATAGACAATAATAGATATAAAATCTATTTTGTGAAAAAAATATTTTTATTAATAATAAAAAGGTGGGAGATAGCCTAAACCCCTCAATACAAATCAATGGTGCACTTATCTATATTAAACTCAATATATACATGAAAAAAAATTCATAATAAACAATCTGTTCATGAAAATTAATCTCTTTCTTCTTCACGGGATCGTCCTTGTATTCTTCCTTCTTCGGCGTGACTCCTTTAATGCCTCCTTCTTTTATAGCAACTTGCACCTCTCCAGCTTTTTTGAAGAACTCAACCCTACATCCATAATAATTTTTATTAATCATGCAAGTATATAGTGAATGGGAAAAAAGGTAAAAAGAAAGATTGGGTAATGTGTGAAAATTGGTGGTAGTGTATATATATGGTCATTTCCTAGAACCTCTCATCCAACTTTGCGCAAGCAAACTGCAGCCAGCAGTTTGCGCAAGCAAACTGCAGCCAGCAGTTTGCGCAAGCAAACTGCAGCAGCAGTTTGCTCTTGCGCAAGCAAACTGCAGCAGCAGTTTGCGCCTGCGCAAGCAAACTGCAGCAGCAGTTTGCGCCTGCGCAAGCAAACTGCAGCAGCAGTTTGCGCAGGATTATGGGACTGCATAAAACGTTGCATGCATGTCAATGATTAAACGTTCATCAGAAGTTTCATATTACCCACTTCTGCATGCATCACCTGAATTATGGCAGGATCATTGTGAACAGGTGCAGTTTGAACAGGTGGTGAGGCCTTGACCTGTAAATCCTGGAAATATGTCATCAAAATAATTCAGGACGCGAAAACATGCCATTATTCATCATATATAGGAAACTAACATTATAACTGCAGCAATAATGATGGAAGTGACCCGAAAAGTAAATGTATTATGGGCAGATGATGATGATCCTTAAGTCGAGCATCATATAATTATCATAAAAGGTCACAGCATAAAATGAATAATTTTAGGCCTCCTAAATCAACAATGACTGAGAATGTAAATTCAAAGAAGTATCTTGAAAACAAACAAGTATAGTGATATGGGCCCACAATAGTACCCTTAAAAGTATATTTAAATGGCAAGACAAGGTGCTAAAACTTACCATAACAGCGACTCCAGACTCGCAAAATCTGGGAATACAGATAAGCCTCACCAATTGATTTTCTGGTCCTACGGCCACGTAAAGGTCGACTTAATTAAATTAAATAAAAATTTAACCAACTGCATAAAAACTAAATGCAAATTCTGTTTTCAAGAGATCACCTAAATTCCCAACAACAGCACATGTCCTGAACTGCCGCGGATGAAAAGGAGGCTTTGACGGCAAAATCAAATTAAGGTACTCCTCGCAAAGAGAACGATTGTAGCTGATGAATAACAAATTATGCATATTTTTAGTATCATTTCTAGCCTAATTTTGGGTAATCTTGTACATATTGCTTTTAAATCATTGAAATAATCACTTCTTTTTTTCTTTTGTAAAAATAAGTAATTATATATATATAAGAATAAAATTTTGAAATATTATTGTATAATAAATTTATTATAAATATAATAAATATATATATATTATATAAAATATAAATAATATAGTTATATGTATGTAAATAATAAGTATAATAAATAATCATATATTTATATGTAAATATAAATGAAAAATAGTAATAATAATATAAATAATATACCAATAATAAGCATGATAGATAAATAGGATGAAAATATATATATATATATAATAATATAGTATTATTGTATATTAATAACATAATAATAATAATGAATAATAAATATATTATAAATATAATAATGTACATATATGTATAATATATGTATATGTATAAATATATATGTATAGTATATAAAATGTAAAATAATAATAGTATATAATATATAATATTAATATATATAATAAATAATTAGAGAGTATATATATTAAAAAATAATCTTATAAATAAACTATGTAAATTAAATGAAAATTAAATTTAAAATAAAAATATATATGCTGACCATAATATATATAATATACCCCTGTTCTTTGTAGATTGAGCCGCTTGGCTCATTGGTTACGGACTAGGTTAACCGCGCAGCCGCCCTGGGTTCGACTCCAGGCCAGCGCACCTTTTTGCTGGATTAAATCCAGCTAGCTGGCCGCGCCCCTGTCCGCTGCCGCCCTGCCCGCGCCCGTGCCACCTGCTGCTTCCCTGCCCGCGCCCCTGCCCGCGCCCCTGCCCGCGCCCCTGCCCGCGCCCCTGCCCGCGCCCGTGCCACCTGCTGCGCCCTGCCCGTGCCAACCTCCAGCTCAGCCCGCACCCAGACTCTTCCAGCCCTGCTAACCGCACCCCCTAAGCACTCAAATCAGTTTTTGCTTCTCTCAATGTCCAGCTGCCCTTTTTTTTACTAAATGCACCCCAAAAATCCTCTATAAATAGAGGGGGTGGCTGATGTAGAAAGGGTTCAAAATTTTGAGAGCTAGTCTTAAGGTTTTGATCCAAGCTTTGTTCTCATGTTTTAGCCTTTTTTTGCTCTTTCTCTCTCTTGTTTGTAATCTTTTTATTATGGAAATGAAATAGATTTGTTTTTTTTGGTAATTTGTCTCTCTTTGTTTTGGTGGGAGTGTGTGTGTGTTCTTCTTCTTTTCCTTTTTTATTTAGTTTTTTTTTTTTGTTATCTTAATTAGCTTTCCATTTTAATTTGGGTGTGTGTGTGTATGAGAGTAGGTTACTTATTTGTATATATATTTTTATTTTAGATGGTTTCATATTAAAGTGTGTGTGTGTGTGTATGAGTATAGATTTTGTTTTCCTTAATTTAGATTTCAATTAAAGTTAGTGTGTGTGTGTGTATGAGGCTAATTTTCTTGTTGTTAGTTTTTTTTTGTAATTTTTAGATGGTTTCATAATTTGTGTGTGTGAGTGTATGAGTTTAGGTTAATTTTTCTCTTTTTTGTATTTTAATTTTTCTTTTTAGTTTTTTTAGTGTTTTTGTAGTTTTTATTTAAGTATGTGTGTGTGTGTGTGAGTTTAGATTTTATTTCTTTTAACTTAGATTTCATTTCAAGTAAGGGTGTGTGTGTGTATGAGTATAAATTTTGCGCCTTTTTTGTAATTCAATAGCTTCCATTTCCGTCACGCATTTATTTCCCGCCTATCCGCTTGGATAGGACTCGTCACGCATTTATTTCCCGCCTATCCGCTTGGATAGGACTCGTCACGCATTTATTTCCCGCCTATCCGCTTGGATAGGACTTGTCACGCATTTATTTCCCGCCTATCCATTTGGATAGGACTCGCTCACGCATCTATTTCCCCTCTACCTATTTGGGTAGGGATCGCACTTCTTTAATTTCTGCAATTTACCGCTTTCATTTTAATTCCGTAGAGTGCGTGAGTTTTCAATTAGTGCATCTTTTGTTTTTAATATAATTGCTTTTTGCTAATTCCGCTAACCGCTCAATCGTTTAAAATCGCCGTAGTTATCATTATCGCTTTATTAAACTCTAAAAAATTCTAAGCAAAACTACTTTCTAAATTAACGTTTCCGTGCTTTTTCGCTTTTTATCGCAATTATCATTAAACGCACGCCAACCTTAATTTTCGTTATTAGTTTTTCTACAAAATTATAAAAATCAATTCAAAACTCTTTTCGATAAAATAATAGCGCGTTCCGTAGAAGTAGAAATAATCGATACGACCTTGGAAAAATACGACCTTGATATTTCAAAAAGAAATATCCTATACTACTATCGATAAGGTCCACTTGCCTTTATCGATTTTAGTCCGGATAATTATTTAAACCCAAAAGCTTTCTCTCCAAAGCAATTTTTAAAACTCTCTTTTAAACACTTAAAAAATTGTTGCAACAACTCTTTGGTTGTTGCAACTAGCTCAAGGTAAAAGGAGTTTTAAAACTATCATTTACAAAATTGTTGCAACAACTCACAAAATTGTTGCAACAACATATTCAAAAGGCTTTCAACTTTCATTTCAAACATAAGCCTTTCAAACCCTTTCTACTTAGCTTTTGGCGACGCGGCCAAATAGTAATCCTCGATATTTTGAAAGAGGAAAAGGCCGTTACTTCTATCTTTCGATAGGATAACGGGTAATTCCTCGAAGTAGAATTACTCACGGGACTATTCGAAAACTCCGCCGAATTCTAATAAAAGAAGAAAGAAAGGCTTTACTTTAATTTAGCTTTTAAATCTAAAATAATCTATCAAGTTTTTGGCGCCGTTGCCGGGGACTTGTGTCGTTATTTTGAAATCGGTAACGCTATTAATTTTATCTTATATTTAACTCTTTTTCTAATATATATTTCTCTTATCCTACAAAACAAAAAAAATAAGAAAAAAAAATCTCTATTTAAGAAAAAAGGAAAAATCTAAAATCTCTAAAAATATATATATATATAGCGATATTTTCTACTTTCGAAAAGAAAATCAAAAAAAAAATTTTCCCCCTCTTTCTTTCTTTCCTTCTTTGTAAAAATATTTCCAAAACAAAAAAATAAAAAAAAAACAAATCTATAAAAAGAAAAACAAGAAAACTCTTTCTTCCAAAAAAATTAATTAAAGAATAGTGTATGACCCGAGGAGAATCTTCGGATAATCCGACTATACCTTTTGATCCTGAAATCGAGCGCACGTTTCACGAGCGCCGCCGATCTCATAATCAAAATCTACAAATAGATCCCGAAGAATCCGTCGGCGATATACATATAGGCGTGATGGGCGATCCTAATCTAAATGCGGCCCCACAGCGGACCATGACCTATTATGCTAGGCCAAATTTAGAGGATACAGGATCGAGCGTCACCCGCCCCGCGGTAGCTAATAATAATTTCGAAATCAAATCCAGTATAATTCAAATGGTACAACAGTCGATTCAGTTCGACGGTTTGCCAGATGAGGACCCAAACCAACACCTTAATAATTTTTTAGAAATTTGCGACACCTTCAAGATTAATGGCGTCAGCGATGACGTCATTCGCTTGCGCTTATTTCCCTTTTCCCTGCGGACAAAGGCGAAATCGTGGTTGACTTCTCTTCCGAGAGGGTCCATAGCCACGTGGGCCGAATTGACTGAGAATTTTTTAACTAAATATTTTCCTCCGTCAAAAACCGCTAAATTACGCACCGATATCGCATCCTTCATTCAATTCGATTCCGAGTCTCTCTACGAGACTTGGGAACGTTTTAAAGAATATTTGCGTAGGTGTCCTCATCACGCGCTACCAACTTGGCTTCAGGTACAAACGTTCTATAACGGCTTGAATTTCTCAACGAGACAGATGATCGACGCAGCCGTCGGGGGAACGTTAAACAACAAAACCCCAGAGGCCGCTCAAGCTCTGATCGAAGAAATGGCCATGAACGCGTACCAATGGAACGTGCCAAGGTCGCGTCCTCCTAAACCGGCTGGTATTTTCGAAGTGGATGCCACTACTCACTTAGCCTCGCAGGTAGAGCGGCTAAGTAAGCAAGTGGCGGAGATGACTGCTTCCTCCTCCACTCCCGCTTGGGCTAATAATCCTAATAATAATAATAATTTTAATAATCCTAATAATAATAATAATAATAATTTTAATAATCTTAATAATAATAATAATAATCTTAATAATAATATTAATAATAACAATAATTTAAGCGAGGAAACGGTGGATTACGTGGGAAATCAAGTGCGGGCGCCCTTCAACCCATATAGTAATAACTATAACCCGGGTTGGAGGAGCCACCCGAACTTCTCCTGGAGTAACCCTAATAATGCGCAACGCCCTCCACCTGCGATCCCGCAAGGATTTCCGCATGGATATCCCCAAGGATTTCAGCAGGGTTTTGCGCCTCCTCCTCCAAAACCCTCTCCGCTCGAGGAGATTTTTGCAAAATACATGGCTTCCAACGACGCAAATATCCGGAATATAACCGGATCGCTAAAAAATTTAGAAATGCAGGTTGGACAGCTTGCAAAAATGGTCTCCGAGCGGCCACTTGGAGCACTACCAGGGAACTCGGAGCAGAACCCGCGTGAAAATGCCCACGCCATTACCTTACGCAGCGGCAAGGAGGTCGACTCCCCATTGCGGGTAGAGCATCAGGTAACTGTTTCGCCTCCGAACCCTGCACCCTCGTCTTTTATTTTAGTAGATACGGAAAAAATATTAGCGTCGGGCGTCTCGAGCCCGCAAATTCCGTACCCCGCAAAATTTAATAAAGAGAAGGAGGACGAACATTACAAAAAGTTTTTACAAATATTTAAACAAATTCAAATTAACGTCCCCTTCTGCGAGGCACTCTCTCAGATGCCGAAATACGCAAAATACCTTAAGGAGCTCCTTTCTAATAAAAAGAAGCTCGAGGGTATTTCGCGTGTTTCATTAAATGCGGAATGCTCGGCGGTCTTACTTAATAAATTGCCGCCTAAACTAAACGATCCGGGAAGGTTTTCCATCCCGTGCCTATTCGGCAATTTATTAATAAAGTACGCCCTAGCGGACCTGGGAGCGAGCATCAATTTGATGCCCTTCTCCCTCTTTAAAAAACTAGATTTGGCAGTTCCCACCCCAACAAAAATGAGCATCCAACTCGCGGATCGCTCGATAAAATATCCTATCGGGGTAGTGGAGGACGTTCTGGTCAAGGTTGACAAGTTTATCTTTCCGGTAGAATTCGTCATCCTCGACATCAAGGAGGACGCTGAGGTACCAATTATCCTCGGTCGCCCTTTCCTCGCGACCTCCCGAGCATTAATTGATGTGAGTAACAGTCGCCTCCTCCTTCGGGTAGGGGACGACGAAGTTACCCTTCATATTAATCCTTCGATGCGAAACTCTTTATCGAACGACGATTCCTGCTTTCACTTAGAATCCGCGTTCGAGGATGAGTGTTCTTCGCTTGCAGAATTACTCGCTTTAACATTAAACGATCCGGATCTGGCAAACCTCGCCCCTTTGGATGAATTACCGCCAGATTCGCCTTTCGAGTCTTTTAATTCTAAAAGTTTAAAAATTACAACTTTTTACGAAGAACCCCCGGTCTTGGAGCTTAAGCCACTCCCCGACCATTTAAAATACGTTTTTCTCGCCGCGGACTTAAAACTCCCGGTTATTATTTCGTCTTCTTTAACCGATTCGGAAACCTCCGAATTAGTTAAAGTTTTGTCCACGCATCGCCATGCAATAGCATGGCAAATTTCAGATATTAGGGGGATAAATCCCTCTTTTTGCACGCACAAAATTTTCTTAGAAGATAATTCCCGCAAAACCATCCAGCCTCAGCGACGACTAAACCCGAATATGCGGGATGTCGTTAAGGCTGAAGTAATAAAACTCCTGGATGCGGGGATTATCTACCCTATATCCGACAGCACGTGGGTTAGTCCCATTCATGTCGTGCCAAAAAAGGGCGGTCTAACGGTAGTGGCAAATCAAAACAACGAATTAATTCCAACCCGTACTGTTACGGGTTGGCGGGTGTGCATCGATTACCGAAAATTAAATGATGCCACCCGAAAAGACCACTTTCCGTTGTCGTTTATCGATCAAATTCTGGAGCGACTTTCGGGTCATCCTTATTATTGTTTTCTCGACGGTCTTTCGGGATTTCTACAAATTCCAATCTCCCCCGAAGATCAGGAGAAAACAACATTTACGTGCCCCTTCGGTACCTTCGCGTACCGAAGGATGCCATTCGGCCTCTGCAACACGCCAGCTACACTTCAACGATGTATGCTAGCGATATTTGGAGAGCTCGTAGAGGATATTATGGAAGTCTTTATGGATGACTTCTCGGTTTTTGGAAGCTCCTTCCAAAACTGCCTCCAAAATTTAGATCGAGTCCTCCAACGATGCGAAGACACGAACCTGGTTTTAAACTGGGAAAAGTGTAATTTCATGGTTCGAGAAGGCTTAGTTCTCGGCCACAAAATTTCTGAAAGAGGGATGGAGGTCGACAAGGCCAAGGTTGAAATAATTGAAAAACTCCCCGCGCCCTCAAATATAAAATCAATTCGTAGTTTTCTTGGCCACGCGGGTTTCTATAGGCAGTTTATTCAAAAATTTTCCAAAATAACAAAATCGCTAACCCACCTCCTGGAGAAAGAATCTCATTCATTTTTGATAGCGCGTGCGTAGAGGCATTCAATGCCATAAAAAATAAACTTATCCATTCTCCCATTCTGGTGGCGCCCGATTGGACCCTTCCGTTTGAGATTATGTGCGACGCGAGCGATATAGCGGTATGGGCCGTATTAGGCCAACGCGTAAATAAATATTTTCATCCTATCTACTACGCGTCCCGCACTCTAACGGCTGCACAGGCTAATTACACGACAACGGAAAAGGAACTCCTTGCCATCGTCTTCGCCATAGATAAGTTTAGGCCCTACGTCACGCTTTCTAAAATTATAATATTTACCGACCACTCCGCACGTAAATATTTATTAGAAAAAATGGACGCTAAGCCCCGCCTTCTTCGATGGATCCTCCTATTACAAGAATTTGATTTAGAGATCCGGGATAAGAAGGGGGCCGAAAATTTAGCGGCCGACCACCTTTCTCGTTTAGAACACCCAATCGCGGAAGCGCTCTTCGAACCGGAAATCGATGATCGATTTCTCGAGGAGCGTCTTTTAGCTTTAAATAATTTAAAAACTTCTCCCTCGCCTTGGTTCGCAGACTACGCCAACTATTTAGTTGCGCGGGTGCTCCCGAAAGACTTTTCAAAATAGCAAAAGAAGAAATTCTTTTCTGATTTGAAAAATTACTTTTGGGAGGACCCTTTCTTATTTCGCGTCTGCGCGGACCAAGTCGTGCGGAGATGCGTTTCGAGCGAGGAGGGTGCGCAAATTTTGCGGCACTGCCATGAAGGGCCAGCCGGGGGCATTATCAAGCCAACCGGACCGCGCAGAAGGCGCTGGAGGCGGGCTTTTATTGGCCCGCTCTCTTCAAAGACGCTCACACTTTTGTGAGCGCATGCGATAACTGTCAACGGTCGGGTAACATCTCTCGTCGCGACGAGATGCCCCAAAATTTTTATTTAGAATGTGAGATTTTCGATTTATGGGGCATAGATTTCATAGGCCCCCTACCTCCTTCATATACAAATCGCTACATTTTAGTGGCGGTCGACTACGTATCTAGGTGGGCGGAAGAGCAAGCTCTCCCCACCAACGATGCGAGAGTTGTCGTCAAATTCCTAAAAAAATTATTTTCTCACTTCGGTACGCCCCGTGCGATAGTTAGTGATAGGGGTACGCACTTCTGCAACGCCCAGTTTGCAAAAACATTATCTAAATATGGCGTCACGCATAAGCTCGCCACCGCCTATCACCCCCAAACGAGCGGCCAAGTGGAGGTAGTAAATCGGGAAATTAAACGCATATTAGAAAAAACCGTTTCAATGAATAGGAAGGATTGGGCGATTAAATTAGACGACGCGCTGTGGGCATATCGTACGGCGTACAAGACCGCAATCGGTTGTACGCCTTATCGATTAGTCTACGGCAAGGCGTGCCATTTGCCCGTAGAATTAGAGCACCGCGCTTTTTGGGCGTTAAAACTCTTAAATCTCGATCATAATTTAACCGCCGAAAACCAGAAATTCCAATTAAACGAACTCGATGAATGGCGTGCGAACGCTTACGAGAGTAATAAATTTTATAAGGAACGCTCTAAATTTTACCACGACCGAAAAATTAAATTCCCAAAATCATTTGCGCCGGGCGATCTCGTCCTCCTATATAATTCACGTCTTCGTCTTTTTCCGGGGAAACTAAAATCCCGTTGGACCGGCCCCTTTCAAGTGAAAGAGGTTTGGCCATACGGGACCGTCTTTATCACCCACCCGGAAAAAGGCGACTTAAAAGTTAACGGTCACCGACTAAAACTCTACCACGTGGGGGATCAACTCACTACAACAAACTGCACCTGTTGTAAGGACTGGAATGTAACTGAAACACAGTTTGTTACTAATAGTTATATTTAGTAACAAAGTTTTTTTGTTGTTACAAAAAAAAACTTTTTTGTAACGAATATTTTAAATTTTGTTACAATAATAATTAATTTGTTACTATAACTATAAGTATTTGTAACAACACTAATGTTACGTTACAAATAAAAAACTTTTCTCACAATAAGTATCAATTGTAACCACATCATAAAAGTTTTTTGTGACAAAGACATTGTCCTTACTAATAGTAATATTTTATTATTAAAGTTTTGTTACAAAAAATATATCATAATTTATTTTCAATTTTTGTACAATTTTATTATCAAAGTTTTGAATTCTTATTTTTTTTTTTTTGAAAAAAAAAACAAATTGCATGCGCGCGACAGTACCCCGCCTCGATAGTGCTCTAACGCGATGACAGTACTCCTATAGCTCGCAAACATCCGTGCGCAGCTGTCGCAGATATGTGGTACTATTGCGACATGTATTTTTGCGCGTACAGGGGTTTTATAAATCTTTAACTTTTTATAAAAGTTTTTCTGTCTCTCTCCCATGCAGCTCTATCTCTCTCTCACATGAATGAATGAAATATACGGATGAAAATTTTCCTCCATAAAATTTTGAACAAAACAAAACTAAAAATTAAAAATATATTAAATGTAAAAATGAATGCAAATTAATATGACATTAATTTTTTAATATAATTTTGGAATTAAAATAAAATCACGCACGAACCCGCGTGCACGCAAATGCGCACTCTCGCGCGCACGCAAATGCGCTCTCGCGCGCACGCAAAATGCGCCCTCGCGCGCACGCAAATGCGCTCTCGCGCGCACGCAAGGCTATAAAAAGTTGTTTGGAAAACGCTGCGAAAAAATTCCCCTATTTAGGAAAATTTCGTTTCCCACATATATAATAATATTTGTAATACTAATGTTACATTATTATTTGAAAAATGTTGTGGAGCAAATCATCCTCCCATCCCAGCCGCTTCTCATGTCTCCTTTTAGCGGTCAAGCTGCTTCCACGCTGGCAATTCGAGGCATTTTTTATCCGCCAATCACAGCATTCCTTCAACTTTCAAATGCTACGATTTTATTTTTTCAATCATAGCTTCTCCGACTTCTCCCGGTCTTCAATCCCGCAGCCATGAGTTCCACCACAGCCGTCTCAATCGCTTATCAGTTTGCCGGCGAGGAAGCCCGAGAGAGAGAGAGAGAGAGATCTTGATCAGGTTCTTGATCGGAAACCCTCCTCTCAGGATCAGGGAAAGCGCTGGCATCGATTGAAGGAGAAGATAGTCTCGCTTTAGCTTCCTTTAAAAGGGCAACAAAGGTAAATCGCTGGATCATATCTTCAGCTAATTCGGCCAGGGTTTCGCTTAAATTACCACGATGTCTACAACGCTGATGAGCAGCGAAGCTGCGGACGAACAAGAGGAGTTTGGGTTCGCCGAGTGTGAGTGCTGCAGTTTGACGGAGGAGTGCACGACGGCATACGCGGCGGAGGTTCGTGCAAGGTTTGGTGGGTGGTGGATCTGCGGCCTCTACTTCGAAGCGGTGGAGGATGAGATCCGTAGATCATCAAGGCTGATCTCGATGGACGAGGCACTGAAGAGGCAGTCAAGTTTCTGCTTAAGCTTCCGCTCAGCAGCGATTCTTCCGGCGACAGACGCCGGGGATCACCTTGTTTCCGTCGTCAGGATGCTCATAATCAGGAGCCTCCACTCGTCGTCCCCCTTGTTCCGATCAACCTCCAATGGTAGTCCTCGGAAGGGCCTCACAGTTAACTGCTTGTCCTCTATTGGGAGTAGCCTCCTTAGCGAAGTTGGAGACGGCGAGCTTCTTCGGGTCAATGGATTCAACTTCAATTAAATGAAAAATTGTCGGCGCTACCAAGTCCATCTCCCGGTCTGCAAAAGTCAGCCTCCAGTTCCGTGTCGGCAGGGTCACTCGATTCCTCAAGGCCGGCAGATACGCTCTGCGTGTTGAGGCCGGAGCTCCAGTCTATCTCTCGATAGGTCATTCTTGAATACCACGCAGTAGAGGTGAGGGATCAAAGATCGCCCATGCAATAGCTTGGAGATGGACAACCTTCGAAGGAGGTGCAAGCTTGGATGCGAACTTGGAGGAGCAATCCACTCAGAAGTTGGAGGAAAAGTTCAAGCGGAAAGCAAGGAGGAATACGAACTAGCTGAAGCTAGTTTATTGCCGAGATGAACAATGCTTTGCAAGTTTTCCACTTGCAAACAAAAATGTTATCTTAATTCAGCATGCTTCAAAGGCAGTTTCAATATCACTAGAGTGTTTTATTTTATCCATTGCAAGCGTCTATTAACTACATATGTATAATTCTTTATTGTATATATATTTATAAGAATTAAAGGATGAATAATAGCTAATTAGTTTTTTTATGTAGTGAGTTTAATTAAAAGATGAAAGTAATGTTTGCATGTATTGAAGAGTTTGGGCTATCTCCCACCTTCTTTCCTTTATTAATAAAATTAAAAGTAAAAAAGCTCTATTTAAAGAGCTTATAATAGACATTGAAATTTTCTAGCTTCTTATAGTTATTTGTAATAAAATCTCAGGTACACAAAAAATAGAAATGAAATATTTTTGATATATAAATGAATTGGCTGTAGTAAGAAGAGTGGAAAACAAATGTAACAATTTTTTCGTTACTATTGTTTAATCTATTGTAACGAAATAATGTTTATTATACTTTATTGTAACGAAGTTATTTTATTTTTAGTGAGGAAAAAAAAATATTTGTAACGAAGTAGTTTTAATCATAACTATTTTTTGTGAGGAAAAAATAACATTCGTAACGAAATAATATTTATTGTGACCAATTTATTGTGAGGAAGAATCACTTTTTGGTGAGAAAGTATCATTTGTTACAATTACTTTATTTGTAACGACATGCATACATTCGTTACAATAACCTTTAGCGTCGAGCTTTAGAGGAGGACCGTTACTTAAAGTTTTTTTCGTTACCAAAGAGTTTTTGTAACGAATTTTGACACTTATTGTAACGAATAGGTCCTTACTATAAGTGCAGTTTGTTGTAGTGACTGGGAGGGAAGCTAAATTCCATACCCCTCCCCCACCTCTAAAAAGATCGTACCTCGCCATCGCGTCAAGCTACGAGACGGTAAACAAAGCGCTCGTAGGAGGCACCCCCATATTTATCCAATTACGCTCTTCTTTTTTTTTACTGTTCTTATTTACAAAAAAAATGATGAAATAAATTTTAATTTCAAAACAAAAAACTTAAACAAAAATATAATTAATAATAATAATAAATAATAATAACAAAATGAAAAATAATATTAATAACTATGCATATTTTAAATTATCATTCTTTTTCCAAAAAGAAACATAAAACAAAATCAATAATGCAAAAACTTTAAAACAAAAATCAAAAAGAATTTTGGGAATTTTAAGATAAGACAATAGGAAGTTTCTCAAAGTAAGATTACTCGACAGACCCGAGAGGGGATTTTTGTCGATATTTCGAAACGAGAAAACCCCGTTGCTTTTACCTTTTTATTTCTCTTATTTCTTCCTTGCTTTTTATTTTAAAGCTTTTTCTTTATTTTCTTTATTTTATCTTTCTTAAAATTTTGATATATTTTAAAACATGCATATTTCAAAATTAAAACCAAAACAAAAAAAAATATAATATAAATAAAAAAATAAAAATGATGATAAAAATTTATTTTTATCATACCCCAAAAAAAATATATATGATCACATATATACTTTTAACTTCTTTTATACGTATTTTATTCGTGTTTTGTACATTTCGGAAAACTAAAACAAACCAAAAAACAATTTTGTATATATTTGTGGAGTTCCTTTTTATTTGTAACTATTCTTGTATATATTTTTTCTATCTTGTAATTAAATCTTCACGTTTTTGTAAATATTTTCGTTCCTCACACTTCACTTCAACATTGAGGACAATGTTGGCTTTAAGTATTGGGGCGTGTTTTCCCTCTTTTTGTAATTATTTTTGCCCCTCCCATATTAAAAAAAACAAAAAAATTTAAAATAAAAAAATGTGTTGCAACATCTTTGTTACAACATAACAAATTATGTTGCAACATCTTTGTCCCTCTTTTCACTTTTATTTTTCTTTTTGTAAAATTTTAATATGTAAATATGTAACAAAATCAAAAAATCCAAAAAAAACTATTAATTAACTTAGAAAAAACACCAAAAAATATTTTATAAATGTTTTATTTTCTTTTTGTGTCTTTGTTTGTAAATAATTATCCATATTTGAAAATAAATCAAAATCACAAAAAAATTTATGATGAAAAATTTCTTAGAAAACACAAAAAAATTATATATGTTTTTCTTTTATATTTTCTTCTTTCCTTCTCTTCTTTTCCTTTTTTAAGTATTAATGTATATATAAGATAAAGAATTGAAAAATCCTAAAAAATGTACTTAAAATTTTGTTATAACAAAATTCATTTTTTCATAACACCAAAAATGTTTTTCCTTCTCTCTTTTCTTTTCTTTTCCTTTTTTTTCTCTATTAATGTACATATTTTTAACAAAATTAAAAAATCAAAAAATATATGATGAAAAAATTTCTTAGAAAAAATCAAAAATATTTTGTATGTATTTTTACTTTTCTTAATTTTCTTCTTCCTTTTTTTTAGTATTTATATATGCATTTTGTTATAAAGAAAATCAAAAATCACAAAAATATCATATCTTAAAAACTTCAAAAAAAAAATATTTGAAAAACTTATCAAAAAACCCAAAAATAAAATAAAATCCCTACTTAGCTTTTTGTTATTTCCAAGGCTAGGTTAGTTTTATCTTTAAGCGTTTTTCATTATTTATGATTTGCTAAAACAATTTTATTTATTTCATAGTTTGAAAAATTTAAATCGAGGAATTTTCAGTAGTAAAGAAAATCTTGCGATCTTAATTTAATTTGAGAACAAAATTTTTAGGACTACCTCGGGTTTACCCTAAATAGATTCCTTTTTGTATTATATTGGCAAACCATCTTTAGATTTAATTATTCTAACTCTAAACTTGTGAAACTTTAGGAATGTTTTTAATCTACTAAACTTGCTCTCAAAAATCTTTTTTTATTAATCTAGAATTTCTCTTGAAACCCCCCTTATAAACACCCCTTAGCTTGGCATAAAAATAATAAAAGTAGGAGTTTTAAAAGAAATCCTGTGTCAATGGGAATAAAAAGATTTCGTAAACACAGGCACCCAATATTGTTAAAAGAAATCCCGTGTCAATGGGAATAAAAAAAAAATTCCGTAAACACGGGCATTGGGTTAAGTTTAGAAAAGATTTCAATTCTCCCGCGTAAACCAACGCTGGGAATCAAAGCAAAACCACCAAAAAGGTGGGGTGAGAGGGTAAAGTCCATCACCCTTAAATCCAAGCACTCTTCTTTTTGCCAAGGCTACCTTTTTTCCCCTACTCCTTAGCCAATAAAATTGTACCTAGATTTTAATTTAAAAAAGTTTGAGAGAGCATAATTAGTAGGCTTTATTTATTCTTAAAAACTTTCTTAAAAAAGGTTAAAGTTTTCTATAATTCTATTCTAATTAAAAGGTATCAAAGACTGCAATAATCAACGCTATTTAGCTAACTTTAGAAGTCTCGCTAAAAATTTTTCGCTCTTTTTAAATTACTTTCATAGTTTTGGACTTACCTCTTTAAATACCCTAAATTTATTTCGATCTTACTTTTGATTTAATAAAAACTTTAGTAAATTAGAAATTTTATTAAACGTCTTATATGTATCCCTTACTTTTGCTCTGGAATAGCAAAACCTTAAGTATGGGGGTGTTTGATGAATAACAAATTATGCATATTTTTAGTATCATTTCTAGCCTAATTTTGGGTAATCTTGTACATATTGCTTTTAAATCATTGAAATAATCACTTCTTTTTTTCTTTTGTAAAAATAAGTAATTATATATATAAAAGAATAAAATTTTGAAATATTATTGTATAATAAATTTATTATAAATATAATAAATATATATATTATATAAAATATAAATAATATAGTTATATGTATGTAAATAATAAGTATAATAAATAATCATATATTTATATGTAAATATAAATGAAAAATAGTAGTAATAATAATATAAATAATATACCAATAATAAGCATGATAGATAAATAGGATGAAAATATATATATATATATATATAATAATATAGTATTATTGTATATTAATAACATAATAATAATAATGAATAATAAATATATTATAAATATAATAATGTACATATATGTATAATATATGTATATGTATAAATATATATGTATAGTATATAAAATGTAAAATAATAATAGTATATAATATATAATATTAATATATATAATAAATAATTAGAGAGTATATATATTAAAAAATAATCTTATAAATAAACTATGTAAATTAAATGAAAATTAAATTTAAAATAAAAATATATATGCTGACCATAATATATATAATATACCCCTGTTCTTTGTAGATTGAGCCGCTTGGCTCATTGGTTACGGACTAGGTTAACCGCGCAGCCGCCCTGGGTTCGAATCCAGGCCAGCGCACCTTTTTGCTGGATTAAATCCAGCTAGCTGCCCGCGCCCCTGCCCGCTGCCGCCCTGCCCCCGCCCCTGCTCGCGCCCGTGCCACCTGCTGCCGCCCTGCCCGCGCCCCTTCCCGCGCCCGTGCCTCCTGCTGCGCCCTGCCCGCGCCAACCTCCAGCTCAGCCCGCACCCAGACTCTTCCAGCCCTGCTAACCGCACCCCCTAAGCACTCAAATCAGTTTTTGCTTCTCTCAATGTCCAACTGCCCTTTTTTTTTACTAAATGCACACCAAAAATCCTCTATAAATAGAGGGGGTGGCTGATGTAGAAAGGGTTCAAAATTTTGAGAGCTAGTCTTAAGGTTTTGATCCAAGCTTTGTTCTCATGTTTTAGCCTTTTTTTGCTCTTTCTCTCTCTTGTTTGTAATCTTTTTATTATGGAAATGAAATAGATTTGTTATTTTTTGTAATTTGTCTCTCTTTGTTTTGGTGGGAGTGTGTGTGTGTTCTTCTTCTTTTCCTTTTTTATTTAGTTTTTTTTTTGTTATCTTAATTAGCTTTCCTTTTTAATTTGGGTGTGTGTGTGTATGAGAGTAGGTTACTTATTTGTATATATTTTTTTATTTTAGATGGTTTCATATTAAAGTGTGTGTGTGTGTATGAGTATAGATTTTGTTTTCTTTAATTTAGATTTCAATTAAAGTTAGTGTGTGTGTGTGTGTATGAGGCTAATTTTCTTGTTGTTAGTTTTTTTTTTTTTGTAATTTTTAGATGGTTTCATAATTTGTGTGTGTGAGTGTATGAGTTTAGGTTAATTTTTCTCTTTTTTGTATTTTAATTTTTCTTTTTAGTTTTTTTTAGTGTTTTTGTAGTTTTTATTTAAGTATGTGTGTGTGTGTGTGAGTTTAGATTTTGTTTCTTTTAACTTAGATTTCATTTCAAGTAAGGGTGTGTGTGTGTATGAGTATAAATTTTGCGCCTTTTTTGTAATTCAATAGCTTCCATTTCCGTCACGCATTTATTTCCCGCCTATCCGCTTGGATAGGACTCGTCACGCATTTATTTCCCGCCTATCCGCTTGGATAGGACTCGTCACGCATTTATTTCCCGCCTATCCGCTTGGATAGGACTTGTCACGCATTTATTTCCCGCCTATCCATTTGGATAGGACTCGCTCACGCATCTATTTCCCCTCTACCTATTTGGGTAGGGATCGCACTTCTTTAATTTCTGCAATTTACCGCTTTTATTTTAATTCCGTAGAGTGCGTGAGTTTTCAATTAGTGCGTCTTTTGTTTTTAATATAATTGCTTTTTGCTAATTCCGCTAACCACTCAATCGTTTAAAATCGCCGTAGTTATCATTATCGCTTTATTAAACTCTAAAAAATTCTAAGCAAAACTACTTTCTAAATTAACGTTTCCGTGCTTTTTCGCTTTTTATCGCAATTATCGTTAAACGCACGCCAACCTTAATTTTCGTCATTAGTTATTCTACAAAATTATAAAAATCAATTCAAAACTCTTTTCGATAAAATAATAGCGCGTTCCGTAGAAGTAGAAATAATCGATACGACCTTGATATTTCAAAAAGAAATATCCTATACTACTATCGATAAGGTCCACTTTCCTTTATCGATTTTAGTCCGGATAATTATTTAAACCCAAAAGCTTTCTCTCCAAAGCAATTTTTAAAACTCTCTTTTAAACACTTAAAAAATTGTTGCAACAACTCTTTGGTTGTTGCAACTAGCTCAAGGTAAAAGGAGTTTTAAAACTATCATTTACAAAGTTGTTGCAACAACTCACAAAATTATTGCAACAACATATTCAAAAAGCTTTCAACTTTCATTTCAAACATAAGTCTTTCAAACCCTTTCTACTTAGCTTTTGGCGACGCGGCCAAAGAGTAATCCTTGATATTTTGAAAGAGGAAAAGGTCGTTACTTCTATCTTTCGATAGGATAACGGGTAATTCCTCAAAGTAGAATTACTCGCGGGACTCTTCGAAAACTCCGCCGAATTCTAATAAAAGAAGAAAGAAAGGCTTTTGGGTTCTCTGCACCCCTGATGAGAATAAGACATTGTCGATCTCAAAAAACAAGTAATAGTTGGAGCATGAAACTAAATGCAAAAGACTTGTAAGGCATCTTACAACTGTGCAATCCACCTAGAAAGCATCCACCTCCTGCAATAATAATGCCTCAAACCACACACACCCAAGCAGAACTTGGTTCAGGAAATCCACCAAATACGTGGGATGCACCAACTATATGTCTCTTTGAATAATCAATCCAACCCCATCATATACCCATGCCCTTATAGACAGCCATGACACATTCTAATTTTCTAGATAAAGCACTGAAACATGAATAAAATAGCTCACAACCATAGTCCAAACAGAACATCAACTAGTGCACAACAAATCATATGAATGCAAATCAACATGGAATGAAAATTAACAAACAACCCATTAAACATGAAGAGTGAAATTAGTAGCATAAACTATCATAGGAAACATGGTCGCATTTATGGTGCAAAATATATAATCCTGCAAACAAGACATTACTCAAAATCAACATAAGATGAGCTGTTTGCATTCCTTGTCCCATGTCCGCTAACGTCATCTCCTGGAGATTGGATCCCTGTCATCAATCCAGCAAGAATAGAATCTGAATCAAGATTAGGAATGACACGTTGTAGGTTGATTAAGACTGTTGAAAGAATCTCATGCGTCAATTCAGCCTTAACCCTTGATGTGATAGACTTCACAAGGTCTACCAGAACTTTTACGTTGATGCCATCAACCAATGTTGCACCAGTACTTGATGATGATGCCTTCAAATCAGATTTAGTCACACCCTTTCCCATTAGCCTGACACGACCCGGACGATCTTTCTGCATAACAACATTGAACGGATCATTTGTGCTACAATTCTCTTCCTGTTGTGCTTGCAATTGCTCCATTTCAGCCTGTATTACAACATATATATTTTAGTAATTAATAATATATACACCAAAGACTTGAGCAAGATAACATGCATAATTACAATTTTTCTTTGGGTATATTCAAAGGATTTCTTGTACTCTCGGGTAAGAACTCTTTTGCGGGTCTCGGTAAACATTTTCACTGTTGTGGGAGGTTCTTTGTTTGCATTAGCCTTTTGCTATAAATGACAATAGAATAAATATTAAGCTACAAATAGGAAGCTCTGAATTCCTGAATCACAAAATCACATACCAACTCATTTCTTAAGCATGCAAAACTTGTTCGGCCTGTTGTGTGCATATTTTTTTGCTTTTTCCGGCATCGCTTATTTCTTCTTGCTAATTTCTGCACATTATCAAAATATATCGTCTTCCAAATAGAAGGAAAAAAGGAAAGGTCAAACCAAAATAATTATAAAAATAAACATAACATACCTTATATTGCTTGGACCCTAATATCTCGATAAATCCCTTGAATTGTTCTTCAGGAATACCTTTGGGTCGATTCAAGAGTCTCTCCTTGTCATTGTCATATGGCTTATAAAACTTATGTTTGATTATGTTCTTATATCTTCGCCAACTGCTATTAATTGTTGCAAGAGTCCACTTCTTTCCTTCATCTGGAATAATCCACTTTTTCTACCCAAAAATAATTATTTTTTTGGAAATTAATTTATAAACAGAAATTAACCGATAAAAAAAATGTTAGCAACTTACTTGCACATAACTCCACATCTTTTCCTTAGTGTTCAGCAACCTCCAATCTGTACATTCTATATGACAAAGACATGGAATTCGAGCCAATGTACCCAAAAAGCTTGCAAATTGGTTCACTACTGTTCTATCAGGGCCTATTGGCTGGTTGTGCTCATTTAAAATAATGACAACACGATGCTCAAACTTTCTACTGTGTATCTCTTTCATCATGGTTCGGCCCCTACACTTTTGTGCTTCAGGTGCTGCAAAAATCAAAGAATATCATAATTAGATGTTGATTAAAAGAGAACAACGTTAACAAATTAAGAAAACACTCCACACACACATACCTTTCTCTGTCTATGGATTTGTCCACGTCAAGATTATTTAGTTCCTCCTCTGGAACTAAATCTTCGCAAATATCCGGCTCTAAATTTAAATCCTCCTCCTCAAAAACATGAGGTAGATCTACATCATCATCCTCAATATTATTAAGTTCATCAACGACAAATTCTGGAGCTTGACGCTGCTCTTCAAGATGAGGTGCATCTATTTGTAACAAATCTTCATTCGTTGTTTGGAATGCTCCTTTCCTTGATCTCGTTCTCATTCGTAAATAATGGACCATCGAGCCCGGTTTACAATATTTAACAGGTTGTTTGGACTGCTTCATTGCTTGAGTTATCCAAAATATTTAACAACTATTTCAGGAAATAAACTATGCATTAAAGTATTTGTGAAACCAAAATTATTATAATATAGAGAAAGTCAAAAATACAAGTTTCTGCAGACAACACCTGCTGCACATACACACACCTGCCGACTACACCTGCTGCACACACACACACACACACACCTTGCTGCACACATGCACATTCGTGCACATACAAATACACAATGATGTACACATACACAGCTTGCTGCACATACACACACACACACCTTGCTGCACACATGCACACATTGTTGTACACACACCTGCTGCACACACACACACACACACCTGCTGCACACACACACACACACACCTGCTGCACATACACACACTTTCCTGCACACACACACACACACCTACTGCATATACACACACTTTCCTGCACATACACATACACACACCTGCTGCACATACACACACATTCCTGCACATACACACACCTGCTGCACATACACACACATTCCTGCACATACACACAAAATGCAAAGAAATGCAAAGAACTAAGTTTCTTCTTGGAGGTGGGGCTCCCTTTAATTAAATTTGAGGTGATTTGAGTATCACATTCGTAGGGCTCCCTTTAATTAGATTTGAGAATCTTTTTTTCCTTTCACTAATTACATTCAAAAATGCACACAAATAAACATACACAAACTAACACATACATATACATTCAAACATACACAAACTAGCACATACATACACACATACACACAAACAAACAAATATATACATACACACACAAACACATATCTATTCAAACACACACACACATACACATACATACACACACATTCAAACACACACAAACACATTTATACATGCACACACAAAGACATATATGCATACAAACATACACACACACACACACACAAACACATATATACATACACACAAACACATACATAAACACAAAAACACATATCTATTCAAACACACACACACACACACACACATACACATACAAACATACAAACATACACACACACAAACACATATATACATACACACACACACAAACACATATATATACATACAAACACATTTATACATACACACACAAACACATTTATACATACACACACAAACACATTTATGCATACAAACATACACACAAACAAACAAATATATAAATACACACACAAACACATATCTATTCAAACACACACACACACACATACACATACATACATACACATTCAAACACACACACATATATACCCCCACACATACACATATACATACAATAGCTGAAAAAATCCACATATACATTCAAACCTCCACATATAGCTGAAAACATACACATTCAAACCTCCACAAATAGCTGAAAAAATCCAGAAAAAAATCTAAATCCAACCATGGGCCCTAGCTGCCATTACAAGAAGAAAGTAGGAGGAGAAGAAGATGCTTACAGTGAGGAGGAGGAGAAGAAGATGCTCTCGTGCAGATCTTCAGTCGCGGCTAGGGCCTCCAAGCAGATTGGACCTCCAAGTCGCAGCTAGGACCTCCAAGTAGATCTGGAGATCTGGAGAAATAGATCTGGAGATCTCCAGTCGAAATCGCGCCTCTCTGCCTCTACCCTAATTCGTCGCTTCTGGGCAGGATCGGGATCGACGGAGGGAGGACAGTCGGGCTCGCCGAAGGGAGATAAGTAGAGACCGGCCACGACGGGGGCGACCTCGCCGGAGGAGGAAGGAGCACCGGACTTTCGCCGGAGGAGGAAGAGGCACCGGACTGGTCGCGCGGTATCGGGACGGGAACGGGAGGAGGGGCGGGATCGGGAGGAGGGGCGGGATCGGGAGGGAAGCGATTCGTGAACCGTCATATTATAGTAAGGCAGAAATTTAAAGGCAATTGTTATTAGCACACCAGTTTTGGTATGATACTCTATGGTAGCGTTTATTTATTTAGAGTTGCGCTTAAAAAACCTTACCATAAATAACTTTTGGTAGCGTGTACTAAACCGCTACAAATTAAGCGTTACCAAATGCATGATATGGTGTAGTGTCATCTGGACAGGTTTTCACTCACTTACACTTCACTTTTCGTTCATATTTATTTATACTTCACTGGTTCACTCTTCTCACACGAAGTGCACATTTCGGCCCTTTGTGGTGTGCTATTGCGCACTATTCTGTTGGAGGTAAGCACATTGTGCTCCCCATCTTTATATTTTGCAGTTTTTGTGTTTCTGTGTGCTGAAGGCCTGTGCCCGAGTTGGTTGATTTGTTGTGCAGGTGGGCAGATCATCATTTCTAGCGGAATTCTTTCCTGTGTGAATCACACGATCGTGCGTTTCCTTGATGCACGATCTCTGCAACCGTGCGTGTTCAATTGTGCCCCAAAATAGTGATTTGCCCCGGCTCATGCGTTTTGTTCGTGCATGATCGGTTTCGACCGTGCGTGAGTAAAATCACATGAGCTTCTCTTTTTGTCCAAACTTTCATGGTTTAACTGACCATGCGTTTCCTTCATGCGCGATTAGATTCAACCGTGCGAGAAGGAAAGCGCACGATCATCTCTTTTGGCCTGGTTTTCAGCGATTTGTTTCTACCTGTGCGTTTTGTTCTCGCGCTGTCGGTTTCGACCGTGCGTGAGTAAAATCGCACGGGCTCTTCTGTCTGGCCTTCCCGGGCTTCCTGTTCGATAAAATTTGCACGATCCACACATGATCGTGCGTTCAACCGTGCATGCCTATTTTTCTCACTGTTTAATATTTAAGCGCATGAATTCACCCTAATCTGGAGACCCGTCATTTTTTCGCGCCAAGGTGCTCAACTCCGCCCTATTTCACTGCTCCACCATCGCCCACCTTCGGGAGAAGCTCCGACCATATTTCTCTTGCAAATCCAAGGCTAGGACTTCATCTGTGGCCTCCTCCATCATTCGCTTGCCACCAAGGGTGATTTCGAGGGATTTCTCGCTGCAAGTGTGAAGTTCTCCGGCGAGGTCGTGGCCGAAGACAAGTGACATAGAAGACGGGTACATTAGAAGACGGTGACAGCTCTTTCGGACCCCGGACGGCAGTTGGAGCCCGAGCTCAGACGAGGCTTGACAACCCTAAATTCCGAACGTGAACCTCCAACGAGTCTCCTCCCCTTTGGTTATAATCTCACACCCTTCTTATTGTAGTATTGTTTCTCCCTTGGTTGTATGAACGATGATTGCAAAACCTAATGTGCTATTTAGTTTAATTCATGTTTATGTGAATTTGCCTTGTGGTTTATGCAAGTGAGGAGCGCCCCCATTCCATCTTCCATCTCGTCGTCGCATTGAGTTGCCGCACTAGCAATTGCTAGAGGCGTGCTTTGTGATGAGGTGTCTTCGACCCTCAATCCGTCTGTGCGATTCATCCACCCGCTTGCCTTCTCGCCCATCCGCCTACTGAAGCAGTGCATAGCGGCCTGCATAGTTTCCATTCACCGTGCGAAGCGGTGTGTGCGACCCGCATTAGCATAACTAGTTTTTCTTTTTGCTTTTCAAAATCTGAATCCAAAGCCCTAATGCTAATTTAATCTTTATAATTAGTTTTCTAAACTATAGAATCACATGTTCTATAATGCGTTCCTCTGAGATCGATACTTGGGAATTTACACCGACATTTAATATTATTTGAGGGACCGGTGCACTTGTCGTTAGCGCATCAACAAGGAGAAGGAAAAAACAGTTTGTATCCTCTTTGAGAACACCTCTACCATAGCCCTCTCTAAAAACCTCGTGTATCACAGCAATAGCAAACACATAGAAATTAAATTCCATTTTATCAGAGAACTCCTGGAAAAGAAGGCGATCGAGTTTGATTATTGCCCAACCAAAGAGCAGCTTGTGGACATCCTGACGAAGCCGCTCAGTCGAGATCGGTTCATCAAAATAATGGAGAAGATGGGTTTAAATGAGAGTGCAATTTTAGGGGGAGTGTAAAATGGAAACCGGCACTTAAGAAAAACATAATTAGCACTTAATGCAAACCGCCAACCACAAACTATAACACCCATATTTAATATTATATCCAGAACATTCATACGAGTATTTAAATACCCATATGAAAGTATGAATGAAGAAGTCAATTTTCTTCTTCCCCAATACTTCCCGTTCTCCTTCCTCCAACCAAGTAAAACTTGATAGATTCCTATCACTCTGCTCGTCATCAATGGTGTTACAGCTACAATCCTTGCTCTACTCGTCGTCTTGCCCCGTGGTACAGCTGCTCCCTTTTCTTTGCGCCGCAATCTGGCAACGACCTTCCGCCAATGGCGTGTAAAGCCTCTTGACAATCCCGCCTTTGCGCTCCTTGAGCTCAATGTCGAGCTCCGCCGCAACGACAGTCCATCTTCGTCAATGTCGTGCTCCGCCTTTCCAGCAACAAAATCATCCTCCTCATATGTTACCAGCTCTGATCCCCGCCTTTTCCATTGATGACGAGTTATAATTGATTTGCGATTTTGTTGATGCTGGCGAGCAACCTGAGGTCAGATGATCTGACTTCCACAAATGTCACAGAGATGAAATTCCAAGATCGTAAACCAGGGAGCGAGATGAATGATTCAAGTTTTGTTTCTCCAAATTCGTGCTCTTACAAATCCTTGTATATGCTTATATGCTTTTTTTGGCCTGCCTTTAGCCATAGCTTTTATAGGAAATATTAGATGTTTTTTCTTAAAATTGGTGTGCACATAGCAAAATTTTATTACTTTATTTCCTTATTTTTTTAATGTTCAATTTAATATATTTTTTAATTTAGTTTTATTATTTATTTTTGTTATTCTTCCGGTCTTCCCTAGATAGTTATGTATTCATTTACTTTGTGAAAATTTATTAATTTTAACTTAATTATTTAATTTTTTTAGTTTATCTTATGTACATAGTGAAACTTTTCAATGTTATATTAAAGTTGTTTTTTTATACATAATTATCATATTCATAGGCTCCTAGGAAAACATTCGCACGTCTCTGTCATATGCTATTGAAATACATAAAAACGTTATTAAGGCTTCGTTTGGTTGATTGGGTGTTTCGTCTCCTCCGTTTGGAGGAAACGCCGCCGGACGGAGGATAAACAAACGTGCGCCGACAGCGTTTGCTCCGTTTGTACCCGCCGGACAGCCTAAATGGAGCGTTTCCAGCCCCGCCTTCCCCCCTCCGATTTCAATGCTACGTTTGAACCCGCCGGCTGCATCCGCAACCGCCGAACCAAATGAAACCTAAGTATTACTATAAATTTATTTTGAACCGTGATATGTGCAGCCCAAATTTGGCTATGTGCAAACCCATAAAAATATTAGAAATTTAGGTCTAATTTAAAACCCCTCTTTTCTCCATCCCACTAGGTGCAGCCCGCTCCCGAAATTCGCCCCTTTCCGCTTCCGCGACTTTCTGCTTCGACGCCGACGCCGACCTCCCGCACTTCCCGTTCGCCGACGCCGACCTCCCGCACTTCCCGTGTGACGCCCAGCCCGCCTCCTGCTCTCCTATCACCGTCGGCCAGCCCCGGCGCAGGTTCAGATCACAGCATACGAGTCTCAACGAAGGTGCTCCAAGCGGACGGGCCAGATCTCAACACAACACGGGGTTCTCGAGAACGACACCGGCACACATCACCGTGGTTTCTCTACCATTTCCGTCCAGCGCCTACGCTTGAGGTTGCCGGGTAGGAGGAAGAAGAAGCCAGTTCGGGTTTATATGGACGGGTGTTTTGACATGATGCATTATGGACACTGCAACGCCCTTAGGCAGGCGCGGGCGCTCGAAGACGAGCTCGTCGTCGGTGTGGTCAGCGATGAGGAGATCATCGCAAACAAGGGCCCACCTGTTACGCCAATTGAGGAACGGTCGGTGCTTTTCCTTCCTTTTTCTCTCCTAGGTCTAACCTTTCATTGCTCTTCATGTTTTTTTTCTTTCTTGCCGTTTACTGATTTGATTATGAATTTATTTTGGTTGACGGAGTTAGTCTTTCTTAGTTCCTGTTACTCTGTTCTTAGGATGTTTCTTTATGTTTCTATAACTGTTTAGTTGGATTCTTACATGTGCTAATGAAGATTATTACTTTTATGCAGGCTGCTACTAACGATAACATGAAGTTTTGAAGGCACAAAATGATGGAACAAGGCTTTACAAAGTATTTTGTTGTGTGAAAGTGATACAACTAATTTTTAGCATTAACTAAAATGATTGTAACACTGCTACAAAATGATGGAAATTTTGATTTTGTTTTGTTTTTTTAAATTTTTTTTTGTTTGCACATAACACAATGATTTGCACTTATAATTCTATGATTTGCACATAATCGTGGTTTGCACATAGCGAACTTTGATTTGCACATATAATTCTTCTTTATTTTTCATCGTGTAATTCACATGAGGTCACCGATTTATAACCAGTGGTACAATTGTTATTGAACACTGCACGAGCCACGAGGTAATATTTTATATTATTGTTTTACATAGTTATTTTCATTTATGAATTAAAATGATTTAATATCACGAATTTATATTAAATAATGTTTATAATAATAAAATTAAAATAATATATAATATCATAAAAATTATATTAAATATTTACTTTTTAAAACAAATAATTTTAGAAATTTAAATATGAATAACAAATTGTAGCATAATTTGTCAACTATTTTTTAATTTGTATTCTAAATATAGTATATCATCACCCAACAAATTACAGAAATATTAGGTAAATATGATTAGAAGCACAAAAATGTAATGCATCTGGGGCAGCTGCCCGAACGAGCTTGTTATAGAAACGAGGGAATAGGGTCGAACAAGCTTTCCACATACGAAAAAGCGGTAACAACACATGGGTAAAAGAGATTCCTATTCGGCACAACGCAGGCTTCAAATTTGAGATTCCATCGAACAAGATAATGTTGTTTTTCAGAAACCTTGATTTCAATGAGGAGCTGTTCGTCTCCCATGGAGACTGCAGTTCCGCGTATCAATTCGGGTTCAATCATCATGGAGAGATTTCCACGCGTATAAATATGGTTGAGTGAATATTGTTTTACCCAACATTCTTCCATGACCCAAAGATCGATGCCAAAGTTATCTGCGACCGACAGCCCGAGCTCTCCGTTTAAATTCACCAAGTTATAACTTCCACGGTCACGGAGTTTCTCCGGCGGCGGTAGAGAAAGCAGACCATAAATCTCTGCGTCTTTATCGAAGGTCATGATGATATCGGGAGGTGATGTATAACGTTCATAAGCACTTATTGGGGGTTTTTGTTTCCATGCTAGCCAGTGTAGGCTTCCGTTGACATCCGATGTGTAGGAGGAATGATTGCAGAAGGATGGGAGGCGGCAAGAAATGTGTTTCCAGGAGTTTTCACCGACAACCAGCATGAAGGTCTCGTCTTCGGCGGCTGCTAATATGCGATATTCTGAAGTGGAATGGTGGAAGTAGAAGGCCAAGAAGAAGCGGGTATGGAGGCAGGGCACGGAGCGGCCTGTGAGTGGATTGAAGATGCAATGCTCTCGGATTGAGTAGCTCCAAAGGCATAGGAGTCCGTCGCAGGAGGCTCGGATGGAACTTTCTATAGGCACGTGAAACTTGCGGAGAGTGATGCCGGCGGGAGGAACGGCGGAAGCCAAATAGAATATTTCTCCGAGGCCTGGCCTTTCAATGACGAGTGATTGGCGAGTGGCGCGGCTGTGTTGGGTGTGGGTTCTAACGAAGGTGGAGTGGGTGGTGATGGAGAGCCATGATTTGGAGACGCAGCGGAACCTTCCGACGGAACTTGCCGGCAGCCGCGCGAGAATATCGAAGAAAACGTCGTCCGGAACAACAACAATGACTGTATTCTCCGGCGCCATCTTCTCGCGCTTCTCCGTATCCTTATTTTCCTTCTTCAACCTCCTCTCCGCGATCTTCATCTTTTTTGCCCACTTCGTCTTCATCAGCTTCCTATTGACTCCGTCGGCCAGTTATATTTCAGGTTCCATCTTCTTCGTTGCCATGCACATATATATAGCCTCGTTGGAATTGAAACCTAGCTAATAATGGCAGATTGAAATCCTTCTGACTCTCAGCTCAGATCAGCCTGAGCAAAATAAGTCCGGTTCACGCGTTCGTAACCACTTGACCGGTAAAAATAAGTCCCTCCAAACGAAACCTTAGTTAATTTATAGTTTACTATTTTATTTTAATTAAAACTTTATAATTTTACTATATACTATTTTATTTTAATTAAAACTATATAATGGCCTATGACTCTGTGCCTCTGTAACAACTAACAACGGTTCTTTGGGCTGTCAAAGAGTCTTGTTATTTGCACCCACTCATAATGGGTGGTTACGGTGGTTATGTGGCTACCCGCACATGATAAACAATTTATGTGTTATACGCACACTCATTATGAATATGGCTACGCGCACACCGTAAGCATATAATTGTTATTTGCACACCCATTATGGGTGGTTTATTTTTATACGCACACCCATGATGGGATATATCACAATGCACACACCCATTATGGGATATATTGCATGTGCACACCCCCATTATGACATTCGGCTATACGCACCCCATAATTGGTGGTTACGCGAGGTGGTTATGACAATAGTAGAGGCAGTAGTGGAGATCACGTAGCAGCGAGCAGAAAGTGGAGGGTCGGCCAACGACGGAAACCGACCGGCGAGGACCGGTCGGGGCGCCAGGAGGACGGCCTTGGCGAGTCGCCGGCGGGAGGCCGGGCGGCCAAGGGGTCGCCCAATCTGGGCAGCCATTGGGCCGGCCGGCCCTTGGGCGGCCAAGGGGCCCCCCGATCTGGGCAGCCAGAGGCCGGGAGGGTAAGGGGCCGCCCAACTTGGCGCGCCCAAGGGGCCGGCGAGGCTGGGTGCTGGGGCACGCAGCCTAGGTCGCACGCAAGCGCGCGCGACCAGGGCCGCTCGCAGGCATGCACGACCATCCTGCGCGCAGCCAGTCGGGGCTGTGTGGGTGCGCGCGCCTGGGACCGCACGCGGGCCTACGCACGACCAGACGAGGCCTCGTGCTTGACGTGAATGGGGACGTGCTCGTTCGTATGCATCCCTGATGGTTATGTGCAGTTTTGGGATGAGTGATCGTAGTATGGTTGACTTTGGCCGGAATCGTGCTTAAAGAATCTTTGGTTTGACCGAACCCATTCTGGGGAACCCCATCAAATGCCCCCAATTTTCAGAGGTTGTTTTAGTAGAAAATGAGCCTGGGAATTTTCCTGTCGCGTATCTTCGAGCATGGTGTTTGTTTTGGTGAATTGTCGTAACTCACGCAGTTATTAGCTTGTCGTTCTGCTTTGGTGACATAAGTTGTGAGCTTCTTGCTTTGCGTCGGAGATCATCGTAAGCTTGTCGTATGGTGTTAGCATACGAGAATGCTGTAAGAGTACTGCTCAACGATAACGTCCTACCCGGAGGTGGTTGCTATAATTGAGAGTGCGTTGTCGTGAGGCAGTTGCTGTAAATGAGCGAGCTGCCCGGAGATAGTTGTTATAAATGAGCGCGCTGCGCAGAGGCAGTTGCTGTAAATGAGCGCGCTACCCAGATGCAGTTGTTGTAAATAAGCGAGCAGCCCGGAGGCAGTTACAGTAAATGAGCTTGCCCGGAGGCAGTTGCTGTAAATGAGCGGCTATCGGGAGGCAGTTGCTGTAAATGAGCGAGCTGCCCAGAGGCAGTTGTTGTAAATGAGCGCGCTGCCTTGAGAAAATTGTTGTAAATGAGCGCGCTGCCCGAAGGCAGTTGCTGTAAATGAGCGCGATGCTCACAGGCAGTTGCTGTAAATGAGCGTGATGTCCACATGCAGTTGTTGTAAATGAGCGCACTGCGTGGAGGCAGTTGATGTAAATGAGTGCGCTGCCCTGAGGCAGTTGATGTAAATGAGCGCGCTGCCCTGAGGCAGTTGCTGTAAATGAGCGCGCTGCCCTGAGGCAGTTGCTGTAAATGAGCGCGCTGCACTGAGGCAGTTGCCGTAAATGAGCGCTGCGCGGAGGCAGTTGCTGTAAATGAGTGCACTGCCCGGAGGCGGATGGTGTAAATTAGCGCGCTTCCCGGAGGCAGTTGCTGTAATTGAGGGCGTTGCGCTGAGGTAGTTGCTATAAATGAGCGCGGTGCCCGGAGGCAGGTACTGTAAATGAGCGCGTTGCGCAGAGGCAGTTGGTGTAAATGAGTGCGGTGCCCGGAGTCAGCTGTTGTAAATGAGCGCGCTGTGTAGAGGCAGTTGCTGTAAATGAGCGCGGTGCCTGGAGGCAGTATCTGTAAATGAGCGCGCTGCCCGAAGGCAGTTGCTGTAAATGAGCGCGCTAACCGGAGAAAATTGCTGTAAGGGGTAGGACCCCGTATGGCGGTGAAGAACAAATGTGTTCGAACTGCTTGCGACCGTGAGGAGGGCAGACCCTGACGATGGCGTGACCTACTATAATTGCGAAGGGCAAACACATTCTAGATGGTAGTGCGCGGTCAAGGGGATTGGTCCCAAAACTCCGATAAAGGGCGGACACTTCAAACCATTGACGACCGTGAGGGGGCGGCCCCTGGCGAATTGTGCGACATTTCCGAGTTTTGTCTAGACACGGCTGGGCAAGGGTTATAATTAACATTGGAAATCAGTTTGGCAAGCTGCAACTCGCAATTTTTACATTGTAAATGTAGAAAATATAGAAAATCATTGATAGAACCGGCGTAGGTTCTGCGCATTCTGGGTGCGAGGAAGAATCCTTGCACTGGGGGAGGTCATTCTCAGAGATGCCCCCCGGACCTGCTCAAGGCTATCTTTCCCAGCGCTTGTGTCTCCAGAAATTCGTTAAGGAGCCCTTGACGGATGAGTTGCTCGTTTTCTTCCCTCAGTCGAGCACAATCTTCAGTTTTGTGTCCACGCCCATGATGGAAATCACAATATTGTGACTGGTTGCTGGTGTTCGGAGGAAGCGGCCTGGGCTTCCTGATAACATTGTCATTGCCGATGGCAAGGAGTACATTCATCTGAGAGGTGTTGAGGGGAGTGTATCCTTGATGTTGACGCAGGCCTCGGTCTCGGCGGGGGTTATTGTGGCGAGCATCAATTATCTTGGGGACCGTCAGCGGTGTTAACGCATGCCCCCGCTGCCTCTTCGAGCTCCTATCGAACTGTAGGCAGTGCGCTTCAATTGCCTCGTCAGCTGCGATCTGGGCTTCGACCCGGTAAACGAGGTCAGGGTAGTTGGGCACAGTCTCTTGCATCAGTGCGGTGTAGAAGCCGCCAGGGCGGAGCCCTCCAAGAAAAAATCCTCATAAGAGCTCCGGTTCCTCCCCTGGGATTTGTCGTGCCTCATTAGTGAAGCGGCGACAGAAATCCTTTAGGGTCTCTCCCCCATTTTGTCGTATTCCCGAAAGGTGGGAAGGATCCCTGATGATTTTGTGGTTGGCAATAAATTGATCAGTGAATTGTTGAGTTTGCTCTCCGAAGTTTTTGATTTCTCCATCTTTCAGAGAATGGAACCAAGTGCGAGCTCGCCCTTTCAGAGTTGTCGGGAACACTTGACATAGGAGCTGGTCTGGATCATTGTAGATGCACATGATAGTTGCAAAGTGTCTGACATGCTCCAGAGGGTCGTCCGACCCGTCGAACATCTCGATATTAGGGAGCTTGAAGCTGTGCGGGATTGGAAGTGCCAGGACCTCAAGTGATAACGGTGAGCAGTGGTGGAGAGGGCGGCGGGCCAAAGCGGCACGTCGTCCGGCTTGTTCATACTCTTCAGCAATCACGCACGAATTTCTTCGAGAGTGAGCCTTCCAATTGCCTGCCTAGTACCTGCTGCTTCAGGGCAGTGGTGGTGATGATAAGCTTCAGGCTCTCTGGTCGGACAGACTGGGCGCGCTGAGCTGGCTGCGTTGGGGAGCTCTTCTTCGGGTATGTGGTGCTTGAGAGTGAAATGCTCGGCCGAAGGGTGATCCAGAACTGGCTGAGGTGGTCTGCCTTGCTCGGGGGCAGGATTATGAACCCGTTGCGCTCCTCTATTCCTTAGGAGCGCGAGGTACTCTTCTATCTGGTGTATGTGTTCCTCCAAATGTCGCACGGGGTGCATGTATGCCCTCTTCCACAAGAAGCGTGTTGACGTGCGAGTGGGGGGTGAGATGGATCGACGAGCCCCCCAGGGACTAATCCTTTGGTAGTGCGGGTACCTCTTCTTGCCTTGGTCGACATTCTCGGGTATTGCCTAGGAGCAGATACTATCTTCAGAATCGACTACTCATGCAATAGTTACCCCCTCAACTTTCAGCTTGAGCAAGTGTAGACTTGGTACATTTTTGGTGTCAACAGCATCATATTTATCTCACAAGAACTCTACACCAGAAACCTGCTGAAGAAGCACCATATGGAACACTACAGTCCTGTAGTTTCCCATATGACCGCAAATTAAAAACTCAGTTCAAGGAAGGCAGGAGAAGAAGAGATCAACAAAGAGGAATATTGGAGCCTTGTAGGCTCACTTATATATCTCACTAATTCACGGCCTAATATTGAAAACACCATCAATATCCTTGCTCGATTCGTGAGTGATCTAGTGAAATCTCATCTCGCAGTAGCCAAACGGATCTTACACTATCTACAAGGCACAAAGCATTATGGGCTACTCTACAAACAAGATAAAGAAGATGAGCTACATGGCTACAACGACTCTGACTGGGTAGGTAACATCGATCGATGATCGCAAAAGCACCGGAGGATGTTTCTTTTTCTCCGGCACCAAGCTCATCTTCTGGAGCTCAAGAAAGCACAATCAATGGCTTTATCCTCAACTGAAGCTGAGTATATGGCCTTGAATACAGATGTCTGTGAAGATCTTTGGCTCCAACTGATGAATAGTAGAATACATGTATTTTAATATAGTTTTTAACATTGTTTTAGGTAATATTATACATATTTCATGTATAATATTAAATAAAATGGCTTGTTTTATCTAATGTATATAAATGTATATCATTATGAAAAAGGAGCTATTTAAGTATGAATCAAATTAAAAAAATATGTAGAAATATCCCCTGTAAATATATTTATTTAATTGTAAAATTTTGAAATAAATTATTTATTTAATGTACATATAATACTTTGAATAAATAAAACCACAAAATAAAGACATATATATGTCATTAAAAACAATGATATATATATATATGTTTGTAATTATAAAATAAAGATGTATAAATAATATAGTCATATATATATGTAAATATAATATTATAAGTAGTGATATATATGTAAATAATAAGTATAATAAATAATCATATATTTCTATGTAAATATAAATGAAAAAAATAGTAATAATAATATGCACAACTAATAAATAATATATAAATATATAAGTAAAACTAAATATATATGTAAATATATATTTAAAAAGTATTTAAAAATATAAATATATATATATATGTAAATATTTTTTAAATTAAAACAAATATAAATATATATATTGAGTTAATACAAATATGTATTATGTAATTATATATATATATTTATAATTAAAATTAATATGTAAATATAAATCTGTAAATATATATATATATAACACATAAAAATGTTCTTATCTTAACAGAGATTGGCGATTGGCTGAGTGGAGAAGAATCTTGATATTTTCTCTAGTGGCACATGATCGAAACTAGGCCAAATCATTTTTGCTTGGATCAGACCAGCTTCCCGTCGACCGAGACCTCTTCCCGTCGATCGACCCAGGATCCCGCCGATTTCCAGAAGCCAGCAGTCCCGTCGATCGAGACCTCGTCTCGTCGATCGACGGGAAGCCTTCCTGACTTCCAGCCAGCTGCCAGTCAATATCCAGTTCTCAAGTCAAAATTGGCTCCTCCAGCCCATCACCTTCTAGAAGCAGACATCTGTTATCCAGCTATCTGCACCCCAGCTCTTCCAACCTCTAGCTGCCCTCTCCTTCTAGAACCTTCAGCTGTTTCCCATTAGCTCCTAAATATTTCTTTTTTTTTTGCTATTAGCAGCCCCCTCTTTGCCTATAAATAAGGGGGCCCCTCCCTTATTTTAAAGGTTCATTTTTTTAGAACCCTAAGTAAGTGTTATTGTGAGTTTTTTTAGTGTTCTTGTGAGCTTTATTTTAGTATTTGTATGAGTGTTTGTGAGTTTCTTTTTATGTATTTCCTTGCTCTTGTTTGGGCCCTCCAAGTTTAGACTTTTTTGAAAAAGTTGTAAATTTTTATTTCAATCAATATATATATATATATGTTCTTGCTCTTCTTATTCTTATTGTGTTTATGTTGAGTGTGTGAGTGTATGAGTTAGTGTTTCATATTTATTTTAATTTAATTTCTCTTATTGTAAGTGTGTGTGTGTTTGTGTGTAGATAGATAAATTTTATTTTTTATTTTTGTTAACTTAGATTTCAATTTGATAGCGTAGTTTTTATTATTGTCCTGCATTTATTTCACGTCTACACGATTGGGTAGAACTTGCACCGCATTTATTTACCGTCTACCCGTTTGGATAGAACTCGCTCACACATTTATTTCCCCTCTACCTATTTGGGTAGAGATTGCATTTCTGTCTTTCAAATTACGTAATTTCAATTTCTATCCTTTAATTTATATCCTTTAATTCCGTCATTTTCATTCCGTAGAGTGCGTGTGTTTTTAATTCAGTGTGCGCTTTTCTTTTCTTTTTTCCTTATAATTGTTTTTCTTTGTTTCCGCTAACCGCACGCAATCGCTTAAATTATCATCGTCATCGTCTTTTTATTTTATAAAATTACTCACTCGTTTCATCGATAAAATAATAGCGCGTTCTTAAAAAGTAAAAATAATCAACACGTTCTTGGAAAAATACGACCTTGATATTTTCTACAAAATATCCTATACTATACGCGATAAGGTGCACTTGCCTTCATCGAAAGATTAGTTTGGATAATACTTACATAAACTTGCAAAACTCTCTCCTTTTCTATTTACATATTTAGAGAATTCGGTGTCGTAGCCGGGGCGTAATCGTCGATATTTCTAAAGAAGAAAAGACCGTTACTTCTATTCCTCGAAATAGGATAACGGTTAGTTTCTCGAAGTAGGAGTGCTCGCAAAACTCCTCGAAAACGTCGCTTAATTCTAATCACATCACATAAAGGTTTTGCAAATTTTTTAAATTTTAATCATCACCAACATGTAGACAGAGATCTGCATGGACATGGAGAAGGAAAAGACAGTTCGTATCCTCTGTGATAACACCTCAACCATGTTGGATCGGTAGGCGCCCTTAGAGGGGGGGGGGGGGGTGAATAAGGGTATTTAAAACTTAAGTTATATTTTGATTTTCTTTGAAGTAATGCGTGAATTAGAAAGTGAGAAATCAAACAAAGCAATTAAAATAAAGTAAAGACATGTTTTATTGATATAAAATAAGGTTTTACAAAATTTGATTTCTATAACGCTAGAAATCGGTGGGGAATAATAGTAAGCTCCTTTTGTTTTCTATCCCGACTCGCATCCCCACGAACCGGTGGCCCTAGCCTATCCTTCCCCGGATTCGGCCTCAAGCCGCTCTAGCCAATCCAACCCTGGATATGGCTTGAGCACCCCTAGACCTAACCTAGATCTAGTCGCCAACACGAGGCGAGTTTCTACCCTAAGTCCTACCCAGATCTAATCGCCAACACGAGGCGAAATCTCTAACAGTTTACAAGAAATATGAAATGATAATAATAAAAACTCCCTCTTGAAGAACTTCTGAAGTTGGAGACGAAGATGCGCTGTAGAATAAGCGTTGTAGAAGCGGACGTCATTTGGATCCGGCGTGAAGAGATTCCCCTTCAAAAATCCGCAGAGCTTTGGTAGGACATCAAGTTTCAGCCAAATCAGCCTATGGAATTCTAGCACTCAATCTCTCTCCCTAATGGTTGAATGAAACGAGAGAAGAGGGGTCCTATTTATAGCCTCAGCGCTAGCGCCTGCGCTAGCGCCTGCGCTAGCGCTACCGCCGGCGCTATCCCAGATTAGGCATTATTCTGCGTAGGGGAATCTTCAATCCAAGGAAACGTTTCTCTCTTGCCTTCTGTGCTCCGGGCTACCGCCTGCGCTATCCGCTACCGCTAGGCGCTATCACTTTCTATATCAGCTCCGAAATTGCGCAGATCATCGCTAGCACCGGGCGCTCGGTGCTACCGCCGGCGCTAGTGGGTATGTTGGTCATATGGACTTTATTTCCTGCACACTTAAACACACAAGATCAAATACATATAGGATTTGTTATTCTCAAACCTAGGAGATGCGGAAGACCATGTTCCAACAAACTCCCCCTTTTGATAATAACAAATCAATTAATGATAAATCAGAGCATTAATATATAAGCATGATGAAACCTACTTGTGTGTGTGAGAGAGTGGTGACTTAGGATAAATAGTGATTGTAGAATTTTAGAATTGCTCCCCCTAAATACATGCTCCCCCTAAGTGAATAGTCCCCTAATATGTAAGCTATCATCTTTAATTAATCAAGTTAGTTTTTCATGTTGATAGCGGATTTTATTTATCATGGAAGATCTCCCCCTTTTGTTATTAGCAAAAGTGGGTAAGGAAGCAAAACACATAAAAGTTTGATAAAGGCATGATCGAGCTTTAAGAGTGAAGAAAATGATAATGAGTTTTAGAATAATTCTCATTGAAATAGATCAGAGTTTGTAGCATAAGTATTGTTATAGAAATAAATCAGAGTTTTTAGCTTTATTAAAAAAAATGAAATGACATTTACCATGGAAGTCTATCGTTTAAAAATTTTGAGTTTGAAAACTTGAGATAAGCATGAAAAGAACACAAGGTAAACGTAATGTAGCGGAAGACTTAGAAAAATACAACAAACATCTTCTTGTAAGGCATGATAATAAAATGACAAAGATGTTTTTTGTAAGAAAGTTTTTCTTAAAAAAAGATTATCATGAAGTAATCATGCATGAAAGAGATGTATGAAAGAGAGACTACTACAATGTTATTCTAATTTATAAAGTCAAAGACACACCAAACATTGTATAAAGCATGCTAGGTTATCTAGTGCATTTTAGATATAAAAAGTATTATAGAATTAGCATTATGATCCAATACTCATGAGAAGAACTGTTATGAAAGATAATGATGTGCACAAAGTGTATTTTGAAAAGAGTAAACAAATGTTATAAGCAAAAATACAAGACTAATGTAGAGTAAAGTGCACAATAAAACACAAATACGATTACTTCCACACACTTTTATGCACAAGGAAAAAATGTACAACTACCAAGGTGCTTTGCACACACAATGCTCATTAAGACTTATCTGGGTGCAAAGTAGTGCTTGGGGGATCACACAATTTTATTTTTTCAGTTTTAATTTTGATCCGTTGTACTTATGAATAAGTGGTTTATTTTTTTTTTGAAATGAAAGTTTGCGCAAGATACTTTACTAATCTTTCCAAGGTGATCAACCTCACACCGCTTATTAAGACTTATCAGGAGGTTCAAGTAGTGCTTGGTGGAGTTATCTTTGTCACTCTATTGCAAATTTTTTTGTTTTGTACAAAGTTTTCTGATTACACTTGCTTTGCAAACCAATTGAATTTTGAAAGTACAACCACTTTTCTTTATATTTAATAGTGCAAATAAATGTAGTGTAAGTAAGATACTTGTTGGAAATATTGTGTGCAAATTTAATTTATTGTACAATTACAATACATAAGCAAGCATCTTTAGATTAAAAACATAAGTAGACTTAGCCAAAAAGTGAGTGAAGAAATATTATTATCAACCATAAGACATTTACTCATACTTAGAGACATGCTAAGCAAGGTTCTGCACTACTTTTACAATAGAATTGATGCACATATTAATAGATAAATCAAAGCATGATAAGAACAATGTTCAAAATGTTGTTCGACAAGATAAATTGTAACAATGTAGAAGTACTAAATGATAGATTAAATCATGATGATGTTCACAATACAGTTTTTTCTTATAATTAGGATGTTTTGTATTTTTGTATTTTATTTTGTATTTAAAAATAGAATTTAAACAAATGAACAAAAATATTTTTTTTTTGTAATTTTGGCTTTTGTAATTTTGTATTTGGATTTTTCAAAAATGAAATAAAGTCAGAAGTGCAAGAATAAATAGTACATATAGATTGGTGTATTTTTAAGTATTTTTCAAAATTTTAAAAATACAGAAAAATAGATAGGTGCGATAGCGCTGGCGCTAGCGCGGCTTTAGTTAAATCCCCTTTACCTTGCTATTTCGGCCATTTCCATTGAAGCTCTCCCGAAAAATCCTAGCAGATAACGCAGCCCACTCATAGATCTAAGGTAAATCTTCATCATTTTTTATGATTTTTGTTTTAAACTTTGATTTTGATGTTTAAGAAGAAGATATTTGAAGTTATCAATTGGTTTTAGATGATAGATCTTCAATGCTTGATTCTTTTATTTTTGAAGAGAGAGACTAGAGTAAATCTTCATCATTTTGATGATTTTTGTTCTAAATATTTGATTTTATTGTTTTGTGATGAGGATTTATGAACCTATTTAAGAGAAACTTTTGATTGTGATGAAGATATATGAACAAAAACAAACCGTTTTATTTTTATGATAGATCTAGGATAGGGTTAGATCAATAAGAGGATCTTTACAATTTTTATGCCTTTTTATGAAGATTTTTATTTTTGATTTTAGATCTAGCAAATTTGGATTTGGAAATCTTTAATTTTAGAGAGATCTTAATATTTCAGATCAGAGAACTAGCGCCGGCGCTACTGCAGGCGCTAGTGCTAGCGCTGGGCGCTAGTGCTGGCGCTAGCGAATTTTGCATAATTTTAATTTCTGTTATAATGCTGCAGATGGCTCCTGGATCAAGAGGTAAGAAAAGTGCAGAGCTGGACGTGGAGGCAGCAGTAGTAGGTGTACCATATTTTATGGATTTTGACATGCCTCGACACCACCATATCATGCAGCTATTTGCAGCCTCCGAGGTGTTGAATTTGTTTCTTTCTGATGGGTTTTCTTTATAGTTAGTATGAGATTTCTATACGCACTTGGAAGACCCATCACAGACTGACCTGGATGGTGGAGTGCGGTCTCAGGTGTAGGGACAAGTGGTGACTATCACCCATGAGCAACTGAGGGCCGTGTTTGGATTGACCCAACATCCAAATCGGTTGGAGATTGTTGAGAAGTTTAGGGTAGATAGAGATTGGACTAATGTGAACATGGTGCTGCATAATAGGGCAAGCAGGAGTCTGATCTCCTCTTTGTTGACACTCATAGTAGATGCCCTAGCCGTTCAAGATGTATTACGCCACACACTTATGCTAAAGTTGGGTGATACAGCGAAGGTCACAACCCAACTTAGCTATGTCACCTATTTCATTTTGGAGGAAGAAAAGTTTGACGTGACTGACTTATTACTTTCCTTGATTCGTTATTCATACAAGTTGCGGCAGCCTTCCTGCCAGAGATTTATCAACTTGCCCCTGGGTGGCATCATACAATGGGTCATTCAAATGATGTACCTGTTGAAATTTTTGAAGTGAAGTGGAGGAGACCGGGCGGTCTGTTTTGGGAGACCGCCGAAACCGCGCGGGTAGTTTTATATCTTGTCGGTCTGTTCTGGCGGACTGCTGGTTCGGGCGGTCTGTTCTTGGTAGCTGCGATTTGTTCCGGAGTAGGTCTGCTGGTTTGATTGGCTTCCTTGTTGGAAGACCGGGCGGGTTGTTCCAATATGACCGTCTATCCGGGCTGTCTATCCTGGCGATCTGGCGATTTGTCTGAAGTCGGCCAGATGGTTCATAGCTTGCTCCTGGTGATCTAAGGAAGGAGCGTTGTTGAGACCGCACGGCTTGTGCGCGGTCTCGTGTTCGTGCGACCTGTGCGCGATCTTGTCTGCTGATCTGCGTCTTGGTCGGGTGATCGTCCAAGAGGTCTGATCGCGTGGTTTACTGTATGAGACCGCTGGCGATCTGACGGGTGCTGATTGTATCTCTCCTGTGCGGTGACGACATCCGTCTACCCGCCTATAAATAGGGGTGCATAGCCCGTCATTCCTAACAAGAACTGTAAGAACTAGAGCCTGGTTAATTCGTGCGGTCTCTACTTTGAGGTCGGGCGGTCTCGGAAGCGACTTGATCATTTGTTGTGTTCGCAGGTTTGCAGTCAGCAGGTTGCGGTCTCCTTCCTTGGTGATTTCCAGCGGCTTGAATAAACAGCTCGGCAGCGGCCTGTCTGCGAGCTGGTTTATGTTCGTTCTTGTGCTGTTCGCAGCGAGCTCAGTGATCAGGCGACTTCAGCGGTTAGGCGATCTGAGTTGCGGTCTGGCAACAGCTTTAGTTCCTTGTTCCAATAAGCTCCAGTTCATGCGGTCTGAGGTGCGGTCTTGCAGTGCTGGCAGTCTGCCCGGTTTCTGTTCGTGCGATCTCAGGGCAAGCTGGACGAGTTCTGGAGTGGTGCGGCTTGTGCAGTCTCAGCTTGTCTAGCCGCCAGCTTTGTTTTGGTGTGTTTTGTTCTTCTCGTCTCCGTGATTCTGATGAATCATGTCTCGCCATGTATGCCTCGCAATGTAAATGAAGATTGTGTTTCAATAAAGTTTCTTGTGTTGCTGTGTGGCATTGTGGTTTTTTGGCTTTAACTCAGTTGATGCAACTCCTGCTTACTCCTAAACGATTCAAATCAAAAATTTTAACAGTACCCATCTATTGAGGTAGGTTTTTATTTGATAGACTGCTTTCCTCCTATCTATAGTACCTCACACCTACGTGCTACATCCCTCCCAGATGAACCATCAACATCTACTCGACCACCACTTCGACGAGGAGCATCATCCCGAGAAGCTCAAGATGATACATTTGAATCCTTTCGAGAAGAGATGGGAGAGCGGATGACATGGGTGGAGGAGGATATATAAGAGGTAAAGAAGGGTATGTTCGGCATGAAAAAGATGTTGAAGTTTATGATCAAGGCATTAAAGCTAAATCCATCAACACTTGAGCAAAGAGAGTGGGATATCCCAGTATAGGATCCACCGCGTCATTCGATTCGGAGGAGTCGCAGAAGACAATCTCCAAGTGCTAGTGTGGAGGAGATAGACGAGACAGAGTAGAGGAGTAGGAATATCCTAAGTGGAACTAAGTTTTGATTTTTGTAATAATGCAGGAATTTGAACCTATGTTCTTGGTTACTGTCAGCTAGCGTTGGCGCTACCCGCTAGCGTTGGCGCTATCTGTAATGTTTAATTTTCTTTTTTTTGGATGTTTGACTCTTTTTATCTGGTCCTTCTATGGTAGTTTTTGAAGATTTTGTTTTACGTTTTATTTATAAATTTGAGTTCATATGAAGTGGAGATGTTTAAGCAAATTTAAAATCCTATGAAGTAGTATGTGTTTGAAATCATATCACATGAAAGATTTTGAATTCAGCTTATGTTGGTGATATATGATATATAGATATGTAATGAGTTTAGGAAGAAAAGATTGGTCTTTAGAAATGACTTTACAATTTGGTAATTTGATTTATAAATCTTTAAGTGATAAAGTCTTGTGTCTATATGATGACCATATCATGATAGCAAAACGAGATAAGAAAAAACAACAAGAAAATTAAAAGGACAATAAAGCATATCATGAAGTAGAAAAATTTTTATATTTCATTTTTGAAAATATTCTACTTCATGCATTTTGTGATACCAAATAAATAAGAGATTTAGGTATCCAAAGGAGACCAAGTGTGGTAGTTCCTTTGGGTACCCAAATATAACGTGTAGGTTTGTGGGTAGTTAATGATGAATGAGTCCTTTCATGTGAAGTTAGTGTTTCATTTTTAATTTTGGGTCTCCATTCAAACTTTGGTTTAATGTTATTCTTATATGTCAAATTTCCATTGTGATAATCTTTATATTGATGATTATGATTGTAATGATTAGAAAATTTGTGTGATGTTGTTGTTAAGTTTGGAGAAACATGATTTTGGAAATAGTGGTGATTTTGACTTTGATTTACAAATCCGTTGTGTTTCCTATTTCCATAATTTGGTTTAGTTAAAATATTCATGTTCATATTCATATTCAACATTTTTTAGATAGTTCTTGATATTATGAATTTTTATTTATAATTTTCATAAGCACGTTGATTTTTTATTTTAATTCATCATTCTTAATCTTTAAATTATGTCTAGCTTTATTATAAGCTATTGTGCTATTTTTAAGAGTGGAAACAATAGAGTCAATATGATTTTGATAGTCGTTTCTAAATTCCTCAAATGTTTCGTTCATGTCTTTGATTTCAGTTTTATACGTAGCACAATCACTTTTCAAAGATGAATTTTCTAAAAATAATTTTTCATTATGTTCTTTTACACAAATAATTTCTTTTTCAAGTTCCTTAAATTTTTCTTTAATATCATTACAATCAAAACAAGGTTTTTTATTTTCAATTGAAGTGACATGGGTAAAGCTAGATAAATCAGAATTTGATTCTACTTTAACTCTTGCATTTTAATTTTTTTTTTCTAAGCGCAATTTGTAATTCGCATTTTTTAATTTCTTAATTTTGCGCTTTGTAATTTGTAGCAATTGTAAAGTAGAAATAGAATTGCAAACAATAAGAGGATTTGATTTTCTTACAGTGCTTTTGGATGCTATGAGATTTGAGCACGAATTTTCTTTGTTGTCTTCATCTATTTGGCATTCCTCTTGCAAAGATGGGATTTCTTCTTTTCCATTTGATGTGCACTCCATTGATCCATCATGAGAGGAGTTTTCTTGATCATTTGAGCAATCTTGTATGTTCTCTACTTCTTGCATTTGTTCCATACCTGTAGATGGAGAATCATACATTTCTTCAAGAAATTTCTATACTTTGTATGCACTAGAAAAACAATATATTAATTTTGAAATTTCGTGAGATAAAGCATAGAAAATACTATTTAAAGCTTTTGCATTTAGATGACGTTCTTATTTATTTGATTCATCCGCTGGTCTAACTATTGTTATATCCCATGCATTGATATCTAAATTTTTAATAAACCTTTCCATTAAAAATTTCCACCCTTTATAATTTCTCCCTTCGAATGAAGGTGGTTTAAGAGATTTTTCTTCTTCATAAAAATTTACCCCACTAATAGAAGCGAGATCATGAGACGCCATTATTCCCGGCTGTTAAGCCGATTGGAATAAAACCGCTTTGATACCACTTGTTGGATCGGTAGGCGAGGGGGGGGGGGGGGTGAATAAGGGTTTTTAAAACTTAAGTTATATTTTGATTTTCTTTGAAGTAATGCGTGAATAAGAAAGTGAGAAATCAAACAAAGCAATTAAAATAAAGTAAAGACATGTTTTATTGATATGAAATAAGGTTTTACAAAAGTTGATTTCTATAACGCTAGAAATCGGTGGCGAATTAATAATAGTAAGCTCTTTTTGTTTTCAATCCCGACTCGCATCCCCACGAACCGGTGGCCCTAGCCTATCTGGCGAAATCTCTTGAGAATTTGAAAATGAAAACTTTAAATCTTTTTGTGAAATGTTAGGTATTAAGCACGAGTTCTCCGCTCCACGCACACCTCAACAAAATGGTGTGGTAGAAAGAAAGAATAGGACAATCCAAGAACTAGCACGCACTATGTTATCTGAATATAAATTACCTAAGACTTTTTGGGCAGAAGCAGTAAGCACATCATGCTATGTGATGAATAGAGTCATGTTTCGCCCATCTCTAAATCTCACACCATATGAACTATATTATCAAAAGAAACCTAACGTATCATATTTTAAAGTATTTGGGTGTAAATGTTTTATTCTTAATACAAAAGATTCTTTAGGAAAATTTGATGAAAATGTGATGAAGGAATATTTCTTGGATATTCTTCAACCAGTAAAGCCTATAGAATATTTAACAAAAGATCGAGTAAGGTTGAAGAGTCTATTAATGTTAAATTTGATGAATTTATTCCGTGTGCAGAAAGACTTCCTATAGGTACAAATGATGAACCTTTGCCATCTTTGGAGCATGACGAAGAGGAACCTTCCAAAGAAGAGGAGGAGAAGGCCAAGAAAGATGAATATGTGCCCTCAAACGTCCTAAACTTCTCAAAAAATCATCCAAAAGAGCTAGTCTTTGGGGAACCTTCTACTGGGGTAAGAACTTGATCTTCTCTTCATGAAACGTTTTCAAATATTTGCTTTGTTTTTGAAATCGAACCTTAAAATGTTTCCACCGCTTTAAATGATGAATTTTGGTTTTTGGCTATGAATGAAGAGTTAGATCAATTTGAAAGAAATAAAGTTTGGAATCTAGTAAATAGACCATCTAATCCTCCTGTTATTGGCGTAAAATGGATCTTTAAAAATAAATTAGATGGTGAATCTAGGATTATAAGAAATAAAGCACGCTTAGTGGCTCAAGGTTTTTCTCAAATCGAGGGGGTAGATGTTGAAGAAACTTTTGCACCTGTTGCTCGCTTAGAATCTATATGAATATTTTTGGCATTTGCGAGTTTTAAAAGAATAAAATTATTTCAAATGGATGTTAAAAGTGCTTTTTAAACGGGTTTATAAAAGAAGAAGTTTATGTAGAACAATCCCCCAGTTTTATAAATGAAAAATTTCCAAATCATGTTTACAAATTAGAAAAAGCGCTTTATGGATTAAAACTAGCGCCCCGTGCATGGTATGATAGACTTACCTCGTTTTTGTTAAAGCACAGTTATGTTATGGGAAGTGCCGACAACACACTCTTCATTAAGCATAATAATAACGATCTAATTATTTTACAAATATATGTTGATGATATCATTTTTGGAGCCACTAATGAAGAGTTGTGTAATGAAGTAGTCTTAGTAATGAAAAATGAATTTGAAATGAGTCTTGTAGGAGAACTATCATATTTTCTTGGTTTTCAAATTTCACAATGATCTGATGGTATCTTTATTTGCCAAACAAAATATGTTCACGATATGCTTAAACGATTTGGATTTGAAAATCTTAAACAAGCTTCTACTCCTATGAGTGCCTCTTTAAAACTAGGAAAAGATGAATCTGGAATTTCCATTGATCAAACTTTATATAGAGGAATGATAGGATCCCTTCTTTACTTAAGTGCATCTATACCAGATATAATGTTTGTCGTGTGTCTTTGTGCTCGCTTTCAAGTCAACCCAAAAGAATCTCATTTAAAAGCGGTAAAACGTATTTTTCATTATCTTTTAGGGTCATCTAAATTAGGATTATGGTACCCACACAATGATACATTTACACTTCACGGCTATTCTGATTCGGATTACGCCGGTTGTTCACTAGATTGGAAAAGCACTAGCGGTACTTGTTGAAACCGTCAACCGGTCTCTGAGTTCAGACCCGCAGGGGGTGTAGCCTGCGCTTACTTCTCCCTCACTAAACTCTCCTGACCAAGGATGGAGAACCTAGAACAGACCCAAGGCTGTAGCGAGGAGGTCCCGTCACACACCTGAAAGATCTTAGAGAGCTTCCCCTCCCAAACCAAAGCTCAGTCGGGCACCCTGGAGGGCACTAGCAGCCAACTCCGAAAATTTCCTGGAGTTATTTATAGATTTTCTAGTCATGGACTCGTAGGCCACTGCAAATAGCGCTTACTTCTTCCTCACTAAATCCGCCTTTTGGTTTTACTAATCGCACCCCGAACTAGTCTGCTAACAGCCTAACTCCGCTGTTCTGGAGGGCTATTGGCAGCCCACAAGGGGCATTTAGGTAATTTTCCCCTCAAAGCCCTCTGGGCGAGTGGTCCATGAAGGCACCACTCGCCAGGCTCCTTGCCCGTCATAGTTCGCCGGGCGAATGGCTCATGAGGACACCATTCGCCAGGTGCTCAACTCGCTCGATGGGCGAGATCTTGGGCGCTCTCGCATATCCGCTATGACACCATGAGAGTGGCCTACGAGTGGGGCCTCACTCGCCCAAGGGCCCTTGGGCTCCTATTCTGCACCTTGACCCTCCACGGGGTCTTGTACATAATCTCCGCTCTTTGCGAGCGAGTCCTACGCTCAGAAAGAAGAGTCCAACCCCAATATTCAGCGAGTGCCATGCTGACCTGGAGGGAATCTTCTTGGTGGGGCCCTCCACTTAGCTATAAATACGGCCCCAGTTGTTGTTTTTAGATTGCCCATCTTCTAATCACTGTTCCTCATTTTCTCCCTCGGAGCACTCGCCATGTCATTCATGAAGCCGGTGCCACGGCCGCTTTCGGAAGGGATGATTGCTCGCCTTGTCACCCCATAGGAAGGGACCGCTCCCAAGACCACTTGATACGCCCCTCGGCTCTCGTCAATGAGAGACCCCTCCAAGCCTTACAGGCTGAAGAAGGCCAAGACGGTCCGGCGAGACCGGGGGGAGAGGGAGTCTGCGTCTGAAACTCCCCCCTCTCTAACAATCCTCCTTTCAACACCAATGATGTAACGCGATTCTTCTCGCTTTTGAGGTTGATTACGATGACGCCACTGACCTCCGCCCCTCTTACCATTCGCAGGATCGGTCGGCGACCGAGGGTGGCCCTGGGCTCAACCAGGCGAGTGCTATCGTTCCTCCTCCTGCTCTCGAGAACGCCCCTCCGACCCAGGAGTCCATCCTTCTCGGCACTTCTGGTGAAGTCCTGTCCTCGCTTGGTAAGCATTCTATTGCCCTCTCACTGACCTTTTTCCTTTTGCAACTCTTCTGACTCAGGTTCCCACAGCCCCTACCTTCGGGAACTTCAGAACCACGGGATTGCCTCCTCCCTCGCGCACTTCTCCAGCCCTCGATGTCACCAAAAACCCCCCTGCTCCGGAGCAGGAACGCCCGACGAGGAAGGGTCCCAGGCCCAACTCTCCTGCTGCGGACCTGGCCGTCACTTCCGCCGTGGCCGACCAGACGCACCGCCCCGGGAAGGTGAAATCTCTCCACCCTCAAGCCAACCATTCACAGGGCAGCCTAGTACATCTCGCCAGTCTCCCGTCGAAGAATATGTACCGGGTCGGTTGTCTTCTCCAGCAAAACTCGCGGCTTGTACCTGAGAGAGGTCTAATCTCTGCTTTTGCAGGCTACCGCCAGATTTCTCTTACCGACCCTTCAGAGGAGGAAGGGCAGATCTCGCCCCCCCCCCCCCCCCCCCCCCCCCCTCCACCAGCGACATCTCTGAATTTTTTGGCGACCACGAGGATGCCCGTGATATGAAGGAACGAATGACAGAGATTTTCGGCAAGTTGATCTAGATGCAGCGCGATCAGGCCAACCTGACGGAGGATCACCGGGCGGCCTTCGAGCGTCGGATAAGCGTCTTCGAGCGAGACCACGGCCACCTGGTCGGGGAGATGGAGTGCCAGGGGGGCGGGTGCGAGGAGACCTTGCCTGGGAGGCACATTGCGCGGGCTAGGGATCAAATGCACTTGATTAGCCAAGAGCTGACAGCAGTCAACGCATTTCACTACCCGCGAGTGCCTCCAAGGACAGGGAGGCGAGGCCGGGGCCGATGGCGGTGGGATCAGTACTAAGCCTACCGGCTCTCGCTCCCTGCGTTCTCCTGTATCCCTGTTATTTCTTCTTTTTTATTTCCTTTTTCTTTTTCGTACCGGACCAAGGCGAAACCCTTTACGTCTCGCGAACTATTGCTTGATTGTGTGTCTATATGTATATATCTCGCTTTTCGCTATTTTTCTGAATGCTGCCTTGCGAGTGTTTTCGCTCTTGTTGTGCCATTTTATTTGCATTTGCAGGAAAGGTCTCGTATACCGCTTTCGCCTTCTGTAAGTGGCTGGGTTCAGGTGGGTGGTTCAGACCCCGAGGCTCTAGGAGGTCGTTGCAGCTATCCGCACCTCGCGCGCAAATGATTTCAATCATTTTCCCCTTTTTTCTATAAACAGTTAGTCCAACCACTGTCATTATTACACTTTCATCTCTCTCTTCTCTTTTACTCTCGCAATATCACTCTCTCTTCTCTCTAGATCCTTCGAGAGATTACCCCACTCCTCAACGATGCTGAAAGAAGCTGATGGTAGGGATAACTGTGCCCAAGCTTTCGCCAACCGAGACTTTGAGACCTGAGATCTCTCGGAGGAGGATTTCAACCAGACCATTGTGGATTTCATCCCGCCGGGTTTCGTCGGGCGCCTCCCAGGGAACTGGGATCGCATCAATCAGTTCTCTCCATACACACTCGCGATCACCCTCAAACATTTCGAGGTAGGGCTCCGCCTCCCGCTATGTCCAGAGGTGTGCCAGACCCTGCGCTACTTCGGGGTAGTTCCCGCGCAGCTCAATCCAAACTCCATCGCCATGCTGGTAGCATTTGCCCGCTATCTACGCGAGGAGGGGATCGAGTTCTCGCTCCCGATCTTCCGTAAACTCTTCACCTTCAGGGCCACCCACGGAGTGGCATTCTTCTCCGGGCAGAACCCCCTTAACGTGACCGGCACTGCAAATAAGAACCATGACTGGGTTCGGCAGTTCATCTTCGTCACAGGGAAGTTTCGCAACGCGCCACTCGCGCCTGTGCAAGAGGACGAGTCGACCTTCTGGCCTCCAACGATGGGAGAGTACGAGGCTAAGCTCCACGCCTTCTTCTTGAAGCATGACATGGACGTCGTGCACCTGCGGAAGCATGTCGGCTCACTGCCGGTGGTTCCACCGGGAGAGGGTAAGCTGAATTTCTTCGACCCGAGCTCCCGCTTTCTCTACACTCGCTTCCGCTTATTTTAACTAACCTTTTTGACACAGGGCTTCGGAGCCTCCCTCTTCACCCGCCGAATGCGAACATGGGGATCCCTCCTGCCGACGCCCACGCCCACGCGCAGTCTGCTGCCGTGACATGCCGCGAGAACCTGCCTCCCGCGAAGTCTAGCGGGCAAAAGCCGAAGCAGAAGTGGAAGCCTGATGCGGCTTCGAGCCCTTCCGCCAATCGGGTGAAACCCTCCGCAGCTGATAAGGGAAAAGTGGCCGTGGAGGATGTCCCAGGCTCAAGTGCTCCCGCGGCTGGGGACTTGGCCATCCAGTCTGCCGCTGCACCAGCGACGTCCTCTTCGGGGCCGGTGCCAAGAGGTCACCGAAACTACCCTCTCGGCGAGAAGTACGCCGATCTGGTCGGCGAGCCCCTTGTTTACTGGGACTGGTGGGCCAACCGGGTCTCCATCTCCACCCTCCCTCCGTCCTGGACGGAGAAGGAAACCATCAGCGGCCACGCTTATGGTCTCTCTTACGCGCTTTACAGCCGCGAGGGCGCTTCTATCTGCGACACCAAGTCAACGCAGAATATCACGCATGAGGCTGCGAGGGCTATGACGCGGTCCCATGAATTGACCCACATGTCCTCGCTGGGGTATGACTCTCGCACGGAACATTCTCGAGGTCGAGAAGACCCGTTCCATTCCAGCTGTCGAGGCCGCGACCGCAAAGCAACAACTGGCCGCATCCGAGACCCTTTTTGCCAGCCGCCTGAGCCGATAGGTGACCCCTTCGTTCTCCTGCGACTTGAGCTCTCGCTTTCCTTTCTTTCTTCCTTGCGTGTTAATCTTCTTTTTTCTTACAGGACGTAGCCAACTATGATACCTTGCTCGTGCGGTCTCGCATTCTCGAAGAGCAAAATAGGGCGCTGGAGGCCGAGAACAAGAGGCTGTGAGATGCTGCCGCTCGGCCACCTCCCGCGGAGAGAGAAACTCAGCACCTCTACTCCAACGCCGAGTTTGAAGGTCTGATGCAGAGGACGGCCCAGGGAGCGGCGAAGCATGCGCTGGATGTGCTGCGGAGGGTCAGCCTTTTGAAGGAAGAAGGCGAGAGGATCCTCGCCTGCCATGTGCTTCAAGAGCTCTTTGCCCAGGTCGACCCTGCGGATGAAGTTGACGACGGGCGGGAACTCGGAGGCCTCCCCTCTCCAAGCGCGAGCAGCGGGTACTCCGACGACGAGGCCGACGACCCTTGAAGATTTATCTTTTCTTTCCTTCTTTTCTCTTTTGATGTAATACGAGAATCCCTTGTAATTTTATGATGAAATGAAATGTAGTACCTTTGCTTCCGTTGGTGATCTTTGTTATTACTATGCATCTCTTTCCCTGCACTTCTCGTTATCATCATCTAACAGCTCGCGCACTCGTATGCCCTCTCGCATGTTCTCAAGCTTTCGTGTTCTCGCTCGCCTCTCTTACTTGCTTGAGTGTCGATGGCCCTTAGCTCTAGGTCGCGACCGAGAAGCTTCCGTCGCATAGGCGCGCCCCGCAGACGCAACCCTTTTCGCATTCGCTTGTGCCCTTTCAGTACTTAGACGATTTTGTTGACTTCTGCTGGGAGCGAAACTGCGGCGAGTACCCACTTCATCTCGCTCACTTCTTGCATCTTTTAGGGTTGGCTAACACGCCATTGCGCATTCGTCAGGCGAATGCCCCTCTCGTATGATACCATTCGCGGGCGAGTGACCCTTGTGATGGACACCACTCGCCACTCTTGTACCATGGCTTACCCGGTGCTAATCTTTCTTTATTGGATTTTCATTTCTTATCTTGCCTTCCCATGGGTTACCACCGAGTGAGCCTACGACCCTGCTAGCTTGGTGAGAGCCTGGTCAGCGGGTCTGCTCGGGGCCAACCTTTGAACCTTTAGAACCTGCCACCGAGTGAGCCTTCGGCCCTGCCAGCTAAGTGAGAGCCTGGTCAGCGGATCTGCTCGGGGACAACCTTCGAACCTTTAGAACCTGCCACCGAGTGAGCCTTCGGCCCTGCCAGCTAAGTGAGAGCCTGTTCAGAGGGTCTGCTCGGGGACAACCTTCGAACCTTTAGAACCTGCCACCGAGTGAGCCTTCGGCCCTGCCAGCTAGGTGAGAGCTTGGTCAGCGGGTCTGCTCGGGGCCAACCTTTGAACCTTTAGAACCTGCCACCGAGAGAGCCTTCGGCCCTGCCAGCTAGGTCAGAGCCAGGTCAGCGGGTCTGCTCGGGGCCAACCTTTGAACCTTTAGAATCTGCCACCGAGTGAGCCTTCGGCCCTGCCAGCTAAGTGAGAGCCTGGTCAGCGGGTATGCTCGGGGCCAACCTTCAAACCTTTAGAACCTGCCACCGAGTGAGCCTTCGACCCTGCCAGCTAGGTGAGAGCTTGGTCAGCGGGTCTGCTCTGGGCTAACCTTCGAACCTTTAGAACCTGCCACCGATTGAGCCTTCAGCCCTGCCAGCTAGGTGAGATCCTGGTCAGCGGGTCTGCTCGGGGCCAACCTTTGAACCTTTAGAACCTGCCACCGAGTGAGCCTTTGACCCTGCCAGCTAGGTGTGAGCCTGGTCAGTGGGTCTGCTCGGGGTCAATCTTTGAACTTTTAGAACCTGTCACCGAGTGAGCCTTCGGCCCTGCCAGCTAGGTGTGAGCCTGGTCAGCGGGTCTGCTCGGGGCCAACCTTTGGAGGCTTTCTACCATCATATTACAAGTCATTCATACCGCACACATATATAAAAATCAAGTTGTAAAGCAAAGTATTCTTATTACATGGACTTAGGGATAGAAACGCTTTAAGTCGTCACCACTCCACGTGTGATTGAGGGACTCTCCCTCCACATTTTGGAGGTGGTACCCCCCTGACTTCAATGCTTCTTCTATGACATAGGGGCCCTCCCAATTGGGATTGAGCTTTCCCACCGCGGCTGACCTTCCGGCCAGTCGACCTTGAAAGTGGAGGTTAGATCTTAAATTAACTCTAGAGGGGGGTGAATAGAGTTTTAAAAACTTTTCCCTTAGTTTTATAGCGGATTTAAAATAGTGATATATATATATATATATGTGTATAGAGTGATTTATAAAAACTAAATAAAATGAATAATGAAAACAGCACACAGCAAAACACAGAAATTCACAGGCACAGAGACACAAGGAATTTTTATAGTAGTTCCCCAATAAACCTGGGTACGTCTACTCTTCTACCACACTTGGTAGGATCCACTAGGATTTTTGTTCAGGTGCTCTCACACCAAGGGGTTTTTGTTCAGGTGTCCACACACCACAAAGCTTTTGATCAGGTGCTCAAAACCAACAGGGATTTTTGATCAGGTGTCTTGCCACCAATGGGGTAAACTTTTGAAGGGAGTTTTAACCCTGTACAAGATGGGATATAGAGGGGTTTAGATGTTCTTCTCTGTCAAGATGCTGAGAGAAGACTCTAGTGGATGTATGTTGAAAAATGCTTCCTCTGTCTTATATAAAGTTGTTTGACAGTTGATTTGCTGAAGTTTTTTCTTGAAAGAAATGATCTTCCTGATAGCTGAGAAATCTGAGAGACAAGAATGCTTCTCAGATTGTTTGTTGCTCTTTGGAGATCTGCGCTTGCAGCTGATGACTGAGAGAATAATGTAGATGATGTTCTCAGTAAGTGAATGCTGCTCAAGGAAGAAGAAGATGATCTGCTTTTTGTTCTTCTATTTCTTCCTGTAGCTTTCTTCTTTCTTGATCTGATTCTTGCAGTAGAAATACTGAGAGGTTGTGTTGAAGATGTTCTCAGAAAAATATGTGCTGCTGGAGGAGGAAGAAGAAGATCTGTGTAGCTTTATTTCTTCTATTCTTCCTTTCTATTTCTCCTTTCTTTTTCTGTGCAGAAGATTTGTAATATGTTCTGTATTGTTGCTGTCGTGAAAAACTGTTGTATATTAATCTGCTATATCTTCTGCCTTTTTCTCTTTTAAAATTTCTGATAGCTATGCAAATCCCTTATATTAAGGAATATAATATATTTGAATAGATATTCTGGGAACAGTACATCTGCTGCGCTGTTTACCTTTCCTTTTCCATGGATATGTCCTTTTCCGAGAAATGTCAACGGCTATAATCTTGGAATAATAAAAGGAAATATATTTTCCTTACTTATATGATAGAAAGAGCCGTTGATGTAGTCGATCTGAATTCAGAGAATGAAATGATATAATCTTTTGAAATAAATCTGTTGTATAGATAATTTTTGTCGAACGCAATATTTAGTTTGTCGACCTCAAATGATTCTTGCTGAAATAATTAATTTTGTTGAGCTGTGGAGAACTTTCGTCGGTCTGAAGGTATTCGTCGAATGCAGATTCGTCGACCTCAAGATTTTCGTCGATCTCAATTAAACTTTGCTCTGGAAGAGTTGAATTAGTAGAGCTGAGAAGTGATTTCAGAGCATCTGATAAAGATTCGTCGAACACAGATTGGAGTTCGTCGAACGGAAGGATTTTTTGACCGCTAAGCCTGGATAAATTCATCGACCGCTGAGCCTGGATACATTCGTCGACCGCTGAGCTTGAGCAAAATCATCGACTGCTGAGACGGGATCGTCGACCGCAGAGAACAAGTCTGTTCGTCGAGCGCAGAATGAATATCATTCATCGAGCGCAGAGCACCGTTCGTCGAACGCAGATAGCCGTTCGTCAAACGCAGATAGCCGTTCGTTGAACGCAGAGAACATGTAGTTCGTTGAACGTAGAACGCAAGCCGTTCGTCGAACGCAGAGAGCATGTCGTTCGTCGAACGCAGAGAACATGTCGTTCGTCGAACGCAGATAGCCGTTCGTCGAACGCAGAATCTGAATGAATTCTTTAGTTCTAACAGCCTAAACTCTTGACCCATAAACTATACATTGGGGTCAACTTGATCCTAGTCAACATATAGTGATCCTAGCCCAAATCAGAAATAGGGTTGTTCCAACAATCTCCCCCTATTTGGGTTAGGTTGACAAAAATTGAAAGCAAACAAAAACAACAGAGCATAATTATATCTGATATATTTTAAATATTTTATCAGATATAAAATAAATAATACTATGAGTTTTGAAATTACATTTCAATAAAACTAATAAAAAGGACCTTTGATTTTCTCTGAATTCTGACATCTGAATTCTGATATTGTCTGAGTTGTATTGTTCTGAATTCTGATCTGTAACTGAACTGTATCTGCTATGTAAATCAGCTTTCTGAATTTGATCTGAGCTGAATCTTTATATTCTGAATATGTTATCTGCCACTTCTTTTAAATCCAAAACTGTATATTGAATCTGCATACAAATACTGCAATCTGCTTTCTAATCTGAACAGCTTTATAATTCTGATTAGTTGTGCTTGTCATCTTTCCCTTTCTGAAAACATCTCCCCCTGAGAGTGTCTCCCCCTGAGACTGGAGGTTCTTTAGCTTTCTCCCCTTGCCTAGTTTATAGAACAAATCCCCCTGAGCAAAACACTGCATCAAATGGAGCTTGTTCATAAAAACTTCTCCCCCTTCCTAGTTTCAGGAAGGCCTGAAGCTAGGCCCCTTGAAGAAGGGACATTTGATGGAGTTAGGGAAGGATGCAAGATTGTCATTGCTATTGTTCCTGCACAATAAAATAGAGATCAAGTGCAAAGGGAGCTAGAAAGAGAAACAATTATGTAGACATTCAGCTAAAATAAAAAATTTGATTAATGATGACATGCTGAAATAAAAAGAAGCTTCAGAAAACTGGGTTCGACGAAAAATGAGTTTTCGTTGATCTCGGTTCGACGAACTTGATGACTTCGTCGATCTCCGTTCGACGAAAAACTAAATTTCGTCGGGCACAGTTTAATGAAGAGATGGGTAAGTAGAAAACTTAATTTTTTTTAACAAATTGAGTCTCCATTTATCATTCCTAGCTGATTTATAAATAAGATATGTTTCTTTTCATCCAAGAGCTTGGTGAAAATGTCAGCTCTTTGCAAATCAGTAGAGATGAATTATAGGCAAATTTTATTTTTATCCACATTATCCCTAAGGAAGTGGTGCCTAATTTCTATGTGTTTAGTCCTACTATGGAGAGCTGGATTTTGTGCTCTAGATATTGCACTAGTATTGTCACAAAATATAATTGAATTATTTAAGTTGACACCATAGTCTAGGAGCTGATTTTGTATCCATAATATCTGTGAGCAGCAACTGCTTGCAGCTATGTATTCAGCTTCAGCTGTTGATGTAGACACAGATGTTTATTTCTTACAAAACCAAGACACAAGCCTATCACCAAGAAACTGACAAGTTCCTGATGTGCTTTTCCTGTCTACTCTGCATCCAGCATAATCTAAATCTGAGAATCCAGTTAATTCAAATTCAGATGCTGTTGGATACCAAAGTCCTAGATTAGGGCAACCCTTTATATATCTCAAAATTCTTTTTAATAAAATTAGATGAGATTCTTTGGGGTTAACTTGAAATCTAGCACAAATACAAGTAGCAAACATTATATCAGGCCTACTTGCTGTTAAATAAAATAATGAGCCAACAATTGCTCTATATACCTTCTGATCAACAGGTTTCCCTGATTCATCAGTATCAACAACAACATTAGAGGGCATGAGTGTTTTCATGGTGGAAGAATCAGACATACCAAATCTTTTCACTAATTCCTTAGCATACTTAGATTGGGATATGCAGATTCCATTTGGAGTTTGCTTCACTTGAAGACCAAGGAAGTATGATAGTTCACCCATACTACTCATTTCAAATTTAGATTGCATTAGATTAGAAAATATTTTGCATAAGTTTGAATCAGTAGAGCCAAAGATAATGTCATCTACATATATTTGAACTAGTAGAGTTTGATTTTTATGTATCCTGAAAAATAAAGTTTTATCTACTACGCCTCTACATAATTTATTCTCTAAAAGAAAACTAGCTAAGGTCTCATACCATGCTCTGGGAGCTTGCTTAAGACCATAGAGAGTTTTACTAAGCTTAAATACAAAAGAAGAGTGAGTTGGAGAGATGAAACCTAGTGGTTGTTCCACATAGACTTCTTCTTTGATTTCTCCATTCAAGAATGCACTCTTTACATCCATTTGATAAACCTTGAATTTCTTGTATGCAGCAAATGCAAGGAAGATCCTGATTGCTTCTAACCTTGCAACTGGTGAAAAAATCTGATCATAATCTATTCCTTCTTCCTGTGAGTATCCTTGAGCTACTAGTCTAGCTTTGTTTCTCACAATATTGCCATCTGCATCTAGCTTGTTCCTGTAGACCCATTTATTTCCAATGACTGGATGATTCTTTGGTCTAGGAACCAAATCCCAAACTTTGTTTGTCTCAAACTGATTGAGCTCCTCTTGCATGGCAATGATCCAGTTGGGATCTTGTTCTGCATCTTGTAGGGATTGAGGTTCAATCTGAGAGAGAAAACAAGTATGCATCATATTCTGATACACCTGCTGAAATATCACCAATAATTTGAAATATTGGATGATCTCTAACTGTGATGTGATCAACAGTTGGAGTGGGTTCAACAATAATATCCACTTGGGGAATTTGTTCAGCTGTTATATCCTGTGGAAGATGTTCTGCTATTATCTGATTTGAACTGTCAGCAAAATTTGGATAATTTTCTTCTTCACTTTCTTCAGCATTCTGCTGCAAAGGATTTAGAGATCCTTCCTTCTGTAGAGCTAATTGATCTAGCTGCTCACAGAGTGTAGGTACCTGTAGATTTTCTTTGGTAGAAGAATTCTTCTCCTTGTAAAATATATTAGTTTCATCAAAGGAAACATGCATAGATTCTTCAATTTTAAGAGAGGATTTGTTAAATATTCTATATGCTTTGCTGATTAATGAATAGCCTAAGAAAATTACTTCTTCAGATTTTGGTTCAAATTTCCTAAGGTATTTTTTGTCATTATTGTGAACAAAACATTTACAACCAAATGTTCTAAAATAGTTAACTTTAGGTTTCTTCCATTTAAGTAACTCATAAGGAGTCTTACCCTTAAGTTTGTGTATCAAACTTCTATTCAACACATAGTTTATTGTGCTAACAGCCTCTGCCCAAAAAGATAGGGGCAAATTAGCATCTGCAAGTAATGTTGTTGCTGATTCAATTAGGGTTCTATTTTTCCTTTCAATTACCCCATTTTGTTGAGGAGTTCTAGGAGCTGAGAAGCAATGCCTGATACCTTCCTTCTCACAGAATTCATGCATGAGAAGAGACTCAAACTCAGTGCCATGATCACTTCTGATCAATGCAACTACAGTAGAGTACTCAATCTGTATGCTCTTAAGAAATTCTGTAAGAACTTTAAAGTTATCTGACTTTTCTCTCAAAAAGAACACCCAAGTGAATCTAGAGAAGTCATCTACAATAACTAGAGTGTATGACTTCCCCCCTAAACTCTTTGTTGTTATAGGTCCAAAAAGGTCCATATGTAGCAAATATAAGATTCTAGGTGAATCACTTTTAGATAATGATTTAAAACTACTTTTAGTTTGCTTGCCTAGTTGACATGCCCTACAAAGACCTTCTGTAACACCCCAAATTTCTTAGTTCAGCGATTCAGACGGAGTGGTGGTGCTGCGCTCGGGATAGGCTGGAAATTTCATAGCAGCTATTCGCGCACGACCACTGTCCCTCTTCGTGCACGACCAGTGATCGTGCGCCAGCGATCGTGCGTTAATTCGCAAGGATTCAGAGTTCTGTTGCGGTAAGTGCGCACGATCAGGGGAAGTGCTTGCGCACGACCACTGACCGTGCGCCGATGCTCGTGCGCCCTGTTTATTCTGTTCCGCGATTTTTAGTGGAGAAGGTGATTGGTCCATCCAAATCTTTTGGAATCCGATCCAACGGCTAGGATTAGATGCTGGAGGTTATTAGGGCTTATGAGAGGCGTTTTGTACCTCCTTCGTTGAGTATTTGTGAAGCCTAGACCCTTGTGAAGGGGTTAGGTGCATAGCTTATAAATTGTGTAGCACAAGAAAGTGCTAAACCCTTACGGGCCGAGGTGAAGCCGTCCCCGCGTCGTGCGATAGATCGCGACGATTAGAGCATGGGCAAAGCTAAACCGAACCCGTTTCCATGCAGATCGGTAAGAGGTCCCTACCTCATGTAGCCGTGTGATCATGGGAGAGGTCTTGGAAGGTGATTCACCTAGACCGACCAAAAGCTCTTTTTCCCACCTAAGGCGATGGCCCTTACGGTGGAGTGTTTTGTGGAATGGATGTTATGTTAGCCTCATGCGATTGCTTAGGCGGTTGTGGGGAACCTTCGGGTGAACCCAACCAACATCATGTGCATACCTAGGTTCCCTTCTTTTTGATGCTCAACCTAGAAGATTGATTGTGCTTGAAACCTCACCTTGTGTAGTTGCACTTTCTTTATTTTAGTACTTGTGCTAGTATGGCTTGCTTGCAGGGTAGAAGCTCCGCCACCCCGGGAAAGGGGTGGGGTCATTATAATTTGGTCAGCTTTGCTGACCGTTACCTTGTTTGCCACCGCTTGGTGGAATGTTCTTATGCAGGTGCAGGTGAGCCTAGCGGAAAATAGCGGGCGGTGGCCCTTATGCTGAGTTGGCCCTCGAAGGCCAGCCTCTTTTCTGTTTCTTGTATTGCCGGCCTGCGTGCCGATGTTTGTTTGGAGTTTTTTTATCACTTTTGGTAAATGTAAGGCCTTAAGGCCGTAACTCTATATTATGGTTTTATTCCTATGATAGTGGACAATTCTAATTGAAATGGTTTTTAATCAAATGCTTCCGCTTACGTTTTGTACTCTAGTGTAGTTGTATTCTTTTCTGTTATCACCTTTTAACTCCTAGCTAGTGTGGTTTGTATGGCGTGGGGTCCCGGCCGGACCCGCTGTTATACTTTTCGTACTGGCAGGGTGTTACAATTTGGTATCGGACTTAAGGCGTCGATCCGTAGTTTAGCGAATTCGGGACGAATTCCTTTTAAGGGGTGGTGTGCACGGGATGTGCATTCACCTAAAACGACAAAAACTAATAAGAATGTCCACTTAGGAATGGAAAAACATACTTGTTTGCGGAACCTGAGCGTTCCATGATTGTTGTTTGCTATGTTTTCAGTCACTAAATTGTGTCTTACACGATTATAGGTGACTAGGAGTGGTGCGGGGCCGTCTCAACCCCGTAACTCTGCTGAAAGTAGTGGGTCGGCTGAAGTGCCAGCGACCACTCCTCCTGCTGAGATGATCAGGTTAATCGCAGAAGCTGTCTTCGCGATGATCAATGCTCAACCGCAAAGGCTTGCACAACCTGCTACGCCTATTACAGATGCGGCCCCGGTGATCGAACCTGCAGTGGAACCTGCGGTGGAACCGAGGGTTGAGACCCCTATGCCAGCGGCTGCAGTGGAACCTGCGGTGGTGCAAAGGGTGGAGCGTCCTGTAGAGCGTGTAGCCGTTGCGCGAGCACGGGATCAACAGCTGCAGCACTTTCTAAGCTTCCACCCTCCAACTTTCTCGGGGACCGGATCCCCAACGGAGGCGGAGGACTGGCTGTCAACGGTTAGAAAAACTTTAAAGGCGACAGCAACAGAAGAAGCTATGATGGTCACTTTAGCCACCTTCCTCCTTAACGGAGAGGCAGAGCGTTGGTGGGCCGAGCAGGAAGTGCACAAGTTTGGAGGCAAGGAGATTATCGAGATCACGATAGCGGAGTTCTCAAAGTCATTTCTTCAAAGGTATATTCCTTCTGCCCTACGCATTGCGTTGCAGAACCAGTTTCTGAAGTTAACTCAAGGCGACAGCTCGGTGGATGAGTACTTGCACGAGTTCACTAAACTGGGTCGTTATGCGAGGCCTATGATGGAAGATGAAGAGACAAAGACGAACAAGTTCTATGAAGGTCTTCGGGACTAGTTGAGGCTGCTCCTTGCAGGCCCAATGACGTTAGGTTTCCGTGTGATGGTCCAAACTGCCAGATCCCTAGAGTTGGACATGAAGTGGGTACAAGCAAAAATCGTGGCAAAGAAACCTGAGTTTCATGCGCCGGCCTCTCAGTCCAAGTCAGAGTTCAGAAAGAACAAAAGGAAGTTCAAACCGGCGGAGCAAACTCGCTCAAATGTTTCGGGAGCAATGACTGTGCGGGGTCCTATCACGTGTTTCACCTGCGGAAAGGTGGGACACAAGGCCGCGGTGTGTCTAAGTGGTCCCCCGAAGGCAGAGAACCGAGCGTTGGACTATGCTCGTGCTGCGAAAAAGGGAAAAGCTGCGGAGTCTTCGGCTTCCCAGCACATTATTCCGACTCAGCCGAGAGTCTATTCGCTTGGCCAGCAAGAAGCTATACGACAAGCTGATGTCGTCACAGGTATGAATTACAAGTTAGCTTTTACATAGCTATTTGTGATTATACTGTCGTGCAACTGTATGTTTTATTCGTGTGCAATTAGGCTTTGTCCTAATTTTCAACTATCTGGCGAGAGCTCTATTTGATACGGGTGCATCGCACTCTTTTCTGTCTGAGGACTTCGTGGTGCGAATCAGAGTGCCGTCTACCTTCGTAGAGGATAGATTGGAAGTAGTGCTACCCAATGGATCTCGCATGACTGTGGATAGGAAGAGCCGTGTGAAGGTGCAGATCGAAAATCAGGATTTCGATTTGGAAGCATCGTTATTACCGTTAGCTGAATTCGATGTGATCTTCAGCATGGGCTGGCTCTCGGAGCAGCGAGCATGCATAGATTGCAATTCAAAGGAGATCACTCTGGGAAGGAACACCGATGGAGAAACCACGTTTGCCGGTATGCGAGGAGCGAGCAAGACGCTGATGTCTGCTCTCCAAGTGGTTAAGGCGGTGAGAAAAGGCGCCGAGTTGTTCATCACCTTGTTGGAGGCTTCGGAGCCAAAGCCCAGGTTATGTGATGTCCCAGTTGTAGCGGAGTACGCCGATGTGTTTCCTAGCGAACTCCCTGGGGCTCCGCCTCATCGGGAGATTGATTTCTGTATCGAGTTGGTGCCAGGTGCCAAACCTGTGGCCCGCTCACCGTACCGGATAGCGCCAAAGGAATTGGCAGAGCTGAAGGTTCAATTGCAAGAGCTGCTAGAGCAAGGCTACGTACGTCCAAGTTCATCGCCTTGGAGTGCACCGGTCCTCTTTGTGAAAAAGAAGGACGGGAGCTTGCGTCTATGTATTGATTATCGAGAGCTAAACAAGTTGACCGAGAAGAACCGATATCCGATTCCAAGAATCGATGATCTATTTGACCAACTGGTTGGGTCGACGGTATACTCCAAACTGGACCTAAGGTCCGGCTATTACCAACTGCGGATAAGGGAATGTGATATTCCAAAGACAGCGTTCAGTACCCGCTTTGGGCACTATGAGTTCACGGTGATGCCGTTCGGTCTGTCTAATGCACCGTCGGTATTCATGGACTTAATGAACAGGATGTTTCGAGAGTATTTGGATCAATTTGTGATTGTCTTCATCGACGACATTCTGGTATACTCTCAGTCGAAAGAGGAGCATGTAGGGCATCTGCACGCAGTTCTGAGCACCTTGAGGAGGAGTCAGCTATATGCCAAGTTCTCCAAGTGCGAGTTTTGGCTACTGTCTGTAGCATTCCTTGGTCATGTTGTTAGTGGAGAAGGAATTGCAGTTGATCCGTCGAAGATAGAAGCGATCCGAGCGTGGCCTTTGATGAAAAACGTAGCGGAAGTCCGAAGTTTCTTAGGACTTGCCGGCTATTATAGGCGCTTTGTGGAAAACTTCTCGAGGATTGCACTCTCTCTCACTAAACTGACTAGGAAAGATCATAAGTTCGTTTGGTTGCCCGAGTGCGCACGAGCTTTTGAAGAGCTGAAGAGTCGTCTGACCACGGCGCCCATTCTATGCTCGCCATGTGGTACGGAAGGCTACGAAATTTATAGCGACGCCTCGTGGAGTGGTTTGGGTTGTGTCCTAGTGCAGTTCGGTAAGGTAATTGCCTACGGCTCCCGGCAGTTGAAGGTTCATGAGAGGAATTACCCGGTCCATGATTTGGAGCTAGCGGCCGTGGTATTTGCTCTTAAGCTTTGGAGTCATTATTTGTATGGCGTGAAGATCGACATCTTTACCGACCACAAGAGCCTCAAGTACCTGCTGGATCAAAGGGAGTTGAATATGCGTCAGAGGAGGTGGATGGAGTTCCTTGGGGACTACACCTTCGACATCAAATATACTCCTGGAAAGGGAAATGTAGTTGCGGACGCGTTGAGTCGTCGGGCTCCCGCTCAAGCAAATTGGATTTTGATGCACGATGAGCGTCTAATCCGCGAGCTGGAAGAAATGGAGATCATTTGCGTTGATAGAAGAGCGTCTACTTCAGCATGCTTGAACTGGACAGAGGTTCAGTACGACCTTGCCGACCGAGTTCGACAGGCATTGGAGCTAGATGAGAGCATGAAACGCTATAAAGCGGAAACCGTGGATGGGTTAAACGCTGATTTCTCCTTCGAAGATGGCCTTATGTGGAAAGAGGGCAGATTGTGCGTCCCAAACATTGGCACTCTACGGGCGGAGTTGATGTACGAGGCTCATCATACCAAGTACTCTATCCACCCGGGGAGCACGAAAATGTACATGGACATGAAGAAACTTTTCTAGTGGCCGGGTATGAAGAAGGACATTGCCCTCTACGTGGCCAAGTGTAATACTTGCGCGTTGGTGAAGGTGGAATGTCAACGTCCCGGTGGATTTTTGAAGTCCTTGCCGATTCCGGAATGGAAGTTTGATGATATCTCGATTGATTTCGTGCACGGATTGCCGAGATCACAGCAGGGAAACGACGCCATTTGGGTGATCGTGGACCGATTGACGAAAGTATCGCATTTTATTCTGAACCGGAAGGATGATTCTGTAGAAAAGCTAGCGAAGCTCTATGTTTATAGTATTGTGAGACTGCACGGTGTCCCTCGTAGCATCGTCAGCGATCGTGACGGGCGTTTCACATCGAAAGATTGGAGGCTTATCCATGAACTGTTCGGCACTAAATTGAAGTTCAGCACGGCCTTCCACCCGCAAACGGATGGGCAGACCGAGAGGACCAACAGGAATATAGAGGATATGCTCCGAATGTGCGCTCTAGATTTTGGAAAGAAGTGGGAAGATCATCTCTATATGATCGAGTTCGCCTACAATAATAGCTACCAAGCCAGTATACAGATGGCTCCCTTCGAGGCCCTCTATGGTAAGAAGTGTCGTACGCCGTTGTCTTGGGCGGAAACGGGCGATACTAAGCTATTAAAGCGAAAGGACGTTGAGGAAGCAACTTCGACGATCCGATCTATACGTGAAAGGCTATTGATTGCCTAGGATAGGCAAGCAAAATATTACAAGTGCAAGCATAGGAACCTAGAGTTCGCCGTCGGTGACCGGGTTTACTTGAAGATCAAACCGTTCAAAGGGGTATCAAGGATCCGACGCTTGAAAAAGCTCAGTCCAAGGCACTTAGGACCGTTTGAGATCGTGGAGCGTGTTGGTGATGCGGCTTATCGGCTTGCACTATCTGTAGAGCTGAGCGGTCTGCACGATGTGTTTCACATTTCAGTTTTGAGGAAGGCAGTGCAAGAGCCTACTCATATTGTTGCGGTCGGCAAAGTGCCGGTTGATAGTGGGTTGTCGACGAAAGTCAAGCCCTTACGCATCGAGGATACCGAGGTAAAGCAGTTGCGGAACAAGTCCATTCGGATGGTAAAAGTCCGGTGGGATAATTGCGGCCGAGAGGAGCTATCTTGGGAGAGAGAGAAAGCGATGCTTGCGGAGTACCCCGAGCTATTTCTCTCAGGTATTTTATAACTGTAATTCCTGGTATAACTGTTTTCGAAATTTCGGGACGAAATTCTTTTAAGGGGGGTGGAGTTGTAACACCCCAAATTTCTTAGTTCAGCGATTCAGGCGGAGTGGTGGTGCTGCGCTCGGGATAGGCTGGAAATTTCATAGCAGCTATTCGCGCACGACCACTGTCCCTCTTCACGCACGACCAGTGATCGTGCGCCAGCGATCGTGCGTTAATTCGCAAGGATTCAGAGTTCTGTTGCGGTAAGTGCGCACGATCAGGGGAAGTGCTTGCGCACGACCACTGACCGTGCGCTGATGCTCGTGCGCCCTGTTTATTCTGTTCCGCAATTTTTAGCGGAGAAGGTGATCGGTCCGTCCAAATCTTTTGGAATCCGATCCAACGGCTAGGATTAGATGCTGGAGGTTATTAGGGCTTATGAGAGGGGTTTAATCCTCATTATTTCATAGCCATTCTCTCTCCAAACCTAGAGGAAGAAGAAGGAGGCAAGGAAGAAGAAGGAGAGATCCCGCCATTGACGGAGCTCCGGAGCTCCATTTCGCGAGCCGTTTCCAGATTTGGAGAGTGCAGCCCGGTGCGGTCGTTTCCCTCCGTCTAGAATCTCAGATCCATGGCGAAGAAGAACGCTCCTAGGGTAACGATTCTTCCTCCCGATTTTTGGACTTGTCATTTGTCCTCTCTTTCATGTCTTTATGCTTGCATGAGGAATCCCTTTCACCAAATAGGTGAAGTGTAGGATTTTCCTCAAGTTCTTCGAAACTCCGGGTCGATTGTGTCCGTCCCAGGCATATTGCATGTAGAAAATCCGATAGTCGCGCGGATTTAGGCATTGTGTGTGAAGCCTATTCGTGGCCGTGAGCCCGAATCGGTGATGCTTGATTTGCGACGTTGCATTTAGGTTAGGCCTAGAATGCGTGTCGGAGAATGACTCCGTGAAATCATCTATAGTATTGCGGGAATTAAGTGTAGGCGTCTTGTGAAGATCCTAATGAATGCCCCATGCTTTGAGATTGGATGAAGGCAACCCTTCACCACGAAATTGATGCGGAGCGTTTTGTACCTCCTTCGTTGAGTATTTGTGAAGCCTAGACCCTTGTGAAGGGGTTAGGTGCGTAGCTTATAAATTGTGTAGCACAAGAAAGTGCTAAACCCTTACGGGCCGAGGTGAAGCCGTACCCGCGTCGTGCGATAGATCGCGACGATTAGAGCACGGGCAAAGCTAAACCGAACCCGTTTCCATGCAGATCGGTAAGAGGTCCCTACCTCATGTAGCCGTGTGATCATGGGAGAGGTCGTGGAAGGTGATTCACCTAGACCGACCAAAAGCTCTTTTTCCCACCTAAGGCGATGGCCCTTACGGTGGAGTGTTTTGTGGAATGGATGTTATGTTAGCCTCATGCGATTGCTTAGGCGGTTGTGGGGAACCTTCGGGTGAACCCAACCAACATCATGTGCATACCTAGGTTCCCTTCTTTTTGATGCTCAACCTAGAAGATTGATTGTGCTTGAAACCTCACCTTGTGTAGTTGCACTTTCTTTATTTAGTACTTGTGCTAGTATGGCTTGCTTGCAGGGTAGAAGCTCCGCCACCCCGGGAAAGGGGTGGGGTCGTTATAATTTGGTCAGCTTTGCTGACCGTTACCTTGTTTGCCACCGCTTGGTGGAATGTTCTTATGCAGGTGCAGGTGAGCCTAGCGGAAAATAGCGGGCGGTGGCCTTTATGCTGAGTTGGCCCTCGAAGGCCAGCCTCTTTTCTGTTTCTTGTATTGCCGGCCTGCGTGCCGATGTTTGTTTGGAGTTTTTTTATCACTTTTGGTAAATGTAAGGCCTTAAGGCCGTAACTCTATATTATGGTTTTATTCCTATGATAGTGGACAGTTCTAATTGAAATGGTTTTTAATCAAATGCTTTCGCTTACGTTTTGTACTCTAGTGTAGTTGTATTCTTTTCTGTTATCACCTTTTAACTCCTAGCTAGTGTGGTTTGTATGGCGTGGGGTCCCGGCCGGACCCGCTATTATACTTTTCGTACTGGCAGGGTGTTACACCTTCTTTCTTGTATGAACCTAAAGGTAAACCTCTAACAAGATTGTCCTTAGATAATTTAGCAATGGTCCTAAGGTTTACATGTCCTAATCTCTTATGCCAAAGTTCACTAGGTTTGCTTAATTCATTAAATAAACAGATTTCTGATTTAGATGAATTGAAATTTACTAAATAAATATTACCTTGCCTAATACCTGATAAAACAATAACATTATCAGAAGATTTAATAAGGCATTTTAATTTATTAAAAGTTACCTGATACCCTTCATCACATAATTGACTTATGCTGATGAGGTTGTGCTTCAGTCCCTTGACATAAGCTACCTCTTTGAAGGTGACTTCTCCAACCTTGACTTTTCCATAGCCTTTTATTTGTCCACAGTTGGAGTTTCCAAATATTACTTTTGGTCCAAGCTTTGCCTTGTAGTTGTTCAGGTTGGCCTTGTTTCTTGTCATATGCTTTGAATAGCCACTATCCAAATACCATTTTCCATTTATTCTTGGACAGCTATGTACCTGCAAAAACAGAAAAACAATCTATTTGTTCCTGACCCAGACTACCTTGGGTCTTTTTGAATTTCCACAAAAATCTAAAATAAAAGACATTTCAGGTTGGTCCTTGTAACCTTGTGGATGATATCTCCTTGGATGTATTATCCATTCAGTGAAAGGATTCTTAGAATATGAAGAATAAGAATTGTTCAAATTCTCTGTATAGTTTCTGTTCGACGAATTGGGCTGAGTTCGTCGAGCGCCGTTCGATGAATGACTGAGATTTCATCGAGCGTCATTCATATAATTACTATATTGAAAATATGTCTTCAGAGTTCGTCGAGCTCCGTTCGACGAAGTGGATACATTTCGTCGAGCTCCGTTCGACGAATTCTGTTGAATTCCTACAACCTCTTTGCTCTTAGCAGAGATGAATTTTACAGGTGTAGATAATATGTTCTTCTTAATCAGATGTGGCTCACTTGATGAAGCACCCAAGCCTAGTTTGCTATTAAGTCTAGCATTTACAGTGCTTGTAATGTCCATTAGTTTGATGCTTCTCCCATTTAGGGATTCTTCAAACTTTTTAGCTTCAGACAACTTGCTCTCAATGAGAACAATGTGTTCCCTGGAGGCAGCCAAATTTTCTTAAGATTTACATTTTCTTCACTTATTTGATTCATTTCAGCTAGCTTATTTCTGAGAGTGATTATTTCCTTCTCAGATTTTATTAAGTCTGAGCAAAGAACTTGAATTCATCTTTGAATCCAACTGAATTGAAATCAAAGTTAGATATTACCTGATCAACATCATATTTTGCTTCTGATTCTGATTCTTCTTCATCAGAATTGTTGGCTGAGGCATTGATTGCCATCATGCAGAAGTTCTTCTCTTCTTCATTATCTTCATCATCATTGGATGATGATGCATTTCCTGACTCACTGCCTGAGTCATAAATGGCCATCAAACATTGGTCATTTTCTTTTGATTCTTCATCATCATCTGAAGAATTGGATGACTATTCTGATTCTGTTTCACTCCAAGTTTCTGCTACAAATCCTCTTCCCTTCTTTTGGTGTTTGTGGGAGGAAGACTTGCTGGAGTGTCTTCTTTCCTCTTTTTCAGTTCTCTTCTCCTTCTTCTGGTTTTCTGGACAATCTGGCAGAATATGTCCAGGTTTCCTGCAGCCATAACAAACAATATCTTTAGAATTTTACTTGTCATACCTTGGCTTTTCCCTTGATCTGGAGTCCTTCTTTCTAAAATCCTTCTTGGCCATCTTGTAGAACCTTTTGGCTAGAAGGTTCATGAACTCCTCATCTCTTGGAGCTTTTTCTTCTTCTTCAGCTGCTTTGAAAGCTATGTTCCTTTCCTTCTTTGTTGCTGGAGATGAAGTTGACTGTTCAGCTTCTCTGGACTTGACAAGCTGCTCATAGGATTTGAGCTTGCCCAACAATGTTTCAGTAGTAATCTCATTGAGGCTTCTAGCTTCCTTGATTGGCCAGATCCTAGAATCTCATGTGCTGGGGAAGCACATTAAGATCTTGTCATTGACCTCAGTGATAGAGATCACTTTATCCAAGGTCTTCAGCTCATTTATTATGAGGCTGAGCCTGTTGTACATATCAGGTACTGTTTCAGTTTCTCCCTTTTTGAAATTCTCATATTGAGAAATAAGATGGGATCTTCTATCCTTTCTTTCATCAACAGATCCCTCAACCATATTGTTGAGAGAAATCCATATTTCTCTTGCTGAGGTGCATTCCACCACTCTTTGAAAAATGTCATCAGACATTGTTTGAGCCAGAATGTTCATGGCTTTTGCATCAGCACTCCTTTGCTTTTTTGTGCTTCTGTCCATTCAGGATGTGGAACAACATTGTTGGTAGTTGTGGTTTCAGCACTAGTTGTTGTTGTGGGAGCTGGAGGTCCTGTCAAAATCACATTGAATATTTCTTCATCAATAGAGTTCATATATAACCTAATCTTTGCTTTCCATAGTGCAAACTTATTGAGATTGCACATAGGAGGTCTTGTGCCTTGAATACTCATTGTTTTGTGCCATGAGTTTTTAAACAAAAATAAATAAAATAAAACCTCTGAAAGAATTTAAGATCTAATTGATCTTTGTGATTCAGGTGTTAGCCTGTAAAGAATCAACAGCCCTCTGATACCAATTGAAAGTGGAGGTTAGATCTTAAATTAACTCTAGAGGGGGTGAATAGAGTTTTAAAAACTTTTCACTTAGTTTTATAGCGGAATTAAAATAGTGATATATAAATATATATATGTGTATAGAGTGATTTATAAAAACTAAATAAAATGAATAATGAAAACAACACACAGCAAAACACAGAAATTCACAGGCACAGAGACACAAGGAATTTTTATAGTAGTTCCCCAATAAACCTGGGTACGTCTACTCTTCTACCACACTTGGTAGAATCCACTAGGATTTTTGTTCAGGTGCCCTCACACTAAGGGGTTTTTGTTCAGGTGTCCACACACCACAGAGCTTTTGATCAGGTGCTCAAAACCAACATGATTTTTTGATCAGGTGTCTTGCCACCAATGGGGTAAACTTTTGAAGGGAGTTTTAACCCTGTACAAGATGGGATAGAGAGGGGTTTAGATGTTCTTCTCTGTCAAGATGCTGAGAGAAGACTCTAGTGGATGTATGTTGAAAAATGCTTCCTCTGTCTGATATGAAGTTGTTTGACAGTTGATTTGCTGAAGCTTTTTCTTGAAAGAAATGATCTTCCTGATAGCTGATAAATCTGAGAGACAAGAATGCTTCTCAGATTGTTTGTTGCTCTTTGGAGATCTGTGCTTGCAGCTGATGACTGAGAGAATAATGTAGATGATGTTCTCAGTAAGTGAATGCTGCTCAAGGAAGAAGAAGATGGTCTGCCTTTTGTTCTTCTATTTCTTCCTGTAGCTTTCTTCTTTCTTGATCTAATTCTTGCAGTAGAAATACTGAGAGGTGGTGTTGAAGATGTTCTTAGAAAAATATGTGTTACTGGAGGAGGAAGAAGAAGATCTGTGTAACTTTATTTCTTCTATTCTTCCTTTCTATTTCTCCTTTCTTTTTCTGTGCAGAAGATTTGTAATATGTTCTGTATTGATGCTGTCGTGAAAAACTGCTGTATATTAATCTGCTATATCTTCTGCCCTTTTCTCTTTTGAAATTTCTGACAGCTATTAAATGCAAATCCCTTATATTAAGGAATATAATATATTTGAATAGATATTATGGGAACAGTACATCTGCTGCGACGTTTACCTTTCCTTTTCCATGGATATGTCCTTTTCCGAGAAATGTCAACGGCTATAATCTTGAAATAATAAAAGGAAATATATTTTCCTTACTTATCTGATATAAAGAGTCATTGTTGTAGTCGATCTGAGTTCAGAGAATGAAATGATATAATCTTCTGAAATAAATCTGCTGTATAGAGAATTTTCGTCAATCTCAATAAATATCGTCGAACGCAATATTTAGTTCGTCGACCTAAAATGATTCTTGCTGGAATAATTAATTTTGTTGAGCTGTGGAGAACTTTCGTCGATCTGAAGGTATTCGTCGAACGCAGATTCGTCGACGTCAAGATTTTCGTCGATCTCAATTAAACTTTGCTCTGGAAGAGTTGAATTAGTAGAGCTGAGAAGAGCTTTCGTCGATCTGAGCATCTGATAATGATTCGTCGAACGCAGACTGGAGTTCGTCGAACGGAAGGATTCGTCGACCGCTGAGCCTGGATAAATTCATCGACCGCTGAGCCTGAATACATTCGTCGACCGTTGAGCTTGAGCAAAATCGTCGACCGCTGAGAACAAGTCTGTTCGTTGAGCGCAGAATGAATATCATTCGTCGAGCGCAGAGCACCGTTCGTCGAACGCAGATAGTCGTTCGTCGAACGCAGATAGCCATTCGTCGAACGCAGAGAACATGTCGTTCGTGGAATGCAGAACGCAAGTCGTTCATCGAACGCAGATAGCATGTCGTTCGTCGAACGCAGAGAACATGCCGTTCGTCGAACGTAGATAGCCGTTCGTCGAACGTAGATAGCCGTTCGTCGAACGCAGTATGGAGTTCGTCGAACGCAGAATCTGAATGAATTCTTTAGTTCTAACAGCCTAAACTCATGACCCATAAACTATACATTGGGGTCAACTTGATCCTAGTCAACATATAGTGATCCTAGCCCAAATCAGAAATAGGGTTGTTCCAACAGACCTTTTTCAACACGAGGTCCCTCTTCTCGAATTGCTTGATCCTGACGTGCTTGTCGAAGTATTTGGCCATCCGCCGCTTGACTTCTTCTTGACGAATGGTGGTGAGATCTCGGACTTCCTCGATCAGATCCAAGGAGAGTCGCAGCTCCTCCTCATTTCCTGTTCTCCATTCTTCATCACCATATGAGACGGCCCTTACCCGCGGCGTCTTGACTTCAAATTCCACAGAAATGATGGCCTCGCAACCATGAGAGAGCTTGAAGGGGGTCTCACCAGTGGTGGTGTTGGGGGTAGTCCTTAGAGCCCATAGGACCGAGGGGAGTTGCTCCACCCAATTCCCCTTCAAGTTCTCCACCTTTTTCTTGAGGAGGTTTACTATGATCTTATTCGACGCCTCCACCTGCCCGTTGCTCCTGGGGTGATGGACGGATGCGAACTTGAGGTCTATCCCCAGCTGGCTACAGAAGCTGATGAATTCCTCGCTGACAAACTGCGGACCGTTATCTGTGATGATGGCCTGCGGAAGCCCGTGTCGGCAGATAATCTCCCCCCATACAAAATTGCGGATTACCTGGGAGGTGACCTTGGCTAGAGCCTTGACCTCTAACCACTTCAAGAAGTAGTCGATCATAACCAAGAGGAATCTTCTTTGCCCACTGGCGTGAGGGAAAGTTCGTACCAGATCCATCCCCCATATGGCGAAGATCCAGGGCACCGTGATGCTCCTTAGCCTCTGAGCCGGCAAAAGTTAAAGTGGGGCGAACAACTGACACTTTCTACATTGCTTGGCGAATGCCGCCGCATCCCTGCTCAGGGTCGGCCAGAAGTACCCCTGCCTCATTATCCTTGCTTACAATGTCCTGCTCCCCGAATGATTGCCACATTCGTCGGAGTGAACCTCCTCTAGGACCCTCAGGGCTTCTTCTTCCGAGACGCATCTTGCTAAGATTCCGGAGTGGGTCTTCCGATACAAGTCCCCTTCATGAAGCACGTAGTAGGCGGACTTGTATCGAAAACACCTTTGATCTGGGACCACTTCCGGAACTTGCCCGTTGCCAGAAAGGCCATGAAAGGGTCCTTCCACGAGGGCCGATGTTCTATGTCCATGAGCTCCCCCTCCTCAATCGAAGGGCGGAACAGATCTGTCAAGGTTCCTTCAACCCGAGGGCCGGACTTGTCCAGCCGATCTGTCTGGACGCTTTCTTCCCTTGGTATGTGCCTGATGGAGAAGGTCTTGAATGCATCGATGAGACCCCTTACTTTGGCCAAATATCTCATGAGTGTAGGCTCCCTTGCATCAAACTCGCCTTTGATTTGCGAGGCTATCACCATCGAGTCCATTAGAACTTCCACGTCATGAACCCCCAACTCCTGAGCCAGACATAGGCCAGCGATTACTGCCTCGTATTCCGCCTGGTTGTTGGTGATGGGAAAATGTTGTGGGGACTTGACGCAACCAACTCGACCAAAAGCCCGGACTATTGGTGAAGGCGCAATCTATCCTTTATAGAGCTGGTCACCCGAGCAGGATCCACGAGGCAGCCAGTTAGGCCCACAAGGGACACGCACTTCCACTTTGAATAGCGCAGCATGCCGGGGCAATTGCTGACCGCAGCCCAAAAATCCCCCCCAGCAACGACCCGGGGTTTCGAACCCGCGACCCCCTCTGATACCACTTGTGGGGACTCGACGCAACCAACTCGACCAAAAGCACGGACTGTTGGTGAAGGCGCAATCTATCCTTTATAGAGCTGGTCACCCGAGCAGGATCCACGGGGCAGCCAGTTAGGCCCACGGGGGACACGCCCTTCTGCTTCAAATAGCGCAGCACGCCGGAGCAATTGCTGACCGCAGCCCAACAAATGTATCACTAGCGTTTGTTTGAATTTCATTCCACGAGGGCTCTCCAACACCACCCCTCCCCCCAAGGAATTCTTTCCTGATGCCCCATCGACCAACAGCTTCCAAGGGATATGATGAAAAGCTTGGTCTTCCTCCATTTCGATCACATAGTCCGCTATGAAATCCGCAACTGCTTGAGCCTTCATCGACAATCGGGGGACAAAAGTGATGTCGAACTCACTCAACTCCACCGACCATTTCGCGAGCCTCCCCGGGTGCTCTACCCCCTCAAAGCTTTTGCGAAGGGGATGATCAGTCACTACTCGGATCGAGTGGGCCTGGAAATACGGCCTGAGCTTCCTGGCCGAGATGACCACAGCGAAAGCCAGCTTCTCTAAAATTGGGTATCGGAGTTCTTCCTTCTTCAAAACCCTGCTTACGTAGTAAATGGGCAGCTGCTTTTTGCCCTATTCCCAGACCAAGACGGATCATACAGCTTCAGCCCTGACTCCGAGATACAAGGATAGGTCCTCTCCCTCTTTTGGACCTTGGAGCAGCGGAGCCTTGGTGAGCTGGCCTTTCAGGGCCTGGAAGGCCTCCTCGCATTTCACCGTCAATTCGAATCTCTGATTACCCCGCAACACCTTGAAGAAGGGAGAACATTTCTCTCCAGCCCGGGAGAGAAACCTACTCAACCCTGAGAGCTTCCCAGTTAGACGCTGAACTTCCTTAGCATTTTGCAGCGATCTCAACTCTATTATGGCTTTGACCTTGTCCGGGTTAGGCTCTACCCCCGCTGGGGTAAGGAGATGACCTAGAAACTTCCCCTTGCTGGCTCCAAATACGCACTTCAGGGGGTTTAGCCACATCTTGTACTTGCGCAGAGTGGTGAAAGTCTCCTAGAGGTCCTGTAGGTAAGAGCTCACGCTCCTACTCTTCACCATGAGGTCATCTACGTAAACCTCCAAGTTTCTCCCTCTTTTCTCCCGGAAGACCCGGTCCATCATTCTTTGGTACGTCGCTCCGGCGTTCTTTAGTCCGAATGGCATCATCTTATAGCTATAATACCCTTCCCTTATTGTAACGCCCCGGGTTTTTCTTATAATTATTTTAATAAAACATATGGAATTAATAATAAGTATTTGAAAGCAAGATATTAATTCAGGGCGGCGATGCGAAAGGGCGTTACCGTTTCGGAAACGTCGTCGTCCGGCGAGTTAATTCTAGGTTGAATCGAATATGCAGACTTATATATATATACACGTGCATAAGGTTCATACGGGTAGATGTATGCAAACATACATATTTAAGGGTCCGTTTGGTTGGGCTGTTGCTGATGAAAAGCTGCTGATCAGAAATGGAGTTTTGAAAAAGAGCTGTTTCTGAGAAATGGAGTTTTGTTAAAAAACTGTTTGGGTGAAATGGAGTTTTCAGTGCTTATTGAAATGGAGTTTTATAAATTTTGTTTGGGTTAAATGGAGTTTTAGAAAAAAAAAATTATTGTTCCATAAAACACACAATCTTGATAATACTGACTATAATAGATATAAATACCAATAATTCATCTCACCATCTAAGATCTAGAAGTGTACAACTGTTGCGCTATATTTTCACGCAACGTGATCATCTCATCTACCCCGCCTGCTGTATCAGGACAAACTACTTGATGCCCTTGTGTGCTCACCCCCTCATCACCACCTCCCTGCTCGAACTCATTGAAATCAATATCCCTCCGCGACGGGTGCCTCCGAATAAAATTATGCAGTGCCATTGTCGCCATCACAATATCGGTTTGTTTGGTGAAGCTGTAGCTCGGCATATCACGCAATATGGCCCACTTTTTCTTCCAAATCCCAAACGATCTTTCAATGACACTTCTAAGGGATGAGTGCGCGTGATTGAATATCTCTCGGCGTCCTTCCGGTGCACGCCCGCCACGAGCAAAGTCTGGGAGATGATAACGTGTCTCTGGATATGGTTTCAAGTATCCCCTTTGTAGCGGATACCCAGAGTCCACCAAGTAATATTTTCCTGAAAACCAGGATCAAAATTCGTTACGCTTCAAAGGTGAGAAGTATAAAAAATGGAGTAGAAATCTTATTACCTGGTGGTGGATGCGGAAATTTGTAACGGGGATCCCGAAGCGCATAATTGAAAATGCGGCTATCATGCGCAGAGCCTTCCCAACCTGGCATAACAAACGTGAAACACATGTTGAAATCACAAGCAGCCATCACATTTTGTGTTGGCATGCCATGTCTCCCAATGTACGGTACTTGATCACGAACAGGTACGCATGCATGAACATGTGTTCCATCAATTGCACCGACACAATCTTTAAAGAATGGCATGTAACGTGTGTCATACAGAATCTCTGGCGGTGTGCTACTGAAAGATCTATCTAATGGTTGAATCACTTCGGCCGCCAGTAGTATCAACACGCGAATGCCTTCTCCAAAAAATCTGCTAGCAGTCTCTGTCGAGTGCTGAAACCGCTCACATGTCTTCCTCATGACCTCGTTATGAGACAGTATGTCCAAGGTCAGTGCCAAAATCTCTCTAGATGCAGTCCGTCTCGTCCCGTGAAATCCGTACTTCTCCTCCAAGATATGCAATAGATCCATAAAAATATCTTGGGACATCCGAAATGAATTATGAAACCGGACTGTCGAACCTGCTAGCATTTCTCCTACCCATTTATGACATGTTTGCTTCGAAGTCATGCAAGGTACTGGTTGGTTGAAAAGAGAACTGCTTTCAGCTAAGATAGTAACTGCTGCTACCACATTTTGATGATGTGCGATCGCATAATTTTGAATAGCCTCAAAGCTATCTTCTGAATCATCTGAGTCATTGGTAGACATATTCTGATACACAAAAGACATGACATTAACCACAACAACAATAACATAAAACGTCGTAAACAGTCTAGCAGAAACATACAAATACTTTATCTATCCAACATTGTAGCAGAATAACAGTAACAGTCAAACAGTAATAACAGTCTAACAGTAGTAACAGTAGGAATACTAGAAATATCCAAACACAACATCATAAATAAAAATAACAGTCTCAAACTCCATGACCCTAACCAGAATAATTCTACCCCCCACCATTGTAGCGGTTATAAATCCACTTTATGTTCATACCCTCGGGTAGGAACATAAATGCCTCTCTATGACCTTTGTCCAACAGAAATGTGATGGCAAAGTCATAGAATTTCTCGTCCGCTACAACGTCGGGGTATCCACTTAACCGCTCTAATGCCTGAGTAATAGTGTAAGGGTTGCTCCTTGGATGCTCCTGAATGCATCGACTGATGGTCTTTGAAGATTCTGCCAGATCTTCTAAGACGGAGCTGGTGGCACTTCTCTTTCCTTTCTTCCTCTTCCGCGCCGATGTGACCTCGGGGGGAGGTGGTGCAACATCATCCTCCTGGATGTCATTCTCCCCACCGGACAACGCTTTCTCGTCGGTAGACTCTGGTGGATTACTCCTTAAGTCAGGAATGGTAGCATGACGTCCACATGCAATAACTGAATCGAACATCCTGCTCAATCGTTCCTCTAACTCAGGG